>OU611850.1:5000-5005000 GCA_914767755.1 Agrochola circellaris | reverse complement strand
TTTTCTTCGGCCAAAGCAGAATAGAGGACATTTCGTTTAAAATTGAGATAGGACCGATTAATTATGACATGTGATGTCCAAAGCTGGGAAATAATCGATGGTTTGCTGTAAGGATATTTGACCGAATTGCTTGTCGAAATAACAAAACGTCATTTTCGTGAACAGATTTTGATTGTCTAATAATAATATTTTCTAATCAACACTAACCAATAAAGCCAAACATATTCGATGGATGATGAAGAGAGAATAATAACTAATAGAACACTAACAAAAAAAAATTGGTATGGGAACTGTTAACAGTATTAATAATTCTTTAAGAAAACAGTAGTGCTATTCTGTAACCATCTCACCGTGAAAACTTAGGTGAAGTGAGCGTGGAGTGAGCTGTCATTCCACCTAATGCTAGAGATTGACACTATTGACAGCTCACTTCACCTAAGTCTTCACGGTGAGTTTTTTATTTACAGTATACGTCGGCTGGTGTCACGAAAACGACGTAATGGCAAGAATTACAAGCATTGTTCACAATGTCGAGAATGACATCGATGACATCACGCCATTCACCAACCCCAACATCGATGGTCGTAACAATTTAGGAACAAAAGCCATGTCCAACATTGTACGATTATTGGCCGATATCGTGTATCCTACACAAAATTAAAACGAATCACCATCTTTATGTGTCGAGTAAAGTGTAATGCTGAAACATTACCAATAAAATATGTACATGCAAGATTACAAGCATAAAATATACCTTATAAGTGAAATGACCTCATGTGATATTCGTTGAAGAACGAAACAATACTGGGTTGAAATTATGCTTATGGTATAAAGGCCGCTGGACGAGTAACCATTATTTAATTCTTACGTCAAAAGAAATGAATGACAAGATAGGTCAAAGACTCGGACAAGATTGACGTAAAACAGAGAAGAGAGACGGAACATGGAGAGCAATAGCTCCTCCTGAGCTGGGAATATAAGTATATATTCCCAATAAATAGCTGAAAAGGGATGTAGAAAAGAAGAATTGGGTAGCGTTAGGTGTAGTACCAAGTGCTGCCGCAGAGGTATTTTTGGCACAAGCATGTAAATAAAACATACTCGTCCTTTTATAAACTGTTTTTGTTTTTATTTGTTGCTATGTCAATAAATCCAATTTTCAACCATAATCATAGGACAGAAGCAATTTTAGAGTCTCTTAGTGGAATTATAGAAAATACTTCTGATTTACAAGCAACTTATACTGACAAATTCGTCATAAAACGGCAATATTTCGAAATTTCATTTTTATTTTATTATTTAACAAAGATAATTTCGTTGAGTTACGTAATTGACCACAGACAATTTATATTATTTTGATCGTGACGGAATTGAGAACAGGAATGTTGCAATTTAGACATCAATACTTGAAGCGAGCGTGTTATCGAAGATGCTACAAATTGTTTGTGGTCTAACATAACTGTGAAGAGATGAAAATGACTTTATACAACAACTGCTCCAAAGTTAGGATGACGATATTCCCCAATTATTGGAATTAAGAGGTCAGACGGTGGTAGCTTCGTCTCAAAATGTAATCAAGCTAAACCTCTTCGAGCAATGGTCGAAGCTCGGTTCAAAGAATTTATTCTCCTAAAGCAGCACACAAAACAGTTAACTTTATATATAAGATATACAAATAAATCAATGCAGTTAAGGTCCATGAGTTGATAAAAGGAAAACAGAAAATATTGAAAACTAGGCTTCTAAAAATTCAATCCAAAGTTAAGGAGCTAAGGGCGAATTTCACCAAATAACAATGCCAATGAAATATTTCACCAAGAAATCAAGACACACTCAAGAGCGAGTGTCAATATTCCTTAGCAATGATGACACTGAGAGCTCGAACGTGGTTTAGATGTGCTGATCGCATTCAATTTCATTGGTAAATTCAACCCAAATGTAATAAGATTGAAAGCTGACCCTAACATTGTCGGGAATAATCGGAATTATGACAAAGAAGAAAATAAAAAGATAATGATGATTAGCATGCGACATAAAGTGTACTCCCCGAATAGTGAACTCAGTGATACTGACACAGTAAGTGGTCATCAGTATATTTTTATCTTGATATATATAGTATAGCAGGTTCTGGAGTGGCGACCGCGTAGCGGAAGACGTAGCGTTGGAAGGCCCCACAAGGTGGACCGATGACCTGGTGAAGGTCGCAGGAATCCACTGGATGCAAGAAGCACAGAACCGGTTGAAGTGGTGGTGCTTGGGGGAGGCCTATGTCCAGCAGTGGACGTGTTTAGACTGATATGATGATGATGTGTATAGCATCAATAAAGAAGCAAAAAGATGTAGATGAGATGATGAAGATGTGATGAGTTTGTAGAAAGGAGGACCTGGATGAGACTCGCACAGACCAGGGAAGCATGGCACAAAAGGGAGGAGGCCGATACTCAGCAGTGGATGGAACAGGGCTATCAACCACAGAACAGAAGTGGTGGTGCTTGGGGGAAGGCCTATGTCCAGCAGTGGACATGTTTAGACTGATAAGATGATGATGTGTATAGCATCAATAAAGAAGCAAAAAGATGTAGTTGAGATGATGAAGATGTGATGAATTTGTAGAAAGGAGGACCTGGATGAGACTCGCACAGACCAGGGAAGCATGGCACAAAAGGGAGGAGGCCGATACTCAGCAGTGGATGGAACAAGGCTGTCAAAGATAGTAGAGAGAGAGTTTACAGTAAGCAAACTAGGATTTATCGCAAGATAATGTTTAAGATTACTCAATATGTGTTACTGGAAATAGAATATTACTTAATATAATATCATCACTATCAAGAATCCACAAACAATACATGAATCTCTATCAAATTACTATTATCCAGTAGCCATTGCACACAACGTGAGAAAATCAAGTCAACATACCCATCGACTAATTATAGACTGCCAATATAGACATAGATTAGATAACCAGGGTTGCCAACTTTTTTCCCAAAGAAAAAACTGGTTTTATTTGAGGTCAGAAAAAAGGAAATAAAAAAAAACCTGATGAATTATTAGACCGCACATATTTTTTTTTTACTTTTGCGAAACTTTAATTATTTATATTTTAGTGAATTCGTAATCAATAAAATGATTAAAAAACAATATTTAATTAGAAAGCAAAGCAATCATTTTGTATTAATTTATTACATTTAATGGATTAGTGGTCAAAAACTGTATTTTGGATACTTTATTTTTATTCAACAGTGAATTAAAGATGAAAATAAATTATTAAATTTAAACTACCTATGGTATTTTCACCTATTATGGTTGACAACACAAATATAAATATCTGTATTGGCAACCCTACAGTTAATACAGATTCTTACGTGGCATGTGAACTGCCCTGATAAACTCCTCTTTATCCCACGACCTCTTTGTTTGAATCTTTTTACTTCATAGCTAACGAAAACGAGAGTGGGTGCGTTTGCGCATCTATAATTTTTTGGTGGCGTAATCAACTTGTTTCCTGATGTTATGAGATTAATTGGGGCAGTTTTTATGGGTTTTATTCGATGTTTCGTTAGTTGGCAAAAGGTTTGCTTATGATGTCATTTTTCTATACTAATAATATAGAGAGCTATTTGTGAGTTTGTATGTACCCCCGCATTGATTACGCTTGCTCAAGACGGTATTTTACATGGAGCGACTGCCTATCTGACCTCCACAACCCAGTACTAGGTAATACGATACCGCTTAGACTGGTTGTCAGACTTTTGGCCTTCTGACTACCCTTAACGACTGTCAAAAATCTATAAATGACAACCGGGACCAACAGTTTAAGAGTGTGCATTCTGAAAGTAGGCAATGTCGCAAATAGATGACAAATATTTCGATGTTTTGATTAATTTGGCAATATTACTGTACGGAAATATGACATATGGCTAACTAGTGAACTAAAATATTAATTATGCAATGCAATAACTAATATCGTAACACCGAATATTTAGTTTTAGATGTAAAAAAAGTATTTGGAAACTTTACAAACGCCCTTTTTACACCTAAAACGGTTACAACATCAAAGTCAGTGTTATAATTGTAATTGATTATTAATATTCTAGTTCACTAGTTAGCGATATTTCTTAATTCCATATAGTAATATTGCCAAATTAATCAAAACAGGTAAATATTTGACAGCTACTTGCGACGTTCCCAACTTTTAGAATAAACGCTCTTAACGTCTTTCCGAGCCACGGAGGGGTCTTGATATGTACTGAACGGTTGAATGGGTTAGAATTAGTAATAACAACAATATCATTTATTATTGTTATCATCAATTTGCTAAGCCATACAATGTCTGTTATAGCATAATAAACACGTGAGATAAATATAAATATTTAAACACACGCTAATATACACGGTAAATATAACGTCAGGTAGCTAACCAAAAATGTCAATAATGTCCAAATATTTAGCAGTGGCTTGGGAAATAAGTTTTTTGACGCGGATCCGTTAGCTTGCATTAATAGAAATTCTTTGTTTTAAAAATTGACTATTTTGGTGCACGTAGTATAGTGGGTCATCTCAACATATCCGTGGGCGACTCAGTACATACGAGTAAGTGCCAATGGGCAAAAGCTGGTGTAATAGTTAGTCTGTTATACTCAGTTGAGTCAATACAGTCTTTTCCATTGATATAATTTCCTAGAAATTGCATTTTTTGGTATATCTTTCTAAATGTAAAACCAATGATAAGTTTTGATAAGGGCCGTGAATGAAGTCAGTGCGGTGAGTGGGATATTGAAGACGACGATTGAGTGAGGAACGTAAAGTTCTATTGTGGTTTGCGCAAATGTACTGAAAGTGGGGGACTAGATAACTAGGGGTAGAGGGAGAGAGTCAAGAAATGAAAACAAGGTGGTCAGTGCCCTTTACTCTCTACGCTGCCCTATGGGCAACCACTTTAGAAGGGGCCGATGCGCAGAGACATAGTCATATTTACGCAGATTGAAAACGAATCAAATATATTTTATTTATTATTGATCTAACTCTACAAGTCTACAACCGAATCCAAGCGCGTTTACCTACTAAAGTGTTGTTTACTTCCAGATCCAGGTCACCGAAACAAAAACAAACTCCTCTGCTCACACAAGTTACTACAACTGAGCTAAAACAATGCTATCATACCAGTGCACATCACACTAGGTACCGTCACAGTTTCCACGATATTGCACAACTATGCACGAAAGTGAAGCCTCATTATGAGCAGTATTTAACGTTTAGAAGTATATCACGGTTGCGTAAGTACTCATCAGGTAATTAATAACTTTCTTAGTAGTTATTATGTAGTGGAAGAGATAAGTATTATGTGTGAGAGAAAAGTGTAGCAGAGAGAAAAGGAGGCCTTTAAGCTTTGTGCAGACTAGCGCGACGCGACAGCGCGGCGCGACACCGGTTATTGTTATACCGTGAAGTTTTCTTAGAAATTGTATTGTTCTAGTCGCGTCGCGCTGTTCTGTACGAGCCTTTATTATGCAATGTGGAGAAGACATTGTAGAGGATCTCGTGGCTAAGTAATAACAACCGCACGGGTCGATTCATCAAGTTAAGCTGCGCTTGCCGGGGTTGATCTGCGGATGGGTGATCATCTTTACATACCAAAACTCCTCCGTGCCTCGGAAAGCACGTTAAAGCCGTTGGTCCCGGCTGTCATTCGTAGATCTTTGGCAGTCGTTACGGGTCGCCAGTCTTAGCAAGGGGTATCGTATTACCCAGTTACTGGGTTGTGGAGGTCAAATAGGCAGTCGCTCCATGTAAAATACTGGTATTCAGCTGCATCCGGTTAGACTGGAAGCCGACCCCAACATAGTTGGGAAAAGGGTAGGCAGATAATGATTTATTAAAACCATTTAAAACAATTTCGACAATACCCACTTTCAAACCTTAATTTCAAAGCAACCAACAATCAAAGCTTCCGTCTCGGTTTCACAAACCAAAAAACATGTCAAGGAATTTATAACCACAGCATGCACTTCGGTTCAATACGGTACAGCGAACAAAATTTACAAATAATACTGCTATAGTGTCGTCACTTCCCGGCATAACGTAGGACACAAATGTCGAGACTTCGAATCGGGTCGTATTTTACCTCGTTTTGTCGGTCTCCAGCTTGTTGTGAACTTGTGACTGGCCAGTAATATTTTGTAATGGGCATAAAAATCAGCTTTGAGCCACAGCAGACTAGCTACTTTTAGCATCGGCGATCGGCGATTTTGCGACCGTATCGATGCTGCGTCATCGCGTTTTGGCGACTCTCTGCGTTCCATCTCACTTCATCAAAATCTAGTGCAGTCGTGTTCCGCACATGCCAAATCGATGCGACTGGCATCCGAATGTGTGCGGAGTGTAGCGTTCAGCCGCTGTGTCGAGCTTCCGCAAAGCGACTCAATCGTCGCGTTTGGTGTTTTTATGTGTGCAGTGAGGAATGTTTGGTCGCTGCATTTAGCTGCTAAAAGTAGCTAGTCTGCCCTTTATCTTGCGAATATCTCAACATTTTTACTTCGCTCGCTGCATTCCCGGAGAATATGCGCGCTGATTTTATTTTTTAATTTATATTTATGGTATAAATAGTTGAGGTCAACATTCTGAGTTGGATTGTGGGTGAAGATTTTTTTATTATTTTCATCTTAATAAGTAATTTTTCTTCTATTTTCATCTTATTTTCAGTAAACTGTAAAAATAAAGTAGAATTGTCCTTTTGAGCTTTTGAGGAGCAGTGGTGGACGAGTTGTACGTCGTAGGTTCGAACCCAGACGAGCGCTTTACTTTGTGTAAATTATTTCATCACCACTGCTCTCAAAACGGTGAAGGAAAACATCGTGAGGAAACCGGCATGTCCTAGAACCAAAAATTCGAAGACATGTAACATCTACCAACCCGCAATGGGCCCGCGTGGTGGATTACGACCCACTCCCTCTGACAGAGACTAGGCCTGTGTCCCAGCATAATGTTCCCACATTGTAGGCTGATTATGTGTCATATTAACACAGACTTTAATAATCGAGTGAAATACTATATTTTTTTGTGATAATAAGACTGAAATCTTTACCAAACATTCTGCACATTTTTGAGTTTGACCCTACATATCAAATCCACCGGATTCAAAACCTACAGAGCCGACAATCGACCAATAAGGTAATTTTTATAGTTACATAAAACAATAATGTATCGATTTACGTTCGCAATTGACATTTAGAGATGGCTCAAGTTATAAATTACTGGGTCAACGCCTACGAACAATTTCACGTTATACTTGTACATTACTTACTATTGCGAATTTCAGAACACTGTGGAAAATCCCGAGATCAAAGCCCACTCTTATACCGTTGTCAAGTCATTGGCGACCAAATATAGTAAATGTATATTATTTTTCTAATAACAGTCAAATAATACTAAGGTACTAAGTAAACTAAAAACTTTTTCGTTTGTTATGCTTTGACGCTAAAACAGCTGAACAGATTTGAATGAAATTTGGCACATAGGTAGACCATAACCTGGATTAGGTCATAGAATACTTTTTATCCCGATATTCCCACATAATCGAGAATTATGCGGGTGAAACCGCGAGGCGCTGCTAGTAATCAAATAATACCAAGGTACTAAGTAAACTTCTTCTAAGAAGAAAACTAAGTAAACTAAAAAACAATCGAGAGGTGTCGTGGGAGACCCGGTTGGAACGTAGTTAGTGAAGCTAGTAATCAAATAATACTAAGGTACTAAGTAAACCTCGTCTTCTTCCTCTAAGAAGGCTAAGTAAACTAAAATCAATCGAGAGCTGTCGTGGGACACCCGGTTGGAACGTACCATCGAAGAACTTCATATCTAACCACCGTAAGGACTATTCTTGCTTGCAGCGCTCGGCGGCTAAAGAACCGGGCCGGTAACAGATGTGGTCATCGTGTTCACGGGATTTTGTTTTGAAACTGGTTAGATATGAGCTTCTTTGATGGTACCTACCTATTTCCTTTCGCTTTTAAAAACTTTGCCAATTTTACACTTTTTTCGGTCCGGCTCTCATTCGCCAAGTGTGCGATAAGCAAAAAATTCGTTCCAAAAATGGTTTACTATCTCCAATGCCGGTGTCAAGAAGGTTGGGTTGACGCCGTCAAAGTCGCGGGAAACTCTTAGATACCGACGTATGGAATCGGGAAGTATGGCAGAAGAAAGGGGAGGCCTATACCCTGCAGCAGTGGGTTATTCCAGGCTAAAATGTAAAAGATGACGAATGCCGTTGCTGGTAGAATATCTCATGTTCATGTAGCTACTATAAAACCCATACGTATACCTTCAAATGGAACACTGCAACACCGTTTCGCGGTAGATACAGATACACTAGCATACTCCCTCGGACAATCTGTTTTAAAAGAGTACCAGAAATGGATACTACCATCAGATTATCCTAAGGAGCTGATATTTCTCGACGGCATGTGAAGCCAAGTCAAAGGCCCATGGGCGGCATAAAAACTTTGACACCAGGTTAGTCACTAACCACACGATAAATAAGAAAGATGCTAAGGAAAGACTAAAGATAAAGATGACTTGGCAATAGAATCTAGTCTTAATTCCGAGTTACCGACTAACCCCACCTAATCTTTCCGGTCAAGCACCTAAAAGGAAGTACTGGCTACATTCATACATTATAACCGTACTAAAACAACATGCGATAATAAAAAATGCTCATAAGCACCGTAATTTCGCGCAATCATGTTACATAGAGGTCAGAATAAGCACGAGTTCAAATCTTGTTTGAGATGAGTATGTGATTTTCTGTTAGTGCGAGATGGTATCGTTAGTACCTATCGTTATTGAAACTACCTTCTAGCGTTGCTTGCGCTCCTAGTACCTGGTAATGATTTTGTGGCAACGGTTGTTCGTATTTGGTTTAGATTACTGTGAATTCTTTGGATTAGCGATTATGTTTTTGTACAAGTAAGTGTGATTGTCTTCGGATATTGTTATATACCTAGATTAGGTAAATTAATTCATCATCACCATTATCTTTGGCAGCCTGTTCCACCGACTACTGACTGAGTACAGGCCTCCTCCGTTTTATGCTTCACACATTCACATTTCGCATGCTTCCCTGGTCTATACGAGTCTCATCCAAATAAATTAGTTCCAAATAATTAACTATTTATACGAATTTATTTCGAAACAGTAAAGGATTTTCGCCTTGTAAGTGCAAAATAATTCACTTGCAATCAATCACGTGGCTCTGAAAACTTTTCAATGTTTGTATAGAATCTTAAAAGACGACGATTATAAAATCAGAAACCTAATAATATATGGACTGTGGTAGGTTCCTTTACTATTTTGTAATAGAAGAAGTAGGTTTGTCACGGTTTTGATCCAGGTCAAAACTAGGCAAAGAGCTCCGTACCAATAAAAAATTAAAGCTACAAACATCATGAGAAAAATTTAGAGGTATGCTCTGCGGAAACCCTCAAATTGACAACAATGACGATTCTACGAACTTTCTGCTACAAAACTGTCTAAGTGTCTAAGCAGCCTTACAGTGGTTCTCAGTAAGACACTCTTTCAAATGTCTTCGTGAAAACAATCTATTAGTATTTCCTCCACTAACGGCCTCTTTGTAAGCCTTACATTGTAACAACCACTTATTGGTCCCATTTCTTCCCTAACAGTTAAATTATCTAACACAAGACACAGAGTACCGCAAATACAACTTTTTTTCTTTTCACACTTGCATCTTAGACGTGCTGCCACCTATTTATTTACTTAGCTGTGATTCGGTTCAATGAACTTCCCACTGACCATACTAGGCTGACCAAAAACAAGCCTTATCTCGTCTATATAGAGTCCAAGCATCAGCAAAGTCAAGTTGGTAAGTCAAGCCTACACCAAAGAAACGGCTGCGGTCCGATCACGAAATGCAAACTTATTTACGCATTTATTTCTTAAGTGCTAAGGTCAATAAAAACGGTCGGCGGTTTTCTCGGCAGCAAAAAATAAATTTGTGCTCCCTATTTACCTTAGAATTTACGCACGTGACGATTCGTTGAATGGTTTCCAATGAAAAGTTCATTCAGAAAAACTTTTTGACACCTACGATTGGTTGCGTAAGCGCATTTTGTTTGAAGACCTATGACTTTGACACCATTGTTTAGCGATTTTCCGCTTTTGAAGCGTTTCGTCGTTTATTTAAAACAATGACGAAATAAATGCACAATGCTGAAGTTAAGGAAACGGAGGCTTTACAAAGTGAGTGTTTCCTCAGTAGGTATTTCAGTATGATGCAATGCAATGAAACACGTTGGACAAGGGTGTCGAAAATTGGTGCAACAAATTGAATATAATATTCAAGATAGCCTTAGAATATGGACTTAGTACCTAAAAAAATACATTACGCTACGCAAAAAAAAACAAATTAAATTATTTGCTATATATGTCAGCTAGCACACGCCAATATGCTAAAAACCAAGGGGTATCGTGTTTCCCAGTAACTGAGTTGTGAAAGTCAGATAGGCGCGCTCCATGTAAAACACTTTGTATTCAGCTGCATCTGGTAAGACTGGAAGCCGACCCCAACATAGCTAGGCAGATTGGTTGTCATCTTTCCGTACTTCAATTACGAAATGTGTCAGTGTAATGTATGCATGTTCCGCCATGGTTAAGGAAATACTCCACGTTTCACAAATGTTGACTTTAGCACTGTAAACGCGAACAGTTCCAAATTTCCATTGACTCAAATAGAGCGTGACTACATTTGCACGAATTTACGATAACACACAAACTCGTATATCTAGCCGAGGTTCCGTATCTAGATACATTATTCTCTGCAAAGGTTCTTCTTTCTTCATATAAAGCTAGTTGGCAAATGTAATTTGTGTCAACTAAGAACTTAGCTACATTCAGTAGCGTTTATAAGTACCTCCAAAGTAAGTGCATCCGCAATTTCTTCTTGTTGATCCGTCGCATATCTAGTTATCATGGAAAGCTTCTGGAATGGACTATGTGACCATACAGATCATGACCAGAAAGGATATATCTAAAAGCTACGCCGGTGTATGGCTGTTGGTCACCAAAACCATATAAGCAACCAAACTACACGATATTAAGAACTGGATAGAGGCTTCATTAAGAACAGTCACTAGGAATTATTTTGACAACGTGTTGATTATTTAGTTCTACCGCTCATATTTGCAGAATGGCGGCAAGGAAGTGACCTAATACCTAATGTCCCACTCACCACAAAGACTTCACTCATTCTTCCTTCTTCATTCAGTCTATCTCTCTGTGGAATGCGCTCCAGGAAATTAGAATGGCAACCAACCGATTATCCTTTAAAGTTAAAGTTCGCGAGCACATTCGTAAGAAGCTGGTAGTATCATCACAACTTTAATGTTTTCCCATTGTTTGTCTTATTTGTTTTAGTATATTCGTGTATTTATGTATATTTTTTTGTGTTTATATTTATATATAATTAATGTTTATAGTTTGTATATGTGTATCTTTATAATTACTGAAATATATTTATTATTCCTATTATTTTCGTAATTGCACCTACCAATGTTTGTCTCGGTAGAAAATGCCTATGACGTTAAGTCCGCTTCTGTACATTTCTGTGCTTGAAGTATTAAATAAATAAATAAATAATGCAGCTCAATATTCTCCTTTTGTTTCTAATCCTCATCCTTCAACACTCAACTTCAAATATTATACAAAAGGTTTTTCCATTTCTCCAAAGACCCCCATTTGATTAAGCGATCAAAAACGCCGCTAACCATTCCGCACGCACGCGCGTTGCTTCACACTAACATTAAAATATACCTCAGTACCCGAGTACCTGACTGTTTACTTGAAGACTTGAACTGTCGGCCCCTTTGTCTTCCAATTTGGGTTTGTAAGAAAAAGGTTTTCGAGAGAAAGGTCAGAAAGGTATAGAGTAAGAGAGATAGCAACGTCTAGGGGCAAAATCTGAGATACAGTGGCAGCCTCGTTCAGTCTTTATAATACAAGACTACGAACTATACTTATGAAACAAAGAAAGCTCTTCAGGTAGAGTGACTGGAGACTAAGAACTATACTGGCTTTTTTTTTTTTTTTTTTTGAGGATGGGAAATTATCAAATAACTTCTCCCGCTCTGGGTGGAGCGGGAGGGCGTGTCAGACTTTTACTGACTAAAACCCACCCGTGTTCCTTCCGTTGCCTGTGTGCCGAGGTCGCGATATCCCTTTCAGACAAACCCGCAACCCCGGCATACTGGCTAAAGTTTACTCACCCGAAACGAACCAATCGACACTTTAAAATTTTTTTTTCTTCAGGCGATTCGCACGAAGTTAATTTATTTGTAGGCTAATCGGGTCAGAAGTTATTCTTAGCATCCTGCAGGCAAGATCCTATTCTAGCTTACCATTACAATCACTGAACTTTGCGAAATGGTCGATGAAGGAATGAAATTTGAACGGACCTTATTTTTTCTAAAACACTGTACAGAGACAACCGGATAAGTACAGAGGAACACATTGTTGACGTGTAACATCATTAATCTCGCTTTCCTGCAATCTGTGGGAGTGATTTCGTGAAAAGGGACGGAAGTATGTAACAGGAAGCCGTAGAAGCGCGGGCTATTTGATTTGCCCAATGAGCGCGTGCGGTGCTAGAGTTGGCTGTAAGAGACGACCTTGATGAGGTCCAGTCCCTTTAATGTTGATTATTATTACCTCAGGTGAGATGTCAGATGTCACACATCATATGCGACTACTGTAAGGCTCGCTCGTTTTTTTTTTTAATGCCATCGTCACCATGGTTGGCAAACGGACTTGTTATCACAGAAACACTAATTAAACCACCACTTCAGCAGTTTAAAAAATAACATATTTCTAAATAAGCTCCCATTACTGCCATATTATTTACATCACGTGCCTAAAGTTTACACAAACGTAGAAAAAAAAAACCATCTGGCACCAAAGGTCAACGCAGATGTTTAAAGATCACAATGTACACACGTTGTAACATACCGTATTATGACAAATATTAATATAAACCAACCCTAGCACTTGAACAATTAAGTTCAAATTACAATTTCCGTCCACAACAGCTGATTGGACCCATCTGCTAAAAACGTACACGCGAAACTAAACTTTGCAGAACTCAAATAAGGTTTAAGGTAGGTTGGGTTAGTTATGCTACAAACAGATGCTTCAGTTAAGCACGTGCCTAGAAATTGCTTAGAAAAATACAATGGGGACAATGGATAGATGTTACAAAAGGCTTTTTTAATAGCAGTGGGTGATGCTCTATGAATCATGTTTCACAAATACACGTGGCTTTGAAGTCGGATGAATCTGTTCACTGTTGAAAGCATTTTATAGTGTCGAATAGCTTCTATATTTTTGGGTGTAACCGCTTCAGATTATATTCAATTTAATCGCTATTGCTCGGTTCCTAAAAACTAAAACGAATCGTTATGCTTACCCATGGTAACACATTTAATTGCCTAACTGGGTATATAAATAGATTCGTAAGCTAACTTGACCTGTGATAGCCACTTTCATATGGAGGGTCTACTATGCAAAGCTGAATGAGAACTTTGCTTCATTATTGGTAAAGATACAAGTCTAAATTTTAACCAGTAACGGTTCGTACATTATAGTAATCGGTCATAAATCATCAGGCTTATTTTCGGCTTCATCCCCATAATGCAATCGTAGTGCACGCACTAGAGAATTGATACTGTTGGTCTTACTGGGAGCAGTAATTAATTGTGTGATAATGTCAACATCTAACAATGCAATTACGTACTAAATATCGCACCCCCGGTGCGAGACTGTCACTTATGCAAAAATGCAATTTTTCAGGAGAAGCATTTAAAACTTTGACAACTTTTACAATATTGAGTAGTCATTATTAATTCAAACGTAAGTTAAAAGTTGACGTTGTAGTAAAAGCTATTCATCTCGTCTAAATCTTGAAATATAATTATGTTTTGAAATGTCAGTTTTAAATGCTTCTCCTGAAAAATTGCATTTTTGCATAAGTGACAGTCTCGCACTGGGGGTGCGATATTTAGTACGTAATTGCATTGTTAGATGTTGACATTATCACACAGTTAATTACTGCCCCCCTTATTTTATAATGACCACTACTGAACTTACTAAATTGATTATAAAACAGTCCCGGGACAGTGGAAACCTTTTTCTTACAAACCTAAATTGGTAAACAAAGGGGCCGACAGCGACTGTTCAAGACTTCAAATAAACAGTAGGGTACTGGGGTACCTCAAAGATTACATGTTTTTAATCCCCGGGATTTTACACTAATCTCCATCTTTAGGACACTGCGATATCTTCTGATTTATTGTGCACGTTGCGTTAGTTTGATCTTTTCAAGTTAAAAATTACTTAGACGACAAAAAGGCTTGGAACTAATTAAACGACTCCAATATACCCCCCAAGCAACAAACAAGTTTAGTGTTTAGAATCAAAGACTACATGATTATATGAGCTCATATAATTGTTTGGATTATTCTACATATTTGACTGTAAGTGAATTTATTTTAATTTTGTTTTCATTTATTGTTGACATAATTTACTCATTAAAATGTTTTTATTTTATGAGTTGTATTGCAATTTGTGATAATGTAAATTATTTTTGCATTAGTACCATTATATAGAACCAAGTTTTTCCAACTGAACAGACAGCTGTCCTGCTGGGGAGTTTGTTGCGCCACTTCTTCTTCCCAGCTAAAGCATTAGGAAATGGTGAAGGGTGGGCGTTTTTGGGGGACTCTCTTATGTAATTTTGACGACCGATAAGTGCTGATTCTCAGCCTAGTTTGAATAAATGAGTTTTTAATTTTTTGGTCTAACATTATGGACGATTTTTTTAAGGTAACATGTTGTTAAAAGTCATTGACAAAGATTAAGCTTTTGCAGTTCGCAAGCGTATATTAATTGCATGAAAACCGAAGGCAGACTAATCGCTAATAGATGCATTTATAATAACTAACATCGCGGATCTCGAGTCCAACTCCTATGTGTTTTTATTTGTTTGTTTTCAAGGACGAATTTATAGTTTGAATACTGTTTTAAATTATCATGGCAGTCAGTCGTTACTCTCTAAATGAATGATGATCAAAGGTAGAATCAAATTCAAGGAGTTGCTAACCCAGAACTACGCCTATGTCATTATCATCTTCCTATTATACCCTTCATCATCTGCCTATCTTTTTCTCAACTATTTTGGGGTCAGCTTCCAGTCTAACCGGATGCAGCTAAATGTCAGTATTTTACATGGGACGACTGCCTACCTAACCCCCAGAACCCAGTTACTGGATATCTAAACTATATGTATTATAAGGAGAAAAGATCCCAATAAGATCCAATCTTATTGGGACTTATATGTTTGAGCCGTTTGGGGTTGAAACACTAGGACCATGGGGTCCGAGTGCCCACTTAGTTTTTCAAGACATCGCAAAGCGGTTGGTCGACTCTTCAGGTGACCAGAAGGCTGGCCTATTCTTCGGCCAGAGAATCAGCATTGCCACACAGCATAGCAATGCTGCCAGCCTTTTGGGCACTTTTCCTGTTGACAGCGATGCGGACGAATTTTTTGTTGCCCTATGATTGTCCCCCCCCCCTTTATATTTGTATAGTTAGTTAATAGTTTATATATATTTTAGTATTAGCAAGAAAAGATTAGATGTTTTGTATGTTTATTTGTTACGTTTTCACTCTAAAACGGCTGAACAGGTTTAGACGAAATTTGGCACATGGTCTAATAAAACAAAGTCTGGCATTCCGGGAGTGACACATGCTTACGTCACTATCCAGTTGCCATAACAACAAAACACGAATTAAAGAAAATTCTCTGTCACCATTCTGTAAAAAAATATGTACAAAGCATTTAAATTGTTGTTTCGTGTGTCTAATCAAACGAAACAATTCAATTTCAACATAAACCAACGTAATTGTTAATTAAAACCTCATTGTTTTATCGGATTCGCACAGGTAATAAAGGTGGTTGGGGAGTTATTATTACAAACTTCTGGTAACACAGATGTGATGACGTAGACTTGTGTCACCCACGTGACCACTGTTTCTCGAAATGCTATACCTGGCGAAGTATATGATTATACTATGGGTAGACCATGACAGCTTCGGACATAGAATATTTTTTTCCCGATATTCCCACGGGATCGACACTTATACGGATGAAATTCCGGGGCGCAGCCAATATTATATATAATTTGATGATGATACTTACTCCAATTCATTAGACGTCGATGCAGCATGTCTTTTGGTTTATACACCTCTTTCTGCCGTAATCTCAGTATCTCGTCATCTCTCCTTTCTAAATATATCACCTTTCACATAAGGAATTTAACCTATTCCAATGTACCTAACTTATGAAATAAACCTTCCGTTTCTCTTCATTAAGCAGCTCATAATTACCGAATCATTCAAATGTTATCTCCGTTTCATAATGCAGGAGGTAATAAAAAGAAATGTCTCATTAACTTAAAGCGGTCAGAGTAACCTGTGTAAGTATTTTGAGACTTGTACAATAACATGTTTTAATTTCCGCTGTATTTTAATCAGATTGTTGAAGTGTCATCTTGCACTTTTGATTGTTATCAACGAATCTTAACAGACACAATACGATGTAAGTATTCAGTTTTAAGCAACTCAGTATTAACTTTTAAGTATTCAGTTTTAAGCAACTCAATTTTAACTTAAGTCTAACCGTCCGAAAGTTCTGGAATCGCCAACCACCCCGGTAGTTTTATTTATTTATTTATCTTCGCATGTTAAACACCTAGATGTCTACTTCCCCTCTTACATTCAAACAAGCGTGAATCAATTTTCACGACCATATGTATCCATGCATAATGCGTATGGAACTCATTAGATAGTTACAACACTTTCTCTTAATACACGGGCGCCATATTGTGCAGCTGTCATGCGCAAGAGTTTAATAACGGGGCTTCATTTACATTAAGATTATTGTTTGTATGAATTTGGGAGGGTAAAAGTTATGATTGATGGTAGAGCGGATATATTTTATGATTATCTATGCAAACATAGAATAGAACTGAGACATTTTGACGATGATTAGTTTATGGCATCTTCTTCTTCGTAGCACTTTTGATAGAGAGGTCGTGGTCTTCATGTGGTTTCTTGTCCAGGGCCTGATGTGATTCACCTCACGATTTCTCGCCATCTACTTCGATTTTTGGTGTTTTTAGTGCACTCATACACTGCGGATTTGATTTGGTCAGTCCATCTCATGGATGAGCGTCCGCGTAGTTTAGTGTCCTCCACTCTACTCTACACGCCAAGGCGCTTTATAGAATAAACGAATATACCATCACGCCTCGAGACGTGTCCGAAGTATTTGAGGATGCGCGTTTGGACCAAAATAGAAAGACTCTTTTTGATGTCGAGTTCTTGGCGTATAGAAGTGTTGGTGCAAAACTTCAGTTTTACGCATACCTAAATGTAAATAGCAAACAGTGGTAAGCCCGTGAAATAACAGGACCATGTATAAATCTAGACGTCTGGTGGCTAATGGCCAATTCCTATAATTTATGGACCGATATTGGTTAAAATTAAGACTCCTGAATCTTTATCAATAATGAAGGAAAGACCTCATAGCTTTGCGTAGTAGACCCGCCCATATAGAAATAGCTATCACAGGTAAAATTAGCTTACGAATCTATTTATATACCTACCTAGTTTGGCAATAAAAAAGCTACCATTGGTATGATAAACGATTTGTTTTTGTTTATAGGAACCGCGCTTAAGTAATACATTTATACCTGTAGCGATGTAAAGAACAAACTGAATGGGGATGTAAAAAAGGTTTAGATAAACCTCAGTTTGCAGCAGTACGAATATCAACACAGACAAATACAGAGAAAGATAAAGAATATACCAACACACTGTTCAAGAAGGTTGCAGAAAGAGCAAAATAAACAAATCAGATTGAACCTGGCAAAGGTGCGATTATTCACGCCAGTCTCAAGATCGATACTATCGACCAACTCTCCTGCCCTATTTAAACCAATCTCAATAATATAAATCGCTCTTCTAATTAACTCGTAATGCGATCCATTGCGCGAGCGCAGCGATGGCGGCGATACAAATCAGTGCAAAATAAAGTATACTCCGTACACACGCGAGCACGCAAATGGCTCACTAAGTTTTATAGTTAATTCATTGGTGTGGTTTTCAAGACAGGCTTGAAATTGAAGATGATAAAGACAGAGAAAACGAAAATATTAACTTTATCTATTGTTTAGAAGATTATATGGTTCGATTGGGCTGAAAGGTTCCGGAGTGGTAACCGCGTACCGGAAGACGTAGCGTTGGAAGGCCTCCCACAAGGTGGATCGATGACCTGGTGAAACTCACAGGAATCCGCTGGATACAAGAAGCACAGAACCCATAGAAGTTGCGGTGCTTGGAGGAGACATTGTCCAGCAGTGGACGTCTTTCGGCTGAAATGATGATGATGATGATCGCCACTCGTAGAGACTATTAAAGCACCCAAATAATGAAGGATTGTGGATTGGCGTCTTTGGGAATCAACTGGAAAAGTGGTGAAATAAGTTCAAGGCAACAAAACTGGAAAACAATGGTGAACCAACAAGGTATGTGGTAAATGGAACAAAAGATGGATGTGACGATAAAACGAGACATCGACAATATCGTAAAATTCTTGATATAGACAGAAGGAGACACAGAACAGAGGTCCCTAGTTCGCCACTAATAACCATGACATGTTTTTAATAACTCAACATCCATAATAAAACTCCAGAATACAGCCATCCAATCCCACATACAAACACTGCAATCCTTAGCAAACAAAACGCTATCCATTTAGCGCGCAAAAAGTCTTGATCTGCGATGCGCACGGTGCATAAACACATAAGTCAAATAAGTAGGGATACAGAAGGTTCAATCTATACACATGATAATTTATAAGATGTTTTAAGCGAGTCTGTGGTCTACTGGTTAGACCACCTGTCTCACAACCAGAGATCCGAGGGGGAAAAATGTTTGTCTCACTTTTGTTGGTGGTAAGGCTTGTTTCAAGTCCGCCTGGCTAGCTAACACCACCTTATTTAAGTCTGTCGCCATAACAACAATCTTATCAGTATTATTGTATTATGTTTCGGCAGTTAGAGGTAAGATAGCCAGTTATTCTGTGGTTCAGGATTCCAAGTGAAGCTCGCTTCCATCTTTGGCCGATCATCACTTACCATCAGGTAAGATGCAGGCCAAGAGCGTCCCTGTTGTAGTTGAAAAATAAAAAGAAATATCGAGGAATATGTAAAAACAAAAGTGTGCAAGAATGAGGGCAATATAGCCGTAGAATAGGGCAAGGAAATGGAAAAGATGGAAATTGTGTAAATGGGTGATGTGGCTAGGAAGGAAGTGAACTCTAAGATTACGACGAACAGAGAATGTATGAAAGAAAAAGAAGTGTCGAGCCGACCCTAAAGGACAGAGGGGGGGCGGGAGGATGAGGTGATGTCAATATTCATTTTTGGTACAATCTTCTATATGTATTAAGTATATATATATCAAAACAATGTGTGCGTTAGTCTCGCTAAAACTCGGTTTCGATTTAAGTTTTGTCATATTAACAACATTTAATATTAATAATCGTGGCTATTAGTGTCAGTTCCAAACGTTCTAGAGGACGTCCTTTATTGAATACGACAAACTCATTCCTATGACTATATATACTTATACATACGACCTACTCATGAATGGAAATGTGGCAAGAAGCTGTTTTTTACATGAATATATTGCCAAATGTGTGGTAAAAAGGGTACGAAATCGTCTGTCGTTTTTAAAAGCATCATACAGTGCCGCCATTGTAGTCTTACAATCGCGGCACTATATGATGCTTTTGTCCTTGTGACGTTTGTACGTTTTCATGAATTTCCATTAATATCAACAGTTAAATGCGAGGAAACAGATGCCATAGTACATCGTTGTATGGGCCGCAATTATGACATAACTTTAATTTATAATATGGATAAGCTTATAAATTATCTTTATCATTTGTTAGCTGTCATAGGTGCCATCATCAATGCCGCATGTTTAGTATTACTCGAAGACTCCAGAAATCGTCCAAATAGCCGAGGAACGTAGCGAAAAAGCCAGTGCTATCTCAGTTCTTTCCTAGACATATCTGTGAGCCTTCTTCCCCTCTCCATGTGGTGTCAAGTAACATCTGCGGTGTCCGGAATGTCGCACCGCCGCGGGCGCACATTACGACAACACACGCTCGCTACGTTTTGCCCCTTAAGGGACGACTTCGAAAAATAGACGACGCTTAAGTATATGCTCATAAAAATGTTCCTCGAGATGTTGTATTTTTAGATATTGAGAATCTTTGGGCAGTTTTTAAGGGTACTTACCCGTTGGGTTTTCCCAACAATAGAACTGTTTGGGGAGAATCTGAAATGATGTTTTTCTCTCCTATTTTATGGTTGCCTAGTCCAATGCGTGCTTAATGTAGTTTATCGAAGATGCAAGGCCTACATACTCATTGATAGTTTGTGGTCACATTTTAATTATGTAGTATTTGTGAGACACATAGTGGAGATGTCATATTCTATCAGTTTGTGCAATCTAACAGTGTACCTGAACAATAACCAAATAAAACCCAGGTGGTTAAAAAATATCAATAAACTAAAATACAGATTCAACGACACCGACTTCCGAAATGAAAGTGTTTTTTCTTTGTAGTTTTCTGTCTGTTTTTTTTTAGGGAGTAGATTATTTTTGTAAAAAAAACAAAAACTACCCAAGCAAAGTTAATAAAATTTATATGGACCACCGCGCAAATTAGTTCTTCCATTTTCTCGGTCTACAGTTGACGAAAATATCGATGAAAAAAAAATACATAGACAAATATAAAACCTTCTCCTTTTTTGAAGTCGATTAAAAATATGTTGCAGAGACGAATATAGAAGAATGTAATAAGCATAAAGGAATAGTCTATCAATTGCGTAAAGTCCCTTAATTTGTTTTCTCATTAAACTACAGACATTAAGTATTAGTATCTCCATCGGACGTTACTAAACGATCTATCGATACATCTATACTTTATAACATTATCTTATTGCGTAGTCATAAAATTATCTCTCGCACTACGGCAATCGATTTTTAAATTACGGCGAAAATAAATTGCCCTACTACCAATACTCGATTGCAAATCGAGATAATGACGATATTAAAACGTGATCCAGAATCAAGATAGTAAGTTGTTAGTTTTTGTAGTGTAATGTATTCGTATTCTGTTTTTTTTATCTTGATCGGGAATGCCGGGATTATAATAAGATACGTTTCGATGTTTACATTTTTGAATTAATTTTACAGTTATGGTTTTGATTTACATTAAGTTATTTTTAGTAGACTACGTTAACAGTGCAATAGGTAGGACTAGATGCATAAACATTATCAAAATTAAAATAAAAACCTCGATTAAATCTTTCGAAAATTGTCATATCAAAATGCTTGGATGATTTTTTTAAAGCCAACCAATCACAACAACTGACATACCTACCATTTGATAGCAGCTGAACTGGATGAGAAGCTTGATCAGGCTCTCAAGACCTGCGGAATACCCCGCAAGATTTAAATATCACACCTCGTTATCGCTTCGTTGTATCCCACGAGTTCCCATAGTAACACCTCAGCCATCCAACTTAGCATGTTCGGTGTACGAACCACACAAAAATAAACGAGACTAGCCCTATTTGCATGAACACCAAACGTTATGAGGTAAATGGCAAAAGAAATTATAATGTCTTTCTCAAACAAGTCACGGACGGGAATAAATTACTTTGTATTTAAGTAGGAAAAAGTGCGTAGCTGCTAGCTCCTAGCACCCTTTTTTTATTAACCGACTTCCAAAAAGGAGGAGGTGATATGTTCGTCGCGTATGTGCTTTTTTTTTATGTAGGTCCCCGATTTCACCGTCAATTGTGAACCGATTTTGAAAATTCTTTTTTTTTTTCTTTTAGAAATGGTTTACTTTGAGTTATAAAAGCAAACAGAACTACTGGCAATGTCATCATCATTCCTACTATGTAGCAGCTGCAGCTGAATGACAGTATTTTACAAGGAGCGACTGCGTATCTGACCACAACCCAGTTACTGGGCAACACGAGGTTGCTAAGACTGGTTGTCAGACTTTCGGGCTTCTGACGACCCGTAACGACTGTCAAAGATCTAGAAACAGCCGGGACCAACGGCTTAACAAGCTTTCCGAGGCACGGGGGAGTCTCGGTACGTAACGGATGGTCCCCCATCCACGGATTGGCCTCGGCGAGCGTTGCTTAACCTTGAAGATCGACTCGTGCGGCTGTGGCCACTAGCCCCTATGTCAGTTTAATAAAAACGAATCTCTTGGCATTTTAACCCGATCTTTTTAACTCTAGAGTTTCTTTCATCTTCATAACGTTAACTTCGAAATTAGCATAGAAAACAAATTAACATGCAACTGTTTGAAGCAAAAACTATTAAAATACATGTAGTTTTATTTTAGTCTGCAAACAAAACGTTCTGGTCTGGAAATAAAAAGTCAATGGATTGCCTACAATGTTAGCGTGGGATGATCGATATAAAACCAGCGATTATTTATATTTAATAAGGTCCTGCGATGGGGAGTGTTTTAAGATATATTTATCAAAGTTGTTGATATTGCGAGTTGTACATTTTTTTTATGGCATGGCAATCTTAGTTTGTATTTTTTAAACAGGCTATAGAGTTTCTCGTTCAAGAACCATATTTTTTTAGATAAGCGTAGAACCGGGACAGATTATGTTAAAAGGACCAACGCTTTTGCCCTACACATCATTGTGGTGGGAAATGATCAGATAACTTCTCCTAACTTCTCTGACTAAAACCCACCCGTGTTCCTTCCGTTGCCTGTGTGCCGGGGCCACGATATCCCTTTCGGACAACGCAGCCCCGGCAGGCATTGGCCCTAAAGGACCCCGTCAGTTGGTGCTGACATCTCGTTACACCTGCACACCTGCCCTACACACCTGCGGAGTAATTTCGTAACACACTTATTGTAGGAATGGCTTTCATTTTTGCAGCTCTACAACATTCATTGCGTTATTTACGTTGTTGAGCAGACAAATTATTCGAACATAGGTATGAATCAATGGATTAAGCAATATGCTTGAAAATCATTCAGATTGTGTTTGAGCGTGCGTTACGTAATTAGGGTGCTGTAATGAGCGACCCTTCGCTACAGGGTGGGTAGGGGTACAGGGTATGTCAAGGTCGCGTTGTGTTTAGAAACGTGCCGCCTCGCTAAAAAGAATGTGACGTTATTTAAACCTTTACCTACGCCTTTCTTCCAAAATGTCATATTTACGACATCATTTTTATTTTTTAAATTTGACCTTACCTTCGAGACGTTTGACATTGACCTTGAAAATGTGTCTCCTTTAAACTGGTGGGGGATGACTTGCTTCTTCCTCTATCCTCCCTTTCACTTCCCTCTACATTTCATTTATCAAACTTTTTATAAGATTTATGTCATATTAAAAAATAATTTAAAATAAAAACTATGTGCGATACATAGATTTTTTTAATGATTTTATTTTAATTTGAGGGTGGTGGGGGAGAGGTTTACTAACCCTCTCCCGCTCCCCTGCGTCAAGGCGGCACGTTTCATTTTTATCAAAATAAGTGCGAAAGGAATTCAGTATTAATTCATTTCACATACTTGCATAATTATAAACAAGTCTAAGACAGTCATGTGACTTATAACCGAACAAATATTTCAATAATAATAATAAAAATAGACATAATTTCCGAACCCGTGAAAATTCGCAAGTTTGGTTGTTATTTTTAATTTGCGTGACCGAACAATGGTTAAGCCATAATTACATAAATATAGGTTGTAAAACTTGACAGCTGGAGGTGAGAATTGAATATCTTTATTTATATCGATAAGTGTCATCTTGAACAGGTTCTTTTCTTATTATATGATGAAATATTTTTAGTTTCGTACCAAAGTTTAATAACCTATGGTACCTACTTTTACATTGGACAAATATTAATGTCCATCAGTACCCTAATTTAAGTAACACAGTTTCAATCACAATCTTAATGATTTTGAAGGATATTGCAAAAGTTTTATAAAATTTGTAAACATTAATTAGTATATCATTATATGTGAAGACGATGAACCTCGAATAAAATTATTATACCGCAATAGGTAAAAAGAATGAAAAACGAAGCAATGACAGATAAATTAATTATGAGATAGCACATTTACAAACATTGTAAAAGTCGACTATTTTTTCCAAAATACTAACAAGTAATAAGTCAGTGTGTAAGTGAAAGTAATCACAGAATGTAAAATCAATATGTCCCTCTAAATGACAGAAAAACAAGTTAAAACCATGCTTCAAAGAAATGCAACCCAGATAAATGACTATGTTCATTTATCCTTCACCACTAATTTAAATACCTACTCTTCCAACCACACGCACTAAGATAGTTCTAAAACCCTGTTTACAATGACCTAGAGTCTAGATGTAACATTGGCACAAATGTCTGCGTTCTAGACTCTAGAATATCCGCTTATTTCCACCATTGTCTGAACGACGTGTAAGACATCTAAAAGGGAGGTTACAGAAGGACCAGTCGGAAGAATGCACATAGACTCAAGAATTTTTGCAATGATTTTTACTATAGAGGTATGTGGAACAGGGTGTAAATTTCACTCATCCTCTATAGAAAAGAGAGGATCCTCGGGGACGAGGACGATTTTGTCGGGACGTTGTATATATTATACTCGTCGCGCGGTAAACGCTGCTTGCGCGATGCAGGATTTGTGTGACGTCAGGTCTTTGATGCGTAGTTCGCATGTGGCGTTGTAGATGCCGCCACAGTATAATGTAAAGCAGGTTGATATAGAAATACATCAGCATAGTTTCATTATGGTTTTGTATGTGACAGTCCCTAAGACAGACTACCTGAAGTTTTTGATGTAGACAGTCGGGTTTGAGCCAGTCGGTTCCTGTATCTGGTGGAGAATGTGGCATTTAGTTGGTTGATCATATTGTTTCGTAGTTTTTTGTATCCAAAGGTCTAACATGACCTTTTAAGTGAGTCGTCTTGTCAAAAAATCGAATGACACAATGGCACGGAACTCTTAAGCTCAGGCCACACTGAGAACGATGCTAAGTTCGTTTAGCTTCCCTTATGTAGTTTCCCTCATGTTTCTACATGAGCTTATGATAAAGAAACGAAACTTAGCATAAACTTACACTTTCATCTGTCAAAATCAGTGCAGCCTGATTTTGACAGATCTAATCTTAAGTTAACGTTAAGACCTCTAACACATGGTCAGTTTAAATTAGTAAGCGAAACTTCACAGACTTGATAAGTATCGATATCTAAATAAAATAGAACTAAAAAAAAAATGCTTATTTTTTGTCTGCAGTTTCGCTAGATAGGTTTATTTGACCCTGTATAAGACATCAAAAGCATAACACCCCTCTATTATTTAGCCTGAGTGAACCTTCTGAAGATATTTATTTCTATTGTACACTTACAAGTAGGTATACTAGAAGTATTAAACTCAGTTTGAAAGCAATGAAACACAGTTAAGCGCCAATAAATGACAGTACATAATTTCAAACACCGTATTCTGTGTATTGTCGGTAATAAGTAGGTTTTGAAGCAAGCTAGAACATGGTGCTGGGATTTGTGTTATGACTGTTATTTGACGTTTAACCCAGGAGATTGAGGATAACCATAATCAGAGGGATGTCTATGCCCAGATGAGGGTGAAGTTGGGCTCCCGATGAAGATCAATATACCAATGAGAGTAGTGTGGCGGTGTAGATGCCGCCACATCACTCGGCTCTCGTGATGTGGCGGCATCTACACCGCCACATGCGAACTACGCATCAAAGACTTGACGTCACACAACATCCTGACGGCACTCAAATCCTGCATCGCGCAATTAGAGTTTACCGCGCGGTGGACATATATACAAGCTCACGACTTCAACCTCTGGGCAATTGCCCGCCAGACATGACACCCGTCTGGTCGGAGGATCCTCCCTTTTCTATGGTGGATGAGTGAACTTTACACCCTGTTCCTCATACCCCTAAAGTAGTAAGAATAGTAGGTTGAGTTACAGGTGTTTGACAGCGCCACAGTTCATAATGTAACAAGGACGTGATTCAATTGACCGTTTTAGCTTTAAACTTGTTTAAGCTGTTATTTTTAAACTGCAGAAGATATTGTCACCCGCTTAGATTTCTCTGCGGTTGACTGTACATGAAGAAGATATTATGTTTATAGAAAAAATAAACATTTAATTCCTTACTTGCTCAGTCCCTCTCAAAGAGAGGAGGCCTGTGTCCCAGCAGTGGGAACATTATAGGCTGATTATGATTTAATCGGATCACTTGTAAGAGCGTAATAACAAAAAAAATGTCGCTTAGCACTATTAGCCTTTCAACCATTGATACGCTGAGAGTGTCCCGTTTTCAAAATATAACCTTTCAGTGGGTCAAATGGGATGGGGATTAAAGATTCTAATAATTATTCGAACGAAGTCATGGCGAACAGTTATTACAGTCACAAACAATGTGTTAACCCAATTAACATTGGCACATAAATTAAAAATACGATACCTAATTATACAATGCTTAAACTATCTACTAGTTTACCTAATTACCGAATTTTAAACGACACTATGCCAAACTCACAGAGGTCGCCGACCCGAACGATGGAAAGAAACCGGTATATTACGATTTTTTTCTACCATAAAATAAATAGCGTTGTATAATTTCTTTTTTTTTTGTTATTTTTAATAAAACTAGTTGGCTTTTTTTACTTGTTTTTTTAAATAGTATTTTATAATTAGTTACTGTCACGGAAATTTCTGATAGAATAAAAAGAAAGGACATCTAAAGAATTGATTTAAGGATTTCTGCCCGGTTGATGGCAATTAATAGGCTCGCGATATGTAACGTCTAAAAACATAACCCTTCTTTGCAGTCGGGTATTTAGCCCATAAATGATTTATGGCCCATAGACAGAATACCATATCCAAGTTACAATTAGAACCTAGCTTACCGGCCTATACTGCCCTGCTAAGCCGAAAGGCGGTATCTCTGAGATACGCCCTTTTAGTTTTTTTTATACCTTTCAATAGCTATAATAATTTCTAATGGTATAAGCCACATACCGCTATCTAACTTAAAACATTAAAAAAAACCACTCAGAAGTTCTTTATATCCTTATGTTTCCTTAAATTACAATTTACAAAAAGTCAATTTTCTCAAAACTTACTCCGATTGAGATACCGCCTTTCGGCTTAGCAGGGCAGTATAGGCCGTTAACAGAAAATGTAATTGCTATCTCACTCAAAGTCTTCAATTACCATTAACGGCTAACTAACACAGTTATCCGAAAAGTTAGTGGAAACCGCTTTCGTTAACTTGATAACACTATTTTTCCCCATTTGGAAGCACATCAAGAAAATACAAATATACACTTACAAAAACTAACACCTCCTTCTTACGGGGGTAGGTAGGAACTACAGAACGCCATCTACATATTCCTTTTGCTTCGTTTACGGTCATACAGGCAAGCCAGTCGCGTGTGCGCCGGGCGCCGGGAGTCGAGAGCCGACTTCCGGCCACCGTAGGCGCGGGCTTGCGGACGGTGAGCAATGGGTAGCTCGCCGTCCGATAGGGACCAGGCCCGGGTCGACGGCGCGTTGTGTTCCACGCGCGCCTCAAAGAGATGTCAGCACCAACTGACGGGATCCGGAAGGAACAATGCCTGCCGGGGTTACGAGTTTGTCCGAAAGGTATATCGCGACCCCGGCACACAGGCAACTGAAGGAACACGGGTGGGTATTAGTCAGTAAAAGTCTGACACGCCCTCCCGCTCCGCCCAGAGCGGGAGCAGTTATTTGATAATGTCACACCCTCAAAAAAAAAAAAAAGCCATTCGCGAGTACTATGCACAAAATTATAACAAAATCTATTCCATACAAAAAATTGTATCACAATCCTATAATTTCCTAGTTAATTACAAAACAAACAAACACGCACGCACTAAATATAGTCTAACTAGTTTGAGTGATATCACGGATAGCTGTGGAATTGCATAATTTTATATGCTTTCCCATTATGAGACTGAGTTCATTGGCAATTTTATTTGCATCTCTTACAAAATGAGCTGCTTTTGTTTATGACATTGACTTGAATTTATTTAAATTCATGTCAGTGTGAAATTAGCCGAATCTTCTGTGTGAAGTAACTTCACCAATTTGTTTGGCAAGCGCGGTGTTTTTTTTTTTAAGATGTCAAGTTTTTTAATTAAAATAATAATTGCAAAAATATCTCCAAAGACTGTTCATTCAAATAATCCTAAGAGCAAACGATACACTGCTTGAAATTCAGTTTTCTAATCCCCAAAAATCAGGCTAATCCTTAATTCAAAAACAAAATAAACGGAATCAAAATACAAAACAATATCCAAAAGATAACAACACGCCAATATTTCAAAACACCAATCACCTTCTTTTAACAATTTTTAAAACTTTGTTAACACTAAACGCACGGATGCACGCCCAGTTAAAACGTCGTAAGCGCCAACATTTTCTAGACGAACCAACCTAGAAACCATTGGACGTAACAGGATGCAACGAGGTCGGCGCTTAGTGCGTTTCAATGATTTACTGCTTACAGGAAAGCATGCAATCATTGAACGTAATGTTATTTCACACGATGTTTCTTAATAAGTTTGTGTTCGTTTTTTGCTGGTAGAAGGAAGAAGCCAGTGACAATTATGTCGTTTAGTGATTTTGTTTGGTTGCTTGCGGAAGGAATTATTGCATATAATGTGTGCCTTTGGTATAGTATTTATAGTCAGCAATCTTTGCTTTAAATAAAATAATAAACACTTGAGAGGGGACATAATCATAATCACCATTGTTGGTCAATGGATTGTTTATTGCAGCATGTTATTATCAGCTCAAAATTATTATATAACCCTTTCAATTTCATATAAATATTATGCAGAAAGAATTCCTTCAGACATTCCACGTTTAAATTTTCTGAGACATAAGGTAATACCAGCCGTGCTATTCTGTAAACATCTCACCGTGATATCTTGGGTGGAGTGAGCTTGATGTGAGCTGTCATTGCACCTAAACCTAGGGATTGACACTATTGACAGCTCACTTCACCTAAGTTTTCACGGTGAGATTTTTACAGAATAGCAATACTGGTATTTAGAGTGTTGAAGAGCGTAATGCAACATGTCAAAATCGAAATGAAAAGAAAAAACTACAAAGAGAAAAAAAAATTGTCGACTTTTCAATAATGCTGTCATTATTTAACCTGGGTATCTACAAAAATGTAATTGTCAAAACCTTGACCATTCCGCAGTTTTCCTTAAAGAGTGACCGTGGAGATAATTTAATGACACTTTATAACTGTGGGAAAATATAAATTGTAATGAGGAACTACACTTGATATACATAAATGTGATGTGATGATATCATTTGAACAAAAACTTTATGATAAACGGGGTAAAAAAAAACAAAATATAAAAATGACAAGAATCGACGTTGGTGAGTCAGAATGAGAACGAAAATTGCAAATATCTCAGTAAAATCACACAATAAAACTTTAAATTAAAAAGTATTAGACAACTTTAAAAACAGAATCTAACTCCAACGGTAGACAATTATTAAAACTAATAATAAAAGCTACGCTAACATTTGATTAATATTCGAGCTAAGAACTAAATCATCTAATTCTCCACCCTTTGCATCAACATCGTTCTTTTGTTTTTCGTCATCCGTTTTACCCTAATCGCTTCTTCCGAGAAGATACGAGCTCGAATAATTAGGTATAGTTGCCGGCACTTAACTTGGCAAGGTTTTGGCGTATTGGGAGTAAGCTGTGTGCGCGTGTATAGTGGAACAAAAACAATTTACATTTTTATTGCATGTCATTATGCTATGGTCATTGCCATAATTTATTTTTTAACATGTCTGTTAAGAAAAACAAGCGAAAACGAATTCTCCTCATCTACGATTCTTGCCAAGTTACGTGCCGGCGACTATACCTTAACGTATAAGGCAGCTCAAAGCCAAGAGCCATTCCTTGAAAGTCTCAAATGGGTTAAACGCCCCTACGACTTGATCCTACTATTTTATGAGGCCCTGGTACATTAGCAATTTAATTTACCTGAATCGATTTATATGTTGCGACCAAATTCTTAGAAAATGCACTATTAGAATAGTTTGTGAATGAGAATTCTAGGCGTGGTTGCGTGTTCATTTAATGACTAATTACTTCTCAGAAGTTACAGATTAAACGTTACATATGTATGTGAAATTAAGTCTTTTGATTGACCAATTTGTTAAGTTATTGAATCAGCTGTATTATGAGCGATTGCGAATTTTATGGAATCATAATTGGATTTTAGGCCTTGTTTGGTAATTTTTCCCGTCTTATCTTTACTTTATCCTTTACGTATCAGATTCTCAATTTTATAGCAAAAATTTACACGTATTACGAACGAGGCAAAATGCTTGAAAGGGGTTTTGCTAATAAGTAGGGACCTCGATGACCCAAGCAGTTATTTTCCTGTGAATCAGGAAGATAATAATATCAATTCAATACAGATTGGTTCCGCAATCAAAATATCAAATTAATACCGTGTTCTAGAACAAAAGACATCCACTGCAGTAGCGAGCCTTGTTACTGTCCTGCAAGCATCCAGCGGATTAAAGCGACAAGTGGACTTCTTTCGAACGATATCATGATGATTGTAGAATTATGCTCATTCATGATTCTATATTTTCATAAATTTATTTTATAAATTATAAATTTTTAAAAGAGTATTTTCTGATGAATTTCGTTGAGAGTTTTAAAACAGTTGACTAATTTTTCCGGGACTCGTCCAGCTTCATCGTTTCAGACAGACGCCGCTTTCAGGAGTTGTGGTGGATTTTTAATTATTCTAGATTTTAAACTAAATTACTACCAATTCTAACAATTATCGAAATTAGTGCCAATTTGCAACAGTAGATGCTAATAATTCGTTTGTTTGTTTGTTTGTGAGGATGTTTGGTACGTCCTTGATGCACGCGATTTTAGCAAATACAAACAATATGCGTGTAGCGTGCAGCATGTTATGTTAACAGTTTGTTCAGTGTTTAGACATGTCTTCATACGATGAACAGTGGACTAGTCTACTTCCATGCTGGTGTGAGAGTGACAGAAATACGGCTGTCTGAAGTAGTAGTTGTTATGCATGCAGCTGGTTTTTCATAATATGCAGTTCGGTAAATGTTTATTTTTTATGTTACATTTGTTCACCCACTAAAGTTCTATTTGCTTTTGATACCGACTATCTACTTAATTAATGTTCATCAGCTGCCCCAGATACTGCCACTTTTCTAGGGCCAGTAACTTTGAGAACCACCGTCCTAGGTTTATGCTTTGAAGATAGCTTACACTTCATCCAGTCTTAAGTTAATAGTGATACGAAATCAGTCAGTTTTAACTGTTGTCTTTATGTGAGTAAATCAATAGTAAAGATTTCTAGTTATAGTAGCCAGTTAAATTGTATTTTAATGACTTAATAACTCCGATAGTAAACTTACCTTTCAAGAAACACAATTAATTACAACATTGTCTTTAATTATAATTGTTCACATCAAAAATTTTGACGATAACATTGACCCAAAAAGATGCAGTTTAAAGAATTACGTAAAACAACAACAACCATTATTTCTTTTGAAATATACTGTCCTGCACACATCCTGATGGAAGGTACTGGTTTAAAAGTAAAGCATAATAAACCTCTTTACATAATGAGTGACTTAACAATCTTAACATCGCAATTCACTTAATCGTTTCGCTTAATCGCAGAGTTGGAAACGTGTGAGTAATCTTGCTGTAGTTTCACGTCCAAGCATAACTAAAAATCGCAAATAAGAACGAATTCTTGCACAAGACATGATGAAAGCTGCCACTGAATGTCACAGTTAAGGTGAAAAAATAAAAGTCAATTGTGACCGATGCAGCAGTCAATACTCCACTTACAGACTACATTCACATTTTCTTCAAATAAGTAGCCAACATTCCACACCAAGGCCGGAGAGATTGACTATACGAAACGTAATTGAATTACAAAACTAGGGTCACAATTCTATCAAAATTCAAATTCACATTGCTCAATAATTGTTGACAAATGGTCCTTAGTCTCAGAATGCGATCCGCCTTGCAAAACCCGACTAACCCTTTCGAAAAGAACTTGAACCGCTAAAATAGCATATAGTAATAGAGCCCTTCTCAACTCGGCCGTGTAACAATCGCTTACCTTTACAAAATCAGCGTAACGAGGGTCGCGCATTTATCCAAGTATTAACAAGATGCACTGCGCTTTATCAATTAAAACTTTTTATTTCCACGCCAAAAAAACGTAAGGCACAATTGTGTAACACTGTTTCCGAACGCACGGCGATATTTTGCAATATTCAAGGGGACGCTACGTCCTCACCCCACGACGTCTCACGCATAACTGGCGAGTTGAGAGCGGAAACTTGTTGGGTGAGTTTGCGCCCGCGCTGCTAGCGGATGGTCCGGTTTACGCTTGCGTTTAGTTACCTAGCCTTTTGTCATATGAATAAATTGGTATCGGATAAATAAAATTATGTAATATTTGGCATGATGAGTGAGTTATCAAGTTAGTGTTTCACTGTTTCACATTAGGTTTTCGTGAGAGCGTAAAATGTTACTTTATACCCGCCATTAAAAACTTGGGTTTATTATTCTGCTAATATTTAGATAGTAAAAGTGTATCCCGCGGTAGTACTTGATGCTTTTGGGACGGCTAACAGTGCTTGTCCTTGGTCTATTAGACGGGGTTTAGCATTGGTTGGACATAATCGCTTATTGCTTGGGATTTATAATCTAGTTTAATAGTCAATTAACACTGAGGTTATTTTACAAAGTTCTCCGGCTTCAAACAGGAATCGTAGTCTAGTCGTGTACAATCTATATATATAAAAGGAAAAATTTACTGACTGACTGACATAATATCAATACTGGGACTAGGAACGTGACATTTTGCACACGGCTTCTTACATAATTTAGGGGAGCACTATGAAGGATTTTTGGAAATTCGAAGGGGGTTTTTGTTTGTATGAAAAATCTTATTCCTTGAGTTAATAAACTTGAATCTTGACACAACCTAAAAAAAATACTAGGCTTGCATGAATTCACGATAGTATTCAATCGTTATGTTATGCTACTAATAGGATTTTGATGAAGCAGACAGATAGTTTATAACCTGAATTAACACCTAAGATACTTTTTATCCCAGTAGTACGCTTTCGTGGAATAATTTCCGACTAAAACGCGAGCGAAGCCGCGGGAAGATGCTAGTCTACTCATATATTATTAGAATATTTTTAAAGAAATGTCTAATTAGATTGGTAGAGATGACCAATTTACATGTTGCCATTGATATGCCCAATAATTCCAAAATCAGGCGGCTGTGGGCCTAAAAATCCTAGATTATTGACAGAATGCCAAGGCACACACCTCTGACTTTTCGGATTCATTTGCGTATTCTATAATTATCACTTACTTCAAAAACGGTGAAGGATAACATCGTGAGGAAGCATGGCTGAGAGATATTTCGCGACGGCAGAATATACAAAATGACAGATTGTGATTGTTTATCTGTCATTTTGTCTATTCTTCCGTCGACAAAACCCGTTTCTACGGTGGTCATGCTACGCGTGCTGTTTAGTCACTAGCCACAAGAAAAGAAGAAGAAGAAAATCATCTATGCGACACACTTTGCATCTTAACTAGGCGTTCGTCGAACGTATGCGGTCTACGTGACATTAACACAGTGTCTACGCGGCGACAATCAGCGCAAGACGCGAATGCACATCCAGAAAACAAAACAAAATTCTTTTGGAATTTTGACCAAAAAAAATTTATTGCCACTCGAATGGCTACGCGTTTTTATTAAATCTTTAGTTAATTGACAATCGTAGCAGTCAAGAGGTGCCCTTCTGTATATCCCTTCGCTATAATAAACTAATCATATGCGATGACAATGCTAAAATATTGCACAGTTCAATGTTTACAAAAACAAATGATTGCTGCTTTCTATTTAGTTATTATTCAATGAAAGAACAGCAGTCTGTTCGTCACGGGTTGAATGTAGTTCTGTAACATACGAGTAGGAACCCCATTACGTTCAGTCGTTTCCCTAGGACATTTTACCTATTAGTTTTATTAACGTAACGACCAGCACGCGTAGCATGACAACCATAGAAACAGGTTTTCTACGGGTTTTGTCGACGGAAGAATAGACCAAATGACAGATTGTGATTGTTTATCTGTCATATTTTCTATTCTTCCGTCGACAAATCCCGTGGTCATGCTAAGCGTGCTGACGAGTAATAGAAAAGTTCTTAGAGTAGAAAAAGACATGCTGCGCCGACCCCTAATAAATTGGGATTCCTTTTTTTTTTTTTTTTTTGAGGATGGGAAATTATCAAATAACTTCTCCCGCTCTGGGTGGAGCTTTTTTGTTGATATATTGGCATGCGCTAGCTGACGTATGACAAATAATTTAATTTAATGTTTAGTGTTGCGTAATGTAAATTATTTTGCATACTATTGTATAGAATTAAGTTTTTCTAACTGAACAGACAGCTGCGCTGCTGGGCAGTTCATTACCACTTCTTCTCACTTAAAGCACTAGGAAGTGGTGAAGGGCAGATGTTTTGGGGGACTGTCTTACGTAATTAGGTCGTTCGAAAAGTGGTGATTTTCAGCCTAGTTTTAATAAATGACTTTTGATTTGGTTTTTGATGATGATAAGTTTTAATAAACCTACATTATTTTAAAACATAACTGGCGAAATGTGGGTGCACCATCATCCGTAGCATGACAACCATATAAATGGGTTTTGTCGACGGAAGAATAGACAAAATGACAGATAAACAGTCACAATCTGTAATTTTGTCTATTCTTCCGTCGACAAAACCCGCTTCTATTGCAGTCATGCTAAACGTGCAGACTATCTACACCTCTGCCGTACCCCTTCGGCAATACAAGCGTAACGTTATGTATATGTGTAATTGTGTACCTACCTATGTAGTTGGTAGGTATATGGGAGTTTCGCTTTTGACTATTCTTATCTAAGCCCACGTTTTCATGGGCTTAAAAATAACGCGGCGGGATTTAATCGCGCACTGGATTTTTAACTCTCGGTCTTAAGCCGAGGGTTGAGAATTCAACAGAGTGCAGCATAGCGCGGAAAAAATCACACTGTTGGATTTTCAACTTTTGGAGCAGAGCGTTGACAATCCAGTGAGCGAAAAAAATCCCCGAGGGAAAAAATCACTCGTGCGAACCTGGGCTATAGTTAGCGATGTTTCTGTTGATGATGACGCTTGCTAGAAAATAATCTATTCAGTCATGCATTGAACATTTTAAAGGAATTTTATTTTAATCTTTATCTGACGCTGTCTTTTTAGGTATTTTTTATCTTCACCGATATATGGGGAGTTCAACGATTCGAGTTTTTTTGATTCGATACCGAAACTCGTCCGAGGCACAGGAAATTTTATTTTTTTTTCACTTTAAACTAGTTTAAAACTGAAATTTTATTGATTAAGGCGACGACATCCGACTTTTACTGATTTTATACTGAAGATCACGTCTAAATGAGTAGTGTTAATGATATGGAAAAAATATATATTAATTTAGCGCATTTTATGAATAACTTATATAGGAATATTTTAGATTATGTTTATATTACAAATTGAAATTAATTCGTACACTTATGACTAACGCGAATAAAAAACTGAGAATCACGCAAAATCTAACAAGCATATTTTTCTGAAACCTTCACCATTTAAAAAATAATTTAATTACTTAATTAAATTATTTTTTTTGATCTTTTAATAAAAAAAATATTCAAATACCTTTTGTTTTATGTATAATTAATTAATAATGCGTCTTATTTGAGACAGCGCTTCTCGATGGGCGAGTCCTACTACTGGCTGGACATACGACGCAATACGTGAGTTCAGTACAGAACACGCAAGCAACCACTCAAGGTCACTGGCATATATCTGCGTCTTAACGTATATTCATCATCTATTTTTGTATTAGACAGCGCAAAAAAACGAATCGTCGCAGTATCTGAGCTATTTACATAAATCTAATATAAATTCATAACAAATCATAATATTATCTACAACGAGTTACATCTTCACTTTATTATATTTTCTTTAGCGGTCATTAACTTCTTCGGTCATCATTATAAAATAATAATAAATACTGGCACAAAATATACATATTCATACACTCACACTTTTTATCATAGAACTATGCAGAAACTATTTAACGTCAGCTACTACTATTCTTACAAATATTTATTACTGAATTTGACTTGTTCACGTTTTAGTTGGACCCCATAAATTTATTATACAAATATGATTTCATATCTGTCAAATTCTATGATCATAGTTTAATGATGCTATTCATAATTTTTACATATTACACTTAAGATCATAAGTATGATGATTTAGCCGTGTTTGATATCCATTTTTGAGGTTAGACGGCTATGATCATATTTGTATGCTTGTTGTCAAATAGGATCCCTTAACTATGATCATAGACAATATGAATCTTATGTAGTTATTATACCGTCATAGGTTCTTCAAATAAAAATGACTCGTACATCTCTGTCAATATGGCTCTTAGTAGGTACTGGCCACGTACTGTAGTGGAGCAGGCTAATCCACTGCAAAATAAAGATTACTCGTCCTACAGATAAAGAACGATGGTCATGGTAGCTCCCTATTCCAGGTCCAGCTAACTAATTGAATAACTCATTTTCTTAAGCGATTAAGACTAATCTGTTTCATTTTGACAATTTAAAAACATTCATTGCGTTATTTACGTTGTTGAGCAGTTTTTTTTTCGAACTTATGAAGCAATGGATTAGCAATCTGTTTCAAAACGATTCAGATTGTGATTAGTCTAAGCTATATTTAGCTATTTTTATAAGGCAATTTGTGTCTTAGATTCAGTTAAAAAGCAGAAGGTATTGATGATTTTTATTCATAAGTCCCTGATAAAAAGGGTTCGTATAAGTTCGAGTACCAGCTCCATTTAGGACATAACATTGTTCAGGGTGATATTTTTGGCAAAGGTTGTTGGGCAAAGATCCCCCCAATAATGCCTTGCACTTTTCCTTTTGCCTTTTTTTTAACAATGCTAGAGAATCTAACAGAATTAATATACACAGACAAAGTAATACAAATTACTACGCAACAAGAGCACGATCGTAGCACCTAGCGTTTGGTTGTGTCTACCTACACCCATCGGTGAAAGGAGTGAATTTATGTTTGTAAAAGTTACAAATAAGACATATCCGAAGAATCCCAAACCGCACAGAGTCACTACATGTGCGAATACCACACGATAATTAAGTAAGTATAACTAAAAAACGTTACAACGTTACATAACCGTTATATATTGTGCTATATGTAACTAGTTATTTAACGTGAATTATGAAGAATATTCATGTAAAACCAGTACTGTATGATAAGTAGGAGTTATGTCATCACTTACATACGATTTATATGTCAAGTAAAAAGTTGTTGTTTTGCTTGAAAAGTTGCTTTTATTGTTCGGTTGGTAAGTTTTCCAGGGTTAGTAGTGTATGAGGTTTATGTTGGTGGTGCATGAGCAGTGATAGCCTAGTGGTGTGACCGTCGGACTGCGAAGTCATAGGTCTCTCGTCTAAGGTATTGTATAAATACCACTTGTTTCAAAAATGATAAAGGAAAACATCGTGAGGAAACCGGTATGCCTGAGAGATATTTCTCGATGGCATGTGAAGTCAAGTCAGAGGTCCATGGGAGGCTTTGGAACTCTGACATCAGGTTAGTCACTAATCATACGAAAAAATAATATAAAATAAAAATGTTGGTGTGTACATACGGCTTGAATTTGAAGTGCGTATGCGGCGTCTCCCCACACAGAAAATGGCCCACCATCCATCTTTCGTCGTTACCAGTGCACTTGACGACCTTATGACTGGCTTCAAAGTGCAATTCAGTGCTTGTTATAAGAACTTTCTGCCACCGATACGATAATAAGATGAAGAAAAAAGAAGAAAGATGAAGAGAAGAGAAGAATTAAGAATTCTTCTCTTTAAGAACTTGGTTTTCAACAATAGCCTACAGATTTGCTCGATTATTGTTACTGGATATGCTGTGTGGACGATCAATAGGTTTTGTTAGATCTGTCTACTTACAGATTTACTAAGAAAAATACGATATCAATCGGCTTTTGCTTACACTCGATTTTGTTTGGTCAGACGTGTCGATCGTCAAAACACGAGCAAATCTTAAGGAAATAAATAAAATGTTTATTATTTAAATAAGTGGATACCTTAATTGGAAGATTTCTTTAATTCAGTTATTTTTTCTGTTAACATTTTGACTGTAAATTGACTTTAAAGTTTTTGTTCTAGAAGTGTTCATGCTTACTTGCACTCAAAATCATCGGAATAATTAATTAGACTTTCATATAATTAAACTCACGATTAACATTGATAATTTAGTTTATTAATTAGAACTACGATAAAATCATTTAATTAGATAATTAGCACAATCTTCGAACAATTAATCATATTTTATGCAATATGCATAATATGCATAATTATTCAAGGTCCTCCCATACCTAATCTTATCTCAACTGTTTAATTTTATTCATTTACTTCTGAAACAACATTTGAATACCTTAGTTATTAAATAACGTAATCAAAATATATAGATAATATTATAAATTTACTGAGCAGCCTCGTTGGTCTAGTGGTCGCAAGCACTACTGCTGAGCATGAGGTCCTGGGTTCGATTCCCAATTCGGGCAAAATGTTATTAGGTTTTTTTCATCTGGAATTTGTCAGTAGCAGCCCGGAGTCTGGATTCGTGCCCGGTTGATTACAATAGGCTCGCCCCTTAGTACGTGGGACTTTAACTGGCGAAATGTGGGTGTACTATAGGTCTCTGCTTAACCCTTCGAGATTACAGGCGTGATGTTATGTAATTATAAATGAAAGTCAGTTTTTGTATGTCTGTGTGACCGCGTTGTTCTTCTAAACGGCGCAACGGATTTTGATGCGGTTTTCACCATCATTTAGTTTACTTATTCCGGAAAGTTTGTATGTATTAAAATTATATAACTATAATAAAAAAATCTCGAATTTTTGGCATATCGTAAAAACCGTGTAAAAATCGTAATAATAAGTAGGTAATTCAATAACGTAAAGCATAATCCTCCATCTCGGTGAGAGGGAGTGGGCCGTAATCTACTACGCGGGCGCAGTGCGGGTTGGTAGATGTCACATGTCTTCGAATTTTTGGTTCTAGGACATGGTGCCCTAGTAGTAACGGCCGCGACTTACGAATTGTAGTTCGAGCCCAGATAGTTGCTTTACTTTGTAAATTATTTCATCACCACTGCTCTCAAAACGGCAGACAGTTGTTTTACTTTGTAAATTATTTTATCACCACTGCTCTCAAAACGGTGAAGGAAAACATCGTGGAGAAACCGGCAATAACATAATCAACATCTTTAAAAGTTAAGAAATAACGGTATAATCAAATAAAAATAAAGAGAAAAAAGAAAATTGTAGACCGCAATAAAGATACGCAAGCCTAGTATCTTTCTAACATAATAAATAAAACGACTAACTACAAAGTGAAACCCGCGGTGCATGGAGCCAACGAAAGTGTTTGTTAATAAACCACTGGCTTCTGCTAACGCCTTCATGCACTACATAGATCTGTGTTACTTCGGAAGGGGCCTCATTGTTATTGCGTTCACTAATTTACTAGCACGGTTCTAGGATACTAAGAAAGAAAGAAAAATGTGCTTTTCTCGTATTGGCACGGGGTATATGAGACTACAAACTTCACGGTTAAAGGTTACAACGCTTATCAGCAACACTATCGTTGACCAAGACCAAATGAAAAACCAAGACATAGCGCTGCGAACAATGCAGTGAAGTATGCCGAAAGTACACCTCCGCTCTGTGCATACGCACACATTTATAATCAAACTACACCTCACTAAATGCACACATCACGGCCTCACGTCACTGATGAAAGCGCTATGTCGTGGTTTTTTATTTGTCTGAGATCGTTGGATACAATCATACAGGTCAAGGTGGTTTTTTTTTGTTTTTTTTTCGGCGTTTTGTTTGAACAAAAAGGACATCAATTAACACTGCAAACAGGTTGAGGGTTCACTTACAGTGACACTTTTTTCTATTTCAAAATTAGGTTGGCTTTCCTACTGAAGTCCATACCAAAGATTTAAAAATGTATAGTTAGGACATCCACAAATTGATTATGATAAACATCAAATCACTTCATCAGGCACTTCTATAATAAACTCTAGATCTCTGTCGCCGTCAATATATGGGTTTCACTTGCAAGTGCATCACGGTGTAATATTAGATTGCAAATTGGAAAATAAACCACATTCTGTGGCCGATGTGACACTACTGATTACTGTATATACTGTACCATTACAGGTAATGAAATAATCATAAGTACTTAATTATTATGGTTATTTATGTGAGAATTGAAGGCAAAAGCAATTTGAAAAAATTACCTATTAAACTTAGGTTTACAGTTAGTCATCATGTGAAATAATAAGTACATAAAAACTCGTAAACTCGTCGTCTTCGTCGGTAAGTCATTAAATTATTTTACCTCATACAAAAGACATCAACGACTTTGAGTGGATACAGCGCCTCTAACGGCAAATAGTCCAAACTAAACAGTGCCATCTAGTGTCGAATAGCTGATACTTTATTACGTTCCTGTACACGTAATATATATTGGAAAAATAGTGGCATCCTCTTTGAAAACTATTGTTATTAATTAGAATTAGTTTTGTATTTTATTACTAAAAATGTAATGTTAATACTTGAAAATGTAATATTAAGGTTTGTCAGTCATATTATTATGAAAGTTGTTCTTTTTTGTTATTATTACTTTTTAGGACAAGTGTTAGCGAAATATGCGTAAAATGAAAAGTAGCTGTCAATGAATCGCCCCATGACAGCATCCGTGTTTCGATCGATGTAAACAGAATTTTATTTTATTACTGTCGCAGTGTTATTACATAAAACCATGTCTGTTAATGCAAATGAAACTAAAAATGAAGACTCTGAGAATAATAATACTACCACAGAACAAAAACCTGTGGACAATAATCAAATTAAAGTGAATAACATGTTAAAAGATCGACTCAGAAGATATATCAAGAAACTGGATGGTAAGAATTTTATTACAATTATCACAATAATTTTCTACACAAACGTAATAGTAATTACTAACATGTGCAGAGTGTATGTTGTGTCCAGAGAACTAGTCCTTTCTAGTCAGTGGGGACTACGAGGACTACATTCAAATAAAAAATAAAAAACTATTTGTTTAAAAAAAATCTTCTGAAGGAGACAGTACGGTAGTCTCTGTTTTTCTTTCTGTTAGGTTTTATTTTACTTCAAGCATCCTTTATATCACAGTTGAAAAGCAGCACAGAAGCTCCTCAATTTTATTATAGGTACCATCGAAAACTGCATATTTGCAATAAATACAATCATAATCTTTGTACAGAAACCGGCACAAGCATAACAAAAGAAGAAAGTATTAAACTGGAAGTTGACACCTTTCGCCAGCTTTACAAACCCAAACTCGCTGGCAACGAAGACTCATACAAGAACATCCCAAAATTCTACTTCAAACTGCCGAGACCGGACGATATGCTTGCTCAGAAGTTACGAGAAGAAACCCGAGCTCAGTTCTTACAGAAGAAGAGTAAGGAATTACTTGATAATAGTGAATTGAAGCATCTCTGGAGCTTGTTGGAGAAGACTAATGGAAGTTATAATGGGGCTAACAACAATGAGCTGATCATTGACTATTTTCAATTTAGGAAGATTAGGGAAGAAGCGGGGCCTAAGTATAAGTGAGTATGAGATCCTTAAAAAAAACGTAACCTTATTACAACAAAATTAAGGAGGTGCATCAGTGCATGTTAACATTGGTGCCATTAAATATAAGATAAGTCTTTATTTGCTTTAAAGATGGTATAAAGTTGTTACAGTCTGGTTTTGATATACATAATGTCCACATGTTTAGCTATACAGAATATTGTATCAATTGCATGCAAAATAATTAATAACGAGTTAAAGGTGAGCTATAGAATGTCACAAATTAATTGGAAATACAATAATAGTCATTCAAATCATAACATCACAAACATTTTCATTAATACCTGTAGATACACATTTTATAATTTTCAAGTTAAAGAAATTATTGATTTCATAAAAATTATGTCCATTCAGCCATTTGTATAGTTTGTTTTGAAATGAGTTGTGATTATTTAATAATTTTATTTCTTTTGGTATTTTATTGTATATACATACATACACACATCTCAAGGCAGCTTTTTGCATACTTGGCTGCCTTAGGATTATCCTTTAATACAAGTCTGTGTGGATCCCTTGTTGGTCGAGAGATGAATTCATAAGCTTTTTTAAACAATCCCTTATTACTGTACACAAATTTACAGATTTCAAATATGTAAAGTGAGGGAAGTGGTAATAAACCTATCTTCTAAAGTGCGGTGAATATTTGAATTAAACCTTACAAACAGAAAAAAAAACAATCACCTATTGCACTAGAGACATGAAGCCAGAGCACAAGCATGTTTATCTTAGCAGAGATTTAAAAAAATCTTTGAGGTTGAACAGACTTGATTTAAGCACATTACACAAAATTCTGTCTCAACCAAAATGGATACGAAGAGTCTTTTCAGGTTTATGGCCTAAATATAATCCGTAGCAGTGTGTATGATAGGACTGCGATACGTATTGCGATTATAAAAGTTCCTAATTAAATAAATAAAACATACCGTTATCCGAATGTTCTAGGCCATACTTCACAGCAGAAGTATTTGGTCGCCTGCAAGCAGCTGAAGGCGGAGTAGGCCGCGTGCGTGCAGTGTCCCTGTTCAACTATGTGATGCGGCGGGTCTGGTTACAACAGACGAGGATCGGACTGTCCTTGTATGATGTTACTGGGCAGGGGTATCTTACTGAACATGTAAGTACATTTTATAATACATAATATATATTTTCTAAGGTATGGGCGTTATTTCACGTCTCATTCTATACACTCGTGTAACACCACACATCCCTCTCAGCATTCTCATCTCAGCTGCATGCAATAGCCTTTCATCATCGCTTTTGTGGCCCAACGTTCTGATCGATACAAGACAGCAGGTCTAATAATTGTTTTATAATATCTTCCCCTTAAGTTTAATGTAATGTTCCCGCGTGCGGAATGCGGGAGCCGCAGATTGTTCCCATGACTTGCTGCCATTTCATCCATCCAGTGTTAATTCTGTGCTTGGCCTGCATCTCTTGTTAACTAATCAATCAATGACTAATGGGACACATTTAATTATATATGACTGCAACTCCTGAATTAAACTGAGGTTTAAGACAGTATAGAAAGACCAAGATATGATTTTATGATAAATTGTGTTTTTCAGGACCTAGAAAGTTACATAGCAGAACTAGTGCCCTCTCTCGCGGCTCTCGACGGTCTCGACTCATCATTCAGTTCGTTCTACGTGTGCACGGCAGCTCGGAAGTTCTTGTTCTTCCTAGACCCTCTCAGGGTTGGGAGGGTCAGGATTAGGGATGTGCTGTCCTGCTCTTTCTTAGATGATTTGTTAGAGGTAAGAAAGAGTAGGTAGCTTATGCTAGTTAAAGATGGTAGTTGGTGACACTGACATGGTTTGTGGTTTATAATGTTTCCCATTTTCCTGGATCTGAGTCCCACTGTTTGACTTAAATACGATCTCTATAACTTTCGTAAGGGGGCATTTTTTAAATTAGTCTATACTCCATTCATTATAGCATTAGAAAAATAACGGCAAAATAACGACAGTTGTGGATTTTTTTAAAATTATTACACTTCAGAGTTACTTCTTTAATATAAATAGCAAATAGATTACATTGCCTTGTATTTATCGTGAAATAACGGAGTTTATTAAACGTTTATATCATAATAATGAAAGGGTGATAACCGTTATATTTCCCATGTTATAATAATGGAGTATAACACTCATCAAATCCACTGGCTTCCCATCAATGATGAAATTTATATTTTTTATTTATATAGTTTTCTTATAAATTTCATTAATAAAAAAACCCCTGATATAGTTGATAGGGCATTTAAAAATGTTTAATACGGCTATTTGCCTAAACTTTTCTGTCGCTTCTATGACATGTGGTACAGTGCGTGTTACTAAAGATGAGACTTGACACACCACGTGGTTTGACTTAGGCAGTAGACGATTTAAAGGTCTCTTTAGCGGTATAATGTCTGCGCTGGGGCGTCATCGGGGCTGGGGAAAGAGCACGGGAGGCGCGGTCAAGTCTCATCTTTCGTGGCCCAATTTTTTTGCCAAAATGCCATTGAATTCAATAACTAAATGAACAACCTTCAACCTCTTTCTTATTAGCTGCGAGAAGAAGACCTTCCAATGGAGCTTCAAGAACAGAACTGGTTCAGTGCTGCGTCAGCTCTGCGGGTATACGGACAGTACCTCAACCTAGACAGAGATCATAATGGCATGCTGAGCATCAACGAATTGGCTGGGTAAGTCGTCGCAATCACATACATCAAAATATTAATAGAAGGAATACATCAAGGCAACTGCCTTGATAAAAAAAGAGTACTTAACCGAGATTCATCACGATAAAAAATTCAAAAGTCATTTATTCAAACTAGGCTGAGAATCAGCACTTTTCGAACGTCACATTACATAAGACAGTCCCCCAAAAACGCCCGCCGTTCACCACTTCCTAGTGCTTTAGCTGGGAAGAAGAAGTGGCGCAACAAACTCCCCAGCAGCACTGCTGTCTGTTCAGTTAGAAAAACTTGATTCTATATAATGCAAAATAATGCACATTACGCAACAAAATAAAATAAAAAAAATGATAAAATTAAATTATTTGCTGTATGTCAGCTAGCACACGCCAATATACCAACAAAAATCATAGAAATCTATACTCAAGCGAAAAACAAATACCTCCAAATACAAAACTGATACCCCTATTATAAACTTCAGGTTTACCATAATTTTTTCAAAGTATAAGTTTACCATAAATTTAGTCCGCTTTTATTTATTAAGAAGGGTGATTTATTTACAGTACCTATAAACTACTTAAATCTTATTTTGAATTAAGAATCATGCTTGAGCATTGTTATAGGCCCGTTTTGGCCCGTTTGCACTAAACGAATATAGAAATATTTAAATTATCATTCTGTCTCTGTCATCTTCAAACGATTGACAGAAACGGGACTATATTTTAAGAGTGCATTCAGAAAGTACGCAACGTCGCAAAAGCTGTCAAATATTTCGCTGTTTTGATTAATTTGGCAATAAGTTTAGTACTTATAGAATGTATGGAAATATGAAATATCGCTAACTAGTGAACTACTATATTGATTATGAAATGGAACAATTAATATCTTAACACCGAATATTTCGTTTTAAATGTAAAAAAAGTATTTAGAAACTTTCCAAATGCTTCATTCAGTGATAAAATTGCAATTAATTATGAATATTTTAGGTTACTAGTTAGTAGTTAGTTGGTTGGTGGTTAGTTGGTTGGTGGTTAGTTGGTTGGTGGTTAGTTGGTTGGTGGTTAGTTGGTTGGTGGTTAGTTGGTTGGTGGGTAGTTGGTTGGTGGTTAGTTGGTTGGTAGTTAGTTAGGTAGTATATCGCATACTAGTAAAATACAGTAAAATTGCCAAATTAAGCAAAACAAGTAAATATTTGACAGCTATTGCGACATTGCTAACTTTTAGAATGAACGCTCTTAAAATATCTTCCCGTTTCTGTAAATCGTTTGAAGATGACAGAGACAGAATGATAATTTAAATATTTTTAACGTTGAACGTATTTAATGATTTGGGGTTCAAGCGGACCTTAGAATAAAACGAGTCGACTTTTTTGTATAATTATTTTCGTGAGAAACATTTTGTTCAAAGTAGATTTTTCTAAATCTACCATACGTAGTAACGTAATTATTTCGCGCATCAAACAGACTCCCGCCATCATCACGTGACTTCAGCTTGTAAATAGCGACTGTTTTTCACTTCGTCGTTCAATCACGAAACATTTTAAGATTCAGTTAAAACACGTACCTTTTGCTTATCTCCCATAGCTACGGTTCCGGCACGCTAACCCGAGCCTTCCTGCAACGCGTCTTCCAACAGTGCCTCACCTACGACGGCGAGATGGACTACAAGACGTACCTAGACCTGGTACTGGCGCTAGAGAACAGGAAGCAGCCGGCGGCGCTCGCCTATCTCTTCAGAGTGCTGGACATCAACTGCGTGGGCTACCTCGACGCCTTCACGCTTAATTACTTCTTCAAGGTGAGTTCTGGCGGATATAGGCAATTGCTGGAATTTGGCCTTGGCCGGTATTAGGTGTCGACCAGATTCAGGCAGCCAACGGACTCCTGCTGTCATTACGGTTTGGCCGAATATAGGTACCTGCCGGAATAAGGATCTGGCCGAAATTAGGCACCTACTGGTTATATGGGCTTCAAGACATTCCTAGACTTGGTACTGGCGCTAGAGAACAGAAAGCAGCCGGCAGCACTCCTATATCTCTTCAGTGTACTGGACATCAACTGCGGGGGGGGGGAGGGGGGGGTAACTCGAAGCGTTCGCGCATAATTACTTACTACGAGTCTGGCTGGATTTAGATACGTGCCGAAATTGGGAACCTGCTGGATTTAGGCAACTGCTGAATATATGTAATATATGTGCTTAATACTTTTTTCTGAAACGCCTAACTAACAATCCACTTCCTTCCCCAGGCAATCCAAGAACAAATGATAGCTCACGGCGCCGAGCCAGTGAACTTCGATGACGTCAAAGACGAGATCTTCGACATGATTCGCCCTGAAGATCCCTCTAGGATAACTCTTCAAGACCTCATACGCAGTGGCCACGGTCATACTGCTGTGTCTATACTTTTGGAGCTGCACGGCTTCTGGGCTTATGAGAACAGGTATTTACATATATTTTTTCTCCCACTCTTTATTACTATTTGTATAGCAAGAGCACAGTTCATCGGCTATCATCGGAAAAGCCAGAAAAATAAAATGTAACTCTCGACGGATAGAAATCGATTTATAGTCCCGCCTGAATCATAATTGTTCTTCGCGCCCCCTTATTGGATCAGACACATTTTATTTGTCAAATTCCGGCTTCAGAAAGAATGAAGAAAAATTGATAACGAATATAAATCCGAACAATTCCGATTACCTTTGACCGTTATAGTCGAACGATAAGTATCTCTTAAAAGTTTAAAAGAGAGAAAACACGTTTATTTGCGGTAAACATGGCAAAAAAACAGAAAAACCCCGCCGCCCGCCTTTGTACCTTTTTTGAGTGTGAAAGTTTAAAGAAATAAATAATAAAAACAACTTGTTGGGGGAAAATATGCGTTACAGCCACACAAAACGGCCATCGCTCAGCATAATTCTGTGACCCTATACGAGACATAGCGACGGCGCTGGTTTTCAGCGACAGCCGGCATTGATATGATGACGTCAACCAGTGCAGCATAAAATGAAGTTGCTGTTGTTTTTATCTTCATTTAGTGTACAATAAAAAATATTCTGTGTGACAGGGAGGCGTTAGCGGCAGCCGGAGATCATGCCTGACAGCTGGCGCGGTATCTCCACTTTAATGGAGATCGGTTTACCATTTAAAGACTGTAGAGTCTTTGGTGAACGTTAAAAAGTTGAGTGTAGCCAACTGTAAAAATGTTGAACTTCTCACAAAAATGTGAAAATGTTGTGTAACTCTGAAGAATGTGAGAATGTTGATTGGCTCTGGATAATGTTAAAGAATGGTCAGCTTCTCTGCTAAGGAGTCGTTCATTAATTACGTGAGACGATTTTGGCGTTTTTCGACCGTCGTGTTGATGAGATATCGTGAGATTTGGCTCGACCTCCTCCCCCACCCTAATCTCACGTGAGACTATCCAAAATGAGTATATTTTGGGTAACGTTAATCTGTGCTTGATTGCCTTAGATTTATTTTAAAAAACATGATTAATTGTTTTTATTTAAACTAGTATTTAAGACTACTAAGAACGTAGTCTAGAATCACAGTGAGTAAATCGAAAATGTGATTTAGCCACTCTAAGCCGTTGTCGCTTGCGCACAGAAGCTCAGTAGCGACGTGTGACAATCCGCGAGTGGCTCGTGCGAGACATCCCTCGTTTTTGTGTAGGATTTAGCTATTACTGGATAAACATGTTAACTCAGTTTTCTCGCAATATCGGGGACACTTGACTCTAACAAAAATTTGCACTTTAAAGCCTAATATTTCGCAAACGGATTCCTAAATTGAAAAATGATTTTATGTATACCCATACCAAATTACAACCTTCTACTATTAACCGGCTCTGAGATAAGCCTCGGACAGACAGACGGACATGGCGAAACTATAAGGGTTCCTTGTTTTCTACGGAACCCTAAAAACATAAGAGAACAGTTTTTCTCAACTCATGCATCGAGTAAAAACAACGATCATCTACCAAAAAAAAAACATCAAATCATCCACGTGTTCTAGACCTCACGTGAGATTGGGTGAGATTTGGCTCGACCCCCGCCCCCCGAAAACGCCTCACGTAATTAATGAACTACCCCTAAGTATATAACATTTTGACCACCTCTGTATCGTTTAACATTCAAAACTGCAGTGGAAAAAGGTTGAGTGTCTCTGGACGATGTCAAAAGGTTAAATGTCTTTAAAATGTGAAAACATTGAGTGTCTCTGAAGAATGTGAAATTTTGAATACCAGTAAAATGAATCTATGAAATGCTAAGTGTGGAACTTCGCTGAAAAATGTGTTACCTACTTTAAAAAATATATTCCTGAAGATTGTAAAAATGTTGTGTTCCTGACGAGTGTTAAATTTTTCTCAGTCTCCATAAAATATTTAAAAAAAACATTTTTACAGAAAATTGTAAAAAAAAAAAGAACTAAAATGTATTACTAGTCGTTCACTTCGAGATGGCCGTTGACTATAAGTAATAACGCCTGACTTGAGGCGCGGTGTGAGGAAGCGGGAAGGGAGGTCCCTTCCCGCTTCCTCACACAGCGCCTCAAGTCAGAGCCACTTAGTACGGATAGCGAGTTTGCTATAGTCGATTGTTTCGTGTATTTGTTTGTGCGGTGTGAGGAAGCGGGAATTGAGGCCATTTCGAAGTGAACGTCTAGTAAATATGATCTCTGAGCATTTAAAATAATCCGAAGTATTAAAGTAAGTATTCAGTTCCTCTGAAAAGACGAAGTTGTTTAAATTACGTAATTTATATAAAGTAGTAAAAATTGTTATCTAGTTTTATTTAAATATTAATCTATTTATTCATTGTAATCAAATCTTCTTCCCTATTTAAAACTTTTAATGAAGCTTTTTAAATTATTATTGTTATATAGAAAATGCATTTTTCAAATCTTTCGATTAAGTATAGGATAAATTCCATTATTCCCTTAACCTATAATATTGATAACATTTATATTATTGGGTTCCCACCTATGAAATTGGCATTTTTTTTCTCACAAATAGAGAACTTTGTCACTTCTATGATTTAAAATATTCATCAATTGCTTGGTATTATATCGAATAACAGAGACCAATAGTAAAAAAACCTTATTACTTATAGTTTTCTAAACATAAAAATATCTTAAAAATGACTCCTCATTTTGTTAGCAGAAATGACCACTATTTGTTTTAACTTAGCCAAAACTAATTTTTGTCGCTTAATCTAAGTGGCATATTACGTTATCTTCGTTTTTAAACATTACTGCATAAAACTTTCAAAACATTAGTTTTCATGGTTGTTATATAAATTAAGAAAATGTTAGTATGAAAAAAGCAACTTCTTTAAAATACTCCATACAAAACGCTGATTTCATAGTAGGGACCTAATAATATTGTATAATATATTCCCAAAATTAAAGACATTAAAATATGAAATAACAATTTAATAATGATTATAATAACTTGTAAAATATATAAAAACAATGTATATAATAATAACAACATGATAACTTGTAAATATAACGATTATACATACATTTTTGTTTTATTATTGTACTTAAAGACTCATTTAAAGCTTAGAATAATGCAAATAAAACATGGGCCGTAGTAGCCATCATTGTTCTGTTACGAGAAAGGGATGGCGCTATTAATCCTGCATAGCTGTATCTCTTTCTCGCACAAGAACAATAATAACGTTCTCACTTCCCTAGTGAATTAAAAAACTTTAATTTTATTACTTAGAAATAGTTTATACAATTATTTGATTTGATTTCATGATTAAAAACTGCAACTAGTTAAATGCATAGGTATATAAACTTATCAAATTATTGTACTATTTTTCGAAGTACATTATTTGAATAAAGTAGCAATATTTTCGAAGATAATGGCTTGTTGGGTAGCTTTAAAACCTAACCTAATACAACTCACACACGTTAGGATATACTTGCACAAGTATACATCATGGAATAATAATATACTTCGCCAGGTATAGCATTCCGAGACACAGTGGTCACGTGGGTGACACAAGTCTACGTCATCACATCTGTGTTACCAGAAGTTTGTAATAATAACTCCCCAACCACCTTTATTGCCTGTGCGAATCCGATAAAACAATGAGGTTTTAATTAACAATTACGTTGGTTTATGTTAAATTTGAATTGTTTCGTTTGATTAGACAAACGAAACGACAATTTAAATGCGTTGTACATACTTTTTAACAGAATGGTGACTGAAAATCTTTCCTTAATTCGTGTTTTGTTTCAATAAAGTGGCAACTGGATAGCGACGTAAGCATGTGTCACTCCCGGAATTACAGACCTTGTTTTATTCGACCAGGATACAAGCCACACACGTTACGATATACTAGCGCAAAATCGGACTTGCACAAGTATACATTAACGTTGTGGGTTGAATTAGCACAAGTATCCGAGCCATTCGATGTCACGCAGACTTGCGCAAGTATATCGTAACGTGTATGGCTATCATTACGTTACGTTTTAAACCTGACCGACCATAGCCCTGACGTAAATATGACACATCGAACTTCAGAGACAGAGACACAGATATGAGGGCATATCTGTGTCTCTGTCTCTGAAGTTCGATGTGTTAACAAAGACCAATGTTTTAGAAAAAGTTCTGCTTTGTAGGCACAAAGCAGAACTTTTTCTAAAACAATGGTCTTTGTTAAGAGGGCGCCTAAAGGTCCACTAGCGCCACTCTTTAAAAAAAATATTATCTCGTGACTGAGAAGGAATTATGAATAACGGCTAATAAGAACCCTCGGTAAGTGTGTCTAGAATTTTCTAATACCTTTTATAAAGCTTTATATTGAGACACGAAGCAACAAAATACGATCTAAAGAAAAGCGGCCACATTCCTCTAGATCGTATTTTGTTGCTCCGTACTCTGTGCCGTTCAGTACCCTAAGTGCCCTTCAGCCGATTAGGAATCAAGAATGATTATGATATGCAATAATTAATATTGTAACACCAAATATTTAGTTTTAGGCGTAAAACCTAAAACGGGTACAACATCAAATTCAATGTTGCATAACATAATCAATATTCTAGTAACTTAGTTAGCCACATTTCTTATTTCCATACAGTATTATTTCCAAATTAATCAAAACAGGTAAATATTTGACAGCTATTTACGACGTTGCCAACTTTCAGAATAAACGCTCTTAATTTTCAGATGAAAACATTATGACTATAATTCCGGGATTATAGAGAGGGATATTATCCACTCTGTTACTCACATACTTGAAGTTTAGGTTAACTCTACTTATTCCGATATCTGATTATTACAATGTACAGTGGTAATGTCACACGGACTCCTGCGCACTCCTGTACTCAAACACGCTGCCTCTCTCCAGAAAGGCGCTCGCTTGCTTGTTCGACTGTTCGCCGGCTCGTGACGCGTCGGTGGGCAGGCCGTAGCCTCCGCCGGCAGGGGAGTTCATTATGTACTTATCCTGTAAATAAGACCAAGTTTTATATCAAAATTTATACCCACAACGTCTTACCCTTAAGGGTTATGTTAAATTAGCTAGCAAAACTCCGTAGTTTTGCTAGCTAATTTAACATAACCCTGTTTACAGGGTGGATTTTTGAGTTGAGGCAATAAGGGCAGCAGTACCTTAACCGTTGTAGCTACAGAAAGACGGTCTGACGAGACTGTTTTTAACTTTTTGAGACATTTTGATCTGCATTTTCAGATTTTGAAATAAAAATTACATACAGCAAGAATATGGGCAGTTTTCACAAAAACTTTTGATGTCAATCGATCCTGCTTGCTATGATGAAATAGTGAACTGTAAAAAAATTATTTACCCCAGGGAAAGCTTGTACAGACGCCTTCCCTCCTAAGTTGATGAGTCGTCCGTCTACACGCTGCAATAGGTTCAGACCTCGCTCCCCTGATTCTCCACCTGTAAATGACATACATAGATTCATTAGAAAAATTATAAATAAATAACGGCTAAATCATAACAGGCCCACGAGTCGAAGGTTAAGCTATACTGCGGTCGGTTCGTGGATGGGTGACCATTACATATCGAGACCCCTCCGTGCCTCGGAAAGCACGTTAAGCCGTTGGTCCCGGCTGTCATTCGTAGATCTTTGACAGTCGTTAAGGGTCGCCAGTAGCCCAAAATTCTGAAAACCAGTCTTGCCTAGGCATTGCCTTCATAATCAATATTTTAGTTCACTAGTTAGCCATATTTCATATTTCCAAACAGTAATATCGCCAAATTAATCGAAACAGGTAAATATTTGACAGCAATTTGCGACATTGCCAAATTTAGGATAAACGCTCTTAAGTTTTAAAAATTAGATATTATTATGGTATTTACTAAAAACATACCATATTAAGACGCCTCCGTGCCTCGGAAAGCACGCTAAGCCGTTGGTCCCGGCTGTCATTCGTAGATCTTTGACAGTCGTTACGGGTCGCCAGTAGCCCAAAAATTCTGACACCCAGTCTATGGGGATCGTGTTACCCAGTAACAGGGTTGTGGAGGTGAGATAGGCAGTCACTCCATGTAAAACACTGGTATTTAGCTGCACATCTGGTAAGACTGGAAGTCAACTCCAACTTACTTGAGATAGGGCTCGTGTGGTTAGTGACTAACCTGGTGTCAGAGTTTTAAAGCCGCCCATGGGCGTCTGACTTGGCTTCACATGCCGTCGAGAAATATCTATCAGGCATGCCGGTTTCCTCACGATGTTTTCCTTCACGATTTTTGAAGCAAGTGATAATTATACAATACGCACATGAATCCGAAAAGTCCGAGGTGCGTGGCTTGGGTTCGAACTCGAGACCTATGACAAGATGAGCTCGCGGCGTACATGTAGCTTCATACCTAAAATGCGGAGTGCGCCTTCTGTTCTATTCTGTGCCTATAGTAATCTATATATATAAAAGAAAGTCGTGTTTGTTACAACACTTATAACTCGAGATCTGCTGGACCAATTTTTTTTGGTTTTTGATTCGTTGGATTTATCTCCGCCCCGAATAGCAGAATACATCTTAAAAACAATGAAAAGGTAGGGTAGGTAGGGTAGGTAGGGTAGGTGCGCCGTAGATAAGTACTTAGTGCTACTCGAGCGAAGCCGGGGCGGGCAGCTAGTAATGTTATAATTGGGTATTTACCATTCATGCCATAAGGCTGGAAGGATCTTCGTTCAGTTAGCACGGACAGCTGCACGCTGCGACGGAACACTAGCTCTCTGGACACGCCATCTCCGCCGTTCCAACGGCCTGTAACAATAATGTATATTTTACTAAGAAAATACTAATATTTATAACATGTTTACGACGCCGTCGTAGGTAGAAGATATTCATTTCCGAATGTTTTCTAATCGTTCGTAGTTAATTTATTCAGGCGTGACCTTGCTGAAATCCATTATAAAATACAATAGACGTAGAGATTCAAAATTCAAAATATTTTTATTTCACATAAACCTACAAGGGCACTTATGAAACGTCAGAAGCTAGGTGCACGGTTCCAATTGGTCGTTTCCTATGGAGAAGAGCCGGCAAGAAACTCCACGGTTACTCTTTTAAAAGTAAATGGTTTTTACAATGTTTCCAAGTTACAGTGTTAAAAGGTATGAGAGGACAGTGTAGGCCCATCAACAAGTACCAGGTACTTAGCAAAATATTAAATGGTCCACAGATCTACAGTCTATTATGTCTACAACGTTCTCTCATTCACAAAATTTAAAAGAAAATAATCTACATAAAAGATAAATGAAATTCCTAATAAAAATAAAAACCTATTTAAACCAAATGATAATGGATTAGTAACTTATTCTATTACATTTCTCTGCGTCCGGCGCTCGGTGTGGCAACACGCCGTGTTCGGGTTCGCGACAAGGTTTTTTTATGATTCTTTAGGAATAGTTAAGCAGAATAGGTTACAAAATATATCTACGTCTATTGTTTTTTTTTTTTTTATCGTACCGTACCTTACTTTCACACATTACTATGAATACTTAATAATTCAGGAGAGGAGCAGGAGTTCTACTTTTTAAAACCATACGTCCATTGGTAATGCAAAAGAAACTTTATGTCCAACACTTAAAGTTTGTTTTTAATTACAATTTAAAAGACTCCAGTTCCACTTGCTTGCGACTAAGTTTACCATTTGGGGGGTGTTTCTACGGCCGTCGTTGGAGTCGAGTATGAGTCGACGAAGTTCCTTCAAACGGACTTAGAATATTTGCCTTGGTATCAATGGGTCTAGTATTTAATGTCCTTGCTTACCTTCGGTTTCCACTGGTAAGCTTGTAGGTCAGACTTAGGAAAACCACCCTACACACTAGCGATAGGGAACAAAGAGGGAAGAACAGCCTACAAATTATACACTCCCGAATCCCTCAAGCCACCCTGCAATTTTTGTATAATCTGCGTTCGCAATTTATTTGCCAAACATGTAAACAAACACAAGTTTTGGGACAAACAACTTTAATGCCTACACATAAGGTTCAATTTACGCTACAACTTCATATTTTTTTGTCTTTTTCAATAGTACTAGACAATCTAAAATAAACTTTATTTACACTGGCATATAGTTGATGTTTGTTTAAGTAGAAACAAAACATCAATTGGAAAAAAGTATTTAAATACACCTTAGAAGTCTTATAAGTTTTTAAATGGTCTTGAATGCAAATTCGGAACAATGACGACACCAAATTTATGGCCAGTATTATCAGCTTTAAAACTGCATAAAAACGTTTTCTTTGATCATCATTATTTTGACGTTTTAGACCTTTATACCCCCATGGGGGCTCAACTTAGGAGTCCGGGAGTGCAGCTTCTTTCATCTTGAACATACCTTTGCCCCCCGAGCCGGGTCTCAGCGAGAACTTGGTGACGAGCATGGGGTAGCGTCGCTCAACGATCTCAACGTCGGTGATACGAGTGTTCGTCATGTGTGTGTGCACACCTCCGCAACCGTGCCAGCCGGGACCCTGGGGACGATTTATTTATTTTATTTATTATTGCATAAGTTGCAGGCTAGGCTAAAACTTATGAGTACATGACCCTGTTAGGGCGCAGCAAGTATTATTTACATTTACCTTAAATCTAGGTTAAATATTTGGAAGTTAACATTATATTGCATACCTACTAAATATCAATATCACAACATTCATTATTATTACTGCTAATGTATAATCTCTTTGTAACATATTTAATTTAATTTATATTCATTTAAAATATATTGTAACATTAATAAAATCATTTTATACATAGATAAATAACATTTGTGCTTCATTTAGGAAGTTAATAATACAGTTAAAAGCTATTAAACAGTTTGTGGAGCCACAGAATTTAAAAATACAAAATGACACAAGTTTAAACAGTTTGATTTGAATCTTTATTTTGAATTCTCCGGAATACATAGAGATAAATTAGGAAGATTATAATTTTATCAGAGATTTCTCCTGACCCTCATGATATAAATGTTTACTCACTGCACCACTGCCGCCCGCAACAGTTTCATAGTAGCCCCAATCCTCTTCACCCAACGTTAGGTTGTTCATGCAACCTTGAGACGCTGCACACACCTGAAACCAATTGCGAAGTTAAAAAAGACACCCTCTGCTTAGTGCTGAAAGTTCAAAATTGAACGGTGTGTTTTCTTGACGCGCTGGGATGCGCTCTGATGGATTCTGAACGTTTGGCTTAATACCGACAGTTGAAATTCCAGTACACGGAAAAAAATCGCACGTCCAGAGTCCAGAGACCTGGGCTTAATGTCGTAAAACAAAACTGATAAAGGAAACACATGGATGGCAATGAATTTAAGTCCACAGTTAGCCTAGCACAAACGCCCGGAGTAAACGTACTCGAATGATTGCAAAATTAAAAATACTCGACCGCACATAATGCTTAGGTATTTAGTTCAGTTTTAAAACTTTATTCATATCTATGGGTGATTCTTATGGCGCTTGCCCCGTTGCTCTGGTGGTCACAAGCGGTACTGCTGAACATGAGGTCCTGTGTTCGCTTCCCAGGGCGGGCAAAGTGTTATTGGGTGTTTCCATCAGGAATTTCTGAGTAGCAGAACGGAGTCTGGATTTGTGCCCGGTTGATGGCAATAGGCTCGCCCCCTATTACATGGGACTTAAACATACGTGGCCAAATCTGGGTGTACTATAGGTACAGCTCTGCCTGAACCTTCGAGGATTACAGGCGTGATGATAAGTTGTCTACTCATTAACTTCTGAACAGACGTACCTGGAATGCCTTCAGTACTACATCTACAATTCTCTGTGACGTGAGCACGTTGCCGCCGACAACTGCAGCGTCCTCTGACGGATCCAGTATGGAACCTTCTGGAATTATCACCTTCACTGGATTCAAGCAGCCCTGTAAAGAATATGATTCCATTTGAAGCTGGTTTTGCGTAAATTCGAGGTCGTTGGGTGGTATACCTACCTACTACCAAAGCATTCAATACTTATTTAAAAAAAACTAAATATGAAGAGGGCCAACATAGAAAATCCGTTGAGTTATCGGTTAACAAAAAGTGGCTTATGTCGGTAATAAGTAGGCCTAACGGCGGTCATTCATATTCTTTTTCAAATATATTTATTTCACAATCAACAAAAATGCACTTAACCTAAGCCACATTAACTCACTATAATTAAGTTATCTTTATGAGGCTAGCGATACACCTTTCAAAGCTTTTTAAGGGATATTTTTATAACTGTTAACAAATTAAATATAACACACAATAATCATGGGTACCATCGAAGAATTTCATATCTATACACCGTATGGACTATTTCTGCTTGCAGCGCTCGGCGGCTATAGAACCGGGGCGGTAACAGATACGGTCATCGTGTTCACGGGATTTTGTTTTCAAACTGCTTAGATATGAAGTTCTTCGATAGTACATGATGACAGTTACGCAAATTATTTAGTTAGTTATAATTTACTGATTGCATGTAGGTATGACAAGAAAAAATAATAATTTTAAGTAAATTAGCTGATCACACGGTGTACCGTATGTAAATACTAACGGGGGTAAACGACAGGTTAGTAAGGTAAAATTTTATCAGTCTAAAGCCCCATTTACACGGTGCAAGTTTCTGGAACGTTCAAGAGCAATAAAGCACGTTCAATTATTGCCATTCAAGAATTGCATGCAAGTGTGCGATTCCAATAAAATGGCATGCAATAATTGAATGCAAGTTATGCCATTGAATAATTGCGTGTGACTTCTGTTTACAGCAAGGTAATTATTGCGAGAACATTATTGCACGCAAGTTATGCCTCGACACGTCCTTGTACAATTTATTCAAGTATTGCCCGTATATTTTCTTTCACCCATCACCAATCTATTGTCTATCTGTCTTTGTCTATTCTTTCTATTGTCTGACACCAGTCTTACCAAGGGGTATCGTATTACCCAGTTACTGGTTGTGGAGGTCAGATAGGCAGTCGCTCCATGTAAAATACTGGTAAAATGGTATTCAGCTGCATCCGGTTAGACTGGAAGCCGACCACAACATAGCTGGGAAAAGGCTAGGCAGATTGATTGATTGCCCGTATATTGTCTTTAAATTTTATATCAAAAACAAATCTATAAAAATGTTCTTATGGAACATATCTAACTTAGAGTAATGAATTAATGATTTAATTCTGTAAATACATACTTATTATGGTGGTGGATCATATTATTTTTTATCAAGATACAACTGACTTGTAAATAGCAAAAAACGTAAGAAAATTTGAATTTTGCGGGCTACCACTGGGAATCCTCACTAACAGCTGCGGCTTAGTTCAGGGCTAGATTTAAAGGTGTGGAGGTCCTGGGGCAACCAAGAAGTGGAGGCACCGATTTTGTTTTTGGACCAGACGAAAAAAAAAAACATAGTTTTCAATCATTTTTACATAATAGATACAAAAAATATAGAAAAGAAAAAAAGATAAATGTTAGGCGAATGGAACTTTGCGAGCTTTTTTCGTCGAAAAATCATATAAACTTTTTTTTTTTATACTTAAAAAAAACAAATTTCGGAAGCCCCTATTTTGTGGAGGCCCGGGACCATGGCCCCTGTTGCCCTGCCTTAAATCCGGCCGAGGCTTAGTTCCTTGTAAGCAGCGTAGGGCTAGCAAGATAAATGCGTGGGAATAACGGAGTAAATAAACTGGACTAACGATGTAAAAAAACGTGCTTAAAGATTTTTTTTTTTTCAGTATCCAATTTTTCAAATGACAAAAAATAAACAACTCGGGTTACCAACCTGATTCAAAGGCACGTCGTGTCCCACCATGCAGCGCAAACAGTATATGAGGGCTGACAGTGTAATGGCGCGGGGAGCGTTCAGATTGCCCCATACTTCAACCCCAGTGCCACTGCAAAATATAATAGGTACAATATTAATATTTACCTTATTTATACATTTTAAATGTGTGGCGGCATCTACATCGCCACATGCGAACTACGCATCAAAACCCTGACGTCACACAACATCCTGACGTCACTCAAATCCTGCATCGCGCAATTAGAGTTTACCGCGCGGTGGACATATATACAAGCTCCCGACTTCAAACTCTGGGCAGTTGCCCGCCAGACACGACACCCGTCTAGTCGGATCCTCCCTTTTCTATGGTGGATTACACCCTGTTCCTCATACCTCTAAAAATGGATGGATGGAAGAGCTCGTGGCTAAGTAATAACAGCCACACGGGTCGATCCATCAGGTTAAGCTACGCTTGCCGGGGTTGGTCTGTGGATGGGTGACCATTTTTACATACCGAGACTCCTCCATGCCTCGGAAAGCACATTAGTCCCGTTTGTCACTCGTGGATCTTTGACAGTCGTTACGGGTCGTCAGAAGCCCGAAAGTCTGACAACCAGTCTTACCAAGGGGTATCGTATTACCCAGTAACTGGGTTGTGGAGGTCAGATAGGCAGTCGCTCCATGTAAAATTCTGGTATTCAGCTGCATCCGGTTAAACTGGAAGCCGACCCCAATATAGTTGGGAAAAGGCTAGACAGATTGATAGATACATTTTAAATGGATATTGAATTGTTGAACTTGAAATTGGCCAAAATCATTAAATAGAGTAAATAAGGCACAAAACCGTGGAGCAAAGGCTAGTTTAAAATAATACTCACGTAAAATCACAGACAGCGCTCCCCTCCTTTTCATCTAGAGTGACAGTGAGACATATTGGCGTACCGTTGTCCATGTACTCGGTCGCTTTTAGCGCGGTAGAGCCTGTCTTAGCTAAGGCGTTGCGTGCTATTTCCTGTAATTAATATAATATACAGAATTAAATATGGTCAGCAATAAATATAAATATAAACTTGCAAATAATTCGCTACAAAGGAGATCATTCAGCGTCCATAAATTTTAGGGCTAATTATGAAAGTGCAAAAGTGCAAAAGTGCCAATTACAAAAACAGCAAGCAAAAACCTATTACTATAATTAGATTACTGTTATTCTTTTAACTAAAACATACTGAAAACAGTATTTTACTTGTGTAACAGCGCAGGGAATGGCCCTACAGATTTGGTCCAATAGTGAAAAGTGAAGAAAATAACATGTTCTAACGAAATATTTTTTTTTGTTTTGTTTGGCCGGCTCTTTCATAATTTAGCCCAAAATGAATGATCTCCTTAGTATGAACTTTAAGGATCTATGAATTAATTAACGCCTTACAGTACAAGAAAATGGATAAAGTAAGAAATTAGTATATAAGAGGAAGTTTGAAAGTGGCGCCAATGACAGAAAAATTGAAAGGGAATCGTTTGGGTTGGTATGTGCACGTGACGAGGAGGAAACGCATGTGTCTAAAAGAGTGATGAATATAAATGTTGATGGATGTTGCGGGAGAGGACGGCCAAAGATAAGATGGATGGATGTTGTGAGGAATGATATGAAAGAGAAGGGAGTGAATGACAGCGTGACGGTTGACAGGGGAGCGTGAAAAGAGAAAAACGTGTTGCGCCGACCACACGTAACATGGTACCAGGAGAGCAAGATCATGAGACGGTTAACGCAAGAGTTTTGTAGAGCAACACGAGTGAGGGGTTGTCCACACTGCCATACTACAGTTTGGGATATAATTTGGAGGCATTTCTCAAGTTCTGTGAAACGCATAGATGATAAACCACTTTAAGGAGTAACTGTACTAGTAGTATACTGCCTTGCTAAGCCGAAAGGCGCTGTCTCTGAGATACGATCTTTCATAACCACACGAAAAAATAGCGCTATCTAACTTAAAACTTGTAAACTTGTCATTTCGTGTACAATAGTGTGGGTTATACGTTTTTTCGACTGTAATACAACTACTTTTTGTAAATGCTGTAATGTATAACTGTTTTTTGTCCCAAATAAAATAAATAAATAAAACAAAAAAAACACTGAGAAGTTTTTTTATCCTTATGTTTCCTTAAATTACAATTATACTTAAATACGCATAGAAAATACCAACAGTAATAAATAATAAAATAAAATAAAGAGGAGCATTTACAACTAACAAAATTAACATATTTTTGGAATAAAAACAGTGCGCTTTACCTTCAACATATCTCTCACAGCCAACTCAGCGTTATTCTGTATGTGGGTCATGTACGCTTGAGTCACTTCTAGTCCATATTCACCAATCAGATCACCGACCAACTGGATACCCTGGAAAAAGAACACACATCCGTAACATATTATGTGAGTAATTTAATGAAAATGCTAATATAGGAATCTGTGTGATTATGTAAAAAGATTTGGATTAATTTGCGTTATAATTAATTTAATATATTTGCATTTCGATTTTCTGAAATCAAGCTTATATCTCCTTCCGCCACTTCATCTTCACTATGTATCATAGTTGCGCTTTTCGCCGTGGGGCAGTATTATGAAGCAAAGATGTTACGGAACTTCGATTCCGACTCCGAAAGGTCGGAAGGTCCGATTAATATTACATACACCTCCGACTCCGACTTAGGTTCCAATAATTTTGAATCGGAGTTATACCGAAGATCAAAACGCAGTGATGCACGTGACTAGAGCGCGTTCAAACAGCTTTTAATTCGTCTCCCGGGTAATTTTTATATATGCTCGCGCTAGAAATCTCAGTTGATTGTTTTGTGGAAGTCAGACGCGTCACGTTAATTTGAGCGGTGTATTAAGTAGTTTAATTCTTGTGATAAATTAATTTAATAAGAACAAGTGTTATATAGAACATCTTTCTTCTACCTCCGCCTCTGACTCCGGTTCCGGTCCCGACTTCAACTCCGATTCCGACTCCGATCAGTCAAATTTAAATCCTCCGACTCCGGTTCTGGTAAAACAACCTCCGTAACATCTGTATTATGAAGTATTAATGCGAGCACGATTCCAGTCCGAAAAAGGGATGGTGCTACCGGTCATATAAAGCTCTGTCTCTCTCTCGCATTGGAGTCATAATACAGGACGTGTAGTTCGGTCACTTAAACGCATACAAAGGTTTAAAAAAAATAAGATTTTAAGGTTATAAATTAGAGACATACCCTTTGATTAGCAGCGACTTGAGCCTTCAAATCTGATAAATTATCAGCTAAGTTCCTCGTGCCAGAACATCCGGGCACTTTCCCAGGTTTCATCAGTTCTGTAATAAATCATGAAAATGAAAAAATTAAATGAAAAATGGTTTATTATTTTTACAAGTAAATACTTTAACAACTAGTGATTGGAGCCTCCTTTTAAGCAAATAAGCTTGTGTTAGTAGAATCCGCTCTTCCAATATCTTAAATACGTACAATTTACTTGTTTTATTTTTGATTCTATACAAGTTAAGATGCTAAATGAAATATTATTACAAAGAAAATAGAATTAAAACTAAAATCATAACAATAATGTAGTCAATTTAAAAGTAAACAAGTTTCCCAGTGGTATCTTCAGGGTGAAACCTTTTATTCAAGTTCTGATCCGATGACAACACATTTATCTGTTGAAAATTATTTAATTTTGTAGCTAGAATCGTCTCTGTACGAGGTAACTCTTTAACTTTATCTTATTTATTGGTAAAGAACCAGAATGATAGTTGCAGGTAATGTCTTGGAATTTAATACCACGATTTTCAACAAGGTTCCTACCCTACATACCTTCAGTAATCAGCTCCTCATTGAACACCCTTCCTTCCACCAGCACAGTGGACTTAAAAGCGGCTCCCTCCTGCGCCAGGCTCACAGAGTGCGGCGGCATGGAGCCCGGCGTGAGCCCGCCTATGTCTGCGTGGTGTCCGCGGGACGCCACGTAGAAGACGGGCCGGGGTTGGGACCTAGGATGTAAAGTCAAAGATGTATATCATCGGGCTTGTATTCACCAAAGGTTTAGACAAAGGTGTACCTATAGTATTTCTATATCCTCTGTATGTCTGTTACCTTTTCATGCCTTTACTGCTGAACGGATATTCAGCACACAGGTAGACCATGACCTGGGTGAGGACTTAGGATATAGGATAGTTTTTATCCCGGCAGTACGTTCCCTTGGGATAATTTCCGTCCTCCACAGGGGCGAAGCCGCGAGCAAAAGCGATTTTTTTTTTACAACCTTGCACAATTCACTTAGTTACAAATAAGCAGTAAAGGTAGGTAACATTTTTGTTTGGTAAGTATCGGTGCTTATTATGGTTGTTACACGGAACTGATTAAATATATATAATAAATAAACTAGAATGTGTTTACTTACTCCCAGAACACAGGTGTGATAACGGTCAAGTCTGGTAGATGAGAGCCTCCTGCCTTCGGATGATTGGCGAGCAGGATCTGATTGGCTTGAATTGAACCACCACGGATTTTCATCTAGGAAAAGAAAATAATGTGTTATACAATGTGAAATTTAATTCGTTTACAATGTAGGGAACAGCTGATTTTATTTTCGTGATTTCAGGGTTGGCCCCATAGTGAAAGTTGTTCATAATGATGAGTACAATGACCCCTTAAGAGGATGCAAACGAATTAAATTTCACATTGTATATTACGATAAGGGTTAGTTTGTGAAAAATCACAGAAAAATAACTTATACTTCCTATGCAAGAAAACTTTGAAATTGTGTATATAACGTAGTTACGGCTCGAATGATTCTTTCAACGTCGTTGCGCTCGTGCTAGTCAGCGCCCTCGCTATGCTCACGATGACATGGTGGAGGTAGACGTCGGCCGCTAACTCACTCGGACAATTTTATCAATGGCGTCCTCCTCCGTCTTATCGTGAGTAAACCGAGAGCGGTGACTAGCAGTCGCGCAAGGACAATTATTAAATCATCATTAATATAAAATAATACAGCACACAATCTTTCTTACTCTGGGGCGTATGATACAGTCAGTTTTGATTCTATATCTTTTTTTTAATCGTTTTTGTAGCCTTTGCCCAGCAGTGGGACAGCATAGGCTAAAGAAAAAAAAAGGGAAAGAGTTTTGTTATTTTTCTAGTAATATATTAGGAATCCCTGTAGAATGCAAAATCTTTTTCGTATAGTTTACCTGATACTGCACAGTCTCCTGCATGGCCCCCAAATGCACCGGTATATGAGGAGCGTTGGACACGAGCCCGCCGTCTGCGCCGAACAACGCGCACGAGAAATCCAGACGCTCCTTTATATTCACTGATATTGATGTCCGTTGGAGCACCCTGTGAATGAGAGATTTTTATAGATTTAAAAACATTTTGCGAATAAGACAGTTAAAAACTGTGCAATTGTGCGTGTGGTAGAAGTCAGTGAAGTACTCAATGACTCTCGAAACCCTATCGTCAAACAATATAATTAGAAATGGAGTATGTAAAAAGTCTGAAAGTGACCGATAAATTGTACGGGAATCGTTAGTCTCCATCTTGGTACATTCAGACATGTAATGACGCCTAACACCGACGCCTATAACACCGACGCCTTATGCCGACGCCTATAACACCGACGCCTATATCACCGACGCCTATAACACCGACGCCTATAACACCGACGCCTTACGCCGACACCTAACGCCGACGCCTTACGCCGACGCCTTACGCCGACGACTATAACACCGACGCCTGACGCCGACGCCTAACGCCGACGCCTATAACACCGACGCCTTACGCCGACGCCTATAACACCGACGCCGATAACACCGACGAATATAACACCGACGCCTATAACACCGACGCCTATTACACCGACGCCTTACGCCGAAGCCTATAACACCGACGCCAATAACACCGACGCCTATAACACCGACGCCTATAACACCGACGCCTAACGCCGACGCCTATAACACCGACGCCTTACGCCGACGCCTAAAACACCGACGCCTAAAACACCGACGCCTAAAACACCGACGCCTTACGCCGACGCCTAACGCCGACGCCTATAACACCGACGCTTTACGCCGACGCCTATAACACCGACGCCTATAACACCGACGCCTTACGCCGACGCCTATAACACCGACGCCTATAACACCGACGCCTATAACACCGACGCCTATAACACCGACGCCAATAACACCGACGCCTATAACACCGACGCCGATAACACCGACGCCTATAACACCGACGCCTATAACAGCGACGCCTATAACACCGACGCCTTACGCCGACGCCTATAACACCGACGCCTATAACACCGACGCCTATAACACCGACGCCAATAACACCGACGCCAATAACACCGACGCCAATAACACCGACGCCTATAACACTGACGCCTTACGCCGACGCCTTACGCCGACGCCTATAACACCGACGCCTTACGCCGACGCCTAACGCCGACGCCTATCGCCGGCGCCTATAACACCGACGCCTATAACACCGACGCCTAAACACCGACGCCTATAACACCGACGCCTATAACACCGACGCCTTACGCCGACGCCTATAACACCGACGCCTATAACACCGACGCCTATAACACCGACGCCTATAACACCGACGCCTATAACACCGACGCCTATAACACCGACGCCTTACGCCGACGCCTAACGCCGACGCCTTACACCGACGCCTTACGCCGACGCCTTACGCCGACACCCATAACACCGACGCCTTACGTCGACGCCTATAATACCGACGCCTTACGCCGACGCCTAACGCCGACGCCTATAACACCGACACTTTACGCCGACGCCTATAACACCGACGCTTTACGCCGACGCCTATAACACCGACGCCTATAACACTGACGCGTATAACACCGACGCCTTACGCCGACGCCTTACGCCGACGCCTATAACACCGACGCCTATAACACCGACGCCAATAACACCGACGCTAATAACACCGACGCCTATAACACCTACGCCTATAACACCGACGCCTATAACACCGACGCCAATAACACCGACGCCGATAACACCGACGCCTTACGCCGATGCCTTACGCCGACGCCTATAACACCGACGCCTATAACACCGACGCCTATAACACCGACGCCTATAACACCGACGCCTATAACACCGACGCCTATAACACCGACGCCTATAACACCGACGCCTATAACACCGACGCCTATTACACCGACGCCTTACGCCGAAGCCTATAACACCGACGCCAATAACACCGACGCCTATAACACCGACGCCTAAAACACCGACGCCTAACGCCGACGCCTAAAACACCGACGCCTAAAACACCGACGCCTTACGCCGACGCCTAAAACACCGACGCCTAAAACACCGACGCCTTACGCCGACGCCTAACGCCGACGCCTATAACACCGACGCTTTACGCCGACGCCTATAACACCGACGCCTTACGCCGGCGCCTATAACACCGACGCCTATAACACCGACGCCTATAACACCGACGCCTATAACACCGACGCCTATAACACCGACGCCTTACGCTGACGCCTATAACACCGACGCCTATAACACCGACGCCAATAACACCAACGCCAATAACACCGACGCCAATAACACCGACGCCTATAACACCGACGCCTATAACACCGACGCCAATAACACCGACGCCAATAACACCGACGCCAATAACACCGACGCCTATAACACCGACGCCGATAACACCGACGCCTTACGCCGATGCCTTACGCCGACGCCTATAACACCGACGCCTTACGCCGACGCCTAACGCCGGCGCCTATCGCCGGCGCCTATAACACCGACGCCTATAACACCGACGCCTATAACACCGACGCCTATAACACCGACGCCTATAACACCGACGCCTATAACACCGATGCCTTACGCCGACGCCTATAACACCGACGCCTTACGCCGACGCCTAATGCCGACGCCTATAACACCGACGCCTAATGCCGACGCCTAACGCCGACGCCTAACGCCGACGCCTAACGCCGACGCCTATAACACCGACGCCTACTTACGCCGACGCCTAACGCCGACGCCTATAACACTGACGCCTTACGCCGACGCCTATAACACCGACGCCTAACGTCGACGCCTATAACACCGACGCCTATAACACCGACGCCTAACGCCGACGCCTATAACACCGACGCCTATAGCACCGACGCCTTACGCCGACGCCTTACGCCGACGCCTATAACACCGACCGGCCTTAACCTAACTAAAATTATAACAAACTAAAATAAAGTGTCTTAAAATTCCGCATCGCTGTCGACTGATAATGTACCAAAGAGACTGACGGCTTATCAAATAATGTATTTACAGGATGTATAATCACCAGATTCAACCATTCAACTCACTAAGTTAGAATTGGCCTCAAATGGCATGATTTCGTTGAAGTATTCGGACAATTTAAACTGAGTCGTAGGAATGATTGTAATGAGTTTATTTTTTTGTATAACCTGTATAAACTGTGGCGAAGCCAAAAAAGGAGTGTTATGTGTTTGACCTGAATGTTTATCCGTCCGTGTTTATCTATGTACGTCCGTCCCTATGTTCCCTCGTAACTACTAAACGGCTGAACCGATTTACATGAATGATATGTCGTTAGATTCTTCTTTATTGCGTGAGTAACACTGAATGATTGTCAAGTTAAAAAAAAACTCTCAAAGCCTATCGAGTGGGGTTTCGAAATGAAGGGCTTTAACATCTTATTACAAAATATAAACAAATTATATGATTAAAAGTAATTTAAAAAATGATAAAATAACAAAAAAAAAAAGTAAATTTAAAAAATCTAAACAAAATACCAAAAAAAGATGGAAACAAGATGACCGAGATCGGCGTAAGGCGTCGGTGTTATAGACGTTGGCGTAAGGCGTCGGTGTTATAGGCGTCGGCGTAAGGCGTCAGTGTTATAGGCGTCGGCGTTAGGCGTCGGCGTAAAGCGTCGGTGTTATAGGCGTCGGCGTAAGGCGTCGGCGTAAGGCGTCGGCGTAAGGCGTCGGTGTTATAGAGATCCGTTGGCTAGTTTTCGGGTTCTAAGGTGGCTCCTCAATCCAGACGTCAGGATTGAGGAGCCACCTTTAACGTCGTATAACTTTTTAAGGGTTTTACTACAAATTCCAGGATCCGGCCTACAAAATCGGCTAATTTACTACTAAATATTGGTAGTACCCTCGTTCCGATATGAGACATGGCTCCTCAATCGAGACACACACGAAATGTAGGGAACAGCTGATTTTTTTTTCGCGATCGCAGCGTTGGTCCCATAGTGAAATTTGTTCATAATAATGAGTACAATGACCCCTTAAGAGATTTAGGGTAAACAAAAACTAAGGTTGTATAATTAAAATACAGATTTATGACTCACCTCCCCATCTGCTCAGCTATGGACATGAACCGGTGGCTGAAGATGCTCAGCTGAATGGAGTCCAGTTCAGTAGTGATGCGCTTCGGCTTGCCGGTGCCTATCACTATGCGGATGTCACCTAGCTCTGTTATTTCGGCGCGGCAGTCTGTTGAAATAAGTTATTTATATAGTGTTTTATTTTTAGGGTTCCGTACCCAAAGGGTGCCAAACGGAACCTTATTGCCAAGGCTCCGCCGTCTGTCCGTCCGTCTGTCTGTTAGTGGGCTGTATCTCAAGAACCGTAATAGGTAGACAATTGAAATTTTCACAAAACAACAAGTAATAATAATTTAATAAAGTTAAAAATTATCATACTAGAAAAGTGTATTTTGCGGCGTTTTTTGCTAAATATTGTACGTTGGTACGGAACCATTCGTTGACATGGCCGGTTATTTTGTTATTCGGTAATCCGACAATAGAAATTCCCAGTAGCAAGCACGATACTGGCATTAGGCTTGCCCTCAAAAGAGGTATATTTGACAATGATAATACAAGTCCCGTGTCCTAAAACGGGACTATAGGACTATAACGGATAGCTGGCGCAATGCAAGTGTCGAACTATCCACTATATGATATATATATGCATGCTAGTAACTGTACATAAAACAAAATAAACATATTTATTTGAGATAGAATCTCTGGAAGTACACAGAGATTCTTTTAATATTCTTGTATTAAGATCATTCTTCTAAATTAAGAGCGTGCATTCTAAAAGTTAGCAACGTCGCAAATTGATGTCAAATATTTCACTGTTTTGATTAATTTGGCAATATTACTGTATGGAAATATGAAATATTGCTAACTAGTGAACCAAAACGTTGATTATGAAATGCAATAATTAATATTGTAACACTGAATATTTAGTTTTAGACACAACAAAAGTATTTGGAAACTTTCCAAATGCCTTTTTTGCACCTAAAACGGTACCAACATCAAACTCAATGTTATAATTGCAATTCATTATGAATAATTAATATTGTAGTTCACTAGTCAGCGATATTTCTTATTTCCATACAGTAATTTTTCCAAATTAATCAAAAGAGGTAAATATTTGACAGCAATTTGCAACGTTGCCTACTTTTTGAACGAACGCTCTAAACTACTGCACACCTCTGCCAACTTTTCAGAAATCGTGATTTTTTGTTGTCTACTGTAATAAATTAAAAAGCAGCCTCAGTACAAATAATAACGATAATAAAACCTTAAATCACACGTACCTGGCTCAACGACTATGGTGGACAGGCCGTCCATGATGATAGCAGGTCCTGCCAACTCTTGTCTAGGCTTCAGCTTCTCCAGCAAGTATATCTTAGTCTCTTGGTAACCGCCTTCGAAGTATACCTTTGTTGTCTGCAAAACATTTTTTAAATGTTAGGAGAACTTATTAGGGGGGCAAGGGTGAGGTGAGGTTATTCTCACTAGGTCGTGATGGGTCTACCAAACACCCTAATCAACATCTGCCTAGCCTTTTACCAACTATATTGGGATCGGCTTCCTGTCTAACCGGATCCAGCTAAATACCAGTATTTTACATGGAGCGACTGCCTATCTGACCTCCACAACCTAGCTACTGGGTAACACGATACCCCTTGGTAAGACTGGTTGTCAGACTTTCGGGCTTCTGACGAGCCATAACAACTGTCAAAGATTTACAAATGACAGCCGGGACCAACGGCTTAACGTGCTTTCCAAGGCACGGAGGGGTATGTAAAGATGGTCACCCATCCACGGACTAACCGCGGCAAGCGTAGCTTAACCTGATCGATCGACCCTTGCGGCTATTATTACGTAGCCACAGGCCCCTCTAATCTTAATCCTAATAAATGCGAAAGTGAGTTTGTTTGTTTGTTACGCTTTCACACTAAAACGGCTAAACGGATTTGGAGGAAATTTGGCACATGGGTAGACCCGGGTTAGGACATAGGATACTTTTTATCCCGATATGCTCACGGGATTGAGACTTATGCGGGTAAAACCGCGGGGCGCAGCTAGTTTTACCGGTTTCACACCGGTTGACGTCATCACGTCAACGCCGGCTGTCGCTGAAAACCAGCGCTGGGGCTGTGTCTCGCATAGGGTCGCAGGATTATGCTGAGCGATGGCCGTTTTGCGTGGACGTGACACATATTTTCCCCCAAATTGTTATTTTTGTGTTCTGTTCTTTTGCGTCATGTTTACCGCAAATAAACGTATTTTATTTCCTTTTTTTTCTTTCTTTTACATATTCTGTACTTCTGAGATTCAGGCTCATGATTTAGGTCTTGGAAAAGATCTGGGCAAGTTTTGAAATGAACAAAGCCCGAAAAGCGTTTACAATCACGCTATTGACCTACAGCCTCAGCAAAGAAGACATATTAGTACTTTACTGTGGCCGCCATTTTGTTTTGATGTTACATATCTTTCCTCTCGCTTTCCTGCAATCTGTGGAAGTGATTTCGTGAAAAGGGACGGAAGTGTGTAACAGGAAGACGGGGGAAGCGCGCGCTATTTGATTTGACCAATGAAAGCGCGCGGTGCTAGAGTTGGCCGTCAGAAATGAACTTGACGAGGCTCCGCCACTTAAATGTTGCTTATTGCCAAGGTGAGATGTCAGATGTTACACATCATATGCGACTACTGTAACGCTTACTCGTTTTTTTTTTTCTTTTTTTTTTCTTTCTGGGCAGATTGCTTTAAAAATTGATGTTTGAGTATTCAAGCCATTTTTACACAGGACAACAAGTCTAAAAAGTAAATGACGGCCAGTTTTTTTTTAAATTTTGTTTACAGGTGTGAGTTTGGGATACGTGCGGTTACTCAAAAAAAGTTTAAGAAAGCAATCGGTCCAGTAAATATAAAGTTTTAAATGTCGGCTGTGCTGGGCAAGTCGTGGGCAACTACTAGTGCATTTACTGCTAACGTCTATTCAAATCCTTCCTTCCAATTAATGTTGTTTCCACTTTAACAAACATCAACTATATGCAACTGTAAATAAAGTTGATTTTAGACTGACTAGTACTGTTGAAAAAGTCATTAAAAAAATATGAAGGTCTAGCGCAAATTGAACCTTATGTGTAGGCATTACAGTTGTTTTTCCTAAAACTCGTGTTTGTTTACATGTTTGGCAAATAAATTGCGAACGCAGATTAATAACTCTATGCAATAGTAAACTTTTCAGGTTTATAAAATGATACGCTTCTAACAACCGATGGAGCGTAGCGATTACCTTCACAAAATGGGCTTAGTTGAGATACTGGTCTCAGGGCGTCTTTATAGTATGGCGTCGGGGCGCACGATAAGCTCAGTTCAGGTCCTTACAACGTTTTAGTTCTTTATCGATACACATTTTTTTATGGAAACCCATTTTTGACAACAACAGGTTAGCCTTTTTTTTTTGAGGGTGGGAAATTATCAAATAACTTCTCCCGCTCTGGGCGGAGCGGGAGGGCGTGTCAGACTTTTACTGACTAAAACCCACCCGTGTTCCTTCCGTTGCCTGTGTGCCGGGGTCGCGATATCCCTTTCGGACAAACCCGCAACCCCGGCAGGCAACAACAGGTTAGCCTAAGGGCAGCACTGGCGGACGGCAGGGGAGAACTTCGAGGGCGAATCCTCAATCCGCCAACGCACACTAACAAGAAAATTCCTCTGCGATACCGCGAACGTCCGCCAGCTAATCGGTCCCAGCATGCACCGGTCTGCTCCAAAGTCGATCACCGAGCAAATATATACCTTATTTCGACTGCATAAGTATTAAATTCAATTGATTTTATAATCCTCTGCCGTCTCGTCCGCCAGTCTGCGCAGGCAAACTTACCTTCTCTGGCTGTGGTACGATCCCAAACCCGTGTGGTGGCGCTGTTTCTTTAGGCACGGTACTCAGACCAATGCCACGTACTCTGACGTCATCCACTATGATATCACGCTTGGATAATGTGAAGCCGAACTCTTTCTGGTATCTGGTAGAAAAGTAAATAGTTATTATGTATGTATGTTTGTTAAATATTTATTTATAGCTCGTGTTTCTTGGAAGTTTAAATAATCTAACACTGTTCCACAGATTAATACAGACGGTTCTTCGCGAAATCATTTAAATAAAAAGCGACTATTGCTACGAAAAGAAAAGAAAGAAAATACGTTTATTTGCGGTAATGACGCAAAGAAAGAACTAAACACGAAAATAAACAATTTGGGGGAAAATATGCGTCACATCCACGTAAAACGGCCATCGCTCAGCATAATGCTGCGACCCTATGCGAGACACAGCCCGAACGCTGGTTTTCAGCGACAGCTGGCGTTGACAGAATAAAGTGCAATTCAGGTCGCACAGCGCGCGCTACCTACAGTTATATTCACTTAAAAGTTGCCTCTCTTTCTACCGCGTAATTCATACATCTTCTGTAGTCAGAAGATCTAAGAGTTAGAGTTTCAGTGAGTGTAACGTAGTTATTACACTCACTGAATTGGCCCGACAAGTCGAGCCCGCCGCGTGCTTGTAGCTTCATACCTAAAATGCGGAGAGAACCATCTGTATCAACACTTTTAAAAAGTGTTACATATACAAAATATTGTTACACTTTTTAAAAGAGTAACGGTGGAGTTTCTTGCCCATTCTTCTCCATACGAAAACTACCTTTTGGAAGGGGCGACTAGAATCAATTAAATTTTTTGTAAACTTTGACGTTCAAAAGTGCCTTACAAGGGCCTATTTGAAATAAATGATTTGACTTTGACTTTGTATCTATTTGTGACTGCTCTCATTTGCTCACATTTTTTGTTTCACCATTTCAATGGTTTTAACTAATTCAATCAGAGAAATTGTCATCACTTGCTGAAAACGAGTAACCATGGATATTTTTTTCTTGTCTTCTCCTCAGGAATCAGAGGCAACATTCTAAACAAATTTTCTGACAAACTTGTGAATAAAGTTTCTTGCATGATTTAGTGAGATGTTGAGATGAGTATGCTACGGCACAGATAAATACAGATGGGGCCACTCCGCAGTTTAGGTATGAAGCTACAAGTACGCGGCGGGCCCGTCTTGCTGGGCCAATTTAGTGAGTGTAACGTAGTCAGAAGATCTAAGAGTTACGCGATAGAAAAAGAGGCAACTTCTAAGTGAATATAACTGTAGGTAGTTAGCGGTGTGCGACCTGAATTGCACTTTATTGTGTCGTAGCAAGAGTCGCTTTTTATTTAAATAATTTTGCGGAGCGAACCATTTGTATTAATCTGTGGCTACTGTATACAAACATATTATTTATTTATTGATATAACAATTGCTTGCTGCACTTACAGTAAAAATCAAAGCGCGCAGCAAGCCAACAACACCATATAGGTAAAAAACTTCATGCAAACATTTAACATAAATTTACTGCTATACATAAATATGTCAACATCGGGCTCCTGAGCAATCAGGGCGTTCAGCAGATACCCTGCCCTTGCTGCTATGGAACCCTCTTACCTCTTAACAAAAGCAGCATAAAAGTCTCCGTGTCTGCAAGCCGTGTCCGACTTCCCTTGTATGGGCGCCACCATGAGAGCGCAGTCTGTGCCAGCGTACCGGAGGTGGAGGTACGGCTCTGTTGTTATTTGAGAATCTGGAATACCCTGTAGAACGAGAAGTATCTTGTATGTATTTTATTCAGTACAGTCGACAATCACGCAGAACCCCGGGGGTGGCAGGGGCGCTCAGCTCCAGGCCCTCGGTCCTGGGAGCCCCTTTAATCTTTAGAAATACTTTTTCATCAAATTCTAAACAAGGGCAAAATATGTTCAGTAAGTAAAAGGCAGTTTGTAGTTGCAAGCGCCCTAAGACCCGAGTTCACCAACAGATGGTTAAATTTTAAACATCTGTTCTAACCATAAACGGCTGTTTAACAATATTTTACTGTTCACCAACCACTAACAATTGATTAAGTACGGTAATCGAACGGTTATCTTAAACGGAGTAGCCAACTCGGTTTAACCATTGGTTTATAATTCCTGATGTGAAAGTTTTGCGTTGTGCATCACTTTTAGTTACAAAATAAAAATGCAAGACCATATTTTGAATTAAATCTTTGAAGAGGATAATGTATTAGATTATTTTGAAGGTATAGAAAGAATTTTGCGCACTCCCCGTATATTCAAGACACGGTGCAGTTATGAAATTCTAAAATTAAATTGGCACGTGTATTATATACAGAACGAAAAGATTTAAAAAAATTAAACAGGTTTTTGTAATAGGTAACTACTTACTTCGTTTTATTGAATATCAATCGCAATATTAAAAAAAAATGTAACAAAAGCGTAGTACGAAAGTACCTTGCACAAAGCAACAGATGGCGCCATACGCCATACATCCCGCAAAACGACTCAAGTGATGTCTATATCCTATATAAAAATATACTCAGTGAGTTTGACAATAAAAATTGATTGACGTTGGCATTTTACATTCACAAAATATTGTTAAACCATTCGATCATTCGGTTATTTTCGACTCACTCATTCAAAAACGCTTGGTTATATAACCGTTGGTCAGAAATGAATGGTGAACTCGAAAAAAACGCGGTTTGTTTAAACAACTGTTTAATGCTAACCGGACGGTTACGTAATCAATGTTTAAGATGTAGTTGGTGAACTCGAGCCTAAGTATGCCAAAAATAAATGTAGGTTGCTAACACTCACTTCGCTCACACAAATTCACGGCGCTCAATCTTGATTAAAAAAAATCCTTAAAAAACAGTCATTTATTCAAACTAGGCTGAAAATCAGCACTTTTCGAACGTCAAAACTTTTTTTTTTTTTTGTTTATTGTTCTTAAACATTGGTACATTATTTGTTCCTTTTAAAATTTTACTCGCCAAACTTTCCAGTTTGATGGCGAGAAGCGCTTGTTAATCGGTACACACAAATAATGTAGTAAAATTTATTAAATACAATTTCGTTATCGAGAAAAGACACTACATAAGACCGTCCCCCAAAAACGCCCACCCTTCACCACTTCCTAGTGCTTAAGCTGGGAAGAAGAAGTGGCGCAACAAACTCCCCAGCAATCGTAGCTTGCATCGTACATTCTCTTTTTCTCAGACTTTACTGCGTAAGTCGACAAAGTAGCTCCTATTTATTTATGAATAGTATAAAGAAAACCTTACCAATCCGAGGCGGGGTGCAAAATTTTCAAACCTTTTTACATACCAGTGTGGGCCCCTTAGTCTTACCACCCCGGGCCCCAGACAAGCTTAGTCCGCACTGATACAGATATCACATTATCAAACGCCTGGTGAAAAATAGTGCTCGAGTTCTATGGGCATTTACAGATAGAAAAGATGCATTGTATAATATGTTAATGTAGAATTAATAATGTTACCTGTTTCCTCAACTTATCCCTCGCCACAGATGCTAGCAGATCAAGCTGTGCATCTAACTGCTTGAAGTGGTTGGGATTGTACACCGCGGCGGCTGGCGACTGCTCTTCTTGTACAATGTGGGCTAAGGCCATGCCGTATGCCGACAGAATACCTGTAGAAAGAGACAGAGTACTGTGAGTGAGAGAGATAGTGTGTTTGTAATGACAGGGACTGTACTCCGGGACGGCTGGCGACTGCTCTTTTTGTACAATGTGGGCTAAGGCCATGCCGTATGCCGACAGAATACCTGTAGAAAGAGACAGAGTACTGTGAGTGAGAGAGATAGTGTGTTTGTAATGACAGGGACTGTACTCCGGGACGGCTGGCGACTGCTCTTTTTGTACAATGTGGGCTAAAGCCATGCCGTATGCCGACAGAATACCGGTAGAAAGAGACAGAGTACTGTGAGTGAGAGAGATAGAGATAGAGTGTGTTTGTAATGACAGGGACTGTACTCCGGGACGGCTGGCGACTGCTCTTCTTGTACAATGTGGGCTAAGGCCATGCCGTATGCCGACAGAATACCTGTAGAAAGAGATAGAGTGCTGTGAGTAAGAGAGATAGTGTGTTTGTAATGACAGGGACTGCACACCGCGGCGGCTGGCGACTGTTCTTCTTGTACAGTGTGCGCTAAGGCATGCCGTATGCCGACAGAATACCTGTAGAAAGCGACAGAGTACTGTGGATGAGAGAGATGGAGTGTGTTTGTAATGACAGGGACTGTACTCCGCGGCGGCTGACGACTGCTCTTCTTGTACAATGTGGGCTAAGGCCATGCCGTATGCCGACAGAATACCTGTAGAAAGAGACAGAGTGTTGTGAGTGAGAGAGATAGTGTGTTTGTAATGGCAGGGACTGCACACCGCGGCGGCTGGCGACTGCTCTGTGGGCTTAGGCCTTAGATATAATAATAATAATAATTTATTTATTTTCTTACCACAAATTACAGAGATAGTAATACATAGTCTTCAGACACAATTTCATAATTAATTTGTGGAAGACTGGTGCCTAAACTAAGTTTTTTACAAAACCTGTATGTCAGGTCACCAGATATTCTGTCGGCATACGGCATCGGCATGCCGTATGCCGACAGAATACCTAATAACTAGTAACTTCCAATAACTAGTAGTTCCTGCATTGCTTACTTACCAGGCAGCAAGGCAGGAACGCTTTTAGTAACTGGCTGAGGGGTCTCATCTACGAAGAATCTGAGAGACTTATACAATTAGTGGGTTAACTGTCTTTTTCACAAACGCATACTCACTCATACCTTCTGGATTTCTGGACACATACTACCAAACACACATACACCCACACATTACAACACACATACAAACACACACATGCTCCTTTTGTGTATTTCCGTGTTTATATAAGTTAATTTTATTTTTGTTTATAATTCATTCAAAATTTAATTCTAAGTAAGTATAAACAACTTTCTTAGTTAGTCCGGAGGAAGGTGATGGCATTCGCGATACAGGGTAATCCTAGTACGAGTGCCAAAGCACTCCTTTGACACCTAAGTGCACATGTTCTATGTTGTGGGGTTTGGTTTCTGCACTTAGTCCTACAGTGGACCATTGTGCGTGGGCCATAGCGGCCGTTGGTGGTTACTCCAACCAGCCCACCTCCCTCCAGAAGTTTATTAAGTCTCCTGGTCTGTTCAGAACATCTGTGAACGATCTGGGTGTCCCGAGGGTCTGTGTTCTAATCTGGGTGACGCCTGTGCATTCAAAAAGCACGTGCGTGACGGTTTCCTCAGCCTCCATGCACGCCCTGCACAGAGGACTGTCCGTTATGCCTATTGTGTGAAAGTGTTTGTTCAGCGAGCAGTGGCCCGTGATGGTACCCGTCACCAGGCGCAGGCCGTTCCTATCCAGGCGTCCTAAGTGCACATTGCATAAGACCAAATTTGTTTTAAGGAGATTTACTGTACCTATTCTTCCAGCAATAAAAAACTTTTTTTTTTTAAACTAGTAATTTAACCCTGTATACGACCTTGCATCCACCAAACCCGCACTGGGTCCGCGTGGTGGTTTACGGCCCACTCCCTCTCACAGAGAGGAGGCTTGTGTCCCAGCAGTGGGAACATGACAGTGAGCGGCCACTGACCTGCATACTTGTGTATGAGCACGTTGGAGACGCCCAGCTGGCGCGCCACGCTGCAGGCGTGCTGGCCGCCCGCGCCGCCGAAGCACGCGAGCGCGTGCTGGGAGGCGTCGTGGCCGCGGGCTGTGGTAAGAGCTCTGAACGGAAACAGAGAAACATATAATTCAGAATCCTCCATAATTTATCTACAAACCACTTTCTACTTTAGCAATATGTTTTCAAAGTCGATTTTTGGGTAACCATTTGTAAGAAATAGATTTGATCGACCTGTACGTTTTATTTGTTCAAAAGTATCAATTTTTCTTTCTTTCCGATTGCAATGGAATTTGGACTTTGCGAGTAGCGCAATGAGATGGTTTTCTAAACGATTATCTAAGATTCTGAATTCAAGTTTAAGTTTGTCTGGAAATAACGCATATGACCAGTACTTAACAAGTAGAAAAATATATAGATAGGAGCTAACATAGGTCATACTACGACGTGTTAAAGCTATCATTATTCCATTGTGAAACAGGGATAGTGCTATTCGACCCATATAGCTCCATCTCTCTCTGACACTGGAACAATTATGGCTCTAACACGTCATAGTACTGCCACAGATCTATAAAAGAAAAACCAATAGAATTTTACCTGATAGGTCTACACATAGCTTCATTGGCAACATTTATGAATCCCATTGCCACTTCTTCCATGGTCATCTAGGAATGAAAAAGAACAAAATCAAAACCTTGAAAAAAAATAAAGGACAATGCAACCGATTGGCCCAAAAATATGAAACCCAATGTGCATAATTGAAACCTATGCCAAACGTTAGTACTAATCATCCATGACAACTTTTACTATGGGGCCAAATAAATCTATCCTAGTAAAAAAATATGCAGGGTAAGAAATGTTTTAAAAAAGTGTACAAAACCTATAAGTAAGTGATTTATAACATCGACACTTTTTCAAATCGTTTGTTATCCTGTATATTTTTTTTTACTGGGATAGATTTATTTGTCCCTATAGTAAAAGTTGTAATGGATGATTAGTACTAACGTTTGGCATAGGTTTCAGTTATGCACAACAGGTTTCATTTTTTTGGGCCAGCGGTCAAAGGAAAAGTTGCATTGTCCTTTAAAAAAGAGTGAGCCTTACAATAGTCGCATATGATGCGACATCTGACATCTTGGCTGACGTATATACGATATAAACAATATTCATTATGATCATCATCATCGTTAACAACCTCTCGGAAAATGGGTTGGTACCATCTGACGGCCAACTCTAGCATCACGCGCGCTCATTGGTCAAATCACATAGCACGCGCTTCTCCAGCTTCCTGTTACACACTTCCGTCCCTTTTTACGAAATCACTCCCACAGATTGCAGGAAAGCCAGAGGAAAGATGTAACACATCAAAAAACAATTTAGCACTGGCCCGTGATTGGCTGAGTTAATAGATAGGATTTAACTAACCTCTTTACTACCGTCCTGCCTCAAAAAGGCATTGATCTCGTCCGTCATCTTTTTGAATGCTGTGACGGTTGCCTCTCTGTCTAAGGGTTCATTCTCGGTTTTCCCGAAGATCTTCGGGAAGTATTCGGGTAATAAACGACCTGAGACAGAAAATAACTTATATTTGTGAGACCTTTTAAAATCATAACAGTGTACAAATTGCATAAACTCAACTTTATTTATTGAATACAAGCTCTGCCCCGCGGTTTCACCCACATAAGTCTGGATCCCGTGGGCATATCGGGATAAAAAATACCCTATGTCCTAACCCAGGTCATGGTCTACCTATGTGCCAAATTTTGTCCAAATCAATTCAGCCGTTTTAGCGAGAAAGCGTAAAAAACTAATAAACAAGGAAACAAACTCACTTTCCCCTTTATTTATTTTTTAATATCATAGTTAGGAAGTTAGGATTGATATAGCGTTGAAAGCTGAATGCACTTTGCTAAACGCCAAGCAAGGCAATGTGAGAGCGAGACGACACGCAGTATGTAGTGTTCATTATCCCGTACCTACTAATTTATCTCCCTACACGCACGTTTGAGGCTAAGCGTATGCAGAGACGCAGGTTCACGCAGCGCAGGGCAGAGCAGATTTTGTAATGCATGAACGTACTGACAGCTGCGTACCCTGCGGCGCAGGCAGGTGCCAAACAGACATGTGTATGTCCTGCACGCGTAGCATGACGCTTTCAATGTCTACGAAGAATTACACAGAAGAATTACAAAGAATTACAGCTCTTTCTATACAAAGTGACATTTTATTTCTTCATTTTTGACATCGCACCGTAGAAATCTTTCTACAATCTGTCATTTTGTCTTTCGTTTCTAACACAATCTTTGTCTTGGTCCTTTTATATGTAGACTATTTCAGAAGAAAGTTTTCTATCCCAAACTGTCAAAATCACACTGACAACTGACAGTTGTCTCCACGGCCACAAAGTATATACGGTTATCTACAAAATCAGGATTTTACAGGAGAGCATTAAAACACAAAACTGTGATAATTAATAGAAGAACAAAGCTATCTTCTCATATTTTACATCATTTCGTTAATAGGAAATATTACCAAGGAAACGGTTAAGGCCAATATTACTGAAATATTTTTTTGTTCTAAAATACGGTTCTTCGACACTGGGAAAAATTGTCGTAGTTGTCTATAATATACGTGACTCAATATAAGTAAAAATTGAGAATCGAACAGAAAAATAAATCTTATGACAAAACAAAGAAACCTGAGTCGAATTATGTAAAAGAGTGAAATTCGTAAAATGTGCAGTTGACTCTTTCTACTTTGCTACCGTCGCACTGTCTACACGGAACGTCAGTTTTGTCTACTCTTCCGTCGACAAAACATTTCTGCGCGACGCATGAAGGTCGTCAGTTGTTTTTTACCACTGATTCATAATTTTGTTTCAATGTCAGATTGTTTGTACTAGCTAGGACGTGAATGTGTCTGTGTAGCTGCGTCGGGGTTGGTCTGGATTTATGCTTTTGCGGTTGCACAACGACATGCTTTGCTTCGCTTTGCTTGGTAGTATAGATGCAGGTCTACCCTGCTGCCTCCTTCAGAGGCAGTAGGGTGGCGGGGTCTTGAGGGAGAGCGCCACAGTCGTGTAGATCCTCAAGGCAAGTCTGGCGGATGCACCTTCCCGAGGTTGCCACCCCGTTTCTTGGTCTAATTCCTTAAGAAATAGACGTAACTAAAACCACCAGGCGCCATCGCACACCCGCTCCATCCCTACTCCATCCTATCCATTTCCCAACTCCTCTCAATTCCGCTTTCCCAACTTCCACTCCTAACCGTGACCCCCTGTGACTGGGTGGTGGCGGGCTCGGCTATCACTAAAACAAGCTGATGGCGAGTAGGAGAGAACAGTCACCTGCGCTAGGACCTGCGCAGTTGAGCGCCGTGAGCGGGGATGAAGGAGTCCTGGGGGGTTGAGCCGAGCGGCTCTGGCTGTTATGTGCCCGTGAGGCAACACGCCCCCTTTGGTCCCGATTTCAAGCGAAACGGTGGCCCTACCCAATAGCCAGGGGTAGGGAAATGGCCACAGTGTCCCGTCAGAGGGCCACAGGCGAGGTGCGTGAGGTCCGCTGAGGTCGTCCTCGGACGGCCGAAGCGGTAGGTAAAGGTCATGCTGACGGTGTAAGTGAGGGTTGATCAGTTCGTGGGGGGTGGGCCTTTCGACCCCCTACGCCAGCCCGATCAAGCACCCGATGTCGCACTGTAAACCAGCCTTGCGCCCCTATATCTCTCTGGTAGTCCTAACGATCTTGCTTATTTTTAAAGTAAGACGTTCCCAGGTGCGGGCTCCATGGAGGGTGGGAGCCAGAGAGATGAATCCTCATACACAACATAACATGGATTCTTATAGGCCTGTTAACAAAACCGGAGTGGAGGCGAAAGCCAATGAGACTCCCAAGGGAGGTGCTCGCACTTCCCTTGCCCCTGGTGGCCATGCAGCTAAAGCTGCGGGTACCAGCGCGGGCACCGGTCCGGCTGTGGCGAAAACCGCAGCTAAGACCAAAGCTAAAAAGTCCCAATACAAACAAAGGACGTCGGCGCATAGGGTATGCAGATGACCTCGCAATCCTTGTATCGGGGAAGGTGACGGGAACGATCTGTAACCTCACTCAGCAAGCACTACGTATCGTAGAAAGTTGGTGCAGGAAATTTGAACTATCAGTGAACCCCACTAAAACTGAACTAGTCATGTTTACCCAAAAACGAGCATTAGGCCCATTCTGTCTACCGAAACTGTTCGATACAGAGCTTCAGTTGGCCAGCGAGGTCAAGTACCTTGGGGTCACTCTAGACAGTAAGCTAAACTGGAGTAGCCATGTAGACAACAAACTAAACAGGGCCTGCATCACCTTCTGGCAATGCAGGAAAATGATAGGTAAGAAGTGGGGCCTATCCCCCAAAATCATACTGTGGCTGTACACAGCTGTGATCCGCCCCATGATCGCCTACGGGGCCGTGGTCTGGTGGCCCCGCACACAGCTGGTTACAACCTCCAACAAACTACAACGCCTGCAGAGACTAGCCTGCGTTGCGACCACTGGCTGCATGAGGACTACTCCGACTGCGGCAATCGAAGCCATGCTGGGTCTAACCCCGCTCCATCTGTTTATACAGCAGGAGGCGACGATGGCGGCGGTGCGTCTTAAGGCAATTAATCTCTGGGGTAAGAGAAACACACAACACACCGCGCTGCTCGAGGGACTCAATTCTGAGTTCCCTATTACGAAAGCCATAAATGATCGGGTGCCCAAACAATTTATCTTCGATAAAAAATACAGGATTCAACTTCATGAGGATCACCGATGCGAGGGTTTACGCCCCACAGAGCTACGAATCTTCACCGATGGATCCAAAACAGGTAGTGGCACAGGTGCTGGAATCTTCTCGGAGGACTTCAACATACAGATAGCCACACCATTGGGGGTCCATAACACAGTGTTCCAGGCCGAATGTATGGGTATATCTCTTGCCGCTTTAGCCATCATGGCCAGGGAAGTTAAGGACCACTCGATACGTATACTCTCAGACAGCATGGCTGTTCTGCTAGCGCTAAACAGCCACACTGTTGACTCTGGGCTGATATACGAGTGCCACCAGCGCCTTAACCAGGTGGGTAGCCTCAATAATATTACCATTCAATGGATCAAAGGACACAGCGGTTCGCGGGGCAACGACGCAGCCGACGAACTGGCCAGAAGGGGGTCGAGCATGGCACCAGTGGGGCCAGAACCCATTGCGCCACTCCCCTTCGGGTACCTACGCACTCTGGTAAGGAAACGAACCAGGGACCAACATCACAAACTTTGGTTGGACCACGGTGAGTGCAGGCAGGCCAAGGAGGCACTCCCTACAATTGATGGCCGCTTCACGAAACAGGTTCTCCGACTAACTAAACAACAGCTGCGTACAGTCACTGCAGCTGTAACTGGCCATGGGTCATTTAATAAACACCTCTTTGTCATAGGAGTCACAAACAGTCCGCTTTGCAGAGCCTGCATGGAGGACGACGAGACAGCAGCTCATGTGCTGTTATACTGCCCGGTGGTCGCCACATACAGGGCAAAGTACTTCGGTAACCCAGGTACCCTACGTGACATTGTCAGTGACACCAAGGCGCTGCTGGCCTTCTTTGAGGAGCTGGGGTGGATCGAATAACCGATTTTCCCACCCGTACGCAAAATACGCGCTTAGTCGTGGAGTTGCGGATATCAGCCCGTATTACCTATTACCTATTACCTATTAGTAGCTGCGTCGCAGCATGCGCTCGCGGCCTATGTCTGCCTCGCCTGCCCTACCCTCCAAAATCTGTACTGTAATGTGCTGCGTCACCTGCGTCTCAGCATACTCTTAGCCTAGACGTGCGAGTAGGATAGGACCAAGACATAAGTGTCAGACATATGTGTCAGACATAAGATTCAGACATAAGTGTCAGACATAAGCGTCAGACATAAGTGGCAGATATATGTTTCAGACATAAGTGTCAGACATAAGTGTCAAACATAAGAGTCAGACATAAGTGTCAGACATAAGTATCAAGACATTTGTGTAGTGTAAGTATGTTTAGTATAGTAGCATTTAAACGCAAGTTAAATCTGACGATGGAAGCACTCACAGCTAGGATGTAAATAAAACAAGAAAAACACAGAGACAAGACTTACCTAGCAACAAGTTAGCATCAGTAACAGTGAGAGGTCCCCCCTTCCTATAGCATGCGGGGCCCGGCTCTGCGCCCGCAGACTCCGGCCCGGCCACGAACAGGCCTGAGCGGAACATTAGCATTGAACCACCGCCAGCCGCTACTGTGTTTATATCTGGGGAAGAAGATATGTTCTAGATGTAGTCCTTATTTTAAAGTCCATAAAGATTATAGTTCAGCTGATGGTAGTCTAAAGTCGATTGTAGATTTATAGGTATGTGGAACAGGGTGTAAAGTTTACTCATCCTCTATTGAAATGGGAGGATCCTCCGACCAGACGGGTGTCGTATCTGGCGGTCAACTGCCCGACGATTGATGTCGGGGAAGTTATATATTATGCTGTTTGCGCGGTAAACTCTAATTGCGCGATGCAGGATTTGAGTGACGTCAGGTCTTTTATGCGTATTTCGCATGTGGTTATGTAGATGCCGCACCGGTATGGCCTTTTACCGGATATTTTCCAAAACTGAAAGCTTTGGTATTTTTTAAATTATTCAAAAGTAATTTTCTTTTTTACAGTAAGGTAACTTGCCCGCCATCTTTAAAAAACGATTGTTAGTTTGCAATAGTTTCCTATTGCTAGCAATTTATTTTCATTAATTCCAATAAAAGAAATATAGGAAGAAATAAATCGTTTATTTGTACACAGTTTGTGAAACATAAAATAAAAATAATCTCTTGACAATGTGTGTGCCTCACGGCTGCGCCAAAAAGATTCATTACAGCACTAATGCCAGACAAATGCTGTCTGACGCTGTTTTTCTAATGAACCCTTAAGGACAAGTGACGGGGAGTACAAACAGTTTCAAAATACCGAATACATAATTTGTATACTTCTAAATAAATTACAAAAATTACGAAAACAACAAGAACTGTCCAAACATAACCTTTTCTTAGCATATGTCCTAGAACCAAAAAATTCGAAGACATGCGTAGTGGATTACGACCCACTCCCTCTCACAGAGAGGAGGCCTATCGTCAGTGAAGTTCTAACTGTACGTAAGTCAAAAATTGCTACTTTACAGGAGAGTGAAAAAACTGTATGAAATGAATGTAACTTACGCTTAAGCCCTTATTGTGTTCAATTATTAATACAAATGAACTCTGTGGTGATATGAACCCGTGAAAATCCCAATAATCTTTTCCATTGAAGGGATTTGATGAATTTCGCAGTGCTGCCAGTAAAACACTCATAAAATGACTTACGCACTGTTAGAACTTCACTGACGCTATGTCCCAGCAGTGGGAACATTATAGGCTGATTACGTAATAAAAAATAAAAAATGGTTACCTAGCTGCGGTGCTTGGATAGTAACTCCAGCTGTAGTTGCTTCATGGACATGTTCCAACGAACCAGCGTATCTTGACACGTCAGTCGAAGTACCACCCATGTCAAAACCTAGAACACTCAATCGGATTAATAGATCAGCTAGTCTATTCTGTAAAATTCTCACCGTGAAAACTTAGGTGAAGTGTGCGTGAAGTGAGTTGTCATTCCACGTAATGCTAGAGATTGACACTATTGACAGCTCACTTCACTTTAGTTTTCACGGTGAGATTTTTTCAGAATAGCTCGCCTGCTTTTGAAGTCAAATTTTACATCAACAGTTGACTGGTGAAAAGAATCAAATCAAATCTGCCTAGCCTTTTCCCAACTATATTGGAGTCGGCTTCTAGTGTAACCGGATGCAGCTAAATACCAGTATTTTACATGGAGCGACTGCCTATCTGACCTCCACAACCCAGTAACTGGGTAACACGATACCCCTTGCCACCGGTTGTCAGATTTTCGGGCTTCTGACAACCCGTTACGACTGTCAAAGATCCACAAATTACAGTCGCGAGCAACGAATTAACGTGCTTTCCGAGGCACGGAGGAGTCTCAGTATGTAAAGATGGTCATCCATCCACAGATCAACCCCGGTAAGCGTAGCTTAACCTGATGGATTGAGCCGTCCGGCTGTTATTACTTAGCCACGAGCTCCTCGAATGACTGGCGAAAAAACACGGCCAATTAAATCACTAAGATTTGACAACCAAATTGAAAACGCTAGCAGAAACCATGGCGTATGTTGGATGAAGCTATATTTCAAAGTGATTGTTATACCTATGACCGGTAAGCCAGTTTGTTCCTGGTAAGCTGTCATGGCGTATCCAACGACGCCTCCTGCTGGACCAGAGAGAATCGCTCTAGAACCGTTGAACCTGGTGACAAATTATAATATATCATAATTTTTCCGACAAAGTTTGTCAAAAGCATGATAAAATCAAATAAAATTCTCTTGGTGTAATAGGTGTATTATATATTGCGTTGTGGAGGAGATCTCCTTCTGTGCCATGTTATCCTAGTACTTCGTGTCTTGGTAGTCTTGGATGCGTGACGTCAAAAGCCTTGAAACATCTCTGTGTACCTTGTGGACTATTGAGGTAATCGCGTGGAACAGGGAAACCGCTTCGCGTGTCCTGTTAGCCTAGTACTTTTGAATGATTGTTGTTAAATGGTTACCATGGAAACCAATATGGGTGACTGCTATTTGGATACCTCAATAAGCCTTGAAAAATTACCATGGATATTGGATGTTTCTGAAATCCTGGAGATACCAAATACGTTTACTTGTACTTACATATTCATAGGCGTAAGTCCACCATCAGACTGCATGAACAGCACATTAGCATCTTTCAGTCCCCCAGAGAATCCGTCAGCGAATCCTCTGACGTACTCCCGGATATGAGGAGTGAGGTACGCGTCAGCTGATGCAGTAAAGCCGCGGGGAACTATGCGGACCATCGAGGTTATCGCATGCGAGAGCGATACTTGTTTGAAGCCTGGAGAGAAAGAGAGACAAGATATTTAATAGTTAGATAAAAAAGTTTAGGGAAGGTGGTGAACAGAAATCTTTGTTTAAACTGGTTTTAAAAGGTGAGGTCTTGTGTTTTATCTTTAGCTCCAAGCTGGCTAATCTGTGAGCAAATTCAGTTTGTTTTAAGTATGCGAAGGTCTCAAAATAATTTTAGTTCACTGGGTATTTCGAAACGATACTGGAAGAAGTATCAAGCAAAAAAAACTGATCTGTTGACTCGTCAATAAAATAATATAAAATGCATGGGACATAGAAATAGTCTTAAAAAACTTAGCTTATTGCACACCAGTGCTGGATATAGTGGACATTATGCCGCCCCCGAGATCTGACTCAAAACCCGGTTTCCATATTTTCGCGTCAATTGCACCGGAAAAATCACTACTTAGTTTTCTAAACTAATAATTTATACAGAAAAGATTTTTTTTAAATGTTTGTTTGTTTGTAATGAATAAACTCAAAAACTACTGGCCCGATTTTAAAAATTCTTTCACCAATAGGATGCTATATTATCACTGAGTAACATAGGCTATAATTTATAATGATACTAGCTTTCGCCCGCGGCTTCGCCCGCATGGAGGTCGAAAACTGTCCCACAGGAACATACTGCCGAGATAAAAAGTAGCCTATGTATTAATCCAGGTTATAAACTATCTGTGTGCCAATTTCATCTAAATCAGTTCAGCCGTTTTTGCGTGATTGAGAAACAAACATCCAAACATACAAACTTTCTCATTTATAATACTAGTAGGATTATTAGGATCACGCGGGCGAAGCCACTGGCGGAAACTAGTTGCAAAATAAAATAATTTATCATCTCACCAATCTGATCAGCAATCTTCCCAATCCTGATCTCATGATCATGATATGTGTAACTATGAGCGAGCACAACCGCCACACTTTCTATCCCTTTCTGTTTCAAAGCTAGAAGATCCCTTCTCACTTCCTCTTCATTCAAGTCTTTGATGACTAGCATTTTCTCGCCAGTGGTACCGACGACTTCTGTCCATTTTTTGTCGGTCTTGTCCATTTGACAGCGGTCTTCGAGCGCTGGAATGACGCGACAGTCTACTTCTATAACTTCTGAGTAGAGAACTCCTGGGCGTTTTATGTCCTGTGGAAAATGGAGGTCTTTTAGATAGATTTTGGATAAATGGGAGTGTATGTTTAGACTGTTTGGTCATGTTGAGAGAATGAATGAAAGGCGACTAATACAAGGCAGAGGTGAGTAGAAGCGCCGGGAGGGGAAGTCCTAGGAGGACATAATATTGCGTTTATTGATGATGTTCTTCAGAAAGGTCAGGTGCGTAGCACTCGCAACCGGCGTGCGTGTATGACCAGATGTATGAACGTAAACGAGACAGAAGGAGTAAGTATGTCGGTGACTAGTCGGCAAAGCCGACTATCCGGCCACTGTCGTATTCGGCAACTATTCGGCAAAGAGCGCCGACTATCCGGCTTCTTAATTTGTACGTATTTCTCGTTTGGTAATCAGACCCCAAAAATTACTTACTTGTAAAGAAAAAATATCTATGACATTTATCAAACAAAATTTAAGACAAGATTAAATTTTAATTGAGCTCTTGCACTTTGAACAATAACAGTATTGTCTTCATTTTTTTACACAAAAATTCTGCAAAAGCAAAAATCAAAAAGCAATGCTAAGTAAACCAAGTCGCAGACGGCGCGGCGGTTGCGACTCGCGCGCGAATCAGTTGTAAACGAAGCGTCACGGAAATTGCCGAATACCCCCAAAACCGTGATCGGCTTGGCCGACCAGTCGGCCTCTTTACAACCGACTAATCGGCTAGTCAGCCAAAGTCATAGGCATATCTCTAGTACGTAAAGATCCTAGCAGGTGGCGTTCTGTAGTTTCTACCTACTCCCATGGGAAGAAGGTGTGAGTTTATGTGTTTGTGTATTCATCATCTGAACACACACGTTCAGATGATGAAGTCATGATGAGAGTATGGATAGTGGGGGATTTACATAGGAAGAGACGGATATAAGAGCAACACCATTTGAAAGGAGAGCAAGAGTGTATAATTTACACATATTTTATTCCTTATGTTAAAAATGAATCCTGAATACTTATGACAGTTATTGCATCAAAAAAGCCAATAGCTCTTTATCGGACCCGGAGATTGATTCCAGGACCTCACGCTCTAAAGCGACATTGACTACTAGCACTAGACGAACTAGACAGTAAAATTATTCATTTTTGCTCTACCTATTGCTGCTGGGGAGTTTGTTGCGCCACTTCTTCTTCCCAGCTAAAGCACTAGGAAGTTGTAAAGGGCGGGCGGTTTGGGAGTCTCATCATCTGCCTAGCCTTTTCCGGATGCAGCTGAATACCAGTGTTTTACATGGAGCGACTACTTATAATATCTGAGCTCCACAACCCAGTTACTCGGTAACACTACTTGGCAAGACTACTTATCAGAATTTCGGGCTTCTGACTTACTGTAACGACTGTTACAGGAAGTCATAAGCCCGAAGTGGTGAAGGGCGAGCGTTTTTGGAGGACTGTCTTATGTATTGACTTTCGAAAAGTGCTGATTCTCAGCCTAGTTTGAATAAATGACTTTTAAATTTGAAATTTATTCTGATACACTGCCATAGCAAAGATCTCTCTCACAATTGTCCACTACTCTGTTTATTTCTTTAGTACTAATATTTGCTTACCAATTCAAATATATGTGGTCTAGCCTGGTTGCCAATATACAGAAGATCCTTGAATCCCTTATTAATGATCAGCGCCATTTTAGCGCCCTTCCTCTCGAGCAACGCATTAGTGGCAACAGTGGTACCCATCCTGATTGATTCTATGAGTGAAGAGTCCACTTTGCCATCTTTGTTTAATGCTTTTCCCGTTTCCTGAAATAAAAAATAGATGTTCGTCTTTTACCCGATACATAGTGAACTCTCTTGGTAGATAATCTTGAAGATTAATAGTGATAGGATTTCAGATAACGTTACGTAATTTCTTTATCTAAAATTCCGTTTATGTTAGAAAGGTGATAAAATGTTACTAAACAGAAATAGAAAAAAAAAAAAAATGCTTATATTGTAGGTATGCAGATAAGATCATTTTTTATTAATGTTCCCGATACATTTTACCTTACGGCATGCATAATTTTCAGGAAACAATATGAACTCTTTAATAACTCTCTTTAACCTCTCCTCTTTTTTCTCTTCTCTCTTCTCTTTGTCTTTATCGCATCTCATTTCATTCATACTTTCATTTTAACTTTTTTCTAATAGACAAAGAATGATAAAAATTGCACGTTATTGTTTTTATCTAGTCTACGCCTATTTGTATTTCAAATCTAAAATCTAAAAACAAATGACACGTCAGTGACGTCATAGTCATGTATTTATAAGACAACAATACAGCAAGGTTGTCAAAAGACGCAGTATTTGCCGGTGTTTTGCAAAACTATAGACAGAGCTAAAATAAATTAAAAATAGAATTAAAATACATAAAGAAGAAAAATAAACATTTAAAAAATAAGAAGAAGAAAGCTAAAATGTTGCTAAAATAGCAAATCGTGCGGCAATGTAGATGGCATAGATGGCGGAGGCTACAAATACTATCAGGTAGGCCGGCTGCTTGTTTGCCACACGATAACATTAAATACATAGCCTGCTAAAATCAAAACTAATATTATAAATGATGATTTTGTTTGTTTCTTTGTTACGGTTTCACGCTAAAACGGCTGAACGGATTTGGATCAAATTTGGCACATAGGTAGACGATATCCTGGGTTAGGACACAGGATACTTTGTACCCCGATATTCTCACGGGATCGAGACTTATGCGGGTGAAACCGTGAGGCGCAGCTAGTCATAAATAATCCTCCTTTTGTGTTGACCGTAGTCAGGTAAAAAGGGGGAATGATCACCTGAAGAATTCAGTTCTACCAAATGGTAAAGCATACATACCTCTTGCAGTATCCTCCTGATAGCCTCTCTAGGTGCGTCATCATAGTTCTGCGGGTCGACTGACAGCAGTTTCATGACCCTCACCTTGCCGCTTGGGCAGCGAGCGTACACATCAGTAAATGTGCCGCCGCGGTCTATTGCGAATTGGAAACCGGGTGCCATGGTGAGCTGGAACGGGAATAAAGAAATATATGGTTAATAATTAAATATTGAAAAAAACACCAGATTCATAATTTCAAGTAAATACAGCTGATTACGAGGTAAACAGCAGCTAGTGTAGTAAAATTCCTAATTGAAATACCCTTAAATACCCTTGAAAGAGCCTTTTTTTTTTTCATTTTATCGTGTTTGATATCGATACGATCGATACCCATCACGTGTGTGGAGTTGTGCCAGATAATTTAATTTGACCCTGTATACTTTCTCCAGGAAAGTTACAGGGCTTCGGTTCCTACTCCGACTTCGGTAATTCTGAATCGGAGTTATACTGAAAGTCGAAAGTTTATTCGCCACTCGTTTTGATTTAAATTAAGTTTATTCAATTGCATGTTAAATTATCACCTCACTAGGTAGGTATTACTTAGTTATATTACGATTTTATTATTATCGCTTATTATTAAATTTAACTGATTAAAGTATAGAATATATATAGTAAGAATTATATTTCTAATTTTTCTTTAAATCTTCCCTTAACACATCTTTCTTCTACTTCCGCCTCCGATTCCGGTTCCGGTTCCGATTGCAACTCCGGTTCCGACTCCGATAAATCAAATTTAAAAACCGGTAAAACGACTTCCGTAACATCCCGGGTACTGCATAATATTATATATTCTGGGTTATCTGACAATACCTTACCTAACCTTATGATAATGGAGTTAAGAGTCTATATACTGCAGAATTAATTTTGAAATAAATATATGGTAAAGTTGAGGATTAATGTTAAGTACTATGTTTGACGAAAACACGATTCCATAAAAAAATCTCTATAGAAAAAAAATACAAAGTTACCTCCAAACCGAACAATAAACCGCTAGTATTAAAAAAATACTTCAAATTAGATCATGAAACCTTGCATAATAACTGAACTAACTATAAAACAGATACTATGTTTTAATTTTTTATTAATACCATTATTTTCGCTGTAAAAATAAATTACCTAAACTATTAGTGCATTGGAGTCTTCTCCCCGGCGCGCTGTCTCGCTCTCACTCAGTCCGCGAGTAGTAGGTATCGTGCGAGCGAGATAGGGAGTGAATTCGAGCTGAGGACTCTTAGGGCCTATTTCACCAACTACGTCAGAATGCACTGGACATTTATTTATTCGTTTTTTAATAACTAACAGAGTATGGCAAGACTGGCCTTTAAGGTTAATAATATTCGTTGTTAACTAACGATGGTATTTTTGATTTCTTACCTACAATTACACTGGTCTATAACATGCGATTAAACATAAACTTTAAAAATCTGCCTAGCCTTTTCCCAACTATGTCGGAATCTACTTAAAGATCATTTATTATTATTTGTTTTGCAGAATTAGATCTTTATCTCTTTGCAAACTGTGTCCTTGCGGTGCTCTTACATGAGCCACATAATTGCGCAATTCTTGGTAATTTCTATACAATCTTGGAATTGCTATAAACTGAGAAATTTATGGCAAGGGTTGAATTTATATAGCAATATGCGCAAGAGTACCGTTAGCCCTCGTACCCCCGCGCGTGTGTGATGTTTGACGCGCTGGGATGCATTTTGTTAGATTCTCAATGTTCGGCTCAACACTGAGAGTCGAAAATCCAGTGCGCCATAAAAGATCGTCAAGTAAAGAAATCGTATGTGCGAACCTAGGCTTAGGATTGTTGGACAGTATCTATGAGACTATACCACGAAGTAAGTATAGACCACAGAACATAATATACCCTGACGGGATAATAATGTAGACTACCTATAATATAACATAATTACTATTATTATACACTAGCTTTTGCACGCGGCTTCGCCAGCGTGGATGTCGAAAAACATCCCACAGGAACGTACTACCGGGATTTCATACCTAATAGCCGAGGAAAAGGTCATTGACTCCTACCGCTATGCCCGCGTTGCCGTCAACCATAATTACTTTGTTACGCGTAATTTTGAATCTGTGATAACTTTTAAACTATTAATTTAAATGATATCCTGTCAAGGCATATGTCAATCAAAATTAAAAGCACAATTTAAATAACATATTTTATTTTTATACCGGTCAAAATATCAAATTCTGAAAGATAAAAATTGTTATTGTGTGTCATCCTTAGAAGATAGACACATATGCCATCGCGGCTTATTTGTTGAACTTTTTAAGATATACAATCCTGTAGGACATAATTTTATTTATCTCTCACGGTTTACGCGGCGCACGCCAGTAAAGCCGGCATGATATTTTTCAATATCTTCAACAATAGTCGTCATATTTCAGCCAATTTACACATAACCTTAATGAATTATACACTAAAACCTTCCTCATGAATCACTCCGCCCATTGGTGAAAACCGTTTGAAAATCCGTTCGGTAGTTTTTGAGTTTACCGAGTTCAGACACAGACAGACAGATGCGGCGGGGGTCTTTGTTTTATAATATGTAAGGATACAGTTGCGGCCGCACTAGACTACCTACTTGACTAATGACTGGGTTATTTGAATGTATCATAGTAATTTCCTCCTTGGTACCTAATTGTTAAGAACATTTGCCTATTTACTTACATAAGAATTTATTCTTTCCTCAATGCAATTTATTTTAACTACTATTATTAATGCAAAGAATGAGTGTTACAAACTAGGTATTGATGGTAACATCTGTCCTCTCGGTTCCCTGCAATCTGTGGAGTGGGAAATCTGTGGGAGTGATTCGTTGAAAAGGGACGGAAGTGTGTTACAGGAAGTTGTCGAAGCGCGCGCTATTTGATTTGTCCAATGAGCGCGCGGTGCTAGTGTTCGCCATCAGGAACGACACTGACGAGGCCCCGCCCCTTTAATGTTGCTTATTACCGAGTTATTACCAAGGTGAGATGTCGGATGTTACTTCATATGCGACTACCGTAAAGCTCGCACGTTTTTTTCCTATGAGTAGGTATGTCTCTAGGTAATAATAGAGCAGTAAAGCAAGGCAAGACAAATACATATTTAAACGAGAATAGGCTGCATGGTTTCATTCATTTGCTTACGCTAATAGATAAATAAATATGACTAACAGAGCCAAGGTTTTATTAAAGAAAATTGAATATTAATTAAGAGCTTGCATTTTAAAAGTGGGCATCGTCGCAAATACATGTCAAATATTTCGCTGTTTTGATTAATTTGGCAATATTACTGTATGGAAATATAAAATATGGCTAGCTACAGAACTAAAATATTGATTAATTAGTTTTAAATGGAAAATAGTATTTGAAAACTTTCCAAATTACACCTAAAACGGTTACAACATCAAATTCTGTGTAATAATTGAAATTCATAATTTATTCATATTCTAATTCACTAGTCACTAGTTAGCGATACTTCATATTTCCATACAGTAATATTGCCAAATTAATCAAAACAGGTAAATATTTGACAGCTATTTGCGACGTTGCCAACTTTTAGAATGAACGCTCCTACGAGCGTTTATACAGAAAATCGGCAACCTCGCTAATAGCTGTCAAATATATCGCTGTTATGATTAATTTACCTATTAAGAGCGTTCATTCTAAAAGTTGGCAACGTCAAATATTTACCGGTTTTTATTAATTTGGCAATATTACTGTATAAATAAGAAATATGACTAACTATAAAATATTGATTATGAAATGCAATAATTAATATCGTAACACCGAATATTTCGTTTAAGATGTAAAAAAGTACTTATTTGGAAACTTTGCAATTGCCTTTTTTACACCTAAAACGAAAACAACAACAACAAACCACATCAAATTGAATGTTATAATTGCAATTAATTATATTCTAGTTCACTAGTTACTAGTTAGCCATATTTCATATTTCTATACAGCCATATTGCCAAATTAATAAAAACCGGTAAATATTTGACAGCTATTTGCGACGTTGCCAACTTTTAGAATGAACGCTCTTAATAGGTACACTAAATATTTGAGGTGCATAAATTAGAGAAAGATGCTCAATTTCTCTCAAGACGGTGAAGGAAAACACAAAAATAAACCGAACCAAAACTTCGAAGACATGACATCTACCAACCGCTCTCTCTTGAAGAGAGGCGCCCTGTGTTCAAGCAGTGGGAACATGGCTGCTGCAAGCGGCAAGCTGATTATGGTCATTTTCGTTTTTTTTTTTCTTAAAAATGAGTCTCCTCTTGTCCTCATTATCACCTGATGATCATTTTTAAATTGGTGACTGGGCAAATCAACCAAGGTTGATCTACAGAAAACTGAAACATGACACGCACTGTCAATTCTCATATAAACTGCTTTGATTGGTTGACCGAAATGACAGCGGCTAATTAAAACTATTTTATGATGATTACATTCAATAAGAAACGGGAGTTTAAATGGTTATCAGTAGAACGGCAAGTGATGATTGACAAGGATTCATAAGAAAATGTATATACATACATGTACCTATACTATGTATAGTCCTCTTCGCCATATGGGCCTGCTCATTTATTATGTACCTTTTTTTTTTTTTGATGGTGGGAAATTATCAAATAACTTCTCCCGCTCTGGGCCGAGCGGGAGGGCGTGTCAGACTTTTACTGACTAAAACCCACCCGTGTTCTTTCCGTTGCCTGTGTCGGGTCGCGTTATCCCTTTCGGACAAACTCGCAACCCCAGCAGGCATTGGCCCTTCCGGACCCCGTCAGTTGTGCTGACATCTCTTTGAGGCGCGCGTGGAACACAACGCGCCGTCGACCCGGGCCTGCCAAGCTATTCTGTAAACATCTCACCGTGAAAACTTGGGTGAAGTGAGCTGTCAATAGTGTCAATCCCTGTGGAATGACAGCTCACTCCCCCGCTCACTTCACCTAAGTTTTCACGGTGAGATGGTTACAGAATAGCACTGCAGGTCCCTATCGGACGTCGAGCTACCCTACTTGGCCACCTAAGTTTATGTACCTAAGACAATTTTAACCACTTTCTGTTTACTACCTACAGCCATGTAGTTGACCATACTGGGTGTATTTGAGACTCAAACATAAATTGCTACCCGAGCCATTCCGTGAAAAATTTACCCTAAGGAAAAAGTACCTAATGTCACAAACATTTACAGACAATTTAGAAGACATTCTAATTCTTTATTGAATGCAGTTTTTTTTTAAAGTACTAACGTAAGTAGTATCTATACCGTAGTCGTAGTCAATTGTTGCCAATTTAACTGATTAAAAATTTAAAATAAGAAGTAAAACAGGCAATTTAAGCGTGTCACACCTCGCTAACTTTAACTAACCGATGTTCATGATTTTTTAAGACACACCTCAGCGTTTTTTGTGAGGTTTTAAAGAAAACTGTTTTTTTTATTTTTATTAATACATTAATTTTATAAACAAATCTTATTGATTCTCAATAAAATTCTTTAAATAATGATAATCAAATTAGCACCAAGGTGAACATTCCACTTTAGTCACTACTTATTTATTTGCTTTCAATAGTACAAAACTACCATAACAAGTTATTTTATATTCATGGTAACATTATTATGGTAGATCAGCCATTTTTTTTTACCCATCGGGCAACCGTGACTTGGTAATCCACTATAATCACAGTTATAACGTGACTCTGGGAAGTTCTTAAAACATTTTTATGTCTGCATATTTAATGAAATAATGATTACCTCTAAAAGAACAAAGAATATTGGTTTGCTTTAGAAAGAAGGTGTATTTTTCAAAGAAGTTGTTTGGTCGTCATTATTGTTAGTAAAGCGGGATTCGTCACGTCGGTTTAGTGTCGAGAAATATTGGTGGATTTTTAAAATGGTCCATTTTGTCTCCCTTAGTAACGGGTAATTTTTTCACGGCATGGCTCACCTAATCGGCGTTCGCAATTTATTTGCCAAACATGTAAACAAACACGAGTTTTCGGAAAAACAACATCGATGCCTACACATAAGGTTCAATTTGCGCTACAACTTCATACTTTTTATGACTTTTTCAAAACAATACTAGTCAGTCTAAAATCAACTTAGTTAACACTTGCATAAAGTTCATGTTTGTTTATATGGAACTAACATCAATTGGAAACAAGAATTTCAATAGACATTATATTGTTCATTGTATAGTTCTTAACTTGTTCATGCTATTACAATAGCTACTGGTAACTAAAATACACTGTTTAATTCAACATTAACCTGTCAGATAACAGATGAAACCGATATTGTTCTTATGATATCAGTCACTTTTGACTGCTAGATTAAAACAGACCTTAATGCAAGCTGCTAGGGTTGACAATTGCATACCATGGGGAATCTGAATGACTGGTCTATTTGGCTTGATATTATTCAGTTAAGAGTTTGATAAAATAAAAATAGAATTTTGCAAGTAAGCTGATGGTTGGATCACATTGTTTATCAGTTTTATGCAATAATGAAATCCTATAATTTTTTGTTGTACAGATTTCCAAATTAATTCAAGTATGTATCTGTGATCCTACCAGTATTATAAACTCTATAGACTACTAGCTGACCTGACAGACATTGTCCCGTCCTAACAAATGTTCATACAATAATCCCATAGAAAACAGGACTTTCAGATTTTCCTATTTTTCCAATTTTCTGGGAAGATTTCCTTAAGAACCCTAAGAACCTTATTAAGACTACTACACCATTTAAAAAGAAAAAATAGCTATATCGTTCTCAAGTGATACGCTTATATAGGAAGAAAATAAAAAATATATTATTTTATTTTAAGATATTTTTTGCATGCTGAAGTAAGCAAAATTTACTTTTATGTACTTACCTACCATATTTTATGCAAAATAAAGATATTATATTCTAAGACGGACACGCACACAGACTGCGTTTTTTATTTACACAGAGCATATATTTAAACATATAATGTGAAGAAGTTCTCCTAAAATGCAAGTAAAACTATGGGCTACATTCACTATGAATATAAACAAAATAATTTGAAGCTTTTTATTAAGTAGGTATTATTAAACAAGAAATTAAAAGACAATTTTTGGAGAAGATTCAGCATTCCTAATGTTATCTCAACAAATTAATACAAGTCATGTTTTGTTTCTTAGTTTCTATGCCTACTCACGCCAAGGACAAATAAAAATAGTCGGTATTTAGGTAAACATAGCTCTAGTCTAGTCTAGTCTAAGAAAATAAAACAGTACGATTTTTGGGGACCTATCTTTAGATATTATTATGGTTGATAATTTTTTTATAACTTTTGTAAAGTTTTTACAGACATTGTATTATGCAAATTACTATATTCGCAACTTTGAACTTACCTTTGATAAAAACCCTTGTAAGAATTCACTTGTACGTCTCTCCCTCACCACGGGAGGTGCAAAACAGCAAAACTTCGCAAATCGTATTGTACGCAAAAACAATTATATTCTAAATAATTCTAATCAGTGAATCAGTGTATACTTGTTTCTTTCACGCTTGTGAAATATGGTTATATAGTTGTTCTACTCTTGAATTGACAGTTCATTGATAACACCTTGAACGCGACCAAATTCAGCTGATAATATTGGTTGAGATAAATCTTAACTTATTTGTATTAACAAAATACCTTATCAGAATAAATTAACATCTGAGTAATTAATATTTTATGTACGAACCTGAAACAAAACTTCTCGTTAATAAAATTACCAAACAGCAAGAAATCTTTATTGTAATTTCAGCATTCTAAACATTATTGGAATTAAAAATGTTTTTCAACGTAACGGAACAAACCCAATGAAACCAGCAAATTATTAATTATGTGAACGCACCTGTAAACATAACCTCACTTTTTTAGTCAACGTCAAGTCGAGCAGAAGCATTATAAACATCCCGCTATTGTTGAATGGTTTTATTGAATTTCACACAAATAAGACTTCTTTCACTCGGGAATTACTTAAAAAGGATGGGTCGGAAAAATCGCCAGTACAATAAATTCGCTCAGCGAAAGCGGGATCGTAAAGAGCAGGTAAAATAATAAATTTTATGTGTATAACCTTTTTGTTCCTCACAGCAGATATTTACATTATTGTTTCTGTGTTATTAGGCAAAGAATCCTCAGGAAAAACCTGCAGCGGACGTGAGAAAGCATTATGAAGACATAGTGAGGGAGAATGCAGCATTTGAGGAATACTATAAGGTGAGGTTCCATTTCTTTCAATGTGAAATTAAAAATAAAATAAATCTATTGTTTCTGTGTTTCCCTTCTGGAGGAGACAATTTATGCAATCTACTACTTTTAGTTCCCTCTGAAATACTCAGCCCTCACCTGTTTGGATGTAACATAATATAACAAGCTCTATCATTCAAATAAAATATACAATACTAAAATAACATTTTCTTCATAACAATACTTTTCTAATTCTAGATCCAAAAAGTGTGCCCTGAAGGAGAATGGGATACTTTCATGAATACCTTAAAAGAGAACCTGCCAACCGCCTTCCGCATCACAGGTTCAAAGTGCGAGGCGGCTGCTCTGATGAAGATTGTGAAGAGTCAGTATTTCTCTGAGATCTTAAATATGAAGCTCCAGGTTGAAGAAGGAGAGGGACAGGGAGAGGAGATTAAGCCTATTAATTTGTCTTGGTAAGTGCAAGTAAATAAAAAAAAAACAATTGGCAGTCGTAGATACTAAACAGAAGTGAAAACTTAAAACTGGTATTAGTGTCATTTATATTCCATTGTACAGCAATACGACGTGAGCATGTCGGTGACGCGAATCCATAAGTTTATTCCCTACCAAAAATCGCTCAATGATAAAGAAGTTTCACTTCACAAAACTGTTCCACTTCTGCATCTTCTGCTGTTCGTTTCTTGCATGTTTGGAAGCGCATACCATTAAGTTTGGTTTCCTCACCATGTTTTTCAAAATTGTAATTCTGTGGTGGCCTAGGCCCTTAACTGTAACACAGGACAGTAAAAGTTTACTTAGAAAACATATTTATACAGTGTAGCGCTTAAATGGTGACATCAATTAATTTAATGGTGACACATATACGGTCTTTTTATGTAGATATTTTAATTTCATTAAACATTATTATTCATTGATTTAGTTACAATTTTCTAAAATGGCATCTTGGAGCAACCAGGGGCCTTACTATGACGTGTTAAAACCATCACCTTTCCGTTGTGAAATAAGGATAGTGCTATTCATCCTGTATAGCTTCATCTCTCCCTCACACTGGAACGATGATTGCTTTAACAAGTCATAGTACAGCCCCTGTACTTAACAACTGTAATGCACCGCTGCATTATTTGGGGTTACGGATCATAACATCGTATCAATAAAAATAAAATGAATAAGAAGAAGGCGAATTGAAGGAAAGGGAGAGCCCTATGTCGGCGAGCGTTTGAAAATTTTAATTTTTCAATTAACGAATATTTTTTTCTTATTATATTTTTATGACTGACCACTAGCCCTATCCCGTGTGTTAAAATAATGTCGCCATTGTAGCAGAACGTTGTATATTTTTTTTATTTGTTTAGTAAATATTATTAAACATTAAAATTCATAACAATTGTGGTACAATTTTTCATCCATTCTGTGTTGATTAAACATCTTGCAGGTTCACACACCACCAATACACAAATAATTTTGCTCCTCAGGTACCCAGGAGGTTACGCATGGCAGCTCCGTCTGTCCCGCACAGACATCAGACGCAATGAAGCTCTCTACAAACTTCATAACTTCCTGGTAGCTGAGACGGCTGCCGGTGGAGTGTCGAGACAGGAGACTGTGTCTATGATACCACCAGTAGTTTTGGACGTAAAACCTCATCATAAGGTAATAATTAGTTACTTGATTATGTACCATCGAAGAAGTTCATATCTAACCACCGTAAGGACTATTCTTGTTTGCAGCGCTCGGCGGCTATAGCACCGGGCCGGTAACAGATGTGGTCATCGTGTTCACGGGATTTTGTTTTGAAACTGGTTAGATATGAACTTCTTTGATGGTACCTTACACTGGCATATTCCCATACCTTAAAATAACACTACAGCATGCGTAGTATGACCACCGTAGACAAAATGACAGATTGTGATTGTTTATCTGTCATTTTGTCTATTCTTCCGTCGACAAAACCCGTTTCTAAGATGGTCAAGCTACGCGTGCTGTTTGTTTTTCCCCACTAATGTTATACCTATAATATGTGTAACACAATAAGCTATTTATTTGCTTGTTTTGAACATTAGAGCTTTTCGAATAGAAAGCTCCAACATGTTTCTCTATTGCCCGTAAGAAAATGCAAGTTTTGACAATTCTAAGGCTAGACGCAAACAATTCACCGGCCACACCCACTGATAGCCCAGCGACAAACAGTTCACATGCATTTTCATTATTTTGTATGGTTTAGTTGCACACGTGAGGCCGGTGGAGACCATCCGCTACAGCAGTACTCTACACCGCAACACGAGGCGACAGCCACCTGTGGCTCTTTTGAGCCTAGCCTAAACAGCCTTCATAAAAGTCTAGACAGCCAAGAATTCCTCCTAACACTATGCTTTGAAAACTGGAATAAAAATAATGTTTGTTCTTTTAGGTGTTGGACATGTGTGCAGCTCCAGGATCTAAAACAGCACAGTTGATTGAATTTCTTCATGCTGAAGAAGATAAAATGCCTACAGGTAAAAAACCATCTCTCCAATATTAGTATACTTCTTTTTAATCTCATCGGTACCTTCACCGGCAATGTATTGCGTAGGCGCATTTCATTTTGGCGATCTAAATCCAAACATTATCATTGCCAAAACGAAAGCAAGTTTTTGAGTTTTTAATTTCGACCTTTGCGTTATTGCGAATCTCATCGGTACCTTCACCGGCAATGTATTGCGTAGGCGCATTTCATTTTGGCGAAAACGAAAGCAAGTTTTTGAGTTCTTAATTTCGACCTTTTGCGTTATTGCGATGGTAAAGGAGCTCGTAGCTAAGTAATAAGGTTAAGCTACGCTTGCCGGGGTTGGTCTGTGGATGGGTGACCATCTTTACATACCGAGACTCTTCCGTGCCTCGGAAAGCACGTTAAGCCGTTGGTCCCGGCTGTCATTTGTGGATCTTTGACAATCGTTACGGGTCGTCAGAAGCCCGAAAGTCTGACAACTATTAGCCAGTTATTGTAGATGACACTGAAATCGCGAAAAAAAATCAGCTGTTCCATACATTTATGTTCGCATAGCTCGTTATAATGTAGGAAACAGCTGTTTTTTTTTCGCGATTTCAGGGTTGTTCCCATAGTGAAAGTTGTTCATAATGATGAGTACAATGACCCCTTAAGAGGATGCAAACGAATTAAATTTCACATTGTATAGATCTTAAACTTATCAACATCTATCACTCCACAGAGTTAACCTCCATTATGTTTCCCCAGGCTTCGTAATGGCGAATGATGTGGACAACAGCAGATGCTACATGTTGGTACATCAGGCTAAGAGGCTCAACTCTCCTTGTATCCTGATAACGAACCATGACTCCGCTGTCATGCCTTCACTTGTAGTAGCTGATGAACAGGTCAGTAGATATTATTGTATCAAGGAAACATAACACAGCAAGGTTTAAGCTGCCAAAGAAATATCAACCTTCTGTTTGAAATAAAGTCCAAAATGAATGATAGCTGATTTTTTTTTCACGATTTCGGGGTTGGCCCCATAGTGAAAGTTATTCATAATGATGAGTACAATGACCCCTTAAGAGGATGCAAACGAATTAAATTTCACATTGTAAAATTACTATGACATTTGAAACCAATTCTTTTTTCTCTCTCCAGAATCAGGGATCAACAAAACCACTGAAGTTCGACCGTATTCTTTGTGACGTGCCGTGTTCAGGCGACGCGACGTTACGCAAGAACCCAGATATATGGCTCAAGTGGTCCACTGGCAATGGAAATAATCTTCATGGGTAAGAAGTTTACTATCTAGCCTAGCTAAGAAGATAAAATAAATCCTTTTGCTCCAATGGCTGAAACTAACTTCAATAGTAATTACTAGTAATTTTTTTTTTCACGAATTCAATAAAAGACAGTAATATAACCGCAAGAAAAGAATTAAAAGATTCAATTAAGCTTAATTGCTCACAAAAATTACGAAACTCCAACAATTTTCTACTACAGTTCAAACGTCGGTTTCTGTCAGCGGCCATGATGTGACGTCATTTGGCACGTTACTGCGTTGTTTACATCTGTTTTTTAAGTTTTTTTTGTTCAAATCATATAAATTAAACAATTTTTTTGTGTTTAATTCAAACAGAAATCGCACTTACACAGTACGATACAACTTAAATAGCATAAATTTGACAATTTTCATTCATTCATTTCAATTTTACGAATGTATTTGGTTATACGCTGGCCCCGGGCATTATAGCGGTAAACACCGGTTACGCCCTTTTTAATGTTATTTGATTGTTGGCTTCTCTGAGTACCAATCTATCACTCTTATTTTATTCATTTTTTTTTAATAATATTTGTTTGGATCACTTATTTTTGTTTGTTTTGGATCACTGTACTGTACACTGCACTATAAACAAATTAGCTTCTTTTACTTCTCCTGGAAATTTCGATTTTTGATATTACCGCTTTATTGCCCGGGGCCAGCGAATGACTTCACAGGTGCGTTTGCGTAAAGATCATTTTCATCTAAAGCAATTGTTGATTTTGAAGACGCACTCAGTTCGGATGGTGATCGGTTTTACTAATTTTGCCGATGCTACATCTAAGTTGTGTCGTACTGTACCTAATTACTTTACTGAGTTTTCAAGCACTTTGCAAAGAATTGATTTAAATTTACATAGTTTTTTACGTCACTTCCGGCATTGTCGAAGACGACGCGTTTTCAGTTTGCGTTCCGTTCTACCAAAAAAAACGCAACATAAAATAATAAATTGTAAAATAACGAATGGGTTAAAAATGTAAAAATAATATTTAAATACTGAATAAGTTTTGAATTACGTGCATATTCCCTATTACCGACAGGATAAAGTCATACCTATCCGATAAAATAGTCTACTAATCATTATCAACATTTTTAATTATATCTGCCCATTCCAAAACTTTTTGCGTGTAATTGTAATATTCCTCAATAATTCTAAATGTATTTCTAACATCAAATGGTTTCCATAAATGAAGCGAAATGAAATGGTATATTCTGTAAATAGGATAACGGAATTATTTTTTTACACGTAATATAAAGAAATATTAAAAATAAGCTAGATGAGGTCGGCGTTTCCTATCTGACTACTCTGAAATTAAAAACCGAAACAAACTCAGACGCCACAGTCTATTTTAAAGTCCAGAAATGATCTTGTTCAGGCCTTATGAGGACCAGGTAGATAATAATAATAATATTTTATTCAAAAAATTACAAGGTATAAAAAGTAGTACAGTTTTGCTTAAATGAGTATCTGAAATGGTCTTTTGAGGAAAGAACCACACAGATTTGAATGGACCTGTCCAGTCAGTGAAAGCATTTGTCAGTAATCGTGGAGCTCAACGCAGAACTTAAGGAGCTCAATTTACTTACGAACGTAGTAGTGATTCCCTATAGTAATTTTCCCATAGTGATTCCCTTTAAAACATTCGCCCTGTTTTTGTTACGGATTTCGTAAAGCATTGTATGTTTCACGCAAGCAGAGCCTCGGGCACGACTGCTAGTTTTGAATAAATAAATGTTGACACGTACAGTATTTTTGGAAGAATGCACCAAATCTCAATTTCATAAACATTCAATACTCAATACTCAATATCTTTATTGCTTTAGCCATAATGTGTACTTAGGAAAAAAAAAGAGTCATTAAAAGAAAAAAGTCATTTATTCAAACTAGGCTGAGAATCAGCACTTTTCGAACGTCGAAATTACATAAGGCAGTCCCCCAAAACACCCACCCTTCACCACTTCCTAGTGCTTTAACTGGGAAGAAGAAGTGGCGCAACAAACTCCCCAGCAGCACAGCTGTCTGTTCAGTTAGAAAGAAAAAAATGATTCTATATAATGGTATTCAACATTATTAACCCAATCTAAATTATTATCCATATGTTAGCTAGCACACGCCAATATACCAAACAAAAGCATCGAGAACTATACTCGGGCAGAAATAAAAACTAAACGTAAACAGAACTTAATAAAAGCCTCCAGGCATAAAGAGCGTGCCCGCTTACATAAAGTTGTAACTGGAAGTTATAAATGATAAACTAGGACCATCGAGGTAAAATAAATAAACAGTTAATTACTAATAACAATAAATAACATGATCAATTGTCGAGGTCACTAGTTAACCACATATTGCATTACAACTCATTAAAAAAAAAACATTGTAATGAGTAGATTATGTCAACAATAAATTAAAATTAAATTAAAATAACTTGACTTAACAAGTCAAATAAAATAAACAATTATATAAACTTATATAACCTGTTAGTAGGTAAGCTAATTCTGGAGAAAGAACATAAACATTGTCTTTCTGGACAAAGAACATAAACATTGTCTTTCTGGACAAAGAACATAAACATTGTCTTTCTGGACAAAGAACATAAACATTGTCTTTCTGGACAAAGAACATAAACATTGTCTTTCTGGACAAAGAACATAAACATTGTCTTTCTGGACAAAGAACATAAACATTGTCTTTCTGGAGAAAGAACATAAACATTGTCTTAATTATCTTTCTATCCCACAGAATCCAATACCGCGTCCTGAAACGCGGCTGCGAACTCCTTGAAGTGGGAGGTCGTCTGGTATACTCCACATGCTCCTTCAACCCAGTGGAGAACGAGGCCGTGGTCCACAGAGTGCTACAAGAGACGGCAGGGACCGTCGCACTCGTCAATGTGGCTGATATGTTGCCTGGACTTAAATTCCATAAAGGTTTGTAAGCTTGTAAAAACAAGAATGTTGTTTCCAGCATTGCTTGACGCTCAGCAACTCTCCTTAAACTGGTTAACCGCCTCTGTGGTCTAATTGTTAGACCGCCTGTCTCAGACCCAGAGGTCCCAGGTTCGACTCCTAGTGGGGGCAAAATTTTCTGCTTGGTTTGTGGTAGGGCTTGTTAGTCCGCCTGGCTAGCTACCACCATCTTATCTAATTCTGTCGCCATAACAACAATGCTGTGTGTAAGTTAGCCAGTTCCTCTGTGGTAGAGGATTCCTTCGGCCTGATCATCACTTACCATCAGGTAAGATGCAGGCCAAGATTTCCCCATTGTGGCATGCACATATCAAAAGCATCGAAGAAACGTGCATAAATTTCCATATTTAGTTCGGTTTAGCAATTACAAATTCAGTCCCTTTTTTACAACCAGCACTGGGCCCGCGTGATAGATTACAGCCCACTCTCTCTCGTAGAGAGAAGGTCTGTGTCCCAGCAGTGGGAACATTAAAAATTCAAATTCAAAAGTCATTTATTCAAAACGCCCACCCTTCACCACTTCCTAGTGCGTTAGCTGGGAAGAAGAAGTGGCGCAACAAACTCCCCAGCAGCACAGCTGTTTGTTCAGTTAGAAAGAAAAAAATGGTTCTATATAATGGTATTCATCATAATTAATCTAATTTAAATTATTATCCATATGTTAGCTAGCACACGCCAATATACCAAACAAAATTATCGAGAACTATACTCGGGCAGAAATAAAAACTCAACGTAAACAGAACTTAATAAAAGCCTCCAGGCATAAAGGGCGTGCCCGCTTACATAAAGCTGTAACTGGAAATTATAAATGATAAACTAGGACCATCGAGGTAAAATAAATAAACAGTTAATTACTTATAACAATAAATAATATGATCAATTGTCGAGGTCACTATTTAACCACATATTGCAATAAAACTCATTAAAAAAAACATTGTAATGAATAGATTATGTCAACAATAAATTAAAATTAAATTAAAATAACTTGACTTAACAAGTCAAATAAAAAAAAATACGTGTGGCACTCGAGGACTGCCGCGGTAAAGCTATTGCATAGCATATATTCAAAAATAAGAAGATAATATTGTTGACTTAAAATAATTTTTTTTTAAAATACCCCTATACCCCCCCCCCTAAATCGCAGAATTTACACAACCGTCAATGACGTCTGCCCTCACGCGTCTGCCCGCGTTCGGGTCGCGCACTCGGCGACCGCGCGTCATTGCCTATCCCTACCCTCGTTCTGCGCGCCCGCCGTCGACTCATCGCAGGTCATTCTTATCGTTCTAACTTTTAAAATATTAGTCCAAATTACTTAGTGTAAAAGACAAATTTTATCTACATTAAATACCGAAAGCGATGAAGGTATTTATTTTGATACGAATTAACTAAATACTCTAAAATATGCAACTTAAAAAAAGTATTCAATTTAAATGTATTTATAGCTCACTATTTTGGCTATAATGGCTTCCACATAAAAGGTAGATATATGCTGTCGCGGACTTTTATTTAGAACTCTTTAAGACAAACAACCCCACAATACATTCTTTTCATGTAACTCCAGCGGTTTAGGCAGCGCACGCAAAGATAGATCTCAGAGGGCAGGATTTTTTCCGACTTACTGGATACTTATCGTTATATTATGGCTAAATCACATAAAATCTTTATAAATTGTAGCCTATGTGTTATTCTGATATATAAGCCACATTACTGTAAAGTTTCATTAAAATCCGTTCGGTAGTTTTTGCGTGAAAGAGTAACAAACATCCATCCATCCATCCTCACAAACTTTCGCGTCAGGTTTTTTTCGTTACGGAATTTCTACATTCGGTCGCCGCGCTCAGAGTCTCCGATAAAAGCTATGCAATAGCTTAAAAACCATTATATAAACTCGTATAACCTGTCAGTAGGTAAGCTAATTCTGGAGAAAGAACATAAACATTGTCTTGAGTTAATCACAGCGACCAACTATTCTTATCATTTAAGTAGTCGTTGATAGAATAGTATGCCTTTGAACAAAGGTTGGATTTTACTTTCGTTTTAAACGCATTAAAAGGCAAATCTAACAAAGAAGAAGGTAGCTTGTTATAAAAGGTTATAAAGGCTTATTATGCTTATGTAATACATATACTTTTGGAATTTCCAGTTTTATAGACGTGCCCAGGTTGAGATTACTTTTTGTTGAGAAGACTTTGTTGCGAGACCTTTTTGAAGGACATCAGATCCGTGTATGTATTTGTCCTTTGTACGCAAAATACGCGCTTTATCGTGGAGTTGCAGACACCAGCCCGGATTACCTATTATTATGAAAGAAAGAAAAAGTGTTTATTCTGCACAAACTAAACGCACATTACAAAAAAAAAAACGCAATTTTCTTAATTTTTCTTTCTATAAGATTCTTCTCCTGACAATAACGAACACAACAAAAAAAAAATTGTGAAATCGGTCCAGCCGTTCACGCGTGATGGCGTTACCAAGGGAAATAGGGATTCATTTTTATATATATATAATATAGGAGATAATATATATAGATAACTAGCTGCCCGCCCCGACTTCGCTCGAGTAGCACTAAGTACTTATCTACGGCCCACCTACCTGCCTACCCTACCTACCCTATCTACCCTACCTACTCTACCTACCCTAACTTTTCATTGTTTTTAAGATGTATTCTGCTATTCGGGGCGGAGACAAATCCAACGAATCAAAAACCATGAAAATTGGTCCAGCAGATCTCGAGTTATAAGAGTTGTAACAAACACGACTTTCTTTTATAAATATAGATTAAATTATCTCAGGTATGACTTACTGGCGCCCAGCATCAAAAGACATGGTGTTCTACGAGAAGTTCGAGGATGTACCGGAGAGGTGGCAGACGGTGGTACGACCACAAATGTTCCCGCCCAAGCCTGAGGATCTCGACAAATATAATCTCGATAGATGGTGAGTTTCTTAAATGATTTGTCATGCATTCTGCATTAGAATCTGGTGTAGGTCCATTGGAGGCGTTTGGAGACGGTATGACTTTTTTTTAATAGAAATTGACACGAGTAAAATTTTTTGTTATTGTTTTCTCCCTAACCTGGATACAAGGTAAAAAGAAATAGTTTTCGCTGTTTTGCTTGCAAAACTAAGTCTGTTGACATTGACGCATTTACAAAACATAATTTCCTAGTTATTCTAAGCAAAATAAAACGTAAGCCAATCAAAATGTGAAAAATCGGTGAAAAACTCATTAGCTTTATAATTCCTCGACCTTGTTATGCCATTGGTTAGATTGAATGAAGAAGGAAGAGTGAATGAAGTCTGTGCGGTGAGTGGGACATTGAAGAAGACGATTGTGAGATGAATGAAGATTTCTATTGTGGTTGACGCAAATGTACTGAAAGTGGGGGGCTAGATAACTAAGGGAAAAGGGAGAGTCAAGAAATGAAAACAAGTTGGTCAGCGCCCTTTGCTCCTGCTTTTTTTTTTTACCGACGAAATATTTAAATGCAGGCCGGTTCAGAATCTTGTACTTAATACATGGTAACGGTTTTCGCGTCGATGTCCATGCCACCCTGTATACAACGTCCCGAAAGCAATCGTCGGGCAGTTGCCCACCAGACACAACACCCGTCTGGTCGGAGGATCCTCCCTTTTCTATGGAGGATGAGTGAACTTTACACCCTGTTCCTCATACCTCTATACACTCACACACACAGATGTAGAAAGGGATGAAAAGCCTGCGTGAGCGCGCTAGTGCCTCGCAAGGCTTTCCCGCAAGCAACCTTATACACCCAAAAGCTCTCTAATAGATTGTGTTACGTAGTACCTAGAACTGTTATTCGGCGGGAGGTGCGCGCACCTCAACTATTCTGCACTGCGCGTTGCAGAACGAAGGCTGGGGTGCGGGCCCCTCTCCGCCGACTTTTAGAAACCTATAACTCACAATTTATTGAGTTTGATATTTTCGCGCTGTCGCAATCTAAATTTAAAAGAATGGTTTCTCAATCTCTTACAAGTCGCCTATAAGTCTGACGGTGTTGTCATCCGCTTCTATCGTTTCGTCGGTACATTTTTTTTTTTTTTCTTCTCTAAATATGTACCTCTTTTTTTTTTTTTTTGTTTTCCTTTAGCATGCGTTCGTTTTCATACTCCGATATCATTTCGCGGACAATAGTGTGGGTTACACGTTTTCTCGACTGTAATATAACTGTTTTTTGTCCCAAATAAAATAAATAAATAAAAGCGCCCATGAACTTAGGTGTAAAGGGGCTATTGGCAATTCACCTATTATTTTCTTCCGTAGTGTAAGAATCCTTCCCCACCACCAAGACACCGGCGGTTTCTTCGTGGCTGTCTTCGAGAAGCTGGCCCCCCTACCGTGGGAGAAGGACATCAAGCCGGCAGAACCGACGGAAGCTAAGAAAGAAGAGCCAAAAGAGCCGCCCAAGAAGAAGAGGAGGATGGGAGGGTATAGAGAAGATCCGTTCGTGTTTTTCTCAGGTAATAAACACTTAATTTCCTTATGGATTTGTTTTTTTCTCAGAAAAGTCGCTGTTGTAATTTTTTGCTACTACAAGAACCGTTTTCTGTGATAGTACCTAATAAAGTTAAAAAAAACATAAAAGGAAAGGAAAATCGTCTACTTTTACAATGTTTGTAATTAATTTAAATAAATAAGATAAATTAATTACTGTAAGTGACTTATTAGTGTGTGTTTGTTAGTGTCTTATTTATTTATTTTATTATTTATGTACACACAAAATACATAGAGACGACATAGTTATAGTTTTGAGTACAAAGGTACCTTATCATCATTACATTAGTATCTTTTGTTGCTTCATTTTTATTCATTCTTTTTACCTATTGTGGTAACGTTTTTTTTTTTTACACATAATTATGTAACTAATGTACAAAACATTGTAACACTTTTTAAAAGAGTAACGGTGGAGTTTCTTACCCATTCTTCTCCATACGAAAACTACCTTTTGGAAGGGGCAACTAGAATCATTTTTTGTAATCTTTGGCGTTCAAAAGTGCCTTACGAGGGCCTATTTGAAATAAATGATTAGACTTTCACATATCTAGAGACTCGAAACTTGAAACCGGAGTTGGAGATTTTTGCCAGCTCTTCTCCATAGGAAACGACCAATTGAAACCGTGAACCTAGCTTCTGACGTTTCATAAGTGCCAATGTAGAATGTGCCAAGATATAAAATATTTTGATTTTCATTCTGATTGACTTAGTATGAGTCTGAGAGATCTTTGTGTTGAGAGATTGGCTATTAAAAACCTCTAATTTCATTGCAAAATATTTTTTTGATTTTTTCACCTAAAATAATATAAATAACAGCATCGCATGAATGAAGCAGTAAAGCCTATTTGAAATCACTTTAAAAACCTAAGCCTAAATTGAAGGGTACAGGGGCAAAACAACGAATGTCAGTAAAACAGGATTCTGTGTAATCAACATTTTAATTTTTCAACGTTAGAACTTTTGCACCTGTTTTGAAATATTGAAGTTATGAAGGACTGTGATTGTTTTTACGCTTTTTACTTATGCTACATAAAAATACGCGCGAAAACCTAAGTGTTGCCATACTTAACTTATATTTAAAAAAAAATGACATTCATGTTTTGCCCTTCAATTAGAATATGGGTCTTATAAAAACCATTATTTTTTTCATTTAAATCAGTAATTCTTCCACCAAACTGAATTTTGAAGCTATCCCTTTCTGCACTGCAACTAATAGTCATAAGGCATTACGTCCGCCTTTAAACGGTTATATTTAATTGACTCAGGCGTGACTTTGCAGAAACCCATTATAAAATACTGCCCATTACACTATCCAATATAATATGCTGCTCTGCTCTCGACGCTTGACGTGTCAACACGTCGAGTCCGGGTTCACAACAAGTCAATCGTCATCCCGAGGATGCCTCGTTGAGAGGTGAAACACGTGTCGATTTCTTACAGGGTTCTTTATGACTCTTTAAGAACAGTTAAGCAGATTAGGTTACTAAATATACATCGTCTATTGTATTTTTAACATGCTTTTATTAGGTCGACCTGTATGTATGTAACTATGTAATCAAATCTAAGAAAACTAATTTAACCATCTTCTAAAGATCGTAGCGTTATGAAAATTGGCAGTTGTATGTGATTTTGATGACAATACAATAACATGGTACTGTCGAGCTGATCTGATGATGGAGCCGGAAGATATGAACTGGAACTTCATGATGGATGATCGTATCATAGCCGTGTTTGGACTTGTTAGAAAGGTCTTGTAATGAACTTTGACCACGATTAGGTTTCAAGGTCTGAATACGCCTATAGGTGCACGTAAAAGCGTGTTTTTAGTGTTTTTTAAACTATTAATATTATTTCTTATGCATAAAGTTTAAATGAATCTCTTTATTTCTTCATTACAGGTGATACAGAAGACGTCTTCCCCTCAATAAAAGAGTTCTACGACCTAAACGCAGACTTCGACGCGAAATGCCTTCTGACGCGTTGCTTCGTGGGGAAGAAGAAGAACATTTACCTCGTATCACCGATCGTTAAAGATGTGGTCGCGAAGAATGAAGCTAGCATCAAGATTATTAATACGGGAGTGAAGACTTTCGTGCGGTGTGATAACAAGAATATGGTTTGTCCGTTTAGGTAAGTGCTTTCTTTCAAATTATTTAGCTATTCCACAGTATAAATTAGTAACAGTATTATATCTTCATAGAAAATGCTCAAACGACATGCTTCGTAATCTCAGTATATATCAGTGCGCGGCAAGTTACACACGGACGCGGAAGGTTTATCTACCGAGCGGCCGTAGGTAATTATTTCAAGATCACTGCTAAGATAAAATGCTGTTACTTTATTATACTGTGGCTCAACAACTGAAGACCCGCTTGCCAGAAAAATCACCAAATGAGTTTAATTATCTAAACCGTCGTTCTGTTTCTGTCAATCGTTTGAAGCGCTAAACCGAGTTTGTAATTAGTGGTGCACGCGTCCGTTAAATAATTTGTATTTATTGTAACTTACTCAACTATCTACTTTAGCTGAATATTTTCTGATGATTGTTGAGTGACAATTTATAATAGAAAAACCTAAACAAATTTCAAAGGAATAAAAAAAAAATTGCTGTCGAGTCTTCGCAGACGTACCACCTACCACCATCTAAAGCAGTATTATTTTTATCTTTCTTCAGTGGCGGAAAGAGATGGAGCTATACGTCCCGTAGAGCTTCATCTCTTTCCCACACTAAAGTAATATTAAAGCCATTCTTCCCTGTTTTGCACCAAACTTGTCCAAATAAATATAATTAACTAACATTTCTTGTACGCATAAGCTATCGTAGACATATCGCGTTAATAATACCCTGGAAAAATAAAAGGAACCTAATAAAAGTTATCTTTTAGCATCAAATATCCCAAAAACATTTCTCCACCTACCCCATTTCAAGGTTACTTACGTCTTCCCTTCGTCCCAGGTTATCACAAGAAGGTCTACAAAGTATAACGCAGTTCATCGGCGCCAAGCGTCGCCTGCGCATCCTGAAGGAGGATCTAATTCTCGTGCTACAGAATGACAACCCCAGCAAGCCGCCTGATGTTAAACTTTTCTCTGAGCACACGCAGGCTTTGGTTAAGGATTTTGGTGAGTGAACATGCTACTGTTACGTTTAAAAAATACAATTCTGGCAAGTTATTGTAATTGTCAAATGGTAATCCTATCTTTCCTTTTCCTCAGCAACCGGCAGCTGCGTCCTAGAATACAAAGAAGAGGGAGAGGAGTCGAACCTCTCCCTCACACTAGTAGGATGGCGCGGCGTTCACTCTCTCCGAGCGTACACTGCTACACCAGACACTGTGCATTATCTCAGACTATTGGGCGCTGACTACAGTAAATATGGTGAGTTTAGGTCGTAGTTTACTTTATCACGTCACGCTGAAAAGTTTCAACAATAGGGAATATGCATGTATATTTTTTATATTTTTATTCGATACTTTACATCGCCAACTAATAGTAAAAAAAAATTCAACGCCAAAAAAGCAACTGAAAGTACTTTAAAAAAAAGTTTAAAATAACCATCCGACTCGGGCTATTTAAACGCCATTTTGGCGCGCTTGGTGTGGTGACGTCACAGTCTATGACAACAAACAAACAAGTGTCAAGTGGTGAGGTTAGGTTGAAGAACTATTGTGCTCTGCTGCAAATATACAGTTTTTCTATTTACTAATACACACACTGTATACATCATCATGGAACCAACTTCTCGCTGAATCGCCGCATGATTCTCTCTTTGATCAAATAAAAAAAAAATATATAAAATATAAGTATTACCTAATTATAACCAAATTACATGTAATTTCGTTGTGCTCAAGATTAACATCTCATAAAATAATTCCGAAATGTTTTCAGTATCCTAGTATTATGACAACATTCTATAACACAATCTAGATTTCGATATTTTGCAAAGCTATGTTATTTTATTTGTTTTAGGTTATGTTGTTTTATATAACTAAATTATTCCAGAAAAGGTGTGGAAGATAAAATAAACATTATATGTTATACTTAATTACCTTAAAGCTTTCACTCCTTTTATTTCAACAGACGTGAAATCGGTATTTGATGTAAAAAATGTAGTCATCATGAATACATCAACTTTCGGAAAATTATCCGATTGGGCTTTCACAAAACCGCTTTCAGTCATTATCGAAAGAGTCTTTCTTGTATTTCTTCCAAAACAAATGTATTTTTACTTCTAAATGTCTCACAATCACAATAAAACTGACTGAATCGCAAAAACTCCTACAAAACACATTGACATTATATTGTTGTCATAGATTGTTACGTCACATTCGCTCTGACCAATAGCGTCGGTTTTCGAGTATTTGAATTTCCCACAGTTCTTTTGCACTTTAAAAGAAAATATTTCTTGCTCATTATTAAATTATAATAAAAAATATTGATGGAGGCATCATTCTGAAGTAATATAGATTATTAAAAAAACAAAAAGACCCTTATTTGAATCTCATGCATATTCCCTATTGTGCCTCGCTAGATCGACATATCATCACGCGGGTTATCCCCGAAAGGTTATGCAGATGTGTACCATCAAAGAAGTTCATAACTAACCACCGTAAGGACTATTCTTGCTTGCAGCGCTCGGCCGCTGTAGAACCGGGCCGGTAACAGATGTGGCCATCGTGTTTACGGGATTTTGTTTTGAAACTGCTTAGATATGAAATTCTTCGATAGTACCTGTAAAGGACTTGTCACACTGGATGCATTCTGCGTCCTGCGGTCCGGTCAACTCGGACGCTGCCCGCACCCTATGTGAACATCATTTGCATTTTATATATATTTTATAATATATATATATATGTACCCCCCAATTCGCCAGTTATGCCTCACTATACAGCCAATACAATGGTTTTAACTGCAGAATGGCTTATATCGATGATCAAGACGTTCTCAGCATGAGCATAGCATAATCAGCCTACAACGTTCCCACTGCTGGGACACAGGCCTTCTCTCAGTGAGAGGGACTGGGCTGTAATCCACCACGCGGGCCCAGTGCGTGTTGGTAGATGTCACATGTTTTCAAATTTTTGGTTCTAGGACATGTCGGTTACCTCACGATGTTTTCTTTCACCGTTTTGAGAGCAGTGGTGATGAAATTATTTACACAAAGTAAAGCGCTTGACAGGATTCAAACCCACGACCTACTACTCGTAAGTCGGGGCCGATACCACTGCGCCACCACTGCCATATTACATACGTTGATACTGGTGTTATATGGTGTACGTACATAAGGAGATTTTATCATTTCGATCGAGATATTGTACTATAAATTGAAACCAACACTAAATTGCCGGAAAATATCAGTAATTAATCTTAATATTATTATTTCAGATGTTAACAAATTCAAGAAAGCTTCCGATGTCCCTGAGACCGAAGCAGAAGCAGAATCCGGTGACGTCACAGAAGTTCCAGAAGCTACCGAGTCCACTAACGCCTCAGAGTCCGCAGCGGGCAGTAGTGAAACTAACGGCGCAGACGCAGATGTACAGATGACGGAACAGAGTGCTTCATAGTGATTGACAGTGCTGTGGTATTTTTAAGTGATATACCTATTATTATATTATATTTTATATTGTATTCTAATAAAACGCATTTGACTATCATTTTGTTTTTTCAGTATCAGACCAATCTGCCTTCTGTACGGTACATGGTGGATTTTTGAGACGGCCAGTTATATTTATGATGCAGTTTCGTATAAAGATTAAAAGAGTTGTGGCGTCATCTAAATCGCCATCGAACTACGCATCAAAGACCTGACGTCACACAAAATCGTGACATCACAAAAATCCTGCATCGCGCAATTAGAGTTTACCGCGCGAACACCATATATTTATAACTTTCCGAACTTCAACCGTTGCAGACACGACACCCGTCTGGTTGGAGGATCCTCCCTATTCTATAGAGGATGAGTGAACTTTACACCCTGTTCCTCATACCTCTAAAATACTATACCTACTCAATAACCATAACCAGACACTGGCTAACTAATCTTTTCACGAGGGCACCACCAAGGCTATAACTAGGCATAGACAAATTAAAATAAAACGCGTGTATAATGTTTAGAAACCCTTTATTTCCTTCTTTCGCATTCGTTTCATTCGCATTTCCAGCGATAACAACCCTTATTACCTTACACTTTAAAGCCCAAAGTTGTGTAACACATTGGGTTGACACATCGTTTAACAAAATCAATTAACAAAGTGGTAACGTAATGTAATGAGATCTAAATAATACATATTTTCATGACAATAATTTTGATTACCATGTACATAAATTAATATTTTATTGGTATGTTTAGAAAAATACCACGCGGTCCGTAGAGATGCCAAACTCGTAGACAAATTCTGGGCTGACTCTATTTAGATTGCCATCGAGACACCAAGAAGAGATCAGAAAAAGGTAATTGTTCCTACATCTGTTAATATAGTTTGACCGGGACCGCTGTTCTGCGCCGGAATGCGCGGCGAGGCAGGCGCAGTCTTGACGAATGAGCGGCGGGCGGGACGCTGCGCGTCGTAAGCATTGACGAATGAGCGGCCTGCACTGCCCCCCCCCGTCTCGCCGCGCACATTCCTAAGGCGTGGAGCAGCGGTCTCGGTCAAACTATAGAAACTTTAGTTCAGTGCGTAAATATCGCTCATATAAATGGAGTAAGCTCAGCTTGTAAGTTAACCATCTGTAGCCCAATTTATAGGTCTCTAGTTCAGCTATAATTTTAGAAATCCAGGCACTTTGATTTACTAAAGCATAGAAACATATAAAAGAGCCATGCGCGCTTGCAGTCGGTTGCTAAAGCCTTGGTCACACACAGCGCACTTGCACTGGCAGCGAGAACTCGCTGTGTGTGACAGGCTATTCGCTGCGAATAGATTCATTCGTCGTGAATTGAATTTGCCGCGATTTGAATTGAGTACGTTCAATATTACTCTCTACGAATGTGCAGTCGCAGCGAAAATTCGCTGCCTAACACATAGCGAGTCCTTAACGAGAATTTCGACAGTCTTCGACAATACAGGCGCGCTAAGCGGAATGACTAGCGAGTACCCTGTCACACACAGCGAATTGTTGTTGCGAGTGCGCATTCGCAGAGAGTAAAATTGAACATGCTCAATTCAAATCGCGGCGAATGAATTAAATCGCAGCGAATAGCCTGTCACACACAGCGAGTTCTCACTGCGAGTGCCTAAAAGCAGCGAGTAATCGCTGTGTAATGACTGAGGCTTTACCCATACATTTAAGTCATAAATAAATACGTCAAACATCCTCTCGACAAAACTATGTAGTTAAAGCTACAGGAATCTATTGGCGCGTGGTCAAAAATGGAACCAATACGCCATCTTGTTTTTTCAATACATTTCACAAAATATTTACCAACAGCGCCTCCCTGACAACTTCATTCAGGCGCCAAAAGATCCGTGTAGTAGGTACATGGTATCAAAACTTTCAATCAATTTGTGTACCTATTACATTTACGTTGGTCGAAATGACAAACAATTAAGGCTTAAAATAACGAAAATATTCCTCGGGTAGAAATATAATTGATGAAGTTAGGCCTAACCCGTACTGCAATAAAAAATCACGCGATTTTTTTTTCGCATTTCTGTAACTCGTGCTATCTTATGTATCTACACGCACAGTGGAGTTTCTTGCCGGCTCTTCTCCATAGGAAACGACCAATTGGAACCGTGCACCTAGCTTCTGACGTTTCATAAGTGCCCTTGTAGGTTTATGTGAAATAAAAATATTTTGAATTTTGAATTTTTGAAAATTTTGAACTGGCTATTTAAAATTCGCGTTCGTTGCAATTCCGTACACTGAATTATAAAAATCGCGCGGTGAGTTTTCGCAGCGTGGGCTAGGCCTTATGTAATTATTATGGATTGGCTTCCTACCACCCGGGCCCGCGTAACTACCTATCATTCGTTTCCAATTGACTCACGTCCTTATACAAACAGCAAAACTTTCAAATGCTTTGACATTTAATTTGTTTGTCGAGATCGACTTCGCTATCAACTTAGCCCTAAAATTTAATCTAGATAATCTCAGGAGTATGCCTGTTTGAAGTACTTAAGTACCTACCTATACCGAATTTGAAAATACATATACACGTAAATTGGTTCTAGCAGATTAAAAGTTGGTTTAGAATAGAAGCCTATTTGGAAAGCTGTAAAACAAAAGTCAATCTCGATAAAAATGTCCAAGCTATCGATCGCAGACAAAAAACTATCATGCGTTAAATTTTGAATTTAGAAAGCATAAATTAGAATCGAATTTTGAATCAGTCCAATCAGTTACAATAATACTTATTTTTACTTACCTTTTTTAACATTGGCAAGGTTCATTCTCATTTTTTTATGTGCGCAAGATTAATTTTATATTTTAAATACTCGAATTTTCAATTTTAAACACTTGACCAGGCAACAGCCAGATTGCAAAATGCATTTAAATTAATTTATATAGCAAAAATTGTAACCTTTTCTTCTTAACGAATATGAAATAGTTCCAACTCTATAAGTATAATCATAAACAAAAAATCATCCAGAAAGATAATGTATAGGAATAAATAGGAACAACACAAAACATTCAAGTGATAAGTACATTGTAGAATGTGCGAAAATTATTCACATTAGTATTAAAAAATACATCTTACAGACGAACACAGAAATTCCTCCTTTTTTGAAGACGGTTAAAATAAATAGTAACACAGACACACTGAATACTTAGGTACTTGTAAGTGACAGATAATGTACAAATAAAATAATAGCTTTGCGAAAAACTACAGTAAAATTGCTTCAAACAGTGCTTTTTGTAGCGTTTCTAATCGTATTAATTTTAGCTAAAGTTATGGCACTTTTATTAATAAATAAATTAAAAACAAAAACATATTCTCTATCTTTTGAATAAGGTACGTTTTCCTTTACAATAATTTCTACAATTTCTTCTAAATAGATTATAATCCGTATCAACTACCATAAGAACTGATTTGATATCCTACCTATTGCGCCGAATTATATTTTGCCACATGACTTTGTATTCGAATAAACTACTTAGGTACCTACTGTGCATACAATTATACGTATCATATCTGAAGCCAATTACTTAAATAATTATAAATAAAATTACAAGGAGTATCATCAGTCAAATGGATTTAAAAAATGTAGGCACTAAGTCTTGTTTTATTTTTAGAGATAGGAACAACACAATATTATCGTATTTTCTCTTCCTGTGTTTTATATTTAGGTACTGTAAATTAGGTACATAATTACAATAGATATTTATTTAAATATTAGTCTACTTATATTAACTAAGTACATTCCAGTGTAAATAATGTGACATCGAAGGGAACAAAAGACGCTTATCCTGCCAGAAAAATCCACTTATACATAAGTTAACATAATCTAATATACAATCTGCACATTCTTTATACTGGAATGCTTGGTAAACTTATCTACTTTGCATAAATTCATCAGAAAGGCCCAGATATAGGGTTTAAAAAAAAGTTTTAATGAGAAACATATCTTAGGAACTGGAAGAAGGATACCGTCAAGTATAATGTTGAAGGTTTATTTTTATAATCTTTCTGCAAGTGAGATTTAATTTAATTTGCTGTAAATATTATTATTCAAAGGTATAAATATAATTAGTTTTAAGCCATTTTTAGACAATAAATTATCCAAGAACTTAATCATTTTCATTTTTCCAATTTATCTATATAGACGATATACTTGTACTCATATGAGGTTTTACTTTTAAGTATGTATATCCAAACAATACAACGTTTATCAAAAAGAAGACTTGACATAATATAGAGATAGATAATACAAAAAATGGAAGAGCAAAGAACGTGGTGATCCTTAAAATTAATTGTATTAATGCATTGATCAATATTCATGCATTTTCATACACATCAAAACATATACACACAGCTAAACATGAATAAGACCAGACCAAAGAGAAAATGACAACACACAGCGATAATACATAAGATATGAAATACTTATAAAATTTAAGAGGAAGGAAGAAGGGATAAAGGATAAGGGATAGGGAAGGGATAGGGCCTCTCTCACTATCTTCTTCTCCTCTTCTACTTAGAAGAGGAGAAGAAGATAGTGAGAGAGGCCTAAAGGTTAAGATAAGAAACCACAAACTTTGTACAGGAAGGCAGAACGCATAAATATTGACCAACACTAGGTACAGGCCTAAAGGCTTCTTATAATTAAAATTACATCTATACCAACAACTGAGAACCCACACTTTTATTCCATTTTCATTGTAACTCGTTCCTTTATCACAGTGGGTGATGTGGTTTGTCGAAGCTAAAGCTAATTATTATTTAAATTAAGCTAATTATTCTAACGCAGGAAATAGGAACGTAGGTAGAGGCAGGCTAGAAGATATAGCTGAGAAGGAAGATAGAGGTTCAGATTTGGTGAATGAAAGACGGTCTACGAACCGGTCTTAGTCAATTAGTATCGGCTTGTAACAGACTTGTTAAAGATACAGTAGGAATACCTCAGATAGAAATATATGTTTTTGGCTTATAAACCTTTGTAATTCATGGACAATTTTGAGAAGTAGAATGGAATGCGTTGGGCTAGGCCTCCATATCTTCATAATTCCAAAATATATACATCACTTTATTTTATACATTAATTTATTCTTCTTATGTCATTCATATTTCAGTCAATGGAGTTTGTCTCTGCTTATCAAATTGGTCTACGCTTGGACTATTAGTTATTAAACACAGTTTTAGAGAAAAATATTGTCTCTTAATTCTCTCCATTTTTGTTCCGCAGTATTTAAGAAAGTATGTATAATTTCTATCATGCAAGATGTAGAGTCACGTTGAAAAAAGTACTTCATAATGAAGCAGTCGAAGTTTTTTTACGAACCCTAGAATACAAGTAACAGTCAATATTCAATACAGAAGAAGTCAATAGAGCAGATTAATAGTTATGAATAGAAAGGAAGAAAACAAATTTATGAAGAAGAGCAAGATGTTTTTAAAACAGAATCTAATTCCTTACGTATGTAGGTATCTCCTACGCTAAGCTAAGACTAACTCTACTTAACTAAACTTAGTCCTATATACAATCAACATACAGAAAATAAAAATTACGTAAATCTAAATCCATTTGACTAAATGATACACCATTTAGTGATATTGATGCATGCGCCTTAGGAAATAAAAATGGATACCAACTAAATAGTAACTATAGCACTGAGAAATAAACATGAGACTATGTAAAACTATATAAATATAGTAGAAGTAGTAGATGCTGGTAAACATGATAAAATATGAGAGAAAATTGTGTTCAAGAAAATGGAACGAATATTTCTATTGCACTATATAATCAAAATGCAAATATAACAGTGGTAACCGAACCATAACCCTAGGAAGATTTCTTCAACTCAAATAACGCCATATTAGTACGAATTTTTAATATCTTAGTGAATATTGCACAAAACAAGACGACACGACATCAAAACGGTGTAACATAGAGTCAGTTCCACTAATTTGCAATAGGAGGAATAACGCCTAATTGCGAAGGTTCCACAGAGTATCGAATAAACTCCTAATGTATACTGATACATTAGGAGTTTATTCGATACCGCTGGTTTCAATAAATCTGTGCCTTTCGTTTTCCAGACCACCTTTTTATCCTTTCAGTCCACATGGACTGAAAAGACAAAAAGATGGTCTTAGGTTACACTTTTCAACCACTATACTCAATTAGTTTGTAGAACACAGGGCAGGCTTATTTCGGCAGATAAGCCTGCCGAAATAGATATAGTTTTGAGTAAAAGAGCTGCAACAGGTCACCTAATACAACCTAATACAAGTACATAATATTGATTGACTGATTATATAAAACAATACAAAGAATGAAGAGAAGACGAAGAGTATATTAGACAATATCGCATTATACGGCAATAATTCTCATAAACCCATACTTGTATAGCAGGTGCGGTGACTCCTGCAAGTATCCAATAGAATGACATAACATGTCACGGATGGAAATGGAAGGGAACTTATAAATGAATCAAAATTTTAGCAAGCAGTGGAACCGACACAAAGTGAACTAAACGAGCAGTCTAAGACGGAATCCATATCATTGGACGGTAATAATGGACTAACAAGCAGTGCTTAAGTCTTAATATTAGTGGATAGCATCTGAAGTGAATTGACGGATATACACTGTAGTATTAGTGGACAAATAATTGTTACCAATAAATATTTATTAGTACTTATTTAATTTTGACTTGTAAATAATATATTTTGTTTATAGAAAACGTAAATCAAGAAAATGATAAAGTTATAAATAATAACGATAAAGACTATAATTATCTACTTAGCTATTGAGATCATTGAAAAGGTTGACTGCTAGGCAGCTGAAAGACTAACTAAAAACGATAGTAATAAATTCATAAGAATATTAGAGATGAATATATATTCGAATAATCGAACTACAAATAGTTGTTATTCAAATGAGTACCTACGTATTTTGTAATTTGTAACAAACGGTTTAACTTTTATATTCTAAGTCAAGTGTGATTTTTTCAAGAAAGTGCTTATACGATGAACAGATTCTTGAGTATTTTATTTAAATGTTTGACGAATTTATTTTTTCTTATTAATGTTTTAAGCATTTCATGTTTCTTATTCTTATTAATATCATAATGAGTTGAGCCAATCATTGTTCATATTAAAATCATCAAAAAATAAAAAGTTATCGTTGAGCGCGTTATTGACAGTAATTTTGCTTATAATTTTTACGATTTCATATATTATAATATCGTAGTATCGTCATTGAATACTGTTAGTTACAATTTTAGAAATATGCATTAGCATGGAAATGGAAATGTGAATTAATTTCATATTAGTTACCTTTCATTGCGTCTTACTGTACAAAACCATATAATCACTTTCTTTTTCTTTTATATATAATTTTTAGTAAAATAAGAAACTATTGTAGCTTTCATGCAAAGGCCACGCAGAATGATTGGTAGCATTTTTTATTGCCAATCTGGGCATAAAAAAATATTCGTAAGCTAGTTTTGTGATAGCTACTTCCATATTGAGTTGAGCTCCTTCAGGTCTGAGTTGAGCTCCACGATTACTGACAAATGCTTGCACTGACTGGACAGGTCCACTCAAATCTGTGTCGTCCTCAAAAGACCATTTCAGACACTGATCTACATCGTCCTCATATGACTTGACAAAGATTATGTCTGGACTTTAAAAGAGACTGCGACCTCTGAGTTTGTTTCGGCCTTTCTTCTCAGATTAGTCAGATAGGAACCACCGACCTCATCTAGCTTATTTTTAATATTTTTTTTATATGACGTGTAAAAGTGATTCCGATATCCTATTTACAGAATTAACAATTTCATTTCATATGGGACGATTTTCTACTACGCAAAGCTATGAGATCTTTGCTTCATTATTGGTAAAGATACAAGTCAAAATTTTAACCAATAACAGTCCGTAAATTATAGTAATCGGCCATAAGAGATAGTTCAGATTTCCAGTTACTCACATAATTGTTCGTAGGTCTCTCAGTCGGCGGGTCTCAGAAGGATGATCGATAAAAGTAGCTGGATCATTTATAATGAACGACTGTCTTATGGCCCAAAATGTAAAGTTCGACAAATAAATCATACACCATTTACTGGAAAGTCAAGCATTTGAACTAGGAATTGAGATATGTGTGGCCTTTGCATGCTAACTCCCCTATCTACAAACTCAAGAGCGGAATATTTCCACCTTCATTGAACTACGAGGACTGCGTGATCCTCGGGTTTCGAGGGCACTGCATCAGGTGCCGCTGCCAGGGTAAGTCGCGAGCCAGCACGTTCGTGAAGCAGTACGGGCACTTCCACTCGTCCATGCCGAGGGCTGGAATTTTAGAATTAGAAATAAGTATAGCGCCTTGAGTTTTCCAAAATATTTTGTGCATTTTAAGTTTGACCGATTTATGATGCTCACAAGAGAGGTCAAAAATGTGTTTTCTGAACTATTCAGACGGAATAATGATAATTTTCAATTCTGAAATAGTCATATTTTATCCTAAAGGGTTTTATAGGATTCTTTTTCTTTTTTCTAGAGTCTTCAGGAACTTTTTTTCCGGAGGATTGATTGGTTCGTATCGATAAGAGACTGTGACCCATCATCGATAATTACTTAGGTTGTAGTAGATCGGTTTATAACAACCGATTTTGAGCACCAGACTATTTGACAAAACTTTGCAACTGTTACACCAGCTTATCCACAATAGAAACGGGTTTTGTCGACGGAAGAATAGACTTGTTCATATTACTTGTTCATATTACAAGTAATATGAACAAGTCTATTCTTCCAAATTTCTTCTTCTTAATAGACAAAATGACATATTGTGATTTTTTCATTTTGTCTATTCTTCCATCAACAAAACCCGTTTCTATGGTCCTCATGCTACGCGTGCAGCTTGCTCAAAAGAAAGTCGACGAAACAAACACTCACGTATGCAGTTGGCGTGATAGTCGGAGTCATCACTCCTGAGAGCAGCCCCACACTTTTGACACGCCTTCCAGCTACCCTCACTCATCGTACACTCTTCTGCAATGTATATTATAAATAATGTCAAACTTTGAAGAAAAACTCAGGGCTCATAAAAATAATGGTAATCTCATCGCTGGGACTAAAACTACGACATGGAGTAAAATAGTCGCCAATTGTCACGAGCAGGTACATCCAGGGCACCTCGCACCCTAATATACCTACGATCGATTAGAATCTGAATCATTTTGAAACAGATTGCTAATCCATTGCTTCATAAGTTCGAAAAAAAATCTGCTCAACAACGTAAATAACGCAATGAATGTTGTTGAACTGTCAAAATGAAACAGATTAGTCGTAATCATTTACGAAAATGTGTTGCGTAATTACGCCAATAAGATAGTCAATAAGATATCGAGGCTGCCCAGCTATCTAATTAGATAGCTGGGCAGCCTCGATATCTTATTGACTGATATTACCACGGTGGCGTGAGCTATATAACTAACGTGGTTAGACAAAAACGAGACAAGGTAGGCCGATGACCTCGGAAAGGACTCGGGAACTGGCTGGATGCGAGAAGCATAGGACCGGTTGATGTGGTGATGCTTCTGGGAGGCATAATATGGGTTGTACATGGGCGCCGGGAGGAGGGTGCAAGTGAGTGCATTTGCACCTCCCTGGCATTCAAAATAAAATATAGGTGTAAAAGCATTCAGAACGAAAGAAATATCTGAAAACGCCTAACACATTATTAGAGAACTTAACCTATTAGAGGCGGGATTTTAAAATGTTTGAGCTCGCTTCGCTCATCTTGCATTCTCCCATCTCTGAATTCTAAAGCTTCTGTGCATTAGTCGACAAAGTACCGAACTCCTATTTCGAATCGAATCGGCCCTAGGCTGGGTGCTAATATTAATCGAGCTTGCTTCGCTCGCTCTTGCATCCGACTCTATCTTAATTCTTAAGCTTCTTTGTATAATTCGACACAGTCCTCTTTCTGTATGTATGAACAAAATAAACCATTCGTAGCGAGATGGAAAAATCTCTTATTTTTTAAGCTTTTCTGCATAAGTCACAAAGTTAGTCCTTGTATGAGAATGGACAAACGATAACATAACATATCCGAGGTGAACTGCAAAAATGATCGAACTCGCTTCGGGGAGCTGAAGATGCACCTCCTTTAGAATAAACCTGCCGGTGCCCATGGTCTTGTAGTAGACGTCTTACAGCTGAGTGAATATGATCATAATAACGTACCCAACAGATGTGCATGTAACATCCTCGCCTCAAGCGCCACGCGGCAGTGCGGACAGCGCGCCAGCAGCACGCAGCGCCGCCAGTAGTGCGCCTCCAGCGCGTCCGCGCGCACGCGCCGGCCGCACCAAGTGCACGTCGTGCTGAATATGTCAAGAATATTGGCATGAAAGATTGGTAGAAGTAGGTCTATAATACTAACCAAGACCCCTTCCAACGATGAGGTTTAACTAACTGTTAGATTTGATGCGCCTTTGGATTCACGAGAGAGCACTTTAAAATTCTTGAATTATTTTACACGAATATTAATATATTTAGTAGTTTCGATAGATTGTAAGAGTGCTGCGTAATGGACAGCAGCAATCTGAGAGCAGTGGTAGCCCAGCGGTAACGGCCCCGACTTACGAGTTGTAGACCGTGGGTTCGAATTCGAACCCAGGCGGCGCTTTACTCTGTGTAAATAATTTCGTTACCACTGCTCTCAAAACGGTGAAGGAAAACATCGTGAGGAAACCGGCATGTTCTAGAACCACAAAACATGTGTGTTCACTCCGGCTGGCGGGTTCGAATCGCAACCGGAATGTTTGTATGAATTGGGTTTGTGAACATTGGGTGGCAAATGATAATTAGTCTTGATGAATTCACTTGAAACTTGAATTTATTGTATCCACATACAATTGACCGTGACTTGAACAATATATTATGAAATTTCCTATAACTCAATAAAATCTATGAATTAGTGTTGCAAGTAATTAATGAAAATCTCGATACAAATACAGATAAAATATGATTAGGGTATGGAATTTAGAACTTACATCTGATATTTATTAAAAATACAAAACATGTTAATTTGCGTTAACAATGTGACTCTACCAACCCGCACTGGGTCCGCGTGGTAGATTACAGCCCACTCCCTCTTGATGAGAGGAGGCCTGTGTCCCAGCAGTTGGAACATTATAGGCGGAGACGAAAATATTTTTGGGTCATTGTCCTATACTTAAATACATTTCAGTCAACCGAAAAAATCTATTAGCTCTTTGTACTCACTGCAAACTGATAGTTTCAGGTATATTTTCAGCCACGTCCACGCTGCCCACGTCATAAGGCTCGTAATGATGTTCACTGCTTGTGGCTTGATGTCTTCTACCTAAAGATACATTGATTAATATTGCTTAACTTAGCCAACTCACCAGAAATTATAAAAAATCCAAAACATTTGAAAAAATTCGTTGTTTGCAAAACACAGCTACTGGAAAAACTGGTATCTCACCCGGACTATAATACCCGCTCTCATCCATCTGGCTGTGCTCATCAAGATGCAGGTTCCTCAACCCAGCAACCAGCTTCGGCGACTCCAACACTCCTTCCCTGAAGTAATCTGCCTTCACTTTCGGAGAATCCAGGCTTCTGCAGTCCGAATCACACCTCAAATCATTCCTGGACATCTGTGGGGAGTCCATGGGTAAGGAATCCATACTCCGAAGATCATTCTTGGAAGTTTTAGGGGAGCCTAAAGTCGGGGAATCCCGGTAGTCTAAATGCAATGGTTCATAGACGGTAACGGGTCGTTCTTTCAGCTGTGGCTTCGACGGTTCGTGGTCGTAATGGATCATGGAGTGACGGTTTTCCGAGTTACGGTTCGTGCGACGGTAGACGACTTGTTCGGACGAGGATTGGCTGTGACTGTGACTTTCTTGGAAGTGTACCTGGGGGTGTGAATATTGAGGTTAGAAATGTTTGGTAATTTGAGGGTGTAAAAGGGACTTTTGGGATAAAAGAGAGTTAGGTAAGAGTTAGAGCTTAGAGATAAATCTATCATAGACCCACGTTATAGCCAGACAGATCTCGTCAGTGATAAGTTCTGTAATTACCTATATTTACGTCGTGGTCATGTTATATGCAAACACAAAATATGGAGTATATTTGCACAAAAGTTTACATTGAAAACAACGTTATTATACGAAGAGAGACCGTGAAATGAAACTTGAGTGGAATGTGGGAGAGGCAATTAATTAAAAAAAATATATAGAAAAGGTCTTTCAAATAAAATTATAACCATTGTCAAAAATATAACTCTCATTTTCGTTAAGTTGGTTTCAGAAACATCATTTTGATTCTAGGAGCAAATTCAAATAACTTACTTTCTCAACTCCACCCGACGCCACTGATCGAGGCGAATGCTTCGGACTGACGGCGCTATCCAATCTCAACTTATTATAACCCGGATAATTTGAGTAGTCCTTCGCAGTCGTCTTAGGAGTATACCTCTTCGTTGGCGTCTTCTTCAAACTACTCTTTGTTTTGGACGAAGTATAACTGCCAGTCAAACTTGAAGGGGCAAGAGTTGCCCCACTGACGCTTGATGTCATGGATTTTAAGCTGTATGATGACGTAGCTCCTATGGATGACGTCATACCCATGGAGGCAGTCATACCACTGACGGTGGTTCCGCTTCTAGTAGACTGGGTGACGCTGGCTGTTTCTAGAGTTGAGTCGGCCATGGACTGATCTGCGCCGTTGAGGAGTTGTTCTTCGGTTGGCGCTTGGTTTAACATTTTCTGAAGGTAAACGAACTTTTTACATAAGAAATCTTTGCTCTAGATAAAACTATCGAGAGAGAAATCTTAAGTCTAATAGGAATCTTCAGAAAAGCTCGCATTTGTAGTGATCATAATCATCACACATTAGCAGCCTGTTACAGGCCTTAAGCCTCTCCATTCGCAAGCTCGTGCGATGGATCCTTAGCCATGTTCATCTATTTTTAGCCACCTTACAAAGATAATGATGATGTTTTCCTTTGAAACAATGGCTCTACCTTGCCTGCAAATATCCCATACTCCGTGCGCGACTGCTAGTCACCGCCTGTGATATAAGAGCGAGACGAGGCTGGTAGACGTCAAACAAGCTAACTCAGTCTGCCAATTTTGTCAACGGCGCCTTCCCCCGTCTAGCCGTGAGCATACCAAGGGCGGTGACTAGCAGTCGCGCACGGACTATACAATACGAGGCAATTTTGGTGAACTTTTTTCAAAGTATTAGGACGTGCCTAATACTAACTAATTATTATAAATGCGAAAGTGAGTTTCTTTGTTACACTTTCACGCTAAAACGGCTGAACGGATTTGGATGACATATGGCACATGGGTAGACCGACCATGCCCTGGAAAAGGACATAGGGTACCTTTTATACTGATATTATTACGGGATCGAGACTTATGCGGGTGAAACCGCGGGGCGCAGACAGTACCTTAAATTTTTTGGAGGAGTTGAACCTAAACTGAGTAACTAGACAAAAATACTACTGACCTGCATATCAATCCTATCAAACTGCTGGAACAGATGCCTATATATCAGATTCCGTCTCGTCACCGCATCATCAGGGGGTAGCTGCGCGCGCACTACTCGAGGTGATCTCGCATACGCTGCAAGCAGGATGCGTTCAGCGGCTGCACGGACTGAACCAGCTGCGTGTTGAGCTCCTGCAGCGCCGCATTCCGCTAGTCGACGAACTGTTAGGCCGCTGGAAAAATAAATAGAGTTATATGGTGATGACAAAATACTCGTACAATGTGAAATTTAATTCGTTTGCATCCTCTTAAGGGGTCATTGTTCTCGTCATTATGAACAACTTTGACTATGGGGCCAACGTAGAAATCGCGAAAAAAACATCTGCTGTTCCCTACATTATAACGAGCTATGCGAACATAAATGTATGGAAAAGCTGATTTTTTTTTCGCGATTTCAGGGTTGGCCCCATAGTGAAAGTTGTTCATAATGATGAGTACAATGACTCCTTAAGAGGATGCGAACGAATTAAATTTCACATCGTATATAAGGTGTTAAAAAAAATTGTTTAGAAACTAAAAGGTGCTTTAGACCATCAAACTGAATAAATTTTACTATGGGACCAACATTAAAACCGCGAAAAAAAAAACAGCTGTCCCATACAGTTTAGTAGTAGGTATTAAACTTTACTATGGAACAGCTGATTGATGTTTTTTTTTTTAATCCACCCTTTAAAGCTTAAAAGACAAGATTGAAAGAAAATAAAAAAAAATGGTTTATTGCTACACAAACACGTGCATATCCTAAGTAGGTAATATTATAATGTGAAAGTGAGTTTGTTTATTTGTTTCTTACGCTTTCAGTACAAAACGGCTGAACGGATTTGGATGAAATTTGGCACATGGGTAGACAATGACCTAGGTTAGGATACAGAATAGTTTTTCATTACCTATACGGGTGAAACTGCGGGACGCAGCTAGTAAAAAATATAGTTCCGCTCGAATAAATTATACTTAGTATCTATAACATACAAACCTATAATTACGAGCACAGTCAGCAGCTGCACGTCATGACTGTGAAAAGAGGCTTGGCTTGGCTTGATTGATTAAAGCTTATAAATGAACTACATATATGAACTGCTATACTCTACTATGCAGTGAGTAAATAAGAATCCAGTGATGCGCGAAATTCAATTCAATTCCCATCATGTTGAAATTTCAGTTAAAAGTCAGCTGCTAGTATACTTCATTCCAGTACCTCAATAACTATCTACCCTAAAACCGAACTCTCATAGGAGTCATAATAATGAAATATTCAAATCAAAGTAATAATCATCTTCATATTTCTAGTTTTAAAATGATATATAAGCATGCAACCTTCATGGTTCTACTTTTCCGCCCACAACGGCTAAAATCCGCTCAACCGTAGAAAAACATAAAACAAAAGACTGCCGTGTTCAGAATCTAATGCCTAATTTAAGCTAGTTTTTCGTCGGGGATATAGCTCAGTGGTAGAGCAATCGACTGCAGATCGATAGGTCCCCGGTTCAAGTCCGGGTGTCCCCTAAATTTCATGTTTTTTTTGACATCTAGAAAAAACTTTATATGGAAATGGAAAAGAAAGAAGAAATTATTTTGTAGCTCAGTGAAGTATTTTTTTTAACCAATTGAATTAGCTTCCATTGGTATTTTATAACTTTATTTAAATTATATTTATGTTCTTATTGATGTTCAGCGAATTTTCTTTATTTTCCGTCTTCTACATCTATCGCTATAGGTAGGTAACCTACCTACACCATTAACATATTCAGGCGGTGTTTCCTTAACGAAATGATCGTCAAACTCACCTGTTCTTGTCAGTGGAGATACCATGGCTTAGTATGAGCTGTTCCAACATCTGTAGTCGAGACAGCGCCAGTCGAGGATGCATCGATGCTGCTACTGGTCGAACGAGTTGCTGAGGGATTAGGTGGAGACTTCTGCAATTAACAACACAGGTATGTTACTGGTCTTCATAATTGCCAATTATTTCCGTTTGTCCGCTTTTCACTAAACTCTCACCGACGCTGAAATCACGAAAAAAACAATCAGCTGTTCCCTACATTTATGTTCGTCTATCTCGTCGAAATGTATGCAACAGCTGATTTTTTTTTCGCGATTTCTGCGTCGGTCCCACAGTGAAAGTTATTCATAATGATGAGTACAATGACCCCTTAAGAAGTTAAGGGCAAACAAAAACTAAGGTTGTATATAAAATCACAGCCCCACCTGACTTGAGGGCAATCAGCAACAGTGAGCACAGTATGTTGTGCAGTAGAATGCACCCTCGGAGCAGGGTCACCGCACGCTCTCAGCAGCTCAGGCAGCAGCTTCTCCAAGCAACGACCCACCTCGGCAGCACACACCCTGGAAATTGAATCCTTTCTGGCGATTTCCCTGAACAGAATTTTAAACAAAATAAAAGCAGTTCTATTTAACCACCTCTTCGAAGTTTTGTGGCAATCCATGTGGCGTGGATTACCCCAGAATAGATCAAATCAGATAGGTCAAAGTCGGGTCCAGTTTGAAGGTGATTGCTGTGGCTCATCCCCTTGGCATATCTTCATGACCCTCAATCGCTTCTTACGACTTCCATAGGGCGGTAAGTAAAGGCTATATCAAGCTATCGGTACATTAAATGAGACCATCAGTCTTGGATGTCACACGTCGTTTCTGTGTTTGTATCAGAATACCTATGAGATATGTACAAAACTGTGTGATTGGTAAGAAATTTTATGTTGTGATGGAAATATGGCGAGGGGTAGACGAGTAGCAGTAGAGTTTAATAGACGTAGACGGCGATAGCCTGAGTTGATAGTGCGCATACGGAAGCGAAAATCATCACACATTATTATCAGTATGTGCTGATAATCTGTCAAAAGTAACTTAAGGTGAAAGCGTCAGGGTAGCTCGCGAAATTCAAATTTTCTTACGTTTTTTGCAATTTGCAGGTCAGTATCATGTTCTATGTTGATTTATATATGATTCGCGGCCGCATCAAATGTTTATTTAAAGAATTATAATCATAAAAGTCATCAATACAACTCTATATGCATGTAATCCTATTGAATGACTCAATCTGCCTAGCCTTTTCCCAACTATGTTGGTGTCGGCTTCCAGTCTAACCAGCTGAATACCAGTATGTTACATGGAGCGACTGCTTATCTGACCTCCACAACCCAGTAACTGGGTAATACGATACCCCTTGGTAAGACTGGTTGTCAGACTTTCGGGCTTCTGACGACCCGTAACGACTGTCAAAGATCCACGAATGACAGCCGGGACCAACGGCTTAACGTGCTTTCCAAGGCACGGAGGAGTCTCGGTATGTTAAGATGGTCACCCATCCACAGACCAACCCCGGCAAGCGTAGCTTAACCTGATGGATCTGATCGAACCGTGCGACTGTTATTACTTAGCCACGAGCTCCTAGTAATAACAGTCAATATATTGAATGACTATTTCATGAAATCATGACATTTGACGATTATGCTAACTTAAGGAGTTTTATTGCTGAGTCTAATGATTTTAATTCTGTAAAGCCATATTTGTTACGGTCGCGAATCATATTTAAATCAAGATACAATCTGACACTGACCTGAAAATTGCAAAAATCGAAAGAAAATTTGAATTTCGCGGGCTACCTTAGCGCATCCCCCTTTAAGACCAAAGATCAAAACCTTACCTATCCGGCACGAACTCCTTAAACAGCACTTTAACAACCTCATTGGCCTGGCTGTATACGGAGAACACCTTGTCCCTCAGTGCTCGTTGCAACAAGATGGCGGCGGCCCTAGCTGTCTTGTTCGGAGATGTCTTGGTGCTCCCGTTGGATGGTGACGTCAGTTCAGCGCGGAGACGGGATAGACCTTCCTCTTTGTCTAGGTAGTTCTTGGAATAGAATTTTTCTACCTGCAATAAACGATGGAAAGATTCACTTAATTCGTTGCAAGAGTTACTCTTTCGGAGGTGTCTTATTGTCGTCCATCGCGCTCGTTCTTTGAATATGAAAACCGGTCTTATTTTCGTTTCCAATAAATGAGTAGGTACAAGATTTATATGCTTTTTACTCCGATCCTTCCAAGTACCTATATTTTTTTTGTGTTTTAGCACTTGGTCAATTTGTTTCTGTTAACATTCCATGCATTCATTTTAGAGGCGAATAACGAAGACTGGTCCTCTTGCTGACCATGGTTCTGTCATTGTTATTAGTAATTAACTGTTTATTTATTTTTACTTCGATGGTCGTAGTTTATCATTTGTGTCTTCGAGTTACAACTTTAATAGCTATATTATGGACGCGGGCACGCCCTTTATGCCTCGAGGCTTTTATTTGGATATTAAGTTCTGTTTAAGTTTTTGGTTTTTATTTTCGCTTGAATATAGATTTCGATGTTTTTGGTTGGTATATTGGCGTGTAGACATAATAGCAAATCATTTCATTTAATGTTTTGTATTGCGATATGTAAATCTAGTATGCATAATCATGCATACTATTGAATCCAGTTTTTCTAACTGAACAGACAGTTGTGCTACTGGACAGTTTGTTGCGCCACTTCTTCTTCCCAGCTAAAGCACTAGGAAGTGGTGAAGGGTGGGCGTTTTTGGGGGACTGTCTTATGTAATTTTGACGTTCGAAAAGTGCTGATTCTCAGCCTCGTTTTAATAAATGACTTTTGACGCAATTCTTAAGCAAAGGACACTATTTTTCAACTGAAGATATGACTCCAGTTTGGAACTACCAAAGCCAAAAAAATTACTGTTACTTACAAGTGGATAACCAAATATAAGTATAGGCAGCGCAGCATGCTTCCTCTCTCGTTCGTTCAACTTGTGTGGCTGAGTGGACCTTGAGTGTGACGTGGCAGCACTTCCTCCACTGCACTCCTCCTCTCGACCCTCACGGAGGTACTCGTTTGTGTGGGAACTGGAACACATAATAATTTTTTGAACACAAATTTTCAACTATGGAATCTAAATGTGAATGCTCTGGGATTTGCGGATTCAATCGTTCATGACGAAAATTTTTGTTCGTCAGGATAGTTTTGACAGGGTTTTAGAAAAAACGCAAGTACTTACTGCCTCAGAGCAGGTAGCAAACGTTCCTCATATGCCTCGAATGTTGACCGAGGACCAGCGCTTTTGTTTCTACGTCGTACCACTGAACCTAGAACAAGACAATATATTATAGGTCCCCCCCACCTATGAAATCAGCATTTTGTATGGAAATTTTTAAAGAAGTTTCATTTTTCATACTAACATTTTCTTAATTTATGTAACAACCATGAACACTAATGTTTTAAAACTTTTATGCACTAATGTTTAAAAACTAAGACAACGTAATATGCCACTTAGATTGAGCGACAAAAATAAGTTTTGGCTATGTTAAAACAAATAGTGGTCATTCCTGCTAACAAAATGAGGAGTTATGTTATTTTTTAGGTTACTAAATATACGTCGTCTATTGTATTTTATAATGGATTTCCGCAAAGCCACGCCTGAGTCAATTAACTATCTTAAATGTACTTTGTTAATTTCTTACCATTAGCAGCATTAGGTGTAATACTCCTTCTAGGACTGTCAGTCTCTTTCCTCAGTTCGTCTTCTTCAATCTTCTTGTGCACTTCCTTCTCTTCTGGCATCATTTGGACGGGCTGGAGTTGCACTGGCTCGGGGTATGAAACTGGAATTTCTTCTTGTAATGTTGGTTCTGGAGACTAAAAATATTTTTCCAGTTTTAAAAGAAGGCGTTTTTGGTCACAATAGCGAGAGAGCTTAAGACCATTTGGGTAGGCATAATGCAAAATAAAGAGTAGTGTTGAAGGGCTACTTTACAAGAGCTGTCTTCAGAAGTGCACTGCCATAGAAATATAAATAACAGGAGAAGTGGCATGGGGGCGCGTCGTGATCACAATGCTCATGTCTCAGGCAAATGGCCGTCTCCGCTAACTAGTGCGCTTTCGAACGCGATCGTGATAACATTTAAGAATACCGTGTTGTTCAGTGGTTTCTTGTAAAAATCAAAGCCAAACTAAAAACTTTATAAATCATAGGTATATTTGTGTTGAAAATCATGAAAAACAACAAATCGTAAAATATTTCTTGACTTTACTACGTTATTTTTGTTTTCATATATCACAGCGACTGTACTATTATTGCAGTAAATACATTGCTTCTTTACCACTACATAAGTATATCGCTAAGTTACTGGACAAGCAATGATAAAATGACAAATTAATGATACTTTCTTTAAGTAGCATTTTGTAACGACATTTTCTCCTAGTCGAGATATCTCCTTCTTTCTTATATATCTATGTGCACTTCAATAGGGAAAGTTGCCATATTTGCGATACGTACACGAGTGACATCGATTTGAATGCTTCGCAAAAATTTTATTTAAAGAATCTTAGAATACTTGCATTCAAATAACCATAATTGGCACAAGAAATAAGTATCAGACATTTTCATCAAATTCCTTACCGGTTGCATATCCTGAACATCTTCCTCTTCTTCTCCATTCGCATACTCTGGTTCCTGTAGCTCAGGTTCGGGTTCTATGGGAGGAACTGGCGAGGGTATGTCAAGGCTGAGAGATCCTGCTGCGACGGAGGGCGAGAGATGGTGGGAGAAGTCGTACTCTTGAGGCATTGAGGAGTCGTTGCGGCGGTCCGGCTGAAAGAGAACGGGCACCTTAGTTTAATATAGGAAGGAAGAAGAAAGATATATCGTCGACCGTAGGTTCAATTGAGATAAGGGACAAAATACGATATTTAGGACAGGCCGACAAAGTTTGTTTTCGGACTAAACCGCCCACAACTTTTTTTGTTATTAACCTTTTTCGGATCTGATTTCACACATAATCTTGTATTTTAGTGCTCTATCTACCTATGTATCATTTATTTAAATAAGTTAGCTATTTAAGAAAATAGACGTCCCTTACACCAACGTATTTTGTTAGTAATGTCCCTTACTGACCAAGTATCTTGTAGTCCCGTCCTTTACATTAAATTGAGCTCTACGTTGGATCCAATCTATTATTGAAAAAATTATGTAAAGGACTTGTTGAAAAAAATTATGAAAAAAAATACAGTGTACAGAGATTGTTGACAGAAAATGAAGTTCACACTTTTGACGTACTGAGTAATCCGTAATGGTAATTCGTTGATTGGGGAGACCTTATTTAAAGTGGATTGGCGGCGGTGAATGCACCATTTCAAGTTGCTATATAGCATAGTTTTTCAGATACATTGTTGTTATGAGGCTGATTCGAAATTTGGATCCAAAAAATCAGTAGGGTAAGGGACATTTTTCTTAAGCTAGAATTTTTTCACACCATTCGAAAGACCGAAAAATTCTAAACAAAACTGTATACTCAACTCATTTTCGGTATTTTGTCCCTTACCTCAATTGAACCCTACGGTCGACGATATGTAACTCGCCTAGCGCTTTGAGATTCAAATGTGGGCTTGTGATGCCAAAGTTGGCCTTCATTAACGAGATAAAGACTAGGTACCTACTTATAAAGTTAATCAGATTTTTTACAAGTAAACTAATTATAGTTACTGTAAAGTTTGGCCATTTTAGTTTTTGTTTCTCTATATTCTTCTCCAAGCAGCATTCGTGGGCCGATGCAACCTAAATTAGTCGAATCAATTTACTAGTTCAGTTATGAAAACAAACAAACTCACTCATGCCTTATGCTTTGTTACATTGTAGCTTTAACGTTATTAATATTTAACTAATTTTAATACTGAATAAATATTTATTATTTTTTATTTATTTAGGTACACTTTCTTTTGCCAGCGGCTTCTATGAAAACCTTTAACAACTCACCCCGTCCTCCTCAAACAACCGACACAGTTGTGGATCCTCCTTCACCCCACACAATGCGTCCGCTATCCGGTCCCTCATCCTCCTCGCGAGTTCGAAGTCATCCCTTGCTGCTGCCGTGCGTTTGCGCAACCGCCACCGACCGATGCGGATGCCAGCCGATGCAAGCGCTGCGCCCGCGGATTTCAAGCGACGTGCGTATTCGAAGCGTTCCTCTGAAATAAATGTTTTGTACCTAATTATGTTTTAAAATGTAGTCTGGTACAGTAGGCTCCAGAGGAACCTCACCCCCTGGCAATGAAAAAACAATGCAAACAGGTGAGATTTCTCTGAAGCCCACTGTACACACACCTCTGACCAACAATTGACATTGATTCAACACTTCCTTAAGTTTCCATCAAAATAATAGCATGTATAGAGGTAACACAAAGTTACTGGTATTTTTACCCGGCCACGGCGAAGCAAAAAGGAGAGTTATGATTTTGATCGGTATGTATGCATGTATGTATGTTCATCTGTTACCTCATAACTTCTAAACTACTGATCATAATTTGATAAATGAGGTATAGTTGGATGCGTCTTGGTCGTCCGCTACTTAAATGTCATAAGTGACGTCACATTAAATGTAATATGGCACCATCTAGAAGCCTTAAAGTCATGAACTAAATATTTAAATACCATTATAATTTTGTAGGTGTACATGCATGCGACCACGGTTTTACCTTGCCCATTTTTGTACCTATGTCTTGATTTCTGTCTGAAATATTTAATTCTTTCATACTTTTTAGAGCGTGATTTTTCAGTAGTCGGGTTTATGAACTTACTTTTTTACAGTCTTGCGGTACCACGTTCTCATTAATATTTATTTTTTGATTCTAATATCCCTCTTCCATTTTAAAACCACATTCGATTGTATTAGTTATTTTTAACTTAACTGCTTTATGCAGTAAAACCCTCTGAAAAAAAGCCCCCCCCCTTTCCTCTTAACTCACCCCCAACAGCATTCTTCTTCTTCTCATCTAAACTCCTGACCAGGTCAGCGATATCGTTGTCCACATACATGATGAAGGCGAGGTCGTCGTACGGCGAGTAGGCTGGCTCCTTGCTGATTGGTTGGACTGGTGAGCTTTCACTGTCTTCTACTTCTTCCCCCAGAACGTTTACGGCCATTAGTGCTACCTGGAGATACGGAAAGAAGTAGAGAAGAGTTTTTTTTTTTTTTTGCCTCACATAATCCTAATCGAAGCAATCGGTACCGATTTTCAGGAACATTTTATTTTTTTTAAATATATCTACAATAATATTATTAAGAGAAAAAAATTGTATTTTTGTTTGTAATGATTAAACTCAAAAACTACTGGACCGATTTAAAAAAAAAAATCTCCAGTAGAATGCTATTATATTATCACTGAGTAACCTAGGCTATAATTTATAAAGATACCACGCGGGAAAAGCCGCTTCCAGAAGCTAGTAAGTTATAATATAAAGACATAAACAGATGCTCCTGAACTGCATGACGAACTGTCCCATCTTTTTGCTCCCTTGATTGATCACAGATTGTTCGCCGTGCCTCGGAGTCGAACCGTCGCTCGAGCCCAGTCTCCTTTTCCTCGCACACTCAGCGCTCAACGCCTGTCTTGGACGCTAAGCCTGACTGTGATGTATTCGCGGATTAATGGATGAAGATCTTATGAGTATGTCTGGCATATTGAGAGATGAGCGCATGACTGTCGAGTAGTTCTTTAAACTGTACTTTAATAATGTGTTTGTGTCTTCGTCTTTAACTACATAATGTAATTGGCCTTGGCCGTTTTATGTTAAAATAAATAAATAAATAAAGTACGTAATTATCAAGTAGTCTGGTAGGTGGTTTGAAAAAATTTACAAACCTGATCATCTTCTTTAGCTGGGGGGTGTGGTCCAGACAGCTTGAGTTTTACAAAGCGGGCTATGGTTGGCTCGGGTAGGGCAGCTGATCTAAACACAGAAGGAGACATCTTCATTGCAGTTGATGAAGCAGTAAAGTAGTACAATAGCACATAGTTCTAATTCGTCTATGACCTCGCAGGATCAACGGCTTCCCGGGCCTGAGCTATCCAGTTGTGTCGGATAACCGTTCCATTGGACTATGGGTGTAAAGGAGATTATTTATGACCTTAAACATGACAAAACCGGCCAAGTGCGTGTCGGACCACACACAATGAAGGGTTCCGTAGTTGGGATGAATTTATTCCAAGAACAAGCTTAACATTGTAGTTGAAAAACATGTCCTCCCATACGGAATGTATGGGAGATCATGTTTTTCAAACTGTAAATTTAAGTTAGTTGATTATTACTCGTTAACCTGTACAGCCTACTAAGCTCTGATAGTTTTCCTTTTAATTTCGTTATAAATAATACTGCTGTGAATTTTTTCACAAATCCAAGTACAACCATTTACCTGGCAGGGGGGGGGGACATGACTCTAACAAAAAAATCTGTTAAAAGCCAAAAATTTCGCTTTGGTTTTCACAAACTCACAATATTTTTGGACGACCTTTTTAACGATACCCCACAACAAGAGGTAGATGAGAAAAAAAAACATCCCCACTTTACGTGTAGGAGAGGTACCCTAAAAAAAAATGATTTTCTTGATTTAATTTTACTACTTTGTCGGCATGATTAATATGTATACATATGCCAAATTACAACTTTCTAGTACCAACAGTCTCTAAGCTAAGCCGCGGACAGACAGGCGGACGGACGGACGGAAGTAGTATATTATTGGGCATTCTAGACCACTTTCGGCAAATCGCTCGGCGAGTACGCCTCGCTGCCAAAAGTGGTCTAGAACGCCCAATAATCGGTAATCGACTCGACTCGTTCATTTGTTCATTCGTTCGAGTTCTTAGCATTCTGTCACACAGATCGCTCGTACGCGAAATCTGTTACTGTTTCAGTTTATAAATAATGTTGTAATAAACACATGCACTCATTGTTAATCAGTTTGTTGACAACAGTAATCATGAAATTTGTAAAACAACCACAATCACTGCATGTAAGCACTATTTGCGATGATTTTTGTAAAACTAGATCTCGTCATGGAGAATTATTACCTAATTTAGTACGATGTATCATTTGCGGACCATCGAATTGTGGAAAAACAAATTTACTTATTGGACTTCTTATACATGAAAATGGTTTACGGTTTCAAAATGTTTATGTCTATTCAAAAACCTTACACCAACCAAAGTACATTTTTTTAGAAAGAGTTTTACAACAGGTACCAATTATCTCATTCCAGAAATATCAAGGGAATGAGGAAGTTATAAGCGTTCAGGACGCAAAACCCAACTCTGTGATTATATTTGATGACGTTGCTTGCGAGAATCAAACTAACATGCGTGATTATTTCGCAATGGGAAGACACAAACACATCGACTGTTTTTATCTCAATCAAACATATAGCAAAATCCCTAAACAGTTAGTAAGAGATAATGCTAACTTAATTATATTATTCAAACAAGATGATATTAACTTGAAGCATGTTTATGAAGAACATGTTAACACTGATATGACATGGCTTGAATTTCGTGAAATGTGTTCTAAAATATGGAGTGAGCCCTTTAATTATGTTGTAATTAATAAAGATTGCAACAAAAATAACGGATGCTATAGAAATAAATTTGACACTTTTGTAGTCTTTGATTAGAAATACAAATATTTAAGATATGGTACTTACATGATATCATTATTCCTTGGTCAACTCTTCATCGATAACTATCATAGTCCGTAAAATCGTAGTAATGGAAAAATCACTGAAAAGGCAAATTGTTGATGCTGCAGAAGCTGTAAAGAAAAAGGTACGAAAGATGCGAGATTTGGAGACTGAAAATAAGCAAGCATTGGAATCAGTTTTTAGACCTGTAACAGAGTCTCTAAATTTTTTAGCAGACACCAATAAGCAAACTGACCTCTTGCGATCTAAAGAAGTTGAAGAAACAAAAGTTTCGTTTAAAAACAATACTTTACAGAAAGACAGTTCTAATAACGAAGAAGATAGTAATGTAGAAGAAAATGAATGTGATACCGACAGTGATGAGTCGTACCAATCATTAGGAGACAATAATCAAGAGCGTAATACATCATCCTGGTCAGTATCTGCGGAAGCACTAACAGATATTCCATTTGGTGTTCGAGCGGAACGAGGACAATTGATGTTAGGTTCTGCTGTCATAACGATCAGCGATGATTACATCACCGTTACTGGACGGAAATATCGAAGTACTCCAGGACTGAAACAATTATTATTGAAAAAGGACGTAGATTTAAGCACAGTTACAGAGTCTGATATGCAGAATTATAAAATGATGTTGATTGCCACAAACGCACATCGTCGAGACTTTGATTCGAATAAACCAATAAAAAGTAATAAGGGACAAAAATATTTGCAAGTTATAAAAACTCTTTTCAAACTGCCGAATACTATTCAAAACAGTCAAGCAAAGGGGAAAGGGCTACCCTTGACAAAAATGTGGAAAAAAAATATAGATTTTGTATATTGGGATGATCCTAATGAACTTGTGGATAGGTTAAAATTATTAATTGCATCTCGAGACGCTGGTAACACTGGATTAGACAACGAAATTATATCTATTATTGAAGAACTGCGTGAAAGTAAAATTATTAAGTAATAAATAATTGGTATAAATTTTTCACCGTTCATTTTATTATCAACCTTTAAATATAATACACCTTAAATATGAATGTAGATAAATTTGGACACCATATTCATAAGAGAATGCGTTTCTCTGAATTATTAGAGTTCAATGAAAATGCATTGCTAAAATCTGAAAGTGGTGATTTTGATTTGAAAAAATCTAGATTAAGAGGAATTAGATCTCCTGTAGACATAGATGATGCTGTAAACAAAGATTACGTCGATCGATTGTACGATCAGACAATAAAGGAAGAGAATAGAGTGATTGGATTGATGCGTGCTCAAATCATAAAAGATGTAAAAATAACAGTCCAAGCCACTTTAAAAGCGAAGATACCTGAAGTTTTAGTTCAGTTGGAAGATAAGTATTATAACAAAGCAGAAGTCCAAAAATTACTTGAAAAAACTCCGTGATGGCAAAGCAACAAATTGTTAATGAACTTCACAAAGCGGCACGAAGAAACTTTGTTAGACGTTCAGTTATTTTAAAAGGCATTGATGACTTATGGCAAGCTGATCTGGTAGATATGCAAAATCTAAAAAAGTTTAATAAAGGATATAATTATATTTTAGTGGTAATTGATTGTTTCTCAAAGTATACCTGGACAGAACCACTAAAATCCAAATGTAAACTTGATGTTACTCGTGCATTTGAGCGAATACTAACTACGAGTAATCGAAAACCTGATCATTTACAAACAGATTCTGGGACAGAATTCTATAACGTAACATTCCAAAAGCTTATGAAGAGCTACAATATTAACCACTACTCTTCGTATTCTACCAAGAAAGCTTCGATTGTAGAACGGGTTATTAAAACGATTAAAAATAAATTGTATAAGTACTTTAGTCTCTTTGGGAATTACAAATGGTTAGGTTTACCATTAGAAGTTATTCTAAAAACCTATAATAGTACAAAACATCGTACAATCAAATTTAAACCATTCGAGGTAAATAAGTTGAACGAGTCAAAGATAAGAGAAAATATTCAAAAAACTCAGAAACTTACATCACGCCGATGTCAACCTAAGTTCAAAGTAGGTGAAAATGTTCGGATCAGTAAATACAAACATATTTTTGATAAAGGTTACACTCCTAATTGGACAACTGAAATATTTACTGTAAAAAAGATTAATAAAACCATACCAGTAACATATCATTTAGAAGATCATCGAAATCAAACCATTAGAGGATGTTTCTACGAACAAGAACTTCAAAAAACTAGCTATCCAGATGTCTATTTGATAGAAAAGGTTCTTAGAAGGAAAGGAAAGAAAGTTTACGTGAAATGGCTTGGCTTAAGCAACGAAGAAAACAGTTGGATTGATAAAGATGCAATTATGGATTAGGATTATGAATATATAACCGTGTTTGTAAGGATTTTTTCATTCATTACACTTTTGACTATGCAAGGCGGTGGACTAGTTAATAGTGTGATTAATAATCTGCCGTTCGAACTTCATTTGCCTGGTTATAACTATTGCGGACCGGGTACAAAACTTGAGAAGCGATTGTTGCGAGGCGATCGAGGTGTGAATAAACTAGACGAAGCTTGTATGCATCACGACATTGCATATGCAAATCACACAGACTTATCTAATCGTCACAAAGCGGATTTACAACTTTTAAACATGGCTAAACAAAGACTAAAATCAAAAGATGCAGGGAAAGGTGAAAAACTTAGCTCATGGATAGTGAGTAAAGTAATGAAAGCCAAACTAAAGTCGGGTGCTGGCATTAAAACATTCAATGCTTTTGTGTCAAAAATTAAGTCAAAAATTAAGAAACTGAAACCTAAAAATAGTAAAACATTAATCAACATTGCTTACTCAGCTGCAAAAAAGATATTTCCAGACATTCAGAAGATTCGCATTCCACGAGTTATACCAATACCAAAGACAGGAGGAGTCTTACCTTTAATTCCAATTTTCGCTGGATTATCGGCTTTAGGAAGTTTAGCAGGCGGTGCAGCTGGTATTGCGAAAACCGTAAACGAATACAAGACTGCTCAAAAAAGCTTGCAAGAATCAGAACGACACAATAAGACCATGGAAGCTTTAGCGTTGGGCAAAGGGTTGTATATCAAGCCTCATAAAAACGGTAAAGGGTTGTTTATAAAATGTTCAAAAAACTAAATAAAAAGCTGCCTAATCGTCCTTTAACTAATATCGATATCAGTGAGCATGCACGTGACATCCCATACTTTCGAGGAGTCTATATGAAGGATCGGTTACCAAGAACACCAAAACGCATTGAATGTGCTATCGTTAACTTAGACGATTCACGAAATGAAGGAACGCATTGGGTAGCTTATGCTAAAATAAACAATTATTGTGAATACTTTGATAGCTTTGGGGATTTGAAACCTCCGATGGAATTAATGCAGTACTTTAAAAATTGTAATGTTTTTTATAACTATACTAGATTTCAAAAATTTAATACAGTAAACTGTGGACACTTATGTTTAGAATATCTACGGAAATTTTGGAATAAGTACGTATAAATATTATGTATTTCTTTTATTTCAATCATTTTCATCATGTCACTCACCTTGTCGATAACTGCAAACTCGTCCGATTTATGTACATATTATCCTAATACATTACAACTTTATGGATCTTATGAGTGTGCCTTATTGCATTTCTCAACATTTAATTCAATTCCAAACATTGACGAAACGAATAATAAGTTATATTACGGCTCTAACGAAGTTCTTGAAATACCTGAAGGCACTTATGAATTACAAGATATCAGCGATTATTTAAAATCGGAAATAAAAGATTGTTCAATAAAAGTACAGTGTAATAACAATACTCTAAAAACTTTGATATACTGTACCAAAGATATCAATTTTACTAAAGAAGGAACATTTAGGAGATTATTAGGGTTTAATAAACAGATTTTAAAAGCCAATAAATGGCATGTGTCTGAGTTACCAGTCAACATTGTGCCTACGACTGTGATCAGGATAGAATGTGACATTGTAAGTGGTTCGTACATAAACGGAAAACCCAGTCACATTGTGCACGAATTCGCACTCAATGTGCCACCTGGATATAGAATTATAGAAATTCCGAAAAACGCCATATACTTTCCAATCAACCAAAACAACATAAGCTGTATACATATCAGGCTATTAGATATAAACAATCGATTAATAAACTTACGTGGTGAAGAAGTGCAGTTATATTTACATCTTAGAAGAAAAAATGATTGACTACAATAAATATGTGCATCAACAAATTGGGAACGTCAGTTCAACTAAAGTAATCAAGCAAATAAGACCTCGGTCTAAGAAAAAAATAAAATTAACAAGAGGCAATAAGGAATTTCTTAAAGCAATTGGTTTGCTAAAATGAATATCTTAGATGTTTTATCTGCTCCAACTTACGACAACACTGTTGAGGGAATTGAATTTCATTCTTACAAACCCTACGTAACAAGCTTCAACAGGAACGATGAAATCCGTATACCTATTAATCAACAGGATCTGTATATATTACCGTCAGCAAGCACTTTGTATTTGGAAGGAACTATAATCGTTAGCAAAAAAGATTCAAAAGATAAAGCGAGTAGTATTTCTTTAACAAATAATTTTCTGCTCTACTTGTTTCAAGATATAAGATACGAATTAAATGGAGTGGAAATTGATAAAATAAAAAACGCTGGTGTGACTACTACGATGAAATCATTAGTGTCTATGAATGAGAGTGAATCGAAGATATCTTATGCATGGGGTTGGAATATCGATGGTATAAAAAATATTAATGGAGGTAATTTTTCTGCTTCCATACCCCTTTGTAACATTCTCGGATTTGCAGAAGATTTTAAGAAAGTAGTGATAAATAGTAGACACGAATTGATATTGTTACGAAGCAATACTAACCTTAACGCTGTAAAACTGAATACCGGTGAAGTCGTAGATGATGTTCAGATAAATAAAATTGTTTGGCGTGTACCGCATGTTAAAGTGTCAGATAAAGAGAAAATTAGTTTGTTAAAACTGCTAGAGAAAGACCGACCGCTCCAGATGATTTTTAGAAATTGGGATCTGTACGAATATCCCACTTTACCTAAAACAACGAAACATACTTGGTCGATTAAAACTTCATCGCAAATAGAGAAACCGAGATATGTCATTATCGGTTTACAGACAAACAGAAAAAACAATGCAAACTCTGATATGTCTCTGTTCGATCACTGTCATATTCGTGATGTTAAAGTGTACCTCAATTCAAACTACTTCCCATATGAAAATCTTAATGTGAATTTTGCTGATAACAGAATTGCTTTATTATACGAGCAATACACTAGATTTCAGCAGTCATATTACGGACGCCGCGCGGAGCCTTTGTTAAGCGAAAAACAATTTAAGGACTTGGCTCCGCTCTTCGTTATTGACTGCTCCAGGCAAGCAGATAACTTGAAAGCAGGCCCTGTTGTGGATGTAAGAGTGGAAATTGAAACTGATTCGGTTATACCTGATCAAACTTCGGCATACTGCCTTATATTAAACGACTGCATAATTGAGTATAAACCGTTAAGCAATACCGTGAGGAAAATATCATGAATCCTGAAACTATAATAGTAGACGTTCAAGGCTTTAAGGACCTCTTCAACAATTTTATAGTAAAAGAATTAGCTTTGGCCACTCGTGATTACACCCAAACCTTCTTAGTTAAGCCTCCATACTTGTTCAGATACTTAACAAGCAATGAACAGAAACAAGTCAAATGGCTAGAAAGAAACAGAGGCATTTATTGGAATGAGGGAAATGTTGACTATAGGGAATTCCATCGTATTATTGTTCCATACTTACAAAATAAAGAAATTCTTGTCAAAGGCTTGGAGAAGGTGCAGTGGATAAAGGAGCTATGTGAAAATTGTAAAGTATCAGAACTTGATGAGAGTCTGTGTCCTAATTTATCTATTTTGCATAAAAAATACTGTAATATAGATTCGAATTTAAATTGTAACAATCATTTAAAGCAATGTGCACTTAAAAATGTATTATGTTTAAAAAAATATTTAGAGTGGTAATGGTAATTAATATGTAACTAACATAAAAGGTTATTGTTGTTTTTTAAATAAAACATGTTTCTCTGGGTTGTATAACAAGTACTGTGGAGGAAAAATAAATAAATTGCAGTAATCTTTTTTCATTGTGCTCGAAAAAATGTGTTGTGTATTAAAAAAAAAAATGGATTTTAATGAAAATGTATTTTAGGTTTATTAAATAAAAAAAATAATTTAATCTTAAATATGTGTTTATTTCATTAGTTGACCTGTCTAATTACATTGTTCCACAATAAAAATAGTTAAATTAAAAGAGTTTATCAAAAATAACTTGAATTACATAACCATAAAGATTCAGCATAAATTTATACACATATAATTATAAATACTCCGCCCCCTAAGACTACCCACTGACCTAACAATCAGTAAACCCAAAAAATATAAAATTAAAAATCACTGTCTATCAAAGTTTTTGAAATTTTTTTAACTAACGATTCCGTATCGTCCATAACACTATCAATAGCATCTTTAACAATGTATTGTGCATTTATTATCACGTTCTCACTTTCACTATCACTGTCACTAGTGTTGTTATTGCAAAGATCAACAACTGATATTTTTATCAGTTTTATCCCGCGTCGATGCAGTTTACTCATCACGAAAGATTTTGTTGGTTGTTTCTTATGGGAAGGCTTTTCCCGACGTTGTCGCCGGGACTTCTTTTCTTTTGTTATTTGACTGCAGTGAGGGGGTTCGTTGCAAATCATCTCAGAAAGTCCTTCGTAAGGATTCTGAGCGTACTGGCTGAACTGAACTTCTGAGTCGCAAATCTGAAACAAAATGATTAACATCTTAATCAGTGAAAATATTTGGTAGGTACCTACATTAAGATTTTAAATTAGTTTAAAATTTAAATATATACATATTTTACTTACCGATGACATGATTATGACGTACACTGATAGACCAAAAAACTATAATATTGTACACAAGTACTCGGTGAGAGTAATATTTTATAAATAACCGAAATATGTACTCTGATGGTTTTAATTATATTGTAAATGTAGCACGTTATGATCATAACACATATTGTTGAAAGTAAATCTTATCCACATACGAATAAAGGTGAAGCTTTGTGGAAGCATGTATAAACTTGAACATCAACAAAATAGCAAGCTTGCATTTATAGTGTTATTTACATACAATATATCACATTTCACTATCGTAAACTAGCATCGCCCTGCGATGTTACCTACGAATTATTATATATTATATATTATAACCTTCGCTCATAATGTAATGGTTAGCAATAATTAATTAAATATTATGTTTAGAAATAAAACAATAAAAAAATAAATATTTAAATTTATTTAATAAACATTAATTACACTTATGTACTTATAATCTACAGATACATAATAATAACTATACCTTATATACTATACTTAAACATCATTAACAAATTCATAGTTGAGTGCCAATGTTCTTATTGCTATTTTAATTCAAATTATTCTAGTTATTTAACTTTTAAATTCACATACAATGTAATTAAGCTTATCAGTTACATAAACAATTATAACTTATTTATCGACGAGCCTGTTGGTCTAGTGGTTAGTGACCCTGACTGCTATGCCTGATTCAATTCATGCATCGACGCGGGATAAAACTGATAAAAATATCAGTTGTTGATCTTTGCAATAACAACACTAGTGACAGTGATAGTGAGAGTGAGAACGTGATAATAAATGCACAATACATTGTTTAAGCTGCTATTGATACATAATATTTAATTAATTATTGCTAACCATTAAATTATGAGCGAAGGTTATAATTTATAATAATTCGTAGGTAACATCGCTGGGCGATACTAGTTTACGATAGTGAAATGTTAATAACACTATAAATGCAAGCTTGCTATTTGTTGAGGTTTGAGTTTATACATGCTGCAACAAAGGTTAACCTTATGAGTATGTAGATAAGATTTACTTTCAATAATATTTTACAACTGATATTTAAATAAATAATGACGAACGTCGAAACGGATGTTGTGATCATATTACATTCTGGATGAAGAAACTTCAACGAGTCGAGGTTTCATTACCTATTATTTAACCAACTTAAAAAAGGAGGATGATGTTTTTGAACAAGTTTCTGATAAATAAAACAAGTACATGGTCACACATTTTATTTATATTTCTGCAATCAGTAACTTATTAAAAATATACTTAAGTATAATATCTATGTATACACTATACATACATAAGTTGACATTTATTTATATTTTCAAACAATTATTAAAATTAAAGTATACAATTTTATCTAATTTAAATCTAACACTAAACTTAATCATATTTAGGTAAATATTTACCTTATTTACAATTGCTTCAAATTAGTTGAGTGGCCCCAGGCCTGCGTTGATATTTTGTTTACAGATATCGCTCGTTTGTCGTCGTTGTTTGATAAGGCAATTTTATTAATACTTTGGGTAAAAATTTCGTGCTTGATAGATTTAAAAATTATATTGTTTTTACGAATCACTCCACCATTAAATAAAATATGTTTGTAGTTCGTAATGTCTAAATCTCTCACTACGCATGCTTTTACTCCCTTTGCTTTTTTAACAATTTTATCTGGGGTTTTTATAGAATATAGTTTTGATCTTAAACCAACAAATTCAGAAATATATTGGCCACCCATTTCATCTTTGAATAGCCCCGGAACTTTTTTGTTATTGAGAGGGATATTAAAAACGTTTTGTTTTTGATAATTGCTGGTATCAAAATACTGCAAAAAATTCAACTTGAGATCGGTATAAAAATCATCAGTATATATTTTGTAGACAAACGAATCGGTATCTGTATAACACAACTGTACTCGGTCTTCATAAAAGGGTTTAATAATATTGTAATGATAGTTGTACATATGTGATTTAGAAAGCTCTAATACAGTGAAACCGATATAAATTGGTTTATCTAGAATAATTTGGTCTGGTTTCATTTGTATTGCAACTAAATTTTCGGATAGAATAGATACACTATGGAAATAGGGGTTGGCTATAAGTCTCTCAGCGGATTTACATTTCTTAGTTCGATTAAATGTGTCATTCCATTGATTAACTAAATGAACGCTTACTCGGTTTTCAGTATTTTCTAATGTTTTGCCGAATACGCTGTTGTTTAACAACTTAAAAAAGTCCTGTTCGAAGGAACTTTTAGCGTTTTGTCTTAACTGTGTATTTAGTTCTATATACTGTTTTAAGTAAGGACTTTGTCTAAACGTAATAACCCTATGAATCTTACGAAGTATTAAACCGTGCTCAAGACACTTTTTTAAATGAACATAATGTATAACGTACCTATACTTATTATATAAATTAGCAATCAGTTTTTTTGTTGTACCTCCAGGCGGTATACATTTTTCAGGACAAAACGGCAGCTCATTGTGAGACTTATGTAAATGTTCAGGATACAAAAGATCGACTTCCAATATATACCCCCATTCAGCGTTGTCCTCAACATGCTCTACACATAATTGATCTATTTCATTTTGGATGAGAAATCTAAAACTAGAATACGGTAAATATTGACACATGCTAAACCCATACAGATTATTACAGTCTAAGTATACTATGAAAGATTGAGGTTCTGTTGCATTACACTCAGGCATATATTTATGATTCGCTTTTGCATATCGATGGGAACACATACACAACCCACCACGGATACCGCTTTGAATCATTCGAACCATGGCTAAATCCGACATGAGTTCTAACTGAACCCCTGTCTTAAGCAACATTGCGTCGAACGACAAACTAGGAGCAGTTATGTAAAACGCCGGATCTAGTTTATAATGCTGTTTACATGTTTTTCGGAATTGTTCGAATATATCAGTTAATAAAAGCACATCTGTTTTTAAATATAAATCTGTATAGTCACCCAAATCGTTAATACTGAACATATTCCAAACGGTTTGAGCATGATTGTAATCGTCATCGCTAATATCTTCGTTGGTTAAAGAATTATGAAAATAACATTTAGGTGGTAACGATTTCTGATCGTAACATTTCCAATCTGACATGTAATCATAAGGATATATGCCTTTCCTTGTTAATAAACTAAATTGTCTTTCATCAGGAAATTGTGATTTTAGATAAACGAAATCTGGTGACTGTAAAGTTTTAGCGAGTTTGTCTAAACTTGCGCCTAAAAAGTTGAACGAATCTAAAAATCTTAATTGTATATACTCATTACTAGCAATAGGAATAAACTTTGTAAACGTTGTGTATTTTTCCTTTGTCTTTGGTATAATTCTAATTTGCCCAGGAATTTGACCTAATTGTTTTATAAATAAATGACAATCATAACCAGATAAATTATGAAAAAATATTGGCACAAATTTAGGTACTTTATTTTGTAAGTTGCAATGTCGATGTGCTGCACCACGATAACGTCCTGAAATATGACAGTGATCCCTTACCCGATCGCTTAAGAGCAAATTTTCACATATATGACAGACAACTGCGTGTCTGAAATCATAAGAATCATTTGTAGTAAATAACATAGGTTCGTTTTTTGTTAAAATGGTATGTAGTGCTTTAAGATCGTCAGTTAAAAATTGTATGAATTTGGAAACACAATCAGTACCTCGATAACATCTATACCCATTATTGGTATTATTAGTAGATGATACGATATTGTAAGCGAACGCAGCAGGCACATGGCGCTGCAAGTTTGATGTCTTGGCGTTTTCGGACTCGTTGTAAGAAATCGGATACAGCAATGTTTCGAAATCAGCGTATATGACAAATGGAACGTCTTGTTTTCTTTCATAATTTTTGAATTTTAAAAATGAACCCTCATCGGGTAATATTGTAACAACACCACCACACGAATGCGTTTCAATTTGATTTAAATTAGGAAAAAATAATAAGCACATCTCGCAAAAATATAATTTACTGTGGTGTCTGGTTATCTGGTTTCTAACTAATCGCGGTAAATCTTTAATTAGACAATAATGAGTGTTTGTATTATTTTCTAAAAATAAGAGATGGATGCTCTTAGATTTCTTAACAAACAACTCTCTCTCTCTCTCTCTCTCTCTCTCTCTCTCTCTCTCTCTCTCTCTCTCTCTCTCTCTTTCTTTTCTTTTTTCTTTCTTTTTTTTTTTTTTTCTTTCTTTTCTTCTTTTTCTTTCTTTAAAACATCGAAATCTGACGTCGATATATTTGGCATCAGCCGCAAACATAACAATGGGAGGGCAACAGCGAACAGCGAAACCTCTTCTCTCCCGTCATACTTCGTGAACCGAGTGGCCAACGGCAGTGAGCGGCGAACGACAAGCACGAACGGCGAGTACTACATAGACTGTAAAGTATACAAAACTGAGGACGCGCGCGTCACCGACTCGTTGGAGCTGTGGAAAAAGGCGTTGGTCCGCATTAAGGTCCAGACCGACGTCAATTCTATACAATGGCGTAAACTACAAGAGTTTATTATATCGACTGATGCTTTATTTCCCGAACCACCAACATATTACGATAAATAATACATTGTTTATCAACGGAATTATAATATTGTAATTTGTGCTTACTAAAAATAAATGAATCTCATTAGCATAAGTGTTTCATTCAACCTACATACATGTACCATCCACTATTGTGATAAGGTTGAAAATCTATTAAAGAAATTTGATAGATTCAAAGCGATGGTGAAATCGGTTCGCCGAGCGATCTGTGTGACAGAATGCTAAGAACTCGAACGAATGAACAAATGAACGAGTCGAGTCGATTAACAATTATTGGGCGTTCTAGACCACTTTCGGCAGCGAGGCGTACTCGCCGAGCGATTTGCCGAAAGTGGCCTAGAATGCCCAATAATATACTACTGACGGACAGACAGACAGACGTGGCGAAACTATAAGGGTTCGTTGTTTACTACGGAACCCTAATAATGTTCACAGTAGCCTCAAGGATAATTTGAGGGACGCAAAACCGCGCTTCTATGCATTCCGGGGTCGATATTTGACTACGTTATTTGATGCTTCGAGGTTTAATTTTGTTCGTGCAATATAATATTTTCATCAGCACTTACCTTAGTTCTCTGGTCCTGGCTTGCTGAGCTGGTCTGGCTAGCGTGACTCTGCCGACACTGGTGTAGGTGGCTCCACAAGGAGTGGCCGCCCCCTCGGAGACCAGCCCTCCGGAAACCAGGACTTCCACGCATGACGCTACAAATGAAGAGAAAAAATAAACAAATGAATGATGAGATTTGACATACCTAAGTTTTGAACACTTTATAGAACAATGAACACATTCACCCGTCTAAATGATTGGTAATTGGATCTGTTCCATAAAATGCTAAAATAGGTGATACAAGAACTAATTTGCATCATTTTTGACCCCGATAACTTGGCGTCCAGAATGGGTTATTTTGAAGATATCGAACATTTTAAGACTTTTTGAAAATTTCCCGCCTCTCGTCCATAACGTTGAACTCATACTTTCCTGATAGAATAAAAACGAATTAATCCTTCGAAATCCAGTTTACTACTTTCTTAGTTTATCTTGGACATCAGTGAAAGAAAACATAATGAGGAAGCACCCTGGACTTATAGTTAATATAAGTCTGAAATCGCCAACCTGTCTTAAGCAAGCGTGGTGATCAATGCTCGTGCCTTCTTATGAGAAAATAATAGACTGCAATAAAATCAATCTGCCTAGCCTTTTCCCAACTATGCTGGGGTCGGCTTCCAGTCTAACCGGATGCAGTTGAATACCAGTATTTTACCTGGAGCGACTGCCTATGTGACCTTCACAACCCAGTAACTGGGTAATACGGCACCCCTTGGTAAGACTGGTTGTCAGACTTTCGGACTTCTGACGACCCGTATCGGCTGTCAAAGGTTCAAGAATGACAGCCGTGACCAACGGCTTAACGTGCTTTCCGAGGCACGGAGAGGTTTCGGTATGTTAAGATGGTCACCCATCCACGGACTGGCCGCGGCAAGCGTAGCTTCACCTGTAGCTTGTGTGTAGCTTCACGAGCCCCTCGCAATATAATAGACTACAGTGGGACATAATAAGCTATCATATTTTTTTTTGCTTCCACTACTCACGTATAAGTTGATGGTGAGCTAACAACTGCAGCTTGTGGACTGATGTGACTCGCGCAAGCCTCAGTAGCAGCTCGTGAGGTGGGGCGCCCTCGCTGCGCCACCCTCGTGCTGCAGGACCCTGAGAGTTCAGCTCGCATGCTGGGTACGAGCTGTCTTCACCTGGGGGAGACGGTTATTTTGAGAAAGTGGGTTCAATTTTGGATACCATGGTATAAGCACGGAATCAACGGAAAAACGTCAACTAATAGTGGGGGAAATAATAACAGGGCATCAAATAATTCGTCCGCATCGCTGTCAACAGGAAAACTGCTCAAGAGGCGTGCCACGTCGCATGGCAATGCAATACTATTTACATATTGTTATTATTATTTTAAGTCTGTTATTTTTTAAATGATGTAAATACGTGTGTGTACTCATAGTGATGTTCTTTTTTATTCAAGCAAGGCAAACCCAAAATGAAGGTCCACCGTAGCGCGTAAACTCCTCAGCCGATGAATGAAATGAGATATCAATCGATTCGTTAGGTCCGAGTGACAAAGGCTACATTTTTACGAACAAAACCAATTTGACGGATATAACATCTATAAAAATATACACATATAATCACGCAAGTAATCTCCAAGGGGTTAGGTAAAGGTGCATCTATAGGTAGTAGGTACACCCACACTTCGCCTTACTTATGTTCAAATCATGATGTTATGTTCAATATGTAATAGGGTGAGCCTATATTGCCATCAACCGGGCACCGGGTGAGATGAAGTGGGCCGTAATCCACCACGCGGGCCCAGTGCGGGTTGGTAGACGTCACATGTCTTCGAATTTTTGGTTCTAGGATATGCCGGTTTCCTCACGATGTTTTCCTTTACCGTTTTGAGAGCAGTGTTGATGAAATTATTTACACAAAGTAAAATTAAAATTAAATTAAATTATTTATTTTTAAGTCAACAAAGATCCATTTATCGTTAGTTAGTTAGTTACAAACAAAAACTTAAAAGCTATGTTAGTGTGTTATTATAAGTAGGTACTAAGAAGAACAATATTTACGTACATAAATGTATCACATTTAAGCTCATTTTGTGTTTATTGTTAAGCGCCTGCCTGGATTCAAGCCTACGAACTACAACTCGTAAGTCGGAGCCATCTTAGTGCAATGCAATTATTATAAATATTTTTTTTTAATAAGGAAGTACATAAAGTTTAATTAAGTTAGACAGAAAATACGTTTATTTGCGGTAAACATGACGCAAAGAACAGAACACGAAAATAATAAGTTGGGGTAAAATATGTGTCACATCCACGCAAAACGGCCATCGCTCAGCATAATGCTGCGACCCTATGCGATTCAGAGCCCCTGCGCTGGTTTTCAGCGACAGCCGAAGTTCTCCTATAGTAACTATCTACGTACTGTAGATGCTACTCCATATGGTTTTAGAATACAACCTTAGTGTTCAAATCATAGATGTATTATTAAAACTAGGTTCAAATTGAACCAGACAAAGATTGAGTTGAAAAGGGTTTACAGTCGCCCCCTGGGCTGTCAAGCGGGCGTTTAGAAGTAAAAATGTTTGATTGAATTCTTATTACTTAATATAGTTAACGGTTTTACCGCAAGGAGCTTTTTATGTGATATGTTTTTTTAAATGGCGTTTTCTGTTTCGTCTGTGTAACGAACTATCTTCCAAAGTTGTCATTCGAAAAGGCTACAAAGACTATTAATAACTTAGCTAGAGTATATGTAATTACGAAGGTGGGCGAGAAGTCGAGAAGCTACAAAAGTGAATAAAATCAACAAAGGAAACGTGGTTAGCGAGAAAATCTAATTTTACATTCAACCTACGCGTGCTACGTAACTTGAACATAATTCCATTTTAAATGGAAATGTAGGTATTTCATGTACAATGTTGTTGTAAATTCCTTCGACATAGTTCATAGTATGAGTTGCAATTTTAATTATTTTAAGTAAAGCGACTGGCGTGCATGGCATTCTCAAAGCGCAGGACACTGAGAACGAAGCGATACGAAGCTAAGTTCGTTTATCTTCGCTCATGTAGCTGTCGCAGTAAGATCGTTATAGCCGTGATATAGTTATATCTCTAGGGATATAGCTTTATACCGTAATATGTTACATGAAAGCGGTCCTAAACTGTCGGAGTGCCCTAATTATTATGTTACTGCGACCAATTTCAACGTAGCGCTCGCTCGGCTCGCGCGTACTTAGTGAAAGTTCTAACCTAACCTATCCTGGTCCGAGTAATAGTTATTTTACTAGATCGTAGTAGTATCATAGTTATAATCCTAGTAAGATAGTTATGAACCGCTATCATATAACTATATTACGGTATATAACTATATCCCGAGGGATATAACTATATCACGGCTATAACTATCTTACTACGACATAGCTACCGCGCCTATTTATACTTCGGTTCATAGTACGCAGTGTGAATTACCGAAGTTTGAAAAGACGCGGTAGCTACATGAGGGAAACTAATCGAACTTAGCATCGTGTCGCATCGTTCTCAGTGTGGCCTGCGCTAAAACCGAGTTCCAATTCATTTGTCTTTCTTGGAAACACATTCTACTTAATAGATTTAACTAGCGAACTAAAATATTAAAAATGAATTGCAATTATAACACTGAATTTGATGTTGTTACCGTTTTAGGTGTAAAAAGGCATTTGGAAAGTTTCAAAACATTTGTTTACATCTAAAACTAAATATTCGGTGTTACGATATTAATTATTGCATTTCATAATCAATATTTTAGATCACTAGTAAGCCATAATGTCTTAATTCCATACAGTAATATTGCGAAATTATGTAATCAAAACAGGTAAATTTTTGACAGCTATTTGCAACGTTGACAACTTTTAGGATAAACGTTCCCAAGTTGTTTCCATTTATTTTCAATATACTACTGCTTGTTTTCCGTCATGACATAAAAAAATATACCTACTATACTCGGAATTTTAATTCGATTCCAGATTTGACAATTTCAGTGTTGCAACGTTATGACAAGTACTAAATAGTGACGTTGCGAAATTATTCGATATGGAAATGGAATATTTCCAGATCGATTCTTCTCGTTTATAATTTTAGTCTCGTAAACTAAGTATATCAGGAAATTAAATATTTCTGAACCGATAATTTAGTTTTGACGATTAATTAACGATCTGAGACTTTTTTTTTATAATTGTGTGTGAAATAAATAAAAAAATGTGATCATGAAGGAACATGACAAATAAAACAGATAGATGTATAATGATAATAATTTATTTTATAAATTGTCGCCGTCATCGCTATCGCTATCGCTGTCACACACTGATGGCACACACACTGATTGTTTATCGATTTTTGTGTTCATCACTACACTATTATATGTGGTATCATTATTTCACAAAATGACAGTAGCTAATGTCAAATCTGGAATCGAATTAAAATTCCGAGTATAGTTGTTAGATACGGCAGTGCTATAGCTTCAAAGCAACAAGATAGCTAATTACGCAACACATTTTCGTTGACAGTTCCGACTAATCTGTTTCAATTTGACAGATCAACAACATTCATTGTGTTATTTACAGATTCAGATTCAGATTCAGATTCAGATTCAGATTCAGATTCTTTATTTGTTAACATAGGTAGTTACAAACAGGTGTTACATTGTCATATGCGCTCTATGTTTTGCCATTTGGCGTACAAATATGATGATCAATTTTACATTTAATTATTAATTATCTACGTGCAACAAATACTTTTATGAGTTTAAATTATAAAAAACAAGAATGCTAAAGTGTAAGCGATTCATAAATATTTTCAAATTGTCAACAATAAAATTTAAGAAAAATTATATATTTTTTTTTTTTTTTCCTGACATTTTTATTTTTGTTACTCGTAAGTAACAAAAATAATAATGTCAGTCATAAAATTTAAAATTAATACAGAAATGTCAAAACAATTATTAAACTATTCCTTCAGTGTCAACAATTAAATCTAAGGTAGCACATAAATGTTAAATGTATTATAATAATGTCAATGGATTGCAATGTCGATTAGTTAAAATAAATACAGTAATGTCAAAATAGATGACCTAACACTTATTATCTATAGGAGGCATTATAGAACTGTCGTCCAAATATTCCTTTAGCGAGTAGTAACATTTATCAATTAATATTTTCATAAGCACTCTTTTGAATTTGTCCAGGTTTAACGATTTCAATGTCTCAGGCAGCTTGTTAAATATTTTTGTGGCCATACAGAAAGTGCTTTTATTCATTAAGGCTGTTTTACCATGTGTGATTTCAAGCTCTAACTCATTTTTGTCACGTAGTTTGCGATAGTGACTTTTAAAAGCTAATTTGTACTGTGAGATGTGTGTTTTGACAAATATATTTGTTTCGTAGATATACAGTGATGGTAGGGTAAGAATGTTCAGGCTTTTAAAGAACGGTTGACAACTATCGGTGCTATTTAGGCCACACATGGATCTAATACATTTTTTTTGAGCTCTAAATACAAAATCTCTATCGACGGAGTTGCCCCAATACATTATGCCATACCTAAGTGTTGATGCAACATAACCATGATAAGCCGTTAGTACAGATTCTAGGCTGACAGTCTTTGATAGTTTAAATAGAACGTATGCAAATCTATTAATTTTTTTACAAATTTCATCTGTCTGTGATCTCCACTGATCTTACGTTGTTGAGCAGAGTTTTTTTTCGAACGTACGAAGCAATGGCTTAGCAATCAGTTTCAAAACGATTCAGATTCTGATTGATCGTGTATTACGTACTTAGGGTACAGGTGCTAACTCAATCGACCTCATTATTAATAATAAAGGAGTTTATCGAACTCTATCCAACGAACAGAACTATAATAAAAACAATCTCGTATCGATCGATCCTGACGGCTGTGGCTTTCCATTTTTAATGGAATAATTCAGTCGTTGACGAAGAATAGTTCACGTCAAGTTATGTATGCCTAGTAACTACCTAGCAGTGATAGCCTAGTGGTGTCTGTCAGACTGCCAAGTCATAGTTCGAACCCAAGGCACGCACCTCTGACTTTTCGGATTCATGTGCGTATTGTAATTATCACTTGCTTCAAAAACGGTGAAGGAAAACATCGTGACGAAACCGGCATGCCTGAGAGATATTTCTCGACGGCATGTGAATCCAAGGCCCATGGGCGGCTTTAAAACACTGAGGTTGGTTACCTTTTTACATAGGTAGGCCAAAGGATTGCTTCCTCCTCAATTTAAAAAAAAAAGTGCTATACCTACAAGAAATGCAACTACACGACGTAGGCTCACGCTCGTCAACTTGATCATACTAACTCAAGATGTTGACCTGACAAACTGCAAAATTATATCTGCCGCAAATGTCCATCTAACACACTGTTATACAAGTAAACTCATGATATCGACGAAACTAGGCTAACCTGTATTCATTATAAGTTAGTAGTTAAGTATAGTATCCAATAATAATATACAATGCCGCCCATAAGCATTTGACCGCCCGTATTTTTCTGAATATACATGAAAAATTATAAGTTAAGCTTTTAGAAATAATAAACAGAATCCAAATCGAGCCAATAAAATCGGAGATATGGCAAAAAATGTAAAAGCAAGGTCATAAACGCTACTCAAAAAATTTAAAGTAAATAACATGAAAGATATAAAAGATAGCAAGTTAATTTTCGATAACTTTTCATGAATATTCAGAAAAATACGGGCGGTCCCAAGCCCATGGGCGACATTATAATGTTAAGAACAAATTGTAACTGTACGCAAATTATGAAAATGTAACTTGTTTGTAGACGCCTTGGTAGCTTGGGTTGACTAGCACGCGTAGTATGACCACCGTAGAAACGGGTTTTGCCGACGGAAGAATAATTAATAATCTATTCTTCCGTCGACAAAACCTATATATTTGTAATTACGTTCTCGAAATCGGCTCTAACGATTTCGATGAAAGTTGCAATATAGGGGTTTACGGGGGCGAAAAATCGATCTAGCTAGGTCTCATATCTGGGAAAATCCGTTTTCTCTATTTTCACAGCCCCGGGAATGTGATGCAACGTTGGTATACCTGGATGATAATATGTTTATCTATTTTCACACGAGAAGGGCTCGGTCGACCAGTACCCTAATTGCGTAATACACAATCAATCAAAATCTGAATTATTTTGAAACAGAATGCTAATCCATTGATTGAGAAGATCGAAAAAAAAATCTGATCAACAACGTAAATAATGCAATGAATGTTGTTGAACTGTCAATATGAAACAGATTAGTCATAATCGGTTACGAAAATGTGTTGCGTAATTAGATAGCAGCTAAGTATAATAAATAAATTAAGATATACCTACCTACCGATGAGAAATAAAGTACCGATGTTTCATAAACCTAGACGTACGACATAATGTTTTCAAAACAACCAAACGTCCTATATTTTAACACCCATTTGACAATCTAAACATCACTCACGGAGTTTTCCACTTTTCCTTCATCAAATAGAGTCCATAATTGATAGTACGGAACTTTCATTAGTGTAATAGGTAGTCACTGGATACTCACAGCCTGTACTTACCTACTGAATCAATGATAGCATTCACTAATTGCTGCTACAGTTCGATTTTAATGAAAAAGGGACTTTGTTAGCAGAGTGTAGAGTTGGTTTTTGATTCATTGTTATTTTATTTGTTAAATGTTTGATCATATCGTTTCGAGTTGACGATAAAATATTGGTCGGGTTTTGTCTTATTGTTCTAGTGTTTTGAATAACGCCAAAATAAGTTTCCATAAACTCATTCTTGATCATTAACGACTTGACTATTCTTTATCGAGTTCTCATTCGCGGATTTGGACCTTTAGGGCCTCGAAAAGAGCTTTCAAAGCGTTTCGTATTTCTATAAAGACTTTCAAGAGGATTGATAGTGTCAATCCAGTACATTTTTTTAATTTCCGTCATTGATAACGCTGATAAAATGTATGCCACTTTGTCTAAATAGGCACAGCATAAATAAGTAACAGTATTATATCTTCATAGAAATCGGCTGAAACGACGCACTTCAAAATCTCAGAGTATCATCAGTACGCAACAGTATTGAGTGTGAGTGTCAGGTACTTTATTTATACTTTAGGGGCATGAGGAACAGGGTGTAAAGTTCACTCATCTACCGTAGAAAAGGGAGGATCCTCCGACCAGACGGGTGTCGTTTCTGGCGGGCAACTGCCCAGAGGTTGAAGTCGGGAGGTTGTATATATGTCCATAGCGCGGTAAACTCTAATTGCGCGATGCAGGATTTGTGTGACGTCAGGTCTTTGATGCGTAGTTCGCATGTGGTGATGTAGATGCTGCCACAATACTGTGAGACTGTGGCAACAACATAGTTTTTCACATAGGTAAGGTGCTATCATCTCATCTCACTAATAATAATGCCTGTGACGATGTTTTCATGTAGGTATCAATGACTGAATAGATGATTTGCATGAAAGACACACAAAAACCTTTCTGTGCGCCTTTTGTGCAAATGTTGTACCGAATTCACATAAGATTTTTTTTTATCCGGGTCCATGAAAGAAATTCACCTTGGATGCGAGCAAAACCTTTGGCAACAGCCAGTAGCCTATAAGTTTAGAGCCAAACTGATCAAGGCCGGGACTACGTGAAGGTCAATTCATCTGCAGATTAGGTACATAGATACGTTTAAGAGCCGGGGTCATGATTGCGGGTTGAAAATGTACGCGAATTGATGCCGAAACGGTGTCTTATAAGTCTTAACCCAGCCTAACACGGTCTCCAACTAAGTATAAAATAAACTGTCTAAGTATCAATAAACAAATTCACTGTTCGCTAAGTATAAAAGACAACAAAGACTGAGGAAAAATGATGACGGCCGGTCTATAGACGTAAAGATGAATATTTGAAAGAATGAAAAGGTAAATTTGTCTCTTTGACTAGATTGGCAAGGACCTACGATGTACTTATAAAATTGCAGCTATGCACATCACACAGGTTTTAAAATACTTAAACTATTTTTGTAAACCATTTTTTAATAAATAAATTTATACTATCAGTATAAAAATAAATAAAAATACTTACTTGTAGCATAGACCACGTGAAACGGAATGCGTTTGGGCATTTTTAGGAACAATTTAAAACACTACCTCATTATTTTTAAATCTAAATAGATATTCACTTCCATAACTACGAATATTATTGTACTAATTGAAAACAAAACACTGTAAAATCATTTGGAAACACATTACTTTTGTTAGAAACATATTTTGGTTATTTTCTTTAAATAATTTACATTCTAAAGGTAAATAAAGAGTGTTCAATGTTAGATTATTGACGGACTGTGTGTTAGAATAATAGTGTGAAGGAGTGAAGTTGCTCCGAACTGGGGACTGTGAATTAATCAATATTGGCGCGGCTGAGTTCTCGCGGTAGATTGCCGCGCAGGCCGCAATGATGGTGGCGCCATCTTTTATCGAAATAACGTAATTAGAGAAAAAATTGCGGTAATGTTAAAGTTAACCGTTAATCGGTTTGACTAGGCATTTTCTTTAGATATAGAAGAACCTATACTAATCAGTGTCATTATTAAACAAATAAGTACCAAATCTTATCATAAATAAAATAAAACTACGCACTTCTCCAATCGTAGCACCGCCGCGCGACGCAAATGATTTTTTTAAATGATATATTTATAAAAGTAGTAAGTAGTTAAATCTATAAGGAAAGTTTATATTTATATACACGGTGGCAGGGACATCGACGCGAAAACGGTTACCATGGATCCAGTACATGATTCTGAAACATCTGCGTGGAAATGTATCGTCGTTTATAAAAAAAAAAAAATCTGCTGTTCCATATATTTTGACCGAGTAGGTATTCCACTCTACTATGAAACAGCCGCCGATTCATGAATCATGTACTGAATCCATGGTAAAAGATTTCGCGTCGCCCTGCAACCCTGTATATAAACAGGACTATTTACAAAAAGCGCTGGGATTCCCCCCCCACCCTCCTCCCCCGCTTACACCGGCAGGGTGGTGCAGATGACCACTAGGTATGCCTGTGCCAAGCGGCTTCCTTTGTTGAAGATTTGCAACGTTCATAGACCAAGTACAAGTTGCAATTTTTTTTAAATTACGCATCCGAGTTACCCACATTAGGGATAATCGCAGGGGTCAACCTAACCACAGTGCAATGGGAAGGCCTCGCCCTGGGGGAACAGTAGCACAGAAGCGCTGAATAGTAGCTGAATCACTGTTCACAATGGAATCTTCAGCTGAATAAACCTGATGAATAAGAGCGTTAGAGGCGCCTACTCAGCTGATATAACTCTGATTTGGGCACAAATTAATCAGCTGTTAGCTGAATAATGGAGCTGGTTGCACTATATCAGCGTTATTTGAGCATTATTAAAGGTAACAGTCGCCCCAAGAGCTGAATAATGACTGATTATCAGGGTATGTGTTACCTTTTATAAACCACAAGGGCTGAATAATAGATTACTTATTACCTATTTTTCAGCACAAAATGCACTCCAGGATATTAGTAACTCTTTTATGGAGCTGACAATTCACAAGTGGCAAAATTGTGAATAATTTTCACCCTACTACTGATTATTTTGATATGTTTTGTGTGAACCATTTTGTAAAGTGTTTGTGGGAAATATAGGCAAATATATGTTATCGGTAAGTAAAACTTTGTTTTTCCTCCATGTCCAGGAAGTTCGAATGGGAAAGAGAGTTTATTGTCAAATACTATATAATAATAGACGAAAATTTTCACGCGCTCTCAAAATATCACTGTTTACTTGAAAATTATAGTATAAAATAGGTTGATGATATTATTATAAAAAATTAAGTCTTTTTATTTTTCCTTTGTAATTTGACAATAAGCTGTTTACGTGTAAAATCATTACATTTCCTATTCAAATTCTGTTGTTATTTTCGTTGACTAAACAAAAACTAATTGTTATTATATTGTATACATAGGTTAGAATCTAAAAAATGGCAGACAAGCAATGTGTACCGTATTAACCACAATCAAACGGCATGAGCAGTTTAAGTGTCCACTCGTGGTACATGAATCAGTAACGAGCTGTTACGAGTGGTTCTTGTGTTACACAAGTCAGCTACAGATTCATGTAAAGCTTGATAGTGGGTAACATGTATGCAAATAACTGTAGGTAATCATCAGTGAACCGATAAACTCTGCAGGAATTTTAGGGATCCGCGAATTAAGCCTCATCATCATCACATCATCCTATATTTTTTGGATTAGCGTATGTTAATCATGTACTTAGTAAGTATCAAAGTTTTCTCCACCAAAGTAGACATAATTAGGTAAAACTTTTTAAAAGCTCAGGCTTTTAAACAGTGTGGTCATTGTGAAATGAACGATGAACGATCTAAGTGCAGTCAGAGTATGAGTCTATGGCGAACATTACACGATAGGTTTTGCTGTCAGTTTTGCCACAGACAAAATGAGGTGAGGCGCGGGAACACCCCCCCTCCTCGCCTCGCTATCCTATCGGCCGACGTGCGACGGACCGCAGTCGGGTGTGTATCGCGGATTGGACTTATCGTTACTTTCATTCGTGCACAGACGTATTGTTTTAATCGTAAACTAATTCCAGTTGGTACGTCTTGTTTAGTTTTATGCATGGAGCGTTCGGGTGGGACAGTCCATACACAGTAGATAGGTAAAAAAGAAATTACGTACATTATACCTATTTAATTATCAATTGTTTTTCTTTTCAGAGAAATATTATGGCTTTTAAAATAGTACAGACGATCGAGTACGATGTACCTAAACTGACCATCGTTCCCACCTTGTGGGAATCGAAAGGGATTGTCCGCTGGCCACCAAAAAATATCAAATTTGCATCTAAATTAATAAAAGACGGTCATTCTAGTCCAGGACCAGAATGGAACTCGTACAAATGTGTTTTAAAGAGAAATTTTATACCTACATACGAAGAGGCAGATAAGGAATTGCGTCGAATGGAACAAAATACGGATACCGACGACAATGCCCACTGCAGCGTGCCGGGAACATCGAATCCATATGCCGCTGATGGCGAAATAAATTTCGACGCGTTGGCGCAAGATTTGACACAATTGGTAAGATTTTTGTTTGATATTGTAGTGTCTGTAGTAAGTTAGGACTTTAAGATCCAGCTATTAAACGCTACTTCACAATAATTAAAGTTTAAGTATATTAACCAGAATAGGTATAGGTAAATTATTAGCACTTTGCGACTTAATTCCCATGGATGTCCAAAGTCTAAACTAATATTATAAAGAGATAAAGTTTGTTTTTTATTTGTATTGCATTATTTTTGATCGAATACTACCATAAAAAGATAGACATATGGTTTTTTTTTTTTTTTGGGTGGGAAATCATCCAATGACTTCTCCCGCTCTGGGTGGAGCGGGAGGGCGTGTCAGACTCTTACTGACTAAAACCCACCCGTATTCCTTCGGTTGCCTGTACATTGCCGGGGCCACGGTAACCCCGTAAGGGCCGTAGGACACACCCGCAGCCGCGTCGATTGTGCTGACATCTCTTTGAGGCGCGCGTGGAACACTACGCGCCGTCGACCCGGGCCTGGTCCTTATCGGACGGTGAGCTACCCATTGCTCTCCGTCCGCAAATAGACATATGCTGTCGCGGACTTTTGATAAGAACTTTTTAGGGGGAATATTTCTATCATACTGCATTTTCGCGTAACTTCAACCCTTTACGCAGCGTAAGCTCTCAAAAAGGATTATTTTTTCCGTTTTTGCTACATTTTTCATTGTTGTTCCGTTCCTATTGGTCATAGTGTGATGTTAAAGAGCCTATGTTACTAAAAGGTCATAAAGCTTTATAATTGTGAAAGAATTTAAAAAATCGGTTGAGTAGTTTCTATGTTAAATCGTAACATACAAACAAACAAACAAAAAATCAAATCTTTCCTCTTTATAATATTAGTTTAGATATGGATATTATTATTATCATTATTAAGTGTAGATATAGCGATGTGCGCGCAAGTAATGTTTCGATGCGTACATGTTCCGTGTTAGTTGAAAGGAAGTAATGTATCTGTTACGTAGTACCTAACTAATACTCAATATATGCTTGCGTCACAAATTAAATTGATGTGCTTATTTAATCATTTAGTTTAATCACTTCATGTTACAGGATAATCCACCACCGTCAGCCAGCGACAGTCGCGCTTTAACAACAAATGTATTTTGTCAGCAGCAAGACACTATTCAGGTATTCAACTCAGAAGATATACAAACTGTGATTACTAATCAAGCCGCGATGTTAGAAAAGCTTAATGTAGTTGTGGAAAATCAAAAAAAAATTGCACTTAAGCTGGCTTCCTTAACAATACAATTGGAGGAAACAAAAGCATCAATATCTCAGGAGAAGGAAAGACCAGTAAATGTTACATTGCTGCAAGACCAATTAGGAACGGAAGAAGAGAATGAAAGTTTTTGTATACAGCCCATTGAAAACCAGCAGCAATTTGAAATGTTGGAAACGGATCTAGCTGATAAGGCCAAAAAAAAGAAGCTTTCCAAAACATTATCATTGTTGTGCTCATCTAAAGTGGGTAGCGGCACGACGTGCGCATACAAACTACTGGATATACTTTTCTCCAAAAATTTTCTTTGTCAGTGTTCATGGTCCGGTGGTAGCAAAGGAGAAATTTCTAAAATTCCCTTTAAAAATTACAAGAACATTAGGAAATTTTTCTTTGAAATTGTCAATTCTTGGGACTCAAACTTTACGGATGATGACGCCGAAAAGTTTTTGAAGCTAGCCATAAAGAATGCTTCTAAACGTAAATTAATGAAAGGGTTACGACAATCATCAAAACGAACCCGCAAAAGTAGAAACCGCGGAGAGGAATTACATTATAATGCCAGTAATAACAGCGAAGAACTTCAAGTTGGTGATGAAGATAATGGTAATAATGGAGAAGAACCTCAAGCAGGCAAAAAAAGAGAACAACTTGAAACAGCTTCAAATGGTGACAACAACGAACAGACGAGAAGCGACGAAAGTATGGACCTATGCTAATTTTTATACCAAAACTTAAGCATACTCATACACGCAGACAAAACATGCACACACGCACACAAATGTATCCTCACACATGTTTTACATATATGTCGTGGCTAGATCATAGAAATTGATCACTTCATGATATGGTCAACTAAAATTGGCCAGATCGTTTAAATGATTACATTTGATGATACGTCAATCCTCGTTTGGCTATGTCATTGATGTAGGATTTCTATGATAATTAAAAGTCTAAAGAAAGAAGGCCAAACGAGGATTAACATATCATCAAAGTTTAAAGTTTAAAAAGATCTGGGCAATTTTAGTTGGCCATAATATCATGAAGTGATCAATTTCTATGATCTAGCCACGACATATACATTTTAACAAAATGATTGTTTTTGTTTTTGTTGTTTGCGGGCCGAAAGGTTCTGGAATGGCGACCGCGTACCGGAAGACGTAGCCTGGGAGGCCTCCCACAAGATGGACCGATGACCTTGTGAAGGCCGCGGGAACCCGCAGGATGCGGGAAGCACAGAATCGGTCGAAGTGGCGGTGCTTGGGGGAGGCCTATGTCCAGCAGTGGACGTCTTTTGGCTGAAATGATGATGATGATGATGATGATGATGATTGTTTTTGTGATAAAAAATATTATAATTGTTCGTTTATGTTTAGATTACGTTGATTTTTGAACAGTTGTGAAATCATTTACAGAAATTGTTAGGAAACGTTCCGTAAAAGAGAAATCTTGTTATAATATATTTTGTTTTAAATGCAAGACTGAATAAGATGACTGTTGTTAATTATTTCTACTAAATAGATATAAGTAACGACTGATTAATAATAATTGCTCTAAACTAGATTCTTAAGTGTGAACAATTTTTATGTAGATACCTACATACCTACTTGTTAAATATAAGAAAAACTTCCTACTAGATAGATATGAATAACGGGCGAATGAAAAGGGTTTATGTTTCCACTATGAGAAAGCCTCTACACGTCTACAGATGCGTCCGCGGACGATGACAGATGCATCAGCAGACGGATCACCACGACCCGTCTGCACGTCTGTAGGTCGAGCAGTCTATGCTATTATAATAGTACACAATACAACATTTTTATTTTTATGGTATTTATTTTTAAATTTTATATAAATAATCTAAAATACATAATATTTATAAAAAAAACTAAATAAATTAATAGCTGTGGCAGCTACGGTCTCAATATCCATTGTTGGAATATTACGTACGAGTTGCGTCTGTCGAGTATAAGCATAGACTGCTCGACCTACAGACGTGTGGACGGCTCGTGGTGATCCGTCTGCTGATGCATCTGCCAACGTCCACGGACGCGTCTGTAGACGTGTAGAGGGGGCTTAACGGGTATCTCCAACCAACTACCGTATCTCACAATATTGTTTTAAATAAGAAAATGTTACCGTGTATGCTACCTTCTAGTTAGATAAAAATAGTAGTCCACTGATTAGCTTTAATTTGCCCTTTAAACATAAATAAACGTCAGGAACGACTAGGTACCTAAAATTGATATTTTTGTGATTTTATTTGGATGTGATATTTTCTTATGTGGATAGGATAATAAATAAAAGTACAAAATAATCAGAACCTCAAGTATTTTATTTTCTTACATTGTATGTATTAATGGAATAAAATAGTTATATTCTCCATGGGGAATACAAACTAATTTGCATTTTACTTCTTTGGGATCTAAAACACCCATAGTAGTATCGCCAATTCGTGAGTATTTGTATATACCAAGACGAGAAGATTTGATAGGATATTCAAAAACATCCTCTTTGCTATTTAAACGGTAACCTTTTATGGACACAACATTAAGTTCTTCAGTGATCGAACTTATTTCGAAAATATCACTATGTACTGTGAATAAATATCTGTCTTCTGTTTTTGAAGATAATCTAAAATCTTGATAATTTAAAATGGGGATGTTTTTTTTACTCCTCGAGATAAATGGATACGTAGCGTACTTCTTTTTCTCTAGGTCAGTATTTTTTCCACAATTCTCATCATCTTCAATTAACCTTTTGGCCACTTGTGACAGTGGATTTTTGCCAACCCTGAGCATTTGCTTGATCATATATAATTTGTTCTCAAATGGATATGCGTTAAAAGTATTTAGTGATCCGTACATTTCAACTTCAGCAGTAACGTGCAGTAAATTGTGGACATTACTGGTTACATATGCTGCTCCGTAGAAATCTTTATAATGTTTAACATAGTGTCTCAAAAGTTCTTCAGACACAGGTAACAAATAATGGTGAGCTTCACTGGAACAAATGGTTATTCCGCAGTAGAGCATCAAAAAGTGTGAAAACGCATTAGATGGCAAAACATCACGCAGAATAACTAAGCTGAGATAGTAAAAGAAAGATCTAAATTCCGATGCTTTCCAATACGCTAAAAAATCGAGGTTCCGCACTGAACGGTGAATTTCAAATGGTAATTTACATTGGTTTAAAAAATTCCTAACTGTTTCAATGTCAGTGGCACGCCATTTTGTGATGTATTTTCCAAAATTACCATCACGCCAACCTATAAGCATTCTTTTCATGATCCCTAAATCGATAAGGTGTAGTGAGTCGCTGACTGGAATATTCTTTACCATATCAATTGGCAGTCTTAGCAATGGTGAGTCAGTTTTATGGTGCGCACCATAAGCTTTGTTCCGGAACCCATCATCAGTTCTATTGGCACATCTGGAGTCGGCAAAGACTACGGTATGCGAAGTGTGTGAATACTCTCCAACTGTAACACATTTCAGACAACCATTCTTCCCGTTGAAATTACAAACACCTGTAACAGATAGAGAAGTAGGTACTTATAATATGTTGACAAATATGTTAAAATTCGACTAACTGATGTGAGCAGTAGGTACCTTTTATATAAGCTCTGGCAGGTGAGTCACAAATGAAACACCGTATCTTTATTGTGAACTTTCTTCCAGAATTCTGAAAGTAAATACCATCCCGAAGCAATACTTCCATTTCATTAATAAAATCTTCTAAATAAGTATTCAAATTTTTCGGTTTACCTATTCCAAAATAAATGCCAATAACAAATGGCCTGAAGCAAGGATTCTCGAAAACGTTGCAAAGTATAGGCCAAAACTCTTTTTTAGAACTTTTGAAGATTGGTAAACCATCCATGTTTATATTCAACGAAATTGTTTCTGGAGCTTCTTCCCAACAAAGCAATATTTTTTGTAAAGGTATTATTATTCCATTGTGCCAGTATTCACCTCCTTCGATTATTTTTAAGGTGATTTGTCTGGGTGTAGCTAAAATAGTCCTGGGGTCATTAGGTAATGTATCTGGAATAAATTCATTGATAATTTTTGACAGATCCTTTAAAGCTGTGTGTGCAATATTTTTTTGAATGGCCCATTTTCTTATATTTTCTCGAAATTTTTCTTTTTTATCATAATTACTACATACATTGTCACTGTCTGAACTTACAGAATAGTTAGATCTATCTGCCCATCTATATTCATTGTCATTACTGCACAATACGTTACCACTATCTTTTAACATTCGCTGTATACTTGAAGAGTTTTGTCCATCTAAATCTGCACGTGCTTTTACACCAACATTTTCGAATACGGAACCCTCCTGTTCTAAAATTTCATTCACACTTGGACCATTTTTCACAAAACGTGTAGCCTGTTCAATGTTCACTGTATCATCTGTATTTCTGTTCAGAATCCTCAAATATTCTGCATTAATTTTTCGGCGTATTCCGCCAGTCCTTTTTTTATATTTCCACATATCACAATATCTTAAACGACGCGATTAGTATACTTACCTACGAAGCGCTGAATAAAGAAGTCTTCAAGGTCTTATTTAACGGCACTAGTAGATTAATTGTCAACGATAGTACAAGTATTCAGCTCTCACGGAGATTATTGGTAGCATGTGAGCTAATATAGAGCAGTTTGCTTTAACTTAGCATCATATAATGTTCACCCATAGTGATCATGTGGGCTTTATAAGAGCTATTATACGATTGCGTGTAACAAGCTGATTAACATTACACAAATTCCACTGTGTGCAGCAAAAAGCATTATATCTTTGTTATTTGAAGCCACAGAATAACTGATTACATTACAGTAGCTCACGTGTTATTTCTTAAAATGCAAGTGGTCTAAGGGTACACTTGTGGTCTTCAATTCAGAATATAGCTTAGTTAAAGTCCACAAAAAACCTTTAAATTGATTTTACTGAACTTGTTACCTATATCAACGCTGCAAGCGTTACAGTGTGGTTTCCGTGACGCATAATAACGTTCTTATTCAGGTGAAAGCTCACTTTTCACCTATTGCAGGTCGAGTGTACTGTAATAACTCTTCATAAGTGCTAAAGTTACCGATGTTACCTCTTGTGACATCTTATACTGCAGTTTTGTGCTACTTGGGCGCCTTTTTGATCACGGTATCCCCTATGCCAGGTTAGTATAACGTTGCGACAGATAGTTACGTCCCTGTGTTTAAGTCCCTCAAACTATTAACTTTCCCGGCTATGTACCTACGTTTTAGAAATCGAAATTTTCGTTAAAAGTAACATTAACTTTTTCACTGCAGTGTCAAAAGATAGAAAGAGACCTATTAGAAGTCAGTATAAATATCTACAAAATGTTGAGAGTTGTAATACTGTTTTACAAAAAAAAGTGTTATTAGTATGGGCCCAATAATATACAACCTTAGTTTTTGTTTACACTAAACCTCTTAAGGGGTCATTGTACTCATTATTATGAACAACTTTCACTATGGGAACAACGCTGAAATCGCGAAAAAAAAGTCAGCTGTTCCCTACATTTATGTTCGTCTATCTCGTCGAAATGTAGGGAACAGCAGATTTTTTTTTCGAAAACTAATGTTGTATAATAAAATACCTAACATAATTAAAAATTACACAATTCAAACATTTTAAAAGAAACTGACAGCTTTATTAATTGTAAAATACTAATAATCTATGAATTAATTTCTAAGTGACACTGACTTTAAAAGTACTGAATAATTTAATGTAATTTAATTTGACACACCTAATTATGACATTGTTTCAATTTATTTAATTTTAATGCCTATTGTATTCTAGATTATTTACATATATTTTTTATAATATGAATGTACCATGCCGTGTCATTACTACAATTTAATTATTAAATAATAATATTGCATGCCTATTATATGGTAGATTGCACAAGGATCAACTGCTAAACTGTCACATCTTAAAATTTAGAATTTCTTTATTTTGCATAAAATATGGTACAGAATAGTTCTTAACTTAAATTTAAGAAGTTTCACATATTTTACTTACTTACTATTTCAGCATGCAAAAAATACCTTATAATAAAATTATATACAAAAACACTTCAATTGTTACTATTGAGATGCTTATTTAGTGTACCTGAAATCTATGCAAATAAATGTTTAGTCACTTACTTACCTACTAGATTTGCCAATGACATTAAAACAACCACGATATTAGATTGAAAAGAACCTAACTAAAGTTGGCTGGATATATATTTTTTTTATTTAGTTATATAGCTTCTAATGAATAGCTCCATCTAGCGAGCCAGTAGGTACTTTCAGTACGTTTAATTAATTTTTTGTACATAGTTTGTATAGTTCGTGCTTGTTCCAAATTCAAAATGTTTTTATTCACTTGTGAGTAAAAGAGAGTTTTATTCACTGTTATCGATGAATAAAATGCCCTTTTTCGAGTGGCAATAGTAAAAAACAACATATAAAAGTGATTGATTTATCTATATCTTCAAACTTTAAAACTTTATCAAGAAAAGCTGCCAGTATCAATATTGTCTATATGACGTGCCCAACCAAGGTACCTACCATAAAATACATGTCTTTGGCCGATGTCCGTAGACATTATTCTGCCTCTTATTAAAAATGTGTAGTTTCTTCAATGTGTGACACCATTTCATGGGAGTGCTCCACTTCTGGACATACCCCTATTAAGTATCCTACACTATATTATACACATCCATATTATGAACGGTCCTGTTTAATTTGATATGGCCCTAGAGTATTTAGAACCAATTCTCTATTTATGTTAAAACGAGCTGCACCCCGCGGTTTCACAAGTCTCGATCCCGTGGGAATATCGGGATGAAAAGTAGTACTATATCCGTCTCCAGTTAAAGGTCTACCCGTGTGCCAAAATTCATCCAAATCCGTTCAGCCGTTTTAGCGTGAAAGCGTAACAAACAAACTCACTTTCGCATTAAACCCACGTTCGCACGGACGTATAAATATAGCGGCGGGATTTTATCGCGCACTGGACTTTCAACCCTCCGCGCTAAGCAGAGCGTTGAAAATCCTGGGCTTATATTATTACTTATGATTAAGATGGAAAGCGACAAACTTGGAAGTATCGCTCGCCAGCCGCTGCTGGCCGCGGCACCGCTACCTCGCTCGCTCAGCTCGCGCGCGTTTGTTCCACAAGCGGTGTGTTTTTTTTTTTTTAATACTACTTACTTATAAGTGTTATGTTGCATTTCACGTAAGGCGTGAAGTGCAACATAACACACACGTAGTAAATAATAGAACACTAAACCTTAATAAGCTGTTATAAATTAATTACGTTGTATTTAATTTAAAAAATAGCACAATAGGTATAATTAAAGGAAAAATTATAATTCATACTTTGCATAAAAAAATCAGAAAGGGTTGCACACCCCTGTCTCGGAATCTTGGCGCAAATCTAATGCCGGGAACCCTCCCGGAGGGTCCACTTGCAAAATGTGTGGCGGTATGGCTCTACAAAAATGGTTGGAGTCGAAATAGTTAAATACAAAAACGGAAAAAAAACCCACGGCTAGAATGTAATTTTTTATTAATTATATTAATTGTGTATGTTTAAAATACGTAATGTAGTATACGTGGTTTCAATTAATGTGATAACCTAATCGCCACACTACTTTCATATGCATTTAGTAAATAGCTGTTATTTTGACATTACAAACAGGCAATTCCATTTTATTTATTTGTAGGTATGTAAAAAAGAAGGTAAAGAAGTATTCAACTTACGCTTAAATGCACACATTTAAGCGTAAGTTGAATACTTCTTTAAGTAATCTGCGTGTTCAAAAATGGCTGGTTAGCATGCCCCGCAACATTGGCAGCATCTTGCTCAACATTGGTGGCGTGCTGGTAAAGTTGCCGGTGGTGAGCCGATAGGTCAGCCCCAGTCTCCTCATTTCGTCGCAAATTGAAGTTGATTGTTGTCCTCTAAAACAATGATACTTATCTTGAATTTTATATCAATAGATACCTAAATATTGTTCTACAAAATCATAGGTAATAAATACCTAACTGTGTTTGTGTAAAAGGCGACACTGACATTATTTTTCTCTAAGTAATAAATAAATAGATAATTCATGCAGACACTGCATGAACTAAATCCTCGACCTCATCGTCACTTACTATCAGTTAATAATAAATTATATCCTACTACCCGTATATAATTTATTATTAACTTTATCTAGCGCGGTCTTAGGTGCAAACCGGTCGAGGAATGGTGCGCTGTGGCGCTGTCGCGAAAATGGAAAATAAATACTTTTCAAACGTTATCTAATGAGAAACAATTCACTAATTACCTATCTATTGTTGCGCTGTCCCAAATTAGACGCATTATTAATTTATTATACATAAATCAAAGATATTTTAATAAAAAACGTATGCTAAAAGATAAACAATTAAATTATCTTTAAAATGGTGAAGGTTTCAGAAAAAAACGCTTGATAAATTTTGCGTCATTCTCAGTTTTTTATCCGCGTTAGACATAACTTTACAAATTAATTACACTTTATAATGAAATGAAATGAAATTCTTTATTCTGTAAATAGGATATCGGAATTACTTTTACACGTCATTTAATAAAAATGGAAAATAAGCTAAATGAACTAATATACACATAATATAAAATATTCACAGATTAAGTTATTACGAAAATGCTCTTATTAAACATAATATATTTTTTCCAAATCATTAACACTGCTCTTTTAGACGTGATCTTCAGTATAAAATCATTAAAGGTCGGTTGGTGTCGCCTGAAGTAAGCGTTTATAAACGGTTGTTGCACAAGCAAAGGCATCAGTCGAGTTCGAGTGATTGTAGAGCAACCTGTGACTCTAAACTTCAAATGTAAGTACTATTATATTTATTTGGAAAATTATAAAGCTTTCGAAAATAAATTAACTTCCTACGATCTGTGGTTGACTGTAACACTAAATAAGCTGTGTTAAAATGAATTAACGAAAAATTTTCCATAAATATACCATTCCCCTCTAAAAAGATAGAAGAAGTAGTGAATGTCATGTTGTGCAATTCGTCGAAAAAACGGTTTTCCTGGGGATCACGCTTGACTCATAACTACAGTGGGGTCCTCACTTAACATCACTTGCAGGGCGGCTAAGTTGAGCCGCTTATGCTGTTTGGAAAATCCGCCAACTAACAGACGTGGATACCGCGAGACTGGTCTATTTTAGTTACTTTCATAGCATCATGTCTTACTGTATTTTGCTGTGGGGACGGGCTGAAGATATTAATTCTATCTTTATTCTGCAAAAGAGGGCTGTCAGAGCCATATAGTTATAACCTCCGCAGACGCGAATCTCTAAGGGAACTGTTTAAGAAAATTAACATCATGACGGTACCTTGTCAGTATATAATTATATGAAAACATTATGTATGTTCGGAAAAATCGACATCTTTTTAGTAAGATAAGTGACAGGCATAATTTTAACACTAGAAATAGGAACAAATTAGATCAATCACGTTTCAGATTGTCTAAAGTGCACACTTCTTTTATGGGGTACTGTGTAAAATGTTATAATAAAATACCACTCGATATTCTTCAACTGAATGAGAAGAAATTTAAAACATACATTAAACGCACACTATGTAGACAAGCATATTATAAGTTGGATGATTATATCGATGATAAAAATGCTTGGCTTAATGCTGGTCCTGCTCCACAGCCACTTGGGCTCACTAGTTAAAAAATTTAATATTTGGAAGAGTTGCTTCCCCTTTTTATTTTTCTGACATTACGAACTTAATGTTTATTTTTAAGCTATTGCATAGCTTTTATCGGAGACTGAGCGCGGCGACCGAATGTAGAAATTCCGTAACGAAAAAAAAACCTGACGCGAAAGTTTGTGAGGATGGATGGATGGATGTTTGTTACTCTTTCACGCAAAAACTACCGAACGGATTTTAATGAAACTTTACAGTAATGTGGCTTATATATCAGAATAATACATAGGCTACAATTTATAAAGATTTTATGTGATTTAGCCATAATATAACGATAAGTATCCAGTAAGTCGGAAAAAATCCTGCCCTCTGAGATCTATCTTTGCGTGCGCTGCCTAAACCGCTGGAGTTACATGAAAAGAATGTATTGTGGGGTTGTTTGTCTTAAAGAGTTCTAAATAAAAGTCCGCGACAGCATATATCTACCTTTTATGTGGAAGCCATTATAGCCAAAATAGTGAGCTATAAATACATTTAAATTGAATACTTTTTTTAAGTTGCATATTTTAGAGTATTTAGTTAATTCGTATAAAAATAAATACCTTCATCGCTTTCGGTATTTAATGTAGATAAAATTTGTCTTTTACACTAAGTAATTTGGACTAATATTTTAAAAGTTAGAACGATAAGAATGACCTGCGATGAGTCGACGGCGGGCGCGCAGAACGAGGGTGGAGGGGCGGGATAGGCAATGACGCGCGATCGCCGAGTGCGCGACCCGAACGCGGGCAGACGCGTGAGGGCAGACGTCATTGACGGTTGTGTAAATTCTGCGATTTAGGGGGGGGGTATAGGGGTATTTTTTTTAAAAAATATTTTATATCAACAATATTATCTTCTTATTTTTGAATATATGCTATGCAATAGCTTTACCGCGGCAGTCCTCGAGTGCCACACGTATTTTTTTATTTCAACAAATTTATTGTTAAATGTTCCAATGGATAATGATTTTCTTTCTTTTTGGTAGTAACATTCTATTAATCTCTCAAATACATTGCAAACTATAGTTTTGTATAATTTAGAAGCATTTTTAAAATTTTTGTAAATGTGAGTACCATGGAGCCGTATTTTATGTTAAGATGTACTTATGTTGACTTGAAAGAGCACGGCAGTTGAGAGTTTGTCATGCTCACTTAAATGTCTCGCTGATGGTGGCGAGTGTGTTGGATCATTCGGTTCCCTACAAAATGGTTGAGCTGGATGGTGCTGATCCACGCGTCATGTTCGTGAACGGGCGCCGTCAGTTGTGACTGGTCATCTCTTATCTGCCAAGGCTTATTATTAATCGTATATTATGAATTGTTTTAATTTTTTTTGTACATTGTTCTCACATTTAGAAGCAACAAGAATAATGTACCCAGGATTGTGTAATTTTCTATATTTAAAAGAGTGAACGGTCAACTGACCGTTCACTCTTTTAAATATAGAAAATTAGTAGTATTAGTTTGGGCAACTAGCTTCAACTTTCTGACTAACTAGTCAGAAAGTTGAAGCTAGTTGCCCAAACTAGCTTCAACTTTCTGACTAACTGACCGACTATTTGACAATTCAAAAGTGCCTGTAATTAATGGTTTAATTGAAATAAATGCTTTGAGTTTGAAAGCTTATTTTATTCACTGTTTTCAGTGAATAAAAAGCACTTTTAATCACTATTTCGGTGTTTGAATTTAGAACACATCTATAAATGCGACCTCCATCTCAATGCTATTCAACCTTCTTGCGAAAACATACACAGGAAATAAATATCGCTTCACTAGTTGATTATTATTAGTCAAGAAAATTACTCTTAATTTTAGTCATTGTTCCAATTTTAATGTGAATTTTAATTAATTCAACCTTCCTTTTTTTCTTCATTAAATGTCTATTTTCGCTTAAATCTTTCTTTTTCTCGTAGTCATGGTATAAAGTATAGTAATCAACGCTTGAATAAAACGGATTTATATCGAGGGCCATGAATTACTCGCGTCGCTCAGGATTCTAATTGAATCACTCCCTACGGCCGTGATTCAGTCGTTAGAATCCTTCACTTGCTCGTGATTCATCTATGGCCCTCGCTTTAAATCCGTCCTTTATTCACTAATTGCATAATATACTATTTTGTACCTACATAGTTTTAAAGTTCGTTCATTGTTCCAAATTCAAAATGTTTTTATTCACTTGTGATTAAAAGACAGTTTTATTCACTGTTATCGATGAATAAAATGCCCTTTTTCGAGTGGCAATGGTAAAAAAAAATATAGAAAAAGGCTGAAAACCATTGCCAAGTGGAATAGGAATGGTCAAGTGCCATAGGAATAGATTTTTGTAATTTTCCTTTCAGAAATGAATTTCAGATTGTCTTTATTACTTTGGTTGCTGAACTACTCGTCAGCTCTAGATGCCGACTGCAACTTCAATGGCACTGTAAGTATTTTCTTAATTATTTTAATCGCTCTGAAAATGTTAATACCGAAGCAAAACAAGTTATCTATCAGCCCCAACTGTATTAGGGTCGGCTTCCAGTCTAACCGGGTGCAGCCGAATAGCAGTATTTTACATGGAGCGACTGCCAATCTGACCTCCATAACCCAGTTATTCAAATTCAGCTAAAATTTCGTCAAACTCTTGTCAAGTGATTCGATTGGTTACTCTTATTTCAGTCAACCAATCACAGCGGATAACGTGAGTTTGACAATGTTTTGTCTTGTCAACTTAGGATCTGTTTTTTTATTGTATGAATTTCTTAAGTAGGTATAAAAAAGAGAGGTGTCGCGGAAAACCCGATTGGAATGAAGTTCCTTTCACTGTATAATATGTATTAAATAACAGCCACAATTAAATTAATTAGGAACGTTTGAGAGTACCCAATAGAAAAAAAAAGAGATAAATACTATGGCAAAAGTGTCGTGACGTCAAAATTTTACTCTTTTGTCGGTCTAACTCTCGTTCGACAAGTGAAAGTGTGCAGAGTATACGGAATTTCGTGCCAAAATGAATATTTACCATGATTCTGGCAAACAAAAATACATTCTTTGACTGGCCTTTCCGAAACTGGTTAACAATCAGTCTTGATTTCAATCAAATTATAATATAGTTATGTCGGTATTAATTGAAGTTTACTTCTCAGGTTCCGGCGGGTGGTACTAACTACATATACAACCCCAGCTATCCAAACTACTACCCCCCTGGCAAGACGTGCCGCTGGATCGTAGGATGTCCAGCTGGGTACAATTGTCACCTGAACTGTCCGGAGATTAGAATACCATCGGTGAGATAGAGAGAGTTATTATTATGGGAGAGAGCGAGAAAGTATATTGGGGCTATGTTCGTTGGATAATAACTCAAAGTAACCCTGCTTAGAAATGATATTATTATTGCATACAAACTCTAAGTACTAAACTAACCAAATGAGGGGCATATATTCCTGGGCCACAGTATAGCCTCCGCGGGCAAGGGGCAAAGCCCTGACCTCGTTCTCCAAAAAAACTGAAAAGTAAAAAGCACTAGTGCGAAAAAGTGGCACTTTCCGCACAGTTGCTGCTTGGAAAACGCCTTTTTCGAGCACATGCATTGTAAATAAAATGATAATATAATTTTACTTAAAAACAAGATACTCCGTGGGTCCGTCATACAACGCGATTTTTTTGACATTTCAACATTTTTAGTCTATACATTCACTTGTGAGAGGTTAGACCGATCTGGCAAATTTTTGTTTTAAAATGTTCATAGTAGACCGAATTATAATTTTAATGGAAAGAAAAATTGGAAATGTTCCCGGAAAATTTCCAAATTCAATTTCTAGTCAGAATCATGCTCCATGGATCGCCTGCTGGTGTCGAAAACCGGGGATGCGCAGTTGACCGTAGCTGAAACATACTGTGGTACCGGAGCAGTCGACGTGACGTCCACGAATCAAAAGATCGCCATTGGTATTTATAACCATCATCGTCATTTTGGTCGAAAGACGTCCAGTGCTGGGCATAGGCCTCCCCCAAGCGTTGCCCTATTGACAGACCCAGTGATTTTCAATGGATCATCGATTCACCTTGTGGGAGGCCTAGCTTCAAAAGTAGCTAAACTACTGCGAGCAGGCTTCTCGTTTAAAAATTAAAATTAAATGTTGTTGTTTTTTAGGGGGACTTTGGGCACCCCGACTCGGACAGGTTAGGTTCCCCGTTGTGTTTTTTTTTTTTTAATACTCCCACTATCCCACAAATCTCGAAAAAAACTAGGGCAATTTCTTTCTCGGCACCAGTAGTTTTGCGCACTTTGGAGTTTCCACATTTAAGACCAATAAGGTTCTACACTATCAAAAAAAAATCCTACTATAAAAAGCGACGGGTTTTAAAGTGTAGTGGTTTCGGAGAATGCGGCTGTCGGCACTTTAGCAGATAGTGATAAAATGCCGCTAACGGCACTCTATGCACTGCCCAAAATAATTGCACAGATTTTTACCAACAGGGCCCTGGCAACGTCATTCGAGCGCCACTTGTAGCACTGTAATAGACCCAACCATGTTAAATTACAGGTCTGATATCAAGCGGATCCAGTCCTGGAGGCAGGTTCCTGTGTACAGTGACGACTCAAGCTATTCCTGTCACCAGTGCCGGATTAACCGCGGTAGCAAGAGTAGCAATTGCTACGGATCCCGCGCAAAAGGGGACCCCGAGTATCTTTCCTATTCTTTGTAACAATTATTAAAAATTATTAAAAATCCAGATGAATATACGGGTGACTTGTAATTTGATGTAGGTATTCCTTCTAGGACGTGATAGTGTGACTCGTTTGCATCAATTAAGCAGCCCATAAACCCTAGGCAAAAATTCATGGGATTCGAGAAACCCCAGGATTCATGTATTTTTTTAAATTTCCCAGAATTCGTCACTAAATATCACTTTTCTCTAAACTCAAATTGAATGGCCTCCATTGAGTACCTATCTAATACTTTAATACTTCGACTCTTCACGTGACCAGAGGGCTGGCCAATTTTTAGGTTAAAGAATCAGCATTGCCATCCAACGTGGCAATGCTGCCAGCCTTTTGGGCACTTTTCGCACTGACAGCGATGCCGACGAATTTTTTGATGCCCCATAAGCTCTTCCATTATTTATTTTTTTCCTCTATATACTTGTTTATAATTTGTATATTTTAGTGTTAGTTGTATATTAGATCTAAGATTGTGTATATATTTTGAATTGCCCTCTAAACAAACATACTTTAATAAACCTTTCGACGTAAAGAAATTTAAAAATATCTAGAAGTGCCAATAGAAATGTCGATAACGCTGGCAAAGGCCGAATTTGGAAATTTTTGAAATATAAAAAAATTGTGTGATAATCGGATTAATTAACTGGTTTATACCATCCCACTTGCTTTCGAACCTCCCAACAATCCATCACCTAGGTCGTCATGACCAGTTCACAAGTCGTGGAGCGGTTTTTGACTTTTTAACATGACTCACGGTCTACTCGCTGGTCTCTGTTCAGTCGTCGCTTAGTTTGCGTGTATTTAAACGTACAGCGCACGTAAATAATTTAACAGTTTGACATACGTCGCCTGACCTTACTCCTCTAGATTTTTATGTTTGGGATCATATGAAAGTATTATATACTTGACACCGGTGCCTTCAGTAGAAGCAAAGAATAGTACATGCAGCGGCACACAAGAACTAATTTCACTTCAAAAGTAGCCTAGACAGAAGTTAGAAAAAAGTTAAGGGCTAACAGACAATGTCCTCAAATTGGGACAGTGGATTCGGGGAAAAAGGAGTTGAGGGACCTGAGATGTCAGGGGGATCAGGCACGGGGGGTTTATTTATATTTTGGATACAAAGAGTAAAAAATATGACAATCACAGTACAAACCCGGTTACGAACACAAGGACAATACACTTAAACAATAATAAGTCACAAAAGTACCAACAATCACTCAAAAAGCAGCTAAAAATTCTAGACACTTGTGCTAACCAAGAATACCGTGGCGAGAGCCACTTTTAATATTGTGAACGTCTGTACGATTTGACGGTTGGAACACGAATGCCGTCCGCAACTTCAAACTTATAATTCCGACTTTAGTCAATAGAGATACTTTAATCGTGGCAAAATAAAATAGAACTTCCGTTTGCTAAGTAACGTCAAACTAGCTACCATTTAATATTAATAAACGCAATTATATATTCATTGAATAAAATAACATAACATAACACCTGTAATTCCCCGAAGGGTTCGCCAGAGGTGGACCTCAGAACAACCACATTTCGTCAATTATGTTTAAGTCCCATGTACTAATGCGCCTATTGCCATCAACCGGGCACAAATCCAGACTCCGGGTCGCTACTGAGAAATTCCTGTTAGACCTGGGAATCGAACCCAGGACCTCATGCTCAGCAGGAGCGCTTGCGACCACGAGATCAATAAAGACCAAAAATTGTACGTAAGTAAGTTTGTTTACACAGGCCTCAACGGTTTTTTTTGCGATAGTTACACGGGATAAGAAAATAAGACACACTGAACATACATACTTTAATAAATAACAACATTTTGTTGATTGTTAACGATTAGTACGTGTAAGAACTTTGGCACAGTTTACAAAATGGCTCCTGATTTACATAACAGCTGATTGGTATTTTTTTGCTGGCTTTACATTTATTTTGTATAAATGGATGGTGATTGACAATTTAAATATTAAACTGTCTATCACCTTATCTTTGGTTGACATTTATTTTATTTTACTTAATGGCAAACGAGTAGGCGACCCATCTGATAGTAAATGATCATAGCCTATGGAAATCTGTCTGCAATACAGTGGATCCATTCTGTAAACATCTCACCGTGAAGAGTGAGGTGAAGTGAGCATGAAGTGAGCTGACCATTGTGTCAATCCCTAGCTTTAGGTGCAATGACAGCTCACACCAAGCTCACTTCTCCCAAGTTATCACGGTGAGATGTTTACAGAATAGCACGGCTGATGTGCTGTTGCTATCCCACAACCACTGAAATATGACAATATGCCAAACATTGGCCAATTGATCGTATAATACAGGAGCCACAAAACTTTGGAGGAATGTTGGCCGCAATCATTTGACACAATAGTCGTTTTGAGTCGTCCCGGTAACGGTTAGAATCCAGGATAGGAAGGAAGTTACTCTTGTGTTGATTCCAGGTACATCTGACGCACAGAAGCGGCCGAAACTGACGACGCCGACGTGGTGGAGTGCGCCAGTACGTGGGTCGGTCCATAGGAGTGGGCCGCCGGAGTCGTCCTGCGAAATAAATCGATGAATCTATGTAACTCTAACGTTTTATTACAAAACAAGGTTATAGACAACCATCATCTTCATCATCAGCCTACAGCTGTCCACTGCCTCTCCAATTGCACTCCGTTCAGCAATTTTAGATAATCGATCGAGTCAATTTTTGAAATAAGAACAGAGGTTCAAATACAAACTCAGGCCAGTAGGTACTAAGTTGTCAGCTTTGTACTATACTCGAATCGCTTTAGCGTGGCTATATCGGCCATTGACCCACTACATTTTCTAGCATTATTTATTTCAAAAACTGAAATAAAATCAATATTTATCGTAATCTTCAACATGTTCCAATAACGAAAAACCATACATAGTTTATTGTTTGAGTTCCTGTGGAGAGATATTAGGGCAAGGTATTGCCCTTGCCCTAATATCTCTAATGGCTCGCTAAAGCGATTCGGGTATAAGAACTTACCTTAATCGGGATAACGTTCAAAATACAAAGACTGGCTCTATGCTAGCTCGACCATCACGGAGGCAAGCCGCGTGCATGTACACTCAATTTGTAGGTACCAAGACTTGGACGGGATATAGACGCTGCACGGTGTAGCATAAACTGCTTCATATAAAATGTTCGTGAATTTTTGGATCCGTGCCTCGCCCGCGCCTCGTACATGGCATGGCTCGCGCCCGACACGGTCTCGGCTAAAGTGAGATCATGTTTTGTAATATGAGGATTTGGAAGAAGCACAAATCTTACACACAATAACTCCTTGCCTTACCGTACCTTTACCCCGATTGCCCCTTTCACAATTAGCACTATCTCCACCAGATAAGTCATAATGAAACATCATCCGTTTGAGAGCCAGAAATATTAATTTAGTCAGAGTTGGTGATACAGGGCATTCATAATCATCTGCCCAGCCTTTTCCCAACTAGATTGGGGCTGACTTCAAGTCTACCCGCAGCTAAATACCAGTATTTTACACGGAGCGACTGTCTATCTGACCTCTACAACCCAATTACTAGGTAGCACGATACGCCTTGATCAGACTGGTTCCAGGAAGTTAGTCTTTTAATTTCTGTAAGCCTTTAAATTAAGTGACTCTCTCTTCGATCTTACCTGACAAGCATCTTTCCCGCTAGTCCAGGTGCACATCTGTCGATCAGTGACCGCGGCTCCCCTGGCCCGGCAGGTGCTTTGTTGGAGCACATCCAGATCTACCTTCATGAGAACTTTGGAGTTCGGCCCGCCAGGGAAGAGAGTGCCCCATCCTGAAAATCATTTTTAAGGGTAATAATCATATTTTTAAACAATAGAGATGAAATAAAGTCGTTCGAATTGAGTATAAGCCTATAATGTTCCCACTCCTAGGACACAGACCTTCTCACTATGAGGAGGAGTGGGCCGTAAGCCCGCAATCCACCACGCGGGCCCAGTGCGGGTCGGTAGATCACATATCTTCGAATGTTTAGTTCTGGGACATGCCGGTTTCCGTACTGTTCTCTGTCACTATTTTGAGAGCAGCGGTGATGAAATAAATTGTTCAATTATGTAATCGTAATGAGTACTCGCAGTATTTGAAGACAACCTCAACCAGTGTATCCTGCCGGTTATGACATAAGGTGCCGAAACGTGGACACTGACAGTCGGGCGGGTCAACAAATTCAAGGTCACTCAACGCACTATGGAGCGGGCTATACGCGGAGTTTCTTTGAAAGATAAGATCAGAAATAAAGTTATCCTGAAAAGAACCGAAGTTTCGGGCATAGCCTGCAGAGTAAGCAAGCTGAAGGTGCAGTGGGCTGGCCGTGTTCATCGAAGGACCGATGGCCGGACGTGGAGCAGCACAGGTGGAGACCGCGTATCGGCAAGCGTAGTGTGGGACGCCCCCTAGCTAGATGGACCAACGACCTTAAAAAAAGTGGCTGGGACAAACTGGATGCGGAAGTCGGACAGAGTGTTGTGGCGCAGCCAAGGAGAGGCCTATGTCCAGCAGTGCACTGCTATAGGCTGAGTTTATTGATTAAATGATTACTTAGACTTACCCAATACAGCAACTTTGGTTCCAGCGAAGTCACTAGTTGCGTACCTGAAGGGCATACAGACGGGTTGCACGCGGTCATTGAACTGTATCCCTGACGCTAGAGCCACCCACACAACCGCGATGTCGTTGTCGTAGTTGGAACTGGACAAAATCTTAATGTAATTCGGATTTCTTATCATAAAATCTTGAGGTGAAGTTTCTAAAAGCTGTATGGAAAATTATGATCACTCTGTTCCATCCCATACCTGCCTCTGTGGTCTAGTGGTGGCAAGCAGTACTACAGAGCATGAGGGCCTGGGTTCGATTCCCAGGTCAAGCAAAGTGTTCTTAGGTTCTTCCATTAGGCATTTCTCTGTAGCAGCCCGAAGTCTGGATTTATACCCAGTTGATGGCAATAGGCTCGACCCCTATTACATGGGACTTAAACCAGGTGCAGGGTATGTCTTTCATTGACTTGAATGTGTCATGGCGGCTGAGAGTACCTATGTCATGCTCACTCTAATGTCTCGCTGACGGTGGCGCGTGTGTTGGATCATTTAGCTCCCTTCAAAATGGTTGAGCTGAATGGTGCTAATCCATGCGTCATGTTCGTGAACGGGCGCCGTCAGTAGGGACTGGTCATCTCTTAGCTGCCACGGCTTATTTTAATTTAATTTATTTTTTTGGATTGTTTATTTTTTTTATTTCTGTTACGGACGCTTTTCATGTTTTGCATCGTTCTCACATGTATAACTTCAACATGAATTATGTAACCAATATTTTGTAACCATATCATGATTTAAAAGAGTGTCCGTGGAATTTCTTGCCCGTTCTTCTCCATAGGTACCTACTACGCTTTGGAATGGGCACCTAGCTTCATCTTTCTGACTGACCGACCCCCTTGACAATTCAAAAGTGCCTGTAATTGGTTTATTTGAAATAAATGCTTTGAGTTTGAGTTGAGTTTGAGTTTGAAAAAACATAACTGGCGACATGTGGGTGGTGGGTGTACTACAGGTGCACCTCTGCCTATAACTTCGGGGATTACCAGCGTGATGTTGTGTTATGTAGTTCGATCTGAATGCGTGAAAATCTGATGTCAGTAGTATTGACGCAAGCACTATAAAAATTTGCGCGTCGCAAGATGGCGGTTTAAAAAAAGAAAATCTGTTAGTACTTAATTAATATTTGTTCGCCGCTAACGGAAAAACATAGTGATCTCTAATATATACCTAATTTATTTACAACACCTTTTAAGGTGTGTACGAACAGTGAGCGGCAATCGTGCTCGGCTGCCGCGCGTGGTCTGACGCGCTATGTTTGGATCACTGCCGCGCGCGAACGCTCCTGTATTGCCACGCACAAACACTTTCAGGAAACATTCGTCACTAATTGTGTCTGGACGTATTAAAGGCTAGGTTGATATTACCAACTGAAGTGCGCGGTGTGTCTCGGATGTGCCGCGCAGTACTGCCGCGCAAACATTCGTCGGTTTAGTCCTAACTAGAGCGCGGCAGAAATGTGTCCAGCAAACGCCGCGTGTTGCTGCCGCGCTCTTGCCGCTCAATGTTTGGACACACTTAACCCTTACGTTTTACAAATAAAATTTTGACATTGACTTCGACATAAGATGAAGATGAAACTGCACAAGGGAGAAAGCGTCATCAGTATCTCCTGATGATGCTGCTTTAGGCTATGTACCTTCGTTCCTCAATCAGGTGGACACCAGGAGGCATCTGTCTGTGGTATTGACCTAATTGAGGCACAAAGTTTAAAAGGATTTGTCTTATACTTGAAGCTCTAAACTCGGGTAAAGGTATGATAATATGTAACGTAACCTCTTAGAAGAACTATACTTACTCAGTAAACGATGGATGAACAGTGAATTTGGATATGGCATACGCCTGAGTAGCTGGAGAGTCGCCTGAAACAGAAAATAGTTTACAGAAGGATCATTTGGACACCTGTAAGGTGTGTCCAAACATTGAGCGGCAAGAGCTCGGCAGCAACTCGCGGCGTTTGCTGGACACATTTCTGCCGCGCTCTAGTTAGGACTAAACCGACGAATGTTTGCGCGGCTGTCGTCCAATCAAAGCGCGGCAGCCGCGCACGATTGCCGCTTTATGTTTAGACACACCATAACTTTAAGGATTGTGTAGGTTACCGTTCTGCACAACCAATGTAAAGCGCAGGCCACACCGCCAGCTAGCAGGCGGGCGGGCTAGGCGGACGAACATCGTTTCACCTCTTTACATGGTTAGTCGGTAGCTCGCGGTGTGAACCGAAGTATGTAAAGAGGTGAAACGATGTTCGCCCGCCTAGCCCGCCCGCCCGCTAGCTGGCGGTGTGGCCTGCGCTTAAAGGATGAAGCAAAGGAAAACCGATCTTCTTCCGTAGCATCACGATTAAGAATATATTATGCCTGATATAAATATGGGGCAGTCACGAGGATTGGTCCCAGGATGCGCTGCGATAGCCGACATGGTACCAGCTATCTAATTATTCAACTCATTTTCGTTGACAATTCCGACTAGTTAATCTGTTTCAATTTGACAGGTCAACAACATTCATTGTGTTTGTTGTTGAGCAGATTTTTTTTTCGAACGTACGAAACAATGGGTTAGCAATCTGTTTCAAAACGATTCAGATTCTGATTGATCGTGTATTACGTAATTAGGGTACTGGTCACATCTGCATGACATGTATCATGTCTAAGCGCGAAGCTTCGTGGCGATAAATGCAGAAGCGGTTAAGTATTTAAATAATCAAATCAAAGCATTCACAAGTACATTTTCTAATACATTTGTTTATATTTTCATCAGATGCTTTTGGAACAGACCATACATTTACACTTAGCTTTTAAAACAACTCACCAGTAGTAACGTTATGTTCGCCGACGACTATTGCGCAGTTATTCACTGATTGGTTGATCACGCAATGGGCAGCCGTCACGACATGCTTCTTTGATATGATGACTGCCCCACATTTGATCTGCGAAATCCTCAGGTCTGCCAGGCCGGCCATCATTGTGAACTCATTTACGCCTGTTTCTTGACCCCCTACTATGCGGTTCTAGAGTTAAATAGAAAAGAGAAAACTGTAATTATTTTATTTGATTTTGTCTAACTTTTTTTTTTTTTTATCCAAGTTTAGGGCGGTTTTAAAATGCGATAACGCGTCTTTGCTATCGGGTTTCGAATGTACTCGTATATTTGTCGTTCCGGGTCGGACTCACTCTTGATCATTTTTTCAAGAACTTAAAATATTTTATGGTCTGACTTGTATTTTTTTTTCCTTATAATTTTGAATCTGATCAACGTCATGCTGGTAAAGTCTTTCAAATCCTTGTTCCAACATAAAGAAACCACAAAAAAAAAGTATATTAAGTGAATTTCAGAATGCCTAGTAAGTAAGTAGGTACTAGATTTTATGTTTAGGTATTTGCTTTTATAACTAATGTGTTTTATGACACATATTTGTTTATATGATTGGAAACTAATTAATGAACGCAGTATAGTCACCTGTCTTCTTTCTCCACACCTGCACGCAGGTGGAGTTGGAGTGACAGGGATAGCTTGAGTCGTCACTGTACACTGGAACCTGCCTCCAGGACTGGATCCGCTTGTTATCAGACCTGTAATTAATATGATAAGTTCTATTACAGTGCTAAAAGGATCTTCCGTCGCTAGAATGTCGTTGACAGGGCGCTATTGGTACTGTATGCAATTATTTTGTGAAATACAGGTTAAAATTAAATTAGCTAGCGAAACTACGCAGACACAATGAGTGTTTTGTGTAAACTTCACATACCTACTTTAAAGGTACAAAAAATGATTTTCTAAGCTCAAATACCTGCGTATTGTATTGACTTGTTTGAGCTTAGAAAATCAATTTTTCAAAATTGACGATGATTATGATGGTCTTCCGTCGCTAGAATGTCGTTGACAGGGCGCTGCTGGTACTTCATGCAATTAGTTTGTGAAATACAGGTTAAAATTAAATTAGCTAGCGAAACTACGCACACACAATGAGTGTTTTGTGTAAACTTCACATACCTACTTTAAAGGTACAAAAAAATATATTTTCTAAGCTCAAATACGCGTATTGTATTGACTTGTTTGAGCTTAGAAAATCTATTTTTCAAAATTGACGATGATTATGATGGTCTTCTGTCGCTAGCATGTCGTTGACAGGGCGCTGTTGGTTTATGGAATTATTTTGTGAAAACAGGTTAAAATTAAATTAGCTAGCGAAACTACAAATACCTGCGTATTGTATTAACTTGTTTAAGCGTAGAAAATTATTTTTTCAAAATTGAAGATGATTATGATGGTTCGAAATACCTAGGGCGATTCTTTGGTAAGTGGAAGTCACGGAGAGTGATCCCGTATCGCAGTATACATCAGCCCCGGCCAACTGCGCATCCCCGGTTTTCGACACCAGCAGGCGATCCATGGAGCATGATTCTGACTACAAATTGAAAACATTTTGTTTAGTGTTCATGTTTTATTCGGGAAGGAGTTTAAGGCATGATACAAGGTGGCAGGGACATCGATGCGAAAACTGTTACCACGGATTTAGAACAAGATTCTGAACCCCCCTGCGTTGAAATTTTTCGTCGGTTAATTTAAAAAAAGCATGAACACTAAATAGCAATACCTACGCTGTCAAAATTTATGTAACAGCAGATTTTTTTTTTAAGAGGCTTACAACAGCTAAAGCGCGGTCACTGTCGGACTGCATAGAAATGAAAGAGAAGCGCGATGACGCGACGCAGGTAATTTATTGCAAAATATGAAGCAGTTAGCGATTTACAAAAAATCTATTGACTGGACTAGAAAATTAAAACACTATTATGCTAATATGTAGCTTGTAGAATAATATGACAAAAAATCAGAATTATTGCATGTAAATTAATATGATTTTTATTCGTTAAAAGAAATTTTTAGAGGTCCTATCTTCATGATTTTTTTCTATCGTATCAAATTAGTTGTATTATGTTTTCAACACACTATCATACTAGCATATATCCTGAAGAATATCATATATTTTTCTGATTTTGTTTACTGCAGTTGATCATATTCTTTTATGCATTATAAAACTTGCGTTTAGGCACGTTTAGGTCCTGTAGTCCCCTTAATAACTGACGAAAAACATGTTGTTGAAATGTTAAACATAGAAAAAGCCCTTAGCGTTGTGTGCGTGACGGACGGTCTGTTAACCTGTCCCACGAAGTAGATAATTATTATCTTATTTTTTTGTAAAATATTATCATTTTATTTGCAGTACGATAAATTGTGTAATGTGTATAAAAGCCGCTTCATGCGTAAACAAGTAGGTCTTACCGTCATAACGTGATTGTTAACGAATACTCCAAATACAATACAATTCAAAACGATTCAATCAACCAAGACATTTCTCAGCAATATAGTCTGATTTTTTTTATAAAGGTAGGTATTTTGCAATAACCGCCTTACTCAAAAATAGCGTAGGTAAAACCTACTTAACCCTACTACGGAACCCTAATCCGTCCGTCTGTCGAACTGCAAATCTTCAACGCGGGAAAGTCATGTTTCACCGGTAACGAAACCATAGCGCGATTCAGGAATCGGCGCTCAACTAACAACGCCATCTAGGGAGGCTGAAGGTAAACTTATGACTGGTGTGGCGTAAAAAGTTTGGTAGAGTTTCTAAGCAGTGTTACAATGAATATTCTCTCGCTCTCTCCCATAATAATAACTCTCTCTATCTCACCTTTGGTATTCTAATCTCCGGACAGTTCAGGCGACAATTATACCCAGCTGGACAGTCTAAGATCCAGCGGCACGTCCTGCCTGGGGTGTAGTAGTTAGGATAGTTGGGGCTGTATATGTAGCGAGTACCACCCACCGGAACCTGAGAAATAAACTTCAATTAATACAAACATAACTATATTATTATTTAATTGAAATCAAGACCATTCAGTCAAAGTAGGTATCTATCTTCCTTTATTTGCCAGAATCATGGTAAATATTATTGGAACGAAGTTCCTTATCGCGCGTTATAATCTGCACACTTGGCGAACGAGAGCTAGATCGAAAAATGTGTAACATTTTGACAGTCACGATACTTTTGCATGTTTTGTTTTGTGTTTCTTTTTTTTTAGTTTCGTTACTCAAACGTTGTTAATTTATTTCATTTTGGCTGTTATCCATTTCTTTTTTTTGACGTTTGGTTACTCTCGAACGTTGTATTTTTTTTTCGTTTTGTTGCTCTCAAACGTTGTATTTCTTTTCTTTTTTTTCGTTTTGTTACTCTCAAACGTTGTATTTCTTTTTTTTTTGACGTTGGGTTACTCTCAAACGTAGTATTTCTTTTTTTTTCGTTTTGTTACTCTCAAACGTTGTATTTCTTTTCTTTTTTTTCGTTTTGTTACTCTCAAACGTTGTATTTTTTTTTTTTTTGACGTTTGGTTACTCTCAAACGTAGTATTTCTTTTTTATTTCGTTTTGTTACTCTCAAACGTTGTATTTCTTTTCTTTCGTTTTGTTACTCTCAAACGTTGTATTTTTTTTTTTTTTTGACGTTGGGTTACCCTCAAACGTAGTATTTCTTTTTTTTTCGTTTTGTTACTCTCAAACGTTGTATTTCTTTTTTTTTCGTTTTGTTACTCTCAAACGTTGTATTTCTTTTTTTTTCGTTTTGTTACTCTCAAACGTTGTATTTCTTTTTTTTTCGTTTATTGTCTCTCAAACGTTGTTTATTTATTTAATTGTAACATGATTTCAGTGAAAAGACTTTCGTTCCTACCGGTTCTCCCTCGACACCTCTAGGTATTTTTGTATTATACCTACACTAGCTTCCGCTAGCAGCTTCGCATTTATAATATAAGTATTACTAGTTTGGATGTTACTCAGGGATTATATAGCATTAAACTGGTGAAAGATTTTCTTAAATCGGCCTAGTAATTTATTCAAATCAAAAATACAAATCTTTTCTCATTATAACATTAGTTTAGTTATGAAGTTCATACAATAAAAAAAAAAATCTACATTAATTTGACAAGATAAAATATTGTCGTAGTGACGACATCTGCTATGATTGGCTGACTGAAATAAGAGTAACCAATCAAATCACTTGGCAAGAGTTTGACAATCTTTTCGCTAAATTTGAATTTTATCACAGAATTTAATTTATATACAGTGGGATCAATAACTGCGTTGTGCAGGTCAGATAGGCAGTCGCTCCATGTAAAATATATTTGGCTGCATCCGTTTAGACTGGAAGCCAACCCTAACACAGTTGGGGCTGATAGTTAACATGTTTTGCTTCAGTTTTAACATTTTTCCGAGCGATTAAAATAATTTAAAAAATACTTACACTATCATAGAAATCGCAGTTGGCATCTTGAGCTGACGAGTAGTTCAGCAACCAAAGTAATAAAACTAAACTGAAATTCATTTCTGAAAGAAAAATTACAAAAATCAATTCCTATGGCACTTGGCAATGGTGTTCAGCTTTCTATCACTGAAACAATTTTTGTAAACGGATCAGTATTTCCAGAGATTATAAAATTTCCAGAGATTATAAAATTTTCAGAGATTATAAAATATTTCAGAGATTATGCATATTTCCCCCAACTTGTTATTTTTGTGTTTGTGTTCTTTCTGTGCGTCATGTTTACCGCAAATAAACGTATTTACTTTCATTATTTTCTTTAGATTACCACTTACAAACATCCTTTTTTCCAGCACTATTCTATTTAAAAGGTGAAGGACCGCCACCACCTCGAATATACAGGGTGGCTGGGACATCGATGCGAAAACTGATATATGGATTCAATACATGATTTTGAACTCCCCGGCACTGGAATTTTTCGTTGGTTATTTTTAAAAAAACAGCTGATCCACACATTTTGAACGCGTAGGTGTTGCACTTTTCTATGGAACAGCAGATTTTTTTTTAATAACCGACGAAAATTTTGTGACGAATGAAATGCTGGCGGGTTTTAGAATCATGTACCTACTGAATTGTAACAGTTTTCGCGTCGATTTCTCTGCCACCCTGTATACCAGCGAAATTATTCGCACATAAGACATTTGAATTTCGTTTCTAAGGAGCACCCTAGTTGCAGTTAATTGAGAAATTCAAATATTTCATTTTACATAAACCTGCATAGATGGGCACTTATGAAACGTCAGAAGCTAGGTGCGTGGTTCCAATTGGTCGTTTCCTATGGAGATTAACCGGCAAAAAAACGCCCCGGATTGGTGCTTTAAAATAAATTGGTTTAAGTGTAGATACGATGCTTTCATAGATATTAGGTATAGGTTTTCCACTTTCCCAATTGGGCTGTCAATTTTTTAACTCGTTTGCGTCCAAGGTAGGGAGTCACCGCTGCTACCAGGGACACCGTTAAACGCGTCTACTTTTTAGTCGCACAGTTAGCCGTATTGCTACTGTTTATTACAAGCCCAAAAAAGGGTTACACAAAGATATTTTATGGAAGTGATCGAGCTAGCAACTTGAAAAAAAAATCGGAAGAAAGAACACGAAAAATCTTTTTCGTCCCGAAATGGTCAGTATTTTGAGCGATAAATATTAATATTTTTGTAACTATAAAAAACTAAATTAAATCAACTAAGGAAATATGTAAAAATGTTTTAAGTTACTGGTGTATTTAAAAAAATTATTAAATTAAAACTGTGAATTAACTTTCATATTATCGGCAGACACGAGATACAACTAAAATCAAACGCATCGCCATTTTCAACCGTACTACAAGTACGTTTGAAAGTGGTGATACATTTGTATACCGTGATGCAATTCTGTGGCTTCACCTCCTGCATTACTTAAAGATTTGCTTCTTACCGCGCTTTAAAGTAAGAGGAAGGGTTGAAGTTGATTTAGGAAACGCAAGCGAAAGTGGGAAAACACACGTACAAGTAATAACTATAAAATTTGCAATAATTAGCGACCCGCTCCCGATTCGCACGGCTTTTACTACATGACAAAACATCGAGATTTAGTTATGTAATATTATTTTAATATTACTTTATTACACACATTTAAAATCAAGATGAAAATCCGTTGCGTACTTTAAATGCACAACCATCACCCAAACACGAAAAGCGACTTTAATTTATAATTATATAGGTTTAGATTAGATACAGACCTATTTCCACTGCACAGCCTTAGATCCAAACCCGGGCTATAAGACTAACTACCAAACGAACTACTTCGTGCATGGCATTTAATCATTTCATTATGTGTTTACAGTGGTCCAGAATTAGCATAACAATTGTGTCCAACGACACCTGAACAAATTCATTATTGTATTGTTAAAATACTTGTTTACGTCGATGGGACTATGTTGGTTTTACATGATATTTCCTTATGTTGGAAATTAATAGCTTCTGAACTGGGAGATGGAACAATAGCCTTGGCTTGGACATGAATTTCGCTGGTCAATTATTTCTATACATTTGTGTAGATACTTGAAATTACGCTCAGTAGGCGACAAAAAAATTTTCGCCATCCGTCCAGTGTGTTTTGCTTGAAATGTGTTAGTAGGGTCAAATTAAATTACCTAGCGAAACTCCGCATATATGATGGGTATCGATATAACGAAGAAAAAAAACAAAGAATCTCTTAATTCATGTAACTACTGCTCACTACAGTCCATTCGCGTTAAGAAAATAGTGAATCACTGGCCTAGCCCCGCCCCTCGGGGTCGACGGCGCGTTGTGGGCCAATGCCTGCCGAGGTTGCGGGTTTGTCCGAAAGGGATATCGCGACCCCGGCACACAGGCAACGGAAGGAACACGGGTGGGTTTTAGTCAGTAAAAGTCTGACACGCCCTCCCGCTCCGCCCAGAGCGGGAGAAGTTATTTGATAATTTCCCAACCTCAAAAAAAAAAAAAGCCCCGCCCCTCGACCAATCGCCCTAATTCAATCGCGGACAAGAAGGTTTAAATTAATGGTAACGTATTTTCGATCTTATCTATTTATCGAATAAAGTAAAATGGAGAAATAATGACCCTATTTACCTGATATAATATCCTCGTCTGCCTGTAACTCTTCACTGCTGGGAAGAGATAGGGCCTTACTCAACAAGGCCTCGCCAGGTAACTACACCGCAAATCACGAGTCAGCACAATACGGGCTTCAGCACGATAAGGATATAATTAATTTGGATTATCTTATTGTTATTATGATAACGCTGATTATAACCTTTTTGTAAACACCCGAGTAAGCACAGGGTGGTGAAATGAGGTCCTGGGTTCGATTCCCAGGTCGGGAAAACTGGCATTGGATTTTAAATCAGTGATTTCCTAGTTCGAGATCTATAGAAAAAAAGGACGTTCAGTTTTTCCCTTTCGAAAATTTTCTCTTTTTTTGCATAAAAACCTTAATTCGAACTGTTACGAACATTTTAAAACAGAAAATAGCCATCTCGGTCCATCCGTTCTCCAGTGGGCTTACCAACGAACAGCATTACATTTTTATTTAAATACTAGCTAATGCCCATCCGTTGCAATGCCTTATATTTATGCCATATATTTTTTTTTTTTTTTTTTTTTTTAACCTTCTCCGGCGCGCTCACAAATACTAACCAAAGTTTTATCACAATCGGTGGAGCCATTTTTGAGTTTTTGCAAGACTAGCAGCACACGGTAATTATTTTGTATATATAAAGAAAGATAGATAGACAACGCCTTTTTTTTTGAGTGTGGTAAATTATCAAATAACTTCTCCCGCTCTGGGTGGAGCGTGAGGGCGTGTCAGACTTTTACTGACTAAAACCCACCCGTGTTCCTTCCGTTGTCTGTGTGCCAGGGCCACGATATCCCTTTCGGACAAACTGGCAGCCCTGGCAGGCATTGGCCCTAACTAACGCCTAATTTCCAAATACCTATATAAACTTACGCCTCATTCCCATGGGGGTAAGCAGAAATTAAGAACGCCATCTGCTACTATCATTACATACTCTTTTTGCTTTGCCCATCAGTCCATCTTCATGCATCTGACGATTTGTTTATTCCAAATTCACTGAAAATATTATTGAATTTTCCGAAAAACGCCATAAACTGAATTGATTATGGTAATCAGTTTTCCTTGACATGTGTGTGTAAATGTATTCGTGCAATCTTTAAGATCACATTTTTTTTAAATTGTTTCTTAGGTATTTTCTACTTACCTGCTTACTTGCCTGCCAGGGCTGCGAGTTTGTCCGAAAGGGATCTCGCGACCACGGCACACAGGCAACGGAAGGAACACGGGTGGGTTTTAGTCAGTAAAAGTCTGACACGCCCTCCCGCTGCAAACTTTTTGTATTCTCAAGATCGTAGAGAATACCTAAGAATGCTTCTTTTCCTATTACTAATATAATATTTATAGAATCAATCTGCCTAGCCTTTTCCCAACTATGTTGGGGTCCACTTCCAGTCTAACCGTATGCAGCCGTATACCGGAATTTTACATGGACGGACTGCCTATCTGACCTCCTCAACCCAGTTACTGGACAACACGATAAGTCCCCTTGGTAAGTCTGGTTGTCAGACTTTTGGGCTAACCACCAAGTCATCTACCTTCAGACGGAATTTAAAACGGAAAAGTCAGGTTCTTAAAGAAGACGACAATGTGACACACCTTTTGAACAGTCTGTATAATACCTGTGTATTATGAGTGGTATCTAAATAGTCGATCTGTACCTATTCCCTTATCTCTCTATCATAGCTATTAATCTTGACTTTCAAACTTGTTAAAACAAATTATAAATAATTCCATATCTCCCTAAGTTTTCGAATTAATCAAAAATAAATGTTTTTATAAACACGTGTACAGTCACGAGCGTTACTATGAACAGCTTGGCAATAATAACTGACTGTGTCGTCAAAAGGACAGCAAATATATGTGATCATTTCTGCTATCTAATTACGCAACACATTTTCGTTGACAATTCCGACTAATCTGTTTCAATTTGAAAGGTCAACAACATTCATTTTGTTATTTACGTTGTTGAGCAGATTTTTGTTTTCGAACGTACGAAGCAATGGATTAGCAATCTGTTTCAAAACTATTCAGATTCTGATTGATCGTGTAATTAGGGTACTGGTTGGCGTATACAAGTACAAGTAGCAACAAGTATGTCACATCGAAAAAACAGTATAAACATTGCGTAATCAGCCTATAATGTTCCCACTGTTGGGACACAGGCCTCCTCTCTGTGAGATGGAGTGGGCCGTAATCCACCACACCCAGTGCGGGTTGACGGATGTCATAACATGACATGTCTGAGAATTTTTATATTTTATTAATATCAATCAAAATTCGTGATCCATCAGAAATAATTCATAATCAAATAACAATAAATATACATACTGACATGGCCATAATTACAAAAAAAAAAAAAACTGTTGCTCAGAGAAAATCATTAGTATTATGTTTCTTCAAAACATAACATTTGATTTGAAGAAGCTGTCTTAAATTTTACCGATAATAAGCATAAAACGTACTTACGCGTGCCAAAAGTTACCTGTGGACCTTTCACTCACGCAGAAATCGCGGCTTGCCAGCTCGATCTGTCACTCATGACAAGTGTCAATCATAGCGTCTAAAAATTTTGCCGCCAACGTACGGAAAATTTTTCTTTCGATAATTTTCTTTAAAGAAAATTGTAAAGTTTCAGAAAAAACTTATAGAAAGTGAATAATAGTGCTTGTGGTAAGTGATATATAGTGTTACGCTGATAGTTGAGCCAGCGAAATGCCGAAATGGAGATCGAAAGGTCACATTAAATCTAAATTGTCACCGGTGCCTGCGGATTCTCCTAAGTGCGATAGTGGTGAAGAATGCTCTTTATCCTCGGAGGAAGAAGGCACCTATTCCCACTGCCGAACAACGGCAAAGAGATCGAAACGATTTCATTTACAATTGAACGAGTAGACAAGTAAGTGTTAAATCTGTTAACAATGACACAATTTCTACATTATATCACTAATCTTACTCAGAAACACTATCAACAAACTTCTAAATTGCTTCTTGCTCGTATCTACTTCAGAAGCGCATTGTTGTTTTCTAAACAATCCGGTCATGTCTAAACAGACTTGAAACACTACAACTTAAAGGTTTCAGTGTAAAATATTGTGATTAGGTAATTCCTAACGCAAATACAGATTGTCTTGAGGAGGCAAAACTACTCAAGCAGTTTTATTTTTATTTTGACATCCCATCTTATAAAACAATCCGTTATAAGAAGACCTGTAGGTATGCTCACCCAGCCCATGTGTTTCACACACTGAATTAGAAGTAAATGAGTACTTATGCCACTAAATAAAACTAAAGACTATTTAGCCCCTACGGAGGGGGTTTTGGCTGGGATCTCTAATATAGGTCTAGTGCAGATGGAGCTAGCTGCTAAAGCAACGTCCACAGGGACTTGTTAATTGGGCAGCAACCTACCCACTGAGATAGTATCCTTCTTTCCATTTTGGAAATAGTCCGGACACACCCATCCAGAAGTGTATTTAAATTAAAATAGAGTGCAATACTCTCATGTGGTATGCAGTTGTTACATTAAAGAGGTTCAGCACCTCTTATGAACTCTAATTTGCATTCAGAACATTAAAATTACTAATTAAATATGACATTAAGTTCTATAACTATTAGGAAATACTAAATATTTAAACAACATTATAATTTATAATGTTAATACTGTATTTTTCTTTGCTGTATTTTGTAATAATTAAGAAAATCTTATGGTTATGATCATCAGGAGCTAGCTTGCTCTATCAAAATTAGAAATGGAACAAATACAGCCACTAAACAATTTAAAACTCACAATATGTATATTTAGTTAAAGCTGGTTTTATAAGAATTAGTTCTTTTATATTAAAAGACATGATAAACAGGATCATAGCAAGAATAACTAGGCCTAGATTCATATTGTTGACAAGATTCAGGCCGTCTAAAGAACCATGTAAAAGCTTGGGAATGATAAGATCCTAACAAGAAGTCGAATAAATAAATTAATAATATTCAGAACAATTCTATTTTTAGCAAATTCCACAAATTTCTATTGCTAAGTCAAAGACCGAAAATATTAATATTCAGAACAATTCTAGTTTCAGAAAATTCTGCAAATTTTTATTAAACGCAAAATATTAATCTATGTGGTTTTCTAATATTATGATATTATAATCAAATAGCCTATTGTTTATACTCAAGTAAGATGATGACAATTGAAAAGTAAAATGCAAGCAATGTTTTATTAATGAATGAAGGGTAGCTGTTCATGAAATAGTTCCCTTGTTAGGTCTTTTTGTTTATAATATAATACCAGCCTGTTACTGTCCCACTGCAGGGCAAAGGCCTCTTCTCATACAGAGAAGGCACCAGCATTGATCGCCATGCTTGCTCGGGACGGGTTGGCGATTTCAGACTTATAATAACTATAAGTCCAGGTTTCCTCACAGTGTTTTCCTTCACCAATGTCAGTAATGTGCCAGATAAACTCAGAAAATGCATATGAATTGAAAAAGTCACATTGGTACTTGCCTGAATTTGAAACCTCAACCTCATGCATGAGAGTCGAGGCCTTAAACACTGGGCCATCACAAAATTAGATTTTTGTTTGAATAGAGAATTTGCGAGCCTGTAAATTTTTTATTTCTATGTCTCAGAGACTGGAACTCCTAAAAAAGCTTGGATGAGAAGTAAATTTCCTAAGCAAATTCTAAATCTCAATCAGGATTTAGAAGATTTAGGCCTTTTTGTGTACTGATACTAGTCACAAGGCCCTGTCTGCAAAATAGTTGAAAAGGGCAGACCAAGAGAAATTAAAAAAGGTTGCTCCATTGGTTTGCCAAGAGTTAATGTGGTGGCCAAAGGCTTTTGATAGACCACAGCTCAGTTCCTCTACACATGGTAAGGTAACCCACTTCCTGTCCACACATGCCGTGGAGGAAAGGTAAGCCCACATAAATGGGCCACTCTATACATCCAAAAGATGCTTTTTGTGATAATACCGCCCATTGTGTCACCATATGTACAATTTCTACATTTATATCTGTAATTCGTATGGTGTAAATTATAAAGAGTATTCTACTCTTGTCAGGAACTTGAACAAACCAGAAAAAAAATGGCACTCGAATTTGCGAGAGATGTTTGCCATATACGCAGTAATAAGCAGCCACAAAAGCCAGTCTTCAGAGTGCAAATATTCTAGTAATTTAATTCATTCCGACAACAGACCATTTGTCGTACATTCAAGGATGAGCGAGGGATACATTTTCCTAGCTCTCCTGAACCTATCTTGCAAAACGACGAAGTTAGCTTAACATCACTCTGTCAGCGGTTTACCTCCCGGGGAGGTTAAGTGTTATAACGGCTTAGCCGACCGCTTTTAAGAACAGACCAGCCTGATTGGCTCCTGTTGCTCCAGGCCCCAGGCCTCGGAGGCCATGTTTCAAAGTGGGGCGTCCTCGACGTTTACGACCTTTTCGTGTAAGATAAGTCGGCCGTTGTGCGACAGTACGTCACATGGGACTCAAACGATGGCTTGGCAAGCTTCTGCGATGCTTCTACGATGCTTTTAGTCAGAGGTGACAGCATTGACTAGCATGGGTGTTCTCTCTTCGCCCAATTTAAGACCGAGTGTTCAGCCATCTGAACTCGGTAATGGGATAATGGGGGAACGTACTATATATAAATCGCCCCATACTAGACCCAGTACCAGTACAGGATCCATGTAAGAACCTCTTAGACCTGACAAGCTGCAACTCCTAGCTTGGAAAGTTGGGGGAGGGGGGCAGTCAGGTTGCAAGGGGCAGTGGTCGATAGAGGAACAAGGTACTTGCTAAAATTTATTTGGAGATAATCCATACTACTTACTTATAAAGCTCCTATTCAGAGGTGAATGTCATAGTGTAGATTGCATGGCATTAGCCCTTAATAACCTGATCGCTTCTAAACAGATTTTGTCCATTTGTAAGTTTCAAAAGCATTACCCAGGCACCCATATGGGATAAAAAGATACCCCTTGCTTGGCGTAGATTTACATGCTTAACCTAATAATATAAGACATCTCACAACTTTCAAGATTTTGAATAATAGTGTGGCCAAAATATGGTTCAAAGACACTGACAATCAAGATGTTTACTTAAAAGCTACCATAATCCTTGTTGATTTTGGTTTGCAATAACAGGTGTGGTTAAGCTTGCCTTGAAAGACAACACTGCCTCTCCTTAGAATGGACTAGATTCATTTTTAAACAAACTAAGATTGAGGAGCCTCTAGGAAGTATAAGGTCTGTGGTAGCCTTCGGGAGGCTGGCTGGAAAATAGATTATCAGATGAAATGAAACTGGAAGAGCCGCTAGAGACAGAAAAATTACTTTCGTAAAGTAGTAAAAGAGAGGGCTACCTCTCAAGAGAATGTATAATGTACGAGTATGTATGTTGTCCGAAAAATAAAGAATTATTATTATTATAATGCTCAGGCTATTATGTTCCCACTGAGTGGACAAAGGGTCTCTCTGTGAGAGAGGAAGAGGATTTATTATATGATAATTTTTAATCCCCTAAGAAAATATTAAAATTATGTTTGTGTACATGATTCACATTTCAAGTTAATTTAATTAACAAATGATGAGACTTCATTTACATGCATCACCACTTGACTAACCTATTGACCATTTTAATAAAAGGTCCTAATTAAATTTCAGTTTCAACGAAATTTTAACTTTGTCATGTATGTATGACATTGAGTTTGTGTTTCCACATCTTTATAAAATTGCTTACTATGACATTCAAAAATGTCTGTACATTTGATTGATCTCATAATTTCCAAGTAAGTAACTAAAATTATATTAATTAAGGATATGAGTGATCCAATTCTCCTTTATTGATGAGATTATTATTCAGTTTAGTCCCATTGATTTTCTATTATCAGCATACTGTAGCCTTATAATTTATATTCACCTTAAATAAGGCAAATAAATTTGCCATTAATCTTTAACATCATAAGGAAGATGTGTTCATTTCTGCATCTACTAAGATAAATATATTGAAAACACTTAATTGTTTTATTGGAACATTTAATTAATACAGACTGAAATATTCGTTCGTTCCATATAATATTTAATTCACATAGCGTCTACATCCTTCGGGTACTCTTTCACCAGCAGATACCAAACAGGTCTTCAAATCAAATGTTATGTTTTGAAGAAACATAATAGAACTGTTTTGCATTAAAACAAAACAGTTATTATGTTATGAAAAACATAACATTTGAGCAATTTGCTTGCTGTTGAATTTTTGAAGACTTCTATGATTGACACTTGTCATGAGTGACAGATCGAGCTGGCAAGCCGCGATTTCTGCGTGAGTGAAAGGTCCACAGGTAACTTTTGGCACGCGTAAGTACGTTTTATGCTTATTATCGGTAAAATTTAAGACAGCTTCTTCAAATCAAATGTTATGTTTTTCATAACATAATAACTGTTTTGTTTTAATGCAAAACAGTTCTATTATTTACCAATTCATCTAATCATAATAATGTATTTGCAATAAGGATTGGTAAAGTGTTGGGTCTTATAGTCAGTATTAAGTTCCTAATACAAAGTCAGACAGACCGGAGATCTTAACACCCGCTTCTGGTGTCATAGAGAAGTGTCAAGTACCTATTATAATTATTTATCAAATAATCAATCGGTTACCGTTATCAGTCAGCATAAAAAATAACGGAGAAAACAACAATTTAATCAATATTTAATATTCTATTCTACTAGTCGCAGGCGCTACTACTAAACATGAGGTCCTGTACCCAAATTACGTAATACACGATCAATCAGAATCTGAATCGTTTTGAAACAGATTGCTAATCCATTGCTTCGTACGTTTGAGAAACAACTGCTCAACAACGTAAATAACACAATGAATGTTGTTGACCTGTCAAATTGAAACAGATTAGTCGGAATTGTCAACGAAAATGTGTTGCGTAATTAGATAGCTGGTTTTCCCAGGTCGGGTAAAGTGATATTGAGGTTTACCATCGAGAATTTCTCAGTAGTAGCCCGGAGACTAAAATTGGGATCGGTTCATGGCAATAGGCTCGCCCCCTATTACATGGGACTTAAACGTAACTGGCGAAATGTGGCTGTACTATAGGTACACCTCTGCCTTACCCTATGGGGAAAAATAGGCGTGATTTTATGTTACGTAAGAAACTAATCGCTTCGGAAAACGTCAAACTTTACATTGGTAAGTTCGTTACACCTTAAATAATTATTATTAGGTATCAAAATTGGTATCTAACAATTGATTCAATATCATTGATGTCCATATTTGATTAATATTCTCGATAATGGTTGACGTTATTCGATATTGTCGTAGGTGTTATGTCGGTAAGTAATTAGGAATCCGGTATATGAATACAGCGTGTCTCAGAAAAATATGACGCAGATATAATTGTAAGTGATCTTGAGTATTCTTGAGTGGTTAGCTTGCGTGTTCTGTACTGAGCTCACGCAACGCAACGTACGTCCAGCCAGTAATAGGACTCGCCCATCAAGGAGCGCTGTCCCAAATTAGACGCATTATTAATTTATTTTACATATAACAAAAGGTATTTTAATAAAACACGTATACTAAAAGATCAATAATTACATTATCTTTAAAATAGTGAAGGTTTTAGAAAAATACGCTCGTTAGATTTTGCGTGATTCTCCGATTTTTTTCCGCGTTAGACATAACTTTACAAATTAATTTCACTATGTAATATAAGCATAATCTGAAATATTCATATATTAAGTTATTAAGAAAATGCTCTAATTTAACATATATTTTTTCCAAATCATTAACACTACTCGTTTAGACGTGATCTTCGATATAAAATCATTAAAAGTCGGTTATCGTCGCCTTAAGAGTGTCAACAACTTTTTCCATGGAACAAACATCGTAATGAATGAATGAATGAATGAAATGCACCGATCCCAGCATGGTTTAACCAGACTCGATAAATCGAATGAACCCCAAGATTTGCACTAGCCCATGAAGCCTCATGTTTCATGGGACTTCAAAGGCTATTGCAAATCGAGGAGTAGACCGGGGGGCGCGGGTAATGGTAAGGAAGACCGTGCCCTTAGGATAAGGAAGGATTTGAGAGCCATACCGGATATGCATCCTAGAGTAAGCCTTGGAATAGTGGAGAGACGGGTGTTAATTATCTATGGATGGGCATCTTTTGCGACGTCGTCATTATCTTCACCGGTGAATTTTGAGACGGGGTTACGCTGGTTTCTCGGCTTTTTCCTATATTGCTGCTGAGCTGTGTTACATTTTGCTGTGTCTGTGTCTTCGTCAGAAGGCTCGCTGCTATCCGTTTCAGGTTTCTTGTAGATCTCGCTGGCGGCCTTCATGATCTTGTATCGGTCTGTAGCTTTGTCCATCCAAAAATTGTATTCCTTGTCGAAATAAGTCGAGTCCTGTTTGAGATTGTCGTTCCAAGTGTAAATAGGACGCCCTACTTTCTTGGATTTGGCCTTATATTGCATTGCTGCGTGTAAAAGGTGTGGTTTGCCGCGCCTGTGGACGTGTGCGAGAAAGCACATCCTGTGGTTCTTGATGCGTTTGGTTACTGTTTTCCCATCTAAGATTTCGTGCATCTTCTTTTGTCTAGGTTTATTTCTGGCGTGGTTAATCAGGTCTCTCATTATGACTCGCTCATATCTTCTCAGTCTAGACCTGTTAGCTTTGGTGAGTGCCGATACTTTCAATCCGTATATCATACAAGGTACGATCACCATTCGATACATGAGTCTGGCCAGTTTCCAGTCCATCTTTGAATTTATTATGAATGGTAATAGTGACTTTGCGTTTCTAGTGGCCTGTTCACACCGTTTTCTAACTGTGCTTCTCCTACTTAATGCAGATGTTATGTATGTGCCTAGGTATTTTATTTCGTCGACAGTATGTAGTTTTAATCCGTTCATGGACACGTAGGTCACTTTCTGTTTAGCTAATGGGTCTCTAATTAGAATTTTGGTTTTAGTTTCGTTTATTTGTAGGCCGACGCTACCTAGTAGGGGTTTAATATGGAATACAATTTTTTCTAACCCTTTTAAATCATCTGTAATGAAGATGAGGTCGTCCGCGAATGATAGCACCAGGGGGAGTGAGATTTCAAAGTCTTGGTCTAATTTGATTAAATGAGTTTCATCTTCGAGGGTTCTAAGGACCTCATCCATGACCAGTGTAAAGAGGCGGGGGGATAGCGGGCAACCCTGTTTGACTCCCTTTCCTTTGATAATCCAGCTGCTTTGCTGGCCACACCATTTGATGTGTGTTCGTTCATTCAAGCAAACTTTGATTATCCTGTTGGTTAGTGACTTGTTAGATCTTTGTATTAAAATGTCTCGCAATGCTTCGAGGCTGACGTTGTCAAAAGCTTTTTCTATATCCAGAGCGAGTACATAGACTCTTTTACCTGCGCGCCATTCTTCGTCCAGAACCCTTTTTAGTGTAAATATATGATCATCTGTTGATCTATTGTTTAAAAAAGCCGCTTGGTAGTTGCCCAATTCTTTTATTGTTTCGTCTAATTTTTTTAAAACGTAGGAGGCGTAGATTCTGTAGCCCGTATTGCAAACCGATATTCGTCGATAGTCATTTGCATCTTTAGGGCTGTTTTTTTTCGGAATTGGTACCTGCATTGTTTCTAGCCAGGTGTCGGGTGCTTCATTTTGTGTCCACGCTTTGTTCATGTGTTTGGTGACGGCTTCCTGTAATATTTCCGGCATCGCTTTGAAGAGCTCAATTACCACTTGGTCTGTTCCAGGCGCTGTCCCGTTCCGCATGCTGTTAATTATTTCCATTATGTCATCAAGCGTGGGTCCTTCATTTTGCGCGATAGATACCGGCTTTGTTATGGTAACCGTTGGTATAGGTAGGCCCTCGGAGTTTTTTAGGATTTGCTCCCATTTGGACATTGGTATATAAGCGTTTCTTTTCCGGCATTTTGTTGCTCGCTTGTTTTTCCTGTAAAATAGATAAAGTACCTGCATGCGTTTTGAGGGATGTTTTTTCCCCAGTCCAGTGAAGAAGGCCCTGGATTCTTTGTTTTCGTCTTGAGTTTTAATCTTGTGAAGTATTGCCCGACATTCCTTTACACGATTATGTCTATTTGGGTTATCTAATTGTCTTCTTTGTAAGAATTTAGCCCTTTGGAGGTTAGCAAGAGCTATACGATGATCCCTAGAGTGACTCTGCTGAAAAATCAAGGTTTCCTGGGCCGCCGCTTTTAATACTTCAGTTATGGTACACCAAGGTATTTCGACGCTTTTATCTGTTGAGTCTATTCCTACGTTTTCCAGTTTTTTGATTATGCAAGCTTGGTATTTTGTTTTGGTTGATTTGATGTTAAGAGCAGCATAGTAACATTGTTTGTAATTGAAATTAATGGGCTCTATTGTTGTCTCATTTTTTTGAGTCTTGCGTTTAGTATTTTCATCTTTGTTTATACACTTGTTCAACTTATTGTTTGTTCGACTTGTTCTTAACTGCCCCCAAATTATTTTATGGTCGGATATGGCCCTACCTGCCCATTCGCCTTTAATAAACTTAAAGAGTTTTTCTGTTGTCTGTGGTGTAATAATGTGATCCAATTGTGATTTCTGCTTGCCGTTTGACCATGTTATCCTGCATGATGATCTCGCTTTTGTTGTTTCTATTTGGAGTTTTTCCCTGTTGGCTATATCCATTAACATTTCTCCGTTGTAATTGGAGAAGTCGTGATGTAGATTTTGATGAATCAGCCCTTTGCGTTGAAAACTTATTGTATCTTGTCTACAAATGTGGGCGTTAAAGTCGCCTAGGATTATTAAAGTACATTTCCTTGGTTTTTGTCTAATCAGGTTAAGTACACCTGTGAAGGATCTGGTTGCTTTAGAGGTACAGCTGTTGATGTGAGAGTTAATTATATAAAGCGGAGCAGGTTTGTCACTTTCCCTACCAAAATTAAGAGTAATTGACATCACGTCGGTATCGAAGTTTCTGCTTATTATTTCAATTTGGGCATCCTTTCTTACTGCAATTGCAAGTCCTCGATGAGTTTTACCTGCGGTTCCAGATAGGTGCCATTCGTAGTGGATGGAGTTGTATGTTCCTAAGTTCATCCCTGTTTCTTGTAGGCAGGCTATGTGAATGCCCCTTTTTGAAAGTTCCGCGTCTATTTTATCTTTTTTGGCCGGTTTCGAGGCCCCGCGGACGTTCCAAGTTGCGATACGCAGGTCTGAGCAAGTGTACTTAGTCGCGGCACAAGGCTGGTTTCTAAGTATTGTGTAACCGGTATCGTCCGCGACTTCAACCGATAACGGTGTACCTAATGTTGGTGTTAATTGTTCACACGGTGTTAATGAGCTAGCTAGTTGTGGGCTATTCAGAAATCGGGGTTTTGTAGACAGCCCTTGTTCGTCTCTTTTGTTGCATTTTTTTCCTACCGTTTCAGCATGTTGTGGTGTAATTATGTTTGTTCCTTCATGCGTTAGACTTTGCAGATTATTGTTGTATTGTTCTTCGGCGCTCACGACCCAGCTATCATAATGTTGATCTTTGTAAAGGATATGTATGTTTCCGGGTACTGGTTCGCCGGCAGGTGAGTACACCAGTGAGTTCTCACGATTAATATGAACATGCAGATTTACGAGATAGAATTCAGCCGCGGCGATTAGGATATCTTCTCCTCCCCAGAACGTCTCGTTAAACTGCGCGGTTATGTAGTTGGTTACCATTTGTTCCTGAGAGAGCTTGCTGTTAGGAATAATGTCTTGAATGTTATTCCTAAGTGCTAGGCAAATTCTGGCGTCACCGCGGTTTTCCGAAACATACGTAGCTAGATCTCGGCGTATTGACATATGGCTAAAAGTTATCCCCATTAAGAGATTTAATTGATGGGCGATCGCACTAAACAGACAATTGCCGTCCTTTTGCATGGCCACTATTCTTCCCATTGTAAAACTATTGTTTGGGAGTCAGAACCCCACGGTGCTGATGGCCGGAAGGGCAGATTTAGTTTCGAGACAGAGATACAAAAGTTTGACAGGGTCATGCGTTGACTGAGATTTATTAGATACCCTTTCTTTTTCTATAGAAATGTATCTTGTTGTGCAGTTTTTGTTTTTGTTGAATGGGCTTAAGCTTGATCACACATGTGCCTTTCTTCACAAAAACTCGGGTAAATTGTTCGACAGAAGCACACCACAAAAAAGAAGTTGCCTCAGACGCGGCTGTTTTATAGTGGCTAAAGAAGTTTCCAGATTGTTCCGAAATCAGAATCGACACTATTAATTATGTCAGAGTACATATACTATGTTACTTTATCTTGCCATTCTCCTTTTACTATATATTAAATATGTAGCTTAAGCATAAACGGTGTTTCTGTGCTTAGATTGCCACTAGCGGTGTTGAACCTCAATCTATCAAATACTATTCAGGACTTTGCCACCGACTCTTGGCCACGTAATTGAAATAAAGCCGGGAATTTAATTTAGTCCTCGTGATCGCTACACATACTAGAAACAATAAAAAATAAAAATAAGACGTTTTGGTATCTGGATCTATTGTTGGAGTTAAAGTTAACCATGCGTTTGAAATATGGAGATTTGATTTATTGACGGAGTGATTAGTAGAACACCCTGAAATACATGGAATGATCTCACCGGGTTATCCTTGTTACAGCTTTCCTGGTTCACACCTCACTTTTGCACTTTGAAGTTTATTTGTCGACACGTGAGTCACAGCCGCATTGAACAAACAAAACGCTGTTCGTCAATTTATTTTTTGACCGGCAGTTAACGCGTTGTAACTTGTGCGGGCGCAAGCTGCACGTTAATACAATGAAACAAAGGCACGGAGCGCTTGAGACGTCCTTCCGCGACGGCGTCCAGATGAACTCTCTCCATGGAACAAACATCGTAATAACGAAAAAATTATCAGCTGTCCCATACAAACTTTGAATACTAATAACTAACATAACATCAAGCTTTTATTCCCTCCCTGAAGGGCAGAGTTGTACCTACAGGTCGACATAAAAGAGTCTGACGTGGTGACATTTGGAACTAAATACAGGGTAGCAGGGACATCGATGCGAAAACTGTTGCCATGGATTCAGTTCGTAATTCTGAAACTCCCTACGTTGAAATTTTTCGTCGGTTATTAAAAAAAACTGCAATTTCATAGAAAAGTGCAATACCTATGCAGTCAAATGTATGGAACAGCAGATTTTTTTTTTTAATTACCGATGATTTTTATTAAATATTTTACTAATGTAATGCAGACCGATGACGATGGCACTACTTTGCCGACAAGTGCTAGTAGGGTTTGACTCACCAAGCATTTTTAACATTTTTTTTACTCATTTACCATTCCAAGTGACCTAAGTGCGATAGTGGCGCCCTCATTTTCATTTTACTCTTTTTTGCCATACATAGTACACCCACATTTAGCCAGTTATGTGACTTTCAATACTAAAACGAAAAAAGAAAGAAAGAAAATACGTTTATTTGCGGTACACATGACGCAAAGAGAGAACAAAACACGAAAATAAACAATTTGGGGGAAAATATGCGTCATATCCACGCAAAACGGCTATCGCTCAGCATAATGCTGCGACCCTATGCGAGACAGAGCCCCAACGCTGGTTTTCAGCGACAGCCGGCGTTGATGTGATGACGTCAACCGGTGCAGCATATAGTGAAATAACAAAATAACTACTGGACCCAAATGGACATATGATATTTTATTCGTAGTAAAGAAGAAGAAAGAAGTACAGTTTGATTGTCTGTACCACACCCTTAAATATGACCACACATTTTGATACACACTGTATACAAGTCTAATAATTGTTTTTGTCTGTTTAATTCAACAAACTCAAGCGGTCATTGACACGGTGTTTTTACTTGAAAGATATTAATTATTGGGAGCAAAAAGATAATAAAGGTTACGAGTTTTCGCGTAGCCGAAGTCGTAGTTCGTAGCAAATATTTCGTAGCAGAGGTCTACAAATAAGGCGAATGAATCTATTTTCGTAGCACGTTATATTGCAGTGCCGTAGCTACTGCACCTTTTCACAACTATGTTGGGGTCGGCTTCCAGTCTAACCGGATACAGCTGAACATCAGTATTTAACATGGAGCGACTGCCTATGACCTCCACAACCCAGTCACTGGGTAACACGTTGGTAAGACTGACTTTTGGGCTTCTGACGACCCGTAACGACTGCCAAAGATCTACGAATGACAGCCGGGACCAACGGCTTAACGTGCTTTCTGAGGCACGGAGGGGTCTCGATATGTAATAACTGGTCACCCATTCAACCGTATTATTAGTGGCGGATTTGCCCTAAGGCCCAGTAGGCCCGGGCCTAGGGCGGCCAATCGTGACAAAACATTCACTGATGATATTAAGAAATAACTCAAAGTACCTATGCTGCCCACCATACACTAAAGTGCAGTAACAGCAAAATCACGATTTCGAGTAAAACGCATTTAAAGTTAAGAATTGATTTTAAAAAATCAACAGAATGTATAAGCAAAAAAATTTGAATGCAGAAAGGTTGTAAAGGCATAGGTTCACACGTTAAAGCAATAAAAAAAAATATATCTTAATAACTGAATTTATTATGGCCATTTATTCTTTTTGGTGCCTATTACTGCATAGCCTTTTTTGTAAAAAATACCATTTTAAACTTAGTAAAATGCAGCAAAAAGCCCTATTACTGCGTTTGGATCAGTTATTTTGTCAAGAAACCCAACTAACATGCAGTAAGGTCAAAAAAATACTGCATTTTAGTTAGTTTTTTAAGAAAAAAGTGTTCAATTTACTAGTGCAGTAAGAAAAATAGCTAGTTCACATTTTAAAGACCGTTTATATTAACTGCACTTTAGCTAGGAATAATCATATCTGTGTCATTATGCTATCCAAACTAATCTGCAGTAATGCTGTATTTTACTGCGTGTTAGTCAGTTTATAATGATAAAAGAATGTTAAGTATTCACAACTAAAATGCGACAAGCTTTGATTTTACTGCATTTTAGTTGGGAGTTCGTGACAATAAATTGTATTTTCTTAATTTGCAGTAAAAATAGCTTGTATGGCGGTAAATTTTACTGCGTATTAATTTTTTTTTTAATTTTTTTCCAGAAATATAAAACTATCTAAAGAACTGTAAAATTATATTGCTTACTGCATTTTAGTTATGAAACCTTAAAATTTAATCTGCAGTATAATTTATACTGTATTTTAGTTGGGAAATCACGCCAAATTGTTAATTTTTTTCGTTTGCAGTAAGTGAAAACTGTTAAATAAAAACCATTCTAATAGTCTTAGAAATAAGTAAGTTAATTCAATAGAAAGCTTAAGAAACCCGCTTTCAGAATCACTAATAAAACGAAAAATCACAAAAGGGCTGTTACTGCTCTTTAGTCTCTGGTGGGCAGTATGGGGGAGGAACAGAGTGGCAGGGACATTTTTTATACACAATACACACAACACACAAATTTTCATCGGTAATTTAAAAAAACATCTGCTGTTCCATAAAAAAGTGCAATACCTACGCGGTCACAATGGAACAGCAGATTTTTTTTCGAAAAAGGAAAGTTCATATTCACGTATGGAATCCATGGTATCAATTTTCGCGTCGATGTCCCTCCCTGCCACCCTGTATTCTAAAAGTTCGCGCACATCATGGCGGGCCGCACTGCACCGCATCGTATAACAATAATAACTTAAAACCATTTAAAAATATGTCCAAATCACTCATTGAAACGCGTCATAGAATTTCGCGGCGCCAACTCGACTCTTAACTAAATTTCTGAACCGATTTCGATAAAAGCTGGCAATAAAGTAAATTCATTATGTTGTCTATATGATGGGTGCATTTTCAGGCAGCATCACTAAGTTTAAAACAGCTGTGCTCAATAATATGTAATTTTTGCTCAATTATGTATTTTTTTTTATTTAAAAAAGAAAGAAAGAAAGAATAATGTTAATTTGGACACAGTTCGTGAAACACAAAATACAAAATAAAAAAGTGAAAATAATATTTTAACAACACTAGTGTGTGGCTCACGGCTGCGCCAAAAAGGTTCATTTCAACATTAATGCCAGACATGGAGATTATTTTGTGTTATTTTATTTGTGTTCAATCTTATTTAAGGGGACTACAGGACCTAAAGGTGCCTAAACGCAAGTTTTATAATGCCTAAAAGAATATGATCCACTGCAGTAAACAAAATCAGAAAAATATATGATATTCTTCAGGATATATGCTAGTAAGATACTGTGTTGAAAACATAATACAACTAATTTGATACGATAGAAAAATATCACGAAAATACCTCTAAAATTTTCTTTTAAAGATTCAAAATCATATTAATATACTTACATGCAAACATTCTGATTGTTTGTGAGATTATTCTACAAGCAACATATTAGCGTAATAGTGTTTAAATTTTTTAGTTCAATCTATAGATTTTTTGTAAATATATAATTGCTTCATATTTTGCAATAAATTACCTGCGTTGTGTCATCGCGCTTCTCTTTCTTTTCTATGCAGTCCGACAGTGACTGCACTTTAGCTGTTGTAAGCCTCTTAATTTAATTCAAGTTAATTTTAAGTTAACTGTTATCTATCTTTATATTAATTATTATTTTATAGTGAGATCTAAATAAAATGCTGTGCTTACCTTTAATTTAGATGCATACAAAACTAGTGTATTTGTAAACGAAATGTACTTTGAATGTCTTTGTGTGTATTTAGTTGGTTTGCCTTAATAAATAAATATATAAATTCAGTAGGAAAGTACTATTCTATTGGATGTACCTAGGTGTACAATCAATGCGAACTGGAACTGGTAAAAGCCGGGAATATAGTAAAGGCATAAAAATAATAATTAAAATGAAATTGTACATACCTGCTGTATTCATATTCCGAGTTCCTGTCGTAGATATGTAGAATATAGGTCGATCTTTCCAATTCTGGTCGGCTCCAAATTATTATAGGAAATTTAAATTAAATAAATTAATAAATTATTTTTACAGAATATAATTACGTCTTAAACCACTAGAAACACTGCACTTTTTACTAAATATTTATGAACAAAAATATTTGATCCATTTTTCAGTTCGATATATTTGTCGACACACTTTTAAATGAAAACCAAGTCAATAATAAATCTGTACGGGTGTCGTCAATTGTTTATGAGACAATTAAATAAAACAGAGTGATAACGAGACACGATCGCACCAGCTAATACCTCGCCTGAAGGTTTTGCTACTGATAACGAACAATTTTTCAGCTATTTAAATAATGCAGGTCTTCATGTTCATGTATAATGTCATGTTAAGTACATATGTGTGTGTTTTTATGTTTTTCATTGAGGAAAATAAAACAATTTTTTTATTTTTTTATTTATCTGGGACAAAATTACAACATTTAATTTTACAAAAAGTAGTTATATAATACAGTCGAAAAAACGTATAACCCTCAGTATTATCCACGAAGTGACAACGCAGTAAGAAAACGCAGTGTGCATAGATAATATCACGAGCGATGAGCAGAAAAGTACTGGTTTTGGTGTTCCCCAGAGAAGTATTCTGGGCCCTACGTTATTCCTGATTTATATTAACGACTTGTGTAATCTGAATCTTAAAGACGGCAAAATTATATCATATGCAGACGACACGGCGTTAATATTTACCGCAAAAACCAGTAGCGAACTGTACGAAATTGCTCAACTAGGTTTTAATACTGTGACTAATTGCCTTCAAAGCAATTTACTAACATTAAATGCTGACAAGACAAAATATATTCACTTCTCCATGCGCAAGCCTCACCTTAACATTACTAACGCTCATCTATATGCCCATAAATGTGGAAACCGTTCAGTCAACATGTGTAATTGCCCTTTTATCCTCAAAACGAGCAGCATAAAATACCTCGGGGTAATAATGGACGACACACTGTCTTTCAAAAAACATATTGAAAGTCTAGTTAAAAGAGTGCGCAAATTAATATATGTTTAAAAAAAATTGCGAACGTTTGCAGATTCAAAATTAATCACTCAAGTCTATTTGACCCTATGTCAGTCTATACTGCATATCACTTCATGGGGTGGCGCACCAAAAACCTATCTACTTCCCCTTGAAAGAGCTCAGAGAGCAATTTTAAAGGTAGCAAACTTCCATCCCTTTTTCTTTCCCACAGATCTGCTATATAAATCCTGCAACGTGCTGACTGTTCGCCAACTTTTCATTATGCACTTAGTATTAAAACAGCACACCATGCTTACCTACATTGCTGACAATACTAACAAGAGACGGAATGATATAATATGCACATCTAATGCAACCTCAAAACATGTCTTTGTAGAAAGATGTTTTACATTCTTAGGCCCATTCCTGTACAATGGATTAAATAGGAAACTAAGTATGTATAAATTAAATTACTTTAGCTGTAAAAAAAATATAGTTCAATATTTACTAACCATAGACTATGCGCAGACAGAAGATCTACTTGTTGTCTGCAAATAGAACCGCTAACATGCTATTTTACTTTTATTTACCTAATTTTAATTCAGTTTAATACTCATTGTTAATTTATTACATTAAGTATTTATGCTCTTCCTAGCCTGAAACACAGGTTCAACCTAGTTCAGGCAAATAAGCAACTGTGCTCTATTTGAATGATTAAGTTACTTTTTGTAAATGTGCCCCTTTTTATAAATAAACGATTTTATTTATAGAATAGAATAGAATATATTTATTTGCATTAAACATGGTACAATAATGGTCTTAATAATAGGGTTATGATCTACATGTCTCGCCATGGACTGGCATACAAATATTTCTTAGGAAAAGTAGTTCCTAAAAATTATGCAACTAGCATCAATATTAACAGTAGTATAGGCAACAGTCATTATACTTATTAATACAAAAGTGTAATTCTAAAATGTTGACAATGTTTATTAACGGTTTTAAATCTAAGCAGTATATTTCTATCAGTAAATCAGTAACAATATTTATCATTTACTTTCTTATCAAAGAATTCTTTTACACTATAAAAAGTATTATCTATGAGCCATTTATGTAATTTAGACTTAAAATATTTCAGAGGGAGTTCCCTAATATCTTTTGGGATATTGTTAAAAAATGTAACTGCTGTGATAAAACAATTTTTATGGCATAATGTACTTTGGTGTGTGGGCATTCTTAATCTTGTTGGGTCTCTACGGGTATATTTTGAATTTAAATCACATTCCATAAAAAAAATTGAGTGTTCTTTTACAAAAACACTAGCTTGCATTATATAAAGTCTAACGGGACTTTAGGTTAGGAGTTTAAATTTTTTAAACAGAGGTCTGCAGGATGTTAAGGGACTTATACCGCAGATATTTTTTCTGTACCAAAAATGCTTCATTTATGTTCGTAGAGTTACCCCAGAGTAGAAGACCATACCTGAGTAACCAAGAAACATATCCGTGGTAAGCAGTAAGAGCAACTGCTTCACTAGCGGTACATTTTAAACGTTTTAGAGCAAATACAAATTGGTTTAGTTTTTTGCCCAGGTAATCTTTAAGTAATTTCCAATTACAATGATGGTCGAGAATTAGTCCTAGAAATTTGTATTCTTTAACTTCACTAATTGGTTGTCCTTGACAAGCGATTTTATATGATTTTGGTTAAGAATTATAATTTTGAAAATTGATGTATTTTTTTTTACTTAAATTCGCACAGAGATTATTATTTTCGAGCCATTTTAATACTTGTTTTACTGTATCGTTTATTTGTTTTTCGTGATCTATTTCTGATTTATTATCATCTGATACTATGACAGAAATATCGTCAGCAAAAAGTATACATTGATGATGGAGAGCCGTAGGTAAATCGTAAATTTATTTATTTATTATTTAAAACGAACGCATGTTAAAGGAAAAAAGAAATAAAAAAGAAGTAAGTACATATTTAGAAGAAAAACACTATAAAAGGTCCCATTAAAATAGATGGACAAACTTTTCGAAATCATTTGACCACCATAATAAGGACAATGGTAAAAAAAATAATAAGAAAAACACATTAGATACAAAAAAAAAAATCTACTAACGAAAATGCACTAAAAATGTTGGTTACCCAATGCCATTTATTATTTTAAGTCAAAATAAAATCCCTTTAATCAGTGTTTTTCGTTTGCTTGGATATATTTGGTTAGACGTATGTACTGATCGCTGTGTTAAAATTTGTCCATCTATTTTAATGGAACCTTGTTTACCGACGAATCGAAGGAAGCGGATGACAAGAGCATCCATCTTATAGGCGACTTGCAAGAGATTGTGAAACAAATGGGAGTCTGGATTTGTGCCCGGTTGATGGCAATAGGCTCGCCCCCTATTACATGGGACTTAAACATAACTGGCGACATGTGTACTATAGGTACGTACACCTCTGCCCAACCCTTCGCGGATATACATGCGTGATGTTATATTATTAATGGGACTATACTCCATAGGTTTAGTAAGTTCAATAAAGGTAAACAAATCGTAAAAAGGGTTTTTATAGATGACACTTTGTTGTTTAAAAATACGATAAAACCAAATTAAATTTTAGATTTTTTTTAAATAGCTTCCTCTTTTATTAACGTATGTTAAACTTTATCATTTATTCTTAAACTATTCTTCGTAATGTGAGCACAATTTTTTTGTTAGATTTATAATAATAATATAATATTTTGTAATCTGTCTATTGTAAAGAGCCCAAACTCTAAACGTCAACGAATTAAAACGTTGCTAAATTGAAGAGTACAACTGTGACGTAGCATGACAACTGAAGCGACAGGTATTACATTTAGTCGGTTACTTGACAGCTGTGTCGTCACATGATTTTTTTGTTTACCTTTATTTTTATTTGATTTGGCCCGTTACCTATGTTTCGAGAAAAGGGCTTTGGGCTGCGGCTGTGCCTGCATATAATACCAGACTAGTCACGGGCATTGATCACCACGCTTGCTCAAGACGGGTTGGCGACTTCAGACTTATGTATATTAAGGGGACTACAGGACCTAAACATGCCTAAACGCAAGTTTTATAATGCCTAAAAGAATATGATCCACTGCAGTAAACAAAAGCAGAAAAATATATGATATTTTTCAGGATATAAGCTAGTATGATAGTTGTGTTGAAAACATAATACAACTAATTTGATACGATAGAAAAAAATCATGAAGATACCTCTAAAAAATTCTTTTAACGATTAAAAATCATATTAATTTACATGCAATCATTCTGATTTTTTGTCAGATTATTCTACAAGCTACATATTAGCATAATAGTGTTTTAATTTTCCAGTCCAATCAATAGATTTTTTGTAAATCGCTAACTGCTTCATATTTTGCAATAAATTACCTGCGTCGCGCTTCTCTTTCATTTCTATGCAGTCCGACAGTGACCGCGCTTTAGCTGTTGTAAGCCTCTTAACTACAAGTCTAGGTTTCCTCACGATGTTATCCTTCACCGATATCAGTAATATCCAAGACTAGCTTCTGGCCGCGATCCGTGCGCGGTAGTCCTTAAAATACAGCTCATGTTACTCGCTGATAATGAAGCTTTCTATAGGTGAATTAATTTTTTAAATCGGTGAAGTATTTTTTGAGTTTATCCATTACAAACAAACATACAAAAAAACAAATCTTTTCAACTAGACTATAGCTTCTGCCCGCGACTTCGTGTGCGTGGAACTCTATAAAATACAGCTCTTTTTACTCGCTGATAATGTAGCCTTCTATAGGTGAACGAATTTTTAAAATCGATAAAGTATTTTTTGAGTTTATCCACTACAAATTTACAAACAAACATACAAAAAATCAAATCTTTTCTCTTTATAATCGCGACTTCGTTCACGTGGAAGTCGTAAGACACTACAATAACAGCCACATTGTTATAAAACTTTCTTGTATACTACGTACGTTTTTAATTTTGCTCTCAAAATATACAGATAGTCTGGACTGGCCACGCAGGAGCAAGCGACGTACAGTTGTCCGTGTGAGAAGCATCTTGTCCTGAGGTCGACATCCGCTGCCTTCAGTGTCTGCCCCTGTGACTTGTTGATAGTCATCGCAAAGCAATGCTCACAGGGAACTGCACGCGCTTAAACTGGAAGGGGAACTGTGGAGAATTAGTGGAATACGCGGTATAAACACTGTGTCGTCAACACTACAACCTTTTAGAATTTTTGCCTAAATGACGTTTCTCTGCAAAGACACGACTTTGGGCCGGGTTCCATTACACAGCTTCGGCAGAGTTAAGGGCCTTACTCTCGTTTAGTACCGTAAAACGGTCACTTTAACAAGCTATCTTCTCATTAACGGCTTGGTTAAAAGATTTGAAAAAAATATATATTTGTTATAGATTCATGTACAATATTTCAGCAACAGGATTTTTTCGTATGACTAATACTTTTGTCTTAAAAAAATATTTACCAAAACGCTATTTTTGCCTAAAATTCCTAACTACTTCTAAACGGCTTTGATGTTTGGAAATATTTTTACACCGAAAATTTGATGATTAAAGGTACTAAAGATGTGGAACAGCATATGTAAATCAATCAATTTTTGTAAAGAAAATGTCCCCATTTAAAGATAAAGGTTCAGAGGTGCTCTGCGCGGGACGCGGGCGGCAGTCGTGCGTTAGCATCGAGACGGGGTGGCTGTGTCGCTCGCTGCTCCGCTCCGGCTATCGACCAACTATGCGCATACGTATGTGTTAGTGCGAATGTTTACGAACTTATTGTATTAGTGTGCGTTTATAGACTAGCTCGCTGCAGAGAGTCCAAATCGATTGAGCGCGTAGGTGCTTTATTGTTGAGTATTTTTTTATGTGCAATAATGAATACTTTTTTTAATATTTTCATTGACACGTTACATACAAATTAACAATTTACAATATAAACAAAAATAAGTATATATCAAACATAACATAACATAACATCACGCCTGTATTCTCGAAGGGTTAGGCAGAGGTGTACCTATAGTACACCCACATTTCAATAATGTTCAACTTCCATGTCGTGGCGAACGTATTGCTATCAACCGGGCACAAATCCAGACTCCGGGCTGCTACTGAGCAATTTCAGATGGAAAAACGCAATAACACTTTGCCCGACCCGGGAATCGAACCCTGGACCTTATGCTCAGCAATAGCGCTTGCGACCACTAGGCCAACGAGGCAGTCGTTGACATAAAATATTGAGTAAATAAGTATTAAAAAATGCCAAGGCGTATCAAGAACTGCAATAGAGACTATGAACGAGAATTAAAATTGATTGAATTTTAAAATGACAAGACTGGTTTATTTACATTTTCATATATCGGGTGTAAAAAGACACTTTCCGAAGCCGAAAGCCACATATTCTACCCATTATTTGCATAATTTTTTTCCACTAGACCATACCTGGGAATCCACTGGTTCTGGAGATATTGAAGGTCAAAGTCGCATTTTTTTTTTTTTACTTTTTCACGAAAATGAATTCTATGCGATAATACGAAACTTTTTTCCAAACAAACATTACCTGAATTTTAGATTTATCTTAACAGATTACGCATTTGAAGTTACAAAAACGCAATGAACAACAAGTACCTACCTACGTAGCGTAGGGGCGGAGCTTAACTAACACTGAATCCGATCATTCAAGCGTGGGTTCGCGTTACATTGCGCGCAATAAAAACTTGTTTTATTTTATTTAAAAAAAAAAAATTACGGTTCCCAGCAATAATTTTTGCGCAAAGCTACTTAGCTATACGTACAGTATGCGTAGTTTACGGCTTTGTGATGTGTCTTTTTACACCCTGTATTTAATGGAACTTCTAACTTTTGCGCTCCTAAACATATTATTGAATTGATCCATGAAAAAATCAACAATGCACGAATTGTTAAAAAAGATAAACCTTTTTATTTAGCATGACTCACATGATGACCATGTGAAATTAATATTTTTTTCTGGGGGTTCAAAATAAAAGTCCAAGATCGAGTCGCGACTGCGATTATTTTTTTAATTTTTCGTCATAGGCTTCGATTTCGTGGTTTTAGAGGGTACCAATGTTGAAGTTAAAATGAAAATCCTAGATGTCAGCAGCAAAAATTAACAAATTTTTTCGTCATGGGTATAGTTTTCGAGGGTGCTAAAGTTCACACTCACAAGCAGATTGTATTCGACCGCGTTGCTGGCTGAGTAGTTTTGTTCTGTGTGACGTGTATGCAACAAAACACTTGAATTTAATGAATTGTGTTGTTTTATAAGGTGTATATTGTGATAGACTTGCCGGTTAGAGTGTAGCCTTCGCTATGGAGCAAGGACTTATTTTTTTTTTCGGAAATTTCCCAATTTTTTAAATTAAATTGCATTAAACTTTATTTCAGACTAAGGTCCATATTTATTTAGTATTTTGGTTTTACTAACCATGGTGCTTAAAGTAGGTTAGTATTGGTGCCGATTCTCTTGTACAGCGAATTAAACTAACTAAACTATCACTAAAATTTCTTACTTTTGGCTATGAGAATCTTAACGCTATTCTGCAAATAAAATTCTCTAAATTAAAAAATAATTTTGACACGACTAAAACGAATTTGACAATCGCGAATCCACGTGGTACCCGATTTTTTTTAGAGCCGGAGGCGCGCAGGGGTTGCAGCCTCGACGTATTATATGGAATATTTCACTTTTTGTATGGAAAATATGAAAAAATATTACCAACATGTTGAGTTTTAGGGTTTAAGGGTTTCATAAAGGGGGTCGAAATTTTCATTATTTTTGCGATAGGACGCACCATTTTCGAGATATAAGCAAAATAAAAAATAAATACAGTACTGTTTTTGCACATGAAGTCGAAATGTTGGTGTGAATTTTAGTTTATAACAACTTATTTTACCCCACACCTTTTTAATCGCGATTAAAAATTGTTAGGTTTAGTCTGGTTTGGTCTTTTACAATCAAAATTTTAGGTGAAAAACGTCAAATTCAGAATAGCAAAATTGCCATTTTCACTAAACTAACTAAAAACTCAGTACTATCTTAGTGCTGTCAAACTAAAATATAGTTAAGTTGTGTCACTTTAGTCTATTTCAGAATCGGAAATCGTCGTTTGACAGGATTAAACTAAATTTTAGTGATTTTTAGTTTAGTTTAGAGGCATTTGTGACAAGAGAATCGGCACCATTGGTGCCGATTCTCTTTAGTTTGACAGCACTAAGATAGTACTGAGTTTTTAGTTAGTTTAGTGAAAATGGCAATTTTGCTATTCTGAATTTGACGTTTTTCACCTAAAATTTTGATTGTAAAAGACCAAACCAGACTAAACCTAACAATTTTTAATCGCGATTAAAAAGGTGTGGGGTAAAATAAGTTGTTATAAACTAAAATTCACACCAACATTTCGACTTCATGTGCAAAAACAGTACTGTATTTATTTTTTATTTTGCTTATATCTCGAAAATGGTGCGTCCTATCGCAAAAATAATGAAAATTTCGACCCCCTTTATGAAACCCTTAAACCCTAAAACTCAACATGTTGGTAATATTTTTTCATATTTTCCATACAAAAAGTGAAATATTCCATATAATACGTCGAGGCTGCAACCCCTGCGCGCCTCCGGCTCTAAAAAAAATCGGGTACCACGTGGATTCGCGATTGTCAAATTCGTTTTAGTCGTGTCAAAATTATTTTTTAATTTAGAGAATTTTATTTGCAGAATAGCGTTAAGATTCTCATAGCCAAAAGTAAGAAATTTTAGTGATAGTTTAGTTAGTTTAATTCGCTGTACAAGAGAATCAGCACCATTGTTAGTTTTCACGAACTAAATTTATTTACTTACTCTCTAAGCTCATGTAATCCCATTGAATGACTATTTCATGAAATCATGATATTTGACAATTATGCAAACTTACGGAGTTGTATTGCTGATTGTAATGATTATAATTATGTAAAGCCATATTTGTTACGGTCGCGACTCATATTATAATAAACATAAAACCTGACACTGACTTGCAAAATGCAAAAAAATAAAGAAAATTTGAATCTCGCGGGCTACCTTAGCGCATCGGGGGATGCGCTAATTTTTAAACAGAGTTACTTTGATGTCTCTAGTGAGTCTAGTACAACGAACGAACCAAATTCTCTCTGCGGCGAACGACGAAAGAAAACAAAACAAACAAGTAGGCGCGTGAGAATGTGACAACCGGCGGCGGCGCGGCGGGCGTGTGTAAAACCGGTTTATTCAGGTTAGCGCGAGTTTTAAAATTCTATTCTCTGTAATAACCGGTAACCAAAATTATTTAGGTTTATACAAAATCGTTTTTTTAATTAACCGGTTAATCAATGAACAGTATTCGGTTTATGAACAATATTAACCGGTATTTCAAAATCGGTAACACGCCCTGATCTATCAATACAAAATATCAGCCTTGCATCCACCATTCCCTTCTGGAATCATAGGCAAAAATGGCGACCTACGTGCGCATGTCTGCGCTCCTGCATATTCTTTGACCGTCGTTTTAGTGTAGCGCGCCACCGCGCGCGTTTTACGTATTCCAGGGGTAGGGCGTGTAGCTCCGCCCACATGCGCAAGGTCAGTGAGCCTACTAATCACCTTAAGTTCCGAAGGAGCATAATTATTTGTTTAGTCTATGGTATGACTAACTTTATGCTTCTCTTTGTACAAGAAACTTATTATTTATTTATTTTATTATACATATACTCATCTCGCACCAACAATTAATTATTCAGTAGGCCCGTTATCAGGAACCTTGTAGATAAGCATACAAACAAATGAACGCGCAATGCATGTTGTGTATTTTCCAAGATTTCGGTTAGGTACCCTTGACCCAAATTCATGGGACCTTGTGAAATGTTCAGATACATATAGAGTAGTTTCGGGTATTATGGCACACCATAACGCCTTTTTGGAAATAAAACTCGAAGTGTATGAAATCAATCAGACTTTATTAGTAAGTAGATTAAGGCAATATAATTTCGAAGTATGTATTAAAACCAAACTTTGTAAAAAAGGGTACTATAAAATTTCAGATTATTTAGAAGATAAAAAAGCTTGGGATTGAGCTGCTCGCTCTGCTAAGCCTTGTGAAAACCATAAAACTTGACATTTTGCTTATTCATCACAATAAACCAGTTTTATATAAATATTGACATTGTTGAAAATTATATTCAAACTGCACACGATTACTTTGTAAAGTATCATATTATTTTAATTATTGTGAATGTGAGGACTATGTGGATATTTTATTTTTATGTTTTCTCTTTCATTTATTTTTTCTTTCTCATTTAGTTTTAATGATGGTCTGGCAGTTTGAGTAGTTGATGCGGCCTAGACAAATATCCTTTCTTTGGTATTGTTCGTCGAGTTGAGCTCCTTCAGTTTTGAGTTGAGCTCCACGATTACTGACAAATGCTTGCACTGACTGGACAGGTCCACTCAAATCTGTGTGGTTCTTTCCTCAAAAGACCATTTCAGACACTGATCCACATGGTCCTCATATGACTTGACCAAGATTATGTCTGGACTTTAAAAGAGACTACGACCTCTGAGTTTGTTTCGGCCTTTCTTCTCAGAGTAGTCACATAGGAAACACCGACCTCATCTAGCTTATTTTTAATATATTTTTTTATATGACGTGTAAAAGTGATTCCGATATCCTATTTACAGAATAAACAATTTCATTTCATTTCATTTCATTTCGAAGAATAACTAAAAATATTTTTTTTTCGTGAACTTGAACAATCATCGAAATTTTGGTAGTGGGATAATACCTATAGCCTAGGGTCATATTGGCCGTAAATGCCGTGAGCCATATTGCCCACCAGAACAAACAATACAAACAATTAAGTTTAAGTTACTTTGCACAAGTCACTATATCTGCTGACAGTTCTGTTAGATGCTAAACGTTTCCATGGACCGCGCGGCACGGATTGACTGAGGAGGCGGAGATAGGGTTGCGCCAACATGGCACTATATCTTAAACGCTAGTGTTGATTTATTTCGGAGAAATAGTAGTAGTCCATATTGGCCGACCAGGCCATAATACCCGAAACTACTCTAGTCATTTATTTTGGTTCGCGACGTTTCCTGGTGGTTTAGGATTGAAGGCCCTTTGCCTACTCCTAGAAATTTATTAGCCACGATGCGGGTTCCCAGAATATCTCCTTGGTCGTTTACGAATTCTGAGCGTAAGGTCCTGCGTTATTTACAGTCAAAGTCAAATCATTTACTTCAATTTTTTATTGTTTAAAAAAACAATACAAACGTAAACAGAAACATCACAGAAACCTCAATAGCTTTGTCCGGATGTTGAAACACTTTCGACTCCACCCATTTTTCATAGAGCTCATACGCCATGGGTCTACTTGCAAATAAAATATGTATGGCGATACATATTGCAAGTTTCAATACTTGAACCTCCTGGAGGGTCACCAGCACTACGTTTGAACTAAAGTTAACCCTCGAGGAGTGTCACCGGCATTAGGTTTCAAACCGTGTTATACAGGGTGATTGGAAGATGGGTGCAAAGCTTTAAGGCGAAGATAGTACAGACAATTTAGAACCATTTAAGCCATGGTTGTCTTAGACGAAGTCTTATGATGATGGATGTGATTCTAGTGTTAGCTTTGAGGTTATATGTTTTTTCCGTAGCCGTCTCAGTTATAAAGGTCCACGAGTGCAATACGACTTTCTCTTATACAGGTTTGTGTTCACTTATAGAAGTTTTAGAGAGTTTAAATTACGGGACCTGGCAATTACCTACTCTTATTTATATTTTTCTCGCTTACCCATTTCTCACTTACTCAGGTTTGGCTGTAATAAAAAATAAGAAAAAGTGTAATCGCTCGCTCTGATTCCGGGACAGGGGTGCGGATTTTTTTTTGCTTACAATAAAAAAAAAACAAAATCTTTGAACGGGAAATATCATCAACAATTTAAGAACAGAATCCTTTTGAACAGAGTGTTTTTCAGTACATAACTATAATGGTTAAGGTACCTACCCTAACTGCGACTTAATATATCGTGGTGGCGTTTTTTTGCGCAGTGTCAAAGTAAACTTGTTTTTATTATAATTATCAAGGTAGGTAAAATAAAAAACAACAAGAAAATTCAGAAAATTTTATGGAACACCTTTATTTCTCAATTACATTTATACATTCGATTAGGAACATTATTTCTAAATTACTTACAAAAAACGGCTAATAATAATTACAGCTAATAATAAAATAATATCATTTTGATAAACTCTTGTTTATAATTGTTTACGGTAACGTACGCAGTTCTGGGGGCCTACTCCCTAAGCGAAATCCGTAGTTTCGGCCGTCGTTACACTTCGTTCTCCATCTCACTTACGGACATATCGTAAATAAATATAAAAAAAAAGATAGACCCCGAAAATTATGAAGTTATTTTTCGATATTTTTTTTATGAATAATTAGATAAATATGAGCAGTCACATGCCCATGGGCGGCATTGTATAACACAATTTTTCTAACTGGGCGCTTATTAACGTCAAAATATTACAAGAAAGAAAGAAAGAATGAAAATACGTTTATTTGCGGTACACATGACGCAAAGAAAGAACAAAACACAAAAATAAACAATTTGGGAGAAAATATGCGTCACATCCACGCAAAACGGCCATCGCTCAGCATAATGCTGCGACCCTATGCGAGACAGAGCCCCAACGCTGGTTTTCAGCGACAGCCGGCGTTGACGTGATGACGTCAACCGGTGCAGCATATAGTGAAATAACAAAATAAGACAAAAATAAAATGAATAAATACAATACTTAGTACAGACACAGGTTTACTTAATTACAGACACAAGTAGGTTTAAATATTATCAATAACAACTCAACGAATAATATTAATATAGAACTGTGAAGAGACGAGTTGTGTAACCATGTTAAGAGGCGTCGGGGCACTGAGGAGGTAACCGGGCGTTGAATTCAATACTAACAACCTACTACTTTGACAGCTCCAAGCGCACACTTAGCACAAAATCAAGTTATACACATTATATTGTCTAAGGGCTCGTGTAGACGCCGCCGCGCCGGCGCCGATGCTGCGCCGTCACCGCTTAATTTTACGTCTAAGCTATATAAATGCAACGTTGCCAGCCTTTTTTTTTTTAAGTTGGGAAATTATCAAATAACTTCTCCCGCTCTGGGCGGAGCGGGAGGGCGTGTCAGACTTTTACTGACTAAAACCCACCCGTGTTCCTTCCGTTGCCTGTGTGCAGGGGTCGCGATATCCCTTTCGGACAAACTCGCAACCCCGGCAGGAACGTTGCCAGCCTGCTACCGCACCGACGCCGCGGATTTTAGAGTGATATGGTATAATCCATGGTCTAATAAAACAAGGTCTGGCATTCCGGGAGTGACACGTGATTACGTCACCATCCAGTTGCCACTTTATTGCAACAAAACACGAATTAAGGAAAGATTTACAGTCACCATTCTGTTAAAAAATATGTACAAAGCATTTAAATTGTCGTTTCGTTTGTCTAATCAAACGAAACAATTCATTTTAAACATAAACCAACGTAATTGTTAATTAAAACCTCATTGTTTAATCGGATTCGCACAGGTAATAAAGGTGGTTGGGGAGTTATTATTACAAACTTCTGGCAACACAGATGTGATGACGTAGACTTGTGTCACCCACGTGACCACTGTGTCTCGGAATGCTATACCTGGCGAAGTGTATTATTATGTGGTTACGCGGCGCGGAGACGCCGCGGTGATGGCGTCTTTTCCCTGATCACTAAGAATAATTACTTTTTCTAAGGCAGTATACATGTCATGTTATCTCATGGTGTGGCTTAAAGCTATCCAATCAACTTTTCTAAATACTCTACACTAAAACGTGCTGCATTTGCGAAACTTTATGTAAACAATTTTTCTACGCATAAGATAAGGCATTTAAAACTTTAAACGCTTAACTAAAGACTAGCTTTTATGACTAGAATATTTCGCCAAAAGGTACTTACTAAGCCATTTTTTGAAAATATCTTAAAGTTATTTCATCTTGATGTCAAGAAGAATTACTATCAAAACTCATCACTTTGGCAAAGGCAAAACCGTTTTAAAACTGAATTCCAAATCTCAGGAATTTCTCAGTAGTAGCTCGTATTCTTGATTTTTGCCCAGTTGACGGCAATAGGCTCTCCCCTTGGATTTCAAAATTCACAGACCACTCTTCGACTTTACTTTTCTTAGGCGTTTCATATGAATTTCAACTTTATTGGCTTAGTAACAAGGTCCTTATTAGTATGAAACTCTTATTCATATTTGCTCATAGGAATATAAGCATTAGTTGCAAAAAAATAAGGGTCATATTCGTATGAAACGCTTACTTTCCTTAGCAAAGTTAAAGTAAGTTCAAATTATGCTCTTCAACGTTACTGGTTAAATGTAGGTATTCTATAGCACAGTATAAGTAGAGTCCATTCGCGTTAAGAAAACAGTGAGTCATCGACCTAGCCCCGCCCCTCGACCAATCGGGTCGCAAAAGACACAAGCGTTTCGTACGAGGATCCGCCGTGAATGGTCAGCTTTCTAATTTGTTGGAACCCGATTGGTCGAGGAGCGGGGCTAGGTCGATGACTCACTGTTTTCTTAACGCGAATGGACTATAAGTAACAGTATTATGTCTTCATATAAAACAGCCGAAACAAAACGCTTCGAAATCTCAGTGTATATCAGTACGCAACAGAATTGAGAACGTGAAAGTTATGCACGGACGCGGAAGGTTTGTCTACCGAGCGGCCGTAGGTAATTATTTCAAGGTGTCACTACCGATATATAATACTGTTACTTATTTATACTGTGAGGTGGAAAACATGCATATCGTTATAGTATTTTATGTTAAAAAAAAACCTGCACAATGCGTGTCAACTATACATCGCATTCACTTTACTATTTCCCTTTCCTCTTGCCCTCTTTCTCTTGGAAGTATCCTCCAGGTCCAGGTACCAACTTGACTGAAGGCTTGGTGTCCTTCCTCTGAGTGGGAGGCTCTGGTTGAGGAGGCGGAGACCTCTCTGGTGAGGAATCTGATATGATGCCTTGAAGACGGTGCGTGTTCGTTTGGCTGAGTCTGTGGATAAAAGTGGCTTGATAAGTTTTATTTAATATTTTTAGTTTTTATCTAATACGGGGAAGTTCTTGGCCTGCATCTGATCTGTTGGTAAGTGATGATCAGGCCGAAGGTGGAAACGAGCTTCTCCTGGAATCCTCAACCACAGAGGAACTGGCTATCTTACGTATAACGATCAACACACACACAAGGCGGGTGCGTGTATTGTCCGTAGACAAAACGCGTGCGCAGCTCCCGCTCCCGACCCGCTCCGCGCCCGACCCGCGCACGCGTAGCCGCCGTACTGCCGTCCCGACCCGCGCCCGTCACGCACCCGTCTTGTGTGTATTGAGCTTAACTGCCGAAACACAACAATGCTGTTAACATTGTTGTAATGGCGACAGACTTAGATAAGATGGTGGTAGCTAGCCAGGCGGACTTAGAACAAGCCCTACCACCAACCAAACTGAGCAGATTTTTTTTTAAATTTGGCAACGTTACTTTATGGAAATAGGAAATGTGGCTAACTAGTGAAATAGAATATTAATAACGAATTGCAATTATAACATTGAATTTGATGTTGTAACCGTTTTAGGTGTGAAAAAGGCATTTGGAAAGTTTCCAAATACTTTTTTACATCTAAAACGAAATACTCGAACACACTCTACACCTAAAACGGGTACAACATCAAATTCATTGTTATAATTGCAATTCATTATTAATATTCTAGTTCTCTAGTTAGCCACATTTCACATTTCCATACAGAGATATTGCCAAATTAATCAAAACAGCGAAATATTTGACATCTATTTGCGACGTTGCCCACTTTCAGAATAAACGCTCATAATCGCCATCGATTTCTACACTCACCTGACTTCCTCAACATCAGCTACTTTATCGATAAGGCTGCGTATGATGGCCTCCTTGTGCTCCAGAGCTAGTGAGGCTCTCTCGAGCTCTCGGCGATACTCTGCGTGCGCAAGCGCAGCTCTGCGCTCTTGTTCTACGATGCGACGCTCTAGCTCTTCTAGGGAAGTATAGGCGCGGGATTTGACAGCCTAGAAAGAGATAGAAGATTCAAAATTTTTGTAAGAGAGAGGAACGGAATGATTTTGTAGTTACCGTGATGTTGAATCAGAGATTTGGGCAATATTTGTTTCGTGTGCTCTGTTTTGTCTCTGCATTACTTATTACCCTAAGGGAGACTGGTAGAAAATTCCTATAGTAAATATCGGCTTGTGTTAACAATGGTATTCAAATTCGAAATCTTTAATGAGCGTATTATTCTGTTGGTGAATATTTACAGGATAAACTGATATAATATTGCGATGTAATTATGTGGTTATTTTCTTGTTATCATATTTTATTGTTTTAATTGTATTAATTTTTTTTTCAAATTTATGTGTTTTGTAAATTTGCATGCCATAATATGGTAGGATATAGATAATGGACACTATTGTTTTTATAAGACCTTTTTGTACCTATATTCGCAAATTAATAAATGATTATGATTATGATTAATTCGAGCGAAGACTCACATAGAGTTAGGAACATTGTTCTTTAAACTAGTTTACACTGGAAGCAGTGAACTGGCTTCTTATTTTCTGTTGAATAATGAATACGAGGCTTTTGGATAATTTGTAAAGTGGTTTTGTATTTTGTTTTTATTTAGTAATGTGCGTTTAGTTTGTGCAGAATAAACACTTTTTCTTTCTTTCTTTCTTTCTAAAACGGCCGCTTTGGCAGAATCATAATATAATATTATTATGAATCTCACAAACTGATAATTCATAATATAGTTTGCCTGGAAGAGATCGCAGTAAGCGATAAGGCCGCGCATTGTATATTTTATAGTGTATTACTTTTTCTTTATATAATGTATAATTTGGTGTACAATAAAGTATATATAAATAAATAAATATAATCTGCGTTCAATTCATCTGTTTCGGTTTACCAAAAGTGCATAATGGTACTGACGAACCTGACAAGTTTTACATGGAGACCCATAGATTCAGATGCAGGAACATTATTTACGATCGATAAAGAAACTCGAAATTAAAAAATGATGCAAAATGGTTGCTAAATAGCAAGCTAGTTTCAAATTCAAAATATTTTATCTAAACTAATTTTATAAAGAGAAAAGATTTGATTTTTTTGTATGTTTGTTTGTAATGGATAAACTCAAAAACTACTTAACTAATTAAAAAAATTCTTTCACCTATAGAAAGCGAGTAACATATATTTTATCGACTTCCACGCGAATGAAGTCGCAGGCAGTAGGTAGTTTCACATAAATCTACAAGGGCACTTATGAAACGTCAGAAGCTAGGTGCACGGTTCCAATTGGTCGTTTCCTATGGAGAAGAGCCGGCAAGAAACTCCAAGAACACTCTTTCAAAAAAATTGGCTTTAACAGTGTTTTCAAACTAGTGTTAGGTATGGGAGGCAGGGTAAGCCTGTCAACCATGTGGCAACCATTGTCATTTGGTTTAAATGGGTTTTTATTTTTATTTTTTTATTTATCTTTTATATTGATTATTTTCTTTTAAATTTTGTGAATGTGAGAACGTTGTAGACATAACAGACTGTAGATCTGTGGACCATTTTATATTTTGCTAAGTACCTGGTACATGTTGATGGGCCTACACTGTCCTCTCATACCTTTTAACACTGTAATTTGGAAACATTGTAAAAACCATTTACTTTCAAAAGAGTAACCGTGGAGTTTCTTGCCGGCTCTTCTCCATAGGAAACGACCAATTGGAACCGTGCACCTAGCTTCTGACGTTTCATAAGTGCCCTTGTAGGTTTATGTGAAATAAAATATTTTGAACAAGTACCAGGTACTTAACAGTTATAATACCTTAATTTCATGTTTGATCTTATCCAGCGCTGTGATCGCTTGTCTCAGCGGCTCGCTGTTGTTCTTCGCTCGTCGAGCGCTAGTTCGCACGCGCGTCATTCTAGCCATCGCGGACTTTAAGCGCTGGCGGAATATTACAGCTGCTTTGCGGTATAGTCTTGAAGTGAGAAGAATAATACATTTATATGTGCCAAATGAAGGTTTTAGTTTCAAGCGTAAGGCCGTGCGCACTTTGGACGCGTTTTCGATTACCCGTGCGAACATGCACGAACTATCCCGACCTTCCAAGTACAAAGGGAGCGCGCAGACTGGGTGCGAGTTAGTCGTACGTATACGTACGTATAGTTCCGACCTCGGAAAACAATCCGAACTTGTTGGGATTTTTCGTGCGTTCATTGCGATATCACCGGAACACTGCCTAATTGACGGAGAAAAACGTATTCAGTGTGCGCAATCAATTCGTACGACCACGGTCGTACGTTTACGTACGATACAAATTCGTGTCGAAAGTGCGCGCGGCCTTATTCTGTTGTTATTTTAAACAAGCCATAACAGTTGCAGATTTTTTTTTATTAGTGTAAGTTATTGTAAGTTTTAAGTTGACAACCTAAGGGGTTGCGATTGCGTCGTCGAGTTTAAAAACAAGGTTTAAAACTCTACTTGTAATGTAACTGGCAACGCTTGGCTTGAAGCTGCAATACAGCAACGCTTGTTGAAGGCAAAAATAAATAGGAGAAAAGGACAAGCAAAATCAAGAGTAACCCTTGATTATTTATTATGAAAACGGCTTTTATCTTTGCTAATATATATTTTTTTATACTCCGTAATTGGTCACTAAATACCCAAATGATAATCAACATCGATCGTTTGCTCAAGAGTACATAATACCTCAGCTCAAACTCACTCTTTATCTCACTCGCACACCACTGCTCGCGGACTGAGTGAGAGCGATACTGAGCGGCAGGCTTCAAGGCACTGATAGTTTAGGAAAAATCTTTTAGTGGTGAAAATAATGACAATAAAAAAAGAAAAACATAGCCTCTGCTTTATATTTAGTTCAGTTATTATGCAAAGGTTCATGATCTAATTTGAAGTATTTTTTCAATACTTGTTTGTTCGTTTTGGAAACTGGTTTTGTAATTTTTTTTTGTGGAGAAAAATTTATGGTATCGATTTTTCGTCAAACATAGTACTTAACATCAATCTTCAACTTGACCATACATTTATTTCAAAATTAATGCTGCAGTATTTTCGATATAACGGAGGATCATGCTAAGCAATTTGAGGTATTATAGACTCTTAATACATAATAGTTCCCAGACCCACAAGAAGGCCCATGCACAAGAAGCTCATACCTGACATTCTTTAACGCCTTCTCCAGTTCTTCCTTCATCGCCTGGTTCTCTTGCATCACCTTGGTGCACTTATCTTCCACCGCCTTCAGTTGTTCTGTCATCTTCGTCACTTGTTCATCCTTGCGTTCTGTTTCCATGCCGTATTGGTGTTTTAGCTCTTCTAGTAACCTGGACAAGAGAGAAACAGAGTTTTGACGGGGATATTTTTTGAAATTTTGTGCTTTTTTTCTAAAGCTAGCTAGTCTAGCTACCTTAGCTAAACTATGGTTATCTGAATATTTAAAAAACTAACGTTATTGTTCGATATGCTTTTCATGGTTTTCGGGGGTGCTGAGTGCTGATGCCAGAAATAAGGTCTTAAGAGCGTGCAATAAAAGTCGGCAACGTTGTAAATAGATGTATAATATTTACCGGTTTTTTTTTTAAATTTTGCAATGTAACTGTATGGGAATAAGAAATATCGCTCTTTATTGCTCTAAAATATTAATTATGTGTTGCAATAAATAACAATAAATTAGGTATTGTAACAGTTTTATGTGTAACAAGGGCAAAGATGGAAAACTTTTTCTATCTAAAACGAAATAATTAGTGTTACGAAATTAATTATTGCGTTTCTTCATTTATTTGTGACTTCATGTTTTTGCCTACTTTCAGAATGCACAGTTTTTATCAAAATCAAACGAACGAAGGCTAATTTTTTTTTCACATTTTTGGCATTTCTGTTATTTTTATAGTTCTTTTAATATCGAATATTTCAACGATAAATTCCTGACTACAGAAAAACGTACCTCTTGCAATGGTCCAGGCGTCGTTCATGCATGTCAGCGGGCACAGTGCGCGCCCGCATCGCATCTAGTTGTGCTAACTTGTTCTCCGCTATCTCTAGAGTATTCTTTACTGTGAAGTACTCGCGGTGGACTGTTTCATAGTCTCGCATCATTGATGATACTGGAATTACATTTTTTTAAATTTATATTTGAATTCAGAATCTCAGTTGATTATCAAGTTTTGGAAACACAAACTTAATGTCATACACGACAAAGTTCAAATTCCATTGCAATCGATTTTTTTTAAGAATCTTTTTACTATAAACGGTCAATCCAAAATCAACTTAGACGGCATAAAACTAAAGTAGATAGTTGATTAAGTGGCAATACCTGTAAATAAGCTACACTGGCCAAAATTCTCAATTTGAACACACTCACTGCGATTAAGAATCGACGAATCTATATACGAAACGTGTACGCATGCACGAACAAAACATTGTGAACACGAACATCGAACACGGAACATTTGATTCGTACGTGTGCACGTAAATTAGCAAAGCGAATACAAACACAGTTCGCGCTCAAGCGCCCCGCTCTCTTTAGTAGCCCCATATTCGAAATTGGATCGCCAAGAACATTTTTGATGAACAGTGTTTGATGTTCGTTAGTGGTACGCACATGCGAACAAAGTGTTCGATATTCGTGTTCACAATGTTCTGGTTCGTTCGTGCGTACACGGCTCTAAAGTTCAATTAGACCATATTTACAATACTCTCTTGAATAATCCAACTAAAAATCACTTACTTTTATCCTCATACAACTCATAAACCTCCTTCAACTTAGACTCCGCCCTCTCCGCTCTCTCCATAAGCGTAGCTTTCTCAATATCAGCCGTCTCTTTCTCGACCACCAACTTTTTATAGCTCTGTCTCACTCCCACCAACTCTTCTTCTATACTCTTCAGCTTATCTGTAAGCGTTTTGTTTTCGCTTACGATTTGTTTCGACCTTTTGTTAATGACTTCGAATTGTTTTTCGTAGTCGAGTATTAGAGTTTCTTTTTCTTGAAGATTTTCCTGGTAAGCGTCGAAGAGCGGGGCTGTGGATTTAATTAAAGATGATTAAGTTTTGATACTTTTATTTTATTTAATCAAATATTAAAACCATTTTGAATACATTTTTATATAAATAAAAAGCTGTTTTTTTAACCAACTTCGAATAAGGAGGAGGCGAAAAAAAAATCAGCTGTTCCATACATTTATGTTCGCATAGCTCGTTATAATGTAGGGAACCGCTGATTTTTTTTTCGCGTTTTCGGGGTGGGCCCCATAGTGAAAGTTGTTCATAATGATGAGTACAATGACCCCTTAAGAGGATGCAAACGAATTAAATTTCACATTGTATATTGTCAGTGACACCAAGGCGTTGCTGGCCTTCTTTGAGGAGCTGGGGTGGATCGAATAACCGATTTTCCCACCCGTACGCAAAATACGCGCTTAGACGTGCGGATACTAGCCCTTATTACCTATTAACTACCTATTGATTCCGATATGACAAGTACTGTATTTCTTTGCTGATTACAATTAAAATTCAAAAGTAATTTATTCAAACTAATCTGAGATTCAGCACTTTTCGAACATCAAAATTACTTAAGACAGTCCCCAAAAACGCCCGCCCTTCACCACTTCCTAGTGCTTTAGCTGGGAAGAAGAAGTGGCGCAACAAACTCCCCAGCAGCACAGCTGTCTGTTCAGTTGGAAAAACTTGATTCTATATAATAATGCTTTAATGCAAAAATAATTTACATTAACACAAATTGCAATCAACTCATAAAATAAAAACATTTTAATGAGTAGATTATGTCAACAATAAATGAAAACAAAATTAAAAATAAATTGACTTAAAGTCAAATAAAATAATCCAAACAATTATATGAGCTCATATAGTATCATGTAGTCTTTGATTCTAAAAACACTTGTTTGTTGCTTGGGGGGGGGGTACATTGGAGTAGCTTAATTAGTCCCAAGCCTTTTTGTCGTCTAAGTAATCTTTAACTTTAATAAGATGAGACGACCGATATGTGTGCGCACGCTCAAGGTGTCGGCGAGCGAGTGAAAGGTGGGGGGAAGTCCGCGATCGCGTTGTGGTGTGTGGCCCGATGTGACGTCAGGAACACTTACCCAATGCTTGTGCGCTCAGTAATCCAGAGAGATCCACTGTTCTGCCGGTGTAAGGTGTTTCTTCAGGACCGCCTTTAGACTGGCCGTCCTCTGTGTTCAATGTTTCTGAAAACATACAAAGGTCATTTTGTAAATAATTAGTAAAATAAAGGTCATTTTGTAAATAATTAGTAAAATAAAGGTCATTTTGTAAATAATGAGTAAAATAAAGGTCATTTTGTAAATAATGAGTAAAATAAAGGTCATTTTGTAAATAATTTGTAAAATAAAGGTCATTTTGTAAATAATTAGTAAAATAAAGGTCATTTTGTAAATAATGAGTACAATAAAGGTAACATACATACAATGTGAAATCATTACGAACAACGCATCATTATGAACAACTTTGACTATGGGGCCAACACTGAAATCGCGAAAAAAAAATCTGCTGTTTCCTACATTATAACGAGCTATGCGAACATAAATGTACGAAACAGCTGATTTTCTTTTCGCGATTTCAGGGTTGGCCCCATAGTGACAGTTGTTCATAATGATGAGTACAATGACCCCTTAAGAGGATGCAAGCGAATTAAATTTCACTTTGTATAGTATTTTGGGTACATTGTCATATCGTATTTGTATAATGCTGACTCACGCATGCGGGCACCGCAACCGCACCATGGGTATTTCATCGGTGCGACTTTTTCTCATCGACTGCAGCGATGCAAAACCATGAGGGATTTAGAAAAGATCAGTCGATCGCAACCATAGTAGACGCGATGACAGTATTATCTGTCTACATAGATCGAAAACAGCATTAATGCATAAGAGTGTTTTCTGTATGGCCCCTAAAATTTTCAATAAACTCCCAAATAGTTGGAAGGAGCTTAATGTCCGTCAATTAAAAAATAAATTAAAGATACTGCTAGAAGGGAAAGCATACTACAGTATTCTAGAATTTATTAATGAGAACATCTAATGCCGTGTAGTAACCAATATTATCAATACATCTTTGACATAAATAAACCAACATATTATTGGTACCTATGATGATAATTTTAATTGACATTTAATAATTGTTACGTAACTATGACCATATATTTAATTTATTTGTTTTCAAAATTGACATTTACTATTTTGTTATTATCTAATACAATAACTTTTATTACTGAAATTTAAATAATAGGTCTTTACCTATGAAATTGACGTTTTGTATGAAATAATTGAAACGATTTTTTTTCATGTATTTTTTATTTGTATTAATCGAAGTAATCACCCATGCAATCAATGCATCTTTGCCAACGCAGTGGCAGTTTATTGATGCCCTTCTTAAAGAAATCACCTGGACGGGAGGCAACTAATTCTTCAAAGGCATTTTGTACTGCCTCTCGGGTATTGAATTTTTTTCCCGCCAAGAAGTTATCCAAATTCTGGAAAAAGTAGTAGTCTGTAGGCGCAAGGTCTGGTGAGTAGGGCGGATGAAGGAGAGCTTCCAACCCCAGTTCTTGCAACTTGGAGACCGTTTGCTGTGCAGTATGAGGTCGCGCGTTGTCGTGCAGTAGCAGCGGAGACGAGCAATTGACCAATGCTGGTTGGAGATGTGCCAGCTTCTCCATCATTGTGTTCAGTTCTTCACAGTACACATCTGCAGTAATGCTCACCCCGATTGTTAAGAAGCTGTGATGAATCACACCGGCGCTAGACCACCAAACAGTGACCATCAATTTTCTAGGGGTAAGTTTTCGTTTAGGGCATTGTTTAGGTGCTGAACCAGGATCCAACCAACTTGCTGAGCGCTTGCGGTTATCAAACAGAATCCATTTTTCATCGCAGGTAACAATGCGGTTCAAAATTCCTTCATTTGTGTGACTGTTGAGCAGTGCAAGGCACGTCTCGACGCGTATTTTGCGCTGGCGATCATTGAGTTCGTGGGGCACCCATTTGTCAAGCTCTTTTACCTTGCCAATTTGACGCAAATGGACCAATATTGTTTTGACGCTAACGTCGAAAGCTGCTGCTAATTCAGCCGTAGATTGTGTATCATCAGCTTCCACAATCGCCTTTAATTCGTCATTGTCGACCAAAGTCTTCGGACGACCGCGAGGTTCATTTTTCAGGTCGAAATTTCCAGAACGGAAGCGAGCAAACCAATAACAGGTGGTGCGTTGGTTTGTAGTGTTAGCTCCGTAAACGTCGTTGATGTTGCGAGCCGCTTGTGCCGCGTTGCTGCCACGACGGTACTCATATTCCATAATTACTCGAATTTTTAACGTATCCATGATGACGAAAAAGATTGAAATGCGATGAAAATGTAACACTAATCAATAAACAAATGACTACTTTTGGAAAAAAAAATCCATGTTTTTAAAATAAAATTAATTTGAAATTAGAATTCTTAGCCAAACAAAAATTATTTTGATTTGAAATAGCCAGTACTGCAAAACGCCAATTTCATAGGTAAAGACCTAATATTTGTACGCCATTAAGGCCAAACATAACTGATCTCAAACTATAGTAAAAAAAAATACTATCTAAATATATATAAATATATCTAATCTAAATTTTAATGTAATGTAATAACTTTCATGCTCTGTATGTGTACTCATGTTTCCACAAATAAATGAATCTTGAATTAGAACTTGTCTCAGCCTCTTTAATCACACAGTGGCAGCCCTTAGCGCATAATGTGGTGGATGAAGAGGCCAACGGTCGCCTTTACCACATAAAAAGGACGCTTACGACGATATGCTTTTTGATTTATTATTTACTAGCTGCGCCCCGCGGTTTCACCCGCATAAGTTTCGATCCCGTGGGAATATCGCGACAAAAGGTCCTATGTCCTAACCCAGGTCACGGTCTACCCCCCCCCCCCCTTTTGGTACCCCTGTGCCAAATTTCATCCACATCTGTTCAACCGTTTTAGCGTGAAACAAACAAACAAACTCACTTTCGTATTTATAACATTACTAGCTGTTGCCCGCAATTTCGTCTGTGGTCCAGGGTGAAAAGTAGCATATGTCCTTCTCCAGGTCAAGGTCTACCCCTGTGCCAAATTTCATCCAAATCCGTTTAGCCGTTTTAGTGTGAAAGCGTAACCAACATACTCACTTACGTATTTATTTAAGTTAGGAAGTTAGGATACAAGGTGGCGATTTAGTCACATTCATCCGTCAAGGGGGTGATTTTACCCATCATACTAAACAACTTTCGCTATGAAACTCATAGCCGACTCGAAAAAACCACCGGACCACTCAAACTGAAGGGTTCCGTAATTGGGATGAATTTATACCAAGAACACACAGTTAAGAAACATGTTCTCCCATACATCGATATACGTCACGGTCAATTCTCCAACTGCAAATGTAAGTTTATAATCGCAAAAAACGTAATCGCTCATTTTTCTATGCCCAACAATGAACGTCTTACCGCTGAATGATGATGAAATATCTTACCTTTATACCCCAAGCTGGCTGTGAGGAGAGAGTCTAGTGCGTCGCCCGATTTGAACACAGGCTCGGGTTTATCTCCCGCCATTGTCTGTAAGTTGGTGCGCAGACGCTCCTGGTATCGAGATAGTTGGACGTTCAGTCTGGAATAGAATTGTTACGTTCATTATATTTGATCTCAGAATGAGTCTTAGTTTGCTTCAAATGTGAAAATGTTGATTAAAACATGGCAGCATGATCATTTCTAGACAAGTTTTATTTTTTTGACTTTTGACTTTTACACTTCTCGGATCAGCTAATCTGCAGTTAACAAGGACTTGATTTAACTCCCAAAAAGATTTTAATTTTTTACCCTACCAGACTATGCAGTTTCTGGGACGAAATAAATTCCTCAAAACACAAACATTTTTAAATAGTCTAACAAACATTTTAAAAGAGTAACGGTGGAGTTTCTTGCCCATTCTTCTCCATACGAAAACTACCTTTTGGAAGGGGCAACTAAAATCAACTCTTTTTTTTTTTTGTAAATTTTCTCGTTCAAAAGTGCCATAAATGTGCCTAATAGGGATGATGCCTGCATAAAAAAAAAATCTAATTAGTCCGTCAGTGAGATCATAAAAAAATATTAGACACATATTTTTTGCTTTATCTTAGTAATAAAAAATTACTTAAATAGAACGCATTTTAAGTTGGGGAGTGGGGGTCGCTACGTCACTAGTATGTATAAAATCTACATACTCATGACGTCATGGCACATTTTACCTCAATGTATCGCCGTAATCTTTAGATTACGTAACAAAATAAAAAATACGTGTCCAATTTTTTTTTTTTAAATACAGGGTGATTGGAAGATGGGTGCAAAGCTTTAAGGCGAAGATAGTACAGACAATTTAGAACCATTTAAGCCATGGTTGTCTTAGACGAAGTCTTACCAAATATTTTTAACCAAATTTTTAAGTTTTTTTTCGGAAATTCTCAAAATTTAATGTAAACTGCATAATTATGGCCAAATTGAATGATAAATGAATGCATTTTTTATTTATTTAAAAGTAATGTGTAAGCAATCAAGCAAAACATGTTCATGGCTTCTGTGTCATTAGACATTTTTTTTACAGACATTTAAAGCTCAGAAAAAATAAAAAATTTGTACAATACGTCTTTTAAACCTTATTAAAAAAAAAAAAATTGGTAAGACTTCGTCTAAGACAACCATGGCTTAAATGGTTCTAAATTGTCTATACTATCTTCACCTTAAAGCTTTGCACCCATCTTCCAATCACCCTGTATACACCAAAAAAAAAAAAAAAAAATACTAAAAAAAACTTTTTAATCATCATTCCTATTGAAATTAAATTATTTTACTTTTGGCAAAAATAATTACCTGTACAAAACATCTTTGAGCGCCTGCATGTCCTTCTGGAGCCTCGTGTTGTGTTCCCTCGCCTGGTTGAGTATGATCTGACGACTGCTGCAGCTCATGCATACTTCTACTAGGGGGATCGCTGAAGACTCGTGATCTGTCGAACGATACAAAAGAGGTTTACAAAATGAGTGAATATTTTGGTCCAGTCATGAAAACAGATGGTTCACTCCGCGTTTTAAGTATGAATATACAAGTACGCGTTGGGTTCGCCTTGCTGGGCCAACTCAGTGAATGTAACGTAGTCAGAAGATCTAAGAGTTACGCGATAGAAAGAGAGGCAACTTCTAGGTGAATATAACTGGAGGTAATTATTGCTGTGCGACCTGAATTGTACTTTATTGTGTTGTAGCAAGAGTCGGTTTTTATTTAAATGGTTTTGCGGAGTAAACCATCTATATTCAGATAGTATAGGCTGATTTCCTCCACTTAGGAATTAGTTTTTTAAGTAGGCTCAAAGTTACAAAGGCCATTGATAGAGATGATTGAAGTAGGTACTCATCATCTTACCCAGCCCAACTTTGCCCACACCTGGTCATAAACCTCTTTTTTCTTGTGGCAATCTCCACACTTCTGCACCAAAAGTAAAGTACTCGTACATATTTGTTGTTATAAAAACAACGAATAATTATAGTAATCTCCTTTATTTAATTTGAATACTAATAAATTATATTTTTAAATATTAGAATATAAAGATGAGTATACAACCTTAGTTTTTGTTTACCCTAAACCTCTTAAGGGGTCATTGTACTCATTATTATGAACAACTTTTACTATGGGACCAATGCTGACATCGCGAAAAAAAAATCTGCTGTTCCCTACATTTCAACGAGATATACGAACATAAATGTAGCGAACAGCAGATTTTTTTAGGTTTAGGGTAAACAAACACTAAGGTTGAATAAAAACATTGAAAAATAAAAATAAATATTATTATCTCTTCAGCAAGAAACTTTTTTCTCTATTCACTTGCTAAGGTTTTTGACGAGGAGTGATGATATCCTGATCCAAAAGTCAAAAAATTCAAGTTTCTTACCTCTATCAGGCAACTCAAACTGCTTAACCTTCTCCTGCAACACTCTGTTCTTCTCCCTCTCTTCTTTAATGACCTTCTTACACTCTTCTGCATATTTCACAAGAGTATCATGCTGACTTCTGAGATGGTCATTCTCTTCAGCAAAGAGCTTGTTGTATTCTAGCACTGATTTCAGTTTCTCTTTTAATTTGGCAATTTGGGAGTCTTTTTCTGATAGCTGTGAATGTGAAATATAAAATAATAATGATACCAGCCTGTTACTGTCCCACTGCAGGGCAAAGGTCTCTTCTCATATAGAGAAGGCACGAGCATTGATCACCACGCTTGCTCAAGACGGGTTGGCAATTTCAGATTTATATTAACTATAAGTCCAGGTTTTCTCACGGATGTGAAATATAATCATTTATATATTTATTGAATAAATATCATGATAGCTGGGTCAAAATCTGACAGTAAACAAAATGGTGACAGAGATACCAGAGAATAAATGTCACAATCAATGGACTAACACTGTCAACCATGTTACATTAGAACCAAGGAGGATGACATGCAAAAGAGACGGGTCTATGGCTAACAGTGGTATTAAAGAGGGTGAATACTGAAGTTCTTCGAACAGACAGCTGTGCTGCTGGGGACTTTGTTGCTCCACTTCTTCTTTCTAATTTTATTATTCAAAAAGTGCTGTCTCCCAGCCTAGGTTGAAAAAATAACTTTTTTTTTTAACATTTATGATTATGACATCAAGCATATTGTTCTTACATTTATGTTAGAATGTTTTCCGCCTCTAAAATACTTTTCTCTTCCATCTTATTAGACTGTTTAGAGTTTAGATAATAATTAATGACATAACTACATATTAAGCCATTACCTGCAAAACATTGTCCTCACATCTTTCCATCAATGAAGTAATGAGTTGTTCATACTTCTTGGTAAGCTTCCTCTTTTGTTCCTTCAGTAGTGACTTGCCTTCCTTAGTAGACCTGGGAGATGAAATTGCTACTGCTTGGATGGTCCGTTTTCTAGGCGGCTTTGTGGGTTTCTCCCCTGAATAAGGTAAAGGAGAAAATAATAAACGGGCTTTGTTATAAAGTTAATATATATAGTGTCTACATTTAGACTGTTTTAAAATTTAGCTTTACCCAGCCCCTATGATAAATGTGTTAATGCAAGGAAAAGGTAACTGCCCACATATTTTTTTTTTTTGTTTGGCCCAGAGTTCACCAACATAATAGGACGATCAGCCTTCAATCTTCCCTCTGCTGGGACACAGGCCTCCTCTCTTCTAGAAGTACTGGGCCATAATCCACCACGCTGGCCCAGTGCAGGTTGTAGATGTCACATCTTCGAATTTATAATTCTTTTGACTTGCCGGTTTCCTCACAATGTTCTCCTTGACCGTTTTGAGAGAAGTGGTGATGAAATTATTTACACAAAGTAAAGAGCCTGCCAGGGTTTGAACCTAAAACCTACAACTTGTAAGTTTAGGCTGTTACCACTGCTCCAATAACATAATAATAATCATTAATCACCATGCTTACCAATTTGTGATGTCAAGACTAGTATAAATATAGATTACTAATCAAAAACATAAATAAACTTACCAATGACATCTCTAGGATCTTCATACATTGGATTATCATCAACAAATCCTTTGTTCTCCTCAATCCTTGACTCAGTCTTCCTCGCAACAATATCCAATATATCCTGACGCATGCTTGCTCTCCGCAACGGTGCCGATATATCAAACACTTTGTGTTTCTGCGTAAACTGGCCTGTGAATGTTAGTTTCTCCGGTGAGGGGCATTTCTTTGATACTCTTCCGTAGTTCGTTTGCTGGAATTAAACGGGTTTAAATGGTTTAGTTTTCTTCACAAGTGATTAGTATGAGAGTACTGCAAGTCTACTAGCAACTGCAAAACCACACAGTGCAATTTCTAGAAGTATAGTTTCTAGTGCAAGTTCTAATATGTGGATCTCTTATTCAATCATTATAATAAATCTAAAGGATTAAAGTACATTGTAAATGGGGTAAAATAATTGTTAAAAACTAATAATACCTTTGGAATATGCTCATCCATCGTCAACTTTCCAGTTCACAATCCTCAATCTTAGCCATTTTATTTACTTTTTTACGTACATATAAAAAGACAAGGGAAAAGATTTTCAGCCTACGTTATACCTCTGTTTATAAGAAGATGAGTATTACACAAAGACAATGCTGTAAAGTAGGTCACTAGAGCGGCTCAATAAAATTCAGGACAAAATAAAGCAATTTTCTCCCATTTATTGATAAAACTTCGATTAAAGTTTCGGTGAACATCTTCATTCTCTCCCACTTGTTACCATCCAACTACAACTATTTAACCACTGAAATACACTTTCAGCGCATATTTAAACATTATTCGATTTTTTTTTTGTTTTATTACTGATAAATCTTTATTGGTAAGATGGAAGTTTTGATTTAAAAATGTAAACATTGCGGCAGTTTGACAGATTTGTTGTCATGGTGACCAGGGTGTGACAAGCCCAAAATTAGACCACTTATGTTGGTATTTTTTTGCTGATGCTATAAGCTTATTGGCATCGACATGCAATGTAGGCGTGCAAAAAAGAATTGAATTGAAAAATAAGATTGGTAAAATAATGTTTAGAATTGTTGGATATTTTGTAGAAACATAAACAAAAATTGACTGTCTTGATGTTATTTAGGAGGTTCACAGTTCAAATGCCTTAATGTCAGCGAATAGTGTTAGCGTTGCTGAGTACTGGGCCAAACTTTATTTTCAAACAATATTTCCCATCGACAAGCAAGAAGGAGTCTCTTATTTTCGTCCGCCCGTTTAAACAGTAGTAATTAAACAAGGGGAAGCTTAATCCAACAATTTTCTCCTAATTCTCTTTAGATGGACTAACTCGTTGGTCGAGTGGTTGCAAGTGCTACTACTGACCATGAGGTCCTGAGTTCGATTCCCAGATTGGACAAAATGTTATTGGGTTTTTTCATCTGGAATTTCTCAGTAGCAGCCCGGAGTCTGGATTCGTGCCCGGTTGATGGCAATAGGGTCGCCTATTGCCATCAACCGGGCACGAATCCAGACTACTCCCCTTAACATGGGATTTAAACATAACTGGCGAAATGTGGCTGTACATAGGTACACCTCTGCCTAACCCTTCGGGGATTACAGTCGTGATGTTATGTTTGTGTTCTCTTTAGATGGTTTGTGCTATGGCTCTTGGTGTTCTTCATACAGAAATAGGAATATAGGATTATATGATACATATTGGTTTTAAAATTCTGAATCTCACAAAGACATTGAATTTTAAGACTTGCATGTTTTTTCTTTTTTATTCTTTCTGTTATTTCTTATTAATTTGAATGAATTAAGACAAAATATCAAAATAATATGTGATACACTGTACTTATTGTTATTTTTATCGTATTCGTAATCATATTTTATTTAAATAAACGAATTTGAAATAAAAATTAAAAGACTGAACTTGAATTACAGCCACAGAATAATTTTTCAGAAAAATATCTATAATACCTAGATGGTGAGGGGACATTATAGCTGTTTTTTTATTTTTTATTTGCCCCTCTGGAGAGTGTATAATCAAGTACTGAGTCCATAGTAAAAGATTTCCTTACGATGTCTCACCGTGTTTATTTTTTTTTCGTAATAATATTAATTTGCCCGAGTTCAAAATAAATAAATTAAGTAGTAATTAATTACACCCATGTTGGCAACATTAGTTTATTGAAGAAACAAGTCTGCAAGTGTTTGAAAATGGAATTCCGTTCTCTGCCATCTATTGAATACTATTCCAAACAGCAATTTTAATTAAAATGGTTAGATGGCAGTGATAGCATCGTTAACAATAGCTATGCTATAAAATAGAAAAGTTTCAAATGTCACGAGAAAACTGTGCAAAGAAAGAGGAACATTTATTTAGTCGGGTAATACGTAGAGTGAGCATGCGTGAAAACAGCTGAGCGATACAAGCGCTATGAAGCGGCTGTTGAATGAACTAAGCAGTCGCATCATGTCTGCCTGCCGGTTCGGTGTATGATGCTTTGGCGGCTTTGATAACCTCTAAACAGTTTGTTGTTACTCCGTCCTGTGAACCGGAGTTTCTTTATAATCGATTTTGCATTTGTTTTAGTAACTGCTTAGTTATTATTGTTTAAGTGTCGCATAATAGTGAATTATACAAGTGGTTCTTTCGGTCGTCGGTACGCACTTGCCGACGTATCCTTGCTAGCGTTTATCGATTTTCATTTTACAATGAACGTAACGTTTTGTTTACTTGTTATTTGCTTGTAATATTGTGTATATCATGTTCGTTATGTGCATAATTCGACGATAGTGTTGTGAATTGTGATCGATTCAAGTATGTGCGAGAGTTCGCGCGAGACTTTGTGTTTTGGATGACAGAAAAATGGAATTTGAGAACGATTTCAGCTTGAAAGAATGGGCGAAGGACAAACCTTTGTCCATTCTGCAGTTGGACCCGGCCGACCGTGCAGTTCTGAGGATAGCAGGTTGGTCTCCTCCCCCTAGATAAGCTAACATACGAAGGTTCATAGTGTTGCTAATTAATTCTTTTTAATAATTGTTTTTCCGTATAATCGGGTCACGTTATCGTCCACAGCGATAAAATGACGACAGCTAAGATTAATGTTTGCAGTATGAACTCGATGAAAATATGTGTTACCTCTTATTACACTATCTGTTTACTTTCGCGTCAACGTTTCAGAACGCCTAGCTCAACTTAGTTTTTTTTCGCGTGATCACGGCTCTCAGCGGCCTCGCATACCTAGGTTTTCACTTTCGTCCGATTGTAGTTTGTTTTTCGTGTTTGTTTTATATTTTTCATTATACAAACAACGTTATCGCATGCCGGTTTTCACTAATCGATATAGCTATACATAGCTACTTACGATGGAGAATCCCCGTTCGTGTGACTTTCCCATGGTAGAGAGTAATAAAGTTATGGTATTATTTTTATTATGCCAACGGCGCTGCCAACTGCAGAGATTCCAATGAGTTCCCATGATGTTGTTTTTTCTTTTGTAATATTTTGTCATCGTGGTACCTACCTACTTAGCTAGATATTATATATGCGAGTTTATCTTTGGATTGTGACTATCTGTAGGTACTTATTAGTTATCTACTTTAACATATATTTACGTAGGTAAGTCGTCCATTACATCTGTGACTGTGACTGTCACACCCGGAAATAGAAAGGGGACACTAACCGATAGGTACCTACGGACAAGCACGGGATGTTATGCTAGTTCTTCTAAAGCCTAGTCTACACCAGAATACTATTTGTTACACTACTCACTCACTGTCATGAACAATCTACGGCTCACTTTTACAATGCTACCTTCTAGCAAGTAGGTACAAAAAAAGACTTCGTTGCTTCGCATCATACGTCGTCGGTAGGTTATTTACCTAGACGAAAAGACTAAGAAGGCAGCATAGAAGCATTGTCAACGATATTTTTAGAACCACTTGACTGATTGAATTAATACCTAGATAACAACCAAGTAGTGGTTGTTATCTAGGTATTAATTCTATCTCTTTAAGTAACGCCGAGAGTACTGGTACTTTTCGCCGGATAGAATGGCCAGCTAATCCTCTTATTACTTCTCGTTAGCCTAAGCAACCTGGTCTTTTTCCATTAGTGATGCACCATGCTGCATGCACCCAATTAAGTCATTACGAGTGTCGATGGTAAATAATACCTTAGGCACATCATGGCAGTTAGCCCCGCCACGATCTGACCTTGCTGACTGGATTATCTTCTTGCCACGGAATAAACTAGGTATTTTCTTATACCTACTTAGTTCTTGACACGAGAGCCGTTGTAGTGTATAAGAAATTTTAAATTGTTGTTATTTCCGTAGGAAACCAATTCTAGAACATCATAGCGATATTCAAAACAAACAACATAACTAAGAACAGTACTATAGACTCTACTTTAGTCTACGGGTTCGGGACGAATAAAAAAACACTTTATATAAATAGATCAAGCATAGGATAATTATTCCTAGAATTGGAGCTACGTTTTACATTATTAATTATATTTTATAATCGCACGTTTGACAAGCCGGAATAAATCAAATGTTTATCTCGTATTCAAGCCATCTATCCTATCTGAACTCGCGGAGGTGATCCTAAGATCATAATTATGAAGTAGTCTTTACAATACCTACCTAGTATCATTAGATTGACCTATAATAAAATAAATTGGACCGACTTTAAATTGTGACATCGCATGACAGCTGTCAAACTTCAGCATTCAGCTGAATTTTGACAGCTGGGATTGAGAAGTCCAAGATGTACCTATATTATTGAAGAATGCGCTGACACATCAATATGGAGCTAGCTCGACCTAATTCAAGGCCAATCCCATTCTTATTTTGATATCTTAGTTAATAGCTCCTTAAATCCTCATTACGACAACTGCTAACGTTAATTATCTACCTATTATGGGACCCTGTATTTGCTCACAGAACACGTAGGCCATCTCATACACGGCTTAATTGAACGAAGGCATCCGGCGTGTACCTGTCAGCTCGATCCTAGTTTAATACCAGCACAAAATTTATTGCATACACGTTATCAATATGAACGGCAAACCCACTTAACCGTTACTTAATAGCATTGCATGTACTGGCAGGTGTTTGTTCACCATCGAAGAATAATAACTGAACCCTTAAGTTCCCTTTTCCGCATACCTGATAGTGTTGTTTCATTTCGCTCATTAAAATTACGTCTTTCTTTCCCTTTCTCGCGATCGCCTGACGTTACCATTGTTACCGGACGCATTGCGCGGAGTGTTCTAAATTTAAATTCTCAAAAACTTACTGTAAAGGTCATAGACAAAGAAGTTTGACTTTGTTTTGTGTGGCAGTTGGCATTACTGATGTCTGGCAGGTGACACTATTTTCTGACATGAAACTCCACTGAATGCAAGCTCTTCATCTGATCTACCCTTTATCCTTATCATTTATCAAAGTAAAAAGAAAAGAAACAAGAAATCTTTATCCAAACAAAATAAAATACCACGTTGTATAGTACCTATTAGGTTTTGCACTTCTACCAGTTACTTATAAAAGTAGAGCATGCTAAAAAACACAACTAATCCTCGAAGAAAGCTTTTAGTACCTAATTAAAGCAAATCACGCTTAACACCTTTACTGATAACGTAACCAACGTGCGGTTTCTTTTAACACAAAGTTATCTTAACGAACTGTCAGATAACCCAACTTCATTATTTGTATTCGACAACTAAAAAGAAAGAAAATGTGCTAAAACTGTTACCGTCTTTTGTTTACTAAAACGCGAAATCGAATTTAGAATCGATTAGCGATATTAACGTCATTTGAATCCAGAACAAACGATTTTTTGTTTTTTTTATCAAATAGCTTACTTTTTGGTGTTCGAACAATTTGAACAATTTTTTTTATTAGTATCAAGCAATCGACTAGCTTTCACCATTGTAGTCGATGTTTCATTCGAAAGGTGACAATCGATTCTATCGAGGTCCAATAAGAATAGCTCGATATTTGCTCATCTGATACTGAAGATCTCATTTGCATCGGTTTATTTTTAGTTTCTAATAAGAATTTATTTTATTGTGATACACTTAATTATAAAGATATAGTCCGGTCAATTTAGACCAAAAAATGAGAGTGAAGTTACATAAAGTCCCAACAAGCTGAATTTCAGTGAAATTGTTCAAAATATAATTATAAACAATTTCTAGAAGTTCCCCATCATTCCCCTGTAAGGAAAAAATTTAATTCAAGGTCAAAGGTCAAAAAAATGAGTTTTTCGCGATTTTCAGCAAAACGGTAAGTTTTATCATAAAAGTACCTCAGACAAAAATTGTAAATCATAAAATTATCTATAAAAAATGTATCAATACTTTTTTCTTACGAGCCACCGTTTCTGAGACATAACGATTCAAAAAGTTATAAAAGTTGTTATCGTCATAATATGCATGAGTACGCCACGTATATACATCTAGAGTTGTAATATTTTATATAATATTTATAATATATATATATATATATATATATATATATATACATAATATATATATATATATATATATATATTATATATTAAATGTTTAAATATTTTTCTATCGGTCATTGTAACTTATACTTACAATATAAAATATACATAAGTTTTAACTACAAGAATATCAGGTAAAATGAAACCCAGTCCCTTAATCTTTAAGCCAGTGTAACTTCGAGACATCTGTCTCTTGTTCTATTGTGTGCGTGGCTAGGGTCTTATACCTGCTATAATAAATGAAATACTGTTAGTCTTGAGCGTCACTCTGTAGTGAAAACACGTGTTTATCCAAACCTACACTCGAGAGCAATGAATCCGGGTCACTTAAAGAATCCTAAAAATCTCGGAAACTAAAAATGCTAGGTTAATGCAATAAATTGTATTTAATAGACAATGTAATACTCCTTAAATGAAAGTAAAAAAAAGATGAGTCACCATACATTTTATTAACACAAAATTACATAAAGAAAAAACTGCTGATCTCTCCTTAAAACAAAAATAGGAAACATGAAATTTTTGAACTTTCTGATTTTAGATTTCTGATTTTTGAGATATTCCGAAAAATCATCAGCTCTTTCGATACTTGCATTAATTAATGTCTTCATACCACGTTCAACAGTAACAACTTCACTTTCAGTTAAAAGTTTAGCACAAATAAAACAATATTCAGACATTTTTAATATAAAACTCAAAACAGCACAAGCTGTTTTGAGTTTTATAAATTAAAAATTTATATTAAAGAGCTGATGATTTTTCGGAATATCTCAAAAATCAGAAATCTGTGACAATACATGAAAATTGCCGTAAAAATTATACTCGAAAGTCTTCTATTGCTGCAGCTAATAAAAGACAACGTGAAGAACAAGAACCCAGTACATCCACAGCAAGTCCTCCTCGTACTAGAAGAAAGAAAGAAAGAACTATGCTTATTTTGTGGCGAGAAATTAAATGAAGAGAGTGAAAGAAGAAAATCCTCAGATTTTCGGCGTCGAATCAGCCAAGTACACTTCAATTTAAAGATTCAATTCTGGAAACAGCTCGGGCTCGTGACGATGCTTTAGCAAAAGCTGTTCTTGCTCGAGTCGAATTTGAATATGATTTAGTTGCTGCTGAAGCTAAGTATCATCGAGATTGCTATGCAAATTTTTTAAAACCTTCCACTGGAGCTAGGAGTAGGCCTACTGGGGAAACCACGTTAAAAAAAACGCGTTAAGTACACTACCTCACAGGTGGCGTGGAAACGTGTGCATATTATGACGATAACAATTTTAATAACTTTTTGAATCGTTATATCTCAGAAACGGTGGCTCGTAAGAAAAAAAGTATTGATACATTTTTTATAGATAATTTTATGATCTACAATTTTTGTCTGAGGTACTTTTATGATAAAACTTACCGTTTTGCTGAAAATCGCGAAAAACTCATTTTTTTGACCTTTGACCTTGAATAAAATTTTTTCCTTACAGGGGAATGATGGGGAACTTCTAGACATTGTTTATAATTATGTTTTGAACAACTTCACAGAAATTCAGCTTGTTGGGACTTTATGTAACTTCGAATGTCTAAATTGACCGGACTAATAGTCAAGCCATTCTCTATTGGATAGCTTTCTGTCTTTTTCGAACATACTGTTGTATTGATGCTTTGAAACGAGGTTCTATTAAGAGGCGAAATATTTTCGCAATTATCTGTAAATTAAATAACTTTAAAAAATAAGTCGGGAGTATGATTGCCAGGTTTTTTTTTACAATCATGTCCGGCCAAATATACACAAGTCCGGCTGTCCGGCTTTTGTTAGGCTTTTGATCAACACCGTCCCTCCAAAAGATGCCTGATTATTGATTGTTAAAGGCTCGTGCATACCAGCGCGACGCGACTCGAACAATACAATTTCTAAGAACACTTCGGAGCGCTTGTAGACGTCCGTTTTTTTCACCGGACAACGGACCGTTTTTTTCGCCGGATTCGCGGTGGTGTGTGGCTTATAATGAAAGTGTGTACATGCACCGGACGCCGGACCGGTGGCCAACTCATACAAATATGAAAAACACGGTCCGTGGTCCGATGGAAAAAACGTGAGTCTACAAGCGGCCTCACGGTATATCAATAACCGGTGTCGCGCTAGTCTGTACGACGCTTAAGAAGTTAGTTAGGTACATTACTTTGGTAAGAACAAAATGTGAATCTACCCTTCCTAGTAAATCGAAAATTGCCATTTAAAACTCTTCTACATATATTTCAGAGTTACTTTAGTCTAGGTTCTAAAGCAAACGTAACAGTCAGCAGAGGAACAACCAGAAAAAAATAATACGCAAGTAGGACACAGAAAAAAAAAAATCCTTCGTGATTCATTAAAAGTGTTACTGTTAGCCAGTATCATCCCATTGTTAGGCAAATGCCTCTCCACATGACTTCGAGTGCTTTCGATTCAATGCAGTGATATAAGCCTCGTGTAGACGCGACGCGACTCTAACAAAACAATTTCTAAGAAAATTTCACGGTAGAACAATAATACGCCTGGGTAAAAAAAAAAAACTAATTTAATGTCCGTCAGTCAGATAATTAAAAAATATTAATTAAACACTTATTTTTTGCTTTATCATATTAATAAAAAATACTTAGATAAAACGCATTTTAAGTTGGGGAGTGGGGGTCGCCACGACACAAGTATAAAATCTACATACTCGTGACGTCATGGCACATTTTACCGTAATGTATCGCCGTAATCTTTACGTAAAAAAAGAAAAAATACGTGACTAATATATTTTTTTTAGCAAAGACGGACTTAATTTTTTTTTTGTCATCATCCCTATTACCGAAGTCGCGTCGCGCCAGTCTGAACGAGGTCTAAATGCGCAAAAAAAAAAAGAATAATATTTTTAATAATGAAAGAGAGAGGTTGGTTTTCCCAGCAAACTGCTTTAATAAATATTACTTTCGGAACTACAAAACGAGACTCATACCGATATTACTTAAGAGGATTACTTACAGTATTTATTACGGACATTGCTCATGATTTCATGAAACTCGATGTTTTTTTTTTCTGTGCGCAACACAGCACAGTAGCCGCTACTATTTTTGATACGGTCTACGCCGAAATACTTTCGATTTTCTTGCTTCTGTTTAGATTCTCTTCGTGTAATTTCATTGCCTTTGTAAGCCAAGTTTCATCTCAAAGTTTGGCCTAATCGTGACTCGATTAGATTCGCTAAATCGATTACGATTTATCAAATCGATACTAAATTTTAACAAATTCTCAGCGTTATAACTGTTGTTCTGCCTTTATAATGTGCTAGTACTTAATCGGTTCCATTAGAATTATCTCGCTGTAAAAGATATCGATTGCCATTGAAGTTACTCGATTAAAGTGTCAGCGATTACAGATTACGGAGCTAATAAGATAAATAGCTTATTAGTGTTAAGTGTTTTAGTTATCTCCCCCTTGTAAGGACGCAGGCACGGTGGGGAATCCCTACCGTAAAAGAGTATAAAATTAATCCCGTAGACTAATTTGATATTTCAAATGATTGTTGTTGGTTTTTCAATTTGGAGTTTGACATTTGCACCCGTCAAATTAGTTTATAGGATTAAAAAAACAAACTTTAAAGGCTCGTGCAGACTAGCGTCGTGCTAGTCTGCACGGGCCTTTAAAGTTTGTTTTATCAGGAGTTTTTTAAAGCTTTTTTCAGACTAGCGCGACGCGACATCGTTTATTGTTCTACCGTGAAGTTTTCTTAGAAATTGATTTGTTAGAGTCGTGTCGCGCCGGTCTGCACGGCGCTTAATGCTTTCACGAACGGGAAGGGAACATGGTAGAAATGAATGTAACGAAATTCAATTCAAACCAATTTTTGCTACGGATAGTGGATGCCAATTAAAAATCGAGCCGAATGATACCGAGCTAGGAAATAAGCCTACTTCGGTGCTGTCCACGGCTGAAATGAATTTTGTATCCCAAGGATTGCACTGGTTCTGGGAAATAGGCAAATTTATTCAGCTGTGTAAATCATACGTTGGGAGGAACACGAAATAAGGTCAGAGGCAATGGTAGCGAGTCTGTGGGTTATATTTTTCTAAAACGTGGTGATTTTCTATAGAGCGTGGTAATTTTTTAAGGAGCTCATTGTGGTAAGTACTTAATACTTATCATTTGTCAAGTAAATAATGTTCTTTTTCCACACTATATTCGCTAGGTTTAAAACTAAATAATTTATGTACTAATTAACACGCGTTCCGTTTACGCCGCGTTCCGTTTTTCGCAGAAATATAGTTAAACTGTATGATAAGATGAAAAATAAAAAAAATTATGACAAATTAAGATTTTGTCAAAAAATCGTGCTTTTTCGATCTTGTAAATAAATCATGATTTTTTCCGAACTTGCCAATGTAAAGTAATATTGGCAAATTAATCAAAATAGCGAAATATTTGACATATATTTTCGGACATCCACCCTGGCGATGCCGCGGGCGAAAGCTAGTTATTTGTTTAAATGTGGTGCAATAATTTTTTTGCCGAATTTAATACGTCCGGAAAAGGACCAATCATGTAATTACCGGTAAGTTAACACCAGTCGTGCAACTAATCAAAATCCAACGTAATTTCGCTCGAAATTATCTATTAAGTTCATCAGAAAATTAAATATTACCTATACATGACAATTAATTCCTGCCACAGCGATCGTGAGAAAGTCGTTTAATTTAAATAATAGCGCACATACAGGTTTTAAACCGGTCGAACTGTCGCAATTTAGGAAACTAATTAATAAAACTGGTTGTTTTTGCACAAATGAGTTTTAATATGAAATTAATGTTTTTGAAATCAAACTGTTCTGAACCCTTGTGCAAACAGGCGCGACGCAACTCTAATAAAACAATTTCTAAGAAAACTTCACGGTAGAACAATGACCGGTGTCGCGTCGCGCCAGTATGCACGAGGCTCGAGTAGACGGTTGGCGGCCCAAAGCACTGATGCCGCGATGCGATTGTCGTTGTAATGATTATTATTAGAATACTGCTGATTATAATTAATGTTACGTGTTAAATGTTTATAAGCGTTAGATCTGCTTACGCGGGTTGGTATTAGTATTATATACTGAAAGGTCCGGAACTAACTTTACATCAAAACATCTGAAAATTTTAAACTCCAATTTCAAACTATCAGATGTTTATTAAGGTACCATTCCGTAGCCGAACGCAGGCGGCAACTGCAGGCGACGTGTCGCCGCGACACAACTGGTTTCAATGAATTTCTATGAAATACCTTCCGTAGCTAGCGACACGTCGCCTTCAGAGAAATACATAAGATTACATAGACAGACACCAGACGTCTTGCGCGGCGACACGTCACCTGCAGTTGCCGCCTGCGGTCGGCTACGGAATTGTACCTTATTCGTTCTTTTTTTTTTTTTGGGTGGGAATTTATCAAATAACTTCTCCCGCCCTGGGCGGAGCGGGACGGCGTGTCAGACTCTTACTGACTAAAACCCACCCGTGTTCCTTCAGTTGCCTGTACGTTGCCAGGGGCCACGGTATCCCTTTCGGACTTTCCCGCGACCCCGGCAGTTTCGGAAGGAGTGTTTGTCCTAAAAGTTGGCAATGTCGCAAATAGCTGTCAAATATTTACCTGTTTTGATTAATTTGGCAATATGAAATGTGGCTAACTAGTGAACTAAAATATTGATTATGAAATGAAATAATTAATATCGTAACACCGAATATTTACTTTTAGATGTAAAAAAGTATTTTGAAACTTTCCGAATGCCTTTTTTACACCTAAAACGGTTACAAATCAAATTCAATGTTATTGCAATTCATTTCTTATTTCCATACGATATATCTCATTATATTTCTTATTTCTTTTGATATTGCCAAATTAATCAAAACAGCGAAATATTTGGCATCTATTTACGACGTTGCCCACTTTCAGAATAAACGCTCTTAAGGCCGGCCTAACTCGAACGCAGTAGGTATTCAACGCTTACCCCAGCCCCCGCAACGAGTAGCGATACGAAACAAATTACGATCCGCGGGGGACCCGTGCGCCAGGCGCACCGCTCATAAGTTCATGAACTCGAGTAGGTCACAGAATAGAGCAATGCAGTAGATCAACTTGTATTGATTATTATAAGTTTATTTTTTTATTAAGTATTTTTTAAGGTTGTAGATAGATTAGGTAGGTATTGGTGCCGATTCTCTTGTCACAAATGCCTCTAAACTAAACTAAAAATCACTAAAATTTAGTTTATTCCTGTCAAACGACGATTTCCTATTCTGAAATAGAGTAAAGTGACACAACTTAACTATATTTTAGTTTGACAGCGCTAAGATAGTACTGAGTTTTTAGTTTAGTGAAAATGCCAATTTTGCTATTCTGAATATGACGTTTTTCACCTAAAATTTTGGTTGTAAAAGACCAAATCAGACTAAACCTGACAAATTTTAATCGAGATTAAAATGGTGTGGTATAAAATAAGTTGTTATGAACTAAAATTCACACCAACATCTCGACTTCACGTGCAAAAACAGTACTGTATTTATTTTTTTCTTTTGCTTATATCTCGAAAATGGTGCGTCCTATCGCAAAAATAATGAAAATTTCGACCCCCTTTATAAAACCCTTAAACACCTAACACTCAACACGTAGGTAATATTTTTTTCATATTTTCCATACAAAAAAATAAAAATTCCATATAAAGCACGTCGAGGCTACACCACATACGCACCTCCGGCTCTAAAAAAAAACACCGGTGAGGGCAAACCACGGGTACCACGTGGATTCACGATTGTCAAATTCTATTTTAGTTGTGTCAAAATTATTTTTTAGTTTAGAGAATTTTATTTGCAGAATAGCTCTAAGATTCTCATAGCCAAAAGTAAGTAATTTTAGTCTTAGTTTAAGTTAGTTTAGTTCGGTGTACAAGAGAATCGGCACCATTATATAAACTTAAACTTAATGAATAATAATTAAAAATAGGTATAAGTAGGTACTTATAATTTTTGTGAATAAGGTGGATTTAAAATCTGACTGACACGAAGATCATGAATACGGGTACGATTCAAAAGTGCGCGCAGCGCGCTATTCGACTTTCGAACTTCGACTTTGATGCGACATCTTCGTGCTACAGTCTATAAAATCAAGTAGTATTTAGGCACATTTAATTTATGAGAATTGTATTACAATTTTGGAATAACAATATCAAGATTGTATTGGGGTAGGTGGGGCGTGTATTTAATTAATTTATGTATTTTTTATGGTGTTACAATAACGAGTGAGATGATATTTAAAAAACCAGCCAGGTGCATGTCGGACCACGCACAATGAAGGGTTCCGTAGTTGGGATGAATTTATCCCAAGAACAAATTTAACATTGTAGTTGAAAAACATTTTCTCCCATACGGAATGTATGGGGAGATCATGTTTATCAAACTGCAAATTTAAGTTGGTCGGTTATTACTCGTTATACATATATACTACTGCTGTAATTTTTTTCACAAATCCAAGTACAATCATTTACGAGTAGCTGGCAGGGACGACGACGACGAATTGTAAAATTTTAAGAAAATCGTCTACTTTTACAATGTTTGTAAATATGTGAGGACCATGCATCTATCACATAAGTAATTAATTTATCTTTCGTTGCTTCATTTTTATTAATTCTTCTTTTTACCTATTGTGGTAACGTATTTTTTTTTTTTTTTTTTTAGTTGCATCGTCTTCACATATAATTATGTAACTAATGTAATGTACATATGCAAAATATTGTAACACATTTTAAAAGAGTAACGGTGGAGTTTCTTGCCCATTCTTCTCCATACGAAAACTACCTTTTGGAAGGGGCGACTAGAATCAATTCAATTTTTTTGTAAACTTTGACGTACAAAAGTGCCTTACAGGGGCCTATTTGAAATAAATGATTTGACTTTGACTTTGACTTTGATTTGACAGTTGACTCTAACAAAACATTTCAGTTAAAAGCTTAATATTTCGCAAACGGATCCCTTAATCCAAAAATGGTTTTCACAAACTCACAATATTTTTGAACGACCTTTCTAAAGATACCATGGCGTAGATGAGAAAAAAAAAATATCCCCACTTTACGTGTAGTGGAGGCACCCTAAAAATAATATTTTTCTTGATTTTATTTTACCTCTTTGTCTTCGTGTTTAATATGTATACATATGCCAAATTACAGCTTGCTAGTACGAACCGTCTCCGAGCTAAGCCGCGGACTGACAGACGGACGGACAGACAGACTGACAGACGGACATGGTGAAACTATAAGGGTTCCTTGTTTACTTCGGAACCCTAAAAACTTACTCGTTATCCACCGAATCATTAGTTGATACATACGCTCTGCCCTTAGCCTGCAACTGCATTGCTCTAAAACATTGAAAACCGACGTAAACATTTCAAGCGAAGTTTCTTATAATAATTTATTTTTTAAAGCTTTGACTATGTCCATTTAAAAATTTGCACGACTAGAAAGTCGAATATAGTGAAACCATTTAATAATTTACCATACACAATGTACCTATATTCTGGCAAATAAAGAATTCATTCATTCATTCATTCATTCATTCATTCATTCATTCATTCTTTTTTCACATGTGTACAACGGGGCCCTGTGAAGGAAAAATTTCGGAGCCCCCCCCCCTTTTTGAGATATGATTTTTTAATATTCTAACCTAACTTTCGAATTTTCGGAAGGACTTTTTGTATAAGGGTACATATATTTGTGGAGGGGAGTAGGACATCCCCCCGTCATGGGGGAAGTTTAGTTAACGCATTGTTTTTTTTAACTAAATATTTTGCGATCTTATTTTGATGATTTGTTGGAGGAAGCACTGTACTTTATGGCTATCTTTTTTTTTTTTGTCAGGCGTAGTCGACAGAGCCCCGCTTGGCGGGGCTCCTATTTCTGGGTGGTTTAATAAAAATAACCACGAAGGGTATCATCCCCTTCTAACCTAACCTGTCCGTGTCGGTGTGCCCCAAATCCCGAGCTCGCTTCGCTCGCTCTTGCAGCCTACCTTCCCATTGCCTTTTGACTAAGTCGAGATGTGTCGGGACTTGGAGCATCCCGGCCAAGCTTGAGCTTGACAGCAGAGTAACAGATTAAGTGAAGTATTAGTAACAACACAAAATGGCGTCGTTTTACGTTTGGTTTCAAATACGGCTATAGTCGGTAAATTATTTTAAGTGTTAATTTAATAGCACTCATTTAAATCAACAAAATATAGGTAATGTAATGAAATATGCTTAAAAAGTATCTAAATTATAAATATACGTATTTATTTCATCATTATTATAAAGTACAACATTTTAGTGTGTTGATTTTTCGTAAAACGAAACGTTCAATGTCGAGACAAAATGTCAAAAGTGACTAAATAATGCGAAATTTCTTCGATTTTGTTTTTTTTTTCTCGTAAACCATTTATCTCCGCAACTTAAAACTTTGCGTGGAGGCTTCTAATAATATAATCTTTCTGTAAAAAAAATATGGACTCCCAACTCGAGGGATGTTAATCTAAAACTTAGCCACAGTTTTCGCGTCGATGTCCCTGCCACCCTGTATATGTACTTTTATTTTATTTATAAGCTTTTCATAACTTGATACTGTGTTTTTAGTAAGGAGTGTACTTCGCATAAACGAATTTGTGCCTAAACGTTACCGAAAATAATAAATCATATTTTTGTAGGAAATGGTCATACTGTACATTATTTTCTACACTATGGCACGAGTGTGTTGCGCGTATTAGGTACATGTCATAGACGAGACCTACACAAACGTTGCAGACACCATAAAATATTATTATTTTTTGTGTTGTGGTGGCAAAAGCAGTGTCAAGCTGGTCTCTTATTCTAATGAAACTCCGTACGTTGGGCCACCTCAAGGTCATAGTGTTATCACTTACCACAGACGCGTGACGTGTGGTAGACAATACAATACCTACTTACCTAGGCTAATAAACATTATAAAAACCACCCGGACCAACTCAGCGGGATGAACTATTTGATATTTGAAAATAGTAAAACATTATAACATTTGTACGCGTGGCAGCTTTATGCTCTGTGATATAGGGTTCAAATTCAACTATTTTACACACTTGATGCGGTTGGTAAATCTATTCCGGGAGAAAAATAAACCATTATAACTTTTGCGCGCGTGGCGTCTTTATTCACATTGGCATAGGGTTTAAATTCAACTGTTTTACACACATATTTGCGGTATGTAAATCTATTCCGCGTAGGTACTTACCTAGTTAATAAAGTAAAATATTATACATTTATATAATATAGGTACCTACCTATGGTAATATTGTCAAAGCATCCTTACTTTTTTTATTTATTCAGCCTTCGTAGACCCAGCGACAACATTTTTTTTTTTAATTTTGCCCATTTTTTAAAATAAAATAACTAAGAAGTACCTACCTAAAAAAAACACTATTTAAAAATTAAACTATAATTATACAGGTACCTATTATTATTTACAAATTTACAATACATTTTTGGCTCAGCCGGTAACAGAACTTAGCGGGGGTGGCGGGTTCGCAAAAATTGGCATACGTCCGACCTCCAAGACGTTCCGCTCGGGACTGAATGACACGGGGCGAGCGCATGAAAATATGAAAACGCTTGATTTTGGAATTAGTGGTATAAGTATTTTCATATTTCACATTATGACGGCCGTTTTCTATCACATTTTTTACGACCTTTATTATGGTATAAGTTTTATTATTCAAAGCCTAATATAACTCAAATAAAATGATAATTAGACCATAATTTAGACGTGTCTTTGCGATTTAATTGGATGCAGTAAAGTGCACGTAATCGTGTATCGGACGGCCGAAATACCTAGATCGAAGTGTGAAATATATCATATGTTTTTTTCAAAATTTTAATCCGTCTTATCTACGAATAAAATACAATATAAAATGACGTTTTTCGGGGTCACCTCGCCTTAAATAGATATTCAAATAAAATTGCAATAAAGTCATGCAGCTACTATGACCACAGCCGGAAAAAAATCTCACCATGAAAACGTAGGTGAAGTGAGCTGTCATTCCACCTGATGCTTGGCATTGACGCTATTGACAGCTCACTTCAAACTCACTTCACAGATTTCACGGTGAGATGTTTACAGATAAGATCGGAAGTTCATATTTTGTCAACCTTTTGATGATTGATTCCCTAATAACGTGCTCAATCTTGATGATACTTAAAGCTTTGTGCAGACCAGCGCGACGCGACGCCGCGACGCGACTCGAACAATACAATTTCTAAGAAAACTTGACGGTATAACAATAGCCGGTGTCGCGTCGCGATGTCGCGTCGCGCTGGTCTGCACGAAGCTTAAATCGAAATAATCAATCACTTTTTTGTACCTTTCAAACTTTGTACCTTTATTTATTCAATGACCAGAATCAAGGGCAAAAAAACGTTTGATATAAGATTGTGTAATGGTTATCTTTATAAGTCACTGCGTGATGTCAATATTTGTCTATCAATTATGTGCAGATGTCAGCGTTGGAATATTCATATTGGCCCGGCCATTAGCAGATTCTGAAGCGTGCGTTTTTAGCAAACTGAATATATTATAATTATAATTTGCAGTTATTTTTATTTGTTTGCGAAATGCTATTGGAGGTTTGGGCAGAATAAAAATCTAGTAATTATCTGAAAGTGGAGCTCGTGGCTAATTAATAACAACCGCACGGGTCCTTGCCAGTGTTGGTATGTGGATGGGTGATCATCTTTACATACCGAGACTCCTCCGTGCCTTGGAAAGCACGTTAAGCCGTCATTCGTGGATCTTTGACAGTCCTTACGGGTCGTCAGAAGCCCGAAAGTCTGACAACCAGTCTTATCAAGGAGTATCGTATTACCCAGTAACTGGGTTTGTGGAGGTCACATAGGCAGTCGCTCCATGTAAAATACTGGTATTCAGCTGCATCCGGTTAGACTGGAAGCCGACCCCAATATAGTTGGGAAAAGGCTAGGCAGATTGATTGATCTGAAAGAAAAGAAAAAATGAAAGAAAATTTTATCTGTCTGACGTGACGTCAAAAGGGATGGTCACAAAAAAAAAAAAAATCCGTCAGGTAGATTGTTAAAAAATATTGGACACGCGTGTATTTTTCTTTTTTTACGTAGTCAAAAGATTACGGCAATACATTGAGTAGGTAATGCGTTAAAATGTAGCATGACGTCACTGGCCGGTAGATTTTATACTGACTTGTGACGTAGCGAGCCCCAATGTTTAATGCGTTTTATCTTAAAAACCATTTTTTATTAATTTGATAAAGCAAAAAATACGTGTCTAATATGTTTTTATTATCTGAGTGACGGACTAAATAGTTTTTTTTTTCCCAGTTGACATCCATCCCTATTCAGTCAATTCGGCAGTAAGTTTATTTGTAATTTATTTTTCTTCAGTTCGGTCCTAAGATACGAATGATCTTTCTTAATATCCCAAGAATGGAAGACAACCTTCCTTCCAGTATTCGCATATGATGTGTAACATCTGACATCGGACAGAACCAACCTCTCGGAAAATGGGTTGGTACTTTCTAACGACCAAATCTAGCACCGCGCGCGCTCTTTGGTCAAATCATAGCACGTGCTTCCCCGGCTTCCTGTTACACACTTCCGTCTCTTTGCACGAAATTACTCTCACAGATTGTAGGGAGCGAGAGAATAGATATTACATTCAAAAGCAAAAGACTGACACTTCAACTACAGAATGAAGTAGAGTCCGCGTCACCACTGAAGCACAGTATAAACATGGACTGAAGTCCGGCGGAAAATTGTGGAACTACATTTATTATATGCAATTTGATGCATTGACAAGACACTAGCGCCGCGTCAAAAGGACTTCAGTGGTGGAGCGGACTCTAGTACGGATTTCGTTTTAAACCGTGTGGAAGCCAGCAAAAGTAATATAATTTTATTCCTTCCTCAAAAAAAGTTCTAGACCACGTTGGACTCGGACGATTGACTGCGAAAAGACACGACACCGAAATTGGGTCAAATTATTTCCATTACAGTGTAACTGCAGTATGCTTCAGTGAAATGCAATGCAGTACAGTACAGTGCAGAGGAAATTAATAAACTCGAGAACACTACCGATTTCCCCAGTGACCCTGCGACCGTGAGAGTGCAAATGTGCTTGAAGCATAGTCTGAAACGATTAAAGCCTCGTGCAGACTGGCGCGCTGCGACTCTAACAAAACAATTTCTAAGAAAACTTGAACACGGTAGAATAGTTAATGGTGTCGCGTCGCGCTAGTCTGCGACAGGCTTTATAGAATTATTTGAAAATGTAGTATCTGCTGCGAGTCATTATGATTAATAGTAATCAAGTAATGAATTGAAGTACGTACTTACTAGAATACTTATGAAAATTAAGGATATTAGGTATAAATGTGGGACCACACCATCGCACGCGCAGCGCATTGCTCGTGCGCGTGCGCAGGTGTAGACCCGCCTTAAGATCATGGATGTAACAGATAGCTGCCGTGGCTCTGATTGAACGAGTCAGTCGTGATCGAAATTCTTCTCATTATTAATTTTAATTCTCAAATATCTGAGACGGGCCTACTAAAATCTTTACAAAAACGCGAAAGTGAAAAAAAAAGATTTATCGTTCTACTTTTTACTTAATATTAAACTATTCACACAAATATAAATTCAAACGCTTAGCTACTGGTAATAAATCTTTAACCGATTGGCATCAGAGATACTTTAAAAGCTGATAACGTATTGAGTAGTCAGACAGCGCATACGCAATTCTTAAACACTCATAAGGATACCCATTCAGTATCTCAAATAAATCGATTCCCAATCCCATCAGTCGACAGTGACGTTTGATCCCGTTAATCGATTCAACATTTCGATTCCCTCTACCTTAGTGATCCATCAGCAGCATCGATTAAGTGATAGATATCGATGAACGTTATCGATTGATGTGGAGTCCAACTTTTAAATCTGGAGGCATCAGTAATATTGCTAACAACAGCCACGAAGTAATGAAGCGTCAATCGCTTGAGTACTTGTTCTTAATACTACCATCTGATACAATTTAAGAACTTTTAAAGCGCTTTGTACTCAATGAGCATATTTATTTTAATCGTCATCTTCCAAGTGGACAGTCATAAAATTTGCTCGTTCAAAAACTGCCTATTCATTGCATTGCCAACCTTCAGAAACTTAGATGAGTTTTCTATAAAAGCGTAACCAACTAATTATTTTCAGGGTTCCGTACCTCAAAAGGAGAAAACGGAACCCTTATAGGATCACTTCGTTGTCCGTGCGTCAGTCTGTCAAGATCCATTTTCTCAGGAACGCGTGGAGGTATCAAGTTGAAATTAATATCCAATGCCTAGATCTTTGTTCCCTTAGACTCTAAAAAAATCAAGCTTCTAAGTCAACGCAATAAAAATATATAAATTACGTCATTCATGTGACATATTTTATACTCGCAAATAAATCAAAACCTACAGGGTATCCCGTTGACCTAGAATCATGAAATTTGGCAGGAAACAGGTTCTCACAGCACAAGTAAAGGAATAAAACCGAAAATCTTTTTTTTTTGCGATTACAAACTTACATTTGCAGTTGGAGAATTCGCCGTGACGTATATCGATTTATAGGAGAACATGTTTCTCAACTACTAAGTTAAGTTTGTTCTTGGGATAAATTCATCCCAACTACGGCACCCTTCATTGTGCGTGGCCTGACACGCACGTGGCCGGTTTTTTTTATCAATAAGTGGCTAGATATGGTCGATCAATCATTACGGCGCTATCCGGCCAGTTCATCTAGGTCAATTAATAATTAATTAAATAGATTACAATAGGTTATAGCCTTTTTTGTTGTAACGCGCGGGTTATCTCTGTTTTCTTTGATGATTGAAGGGTATGGGATTTATATCAACTCATCAACTGCTCATGTATCATTCGTGGTACTCGTAAATGTCTCCAAGGGTCTTTTTATGGCTTGTAAACGGCTTGGCGAATTTATTGTTATTGGAATATGTTACGTTTAAAAGCAAAATCTTTGATATCGCCAAGACGTAAAAGAAAAGGAGGTAGGATATTTTATTTTGCATTCAGTATGAGTTGGCCTTGGAACGCGAAACCATTGCAAATCGTAGGTACATTATGATTTATTCAGATCTCTTGAAAACAAAGCACATAGCGTTTGTCTACAGTACACAATTCACAAGCTGTACAAACACATCTTTCATGACGAACATTTGCATAGAACTCGCAACTTCGAATGAAAAATTCAATACTTTTTCGGAAACAACCATTCACACGACTTACGGCTCGTACTGAGTTTACTCCACCCACTACTTCAGCCTCGGACCAATAAATTAAAAGAAGCTGTCCGTAAAACAAGGTGACAAGTCTCGAATTCACTCAGGTTTTACAACCAGAATAAAGAGGATGCCCCTAATGGTCCTAATTTCGGAGGACAACGAACTCCAACATTCCGAGAGGCCTATGCAGATGGAATACATTTACTGTAGGATTGTCCAATTTGCGTGAACATGGGTTTGTACTTTCCTCTAACAGTTTTTGGCATTGTTTTTTATGTAGGGCGTATATTTATAATACTGTAACGGTTTGTTCGTCTCAATGGTTTTGTTATTTCAATAAGGTAGCAGTTCTCAGTATAAGTCTTCGGAGTAGATACTCTTATTCCCGTGTTTGACGACCATAAAAGAAAGGACCAAGACGTCGAGCAGTATTCTGAGCGATGGCCGTTCTGCATGGATGTGACGCATATTTGCCCCCCCCCAACTTGTTCTTTTTTGTTTTGTGTTCTTTCTTTGCGACATGTTTACCGCAAATAAACGTATTTTATTTCTTTCTTTCTTCCAAGCCATGGTAAAAAGATTAGCCAGTTATCAAGGTAGATAGTAGGGTGAACCTACATAGTTTAAGTAGGCTCGTGGCTATCCCCTATGTCCTACCTACCATATGGTTGCCAGGCACAAAAATAGAAAAGCCGGACACAGATTCATATTTAGCCGGACATTTTGCCCTGAAAAACAAAACTGGTTTAAAAAAGAAAAAAGAAAAAAATCTTATTTGTGTATTTATTACTGTTATTTATTTGACAGTTACTCTACTCTTAATAAATTATGAATCACATTTAGATATAGTATAGTAATTATTTTACATTTAGATATATATTAATAAACTAGGTAATTTGTAACTTCTTCACATTGAAAGCAACTATTTTAAAACAATAAATAATCAGGCATCTTTTGGCGGGGCGGGGTTGACCAAAAGCCGAACAGGCCGGACTTGTGTTACATAAATATGTAACACAAGTCCGGCCTGTTCGGCTGTCAGACAATCGATCGATTGTAAAAAGACGGACACCTGGCAACCCTACTCGTGGAGGCTCTTGTAAGGCTCAAAGTATCAGTAGTAATGGTAGGAGATATAATTATTATCATGACATTTGAAGCACGTGAAGACGATCAAGTAAATTGTTTGTTAGCAATGACGCAAAACCACTCGCAAGTAATTGAGTCGATACTGTGTAAGTATTGGAGCTTATGAAAAAAACTGAGCAAGTCATCTTTGGCCCTTAGTCAGGGGCACTAGAAAGTTCTATTCGGTGATTGCAAATTTTATTGTGTTCTTCCACATTGCGTTATTCGTATGTATAGTCTCGTGGCTAAGTAATAACAGCCGCACGGGTCGATCCACCAGGTTAAGCTACGCTTGCCGGGGTTGGTCCGTGGATGAGTGACCATCTTTACATATCGAGACTCCTCGGAAAGCACGTTAAGCCGTTGGTCCCGGCTGTCATTCGTGGATCTTTGACAATTACGAGTCGTCAGAAGCCCGAAAGTCTGACACCAGTCTTACCAAGGGGTATCGTATTAAGCTTCGTACAGACAAGCGCGACGCGACAGCGCGGCGCAACACCGGCTATTGTTATACCGTGAAGTTTTCTTAGAAATTGTATTGTTCGAGTCAGGTCGCGCCGTCGCGTCGCGCTGGTCTGCATGAGCCTTTACCCGGTTACTGGGTTGTGGAGGTCAGATAGGCAGTCGCTCCAAGTAAAATATTGGTATTCAGCTGCATTCGGTTAGAGTGGAAGCCGATCCCAACATAGTTGGGAAAAGGCTAGGGAGATTGATTTTGTATGTATTGACCTTATGTCCTTATCTTTAAGTACTTACTTAGCACTTCAGTTAGTAATCGGAACTGTTTAAAAAGGGGCTTTACACCTTCTGATTGTAGAAACGGTTTTTCGATTACAACCATAAACTTACTTATGAGACGATTGTCTATACGTGATACGTTTAAAGGCTCGTGTAGACCAGCGCGACGCTACTCGGAACAATACAATAATTTCTAAGGAAACTTCACGATATTATAACAATAACCGGTGTCGCGTCGCGCTCGTCTGCACAAAGCTTAATCCGATAGTGTGAACTGAAATGTGTGGAAAGTGATTTCGGTTCCCAACCTTCATCAATACCAACATAATAATGATGATGCCTGGGTAAAAAAAAAAACTAATTAGTCCGTCAGTCAGATAATAAACAAATATTAGACACGTATTTTTTGCTTTATCATATTATTAAAAAAATACTTAGATAAAACGCATTTTAAGTCGGGGAGTGGTGCTCGCTACGTCACAAGTATAAAATCTACATACTCGTGACGTCATGGCACATTTTAACTCAATGTATCGCTGTACTAAAATATTGATTATGAAATGCAATAATGAATATCGTAACACCGAATATTTAGTTTTAGATGTAAAAAAAATATTTGGAAATTTACCAAATGACTTTTTTACACTGAAAACGGTTACAACATCAAATTCAGTGTTATAATTACAATTCATTATATATTCTAGTTCGCAAGTTAACCACATTTCATATTTCCCTACAGTTATATTGCCAAATTAATCAAAACAGTGAAATATTTGACATCTATTTGCGACGTTGCCAACTTTCAGAATAAACGCTCTTAATAACTACCTAACTAACCCTCCTCTGTTCCCAGACAACCTGCATGCAATCCCGAAGACCGAACAAGAAAGTCAACACATCTATACTTCCCTACATGATCCTACATTTCCTTACAAAGTTTACCTTGTTCATCATGTGGACTGTAGAGTGTTAAGTGAATATGTAAACTCAACTGCCATTGTTCAGGTATTTTGCACTGACTCACACGCTGAGAATTTCCTGCAAACGTATTTGAAAAGATGTCCAGTACCCTAATTGTGTAATACACGATCACCCAGAATCTAAATCGTAAGTCAATAATAAGTTCGAAAAAAAAAATCTCCTCTACAACTTAAATAACGCAATGAATATTGTTGAACTAGTTGTCAAAATGAAACAGATTAGTCGTAATCATTTACGAAAATGTGTTCCGTAATTAGATTAGCTGGTTTTGATTCTGAAATAAGGAAGCCTATCGTACCCATCCCCTTCAACCAAATACGCAGGTGGCTACAGGAGTTCACCCACACATAAGCGGGGATCTGGTGGACCTCGACACCGGGCTGCAGGCAGTCCAAGGAAGGCGTTTATTACGCCTGGTCAAGAACGGCCTGCGCCTGGTGACGGGGACCATCACGGGACACTGCTCGCTAAACAAATACTTCCACACAATAGGCATAACGGACAGTCCTCTGTGCTGGGCGTGCATGGAGGCTGAGGAAACCGTCGCGCACGTGCTCTTTGAATGCGCAGGCGTCACCCAGAGTAGAACAGAAACCCTCGGGTCACCCAGATCTTTCACAGACGTTCTAAACAGACCAGGAGCTTTAATTAACCTCTGGAGAGAGGTGAGAGCTGGTTGGAATAACCACCAAACGGCCGCCATGGCCCACGCACAATGGTCCACCTGACGGACTAAGTGCGAAAACAAACCCTATAACATAGAACATGGAAGGAAGCAGGGATCCCAAGTTCAACAGATTTTATTTGCGTAGATAAAACGCATTTTAAGCTGGGGAGTGGTGGTTGCTACGTCACAAGTAAGTATAAAATCTACATACTCGTGACGTCATGGCACATTTTAACTCAATGTATCCCCGTAATCTTTAGATTACGTAAAAAAAGAAAAAATACGTGTCCAATATTTTTTTTAAATCACCATGACGGCAAAAAAAAAATTGTCATAATTTCTATACTTGTTATTTGAGTTCAAAGGAGAAATGGGGGTCGCAAACGTGAACTTACCCTTTGAGTAGAGGTCGATTGTAATAGTAGTTAAAGTTACATTAAACTTGCAGTGTCGCGCTAATGGAGATCGATAGGAGCTGACACTGGCAGGTACGAAACAGACATGTTTCATGTAGAAGATATTGGTACAGAATAAATAAGTAACGGTATTATATCTCGGGAGAGACCTTGAAATAATTACCTACGGCTGCTCGGTAGATAAACCTTACGCGTGCGTAACTGCGGCGCACTCGATACTGTTGCGTACTGATATACACTGAGGTTTCGAAGCGCGTCATTTCGGCCGTTTTCTACGATGAATTCTGTTACTTATTTATACTGTGGTCTTGGTAATTGACTTAAAATTAAGCCAGAGGCAACATTTTAAGCCTTTAATCTTCTTATAAAACGTGTGTGTTCCACGGAAAAATGCCACCACTAATCTGCGTTCGCAATTTATTTGCCAAACATGTAAACAAACACGAGTTTTAGGAAAAACAACTGAAACACCTACACATAAGGTTCAGTATGCGCTACAACTTCACATTTTTTATGAAATTTTTCAACAGTACTAGTCAGTCTGAAATCAACCTTATTTACAATTGCGTAAAGTTGTTTGTGTAAGTAAGTATATCATTAGTGTTACATCCATCAGTTGAATAACTAAGGATGGCTACTACTTAACTCCTGTCGGTTGATAAGTTTCTATCAGCCATATGTCTGGAAAGCGTAGTGATTATGGTGATTTTTTCCTGCCACCGCAGTTTTTAGGAGATCCATGTTCAGCAGTGGGTGTTAAGGGGACTACAGGACCTAAACGTGCCTAAACGCAAGTTTTATAATGCGTAAAAGTATATGATCCACTGCAGTAAACAAAATCAGAAAAATATATGATATTCTTCAGCATATATGCTAGTATGATAGTGTGTTGAAAACATAATACAACTAATTTGATACGATAGAAAAAAATCATGAAGATACCTCTAAAAATTTCTTTTAACGATTAAATATCATATTAATTTACATGCAATCATTCTGATTTTTTGTCAGATTATTCTACAAGCTACATATTAGCATAATAGTGTTTTAATTTTCCAGTCCAATCAATAGATTTTTTGTAAATCGCTAACTGCTTCATATTTTGCAATAAATTACCTGCGTCGTGTCATCGCGCTTCTCTTTCATTTCTATGCAGTCCGACAGTGACCGCGCTTTAGCTGTTGTAAGCCTCTTAACTGAACGCCACACATGAATACAGATGGTTCACTAAGCATTTTGAGTATGAAGCTACAAGTAAGCGGCGGGCTCGACATGCCGGGCCAATTCAGTGAGTGTAATGTTGTCAGAAGATCTAAGAGTTACGCGATAGAAAGAGAGGCAACTTCTAGGTCCATATAGCTGTAGGTAATTAGCGTTGTGCATTGCTGAATTGCACTTTATTGTGTCGTAGCAAGAGTCGATTTTTATTTAAATGATTTTGTGGAGTGACCCATCTGTACTAATTTGTGACACCATACAAATTACAGATGTTAATGTAGAAAATTTACATAGGGTGCCATAATGGGCGGACTTATCGCTAAAAGCGATTTTTTAAAGACAACCTTTGGATGGATTCAAAGTGAGAAGGAGAGTCAACACTGCAGCCCGCGTAGCATGACGACCATAGAAACGGGTTTTGTCGACGGAAGAATAGACAAAATGACAGATTGTGATTGTTTATCTGTCATTTTGTATATTCTTCCGTCTAGAAAACCCGTTTCTAATTCTATTGTGGTTATGCTAAGCGTGCAGGTACCTTCTCTGTGGTGTAACATTTACATAAACAATACATTTCCCAACCTAAGTCTAGAAAATATTCGAACCATAAAATAAAGTTTAGATACCACATGAGCTGTCGCGACGAATACACAATTTAGCAATTTAATAGCTACATGAATGCATGACAGTTTGAAATTCAAATATGTATATTATACAGTATCTAAATGTCTGGCTTTTTACATAAAGATCGAGACGGTTTCACGATAAATATGAAAATGTTTTGAGAATACTTGTTCCTATACTCCATTTGAAATAAGATTAAACATTTAAATAAACCTTTTTTTACAATCCGTTCGATCGATTTTGACTTCTATACCGCGGGTAATAAGGATGGCTTTAAACGCAAAAAAGTTGCTACAATACCAACTGTTTACTGCAGCTGCCATTTGTCATGCCACACATGCAATAGAAGTCAAAATCGGTTGAACGGACTGTAAAAAAGATGTATTTAAATGTTCTTATTTCAAATGGAGAATAGGTGATTTAGTTCCCAGGCTTCCAGAAGTGTTTGCGAAAAACAGCAGACGTACTTCGGTTCGTTACTGCCCCAAGATTTCTTCCCGGTTAAAAAGTACTAAGTTAAAGACCAGGCACTTCACTTTCTTACTGGAAATATTGTTAGCTGAAGCTTCAATTCGGGAAAACAGTTACTTAAGAGGTTTTCAAGTTGCAACTGACAACTTCGACGGTAAAACGTTACTTTGCCAAAGTGCTTAGAAACTTTGTGCGCATTGAAGAAGAAGCTATTTTAAAGTTTTAGAAAATGTTATTAAATCGAGAACTTTAAAAGAAGCCGTCTATAATTGGGCTAATGCTATTTCAAAGTTGTAGAGAGATTTTAACACTAGATATTATTTAAACAAAATCCCCACGACGTGTTTGTCTGTTTGAACGCGATAAACTCTAAAACTACCGAACGGATTTTTATACGGTTTTCACCAATGGACGGAGTGATTCATGATGAAGGTTTAGGTGTATAATTCATTAAGGTTTTGTGTAAATTGGCTGAAATATGTCGATGATTGTTTAAAGATGTCACAAAAAATCATGCCGGCTCCCGCCTTACTGGCGTGCGCCGCGTAAACCAATAGAGTTCTATGGAAAGAATGAATTACGAAATTATTCGTCCTGTGGCATATTTTCCGATATCCATGCGGGCGAAGCCCCGGGCAAATGATATGAAGTATAATAAAACTTATGGAAAAGGGAAGATGATATTCCACAATCCCCTAGAGATAATTAGACGCAAGATTCAACCATTTCACGCCTACGAAGTTTACCTTTACATAGTCACTGACGGCTCAGTAATAGCTGCAGTATTTTTGGTCTCCAATCAATGCCGAGCAGGCTTTGTTAGCCCAGTCACAAACCAGACTATCAGGTTAAAATCAATAGAGCGACCGGATTAGAATAACTTTTCAGGCTTCGTTTTGAAGTTCTAAAATTGTGTCTTATAGGTAGGTACTTATGTTGTTGCTGTAATGTTTTGAGTGTATATACAGTAGCTGACTGACTGATGTACTGACTAAATTCTTTATTTAGTCTCATGCGTAAATTGAATTGATCTAAGCCATTTAAGGGTACATTAGTCGACGGCTCGAACTCGTTGGCGCGTAACTAATACGCATGCTAATTAGTCTAATTTTTTTTTTTTTTTTTTTTGTTAGCCTACTCTGTCCCACTCCTGGGCAAAGGCCTCCCTCCACTTCTTCCATCTTTCGCGAACCTGTGCGTCCTCCTTCCAGTTTTCACGGAACCTATCCAGCTCGTCCCGCCATCTCCTACGTGGTCTGCCGCGTTTCGTTTTATTTATTTAGTATTTATTTATGAATTTTTTATTGATTTATTACAAAGTTATCAATTTATTTTGTGAAATAGACAATGATTTGTAACGAAAACGAGCGCGTAAAATTTCATAAACAGACTTTTGGGCGTATAGATATTATGAAAAAACTACTGAATGTATTTCTTCAAAATAAAATTATTTGAACTATTGAATAAATTATCTATCCCTGTACGGTTTCTATTTTGTCATTTTCTTACTAAATAAGCTATTTATTTACGCCCAAACACGAGTTAAAATTAGTCTTGAAATATGGAAGTTTCGACGCTCATAACTTCCAAACCGAATAATTTTTTCCAAATCTGCTTCCATACAGGGCTGAATGAAAAGACAAATTGATATAATTTTTAGTTTTGAACGTACACCGTCAAACAGACGAGTAATCACCATACTACGTTTGTATGGAAGACTGGCCGACTAGCGTACCCTTAAATGAATAATGAAATGGAAGTTTGTAAGCGGAAAATTTCGTCCCAAAAGATTTCCCAGGAGTAAAAACATTTGGAAGAAAGATTCTTAAATAGCAAATTAAATCTGGTTTTTATCGAAGAGAAAGCAAAACAAGAGTGATTTAGTAACTTAAATAAATAGTCCATTTTAAATTGTTGTTTTTATAACTAAAGTGTTTATGACATTATTTATTTCAAAGCAATAAGTTTGCCATTAGTTTACAAGCAGACGTGAATTACGTCGGCAAATATTTTGAAAAGTACATTTATTTAACTTTATTTATTAAAGCAACAGTTGTTTATTAATGTATGTCGACTGTAAAAACATTTCTTTCACACTGAGGGTAGATAGAAAATAATATTTTCTATAGTAGGTATCCATGTAGAATTTTTCCAAAATGTTGTTGTATTGTCTTTTGGTAGACCCTCGTTCAGTACTCGAGTCTTCGAACTCATTGACTATTCAACTAGTCTTGTCAAGAATCTGATTATACATGCATGTATGTTTTAAAATCTTAGCGGCATGCGTAGGAGAGTCTTATGAGTCAGTGAGGTAAACAGTCTAGAGGTCGGAGGTTCAAGGCCTGTGCGCGATATTTTATTGTGTTTACTTTATTACTAAGTTGCTCCTGATTTCATCTGCAGTGCACCAGTGTTGCGGGTATGGTGAAATTTGATCTGGAAGACATTGCTTAAGAGGGCTTATCCTAAAAGTTGGCAACGTCGCAAATAGCTGTCAAATATTTACCTGTTTAGATTAATTTGGCAATAATACTGTATGGAAATATGAAACGTGGCTAACTAGTGAACTAAAATATTGATTATGAAATGCAATAATTCATATCGTAACACCGAACATTTAGTTTTAGATGTAAAAACAGTATTTCGAAACTTTCCAAATGCCCTTTTTATACCTAAAACGGTTACAACATGAAATTCAGTGTTATAATTGCAATTCATTATTAATATTCTAGTTCGCTAGTTAGCCACATTTCATATTTCCATACAGTAATATTGCCAAATTAATCAAAACAGCGAAATATTTGATATCTACTTGCAGCTTTGCCCACTTTCAAAATAAACGCTCTTAAGTTGGTATTGTATTTTGTATGATCTTGCATAATTTGTGTTTTTCTGTTCGTTGTAGTTCAGGCTAATTCTTCATGGCAGTAATGTCTTAATCATTCAAGTGTATGAATGATGTACTTAATTAATATTTAGTAAAAATATAATTTAAAAGAGTGTCCATGGAGTTTCTTGTCCGTTCTTCTCCATAGATACCTACTACGCTTTGGAATGGGCAACTAGCTTCATATTTCTGACTGACCGACTCTTTGACAATTCAAAAGTGCCTGTAAATGGTTTAATTGAAATAAATTTTTTGAGTTTTAAGTACGGCTACGTTTTGTTAGATGTAAAATAGCGTAGGCCAGAATTGTAGATTTAAATACCTACTCTATTTCAAAATGACACAAGTTCAGAATCGTATCGTTATGGTGACGTGACAATAGTCTAGCCAGTATCACAGTATAATAAAGTAAGAGTATAATGACTCTGCAGTGACCTTGAAATTATTACCTACGCCCCGCCGCTCGTTATAAACCTTCCGCGTCCGAACTGCCGCGCACTCGAGACTGATGCATACTGATATACACTGAGATTTCGAAGCGCGTCGTTTCGGCCGTTTTTTATGACGATATAATGTACTGTGGTATCGTCATAGTGTATGTCGTGACAATAGCTTAGCTAGTAATTTATTGTTATATAAAGTTCTGTTATAGTTACTCATAACTTACTCATTATGGGTGAATCATAAAGACTACCTTTGTTATCTTTTCTGATCTTTGTTGGCACAACATATTAAGTAGGTACCTAAATATAATATTTGTGATGCGGAAAACTTTGTCGTTTCCTGTTCCAAAGAGTCTAGTTACTCCCCAGAATTGGAACATTGCCCAATAGAGAAAAGGCTGGCCAGTTATTGGAATACGGCAATACGGTAGCACAGAAAATTGGAGTACGTACGAAGTTCAAATGTACTTTACACTTGCATGTAAGTACTTAATTTAATAACCGGGGTTTTTTCGGCATAGTGACGTCAAGTCATTAATGTAAAGGTTCTTCCCCGCAGGCGCGTTTTTATCGGTCGATAACAACGGATGCGTTATTGTGCTATCTGTTTTAGGAAGACCACGAAGTTACACCCTGCTGCGGTAATAATGACGCAATAGAAGTAGGCCACTTGCGTTCCTCCGTCCTGCGATATTCCGATAGGAGTTCTTAGAACATTTTGATAGGCACCCCACACGCAGGTGGGTGTAAGTTCGTATGCTTCCTAACATACGAACTTACACCCACCTGCGTGTGGGGTGCCTATAATGTAGGTTACACGTAGACGTTAGAAATATCGGACGATAAAAACGCAGCTCATTGTGCAAGGAATCGGAACGCATTATCGCAATAACGCATCCGATATTATCGACCGATAAAAACGCGACTGTGGGAGAGAGCCTTTTGTACTTCTGGGGATTAAAGGGCTTAACGAACATTTAAAAACATCAAGCTTGGGGTAACGGGGTAACGTCTTCATGTCTGGTATTATTATGTTTATTCATCATCATCATCATTTCAGCCGAAAGACGCCCACTGCTGGACATAGGCCTCCCCCAAATGGGGGGGTTTGCCATAATCGCCACGCTTGGCAGGCGGGTTGGCGATCGCAGTATGGTGTTAAAATGCATAGAGAACGCTGCTGCCCATTCTCTAGTAAGTCCCTTAGCCGCCTTTTACGACACCCACGGGAAGAAATGGGATGGTACTATTCTTTACGTCCGGCACCACACGGAAAATTATGTTTATTACAGAGAAAATTTCTTCAACAGTACTTATTGATCCACTGTCTTGGCCCTTGGCACAGTATAAAAATAAACAGTACAGAAACTACGTAGTAAACGTTCGAAACGACACAGTCACACAAAGGCGCTCATTGACGAGACCCCAAGCGATTGTCGCGGTGCTGTCAGTCAGTTGCGGGTGCTGTGTCGAGACGAATGGACGCCGCGGTCTTTTTAAAAATGGAATAGAAAAATAGGCCTAATTTCCATATTTTTATTGTGGTCTTGGTCTGCCATACATTGCTGGCCAGACTACTCAAGACTACCTTCACGTTCGACGTAATATTATTGTCAAATACTCACAAACACTTAACCATGATTCTATATAGTTTGTCCACGTGTATACTAAATATATTTTTCCCAAGGTTATAGGTATTACCTACAAAAGTATTCGACAATAGTTTAACTGACAATACTCAGCTAACCCATTTACATAATGAACTCCTAAATGTGTCTTTAACATGTACCCTGCTTGCTTGACTCATTTTTATTTACGGAAAATGTTTAAATATTCATTTGGAAATGATCCCTTTCTGCTATGTATTTAATGCCTAGGGAGACCCACGATTGTGAACCAATGAATTACGTGTATCTCAAAATCGAATGCTGCTGATCTTATCGGTTGACTCAACATTACTTAAATTAGGTTTGGCAATCCAAAGAGTTTCGTTCTATTGACAAACATCCCACTTTACGACCATCACCATGTTGCACAGAACTCTGCATATACATATTCCTTTATCTATGTGTGTCCTTAATTTTTACATCACCTGAACCAACGGCGCCGTCGTAAAAAGATGCCCATCCTTAGATAAAAATTACCCGTCTCTCCACTATTCCATTGCCTACTCAAGGATACATATCCGGTACGGCTCGCAAATCCTTCCTTATCCTAGGGGCACGTCTTCCCTGCCATTACCGCGCCCCCCGGTCTACTCCTTGATATGCAGTGGCCTCTGTAGCCCCTTCAAGCATGATGCGTCAGGGGCCCGTGCAAATCTTGGGGTTCATTATATTTATCGAGTCTGGTCGACCACGCTGGGGTTGGTACATTTAATGCATTCATTTATCCACAACATTAATTTACTACAAACTGCTTATTTATAATATGGGCTTCCTTATTTTAAGAACCAATATCCTCACTTCTCAGCGATCCTGGTATCGAAAAGTACATCAAAGTGAACCTTAATTTGGTTTCCGTCGTTATTTCTTTACGACCACGATCCGCTTACGATACCGTCTGTCTGCCGGAGTAATTGGCAACATTTCGCATTCAAAAGTGAACGCATTTTATTTCAATAAATTGCCTTTTTAAATTTCCTTTCAAGTTATACGGATGTTTCGCGTCAATGTTAAAGATAATGTCTTGAGTTCGTTCCAAGGAAAATTGTGACATGGAATTCCGCTGGTATTTATTGCTACAAAAAGGATTTCATACATCCTAATATCTGTATCGAGATGTGGGTCAGTTTATATCAAGACCCTATGCAAAAATCCCAATTCCGGATACCACAACTAATTGCATGTGAACATGGAGTATGGACTTATCAAACAAACATTCTAGCTAGTCGCTCAGTAACTACGCTCATCTATTACGAAGCAAATGTCTTAAGAGCGTTTAGGGGTTTGAGGAACACGGTGTGAAGTTCACTCATCCCCCAGAGAAAAGGGAGGATCCTCCGACCAGACGGCTGTCATGTCTGGCGGGCAATTGCCCAGAGGTTGAAGTCGGGAGCTTGTATATATGTCCACCGCGCGGTAAACTCTGATTGCGCGATGCAGGATTTGAGTGACGTCAGGATGTTGTGTGACGTCAGGTCTTTGATGTGTAGTTCGCATGTGGCGATGTAGATGCCGCCACAAGCGTTTATTCTGAAAGTGGGCAACGTCGCAAATTTTAATGAATTTGGGAATATTACTGTATGGAAATAAGAAATGTGGCTAACTAGCGAACTAGAATATTCATTATGAAATGCAATAATTAATATCGTAACACCGAATAATTAGTTTTAGATGTAAAAAAAAGTATTTAGAAACTTTCCAAATGCCCCTTTTACAACTAAAATGGGCACAACATCCAATTCAATGTTATAATTGCAATAGCCACATTTCTTATTTCCATACAGTAATATTGCCAAATTAATCAAACCAGATACATTTTTGACAGCTATTTGCGACGTTGCCAACTTCTAGGATAAACGCTCTTAATCTTATCCATCATTAATTTAATCAGCTACTAGTTTTGCACGAGCTGGCGGCGAGAAATTAGATTTTCACAGAATTGATGTTATCAGAAAACAGTTACATGCACTAATGCTGCCCAAGTGCCCACCCACCATTAGACACTTCTTGCGAGTCCCACGTAAAGGATAATTAAATGGAAATGATAGAAATAATCTCTAGTCGACCCTCCCACGATGTACGTTCTGAGTTTATCAATTATTCGTCGTCCAATTCAAGTTTGTCCTCAGCACAGCCTTCAGTATTTATATCGTCCATGTACTATGACGTCACGGGCGCCATTTGTCGAGACTCGTCGTCTCCATCCAATGTAGGACGGACTGCATGTATTTGTACTCTTCGACTATCAAGCGTGCTAGCCAGTATTTTATCTCTCCTGGCCCAGTACCAAGCCTTCGGTTGCTTAGTGCTTATGCAATGCGGATTTAATAACTATTGCATTTAAGTTAAAGCTGTATTGAATAAGCTTTAGGTTATTGGTTGTTGTGAAATGTATCGTAAATTCGTAATGTTTGTCATTTTGTTGGGTTTGTTATGAAATAGACAGAAGTACAAGCGTTAGATGTAAATACTCGAAATTAAAGATGAAATGGTTGAGGGGAATGCTTGCGTATATTACCCAATTGATATGATTTATATAAGCCAAGCAATGCAGTGCTTCTAAAAAGCTCCCTAGAAACTCTGAACATTAGCATGAAAAGCAAACTCTTAGTAAAACCGAAATAAATTAACCACAACCCGCGGCATCGGAAAGTATAATCACAATACCTTATTAAAATCATTAATGGAGAAAGTACGTGAATGGTACGGGGCCAGTGAACCGGCAAAGAGAGCCCGAACGATAAATAGAGCGAGGCTGATTAAATCAGGCTACGTTATATATGTTTCAAGCCAAAGAGGTTGAAACAGTATGGGGTCTTACTTCTTCTGGGAAGCTGGGAAGTTCGTCAAGCCGTTTCACAAGGAAGCGATGAAGAACATCGAAGACTTTAAGCGCAAAAAGTAATAATTAGAGCCGATACACCCACGAAGAGAGAAAGTTTCCAAAAATGAAGACGGTCATCTCATGGGTGTCGTAAAAAGTGACTTATAGAATGTTTAAAAGACGCGCAGTACTTAGTACCTACCTATCATTAAAACCAACCAGGATACTGCGGTTTCCAATCCATTTGTCAAGCGTTATGATTATAGCGTTTGAAAGTGATGCATATCCTGCAATAAACGTTGAAATGGTGACTGATTTCTTCTTGATCTCATCAATTTGTCTGCCTAATTTCCTGTCCCTCTTAGTAAATAAAACTTGGGTGCATTCTTTTCATAAAAGAACTCCTTTTGTAATGAAGAGTAAGATTTGTTTTCTCAATATTCTTGTAGACGTGATATAATTTCATAAGACACTAGATTCCTCCAGTTTGTTTGCACAACGTACGCCCCAGTAAGCAGCCCAGATCACCGAAATGAGAAAATAGACAATAATAATAATATAATGAAATAAGTAATTTCGCTTTTATTATACGTCGGTTAGACACGCTCGAGTAACACGCTGTACGTTTTTATATTATTTTTAACACGCTCACTTTTACTGTGTTTAATACAGACGAGTTTTGTGTGTTTAACCGGATACTCTGATGGACGCAAAAAGTGGTTTAATTTGCTGATGACAATCATGCTGAAAGACCGGTAAGAATTCTTAGGTACTGGGATATCATTACCCACTAACTACATACGCTTCTATGAAATTATGCTACAATTTACTTCACTAATATCCTATTCAGTAGAGTTAGACGATTGATTAGACGTTTGATTCCATGGACCAATTAATATACTAGGGATTTTACATTTGTAAGAACATTATAAGCCGCGACAGTCATTTCTGAAGTTCTGATTGATGAAAGGGACAAAATTCTCGCACTACCAACGGCGAAACATATAGCTTAAGATTCTTATCGTAAAAAGCTTACCGCACAGGATCAAGTTTCCATTTCCTCTTTGAACTTTGCCAATAAACGAGTATGAAAGCTGCTTTGTTGTATTAATGCACAAGCCACACCTTGTACGATTCTTTAAAAGGGTAAAAAGAGCCTTTGTGAACTCCTACAAACGATGACTTTGGTCGTCTTTGAACAGGGCCAGCTCGGCATTCTGTGTTTCAATACATTTAATAGTAGAACCACCTTGCAGAGCAACTCAATAATAGAATCATGTCAGCCATCTTACAATAACAGAGAAGACGCATAGAAAACAGCACATTACGTTTATCACGTGGAAACACTGAAGCGTGACCACAACGCAGACCACAGCGCACTTTCTTTTTGTTCACCTCGAGAGAAAAATATTGCATACATTTGCTTATGAATATCATTCCAGTTTCATGCAAAGAAACAGATACTGATGTATGATTTTGCAGTGCAAAAAACATTGCTCAAAACAAGAAAGATATTATGTTGAGCATCGCAGAAGCCCCAAACAATTTACTTTCATAGTATGTATTCGTAAAGATTTTATGGGTATAAAATTGGTGATGTGGATAACAATTGAAAGTCAAGTTGGTTCTGTTTAAATTCTGGATAAAATAGTTTGGAAGACTAACCATTATAACTATCCCAATCTTAGCTCAAATCTAGTTTGATAACGATATTATGACTGAGCATTGTTCGAAAATACTGGTCAGACTCGTTATTTCATGCAGTTTCACTGGATAAGCAGAATGATTATGTTCAAAAGTTAAGTTATAGATCGAATATCAACTTATGTCGCATGTTGCCTTCAAAACGTTGACAGTACTCACTAAAGTAATTTAGACCGAATGTCTCAGTCGTACTTTCTGAGCAGCTGTTCAAAATCCAACAACTGTAAGGGCATTATTTAAAACAGTTTGCTTTCAAAACAGATTGCTCCTTATAAGCATTTGATATCAGCACGCAAGTGGTACGTCAATTACTTACCTAACAACAGCGAGTCGCCTAGACGCCCTGAAGATGACGTAAAACTATGACGTCAAAGATCCCACATAAAGAGGTTGCTGACTGAAATACTTTGTATAAACTTGTACTGTATTCTTTCCATGAAGAACTGAATAAATACCTAGCAAATTAACACACTGGAGTGACTCATCGCATGAACGAAAAATACGTGAATCTCCTCACAAAAACCGATGTAGGTATTGTGTGAATGAAATAGAATCATTACATAATACTTTCGTCTCGATCTATCATTGTTGGTTTATTAAGGAAAGGCGTCGTAAAAGGCCAAGGATAAGTGCCTAATGAAAAGGGTCCTATTTTCTTTTGCACTACCGGCAAACCTTTCATGCTCGCAGTAAATGAGCGGTTTAAATTTATGATTGTCTAACGCTTCCGTAATTACGTATCCCGTGATTAAAATGTTATGGCTTTTTAACACTGCCAATAAATATTCAAGTGTTTAAAGTCGACCGGTGTTGCATGCCACTTATGATCATTGATAGCTTATATTATTGACGTGACAACGTCTTAAATTAGGTTGCGGCTCGGAGTCACTCATGAAAAAGTGTAACGCCCGCTCACGTCTGTTACGATGAGTCACCGCCGATAAAAAGACGTTGTCACGTAAAATCTTCGCCCGTAAAACCGACTTTACAGGCAACCATTTTTTTTTATTTCTATCCAATCTCCGCTACGTACGGTTGTCAATTCCTAACTCATCGTCTCCTGCCAAGTGTGGTTCTAAGAAGTGCCAAATACAGCAGTAGTTACAGTCCATTTATAATTGCATCACCTTCTACACTATTTTTTCAATAAGCATAAAACTAGCCTTGATAAGAATAAAAACAATGAAAAGTCGCTAATAGAATTAATTGAAACTTTCTTTCAAATCTATGATTACTTAGCTTAGAATTACATGTTTCAAAAAATAGTATGAGATTACCAGCAGCCACTATCATAACGCCTGGTGAAATGATTACTGATGTAGCAAAAGAAAAACTGAAAATAATTACTTAATTAAAATAATCTCCATACAAATCGATGTCATCAAACCATTTTCGCTTTCAATCTCGTGTGGTCAACGCGCGAAAACTAATACTTAATAAATAATCGCCCTGTCAATACATAAACGCTATTTACATGCCGTACATAATGGCTGTATATCACGAATATAAGAGTATGTGAAGCGTAACACTTTCTAACTTTACTTGGATTCAGTGTGTGTAACGTGTCGTGCGCTGGTTTGAGAGAATTAGGTATTGGGATCTTGTGCTATAAGAATAAATGAATTCTGAATTTCATAAGAGGAACTGAGCATTTTGTTGCTAATTCTGCGTCCTCCGGCTTAGCATTAATAGTTTTTTGGGAACTGTCAATAGTTTATGTGCGACGTCCATTCCAGTACATTGTCAATGAGTTTCAGTTGACACACTTCATTGTTATCATATCAGGTTATCAATGCCCAATCCTAAACATGAGTACGTATCAATTAAAACCACTTCGATAAATGTTTGATTTATTGCCACTAACTGCATAAGTGCACTATTATTGGAGACAAAGGGATGCCCAACTTCATGAAGTTGGGCATCCCTTTGTTTCCAATAACAATTAGCCCATGATCTAAAGCTGTAAGCTCTTAGGTTGCTATTGTTTTTCCCGAGGGTGCCTCGATTAGGGACGCCTAAGGGATTCAATCAGAGAACCATCTATCTATTATTATTGTATTATCTTGCACACTGGCTAAAGATAATTACCATCCATCTGTACTCTAGGAGTCTATGAAAAACACATCGCTCTTCTAGTAATCAAATGACTTATCGCCAAATCCAAACATGGTTCGCTGAAAGATCGCAGAAGTCATAGTGTAATCTATATAGATGATATAATCAACCACTTTTCCTTCACCGTTATATTCATTCAACGTAAAGCAAAAACATTAACAGATAAATAGTAAGGAAGAAAAATATCCCATTGTATTGTTTTACTGTTCACCGCAGGTCAATACAGATCTATAAATAAAAAATCTTAAAAACTTGTTTTTCTTGAATTAGGTCAATGAAAATATGATTAAGTATCTTTTAATAGAACGAACACTGATTATTAAGTCGCATTGATAATGCAATGATAATAAATCAATTCATATTTGAAGTTAATAGTGCATTGCGTGCTTGCTATTTATAAGTATTTGTAATGGGTGCTGATTAGTGTAATGGTCACGTATTCGGGCTGTCTTTATTTTTACGACTTCTTGACAGGAAATCTATGGGATATTTATGGGAATATAATTTCTTATCTTATAGACAAACTTATGAACTTCCTATCCTATGTTTTTAAGATTTGTTTCAGTATCACGCCAATATATCTTCCGTTTATATAAGAAAAGTAATCAAATATGCGCAAAAATGAGTCGTAAAATAAAACTCACCCATAATCAGAATATATAATCGATTCCGATTATATCTATTAAAACACCGGCTGACTGACATTTCATAAAAGGAATATGCAATGTCAAGACGGGACCGTGACCGGACATTGGTCAGTTGTTCCGTAGCGGCCGTCGACCCGCGTTCGCAGGGCAAGATTGGTGGATTACGCGCTTGCGCCGAATAGCGCGGGAAATCGTGGTTCGAATTTTTAAATAAAGCCGTCAACGGAACTTGCCTATGTATTACTTTTGATTTAATATGGCGCCATTGTTTGACATCCGATTATTGTTTTGACTCGAGTTTTCTCCATATTTGGTGACTACTTAATGTTGATGTTAATTTTTTTGTAAGATCGTGTCTTAAAATAATGCCTCAATTTCCTTATCTCTCACGATCTTGGTTGTATAAAGACGCGGTGAACATAAGTTTTATTGAAAGGAAAGTGCACTGGCGTGAAGCCAGGTAAGCTCTTGAGAAAACGGCCTACAAAAACAATGAATTACATCGACAATGAAGAATAATTTTGAAATACAGGCTTTTACTTTGTGACACCAACTCACCATTTAATCGACTGAAGGAAATATGGAGACAGTAATAGAACACACGCCAACGACCTGTTTAATAGATGAATTATAAGCTTGCAATAACTCAAAGACTGCTGAAGCTGTGAGCTTTTTGCGATTAAGTTAATGCTAGTCACCTTTCCTTGCATTAAATGATAAATAGGTTTAGATAACGTAAGTGATCTATCACTGAATACTGGTTTTATGGTGAATTAAAAAGAAGAAATTACTTTATATGTATCACTGCTTCTCATCTCGCGCCGGTTTTTTTCTACTCCATCGTTTGTCACCCTGTAATCATGTCCTTCATCATCTTATGGAAATCAACTGCAAACAAACTATCCAAGGACTTATTTTTTACTTTCATATAGTTTCCCTTTTTATATCCTTGTTACTTTCATGGCTATGTACATTGTATGCTGCTGGCGAGTATTCTTCGCCGCATCTTCTCAACTAAAACAATAACTAACGATTAATGTTTTGGAAAAGTGCTGATTCTTGATTCGTCCTGACCAATTTTTATTTTGAATGTATTGTAATGTATATTGTTTTTAGTAATTTTCAAAATAAAAGACCAATAAATCTGCCTAGCCTTTTCCCAACGATATTGGGGTCGGCTTCCAGTCTAACCGGATTAATCTGAATACCAGTATTTTACATGGAGTGACTGGCTATCTGACCACCACAACCCAGTAACTGGGTAACACGAATACCCCTTGGTCAAACTTTCGGGCTTCTGACGACCCGTAACGACTGCCAAAGATGCACGAATGACAGCCGGGACCAACGGTTTATCGTGCTTTCCGAGGCACAGAGGAGGTCTCGGTATGTAAAGATGGTCTCCCAACCACGGACCAACCCCGGCAAGCGTAGCTTAACCTGATAAATAGACCCGTGCGTGGTTGTTATAGCCACGAGCTCCTCAAAATAAAAGACCATGTTATAGTCGTTATAAATCTCTCCTTCCGTGAAACCTTTAAATCTCTTTTCTCTTATTCAAGCTGTACTACCATTGGGCTATACTGCCCTGCTAAACAGAAAGGCGCTATCTCTGAGATACGGCCTTTCAGTTTTTTTTATACCATTCAATAGCTATAACAATTTCGCTTATAATGATTTCAGCCAAATAGCAGTATCTAACTTAAAACATTAAAAAAAAACACTAAGAAGATTTTTTTATCCTTAAATTACAATTTACAAAAAGTCAATTTTCTCAAAACTTACTCCGCTTGAGATAGCGCCTTTCGGCTTAGCAGGGCAGTATATACATTAGTAAGCTCCCTTTTCTTAGTTATAATTTTAGTCGGTTTCTCCTCACGTTTGTCATTCACCGCGACATCTAGAGCAACTGTCTTCACAGCGGCTAGGGCTCGTTCACATGACTCACGTAGGTACGATGAGAAATGACCGGTCCGTCGATTGGTATTGTAAGATTGTGACTGTCCTGTTTGTGGTTATGAATTTATGACTATTGTGTACTTGGGAAAGTTGGTACAGTCCGTTATGTTAAAGGTAGTTTGATTTTAATAAATGTTGTAATGTCAAGTGACCGTATTTATTTAATAGTTATTTATGGGTGTTTGCTTTTGGTTTTGTGGCGGCATCTACATCGCTACATGCGAACTACGCATCAAAGACCAGAGAGGTGCCAATCCCGCATCTCATTCGCATTCTGTCAAAAATACAATCTATTTACCAACATTTTTGACAAGTTTGACAGATTGCAACTTGAGTGTGAACGTTTTTTAAGTACGAGAAATAGAAATAGTACGCCTTCTGACGTCACACAAAGTCTTAAATCGCGCAAACAGAGTTTACCCTCATGCCTCTAGGTATAATTTCAAGTTAGGAACGGTGGGATTTAAAGGGAGAGGGAAATCTCAATGAAGAGAAACTTTTCTAAGAGCCTCTGGATTGTTTCGAATTTACCCAAGTTTTGAGGGTCATTTAATCCTGGCGTTATTTGTCCACGACAAAAGCGAAACGAGAATGAATGGCAGTTCTCTTCTCGTAAGTTACCTAATAAAAGATAAGAATGCCACCAAAATTAACATCATAAACTAGCTTTTACAACTCTGTCTTTTATTTAACATAGTTTTGTTATAACCTTTTCAGAGAAACCAGTATAGTTTCCAAGAAATAAAGCTTTGAACTTTTGCGATTTGTTATAGCGACATTCCTTTTGAACAACTTAATCTGAGGTGTTCATAATTTTTAAATGCTGGTATTTTAAACCAGTCTACCACATGCTGTGGTTTGACCTCAGACGACCTTGGGAGTTGTTGTTATGTTATAAAATGTTCCACCTAACGATTATAAATCTTTTCAAATTATAGTTGGGTTGTAAAAGTGCAAAGTATATGTGCTATCTCGATTTGTTGCTGTCTATAGTACGTATGAGGCTTAGGAGAAACTTACAAAATTCTGGAAAAAAAACTAATGTCAACCGAACGAATGATAAAGAATGACATATAAATCTAAGGTACTCTAAGCAGTCACTTCTACATTGATGACCGGCTCTTCTTTTCATCAAACCATTATTATCTTAAGAAAAATATCTCCCATATTTTTTGTTTCTCGTTGGGAACTTGAAATACGTTGTTGTGTGCATCGAGTAAAATCACCGGAAAAATGCATTGTTTGACTGTAACTTCCCTTAATTGATTTTAACAAAAGGCCTACAGTGTCGTAGTCTTTTGACAAATCATAAGCGAAAGTACCTCAAACAGGGCTAATTAATTGTCCAAAGCTCAAGTGTGGACACGTTCTTAAGTAATTGGAGCTAATGACCGTGAGGCTTTCTTTTCATTGTGTTTATTGTTAGCCACTCGCTACGAACGACTTTGAACTGTTCAGAATGTATATTGTAACGAGGGCTTCTGTTTTCTATGGTCGCCTGGTACTTATAGGCTGTTGTGTTTTTTTTTACTGGTTATCGGCTTCATTTGGCTACATATGTGTGCTGTGTGACCTTTTTCTATGTCTTACCTTCTGTTGATTTTGCTGTCCTAGTACTTTTAGACTAAGTACTTTATTTTTGTTGCTGGTAGTCTGTGGATGAGTTTGCCTAGGTTTATACACAACGATGCACATTGGTATTCCTAATAATTGTTACATCACGTTTATAAAGATTTTCTTGTGAAAAAAATGTCCTATAATCCTACATTTATTGGTCTTGTTACAAGCACTCTCAGTTTACAATATGGGGTTGAAATTGCTTCTGACAAATAGCAATATAACACCCTCTTTTGTCTCTTGGGGTTATTTAGTTACCAAACCTGGTCAACCACCGTCTTCCCCTCGCCCTTTGGGAATCCCACATGGAACAATTTATTATATTATATCGAGTGTGTAATACAGGAGTACACCAATATTAAGTGCGGAGTATTACAGAGCTCAATTTAAGTAAAATCTCAATAACAACTTTCCTGGCCCTGGGGGATCAGGAAAGTTGTTATTGGAATTGGTTCCCTGCTGAAATCTTGTTGTACTTTCACGGAAGGGACTTTAAATAAAGGAAACTACGAAAACCGAAAAACCGGCAATTACCGAAACAACATTAAATTAAGTTATTAGGAACATACATTCAAATAACCTTATTAGTAGCAATAAACCCTAATAAGGACACTATTTCAATGTCAGAAACCAAATGATGTTTACGGTAATTAAATACACATTTGAGGAATTAATTCAAGGTTCAAAGACGTCGCGTCGGAGACAAGTTTGGCGGAATGTAACACATAAAGGCTCATACAAACCAGCGCGACGCGACGCCGCGACGCGACTCGATCAATACAATTTCTAAGAAAACTTGACGGTATAACTATAAACGGTGTCGCGCCGCGCTAGTCTGCACAAAGCTTAAGGGACAAATCTTATCACATACGTACCATCGAAGAAGTTCATATCTATACACCGTAAGGGCTATTTCTGCTTGCAGCGCTCGGCCGTCCTAGAACCGCGGCGGTAACAGATGTGGTCATCGCGTTCACAGGATTTTGTTTTCAAACTGCTTAGATATGAAGTTCTTCGATAGTACATACATGAACTCACGCTTTCTTTGTTATGGGTGCAGGCAGAAACTACAGAACGCCTACGCTACGATCCTTACATAGTACTCCTTTTGAGAAAATAAAAATTAAGAAGCAGTCCGCTTGAAAAATAGGGCCCGCGCCAGCACTCAAGTCCGATAGACGCGGCGCTAGTGTCTATGACATTGCATTTAAAATGTAGTTCCACAACTTTCCGCCGGTCTTAAGTGGTGGCACTGGTGGCGGGCGCGTACTCTAGCTCAGTTGCTTCACTCAAAAGTGTTGCAATAATGGAAACTTAATCTCAACGAATGTCAAGAACAAGACAAGACCAATAAAATAGCAAATAAAGAGTTTATATAATCTTGTGTAGGTGTTTTAAAGAGTGCTCGGTTGTCAATTTAGCATCCTTCAAGTATACCTTGATTGACGTTTAGTGGATTCAATAATTTTTTGTGAGGAAACGACTTATAATACGATAATATATTAGGCTTAGGTATGTTATAGGTGGCTGCGTCTTATGACTAGGTAGGTACCTTCCTTTTGGCAGTATGACTTCAAGCAAAGAAGTCCAGCGGCCGTGAAAAAAAAATTGTATTAAAATCTTGCGTCTCATATTTTTAACAACAAAGCCATTCATAAAAATTCCATGATTACTATCTTTGATGATATACTTGTCATTTTAAGAAGAGGAAACACGGTAATCTTGATAAACCCTTTATTACAGTAACTACCGCGAACTATGTAAGCTATCTACGTCATCCATCACTATTATGGCGTCATAATCATAATACTGTAGTTACGATGTACAGACATCTACAGTAGGTACAAAGATCACAGTACAGTAGATATCGACAGTAGATCCATTCAAGTTCAAAGTCAAATCATTTATTGCAATTAAGAACATAAAAGGCACTTTTGAATCTCGTACAAGAAAATAGTTTTTTTTCTAGTTCTCAGTTTTTTTTTCATAGTTCCAGTTGCATATTGCACTACTAACCAAATAACTATTAAGGGACCGCTAACGACCCTCCTTGGATACCAGGCTAACCTGGCGTTTACTACGCCTGGATAGGAACGGCCTGCGCCTGGTGACGGGGACCACCACGGGCCACTGCTCGCTGAACAAACACTTCCACACAATAGGCATAGCGGACAGTCCTCTGTGCAGGGCGTGCATGGAGGCTGAGGAAACCGTCACGCACTAGCTTTTAGAATGCACAGGCGTCACCCAGATTAGAACAGAGACCTTCGGGACACCCAGATCTTTCACAGATGTTCTGAACAGACCAAGAGATTTAATTAACTGGCTGGTTGGAATAACCACCAACGGCTGCTATGGCCCACGCACAATGGTCCACTGAAGGACTAAGTGCGGAAACCAAACCCCATAACATAGAGCATAGAACTACCCTCGGCGAGTGGAGTGAGCAGTCGGCTAATGTTTCTGCAGCAAATATTGCTAGCTATTCCAATAGTTCCTGCCGGTACAATACGCGCCACGAAAGATGAGACTTGAACGCGCCTCCTGCTCTCTCCGCCGGCGCCACCCCGATGACGCCCCGGCTCAGGGGGCCTACTCCCTAAGCGAAATCCGTAGTTTCGGCCGTCGTTACGGGCGATTCGTTCCCCGTCTCACCTACAGACTTACCGTAAGCGAGAAGGAGATCGTAGCGCCCGTAACTACGGAGTGGGCTCCCTGTCAAAAGACCATTTCAGACACTAATCCACATGGTCCTCATATGACTTGACCAAGATTATGTCTGGACTTTAAAAGAGACTACGACCTCTGAGTTTGTTTCGGCCTTTCTTCTCAGAGTAGTCAGATAGGAAACACCGACCCCATCTAGCTTATTTTTAATATTTTTTTATATGACGTGTAAAAGTGATTCCGATATCCTATTTACAGAATAAACAATTTCATTTCATTTGACCTCACACCGCTAAAGAGACCTTATAAGTCCTCTACTGCGCAAGTCAAGCCACGTGGTGTGTCAAGTCTCATCTTTAGTGGCACGAATTGTACGAGAGAAGAAAACTATGCATATAAACGTAGTTGTAATAATATGTAGCGTGCGAAATTCGCGTGATCTTTGTACTGATGTTCAATAAATTTTTGCTAACTGGATCAAGACTGCAAGTTATGCCTGTAGTTATGCGGCAACAAGTCACGATTATGTACCATCGAAGAAGTTCATATCTAACCACCGTAAGGACTATTCTTGCTTGCAGCGCTCGGCGGCTATAGCACCGGGCTGGTAACAGATGTGGTCATCGTGTTCACGGGATTTTGATTTAAAACTGGTTAAATATGAACTTCTTTGATGGTACCTTGTATGTTTAGTCAACAGTTTATCGGTACATCTGAAAGGACGGAGCCCGGGCCCGGGCCCGGAGTCCGCATTTGTGCCCGGTTGATGGCAAGAAGCTCGCCCCGTAATACATGGGACTTAAACATAACTGGCGAAATGCGGGTGTATTATTATCACCTCTGCCTAACCCAGTGGTTGGCAAACTCATTAGTCAGTAGAGCCAAATATCAATACTATATCGAGTAAGATTTCTTATGAGAGCCAATCCTTTCTGTGTGTCAAAACTGTCTCAATATACTTTTCTTTATCCTTAAAACTCCCATCCTCTTTTACTCAACAACGCTTCCTAAAATTAACTTACTAAGGCCCGTATTACAGAACGTCACTCAAAACTCAAGCATTACTTAAAACTCGTTTAAAGCCCTTTGATTGGTTGAAACTAGTTTTAAGTAATGCTTGAGTCTTGAGTGACGTTCTGTAATACGTGCCTAAGAAGTAGCATGCCTTCATCATCATCGTCGTATCGGCTGATAATAATATGGTGAAGAATCTTACTTATTAACAAATTAACATTGGATATCTTTGAAAGGATTAATTTTTGTTGAAAATACTTCGGAAATAAATCTTTGAAATATAGTTTGAATTTTGAATAAATTTGATCACCGTAAACCCGACCCCCGCGTGTATCTACTTTCGCTCTCATCGACATTTGTACAGACAGAGCCGCACTCTATAAGCCGAAGAGCCGCATGCGCTTCGCGAGCCGCGGTTTGCCGACCACTGGCCTAATAGCTCGTGCAGACTAGCGCGACTTGTCGCGCGAAGCGATACCGGTAATTGTTTTACTGTGAAGTTTTCATAGAAATTGTTTTGTTAGAGACGCGTCACGTTATCTGAAAGGAAGTGTCTTCGGCTAAAAGCTGTTCCATTGAGCCTTCTTGTCTTCTTTGCTATGCGCCCCAGTAGCCTTGCTATACCAAATTACCATAAAACCAAGATTATGTTAAAATATTGCTCTAAATGGTAATATAAAATGATTTTGATACATAATTTATAATTCGGCCCTGACATTCGATTTAAAATGTAGTCAGGCAAGCTCAGTGGTATGTCAATAATGATGTTATAATAGGTACTAAATAAGCTTTAGATAATTCTTTAGTAATCGTATTAGACTAACGAGGTATACCAACTAGCTGTTTGTATAGGAAATGTCGTGGGTACTAAGAAAACAGCTTATCTGTTGATTCGATATCGTAATAAGCTTTATTTCTTAGTAGCGTATCGATTTATGTATATTTAATTTAGTTCTGAAGGCCTCATAGACTTGTATTCATGAAAATTCACGCCACCAGTTGGCGCCACTTTGACAAGAAGTCTTCTATTTCGACATGCTGCGGCCGCATCTGCATCTATCGTGACGAAACGATGCGTGCCGAAGCTTCGTATGTTTTGCTCGCTAAAAAGTTATCGCGCTAATGCGGTGATCACATTAGCGGCTTCATAATTTTAACGAATTCTTGTACAATATAGATGGCTCTCCATTATTTAGACAGCGCAGTCCGGAGATAAAACAGTCGACATGAACAACGGTAGTCCGACTAGGCGCCACGCTAATTAGCGCGCTAAAACCCTTTGATGTACCCGGGCGATAAGTGCTACGCAGCCCGAACTATCGCGATATGATAGCCGATAATGGTTGGTCATATCTGCGTGTATCGTATCGTCGTGCGAAACTTCGTCACAATAGACGCAGATGCGGTCGCAGCAAAAGAATATAAATTATACGATGACGTTCATCATTCAGTCAAAAATATAGGCAGTTTGACATTTGACAGGTACCCGGACTTTACGTCTCAGTGTTGCCACCTAGTGAATGTCATTTCCGAAAACCCTTATTAAACTAACTCATACCGTAGTAACAATATTTGCCAGTCAGCAAAGTGCTATGGGGACTGACTGCCCAGAGTACTCCAGATGTAGGTACCTTTATCTTGAATGCTACAAGAATCTTTTGGCGCCTGAATGACATTGACAGGGGGGCGTTGTTTGTAAACATTTGTGAAATAGTCACATAAATCGTATGGAAAAAACAAGATGGCGCCGTTAGTTCCGATTTTGACCACACGCCAAGAGTACCTTGCGTTGTAAATTACAGTATCGCTGCGAAAATTTTAATGCACCCCTTTGAAAACCCTTACAACTCTTTGGCCTCGAGGTACACGCTCAAGTGACACGCGTCTTGCGACAGTGACTGCGGAGAAAACAAACGGAAGAAATTGTGTAGAGCATAACACGAGTCACCGCGAGACCACAGACGGAAACAAAAGACGCCCCGCGCTTGTCGCTTGACGCAAGTCGTATCGGTCGAGCGATACGCCTTGCGTAAGCTGCAAGAATTGGAAGAAGGTTAAATAATTATTTTATGGGATTTAATCCGCTTAACGTGGAAGTTTATTAAAATGCAATTGCAGGAGCTCAGGCCATGTTTTATGGCCACCATTAAAATGCACCTTATGGCGCCGACAAGCAGCTGATTCTAGACTGTAAATAATTAGATCTAACTTTATTGGGCATCGTCGCAGCATTTTTTTTTCCTGAATATGGTACTATCCAGCCGTCATTGCAGTTTTTATCCCCTTTTTTGCCATATACCTCATCTTTAACACAATTCATCCATAACTTTCTGGTCTTCCTTTTTCAAATAGGCATCATCATTTTCCTGCCTTTATCTCAATGTATTTGTGATCGGCGCAAGATATCTTCTTCCACACTTCTCTATTAGTCGTCATGTCGGTAGTCACCCCCTTTCTAGCCATAAATATCATCTTTCACACAGTCCATCCATCGTTTCTTTGGTCTTCTCTAGAGAATGCAATTCCGCAAGATAATTTCAATCCCGGTATTGACGGGACTGACCTTTCATTATCCCACGGGATCCAGGCATTTGCCGGATCCCGCAGCTCGTTACATAAACAGCTCTAGAAACACAAGAAAATTAAATATTATTTTGAAAATAACTGCGCAAAATATCGTCATACGAGTATAGGTAAATAATAATCGTAATTTAACGTCTTTAATGAAATAAAGTTGAATTGAAGGTATACGTTCCTTTTATTCCACCCGTCTCGAAATAATTCATCTCCTTCTTTATTAAAACCTTAAGATTGCTATTGGCGGATCTAGGTTGGGGTTTTGTTCCAGATCCGGAACTTTTCATACTATAAACTTAGTTTATCCGTAATCCCGCCAAATTTTCGATCGGGATTAGTCCCGCATAATGCACGCCGGATCCCGGTATCCCGGCATTGCATTATCTAGTCTTCTCCTAATAGGCATCCAAATTCAAACTCAGAACTTTTCTTGCGACTTGGAGCTGAAACGTTTGCATCATAATTGGGAATCAAACGAGCTTACCTGTTAAGCGAAGTCTTGATTCTAATTTTACGAACGGCGATCTGAAATATAATTATTAACAGAGTAGTATTTCTAATACACGTCATCTAACATCGCGTTTTTTTAGAGATAAAATATTGTAAATATTTTTTAAATATTATTATTTTCCTCGTTCATTGGTAACACCGAACTGTCACTTATTTTTAGAGATCCTTAAGATGAGGAACAAGCTCTGTTTTCTGTACAGAGTAGTTCCGCATACTTACATTCACTAGGTTTTCCTGAAAGGATAAGTGAATTAGTTACACTAATTATTGCAGCTTTTGGGCTGTTAGCTAGTGGCGGGTGGGTAATTATATTTCAGATCGCCGTTCGTAAAATTAGAATCAAGACTTCGCTTAACAGGTAAGCTCGTTTGATTCCCAATTTTACTTCACGGCGATCTGAAATATAATTATTAACAGAGTAGATGTTTAGAGTTGTCTGCAATAATTCAATTAGTTAATAAGTTATCTGATTATAAATATTCTGGTTTATTGAATAGGTCCTTTTATCTTCCTTCATTAGCGTTGGTTATTAAGGAATCTATCGTTAATTAGCATAAAAGTATAAACAGCAAGTAACACATTGTGTCTGTCTCAATTGATGCCTGTTCTAAGTTGAGCTGCTGTGTGTTGTCCTGTGAAAGGAAGAATTAAGTCACTCTCACTTTTATTATACTTAGTTATAAGCTTTAGGGTAGCTTTAAAACAGTCTCTATATTTGTTTTATTAGTCTATAGTCGACATTGGGGCCAAATCGGCAGCCAGCTTTGTAGGGTTTCTTTAAGTTTGTTCTGTACCTATTTGTATTCAGATATTTGTTGGGATGAATCATTTTGACAGCTTCCATGACAGAAAATAGGTACCAGTTGTAGATGTTTCCGTAAACATTCACTTATTTGAGATGCAGTGTGGAACTTAGTGCGTGAGTTTACGATAAGCTCATTTAATAAGATCTTTAGAGTTATGTTGTGTATTTATGGCCGATTCCTGCAATTTGCGGACCATCATTGTGGCATAAAAAATGCTACCATTGGTGAGCTAGAGGATTCGTTTTTGTTTATAGTAACCGAGCATTTTTTTTTTTTTTTTTTTCATTATTTTTGCTGTGCCCTGACAGGGTTTACAACGGCTCTTAGCTCTGAGCCTTTTGTTAACATCTTGTTTTACCTTGTGGTACGCAATGAATATGAATTTGAGAATTAACCAGTTTTTTTTTTTTTTTTTTTTTTTTTTTTTTTTTTTTTTTTTTTTTTTCGTTCATTTTGAATCGTTATATGTATTTTACACCTTTACGCCAATACTTCAATGCCACCATCAAGAATGCAATATCTTAATTCAGCCCCACTCATGGCCTATGCACGGGTACTTATCTAGCAATTTCACCTTCTTTCAGCTGCCTATATGCCTGCCTATGGTAGGGGTTTTTGGAGCTTTAGCTTATGAGTTTGGTTATTGAGGTTATTTTGGTAAATAGGGTCAAGCCCGGAATGAGCTTTAAGCTTGATCAATTTTAAGTTTTGCAAGCACCATTTAATAGGTTAGTTTGGCTAATTTCCCTTTGTGGCCTCACATAGGCCTTATTCTTTTACTGTTTGTGTTTTTGCCATTTTACCTGTGATGTCCGAGATAAAATATTTTCCTTTCTTAATTTACGTAATGTGGAAGTGTCTGTTTCAGATAATTGACAAGAGCTAGTCGAAAGAAAATAGGTTCATTTTTGAAGCATAAAGATATGAAAGTTTTTTCTCTGACCTCATAATATATCCGAAATTAAATTATGGAATGAGGTATATAGTTTAAGTTAGGGAGTTGTATAGTTTGCTATAATGTGCACTTGGTGAGCAGATGGTTTTAGTGTACAATCATTTGTAGTTAATTCATTCATGGTGCCTACATTAATTATATGGTACCTGACCGTGTTCATGTTCTAATCTCAATCCATCAATGCTTTATCCTCACATCACAATGCGCTCCCCCCCCCCCCCCTCTTTGTTTCTTCGACAATTTCATTTTAGTGTCATAATTATCACTGAAGTCTACTATTAAGTATTTAGACTGTTAATTGGGATGGTTGAGTGTTTAATTAGACATTTTGATTTTATAACCTTTGAACAAGGTCAACCATCTCTGCCCGGCCCTTCGAAATACAGGCCTGATGTTATGTAATGCAACTAAGATCACTAATACTTTAAGTTTTGTTTTAAAATGGGTATGTTCAAGGCACGTGTTTTGTTTAAGAAAGACTTAACAGTCGCACCTAGCAATTCACTTAGGTCAGGTGTTAGTACTCCATGGTTAATTTCCATTGCAAACATTTAGTTACATTTATAGTGTTTTCTTTAGGTATTATGATTTATGGCAATCTTGTTATTTGACAAGTAAGTAATCAGGGTAGGTTGGTAGGAAATCTTGTTTTGGTAAGTGTTATTCAGTACCGGTAATTTAGTCAGTACGAAAAAAGTATGAAAGTTTTAATATGGAAGTTATCGAGCAATGTATTTATAATGAGCCCTTTATTGGTTATCTGATGTTGAGAAAAGTCTTGCAGGTAGCCCTCAGTGATAGAGGTACCTATACGATTACGATTAGAACCTATACGATGAGATCATACATCTGTCTTTTTTGGTGTGTTGAACAATAATGTTTGAAGAATGTACAAATTGTCAGTATAAAATACTCTTGTTAGTACTGGGAATTTTATTTGTAATTTTCTGCCAATCAAATATGGTAGAGGTCTCACTGTCCTAGAGGGGTTAAATAGCAGTTTTAAGTTCAGAATGAGACAGAATTTTCTATTTTGTTTGAATCTGAAGTTTATATTTAAATTATTTGTAAATCTGTGATGTATTTTAATTCATCTCAGTATTTACTTGTAATGGTGTTAAGAGTTACTATATTGAGTTTGATAGGTATCAAATATGTAGTTTTGAAGTGTAGATATAAGCCGGGTTGTTATTGAGGTCCACTAAAATTATTTTCATTATTGAGTGATTTCTGTTATTATAGTTAGTTGTAGGATGTTTTAATTTGTTATTTAATATAGCAGATCAACTCCTGTTGCACTAGTTTTACATTTTCTCAATAGGACCGGTAAGTTTTCTTTATCATCCTGAGTGTATGTCTTGTGGTTTTAATGTTTATTGATTAATTGTTATTGTTTGTAGCAATGAAGTTGTATGCTCAAGTTTGTTAAATGTATCTGTTTGTTTATCAAATAGAGTAAGTTGAAATTCATTATTGGGTATTAGTTTTGTTCTGGTTTTAGTTTGGTGGGAGTGAACATTGACATTATCAGGTATTTTGTTGCATCAGCCAAGTCTGTCAACGGTTTTTGTATGTCTTATTTATTTGTTTATTCACTCCAAACATACAAATATCCTTATGGGCTAGACCCTTGCCCTTCCTATGCTTATGTTCTTCATAAGCATAGGGTCAGTCATTGCTTTCCCTATGACAGAGGTAACCAGTGCAATTTGGTTGTGGAATATCTCAATCCCTTGTTCCCTCAGTTCAGAGGAGTCTGGGAGTAAGGCATATGCCTTGTGAATAAGTATGAGCATGGAATTATGCTTTGCAGGGGGTCAATGAATCATTTGTCAGCAGCCATTGTATCACGGAATCATTTTAACATAGTATCTTGTACTAGTATTTGATTGTATGAGTGTAAACTTACACAATTTTGCTTTATTGTTTTAATTTTCAAAATAGATATCATTTATCGATTTATGTCGGGATAATTAAGCCACCTAGTGCTTAGGAAAGACACTGAGTATCTTGTACATCAGATTTCTTTTAATTAGGTATATTTGTTTGTTAAAAATTGTAACTCAGGGGTATAGCCATGAATATAAGTATAATAGCCTTTTGATGGGCTGGTGTTTATATCAGTAACAGATATGTGTAATATTAGCTGATAAAGAGTAATCCGTCAAGGCGGACTGTGCTTCCATAATATTATTATCCTTGATGTCAAGCTAGATCACACATGGTATTGGTGTAACATGTTATGATCATCTCATGCTAAGCATGTGCACGCTATGCCAAATATGTACCAGCTAACAACATACAATCAATGTTGTCAAGAGTATCCCGTACTCGCTGATAACAATCCAGTTAGTGGGGTAGAATCCTGCACTCACTATAGGGAGTATAATACTTTTGCAAGTTTATGTATATCAAGCAGACAATGTGCTGGGTTAAGTAAGGCTGTCTCGCAGCCTTCGTGCTCGAAAATTGGGAGCATATAGAACCACATTTTTACAATTTCCCCAAGGTCATAGAAATGGGACTTACCTCTTATGACGAGTACATACCAACATTAGCTGTGTACAGTAACATCGCTAAGTGCATCACGTGCAGCATTGGTAATCATCCAGCTCCAGCTAGTAACGTGGAATTAACGTTGCTGAGGACATCTCGTGTCCACTGGAGGGGTAATGGTGAAAATCGCATACCAGTTAGCTATGTACTTACATAGCTAAGGGCATCACGTGCCTCTCTGGCAGCATCTCATCCAGCTAGTAACGTGGAGGTAACGCTACTTAGGACATCTCGTGTCGCGACTGGAGAGATAATGTTTTAGCAAGTTTGCAGCACACATGTTTAAACAGTGTCAATGTCCACCATAGTGCTTATTCAGTATCACGTGCAAGGTGGTCAGTTAGAGCCAAGCACTCTCGCACATTAAGGTTGTGGGACGCCTCTGGATCTGAGTACATCCAATGTTGGTCAGGATCAGGAGTGCTTTTGATGTATCTATTGATGTCGTTGATGAGCGCCGCGGCCGTCTCAGGTTTCCACTAACGATGCACATAATACGGCTCAGGTTTCCGCTAACGATGCACTTAATACACTTTCTATCACATATCATAGTTAACATTTTGTTATTTTAGTAAGGACTATCATAAACTAATTTTAAATTAATATTTTTGACGAGAGAGAATTTTTCTTGCGATGTCTGAATGCGCGCGAAAAGAAAAAGTGACAGTTCGGTGTTACCAATGAACGAGGAAAATAATAATATTTAAAAAATATTTACAATATTTTATCTCTAAAAAAACGCGATGTTAGATGACGTGTATTAGAAATACTACTCTGTTAATAATTATATTTCAGATCGCCGTGAAGTAAAATCATGTCTATTGCCCATATCATGACAAAAGACAAACAATGTTTTGCACCTGTACCATCAAAGAAGTTCATATCTAACCAGTTTGAAAACAAAATCCCGTGAACACGATGACCACATCTGTTACCGGCCCGGTTATATAGCCGCCGAGCGCTGCAAGCAAGAATAGTCCTTACGGTGGTTAGTTATGAACTTCTTTGATGGTACCTATAAAAACTGCACTAGTTATCTGCGACCCAGAGTATTCGTCGGCCGACCTTCGCCCGTCTATTCGAGACAATCCAGCACAATGGCCGATGGATCTATGAGCTCCAGTGACTCTATAATGATGTCACCGGGTGCGGCCCACTTGTGCGCCACCTGTCATAATATATTAAACAGGTAGGTGAGGTTTGGTGCAGACGGGACACTTCAAGGCAATGTTTTTCGTATTTTAGAAAAATCATAAAAATTCGGGTAAGATTTTTTTTGGGTAAAGTGTCCGCTTAATTATACAACGACGTGACGAGACGTCGACAACACTCTAAATACAATGTAACTTGTTTTAATTATTTGCGAAAACTAGCCTTCTTGGTAAACTAACATTAAATAAAAAACTTGGGTGAAAACGAAACTTATTAAAACACAAACATTAATCTTTTAACTTTTGTCGTCCTTTACAAGCCCAAAGAATAAAATTGACTCCAATTTAAGAGACTATTTTGGAGGTGAACTGCCTCCATATATCAAAGTCGTCCGTTACTAATATTCAGCTTAATTGATGTAATTATCACACCAGCTTCATTAATTTGGGCATCTGTTTTTTTTCTAATTACTTTAATGAAGTTAACTGGACGTATTAATCCACTTAATCGCTTTTGTTAATTAGAGATTCTTTCAAAAGGGTTTTAGCACCTGATAGCCTCGCTGAAAGCAATATTTATGCGAAGGGTCCATTAGAATAAAAAGTAATCTATTAATGGCTTGGTCAATTGCTGGGGAGCGCTTTTTTGCCTCAAAGCTTATTCATCATCATCATCAGCCTATAGTAGTCCACTGCTGGACATCGGCCTCTCCAATTGCACGCCATTCACCTCGATTCTCGGCAACTCTCATCCAGCCGCTACCTGTCACCTTGCGAAGATCATCGCTCCACCTAGCCTGAGGGCGTCCCACCTTACGTTTGCCGGTTCGCGGTCTCCACTCAAGATCACGTCTACCCCAACGGTCATCGGTTTTACGGCTAATATGGCCGGCCCACTGCCAAAGCTTATTATTTGTAAGTAATAGCAAGTAAGATCAACCCTAGATTCTCGGGTTTATTTGCGACATTAAGTTTTTGTTACTCGTGAAAGTAAATTACCCAGTCGTGCTACGGACACGCTCATCTTGAAGAGTTGTCTCCATGGCATTGCGTTAATAAAGGTCAATTAGACGACTATGCTGTAGCCAGATGGTAACTTCCGGGACATCTTACCTAATGGATGTTATCAACGAATTGAATTTTTCCTTCTAAAGTACCAGCGAGCTTTTGTTGGTGTTTTATTGATTAAATGGTATTAATCAGTCGAGTGGACGACCTCCATTGCATTCTTTCTTTTTCGTGTGGTTAGTGTTTAACCTGGTGTCAGAGTTTTTATGCCGCCCCTCTGAATTGGCTTCACATGCCGTCGAGAAATATCTCTCAGGTATGCGGCGGGTTGCGGGTTTGTCGCCGGGGTTGCGGGTTTGTCCGAAACGGATATCGCGACCCCGGCACACAGGCAACGGAAAGAACACGGTTGGGTTTTAGTCAGTAAAAGTCTGACACGCCCTCCCGCTCCGCCCAGAGCGGGAGAAGTTATTTGATAATTTCCCAAACTCAAAAAAAAAAAAAAAGTATGCCGGCTGGTTTTGTCACGAGGTTTTCCTTCACCGTTTTTTGAAGCAGGTGTATACAACACGCACATGAATCCGAAAAGGCAGAGGTGCGTGTCTTGGGGTTGAACTCGAGGTCTATGACTTGGCATTCTGACGGTTACACCACTAGGGTATCACTGCTGTTACTGTTACCTCCCATATCCACTGCTGTACACAGGTCTCGCCTAAGCATCGACACAACCAACTGTCAGGACAGTTGGCGCTTTTCGTATCATCACCCGATTCCCGCGCCCTCCACCAAGTAGTGTTTATGAAACAGTAAAGTATTGAAACAATGACCCGAAAACGTAACGAAATCTGTGACCAGATTCCCACACTAATTATACTGTAGCACAGACGATGTTCAATCTGGTATCGTTTCGTGAACAAACTCCCAAATGAGTTGATCACCGTGCACAATGTATGATGAGTGCGTCCAATCATATTAGTCAAAGTCGCTTGTGCTAGGGTTGTCACCAATATGTTTAGCTTTTTCCTCATTATTATGTCCATTGTTTTCTGTAGAGTGATCAGGCTAACTAACGATTTCATTCGTAAATGTAAAAGCCTTTAGCAAACTTGTTAACATTACCATACTTACTTCCGCCATAATAAGCTGTTCCAACATTTGCTTTTTATATCTTGCTTCTGTTATTGAAGATGACGGAGAGCATCGCTCAAAGTTATAGATAGATTAGATTTTTTATGAATTATTTTTTAATTACTGTTGACATTTTTAAATGTGTTATTGTTTGCTAAATTCACTTTTAATTAATGATATTGACTGGATATTAATTATTAACAATCATAACTGTTCATATTTGCACGCCATAGCTTATGGCAAACATGTCTGAAGCTGTATGAAAAAAATATATATATGTTATCAAAAAATTATCAAGAATATGGATTTAGTCCTAGATTTTTTAAAATGTATTTTAGGTACTAAAGGACACCCGAGCTACCTTCTCCAGCATTGGCCCATCACAATCCTGCGTCTGTGTGTCTAAACAGACGAACTGCATTTCGACTGCAAGCGGACTGCGCAGTCGGTTGGCAGTTTCGATGCAGCTATGTCAACTCACAAGAATTCAAACTGCAATTTTGCAGCTGGCGTGCAATTCAAATGCAGTCCGGCTGTTTAGATCTAAGGCTCTAGTAAACTGAGTCGTACTAACTCCATTCAAAGTGCAAATTTGCAGTAGAAATGCAGTCCGTCTGTCTAGAGCCTTAGCCGCGCTGACGGAAAGTATCTAAGTTATCGTTAAGCCCATTAAGAACAACTTAACTAATAATCAGCTTATCTGATTTTCGTTTAGACAACCCTACAGGCGTTGATGGGCGGCGCTTTGTAAAGTATTATCTGACAGAGATTAGTGTCTTTTGTTAATGCACTCTGAGCACGTGTTTGTTTAATAATGGTAATTAAATCGGTATAATGCGTTATTTCTGACTTTAAATAATTGTGATATTACCTACATTTGAACTTGAATAACTATTTTAAGTGTATATACTATCGCGGACACGCATATCTGAACATCGTAAGGACTATTCCTGCTTGTACCGCTCGGCCGCTAAAGTAACGCTTACAAAAAAAAAAGGGCGATAAACAGATGTGGTCATCGTGTGCTCGGGATTATGTTTTCAAAGTGGTTAGATAGGATGTGTGACTGCGATGGTACTTGTTATGACTTAGATCACCAAAATCCAAACTTACGTGTAGTTGTAGTCGCACTTTCTTAATAATGTATAGTATCTTGTTCCCTTTGTTCATTCTAACTAGCGCTATAAAGATAAATTAATCCTTAAATAGGACACTTCTCATTTCAACCAATTTAAGACGACATAAACTTTAGATGAAGTAAAAGTCGTTTGATGTAGCAACTAAAAGTTGCCCGTCTCTAGCTTACAACAGTCTAATTCGGGTAATTGATGGTAAATATACAAATGAGCTTACTAATGTCAACTCGTGTGTGACTAGTAAATGCTAGGTAAGTTTTTACATTATATATTATGGAAGGTGGTAATGTGTGGACGCACCCTTTTAGGTTTTTAAATTAAATTAAGGGTAGCACTAGGACAGATTGGAATGAAATAGGTCGTCATGAGTTCATGAAATTTTGATACGTTAAGGGGGATGCGCTAAGGTAGCCCGCAAGAATCAAATTTTCTTTAGTTTTTTGCATTTTGCAGGTCAGTGTCAGGTTTTATGTTTATTAAAATATTATTCGCGACCGTAAAAAATATGGCTTTACATAATTATAATCATTACAATCAGCAATACAACTCCATAAGTTAGCATAATTGTCAAATGTCATGATTTCATTAAATAGTCATTCAATGGGATTACATGAACTTAGGGAGTTGTATTGATAATTTTTATTATTATAATTCTATATTCTATAAATAAACATTTGATACGGCCGCGAATCATATTTAGATCAACATAGAACATGATACTGACATGCAAATTGCAAAAATCGTTGGAATATTTTAATTTCGCGAGCTGCCTTGACGCTTTCGCCTTAAAGTAACCTTTTTTGTCATAGGTACATAGTAGGCACCCAAACATCCAATTTATTTATTCATTTATAAATTCGAAAACTTAATCTGCTCAACAGCGTAAAGATAGATCGATAGTTAGATAGGATATTCTTTATTATGCACACCATACAAATTACAGAAATAAATTTAGAAATTTTACATAGGGTGACACAAAATGGGCGGTCTTATTGTTAAAAGCGATCTATTACAGACAACCTTTGGATGGATTAAAAGGTGAAGGAGAGACAGTACAATAGTAAATAACGCAATTAATGTTGTTGAACTGTCAAAATGGAAGCCATTGCTACTGTAAGGCTCGTGTTATACAGAACCTCATTCAAAACTCTTGTAAAGCCTTTTGGTTGGTTGAAACTAGTTTTTTGCTTGAGTCATGAGTAAGCTTCTGTAACGGGCCTAAGTGTTGTACCCAATAAATGCTCGTGCAGAGCGCGACGCGACTCGAAAACTACGAACGACGAAACGAAACGACTAAGAAAACTTCACGGTATAACAATAACCGGTGTCGCGTCGCGATAGTCTTCACGAACACTGGATGTAGCTGAATACAAGTATTTTTACAACCAGCGACTGCCTATCTGACCTCCACAACCTAGTCTGGGAAATACGATACCCTTTGGTAAGCCTGGTTGTCAGACTTTCGGGCTTCTGACGACCCGTAACGGCTGTCAAAGATCCACGAATGACAGCCGGGCCCAACGGCTTAACATGCTTTCCGAGGCACGGAGGAGTCTCAGTATGTAAAGATGGTCACCCATCCACAGACGAACCGCGGCAAGCGTAGCTTAACCTGATGGATCGACCCGTGCGGCTGTAATTACTTAACCACGAGTTCCTCGTAATACGGGCCTAAGTGCTTCACCCAATTACCCCGTAGGAGAATGTAACGTTCGTAACAAAATTAATGCTTGCATACTTGCATATTGTCTATATCAGCCATTAACCTATACTAGTCCCACTGCTGGGAAAGGCCTCTGAGTAAACTCATAGGTACTATTATAAATACATCGCCATCTGCCTACCCTTTTCCCAACTATGTTGGGGTCGGCTTCCAGTCTCACTGGATAGCTGAATACAAGTATTTTACATAAAGAGATTACCTATACGACCTCCACAACCTTGCTACTGGGAAATACGATACCTTGGTCAGACTGGTTGTTAGACTTTGGAGCTTTTGACTACCCGTAACGACTGTCAAAGATGTTATTCAAACTAGGTACATAATGCCAAAAACTCGTACACCCTGAATAGCAGAGGCAACAGGCTGTAATGGCCTCCTTATTGACAAATTGTTTGCGGCACCTTTGCTTCCGTTCATAGCCTCTTGGTGCAATCAGACTATTGTAGTCTGGAGCCCCGACAATCAATATTATTTACCAACAAATTCAATTTCGTTCAACAATTTTAAGTAAACATCCAATTACTTAGTAACAGAGACTTCACTTCGCAGATTGCTTTTGTAAATTAGAAACGAGAGCAATTGCTCTAAGAATCTCAATCGATACTACAAAGCTTTTACGTAACTACTTCAAAGCAATTAAGCAGGTATCTGTTGGTTAATGTAATAAATTATTTACAACGCTACAAGGTTCTTTTGGCGCGTGGCCAAAATCGGAACTAACGCCGCCATCTTGTTTTGTCGGTACAATTTCTGTGAAAATTATACTAATGTTTTTTAACAACGCCCCCTTGTCAATGTCACTCAAGCGCCAGAAGACCCTTGTCTTGTTTCTTTTTCTAGACAAATGACTAAAGATAGCAAGTGTTTTATCTAGTAAAGAGAAAAATGGCGATGGGTATCATAGATTATGCCTGATTGATTGGATCTGCAAGATCAATTTTCTTGATTGATTCAAAGTGAGTCCCTTCCAATTAACTGATTTCTCACTGTCAATCTATCATGCATAAAATTTCCATTTTATTCAGATTATTAATTTATAAAACCTATTTTCGGAGCCATGCAAGGGAACTGGTAGAAAGACTAGATTTGTACTCAATAAAGTACTAACAAGCATAGGGCGTAATTGCTAGGGCTTGATATGGTGCTCCGTTTATCTCCTACGACTTATGCGCGCCTAGTACCAAATGGTGAAGTCTAATGTTTTTTATTAGCTTTTAAGAAGTAGGTTATTAATTACTTAGCCAATTTTAGAACATCATTGTATAACATTATATACGAATGACAAAAAAAAATAGATAAGGTTAGAAATGTTAAGTTATGGTGCTCTGAAATTCAGAATAGGTTTTCATAGGTCACAGAGATCAAGACATTTCTAGGGTCTACGTTACTTAACTCCACTAAAAGTTACCTAAAAGGATTGGTACGCCGATTGACGAAAATTCTTGTTAAGTGGCAACTGGCATATTAAATTACTTACACAGTTTCTGCTACTCTGTTAAGTGCTAATAATACCTACTTGTGATGCCGCAACAAGCAGTAAATGCCGATGATATTTGCCGATTCCAGAAAATGGGAAAACCATAAAACCGAGCTTTGAAAGTTTACACAACACTCGATTTTCAGAGAAAATCTCTTACAAGCAAATTAACAGAACTTCTAAACTAAACCATCGGTGATGAATCGATTCTTGGAATACCTACATACAAATATCAAATATTTTTTATTCCTGTTTTAGTTTTAATTTTAGTTTAAAGCCTCCTGCAGACTAGCGCGACGTGACACTGGTAATTGTTCTACCGTGAAGTTATCTTAGAAATTGTTTTGTTAGAGTCGCATCGCGCTAGTCAACACGATGCTTAACTTGGGATTGGCAGTCCAATCGCACCTAAATATCACAAGGATAAAGTAGACTTATCCTGTAGAAGCTATATACCTAATTGACACGGCCAACTATGTTTTTAGGAAATATTTAGTGTGAAAAACGGAGAGAGTTTATTATTTCTTCTCTCTCATGTAACGAAATGTGCCGAAAAGTGACGCGTCCTTGAAATTTCAGTCTCAATTCTCGTCCAATCATCAAGTCGCCGCCGCCTAAATTTTATTCAAAAAAAGAATACTATAAACATTCGGTACTGGCTGGTGGCCGAATGACTGGCTGTCCTAAGCCATAATAACGATATCCTAAATTAGAAGTCCCTTGTTTAAAATAGGAACACGTCTAACGGCCAGCTGCATGGTTTCTCCAGGAACTTACATAATTGGCGTAGTGTCGAATATCCTTCGTATTCTAGTCTTAAATTGGATATGTTTTGTAAATGAGGTTGGACTTTGTTCTAGCGGGGATGTTATCATTATTTTTATGTGCAGTGGTCGCAAGCGCTACTGGTGAGCATGAAGTCCGATTCCCGGATCGAGCAAAGTGTTATTGGTTATTCCATCGGGAATTTCTCAGTAGCAGCCCGGACGGAGCCTGGTTCTGTGCCCGGTTAATGGCAATAGATTCGCCCCCTATTACATGGGACTTGAACATAACTGGCTAGTCCTTCGGGGCATACGTGTTGTTATGTTATTATTATGTGAACGAGATAAGCAATAGAAGACAATCTAAATGACAATACTTCAGTAGGTAGTTTCATTGAGCGCACCCTGGACAGTCTGCTCACAACAACATACAACAACGTATCTATCACATAATTAATTTATCTGTCATTGCCTCATTTTTCATTCTTTTTACCTACCGTGGTATAGTAATCTTATTCTAGATGCATCGTTTTCACATAATAATTATATAATTAATGTATACCAAATATTGTAAAAACATTTCAAAAGAGTAACGGTGGAGTTTCTTGCCCAGTCTTCTCCATACAAAAACTACATTTTGGAAGGGGCGACTAGAATCAATTATTTTTTTTGTAAAATTGACGTTCAAAAGTGCCTTTTATGTGCCTAATTGTAATAACCTGTTTGACTTTGACAACTGACTGATTGATGCCCAACTTGGGAAAAGCCCTTGGTCCAGCAGTGGACTGCAATATCACAGATTACAATACCTACCCACCCATACCAACGCTACTCAGAGATTGATGTGGGCATCTGGTAGACTGCACAAATGTGCGCCTGAGTTTTTATCAGTAGGTATGTTGTTTTTCTGCATGTGCAATGTCATTATTTTTTCACACTTGATACCTCTTAATTTATGAAGGTTTTTTCCAAATGATCTCGTCTTTTCTTCATAACCCTGAGATAGGTATTTGAATGTCATTTCGATATTTTGTTTGTATTAAACAAACCTTTTAGCGATTTTGTTATTGTATTTTACAAGACAAGTAAACCTTTTATTTAAGTAAGCTTTAGGTGAGGACCTATTCCTTATCTTCATCATAACCTTAGCTACAATCCCTCTCAAAGGTCTGGGACACAGGCCTCCTCTCTTCGAGAGGGAGTGGGCCGTTATAAAAGAAAGAAAAGAAAGAAAGAAAAAGTGTTTATTCTGCACAAACTAAACGCACATAACAAAAAAAAAAGAATACAATACCACTTTACAAATTAGCCAAAAGCTTCGTATCCATTATTAACACAGAAAAGTTTGTCAAATTTTATCTATTGCTTGCTGTCAGGGCCAGAGGCCAAAGACAATTTACTATAACTCCGTAATGTGTTGCAACATTTACAAAATGAAAACAAACAATCAAACCTATAAAAGGCTGATTGCAAAGTGGAAAAATAACAGTTTTTGTAAGAAGTAACTACAATAACAAGAACCACCACGCCACGCGGACCCAGTGCGGGTTAGTGGATGTCCAATGTCTTCGAACTTTTGGTTCTAGGGCATGCCGGTATCCTCACGATGTTTTCCTTCACCGTTTTGAAAGCAGTGATGATGAAATAATTTACACAAAGTAAAGTGTCTGCTTTCATTGGAACCTACTCGTAAGTCGCGACCGTTACACTGCTCTTGACTGCTCTGACATTAGCATACCACGATGCTAACCGCATTCAACAAGTGGTCATCCCATCTAACCTCACTTAATAAGCTGACATCACACTTAGGCCTGTTTAAATCAAATTGGTCACTTCATCAAAGCATCATTTCATTCAATTTAAATTCCTACATTTGTGTCATTTTATGATCGTTTCTGTAATGAGATACATGTCATATGCTTGTTTATTAGTGAATGGAAGGTATCAACTTTCTGTCTTTTTGGTCCGATGATTGGGGACATATACTATTAAATGAGCAATATTTGAAATCACGTTCTTGAAAACGACTACGATTTCGATAAAAGTTGCAATATAGGGTTTACGGGGGCGAAAAATCGATCAAGCTAGGTCTCATATCTGGGAAAATTCGATTTCTCCGTATTTTCACCCGAGCTGAGCTCGGTCGCCAAAAATTTAGAACAAGATGGCTACCTACCTCAAAATAATGACATGTCAGCGTGGCATTAGTAAGTACCTACTATCATGGCAACATGGAATTAGTAATTACCTACTATCATGGAATTAGTATGAACTATCCTATACTATTAAATGCGCATTCTTTATTTTCACCAGAGCAGAGCTCGGTCGCTCAGGTACTTGGGACTTATTTACTTACTGGGCCGTACAATACGGCCGATATAACTTGGCAGTTCCGAACTTCGTGCAGAAGGCTGCGTAATTTTTTTTTTTTTTGAACATCAAATGGTGACACGAGGCGAGTGTGAGTGACAGAACATGCACGAATTTTCGTAGTGCCTATGTTCAGACCTGCCAAGTTACATCGGCCGAATTGTAAGAGTTTATGGAACAGCTTAGTATTTAGTTTGTCTGGGAAACGTGAGTATTTTCACATTCAGATTCAAAAGTATCAGAGCTTTACATGTCGGTACGCACTGCACGCGTGGCATGACAACCATAGACAAAATGACAGATAAACAATCATAATCTGTCATTTTGACTACTCTTCCGTCGACAAAACCCGTAGTAAACCCGTTTCTATTGGGGTCATGCTAAGCGTGCTGGTCGGATAAAATATGAGTCATCGATACGAGAAGAAGAAGATGGAAAATGGATATCGAATGCTGACTAATGATATCTAATGACAATAACAGCTAAACCATTTGAAGAACGTTGGAAGTTGGAACCCTACTTGCTGCACTTAACCACATATGAATACAAATGGTTCACTCCGCATTTTAGGTATGAAGCTACAAGTAGGTACGCGGCGGGCTCGACTTGTCGGGCCAATTCAGTGAGCGTTACTTAGTCAGATAGAAAATACATATAAGAGTTACGCTATACAAAGGCAACTTCTAAGCGAATTAGCGCCGTGCGACCTGAATTGCACTTTATTATGTCGTAGCAAGATTCGCTTTTTATTTAAATGATTTTACGGAATGAACTATCAGTATTAATCCGTGAATCCACTCAACTCAAATGACTTAACATAACATTCACAGCTTCAGAAAATACTGCATGTGCCTTCTCGGTCCATTACCCTCACATCTTTAAATTAACAATCAATACGCCAATCACGTCTTGCAAGTAATAAACAATTTATACTGCTAATCACCCAGCAGCCACGCGAGAGAGAAAAACAACAGATAATACAATACAAATCGAAGAAAAACTTCATTCACAATCAGATCAATGACACTTAATTAGAGAGTCGTGTGCGCAGGGTCATAGAGTAAGAAAACTGTAGGTAGACAAAGGAAGCTCTACTTTCGATTGTGCTTGCGGCGATACTACATACGAAAATAATGACCCACTGCTATTCACCACCTTACTTAAATATTGATTGTTTACCTCATTACGTTTAGAAAAAACTGACAAGCAAAATTAATATTGTTGAAAATTGTCTTTAATTTAGCACCAGCGACAGTGATTCTGCCGGGGTTGCGAGTTGTCCGAAAGGGATATCGTGGCCCCGGCACACAGGCAACGGAAGGAACACGGGTGGGTTTTAGTCAGTAAAAGTGACACGCCCTCCCACTCCGCCCAGAGCGGGAGAAGTTATTTGATAATTTCCCACCATAAAAAAAAAAAACCAGTGACAGAAAAGATTAAAGAAGATAATATATAAGAGAGTGATGAATGGAGGGAAAAGGGAGTCCAAAGAAGCGATAGATGGAGTGTCTTCTTCTTTTCGTGTGGTTAGTGACTAAACTGGTGTCAGAGTTTTAAAACCCCCCTTGAGCCTCTGACTTGGCTTCACATACCGTCGAGAAATATCTCTCAGGCATGCCGGTTTCCTCACGATGTTTTCCTTCACCGTTTTTGAAGCAAGTGATAATCATACAATACGCACATGAATCCGAAAAGTCAGAGGGAGAGTCGAGAGTGTGTGATATGAATGATAAGGTATGGTAACACTGACGGTACAATGGGAGGCAAGATCTTTTTGCACCGACCCCAAGTGACAAAGGCAGGAGTCGACGTTTCCTACGCCTTAAACTATTGGCATTTAGAGTGCCTTACTACCAGAGTGAGGAAACTATATCTGAGAGATATTTCTCGACGGCATGCGAAGCCAAGTCAGAGGTGGCTTTAAAACTCTGACACCAGGTTAGTCACTAACCACACGAAAACACTACCGGAGTTTCGCTTCTATGTAGTGATAAGTTTTGCTTCTGCACATCCATAATCTATGGTCATGTGTAGAGACACATTTGACATGCATGACTGGGTAGAAACAGGTGACTTGTTCTTAGCTCTTGTCGTCACGGCTTTGTTAGCGATGAGCCGTAAAGCAACACCATTGTCATTGCAAGACGTTTACACCTTGCTGAGATATTTTTGTAACAAGTTGTACTAGCAAGTGTAGTATAGTTTACTATGCGATCTTTAGGAATGTCTGACTTTAGGTGTTGAGGTTACTTCTCAGTAATTGGTTGCACGTTTCCTGTACCTATTTGAAGGAGTAATAAAGAGTATACTATCATCTATCTAGGTACCTATCTAAAGCAGGGCTCGGATAACGGTATATTTTTCGAAACGTTATCGTCTTAAAAACCTAAAGAACGGTTTGTTTTGGTTACGTTCAAACGGAGCGTTATTAAAACGTTTTTGAAGAAGATCAAAATTTAAATCGTTTTCGGTTAATAAAACGTTTTTAACCATTTTTGGGTTGATCGATAGGAAACTCGCAACACAACCCTAATCAATACGTAAGCGGCAAGCGCATTGGAATCAATGATGTAATGAAATGAAGATAAGGTACAATTTAACTAAACAAGGTCATGCTTGTCGGCGCACGCACCGTGCGCGGCTGCGTCCTGCGGGATAAACCGGTTTTTGAAAATGATCTCTATTTCGTTTTCGTTCCGAACAAAATGGTGTATAAAGAATAATGAGAACTGTTTGAAACGTTTTAAATAACGTTGTTTCCGAGCCCTGATCTAAAGACTGGTGGAACAATTTAGCCTTTATTTAGTTTTGAGAATTTTCAGATTTTGCGACACAAGTTGTAATTTTTTTGGATTAATTATGCGTATGCACATGTGGCGTGCAATAAGCTTATACATGCTTATAATGTAGTTGATAGATTAGCAGAATAAGCTAATAATAATTTGATAATTTTGTGGTTTTATTGACTACTCATGATAATCTTATCTTAGTATATTTTTATCCAGCTGGGCAAAGGCCAGCGTCGGCCAAATTCTTTCTGCTTTCCTAAAAAAAACACGTTGCAATTTTTACACAAAAAACTGTACAAGCTAACAGTTTTTCCTTAAGTGTGATCATTCTGCGTGATCGAAAAACGTGAGAAACAATTCCATTAATGCATACTAATACAAAACGGACCTCAGTACTGAACTAAACCAAGACCATTACTATTCTAAGCCGCACCTCGTGGTTTAGCGGCTAACGGGCACCGCACGTGGGTTGCATTCCCATTTGAAGACAAACTCGTTCTTACTCTACCTCTTTTTGTTCACAGGTATGATGCTGTACTGGTTTGGACCTTCCAAGAAGGTTGAATGCCGGTGGTATCTGAGAACTTAGGCTGTGCGCAGTCCTGCGCCCGTACTTAAACTGTTTGAAGGGTATAAACGCAGGGCAGGTCAAGGTTACAGGGGTCTTACTATGACGTGTTAAAACCATCACCTTTCCGTTGTGAAATAAGGATAGTGCTATTCGTCCTGTATAGTTTCATCTCTCTCACACTGGAACGATGATTGCTTTAACAAGTCATAGTACAGCCCCAGTTCTATTGGAAATTGAATCTAAGTGAAGTCAATGCGCTACCCAAGCAGACACCGTAAAACGTAAACTTTTTCGTCGCACAGTTAGCCATTACGGCTAACATATTACAAGCCCAAAAAAATTGAAATGATCTAATAGCTTGAAAAAAAAATCGCAAGAAAGATCCCGAAAATACTTTTTCGTCTCGAAATGCTCAATATTTTGAGAGATAACTATTTTTTTAACAATTTCTAAGGGCACGTATTCCTTACCACCCGCGCCACCCGGTCTACTGCTCGATTTGCAATGGCCTTATTAGTCCCATGAAACATGAGGCTTCATGGGCTAGTGCAAATCTTGGGGTTCATCGGATTTATCGAGTCTGGTTAAACCACGCTAGGATCGGTGCATTTCATTCATTCATGTCAAGTCAACTAAAGAAATATGTAAACATGTTTTAACTTTTTGGTGTATTTTTTTTTTATGCACTTAAAACTGCTAAATATCTTTCATTTTATTGGCGGACAAGAGATTCAACCAAAATTAAACGCATCGCCATTTTCAACCGTATTTGAATACAGCGATGCGCTACAGTCGCTTCACCTCCTTCCATACCTACATATTTGCTTATTACCGCGTCTTAATTTATGGTTCAATTTTCGGTAACCTACTAGAGTATGTAAACATATTGAACGTTCATTCACAAGAAACCGCACCTAAGATAATAAAATAAAATCCACATTTTTCATTAATAATAATCTGTCTGTTGACACAATGCAACATTGCATTGATAAAATCTTCATAACAAACTCAATAAATAAATTAATGATCGATAACTAACAGACAGGTCGTTCACCGCCCATAAATTAATAATAAGTCGATCGTAATGTCAAAATAGTTTACTGATAGCAATACGGCAAAAAACTTATAATTTACGCCCACATGTGCTAAGGTGTGCCTGACCTACCTCAAAGTGATCAAACAAATGACAGATGGGACAGCCCTTGGTGGAGTTTTCTGCCTAACTGATGGGAATATTGACGCTTTCGTTCGATCATAGTATTTCCTTATACTTGTATTCCCGAGGTAGGAGTGTACTACACCCACATTAAGTTTCATTTAAATAGGATAGCCAGTTATAGCCTAGCGGTATGATCGTCGGACTACCAAGTCATAGGTCTCCAGTTCGAACCCGAGACATAACCCGAAAAATTGCCAAACTTAAGTGGCAATGGGCAGGGGGGCACATTGCTCGGAGAACAGATAGCCGATGGGGCCAAAAGGTTCTGGGGAAGCAACCGCGTACCGGAAGACCTACGTCGACCTACGTCGTTCGTTGGAAGGCTTATCAAAAGGTGGTTAGATGACCTGAATGCCGCAGGAATCCGCTGGATGCGGGAAGCACAGAACCGGTCTAAGTGGAAGTGCTTGAGGGACGCCTATGTCGTAGGCAGTAGTGATGAAGTAGGCACAACCGCAAACAGCTTCTGAAGTATTCCTAATGGAAGAGCGAAACATCTTTAATTGAGGACAACTTTACAATCCAATCTTTGGTTCTTGATTCTTATTCAGTTAAACTGACCGACCTATGGATCTCACACTCAGCAGTCGAGCTTAGTCCAGGCAGTCACTACGTTAGAAGAGTAGATCAATACTACTTCTATTTTGTATTTCGACCTTTTATCTCGACTCTCAAATTGAGAGTCGAGATAAAAGGTCGAAATACAAAATATATATAGAGGTCTACCTATATTGAGAGTCTCAATATAGGTAGACCTCTATAGGCTTATTTCGGTGATGGCCTAGTTCTGCCGTCTCCGAAACTAGCTCACTGACTTTTGTATAAGCCAGCTGCCAGGTCACAGGTGAATAAAATAGCTTTGTATTGATTTTCCTTATTTTAGAGCCTTTGTTTGGAAGGCTGTGCTTACATAGTGAAGATCCAGACGTTAGGGAATGTTCTTAAATAGCTTATACAGGGTGGCAGGGACATCGACGTGTAAACTGTAACTATGGATTCAGTATGTGATTCTGGACTCCCTGAGCTGAAATATTAAGCCGGTTATTAAAAAAAAATCTGCTGTTGCCTACAAAAGTGAAATTTGTAAGTACGCGGCCTGAATGTTTTTTTAAATAACCGAAGATTTTTTTTAAACAATTAATGTTTTGTTTAATAACCGACGAAAAATTTCAACGCAGCGGGGTCCAGAATCAAGAATTATATACTGAATCTATGGTATTAGGTTGCGCGTAGATGTCCCTGCCATCCTGTTTTTTGACATATTGCTTGCTTTGTATTATATTAAACACAAAGCCTATCTTGCCAACTAGAGTAAGTCAAACAATCGTTGCTTGTTCTGATTTCATCGATCCGATTTCGGTTACGGCGATTCAGTATATTATAAAAGCATTTCTGTCACCTTTCAAACACGGTTCTGTGTGTTCCTACATCCAAACTTTTGAGAAGCCATAGTACTTAACAGTTTGTCCCTTGATCTACTTTTCTTTTAACCAATTTCGACGGCTTCTTAATTCAAAGTCATGCTGTCATATTGCCGCCGCAGGAGACGCCCCGGGCGTCGGGAGTCGCGAGCCGACTTCCGGCCACCGTAGGCGCGGGCTTGCGGACGGTGAGCAATGGGTAGCTCGCCGTCCGATAGGGACCAGGCCCGGGTCGACGGCTCGTTGTGTTCCACGCGCGCCTCAAAGAGATGTCAGCACCAACTGACGAGGTCCGGAAGGGCCAATGCCTGCCGGGGTTGCGGGTTTGCTGAAAGGGATATCGCGACCTCGGCACACAGGCAACGGAAGGAACACGGGTGGGTTTTAGTCAGTAAAAGTCTGACACGCCCTCCCGCTCCACCCAGAGCGGGAGAAGTTATTTGATAATTTCCCACCCTCAAAAAAAAATAAAAAATGCTGTCATATTGTGTCAGTATTTGCAAACACCCATTTTTTCTCTGTCTCATCTATTTCCGTGCCTAGTCTATGTCCCGCCACACCTACAATGGTCGTAGGTCCGTACTACTAACACATTTGATTGATACACTCACTTTAGAGCATTGTTGTGCCGATTACGATCCATTGATAACACTACTAGTTATACAATGGTGTACGGTAAACAGATTAGTGAATACTAGTCACGAACATGGTCGTGTTGAGAATTAACGGCAGGTTTAATTGGAGATTATGGTAATTATGTTGGTTTTGATTGTAATCTTGACAGCGTATTGTAATGATCAATGGTGTGGGCTTCCAGTCGTATCAGCACGAGCTAAAATAATAGTTTTTAATCATTAGCCTATAGTAGTACACTGCCGGACATAGGCCTCTCCAATTGCACGTCATTCAGCTCGATTCTCGGCAACTCTCATCCAACCGGTACCTGCCACCTTGCGAAGATCGTCGCTCCGCCTAGCCTGAGGGCGTCCTTCCTTTCGTTTGCCGATTCACGGTCTCCACTCAAGAACATGTCTACCCCAACGGTCAATATGGCTCTACGGCTAATATGGCCTATGTGCCCTGTGAGTTATGTCGACCGACTTTAGTTGTCGGCCGGATCATCGCGTTCCGAATTCGATTCATCAGACACTAAATAAAATTACTACCTAATATTATCATTTATTTATTTTTCTATTTCAGACTCTGTTTTCTACAAAAAATACAAGAAATGGGTTCAGGGAAATTGTTTAATCGAGCAAGAATACACAGCAAAAAGTATTAATTAAATCAATGGATGCAGCATTAAACTAATTGAATAAGCAAGTATTATCGTTAGACTTGTGAGAAACTTAGGAGATATAAGCATAAATTATGAATAAGTTCCTTGTGGGTGGAAAACTAGTTATTATTTGATATTACTCAGATTGCAATATCTAAAACTAGCACTAAGGGCTGATTTCACCAATGAAACTGAACGCGACCAGAATTTCTAAAACGCGTTCAAGAGCTGTCAGTGTCAAAATTGTTATAGAATATTGTACACTGACAGCTCTTGAACGCGTTTAGATGTGCTGAACGCGTTCAATTGCACAGGTGAAATCAAGAGCTGTCAGTGTCATAATTATTAACGAATATTGTACACTGACAGCTCTTGAACGCGTTTAGATGTGCTGAACGCGTTCAATTTCATTGGTGAATTCAGGTTAGTATACTATTCCAATTTAGCTAACGATCTGTTCGGTGCTTCAACTTGACAGCTTTGATACGGCTTTTTCTGTAACTTTATACATATAAGTTTTTGTAATTTCTACAGCAGAATGTTCACTGCTACACATAAGCTTAACTTCCACCACTAACTTACCAATATTAAGCACACTACCACAGAATACATAATAGTACAAGTACAGAAGATTCACTCCGCAAAATCATTTAAATAAAAAGCGACTCTTGCTACGACACAATAAAGTGCAATTCAGGCCGCACAGCGCTAATTACCTACAGTACGATAGAAAGAGAGGCAACTTCTGGGTGAATATATCTAGAAGTTGCCTCTCTTTCTATCGTACAACTCTTATGTCTTCTGACTACGTTACGCCCACTGTATTGGCCCGACAAGACGAGCCCGCCGCGGACTTGTAGCTTCATACCTAAAATGTGAAATGCGCCTGGCCTGACACTACGTCCTAGGTAGATAAAGTCACAAGAATAAACAATACTATAACGCTTGGCAAACGAAAGGGTTACCCTTTCAAGTAACCCCAGTATTTAGTTTTAAAAAGCCTTGCCGTGACTTTTATTTATTCTATTTATGCCTATAAGCAGGGACTGAATTACCTAAAAATTAAGGTACCTTTAAATTTCGGTATGACGTCATACCGTTAACTAAGGGTTACCACAATATTTCGATACCGTTCTTTTTTTAGTAGAATTTTGAGGTTGGAAATGCATACCGGTATATTTCGGTAGAAGTATCGGTACTTTTATAAATGTATCGGTAGCAGTACCTAAACCTTCATAAATACCCAAGTTCTAACGTGTTCGAACTGCACCCGCGCACCCGCGCCGCCGCCGCGCCGTCTCACATGGTTTTCGGTACCGAAATCGTGTAAAGGTTAAATAACGGTTTAGCCGAACCTTTATTTAAAAAGGTATCGGTATAGCTCAACCCTTATTTTAAACCGGTACCGGTATATTTTGAGGTATTTTAACCTTTAACCGTAACCGCTTTCAATCCCTGCCTACAAGTCTTCTTTTTGAAGCCAATAGGCCTAGGAAGAATATTCAAAGTCTTTTCTCGAACCACACACGGCAGACAAGAAACACGCAAAATAAGACTTCTAACTCAATAATAACATTTAAACATACAAATTCTATACAATTCTACGTTCCAAGTTATTAAGCAATAAGTAAATAACACTGTTATGTAGTAAATAACATGGTACATGGTAAATAAGCTACATTTGCCCCATACAAGAGGCGGTACGGCTGAGAAAGTGCTGGTTACGGTACGACGGCCGACCAACGACGTTTTTATGCAATATTGTAATGTGGTCTAAGTCATAGGCGATAGCGGGTGGGAAGTAAAAGAGAAAAAAAAAGAAAGAAAAAGTGTTTATTCTGCACAAACTAAACGCACATTACAAAATAAACAAAACAAGTAGAACAACACAACAACAAGTACAAGTAGTTTTTCAAAGAGAAGTTGTGATTGTTTCAGATAATTTTAAGATACCTACTAAGTGAAATATGATAGAGAAATTCCCAATGAATGCTAAATATAAATCTGCTGTTCAAGATTATTTTGTAATTTTTCCTCCAAATCTTTTATTTTTTGTAGCTTGTTCAATGGGGATGGAATGGAAGAGCGCAGCTGGCTCCAGCTATGTAATTACGTAACACATTTTCGTAAACGGTTAAGACTAATCGGTTTAATTTAGACAGTTCAACAACATTCATTGCGTTATTTACGTTGTTGAGCAGATTTTTTTTCCATCTTATGAAGCAATGATTAGCAATCTGCTTCAAAACGATACAGATTGTGATTGATCGTGTATTACGCAATTAGAATACAGGATGGTATGCTCTTGCGTGTAATGAGTTAAATAGCCTTAAAGTAGGATCTTTTTCCATTTTGAAAATCCAAAAATTAATGATTTCGGTACCAAGAGCATTGCAGTTTCTTGTAGCCTTGATTGTAAGTGTATTTTAGACTATAAGAAAAACGCAATTTATAGAAATATTTCAATCGCCTTCTACTCATTACCAACACCTAATCCATGCATAGATTGAGAAACTCCATTAAAATCAATAATATGATCATGAATCGATAATACGAGCACCGAGTTTTTATGGCGTATTTCGCGTAACAAATTAGATTATACGTTTTTTTGTTATCATTTGTAAATTGTAGCATTAATTAACCACGTAGATCGTTTAACAATAGATTTATCTCCATCAGAACATGATAATCGTTTTAGAGCAGGTATATATTATAATAATAAATGCATGGTGTATTAGATTTTTATCCAGAAAATAGATAGAAATCCTATTATTGGCTGATTAAATTGTATGGGGGCTTGTATAGTACTTGGACATGCTATATTTGAAATGATCTATAACTAACTGCTGCCCGCGGCTTGGTCCACGTGGACCCTAATTCTTTATCTAAAATAAGTCCCGTCGAAAATCGGTCCTGCCGTTACGGAGATTCACGAGCCGGAACAAACAGACAGACAATTTAATAAATAGAAAATTAGATTTTTTGTTTTAAGTACCGTATAATACTTTCAGATGCTTTTAATAAAAACCTGTTATTTTGACATTACAAACAGATACTTGATTATTTGTACAGATGATGTTAATTTTCATGCACGTACTGTGGGAATACATGCGGGCGTTCATATCATAGAATTGTGCCAACTTAGATGAAAGAGAATACGATTTTTTAAATAAATTATTGTTATTTAAAGCTGCAATGCGCACTTAACAATAGTAACACATGACAGCCAGATAATTAAAATCCTTTGGAACGGCAAAATTACAAAAACAGCCCGCAACTCATCTTTCACCGCTCAGTAATTCAAATCAGTATATCGCTATAATAAAATAAAAAATACAGTCTACATAATACATCTCAATAAATCGGTTGGCCACTACTGTTTTTGTAGCGCCCAGTAACTGTCCACACTGGTCTCATTCAAGTGCTTCTGAGAAATGACTCAAACGGTGGACAGCGAATTTTTCTTGCGAAATGTTTCTCGAGTAGGGCTGTCGCTGATTTTGTTTTTATTATCATGTGTCAATTTCTTTGAAAAAGTTTCCGGCTATGTTGTGGTCGCGGGTGGTCCACGCAAAGGAGATAAAACGCTCGTGAATACAGAAAGTAGACAATACGTATTATTGTTGCTTCAAATCTTTTGCTTTACTCCTAATAATATTATAGCGTAACCATTATTTCAGTCAGTAGGTAACTCTCCTTAGACAATGGCCCACCTTCCATGTTGCCTCGCGTCCCCTGTTACTTGTGCACTTGATGACCTTATGACTGCTTCAGGGAGTGCAGTTTGCGTAGATGAATTTGGGCCCAACATGTTATATTATTATGAACTTTTTGCCATCTATACGCTAAGAAGAAGATTGAGAAAATATCCTTCATTTGACATTAATTTTGTGAAGGGCTTCTGACTATTTTCCCCTAAACTTTTAAAATGTTTTTGTTCAGAATCGGCGTCTACAACCACAATTGAGCTCAACAACCTTCGAACAATAAACAATACGAGCCGGGGCTTAGATTCTGAACAACAAAGAGTCTCAGTACCGCACACAATGATATACGACAGTACGACTGCCGTGTTATTTATACTGCCCTGGTATTTTTTCTATTACTGTAAGAGCACATTTTTCTTGACGATCACTGAATTTATACTTTTTCTTCTATTTTCTTAATAGACACCCACACTCGCGTACAGTAAATAGGTTTCTCCTGAAGAAACCCTCTCTTTCCTTTGTTTGACGAATCAGAAGATTCGTGTTCAATAAGAGCATCGCTAAAACACAATACAAAAAAAAGATTTTTTTAAATCCTTAATTAAAAGGAACCAGGTTCTTAATAATTAATAACAATCTAGCCTATAAGACTAATAAGCAATTTTTCACTTACAACATTTTTACGTGATAATTACTATGAAACTTAGTGTTGATTGTAAGGTAGGTAACTGAAGATAAAACAACAAAATTGTTCTCATGTTTACTCAAAATTCTATACTTGATACATTATAAATTGACATTAAAATATTCTTCCGGTACTACCAAGGTGAGACGGCATTTTGTACAAGTGACATAATACAAATAATCCTTGGTTTAATAGAATTTTGTAAGCATTAGAGACCTTGTGATAAGATAGCCATCAAAGGGCACGAGACAAACATGTGACGTCATACGAGTTAAATGTTATTAGATTGAAGATGATAATGTTATTATATATCGTAGTTGTCACTCTGTCGTATGTTTAAAATATATTAAAACGCAATGGAATTTGCGTGCTATAAAATGACAAATGCACAGGTTATGAAGTAACACTAACAGCCGGTCGATTCTGTAAAAATATCACCGTGAAACTTAGGTGAAGTGAGCTGTCAATAGTGTTAATCCCTAGCATCCTGCCGGTCGATTTGTGACAGTGACAGCTCACTTCACCTAAGTTTCACGTTGAAATTTTTACAGAATCGACCGACTGGTCTCAGACTAACTGCCGAAAAAAAAAAGAATGGTATAGTTCGAAATAGAACCTCCTAAAAGTTAAATAAAAAACCTGAAAGGAAGTCGTAGGACGAGAAAAATTATGTGAATGAATTGAATTTAGGTGAAGATCATGACATGACTTAGAGCGTTTTAGTTTATAGACTGATCTCATTTACTGACGATCGGTGACAGCGATCGACGTTGGTCGAGTGGATGTGGTAACACCCTGAAACGAACCGTATCATCATCTTCTGACTTCTTAAGTTACAATTTTTTCTTTTTAATCCTTTTCATTTCAACTGGACACCAAACCAACACGTTATCAAGACATCAACACGTAGATTGAATTCGGCAACCTTTATTACTACTGGTAGTAAAACCAACAATACTACAGTAGACATTACAAAAAACGCCGTTACATATTGTCCGTAACCCACGCCGCCTACGAGAAGTTATCAGGGCACTGATCTGGGAGGCGCAAGGCATAAGAGAAGGCGATTGCAGAGGCTTGTATTAAAATACTGATCAAAAATAAAATTATTGTGTAATGTCTGTTCCAAATACATCCGATGAAAGAGTAAACAAATCCAGTTCAGGTTAAGGTTCTTGCGCAATGACTCACTAAAAGGAATTAATAACACATTCATAAATATCCGATATCGATATCCGTGGTTTCAACCTTTCAACTTTATATCTCACTAGCTGCACCCCGCGATTTCATTCGCATAGGTCTCGTTCCCGTGGCAATATCGGTATAAAAAGTATCCTATGTACTAACCCAGGTTACTCCTAGGTCTAGCCATGTGCTAAATTCCTCCCAAATCCGTTCAGCCGTTTTAGCGTGAAAGCGTAACAAACAAACAATCTAATATTTTCTCTTTATAACATTAGTTTGATAACTTTTTTTAAACAATTATTTATGGTTGATTAATATTATTAAATTGTTATTAAAAATCATCAATGAAAAATTGATGTTATAGAATTAACCTGTACTGACAAATGAAAAACATGTTTTAGGTGCATTAAAATGTAGGGTAGGGTGTATTCAAATAATCAAATCAAAGCCCTCAATTTGTAAGTGGAGCCACAAATCGGCACCCAAAGGTACGTTTTCTGATCCATTTGTTAAAATTCTCATTAGACAGTTTTGCTGCACATCCCAAATATTTTTGTATAAAAATGCTGAATTATCAATTGTAATTTAGTTCCAAGATCAGGTGCAAAGTTTTTTTAAAATATCTTAAACTCAAATTACTCTCAAAAGAGTCATGTTATGTCACGACACTGTGACATTTTATCAGGATTGAGTCGGCAGCAGGACGCAAAATAAAAATGGACATATGAAACGCCTTATTTACTTGAAATGCTTCAAAGATAACAAGTTAATAATGTTTGATTCTTATTACCCGCTTCAGCTTGTTACTCAGGCCGCAGCTCCAAACTTACAATCGATTTTGCAGCGTCCATTGAATCCTAGGATCATTAACCTTTTTGTATTGGATTTTCCGATGTTTATATTATCTTTTCCGCTTTCGCTTATAACTTGGACCTTTCCTGTATTCTGTAACCTCTCAATCGAACATCGGACAGTGTCAATTGATCCCTGTGTCAATTTACATTCGGATGAGCTCAGTATATTGAATCGTATGTTTTTTTTAAACTTTTTGTGTATAGCATCCAGCCAGGCTGTTGTAGTGGTTTTCAATTTTGGTGTGTGATTGGGTTGAGGCACAGTATAAATATGGACAGTATGGAAACGGCCTATTTGTAGAAATAATAAACTACCCTCTATTTTTAAAAAGATCGCGACGTTCACTCGTCTCGACACGGCACCCGCAACTGACAGCACCGCGACAATCGCTTGGGGTCTCGTCATTGAGCGCGTCTGAGTGAGTGTGCTTTTTCGTTAACGTTTACTACGTAGTTTCTATACTGTCCATATTCATACTGTAACCATATTGTCAATTTATGCTTCTTCAAGTATTCTTTGATTGACGTTGAGTGGATTCAAGCAATTTTTTGCGGAAACGACTTACAATACGGACATTAGGCTTGGGCATGTTATCTGCCGGGGTTGCGAGTTTGTCCGAAAGGGATATCGCGACCCCGGCACACAGGCAACGGAAGGAACACGGGTGGGTTTTAGTCCGTAAAAGTCTGACACGCCCTCCCGCTCCACCCAGAGCGGGAGAAGTTATTTGATAATTGCACACAATCAAAAAAAAAAAAGGCTTGGGCATGTTATAGCTGGCTGCTTCACAAGACTAGGTAGGTACCTTCGTTTTCACAGCATGACTTCAAGCAAAGAAGTCTAGTGGCTGCGACCGTCCATATTTATACGGTCGGTGTGCTGCCAATGATTGAGCCAATGTTTGGGTGGCACAGATAAAACATTTTGTAGCATTACCCTCTTCCTGAAATATTTACTGATCCTGAAGGTTCACGCCTTCCCACGGGGTAGAAAGAAACTACAGAACGCCATCTGCTACGCGCCTTACATATTACACCTTTTATTTCGTTTACATTCAAACTCAAACTCAAACTCAAAGCATTTATCTATACTTATAATAAATCTGTAGAGAGGTCAATTCTGTACATGATATATATTTTCAAAATAACTATCAGGGGGTAATTAGTGATCGATACTGATGCCAAAAATGCCATCAGTAAATTTTTTATCTGTCTGTCTGTCTGTCTGTCTGTCTGTATGTTCCTTATAGAAACAACAACTACTCGACGGATTTTAACGAAACTTGGTACAATTATTCTTCATACTCCTGGGGAGGTTATAGTATACTTTTCATCACGCTACAATCAATAGGACCAGAGCAGTGAAGGGAAATGTTGGGAAAACGGGAGAAGTTGCTCCATTTTTTAAGCTTCCGTCGCGTGTGAAGCCTTAATGGTTAAAGCTACATAGAAATCATTTATGACGGAAATTCTATACTTATAATAAATCTGTAGAGAGGTCAATTCAGTACATGATATATATTTTCAAAATAACTATCAGGGGGTAATTAGTGATCGATACTGATGCCAAAAATGCCATCAGTAAAATTTTTATCTGTCTGTCTGTCTGTCTGTCTGTCTGTCTGTCTGTATGTTCCTTATAGAAACAAAAACTACTCGACGGATTTTAACGAAACTTGGTACAATTATTCTTCATACTCCTGGGGAGGTTATAGTATACTTTTCATCACGCTACAATCAATAGGACCAGAGCAGTGAAGGGAAATGTTGGGAAAACGGGAGAAGTTGCTCCATTTTTTAAGCTTCCGTCGCGTGTGAAGCCTTAATGGTTAAAGCTACATAGAAATCATTTATGACGGAAATGTTCTACATAAAATTATCTAAAAAATATCCCACAACAGCATATGTCTATCTTTTATGGTTGACTCACAATAACACGTGTAACTCCCGATAGCTTAGCAGTTCGGAGCTTTCTGATTATATTTGTTTACTCTTACGTTTATAATACTCTCACTTATCCCTAATTAAAAGAAGTTAATATTATTACCTATTCAATAAAAAAAGAATCATAGTAATCGGTATAGAAACACCAAATATATACATGAAATACGCTAATAAGCCATTGCATCGCGCCGTCGCGCGTGAATACTGAATCATGCCATAAGGATTATTTTTGTGTAACGATTGCCGCGCTCGACGCGGGTCGTGGCGGTAGGGTATAAAAAGGCGGGAGGTCCGACGGGAGCGCGAGCTTCATTCAATATTTGGCTGTTGATGCGTTCATAGCGTTCGACCTTATTGACAAACAATATTAACAAACCGTGCTTATCAGCGCGACTTTTAGTCTTTAAATAGTTTATTTGAATTTCTTTTGTTGTTATTTTATAAAATAGGTATTAGTTGTTTTGGTAGTGTTTAAATATTCGTTCAAATTACAAATTATTAATAGTTTGCATTTTATTTCTTAGTAGTAGTAGAAGTAGAAGTAGTACGCATAGATTTTTAGATACCGATAGGTACCTAAGTTTTGGCTAATTTATGTAAGGCTCAAGGGCAGACTTTTCGTGTTGCTGGAGTAGATCTCGGTGTCAGTTGTTTCTCGCATGGTCAGTTATATGTCGCTCTTTCCCGGGTTAGCAGTTCTAGAAATCTTTATGTTCACGTGCCGGACGGGTCAACTTTCAACATAGTTTACCCGGAAGCTTTGCGCTGAAGTATTTTCGTTCTATAGGTACTTAAGCCTCATGTGAAAGTGATCTAAACAATATTACCAATACATTAACTTAATAACATACAAGAAGTTACACGCTGACGGATTCGCGGGCACAGCTATTAATAATAATATTCTGCGGTTCCTACAACAACAGTATTGTGGATTGACATATTATATTTCCCTACTAAAATACGAAAGTTAATCTGTCTGTTACATCAAAACCACTGAACCGTGAGGAAGGACATATGGTACTTTTTTACGAAAAACGACGGAAACGCGGACGAAGTCGCGGGCAAAAGCTAGTTTCAAATAAACCAATTACAGGCACTTTTGAATTGTCAAGGGGGTCGGTCAGTCAGAAAGATGAAGCTAGATTCATTCATTTGGTCATAAACGCACACCGATCGCGTTCACTACGCACCTGACCTTTTTGAAGAACATCACCAATAAGGTCACTATATGTGTGTATGTGTTAATTTAATATCATGTATCCCTGGGCCTCGTAAATACAAAGGCGGATGCAACACAGACACCCATAGTCTGTGCTGCATTATCTTGCGAATGGCTTAAAGCAGTAATAATAAAAAGTCTATCCAAACTCAGCTGCAACACAGCGGTTTACGGTTTTACCTTATACAAATAAATGCGGATGCAATAGAAAGGCGGATTCAACGCAGACACCTATAGTATTATTTCCGTTAGATTATAAACAGTCGAAAAATTCTGAACTCGGTAAAATGGAATGGTTAGGTTAGATCTGTGACCAACCGCGGCCGGCGAGCACTACTCCCAAGTTGCTCAAAGCTAGGCAGCCTATTTAGTATTAGCGCAAGGTACGTTACGTCGCAAGCAATTTTAATACCTGCAGTGTAGACAGAGCGAGTACTTACTTATAAACTGTATTGCAGTCGTTTTTGTTAAAACAATGTCTTTCGGAGCCGATCAAATTGCAGTCAGTTTTCAAATGTCAGTGGTGTAATCGTGTTTGTGATGCTTTATTCATGCGGACGCGGCTTCCTTACAGAACAGCGTACTGTCTGTGTTGCATCCGCCTTTGTATTTACGCGGCCTGGTCTTGTGCAAGCTGAACAGTAGACAGAACTACTATACCCCATTCATGGAAAACTGACAGTCTTTGGACTTTCTGTGTAACTGCTGTTATATGGCATAATTCATGTTGGCTTAGCCTTTATTCTGATTGTTTTACCAAAACCGTTCACATAAGTTTACTTGAGATTTGCGCAAAGATTCAATTATTATCGTTGACCGTGGAACACAATATTAATCTAGGGTCTGCATCAGACTAGTATTTGACCTAGATTCAGCAATATGTCCAGAATGTACTCTGTGGCAGTATTGATTTATATTGGAGCTCTCAATGGCCGCCAGCCGCCTGGCATTCCCGCTGGGAATACCAGGGGCACAGGGATCGGTAGGAATTCTATACGGTAATATTCCGTTTTGCGAGGTGCTATCATACGTTAGCTATGCTATCGTTGCTGGTAATTCAATGGATTCCATATTATGTGAGAACAGTGTCGGCCCAGTGGTAACAGCCGCGACTTATGAGTTGTAGATCGTAGATTCGAATCAAGAAAGGCACTTTACTTTGTGTATATTATTTCTTCACCACTGCGATCAAAACGGTGAAGGAAAACATCGTGAGGAAACCGGCATATCCTAGAACCAAAAATTCGAAGACATGTGACATCCACCAACCCGCACTGGGCCCGCATGGTAGATTACGGCCCACTCCCTCTCACAGAGAAGAGGCCTGTGTCCCAGCAGTGGGAACATTATAGGCTGCTTTTATGCTTATGGGTATTATTTGATAATGATGGATGATCTAGGTTGCTACAATTTTGGGATTTCTTATATGACTGCAGCCTTTGTTGCTGCTAATTTTGAATTTAGAAAGCTTTTTATTAGATGGCAAATGTAAAAAATTACGTTGGGTGAGTAGGGCAGGGGGAGAGTAGTGGGGTGGGTAGTTGGGCCCAGTAGGTGGCCACGACCGGGGGCCGTTCAAATTGCGACACAGAGAGCCAAAACGGCGAATTAACTTCTAGTAAGTTGTCGTCTAGTAACCGGAAGACGTAGCATTGGAAGGCCTCCCACAAGGTGGAGAGATGACCTGGTGAAGGCCGCAGAAATCCGCTAGATACGAGAAATACAGAACCGGTCGAAGTGGCGGTGCTTGGGGGAGGCCTATGTCCAGCAGTGGACGTCTTTCGGCTGAAATAAATCTGTCGTCTCCAAAGCCATAGACTGCATTAAAAAGCCGTTTAAACCCACGGAACATTTTCAATAAACCCTACTTCCTTGATACAATTATTCATCATAAACCCGAGGTATTTATTAGTCTGTAAAAGTTGTTCTAAATCTAAACTATTACTTTCAACGGCTTACCAAAAACAACTTTTACTGCCCACTCATTTGACGATCGATACTGCATTGCATGCAACTCTGACGTCATCCTCGGAAAAACCGATGCCAGTAAGATTACAGTACTTAACTACAACATTACAGTTTGTAATTATTGTAATCATTGTAATTGTTGATGTCAATTCAATTGTTGTAATATAATTAGGACGCTAATTTAATTATATGATTGGCTTAATTTTATGGTTTGTTTATTTTTTTAAAGAGCAGAAAGAGAGCTGTGGTGGCCCAGTGGTAGTAACGGCCCCGACTTATGAGTTGTAGTTCGTGGGTTCGAACCCAGACAGGCTGAACAAAAAAAGCTGTAACCGCGAAAAAAAAATCTGCTGTTCCCTACATTTCGACGAGATAGACGAACATAAATGTAGGGAACAGCTGATTTTGTTTTCGCAATTTCGGCGGTTTTTGTAGTCGGTGAAAAACTTCGTGCTACGAATTCATTAGCGTACATATTTTGCCAAGTTGATACATGAAGTGCCAGCCCACTTCATGTATCCACTACACTAAACATTAATAATAAAAAAAACATACACCGTGACATTTTAGTCATCAAGTCTTAAGGGCTCGTTCAAACCAGCGCGACGCGACTCGAACAATACAATTTCTAAGAAACTTGACGGTATAACAATAACCGGTGTCGCGTTGCGCTGTCGCGTCGCGCTAGTCTGCACAAAGCTTTACAAAGGTCACTCAATGTACCTGACATAAAATACCTCTAGGAGCAACTAAAAAATCATTTTAATGAATGTTTAGTAGTCATTGGATACATGAAGTAGACTGCTTTTGTAAGACGTAATCATTGGGCAAAACCTTAGCAGTGTCCATACAATTACCCTTAAAGATCCCGCTAAGGACACAAATAATTAATAACTGTCTACACAAAGGCCAGTCACCCCTGGGGAATCCCTACAGGAACCCTCCCCTATTTCGGCAACAGGTGCCTCAAGCTCGAACGTGATAATCGTATCAAATGCCAAATCTATTCCTCCCTTCCCAAACAGGAACACCTTCTTTGTCCTTTGACGAATGAGGTTAATATTGCACGCTCCGTTCCCCTGGCAGATACCCTTGACCTAAATGTAGGCCTTTTACTTGGGTGAGCACTGAGCCACGCCGAGGTAGATGTTGCTCGCTTGGCTCAAGGTAAACTGTCTGTCAGCTCGAATTTGTAAAGGGATTGTAAGAGGAAGTTCTAAAGAGTCGAGCCAAGCGAGCCACATCTAGCTCGGCAGCTAGATGTGGAACTCTACCGGTGTTATTAACAAAAAGGCAAAGGTAAATTGTCTGTCAGCTCGAATTTGTAAAAGAAGTATAATCCGTAACTCAAAACGGAACCCTTATAGGATCATTTTGTTGTCTGTCTGTCTGTCTGTCTGTCAAGACCCTTTTTCTCAGGAACGCGTGGAGGTATCAACTGAAATTCATATCAAATACTTTTTACAATTTTTGCTTTAAACTTTTTCGTAGGTTATTAAAAAAAAACAAGCGTGTTTTACAGTAGTCGCATAAGATGTCTAATATCTGTCATCTTGGCTAACGTATATATGATGTAAACAAAATTCATCATCATCGGCATCGTCATCATCATTATCATCATCAGCGTCATCGGCATCGTCATCATCATCCTATTTACAACCTCTCGGAAAATGGGTTCGTACCATCTGACGGCCAACTACAGCACCGCGCGCGCTCATTGGCAAATCAAATAGCGCGCGCTTCCTCGGCTTACTGTTACACACCTCTGTCCTATTTCACGAAATCACTCCCACAGATTGCAAGCGAAAGGAAAGATGTTACACATCAAATAAAACTGCTCTTTCCTACAACAATGCAATACGTACTTACGCAGTCAAAATATATGGGCATTTAAAAAAAAAATCTACGAAAAATTTCAACGCAGTGGGATCCAGAATCATGTACTGAATCAATGGTAACAGGTTGCTCGTCGATATCCCTGCCACCCTGTTTACGTAAACCCACATTTTGCACGTTATATGTATAACTGTATTGGCCACTGAGTGAGGGAGTACGCCTCCCTCACTCAGTGGCACTTGTATACAAAATACTGGCGACTTGGCTACGCGTCGCCAAATCGCCAGAATATCCAGTCTCCACGTAGAGGCCGGTCGGTTGTGGCTACGCTTCCAAATTAGCGACGTCGCCAGATCGTAGCCAAGGGAGTTTAACTGTCATACATTATACGAAATGTTTTGATACGTAGCCGGCGACGTCGCCCTGGCATCCCAGTGTGTTATGTACCCTTGTTACCCGACTACGGTGAAGCAAAAAGGAGGGTTATGATTTTGATCGGTATCTATGTATGTATGTTCATCTGTTATCTCATAACTTCTAATCTACTTATCATAATTTGACAAATGAGGTATCGTTGGAAGCGTGTTGATCATCCGCTGGTTAAAGGGTATGTGACGTCACATTAAATTCAATATGGCGCCAGAAAATATTTCAGACAGAAACCAAGACATACCTTTTGTACCTGTGTCTTGATTTCTGTCTGAAATATTTTCTAGTTTCATACTTTTTAGAGCGCGATTTTTCTGCAGTCGGTTTTTGTTTCTGAACTTACTTTTTATTTTAATAAAAAATAAAGAAAAATATTTTATTTGGGACACGCACAGGAAATACAAACAGTAAGTAAAAATAAAAATAATAAATTAATTATAAAATAAAAAACAAAAACGGAGCATTTAAAAACAGAACAATAACGACCTGTGCGAGGCCAAAAAGGCTCCTATCTCAGCATAATGCGGCGATATTAAGCTTTCTGACAAATAACATAACCTCTATGACTAATAAAGGTTGTTTTCCACCGCCACTTGAATTTCCATATATTCTCTGACATCATTATTTTATGACGTCAAACAGAAAGCTCGTGGGAGGAACACTTAATTTTCCACTCCCTAAGCAAATAACTGAAAATAATGTTTTATACTTAATTCAAATACTCACTGACCTGAAAAGAAACATTCTATTTACCTGCATAAACCGTGTGTTTAAGAAAATAAACCTCGTTGTTATTTTTACACGACGATAAAGGAGCTTGCTTGCTTTTCTGCACATTTCTCTGTGATTTTCCCTGGTCGTGTGAATCCTGGCAAAGAAGTAACAACCCTTGGGTGTCGTTAGAGGGGAGACCGAGAAGTAATTAATTATTTCAAGAGGATGAACAACACCGATCCGTCTACCAGGCATTCTGATAAATGAGTACAGAGTGAGATAGTGAGAGTTTTAACCACTTCTGTCGATTCCCAGTGGGGGCAAAATTTCCCGCTCGGTTTTTCCGCCTGTCTAGCTACCACCATCTTATCTAAGTCTGTCGCCATAACAACAATGTTAACAGCATTATTGTTTCGGCAGTTAGAGGTAAGATAGCCGGTTCCTCTGTTGTTGAGGATTCCGGGTGAAGCTCGATTCCACCTTCGGCCTGATCATCACTTACCATCAGGTGAGAAGCACGCAAAAAAAAATATATATATATATATATATATATCAAAAAGCTAAACACCACTCATTATCATCATCTTCATTTCAGCCGAAACACGTCCACTGCTGGACATAGGCCTCCCCCAAATGGGGGGGGGGGTTGCCATAATCGCCACGCTTGGCGGGCGGGTTGGCTATCGCAGTATGGTGTTAAAATACATAGAGAACGCTGCTGCCCATTCTCTAGTAAGTCCCTTACACCACCAATACCACTATATCATAAATGAAGTAAGTATGTCGTTATCATTGGACAGTTCACAATATATAAAGCGAATAACTTGAATAGTGTGCTAATCTTATCTCTAACGTACTAAATTCTTTCGAAATGACGTATCGACAGTTATCAGTATATTTAAGTACGGTTTTCTGTGTAAATCCGTGTTATCTGGTCACGAATCTCAAGTTCACATTCACATGTGCGAAAATCTGTTGGTATATATCATTGCTTTGACATGTCAATGTAAATATGGATTATAGAGTGACATATTGCAAAGATTGTGGAAGTAGATGATAGTGTCTAACAAGCAAGCATTTCATTCGCTTAACAAGCATTTCCATACAATAGGCATAACGGACAGTCCTCTGTGCAGGGCATGCATGGAGGCTGAGGAAACCGTCGCGCATATGCTTTATGAATGCACAGGCGTCACCCAGTTTAGAACAGAAACCCTCGAGTCACCCAGATCTTTCGCAGATGTTCTGAAAAAACCAGGAGACTTACTCAACTTCTGGAGGGAGGTGGGCAGGTTGGAATAACCACAGACGGCCGCCATGGCACACGCACAATGGTCCACCTGAAGGACTAAGTGCGGAAACCAAACCCCATAACATAGAACATAGTGTCAATGATATGGTTTTTCCATTACTACGATCATATATAGGTATACCTACATCTTTTTGAGACCAAGCAGTATTGTAGTATTCCGATTTAAAAGCTACCTAGGTTAAATAACTTTTAGGGGTATCAGGAACAGGGTGTAAAGTTCACTCATCCCCCATAGAAAAGGGAGGATCCTCCGACCAGACGGGTGTCATGTCTGGCGGGCAATTGCCCAGAGGTTGAAGTCGTGAGCTTGTATATATGTCCACCGCGCGGTAAACTCTAATTGCGCGATGCAGGATTTGAGTGACGTCAGGATGTTGTGTGACGTCAAGTCTTTGATGCGTAGTTCGCATGTGGCGGTGTAGATGCCGCCACAAACTTAACGTTTGGGATCTCGCGCACTAGACGGTCACGACTCCGACCAGTCCTGGCCGGCAAGTGGTATTGTATGTTGGGCGCTAGTTGGCCGTTGCGACCAAGTGCGCGATTAGTATCGGTTTCTATAGTTCACCTGGACTCGGTCGTGGCTGTGGCCGCTTAATGCGCGAGATCCGTACCTATTTCAAATCTTGTCGTTTCAAAACTTCGTCACTTCCTCATTGTCGTTGGTGGCAGCCTAGAGGTCACTTTGAAGACATGTTTTGGGGCACAGAGGGCATCATAGAAGGTGGAACATATGGTTTGCGATGCAGCTTCACACTACTTCCTACTGACGTGAAATTACTGTAATAGGAGTTTCAAGTTTGAAAAAATCAAGGTTCGTTCAGACTGGCGCGACTTGTCCCGCGATGCGACCCCGGTAATATGGATGATGACAAAAAAAAATTTTTTGTCCGTCATAGAGATTATTAAAACAATATGGACACGTATTTTTTCTTTTTGAGTTAAAATGTAGCGACCCCCACTCCCCAACTTAAAATGCGTTTTATCTAAGTATTTTTTTATTAATATGATAAAGCATTCCCTTTTTGAATTTGAATATTTCCAGTTGTTACGTTGATGCTCATTATTGACACGATTACATTATTATAGTCCACCATTGTTATCTTCATCTCAAGTCATATTCATACTCTACATAATATTTAGTCCTGTCAGCCGAGTGAATTATAAAATCACGCCTTGACCTCTGACCGGTCAAATAGCCACAATTAGTGCCAATCAGCTATTTTATTACGTAATATATTTTCGTAAACGATTACGACTAATCTGTTTCATTTTGACAGTTCAACGACATTCATTGCGTTATTTACGTTGTTGAGCAGATTTTTTTCGAACGAATGAAGCAATGGATTAGCAATCTGTTTCAAAACAATTCAGATTGATCGTGTATTACGTAATTAGGGTTGTGCCAATCCAATACTTAAAATCACGTTGTCAAGGATACAATGCCTCTAAAATTATACTCACTAAATGCAAAGTTATATAAACAGTCAAAAAGTTTACATTCAAACGTGCTGGGAATCATCCTGTTGAGGGTCCAAAAAACATTTTTACGCACTTTTTGAAGGCCAGAAGTTAAAAAACACAACTCCAAAACGGCAACGTTCACCACTTCCTAGTGTTAATGCTGGGAAGAAGCAGTGTAATGAAATAAATTGATGTATTGTTCATTGACTGACTCCTGACAGACTTATCCTTGAGAAGAAATGCCGAAACAAACTGACAGATCATGGTCTCTTTGGAGAGGCGCAGCATATTCCGTTTATCCACCCCAAAATATCCACCTTAAGGTGAATTCGCGGAAACACATGTCCTCGAATCCACCCTTTATTTTGTATTTTTTTAGGGTGGCATATTATCAAATAACTTCTCCCGCTCTGGGCGGAGCGAGAGGGCGTGTCAGACTTTTACCGACTAAAACCCACCCGTGTTCCTTCCGTTGCCTGTGTGCCGGGGTCGCGATATCCCTTTCGGACAAACTCGCAACCCCGGCAGGCTCGAATCCGCCCTAAGCCTATAAATTCCGTTTATCCAACTAGACCTAGAGTGAATTCTTGGACTTACTTTTTAGCATATCCACCTTAGGGTGGATTTTTTGGGGTGGATAAACGGAATAACCCGGGCTACAAACTCCCAACAACACGTTTCTATCTGTTTATTTATTAGAACTAGTGACTCTATAAACCTAGCTATTTGCTTAAGACGCAGATATATGCCAGTGACCTTGAGTGGTTAGCTTACGTGTTCTGTACTGAGGGCCTAGTGTGAGTTTCTTTTAACCATCTCGATTTTACGCATCGACCGCTTTTGGCGCTCCGATTGGCCCTTCACTAGTGAAGGCCAGTGAAGAGCCAATCAGAGTGCCAAACGCGGTCGATGCGTAAAATCGAGAAGGTTAAAACAAACTCACACTAGGCACTCTGAGCTCACGCAACGCGTCGTACGTCCAGCCAGTAATAGGACTCGCCCATCAAGGAGTGCTATCCCAAATTAGACGCATTATTAATTTATTATACATAAACCAAAAGGTATTTTCATAAAACACGTATATTAAAAGCTCAATAATTAAATTATGTTTAAAATGGTTTCAGAGAAATACGCTTGATAGATTTTGCGTGATTCTCAGTTTTTTATCCGCGTTAAGCTTCGTGCAGACCAGCGCGACGCGACGCCGCGACGCGACTCGAACAATACAATTTCTAAGAAAACTTGACGGTATAACAATAACCGGTGTCGCGTCGCGCGACAAGTCGCGCTGGTCTGCACAAAGCTTTAAGCTTCGTGCAGACCAGCGCGACGCGACACCGGTTATTGTTATACCGTCAAGTTTTCTTAGAAATTGTATTGTTCGTGTCGCGGCGCGACGTCGCGTCGCGCTGGTCTGTACCACCTTTTACACATAACTTTTCAAATTAATTTCGCTATGTAATATAACATAATCTAATATATTCATATATTAAGTTATGCTCTAATTTAACATTTATATTTTTTACAAATCCTTAACACTACTCGTTTACACGTGATTTTCAGTATAAAATCATTCAAAGTCGGTTATCGTCGCCTTAAGTATTAGTAGGTAAGGTACGGGTAATCAAAAGATAATAAAATGTTTAACTGGTGGAATAATCTATAATACATTAGTTCTAAGAATAACTTGTTATTTGTATTATGATTAGAATATACGACCTTCCTAGAACACGATCGAAAATGCGATTAGTATTTTAGTAGGAATAGAAAATTATCTTTATTCAATATTTTTATTATACAAGGTTAATGTTGTAGAAGGTTGGACCAACTGGAAAAACTGGGACTAATTTTAAAGTCGCTGCACTTAATTAACCCAATTAACACCGACTTCCGAAATTAAAGCAATTTTTCACTTTTTAGTGTTTTATTTTGGAAGTCGGTTGTTTTTTTTTTTTTGTAAAAAGTTTTATATTAATATTTGTTCGATTTTGAAGCAAATTTTGTTTTAATTGAATGAGAGTATTTTATATGCTTTAATTCTAATTAATTTTTCTTATACTATAATTTAATTTAATTTTAAGTAAGATAAGTTTATCACCTTTTGCTGCTTATACTTACTTGCTTAATTGTAACCTAAATGGAAAAAAATCACTGGCTCCTGAAATACAAGTATGGTATTTCAGGTATCTCTGGGAGGCCGTGGTAGCTCTGGAGTCAGGGTCTCAAATTTTTCTGTAACCTGTCTATGACAACAATGAATTTATTTATTTATCCCTGACAATTTTCTTTGGACTTCGAATTCAATGAATTTCAATGAAACCCAGTCAAGTTTAAAAAAAAATACAACAAAACCCGAAAACCGCTTTCAAATTCACTTCAAAAAAACAATTACCTACTGCCTTCCACGGCACCAATGATCTGAGAAACAGATAAAAACTAAGAATAATCAAAGCTGACAATAGACGCAGTGGTGTGACCCCCGACCTCGCCGCGTCAATCCGATGATGTCACTGCAATCAGTTCCCTCATTGGAATCATGTATAGTACTTGTGATCTGCATGGTTGTACCATCTATATATCAATCTTAGTATCTCCATTTAGTAGGTATTAAGTTCTTATCGTACTGGCGATGACACTTGAGTGGGGAAAGGATATCTAGGTCATCAATGCGCAAGGGCATTGTGCCAGAACTGGGGTTTTTTTTTTGGTTGGGAAATTGTCAATAACTTCTCCCGTTCTGGGCGGAGCGGGAGGGCGTGTCAGACTCTTACTGACTAAAACCTACCCGTGTTCCTTCAGTTGCCTGTACGTTGCCAGGGGCCACGGTATCCCTTTCGGACTTTCCCGCGACCCTGTCTGATATTTATGAAAATATATGAAAATTATCCCCCTTATCGCAGAAAACTACTGAGCCTATTTATTTTTTAAATACATATAATGGTTCTTTACTCATAGATTACAGAAAAACCTATAAGAAGTCTATGATAGGTAAATCTCTCAAAATTGTGCGTAAAAACTTACATTTGCAGTTGGAATGTATTATTACATACATTCCAACTGCAAATGTAAGTTTTTACAACTACAATGTTAAGTTTTTTCTTGGGATAAATTTGACCTAACTACGGAACCCTTCACTGTGCGTGTTCCGACACGCACTTGGCCGGTTTTTTATTTCTTAATTCGTATCAGCGTTTATGTCATAATTATTATAAAGATATTACAGTTCTAAATAGTTTACGATCTCTACAGTACTGACAATGTGTAAGTCTTATCTCCGCCCGCTCCACATTTTCTGCAAAACTAAACGAGACTTGCCGAATACGGGACTGTAGAGGGAATATTCGTCTATATTCTTGTTGTTCTCGCTTCTTGTTCTTCTCGGCAAATGTTCTCGTCGAGATGTCCCGCAGATAATGTGGAGCGGGCTTTAAGACAGAATGATCCTGGAATTACCACCACTGGAAAACGGTACGTTTGGTTAGCTGTGTGCAAGCGCAAGATTGAAAATAATTCGCGGTTAGCCATACAATATCCCGATCCAGATGCTAGTCCTCTGGCCATATACAATGATAAATTAATGTATGAAGATCTGACAGTAGGTAATAAAATCACAACAAAGTGCCGTTGAATGAGATTTATATCCAGATTACGCTGAAGTATTATGTGCGACGACATGTTGTTATTACTGCGATATTACAGTCATACTATTGTATGAATCTCAAATTACCACATAATTTATTATATTTATGGTTGAAGTTCAGTCACAGAGTAAAGAACTTTACCATAGATATATCTATGGTAAAGTATATCTCCTTCTTTCTTATAAGAAAGAAGGAGATATAGGATCGTGTTCAGCCAGCTAAGACAGCGCTACTGTATAAAAGCGTTGTATGCAAAGCGCCAATAATTTATAATAATATTCCTAACTGTGTTAAGAAATTAAATAGAGGCCAGTTTAAAAAAACATTAAACAAAATACTGACAGAAAAAGCCTATTATAATATTAATGAATTTTTAAATGATAAAGCGCTCTGAAGATACTGACTGAATCTATTCTATTTATTTTGAATCGCATGATTTTTGACAAGTTTTATAATTTAATAGTACATAATTAGTCTTTCGACCTAATTTGTACACCAGCCATGGTCAAACATGTTGAGCCAAACAAAACTTTGTAACACCTATGATAAGCATCATACCATGTATATTATCTACACATGTTTTTGCAAATAAATGAATCTGAATCTGATATGCGCGGTTGTTGAAAATGTATCGAAACCCAATGTCTCCACTTCCTCCCCACCATCTAGCGACATACTTAAGTAGTGGTTAAAAAGCAATGTATTTACTGCAATAATAGTACAGTCGCTGTGATATATGAAAACAAAAATATCGTAGTTTAAGGCAAGAAATATTTTACTATTTGTTGTTTTTCATGATTTTCAACACAAATATAGTAAAAAACTTGTGCTGATATATGATAAGTGGGTTCTATGATTTATAAAGTTTCTAGTTTGGCTTCGATTTTTACAAGAAACCACTGAATAACACGGTATTCTTAAATGTTGTCACGATCGCGTTCAAAAGCGCACTAGTTATCGGAGACGGCCATTTGCCTGAGACATGAGCATCTCGATCACGACGCGCGGACACAGACACCTTGCCACTTCTCCTGTTATTTATATTTCTATGAACTTTACTCACGTAGGTCAGTCGCTCCATGTAAAATACTGGTATTCAGCTGAACCTGGTTAGACTGGAAGTCGACCCCAACATAGTTGAGAAAAGGGAAAAGACTAGGCAAATTGATGTATGGTTGAAGTTTAGCACCCTAATTGCGCAACACAGTTTGAATAGTAGCATCAACCGATATCGAGAAATAAATAAACGATCACAAATCAGCAATCGATAAAATATCAATGAACGCCGCATTCTTTGAAGAACAAGCCCATGTTTACTATAATTATTGACAGAACATATCAGTGAGAGTGCACCTACACCTATTAAACTTATTGCATCTACACCTATTAAACTTATCGTAACAAGGTGTTCACTATTGCCCGATACTTGATTATAAGCCTGTAGGTAGGTTGGGTACTTCAAAAGAATTGAGTTGCTCCGACTTCTACATCACTGGCTCCTCTCCTATTTATAGGATGGTAGGGGAGCCAACATCTGGCAGCATTTTTTCCAGACAATAGAATAATTACCTAATATTTCCCGTTTCGTCATGGAATCAAGTGATTTTTTTTGTCAGACATCAAAATTCAAGGAGAATTGAGGATGTATGTTCAGCAGTTGATGTTTGTGAGGTGAACAACTATATCTTGCAAGTGTACATTAAATGCTTGCAATTTGGTGCCTATTTGTTGCGTTGTTTGGTGTACTATATAGAAACTCCGAAGACGCCAAGTATAAAAATTAAAAAAAAATAACTTACTTAGGTGATTTTTTGGGTCAACGACCGCTGGTAGTATTTTTACTGCGTTTTGGGGGACTGTCTTATGTAATTTTGACGTTCGAAAAGTGCTGATTCTCAGTCTAGTTGGAATAAGTGACTTTTGTATTTTGAACTGGAAGTACAATACCGCCGATATAAATTGGCAGTTCCGAACTTCGCGCAGATGGCTGCGCACTAACATTATTTAGGATCCAAATGGTGACATGAGGCGAGTGTGAGTGAAAGAACATGCGCGGAAGTTCGTAGTGCCCAAGTTCAGAACTGCCAAGTTATAATCGGCCGTACTGTATGAGTTGAGAAAATCTGTGTTCTTTTGTTTTATCATGTTTAGATATCGATACCTGTCACGTCTGCGGAGTTTCGCTAACTAGTTTAATTTGACCCTGTATGTACACCCCTGCCTAACTTCGGGGAAAACAGGCGTGATGATATGTTATGTGTTGTGTAATTTGTTGCCTGGCGTAGGGTTGATCAAGATTCAGTTGAAACTCAGGAAGTCAGGACCCCAATAGGGATAATGACTCAAAATTATTTTTTTGTCCGTCAAGAAGATTATAAAAAAATATTGAACATGTATTTTTTATTTTTTACGTAATCTAAAGATTACGGCGATACATTGAGTTAAAATGTGCCATGACGTCACGCGTGTCTAGATTTTATACCTTGTGACGTAGCGACCCCCACTCCCCAACTTAAAATGTATTTTATACCATTCCCCCTCTAAAAAGCTTATTTTATTCACTGTTTTCAGTGAATAAAAAGCTCTTTTAATCACTATTTTGGTGTTTGAATTTAGAACACACCATTATATGCGACCTCCATCTCAATGCTATACAACCTCCTTGCGAAAACATATTCGATGCACAGTAAATAAATATCGCTTCACAAGTTGACTATCCTAATAACAGTAATAAGAAAATTACTTTTAATTTTAGTAATTGTTCCAATTTTAATGTGCATTTTAATTAATTCAACCTTCCTTTTTTCTTCTTTAAATGTCTATTTTCGCTTAAATCTTTCTTTTTCTCGTAGTCATGGTATAAAGTATAGTATGCAACTCTTGAATAAAACGGATTTATATCGAGGGCCATGAATTACTCGCGTCCCTCAGGATTCTAACACTTGAATCACTCGCTACGCTCGTGATTCAATCGTCATGAATCACTCCCTACGGTCGTGATTCAGTCCTTAGAATCCTTCACTTGCTCGAGATTCATCTATGGCCCTCGCTTTAAATCCGTCTTTTATTCACTAATTGCATAATATACTATTATACCATTCCCCCTCTAAAAAGCTTATTTTATTCACTGTTTTCAGTGAATAAAAAGCACTTTTAATCACTATTTTGGTGTTTGAATTTAGAACACATCAATATTTTTGGAGGTTGTATAGCATTGAGATGGGGGTCGCATACCTCCATCTCAATGCTATACAACCTCCTTGCGAAAATATATTCGATACACAGGAAATAAATATCGCTTCACGAGTTGATTATTATTAGTAATAATAAGAAAATTACTCTTAATTTAAGTAATTGGTCCAATTTTAACGAGCATTTTAATTAATTCAACCTTCCTGTTTTCTTCATTAAATGTCTATTTTCGCTTAAATCTTTCTTTTTCTCGTAGTCATGGTATAAAGTATAGTATGCAACTCTCGAATAAAACGGATTTATATCGAGGGCCATGAATTACTCGCGTCGTTCAGGATTCTAACACTTGAATCACTCGCTGCGCTCGTGATTCAATCGTCATGAATCACTCCCTACGGTCGTGATTCAGTCGTTAGAATCCTTCACTTGCTCGTGATTCATCTACGGCCCTCGCTTTAAATCCGTCTTTTATTCACTAATTGCATAATATACTATTATCTAAGTATTTTTTTATTAATATGATAAAGCAAAAAATACGTATCTAATTATTTTTTTTATTAACTGACTGACGGACTACATAGAATTTCTTTTTTTTTACCCAGGCATTATCCCTATTGGTCAAAAGGTAGCTTTTGTCCTTGGGGTAAAAATATTAGATCAGTAATATAAGATATCCAGATGAGTCGGAAAGTATTCCTGGGTTATGGTGGTATTCCAGGTTGGGCAAAGTGCTATTGGGTTTTTCTACATGAAATTTCTTTGTAGCAGCCAGGAGTCTAGATTTGTGACCGGTTGATGGCAAAAGGCTCGCCCCCTATTCAAAATTCAAAAGTCATTTATTCAAACTAGGTTGAGAATCAGCACTTTTCGAACGTCAAAATTACATAAGACAGTCCCCCAAAACGCCCACCCTTCACCACTTCCTAGTGCGTTAGCTGGGAAGAAGAAGTGGCGCAACAAACTCCCCAGCAGTATTACATGGGACTTAAACATAACTGGCGAAATGTGGGTGTAATAGGTACACCTATGCCCAAGTCTTCGGGGAAATATTACGTGATGTTATGTCGGAAAGTATTGTATTATTATCTTAGGCAGTTTCCTCAGTCCCGTATTTTACAGTAAACATCTACAGGCTGATATGTGATTTTATGTAACGTAACTTATAATGAGTGAATGCATAAAATTTATCGCAGCATGAGGTGTTAATCGTTTGGCGTTACGTGGCTGAACTTCAAACACGCCAGAATGTGGCCATTGAATTCAGGATATGTGAACAGAGTTGTGATTAGAGCATGCAATACCGCAATATATTTATAAAACCGCGGTATCGCGGTATGGGAACTTGTAATACCGCGAAATTTGCAAAATTGCGAAATTCACAACTTACATTGACTACAAGCCTTATATTTAAGATAAATCATTAATGGTAGTTAAAAATGAAACAATGTAAGTTAAATTACAAATAACAATGTCAATCTTAACTTTTTAATTGAAAATATTTACGTAAAAAGCATAATATGTCAATTGTATCATCGTTTAGAGAACTTCTTACTTTATTACAAATGTACCCTGCAGCTGAAAATGCCCTTTCAGCTTCTACGCTCGTTGGTGGAATGCTTAGTTCGTAAGTGCGTATGTAGTCCGTTTGTTGATCGTCCAAAAGTTTTAATAATCATTGGACATAGTTTGCATTTGGCTGATTGACGATCTATAGATCGTAAAAAATGTTTCCACACTGTATTACCACTTTTAAAGTCTTTGAACTCGACACCATTAACGACATCTCGTGTCCCCACATCAACGTCTCTGGTCGGGGATATCCCGTCTCGGGGCTCGTTTTCACTACCGCGAAATTCGCATCTATAATTTCGCTTTTGCGGTATTGAAAAAATGCGCGAATTTCGCAAAATTTGCGGTAGCGGTATTGCGGTATTGCATGCTCTAGTTGTGATGTATAAGCCAACGTTCGCATGGACGTAAAAATATCGCGGCGGAATTTTACCGCGCACTGGATTTTTAACTCTCGGAGTAAGGCCGAACGTTGAGAATTCAACAGAGTGTATCCCAGCGCGTCGAAAAAACACACTCTTGGATTTTCAACTGTTGGCGCTGAGCTGAGCGTTGAAAATCCAGTGTGCGAAAAAATCCCGCCGCGGGAAAAAATCCTGGGCTAAGTCTGGCTATAACGAAGATTTATTTTCGCCGCTATATTTGGGAAAATCTTTGTTTCGTTTTGAAACAGTGCCCTTTTTTAAAACTTCCTTGCCGTTTCTTTCTCTTTTCGGTAATTTTATTTCAGAACTCGGAACATACGTATTTCGTTCCGCTCCACTGATAAATTAAGAAGTCTTCGGTAACTACTAGTGTAAGCCTAAAAAAAGTATTTGCAGTAGGCTCAGGTCTCACCTACTGCAATAACATTACCAAAAAGTAATAAAAAAAATTATGATAATTGAAAAAAATATTTACTAAAATAGATATAAAAAAAATTACATTTTTTATACCAAAATTTTCCCCAAATCCATTAAAATTTGCAAATTTTCAACAGGGGTCAGAAGTTAAGACATCCACTAAACGACAGTCGTCCGCACCCCATGTACTAAAGCTTCGTGCAGACCAGCACAACGCGACACCGGTTATTGTTATACCGTCAAGTTTTCTTAGAAATTGTTTTGTTCGAGTCTCGGCGTCGCGTCGCGCTGGTCTGCACGAAGCTAAACCCGGTAATACACGGCGAATTTTTTTTTTCTTTTTCCTGGCTTTTACCACATTAATAGCTCTTACTCCGTTGTATAATATCGATACTAACGTATGTACAATATGTATATCCGTATGACTGTCTAATAAGTCTGTATGAGTGTAGAAGTACTATCACTAGCAATCGCTTCGTCACCATTCTAATAAAAAATCCTCTCTAGTCCACTTGTTACCAAACGCGTGGTCACAACAGCTGCTAAAATAAAACCACGCCGAGTTTATGAGGATTAAAATAGCTCTTCCCGGTTTGATGAACTTGACATCAACACACCACCGTATATTATGAGCGAGTTTATGAGTTGGGAAAATACAAGTACCTACACTTTATTTAGTTCCGAGTTATTCTAGTATACCTAGTGTTTTATGGGTTGCGTCTTTAGTTTTTGGTCGCGACTTCGTGCGCTTGGACCTAGTTTATATCGCAATATACAAATTCATTCCCTTCAAATTTTATTTTCGCGACAAAAAGTAGCCTATAGATGTCCTTTTCCAAGGTCCCATCTATGTCTATACCAAAATTCATCAAAATTCAGCGGTTTAATCGTGAAAACGTAACACACACAGACGGAATTTCTTTCGCATTTATAATATTAGTATTCATAATCATATTCATATTCATTTATTTGCGTTCCACAAGGTAAAACAAGATGTTAACAAAAGGCTTAGAGCTAAGAGCCGTTGTAGACCCTGTCAGGGCACAGCAAAAATAATGGTTAGGTAGAAAGCTAAAAAAAAAACTGCCTATCGCAATCCACAGCTGGACATAGGCCTCTCCCAGGCTGCTCCACAACACTCTTGTCTTCCGCCTTCCGCATTCAGTCTGTCCCAGCCACTTTTTTAATACAGTCAGTCCATCTAGCTGAGCGGCGTCCCGCACTACGCTTGCCGATACGCGATCTCCACTCCAGGACTCGTCTGCTCCATCGGCCATCGGTCCTTCGACAAACATGGCCAACCCACTGCCACTTAAGCTTGATTACTCCGCTTGCTCTAGCTATGTCGGTAACTCCGGCTCTTTTCCGAATAATTTCATTCTTGATTTTGTCCTACTACGCTAAGTGCGCCGAACGCCTCTGGCTGTGATCCTCAGCAATACACACATCTATAGATTTCTACGTCAATAACAACCTCTTCTGCGAATACTTTATTTCTTATGATTTAGCTTTTTATCTCTCCTTTTAATTCGAACCTGACATCACTTTATTCATGTTATAGTAATGCAATTACCGATGACTTCACAGTCACACGCTTATCATACTAACAGGAAATATATTTAGATAATGTTTCTGTATGTAGTTCAATGTCGAAGGACTATATTAACAATATTGTATGAATTAGGTAGGTATTGAAATGAGTTTATGGTGTTAATCATGGATTTTCCATCCAAAATAATCACCATGATTCTCCTGCCCTAAAGCTACGGTCCGCAATTTACGGCGAATGACGTCACTGAAACGTTGATGATGAAAGTAAGTTGGTATGGTTTCCAAGAGAGCGTGGTTGATAAAGCAAACCCAAAGATTGAAATCGCTAGATTTACCGTACTCAGTCACAAGAAAAAGTGTCCATACTGAGAATAGTGAGCTAACACATGATTAAATAGCGTTTCCATGATAAACAAGTGTAGTCACTGCGTCATTGTGTGTCAAAACGAAACAGAAACGCGACTTTCTTTTGACGCGGTAGGGCGAATCTAACGATTTAAATCTTTGCCGCTGTCATCATTTTCATGACAGCCGTCATTGCGGCCGTCAAGAAACCGTAGCTTTATCCAAATTTATTTGTGGTCGGCGCAACATGTCTTTTTCTTCCATACCTCTCTATTAGTCGTCATCTCGGTAGTCGCCCCCTTTTGTAGCCATATTATCTTTCACACAGTCCATCCATCGTTTCTTTTGTCTTCCCCTACTCTTAAACCTATCTACATTCGTAGTTAAAACTTTCCTCACGACATTTTCCTTATGTTGATAGAAAAAAATGAGCGAGCCTTAGAGTAGTCGCATATGTGTAACATCTGACATCTCACCTTGGTAATAAGCAACATTGAAGGGGCCTTGTCAAGGTCGTTTCTGACAGCTAACTCTAGCACCGCGCGCGCTCATTGGTCAATTCAAATAGCGCGCGCTTCCCCGGCTTCCTGTAAGACACTTCCGTCCCTTTTCACGAAATAACTCCCAAAGATTTCCCACTCCACAGATTATAGGAAAGCGAGGGGAAAGATCTTACACATAAAAAAATGCAGCAGAGATCGGATTATTAACGGAAGAAAACGGAAGAATTCATACATGCATTTATTACCGACCTCAAAAATAATTGTAGGCTCGCTGGTAATTTTTTTCGTAACTACTTTTGATTTCGTTTTGATGGTTAATTTCGTGTATATATAAAAATATTATTTCATAATTTTGAGTTAATTTCTTTCAAAGCTGGTTTTTTTTAATTTTTATTATAATTCATTCTTGTCTTAGCTTCAGGTTTCTAATTAAAGCGCCTTGAAAAGTGGAAAGTCGGCCGAGTTATTTTTCTTGTGAACAGCCCGAGGGCCGTAAAATAGCTTTTTACTGGAATAATAACTTTTATTTTCTTAAAAACGGCTCGACGCTTTATGGGTCTGTCCCATTTCTGCTTATATTATTGGCTACCCTTCCGAAGGACGACTATTGAAGCTTATGTAAAATTCTGTAAAACATTTCTTGTAATAAATAATATGGGCTACATCATTTTTATCTTCTTTAGACTTTTTTCACGATCGTCTTCGTCTTTTCGTGTGGTTAGTGACTAACCAGAGGGTCTAGTGTGAGTTTTGTTTAACCATCTCGATTTTACGCATCGACCACGTTCGGCGCTCTGATTGGCCCTTCACTGGCCTTCACTGGTGATGGGCCAATCGGAGGGCCGAACGCGGTCGATGCGTAAAATCGAGGTGGTTAAACGAAACTCACACTACTAGACCCTCTGCTATCTAATTACGTAACACATTTTCGTAAACGTTTACGGCTAATCTGTTTCATTTTGACAGTTCAACAACATTCATTGCGTTATTTACGTTGTTGAGCAGATTTTTTTTTCGCCCTTTTGAAGCATTGAATTGGCATCTGTTTCAAAACGATTCAGATTCTGATTGATCGTGTATTACATACGTAATTAGGGTACTAGTGTCAGAGTTTTAAAGCCGCCCATGGGCCTCTGAGTTAGCTTCACATGCCGTCGAGAAATATCTCACAGGCATGCCGTATTTCATGATTATTTTTGTATGTACTCAGATAAGTATATGTTTTATCTATGTATGTATTGTGTTGAATGGGGTATCGTATTACCCAGTAACAGGGTTGTGAAGGTCAGATATACAGTCGCTCCAGCTGCATCTGGCTAGACTGGAAACCGACCCCAACATAATTAGGAAAAGGCTAGGCAGATGATAATGATGTATGTATTGTATATTTAAATGGTACTTACACCATAGACTATCTGCACGCTAGCATTACCACAATTGAAACGGGTTTTGTCGACGGAAGAATAGATAAAATGACAGATAAACGATCACATCTGCCATTTTGTCTATTTTTCCGTCGACAAAACCCGTAGAAAACCCGTTTCTATGGTTGTCATGCTACGCGTGCCGCAGTATTGTCTCTCCTTCTCCCTTAATCCATTCAAAGGTTGTATGTAAAAGATCGGTTTTAGCGATAAGACCGCCCATTGTGTCACTCTATGTAAAATTTCTACATTTTTATGTGTAATTTTTATGGTGTACATATAAATAGTATTCTATCTAGCTATCTAGGTTACAAAGTACTCTCTGTATTCAGAGAATAGGAAAGCCTTCAGCAAACAGTCTAGGTAAGGGAAGCTATTATCATTCTTATCATTCTACAAACATGTAGCTGTATAAATAGCGAGATAAGTTTATTTTCTCATGCACCTCATCATAGTGGAACAAAGGATGATTTTAATATTAAAATGTTAATTATTCTAAGATTTTTAATGACTGAAGTACCTACTGATAACTGACAAAGTTTGTCAGTTATCAGTAGGTACTTCATTCAACGGTTTTAAACCTAATGCCGTTGACCGTCCGCGATGGTTAACTTAGCGCAAACGTAATACCGGCAACCCTGCCGGAGGGTTCACTTCCAATATGTATGGCGGCATGGCGTATGAGTTCAATGGAAAGTGGGTGGAGTAGAAAGTGTGAGTTCAAACTCATTGGCTGTCTGGTAACTTTATTAAGAAAACGCTGTTGGAAATCTTCCTTTCCGTAAACTGAAAACAAAGCCAGTCATGTATGTAGGTTTAAGAAATGACATAGCAATCAAGTAGTTGCGGATAATAGGTCCAAAATGATTCTATGGACACCGATTCTCCTGTACATGAGACAAATTTTTCGTCGACGAGCGACAAAACGGTTGTTATGATTTATATCAGCTCCAACACGTTTCAAGTCGACATTATCATCAACTATTATAAATTCACGGATCCCGTTATATTCCTCATCCTCATTAAATCCCGGATTAGTCTCTTAACACCCACCACGGGAAGTAATCATGGTGTACTGTGTCCGTAGCCGAAAACCCGTCAACTGACTTTAATTTCTTTGTTCCCCTCCTGCTAGGTTTAATTTAAAAACTCTTTTCGTCGGCCATAAATTCGTCAATTGTTTCTTTATCCGGTCCGTTGTCCGTTGTATCCAATCAGTCACCATAGGAAGACAGGTTGGACGGTTAGGCGTGTGTTGCACACGATCAATTTAGCGTCAGGTTATTCTGGACTTACTACCGGACTGATGCTTCAATTTTTTTTAGCATCATTTCGAGAGGAACACAATACAATAAGATTGCAAAAACGAAAGTTTACCAAAACAATTTCTTCTTCAGCTATACAGAGGTTCAGGTCTTCATGTACTGAATCCAAGCTAACATTCGCGTCGATGACCCTGCTACTCTGTGTAGCCAGTCAAGTCTACTGCTGGAATTTCCGCCCACTTCCGGACTTCCCGGAATCCGATCTAGCTGCAAATTTTGAACACCGGCCGATGTATTCTGTTATAAGTTTTCACGGTGAAATTTTACGGAATAGACCGGCTGATATTTTTTTAATTAAATTCAACAAATTAATATTATTGTGGCGGCATCGCTACTTGCGAACCACACATCACACTGACGTCACGAAATCCTGCATCGCGCAAGCAAAGTTTTCCGCGCGATCAGCATAATATACTTATAACTTCCCGTCATCAATCTTCGGGCACCTGCCTACAAGACACGACACCCGTCTGGTCGGAGGATCCTCCTTTTTCTATAGAGGATGAGTGAACTTTACACCCTGTTCCTCATACCTCTATACTGGTGAAGTGGTGACCCCGACGTGATCACTTGCGTTACGTCAATGTGATGCGTAGTTCGTATGTGGCTATGTAGATGCCGCCAAAGTTCAACTAAGCAAAGCTAATACAGGCAAAATTCTCGGTATCTTGTCAACGTTGAACTGACGCTTGACTGAACTGTCAGATGTGACCATAGGTGAATACGACATAGGAAGGCAGTACTTAGGACGTACACACGTACAATATACAAGTTGCTATGTAGGTAACTATCTATCGTTGTTTGGAAGTAATTTGGTTATTCCGTTAGTTTATACCTGGCCGTTGTCAGAAAATTGCTGTCATCCTTTGAGGAAGATGCGGTGGTGTGTCCATGGATTCGTTTGATGATGTGTTAAGTTTGTTACATAGATAACCATAGTTTCGCTTGAACAGAATACGTTCTATAAGAAAATACTTGTTTAGTTAAGTACGGTATTGAGATTCAAATGATTGACGATTTTAATGACTTTGTCGGCTTGGCTGTCTCGTTGATTACACCCAACCACAACTGGTACTGTTGAGCGCGGGTATCTTGGATTCGATTTGCGGGTCGAGTAAAGTGATTTTGCGATGAGAAAATTCTCAGGGTCTGCTTGGAGTCTGGATTAACATGTTCACTAGCCCTCCTGGAAGGTTCAATCAAATCGCATATGCGATGCCGGGAGCCCTCACGGAGGGTTTATTTTATATAGTAGGTTTTTCTTAGCGAATTCGGTATTATAAACTGTGAAAATAAAATCAATTGTATATTTTAACAAGATTTGAAACGTAATGCCGGAGACTCCTCGTGGAGACAATTTGTCAAATATGTATGGTGCCATGGCGTATGAGCTCTATGGAAAATGGGTAGAGACTTGTATAAAAACTGGCGAAATGTATGAAAATATCAATACTACCTATAGGTACGTTTTATAATGTGGTCTTTCAAGGACGTATGTGATCATCAAAAATTCCTCTTAACAAAACATCAATAAGCTACTAAACATTGCGCAAGATTATTTTTTTGACAGCGCATCGCTAACTGATCCGCCCGTGCGAATGTTTACCTTCTAGTTAGCGCCATCTTTAATTGTTCGTGGACAAGCTTCCTGCTCAGCTAACGATGTTCTCGGGCTTTTATTGAGGTTTAAAAGTAGGTTGTTATCCGGGTTAAGGTGGTGTAGTATTTCGCGACATCTCTTGACCAGCCACTGCTTTATCAGCGTCTACGGACGCAATGCGCACGTTACATAACAGGCGAATGCTTGTCAGTCAGGAAGGCAGTAGGTAATGCTCAAAATCGAATTTGTAATGTGACATTACAGGTGAATGCTCCCGGTGAGGGAGCACCTTTACACCATCAGATCTGGCCACAGTCTGCCGTTCGTAAAAGAAGATCTGCTTATAACGTGCACGTTTCAATGAACGGTCAAGATGCTTGTCTCAATTACCAGTTACATACGTTAGTACTACAAATATCTTCTAAACGTAGAAGGACGCCGCATCGCCGGTCGAAATCTACACCCCCTGCACTAATACATTCTGTGCTGCAGCATGACAACCACAGACAAGGGTTTTCTACGGGTTTTGTCATTGTTTATCTGTCATTTTGTCTATTCTTCCATACGACAAAACCCGTTTCTATTGTGGTCATGCTAAGCGTGCAGGAAACGTCTTGGAAGCTTTTCTGCTACGTAGCATAATCAACCTATAATGTTCCCACTGCTGGGACACGGGCCTCCTCTCTGTTAGAGGGAGTGGGCCATACCACGCAGGCCCAGTGCGGATTGGTGGATGTCACATGTCTTCGAATTTTTGGTTCTAGGACATGTCGGTTTCCTCACGATGTTTTCCTTCACCGTTTTGAGAGCAGTGGTGATGAAATAATTTACACAAAGTAAAGCGCCTGTCTGGGTTTAAACCTACGACCTACAACTCGTAAGTCGCGGCCGTTACCAGTGCTCTGAAATGCGCTACCGAAACTCCGAAAGAAAAACCGCCCAGTTTTGAACGACCACCAACGACACCCCACACCATGGGGGAAGAGAAAAGAAAACATCCCCACTTTACGTGTAAGGGAGATACCCAAAAATATATTTTTTACCACTGTCGGCGTGATTAATAAGTATACCCATGGCAAATTACAGCTTTCTAGTACTAACAGTCTCTCAGCTAAACCGCGGACAGACAGACAGACGGACATGGCGAAACTATAATGCTGGCACTACACTTGGCGTATTTGCGCAAATATTCGCTTTATTTCGTTAATACAAACTGAACTTTATTTCAAAACTTTTAAGGCATATTTTATATCACCCAAGTAACGCGAATATTTTGACAAATACGCCAAGTGAAGTGCCAGCATAAGGGTTCCTTGTTGACTACGGAACCCTAATAAATGGAAAACCTTGAAAACAGTTACTACCCGTAAAACGGGAAACTAAGAATTGCTATAACCTCTTCGGTTATATTATTTCGATTACCGAAACTGCTAAACGTTCATTAATTAACCTTAACGTTAAACAGGCATGTACTATGATTAATATGCTCACTGACATTATAAATCATAGTTCTGTCAGCTCGTTTAAATGTGTTTATGTCGCGAACGGCTGAGCTAATTTTTATACGTTTCTGATTGGATTTTGAATGGGCTTGTTACGAAATATTAATAATCAAATCGTTGTAATGGAAGTTTGAACTCCTTCATTATTAGGTACTTATTTTGAAGTGCGCTGATGACTTCTTCGTTAATTCTTCGGAATATGATGAGCGTGAGAGATCTAGTTCACAACATAGTGACAAACAACTCGGTGCCTTGAGTTTCGTTAAAAAATGTTCACAGTAAATTAATCTTTATGTTAACATCGCGAAAGTTCATAAGAGGATGAACCCTCTTATGAACTTTTCGTCGTTTCCATACCATGTACTTATCCGATTAGTTGTGCGTTCCCGGATTTTTTGGAATACCGGGATTTATATTAACAAAAAGGAAATTAAGAAGCCGCTTCTATAATTTTAGGTAAATATGTAAGTATCCGATTATCCAATCTCTGGTTGTAAGTACCGTATATACGTTCATATGCATTTAATAAATAGCTGTTATGTTGACGTAACAAAAAAACACTTCCATTTTATTTATTTGTATTTATAGAGTATTTTTGCAGACCAGGACTGTCCAGACAACGGCCCGCGGGCCGCATGCGGCCCGCAGCTTGTTTTTATGCGGCCCGCGACGCATGTTTTAAAGTGTAAATTAATCAGAAAATAGTTTTGTACATAAATAGTTTGGATAATAGAATTCTTTGTCAAATACTTTATTCTAAGTATAGATCTTCACTCTCAGATAAGTCACTTCATGCAATGCGTCTGGCAACAACGAATGTTGACGTTGATATCGATATGATTGTTAAAGATAAATTAACGGAGAACCAATAAACGTATAAAGAATTACTTGAAAACTGACAATATTTGTTTCTACGGCCCTTCAGCTTTTGTAGTCAATTTAATTAGCTCGCGAAGGTGTGTAATTTGGACAGCCCTGTTATAGACAAAACAGTGAACACGCGACAAGCAGTAAAGAGTACCTACTACAGTAGTACTGTAATACTAAGAAATAAACTTAATTGTCGCAGCCTGCATAAAGCTTTGTGCAGACCAGCGCGACGCGACACCGGTTATTGTTATACCGTCAAATTTTCTTAGAAATTGTATTGTTCGAGTCGCGTCGCGCTGGTCTGCACGAAGCTTAATACGTCAACAATCACTTAGCACAATGGTGCAATCAAATGATAGCTATTGTTTTCACGACAGACGTTGATTCATGAAGTTAGGTAGTAAACGGGGTTATCGGGCCACGGTGGAGTAATAGTGGATAATATTCCTTCTAGGGTTATATAGCAAAATAATGCCCCCACCACTTGGGAATCCCTGGTTTAAGAGCTACCTTGGCCACAGTGTAACTAATTTCAGTGGTTCGACATCCAAACATTCGACTGGAGCAGAGAGATATGTATTTTTTTTTAAATATAATCGTCTTATAAAATGCTGTTGTAAGATCAGTGATCTTAGTCAGTCTATTAGATTCCTATAAGACGTTTAGTGTTATAAGTCGATTACTATGGGAGAATTTTGCTACTTGGGACTGCCTCTGCATGATGGCTCTGCGACAACGCTGACGTTGACCAACTGTAAAGCTTCTTGCAGACCAGCGCGACGCGACGCCGTGACGCGACTCGAACAATACAATTTCTAAGAAAACTTGACGGTATAACAATAGCCGGTGTCGCGTCGCGCTGGTCTGCACGAAGCTTTAGGCGGCATCTCCATGGGCCAGAACATCGTGGCGATAGTCTCGTCGTGCCATCAAATTCAATAGAAACTCTATGAATCAATGACTCAATTTCCACACGACGATAAATCATCGCGACGATAATTTGAAGCGTGACTATCGCCGTGATTTTCTCGTCTGTGGTGATGGCGGCTAAGGTAGTTAGTTAGACTGTGGCTGCCTAGTGGTGTGACCGTCGGAATCCGACGGTCGGACTGCTAAGTCATAGGTCTTGAGTTCGAACCTAAGCCACGCACCTCTGACCTTTCGGATTCATGTGTGTATTGTATAATTACCACTTGCTTCAAAAACGGTGAAGGAAAACATCGTGAGGAAACCGGAATGCCTTTTTTTTTTGGGTGGGAAATTATCAAATAACTTCTCCGGAGGGCGTGTCAACCCACCCGTGTTCCTGCAGTTGCCTATATGTTGGCAGGAAAAGTCGAGAAAGGAAAAGTCAAAGTCAAAAACCAGGAAAAGGAAAAGTCGCGGAAAAGTCCGAAAGGGATACTGTGGTTACAGTATCCCTTTCTGACTTTTCCGCGAAACCGAAACCAAATGCGAGAGATATTTCTCGACGGCATGTGAAGCCAAGTCACAGGCCCGTGGGCGGCATAAAAACTCTGACCCCAGGTTAGTCACTAACCACACGAAAACGAATAGGAAAAACCTGCATTAAGATGCAGTAGGTACCTATACGGTAAAAAAAACTGCACATTTCGTAAATTCGGTACCGTATACCGTAGGTACCTATTATTACGAGGTCAACTGCCAAACCTCTCAAGGTGTTTTGCTAAGTACTAGCACATTAACTGAAAATATTACAGTTACAATTTTTTTATTACTGCACGTGAACAATGAACCAAATATGTGCATTACATAAACAGTGAATTTGTTTTGTGTGGCTAGGAGAGCAGCGGTGCTGACTAGCGCGACACCGGTTACTGTCCAACGGTGAAGTTTTCTTAGAGTCGCGTTGCGCCGGTCTGCACGACACTTTAGGGTTAAAAAAAAAAATACCAGCCTGTTATTGTCCCACTGCAGGGCAAAGGCCTCTTCTCATACATAGAAGGCATGAGCATTGATCACCACGCTAGAATGAAGTAGGTAAAATAATCAGAGTGAAATAAACCGATCGATCCTAAGTACCGATCCGTTTTTTCTATAGGCAAAAGGAAAATGGAAACAGGAACCTGCAGTTCTCATCAGAGGCAAAAATTTGCTGTCATCGGTCTCTTTTCAATAGAATTAGTGGTGAGAAGATGTCAGCAATTTTTTCAGTGTGATTAAGTAAGTTTAGATGCGGGTGGCGAAAGTTTTGCCAGAATTCAAAAGTACATTAAATACAATTTTTTACAAAAGACTGCTTAGTTTTGTTTTTTTTAACATGAAAGTGACGTGGATCTTAATAAAAATAAAAAAATTGTCCACACCTACAATCAAGACCTTACCAAAGGCAATCAAACACCATTCTTAGGTTTCTATTTCCATTTCAACCTAGAAAAAATAGGTAGTTACTTCATAGGCAATTTTCCTCATATCATAATTCCAAATGACTGCATTACGGCAGTACCTTGACCATCAACTCGCCGAACAGGCGCACTTACCGCTCGTTTCACAGCCCCACATAATGACGGCGGGCGATTCTCATGTTCCGCTCGGCATGTTTTGACTAACCTGTGCATTTCACACGATGCTCATACTACACAGTGCTCGCAGGTGGAATACTAAGCGCCATTTTGTTTGTAGGTCAGGGTCTACGTCAAGCTATATCTTTTTTATAACTTTAACCTGTAATGTTGTTTTTTTGAATGATTTATTTAATTTACGTGTTTTTGTTGTTTTTGTTGTAGTGTCAAGTATGTTTGTGCAGGTATGTGGGGTGGAAAATTAAATAAAATGTAGAATAACTGGATCAGATTTAGGTGTACGGCTGACACTAACTAAACATTACGGAAAATTAAATAAATATATATTTACACCCCCGCACTCCTAAATCCGTCCATTTCCATTTTCGGTATAAAGGCCTCAAACATCAAAATAATGATTGATAATATTTAATGAGTTTTTATGTAGTTGCCATCTTGGCCGTCATTTTGGTGTAATCATTGTTCCCAATTTGAATTCACGACCATTTGAAAAGTTATAGACCCTTCAAATAAATTGCTGGGTGGCTCGATTTAGGAGTCCGGGAGTGTACCTCATCAGAAAAAAAACAACTCGCATCCGTTATATTAATGAAAACAAAAAATTCAAATATAAAGATTTTTAAAGATTTTACAATCAAATGCGTGATAAGATAAATTGATAAGATTAAAAGATTTCAGTTGTAGCTCCTGAGATTCTTCGTGATCATTCTGTTCCTGTGGAAGGTCATCTTACTGCCATTCGTTGTAATGTTATGCTGACTGTGCAAGCGCATGTTCCTTCTTCGTTCGGTATTTACAGTGGAAGTTAAATGTTAAGAATATTGGCATAAAATAACATTATTTTCTTTGTATTTATTATACTAATACAAAGAACCCGCCTTATACAAAGCTTCAAAAAAATCTTGCTTGAATGACTAGTGTCGCTATCTACCGGGCGTTGCAATAAGCAAGCAGTTAACGCTAGCAGAGAGCGTGAAGTGAAATAATGAACGTTACTCAGCTCTCCCGTAGTTCGCCGTATGGAAAACAGATGGCGTTGTATTTAAATAATTTTATTGTGAGAGAATGTGAATGCTAATTTTTATTTTCTTTATTTTTCGGGTAATGGCGCGTTATTTTTTTGTTCGGAATTATATAAAAAATATTGGTCAAAGAATCACAGAAGAAAACTTAGTAAGTTTATATTGTTAATAGCAATGATTAAATAGGGATTAAGCAGGTTTTAGGTAATTATAATATTACATTATGTAAATTAATAGTGAGGGTTTAAAAATATCTTATCATAGCTTTACGATTTCTCAAAATTAATTTAAGTATTCATAAAGGATTGAATCGATATCGTGAACCAGCCGAATCGATTAAGGATTTTACAGGCATTATCAATTTCTCGGTAAAGTATCTATTATAATAAAAGATTATTTTCTAGCAGTATCATCTTTTTGCTTAGAGAGTCACGTAGGCCATAGGTACTCTGGCCATATTATGACCATTGACCGAACAGATTTTATTGCAAACTACCTTTTGCCCGCGGCTTCGTTTGCGTGGCTGTCGGAAAATATACCACGGGATATATAGTTTTCATAATAACTCTATTGACTTACGCGGCGCACGCCAGTAAACCTCCCAGTCGGCTTGATTTTTTTCCGACATCTTCAACAATCGTTTTAATATTTCAGCTAATTTACACAAAACTTTAATTAATTATACACCTTGAGCTTCTTCATGAGTCACTCCGTCCATTGGTGAAAATCGTATGAAAATATGTTCGATAGTTTTAGAGTTTATCGCGTTCAGACAGACAGACGCGGCGGGGGGACTGTTTTATAATTATGCAGTAACGTATGTACATTTTATGTACTAAAATAATTATGGTAACCTCAACTGGCTGGATATAAACTTGGAATAAAAGGTAAATGTGGTTATTATTTGTTATTTTAATGTTGACCACACACGAAGTGAGACTGTCTGGTATTTTGCTTATCATCACGCTATGGACCTACCTACCTATAAGTAGGTAACTTACACAAACTAATATTATAAACGCGAAAGTGGGTTTCTCTGTTTGTTACGCTGGGACCGAATCTGGGGGTCTACTCCGAAGCGTTAACTCCGAACTATCGGGCCGAACGTTCGGACGTTTCCTACTACGAACTTCATTTTGTTTCGGTCGGTCGGTTCGGATTCGACCGAACTTCATTTTGACGTTTGTTGTATCGTAAACCCTACTCTGAACGAGAAAAGTCTGACCGATATATTGAGTTTGACAAGAGTTGCGTCGTGAAATTAATGTCAAAATTCACGACAACAAAATAGCTACCTTTTGAGTATCGTAAGTATGGAATTTAATTAATTATTACAATTATCTTGAGTTTTATATTAGTTTCAAGTGTTAAAGTGAATGTGCCTTATTTAAAATTGTAGCGAAATGGCATTACGTATGTATATGGTGGAAGAGGCTCTCAGAGAAGAGCGTTTGGAACGCAGAAGGAATCGCAGACGACTTCGTGACTCCTTCAACACTAATTTAGTGCCCGACCTTGAGTTTGTAGCTAATTACAGACTCAGTCGAGCACTGTACGAAGAACTCTGCCAGGATATAGTGCCCCTGTTACCCCGGAAGCGTAATCGCCGTGCAATTGACCCTGCTACAAAGGTATTTTTGTTACACAAAACGTAGACTTTTTTGTACTATAATAACTATCATATTATTAGCAACATAATAAAAATTAATCATTCTTAAATTTTAGATACTTGTTGCCTTGAATTTTTACGCTCGGGGCAGCTATCAAGGATCTGTAGGGCAGAATGATGATGCTCCAATGGCCCAGCAAACCGTCTCCCGATGTATACGAGAGGTCTCATTTGCAATAAATACACCCGATATAATCAGAAAATATATTAAATTTCCACAAAATGCAAGTGAAAGGAATGTCATCAAGAGGAAGTGAGTTTGAAAGTTCATTAATTCTAATACCTATAATTACTTACAAAGTTTATATGTAGTGAGGACAATTTTTAGAAAGAACATACTGTAAGAAATATAAATTAAAACTATATGATGGGAGAATTTATATCCGAGATATCTTAGCTGCCTTTAATGTAACTTTTGTTTCAAATTATGTTTTTACTTTTCAGATTTTATGGAAAATCTAATTTACCGGGTGTGATTGGGTGTATTGATTGCACACATATTGCTATTGTGAGGCCCAGTGAGCATGAGGAGCGGTTCTTCAATAGAAAACATTTCCACTCCATTAACACCCAAGTGGTAAGTCATTTCTTGAAACAATTACTAATTTTTGAAGAAACATGATACATTCAAATCAAATCTTTTTATTGTGGGCATAGGTTATACAGACAGATAGGTAAATTACAGTTCCATTCAAAGAGTCATAAGAGTATGTTTTCCAGATATGCGATTCTGACTGCGTTATCCTAAATGTGGATGCAACTTTTGGTGGAGCCACGCATGATGCTTTTATCTGGTCGCAATGTGAGATCAAGGGGCATCTGGAGAGTCTCACGGAGACAACATACCTGTTAGGCAAGTATAAATTAGATGTACATTTTTCAAATGCACTATACATAAATACCTGGACTGGTGGCGCCACTGTCACCTCGTTAACAACAGCTCCGTATTAAATAATAATTAAAAATAGTTTCTGTACATGTTAAGTATTTTGAAGTGGCTAACTAGTGAAAGTGGACTTCAATACTCAAACCACATCGTTATCTAGTGATAGTATTTACAAACAATGAAGTGCTGTGATCATCTGACTTAAAGATCATACCTGACTGTGTGCGATTCCTTCTAATAGTTATTTTCAACAAGCAAGAACATACATCGTGAGTAATAACTTACAAATCTATAATTAACTGCTATAAAAAGGAAAATGTGAATTAAAAACTACAAATAAAACCTAGTGGGCAATAGTGGAATCAACGATTTGAACTACGTACCGTTACGAAGAATTGTTCCCGAAATCGATTGTAGATGGCTGCACGTTCTTTGTCAAAAATCAATAAGCTCTATTACTGACACCTACCTGGGAATAGCTGAATATCCAAGTCAGCAGCTATAAATCGAAGCTATCAAATAGATGGCAGCACTTTGTATGGGACTTTGCAGATATCTGGCAGTGGCACCTATCAGTAAATAGCTGAACCTTGAAGCAGCAGACTCGACTAATGAATTAAGGAAATCATTTGAAACAACCGCTTCAGTAGTGACCCCTATGGTGCGATAGCGGTAACACGATTGCATGATAACTCAATCGATACATGCTAATTGTCTCCACACCTAAAAGAAGGCAGCACAGCCATTACCAGTAGTTCCCATCTACGAGTAAACGAGGGCGTTACATACAACGCATAATGGATCTTGAACAGAACATCACATATCGCACTAGCAAACCCCAACGAGCAAGCTCACTTGACGACCTCTCAAGAAGTGGGTCTGCTCTTTTTGATACCACTATGATGAGCCTCCCGAACACGTCACTTAACGAAAGTCAAACAGTCATTGAATTAAATGAGAAAATAATTGAACTCACAAACCAACTGATGAGTGCTAACAATGAGATTGAGAACCTAAACACTGAGAACTTTCGCTTGAAGTCTGACCTCAACAAGAGCTTGAAAGTTGTCGAAACATACAAAAAACTTAGTTTAACAGATAACACAAATCTAACACCAAATCGGAATAAGAAGAGTAAAGCTGGAAAGTCTACCCCAAGCAAAGAAAACAATTCTTTGCAGAAATTCCACCAGGCGACACAAACTGATGATGTAGTTTCACCTGTCAAAATATCACAACATCACGAATCAGCAGTACATTCTGAAGCAGAATCTCGGCATTGTTTACAGACACAAACGAAAACATCTACCCTCGACATGCAAAATAAAACAAAAACGACTACCCCCAACAAGCAAAGTAAACCAATTACTTCAATAACAAACCCTAAACATAAACAAACATTACAATTAGGAACGTCAGATTGTCAGATATGCATCTTGAGTACGAACAACAAGAACAAAGTAAGAAACATAGCAGAAACGACACTTACTAAACACTCTAAAAACATATGTCATTATGTAATGCCGAACTGTCAAACCGAACAGTTATTAAGTGACATTGACAACAAATTAAAAGATTTTACCTGTCATGATTTTTGTATTATATTGATAGGGGAGGAAGATTTCAACTCAACAAAGGACTATTTCGAGCTCGGACTGTATATTCGGATGGCCCTACAAAAAACCACACATACTAATATTATACTCTGTGCTCCGACATATAAATTTACTCACTTTAAAACTATGTACAATTGGAGGATCGAATTATTTAACAACCTACTTTATTTAGACACATTGACAAATGAGCATGCATACTTTCTGGACTCAAATAAGAATCTGTCAAATGATTATACGATGTTTTCAAAACGTACTGGAATGATTAATAACTTTGGCATGCATACAATTTTCAAAGATATTGACAACTTTATTCAAGGACTAAAAACATATGACCTATTTACCCAAACTGAAGGCACTTGTAAAAGATGCAAAGGTTATAATTTTAATTTAAGTAAAATATGTAAGTGCAATAATGCTAATCCTGAACAAACATTAATGAATGATGATTTTATACAAAATACGACTTCTAACATTGATAGTAATTCTAATTTTTTTCTCGTATAACTATATATTTATTTTACATCAGAATATTAATGGTTTAATAAATAAATCGGATTTATTTGCCTATCACTTACAAGAACTTTCTCATGACGGTAAGCCATTGGACATGGTTTGCATAACAGAACATAATATGAAGGATGGTGACGATGTTCACCTACATATACCTAACTTTAGACTTGCATCCTCCTCAAATAGAAATTCTCGAAATGGGGGGGCGTGTATTCTAATTAATCATAAACATAAATTTAAAACTATAGATTTAAAGGAATACTGCTGTCCTAATTACATCGAATGCTGTGGAATTGAAATAATAGAACACAGGCTAAATATTATATGTATTTATAGATCACCAAAGAATAGCATAGATGCTCTAACCACATTTTTCTATAATTTCGAAGGTATGCTACAAAAAGTCTGCACCAATAACAATAAAAAAATTGTGATATGTGGTGATTTTAACATAGACACTCTAAAAAAAACACGTGTTGCATCACAATTCGAAAATCTACTATTGAACTATAATTTGAAATTGAGTGTTAAACAACCTACTCGGATAATTAGTGGTACATGTATTGATAATGTTATACATAATATTAGGGGCAGTAAAGGTGAGGTTTTAGAGCTGGCTTTATCTGATCATACAGCACAAATCGTGAAATGTCCAGTAAATAAAACATATACAATTACTCATTGGTACTCACTAAAGCGAGATTATAGCTTGGAAAATATAAACAAATTTAAAAATGCTATACATAGCCTAACCTTTAATAACGTTTATGAATGTCTAGACCCTGATGAAGCCTTTAACGAATTTAACATTTTATTTAAACTTTTCTATGATTTATGTTTCCCCATAATTAAAATTAGGATCTCTATTAGAAAGAAACTTAACTGGGTGACAAAAGGTATCAAATTGTGTTGTAAACGCAAGCGAGACATGTTATGGCAATTAAGAAGACATAAAACTACGGAAAATAAAGAAAAACTAAAGTCGTACACTAATCGGCTCAAAAAAATTTTTTACTAATCACTAAAATCTTTATTTCCGTTCCTACTCAAATTAACCTAACGTTAATTAAAACTATCCCAAAATTACAACTAGAACGAATCTCAATTATTTATAAATAAAACAAAAAATCAAAGCGGGACCAAATATATATTTATAGAGCAATTGCATTCGATAGTATAAAAATTATAGTTAAAAAAAGCAAAAACCGTCATTTGTACTAAAAATCCAACATGAAAAAAATCGCGGGGTGCTTGATAACAGCTGGCATGAATTTCATAAAGAATCATAAAAAAAAAATAGAACACCCTACTTTTTTACATGTTGAACATAATTTTGACATTGGAAGATTATGTTTTTAGATTTTTTAAATATATTTTCTTATACTCTTGATTGCAATTGCACTTTGATCTGCTGCATATGCCCGCACAACTCGACAACAGCCATCTTTATGCCAGCTAGTTCCACGTTTCTTTGTTCTTCAAGGATCAATCGACGTTCCTCTGATCTAAAAAGTCTGTCCCGCACAGAGCTTCCAGCTTGAAGAGACTCAGGACGCCGTCGGGATTCTCTGCGCTGTCGTGTGGCTGTAAAATGACAGACCATTAGCTCGACGTGCTTGTATGACCAGTTAATTTTAACGGCGTTCGTGTATGACCCTGTGTACCGTGGACGAAGCAAAAGGAGTATGTAAGGATCGTAGCAGGTGGCGTTCTGTAGTTTCTGCTTACCCCATGGGAACAAGGCGTGAGTTTATGTATGTATATATCGACGCCCCCAAGCAATAAGTCAGTAATCGTAAAACTTAAATTTTACAGGAGAAATGTTTTTCTGTTTTTGTTGAATAGCTTTTAAACTTTTGTATTGATACGTAAAGATACTTTTCTCGACATAATTTCGTTTTTAAATTTCCCTACAATAAAAGTGTTTTTCATGATATCTCCGTAAATATCACTACGAAAAATGTGAAATAAATTACTAAGATGTATCCCAACCCATAGGTTCTGAATTTGACATAACAATAAAAAGTCCATAATAGCACATTACCGACTTATTGCTTGGGGGCATCGATATGTTTTAAAGCTTAACTTTACAGTACCTACTTTATAGTATGATTGCCTGTCACATCCTTTTTATACAACATCAGTATAAGCATAACTGCTTGGCAGCAAAAATAAGAATGGGTTGTGTACTCATATTTATGTTACATTAGTATTTAATTAAAATCAAAATCTAGCTAAAACAAGGTATATGAAAAATCAATAAGAAAAGATACTAATTAAATGCTTACATTAAAATTAAACAATGACACTTACAAGTAAGTTGCCTTCGTGTTGTTGAGGCATTGCTGACCGGTGGCGCTGAAGCTTGTTGGCTTGTTTCTTGCTGTGTCTGTGTTTCTGTTGGCAAAGATGTGCAAAGAATAAGTGTACAATAAAGTAGGTTAACAAAACAAAATTAACTAAAGAGTACTAAGCACAAAGTAAGTGCTTAGAAGTTTACGAGTTCATAAAAACAAAAAATACTTTTACCTTAGTATAACAAAAAAAAAACTAATTTAGCTGAAGGTAATATTAAGATAGTGTTGTGTTGGTTTTAATGTTTATAATAACACAACAAAAATAAATTAAAATTCGTAAATAATTCTGTGTATTATAATGAAACTGGAATATTATTTAGTTGCACTACATACCATTTAGTAAAGAAAGGTCTTCTTGGTTGGATGGCATACAGGTAGAGGCAGCAGCAGCAGTATATGTCTCTTGAGATGGCTGGAAAATAAAATATGTGATTTGAGATAAAGCCACATTATTTTATTTTTCTATATAAATTGTCACTGATCACCAGGCCACAGCTACACTTTTGTATTGAAAAATTAAATATATTACTTTTAATAGACAGAAAAACAAATAAAAAAATACTTACATGCTCAACAAAAGCTTGTGATCTTGCCGAGGTCTGCGGTTCACCAAATCCATCTCCCATTATGGAAACTATCTTAAGTTCCCATTGGGAGAGTGAAGGAGCCGTTGATGGTCCACCTCCTGTGGCAGACGCAGACCGCCGTGCAGCCGCTGCTGCCTTTTTTGCCAGATGTTTTTTATCTGTCCACACCTAAAATAAATTAACAAATAATTAAATTAAATTAGTATAATTTTAATTGCACACTCACACTCTCATACAATTTTTTTTTGTATAAAATCTAAATTAGTCCTATCAGAAAATCTGTTTAATTTTAATACCTAGTCACAATCAAGCATTGTATAATATGGCACAGATATAAAAAAAAAAAAACTAGACTGTTCATAAAAACATGTATGTATGATTGTTCTTGTCAATTCACATAAAATTCTATAAGTAATTTAAATTGACAAAATTAAGCTCAACAGACAGGTAATGCAATAAATATGTATTTAATTAAAATTATTTAGATTGCATCCAACTACAATAGCGACTGAACGATGAACATTAAAATAATGTATTGCAATGTAGAACGTATGATATTTGTGTAAATCTTACATAGACACTTAAGCACTTAATAAATCAATTAATGAAAACTTACTTTTTGCCACTGTTTCGTAGTTTTGGTGCACCCGCCCATAGCATTCAGCGTGGTGCAAATTTCCTCCCACAGTCGATGACTCAGCGTACGACCGTCGATACTCCTCAAGCTGCCTTGAGCCAAATCTCGATGCTCCTCAAGGAAATTGAGGAGAGCATCAATTTGTGCCGCTGTTGGTCCAGACATGGCGACTTGTTCTTGCAGAGTGTTTGTTCATAACTTTTATTTCCAATCTTCCAAAATACGAACATGAGAAAACTATAAACCCAAGGGGCACTTAACTATTATTTAACTTGGTTTTTGTTGACATCTCATAACTTAACTTGAACACTTTACACTTCAGTCAGCACTTGACGACAAACGACCGAAATACGGTTATCGCTATACTTAACGATAGAGACAGATGAGATTTGGTTTGAGTTTCATTTTTTTCCATAATTTTGCAAGAAAACATCTCAAGCACCCCTTGTTTGTTTACTTGCCATCGCTTGACTTTTTTATTTTGACAATCGGCAAAGGCATCGTCGGCGTCAAGTCAAGTCGACTACAAATATATTGTTTATTTGAGAAATATTACAATGTTCGTAGGTATAAATACTGAATCAAAAGCAAAGTTCAATTTCCTTATTATAGAAATATATTTTAGTGTGTAATTCAACAGTTAAATTATATCTAAATGAATACTAATGACTAATAAAAACATATCCGAAAAACGTTCAACTCTAGCACTACATTTCGTTCGGTCCGACACTCCACCGAACATTGACTATGGTACCGACCGATCTGAGCCAAACCGAACTTTGTTCGTAGTAGGACAACAATGCAAAGTTCGGTCGTGTGTCGGTCGGTCCCGAACATTCGTATGTGTAATTTCAGAGTAGACCCCCTGAGTCCATCGTGACGAAGCTTCGCACAGCACGACAAACGGCTTTTGTCGACGGAAGAATAGACAAAATGACAGATTCACAATGACAATCTGTCATTTTGTCTATTCTTCCGTCCGAAACAACACAACTGAAAAAACTAAGTATAACTTTGTAAATCTAGTTGCTAATATTGTGTGGATAAGAAATTAAAAGGCTTTTTTATTATTTACTTAATACATGGGACTTGCTGGCGAAATCGGCCAAGCCTATTGCCATCAGCCGAGCACAAATCTAGACTCCGCGCTGCTACTGAGAAATTCCACACGGAAAAACCCAATAACACTGCTCGTCCTGGGAAAACAATAAAAATTAAAGAGGTTTAAGACGCAGATTATATGCCAGTGACCTTGAGTGGTTAGCTTGCGTGTTCTGTATTGAGCTCACGCAACGCGTCGTACGTCCAGCCAGTAATAGGACTCGCCCATCAAGGAGCGCTGTCTCTAATTAGACGCATTATTAATTTATTATACATAAAACAAAAGGTAATAGCTTAATAGGTTAATAAAGCACATATACTAAAACATCAATAATTAAATTATCTTTAAAATGGAGAAGCTTTCAGAAATATACGCTTGATAGATTTCTTTTATCCACGTTAGACATAACATTACGAATTAATTTCACTATGTAATGTAAACATAATCTAAAATATTCATATATTAAGTTATAAAGAAAATGCTCGAATTTAACATATATTTATTTCCAAATCATTAACACTACTCGTATAGACGTGATCTTCAGTATAAAATCATTAAAAGTCGGTTATCGTCGCCTTAAAACAAAGACGTAAAGTATATTTCAAAACTTATAAACTCTAATCAATAATAAATAAATCATCATTACTTGGACAGTATATGTACGCATCTTTTTATGACGTCACAAATTGGTACCTTCTTGATAAGTTATTCTATTATTTCTTCTCAGCTTCTTCTTTCTCCTTCTCGATCTCTTTCATTACGCTCATGATGGCTGAGGGTTCTAACATGATTACAGGCTTCCCCCTTTTTATTACTGCCACCTGAAAAAACGGACATTGGAAAAATCTTGAATTATTTTCTTTCAAGATAAATCTTTGGAAATTATCAGCCAAGTTGTATATTTACTGAGATGTATTTAATTGCGGTAGTAAAACTACACTGACCGGGCTTACAACTGCTCATCATCTGTTTAGCCTTTCCCAACTATGTTCGGGTCGGCTCCCAAGCAGCAAAATAATGTCATATAAATGGTACAATAACGTTTTTTATTTAACTTTCAGCAGTTTGAAAATGGTGTTATAATAGTTTTTTATACGTAAATATAACGCGGGTTTGGGCGCAGATTATATAACATTTAAATCGTGTAAGGGTCGTTTTGCAGTCGCGTCAGCGACAATAACGTTGAGTCAAAATCACGTAGACGTTGTAAGTTTAACTAGTAAGGTTTGTAATAGTTTCTAATAATACTCTTACATAACTATATCATCGTATAGACATTTTTATGCTGGTGCTCGGTCAGGGTTATATGACAATTTGTGTGACAATTTATTGTGTTGTGATAAAACTTATAAAAAGGTAAGTCAAACGTTTTAATAATCATTATTATTTATTGTAAAGAAATTTTACTGTGGTGGAAGATGAAGAGCGGTGACTTTTACTCGGGAATTTAAAATTTTCGATGATATGTATGGTTATCTATGTTAATATTTTAATGGGCCTTCATAATATTGGTGTTTCAATATTGTTTATGAAATTAAATACAATTATTGTTATCAATAGTTTCCGCCATATTGCCAATAGACATTGGGCGACTGCATTTAGACATGTATATAACTGTTGGTCTTATACGGGTTTTTATATAACTTATGCCGTCCACCATGATGGTTGCAATTAGCGTTCTGTTGGAAAATACTTTCATTTTTTTTTTTCTTCTATAACCACCACTTCGTTTAATTCTTTTCCACTTTTTGAAATCCATAATTAATATTATACTTAATGAAAAATGGCGACTGAGTTATATAAAAGATGCTAATTATTGTTTAAATAATCAATTGACTTAATAAGTTATATTAGAATAACGTTTCAAACTAAAAGTTACTTAAAGGTGGAAGTGTACGACCTAATATGACGGTTTTATAATAGTTAACTATAAAATCATTACATCACAGTTTGTTATTTAAGTGTTGAATAAAATGCTCAAAATTTACAAAACATGGCGTCTCATCACTATTTTCTGACTGAAACGTTTACTCGACTTAACGTATATAACCGTCATATAAAATTATTGAGATGACGTTTACCAGACACATTAACATGACTTAAACTTTTTATAACTAATATGTCGAACTGAATACTACTTTACAACTGTTTAGTTGCTGCAAAACTGTTATAAAGCCCTTAGATGTCTGTTAGTTGTATAATTCTAATATTATACAACTTTTTTGCTAGTTGGGCTTCCAGTCTAACCGGATGCAGCTGAATGCCAGTATTTTACATGGAGCGACTGCCTATCTGACCTCAACAACCCGGTTACTGAGTAACAGTATTCCCCTTGGAAAGACTCTGCCGGGCTTCTGACGGGTGTAACGACTGTCAAAGATCTACAATTGACAGCCGGGACCAACGGCTTAACGTGCTTAACCAGACTTAAAACCAGGGACCGAAAACCTTTATAAATTAGGTACGGTACAGGTATCGAAGAATTTTGGTTACTTCTACGACTAAGGTTACCGCTATCTGAGTAACTAAGAAGAAACATGTTACTTAATTTAGGATACTGTTTTAATACCGGTTACACACACAGGCGATGCGCGCCCGTTGAGTAATGCCGACGGCTCGTGTAAGATAGAGGTAGTTTTTATTTCGGTAACCGGTATTAATACTGGTTGTTTTCAATTTAAGATAACCTTTAAAAATACCTGTAAAAAATATAAATGTTGTAACCGAAAAGATACCCGTATCGATGATACCGGTTTTGGTCTGTGTTTAAAACTGCTATTAGATTTAAAACAAAGTTAAATAACTGCTATGTTTTGCTGACCTTAAGAACCCTTGACCTGCAACCAAGGATAACAGATTACCCCATAAATGGAAACCACATTTGCGAAATGAAACTCAGGAGAAAATCGTTTCCCATAGAATTATTTAAAAGGTTATTTTATTGCAGTTTCACTAATGACTGGCCATATTCATGTAGTTAGAATTAACGACGATACTAATAAGTTTGCAGATTTATAATGAACAAGAAATGCTATTTATTGGTTAGAGGTCGAGAAGTTACCTATTACTATGTTAAGGCCCAGATATATGCCAGTGACCTTGAGTAGTTAGCTTGCGTGTTCTGTACTGAGTTCACGACGCGTCGTACGTCCAGCCAGTAATAGGACTCGTCCATCAAGGAGCGCTGTCCCATATTAGACGTATTATTGATTTATTATACATAAAAACAAACGGTATTTTAATGAAACACGTATACCAAAGATCAATAATTAAATTATCTTTAAAATGGTGAAGGTTTCAGCAAAATACGCTTGATAGATTTTGCGTGATTCTCAGTTTTTTATCCGCGTTAGACATAACTTTACAAATTAATTTTACTCTGTAATATAACCATAATCTAAAACATTCATATATTAAGTTATTAAGAAAATGCTCTAATTTAACATATATTTTTTTCAAATCATTAACACTACCTACTCGTTTAGACGTGATCTTCAGTATAAAATCATTAAAAGTCGGTTATCGTCGCCTTAAATTAAAAATACGCGGAGAAATAACTGTGTAATGGAAATTGTAGATATACATAATTATGTTAGGTTCAAACATGCATAAACTCACGCCTGCTTCCCATGGGGGTAGGTAGAAACGAATAGAAAGAAGAAAGAAAATACGTTTATTTGCGGTACACATGACGCAAAGAAAGAACATAACACAAAAATAAACAATTTGGGGGAAAATATGCGTCACATCCACGCAAAACGGCCATCGCTCAGCATAATACTGCGACCCTATGCGAGACAGAGCCCCAACGCTCGTTTTCAGCGACAGCCGGCGTTGACGTGACGACGTCAACCGGTGCAGCATATAGTGAAATAACAAAATGAGACAAAAATAAAATGAATAAAACCTCTCCTTTTGCCTCGGTTACGTTCATACATCAGCTATCTAATTACGCAACACATTCTCGTTGACAATTCCAACTAATCTGTTTCAATTTGATAGGTCAACAACATTCATTGTGTTATTTACGTTGTTGAGCAGATTTTTCTTTCGAACGTACGAAGCAATGGATTAGCAATCTGTTTCAAAACGATTCAGATTCTGATTGATCGTGTATTACGTAATTAGGGTACTAGTCAAACACTCACGCCGGTTGCAAGTACTATGCACGTGACCGTTCTGAAGAACATCACCAATATGTCCTTTTAGGGCGTCCTCTAGGGGAACATGTTAGGTTCAAAGACTAAAATTCTCATTGAGGGAAAAAGAGGCCACAACGCGTTCTAATTTATTTAAAACTGGCACTGCGTGTATAAACAGAACGATTTTAATAAGGAGTAAAGTACCAATCCGTAATAGTCAGTACTGGTTAGACAGAAACTCAGAAAACCCAAATTTGGACAAGCAGTATGAACACAAACGTTGTGTCTACTAAACTCCGGGCGTTCGTGTGAGAGAATGCGATCCTGACGCCTCTTAAGCTTCGTGCAGTCCAGCGCGACGCGACAGCGCGACGCGACAACGGTTATTGTTATACCGTCAAGTTTTCTTAGATATTGTATTGTTCGTGTCGCGGCGCGGCGTCGCGTCGCACTAGTATGTACGAGCTTTTAGTTGGACACGATTAGAAAAGAAACAATAAAATATGAATTCGTAAAACACGTATTCTTTTGTACTCAACTAACAGTTGTCAACGCAGTCTCTCGGCGACCGGAATAAAGCAAGTTTGATTGTGGAAGTTAATTTCCGCAACCGACTTGTATCGGGAAATGGAACTACCTATAGCCAGCTAGCAAGGCTATCTGTAAAGCGACGCGACTCAAACAATACAATTTATAAGAAAACTTCACGATATAACAATAACCTGTGTCGCGTCGCGCTGTCGCGTCGCGCTTGTCTGAACGAAGCTTTAGTCGGTACTTGCTAAAACTGTAAATACCTTACTGTGATTGCTTCTACAGTGCACATCGGCCAATTATGTTTACCTTAAAACAGTTTAAATAACAGAAAAAAGTTTAAATATCCCTAAAAAAATTGTAGCATTACATATTTTGGTGGCTTGATTGAACAGTCGTAAGAAACCCTTTGTAAATTGATATCTTACGTCCAAATTCCTCTGGCCATACTGCACGACCTCCATTATAGCCCTGATGGCTAACTTGATGGCTCCCTGATCAGTTTTCACGACGCTTTCGTCATAGTGTTTCTCTAGGAACTCTCGCGCTGACTTGTCGTATTTGCCTGTAGTAGTCGCCTGAGGAATGACAAAAATATCGTTATTTTAATAACCTGCACGCATAGCAACCAAAGCTGAAATCGCGAAAAAAAAATCTGCTGTTCCCTACACTTCGACGAGACAGACGAACATAAATGTAGCACAGCTGATTGTTTTTTCGCGATTTCAGCGTTGTTCCCATATTGAAAGTTGTTCATAATAATGAGTACAATGACCCCTTAAGAGATTTAGTGTAAACAAAAACTAGGGTTGTAGAAATAAGTTTTCTCTTAAAAAAAATCCTTTATCAATTAATTGTATTCAGAGATATCTAATGCATACAGATGCATTTAAAATAAAAGCTACTGCAATCTGGTTAAAAGCATTTTTTCTGTTCTTCATACCAGTTCAAAACTACTTTCTCTCTCTCTTTCTATATCTAAGTTCAGCATCTCCAACACACCTTCCACTCGTAATAAATCCCGGAAGGCTCAGTCTGGAACAGGTGCGGGTTTCCATCGTAGTCAAATCCTCCTATCAGACAGGAGATCCCGAACGGCCTCCTTCCATTGCTCTGCGTGTAGTTCTGTTTCATCTCAGCTATGTACCGCGTTATGTACTCTAGAGTAACAGGATCTTCTACTGTTAGACGATGTGATTGACATTCTATTTGGGCCCTAGAAATGATAATTAAAAAAGCAATGATTTTGATCGCTTGTGATACTATAGAGTTGTGGAAAAGGGTGTAAAGTTCACTCATCCACTATAGAAAAGGGAGGATCCTCCGACCAGACGGGTGTCGTGTCTGGTGGGCAACTGCCAGACGATTGATGCTGGGGCGTTGTATATTTATACTTGTTGCGCGACGCATCGATTTTGCGTGACGTCAGTGTGACGCGTAGTTCGCATATGGCGATGTAGATGTCGCCACAATACCTTGTTTTAGATGTTGTGTGTTTTCTCAAACAAACAAGTAACAAAGTACTCGTCCGATATAATAGCCAGGGTTGAGCCAAATTCCATGAGCCGGACAAAAACCTAAACTCCGGTGAGCACAGAAAAATTCCTTATGGAAAAACCCATTAACACTTGGCCCAATTAGGGATAGGAACCAACAGTCCGTAGTTGGTGGTGGTGGTTGGTGGTTGGTTGGTTGGTGGTATCTATTAGTTTCTATGAATTTGCATGCCGTAAGGTAGAATGTAGCGGTAACCTTCAGCTATTTGTATCATCTTAAACTTGTACCTACATTGATGGCAAATAAATAAATCTGAATCTCAACAGTTAGGCGCCATCTCCACGGACGAGAGAATCACGGCGATATAAGCACGCTCTGCCTTAAAATTATCGTCGCAATGATATCACCGTGTGGAGATTGATTCATAGAGTTACTATTGAATTTGATGGCACGGCGAGAATATCGCCGGGATTTTCTCGCCCGTGGAGATGGTGCCTTAAGGCTCCTGCAAACAGGTGCGACTTGACAACGGGAGAACAATTTCCCTGAACTTTTTATAGAAATAGTTCCCCCAGAGTCGCTGTTGCCTGCAGGAGCCTTTAAACTTTTAGTTCACATAACCAACAAGGCAGTCAACTTTTCTAATCAAATTAGTTCTACCTTGATATCAGCACCCTTGCATCAGCCCTCAACCCAGCAAAAGCCAGCACAACATGGTCATCTAACAACACGATCTTCTTCTCCGTTCTCGCGTCCTGAAGCAGTTCTACTGTCTTCCTCTCTACTGCCAGAACTATGACGTCAGGCCCTCGTATACCCACTACAGGAGAACCCCTCCTCACAGCCTCTTGGGCGTACTGAACTTGGAGAAGCTGACCATCTGGGGAAAATACTGTTATTGCTCTATCGTAACGCGCCATCTTTAGTTTTCGGATCTATGTTGTCTTTTCAAGTTCTTGAATAAAACAAGACTAAAAACGAATAACAAATTAACAATATTATAAAAATTTCAATCTCTAAAAATACTTTTGACCTGACTTTGACGTTTGTTTTTGACAGATTTGTAAATTGAATGTTTTCACGTAAAAAAGTAAAATCATTATGAAGGTTTTATCTGAAACAATGGATAAATTCACCATACATTTATGTTGGCAAAGGAACCGAAAAAATCCTACCTAATAATATTAGAAACGGGAAAAATGATGAGGATGGGTGGATGGATGTTTGTTACTCTTTCACGCAAAAACTACTGAACGGATTTGGATGAAGTTTGGCACACAGATAGTTTATAACCTGGATTAACACACAGGATACCTTTTATCCCGATATTCCCACGGGATCGAGACGGGCGAAACCGCGGGGCGCTGCTAGTGTTAAATAATACATTTCAGTCTTACCAAACATCTCAAGCACAAACAAAACGTATCTAAATTAATTACGAATTCAAATGAAACCTCAACACTAATGACTGTTTCCAATCGCAGTTGAAATTCCTCAATAAATCAGTGTTCCCAGTGCCATATGTCTCGCACATTCGTCGAGTGCGTTTTATTCGCTGTCCCAGCGAAATATGACGACGCTAATGTTGCCAGCTGATTGATTTTATTGACTTTCGCGCGCTTTGAAGTTTAAACATACTGTGGTTGGGGCAAGGTTCTGTTTGGTATGCGAACTTGGCTCGGTCTGCCGAGCTTCCGAGATTTGAGGAAGAGATTTTAGGCCCGTATTTACGGACCATGCTTAATACTAGATTAGCATTGAGTCTAAGATTTGAATCAAGATTCATGCATGGAGCATTACCTACTATCACGCTTGCCGTATGTCTCGAAGGGATAAGCGGAGACACTAGCACATTTCGCTAGTTATGTACCTGAGTCCTAGTACTTAATACTCATCAATCAATCTGCCTAGCCTTTTCCCAACTATGTTGGGGTCGGCTTCCAGTCTAACCGAATGCAGCTGAATACTGTATTTTATATGGAGCGACTGCCTATATGACCTCCACAACCCAGTAACTGGGTAATACGATACCCCTTGTTAAGACTGGTTGTCAGAGTTTCGGGCTTCTGATGACCCGTAACGACTGTCAAAGATCCACGAATGACAACCGGGACCAACGGCTTAACGTGCTTTCCGAAGCACGGAGGAGTCTCGGTATGTTAAGATGGTCACCCGTCCACAGACCAACCCCGGCAAGCGTAGCTTAACCTGATGGATCGAACCGTGCGGCCGTTATTACATAGCCACGAGCTCCTAGTACGTAATACTCATAATCAGCCTATAACGTTCTCACTGTTGGGATACAGGCCTCTATGTGCGAGGGAGTGGGCCATAAGCCACCACGCGGGCCCAGTGCGGGTTGGTAGATGTCACCCATGTCTTCGACTGTTTCGTTCTAGGACATGCCGGTTTCCTCACGATGTTTTCCTTCACCGTTTAGAGACCATGAACTTATGAAACTAAAAGTACCTAATAATGGTCGAGTCTATTACCATAAATTAGGTGCTAATCGTTCCCAAAACGGTGAAGGAAAACGCCATGAGGAAACCGGCACGTCCAAGAACCAAAAATTCGAAGACATGTGACATACCAACCCGCACTGGGTCCGCGTGGTAGATTGCAGTCCACTCCCTCTTACCGACAAGAGGCCTGTGTCCCAACATTATAGGCAGATTATAAGGTGCTAATCCAGACTCTGAGGTGGTACTGAGAATTTAATCTATTAATATTTTCTGGATATTAGGGATTTGTGTCTTTATTTTTGCGACTTGCTTGCCAAAAATGTAAATTCTTCTGGTATATCATGCTCAGGAGTCGTAATGGGAAGTCGTTTGGGATTTGAAACGATCTGTGTCAATGCAATGCCAAGGCTCTTTAGTTGCCTAACGAGGATTAACATTACCATAAGTCTGTACCTATTGTAGAAAAGTTGTATATTGCGTGCAGCTAGGAAAGAAAACAAGGCTAATTGAATTATTATTTAATTATCTCCATTCCTTGTCATTATGTTTTGTGAAAAAGCTAACAAACATTAGGTTTCCTGGTATACGATAATAACATTTGCTTTTCCTACACTCATAATAACGTTTATTAATATTATTATTTTATATTAAATTTTTTTTTTTTATTAATTGAATAAAACGTTTACAAAAAGTGTACATTTAATCACCAGTGAAAAAGTAAAAAGAAATGAAGCTATTTCACTTAAACCTACATTGGTACTTATGAAAGTAAGATTTCCCCAAAAGTTATAGTGCCTAAGACTTAAGGCGAAAGCGTCAAGGTAGCCCGCGAAATTCAAATTTTCTTCGCTGACCTGCAAAATGCAAAAAACTAAAGAAAATTTGAATCTCGCGGGCTACCTTAGCGCATCCCCCTTAACTAAAACTAAAATATTTTTATAACAGGTGCAAGTAATGGTGGTTTGGAATTACAGTGTTCGGTAGCGAGCGACCTAGGTTAATTCAAACCTGTGTTTCAGGCCACCACTTTTTTTTTTTCCGTCGTGAATTGAAAATTACGGAACCTAACTCATGACACCTCATTCTCTGTGTAAGCCGACGTGATTACTATTTTAGTTATTGAATTCATCATCATCATCATTTCAGATCAGAAATTTCTTGCTAGCGGCCTTCGCGTATTTTGAATGATACAATATGACGGGCCGCGCAGAGCAGTTTTTTCTAAAATTAATGCATAATTTAATGTAATTGTAAAGTAAGTCTTAACGTGACTAACATAATAGTGTGTAGGTACTTAGGCATACAAAATCCAGGGGGTGGCAGCTGCCCTCCCCTGCCCCCCCCCCCCCCCTGGGTACGCCCATACACGGAATTAATATTCACTTTCGTATACAATTTTTAATGAGCATGCTCTATTTTCACCAGAGCAGAGCTCGGTCGCCCAGGTACTGTTAATATAACATAGCAACCAACAAGTTTTCCCATATTCCTATTATCAAACATTCAGAACATCAACTAAAAGCTATTGAACCAAGTTCTGTATCAAGGTTAATGCTATCAAACACAGGAGACCATATTCGTATCGCCCGCCATTCGCCAAATTACACTCAAACTAGTTTACATACAAATTACTAATGGCTGCCAAGTTTTAATGGATCCTTGTCATGAGTTCCGTAGGTAAATTAATATCAGTCGGTCGATTCTGTAAAAATATCATCGTGAAACTTAGGTGAAGTGAGCGTGAAGTGAGCTGTCACTATCAGAAATCAACCGGCAGGGTGCTAGGGATTAGCACTATTAATTAAAAGCGTTTATACAGCGTGGGCAACGTCGCAAATAGCTGTCAAATATTTCGCGGTTTTATTTAATCTGGCGATATTACTGTATTGAAATAAGAAATATGGCTTACTAGTGAACTAGAATATTAATAAAGAATTGCAATTATAACACTGAATTTGATGTTGTAACCGTTTTAGTAACGTTGATAGTGATGTTGTAACGTTTTTTACATCTAAAACGAAATATTCGGTGTTACGATATTAATTATTGCAATTCATAATCAATATTTTAGTTCACTATTAAGCCATATTTCTTATTTCCATACAGTAATATTGCCAGATTAAATAAAACCGCGAAATATTTGACAGCTGTTTGCGACGTTGCCCACGCTGTATAAACGCTTTTAATTATAGCAAGTAAGCAATTTTACTCGTACATATTTTGCAGTTATGTTTTGGAGATTATCACTACGGAACCCTAAGCTCTAAAATGAACTAGACCGGTTTTAATAAATTGCTTTTATTATAGGACAGACAAGTTTTATTAGAACCAACGATTTAATCAGAATCGGAAATCGAGAATTAGAAATGATATTTATTTGTTTTTTTAATAACCAAAACTGGTCTTCTCCATTATTAATTTATAATTGTCTCCTTTAAAATATTATACCGATCATAGGCGGTAAGCAAACCGCACAAATTATTATCTATCTAAAAGAAGGGAATGTAGACCCCTAGGCACGGCACACCTAGTGAGGAGGTTACTCACTTTAGAGCCCTGACCAAGCGCAGCTTGGACCATGTTCCTGATACCGATGGGCTACTATTTTTGACGTGACAACGTCTTAAATTAGGTTGCGGCTCGGAGTCACTCATGAAAAAGTGTAACGCCCGCTCACGTCTGTTACGATGAGTCACCGCCGATAAAAAGACGTTGTCACGTAAAATCTTCGCCCGTAAAACCGACTTTACAGCAACCATGTTTTTATAAACAATTTTTGTTTTTTTTTATAAAAAAAAATGAAAATAATTTGTATAAAAATGCAATAAGGGGATGTAGTGCATGAAAACGAACAACTTTTACGTAGGAACCAACTCTGAAAAATGAAAAAAAAAAAAGACTACTGTTCCATACATTTTGAAAGTATGAATATTGCACTTTTGTATGGAACACCTTTTTTAAATTCCTCTGCTGGCTCAGCTATCGATCTAGCCTGGTGGAAAGCGATCGATGAGGTATTGGTTGGGACGACCGTGCCCAGAAAATCTCTGTCCACTACTTGTTCAAAACAAGACTGAACGGCATCTTCTAGGCTGACGGGTCACATGGCGAATGGGAGTATACTATATCGCTTTTTTACCTGCAATTCTGTATGTGTATAAGCTGTAGTTTCTTACAACTATGTCAGGTAATAACACTACACTACCTTCATTCAAGTCCATTCATTACATAAAATCTCATTTCATTCACAACACCTAAAAGTACCAGATGATGTAACATGTTTACCTACAATCTGTCCTTCCTATCTACTCATGCCCTTAACGACTAACCGTGAAGGTATTTACCGACCGTGGGCGCAGTGGGGGCGAGCGTATTGCCAAATATGCAGGTTTGATGCCCGGCTGATGTCATCGGTGGTATCGATTCAAATGAGCTCATAATTGTGTCATTTACTGTGGTTAGCTAGAGTGGTCGTTAATATTTTTTTGTTACATTTCGTTGAAAACACATATGTGCCTGTCGAAGTTACAAAGTTAAGCCCCGTGTAGACCAGCGCGACGCGCCGGCGGAAACTTTACGGTAGTACAATGTGCAGTGTCGCGTCGCGCCTGTCTGCACGGCGCTTTAATTATAAGATTCAATTAAGGAGCAGAAAAGGGATTTTTAAGCTTAACAAATCTTAACAGAAACGATGCGGTACTTAATCGGCCTCTTTAATGTTGCCACTGCTGGGTCACAGGATTTACAGGATCTGTGAGAGGGAGCCATGAGCCATAATCCACCAAGCGGCGGACCCAGTACGGGTTTGTGGATGTGAAACTTCTTCGAAGTTTTGGTTCTAACCAAACATTTGCCTCTACCACTGCTCTCAATGCGCTCTAAAGGTGCTGATAAACTGGAGCATTCTAGCGAATGTTTGCATTGCGGGAGCGTTTTAGCGAGCATTCTAGCGAAAGGTCAGTCAATTTGCTTCGAGCTTTTTGCCGAGCCGAGCCATTCTGTCATTATTCTGTTACCATCTTCGTGAAGAATATTTTTTTTACGAACATTGTCTAGAGCGTTCGCTAGAATGATCGTGAATATGTTCGTAGCGATGTTTAAAAAACGGCGGATGCTCGATGTTCGGTTACAAGCGAATGCTCAAGTCTATCAGCACCTTAACGAGACAATAAAGCATCATATCAAGACAATTCGATACTTGTGTAACTGTTCGGGAAAATGGAAAATCGAATTGTATCGTGTAGGTTAAGAAAAATAGGCTTATGAAAATTATCTGGGCCGTCCTTAGCTCTTAGTTACGTTTAATGATCCTGAGTTTCTTATAGTACCAAAACCAGTTGTAAGTACTCAATGTGTGCTTCCGAAATCTATAACAGCATCCATTCAATAAACTGTTACGTACCGCAAGTAAGTACAAGGTACCGTTACTCCCATTCAAGTTGTAAACTTTTTGCTTCAGTCGCTAATCTCGTCACCATTTAAAGTCAGTCGAGTAACCGATTGGTGACGACAAAATTATATATAGACGGGACCGTCATGTTTTTGTATCGGTGTACTGCCTACGTAGGCAACCTGATTGTGGAAGTGTTAGGGCTGACGAAGCAAGGAAGTTTGGTAATTATTGGTAATTTGAATTGACATTTTAGTAATAACGAATGAAAAAAAAAAGCTGATATAAGTAATCTAACCATGTATTTAGCATCCAGATATAAAAAAATACACCTAACTTAATCATAAGTAGGAGGAGCTCGTGGCTAAGTAATAACAGCCGCACGGGTCGATCCATCAGGTTAAGCTACGCTCGCCGGGGTTGGCCCGTGGATGAGTGACCACCTTTACATACCGAAACTCTTCCGTGCCTCGGAAAGCACGTTAAGCCGTTGCTCTCGGCTGTCATTCGTGGATCTTTGACAGTCGTTACGGGTCGTCAGAAGCCCGAAAGTCTGACATCCAGTCTTACCAAGGAGTATTGTGTTACCGAGTAACTGGGTTGTGGAGGTCAGATACGCAGTCGCTCCATGTAAAATACTAGTACTCAGCTGCATCCGGTTAGACTGGAAGCCGACCCCAACATAGTTGGGAAAAGGCTAGGCAGATTGATTGACACCTAACATAATCATTATTGTTTTTTACGCTTCAATGTATTTCTAAGTGAACATTTTGATTTACTTTTACTTTATGGTAGAAATAAAGGCTTTTTTATTTTATTTTATTTCCAGTCCTGGATGGTCCTGAGTTTAATTCTATTCTCGGGTCGGGCAAAGTGTGAAAACTGATAATGTTAGGGATGGCGAAGTTATGAAGAAGTTTTGGAAAAAATGCTGCAATACAGTACCTACACGTCTTCTTTCTCCTGGCTATTATACCAATGTATTTGGGGTCAGGCCTTCTATAAGACTTCTACGCCATACCGTACGGTTGTGGGATGTCTATTTTGTTGTGTTGCTCGTCATTATATCGTTTTTATTGTTCGTAGCCAAGTCATTTGTGGTCGTCCACGGCCTCTCTTTCCGTCTTCTATATTCATGACTCTTTTAGTCATAAAATAAGCAACAAGCACACATCAAGCTTAAAAGAGTCCAGTCCATTGAATAGCATAATCAGCCTATTATGTACCCACTGCTGGGACACGTGCCTCCTCTCTCTGAGAGGGAGTGGGCCGTAATCCTTCACCACGAGGGCCCGGTGCGGGGTGGTAGATGTCACATGTCTTCGAATTTTGGTTCTAGGCCGGTTTCCTTACGATGTTTTCCTTCAACGTTTTGAGAGCAGTGGTGATGAAATAGTTTGCACATAGTAAAGCGCCTGTCTGGGTTCGAACCTACGACTTACAACTCGTAAGTCACGGTCGCTACCACTGGGCAACCACTGCCCACTGGGCCAGCACAGCTGCAATAGCCGTAGCTAGTAGTGTTGATCATGAATAGGGAACTAACAAAGTTACACATAACCAGTCCATTGAATCCTAATTTATGTACCGGATGGCAGGGACATCGACGCGAGAACTTTTACCATGGATTCAGTACATGATTCCGAACGCTTTTTTTTTTTTTAGTGTGGGAAGTTATCTAATAACTTCTCCCGCTCTGGGCGGAGCGGGAGGGCGTGTCAGACTTTTACTGACTAAAACCCACGCGCCCTTCCGTTGCCTGTGTGCCGGGGTCGCAATATCCCTTTCGGACAAACTCGCAACCTCGGCAGGCATTGGCCCTTCGGGACCCCGTCAGTTGGTGCTGACATCTCTTTAAGGCGCGCGTGGAACACAACGCGCCGTCGACCCGGGCCTGGTCCCTCTCGGACGGCGAGCTAATGATTCCGAACCCTGCGTTGAAATTTCATAATCACGTACTGAATCTATGGTAACAATTTTTGCATCGATGTCCCTGACACCCTGTATAGTATATTATAAATGTGAAAGTGAGTATTTTTGTTTGTTTATTACTCTTTCACGCCAAAACGGCTCAACGGATTTGGAAGAAATTTGGCACATGGGTAGACCATGACCTGGGCTATAACATAGGATACTTTGTATCTTGATATTATTACGGGATCGAGACTTAAGCGAGTGAAACCGTGGGGCGCAACTAGTACTTAAATATTACGATATTGGAATGAAAATGCCACCGAACTTTATGGTACAAGATTTTCTGCAAATTAAGTACATTACAGTTAGTTACAGCTTTAATCCTGGGATGAAAGCTGTATCTACTTAGTAAGCAAAATATAAACTTTATTGTGAGTGGATTGGGTCCAGACCCAATCCACTCACAATAAAGTTTATGAAGCAACTATAACACGTTTACCGTTTATGTAGAAGTTATAACTAATCTGGATACAATCAAACAAGATATTCTGATCGCGTCGTAAAATATGCACAATAACACTTTATGCACATGTACTTTGAATAATTAAACTTGTACTGTCGTGTGCACAACTATGTTAATTATACTTTGAAATAGCTCAGGATTTTGAGGTATTAAAACTTGAATTAAGATCAGCTCCCACTAGTCACTTTATTTTCTTCTTTATTAATTTTTTTTGTATATTGGCACCTTATAGCTATATTCATGTATTTAGCTATTATTTAATCGTGTTTTTTGTGTTTTGTGCTGTCTTTTGTGTGCACCAAATACACGATTTATCTATCTACTAGAAGCCCTAGTCGCCAATACGTGATACTTAAATTTTTCCGCTCCCTGTGGAGTTAGTCCCTCTATTACTTTGCCAACCAGCAAATATTTTTGCATTGAAAATGCTTTTTCGATCGCTTCAGTAAGGAACCCGTTTTCAAGAAAAGTGCGACCGTCCATATCATGTCATTTTCATTTCTCTATCGGAATAATTAAATCAGATGTGTTACAAAAAAAAAAAAAAAAAAATCGCATAAACCTACATGGGCTCTTATGAAACGTCAGAAGCTAGGTGCTCGATTCCAATTGGTCGTTTCCTATGGGGAAGAGCCGGTCTCCACGGTTACTCTTTTAAAAGTAAATAGTTTTTACAATGTTTCCAAATTACAGTGTTAAAAGGTATGAGAGGACAGTGTAGGCCTATCAACAAGTACCAGGTACTTAGCAAAATATAAAATGGTCCACAGATCTAGTCTGTTAAGCCTACAACGTGTTCACATTCACAAAATGTAAAAGAAAAGGGCTACCATACTGCAAAATAAAAATAATAAATGTATATTTTTAATTTAATAAAAATCGCCAATGTTTGACCGTTTCTTTCAAAAAATCTTAAACTTCTCAAACGACGAAAAGCTATAATGTAATAATAAAAAAAAATTGCCTGGAGAATTTAAAGGGCTTAAATGATATTGACCATGCTGGTTTCGATCTGATTAATGTAATTAACGGACGGCAAGAGCTTTTTAAATTTTTTGTGAGGATACGAGGTAATATTCTTTTATATAAAAAGATAAGATAATAAAAAAGAAAAGTAATTACTTACCAATTTACAGGAATTTGTGAAAAATTCGCGCGCACAGGATGCAAGCGTTTTGCGTTCCATGATGCAGCCGCATTTATCATAACTAAGATCCTAAGAACATTCTGCGTTTAAATAGTTCTGAAAACCATTAAAGTATGGATGTCATTTTAACCATAGTTAATTTCTTTCTTTAAATCGGTTCAGAATAGAATTTTTTAATAAATGAAGTTATGCCATAATTACTTACTGACCAAATAGGTACCACTATACGGCCGCGCGCACTTTGGATGCGTTTTCGTACGAATTTCACTCATGCGTACACGTACGAACATGGCCGTACGAATTGATTGCGCACACTGGATATGTTTTTCTCCGTCAAATAGAACAAATCCCAACAAGTTCGGATTGTTTTCGAACGTCTGAACTATACGTACGAATACGCGTCTGAACTATACGTATACGCGCTCCCTTTGTACTTGGAAGATCGGGATCGTTCGTGCGTGTTGTGTGTGTGAGTGTAAGTGAAATTCGTACGAAAACGCATCCAAAGTGCGTTGAATGACACGCTCAAAACAGCAGCACTTATCTTACTCTATACAGAGAAACCAAAAGCCATCTGTTTCACACCATTTATAACAAAGTACAAACCATATCCAATACTAAATACTTCGGGACAATAAGGAGGAAAATATACTTATATGAACTCTTCGCAGTTCACAGACCTTATGATAAAATTGATAATTTAATAAAGGTCAGTTTGCACACCTGCGTTTTATGCTCCCCTAGTAGCAAGCGCACAGCTGAATGAGATAATATCAACATTTAAATGCAGGATTACATTATGTATGTAGTGTCCACATTCTTTCCCTGTAGGAAGGGTAGTGTAACCCAGTTTTTATTCTTAGAAATTGGTTGCAAAGCAATTCAATCTTTAAGGTCCGTGCAGACCAGCGCGACGCGACGACGCGACGCGACACGAACAATACAATTTCTTAGAAAATTTCACGGTATAACAATAACCGGTGTCGCGTCGCTCTAGTCGGCACGAAGCTTAACTGTTTGTAAGTTTTCGTCAGCAGGGATTGATTATAAGATATCGATAGAAACTTACTTATATACTGACGAGCAATATAAAAAGCCACTAAAATAAAGCCGCTATCGTGAAATATACCACGAAGATAGTTTCTTGAAGTAAAAAACCTTTCTGTTTTCAAGATTTTTTTTACTTCATGTAGCTTGTGTGGTTTAGGAGATATTTCGATTTTTTTGGCACTGCCAACTGCAGGTTACAGACTTATAGGAATAAGAGGTGAAACCATAACTAGCGAGATAGACCTGATTATCTGCCTGACCTGACCTAATGACGTGAGTATCTATTCTGTAAAAATCTGACCGTTTAAACTTAAGTAAACTGAGCTTGACGTGAGCTGTCATTTCACCCGGTGCTTTGATTGACACTATTGACAGCTCACTTCACCTAAGTTTTGACGGGGATTTTTTTATAGAATACGTCAGCTGTTTTTTTAATATTAATTAATATCTATCTAAACATGAGCAATTTACAAATTCTTCTTTCTTCTTTTTCGTGTGGTTAGTGACTAAGCTGGTTTCAAAGTTTTTATGTCGCCTATTGACTTGGCTACTGAAAAGTTTCTCAGACATGTCGGTTTCCTCACGAAGAGGCTATCACTACTGACAATAGCAATTTAATTAAGCTCCCGAATTCTACATAAGATATTCTGTCGTCACATGTACCCCTCTCATTAAATCACAGTAGACGGCCAACAGTTGCGACACCCTTTGTTATATTCAAGTTAACAGAATCTAGGCGACTGTGTAGGATGATCGCCTGTCTAATACTTGAGTGATGATCAGCATTAATCTTTGACAGCCGGGACTTTGTTGAATTAATGGTAGGTACTGTGAAATTAATCATATGAAATGAAATGAAATTGTTTATTCTGTAAATAGGATATCGGAATCACTTTTACACGTCATATAAAAAATAAGCTAGATGAGGTCGGTGTTTCCTATTTGACTACTCTGAGAAGAAAGGCCGAAACAAACTCAGAGGTCGTAGTCTCTTTTAAAGTCCAGACATAATCATGGTCAAGTCATATGAGGACCTTGTGGATTAGTGTCTGAAATGGTCTTTTGAGGAAAGAACCACACAAATTTGAGTGGACCTGTCCAGTCAGTGCAAGCATTTGTCAGTAATCGTGGAGCTCAGCTCAAAACTGAAGGAGCTCAACTCGACGAACAATACCAAAGAAAGGATATTTGGGTAGGCCGCATCAACTACTCAAACTGCCAGACCATCATTAAAACTAACTGAGAAAGAAAAAATAAATGAAAGAGAAATAAAAAATATCCACATAGTCCTCACATTCACAATAATTAAAATAATACAAGGTATAGCAGGGATAAAGAGGAAGAACGACCACTGATCACCATACTTGCTTTAATAACATCAACGAATGAAGCCATACTTGGAGGAGCTCGTGGCTAAGTAATAACAGCCGCACGGGTCTATCTATCAGGTTAAGCTACGCTTCCCTGGGTTGGTCCGTGGATGAGTGACCATCTTTACGTGACAACGATTAACGAGAACCTCCGTGCCTCGGAAAGCACGTTAAGCCGTTGGTCCCGGCTGTCAGTCGTGGATCTTTAACAGTCGTTACAGGTCGTCAGAAGCCTGAAAGTCTGACAAACAGTTTTACCAAGGGGTATCGTATTATCCAGTTACTGGGTTGTGGAGGACACATAGGCAGTCGATCCATGTAAAATACTGGTATTCAGCTGCATCCAGTTAGACTGGAAGCTGACCCCCAACATAGTTGGGAAAAGGCTAGGCAGATTCATTGAATGAAACAATACTTGCATGAAGGTCCAACGCACCATGGGCATCAACTCCGCTACCACTTTGCTGACTGGCAAATATGTTTACCTGAATTCTGATTATGAGCAAAAATGGTTCGTGCCGTAACGAGAAAAGAAGAGCTTCTTCTTTTCTCGTGATTTTTCTTCATCGTAATTCGGTAGTATCTCTCATCGATGGTACCGGACGCTGGGATGCCAAAACCATGCGTGAGAATTCTTTTTTACTTTGACTCACGGACTAGTTTAAAAGGAAATAGTTATAAGCTCAACCACTTAATGAAAGTGAAGCCGATAGATCATGGGAAGTCCTACTTTTAACAGTTATGGTTTCCGTCTGTCGTGACGTAGAAGTGATGGATAATTAGTAACTGACTGAGGTTTAAAGGAGAAAGGTCCCGTGGTTTCGGTAAATAATTTCCATCATTTGCGTATCCGTTCATTATTATCATTTCACCCGAAAGACGTCCACTGCTGGACGTAGGTCTCCCCCAAGCACCGCCACTTCGACTGGTTCTGTGCTTGTTGCATCCAGCGGATTTCTGCGGCCTTCACAGGTCAACCGTCTACCTATCCGTTACTTGTACATACTTATACATATATCGTCGTTACGGGAAGTCAGAAGTCCGAAATTTTGCAACATTGTATTACGAAGGGGTATCGTATTACCCAATAACTGAGTTGTGGAGGTCAGATTGGCAGTTGCTCCATGTAAAATATTCCGCTGCATCCGGTTAGACTGGAAGCCGATCCTAACAATAATTGGGAAAGGCTAGGCAGATGATGATTTACCTACCCGTTGGTATCGTTAAATGTGACTCAGAGGTAACTTAAAATACAGCAACGTTCTTCTGTGTGTTCAACTACAAATTGAACTCCAATCAGGATTATCGCGTATTCAGAGATTTTCTGTTCGTCGTGTGTTTACCACAATGCAATTCCCGAAGTGTCCTTCTGGTATCTGAACTGTGTCTGCAATATATTTCCATTCCGTTAGTAGGTATCTGGTTCTTATCACTTGCTAGAAATCTGTCATCTAATAAATTCTTCTCTATCTCGATGTCTTTGAAAACAAGCTCCATCAGAAACCTCATATCCTTTTCAATGATCTAGAAACCACGATATTTATTACTATATCTTCATTTTAATGAGCTAATATATATGCCAAATTACATGCAAACTAACAATAAAACACACCACCCTTAAAAGGAGATGTGGAAAATATTCAACAGTTGGTAACTGCATTGCATAGAGAGGTTCAGAAGGCTCATCTGCCTATCTATGAACACGCGTTGGGAACATCATGACTGCCCAAAAGGCCTTCTCAAAAATTTCGAAATTGTGTTAACTCCTGGTCATTGGAAGCGAATCTATTAATCTTCTAAGTTGAGCATCTGAAAATGGCTAAGCTGTAGTAGAATGAGGCTCGTAGTCTGCTTTCGAAGACTGGTGTCATGAACTGAAATGGAACAGGCTGCGAAGAGCATGAATTAACCTTCTTAATCTTAAACGGAGACAGTTATAATTTGCATTAAATTCGCCAAGTTAACTGCTTTAGTGTGTTCCAGAAAATAATTAATGTCAATGACATTACCATCTCTTTTGTTTTGACACTCTTTATCACTAGGTTATCACTAGGTTATTTTTTAGTTTGCTGGAAATCGACTGTGGAACTTCTGTCCCACCCGTCATACGCCAAGTAACTCATCAAAGAAAACTGCACCATATTCGGTGTCGGCGGATCATTGTCGATCCCGCCTACGGGTAGCCTACGCAGTCCTTAAACGTATTGTCGACAGCATTCCTCTGAGCTGCTTAGCGACAGATAGGCCTAATGGGTCTCATTAGTATTTTTGTTACACCATGGTCGGTTTTTATGCCATTTGAGTGAGGCGTCATTAGTAAATGGGAAGTGAGGGTGGGTTGTATTGTGACGTGTGCGCTGATCGAGGTAGCATGCTGAATGATAAATCGAACCGCGGCATTGAAGACATTAATATTTTAGAGGGAAGAAAGTCCTGGAAAGCCTAAACGGACCTTTCCAGAAGCTAAGAGCAAAACGCTACAATAAATGGGTGTTACTATTTTGAACCCTTTATCAGGCTTTTTCTGGCATAGAAGCTTCCAAATGAATGAGGGCTGACTAATAGGATATAGGATGCACTTTCACATACCCATTCTCCGAAACAGCTTCTTTTACCAAAGAGCCACCAAAGCTCATGTCTCATCGTGATAAGTCAGATTAACGATAATCGTAATGTCGTGATAAATCATAAACCCGTCTTCCATAAACATAATATTTTATGATAAACGTAGGATGATGTGATTGTGTTACATTTCGGTTCAGACAAAGATAGGCTTTTACTGTGTTGTGGGTAGATCGTAATAAATGGATGATTTATTGTTTCAACTTTGACGAATGTATTTTTAACTTTAAGTATTGTTTGAGTGTCCTTATGCGATTGTTTGTTACTAATTAGGAAAACTTTGTGTGTGATTTTATAATTTATTAGCTAACCTGTCAGACGTTGTCCTGTAAAATTTTCGTTTTCGGTTTTTCGTAATTTTCTTTTTTCGTAAACCACCCCAGGATACAGGCGACAAAAAAAGAAAATATTTTTTATCAAGTCGGTCGAGCCATTTTTGGGCTTTTGCGAGACTAATCACGGCAATTGACTTTTATACGAGTATATATAGCAGATAGATGGTGTTAAGGTACCAGTCTGTAAGCGACTGCAGGCTGCAGCAGCAGGCGACGTGTCGCCGCGACACTCTGGTTTCTATGTATTACTATGAAATCGAATCTAATTTCTATGAAGTCGCCTGCTGCTGCCTGCAGTCGGCTACGGAACTGTACCTTTAGTAAAGGCATCCAAGACAAGTAGCTCGAATTCCCGGAGTGAGAGAAGTTCTTATCTATTGGAGAGCTCGAAAGGATTATTAAACCCATTTACTTCTAGGTCTATAATCCCTTTTTGATTCTCAATCCTTTCCGAGCCTTCTTAATCTAGGAGTCTTCAAGAGAGATCTTATGCGGGCCACCGTTCTGCCGTCTGCGAAGTTATTTTACTTAATTATAGCTTTAATATCTAGCCCTTTATTGAATGCTTTAGCCATTATTACCTCTAGTTTACTTTTAATTGAAATCGGTAATAATCTTAACGGCTCACATTATTTATACATTTCTTATACATGCAGGAAACAGAATCAGACCCTGTGTTAACCTAACCGTCCTAGGTAATAAAGTGCTTGTATTACAATACATAATTAACGAGACATAAAAATACTCTTATTCCAACGGATTAGGGTTGAAAATTGATTGAATTTTCATGGTAATGAATAATTTACCTTTACGTTAAGTAAAAAGGTTAATAAGATAACAAAATAACTCTTATTTTATCGGATTATAGTTCAAAATTGATTGGATTTTCTCTACAAATGAATGGTTTACCCCTTAGTGCAGTTTACAGGAATCGTAAAACACTAGAAGTTCTAACATTCGCAAATAGAAATCGTGTGAATGAACTTTAATGTTGATTGAATCCTGTTTCCGATGCGGTGTGTTGTGACCTTTATGAGCAATATTTTAGATTTAAGATGAGCTTTCATTGTGTTTGTAAATGTTTACGTTATTTGTATGGCTGGTGTCTGTTTCTGGGATAGAAATACTGTCTGTGGTCTGTTATGGAAATCTGCGCAAATGGCCCATCTGTTAGATTAAAATGTTGTACAATCAGCTTCAAAATATCTTACATTATCTTTGCAATCTCTTTTGTTTAACGTCAGACCTAGACTCTACAAAGTTTTTTTGAATGGCGCACTCCGAAAAATCATTTCAATGAAAAGCGAATCTTGCTACGACACAATAAACTGCAAATCAGGTCGCACAGCGCTTATTACCTACAGTTATATTCACCTAGAAGTTGCCTTTCTTTCTATCGCATAACTCTCTCTACTCTTCTGACTACGTTACACTCACTGAATTGGCCCGACATGACGGGCCCGTCGTGTACTTGTAGCTTCATACCTAAAATGCGGAGTGAACCATCTCTATTTATATGTCGCGTGGCCAAAATCTGAACTAACTCCGCCATCTTGTTTTTTGTCAATACACAAAACAATTACACCCGTAAATTGCATAAATTTCGGCAAAATGTTTACCTACAGCGCCACTTTTCATCGTCATTCGAGCGCCAAATGATCGTTTTAGCAGTGTACTGTCAACAGACTGTATTATTTTTAATTATTGAAAGAAATTTTCACACTAACTTTTACTGGCAGTGCAATCTTGGATTTTGTTGAGCGTTTGGTAGGCTTCCAATTTCAATATTTGTCTCGACCTAATATAGAGAGCAATATTTGTAGGCTTGAAACATTACCTTCTAGTACATACTAATTTCATTCATATACAGATGGTAGCACATGCTGCAATCTGTAATATGCATGAAAAAAGTCATCGAAGTATTTACAAACTTTAATTGTGTCTATAACAAGACTGTCTTTGATCTGATTGAGATTTTATCGAAGTCTCTTTGAGTTTTTGTAACATACTTTAAGCTAAGCGCACATTACAGACGCAGCGAATCCCAGCGCTCAGCATTGCAAAATTGCGACATACCACATAAGGAGTCGCGTCGGTCTGCGCCGCAACGCAGTAATTGTTGGAAAACTCAATAACACTTTGACTTGGGAATCACACACAGGACCTCATGCTCAGCTGTAGCGCTTGCGACCGCTTGATCAACGAGCCACTCTTAGATTTTATATAGATTTAATTGAAAAGTTGGCATGGAATCCCATCAACCATTCGACTCTCCTCTTCGAACTTAAAGAGATTTTATCGGGAACAGTTAAAATTCAAAATTCAAAATTCAAAAGTCATTTATTCAAACTAGGCTGAGAATCAGCACTTTTCGAACGTCAAAATTACATAAGACAGTCCCCCAAAAACGCCCACCCTTCACCACTTCCTAGTGCTTAAGCTGGGAAGAAGAAGTGGCGCAACAAACTCCCCAGCAGCACAGCTGTCTGTTCAGTTAGAAAAACTTGATTCTATATAATAATGCTTTAATGCAAAAATAATTTACATAAGCACAAATTGCAATCAACTCATAAAATAAAAACATTTTAATGAGTAGATTATGTAGACAATAAATGAAAACAAAATTTAAAATAAATTGACTTACAGTCAAATAAAATAATCCAAACAATTATATGAGCTCATATAGTATCATGTAGTCTTTGATTCTAAAAACACTTGTTTGTTGCTTGGGGTACATTGGAGTAGCTTAATTAGTCCCAAGCCTTTTTGTCGTCTAAGTAATCTTTAACTTTATAGAAACCTTTTTGACATAGTTTCTGTTTAATAAATGATTTAAATTTATTGAGGCTCAGTTCTTTGACATGGCTTGGGAGTTTGTTGTAAAAACGTATACTTTGGCACTTAAATGAATTACTAATTTTTTGGAGCCTAGTCCTCGGCACAAGAAATAAATCTTTGTTTCTAGTATTTAAGCTATGAATGTCGCTGTGTTTAGAATATAGATTTATATTCTTTTTTACATGAATCAGGTTCTCATATACATATTGAGACGCGACCGTCATTATGTTTATTTCCTTAAATTTATCCCTCAGTGAATGCCTACTACTTAGTTTATAAATTGCTCGAATGGCACGTTTCTGCAGCACAAATATAGCCTGAAAGTCGGCCGCATTTCCCCACAACAAAATGCCATACGACATTACACTATGGAAATAACTAAAGTATACTAATCGAGCTGTTTCTACATCAGTCAAATGACGGATTTTATACACCGCGTAGGCTGCAGAGCTTAGCCGCTTCGACAATTTGGTTATATGAGGTCCCCACTGAAGCTTCGAATCCAAAGTAATACCTAAGAACACAGTGGTGTCCACAAGATCCAATTCTGTCCCATTTACTAGTACATTGGTTTTCACCTGCTTAACGTTAGGTGTCAGAAATCTAATACATTTAGTCTTTTTCTCGTTCAAAAGTAAATTATTAACACTAAACCAATGCACCATTTTAGAGAGAGCATTATTTACATCGTCAATAACGGTCTGTTTTCGCTTAAGCTTAAATATAAGTGATGTGTCATCTGCAAATAACACTATTTCATGACTGTTCTTTATGAGGCAAGGTAGGTCATTAATATATACGAGAAATAAAAAAGGGCCAAGAATTGAGCCCTGTGGAACTCCCATAGTGACAAGCGAACCTGGGGATCGCTTGCCGTTAACGTCTACTCTTTGGATCCTATTATCCAAATAAGAAATAAGAAGATCCAAGGCAGTGTTTCTAACACCATAGTGATGCAATTTCCTGACCAATGTATCATGTGAAACACAATCGAAAGCCTTAGATAAGTCACAAAAAATACCTAGGGCATCATGTGACCTCTCCCAGGCCTCAAAAATATGTGAAAGAAGCTCAACACCAGCGTCGGTAGTCGAGCGACCCCTTGTGAAACCGAATTGCTTACTGTTTAATAACTTATGTTTATTAAAATGTCTTTGCAATTGATCTAGCATCAATTTTTCGAATATTTTACTAAAGGTGGGAAGCACAGAAATAGGTCTAAAGTTCGTGGGGTCTGATGTGCTGCCCGATTTAAACAAAGGTATTATTTTACTACTCTTCATTAAGTCAGGAATTACACCACAGTCAATGCATTTATTAAAAATAATTGCTAATTCAGGCGCTACAGTGTTGATTATGCATTTAGCAACCTCTACGGAATTTCCCCATAAATCAGCAGTTTTTTTAACATTGAGTGTATTGAAAGTTTTAATAATATCTCGAGCACTAACATAGTCGAAATTAAACTCATGGTCACAAATATCAACATTTTCTTTCAAAAGGAATTCTGCAACAGTGGGTGAAGAATTTAAAGATTTAGTGGTTGAGACTGGAATATCTGCAAAGAAATTTTCAAAAACTGTGGCTACTTCTAAATCTTTTTTAATAACTGTATTATTAATATTAAGGCTGTAGTCACTACTACGCTTTCTGTCTCTTCCAGTCTCATTGTTTATAATTTCCCAAGTAGTTTTTATTTTATTTTGACTGTTTTTAATTTTTGAGCTTAAATATCGACACTTAGCTTCGCTACAAACTTGTTTAAATAATTTGGAATAGTTCTTAACATACTGACAAAATTCTTTACTTTTATTATAATTTCTTTCGTCATACAGTTCAAAGAGTTTGATTCTACTCTTAAATATCCCTTTAGTTGCCCATTCACTGAAAGTTGCAGAACCACTAACTGAGATCTGCTTTGGTTTAAATGTTGAGTTAAATTCTGTACAGTACATGGCAAAAAAGGAATTGTACAGTTCATTAGGATCATCACAATAAGGCAAGTAGGGTAATTTACTATTAAGTTTGTTTTTAAAGTTACATCTTTAATATCACCCGTATCTCCACTAGTCCATTTCCTACTCTAAGATGCATATCTGGTACGGTTCGCGAATCCTTCCATATCCTAAGGGCACGTCTGCCTTACCATTACCGCGCCACCCGGTCTACTCCTTGATATGCAATGTCATCTGGAGCCCCATGAAACATGAGGCACCAGGTGCTAGTGCAAATCGTGGGGTTCGTTCGATTTATCGAGTCTTGTTAAACCACGCTGGGATCGGTGCCCTTGATTCATTCAATACTTTAAACTTCCATTCAGACTGAGATTTCATTTTACCAAGGAAAGTGCGTACAACAAAAACATAGATAGCAACTTATTAATTTATAACCAGCAGCTCAGTTGCGAAAGGCGTCGCCAGCGAAAGTGCACCGGTTTGTTGCAGGTTCGATGCCTGCTATGCTAATGTTAGATTTATGATCTGGAGCCGCACTGTACTTAGAATTGTATTTGATTAATAATATTGATAACGTCTAAATGCAGGTTCGTATATTGCATGGTTGAAAAGGAAGTCCATCAACAAAGTTATATCCATGAATCGCTCTTACCGAAAACATCAGCACTGCTAAATTGAAATACGAAAGCTTATTTAAATACCTGTCTGTTGAAGTGTAGCCTCTTAAGCGCAGGCCTCACTGGGATATAAGTTGGTTTAGCTTCGCTCATGTAGCTACCGCGTCTTTTCATAAAGTTCACAGTTCGCGGTGTGAACCGAAGTTGCTATTGTTCTTCTTGCTGATCTTAATTAAAAGGTATCTACTGAAAGAAACGAAACAACAATCAGTAAACTTAACTTTGCTTCGCCAAAGTTCACCCGCAAATAAGCCATTAACAAAAAACAAAAAAATATATTACTTCATTTTTTGGACAGTCGTGTTAAAAGTCCAAGGTAATGATTTGCGTGTATTTGCGTTTAAACTTGTAATTCAATATTAACATCAAAAACAAATGTCTCAGCAGAACCTGTTCTTAGCGATTAGCTAGATTAATCCGTGCCCGGTGCACTCACAAATCTGATTTTTAGTTTACCGAACCATATTACCCGGTTCTCTACCTTTCTTATCCAATCTTCTTTCTTCTTTTTATTTGATTCAATTTAATAACCTACCTACCTATTTGTACGCCGTTAAGGCAAAACATGACTGTAACATAATTTAATTGTAAAATCTTGCATGCCATGTGTGTGTATACTCATGTTTTGGACAAATAAACGATCTTTTATCTTTTTTTAAATCTTTTTTCTGCCTTCTTCAGCCCACCAATCTATCTGACTGTGGGAAAGTCTACCTACTGCACCCACCTGCACTATCTTCCCCGTAGTTTCACCATAGTCAGCCAATAGCGTGCTACCGCTGAGGTCTGGCTTCACGCAAACGAAACGCCTACACTTGCAGTAACGAGGACATAGGGCTGCTGACTCACGTAACGCCCTTGCAATTTTGATAATATCTTGCATAATTAGAGATAATATCATTCAGTTAAAGGTGAAATCGCGGAAACTTCTCAAGCTTAGCGTAGTATGTATAATCACCCTATAATGTTCGCATTGCTGGGACACAGGCCTCCTCTCTGTGAGAGCGAGTGGGCATCCACAACGCGGACCCAGAGCGGGTTGGCGGATGACGCATGACATGTCTTCGAATTTTTGGTTCTAGGACATGCCGGTTTCTTCACGATCTTTTCCTTCATTTTGGTGTGTGTGTGGTGTAGAGATGAAATAATTTACACAAAATTAAGTGCCTGCTTCGGTTCGAACCTACGACCTACAATTCCGTTTTTCCGATTTTTGCTTGGTTAGAACAGTGGCGCCGTTCGCCACCACTGTTCTAACCAAGCAAAAATCAAGTTACTATTATTATATTTTTTTTTTTTAAGTTGTAAGAACTTAAACAAAAACTTGTTGGAAAACACTAACCGTAACCATAGCCTTTGCTTTTTAAGTTTATGGAAGATCACCAGGGAGTTCGGTTCGGGATGATCTGCAAAACGGTGATGACGCGATGTAATTTTATCAGTGATTCATATTTTCTGCTTTCTGGGAGTCGTGTTTCATTAACCATCATAACATATAATTTCGGTTGATAATGAACCTACTGCGAAATTGGACCTATTCCTAGTATTCGAAATGTATAACAATCCTTGACATTTTTTATCAGACATATCAAGGTTCCAAGCTACATTCGACACTAGATTATCTACATCCCCGACTAGATAAATAATACTAGATTAAATATTGTTTAGTTTGATTTTGCATATTGTTAGGTCGCGTCCAGGGTGAAAGCGCGACGCGGTAGCGGGCGCGGACGCGATTTTGTGGCCACAGTGCATCGCGAGTTGTTGTAGCAGACAGTAGAGGCTAGACGTGCTTCTACGGGTTAAAATAAAAGACGATCGCTTGCTAGCTAGGTTGCACAATTACTGCGCCCGGTGGTAGCGTCTAAAAACGGCAGTACTAATAAAATTCGTGGCAAGTTTGTTGAAGGCCCAACTTCTGTCACGGACCGCCTTCAAATCCTTCTATACGTCATTGTTGTCGTAGTACGAGTAAACGGTAATACGCTTGGTTTTATAGAAATTGTTGACAATGCCGTCACTAGCAGCGGCAGTCGAGGCGTCTCCGTGCTCTGTGGTACAACTGTTGTAACTACACTATGGACGCAAACGGCGGTTTCATTATATGTTTGATAAGTCGCGACCGCCTTAGCACCCGCGCAAGCTCCTCACCCTGGACGAAGCCTTAGTATTTCCGACGAGGCAGTCCGCTTGCGACAGAGGAAGCATTTCAGACACGTTGTAGACTAGATTCTAGACTAAATGTTATGTTTATTATAATGTTTGTGTGGTTTATTCCGTATAATGTCACTCCAGTCAACTCTTGTCGAGGCAGGCTGCTTTTCGAACCGCCTACACTGTGCTAAATAGGGCTGTCAGAATGTGTCGTGATTCATTGATCATTTTGAAACCCTTGCGATTCTGATTATGACGTAAGCCATCATTTGAATGAATGAATGATCAAGAACAATATTGCGATATTGTGCTTATTTAACAAAAATGATGCTATAAATTCTTAGAATTTAGTCTCTTCATAAAGTATTTTTGTAAGCAGTCCCAACCGCAAAGTATTTTTATTTTAAGACTTGTTTTTATTGAACCGAAACTAATAACAATTGTCATGGAGTTCTTATTAATATTTATTATTCATTCATTTGTAATTAATGTTACTGAAAAACATCTCTCAAATGACGAATTGTTTGCACAGATGAATCTTGTGTTCTTGTAGAGGTTTTGTAGTATTAATAAATGCGTTTTGGCTCCATGCTTTCATACAAACATTCTTAGGGGTGGGCAGAAACTACAGAACGCCAGCTGCTACGGTCCGTTCATAATCCTTTTGCTTGGTTTACTTTCATACATCTGGTCATACAAGCAAGCCGGTTCCATGCTTTCATATTTGGTATTTTTCTCTCTTGTCTGCTTCAAGGCAAGCTTCACTAGAATTTGTAAAGAGATCATCTACTTTGATAGTAGTACTGATTGCTCGGGGTATCAGACAGTCAGGAAGCTGTGACTTTTCAATCACCCTAAAAAGCTCTTCAATAAACGACTTAAACCTAAAAAGTTTTTAAAGCTTTCTCCTCCTTCGCATTTTGTAAGACGCCATTAAAAAAAAAATAACTGGACGTAAAAACGAAAATTCGTTCATATTCTTTTTTTAAATATCCCGCCGCGCTTTTTACCAGCCCTACCACACTTCCTCATTCAAAGAGAAAGAGGCTCAATCTCCAAGGCTCAGCCGAATCTATTACCAATCTTACGCTGCGTCAGAATCTGACTAACGACTCCTACGCATGTGCTAATTATTACTTTAACAAGTACTTACAAGTGCTTGCTCATAGATTTGCTTAGCTAAGCTAGTCAGCCCTGTGGTGTAACACTGAGGGCGTAAGTACCTAGAGTACAGCGCCCAATATATCTTTGGCTATGTACACCGTAGGGGAACTTTTTTGATATTTTTCCAAAACGTGATCCCCATTATTGGTAAAAACTGAATGAGGCTAGCACAGGAGTATGGGTACAAGTAAAGAAACGCTTAAGGGCCTGTACTACCTCAAATTGCTTAGCATGGTCCTCCGTTATATCAAAAATACTGTAGCATTAATTTAGAAATAGCAGCAAAGTTGAGGATTCATGTTGAGTACTATGTTTGACGAAACCACGATTCCATAAAATTTTCTCGATAGAAAAAAATACCAAACCTCCAAACCGAACAATAAACTGCTGGTATTAAAAAAATACTTCATCATCTAATTTGAAGTATTTTTTTAATACCTGCTAGTTAGTGACTAACCTGGTATCAGAGTTTTAAAGCCGCCCATGGGCCTCTAACTTGGCTTCACATGCCGCCGAGAAATATCTCTCCGGCATGCCGGTTTCCTCACGATGTTTTCCTTCACCGTAATTGAAGCAAGTGACAATTATACAATACGCACATGAATCCGAAAAGTCTGAGGTGAGGCCTTCGGTGCGAACTAGAGACCTATGCCTTGGTCACACCACTAGGCTATCACTGCTGCCTATCAGTTGTAATTATAAGCTGAGTAGATTGAAGTTTGTTCTAATCTCTTGATCTTGGGAAATTCAAAAGCAGCCAAAGGTCCTATACATATATCTTTGGACTAGCTGCACCCCGCGGTTTCACCCGCATAAGTCTCGATCCCGTAGGAATATCGGGATAATAAGTATCGTATGACCTAACCCATATCATATTCTACCCATGTGGTAAATTTCATTCAAATCCGTTCAGCCGTTTTATTGTGAAAGCGTAACAAACATACAATGTTTCTCAAATGTCCGTTCGCTTGCACCCTTGATGATCTGAACAACGCCTCTGACGCAGTAATAAATCTGGCCACTTACTGGGCCCAAACAATATAGGAAACAGATTTACCTTTGAATCGAAAAAGAAAGGGAGCGAATCAATTCATTTCAATTTAAAATTAACGGTCTTCACCACAATTTGCGGTTAAAATCTCTTCAAAACAACTGTCCCTTCTTCCTTTAAGGGGAATGCGAAATTCAAATTTTCTTCAGTTTTTTTGTAATTTGCAGGTTACTTTTAGGCTGTATGTTGATTAAAATATGATTCGCGACCGTAAAAAATATGACTTTACGGAATTAGAATCGGCAATACAACTCCTTAAGTTAGAATTGGCCTCAAATGTCATAATCTCATCAAATAGTCAAATAATAGAGTAATGTGAACTTAGAGAGTTGGATTGATGATTTATGATTATAATAATTCTATATAAAAATATTTGATACGACCGCGAATCATATTTAAATCAACATACAACCTGATACTGACTTGCAATTTGCAAAAAACGTAAGAAAATTTTAATTTCTTAGGTTACCCTGACGCTTTCGCCTTAAGCCCTACATAAAGGTCATCCATCAGCCTAGCTATGCCACAGCCTACACAAATCAGTTGGTAAGCATTACCATAGTTACACTTGATAACATTGCAGAATATTCTAGGCTGCATACTTGCACCATATTTGAATAGGCAAGGGAAGTGAGCTGTGAGCTTAGAAAAAGGAGATATGGATACGGCACTTAGAGCGAATTATTAAAAAAAAAACGAAATCAAATGGACATATGCACGCTTAGCATGACCACAATAGAAACGGGTTTTGTCGACGGAAGAATAGATAAAATGACAGATAAACAATCACAATCTGTCATTTTGTCTATTCTTCCGTCGACAAAACCCGTAGAAAACCCGTTTCTATGGTTGTCATGCTACGCGTGCAGGAGTGAGATCTTGTATCTAAGAAAAGGACCCGCTATTGCTTTCAGAATGCTGTTGGAGCTTGCTCGGATACGGTGCAATATGGAGGCCGCTCTCTTTCTCATGATAGCATGAAAGCCATCAATCTGAGCCTCCATTAACCTGATGCACTACACCAAAGAAACTGAATGCGGCTTAGATGTGCTGATCGTGTCCAGTTTCGTAGTTGAAATTCGCCCTTAGTAGTCTTGTTAATGTCACAAAAATAAACGAAAATAAGTAGTGTTTTGTTATTTAGTTGTGGTCCTTTTTGACCTTCATTCTGCAGGTTTAAAATGTGTATTATAAGTTTGTCCTTCATCTTGACATTTGGCTTCACCTGTGCATATGTTTATTTCTGCGCAGTAAGTATATGTACACACCATTTCGTCTTCCAGAAGAGTTTCCATTTTATTATTCGACTAATCCCTTATTTCCAACCTTTTGGTGTAAAAATAACCATATCTTCATCAGATCAATCGTAACGGTCGCCTTACTGTTGTTTTGCGCTAATAGTTGACTGACCATCAACAAAAACATACAGGGTGGCAGGGACTTCGACGCGAAAAGTTTTACCATGGATTCAGTACTTGATTCTGCATCCCCAGCGTTGAAATTTTTCGTAGGGTTTAAAAAAAATTGCTGTTCCATACATTATGACCGAGTAATAACCGGCGAAAAATTTCAACGCAGGCGATTCAGAATCATGTACTGAATCCATGGTAAGGGTTTTCGCGTCGATGTCCATGCCACCCTGTATAGTCATAAATTCTTAGACGAGTCCATCCATCTCAATTTGCCACGAAAACATATTCACTTTATTTCTAACATCTTAGAGATCAACCATGCACACATAGTACGCGGTAATAATCATTAATCACTTCATTAACTCCTTCCATTTTTGTATCTATAGCTTTTTATTTATTTTTTCTGGCCCATTCAGCCTGTTATGTGTTGTATTCGGCCTTGTTTTAAAATAATTAGAATCTTATGGATATAAATCTGCATGGCCTTTGATAGTTTTACCTATATAGCGAAGTGGGAAGAGTTATCAGTAATGTTACGTGAGATAACTAGTTCTGTTAAGGATATATTTCATTCAATCCTATATTGTTTCTTTATAATTGACCTTGAATGAGGCTCTTAAAACACAATAGTAAGTCTATCAGTATTATCGGTAAAAGATCGTTGGAACCGTCAAATGTATCCTTATGTTGATACCCATTTTCCCTCCAAGGGTTAATAAAAATAGTCCAATAGGTGATTTGTTTTTGAAAACTTGCCATATACCAAAATAATTCCTCTTAAAAGTACAAAATATTGGACGTAAAGACCACTTCATATATTTACTCTTAACAAAGCACCCACAAAATAACCTAGCCATTAACAAACTGGCGCCGTTAGTGTTGGTGTCAAAGCTGCTCACTTATTGGTAACATTAATAAACTTATTTGTGTCTGACTCAGAGACTGACATCTGGCCTTCCATAGAATTGTGACATCACTTGCGAATCACGTTTCGAGAGTGACTTGAATAATAGTAAAGGAAAATAAACGTGTGCTAGATTTTATTTAGGTCATATTGCAGATGATATTGTTTGAGGAAAATTTGTGGAATTCGTAGTATTTAATTGGGTTAGGATATATTTGTTTTGAGGCTAAAATAGGCACATGTTCTTTCATAGTATTCCTAGAAGGGAGTAAGGAAATAAACATTTAATTACTAATCCATGCGTCAGGTTCGTGAACGGCGCCGTCAGTAGGGACAGGTCATCTCTTAGCTGCCACGGCTTATTTTAATTTAATTTTGTTTTTTTTTCAATCCTTTTATTACGGATGCGTTAAATGTTCTGCGTCGTTCTCAAATGTATAATTTCAACATGAATGATGTAACCAATATTTTGTAACCGTGTTTTGATTTAAAACAGTGTCCAAGGAGTTTCTTGCCCGTTCTTCTCCATAGGTATCTACTACGTTTTGGAATGAGCAACTAGCTTCATCTTTCTGACTGACCGACCCCTTGACAATTTCAAAAGTGCCTGTAATTGGTTTATTTGAAATAAATGCTTTGAGTTTGAGTGAGTTCACAATGTTGATTCATAAAAAATCTGATTAATGTTCAAAGATTCTGGTCATGTACCTTATGTATTACGTCCTTACACAAGACGACCTTCTGTAAGATGATGACGATTTACATAAATTTTCTAAGATATGAAAGTATGAAATTGACCAAGGCTTTTAAAGCGTCTTCAATAAGAGCAAGGTGAACTATAAAAGAGTCAGGAAAACGGTAGCCTTTTATATATAAAGTAACCTACCAAAGTAATAATTAGGTTCGACAACATGTTTTGATTTACAAGATAGGTAATAAAAATACCTACACGAGCTTGGTATTCAATATTCTACATAAATTAGCAGTGACCAAGGAAAATATGTTATTAACCTGACAGATGTCATTAGTTTTTCTAGAACATTATGCATTATTACTGTTGATCGCTTAGTATGGGTGATAGCCTCCTGATTCCTTAGTAATAGCTTGATTAGTTCGTTATAAGGATCTCTATTGGAAGGTCTTGCATGTTGTCTTAGTTGATCATGATTAAGGAAACTGTCAACATTGCCGGTACGAATCGATTTTTTATCTTTTTCTTTTTTTGAATAAATGTCATCTACTGCTTCCATTGCTTTTTCTATTTTCAATAGTAGATTCATCTCCTTAATGTCGTGAGGAAACCAGTTTTGAGTAGGTACATATAGTCGCTCGGCATCCAATACCGCGAATGTGACATTTTTGACGAAAATCAGATTTTTATTTTATTTCATTCTACACGTTCAAATACGTGACCCTGCATTAAAAATCAGATTTTCGTCAAAAATGTTACATTCGCGGTATTGGATGCCGAGCGACGAATATGAATGTGGATAGCAAGAGGAGGGACCAAAGAGGAGAGACCAAAGAGATGGTAGATGAACTGTGTGAACGATGATATGGTTAGAAAGGGGGTGACTACGACTAATAGAGAAGTATGGAAGAAAATATATGTTCCGGCGACCACTAATAAATTGGGATACGGGGAAGAGAATGAGGGTTGCATCCCCTTTATCTAAGATGACTGTAACTAGATTGTATTGTAACCCTCATGACCATCAAGACATAGGTTTTTGATGATATGATATATATATCTGTTATACTTAATACTTATTAATATTGTAATGGATTCAAAATATATTAACCTGTTTTTTTCTTTTCTTGTTACAGGTAATTACGGAGTGTTCCAGGTACGACTTGGGGTCATACTAAGGGCTGCTAATAGATCTATCCTGTGACGCTTATCGTTAAACATGAATATTGTGAAGGATATACATACATATATGGAAGAATCACTAAACTTGGTATAAGGATTGCTTTCCGAACTGGTAGTGCTTTTATTTCTGCAAAAAAGGTAAGTTGACCATCTTCACCTAGTTTTATCGACGGCGCCTGCGATAATACAGAGTCACCTTATAGTAACCTCGGAAAACGCCAAAACAAAAGAAAATTACACTTCCTTTGGCCTAATGGCTACTACACACTATGGCGGCGGCATGGCCGCTGCACTGCCGCACAAAGGATCGCAAAGGAAATGGAGGCGCAAAAACCGGGGTACGTGCGCTCGACAAAAGCTGTGCGGCCGGAGTGTGTAGGAGCCATATGACCCTGTGCACACGATGCGTTGCGGCGACGCACCGCAAAGATTTTGCCGTAATAGTGGTTACACAGGCGCTGCGGCACCGTAACCACAGATAAATCTGTGCCGTAACGTTGTAACGCTGCGCCGCAAAGCGCGTAAATTGTCATCTGTTTTTGAAAACGCACGAACAACTGAGCGGTGTCCCCGCCTCGTCTCGCGATCTGCAAGTCCAGTGTACGTGCGATGCGACGTCGGAACGCACCGTGGTGTGGCATACCATGGATATTTGTATGTAGGACGCCGCAGCGACACCGCTCCGGCGCCGCGCTGCCGCCGCAACGCATCGTGGGCTCAGGCTCTAACATCTACATTGGAATGCAACAATATTTTCATTCTCATTCGATTTCGGCCAAACCTTTGCATCAGGGTAATAATTATCTCAAAAGTTAATCAAAGGATTACCTGGTATCCATTTTGTATATTTTTAGCCGAGGCACGCGAGGTTTTAGCTTCTTTTTTCGGACCATCGTTATTTTCGACGGCTTAGGTGTTTTGATATTTATTCGATGTTTAGAGTTAGTTCCCAGGATTATAGTGTCTGGTATTCATGGGACAAAAAACAATATACCAAGTTCTGTAGCTTGTTAGCGAAGAACTGAGTTCTTAAAAGGTATTTCATCAGTAATTTTGAAGGTGTAGTCTAATTTTTGTGTTTTGATCTTCTGTTTACGTTTTTTGTTTTTTTGTTTTTATTTTCGCTTAGGTATAGATTTCTATGTTTTTGTTTGTATATTGACCTGTGAGCTGACATTATGGCAAATAATTTAATGTAATGTTTTCTGTTTAGTGCAGTGTGAGTGAACTTAAACTGCTGTGCAAGTGCTGACTATTGTAAAGAGCACGTGAATTAAGTATCTTCCCCTTAACACGTTATTGGACGATTTCTTAATTTTATAGTTACTTAGTAGTTTAAGTTATATTTAAATTATTTATTAGCTAGCTTGGCTAGATTGTAATGTGAATAAAGTACCATACCTTAAAAATGAAAAAAAAAAAAGTGAAGACAGCTGTGCTGCTGGAAAGTTTGTTGCGCCACTTCTTCCCAGCTACGGCACTAGGAACTGGTGAAGGGCGGGCGTTTTTGGGGGAACGTCTTATGTAATTTTGACGTTCAAATAGTGCTGATTCTCAGCCTAGTAACAAATGACTTCTGAATTAAAAATTTCTAAACACACCCTTTAGAATACTTGCATTATTTGCTTTTATGATTAGCAATTTATCATGTTTTCTAGCGGGAGTTAAAGCAGCAAAACCTTCTACATTATCTTTGATTTATTATGGTAACATATATCATTATTTACCTCTTTATCGTGCACACACTTTCCTTCCTTATTTTTTTATCTTTCTGTCTAACCACTCCTCACATAATGTTCTTCTTTCTCCTAGCCTTATCCTGGGCTGCGACCAATCTTTATAAACATTTGTATGTTATTAAATATTATAGCTTTGTGAGTCAGTATCAACTATTTCCGGTTTTAATCGTTCATGTTATTAATTGCAACTTGCAACACGTCCTGGTACTTTCTTAACAACATGTAGAGAAAGTTAACAGAAATTAAAAATCTTTGTATATTTTATGGGATTTTATTATTTATTCCCGGCCGAATTCGGTTTATTTTTCTTTGTACATGTAGGATGCAATAAAGATTTCCCGGTCGAATTTTACAATGGGTAATCTTTTGTCTTATTTCTTGGCATGCTCCCTAATCTGTCTTGCCAGACAAAACTTCGTCTTGGTAACTTGGTTGCGTTCTGCTTTATTTTATTGGAATGTTGCCTAATCATTTGTTCAGCTTTTATCCTATTGAACTAAATCCCGTTATTGGTAAACTTTTTTGGAACAGTGCACCTCTTAATAATCCTTTGAAAGTTACCTGTGTGTATTGGACTTATATCTTTATTGCCCTTTGGATTAGCATGTCCTCGAGACGCACAGCCTGATTCCGTCTTTGGCGGGCTTTGAACTTGTCATGTAGCAATCGTATACTGTAAAAACAGCCATGTTATCTAAATATATATATGGAAATATAATACGTGAAGCAAAAACTTTGTACCCCTTTTTACGAAAATTACGCGGACGGAGGAGTATGAAATTTGGCACAGTTAAAGTTTATATGGAGAAGGAGTGCAGAAAGCTAATATTTTTATGTATATTAGAAATAAAATAAATTAATAAAAAAAACATTACACTCTCTACCATGCGTTTGACACAAGATGGCTACCTTAGAATCATGACAATTAAATGAATTATGGTCGAATTTCGACCTTTGGGCGTTCACTAGTATAAATGGAAATACCTGTTGGAGCAGTGGCGGCCCAGTGGTAAGGGCCCCGACTTATGAGTTGGCAGGCAGGCTCTTTAAATTGTGTAAATAATTTCATCACCACTGCTATCAAAACGGTGAACAAAAAACATTGTGAGGGAACCGGCATGTCCTAGAACCAAAAATCCGAAGACATGTGACATCTGCCCCGCACTGGGCTCGCGTGGTAGATTACAGCCCACTCCCTCTGGAAGAGAGGAGGCCTCTGTCCCAGCAATGGGAACATTATAGGCTGAATATGCTACCTGTTGCAGCAACAAATAACCCAGTAACAGATCACAACCATCGATCTGATCACGCAAAAATCATCATTAACAATACTACAAGATTACATAATCTTACAAATGAAGCCAAAGTAATTGCAGTGTGGGCAGAATTGCCGAGAATGAGGCTAAACGTGACAGAGAAAGAATCAACCTTGACTTCAGTGCAGTTAAAACTGTCAATGTAATACAACCTATGAAGAATAATTACGAGTTTTTATCAACCCACGCTACTGAGTCATTGAGGACTGAGTTGCTAATGTGGATTTCAAAATAACATGTGCAAAACTGGAGATTAGTTTTGATTTTGATGAAATGTTAGATTTGGATCATTTGGATGATGATGGTAAAAAAAAAGAAGAAGATCACTGCTGAGATCATCTATGTTTGTTGTTTTATGGGTTATGCCTACGAGGAACGAGTATTCTTGCAATTTGACTAAATTTAATTTTGCTAAATGGTTAAAACTGAAACGTTTTGAGATATTTATCGGGAATCCTTAACTGTAATGATTACATTAATGGAATGGTCTATTCGTAACGAAACGAACCAATGGTAGCAAATTATTATTGACATCAAGATGTTATGTGGAATGTGTCTCCTAAATACTTCTGGTTTTCAGATTTTGATGAAGTCACTTTTGTCTAGTTTGACATTCATTTGTTGGAGTTTATTCTACAGTTCCTTGAATTTGCGAGTTCCGGATTCCATTCTAATAAATATTTGCATATAATATTCTTATATCATGTTATTGAATAATTAAATTCCGCATAATGCGCCAGATTGACATTGGATCATTAATAAATAATTTATTAATGTTATTTATTTCTGATTCTCTTAAGTTAAATGTTCCATGGTTCTGGTTAAGTGGAACCCCATTACTCGGAAAAAACGATTTCCACAGCTTTCATCTATTTTTATTTATGTGACCATCAATCCTTCCCAGTTACTCCCAATTTATATCGTAAAACATAATTTATAGACTTCAAACGGCTCAACGTTTTCGGAATTCAGCCCAAATGATGACCGAAACTTCAAAATAAACTTGGAAACTAAAAATAGTCGGATTCAGTGGAAATTGTTATAGCAACACACTGCAAGCAATGGTCGCTCGGTCGACCGCTACCAAGTTTGTATTGAGCCTTCCATTCAAGCCTTTTTCGCACACAAGCACGGAAATACAAGCACACACACACACAGATAAACCAAGCGAGTTTGACAGTTTGCGGCAGCCGCATCAGTTGGCCGATGCTCGGCGTCGCGGCACGATCGTTCACCGCCGCCATCTTGAATTTACGAAACGCGGGCTATTTTTTTAATAAAAATAAACTAAACGTGTCAACTGTGTAAGTGTGTGCTAATGCTACGTTCTTGTGGAGGTTTTGAATTTCGAATTAGTTTCGGATACGACCAGAAACAACGAGGATTTCGGTATTCACCATAATGTTTTTTTTTAACGTGGCATGAACCGGTGTTATGTAAATTGCAAAATAATTATCGGGAAATCGATATTGTATAGTATTGTAAGTACTAAGGTGTTGATCACGGTGGATTTGTCCAGGTTTGTCTGTGCTCCAACATTTTTCAAATATTTAGTTTGTTTGTAGGTGACGTCCCGCCAAAATGTAGGTTACGGTTAAAAAGACTTTAACGCGTCTTGCTGGCTGTTTAATGTTCTCAAATGGATATATTAAAATTCTAAGAAAATACATGAATATTAATAGCCAAGCTACCTATTTCTCGTTAAGATGATTAATTCAAGACTTTATTTTTCATCTGTTGATCACTATTCTTTCTTGAAGTTATTATTATCACCTATTATTTATTTTAAATAAGTAGGTTATAAACATTCCTAGTTCCACCCGAAGATGTGACCAGCTATGCATTTCCGATATTATTCCTCTATTTTCAATAATAATTATGTTGCAAATGATGTCATTGGCATTGTTATATTATAATACGCGATATTAAAAGGAAAAATTACTACATTTATGAACATAAATGTCACGTTATACGTACATAATACATATATCACATAATGTACTAACGTAAATATAAATATATCGTCGTTTAATCCAATTAGAATCACGTTTTTGCTTTTGTCAGAATTATGTTTTCTTGATTACTAAAAATAAAAATAAAGCAAAAAACTAATAAAAAAATATTACTGATTACCTTTGTTAGGTATTTCTACCTTATTTTGAGCAGTTATTGATTCGTAACTTAAAAAAAAAATCGTCAAAACAAAGTATGTAAACAAACTTAACATAGTCGTTGTTTTCATAAAAACCTAACTTTGTAGGTGGACTGAAAAACATTATCATAATATTTTGAGCAAAGACTACCTTCATTTTCATTTAAAAAAAGTGATGTTGTCAATAACATTCCTATGAGCAAGTATAACAAATGATTCACAAAAAAAACTATGTCGTTGTCTATGAACGATGTCGAACTTTTTTTGCTAAGTCTATTATTTACGGCTTAGATGAATCAGATGTTGTTACAAGCTGACGAACGGTAAAAAAAAATTGAATAGGCATTTACTATTTTTAATTACTTATTCGAATTAATATGCTTCAACGTTATATAAAAAACCATAAATAAATTGATTATTAAAAATAAATTCTTGGTTAGGTACATTGTGAAGGTTGCCACGGTTAAGGTTGATCACATTAAAGTAAGTAATCACTAAAAAAAAAACATAACCTTAACTATGCTATAATAATGCGCTTAAATTAAGCTTTGTCCGTCAAAAATCCATTCTCGCGCAAGTTCACTTATCCCAAAAATCCTAAGCCGCATTCTTTTCCTCTTTTTAGAGCGGTTAGGATCCAAACATCTTTTTTATACACCTGACTCACAGAAAACGTCATAAGTGTCATAACGTTTGTCATGAAGGTGACAAAATTCTTAGACTATCATACTTTCAAAGGAAACCCAACCTTACGTCGTAGGTAATTATGATCAATGTACCGTTTATGTATGTACAATGTTCCTATATGTTAAAATGGTAAGTTAATACTGTAATGTGATACACAGTTTTGATACAGTGATAGATCATTTAGCGTGTGAACGTAATGATGAGATAAGTCTTGTGCAGACGGAAAACATTTGTGCAACTTCTACTTCATCGTGTCGATGGCACGACAGTGAATTAAGGGTGATGCGCTAAGATAGCCCGCGAAATTAAAATTTTCTTTCGTTTTTTGCAATTTGGACGTCAGTATCAGGTTGTATGTTGATTAAAATATGATTCGCGACCGAAACAAATAATATATGGCTTTATAGAATTATAATCATTAGAATCAGTAATACAATTCCTTAAGTTAGCGTAATCCTCAAATGTCATGATTTCATTCAATAGTACCTACATGAACTTATATTAGTGAGTTGTATTGATGATTTTTATGATTATAATTCTATAAATAAACACTTGATATGACCGCGAATCATATTTAGATCAACATACAATCTGATACTGACCTGCAAATTGCAAAAAACGTAAGATTTTTTTTTACGTTTTTTGCCCTGATGCTTTCACCTTAATCCCCGAAAGGATCAATAATTGCAATTGTAAATTTTTACGTGATAGATACTCAACACATTGATGCACAAATTGATGGCAATTTATTTAAGAGATCCCCACCATCGAATCGATATCATTATATTTTATGTAGGTAGGTAGGCACATTACACGCAATAGAAGAAATGGGCATCACTAGTATAGACAGGCGATAGTAAAAAATTGCCTACTTTATAGTCGGAAACTTTTCGATTTTCGGAAAGATTTCATTGGTCCAAAACATTGTCACTTCCTCGGCATCGTCGGTGGCAGCGCAGAGGTCGCTATGGCTGCATTATTTGGGGTACAGAGGGCAGGATCTGCAACTTATGAATTTGTAATAGTTGCTGTAAAGTTGATAATAGTGCTGCTTGTACAGTATGCCGCACGCCAGTGGTAACGAAACCAGTTTACGCTGGTCTCGCATTTTGTTAAAACTCCGTACTCTGTGCGGTTGACTGTACGTAAAATAAGAGTAAGGAAAATATTACGAAAACAATATCAAGGAAAATTCTTTAAAATAAGCCTACTGCGAATGCGATACGAGCAGAATGATACAAAACTGTACATACTTTATTTACGCACAAAAATAATTGCGGCTCATTAATTTTATTATTTAAGAATATTATTAAGTGTAAGGGACTTCTGTCTACTCTGTGGATACTTAAATAATTCAATAAATTCAAAGTTCAAAATTATAACACAAACAATCGTATTACTACAGTAGTTTTAATTTAATTCCATGATAATATTTACATAATTTAAAAGCTAACAGTATTAAAATAATAATAATATGTAAGTATAAGTTTATAAAATAAAAATGAGGAGACGGAGTAAAGTAGTAGATAGTATTTAGATAGAGAATATTCTTTATTATTTACACCATAAAAATTACAGATATAAATGATAGATATTACCACATTTTTAACCACAACTGTTTTCCCATAAAGAGTGTTCTATCTATTAACAGCTAATACATTCAAAAGTGGTTCAGTCAGAACACTCCCTTAGATTGCTATCGAGATAATTTCCGATTGGCTAATCCAGTTCAATTTGGCGAGACCTGTTCCACTAGTTTGAAATAACGTTTATTTCTGTCTACCGCTCACTTGGCTTTGCCTTTCACACTGATAAAGTGTAGAATGAATCTGGTTCTAGTCCTACGCATATCCTTAAAACTAGAAAGGGCTACTGTAGTTTCAGTGAAGGATCGAAGGGTTAGCAAATTGTCAGTACCATTTTCAATATTATTTAGGCCTTACGTTGCTACGTATCCGGCCCATTGTACTGGGGATCTAAAAACAAAAGAAGGTGCAAGATGGTCCTTAGGAACTTTAAGACCATGTTGAATTTATGCAAGCCTGGTACTTTTACTTAGGTTGCAAAGAACAAGTACTGTAAGACCCATCGTGAATTTAACTCACAACTTGAATGGTATCAAGTGCATACAAATTCACTTGAAAAAGAAAGAAATAAAACCGTCAGTGAATTCACAAAACATGCAGCACATAAAATGCTATCATTAGATAAGATATAACTCAGATATATTGAGGCGGAACTGATTCGACGTAATACTGACGATACCAGTGATATTTTTAACAAACACGACTACTAAAGTTTATTTAATGATGTCAAGTTTGTGGTCGTTCAAGGACGAGACAGTATTTGATGTTTTCTTAAGTATTTGTGATCAATGCATAATATTAAACGAGTTTTATATTAATTCCGTCTGTCTGCTCGAATTGTGTGGCGCCATCTTGAAAACGACTGATTTGATTTGGGTGCGAATTTTACGAAATTATCTTTCTTGAGTTAATTATTTATGGAACAAAAAAAAAGAACAAACGTTTTGTTTGATACAGAAATTCAGACAATAAATAGATGAAGTCGATGATCTTAAACCAACGGGGAATAAATAAAAGAAGAAGCAAATAAGAAAGTTCAGACTATGACGAAGCATGTATCGGTTAAAATATTGAAATACAATTAGCCTCAGCTAATTTCAAACGCGACGGCTGTAGAGGTGTCACAATGGAATATGTCGACGCTTGTCACTCCCTAGGGCTGGTAGAAACTAAACATGAATGAATGAAATTGGAAATGTATTTTGGAAAATTTGTTAATGTGTGGCGAGTGAGAGGATTACTGAGATGTCGGGAGAAAGAGGATTACTGAGAAGAACGAAGAAGACCCGAATAAATTGGGATTAGGGCAGGACGATGATGGAGAAGTTGATTAAACACCAAATGTTAGCACTATAGGAAATGATGAGCAGTAAACTGAAACTGAGTTTATTGAAACTAGGAACACAGTTACGGAATGACTATCTCTCGAAAAACTAGTGAAACCATTGTTATTCTGCTAGAAGCATTACGTTATTATGATATGCATATTGCACACCTATCGAGTTTTTACTCAAAATTGATCTGTCTTGTAAACCTTGATATTATTATTATTTATATAGTCTACATGATTGTGAACGACATCCACAAAGGAAATTCATAATTTAAAATGCATTTAAATTAAACTTCATCTAACTCAATTAAATTGATGACATTTATCATCATACATTCTGAATAAGATGTTCAAATTCATAATATTATCTAAATCAGTTCTTAATTTTAGAGTTATCTGCTTATAAAGTTCAGTGGCAACCATATCGGCTTCATCCTCTCACTCTGAATAAATTACTGGAGGGCTTTGACCAACTGTTCTAATGTCAGTTCTACAATACGTTTTAGATTTCACCATCATTATCATATTTGCTGAAGTTTTAGTTTCTCTAGTTCATGTACCTTTAATATTTCAACAGGATGTAGATAGATTAGTATTTGGTAGAAAGCACACAAGCATTTTTCTCTTGAGAATTAAAACCACATCCTAAGTTACTCATAATGCATGGACGTCATTGACTAAATATCTCTGAGTAACTACCACTACTTGTCTTAGCAAGAATGCCCATTTTTTTTTTAGCATAAACTGTTCCCCTGCTGGGCAAAGGCCTTCCCAAGTTCTTCCAGGAACTCTTTTCCCGCGCCACCTCGTACCAGCCCTTCGCGGTAATAATATTACAAGTTAAAAATGCGGTTACAGATATAAAAGCAACCAGGCGTGACCCTTTTACACACCATAATGATACGATAATCAGTTTTCGCATGTCAGTCTCCCATCTCAACGTAGGAAAGTATGGCAGAACTATGGAAAAGTTCCCACGTGCCTTACTTGTGGCATAAAAAAGAAAGTTAGGTAATAATGAGTACTGTATTCTAGCTCAGACTTAGATGGCTTCTTGATACTTAAACACGTAAGGTGGATTAGCGATGAAGGTCTTTTATTGGAAGGACTTAGGTTAGAACTTAAGAACAATTTAGCTTGTATACATTTTATTGCCAATTCACCAATCCATTTTGTCTAGCATGGACAAAACTTTTTGTGGAAAGTCACAGTTCTATTGTACTGCAGTGGATTAAATGATACTAATTATAGAAAGTATTTCATTGTAATTTTTGGTGCAAAACCGCTTATCTCCTTTAACAAGCTTAGCATATTATCTTTACAATTCTATATTATATTAACAAGTTCCTGCCGAAAGGACGTCATCAACTAATATAGATTAAATCATTAAATATCTCGATAACTTCATTATCATTAGCACTGCTCATTAATTTAATTACAGTAGTGACTATTATAGAAACAAAGTCATCGATTAATTGGTGTTCCAGATCGATATCTTTATCGAGCCAATCAGAAATTCTATGTATATTCTGTGTGCAATATTTAAGATGGATGCAATGTTAAACAATTCAAATGTTTTCTTTTTGCGGAAGAAATAGAGCTTGAAATTGCACTAATTTGAGGTTTGTTGATGTTGCAGTTATTGCCAAAGAATGCAGTTATGCATAAATAGTTAGACTAGGCTTAGGGACGCATAATCAACACTCGTAAAAAATGAGTGTAGGTAATCGTTGATAGAATTCGCGCAATATTTTTGTCATCGTTTTCATCTTTAGCCCTCGTTTATGACAGTGCAATTTTTGTTTTTACTTTTTCCAACACTAGTTCATTTTTTAATGTTTATGGATCCATTATCATCACCATCAAAATCATAATTGGCAGCTTTGTACCACCCACTGCTAAATAGAGACCATGCTTTCCTCGTTTGGTTTTCTATGAATCTTTATGTTAGTCGATTTTTAAATAGCCTTTTACACTCTAAAGCTGGCTGTTATTTTTAATCAGTGTCTCTTTAAATGGGGTTCATACAGACAGATATATTACACTGCCTTAACGCTTCTGAGCCTATCCGGATGACCGCCAACAGACCCCGGCTTGGCAAGACCGGCTTCCCTCGAGATGTCTCCTTCAATGTCAAATGAATACTATATTCTGTAATAATTTACTTTTATTATCAGATGCAGCTTATACAAACACAATTATATTGTTTTTTTTCTACCTTTTTTGATCAACGCCTCAGTTTTATTCTCGTTGATTTTTTTAACGTCTGCCCTCTAAAACTCATTCGTTCTAATAAAAATAATATAAAATTTTCAGACTAGGAGTCCATCTAAGTAAATATAGTTACAATATTTACTCAAACTACTTGTAACAATTCAATCCATTTGAACAAACTACTACCAGTCAGCTAAGATAACGAAGCGCCGGAGTATTCAGAAACGAGGCCAGCATACGATTATATGGACATGTAAGCCGTCCAGGTCGCATTTTGTTTTGATGCTTTCTTGCCCCCCAGCTATATGCTCCGCAATGGTGATCATAATGAGCAGCTTACAGAAAGGTGAAAGGTGCATGTAAAAGTCTCTAATTGCACTGCACTTGGAATTATGAAGTAAGAAACGCTTAGCCTAATGATGGATGACTGATCCAAATTGTCTCGTCGATTGAATTTAATGTTCGTAATAATAGTCTTTATCATGTTCTAGTTAATAACGATGATGAATCGCGTTTTTTAAATTATGGGAAGGTTAAAATCGGTGAAGTTAATTATTTTAATTCTGCAATTGTAAATCTAGATTCTTTTCTTATTAAGATCAATGATACTGGAAACTATGAGGTAGAAGAACTTGATAGTCGATTAGACCTTAATGACCTTAGTCTTGAACATACTCTAACCTACAAAAAGTACCTACCCTCCAGCAATACGTGATCACAACATCTACAACTACCGTATCAAACGCTCGTTTCGTGCATCCCGGCTCTCAGCAATCCCGTTAGTGAACCGGTCTCGGAATGCCGTGCGTTCCCCACATTGTTTTGACGAATACGAGACTGATTTTAGTTCTCCAATACGTCTTTGTTCTCCTGGTACTTTCATGTGCAATTTGCGCTATGATCCGTGACAGTAAACAGAGTTGAAGTTAATTCTAAAACAATTGCCAGGATTGAATATCATGGATTGAATTGACTAGGATGGATCAAACTTTTAAACGATTTCAACATGCCCCAACAATTACCAACATCACTAGCATTGCTTAACGCACCAGAGTTATCACAGATTAAAGTCTTTAATTCAAGTCTAGCCTTTTTATGTTAGATCTTTGTATCTTTAACGTTTTCATCTAGATCAAAAACAAAAGTGGTATGATCAACATGCGCACACACTTACTACAGTATGGTCTTGTAAGCCATAATGTTCTATGGTGCACCACATGCGGTTTCGTGTTTGCAATCGTGATAGGTTGAGATGGAGTAATTCATTTCTCCTAGTTTGCTCTAAATATAGGTAAAACCACTTAGTTTGCTCGTTAAATCTACTATGTAAAATGAAACATCATTCCGAAATGTTTTACCACTTCCTTAGTCATTCCCATTATTTTAACGATTTCCGCTTTGTTAAAAAGACTGGTTCTTAATTTCAAAATTTTGGTTCCTCCGTCCTACCTAAATCAGAAAACATGATCGCTGATTCATCTTGCAACCAAAAAACTTTTAATCCCAACGAAATATGATTCACAGTTAGTGACGATTGTATTACTCAGACCTTATGCAATTTCTCTAAGAAAAAGCCAGTTCCAAACCGGTAACCGAAGTTCTCAGCCTGTGTGCTTAGAATCTTGATAATCTGAAGATGTAATCCTAGTTGCATGCCTAAGTAGTTTTAGAAACTGCATTTGCAAAGGAGATAAAGACACTGTTCGCGCGTTGAAATATAATGGGGTCTCATTAGGATTGCGGTTAGGTTGTTGACTCAATGAGAAGGTCTGAATTTGAATGCAGACAATTGATTCGAACTGAGAACGGTTTGTTTTAATGTGCTGACTGCAATATAGGGGGCTGTGTCTTCTTTGTTTAAGCTTGAGATCTAATGTGTCCAGAAGGACCAACGACCTCATATACTTTAGTGATAATTCGTACCTTAGCAATATGTATAGAATTTCAATAGGGTGTTGTGAATATGAATGCAGCGATGCATCTAGTTATAATCCAGAAGATGGCTCCCGCTACACTTAAGATATACAAGGATAAAATGCATGCAGATATCTTAAGACAAATTCAAATCAGTAAGCTGTTTTGATGAAAATATACGACATACTAAAAATAATTTATTTAAGAAAAGATAAGCTTCTAAATTATTCATTTTCAACAAAGCGGACGGCTCACTTGACGTCAAAGTTTAGTTCTGCATATAAGTGATTTCACGGCTATGTCATGTAACGGTGTGGCGCGGTCAATGGTCATAGAATGGATCTTGTTGGAGCAAACGCTGCGCTGTCACGCACAATAGGTGATTCGTCTAGAGAAATTTTAATTAGTTCGCACGAGACTGGCTGGTTTTTGTTATAGTTTTTGGTATGATTAAGGGAATTTGAATTTGTATTTTGTGAATTTGTCTTAGGTATGGAATGGTTTAGAGAATCTCTGAGTCCGTTCTCGTCATTGACGAGGGCGACTGTTATCTTCGTAAAGATTTACTTCCATTGGCCCAAGTTTGCCGTTGGTATTGTCGCATGTAATTCCGACTCCTGTCTATTACTGAGAAATTCTCAATTTTTGTTTAGATTCAAATTTAAAACCATATTGCTCGTTATTTATTGATGCTTGATCTCAGCAGTACTAAAATTTAATATTCTGTCAAAATATTGGAGCCGATAAACTTTTTAAACAAACATTATTACTCAAATTTATAATGTTATGGGAAGTTTCTTTACCCTCATCTGGATCACGAACATCTTAATGTTGCTCATTACTAAAGGATCCCGCATATTCTGTTACACATCAACAAAGACCAACATAATTTTTTATTCTTACGTCCCTTCAAATAAAGTTGGTTATTGTTTAATTTTTACACAAAGTAATCTGATACATTTGACGGTGTCTTTGGGATTCTGATCCTCGGAAACTGGTTACATTATTAAAAGGACGTTGGTTTTGGTGTCATTTATTACTTACGAATATCGATCACTGTTTTTGTCCTTTTTTACTTACAGAAGACCCTTTCAGAGGAGCATTAGGGACTTAAGAGGCTTTAAACTATGGCACAAGAGGTGCTTTCAGAAAGCAGGAAGCAAGGAATATAATATTAAGGACAATTTTTGTTTGTTTTTGTTTTTTCTACTGCTAAAGAAACGGTTATCTATGACAGATAAATTGTGGTTAGACAAGAAAATAAGTAAACGTAATAAAATATTTTGGAATCGCGATTATTAGAGTGTATTAATTGTACCGTGTCTCGCAAAAAATTATCTCGATTTATTAGGAAGTGAAAAGTGTTTAAAAGCGTCTAACGCATGTCTGTATTTTATTGTAAATACTAGGATCGTCATTTTCGTCATTCCAATAGTTTTTTTCTTAGTCTGGCTTCTGTAGTTTTATAAGCTTAAATGCTTTCATAACTTCTGCTACTACTTTCACACCATCTCATATTTTTGTATCAATTATTATATTTTCTATGTATGTGAAATACATTAATAAATGTTCGAGTCCTTTAAAAAATAGGTCGTAGATAAATCAATTAACATTTTATAAATCATTCAATACTGTAACAATTTATTGAGTTAGTGAGCCAAGGAAAACAACTAAATGTTTGTAGGCGGCAAGTAATTTATCATTCATAACTATAGCATTGTCATGCGTGGCTGTTACAAGTACTTCAAATTGTTAAGGATATGCACTATTGTCATAGAGTCTGGGTGCATGATTTGGCAAGGTGCCTTTGCTTAGTGCATTTTGCATATTATGTGGCTCTATATTATGATTTTCTTGTCTTGTATCGTTACTGTTAGCGTTGGGCGCGCTATCTGCACTGGAATCGAAATGGGGCATAAGACAATAAGAAGCAATGTTAAATTTTCGCTATTTATTTCGAGAGGACGTGCTCATTTTTTGCGCCTATCACATAACTCTTGTTTTGTGAATCCAATCAAATATTCAATCTTGAAACTAAAGCTTTGTGCAGACTAGCGCGACGCGACAGCGCGACGCGACCTCGATTATTGTTATACCGTCAAGTTTTCTTAGAAATTGTATTGTTCGAGTCGCGTCGCGCCGTCGCGTCGCGCTGGTCTGTACGAACTGTAATTCTAAATTCGCTTGAGTGTTCGAATGCAACCAGAGTAATTTTTCTTCCAACCTGCGTGATGTTCCCTTTTGCCGGCAACCTTTACAGTACAAAGAATATGGACTGCCGCTACCTTGTTGACTTATGTTGTTATTTATTCATTTATTTATCGTGGCATATATTTTCCTGGTTATTATTGTTAAAGCTTCTCACATTATAATATCGAGCTTCCCCACCTAGTCTAAAAAAGATATTTCATCCTTAATATTCATCTCAGTCAGTTCAACTTGCTAGGATTGCCAAGAATTCAATAGCCTTTGCACCTATTTCAACTCTTGCACGATTGAACAAATTATACTTGCTTCAAAATGCATAATCAGCTGTAATGTATGTGCTGTCACGTACAACTTTTTAATGACCTACCTCAAAAACACACGTTTGATGTGTTTGCGTAGCATCTATGTTGATAAATATTGAGTCAATACCTTAGACAAATATACTTACGCCAAAATCGCTTACTGACATGGTCTTACATTGTGTTCAAAGACATGGTAGATGACTTTATGTTAATTTATTGTTCAATATGCTATCGATTTCATGTCTGACTATTGAAGAACGTTTTGACAGATTGAGCGTTTATTCTGAAAGTGAGCAACGTCGCAAATATATGCCAAATATTTCGATGTTTTGATTAATTTGACAATATGACTAAATGTGGCTAACTAGCGAACTAGAATATTAATAATGAATTGCAATTTATAACACCGAATTTGATGTTGTAACCGTTTTAGGTGTAAAAAAGGCATTTGTAAAGTTTCCAAACACTTTTTTTACATCTAACACTAAATATTCGGTGTTACGATATTAATTATTGCATTTCATAATCAATATTTTAGTTCACTAGGACATCATTCATTTCATATTTCCCTACAGTATTATTGCCAAATTAATCAAAACAGATCAACATTTGACAGCAATTTGCGACGTTGCCAACTTTTAGGATAAGCCTTCATAGTACGTAACAGAATAGCAAAAGCTTACATTTTGACAGTTAAATTCAACTGTCAATATTAAAACAGAAACGGTAAATTAACAGTCACTTAGGGTCAGTTTTTCCAAGATTGGAATATTACCGAATTCTTACGAGATCGAAAATGAAATTGAGCTGTGGAATTTACCATATCTGTTTTAAGAATCGGGAAATAAAACTTGTAACTCCATTTAAGTATATTCATTGGTAAATTAATATCAATAAAGCTGAATGTTGAATGCACACTCGAGCTTATTTCGGAAACATGGCCGCTCATTAAGGCTAAAAACAATTACATTTCAACAATTATCGAAACGTTTCCATGTTATCAATGAGAATGACATAAGATACATTTAATACTAGTATTTATTTATTAATCGAGGATATCAAGATAACTCGGCCTTACTCGTATACAATTATGTCATTTGTGGTATCTTATATGGTAATAGTCTTGTGGTGGAAGAATGAGATAATACTTACATGTGTAGAAAATAGTTTTGAATATAAGTACATTTAGAGCTGTCAAATGATCGATTGAGTGGATCAGAAATCTTGGGGTGAAGCATCTATTCTGTAAATATATCACCGTGATCTTAAGTGAAGTGGGCTGTCAATAGCGTCAATCTCTAGTATCAGGTGAAATGACAGCTGACTTCACATCGGTTAACACGATGAGATTTTTACAAAATACACCGGCTGGACTCCACTCCAAACGACATCAGCTCATAATTGACTGATTATTAATGGGTTATTGTCACAAAAGGATATTGATGGGGTCATCAGTGAAGAAAAAGAAATCTCCCTAGTTGTCCCACTAGGGAGATTTTTTCAAGAGAGTTGGCAACTCAATAGTCTTCTTGTCTGCTTATGCCATCTGTCTGTAAACCGTAGCGAAATAGGCAGTTTTTCTTAGTCGTTTTATTGTAGCATTTTTTCTATTACTTACTGCCAAATTCTCTATGAGTTTGGCTTAAAAATAGTTTTCTATTAATTTTGCGTCTACGATAATACCTTATCTTTCGGACATCACATTGTTATCGCCACAAGTCACCATAGTAACCGTTGACAGTGAACTCTGCTCGTTCGATAAAAGAAGCAGGGCGTGAAGATAGCTCGATTTAATAATACTTAAGTGCTGACAGCTGCTGTCATTATCATTGTAACAAGACGTAATGTAGTAACTCTTTTATCTATAATTGTTACCGTTTGCGGGCTAAAATGCTTTGAACTAATCTGCGTTCGCATTTCATTTGCCAAACATGTGACAAACACGAGTTTTAGGAAAAACAACTGTAATGCCTACAGATTAGGTTCAGTTTGCGCTACAACTACATATTTTTTATAACTTTCTTAGCAGTAACTTTATTTACACTAGCATAAAGTTAATGTTTGTCTAAGTGGAAAATTCGTGTTTGTTTACATGTTTGGCAAATAAATTGCGAACGCAGATTAGGTAGCTATGGAATGCGAACTATACCTCTTATTCAAAAACGTTGCTTACAGTTAAGTGACGTTTAAACGTGAAAAATGTATGACAAAACAAGTGCTAATCATTATTTTACTTTAAGCTGCGTTTATGATTAACGGGGTATATATTTATTTTTCTTGGCAAAACCTGATAATAGTAAGATTATTAAAACCTCACTTAAAGTAGACCAAGGAGGTTGTATATTTAATACTGTATATGGATATGGTAACGGATATCCTAATTAAAATTTTAACCTTAGATTTATCTTAACGTTCCGAAATCTAAGCTTAAAACGTTTGGTCCTTAAGACCATTCAAGGGCAGTGTTTGAGAAAGATAAATTAACACCTGTTTCACTTTACTACTTCCGAGTAAGTTCCAGTTAACTTAAGTTCTACATAATTTCATACAAATTCTGAATCATATTTTTAATTTGTCTAGTAGATATTGCCTATACCGTTATCGTGGAAACAGCCCTAATATTTCAAAGACACTTATGCCCGTTTTCATAAACAGTAAGCGACATCTAAATTAATGCCAAAATAAAACCGTTCCTCTTGGATTTTCAACTTTCGGTGCTGAGCCGAGTGTTGCACAGCACGCTTTTACTCATGAACTAGCTACGCCCCGCGGTTTCACCCGCATAAGTCTCGATCCTTTAGGAATATCGGGGTAAAAGGTAGTCTATGTCCTTCTCCAGGTCATAGTCTACCCATTTGCCAAATTTCATCCAAATCCGTTCCGCCGTTTTAGCGTGAAAGCGTAACAAACGAACGCACTTATAATATAAATAATATAAGTAAGGACTTATTTCGGTGTCGCCTAGTTACTGAAAATGGGTATTAGTAGGTATGATTTGCTAGTCTACCATTGAACCGCAATCAAAGTAAATGAATTCTCAAAATGATGCTTAAAATCCTCAAATCTTAAACAATAAATAAGTTTAAATATCTATACAAACGATCATTTAACTCAAAGCGGATAGTACCGAGGTTAGTGAATGTAAGACTGAGGAAAAGGCACTAGACCTCAATTTAAATGTAACGCTCTTTAGACGAAGGTTGTACAAATTTCCGTGAGTCTGGGAGGCAAATAACATCCTAGGATATGCTTTTAATCTGTACTTCCTTTTGAAGATCTTGTAGATAAAAATATGTTCGTAAAACTGCTAGACGTAACAATGATTGTGGTAGTTTTGGTAACAGAGTCACGTTTGTTGGTAAAGGGGATCTTAGTGGTCGCATCAATCAATCTTATTTTAGTCAGTCGTATTGGTGAACGTCACTAGTCTTCGAATTCTTGGATCTATGACTGGTTCGTCACGTAGTTTGTCTTCATCGTTTTCGTTTGGAACCTTTACCTATGGGCCTCTAGACCATTCAATATGACCCTAGTCCTACAATTTGTATTGCTATACAACACAATGCTGCTACCGACTTCTTCACTTATCCTTTAGTGGCGTTTACATGCCTTAAACCGAAAATAATGCTCACACCAACCTTCAAAACTTAAACTATCTGCAGTTTTTCAAAAGAACGAACACTCTATTCTCCAGAGTGTACTAGGACGCCAGTGGGCGGCAGAATGTCGGCGACTAATTTCGCCGACCAGTTTACTGAATCGAACACAATTTTTCAATTAGCACCGACTTTGGCCGACTGTTGTCGGCGTAACCTAATTAATTAACCACTGGGTATTGAGGCAATGATTTTTAAATGATTCTGTTGTCTTTTAAGTGTATGGCTTGTGTAGTTTCTTTTAAGGAATTATCTCTTCAAGGGTAGGCGGAGTTGACTGATTTATGTCTTCAGCAGATATTTCATTGTGACTGTGAAGTAACTTTTAGATTATTAAACGAACCGTTTTTTTGCGGTTACATTCTGTTATGTATGTGTCGCAAGCGCTGCTGCTGAGTATGATGTCTTTGGGTTCGATTCCTGGGTCGGGCAAAGTATTATTGGGGTTTTCCATATGGAATTTCTCAGTAGCAGACCGGAGTCTGGATTTGTGCCCGGTTGATAGCAATAGGCTCGCTTCTTATTACATGGGACTTAAACATAACTGGCGAAATTTGGGTGTACTATAGGTACACCTCTGCCCAACTCTTCAGGGAATACAGGCGTGATGTTATGTTATTCTATAGTTAATTGATTCAGGCGTGACTTTGCGTAAATCCATTATAAAATACAATAGACGACGTGTATTTAATCACTGCGCTCGACGCTTGACGTGTCCACACGTCGGGTCCTAGTTCGCAACAAGTCAATCGCCTTCCTGAGGATGCCTCGTTGAGAGGTGAAACACGTGTCGATTTCTTACAGGGTTCTTTATGACCCATTAAGAACAGTTACGCGGATTAAGTTACTAAATATACGTCGTCTATTGTATTTTATGTTATTCTATGTATATCTTTCCAAAATACATGTTCTTAATAAAGCATTGACAATATACAGTTATGCAACCTTCTGTGAATTCGAGGAAGTCATATTATTGTTCTAATGTCAAAATAATGCTTTAAAAACTTTAATTGTCCCATATAACATAAGACATTGAGACAAGAAGCACGTCCAAAAGTCGCCAAATGTAGATCCATAAACAAAACTTAACGACTTTGACCAGAAGTCGTAAAAATTACTTTATTTGTTTTAAGACTCGTCAAAACTATAAGGCGTTGTTATTTTTCTACCGATATGCGCCATCATTATTTGAGTAAGCGATATATATTTTTTTGTGTTTGTTGTCAAAACTGCCGTGTTGGTTGTGTTCGAGTATAGTGCTAGTTTTCTTGTAAAGTAAAGAAACTGGCATAAAAACTGTGGATAGCACGCGAATTGGAACAAATGTTTTTGTGTAGTTTTTAAACTGACCGACTAAATGATTTAGGTGTCGTCTTATATACTAGGGTCTTCTTTATTCTTGGTCCTAATTTCGGAAGAAAGGACCAAAATAAAACGTGATTAATAGGGTTTGCAATAACAGGGAAATAGATCAAAATTTAAAAAGTGTTAGGTTCCCAAATCAAAGCCGATATCTATATGTACCGACTAGGTAAAATTTGTGGAAAATGTGAGGAAAGTTTTTGAGTATGAATGTGAATGGCTATAAGAGTAGCTGAAGACCAAAGAAACGATGGATGGACTGTGTGGAAGATGATATGGCTAGAAAGGGGGGTGACTACCGAGATGACGACTGATAGAGAAGTGTGGTGGAAAAATATATGTTGCGTCGGCCACAAATAAATTGTGATAAGGGGAAGAGAATGATGAAAGAGGTAAAATCTGTGAGTTTGTATGTAGGGGTAATCTTCGGAATTACTGATACGACTCCGAAAACTCTTTCAGTAATGGGAAGCTACCATAGTGATGAGTGTCATGGGATATGTTTTTTGTTAAAAACAAGAAATGTCACGCGAATGAAGTCACGGGCAGACCAGAAGCAAATAGGTAGTCGTACTAAATATATCTTAATATATTTTTCAAGTAAAAACTGTTCAAACAAACCGTTTAATAACTTTTGAAGGATGTACCAATAACGTCTTAAGAACATTACCATTTGAATAAAAACGGCAAGTAAATAATTAACAATTGCTGAATTTAAATTGAAAAGTTTCTCGTCGTCCGTGGCACAATACGGCGATTTTCCGCCTCATTATATACAGTAGGTATTCTAATGAGACAGGACACTTAACAAAACTAATTCTACAGCCTAGTTGGTGTAACCAATCTCTTATTTCTGCTGGATAAACCAGGTTAGGCTGTCTACACTCTAGAGGCGGGTGCACACTTGCGTACGCGCACGAATGGTGCGGCGCGGGCCGCACGCATCTTAGAATCAGCATGGACATCTGTGGACATGTTCGCGAGCGGTTGGCGAGTAGTTCGCGTGCAAGATTAATGTCGTCCCGCGGACACGAACGGTACGGTTCACGTGCATCTTAGGAACATAGTATGGACACCTTGGACTTGTTCGCGAGCCGTTAGCGAATGGTTCACGTGCAAGAGACCGTCAAAACAATCGTTCGCAAACACATCGTGTGCATGCCGTGTACCTGTGCTACCTCGGATGTGCTCAGTAGGTCGAGACCGTTCACGTGAGCTTCAATTGCGCAGGTGTAGATCCTAGGACGCGAACCGTTCGCAATATGCGCGCGCGCGTAGAATGTGACGATATGTTCGTGCGCGTGCGATGGCGTGAACTCGCCTTAACGCAATTAAAATCAGACTTATTGCCAAAAGGGTAAATGCGACTGGCCGTTTGACCTCTTCCATCTGAGTCAGCATCATCTTCCTACCCTTGTTCCATGTTGCTTGGGGTTGGCGCATTCGGCTCAACACGTTATAGAAGCAACAAGAATAATGTACCCAGGATTGTGTAATTTTCTATATTTAAAAGAGTGTCCTTGGAGTTTCTTGCCCGTTCTTCTCCATGAAGATCTACTTTTTGGAACTGGGCAACTAGCTTCAACTTTCTGACTAACTGACCGACTATTTGACAATTCAAAAGTGCCTGTAAAAGGTTTAATTGAAATAAATGCTTTGAGTTTGAGTTTACTTCTGCCATTCTCTTCTGTCAACCGTCACGCTATCATTCACTCCCATATACGATTCTTACTTAATCCTTTTGCCTCTTTTACGTTCATCACTCCCATCTCTTTCATATAGTTCACCTCACACAATCCATCCATCTTTTCTTTGGTTTTCGTCTCTGTCTCTCCATCCATCACCATTTATATTCATCATTCTTTTAGTTACATACGTTTCCTCCCTCCTCACACAGAAACACCGAAACAAACTCCGCGATCACGGTCTCTTCTAAAGTCTAGACATGTTGATCAGATCATGTGAGGACCATGTAGATCAGTGTGCTAAATGGTCTTTTGAAGAAAGCACCTCACAGATTTGAGTGGACGTGACCAGTCATTGCACGCATTTAGGCTCCCGCAGAGAAGCGCGACGCGACAATATCTATGAACAATTTCTATGAGAGCATAATCAGCCTATAATGTTCTCACTGCTGAGACACAGGCCTCCTCTTTTCGAGAAGGAGTGGGCTGTAATCAACCACGCGGGCCCAGTGCGGGTTGGTAGATGTCACATGGCTTTGAATTTTTGAGAACTTCATAGAAATTGTTGTATCAGTCAGAATCACGGTTTGTCAGTAATGGTGTCGGTCAACTTAGTGATTGTTGCGAGACAACCTCGTTGTCTTAAATTAGATATTCATTCATATTGCCAATTGTTTTAACTCTTATTGATACAAATGGCTAATGATATCAGAGGCTGAATATTGATCGTATGAGGTGACGTGTTGTGAAGTGAAGAGAATTGAGTTATTTCTGATGATTAGTTCCGGCTGGAGCGATGGCGGTGTTTTGTCTATCAAAATGTTGGTAAACTTTTGTGAAGGACGATTGGGATTGCGTAGTATTTTTTAATTATTTAGGGGCTTGAATAATTCATTCTATATTATTAATCTCGAAATTATTTAAGTGCAGATGATCCTGTTCCATGTTATCGATATTAAAATGAAATCAACAACCTTTTGACAGCTTCTGTACTTTAAAGTTTCACAAATATTTAAGTACCTACCTGTGATGCACTTTTATATTTTATTTCTGTGCCAATTACGTCATTACGCGACAATAATTACACGCGTTACAGAATGCTCAATCTTTTATAAATTATGACTATTTTTACGTTTACTAAATATTGTCGTAAATAAGATCTGTTAGTGGGAATTTGAGAGAACAATACGAGAGCTACTTCGTAATTATTAAGTAATTAGAAGACTTAGAGACTGTAGATGACCTTTCACGCTTATGTTTTTGGCCGAAACCAGGTTTTAAATAAATTCTCATAAAAAGAAAAGAACTTCTTTCTATATAGTTACTGTTTTCATCTGTGAACCCCCAAAATCCTCTCAAACTGTCCAAAATGTTTATGACAACCTTAGATTGAAGAACTGTCGATCCATTCTGTAAACATCTCACCATGAAGAGTGAGGTGAAGTGAGCTGTCCATTGTGTCAATGGCTAGCTTTAGGTGCAATGACAGTTCACATCAAGCTCACTTCACCCAAGTTATCACGGTGAGATGTTTGCAGAATAGCACGGCTGTTCTTTTAATCGACCGACGAGACCGACAGGGATTTTCTATTTCAATTACCATAACTGTAGTTTTCAAGACTTTTATACATTTTTTACTTCTCAATTTATTCTTGGCACAAAATAAAAAAAAGCATCACTTAGTTTTGGGATTTGAAAAACGAACAATGCATCGAAAATCCGGACCCTATCATGTCATTGTCTGCGACCTTAGTTTAGAGTGGGGTTCCACTGACAGCGACGTAATATATGGTAATGCCTTATAATTTTACGATGAAATTGCGTTTTGTTTTGTTGTAGCGTTGCGATAAAATTCAAATTGTTTTGTACAGTCAGCATAAAAATATCGTACTGCAAAGTTTGAAATTATTTTATGAATGCCAACGTATTATACTTACCTAATTATAATTTATTTTATGCACAAAACATGGGTTACAAATTATTCAGTAAATCGACTATCAAAAAATACACGTTTTAATCTTTATTTTCCATTGTTTATTCTGTTTCACATATAAACGCTGGAGTTATTTTGATAAGATATATTGATTATATTCTATGTGTATGTGATAGTATTAATATTATTAAAAAAAAAAACAATTCACATGAATGGTACAATTAATATAACAATTGGAAGTCGATAGTAAAAATAGTAAATATTGGCAATTAGCCAGGAAGAGTAAATTACGTTGTCATCGCGTGGTATGTAACTATAATATTAATTATTACTAGTTTTAACCGGTTTCCGCCACATTCCAGATGAATGAATCGTTCACGTGCTTACTGATGATTTTAGAAAATTGGCAAAAGGCCAAGAAAAACTACGTGTTGTGTTACGATTTCGCATCAAAATTATTTCTTTATGACGTCTACAGCACCAGTAGATCAATCACCTCTAAAAAGATCATTACTCTATTAACATAAAAAAAGAATGAACTTGGCCAAACGAATCATCTTTTTAGGGGATAAATCGTTCACATCGCTGGCTCATCCACTTGAGCAACGGATCCAGTGCTTACAAAACCTTGCCACTATACCCGCTGCAACTGGCACCCCAACCTTATGATTGTTCGTCGTTTCCCACGGCCGAGTTGGTCAGTGTGGACGAAGGTCGTCCGACCTTGGATTTTTGTCTGCAGTCGGGATGTAGCTCACTGTGCGATTTGGGGTACTTACTTGTATTGTTGGAAAACCTGTTTTGTAGTCTAGCTAGCGTGTGAAACTTGATTGCAAGGAAGTTCGTTTTGTATTATTATGTTTTACATTTATACACAAACGTAACATGGGTCCTTGACAAGCTACGTACAATAAGTGAAAAATAATTTGTGGAATTTTGTGCAATTTTATCACTATGCACCGAAATGAGCACCCTAACTCAATTTTATTTCGATTATGCTAAGGATAAGATACTTAGACAAAAATTTGTGTTAACTTACGCTTCGATCTGTCAAAATGCCGCTAAAATGCACTGATTTTGACAGATCGAAGCGTATGTTGGCGCCAAGTTTTGTCTACGTAACTTACCCTTAGCCTAAGCCAAAATCAAAGTAAAGTTGAGTAGAGATACCTGTATCTAGGTCATTTTTCTCATTGATACTAAAAAAAAAAATCTTAAGCCAACTAACAGTTCTTTAGCAATCCTCTTCTCTATTCTTCATGCGTGCGCAAGAGCTGAGTGAGCCGACAGCCATAGTTACGAGGAAAACATACTTAGAACGAAATATTTTACTATAATCAGCCATTCTTATTCCGCACAACTAGTTCTGCTAGCTAATGGAGCGAGGTTCGCAAAAAATCTAGATTAAAGTCGCCATTGTATTACGCTAGAGATTGCGCGCGAGTTTGTCCGTGAAATTGCTCTGACGCGCCAGATTTTATTGCGAATTGCAAAATATTATGATTGCGGGTTAGGTAAACTACTTATGTAATGTAATTAGCCTTCTTTTGTGATTATACTGTAAGATGCTAATGATTTCTTTGGATTTAAAAGTTACGGCTTGTTTTCCGAAGTGTTTAAGAAAACGTTAATAAAACGTTCGTTACTCATACTCAATTAATCAATAATATAAGAAAAAAAAAAAAAAACGTTAATTCTGCTCAAATAAGACGTGCGTTGGAGAAAAAAAAAATAACAAAATGTCATATTAATAAAAACGAACACAGGTTCAGAGATTTATTCGTATCGATTTTTTTTTCTTTTCAATTTATTGATAGTGATGTAGACTGTGAAATTGTCGCAGATTAAACGGTACTTCTAGGTATTGAGTTGTACTACAAGGTCGGCTTGGCAGTCGGTCGATAACCTTACAATCTTAGCCGCGGCTTAGAAAACCAAATGTCGTCTACAACCAATAAGGGCATTAGAATTTTTCGTAGTTTTCAGAACCTTGAAATCACGTACAAAATCCCTTTTCCGATTCATATGGCGCCAACATTTTCGATTTTTAGCCGAACCGATACTAAAGTCAATGCATTCGCTTACTTTGTCTAATTGTATCGATTACAAATCGTTTCGATTTCTACCTTTAAGGTATGAAACCTTCCAATGATTCGAGTGAACTTAAACGATTAAAATTGGGAATCAACTAAAATTAGATTCGATTATTTGTAATTACAATCGATACGGTACTTCGATGTCAAATGAAATAAATCGTAAGAAATTAAGCGGGCCCGTTAAGTCTTACCTACCAATTTGGCTCGATTCAAAACGAGTTTACACTTACATCATAAAAACTTACACCATAAAAACAGGGGCGGGTTTTGTCGACCCGCCCCTGTTTCGCACGGTTTTCACGACGCGACAAAACATAGATATTTCTTTATTTTATGTACCTAAGTTAATTATTTCAACTAATGTGTATACACGTACATTACTTATTACACACATTAGTTGAAATAAATATTTTTGTATTTTTTTTGTTTTTTTTGTATTTTTTGTATTTGTATTGTATATAAACCTTCCGGAATAAATTCTCTACTTAAATGATAGTGAAAACCGCATTAAAACCCGTTAGGTACGTAGTTTAAAAGAACAATGCAGTCCCACAGATAGACACGAAAAACGACTTTAATTTATTATAAATTAAAGTCGTGCATGCATATAATTTTTCGCCAATAAACATTTAACTGCGCAGTAGCTATATAAATGCATATATAGTAGGCATCTTTAAAAGTTGTATATGTAAACGTTTTGCGGTTATGAGATGACAAATTGACGTATCTCGGCATCATGAAGGTCGGTTACGATTCGAGATTAATTCGATTGAGGCTGAGTTCTTGATTTATTAAAGACTCGTTTCGTATATCTTGATTACGTGTTAAAGGGAGGTGGAATTTTACTTTCAACCGATTTTAAAATAACGGTGTCTCAGTTTTACCTGTATTTATGTTTAAGGTAATATTTTAATGTGGTTGCACTATTTGAATAATAATGAAATTTGAAAACGGCATAAAAATAATAAATAATAACAGTTGAGATTTTTTTCTTTTTCTTATTGTTGTTTCTTTTCCAAACGCGATTTTTGTTACCAATTTTCTCTAAGATTATTTAAGCCTTTTTAAGAAATAGTTATAATATTCCGTAACGTGTTTTTTTTTTTTAATAATGTTGTTTTATTATTTCACGGCCGTGACACTGATCGGTTCAGAAATAAAATAATAAATCTTCACCAAATAAAATATGCATGGATTTATTATTCAAGTTTTTCGCATAATCAATACCCGCCAAATATTTATCTAACACGATTACTATTACTTAATGTTTCTAGTTATCTCTAATCTTTTCAAATATCTATTATTTTGTTAATTAATTCCTAGTCGTGTATTTACCTAGAAGCATTTAACATGTAAAATGTTCCCGTCTACTTATTTAATAGGTCATTAATTTAAGTTATTAGGTTCTGAATGTGAGAACACAGACAGACAAATAATTAAGTGCATGCCAAAAAGTCTTTAATGTTTGCGGCCGGAGCATAGACACACTTTGACTTCGTCAAATGAGGTTGTTCACCAAAGTTTTTAATACTTATTTCGTCGTACAATCACATTACTTTTTTGTTCAAGGTCGCCCAAATTACCTAAATCCTCGTTCTCATGGTAAATAGTATCATTAAAGCACCTCCTAAAGAACGTGTGAGTCATTATTTGTGTGTGGCAACACAGACCTCGTGAAACGAATGTAAATCATCCGTTCCTTTTGTTTCCACAGGCCGTTTCCAGTTTTATTTACACAAATGTGTAAGAAGCTTTTTGTGAAGAATCGAATACAAGTGAATAATACTTTACCGACATCGTTCCCGAACGGATTTTAATATTAAAACGTAACCAAGCATTCCAAGTTAAAAAAAAAAAAAAAAACTAACGTTTAATTTAGTGTTGCCATATTAACATTAACAAGCTTTTTTTAATACTCGATAAGGCAGACATTTAAGTGAGTAATAACAGAAAAAAATCGTGTCAAGATCAATAAGTGTGTGTCAAGGGGTTTCTGCAACTTTCCTTTTGTAGAACAAGCGAACTGGATGACATCGATCGTGATAAAATAGTGGTGAATCGTTTAAATACGACCTCTGTTACCTTACACGGGCTTATTGTGGCTGGATTTTGGCGAATCCTTTCATAATAACTCGCGAAGCAGCAGTGCTCGGATCCTAATTACGGAAAGAAGCTCCCTAATATAATAATCTCAAACAAATAAAAATAAAAAACAAAATTGTGAAACCTAACCTTAAATAAAAACAAGTGAAGTTCTAAATTCGAATTATGAAAAGTGTGAGTGCGTGAAAATGTCAACACAAGCGTATTACAAGGAGCGACTGGGTTTCGACCCTCAAGAAGCGATCCAAGATGGAGTCAACGGCGGCGGGGCCTATTACGAAGGCCCTCACCCTTCGAAACGGCACAGGGGTGAACATTCGGAGGCCCATGATCAAGTTTACGAGGAAAACTTGACCAAATTCAAAGGTACAACATGCTGGGGGTTCTTTATTCAACAGTCAGGTTCGTGGTGGTGGGATATAGAGAATGCGCGTGACACGTGTGAAATAATGAAAAATAACTGAATGAGAAAGGCTCCTTAATAATAATATCTGAAGTAAGTGCCAATTTCACCAATGAAACTCATCGCGATCAGCACGTCTCAACTGGTTTCAAGAGCTGTCAGTGTAAATATTCCACAAAAATGGTGACAGTGACAGCTTTCAAACGCGGTTTAGATGTGCTGATCGCGATAGGAGCGTGCATTCTGACTTGGGCAACTTCGCAATTAAATGTCGAATATTTAGCTTTTTTGATTAATTTGTCAATATTACTGTATGGAAATATGAAATATGACTCACTAGTGAACTAAAATGTTAATTATAAAATGCAATAATTAATATCGTAACACCGAATATTTAGTTTTAGATGTAAAAAGATAATTTGGAAACTTTCTAAATACCCTTTTTAATTGCAATTTTATTATTAATATTCTAGTTCACTAGATACCGATATTTCATATTCCCATACAGTAATATTGCCAAATTAATCAAAACAGGTAAATATTTGACAGCTATTTTCGACGTTGCCAAGTTTTAAAATTAGCGCCCTTAGTTTCATTGATGAAATCTGCCATAAGTCTTGAAAATTGTCTTTACAGAGAATAGATGATTTTGTCGAAGACGTGATGCCGTGCTATTCTGTAAAAATTTCACCGTGAAAACTTGGGTGAAGTGAGCTGTCAATAGTGTCAATCCCTAGAAATGACAGCTCACTTTATGCTCACTTCACCTAAGTTTTCACGGTGAAATTTTTACAGAATCGACCGGCAGATATTACAGCCCTTTTAAAGCCTCGTGACTACTAGTGTTGGTTTGGAATGTTTGTTATTAAAAAACACTGGTTTGTTTAGATGCAACGGCCGTGTTTTAACATTCTCCGCCCATTCTGTTTAGCTATCTAGGGTTGCCATCCTTCCGCAAATACGCATAATGGTACAATATTCGGATTTCAAAATGGAAATGGGATGTTTTTTTTTTAGTTTATCAACCTGTGGAATTTGTTTGAGTAGGTACCAAGGATTTACGCGAACTATCTAGAAATAGCGTTTGCAGATTTATTTTACAATTGGCAACTCTTTTAATGAACATTCAGAAGTAAGGCACACATCAACTCTGAAAGGGATCGTCACCATATCGCCGCGGTTCGTGAGCTTGTCCCGAGGCGAGCCGATTACGTTACGATTCCGATTAGTGTGCGTTGCAGTAGAGGTTTCATACAAAGAATACTGAATGGCTCGATTTGATTCGATGAAGATTCCTTGTTATGTGTGCTATTTTTTTAATTCTCGAACTTATACAATAATAGTCCTAAATTAATTAAAGATTATTAATTAAACTTCTCCTAGTGCTGGGTTCGACTCCCAGGTTGGGCAAAGTGATAATGGGTTTTCCTATTAGAAATTTCTCAGTAGCAGCCCGGAGTAATTTGTGCCCGGTTGATGGCATTAGGCTCGGCCCCTATTACATGGGACTTGAACATAACTGGCGAATTGTGGGTGTTACTTTCGACACACCTCTGTTTAATCCTTCGGGGATTACAAGCGTGATGTTATGTTAGCTAAACTTTTTTTTCTGGAATCGTTTTCCATTTTTAACCTTTGAAAGTCAGCTGTTGCTTTACTAAGTTCGTATAAAAAGCCGGTTTTAAAACAAATTCAAGTTCGTTATAACTAGTTCGAAGTTTTTTTATAATTCTTATTTGTTGTTGTGTTGCCTTCTTAATTTAAATTCAAATGTGTTAACGACTTTTTAGATTTATAGTTTAAATTGTAATTTTTTTACTAATCATATTTGTGTTGTTTTGGCATGTCTGTTCGTAAATCCGGATTAATGACGAGAAATAATGATCGGATTCTGATGTGGATTTTTACTAACAGATCGATTTGTATTACTTAATTATTAAGTTTCGTAAAAATCACATTTTTTTGACGTTTTTTAGACATTTTCTTTTATAATTTACGTTTTTAGGCCAGAATTTGTGTTTGTTTTAAGTGTGCAAAGTGACTAAAGAGGTTTACAGTGGGCAGTAAGCAGTGGCAGCAATGAGCAGTGGTATCCCGTAGGTCGTGGGTTCGAACCAAGGCAAGAACATTACTTTGTGTAATTTCTCTCATCACTACTCCTCTTAAAACGGTGAAGGAAAACATCGTGAGGAAACCGGCATGTCCTAGAAGCAAATATTCGAAGATATGTGACTTCTAACAACCCGCACTGTGGCCGCGTGGTGGAGCCTCTCCCTCTCACAGAGAGAAGGCATGTGTCCCATGTAGGAACATTAAGGCTTGTGCAGATCAGCGCGACGCGACGGCGCGACGCGACGGCGCGACGCGACTCGAACAATACAGTTTCTAAGACAACTTCACGATATAACAATAACCGGTGCCGCGTCGCGCTGTCGCGTCGGGCTAGTCTTCACGAAGCTTTATATGATGATTATATATTAGCTAACCGCTTCAGCATCAAATTTGTAAATTACAACATCTTTCGCATCGGTGCGTTTGAAGAATCTTTGAAGGAGGTTCGTTTTCAGCAGACGTTTACTTCATAAATGTAATTATGTAGTTATTATGCATCTCAAAATGCACTTTCACTTTCAAGAAATACTTTTTGTCAAGTGTTACGTATGTTGCGACTTCTGCTGTTAAATTCCATTCAGGAGTTAAATTTGAAAAATCAAAATTCATTTAAAATTAGGCTGAGAATTAGCAACTATTTTAGGTTAACATTACGTATGACAGTTCCCCAAGTAGTGCTTTAGCTGGGAAGAAGAAGTGGCGCAACAAACTCTCCAGCAGCACATCTGTCTGTAAACTTAGAAGAATTTGATTCTATACAATAGTAATTAACATTACAAAGAAACACAAAATATTAAATTCAATTATTTGCCATATCTTTCCAAAGTTTAACTTTTTATCCTCTTCTTGATAATTAACTTTTTCTTCAGTGGTTTAGACTGTGCACAGTCCAACAGCCAGTTCTACGATATTACCAAAATGTTTTATGAAATATTTATTTATAACGCCAACTCCACATTCACTTTCAAGCAAGACTCTCGCCTCTTCAACAATATAATGTTATTCAAGAAAACATAGACATAATATTTAACATAAGTAATCGTTGGTGACTGTAACATTCCCACCCACGACCATTTCGTAAACCACTGACTCATTGGGACCTAACATTTGAAAGTCTTGCAGTCGAAATGTATTAATGGAACTCAGAATACCTACTGATTACTTCTACTTAGCTTAAATTGTTGGCTGATTTTAGCATTATCTAGTCGAAAAAGACCAGAGTTTTTTTAAAAAAACTATAAGATGTATATAGACCCTGATAGCTTGATATCACTCAATCAACTAATCAACTCGGCCTATCGCAGTTCACAGCTGGACATAGGCCTCTCCTAGGCTGCGCCACAACACTCTGTTCTCCCCCTTTCTCATCCCGTCTGTCTCAGCCACCTTCTTTAAGGTTGTCGGTCCATCTAGCTGGCGAGCGTCCGAACTTATTTGCTCCACCGGCCATCGGTCTTTCGGCAAACATGACAAGCCCACTGCCACTTCAGCATACTTACTCTGCAGGCTATGGGCTATCGGTGACTGATATTTCGTAACTGCACCCTGTCTTCGCCAGTACTTTCGAAATCACCTTAAAATCCCCTGTGGTTGACTACCATGTGATTATTAGGTACTTCGAAAATTACATTCCCTGGGAAGGTACATCTTGTTTCTCTGACTTACCGTATTTATTTTAGATAGGCAGTCGCTCAATGTAAAATACTGATATTTAGCTGCATCCGATTAGACTGGAAGCCGGCCCCAACATAGTTGGGAAAAGGCTTGGCAGATTGATTGATTATAGAGGGGCTTAAGTTCATAAGTGTTACCGAATTATCGAAAGACTCAATTAATTGATATAATTTTAGGATTAAATTATTAAAGTGTGTAGGTTTTCTAATCCTCGAGCCTTTTAAAGAAGTTTACCTTAAGGAGCTTAAGCGGTTAGCTAATCAATTAATATTGGTGTTGCTACAATGTAAAAATGCAAAATCCAATTAAACGCTAATCGTACCACTTAATTCTTATATAAGTAAATCTTAGGCCGAGATCTGTAAACGTTACTTAGCTCGTGCTTTTACTTATATACATGTTCCCGTCTCTAAGTTATCCACCTCTGTGGACTAGTGGTCTGACCATCTGTCCAGACCTAGAGATCCCGAGTTAGATTCCCAATGGGGGCTAAATTTTCTGCTCGGTTTGGTTGGTGGTAGGGCTTGTTCTAAGTCCGCCTGGCTAGCAATCATCATCTTATCTAAGTCTATCGCCAATGTTACACAGCATTGTTAAGTTTCGGCAGTTAGAGGTAAGATAACCAAGTCCTCCGTGGTTGAGGATTACGGTTGAAGCTCGCCTCCACCTTCAGCCTGATCATCACTTACTATCAGGTGAGATGCAGGTCAAGAGCTTCTGCGTTGGAGACTAAAGCTAAATTTTCAAGCAACAAACATTGTGATCTTACATGCACAAATCTTTTGACCGTTTGCGTTTGTTGTGCCTCTGAAAACCGTTATTTCATGTAACCGTAATTAATTAAGAAGTGGATGTCTTAAAATGGAAATGTTGCAACAATAACTACAATATTTATTGACAAAAAATATCATCACCAACATCAGGTACGAGATAACCGTTATCAGTAGATATCGTTATCTAATCGCCATGTGTACTAAACAAAGATATAACGTAACGTGTTGTGTACTAGTTATTTACTGGTTCATTACCGTTAAGTGTGTTTACGGAAAATTATGTTTTCTTAATGGGTCTAGGATTCTAGGAGATTTGTTTGTTGGAATAGACATTTTTTTATTGAGTGGGTATCATTTCACAGCACAGGCTAGTCCATTAGCGGATCCTTTGGGGCTAAGGGACTCAAGCCCCCTCACTGAGGAATTTGCGAAAAGTAATTCGAGCAGACTTGGTTATGTGTTAAGCAAATTAAAATATTAATATCTTTTTTAGTGTTTACTTTGCTAAAACCTACCCTCAACGGTGTCAAGACAATGACAATACTTTTTATTTTTTGCTTTGGCAATTGTCAAAACACTTCTCCCGCTCTGGGCGGAGAGGGAGGGCGTGGACTCTTACTGACTAAAACCCACCCGTGTTCCTTCAGTAGCCTGTACGTTGCCAGAGGCCACGGTATCCCTTTCGGACTTTCCTGCGACCCCGCGGGCATTGGTCTTAGCGGACCCGACAATCCTGGACTGGGCTAGTCGTTGTGGAGATTCAATAGATGTATGATTTAATAGATGTTGACCGCCCGTTGTGTGATCCTATGTAAAATTTCTACAGTATCTGTAATTCATTTGGTGTACATAATAAAGAGTATTCTATTCTACTATTATAATTATGTTATCGAAGACCAGCCTTCACACTTGTGTCGCAGGTTTTCTTAATCTTCAATTAGTCTTTATCTATACAAATAAATAAAATTGAAGTGTCTGTTTGTAATGTCAAAATAACAGCTTTTTACTAAATGCATATACGGTATACTTACCATTAAAAAAAAAAAAATTGTCTGTGATCTGTTTGTTCCGGCTAATCACCGAAACGACTGGACCGATTTTGACGGGACTTTCACTGGCAGATAGCTGTTGTTATAAGAAGTAACTTAGGTTACTTTTATTTCAGAAACAGAATTAGGGTTCACGCGGGCGACGCCACTGGCAGTAGCTAGTATACATGTATTTAATAAGTCAGTCAGAAGTATTACTTAAATTAAATACAAAAACAAAATCTTAACTAAAAAGAACTTCTTGAAGATCTCTGTGATGTGATGACAGATAAAATCATAAAAAATCCGATGATAATAAAAAATATAATTAAATGGGTCATCAATATTGATTAGTCGGTGTCCATTGAAGAAAATTACTTATGTATTATTAATATGTATTCGTTCTTGGTAGCGGCCGCGCTTATGTTATACATAATTGAAACATACATACTTCACACATATCTACATGTATGGTAACATAACACATACATCCTATGGAATGTGATAAACTTACCTAATACAAGTTGTCTTATGTACATGATAGCCCGGCTTAGGTAATGTTTGCCTGACCCTCGCCTACAAACGGTGGCTTCCCTTCAATGGATTAACCAATGATTGTATTTACATTGGAAAATAGCAGTACAGTCATTCATAAAACCGCGAATCTTTTTAGATTTGGATTTTGTAATATGCCTAGGGAGCAATTCAATTTCAAAATTGAATAGTAAAAGTATAGAAATGTAAAGTAACTGTATTTTTCATTTCATGTACCGAACGACTATAACTGATTTTTCCTAATGAAACCTACTCTGTGTCAAACATGTGGAAGTTATTTTTTTAATTAAGACAGGTTTTTTCTCGTCAAGACGTGTGACAAATATATACTTTCTATACACAAACGATGTTCTTACACCTTGCATTCATTACATTGCAATCATCCATTTCTTCGCTACCTTTATCAAACTCAACTCAGAATATTACAATCCTCTGAAATCTACTAAATATTGGCATCACTTCATCTTCTTCCCTTCACTTTCATTGTGTCCCTAATTTTTCCGGTGCGATATTCAAATAGTGTCCTCTCTTGCTGTCTTTCCCCCCTACATTTGCCGTTTCGTTATAAGCATTAGCCTATAGCAGTCCACCGCTGGACATAAGCCTCTCCAATCGCACGTCATTCGTCTCGATTTTCCGCAACTCTCACCCACCTGCTACCGATTCTACTCTGTTTAACACCTCCCATTTACCCCACCCATAAAAATAAAAGTATCATCATGCATATAAATGCAACAATTATGATTGATGCAATCAAACCATCTGGATTCTAAAGGCCTCACACCGGCCTCAAAACTAATTGTTTTGACCCCAAGGCATTGGAACAAATCGGTTAATTAGTAACAATCAAGTGCCAATTGAAATAACAATTATAAAATGGCGTAGTTTCCCCTGAATCTGTGGGTCTATGGCAGTTGATGGTGGAAGAAATTTGAGCTAACGGTGTTGGCAATTTTAATCAATGTAATTATTTATTTGTTGTTATTTGTTGCTTCTATCCAATTCTCTCATGTGAAGGATTTAAGTAAATCAGTAAAATTAGGGGGTTAATGGCCCAAGATGTGCCGGATATAACAAAAGTCTGGAAACTCTTCTAATAGATTTCCTCCTACATGTTGAAGATCTGGTGTTCGCATTTAAAATAACCCTCCAAAGTTCAAATGGATAGCATTCGTTCTAAATATTTTCCTTGTGAGAAATACTAGGGAATTCCTTCCTGTGATAATTTGTCTTAGATAGGAATTCCCATTTTTTTCCTGTCTCTAGCGGCCCGCTTTCTCCGTTTGATCGTAGTTATTCTTGCTACTATATTGTATTTATGTATATAATTATCCATCTCAGCCTAATTTCTTTAGCATTCTGTCCGCTCTGGAATTTCTCTACTACAGAATTCGGAATATTACCTAATACTGCGAGCATTTCATTAAGATGCTTCGCTACAACATTTTATGTGCTTATTTCATGTTTTGCCATATAAATACCAAATACCATTCGTCAGTCGGTAGATTTTTATGGCTTGTGTAGGAAGCTGCCATTAAAGGAGGTTTTAGTACATTTTCTATTATTTCAAATTCCAGTGGAAATAACAAATGGTAATGAGGTGTTATTACGGAAACTATGGAAGCATAGACACATTTTACGCCTACATAAATAGCTTGAATACAGATAATTTCCATATAGAGAGGCTTCACCATTTATGTAGCAAAACAACAAATCCTAATTCTTTTGAAACATTCCTTGTTTAAACTGAATTGCTCTTACTTAACAATACAGGTTGTTAAAGTAATTGCGTGCCATAGCTTCAGGGTGAGTTCAGAGTCGATAAAGGAACCCATAAAAAATAAAAAATAAATACATTTAAAAAAAAGTGTTAAAAAAAATCGAAAATTATCATAAGATGAACCTAACCTACTAATTAAATAGCAATCGTTTAGAATTGATTAAAAAATTGCTTAAAATACGTTTTTATTTTGTTTAAATGCTAATAAATAATTTCCTAGAGTTACTACCTACTATCGAACGCAATGAAAGTAAGTAATTAAAGTATTTAAACAAATAAAATAATTTTACTTCTAAACGATTGCTATTTTAAGTTAGTAGGTACTAAATTAGATTGATGTTGCAATTTTTTTTTTTTTTTTCTGGGATCTTTTACTTTTTTTTAAGATATTTATTTTTTCCTGGGTTCCTTTATCGACTCTGAACTCACCCTGAAGCTATGGCACGCAACTACTTTAACAACCTGTATAGTCGTCATCATTTTTCTGCCCTGTTTTTTTTGGTTGGTAAATTATCAAATAACTTCTCCCGCTCCTTCGTGTCAGAATCTTACTGAGTAAAACCCACTCGTGTTCCTCTAGTTGCCTGTGTGTTGTGTTGCCCGGGGGCACAGTTCATCTTCCTGCCCTGAGGTACTCCAATTCGTTTAGGATAAGCGCGACATGTCTTCTTATTCCATATCTATTATTATCATCACTATCTTCCTCTTATCCCAATTACTTTGTGGTCGGTGCAACCTGTCTTTTCTTCCATACTTCTCTATCAGTCGTCATCTCAGTAGTCATCCCCTTTCTAGCCATATCATCTTTCACACAGTCCATTAATGTTTTTTTTTTATCTTCTCTTATCCACATTCATATTCAAAACTTTCTTCACGATATTATGGTTGCGTACTGTACTTAATTATTATCTCATACGTGATTTTTTCATTCATCTATTAGGTCGTCATTTCGGTAGTCACCCCCTTTCTAGCCATATCATCTTCTTCAATATCTATTAGCGATGACTAATAGAGGTGATGACCTTAAGAGTTTTCCTTTCCATAATCATCTTTTCCACTTTCGTCCATATTTTCTTTGCTCAGCTTTGTCTATTCTAAGGCATATTTATTTCTTGTGACTTCTTGCTTCGTATACACAATGAAAATACACTATACAACCATCCGATTGCATAAAACAATGTAACATACTATACATTATATATTTATAGTTCAGGAGCTTACAAAGTATGCTTGATCTGATAAACTTCAGGTAGACTATTAGTCAAGTCGGGGAGCTAGGCTTCGTAGACACAATTTATTAAGCTTTTATTTATAGTTACAATGTTGGAAGTTGTATGAAAGTTGTTTAGTTAGATGTTTTACAAATTGTAAGTTATGAACGTACTTGCATAGTTTTATCTGTTGAAATGGAACGGAAAATTTAATAAATTCTGTTCATTATTAATCTTGTTCTTTATGTTCCTTTTCAAAAAGGTTTAAAATTGACTAACGTAGTGATTTTTTTAAATGGGTTGTTTTTGTGGTTTTCCTTTCTGTGCAATTTCGGAAAAAGGGCTGAATTTGGAAGTTAGGAACCGATATCTTTAAAACACTCGTAAAATCAATATAACTTCATAAAAAGCGTCATATTGTCACATCTACTCGTACATTCAAGAAACCGGTAGTACGTTTCCATTCATTAATGAGCGACCTCATTGAATTATTGTTTATTAACACGCTTTTATTAGGTCGACCTGTATGTATGTAACTATGTAATCAAATCTAAGAAAACTAATTTAACCATCTTCTAAAGATCGTAGCGTTATGAAAATTGGCAGTTGTATGTGATTTTGATGACAATACAATAACATGGTACTGTCGAGCTGATCTGATGATGGAGCCGGAAGATATGAACTGGAACTTCATGATGGATGATCGTATCATAGCCGTGTTTGGACTTATTAGAAAGGTCTTGTAATGAACGTTGACCATGATTAGGTTTCAAGGTCTGATGATGAAGCCGGAAGATAGGCACTAGCATTCCATGATGAAATATCGTATCATAGCCGTGTTTGGACTTGTTAGAAAGGTCTTGTAAAGGTGCACGTAAAAGCGTGTTTTTTAGTGTTTTTTAAACTATTAATTTATTTTTCATCACAAGACTCCATCCAACAAATAACAACATTATTATAACTTAGCTACGACTGTCGAGATTAGCAACTAGGTCAATGCAGTACACAATTTGCATTTCTCAAGGCGATAGAGAGTTTTCGACGTAAGTAATTGTCCGCCCACTGATAAAGCTTTGTATAAGGACTACCCACGGCACCTGTCAGTTTACGCAACTTGACGTCCTAGTTTTCATGATACCCTAGTACTTCTTTTGTTTATCTGGTCGCTGATAACCGCTTGATAATGATCTTTTTTGAGAGAACTGCCCACTACCGTAACTTGCGTAAGTTCAAATGATATTAATCTAGGTTTTAGTGCTTGTCGATGAAATATTAATAATTTGTAGTTTATAGGCACCTACGGTCTACATGTAGGTACAAATATGTAGTAGTCTGTTTATTCATATTTGTTTTTTATAATCTCTAAGATTTTTCACCCTTATTCAAACATATTTGTGGTTCGCGCAGTACCTTTATTTTATTCCATATCCATATATCTCTATTAGACGTTATTCCAGTGTCTACCTCCTTTTTAGCCATATCATCTTTCACGCAATCCATCCATCTAACAGCCATCTCCGTACTTAGATCATGAAAATTCAATTCATTTTTAAAGAAAACATCTATTCTGAAAAGAAAGTGTTTCATACTTTTATCTTTTTTGAACATAACGAATGACTCAGTTATGTTTATCAACATATCAGGTGGAATGATAACCGTTGATGCAATTACTGATTGTTGCATTGAGCTCACGTGTACTGGAACAAGTGCCCCAGTATAGCGCCTAAATGTCTAGATGCATGTAAAGGTACAGGTAGAGACAGATCAACATAATAATGTTCTACTGAATTCCAACCTAGATCACACAACGTTCGATGTGCCTATGATGTAATCGAAGCGTACAATACAATACTTCATGTATTATATTTTCCTCGAATCAATTGCACTTGATTTGCTTCCATTTCAAATTCGAATTTCTTCCCGAAACTGTCCAAATCCTAGCAGCATGTTTCGCATTTGTTTCCTAGCCAGGTATAAAGATTTCCGGTATTTTGGTAGTTTCCTATCTCGATTATGGAACCTCCCGTTCAAGCACCATCTCTCAAACACAATAGCAAAAACCCTACTTCTTTATCTTCATATCGGAGGGAAATTAAAATCCCAATGACCTTTTCTATAAGGTCAACCAAAATCTATTTTCAAAATTCTGTTATACTTAGACTAGCTTTAAACCAAACTCGCAATTCTCACCTTTACTAGTGATGATAAATGTTAAAGACACGATGACAGCAGCACTTACAAACACATCACCTAAGTTTTCACTCCGTAATTTTACAGAATAATACTGCAGGATTAGATTATTTTTCAGTACAGTCTGCTGCAATATTCAGATGAAGTAATGACGTAACTTTGTTCAGTATACCGTGTGAATGCCCGCAACTAATGCGAAGTCGTGAAGCATGTTCAATTCAATCAACACGATTGGTGAGAGAGCGATGCACTTGCGTATACTTGTGCAATGCTGGACAATGCTGGACAATGGCGTATTTGCTCGTGAATGGACGTTGGCTTTTATTGGCCGTAAATCAGAGCAAACGTTGGAAGTAATTTAATGTTTTCCAAGTTTGTTAGGGTGTAAATTCTTTGCGGCCACACAACTGGGTTTGTCATTGGCTGGCGTCCCAAAGCAGTTACTTCAATGTTCCTTTTCTGTTCTTACATAAAGAAACGTCTGTCCATCGGCGGTCCTTGCAGAAATAAAATACAATAGTTTATTATTCTAGCAAATCCAGCATTTATCGTTGTTTATTACTTTGCATAAATTGTTAGTAGTTCCATGACCAACAGACAGACCACGCACTGCCTGAAATTGGAAAATCTTATACGAAAGAAATAAACATAAACGAAGAGTAATAAGAAATAATGTATTAAGAAAAACCCCAAACCCCGGATTCATAGACGCGGAATTAAGTAATGCCAAACTTTAACCTCGAAAATCTATGGTTAATCCCGTTAATCTGTAGGATATACTGGTTGTAACTGCCGTGCTATTCTGCAAACATCTCACCGTGATAACTTGGGTGAAGTGAGCTGGATGTGAGCTGTCATTGCACCTAAAGCTAGGGATTGACACTATGGACAGCTCACTTCATGCTCACTTCACCTCACTCTTCACGGTGAGATGTTTACAGAATGGATCGACTGTACTCCACTATTATAAGGGGCAAGAGAGTGAACGGTGTGTTTTAGTGTATCTCGAAAAATCCCTTTCCGAATTCCTCATGAACGAAGTCGCGGGCAGAAGCTAGTTGCTGATTTGAATTTATTCCTTAGCGTATGCAAGAGTAGATGTAACAATAATAAGTGTGAGTGCATCAGTAGCTTATCTAATGCATATTGTAGGAGTGAACGAGGGAAATGGGTCGTTACTGACTGCAGGCAATGAGCCAGCTACGCGCTTGTGTCCTATTGTAATTTGAACCCCAATACATTGGTGTTCAAGGCTACTAGTGTCTTCTTTAAGGTCTCATAACACAGTATCGTCGTCTTTATTCCCATAAGAATCGTTGTTAGAAACCTTTTGAATATCTATAGTGGTTATTTTATTCTGATCTTTGAAATCATGATCGGTATTTTTCATTCGAGGCTGAATACGAGCGAAACCTCTTCTTATATTGTTTAGCCCCTTGTGATAGGGTAGGTGCGATAGGCTTTTGTTTTTTTCTTTCCGGAAATCGCGTTTGACCATTCCCGTGTCATTTCATTCGTCATTTTCTAAAGAGTTTGAAGATCAGCCATGCTATTCTGTAAACATCTCACCGTGAAAACTTGGGTGAAGTGAGCTGTCAATAGTGTCAATCCCTGTGGAATGACAGCTCACTCCACGCTCACTTCACCTAAGTTTTCACGGTGAGATGGTTACAGAATAGCACTGCTGTTGTCTATAATCTAGGTGTTTCGTTTTTGACAGTGGATATTGATCGATGTACGTCACGTTTAGTTTATCTGGGATTATCCACTTGACTGGACTGACTGTCAAGGCTGTGGCGGACGCGGTGACGAATTACTAGAGGAATTCTGTTTGATCCTGTTTTGTTAGTTTTGTGGTTGCGGCTTGCTGGAATGTTTGTTGTCATAAATCCCCGAGTCAAAGGTTTGCAATTTGTTTCCTAAAGATATCAGGCGGAGAACTGAGGTTTGTGGCGTAACTTTAGAAGAGCCCAAGTAAGGTTCGCTGTCTATCTTCAGAAATAAATAACGAAATTGTGTTGATTCAAAGATTTCATTTACTGCTGCTACATTAGTACCTACAAATTGGCGTGTAAACCAGTCAAACAGTTAAAGTAAATAAAATAAAAACGGGCTAAAACATTATTCAAAAGACTGACTGGTTACAGGCGCCGGCGCCGGAACGTTTGGCATCACTCATCATAACATAATCGCGCTCTCATTTGATAACTCTGTCAATTACATTCGCGAAACTGCTAACAGAGGCAGCACTCGATGCCGACACATGAGCTCTTGAGTATAAGTGTGAGAACTCTTTTGAAACCTGTTCCCCTAGTCAATCTTTGTAAAGATAAAGAGCTGCTAGCACATCTTCTTTATTCATTATTGATTATATTAAATTAAAATACGATTACTACTTTTTGCATAGTAACTTTGACCTATTAATAGTATTACAGTGGATGCTACTGAACCTCCTTTTATTTTATAGTCGCCTAGTACAACCACATCTGTCCTTTGATGTGATTGTCTGACTATCATTTAGCCAGGACGCTATCCAAAATACTTTAATTATCAGACATCTCCGCTGAACCACCAAATTTCGCTTAATATATACATAGTATAACAGAATACAAATTAATTGATGAGCCAAATATTTTGGACAAAGCACCGAAAACATCCAAAAACTTGTTTTAGCAGGTAATCAAAATAACACCATCTCCACTTAGCACTTCAATAAAATCATACCAGCCATTTGTCGAGGGTGTGTACTACATCATTACGTGCGTATTGAATTGGAAGTAACATAGGTACAGTAATTGATTTGCTTCCATGTCAACCAATAAGCATGGTTAGCGTTAAAGTACAAAGTATTGATGGTTATCTGAGTACACTAAACTTGCTTGTGACGCACACTGTACAAGCTATGCCGCTGTAGAATGGGGAAAATGACTATCTGTTCGCGTCTTACTTAGATTTGATAAACGTCCTATTTTGTACTGTTTCTGTCTATAATCTAATGAAAGAATGTCATAGTTTGGATTAGTAGGATTCTCTCAAAAATCTACAAAAACTCTTGCGATAAATGGTTGTTATGGCGTCCTTTTTCTACCGTTGCTCTTAAACTGTTGTAGATCTTGACTCCTTATTGATCATTCTCTTTCTGATGGTCTCGCCATGTATTATTTGAACCGTGTTTGCTGCTTTAACTATTATAGTATCCTCATTGTAATCCGAATCAATCGCAATCACTTGATTATTTTCTTCAACAACTCATCGCACCATAATATTTGCTTCATCAAAACATATAAAGACAAGTATCTGCAATCAATCTTTCTAATCTACATTCAACAAAGTCATAGCTCTAAGTTTGCGACCATACTTGGTCGGCCTGACAGCTTGGTACGCTAAACATTTTAATGAACCATCGCCACGCTTAATTAAGATATCGCGAAGCTCTTCTGTCTCATTCGCTCCTGGTATGTTTCGATAATTTCCTGTTTTATATCTAGGTTCAATGTTGGTCTAGATACTGCGACTTAGCTTGTTGTTAGTAGTTATTAAATGGAATTAAACTAGTTTCTTACTTTTGTTTTGCTTGTGTTTATGTATTTTCTATCTCATTTTCGGCTCTAAAATTGGTGAATTGGTCCTCCAGAAATGTTAATTTTCTATTTCTAAGATCGAAACTTTTTGGCTTTGAGTTTTTTAACAGTTGTTTTCCTATATGGATTCTGTGAATACTTAGGTCAATAACCTTAGTTCATCTTCTCTCAAAAAATCTTTCGATAATTTACCTACATTTTTCCTCATAAAAGATTGAATCTAATAACATTTTTGTAACAATGGCAGAAAAAAACGTCTAACAAAAAACGCGTATCCAATATCCAATCATTGTAAAAAGTGTAGACAGTTTCCATACATCGGTACTTCCGATCTAGAAATAATTTGGCAACCAGCCTTGCGCGCTAAAATAGTTCACGTATTAATAGACCAAATAAGAATGTTATCTATCCAGCCCAAGTTCGTTGACCTGACAGCTGTTTAATTCGGCCGTGTTATATTGATAGAATAATAAAGTGTGCAATTTTTATATGGTGATTGATATTTTTATACAGCCAATGTTTAGAAATTGTTATAAATATTGTCATCGTTGGAATATTTAATTTATTAATGTATTATTATGTTTTAAACTTTTCTCATATAAATCACTAGATTTGTATGGAATTACAATTAATGTTGTTAACAAATTCTTTAACTATTTATTAAGCTGTCAATGTGTAAAATGTCATAAATTTGACAATTCGGTATTGTAATAAAAGTTTTCTATTCTATTGTATTTCCGTAAAATATTTTTTATTGCAGTAATATCGAATAAAATAAACATAAAAAAAATATGTTGTTTATAATATTTTTTTACAATAAATTAATTTATGTTTTTTTTATTTTTCCAGACGAACGTGACGCGATACAAAAGAAGACGTTCACAAAATGGGTCAACAAACATCTCAAAAAGGTAAACACGTTTCTTTTGTTATTTTTTATCTTTTTATTACTACCAACTGTCACAATTTGCTTATTGATTACAAAACATAATTACGTGGTTGAAAAAATCAACCATAATAATTAGGCTAGACGAATTGATTTAGATTTTGTGGTTTTAATGCAGCTTGATACGCGTTTTAGAAATCAATTTAGTTAATTTAGTGTACGCCAATGAATTTCTATTTAAACGAACCGGACAATAAGTTTACGTAATTTTTAGAAATAAGTTAGGTTTGACGGCAGTTATACTTTTAGTTAGGTCACTGATATTTCTGCGAACCTTAGAAACCGTTCATCATCATCATCATTTCAGCCGAAAGACGTCCACTGCCTCACCCAAGCATCGCCACTTCGACCGGTTCTGTGCTTCTGGCATCCAGGGGATTCCGAACCCGTTCAACTATAATCAGTTCTTTGAATTCTATAGTCCTTTCTAGGTATTACCACAGTATAAATAAGTAACAGTATTATGTCTTCTCTAGAAAACAGCCGAAACGACACGCTTTGAAATCTCAGTGTATCGAGTGCGTGGCAGTTACGCACGGACGCGGAATGTTTATCTACCGATCGGCCGTAGTAAATTATTTCAAGGTCGAGATATAATACTGTTACTTTATTATACTGTAGTATTACAGTATTTTTCGGTCTAGACAAGCTATAATCAAATCTGCACACGCATGTACAAAGACGAATATGTTTATGCACAAACGTGACGTCACGTGCTCCAATCTTTTGTAACACGCTCTAGAACACTTACACGCAACTCAAGTAATCGACTTGGTGCCTCCACCACATAGGCATTAAACGGTAGTGTAAAGTTGAATACATCACTACACTGGCTCATACATCACCACACCAAGCCTCTTGTACAGACACGCTCCACTTTTAAACGTTTCCCGCCATTCGTGGTGAACTGACAGTTGACATTAGTGACAGCGACCTCACTGCTGATGTACATAAGATAGTGTTTATATACTATTAAATAGATACACTTCAGGTAGTGCTATTCTGTAACCATCTCACCGTGTAAACTTAGGTGAAGTGAGCGTGGAGTGAGCTGTCATTCCACCTAATGCTAGAGATTGACACTATTGACAGCTCACTTCACGCTCACTTCACGTAAGTTTTCACGGTGAGATGGTTACAGAATAGCACTGCAGGTAGTGCAATACGATTTCGACATCATAAATATAAGTTTTATTATGATACGTTTCATCATCATGACAAAATCAGATACCGATTATGAGGTTTATGTCCACTGCTGGACATAATTCCCTACCTTACATCACCACAACGTCCATTGACCACATCACAGATATGGCGTCTTCCCTCCGATACAAAGTAGGAACGAGCGTTAAGGTAATGATTCGGAACCCAGCTGCACGCGGCAGTGCTGCCGCAGTAGTTCTGCCGCGTCACTACTGGTCCCCATACATTTTCTTTCGGGGTATATGAGATTACACTCCGAGCACGGCAGCAATGTCGCCCTGCCGCCATGTCAGACCAGTACGGCGTTCATCACAGCGATTGACAAGTAAATTAGCAACAAAACAGCGAGAAACTACGAACAGTAGCTGCTCGGAATCAGCGGCTAGCAGCAGCGGTAGGCAGCACTGCCGCGCAGCACTAACGCGGTATCAACGCCGCGGCAGCACTGCTGCGTGCAGCGAGGTTCGGGATCATACCTTTAATTAACACGCTTGCTTGATTAGCGATTTTAGACCATAATATTTCCAGAGTAGAAGTGGTATGTCTATCAAAGCGTTTTGTATTTCTGCGATTTTCAAAAGGATTGACGTAAGCTTTTCGGTAGCTTATGTCAGTTAGGATTCTTCCATCATTATTATCGCTAATAAGAATGTCACTTTGTGTAGGCCCTCAGGTATCCTTAAGAAGTTTTCGTTCACCGTCAGTCATTGATGGATGACTAAAGTTAATCTCACTGAGGCGAATCCCGCGCCGGACGTGACATATAACTTTTGTCTGTGAAGATACTGACATATAACTTTTGTCTGTGAAGATACGGGACGTTTCTTCACAGACAAAAGTCGTCCGTCAAGACTCCCGACGAATCCCGCTAAGTCCCACGCCCCACACGGTTTTCGGCTCTACTTAAATGAAATTTTACTTTTGAGCGTGAAATTGATAAAATTACTTTACTGTAAATCTTCTTATACTGTGATAGCACCATAATCACTTAGTAAATCCATCGTGTGCTATAAATTGTCACTTTGGCGGAGGACAAACGTCAATATTCATTGGACAGTCGTGAGCCGCGTATAAACGTTCTCGTCTGTTTAATGATCTGTGCCGTACTTGTGCACGCACTTGACTTACTTTTGTTGACGTGCAGTGACGTTAAGGTGTTTGTATGATTGTATGTCTGTATGTGGTGGCGTTTTGTTTAGGAGGATAACTCAATAACTCACAGAGGCTAGCAACTTTAGCCTTAACTTGACAGTTGGAAATTGCCTCTAAATGGTTTAATTGAAATAAATGGTTTGACTTTCACCATCTACGCTTATGTCAGTCGCAGTTCTGTTGGTTACTGGCTCACTGAACTGAGACCGTCTAAAAATAAAACAACTTATAGCGCAACTCTGTACGCCCTGCATCTACATCGCCCCATGCGAACTACGCATCACACTGACGTCACGCAAAATCCTGCATCGCGCAAGCAGCGTTTACCGCGCGACTGGCATATATACAACGTCTTGACAATAATCGTCGCGCAGTAGCCTATCAGACGGAGGATCCTCTCTTTTCCATGGAGGATGAATGAACTTTACTCCCTGTTCCTCATACCCCTATGACCTAAACAAAGTGACTTTCTATCAGCGATAAGGATGGTGGAAAACTCAAAATGTATTGGAATGACATCAGCTTCCGAAAAGCTTATGTCAATTCAGTTGAACCTCGATGAAGATATACGAAACGCTTTGAAAGCGTTTGCCACTTATCTAGACTCTGGTGACCATGTAAATATCTACAATTGAAAAAAGATATGAGTGAGAGAAATATAGGGAACTCTTCGGGTAGGTAACCGACTCGATACATATTCAGAAATGACTACTTAAAAGAGAAAATTGTAAGATACTAACTAAAACTGTGTAACAAATAGAACACATTTAGCACCCAGTAAACGAAATGTCCCTGCACAGTTAAAAGATTATTAACACATTTACTACCACGTTTACCTCAGATATGTAATCTCCCCGTGACAAACATATCATTTGCATTTCATACATTTGCATTAAACTCATATCCGTGATCAGATCATCAGTGTAATTGAATGCGTTAATAGTTACGTGCGGACCATGCTAATTAGGATCATCTATCAATCAACACAGGATATCGCAGTCCTTCCCTAGACATGGGACTCCATATTGCATCATAGCTAGGTTTCTCCGCCTTCTGCATCCAATCCACGCGTCAGATGTCAATCATGTGCAGCTTGCACTTTCAATAATGCAGTGATGTCTACTGCGTCTTTGGTTCTATTGTTGTGTCTGGCGAAAGTGAGGTCCTGGGCTTTTGTGGGGAAAATTTCTAAGAGAGTTAGTAATTGTAGCCGGTCAATGGCTCGGCTCCACTCCTATTACATATTACTTGAAATGGAGTGCCTATACGCCCTACTTTTCGGGAAATACGGGCATCACTCAAACAAATGTTCGTGTATGTTGTTTCTGAGGGAGGAACCGACTTAAACACTAATAGTAACATAATTAACGGCCTAGGGTACTTCAGGTAAGTCACATGTGTATTGTAAATATACAGCCTGTTAATTTGTCCCACTTTAAAAGCTTCTTGGAGCAGTGGTGGCCCAGTGCTAACAGCCGCGACTTACCTACGAGTTGTAGGTCGTAGATTCGAACCCTAACAGCCGCTTTATTTTATGTAAAATATTTTCATCACCACTTCTCTCAAAACGGTAAAGAAAAACATTGTGAGGAAACCGGCATGTCCTAGAACCAAAAACTCGTAGACATGTGACATGTACCAACCCGCAGTGGTTCCGCGTGGTGCATTGCAGCCCACTCCCTCGCACAGAGAGGAGGCTTGTGTCCCAGCAGTGGGAACATGATAGGCTGATTATGCGTATGCTAAAATCTTCTTCTCATACATACGAATAAAGAAAGAAACAAGCATTGATCACCACCTATTCATCTTTGTTTACCTTTGCCATAAATACGTAAAAAATACACAAGATATACAAAACCTTCAAAATCTCTCGGAAATTCGCAAAAAGTCCAATTGATGAAACCGCTTTTACAAGCAAAGCAAAATATACCTCAAACACAATCCCATCAGTCGTTAACCTGCCCCAGAACAAAGCACCAACAGATCAAATAATGCATTCCTTTGTAGGCTGTCCGTTTGTCCGTCTGTAAACGAACAGGATGTTATTAGCAGACCTCCTTTATTTATTGGACAAACATATTTGTATTGCTTTTCGCGATTACTTCAAAGGGCTGGTTAGAGGAAATCATTTTGTGAGTTGGGATGAACTGCCTTAACTTCTCATCTGTCGGTATAATATTTATGGGATTCTGAACATAAAGCTTATGTTGTGGCCAATGGCCAATTCTTGCCTCTTGCTATAGATGTCTTCTGTAGCCTAAATTCCTCGTTATATATGCTTTTATTTCACTTTTCATATGTACTGTTTTTTATATTAAAACATAGATACCGTAACGTAGTAAGGAGCTACAACAGCGGACTTTGAATATTTCTGTTCCTTATTCCTTATTGGGCTGAATCCTCTCCAATTCACAAAAATCTGAAAAATACAATAGTTACGGCGAGCTTCAATAGCTCTGCTACAATCTCAAAGCGTAGGATAGAAAAAAATTCAAAATATATACAATTCATCTTTCACACCACATTCCATCCACCAAGAACAGCACATTTCACAATCGCAAGTGTGCTCGGCGCCTAATCCGGTGACTTTGCTGAAGTGAAGGGGCACGGTGGACATTTGCACATACCAAATAAGGCAATGCGCAAATGCCAGACCTGACCCATAGAACAAGACCATTACGCGTTGGATACGTGTGTGTGTAGAAGTAGATTACTTAGTACATGTTGGAAGTATGTAGCTAAGTTCGATTCCTGCAACTTTGTGTACAGTTTTGAAATAAAAGGTAGCCTTTCATCCATACCACACAAAATTCTATAAATTAGGTTGACATTTCTTTATGGCGTTATCAATAAGGCTATGCTACCGTCTATATCTCCTGATTAGGTTGAAATCCTGGTACAACATATTTCATGCAACTCCCTTTTTCATACTACTCAATCAAATTGCGTTATCCTATCACTTTCCCATACATGCATGCACCAGTTTTGACACTATCCTGATAACTTCTAAACTCCTGGTACTTTATATGAAAGCGCTTTTTGCAACACTTGAGAAAAGTCGCAATTTATTCATTTATTTAGGTACTATCTGATACTTACATTTCTTCGCAAAACATACATCTTCAGTATCAAATAAAGTTATCCTTCCACTTCCCACCCCACACCAGTTTCGTCATCCTCATTTCAACACATCCGTTGAAATTCGTGTTTATTATCCATACATATTAATACTACCCAACTTGGTCTTGTTTATTTATCTGCCTTCGAGATATCATCAGCAATTTTAACCGATGATAGCATTCGCAAGTTCGCAACAAAGAGATTGTACTGTACCAAGTGAGTAGTGAGTGACTCACAGTCGGACCTTGTGTGAAAGTGGTACAAAAAACTTTATACATTGATGTAATGATTATTTTTGATGTGAACGTGCTCCTTGTTCGAAGAGTGTAGATCGTTTGGTTCGGGTCAAGAAATGTCTGAAAGACGATAAGGTTATTTTGAAAGACAGTTAAATACAACATGTACCACTTCATGTATCCTATGACTACTAAAAATTAATTAAAAAAAAAAAATATTAAAAATTATTTTTTAATTGCTCCTGTAGGTATTATACGCCGGGTACATTGAGTGGCACGGTGTATATTGTATATTTTTTATTAATGTTTAGTAGTCATTGGATACATGAAGTGGGCTGCTTTTGTTAGACGACTAAAATGTCACGCTGTATAAAGCTTCGTGCAGACAAGCGCGACGCGACACCGGCTATTGTTATACCGTGAAGTTTTCTTAGAAATTGTCGCGCTGGTCTGTACGAGCCTTAAAGATTTGGATAAACAAAGGTAAAAGGTAAAAAAGGTAATGATGATGTTTCATGCACAGAAGAATTGCTGGGCACATTTTCAAGTAACGTCAGCATAAGCAGTCTGAGCACAAATATTTGCTTCTTCAATTGTTTTGCATTCGATAAACGTGCACTGGTAAATAAAAGTGCTCTGTCCTCGATCACCAGGCTAAAGACTTTAGTCAAAGATCAAATTAATTCGATTGAATACCAATCAAATAGTAGAGCAATCTCTATCTTTCTATACATAGAATAAAACAAAGTCGCTTTTCGTGTTTGTTTGTTTGACCGCTTAGTTCTTCTAAACGACACAATGCATTTTGATGCAGGTTTCACCTTCATTCAGATAAATTATTCCGGAAAGAGTATGTGTCTAATACATTCATATTTCCCTTAGATATAGCACAGAAATCTCGGATGTTTTGACATCGCACCTGTGTGAAGCACGGCGGGTTGCTAGTAAAATTTAAATCAATCTCAAACACAGCCATTACGCTCTTACCAACAACAAATCAGAATAAAAGTCCTTTGTCACTTTATATAACTAAGATGTTTACATACCATAGAGCGTTGAGTCCGTTGAATTCCCCATAACAAAGCACGTTATCTATGACTCATCAAGCTGCTATGTTGCAACTGACCGCCTGACCTGGTGAATAAGACTTAAGTCTCTGATAGTGGGAGATAAGGAGGCGATCTTTAGGTACATTGAATTTAGTTGAGACGAACGTAGTTTAATTTTTTATCGGTAAGGTGTGAACGAGGCTGTTGTGGGCAGTAAACTTTTGATATGAATGTGGATAGTTTTAAGAGTAGGGGAAGATGAAAAGATGGATGGGTTGTGTGAAAGACGATATGGCTAGAAAGGGGGTGATTACTGAGATGGTGAGTGATAGAGATGTATGGTAGATGAAGACATGTTGCGACGACCACAAATAAATAAGAATAAGCCTGGAGCACTTCGATCAATAATGCATTTATTGATCGGAGCTGGAGCAGGAGCATATACAACGTGTAATAAAATCCGATCCGTGAGGCTGTTGTTAAGAATCGTACTGATAGTCTATACAGGATGGCGGGGACATAGCCGCGAAAATTGTTACCATTCATTAAGTACATGATTCTGAACGCTACGGTTATTTAAAAAAAAATCTGCTGTTTCATAGAAAAGTGCAATACCTATGTGGTTAAAATGTATGAAACAGCTGTGTTTTTTTTACAATCACAGCTGTATATGTGGTAATTTTCAGGAAAAAGAGAAAAAAAAATAACGCCGATTTTTATTTCCAATCGGGAATGTTATCGATTTTTCAAATGGGACGCAGGCGGCTGTCGTCTAGCGGGTGTCTAAAAGTCTAACTTATATTGAAAATTTACCAATTGTTAATGGAATCGGGATAATTTCGGTACTAAAAACGGGCATTTTAAATAGCAATAACTTTTTTATTTTCAATAATAATACGTTTTTTTAAACATTTTTGGTAGGTAATGGTTATTGCAGTAACTATGTGCCCTTTTCGGACCGGGCAGGGTTTCTGTAACACATTGTATAGATAGAATAGCCTAGGGCGGGACAGCAAAATGCTCCCTAAAGATATTTTTACAAAAAAAAAAAAAACTCTTTATTTAATGTCATAGAATGTGCTAAAATTTTTAACTTCTTTTATTTAACAGCGAGAACTAATAAAGGCATTACCACCATCTCCTACCTGTAACATTCACAAAAAAAAACAATAAATTGAATTCTATCATGTTTAAAGTTTAGCCTTCTAAGGCCCGTCAGCGGCCCACGTGAAGAAAAAAACCGTGAAATCACAGAAATGGCAGGCGGTGACATAATCTTTCGTTTAGTGGGTGTTGAAATTAAAATTTATGATCGCTGACCAGTCATATTTGACCTAAGACCATATCGGGTTAGATCCCTGTGAGAACGCCTTCGAAGTTTGCCAATGCCTGCCTACCCACTTAAAAATCTGATAATCTGATGAGCAGACTGCCTTCTTAAATTTATTGAAATGGTCTGAATGCCTTTATCCCAGTTTTTTCGGTCATTATTCGGCTGATTTCTATTTCGAAAATGATCTAACCTTCATCTTATCTAGAAAACACGCAAGTTTAATATCTTTATCTTCTTATTCATAATGCATACCTACTTGCAGTTTAAGCACCTTTTAATTAAAAAGGACATGTTGATGCACACGACTCGAGCATTAAAAATCCTTGCACGGCGAAACACACAAAAACCGGAGTTCAATAACCTTTGCAGACTGTAATCTTGAAAGTCATCTTGTGAAATAAAGTTATCTGTCGCCAATAGATTATCAGCTACTGATAACTATCTAAGAAACCAAAATCTGATAATACATCAGTGAAATGTTCCTGCAGAAAAAAACCGTTTAGCGTTACCGCTTACTTTTTCTGCTTGGTAATTAGAGACATAAATCTGCAGGAAACAAACAATTATCTACATAGGAAATGCGTTTGCTCGTCATAATTACATCTCAGTTGGGATAATTAAGATGCTTGTCATGTTATCTTCATCTTGACTTTTTATCCCAAGTGTGACGGGGTTGACTTTCTGGTTCAACAATTAGATGTAGGTAGTTAGTTGAACGCGTAATGTTTTGATTGACTGTATTCCGATTTACATTATTTCCTTAATGAGGATATCGAAATATGTAATTCCATTTTATAGTCAGACTGAAGTGATTGGCAAACACGACACGACTTCTTGTAACGAATATCACTCAAACGTAGATGAAAAATGTTACATACTCTGATATTCTATCAAGGCAGAAAACGGCTCGGTATGCTAAAAACAATCATTAGTCACAGATGTCAGGAATGTTGCATTTGCAAACAATTTGCAGCTATAAGCAACTCAACCAAACAATCACATTCCAACTACCTCAACATCAGAAGATGGTAATCATCTTTCTCCAACCATCCATCCATATTCACTTAATCTCAACGATTAATTGATAGCTATTAATCATCAAGCTGAGCTTCCAATCTTAAACATCATACGTAACATAAATGGTAACAAACTAATGGAAGTATTCATCATGTATAATGACTCACAGCAGTGCATTCCTTTTAAGAACATTTGTTTTATGTCCAGTCAATAAACAGTATGGGTCCACTCTAGCCTAATGTGGAGAGAGGATTTAATTTAAGACTAACTGATCGTTTATGTGAAGGATGATATGCATGAAAAGCAAGTAAATGATGAAATAAAAAAAACTGATTTTAGGAAACCCGAAACTAGGGTATTAAGGCAGAAAGCTAAACAAAATCTGAATGAAGTCCTGGTTTTGATCCAAGATAGAGTTTAAAAATGGTCAATGAAGTGGAGTTTTGAAACGGAAAAATACCTATTTAAGTTGTAGACAAAATTGATAGTCAATAGTTAGCCAATTACGATCTAATCTACCTATATCAAACGCAAATCGATCTAATCATTAGCATTATAATAAAAGATATCGAGCGGCAATTGTTTTTGATCATTCTATCAATATTTTACATGCGTTATTCAAACTTGTTATCAGACTTGTATTCTAATTTCAGAAATATTTCCCAGTTTATTAGCTTTTTTTATAATATCAAATATAAATCTAAAAAAGCTGTTGAATAATTATAATTCTCCAACATAATGTCCAACATAATAGTATTAAGTTAAGACAACAAGCAAACACAATCAGAGACTCAATGAGTGTTGCAAATTCAATCTTGCGCAGATAGGCTATCTAGTAATTCGATGCTGAGATAGATAGAGATCTAGGCACTCAATTTATGCCTGATAGGTGCTATTACAAAGATGCAAAGAGTATTAATATACATCTGTCTAAGATTTAATCATGGCTATTAGCTTAAAGGAAGTGGTACTTAATTTGATCGATGGTAATTTATTAATTAGATTGACGAGTCATAATGAACAACGGCTAAGTAGGTTTTTACTCATAATAAGAGCTGAAGATGTAGCTTTGAGTGCTAAACTAAGGAAAGAGAAGATTGATGAAATAATGACATCTCAGAAAAAGACTACGCTGTCTAACTAAAAATATTTCTAAACATATAAGACTTACCACCGGAAAGACAACAAATTCATCAGCTACTATAATTGCGTAAACTAGTAATATAAATTACCCGTCTACACCACTACCACTACTAATACTCATTTATAACGATATCAATTTAGATACGAATATAAAAAGAAACAATGAAACGCCCATTCAATATGCCTTAACATGTTCTTATTGTGTAACCTCATACAATTGATGTAATCTATCGGATGTATTGACCGTGTTATTTTTTACAACCATTCTATACTTGTATTCAGTATCTAAGCAAATTGTGACAGCTTTTTTTACACTTGGCAAAATAATTTTTCGCAAAGTTATTTGGCCAAACCCAAAACCAATTTTCACTAATATAAAAGTCTATATGTTTGATTTTTTCATCGCTTGTCATTTGGGAATGGAGCAGCACTGGAAATATCTCAAGGTCTGTAGTATACACAGCATTCGTTAGTTCGTCTGTTTTTGCTTAGGCTCCTTTAGATAAATTGCCATTTTTCATCTTATATTGCTCCTATAAACTGAATTATAGCAAAATTTTCGGAAGTAAACATGTAATGGAATTTGGCAGAATATCTATTTCAGTCTATCACACAGCTTTACACTGTGTCGTCTCTTCTATCAACTCTGAACAGTTATGTTTACAATGTCGTGTCAAAGAACTCATCTACTTCTGTAGAACCATAAAAAAAAACTTAAGATAAATTAACTTAGCAGTATTTGCTGGTGATAAATTCATCCAAATATGCAATGGCGAGTTTTTTATGTTTATTTTTGTCTAAATAATTTCGACCTAGAATATACCATCATTATGGGCAGAGCCGATAAAGATAATATTTGCTGAGGCATCTTCACCTAAAATAAGTTCAAATTAAACAGTTTTTCTGTTATTTGTAAGCCATTATATGTATGTTTATTTAAAGATCTCAACGCAAACGTCAAATTGTATATTTAATTTATTCAAGAGTTGATAGACTAGTACCGACAAAATCATCATGTCGTTAGTTTGATCATCTTTATATTTTTGTTTGGTTTGCATGCTTTTCGCCATTTTTTTCAGTTATTACTTCTTTTATTTTGATTTCAGTTTCCACACATTTACACACGTGTTATGGAGCTATCTTTTTTAGCAATTTTTCTTTAATAACAAATTGTTTATTTTACTTAGTATTTGTTTGTTGTGTTCGTTCGTAAACAGGTAAGCTAAAATTGGCTTAAGATTACAATTCTAATGTTTCTAAACATGTCGAAGTTAATAATCGAAGCGTTACAATGTGACAAAATGTGTTTAACTCCACATCCTGTTCCAGTTTAATTGGTAGTAAATACAAACGTGTCTTTAATGAAAACATAAACCTGTAACTGGTTTCCATGACTGAATACACATTGTAATTCGTGAATGTTGAAAGAGAAACTAATGTAATATAAAGAAAAAAGTGGTAATTCGTTTTCAACTTTATCATTACGAGTACCTGACCCTACTGTAGGATGATTGCAATGTAATTCCCTAATTTCCTGTGCTGACCACGCTATCACGCGAGAACACATAAAAGTATAATTTCTTTTACCTTATTAAATTATAGATCTCATTCAATTGTAAAAATGGAATTAATGAACCGTATCGGATGCTTAACTTTGTTTTAATTTCAACACTTCAATTTTTTACGATTTAAAATTGAGAATATCCCTAACTAAAACTTGATTCCCCTTTTTGAATGCATCGCTAAGTCTGGATTTTGTTCATTGGACCTATAGAAGAGTTTCTTTATCAGAACATAGAATATTATCATATGTATTTTATCACATTGTCTCCTTCTTGTGTTAGGTCTGTGTTCACCCATATTCTCATCCAGGTGTTAACATTACTTTGTCCAACGCTGCTCGGACAGACCTACACACGTCTGCATGTCTGCGAGGTGATCAACAACCAACCATGTTGTCCGCCACAGCAAGTAAGTTCGTTGTGGCTTGTTGTTCTGTTGTTAGTTGTTGTTGTTTTTCTTTGAATTTGAGGGGAAGGCAATGGAAATCTAAATATATATTCAAATTTAATTGGGGTTTAACTTTTTCTTAATTGATAGGCTCATAGCGTTTTACCACAATGTTACCTGATGGTAAGCGATGATGCGGTCGACAATGTTGCATGCTTGCATAAAAATAAATAAACTATGAATGGACTTATGGATTAGATAAGTCCAATATCGGATTTAATATCGGTGTACGACATAGTAAATTGGGAGTTCCCAACAACTTTAAAAGTGAAACTTAACCCAATACTGCTTTCTAACGTATTTTCTAGATTTCATGACATCCATTCCTTGTATTTGATTAAACTTTATCTAAGTAAAGCGTTGTTTCAAAATAGAAGGTTTTTTGAAGGAAAAATGAAAACCCAATCTTCCTTATGGCTTTTAAATGTATTTCTTAAATTTGATATAATCTTTATCTAGGTATTCTACAGAGGCCAGCTAGACTAGGGCAATATTGATTTCTTAAATAATGAAGTAGTACGTACATGACCGTCTTGGTACATTATTATATAACATTTGACGAAGACTGTTTATTTTTTTATGGGCTGCGGTTAAAACATGGGGTTTTTTTAATATTTTGACATTGCCTTCCTCTTATTGATTTAGTTTACTTATATCACAGTTCGTAACGTCTTTCTAATATAGGCATGCAGCTTATTTGAAGACAGTTCTTTTTTTTTCGGCATTTTTGTAGTTACTTCACGTATTTTTGCTTTCGTTATTATGTTTTGCTGTGTGTCATTCTAGTGACTTTTGATTTTTATATCATATGTCTTTTATTGGGTTATGTTTTTGTTTGTTGTTGTTTTTAGGCTTTACTTAGTAATGTTTGGCTGCATTTGTTCTTTATTAACATTAACATCATCGTTGATTCTACTAGGTCTTATTTAGTTCACTGTAGTGCATCATCTGTACGCTTGTAAGGTATTTATTCTTACAGTGACAAAAGAGAGAGATGGAATACAAGGTTAAATAAAAGACTACAGTGGATTTTGTTATCTATGATCTACAAAAGCTCAACATTTCGTGAAAGCTTTTGAGGTCAAGAAAATTCTGCATTTTGAGTTACACAACAATCACACTCAGACCGACTCCAAATTTTAAAATATCAAGATCTGAACGCAGTAATTAAAGCTCGTTTTACTACTTCTGCTACATTTCCACAGGTCAAAGAAGATAAATGGATGAAAATATCCGTAAATAGTACAAAATTCTAATAATATTTTTTTGTCCAGGTGAACCGTCACGTGAACGACCTATTCGAAGATCTGCGCGATGGACTCAACCTCATCTCGCTGCTGGAGGTGCTTTCTGGCGAACACCTCGTAAGTTTACACGTCTTTATTAATACTTAAGAAATTGAGGATAATTATGAACCTGGAAGGACTAGACTAGACTAGCACTGACCTGTGTCTAATACTGGTCAAAATCCTCCCCAAAAGTCCGTAGGGTATTATAAATATATTGAGAATAGAAATGGTATTGAAAATCGAGATTAAACATAACAATATTTTCGTTGACAATGGTATCAAAAGGCTTCCATGAATCCAGACAATTCTCCATACATTTTCTGTACATGTGATTTTGCAATATGTCGTCGTCATCGTCAGCAATTCCAAGCATGGATGGCATTTCTAATGAAAACACAATGCAGGTGGTCTTACTGCCTGATTACTTAACTAATTACCTGCCCAAGAATTCATTAAACGAATTCGTTAGTGTTAATTTGAGCAGTACTGATTTCTATCCCTTATGACTGCTTGGTAGATTAACTTAACTCCTAGCTTCGTCATGACCGTTACAAGGCTCTATATTTTTTTAAATTGTTATCATACTCTGTTTTATATAAGTCTGAAATCGCCAACCCGTCTTGATCAAGCGTGGTGTATGAGGAGAGCTGCAGTGGGACAATAATGTGCTGGTATTTTTATTATTATACTCTGTTTGTCCCAGTTAATCTTTATTATTTTTAACTTTTACAAAAACAAGGGTGTGAAGCATATGATACCTTCATGATAGTCTGTCTGTAACGAAATTAATTTTGGAGTAACGATGTTTTCGCGTGCTTAAGCGCTGATTCGTGTGCTACGGTACCAAATAAAGTTATTAACAGTAATTATTAAAGTTATGTTTCCGTAAACATAGGCTTTTATGGGCCGTTTTTGTGGATGTATGTAGTTTTTTTTTACTAAATGTAAAATTTAAGGAAATTTTTGAATATTTTGTACAGAGGTGTGAGTTTTAATATTAGTTATTTAATATACTGTTATGGTCGGATCAAATGTTTTACATACGTCGAAAACACCAGCTGAAAGACCGACTTTTATTTTAAAATTCCTATGTAGTGTAGAATATAATAGGTCAGAATCTTCTAGTTGTTTATTTTCTTTCTTTATTTTTCTTAGTCTTTTGATACTTGCAATTTCGCAGTTACATACTATCATCATCTAAATATGACGTTCGAAATGTGCTGATTCTCAGCGTAGTTCGAATAAATGACATTTGATTTGATTGATCTGTCTAGCCTTTTCCCAACTATGTTGGGGTCGGCTTCCAGTCTAACCTGATGTAGCTGAAAGCCAGTATTTTACATGGAGCGACTGCCTATCAGACCTCCACAACCCAGTTACTGGGTAATACGATAACCCATGGCAAGACTGAATATCAGACTTTCGGTCTTCCAACTACCCTTAACGACTGTCAAAGATCAGATGACAGCCGAAACCAACGGCTTAACGTGCTTTCCGAGGCGTGGAGGGGGTCTCCATATGAAATGGATGGTCACCCCTCCACGGACCGACCTTGGCAAGCGTAGCTTAACCTCGACCCGTGCGGCTGTCATTATTTATCCATGAACCCCACTTCGCTACTCTTTGCTACATACTAAGTTATTGTTATTACAAATCATCCCCAATAGAGATTGCTCGTATGATATCCCACCAATTCGTTCCCTTATCACCTGGTAACCTATTCCAACTTCTCATCGATTCACCATTAACCCAGAAAGGGGAAACAGTTACCTAAAGGGGTTATCTAGATCTATGGAAATTAATCAGGCCGATCGCAGGTGTGGCTAGGTAAACGATACTACCCCGCCCTGGGTTCGCCGGGGTATTTGAAATTATGTGAGTGATTAATGAGATAGGATGTCTGATAGTCTGTAGTTTTAAACTCAGTCATCGTTACTCAATTTATTTTATGTTATTCTCATGTTTGATGAGCACAGAGCAAAATATTTTTGCACTCCGCTGTGTCAGTATCTGTGTAATTTTTTGTACGATTGCCTTATTATTATGACACCTATTCGTTAAGATATATATCCTTTCCTTATTGCTGAGGCCCTTATTATTCTTTTTCCTAGGTACTGCTAATGTATTACCATGCCCTACCTGATATTTATGCGGAAGCCTAATTTCCGCGTCTCATAAAAAGATACCAATTTTTAGTTATGTGACTGATTTACTATCGTTGCAGCTAGGGAAACTCAGATCCCCAGAAGCCTAAAGCCACACCCTCAAAGAAATATAGAGCTCAAATCTAATCTCATAATCAAACAGACCAACTACCTAACTTTTGATATTAAACACTACTTCTTTCAACATAACCTCTCATTACCATTTCCAATTTTCCAGCCGCGCGAGCGAGGTCGTATGCGGTTCCATATGCTGCAGAACGTCCAAATGGCCCTCGACTTCCTCCGGTACAAGAAGATCAAGCTCGTCAACATCCGGGCTGAAGACATCGTCGACGGGAACCCCAAGCTGACCCTCGGACTGATATGGACCATCATTTTGCATTTCCAGGTTAGTGGCCATTTTGTTTTTGGAGCTGTCAATGTAATGCGCTTTTGTTTTAGGTGCTTGTTTAGGCTTCTTCTTATTTAGAACGTCTTGATGTATAAACTTGATACTGGAAAGAGATTTATTATCATTTCTGTTAGTTTTATTGCAGCAATGATGCTTTATGAATGCTTTATAGAACTTGGCGAGATATTTTATTTCATTAAGTTGCGTTCCGTGAGCTTTAACTTGTTCGGGAGTACAAGCGTGATATTACTATCAGAAACTGACCCCTCCGGGCGCCACTGGGGCTAGACGTGACGGTAATTTATTAAGCTCTTCACAATTTATTATTTTACTAGTTACATTTGAGAGTTATTGGAAATCGCGAAATCCTTATGATTACGCATGGGTACGTGCGTAGTCATAAGTAATGAGTAAAAAAAACTAGAAATATTAAATGGCGTGTATTGACGTCGTTAGGCGTCACGTTAACGGCTCCACATTGCTTCGTAAGTTTTTTGCAAATCAATATTCAAGCGATTATTATGAGGCACGCTTTTATGTATAGATTTTGACGCGATCTAACGTCATGATGACAGAAGATCCTATGACGCATATGTGCGTCATCGGTGATGATGGCACGTAGGATGATTTATTGGAATTAGGTACTTTATGAATAGTTTTAATACGTAGGTACACGCGTCATGAAGTCTTAAAGTTACATTGTAGAAAATGACGAAGAACCATAAGTAGGTAGAAATTACTTTTATTGTATTCGAGCTGCGCCCCGCGGTTTAACCCGCATAAATCTCGATCCCGTGACAATATCGAGATAAAAAGTATCCTATGTCCTGTTCCAGGTCATGGTCTACCCGTGTGCTAAATTTCATCCAAATCCGTTCAGCCGTTTTAGCGTGAAAGCGTAATAAACAAACTTCGCATTTATAATGTTAGTTAGGATTCATTCCCGTTTTACGCACATAATGTGTAGTTCAGAGTTCTTTTGGGGAAAATTGGTCGATTTTCAGGAAGACTCCAATAGTTCCAAATTCATCTTAAGTTCATGGTTAATCAAACAAATACTTCTTCACATAAAGCTTGTATAAGCCAAACTCATCAAATTCCTCTGTAGGAAAACATGACTTATCTTCAAAAACATCTAATAAAATTTTCTTCAGCAAAGCCTAGATAGCAAATCCCGCTCTTGAAACTGGCTTCCGACCAGAAGTCAAAATTATTGACACACTCGCTGAACCGGACTTGGCAGCAAACAGCTTAGTACAAACTACCACACGTCCTTAGGAACAATTGTAGTTTGATTGCGCGAGACGCGACTTTATTTCGAAGCAATAAGTGTGTTTTTCGTAGTTACTAATTACGTGTGTTTGACCGTATCTACGCTCAAGCCAAGGATTGCCACAACATCGTAACTCGTAACGTATCAGCGTATCTTTACAAATCGATCTGTGGGTCTAATCGAGTATTAATTGATCGACATTTCTATCGAGCGTTTGAATGAATAAGTTGAGATAATTAGTTAGCATGCCGTTTGATCGGATTCATTGGTTTTCTATTGAAATAGCTTTGAACCTCTGTCTGGCCTGTTCTACTAATAATTATTCTAGTTATTTTATTGATGATTATAGACCTACGCGTTTTAATTATGGCTATTTAGCATTCGAAAACTTTCCAAATCAACTGTTATTTATTTATTTATGTACACACAGTAAAATACATAGAGATACGACATAATTATAATTTGAGTACTGCTTATTCCTTAAGAAATTTCTTCCATGTATATGTGTCGTAGGATGATTTGATAATTCGAACTTGGAAGTAGCGCTCGCCGGGCGCTGCCGAAAGCACCGCTCGCTTCGCTCGCTCGACTCGCGCGCGGTTGGTTGGACGAAACGTTTTCACCATTTTCTAATTATCCGTGTTTTCGCAATATCCCTCGTTTTTTTTATCCGAAGACATATGCATCGTGATAGATTGTCCCAGTCTTACGACCATTCCACTCACTAGGATAATTCTATATTCTTGTGTTCTCACGTACACAAGCCCCGAGACAGGAAAGAAATGACTGATTGCTTTGAAATTCTATGCATATAGTTTTGTCCAGAAGTGGAGTGCCATCTTCTTGATAGACGGCGATCTGCCCTAGCACTACAACACTAAGCATTCATCATCTGTCTAGCCTTTTCCCAACCATGTTAGGGTCGGCTTCCAGTGTAACCAGATGAAGCTGAATACCAGTATTTGCGTTATACATGAAGCGACTGACTGTCTGACTTCCAAAACCCAGTTACTAGGTGATACCCCTTAGGTGCAGCTTGAAGCAGTCAGAATAGACTGCTTCAAGCTGTGGCCGCTCTCAGTAAGATTGGTTGGGTAGGGTTGTGCAACACTAAGGAGTATAACATTATTGAGACTATTAAAGGAATGTCCTTTACAAATAAATTCGTGACTACAATCATACGACTGATAATATTTAATAACACAATGGCGGGATTACACAAATCCTTGCAGAACATTGCTTAGCATTTGAATCTAAATCGGATTAAGTTATGAATAAAATTAGATTCAATTGTCATGCCTATTTGTATGAGATTGTGTTGCGAATTATGTTTATTATGATTCTCTATACGGAAGTCTTAGCCCCTTGTTATTTCAATCAACCAATCAACTCAGCCGATCGCAGTCCACTTGACAATGGGTTCACAACGCCCGGTTCTCTGCCTTCCGCATGCAGTCTGTCCCCCCAGCAGCCTTTTGTTCAAGCTGGGAAGTGTCAGGAATCTGGCAGTCCACTCGAGAACTCGTCTGCTCCAGTGGCCATCGATCTATCTACAGACTTCCTTTAACTGTGTCTTAAAAAATAATAGTGGACATTTGAATACATATTCAAATGTACAAGTTTTGGATCGTTCCGTCAATTTTCGGTTCTATAAAATTGGATCAAGACACTCTTAAACAACATTCTAATTTAACTTTAATAAAGAGACATCACTGCATAAGTCTCATATTTCAGGCTATTAACGTTTAGTTTTTATTTTTATGCACATTGTAATTATATGAATTTCTAAAGAGAACACATTCACGAATTATGAAATAAGTTGTTATTTTTAGAAGTGCCATATTTTTTATTTATGAACAAAGGAAGTCGAACTGTCTATATATGTTTAAAAAATCATGTTGAGCTGATTTTCAAAGATTTCATCAGGATTTTACCATATCATACCAAAGTTATGGGTTTTGAATTCCATTGAAATTACAGTCGCTACAAGACGTTTCTCTCGCGTCATCAGTCGTAATCGTAATCTCATGAGCGTAGCAGGGGAAAAATGCGGTGGTAACCACTCCCCATTCGCTGAACCTATACTTCCCTAGTAACAGGTTATTTGATGAATAACAACGTCCTCCTGTCGATCTATTGTAACTGTGATTGAAATATTGACTGTTGAAGAACATGATGATGATGACACCAAATGCAGTGTAAATGAAACGATTCTGTTTGGTAACTTATAGAAATCCCGATACAAAAAAACCCAGTAGTATCCGCTATGGCAACACACAAGGATAAAGTAGATAAAATCCCACGAAATAAATGATAGATGATATCACACGTACGTGTTAGTTAGAACTGATCTGAATGCTTAATTGATATGATCGGTTAGTCATGATGTGGGGAAGAGAGGTCAAACTAGTACAAGGGAAAGAAAGTAATGAAATGGGGTTTTTTATTTGAAATCAAGATTTTGCAGTTAGGTGGGGTAAATGAGAATCATAGTCGACAGTTGGTCCTGATGTTAAGTATCTAGTGACCATATTACTAAGTACTAAACAACGTTACCATAACTTACTGTGGTGGTCAAAAGCTTGAGTTGACCGTCTTTTGTTTTACATTTTGATATTCCCACCTTATCAGAAAACAAAACACACTTCTTATTTATGCATCGGAACAGCTCTTTGCTCAAAGGATTCAAGAAGATGTCCCTCTTATCACTCAAACAAACCAGATCCGATGATGTCACAGCTATGAATATCGATATCGGCGTCTTTCAAATACAAATGAATCGATTTTAGCACGTTTGTGTCCAAATAATGGTCCAAGTAAGTGATGTCATCGTACAGGCATTTAGGACACTTAAGCTTATAGGCAGTTAGACCTCTTTGGTAATGTTGCTTGTAATTTTCGCACACAAAATTCTGAATACGGACCAGATGGAATAAGTAGAAGTGATAGCCGGAAAAATCTAATTGCTTTGCCCAACACTAGTTCAAAACGGTGATGGTAAATTTAAAATAGCTCATTCAGCTTGCTTATTATGGTGCTATAAATATGGGCTTTCCAATGATCACTATAATTAACGACTGTTCACTTGACTAAAAGACAAGTTGATAACTATGACGCGTGATAGCTTGATTGATGATTTTGAGTTATGAGACAAAAAATATATATAATAATAATTGCTATGCCCAACACTAGTTCAAAACGGTGATGGTAAATTTAAAATAGCTCATTCAGCTTGCTTATTATGGTGCTATAAATATGGGCTTTCCAATGACCACTATAATTAACGACTGTTCAATTGACCAAAAGACAAGTTGATAACTATGATGCGTGATAGCTTGATTGGTGATTTTGAGTTATGGGACAAAAGGATGTCGTGGTCGTGTATGCTTGACATGGACTAAGGGATCTCGCTTACCAGACGGGCACGACCACGACGTTTCTATAGTTAACCTGGTCGGTGCGACCACTGGTCGTGGTCATGGCCGTCTAGTGCGCGAGATCCCTTGTTGACATAATTATTACGACTGTTATGTTGAAAGTACTCTTTTAGACCGATACTAACCGCATTCATAATCACGGCTGCTCTATATTTTTTGTGGTTACTACTATCGGTTTGGATGATGTGGTCGTACTTAGAGCGTCTGCATTTTTAACCTTTGTACTTGTTTGTATTTGTAAAAACCAGGAATGCGCGGTATGGTAGTAATATTCATACCAGTTGTAACCACAACTTACGACTTACTCAAACACCATTACTTCAATTTCCACAAATCACGTAGCCAATAAAATATAAACCCAGTGTCCTTCCTTTAAAGTATAGATTTGAATAGAAATAGTTCGTAGAAAGGTTTCAGGCGTAGTGCCAAGAACCCTGGCATGCCGCCACAAGGCTTCCCTACTTACGGATTAATCCTTAGCTCATTAGGCCTCCGCTATCAATGAACTTTGTCTACGTACGTGTAGTATAGTCCCATAGTCCATCAGAGACTACCTGTTTTATGATCTACGAGTTATTATCTCTCATTTGTGTATGATTGTCAGAAACTGCATTTCGAGAACTCAAATCAGTCTTTAAATGCGCGGAATATATAGAGAAAATTAGAAACAAGCTCCAAAAGGGCTAAATATAGAGTAAGATGATAATAGGCTTAAGGTCACAGGACCACTTTTATGCAATTGAATTTCTTGGTCTTCCAAGACGGTAGTTAACTAATTAACAAATTCTTGAATGTTTTCGTTATGACAGTCTTGATTTGCTAAAATCATCAAAGCTTCTCATAACGAATTAATTTCAAATACGTGGAAATAAATTGAAAGGTCTCCACGTAATCGACAAACGATAACTACGCTTCTTTCTTTACATTTATAAAAAAAAATACTTCTTTGTATGAACTAAATAATCCCAATTATGTCATAAAAGTAGTATTATTTTAGACTCAAAGCTCCATCCAATCTCTCCTTATATCAGAAAGCTTTTGAACTCCCTAAATGTCACGTTACATAAAACGTCTTCATGTCGTGTTGCATCAAAAGCTGATTGATCGCTTTCTCTTTCACTCGTGTTATGTAATGCACATCCTCTGTGGCTGTCTTTGTCATATTATCAGGATGTCACGATTTGGGAAGGAAATCGGAATTGCATCGATGCAGCTATATGATTAGTCTGTTTATATTTCGACCACACACTGAGACACTGTGTGTTATAAGTTCCATTACCATACTTGGGAAATCTCTTAAGAACCTCCAATTTAAAGACTAAACTATCTGCCGAATATTTTGTTCCAATTTCAATAAGAAATTATTTGCTTTCCTGTACTTTTCCAATCCACTCTTTTCATCATTTGCGACTCCGCGACTACTATCTTGGGTTTTTGCAGCATCACTACTTAATTAGATTCACCATGCTTAAAGATTATGTCCATAATGACCTTATTATTTTCGTTCCAACATTCAAGTTTTTCATTATTAATTATTTAGTTAGCATTTGTTTGCCACCCCAAGCTTACGACCTTCTTACCTCGAAAATTTTCATACATTTATCTATCATTGTCTTCATTCCTTCAACTATGTGACACACCTCAAGTAGGTCCCCTCCTCCTTTGTTACAATCCTTAGAATTTCTACATTCAATTGTTATTGTTGTCAAGTAAACCCGGTACTGATCACTATAGTGTAACTGTGACTCAATGGTGATGCAAGCGCATTGTTCAAGACCGTCCGAATAATAACTGCTTCAGCTTCACTTTCGCTATGTATATTATTATTTGTAAGCCGCTTTACGATGTCGGATATGAATCTGTGACTGGATTATTGTCCTTTATGATCTGTAGAATGAATTGTAAGAGTCGGTCGGGTATTGGTGGTTGGGAAATTGGTCCTCCGCCTTTCCCACACACACCCACAGAATTAAGACCCAAATCATCATTTCTTAGGTTAACGTGAATTATTACTTTTCTCTCGGCTACTATTGAAGGGATACTAAGGCCAGTTTGCACCAGAAATCTCTAAAAGCCTGTAACGCTAAACATATTAAAAATTTCTGTCTCTGTTCTGTCTGTTCTTCAAATGATTGACCGAAACAGAACGATGTTTTAAAATTTAAATATGTTTTTAGCGCTAAACGCTTTTAGTGATTTGTCGTACAATTGGGCGGGCCTAAGTATTCGTTACAAATATAGTGTCGTTTAATGGCCGATTGCTACAATTTACGGACCGTTATTAGTTAAAATTAAGACTCTTATATCTTTACCAATAATGAAGCAAAGACTTCTGCATAGTAGACCCTCCCATATGGATGCAGCTATCACAGATAAAATTTGCTTACGAATTTATATGCCCAGTTTGACAAAAAAAAAAGCTACGTCGTTTTTTTCATAGGAACCGAGCATTACCTGATTCTCAGCGAAGTTAGATTTGTGAAAGCAAGATAGAGTCTGGTATCAATTTATAGACATCTCTCTCATAACAGTTAATTGCGAATGGCTGACGGAAATAAAAATGCATAAAGTCACTTTTCGTGTAATTTAAATATGTCGACTTTGAATAGGCTTTCAGAAAACAGTCCTTAGTATTTAAAATCAAGGTTACAAATATTAGCTTTAATAACAAGTAATTTTGCATACAAAATGACAGCCTGTGACTTGCAAATCACGCGCAAATTAGACCTCGTATTCAGGCTTCTGATCTCACCACTATGATTTTTTGCATTACTTGGTCAACATAGACATTAGTCGATGTGTTTGTAGTAAAATTATAAGTTATGAGATCACTCGTACTTCACCGGTCGGAGTTTTTGCCTTACAAGGCGTTAAGTGCGCAGGAGCATCGAGTTCGTTCAATGATGGTCATTAACGACTAGAATATATTCTTTTGAGATATTTAAAGAGTTCTAGTGATACTACAGGAGTTTTCTCTCCAGATATTGTAATGATCTTGTTTGACCTGGTCAAAAGATTACCTTATAAAAGATCAAAATGGTTGGAAACGGGACAGACTCAGACCGTGAGAGGTTCGTTAACATCATTAATCCTGGAGGCTCTTTTGATAAGGCACATACATTTGTATCTTGTTGGATAGTCCCAATAGTTACGAATTCTACAGTTAATTTATCAGTTCCACTGCTGGTAATAGGACTGTCACAAGTTGCGCTACAACGTCTATAATTCCGCATTCCGATACCACTGTTGTTACTTTACTCCAAGCGAGTAGTGTCATTGAGAAAAATCCTGACCCAGTTCTTCCTCGGTACAGTCAAAAGCGAAAGTGATGATGTTGTCCAATATCAATAAATAATTCGGTAATGAGGAACATCTTATGTACAAGACGTGTGGGTGGTAGCTGGCACACTTACCGACTACCCTTATATGGAGCGGCGCTTGTATACAGAGTGTTCCAAATATGAAACTTCGTTTTTTTTTTGTACGTTCTTTTTTTGAATGGATGTATGATTAATGGTGATGGGAAGCTGTGGTCGGTTTTTACGCGATATGATTAATTTAGGTTGTTAGTTTTGCGTGCGTCTGATTCACCTAAGTATTTGAGTCTATCTCGTAGATCTTACTATTTGAATAATATTCCAAAATGCCCAATTCTGTATTTTTATTGTGTTCTCATGAATATAAAAAGTGCTGTGGAATGCAGATGATTTCTCATATTATAATTTTATCTATTTCATAGTTCATAATGTACCTACTTACGCATAGAAACAATAATCTAACCGGCATTTATTATTATGATTCACATTTTGCACATCCTTTACTGCACCACCAACGCATTCTGCATCATCCTTACTTAATAATACATTATTTTTCCCAAATACACGAAAATGAATCACCTTTACAGTGTACACGCAGCCTCTCGCTCCTTATAGGGTGATGTCATTTTAAATAATAACAGATCTGTTTATTCATACTTGCAAGCCGTTTACTTTACATTGTGTTTTGTATATTGAATATATTAGTATTATTACCATACTAATGTGGCAATGAATGGTAAATGTGAATAGTGTTGCTAGTGGAAAAACGTCGCAATGTTGGAGAATTTCACGCAAAGAAATAAGGAGCATTTGACGAAACCTCCACCCTTACTGCTTAACACACTATCAATGACAATATGAATGATTTTGAACATTATTGCTAATTCATTGCTTCATAAGTTCGATCCACAACGTAAATAACGCAATGAATTTTGTTGAACTGTCAAAATAAAAGCTACTGTTAGTGTGTTACGCAGAGTTAAGTATGAATGTGGATGAGTATATGAAAAGAAATAGACTATTAAAGATGATATATTGTGTGAAAGAGGATATCGGTGAGAAGGAAGTTAACACTAGGATGACAGCGGCTCAGCCATAAATGGAAGAAAAAGATTTAATGAGTCGACCCCAAACAAATTGAGATGAGGGCAGCAAGATACTGCTGACAACACATGTCTTTATCAAATAAAGAATATGGCTCTAGGCACATTCTACTCTTACAATGTTATTCGTTTTCTATTTCTTCGATTACATCATGATCGTAGAATTTACGACATTGTAGACTTACTTGAAGTAACACGTGTATGTGCTACTTGTCCAATCAATTAGCTATGTTTAATATTTACGTCAGTATTGGCTTTAAAGGTTAAACTCCTCATGCTTCTAATAAACGTCAGACAACGTTATTTCATGTGTAAATCTTGTGTCAGTTTCATGGGATTGAATATTAACATTTGACACGGGCCAAATGCCATCTGATTTGCACACAGGATCAGGATCTCCACAACAGGGAATAATTAACCCCTATGTTAATATTTACGAGTTGTGAGTCTTTTGAGTTTTTGACTTCTCTTGGACAGTCTCAGATTGCAGCCTGTTGATTTGGAAATGATAACAACCCACTCAATTATTGACCCCGGGAAAGCAGTATGACTACGCAGATTCACTGATTACCTTAATATAGTTATTTATTCATGACCTTCTCTCAGATAAATAGATGTATTTTCTGGCGTCCCACTATAGAAAAGCGTTGTTTTCTCTTTCTACTTTTCTGCCACCTTTTGTCAGTCGTTTAAAAACCTAGGAGTTTAGTTGTTCACCTCGTGATCTCCTTCTGCACTTGAAATGTGATATGTTGGACATCTTAAGTAATATTCAGATTCGATTGTAACTACTTTCATTGGCATAAGATGAGTCAATTTCTGCTAGACTTTTTATTGAATTGCTTCGGTTGAGAGGTCATTATTTATTCGTTTTATTTCGGTTTGCTGCCAAATATTGAATTGATGTATTTTTATTGAGGTCAAAGGCTTGAATCTTCTTTACAAATGAAGCAATGCCTGATAAATCTTAATTTATCAATTTTACATAAATCAACTTCTTATTCAAGTTTTGTTTAGTGATATCATCGCTCACGTCATTTTAAAAGATAGTTTATTTAGGAAATCTGTTACGGTGATTAGAATATAAACATGATTTTTGAGAGTATAAGTTGTAATAAAAAAAATGCAAGAAAAAAAACATTTTAAGCGTCTGTAGAATTGTAGATTCATGTTTCATGTTTAAGGTCAAAAATTTAATAAAGGAAGGAACACACGCGATCAATCAGCAACCGTTGTAATTACAGAACCAAGAATCCTAAGCTCTAAATTCAAAACAAAACAACGCCATCTAGAGTTACAATAATAATTTCAGGCAGTACTATTCCTAAACCAGTTCCCATTAAACGTTCAATAACTATAAGCATTTCGCTATAACTCTTAGCCAATAGCCAGAAAGCCGGAACTGCTAAATCCGAAGTATTCCGAAGTTGCCGTCGTTGTATGCTCAAGAGCACGTACAGTTACGCGGGTCGGGGGTCAACGACCGGCTAGTAGCCACGCGTGTACACCTTTTTTTAGTTTTAGACTCAAAGGTGACTCAAATTTTGCGACTGACGTTACATAAAAACTTAAACTAGTTTCTTATGTTTTCAAGAAAATCTGTCTAGTGTCTAGAACGGCTAATTCTCGTACTATTCGAGAACCCACTATGTGCATTTATTATAGTTGCAGTGGTAAGCTAAAGTTAGTAATGATCTTCATGAACTTATCAAAAACAAGGAAATTGAAACATTTATCCTGAACTAAAGTTTCCAGATACCTATAAATATCCTGAACACTAAGTAACAAAAGCCTGATATGTAAACATGGCTGTATTGTGATGACGTCACTCTGATTTGACATTGTCCTTGTTTGTGTACAAGGTCTTTGCCATTTTGTGCCCCTAGCGCCACCTAGTTTCCATGCCCGTAAACAGAGAACATTTTTTGCGGAGAGTGTTCGTGTTTGAGAAAAGTTTTCACTCTTTTAATAATGTTGCTAAGGTTTTTCAAACTAGCAAAAGAATTATGAAGGAATCTATAAAAATATAAAGTGACACATAAAAAAAGGAATATTGATTTCTATGAAAGTTCACGTACTGACCTTGCACTGTCGCAGACAGACAATGCTTTGTCTATTTTTTTAATTCCTAAGTTCAAAATCGTGATATTCTTTTCGGTTCAATTTGAGAATAGAACACAAAATTGATTGACAACTTATTTTTTTTAAGTTGCAGTCCATTTTGGCGGACAGCGCCATCTATGATAAAGAGTGAGAACTTATTTTCTTTTTTGCTGCGGTTTGCGTCAGTTATTACGATTTTGATTATTGATATCCGGTCTATTTCATTTGCTGTGGTTTTTACGTTGCCCGAGGCTATTAATTTAACAACACGCTATTGTGTTTCATTTTTTAGACGATTATTTTCATTGTTATGCAATGTATCGTTATATTCGTCATGCTTTGTTCATTTTTGGGAAAGCCGTGATTTGACCATAACCTGGGTTATTTTGGTGCCAATTTTCTAATGAAGGTTAGCCCCGTTAGTTATCACAGTTATTTCACTAAATAGGTCATGGAATAGTGGCTATTATTCCTAGACTGAGTATTGAGCGCGAAAGGATGTCTGGCAGCAAGCACTGCACGCCAGCTATTTCATTGACAGTTCTGCTCCGGAAGCAACCAAACTTCCAAATCCTTCACATATCTCAAGTTAACTTCATTGACATTAACAACATTCTTCCTTCATCAGTAGTAGGCAGATAATTTGCATACTTATCAGCACCACATTCCGGTTCAGTATCAACTTCAGTGACGTCACGATCTTCAGGGTGACCTATAGTCAATAGGGTCTATGTAGGTCGGTATCATTGACAGTTCTGCTCCGGAAGCAACCAAACTTCCAAATCCTTCACATATCTCAAGTTAACTTCATTGATATTAACAACATTCTTCCTCCACCAGTAGGCAGATAATTTGCATACTTATCAGCACCACATTCCGGTTCAGTATCAACTTCAGTGACGTCACGATCTTCAGGGTGACCTAGAGTCCATAGGGTCTATGTAGGTCGGTACGAAGGCCGTACGCCAGATGGCAACACCTACGGTACGCCCTCGCACCCTCTTGTGTAACAGTTTCTGAATATTTCTCTTGTGTCCTGTCTTTTATATGATTTAGTAGCGTTTCGTCAGTTATTGGAATTGTATGGTTTTTGAGTTCGTTTTCTGCAAATGTCAATGCTAAACAAGTATATTATGTGAGATGACCTATCTGGTCAATCATATATGGTAAAATTCGGATTCAATTACAGAGAAGTCTCATTTTTCAGAGGATCTTTCTGGATTGACCGATTCCGATATTTGCTGCATTTAATTAAAATCAATCCTGATAAATACCCTTAATTAATAACTACTTATTAATTTACAAGCAGACCATCTTCTACAAATCTAATTTTTTAAACTACTTGATTAAAATGTTTAGTCATTCACATTATTGTGTCTGACAAGCCAATTGAGATTCTATTCAATTTAAACCGCTCTTTATTATTATTTCTATGAATCTTATTACTAGCTACATGTTATTTTAATATAACACTGACATTTACGTCCAACGCCTGATTTACGAGTTACGTCAAGTTATTTACGATGTTAACTTATGTTTACGTTTTTTGTTACAATGATTATAACATGCGAAGTGAGTGTACTTACATGTTTTTGTTGTTAGCTGCGTAAACAGACGGTAGTTAATAATGCGAAGATGATTTATGTTTGTGTGTCATTGAATTTACTACTAACTGTAGGCTTCACGTTCTTGTGGTCCTTGACCAAAGGTCCCTCTATCCCAAATAGCTTTGACAGACACAACGACTAAGGGCTGGCTAGCATCATTCTGTCCGTCGCTTCCTTTTATTATTTGCAATGACTACTTTCTTTATCAACCTTATAAACATATTCAATGTTTCTAACATTTACGACAAATTATCATTTGACGGTTATACTGTGTCATTAATTTGGATAGGATAACAAGCAGCTGATGTCATCAATATTACTTCCGAGGGAAATAAGTATTAAGGTGTGGTCCCATTTGCAAATTTAATTCTTGAGTTATTCATTCCGGTATTTTGTTCTTCTAATCTATCAACTTCGTTGTGTAAAGCGTTAATATCTTTAGGTACTGTGGGCTGAGTATCGATTGATTGATCAATTTATAGATCGTGATCGATCATCAGTTAATCGACTATTATTATCGATGTCAAATCTATCAAAAGGTTAAGGGATAAATGTTCGCTGATGAGCGTTTTAAGAGTCACCTATTAATAGAATCTATAGTTGACTTTAAATGCAACAAAAAACGCGTTACAGAAGATTGACACATACTTTCAAATTCCAGTGATCCTACGAAAGTCATGAATTTCATAGGAATCTGGAATAATAAACCTTTTTAAACAGTATATTCAGAGGAGCTTTATAAGTTTTTTTCCTAAACTAAGCAAAAAGTCCTATGTGTGTGGCACAGGCTAAGCTGAAAAAAAACCTAGCCTCTATTTACTATTATAAGCTATTTTACTATGCACGTATTATTTTATACTCACACACTTTATTTGTACATGCGAACCTCTGGCCAGACCATTATGGTAAGTTGTCAGAGAGAAAAAAAAAGCGCCGAAACAAAAAAAGCTTGCTCGCTTGTTGATGTTATATACCGATAGATGGCGCAGAACGGCGTGTGTCGCTGTGCAGGTTCGTACCTAAGTCGCTTCTCTTCGCTTTACTATCGCTCCAACAGATGGCGTTAGTAGTCGCGATCTATGTAATGTTACTGTTTATTCAAAACTATAATCGAGCTTTTTATGGCATTATGTAGTTACTGTTATACGGTATTTATTAAATGTAGAATTTATTTTGTTAGTATTAAAATCACTATACTAGTTATTGATGTCTTAGATACTATAATATACCCTTGTGTTATTATTATGTATTTTATGCTCAAAGCTTTTTATGTAAACGTTAGTTATTTACTTGTTTTGCTTCTCCATATAAATAAGATTTACAATTCTAATGCAGCACAGATCTCTTTACATAATTGTATGAGCCGCATGCATTGCATTAGCATTGGAGACAAAACCTGGTGCCACAAACAAACTGACAGGTGGCTAGCTTCACGCTCCCACGCGAAGAGTAGGCAGACATACTACTTTACTTATACGTATATCTTTTTGTCTGTATATTTATTACTTGTATTTTTTATTTGAGTTTAGTTTCAAACTTTTTTAGAGTTCCGTATCCGAATGGTGCCAAACTCTATTACTAAGCCTCCGCTGTCCGTCCGTCTGTCTGTCAGCGGGCTGTATCTCATGAACCGAATTAATAGGTAGACAATTGACATTTTCACAGATTGTGTATCGCGCTATAACAACAAATAATAAAAGCAAAATAAAGCTGTAAATTTAAGGGAGTTCTGAACAGTCACCGTTAGATTGTCATCATCACGACGACCCGTAGCGACTGACAAAGATCTGCAAATGACAGCCGGGACCAACGGCTTCACGTGCTTTCCGAGGCACGGAGGAGTCTTGGCAAGATGGTCACCCATCCACGGACCAACCGCGGCAAGCGTAGCTTAACCTGATCGTTCGACCCGTGCGGATGTTATTACTTAGCCGCAAGCCCCTCATATCATACTATTATATGGTAGTATAATATTGCCAATCATTACCAACAATGTTTGCTTCTCGGATCAATCACAACTTGATTGGCAAAGCCAAGGCAGATGAGATGATCGAATACCGTTCGTATTCTTATAAATATTCGGGTAGATATAATCGTAGAGGCCTCTACGGTGTCTACGAGACTACGAACTGCTACGCAATCGCGTAGCAGGGTATCGGGAGATGCCAGGAATTCATGATATCGGGCCTCGTTCATTTGTTTTAATATTTGGTTTGATTAAGTTTTGGCTGGAGTGTCATAATTATATTTATACTTCTATACTAAAAATATAAAGAGGTAAAATTTGTGAGTTAGTATGTAGAGGGTAATCTTCGGAACTACTTCGTTCCGATTACGAAAAATTCTTTCACTAATGGCACTAAATACTTACTTACTTATATATACTTTATTGTACACCACAGAAATACATAACAAGAAATAATAATTATGTACTACAAAATATACAATGGGCGACCTTATCGCTTTCTGCGATCTCTTCCAGGCAACCTTAGAATGGACATAAAATGGGGCTGTCGTTGGTGCAAATAATATGTATACAATATACTAGAATAGATACACAGATAAATACATATCCTAAAAAAAAAATCTACAGTATTTCCGATTGACAAGATATATTTTATCTTAAAACAAGTATTTTCCCGCGGAAGAAGCTAGTGGAGTATAAAAGTCTTTAACACATCAGTTTGAGGGTTGATTTTTCAAAAACCAGAAGGCCGATTCTCGTACTTAAAAACTTTTACATTTAAATCGCAATCTGTCAAAAATGTTGGTAAATTGTTTGAGCTTTTAACTGATTGCGAAAGAGATGCGAATGCGAACGTTTTTAAAAATACGGGAATTGCCCCTCAGTAGATGGTTTTTTTCTGAAGAATAAATATTACAGTTAGACCTATTTTAGAAACAAAAGCTGTCAATCCGCAATAATTATTCCTACAAAAGTTATCTGGCTATTTAAAAGTCAGCCCTAAGGCAAACACAAAAGTTTGGTCAACTCACTATGTCACGAAACACGAGTAGAATGTAGGTATGTGTAATGTGTCCCGATGTGTAATGCATCACTTTTAAAATATAGTTACTATACAAAGTAGGTACCGATGTAGGATTTTCTCAATAGATTATAATTACGAAGATTACAAATGATTGTTGTAATCACATCATTAAGTGAAGGTTTTCATAGTAGTCGAGTAGTACTTGTAATATATACATCAGAGTAATATGATCTGCTACTCAATGTTATCAATGACATGAAAGTGTGTATGACGTAGCACGTAGGTGCAAACATTTTAGCTTTCCCTTTTTCACACATTTGCTTGCAATATTTTCAGTTTACTGCCACTGGCAGGGTAGAAAAAATATTTTTCAAAAAAAAAAAAAACTTAAATGTCATAAAAAATTGTCGATAACAACTTGTACAATATAATTAAATGCAACCTTATTAAACCTCATAATCCCACGTACGAAATACTTTATTTTTTTACCGACACAACCCGTCATGGGTAACTTACCGTACATTTGCGCCGGCGCAGCCAGTCACCTGCAAGCTACCGGCGAAGACGCGCGCGCTTCGCGTTCGAAAAATAAACATTCAAAAATCGACTCCGAACACGAATTCGAAAATTAACACGACTAACCGACTAATAGTGTTTTGAAAATCGAACTAGTGGTGTGTAGTGAGTTTTTAGTGTAGTGATGTGGATTAGGGATTCGATACGATTTTTCGATTTTTACTGATACCGGTGACAACTAACGGTTTATTGCGGCATTGTAGTTTTATCAATGAGTTCAATGAAGATGCTCGGATTTTGAAATATCTGTTAATTGGTGGTCTATTAGTTACAAGGACTCTAGCTCTGCTATGTTAATTCCACGCTTCTAATTCAGCATTGTTTCGACTAGTTCTGTACAATTGATTTGTTTGTTGGGCAGTGACGTCATTGCATCGAATTTTAATATAGAGCCTAAGGGCACATCCCACGCAGTTATGCAATCAATCCTAAAAGGAAGCGTGTTGAAATCAACCTTCTAAATTAATTCCTTTAACTTTGCACTGCTAATAGATTATACCATCACCCACTCTTTGAATTCATAAATGAATATAACTCACACTGACCTAGAAAATGATCTAACGTCCCTTCATAATCAAAAACCTCTGACACAGAACTAAAATGTACATTTGCCCCTTTATTTATGAACGGTGACGTTTAAACGTCAAAAATGTATGATTAAACAGTGACTAATCATAACTTAAAGCAACTTTTATAAATAACTACATAATATTCAAAGGTGACATCTATGCAAATTAAGGACAGTAAAAACCTGATGCAGATTTGAATATGTTTATGTAAACAAAACCAAAAGAATCCTATTGACGTGCTGTCCATTGTTTTGTAAACGACAAGCTTAGAGAATGCATCTTCATTCTGATCGATGTATGTTCGGGACTAGTGCAAGTAGATGTTGCATTGGCTATTTGGTAGCAAATAAATTAAAAGAAAAATGCTCATCTTAAAAATGTATCTAAACCAAACTCTGTTTACTGATTTCAAATATAAAGTCATTAGGCCATTTAAAGTCCTTTTTTTCCCTTTGCTTAGCTGTTTCATAAGTGTTTTTTGCTCAATATCCTCTCCTATGGAATACATAATGCCATCATCAATTTGAAAGCCTTTTGTCAAAACGACAACTTCAAAAAATAATGTCAGTCACATAATTTCTTCTACTTCAAAACCTTAACGCCTTCCGTTTCCAAACTAACAATCGTCATAATCACAAAGAAACTACAATCCTTCAATAAAAAAATGCATTATGCAAGAATTCCAACGCCCAATTAAATTGTAACCGACAATTATGCTATAAAATGTCGTCCCCATATAAAGTTAGCCAAGGTCCAGCGATGTGGGAGTCACCATTGAACAACACCTTCGTAAAAAACTATTTTACTTGTCACCCACACAGGATATCATTGAATATAGACTGAACATGATTTATATTGAAACAAACAAGAGTTAGAAAAAATTGGACATGAATACTGTTGCTAGGTTATTGAAAATTATTAACGTGGCTGTTGTAATAGATTTTGATGAAGAATAAGCACTAGAACATTAAGCTATTGATGAATTTGTAAAGATGGAAGAAAATTTCGAAACAATAACTGCAGAAAGCAATGTCAGAGAAATAGATAATGGTGCCGGTTCTCTGGTCACAAATGCCTCTAAACTAAACTAAAAATCACAAAAGTTTAGTTTATTCCTGTCAAACGCCGATTTCCCATTCTGAAATAGACTAAAGTGACACAACTTAACTATATTTTAGTTTGACAGCACTAAGCACATATTATCATAAAATGAAAGAATATATTATTCAAAATACACATTTAATGTTAATGTTTATTTGCGCTACCTGAAGTAATAACAACTAATCGTGTTAGTGCGGATTATCACTTGACAGCAGATCTTATGTCATATCGAAAGTATTAGAGATAGTACTCCAGAAATGATATAAGTATTACGATAAATATTGATCGATTCATTGATATCAATTGCAATGTCAACATGCAATTGATAAAGGCTTATTTATGTCGAACATGAAATCATTTGTTATTAGATTATGTGTTCAGTCCTGTTGTTCCTGAATCGATTATTGTGTTACGTCCATCTTTTAACTCTCTTCTGCTGAAAATCTTCCTTCGCCTTCTCCACCTTTTTCATCAGTAACATCCCCAGTAGATTTATTATTAGTTTTCACAAAAGCATCAAGACGCTTCTCTCTCCCTCTCTCTCCTTCATTCAGTCCAACTAAGTCATCTTCGGGTATCTTCATTCTCTTTAGTAACTTCCTCAATAGATTAATCATTCTCATTATCCTTTATAAAAGCAGCAATACGTTCCATTTTATTTGCCATAAAAACAACAGTATCATTATACCCATCGATGCGCTTGCGAAGCTCTGCCACCGATATTCAAAACACGTATTGCACAATAGCAAAGTGGCATATTTGAAGGGGCCTCGACATAAACAATTGTAATTAGCACATTTACCTGGGTTGCCTCGTTAGCTATGAACAATGTGTGGTCACCGCGCAAATATTTTATTTACCGATGATCATTTTAATACTTTACCATCATGAACGTTTGATTTGTAGTATTTGCAATATTCTTATTCATTTTTTCCATCTAACGTTTAACCGTTAAAGGCCTGATAAACAACTAATTAACGTGCTAATTGACGTGCTTGAGGGTCACCCAGGGCTTGACCGGTTAAGATGCATTTTTCAAAAACTATATACATGTTTTTATGTTCATGGGCCCGATTTTGATCTCTATCTCGCTTAGAGACTATTTTCACGACCTATGTAGAAAACTTTATGCCAATTTTTATCTAGTCAATTTTACGAGTTAGGAAATAAAATATTATCTTCACATGCTATTGAAAAACATAAAGACATGACTAAGAATACGTTTAACTATTTCCTATCGGCGATTTAAAAGTTATGGCCTCAAAACTGCATATCCGCTCTCTCATAAATATAAACCTGGAAGTATTTATCAATGACGTGTTTTAAATCTTAAATCAATTTGCACGATTTACAATTTAGATAGCTTTTTGTTCTCGATTAGACAAAATGGTTTATTAATAAAAGTGGTTAAGGCAATAGAATGCTGTCATTACAAATCTTTTAGATAGAAATACTTAATCGTAAATAAAAAAACCGGCCAAGTGCGTGTCGGACCACGCACAATGAAGGGTTCCGGAGTTGGGATGAATTTATCCCAAGAACAAACTTAACATTGTTGTTAAAAACATGTTCTCCCATACATTCCAACTGCAAATTTAAGTTTGTACGCACAATATTGAGAGATTTACCATGTTATATTAAGATCATAGACTTCTTATAGATTTTCCCGAATCTATGAGTAAAGAACCATTCGCTGTATTTTTTTCAAAATTTTAGGCTCATTAGTTTCCGAGATAAGGTGGGGAAATGGTAATTTTTTATAAATTTTCTTGAATATGCATAAAAGTATTTATTTTAAAGTTATAAAAAAAAAATATTTAGGAACCTCGCAGCAAGCCCTTTCATTTAATATATCACACGGTACAGTTAGCAAAACATTTTTATTTTATTTTCTTTTTGGCCTCCAAAATTCTTTTATTTACGTTTCACGTCCGTGTTTGGGTCACAGATATATGTGTACCAAATTTCAACTTAATCGGTCCTTTAGATTCGGAGAAAATTAGCTGTGACAGAAGGAAAGACAGACAGACACTAGTGATCCTCCTACAAGGGTTCCGTTTTTTCCTTTTGAGGTACGTAATCCTAAAAACAATTGCATGGCAGAAAAAAGTCATCCAAATGTAACCGATACAATATTCTTTTTCTTTGATAGTCTAGAATACAACTTTGCCTCACGGACAAAAGTTATTTCATCAAAGTGTAACCAGTTGCTGTTATGTAAAATGTTTGGTCTATCATTTGGGTCAAGTTTAGCTACGACATTGACACTGACATTCTTTATTTCTTTTAAGTAATTAAATGACTAGTTATGCTCTTTGGTTTATTTAGTTAATTCGTTTGGCATTTCATCTTAATCATCTTTGTTTGCTATGGTAATATTGACCTTTATTGTTCAAGCTGTTTCTCTTTAAATTGTTATTGTACTTTCACTTGCATACTTGTATCTCAATTCTTTGTGACCTTCAAAGCGATGTAATTATGTGTTGATCAACACTAGTAATTAAATTTTCTCTTTCATTATTCATTCAAAACCTTTTGATCAATACATTTTTGTCTTTATTGAAGTGGTGTTTGATCGCCCGTATTGTCAAAACCATCAATTAGATTTCCTAGTTTATTTTTTACCTATAAGTTTATTGAACTAGCATCATTAATAGTCAGCCTCTGTTTAGTAAAGAAACGGTTTCGCCACGGTCACGGATATTCTCGTTAAAATTTAAAATCTTGTCCTTAAGTTTCCTGTTTGCGTCCGCCGGAAGGGCTTCGCCATACTTGTGGCTCGTGCGGGCCATGTATGGGCCAGTACCAAGCCTAATCCGTCGCTCGCTTAACATACGACCACTCTTGGTTTCAACACCTATCGGTTTACTTTCATAGTTTTTGCCTTCATTGATGTTTTTGTATTGGTTTTTAGTAGGAAGGATTGTAATGTTTTGATTATCGATTTGACCAATCTGATGTAAAAACTGACGTCTAAGGGTAAGCAGTTACGTAGCAGTAACCGTTTTAACGAAACTTTAGCTACTCACAAAACGAAATAACATTACACAAGCTTACAAAAGAATAGCTTAGCATACCTTTCCTTAATGTCTTAAGAATTCACACCATAAGTTGTCACCGGTACATGAATAAGTAAACGCGACGCGTATCGAATCCGTAATAAGAGGGAACTCTATTGCAGAGAACAGTATTATGTGTTACGACGGCCTTAAGGCCTAAGCGGAGCGAAGATGTCGATGTACCGATTCGTGAAAGAAGGCGGAAGCAGCAAGCGACTGTTCGTTCAGGGGACGCTAGAAAGCGATGACTCGAAACCCCTGAAATCAAGCTTGAAGAAATCCTCTCCATCGCCCGTTGGGTCACCCATAACCACAAGTTTAAACTTGGCTTCTGTGCCTAGAAGTTTGAGAGAAGGGTTGACGAGACATGAGACAGTGTACGATGGAAACTACCCAGGAATGGAGCGATCATCCAGCTATCGCTCTGGGTCTTACCGAGAGGAGAGCTACAACGGTAGAATTGTACACGATGGGAATCAGACTCACTTCGAGTATGATGGAGAGAGCGCGCTAGCAGTGCCGACGTCAGCCGGTGGCCTAGGATTGTCAGAGTTGCAGGAGATTCACACGAACAAGAGAATGTCGACCGAGGTTCTAGGCTCTTCTTTAGAGTCGACTAAAATCTCGAAGAAAGACGATGTCAGTGGTCAACGAAGGATCACCACAAGGATAGTTAGAAAGGTGACCACTTTGACTAGAGGAGAAGAAAAGGCTTCAGCAGAAGACGTAAGAGGAGGATCAGTGCACAGATCTGCGGAGCATTACAGACATGTGGAAATGGAATCATCGCTTCCTAGAAAAGTCAAGGTAATGATGATTCTATTAACAGATGCTTTTTAACGTCCAATAATATACGTACGATAATTCTAACTAAATATGTATATAATTTTTGACTTTTCATGAAGTCTTAAGTACTTATGATAAAGAAACAAGCTCCATTAACGTTAAATACAAATGAATTTTCACGGGGCGTGTAAGAAAATAGTTAAAATGGTAATAAAAACTGTTGTACTGTACTTTATACAATTATTGCAGTTAACAATTTTACAAGCAAAATGAGACCACTTGGCGAAAGATATATCAAAAAGCGATCCTAGTGGAGATAGCAATACTCTAAACTTTAATGATAGACATTTCTTTTTTAAAACAACGATGAGAACTAAAACCATACAATTAGTTCTAAGCGATAATAATATCCTATAGCAGCCATAACTGATGCCGCCTGTCAAATTGATAGTCTCAATTTAGTATTACAAAGTAAGAAAGATATGATTTTGTGTAATTAATGAAGACAGTATACAAATGGCTGTTGTTTTTGAAGACTATTATTACGTAGATACACATTTGGGTAGTCTACATTCTTTTGAAAATGATTTATCTGGTTTTTAAAAGGTATCTATATATATAAAACAATCTCTGCAAGATTGTTTTTAGCGATTGTTAAGGATGGGATGGGAGGTTGATACTTGATTAAGAATCTAACCGTACTTATCTCTCAATACAAAATTAAAAGCTCTGTATGATAAGAGCCTTGAAAGAGCTTCTTTAAACTCTTAAACAAGAGACTTAACAACAATTGCTTTAAGAGGAAACTCAAGAGCCTACTCCACCTTTAAATACACCACTTTGATTCCCAAATTCAAATCCAAAAATAAAACCATCAAATGTTTCATTATGCTCTTTAGAATCACTTGAATGCAATCCAAAGACTTCGTTTGTTACATTAATCTCTCTCAATTGAATGGAGAGAGTGATTTTGTAAGGACTGTTTCGCCATATGGCCAACCTTTGTTGGCGAGTAGGTGACTCTGTTCATATCTGTTTCTATGTATGTCATATGTCACAGCTTTTGGACTTCCAATTTTAAAGAGCATCTAACAATTTCGAAGATATTTCTATATTGAATGTTACATTGTCTTTGAGTTGTACAGTAGCAATTATAAATGGTATATTAATGTCTATTTTATTAATTTGTGTCCTAAGATAACCCAGTTTCGCTGGTTCCATCTTCATTTTGACGGTTCGAAACGTTGTGGTTTTTTTTCTCATAGAAATGAACTGTTGTAACCCTGTTGATGCATTTTGTCAAAAGCTTACCTCGAATCCAAATAGCATATGATTGAAATGGAGAATTTATATAGAATTTTGCAGTCAAATCATTCTAAATCAGAACATAACCTGTGCTGGCACAGGCTAATCGTCGTCCATATTGCTATGCAAATGACAATAACGAAGTGCGCACGAGTATGACCCATACAGCCTTGATGACGTCACCCACGATTTTATCGATAACCTTACTACGTAGAATTTAGGCCCGCTTTGGATTTAGTTGTAAATATTATGTATTTGAATATGTTATTGCACTTCTAATTCTCTCAATGGTATTTTACAGTGTTAGATTATCAAAGCATTTTTCAGAAGCTTGTGCATAAGCTGTAAGACGAAAAGGATTGATCGTAATCAAGGTCTTTAAATCATTATTGTCACCATAAAGACGACTTTTCTCACTGTAGCTAATTTCGATTTTTTACTGCAGCCACTATTAACCTTTATATTATACGAGTAATGAATAACAATGGTTGGCGCTCTACCAAGCACAAGGTGCCTAGAGCATCCTGGCGCTTAGCAACTATACATTTTGCATTATAATTATTGTAGCAAAGATTATTGTTCATTATCTTTAGATTGATAAGGTGCTAGACAGTAATCTATTTTTAAATTGAAGATCGATATCATTGTTATTAGGGGTAGAAAACCACATGCATTACTCTTTTGACAAAATCTTGTCGTTGTAGCTGTATCTTTAAGAATGTTTCGACGTATTAGGCGTTTGTTGGTTGAAAATTACGACATGTTTAATTAATTCAAGAACTCTGGATCAATCAGTCTTAGAAATGTAAGTTACCACTGCAAGTCTTGTTTTCCTTTAGTGAAGCGGATATCCTTGTCCTTCTAATAGTGATTGATCATCATCAAATTCGTATGAATATTTATTTTAGTTAAAAGCTTCTGACTAAGGTCAGTGTTTAGTGTTATTAATTGCATAGTAAGTTGTTTATGCAGTAGTTTACTCTTGATTCAATTTTGAATTGCACAAAAAATATTTATAGCGATGATTGGTTTCTTAGCATTACAAACTGAACTTAATATGAGAAGAGTGGGTTTAAGGCTACAGTTCAACAGAAAGGTGTTCTATCCACAACCTCTCTATTTACAATCCTTCTATGCCTTGGCTATGATTGCCGGTAGTTTTAAGAAATATATATTTTTCAATAAAAAAATATTATGTCGTCATTATTATCTTATTTGTACCGACTGCTAGCTTTAGTAGCTTTATTTCTTCTATCTCAACTATCTCTGCTTTATGATCTGCTATATATATTCACTTCAACACTGAGTTGGTATATTGTCTTGCAGTCAAAGGCTGTTATAATACCTACTATATTTTGAAATGTCCTATCAATTTGTGCTAAAAATGTTCCTGCAGCTAATTTAGCTTTACTATCGGAGAACAAATGAGCGAAACAAACAATAGCATTGTGCTTAGATGCCACCGACCTGTGCCAGAGCCCTTTTTGCAGCTGATAGAAAGTATCAGATAAGTCAATTGTACTGTAAAGTTCAACTCTTGAAATAAACTCAGTAATGTCACGATGGAGAGAACACTTCATGAAAATACCAGCCTTACTACTATTAGAATAAAGATGATATTCCGATGGGTGTTTCTGGTATTTCAGTAACCTACTTTTGACAGTATATGATCGCATGCATGCAGAATGCGATGTCGGGTTGAAGATTAAGAGCCTCTTGCGTTCATTGTTCGGGTTCGGAAGTATTTATGTGAAGGGAACGTTTTGCCTGAAGAGCTAATGCATTGTGAATGAGGAATGAGGCTCGAGGATACTGAGATGTAGAAGGAGGCAAGGATGCATTGAAAAGCGGTAGGGCTTAATGTTTTGTTACGTTGAAGAACTTTTTGTTAGTGTTGAGGTAGGAAGACTGCCATGAAACAAGGATCTTACAAATATTGATTTGGTCATGTTGAATTTGTTGCTAGACCAAAAATGTGTCGAAAAACCGATATCAGTTGTGTTTTTTAAATTATAGCTCTGTGTTGTAATGACCGTTGAATTAGTGCACCAGTGCAAGGTCAAAGTCAAATCATTTGTTTCAATTGTACCCCATTAACATTGAATTCAATTAACACCTAAGCCAAAATAGTCGTAACATTATTTAAATAATATGTTCAGATACTTTATGGTTGACCCCTATGTATTAGACGACAATTAGACGAAACATGACTTGTCGAAGGACTGGAAAATGTTGAAGTCTTCATTTCAGTAGAACTAAATGCAGAAACGCTATGCAACCACAATAATGTGGTACCCAAACCAATTTGTACATTAAATTGACCATGAGATATGAGCACAGCATGCAAATAGTTTTTACAATCACACGAACGTATCCCAGAATTGTGAGTTGTGACAGTCAGTACAATAGATGTACTAACACTTTGTTTGAACGGGATTCTCTCAGTGCCTCTGAAATTTTTGTGACCTACTCTGAAATCTTTTTTTTTTAAACCTAGTTTCTTTTTTCAATCATCTTTGATTGAATTGAAACTGCTTGACCTGGTAATATTTTTTGGGACACCAGATATTTGGTTAATATTTTTTCATTGTTGTTTGTTATTTCTATACCTACCTCTTATATTCTTACAATCACTTATTTTAGGACTGTAAAGTTTTGGTCGTGGTCATAACAACTTTTCTACTTAAATCTTCCAAGTTTTATAGGTTCTTCCAAAAATTATTTCTTGTCTTCAAACAAAGTTTTTTATATACCGGTAAAGCCCTACCGTGCATATCGGTACACAGCTGGTACACGCGGCTTAAATCACAATTTTTACTGCAAAATAATGGCTAATATCGTCTGTGGGCTGTTTCACTCTATGATATTCTCGTCAATTAGAACTAAAATAATCAAAAAAATTCGAAAGTGACGTAAAGTTCGCATCAATGTCAAACTGCGGGGCTTGAATGATAAAACGTTCGTTAAACGTTTTATTTTTTGAAGGGCAAACAACTTGAACGCTTTGGCTTTACAACCACATCTGGAAAGATCTTACTTACGTTAATAGTAAGCAATTATGATATAAACACAGTACCTATTTATATTCCACAGTCGGTCAAAGGTCTTTTAGTTCAAGACGGCTAAATAAGATATCATTAACATTGTAATTGTTTAAGAAAACTTGAACCTTATTTGTATAGTTAATTTTAGCATCTATTATATAAATTCTCTCGTCTAATGTAGTTTTTAATGGTTATTCGGCCAAGGAAACAACATTAGCTGTGGCAAAAGTGTTAAAGGTAAATCTGTTAGCACAGATGGCAAAGTTAATCAGAAGTACGGATCTAGAGGTATCTTTGTCCTTTTCTAAAATAGGTTAATAGTTTAACGACGACAGCGGACAAACTTGTGGCGGCATCTGCATCGCCATATGCGAACTACACATCAAAGACCTGACGTCACACAACATCCTGCATCGCGCAAAGAGAGTTTACCGCGCGATCAGCATATATATAACAACATTCCCGAAATCAATCGTTGGGCAGTAGCCCACCAGACACAACACCCGCCTCATTGGAAGATCCTCCCGCTTCTATAGAGGATGAGTGAACTTTACACCCTGTTCCTTATACTTCTATAAACTATCACAGAAACTTACTTTAGCATTAATAACATCGGTGGGGTAAGAAGCTTCTCAATTCTAAACCTATCTATCATCTCGATCAGTATTACTAATACATAGTAAATTCATGTCCACCCGTTGATTAGTCTGGCATGCAAATTGTACACTTTCAGTTGCGTGTCTGATCTCACGGACCGATGCCTCCGCAATTACGGGCTAAGAAAAAATCCTAAGTATAATTAAATAATTATTGTGTCTTATTTATTGAGGATTTCCTTTTGTTGTGTAGTCTAAGGTTTGTTCTCGTGGATTATGTCATTCTGAATTTAGAAGTTATTAAGGTTGCCTTCTTGGCTGTGAAGAACTTCTTTCTTCATTTATTTTATATGGACCATCATCAGGGTTTCCTAATCCTTGTTTATTTTTGCTGTAGGTATTATTGCACCCTTTAATGTTGAAGAGCTTTTGCAATAATGGTTTCTCTGAATTATGTGACTTATTCCGAGAATTTCCGCATAAGATTTCAACGAAATCGTTTACAATGTAGTTCTTCGCGGTACTTAACTTTACTCCCCTGAAAGCATTCAAACAAAAACAGCAAATTACATTCAAGGGAAATAACGAACTTCCGCTCTACACATCCTTGCATAAAAAGTTGACCAGCGAACCAATGTATTTAGGTCCGAGGGAGCATCCAACTATCGAATCGGAACTGCTGTTATAAATTAACTTTTGCGCTGTTGGTATTTACCATATAGAAGAGCAGTAGAAAACTACCTATAACTCTTATTTTTCGGGTCAAATCTTTGACATCGTCCTTCTGGGAATGCCTTATGTTTAAAAACCATATCTGAGTATTTACAAAGAGATTTTTTTTCCACGTACCTAACCGTTTTGTTGACTATACCACACATTTTCATGCGTACCATGCGTACATTCGAATACAAAACTGATAATAGTGAACTGAACAATGATGCGTGTGAAAAATGTCTCGTGAATGTCTCGGATGTAAAAGAAGTGTTCTCACGCGATTGTTCATGCGTTGTTGCTAGGCGCGTTAATGTTCGAAGACTTCGAAGCTATAAGCTTTTGTATAGTTACGATTTAGGTCTTAACTATACAGAAGCTTATATAGGTTATGATTGGGTCTCATCAAAGCCATGGAGCTTTGATGAGACCCAATCATAACATAGACCCCTTCATGACTCGGGAAGCACGTTTAGACGTTGGTCCCTCATTCGTAGATCTTTGACAGTCGTTACGGGTAGTCAGAAGTCCGAAAGTCTGATAACATGAAGAGGTATCGTGTTACCCAGTAATCGGATTATGGTGGTCAGATAGGCTATCGCTGCATGTGAAATACTGGTATTCAGTTGCATCCGGTTAGACTGGAAGCCGGCCACAACATAGATGGGGAAAGGCTAGGCAGATTGATTGATTGAAGAGAGCTATTCCAATCATCTATTTTTATCATAAGCCTTTGTGCGTTACTTGGCATTCTAATTGACTGACCACGCTCTGTCTTGCCTTACGTACGTTATTTCCGTTTTGATGCCGTGTTCAGTTGAACATAATTCGCTTTATTTTTTGCACCGCACTGTATACTTGCACAAATGATTACCTTGTTAATCAGGCAGGAGTTTTTGTCATTTCTGCATCGAAGAAAGTTAAGCGGAGCGTTCTGATGTCCACTTTTTTTGCGCTGCCACTGTAATTTGCTAGTAGGTGTGTAATACTTTCTTAGCTGCTAAGTTGATAAATTCATGTAATTTAAATCTTAATAGTAGAGCAAGGAAGCTTTAAGATGATTAAGTTGCTAAAACTAATCATTGGGGAACTGCGAATCATTGACTAAATCGTTCATTGAGTGGGCCGGTGGGCCTAATTGAAGTTGAGGTAAAAAATATTTCGAAGCGGATCTTGCGCGCAGTAACTAAGCTATTTGCTTAACTGTTGGAGCCCTATTATTTTTTAGATGGACGTGAAGTCTCATATATAGGAAAATAAATTATAATATTTCATTTATTAGACTGTTTACGCGACCAGCTTATGAAAAGAGACTCCATTTTTTCCAGAATCGCTAAAGCTATCTCGTAGCAGGAACATGAAAACAGAAGATAGATTATTAGATTGGGCGATTACACTAGTTAAGCTAATGAATCCTCTAATGTATCTATCGATCAAGCCTTTACTTTAAAATTTATATTCAGTCTGCGCTTACTTGATTCAAGACAATAGTGTTAGTGTTCGTGACTCGAGATTACCTCAGGCACGGTAAGCACGTGTTCAGGTATTATTATTATTAATAGTTCACACGTGTATCTATGTGTTAAGATATTGAATAATTTTCCTTATTTTGTTGTTGTATATAAAGATTGTGGAACAGTTTTTAGATAAGCCACATTGATAGATCAATGAATTGCACTGCTAGATATACAGGGTATCAGGGACATCGACGCGAAGCCGGTTACCATGGATTCAGTACATGATTCCGAACCGCCCTGCGCTGTAATTTTTATTTATTTTATTTATAATTTATTTCTCAGTACATGGTACATTAAGATCTTAATATTAATAAAAGTTCACATATACTACCGTTACCGGTGTAGAAATATTAAAATTAAAGTACAATTAAAATTAAAATCCCCATTAATTATAAATTAGTTCTGAAATGAAATAGGTAATTTTTTATACAATGCCAATTACAATTACAATTTTTTTTCTTATATTATTTCTGAATTATATGTCAAAATATACCAATTATATAATGTCAAATGTCAATCATTAGTACACAAAAACACACAAAATATTTATAATGTCAAAATTTATAATTAAAAAATTCGTTAACTGAATAGAAACAGTTTTCTAAAAGCCAGGCAAATATTGTTTTCCTGAATTTATTAATGGGCAACACTCTAATGGCTGGGGGTAAATTGTTAAATATTTTGATCGCCATGCAATTGCAATTCCTGCTATACAAATGTAGTCTCTGTCTAGGTGCAAGTAATTTATTTGGGCTTCTCTCATTAACTCTTTTGGAAATGCTTTCATACAATGGGAACATGTGCGAATACCTTTTTTATTTTAAATTTAATTTTTCGTCGGTTATTAAAAATAAAAACAGCTGTTTCATAGAAAAGTCCAATACCTACGCGGTCAAAATATATGGAACACCCGTTTTTTTTTAATAACCGATGAAAAATTTCAACGTAGGGTCAGAATCATGTACTGAATCCATGGTAACCGGTTTCGCGTCGATGTCCCTGACACCCTGTATATAGATAATCTTCAGATCATCGGACCACCTAGCTGGAATAAATTGATTGGAAAAATAAATTGGTCCTGATCGAATAATATTCCGTTTGAAGTTATTGGCTAGGTTAGAGCTTGCATCGAAGTTAGTTATTTGCATGAATAGAACACGACTAAGTCTGACTAATCTTTTGTGCACTGCGCAGTCTTTATATATGGTCTGTAATAGATTACACGAAGACTAATATCAGCCAGTAATATCCTGTACGTAGTGTTATGGAAAATCTAGCCCCAACACATTATTAAGACCCATCCATCCAATGATAACATGACAAATGAATATGCAATCACAGAAGCATGAGACGTCTGATATAGCAACATCGGCGAGATTTCTAAGATTCGTCATAGTTTAGCGACGAGCGAGCGAACACCGACGCGGCTGCATGCGGGGTTCCGCCTCGCCGCGTTGCTGTTGAAACAGACGCAATGTAGGGTTTTAGTAAGAATTGCAGGTTTTTTAAATGCTTTCTTTTGTTTATTCTTGTTGCTAGCTCTTTTCTGTCCCTTGTTTGAAAATAGAATGACTTTTCTTTCTCCTCCGCCGATCTTGTAATTAATTTAAATTATGTCCAAGCAGATGGTTCTTGCCCGTTCTTCTCCTTAGGAACCTACTATTTGAAACGGGTAACTAGCGTCAACTTTGACTGACCGATTCGAAAAAAATATGCTTTGCATTTTGAGTTTCTCATTTCGTTGAGGATTCAAGACGGTTTTATCCTTTTTCTAGGACTCGTTGAGCTTCATTTTCTCGGCGATTTACTGGTTGACCCCAATCTTAACACAGATCTATCTATTTCTTTCACATTTATAAAGTAATTTTTTTTTCCGAAGACCTCATTTTTCACACAAAGGGTCATGCAAATTGAATTTGGAACGCCACAAAAATTAGCGCTTTAAAAAAATATTCCAAGATGGCTGCCACTCCTAAGCACATATAAATGTGCTATATCTAAACTGTATATTAACCTGTGGTCTACACGGTAGCTCGGGGGTTAACGGTGAGCCGTGCTTGCTCGGCGTATCGTGGCCCCATAATGTACGTGTAATTTATTATTACGGACGTGAAGTGACGTTTTGTTAGGGTCTTGGACGTCTGTGGTAGGTTATAGTGAGTTAAATTTTTTAGGTTTTCATTCTAGCCAGTGTATTTACATAGTAGGTACACCAACTTTTAAATAGAATTCGGAGTGTAAGGAAAAATATTGTCATACCTGGCCTTGTCACTAATGTCGGTACAATATGGCTTTTTCGCTTATCCATATTTCACCGCTTATCGTTCTCTTAGTGTTCCCTTTCTTCGTGGATCGATGTACCAAAATAACTGAAATTCTAATAATGAAAGAAACCTCAAAGGAACCGCCTCTAGCTGTCAAAACCAATTAATCTAAATCATCACTGCTAAGGCTTCCTACATCAAAGGTCTGTTTTCACAAAGCATCAAGTGTCAGGTAATATATTTCCGGAGAGAATATAATATTGTTCCGAATTTCGCCGTTATACCTATTGCTATAGGAAGTCGGTTGATATTCGCTACATTGTTATGATGCCTTATACCCCACAAACGTAAGAGTAGTATCATCTTAGCTAATGTTTTTTTGAATATCATATAAAATTCCTTTGAATTTTTAAACAGTTCATAAATTATAAAATGGCTAGCTTAAGCAACATATATCCCTAAATCAGTATTTCAATGCTTTTGCAATATTTTAATCCAATATATCGCCCGCTGACTGCACAGTATGAGGGTTCGCAGCACATAACCGGCGCAAGATGGCGGACAGGAAGCACGTACAGGTGCGCTGCGCCCGCGCACATGACACGCGCATGCGCGGCGATGCGTTAACGTGAACTTGAAGCGGTGCCGTATGGGTGTGTGGACGGATTTTAGGGATGGGTGCGATGTCAAGTTTAGAGGGGTTTGGTTTGAGAATTGATGGCAGTAAGTATACTTTAAATGAGGCAGTTTAGGCCGTGCCGACAGTCAGGACCAACCTACTCGCCACAAAACACCTGTGGCCTGGGGAATTCGTATCATTAACGAACTTCATGGCAAATTTGATCTGTTACGTGTCATTTGGACTGAATTCGCAAGGGCACTGTTATTTATTTTATGTTATAATATAGATTAATGTAGGTAGTATGTTATTTTGTTGTTGCGTTAAAGTACCTATTATGTTACAAGTTGTTTTAGCCTTTTATTATATTTAAATTGTAAATAATTTAGTATAGATTTGTAAATGATTGGGTAAATACACCTGTAATGATTGTTGTAATGGGAGGTTTTAATAAAGAAATAAAGTATTTATATTAGGATCAGGTTGTGGAAGGTCTAAATTAGATCCACATTTGGTTTTAGATTAATTTGAGTAGAGACCTGTTGCAGATTGTTTTGGTGATTCGAGTCTGAAATGCATCCCCTGCGTCATAGAATCTATATTCTGTAACAGCTGTTATCAGCTGAAAACGATTATAATCTTTAAAAGTTTTGCTAACCACCCTCGTTAGAATTGCTAGTTTCTTTAAGTTGTACCTAACCTTATATATGTGTTATAATTAAGATATTAACTGGACTAGGTAGTTTTTAGATGCTCTTCCCAACAGAATCATTTATTGTTTTTGTCATCAGTTACATGTGGTTGCTTTCCTTACCCATCTCAGTCTAACGTGTCATATAACGGATATAACATAGGTAATGCTAAACCTAATCCTAGGACAGAGTAACACGTAACATCGAAAGTGGTGGTTCCGCGCTAATAACTGCGCCGGCGCCGCTTAGAAAGCAAAGGGCTCGATCACACTGTGACGGGAAAGTGAGAACGCGATAAATATGCGACACTACACCCGTGTGAATCCGTATTTATAATCGGATATTTGGATAGATTTGTGAATCATTTTACGCGAGTTCAGAATCTTAGTTAATGTAGTTTTAATGTCACTTACTCAACTACCACCTCATGATAAAAATGGCATAAAATAATTTGATTGTAGTGTAATTTTAACTTTGTCATGTATGACATTGATATTATCGTTCCAAAACTCGATAATTATCTGACATTCTGAATAGAAGTTTAGTACTAAATCGATTTAAGTGAGAATGTTATATAAGATGATGATAATTAAAGTAAAGTAGCGTTGCATGTTGAATTCGTTTTAATGTAGGTTTGCATGTAAGTCGAATTTAATCATTTGCGCTCAGATTGGGTTTGTTCAGACTTATTAACTTTGTGTCGGAGTTATCATCAGTTCAGCAGAAACGTCTACATACGGTCGGTCGTGCCTATGTCGATGCTGGACATAGCCATCCCCCAAGCGAGTCTTTATGTGCAAGATTTAATTCATCTTCTTCTTTCTGTGTGGTTAGTGACTAACCTGGTGTCAGAGTTTTAAAGCCGCACATGGGCCTCTGACTTGGCTTCACATGCTGTCGAGAAATATCTGTCAGGCATGCCGGTTTCCTCACGATGTTTTCCTTCCTCGTTTTTGAAGCAAGTGATAATTGTACAATACGGACATGAATCCGAAAAGTCAGAGGTGCGTGCCTTGGGTTCGAATTCGAAACCTATTACTTGGCAGTCGACGGTCACATCACTAGGCTATCACTGATATATCAAATTCATCAAACACTAATTCATTTTGCTTTTTATAATTATCTTCATTCAGCTTAATCTTCTGTAATGCTAATCGGTAGGAATGGAGACACCTAACTCAGAGACAATTCCTCTGTCGACTGTTTCAGTTTATTATCTCCAATATTGCATTAGGAAAATGCGACCAACATTCACACGGAAGCCTTAAAAACTGTACTTAAGAAACGTAATCTTTGATCACACATTCAGCACGTTCAAAAACCAACATTTTTATGGCGATATAAGACAAGAAACATTATATTTTGAAGTAGCGATTAACCAAGCTACCAGGCTGCAGATTCTGAGAAACTGCAGTTATCATGCCAGTCACTTGAGTTGCGAATGTAATAGAAGTGCCACTTATTTTGATAAGGATATGGAGCTTAGGGATATTAACGCTGGCACTGAATTAAACAGTAAGCTATGGTCCATTTATGGCGACCAAATTAAAATTAATACGACCAGTATTTTAAAGATAACTTCTAAGCTAAATTATTTAAAAAAAAGCTTATCTACTGACTGTTTGGTGCACTCATTCTTCCCAACTAAAAGACTATATACTTCTATAGTCAATGCGTTACTGACGCATTGAGTATACCTAGTTCGAATCCACGATCTCTTATTCACCAGTCAGACTGTTGTTATTGTCAAGCCATATTTTTCTTCTAAATATTTATTATAAGTTCTCTTTAGCCTAGCCAGATATATCGTAGCCCGAATTTGATTTGCATTTGTATTTATCGGTCTTGTTGTATAAACTGTTACGAGCCGTTGTTTGGAGTAGCTCTTCTATATCTCCTTATGTTGTCCCCAACTTGAAACTGGTTGAAATATCCGCAAAACATGCAAATTTTAGCCCACCTAGAACAGTTTCCGTTGCCATGACATCACTGGCTATATTTATTGGTTCACCGTTAATTTAGTTTTCCGTTTTAATCTAGTTTAATGATCCCCGAACGTTTATGTTGTCATATAAATTTTAATCTATAGATGTTTTAATTATTTTATCCGAGTTCAAGAGTATTTTTGTCAGCTCATTGTTTGAAAGTTTTGAGAATGGTATTTTCAAGTCTGATTTGCACTGATCTGATAAAAAATTGATTATGTATTTGTCCTATAACAATATAATCTTTGTTGTAGACTGCTTTATAATAAGTTGTTAACATTGCCGTCATCTTTGCAGGCTTTAAGCAATGTTCTTTTATCGGTCTGAACCATATGCGGTCCTTAATTTTTGCCTGTCCATTCATCAATAATGCATACATGAGACACAAAAAAAGGCTGTATCTCTATTAACGTTGTCCTTTTTACGTCTTTAATTTGACTTTGATTGACTTCTCTGCACTTAACAGTCAATATTCGTTGCAACTTCCGCTCATGTTTTTGCTCATCCTTACATTAATCTTAATCCTCATTTCAAAGTCCCACTAAAGTGTCAATTTATCTTAGAGTACTAAATCTTCTCACATGTGTAGGTACCGTTAATGTTGAGGAACTAGAATTCTGTATATGGTATGCTCTAGTGAGATCCTCCTGGTTTCACACATGATGTCATTCTAACTGTATTGGAGAATGTCTTTTGTGCCGGGTTAAATACGCGTTAAGCTTTCCAAGTTATTGCTGGTCAATGGTCAAGTTGAAATATGGTACGACGATATTTGGACGGTCCAAATTGCATATATTCCGAACTTTATAAAAGTTCATTTTTATCCATTTCCTAGTTCATATCGGCCAATCAATATCGGTATGACATAAATTCACGTTCTGCGTATTAAAGTTCCAAATACGTAAAGGCTTCCAGTTAAGCATAATAAAGATTATAATAATAGCGATAATGCGAAAGCTGCAAAATACAAGTTACTGGAACTGAGACGTTTCTTGGTAAATAAGTGATGAATGCAAGCAGCTGCGACAGGACGAGTTTTCTTCCAAATAAAGTTATTCTGGATTCTATTAAGAATTTTATTCTTTTGCCTAGGTATTTTTAGTCTCCGACTGTCTTTGGTCTTTGTATATGATTCGAAATATATTGAATAAATATTCATTGTTTTCTGGGGATTTTACAAAGTCTTTTTTGCCTGTAAGGTTTCATACATGCGTGTGTGCTGCCGCTACCGCTTCAACCTTTAAATTGGCCACTAAATCTTTCCTTTCATCGACAATATGCATGGAACCAGACACATTTATTTCCCAGATTGAATCTTCAAACCTTACAATTAAAACCTCCATTGTTTTTACTACTAAATCTTCATATCCGTATATCATAGCTATAAATATGTTAACTCCTACATATTTCTTTTAACTTTTTGTTCGTACTGTACTGCTGTCCATATATGGGCATGATGTCAACGGAGATATGATCTCATTGGTAAGGACTGTCGATTATGTTTGATCGTTTGTGGTTTATGCTTTATTTTATGGGTTTATCTGGATGTTAAGTGTTTGCATTTATTTACATTAGTTGCTAATGCACTAGTCAGTGAAGCACTTTTAGATGAGTTCTCAGTTTGTAACTTAAATGATTCGATTCACGTAGATACTTTTTCAAGGCATTTTTTATTTCGTTCCGTTCAGTCCCTTCTTTGTTTTGCTGATTATCCTGTGCTCAGATCCTAAGTTAGTTTTAATGTCTTGCACTTTCTGAAGAAGTTTGTCATAAGCATGAGAATAAATGATTGCACAATATCTATTCAAAACCCTTCTTTTATCAAAACTGCATTTACCTACCTACAAAACCTTGTCAACATTACCTTTCATCAAGATGTAACCAAACCATCACTTAAAACTTAAAGTACAGCTCAAAGCACAAGAACACCATTTAATACACGCAGTAGATAAGGCTAACAATCGGGCGATTCTTCAGCTTCCAACAATGGAGGGAACGGAGGGTTCCCAGTCTATCTACCGACGATCAGCTGTTTGTCTGAATGTGACGGTCTTTCACTTGCATACGTGTCATGTAATTGGTAAATTGCTTTGGTAGCAGCTTCGACTGTTTTGGCTTTTATGATGTGTCTATATGCGTTATGTTTTGTGTTTTCTACTTTCGATTTTACTTCAAAAATAAGTCTGTTTTCGGCGATAGGATCAGTAATTATAAGTACAATTTGGTTAACTATTTCATAACATTTTAATAATGAAGAAAAAATATCTGTATTGTTCTAGGTTCGCTTTGAGTATTGTTTCTATGCAGTAATAGCTGTATTTATCGTCGTCATCTTTTTGATTTATTTTTATTGCTTAGTTGCTTCTACCATTTTCTAATTACCAACTAGACAATCCGTGGTAACTGATCCGTATTCGACTGTTTTCGCATCGTTATGCTGTAAAGACAGCGGTTTATGGCCTGTAAACACATTAGCATAAGTGGTGTGTGAAGAATGGGATAGTATTAAATCTTCGATACAATACCGACTGGCCGTTGTTAAGATTCGTAATAATATCTTGATGGGAAAGAAGATGACCTTGATTTTGTAAGATAGAAGTTTATTGAATTGTGTGAAAGATGTCATAGGACTTTAAGACTTGGATTGGAAGCTTGAAGCTTATGGCAGTGACTGCAAAATGTATATATCAATAACACTATCAGCATCAGTCTAATGATAAATGATGATGTTCTATCTGACGTCACCCTCACTTGTAAATGGTAATGATGAAAACATAACATTCTTTAAAAATTGCTCGTTGAAGACTCTACCTTAAGGGGATTTACAAAATCCATTTTATTACCTTTTAACCCGTTCGTCGGTACGTCTAGTTTGTACAGAGGTCAGTTTGAACTTATCTAAAACGGTCACGTTTGGCACTCCTTGCATTTTTTGAGCCTGTCTAGGCAAACCTTGGCCCCAAAGGATGTTGCTAAATTGTGCGTGTACATGTCAATTCCAGTAGCACGACGTAGGTTCTAGTAAAAGTTTTATGTTGTCTTATACCATATGCGTCGCGAATTTTAAATGAAAGGTCATTTATATGATGTTTGTTGGGTCAATTTCGACCTTGCTATATTTGAAGAAATGTGTTAGAAGAGTGGTTGTCGCTTGGCATTACTAACGCTTATAAGTGGTACCAGGACTTCGTAGCATAGCTGGAAGGCTATGCCTTTATTATAGTCGTCCCTTGCAAGCAGTACTCCTGTAAGTACACGTTCGTGGAGGTAATTTTCTTTATAGATTACTGTCGTGTTACTCGATTCTATAATTTTCTATTAACTTTTAGTTCGCATGTCACTCCTGCTACTAAGTATTTCCTGTGTAGTAGTGACGTACCATTCGTGGGCAGATACTTATCGGTCGATCACGAGCGCGCCTCACGAACCAAATCCACGCCACTGATATTTATTTGGAGCAGCCTAGTTGATTATGGTGCCCTGGTACTAACGGAATTGAAGTCATGTGAAGAAAGTTCTGTTTGTTTGTCTTCCTACATAAACAGTCAAATACATTATTGACTGCATTTTGCAGAGGTGGTGGCATTTTGCACAAAGTATACTTTATTATTTTCGGAAAAACAAATTGAAATAAGGGGCGTTATGTTGATCTTAATCCACACGAGTGTCTGAGTAGCTTTTTCCAAGTCTACTTATTAACTGTATTTCACACTGCAGTAATTTCCAATCTAAATGTTCACGCCCCTTATCAAGCTCAGCAGCAAGCACTCCCGATAAGTTGATTAACTCAACGGCTCCGTCTAGACATGCTCTTAGCTTGTCACGAAGTCTCCAATACTGGTTGCAGCTGACGCCTAGTTGATTATGCACTCCTGGTACTAACGGAGTCAATTCAGTGCAGCGTAGGAGGCAAGAGTTACAACATATTGCAAAAGTGCATACGAGTTAGTTGACAGGCTGTTACAACCTGTCTGTCAATTATTCGCCTACGAGGTGTTGGGTAATTTTACTCTTGTAGAATACTGATCTTACTTACCATAACTGTCTCAAGGGCATTCAAGAAACTTCCAAGTAGGTTTTGATCGTGATTTCGTTCCCATATATACTTCAAACCTCCGTTTGATATACCAAGGAGTTTCGTAACCTCCTTTCTTTGGCACTTCTACATCCCTCCACGGTTTCATAAATTCAAGCTGTACTTTAGTTGTCAGTCATGCTGTGTCCTTTACACAGAATAGAATAAGTATGAAAAACAAATTCTCACTCAGATTAGTTTCGTGTCTATTCAAGCATTTGCACTGTAGTATCCATACTGTAATTGATGGAAAAAAACAATTCAATAGGTTCGTTGCCCTCATTACTTGAGTCTTGAAGTTCAATGCTGAACAGAAATACATCGATTGGATCAATCATACCCAAAGATAAATTTAACGAGTCTGAATATCTTTTTGTATGTATACCATTTACTTTCCTTTGTCTGTATTATTTCAGTAGCCTCTTTGAGGTTGGTTTTAGATTTTATCGGACGTGGGAAATAAAAATGAAATGCTTGACAATGACAAAAAATCTTATTATAGAATGAATGAATTATTTTTGACTATATTGTGTCCTCAAAATATCACTCAAGCGAAGAGGTCCTATTCATTCTGTTTAGGTATTCAGTACAATATAAGAACCATTTGTTCATGGATAAGATAAAACCATTACTATGCCAGTAGACTTTCATAATAATTCATTTATAACTGGTCTAAAGTACCAACCCCAATATTCACACCAATCTAACGTAATCTTCGTAGAAAATCAGCCGAACAAATTGAAAGACCTGATGATATTTTACGCAGACAAGATTGAGCGAAATGGAGCCCCGAATACCGTTCTAAATATCGTGATAGGATCTTGGAGCACACAACCTTATACCACAGAATAGAAAGGTACAGAAGGTCTGCTAATTGCAAAACTAGCGAAAACGCACTCACTTATACGCTTGTACGGTTTACGTACATGTAGTGGAACGCCACTTGCAACTGGCATTCGGTTGAGATCGCCCTACGTAAGGGTCTATGTGTGCGTGCGCCTGTTTTTGCTTGTAAGTTGTTTGGGGCCGAACTTCTGTACTATTCTGTGCTCATACAGTAGGTTGTATTACGATAATACTGTTCTCAGGAATTCGGGAAAAGTTTATTGTTTCACGGATTTTATGAATGTTAAAGAAAATAAACCACTGAGATTTTGATCTGTCATTTCTTGCAAAATATATTTGTGGCTCAGACTAAAACTCAGATTCGGATATTTTAGTATTTTTAGGCGTCCTGGCGGAAGTTATAGAGGATGTAGATATAGACTTTTAAAATCTTTGTGTTTTGGCAAATAATGTTCTGTTTGAAGTTTTGTGATAAGATTTGGTAAGGCGCCACAAATAAAAGAAAACAAACATGGTAAACCGAAAACAATCGACAGTGTGTGTATTCGAAAAGTTTACCGTATTTGTTTGGTTAGCGGCAATAAAAGAGCAGAAAACAATCAAAATGTAACCATTATGTTGTATTACACTAATCTCAATTCTAATAATACCTGTGATTCAAACAACAAAAACTGATTCCCATATTTCACAGCAACACTATTTGTGCTATTCATTTTTGTGGGCAAACCGCAAACCGTTGACAAAGTTAATTTTACCGTCGCATCTACGAACCTCCACCTTTTTTCTACGGATACTTCTAAAGATGGTAGTTTTAGGGACGCAGATATAACTTGGTTGTTTCTTAGACCATGACCGTACGGTTTCATTAAGATTCGACGGCCAATAGCGGCCATTTTTGATACACTTTAAGTCATTGATATGGATTAAGATACGGTTCTAATTACGGCTGATATTAATATTGTTACTGGTACTCACGGAGCTTATTTTACACGAATTAATTGTATGATATCATGTCGGGGTATGATTTTATCGATACAGTTTATCGATATTGTACCGACAGCAATGATATTATATTATCCAATTATTTTTCAAATGATACTGATATATTGTTATTCTTAATAGCTTTTAACATAGAAAATATAAAATGATATCATATTTTAACTTTTAGCAATGTCATTGAGGATATAACTGTGTATTAAAAAATCATTATTGAAGATCAATCTAAATAACTAGATGTATCCTGTAGAGCAATTTACCTTCTATAAAATCCTGCCATTTAAAGTGTAGACAGGAAATCGACTTGTCGTAACATTGACATATAAATTGATTCATTATTAGATTTCAAACAAGGTTCGAATCCTACTGACTTACTGGCAATAAATATGGTCATTGGCCAGTTCCAAGAAGTATTACATTTAAGACACGATGATGCTTTGAAGATATTTATAGCAAACCATAATATATACGACAAATCTAATAAAATACCAATAACAGTACTATTAAATGTTAATTTAAGTAATAACGAAGTACCTAGTAATGCAGTTTAATAATGTTTGAATAAAGCAACAGAAACCCAATAAATAAAGCTAGCAGGAGCTAAGTAAGTTCACCTCTTTTTTAAGACATCCTGCGCTCTCCGAAGTAAAGCTTAAAGTTCCAATATAAAATTAAACTCTGCAGATGTAATCATTATAATTTTTTCCACTTCGTTTCGTCCTATTCTCGCTTCGCTTAGGTCATCTTCGCCACTTTTTTCGACCATGAAATCATCGTTTCTTCAACACTGAGCATTTTGAATACTGATACCATCAGAATTTACAATATGGCTGTTGTATCCAGAACAAAGGATCTTATTCCTTCTAAGTTAAAAGGTTACTCATCGCTGTGATTTATTATACCTTTGTACCTTGGTTTAACTTGGACTATATTGTTCGGTGTTAATAACCCTCTTGGTGGCTGAAGATCTTGAAGTTTTGGAGTCTCTAAGAAAAATAAATGGCAACATACGAGTACTCTTAAAAATGCATAATGCTGGCAATAAACAAAAAAGTGGCAAGAGAGAACTCGTAAAACTCTTCAAATCAAGTAAAAACATATTTAGTGAAGACATAAATCCCTTATTGCAGTTTTCCGTGAAAGTAACGTCAGAATGTTTAACATTTAACATAAAATGAAAATAGACGATAAATAAACTCTCACTTAAAACAAGTAATCATCATTCTGTGTACACAACCTTGCAATAACTTCAAGGTATTTACATAACTTAAACATATTACACATTCTTATTGAGTTTACATAATATAAGCTGTAGAATCAATTTATGATGATGTTAACCTGGAAAGTGGGACGGAAGAATTGATTTTCATTTTGATTTGGGAGAGTAAGAACATTTACTAGTCTTACGCATGATTGCGAGAATTATAGTCTGTAGTAGATAGAATTCCTACAGCTTACATTGATTCTTATATAGCATCCTGTTAGTAAGCATGGCTTACAAAAGCTTTCTTACTTAACACGGAGTCGTGAGTCGTATATGTATACTCAATTTCATCAGTTGTTGACTAATGGTGTATGTGATTTTCCAAAATCCTGTCACAGTCACGTAACTTGGCAAGGGTTTGGCGTATTGGGAGTAACTTTGCGCATGTACACTTAGTGCAACAAAAAAATATTACACTTTTATTGCATGACATTATTCTATGGTTATTGCCATAATTTATTTTTGAATATGTTTGTTAAGAAAGATAAGTGAAAACGAATTCTGCGCATCTACTATTCTTACCAAGTTACGTGCCGGCGACTATACGCTTCGTAGACTCCCTTGAGGTCTTCTATTAGTACCTACCGCTAATCAAGGACTTGTATCGCTTACACGTTTGAAGATTTTTCTTAAAACTGACTTTGGTAAAATTGCTTCTTTGTTACCAAACAATTCTCCATAAAGAAAAGCCAAAATCAATTCTAATATTTCTAAACACTGAATTCAATTTGCAGTCAAAGGCTTCCGTAAATCCAGTAAAGATACAAATAGCTAATAAAATAAGTGTAGACTAAGTAAAGACCCTGACACCGTCTGTATGACATCATGGAATCCACAGCCTCGGCCAACCGCCCACACCTTGCCAACTTAACTTTAAACACCAACAAGAACATATCTTTCCTTATTTTGACAGTGATATGGACGAAAATTGAATGATAATTAAAACAAGTAGAGGTTAGAATAATTTTGGTTATCATGTTTATGTAACTTAAGCATTACATTGATCTTGTGAGTGCAATAAGTTACGAATTTTGTTTAATTTAGTGATTTAAGATTTTCTGTGGTTGTGTCTACGTACACGTAATTTGTTTGTAAACTCTAATTTATTTTGTTTAGACACGTTGAAAGGTTTTTATCACGTAGAAAATTTTTGATGGGAAAGCTACCTTGATGACTTTTTGATTTAAATTAACTTAGATTATTCCAATCAATCTAGCTACTACAATATTTACACGTACGATTAGCATGAGCGAAAGTTGTACAAACATGCATAGCTATGCTTTCATGGACTGATTCCCGTAGGCCAAGCCAATGAACACGATGATTGTACTTTCTTGATTTTACTAATTTTTACTTCGCTACTGGTTTTACATTGTTGCATTTTGTTTGGATGTGTTTATTTTGCATTCTTCGTAGTTCCGACATAGTTTATGTCTTTATGTTGCCAAGGTAAAGTGTCATCGACACTTAAATTGTAAATTATCAGGCTTATTATAATATAAATACAGATTATATTATTGATAACACGGTTCTATAAATTAATAGTTTCCCTAAAGGTTGCGGAGTTCATACAGCAGTAGTTAATAACACGCTTCGCACGACCACTAAGTTTAAACCAAGTTAACCCTGTGAATCTTAGGATACATTATAATTTAGCGGTATGGTATACATACATAGACGAGTAAAAATCAATTCAAACATTTCTTGTTACAAATTCTTCGCTTCAAATCACTATAATTATACTCTTCAAAATGTCAGTACGAAATATGTACCATGTCACGCAAGGTCAGACATATGAAACTTGTTCACTAACACGTCCCAAATGATGTACAAGGTCAGGAGGCGGGACCAGATCCAATTTCGCCCAGCATACCTTAAGTATGGGCATCTCATCAGCATACGGGAAGAAGTAGATGGTCATTGAAATATTACCAACATAATAAATTTTGAAATTATCAAATCGAAAGGTTCTCAATTTAAACGGCTGCTTGCATATATCATACGCTTGTATATATTTCAAGAATACGATTTAAGACTTTCTTCGGTTCTGCTATAAATAAGTTTGAGCTAGATATAGTAATTGTTAATCGTGATTGTTCTAGTGTCTGCAGTGTTACTTCTTTGTTTCTTTATATCGTTTAATTTAATCAGAACATAACACGTAAAGAATTCCCAATGCGATATCAGCTTTTGCTATTCTCACGCCAAAGGCGTCGCAAGCTTTTTTTTCGGAAAAAATAAATTAACATCTTATCTTTACTTATTGGCTCAGTGAATGCACATGTTAACAGTCGGCATATAATTATGGTGATTTAATATGTCTTTTAACTCTTTCGTACTAATTCCTTACTTCTAGAAAATTACCAATCTAAGTTATTTACCCAGACTCCAATCTGTAATTAATCCTTATTAGGATGTTTAGGAAAATGTCAATTCCCTTTTTCGTAACGCCGTCTCAAATGCCTTTGCCAAATCGTAGTTTTAGACAAATTGCTATGGGAGCTACGTTTCGAGACAGGCGTGTTTGGTAATCCGATGCTGCAACTGGCATTACTCTGCTAATAGGACGTAGTTTTCATGTTGCGCCACCACATCCAATTTGTCACCTTCCAAGTAAAGTCGGTGACATATGGTTGCCATTTTCTTAAGTAATAACTTATCAAATAAAGCTACAGCTTGCTTGATGGAAAGGGTTACCTTGCTGTAACAGCAAGGGGTTTACCAACTTTAGATATACGTTAAATAAGCTAGTTGGAACAAGACCCGATGTATTTTCCAGTTGACCCCTACCTTGGCAGGTCATCAGTCTTCACAATATGACGAGACAAGATATTGTTGTTATGACACTTCGTTGTATTAAATGCTCATAGAAGAATCTCATTCAGAGCCCACACAATAGCGTGCCGCATGCCGTCGCGAATTTGTCACGTAAATAAAAAAAAATCTTTTGTACACAGCTCTGTGTAATATAACGATTATTTTTTATTCTCATGTTTGCTGTACACAAGTGTTTTATTATAAAAATGATGGTCAATGATGATTATTTATAGGATATGGTTTTAATAGAATAAGATTTTGTTTGTTTGACCTTGGATTCTGATTATTTCAATATGACTTGATTCCTAACTTTACAGCAGTGTCTTGTGTTGCTTGATTGTGACTTAAATCTTTTTTATTTACTTGTCTATGTCTAATTATTTTCTGTTATCAATGGTTTACCACCTGTTTTTCATCATGTTCCCACTTCGTTACTACATGTTTTTTCATCTTATGAATCAGATTAATAAAGTTATCTTCAGCAACTTCTTTCGCTTCCTCCTAATCAACACTATAACCGTTCTATTGTATAGCGAAACCGCATAACCGATTAGTTTCCTTTAATACGTAATTGTTCGGAATAAGGTCGTTCGGACCTATTCCGTCACAGTTGCATTCAGTTGCTCATCGAATCGTTTCAACGCCAAACAGTTCGTTGAACCCGCTATAGTTTTGATATTGACTAGTAGCAATACTGAATGGTTAGTCAGAAGGTTCACTAGCTCCTGTGACAGAATTAGCCGTTACCTTCCTTTCTAGGTTTCGATGGTTTTGCATTGGGTATAGTCTTCTATGATTGGTTGAAATCATATCAATCAGTGATTTGTTCAAAACAGAAAACATGGGAAATGACGTGCCTTGGTCAGGCTTTAAGAAACCGAAAATCATCGTTATGGATAAAATTGGAACTAAGTTCGGTCTGCACCAAGTCGACTGAGCGTCCGGTCTGCATCAAGTGCAAAGGGAACTGATAGAAATCCGACGACTGACGAAACACGAAGTTTGCCCAGGGACATAAATAAAATAGTTGTACTGTTTATGCGTCTTAAATTCACAAACAACAGTTTTCATCTAACTTTGTGTAAAGAGGAACTTGTACTTCTTTCTATTTCGTGGTTTCAATGAATTTTGTCAATAACGGTGATTTTCGGTCCAAATCAAAATATCGAGGTTTCTTACGCAGATTTATGAATCGGTTCGGTGCTCAATTCTAGTACAAATTGGGTTTTATTTTGCCTGAAATAAATTAATGTTAAATAAGTTTGAAGTTGACCTAATTCGTTGGTGTCATAAGTTTGGAGGATGATGATAACCTGCTCAGTATATTACCTATTATTGCCTGGTAAGCTTAGGAATAGTTTTTCATAATAGTTTTAGTTTTTTTAGTTTTTTTTACGGTTGATTGAAATGACTTCAACTGGAAATTAAAGGTTACCAATTAAAGATTAAATTACCAATTGAAGGTAGATTACCAGTTCAGTTTCATGGCTTAGTCTTTTCTTCTTGTTCATAACTTAGTCTTCTCGAATTAGCTTTCTTTTGAGTGTCTTCTAGAAAAGCTCTAGATTATTATACTAGCACAAGACAGAATTCTGTGGTAATAGGCGCGGGACGCCTTTTCCCTTCAATGGGACCATGAAGGCTTGTTAGATTAGATAAGATTATACTCTGTATTTACTCTTCTCCAAACTCAAAGATGACGTGATCCAGCCACCAATAAACACAGTGGCCCACTAATACATCGCTAGACGCATTTCCTCATACTTCCAGTCTATTATTGGGCCTGGATGTCAGCCAGACTGTGCATTGAACTGGACTCACTTTCACTGAAACTTTATATTTGTAATGATGATGTTTGTGGAGTATTTAGTGTCATACGTTGTACATTGACACGCTCTATTAGGCTCATATAAGTCGCTGAATGTGTTTTAGTTTTGTGTGTGTGAATGTATTATACTATCATAATAATGAAATTGTAAACTAGACATATTATGGGTATATCCTAAAGGTATTACACGATCATTTGTGTTATATTATACAACCTTAGTTTTTGTTTACCCTAAACCTCTTAAGGGGTCATTGTACTCATTATTATGAACAACTTTCACTATGGGTCCAACGCTGAAATCGCGTAAAAAAATTCAGCTGTTCCCTACATTTCGACGAGATATACGAACATAAATTTGGTCATAAGGTTGTATACCCATCTACGAAGCTCACAAATTACCAATAATTATGTATTTTTTATCATCTTTGATCGGAAATCTATGATCATAGATATGATAATGTAATACCCACTTTACAGCGCATTTTTGTTATCTAAAAAGTTGGAAGGAAAGAGGAGGCGGAGTTGGTTGGAAGTTGGTTTCACATATCAATCTAATAACTTTGTAGGTATTAGGAAGCACTGGGTCGGTCGTTGTGGCGATGCTTGGGGTAGGCCTATCTCCAGCAGTGGAGGTCATTCGATTGAGTTGATGATTATGTGGATTATGAAAATTTTTGCTTATTTTAAAGTCGATCAGATTCTTTAGACACGATTTGTTCAAAACGTTGTGTCTTTGAGCGCTATATTGTTTTTGATCTACTCACAATATAGATATTATATTTCCAGGTGATCATAATATGTTGCATATTTATGTTAGTAACTGTCAGGAATTGATAGTTCGAAAGCTTTCATCTATTTCTTGGTGATTGCAGTTATTCATTTTGTCAGAAGCTGCCTGATCATTACGTCATTTTAAATTAAGAAGAAATTATTCTGCCACAGACAAAATCATAAACACATAAGAATTTCATTTCTCTATTCAAGCTTCATAGGAAAGTTGGAATATCTTCAATCTACAAGATGGACTACAACATAATATTTAAATCATAATCAAGATAATAATCTCAGAACACAAACTGCTCAATCATAGTTTCCTAATTTACTATCAACTCTATCACTTTCTCTTAAGACTGAAATTGCAATGAGAGTGCAAATATTTTAACTAGCCTTTGTTGGTAATGGCTTAATTGGATGTATTCTCACGTGTTGTAAAATTTTCGCGATGCCATCGACTTAGATACTGTTCTATTTTACGGTCTTTCATATTTTACTCAATATAGAAGAAATACAGGAGAATTATCAAAGAATAATGCACTTTAAACCTTTGAGTTAAGGTACAGTTTTCTGCGTAGATGGCCTAAATAATATGAAAATGATACTTGATTTTGCAAAACTGTCGTACTTTTGTTTAACGACATTTCTACAATGTAACGTTTTTCAATTTAAAAGAAATTACAGCAGAATGATCAATTAAAATACACAATGAAATAAAAAGCTTCAAAAAAACACGCACAAAAATTCGAGCCAAGTTCGTCGCTTATTTTCTTTTTACGCAATTTTATTTTTAGAACGGATTAATCGTTTTTCTTTTGTTTTTCAAAATCTAACCAATCATTCTTCTTCTTCCCCAGATTTCCGACATCGTGATTGGTCAGGAAGCTAACGTGACAGCCCGTGAAGCACTATTGAGCTGGGCTCGACGCTCCACTGCTAAGTATCCTGGCGTTAGGGTCGCAGACTTCACGTCATCTTGGCGCGACGGTCTGGCCTTCAATGCGCTCATACACAGGAACCGTCCTGATCTGATAGACTGGCGTAATATCAGGTAATTGTTTGTTATATTTATAGCCCTATGAGATCTTGAATATCCATGTAGCCTTTGATTTTAATGGCAGCGGCTACAATTCCTATAAAATTAATGGGAAAGTTAGTATTAGAAACCATTTCCAAAATGCTCTCATAGGAGTTTTGAACATTCATTCACTAAACGAACCAACGGATTTTACGGTTTATGACTGCAGCATCAATCGACTTGAGGCGAAACTATTATTTCACACCAGTTTAGTAAGCAATTGGACCCTGTTAAGTAGAAAAGATCCACGCATAGTGTAATGAAACGTTGGTTGGATCTTTTCTGCATAACAGGGTCCAATTTAGCTTGAGAGCTAGGTAATTTGCTATTTACTCGTCGACGTCAAACTAATGACACGAAGATTTTATTACTACCTACCTTAATTTTTATTTCATAGGTCAAGACAAGTCCGAGAGCGTTTGGAGACAGCCTTCCACGTAGTCGAGAAGGAGTATGGAGTTACCAGACTACTGGACCCCGAAGGTGAGTTACATAAGCCTTCCACCTATATAATACCTGCCAGCCAGTTACGACTCTACTGCACATTGCCTTAAGGTTTAAATTACAATGATGTTACAATGATTGCTTGTGACCGTCTAACTGTAGGGCAAAGACCTCTTCTCATAGTGATCGGGGCCCTACTCTCTAAGTCCGTCAACGAAGAAACTGGATCGTCCGAAAGTTGTTCGAAACTTCCGAGCGAACCCTGGACAGGCAAAAACATCGGGATCATGTTCTCATTCATATTAGGTCGCGCCCCAATCTAATGTTATGTGCTTAGGAGCCTAATCCGTATCACTCGCCCGTAACTTGGGTCAAAACTGCGGATTTCGGGTTTAGGCCGCGCGCACTATGGACGCGTTTTCGTGCGAATTTCACTCGTGCGAACACCTACGAACACGCACGAACGATCCCGATCTTCCAAGTACTGGTGCAGACTGGGTGCGATTTAGTCGTATACTTACATGGTTCCGACGTCCGAAAACAATCCGAACTTGTTGGGATTTGTCGTGCGGTCAATGCGATATCACCGTAACAAATAGGTATTTGACGGAGAAAAACGTATTCAGTGTGCGCACTCAATTCGTACCATCACTTCAAGGAAAACGCCATATTGATCACTACGCTAGGTCACTGCCTGATGGCGATTTCAGTCATTCATTATACGGAATTATGATATTGACGAAGAGTGTAACTCGATAAGAGTTAGTTGAATGTCCTTTTGTCATTGTTCACAATAGGTCAATTAAGTAATTCAATATCTCAGATACGTTATGTTGTTGTTAACTTTAATTTGAATGCTTTTTTTTTCTTAAGAACTTCGTAATACGATGATTTTAATACCATAAAGTTTTGTTGTTTGTCTATTTGAGCACGAGTTTTCGAACAACAGGAAAAAGATTGGCGGAAACATGAGCATAGATTTGTAGTTAAATTTTCGTGACGATCCGTCATCGATAAAAATATATTAAAACTTTCAGAAACAATAAGAAAGTATTCTTATGAGAGAATTAAACCAGACTCCGCATCGAACTTGGCTGTCATTTTTTACACACATAAACATCCCATGCAAAGTCCGGTCACGGGTAATAAAACGCGATAATGTTTGCGGATCGAATGATTCGCGCCAATGCGTAACGTTCGCCTGCTAGTGGGAACTAAACGCGCCGTGACTTAGTTTGTAGTATTGTACTACTCTGTATTAGTGAGTTATCGGTATGTTAGAAAATACAAGGTGTAATTGAAATAACAGAAAAATCATTGTATCATCATTATGAACAACATTTACTGTGGGACTACGTGAAATCACGTAAAAAAGCTACAGGTGAAGTGAGCTGTCAATAGTGTCAATCCCTGTGGAATGACAGCTCACTCCACGCTCACTTCACCTAAGTTTTCACGGTGAGATGGTTACAGAATAGCACTGCTGTTCTCTACATTTTGTCGAGTCTAGCCAACATAAATGTATAAATAAGTAAATCATATATTTTGAAAAAAACACTTGCACACTTTTTAAAGTGCCTTTCTACCTATAGTACACGTGTCTCGGAAAGCACGTTAAGCCGTTGGTCCCGGCTGTCGTTCGTGGATCTTTGACAGTCGTTACGGGTCGTCAGAAACCCGAAAGTCTGACAACCAGTCTTACCAAGGGGTATCGTATTACCGAGTTACTGGGTAAACAGTACACAGTGTAAAATACTGGTATTCAGCTACATCCGGTTAGAATGGAAGGCGACCCCAATATAGATGGGAAAAGGCTAGGCAGATTGACTTGCACACCTTTTATAAACCGGCCACACTGGGTGAGTCATTACACCATTATCTCTTCTGAAATGAAGCAGTTGATTTAAATAGTCTAAATTTCCTCATTATCTGTGAGTGACAGAAAGAAAAGTATAGTAAAAATTATCGAGTTACATAAATCAATTTAAAGAGATTCCTCTCTCACTAAGTTTCGCGGTATTTTCAAACGATACTAAAAACACAAGAATCGTTTAAATCCAATTAAAGCTTCGTAACAGTACCCGCATGGGTGAAGGTACTGTAGTAATTCTCAGAGCATCGTAATTAGTTAGTAATTACTGACCATAATTGGACGGCAACATTCTTGATTATGTCAACTAGGAAAATATGAGTGTGTTGACTTTACCTGGGATAGTATTTATTTGGTCACTTTCAAAGAGATTTGAGGGTTATTAATGTTCATAAAATAAACCAACCCTAAAATAAATAAACCCTATTACAATAGATATAGAAGGGGTAGGCTCCGTATAATCTATTAAATATAAAAGCGTTTAGTTAGAAAAGGTCTTTCAGATTCATGAGTCCTTACTACAGTGACCATGTTTGATGTGACCTCAAAGGTCACATTCAGCACGAACTAGCATTTATTATAAATACAAATATTCATTCCATCAATCGAATTTTCACTGTTAATATTTATTTCCTAATCTTATTAACCGATTTAACAAAATTCGGAAGTTGTCAATCCAACGCATTATTGGAACGAAGGAGACTCCTACGTAGGAGTTGACCGGTAGAAATCGTCACCGAAGGAAAAAGCGTTATGCCCCTCCATGCGACTTTCTCTCTCTCTCTCTCAATACTCAAGACTCAATTCTTTATTGCATTCCATATGTATTACATAGATGGTTTAATAAGTAAGAGATCAATATGGAACCTGTCGGGCACAGCAAAATAAGGAGAGAGGAAGAAGGCTAAGCAGTAATTCAATATTATCATTATTTTATTTATATTTATTATTTTCTCTCTCTGTCTCTTTCTATTAAATACAAGTTTGTGTGTGCGTATCGAGATTCGAGCAGACGAGCATCGTGCGCACCCGGTTTAAAAAAAAAATGAAAACTTCTTTACGCAGTTTGAGCGATTTTTGGTAGAGGGTATTATGGATTGGCGTCACCGACGCGCCGTAGTGCTTTACTATAGAATATAGATGGCGCTAATACCAGTTTTTTTTTAGTTTTCTCTTCTGGCAGTTTTTAATTTCGTTAATCTCAAACGTTGTTAATTTATTTCATTGTGTCTGTTATTTAATTCATAATATATAACGAAATGAACTTTATTCCAACCGGTGTCCAACGACACATCTCGTATTATGTTCCTGGCCATTCTTTTCAGACTAGCCGCATAGTAACAAACCCAATTATACCCAATAGATTCTGATCACGAATTGAATCAAAGTCTAGCAGACTAGTAGAGTATTAAATTATTAGCCGATACAATTGGCAGGTCGCAGTTCACATTCAATTGAAGTGGTTTACGATGTATTGTTCACGATTCGGCCGGACAAGTGTAGGTGATCTGTGACGTTAGCCAGTGTTTATGGCTTTATGGTTTGAGTTGGCAGGTGATTGCACTGTTGTCTTGATTGACGAGGTAGAGAGAGCCAAGTTCTTGAATAAATTTTGAAATTGAAAAAATACGGGAGATGGTCTGCGAATGTTATTTTTTATGAACATTATAGATTTAAAAAAGCCTTTATTAAAATATTAGATGATGAGGACTTAAAAAAAAAACATGTTCTAACCAGTATTTGCATACTTATTAGATAATTTTCATCTTTGAACCTCGTCTTACTCTTGCCTGTATACCAATTTATTTGGGGTCGGTATATGTCTTTTTCTTCAATACTTCTCTATAAGTATAGGATCTGCACAGGAACGACCTTCACCCATCAGTTTAATGGATGAAAAGTATTTAAAATCAAATTTAGTATGTTACAAAATATATCGCGAGTGGGTTGGCTAAAAAATTCCGGGTCAGACAGTGATAAAAAAACCATAAATTACTTTTTTTTAAACATTGCAAGATATACACCAATTGAAAGAGCTTTTCAAGGGGAATCTTTGCTACTAACTCCACTTTTGCCAATTTTTAGTCAATTCAGAGTTAATGACCAAAGTTTAGGAATGTTCTTGGCGCCCAATAGTCTTAAGTGATATATCAACAGATAGTGCTTTTTAAGAAAAACATTTGTTACTAAAACGAATTAATTTTTAAACGAAAAGTGCAATTTAATTTAATTTAATTTTTAATTTTTATTAATCATAGTCTGGCCAAGAATTTTTAGATAACCCACTCGCGATATATTTTCTAATAGTTATACAAAATTTGATATAAAATACTTTTCACCCATTAAAAAGATGGGTGAAGGTCGTCCCTCTGGTCGACCATAGTAGATGTTACAATTATTCGGTTCATATAATAGTATAATCAGTTCAGAATTTACACACCGTGTTAATTATTTAGAAACAGCTATAATTTTTTTGATGAAGTTTTAATGAATCGCAAGTCCATAAAAGGTCCCAGGCCGTTCTGCTTATTATCTCAATTGATTGTTTCTAAATAACATTTTAATAATAATACTTGAGGCACCTTCGAAGTAAAACAGTGACAAACAAAAGAATAATTACATTTCAAAGCCGGTGCAGCTTGGCGTGGATAATCGGTGCAGCCTTGAGTGTGCGATTTTATTGTGCGATTGTCGAGTCGTTGTGCGACTAATTGCTATAATTTTGTAAGTTTGCGAGTTGTTCGTGTGTCTAGTTTTAATTAGGACGTAGGTTTTAGTAGGATTATTAATGCTTTGTGAAGTTTTCGACTGGTCGCTACTTTTGTGAACTTGCTATAGGGCCAAACCGATTTGCTGGCATACCTATGTATACTAATGTATACCACGGTGGCATGGCATACCTCGATGGATAACATCGGCATACCTCGATGTAACCTTCTAAAGAGAGCTTGAATGAATTTATGGAAGTATTGTTTACTCATCCTCCATAGAAAAGGGAGTATCCTCTGACCAGACTAGTGTCATGTCTGGTGGGCAACTGCCCGACGATTGATGTCGGGAAGTTATATATATGCTGATCGCGCGGTAAACCCTGCTTGCGCGATGCAAGATTTTCGCGTGACGTCAGTGCGATGCGTAGTTCGCATGTGGCGATGTAGACGCCGCCACAAACTCAAAAACGACTGTTGTATTTTGGTCTTAGGATTAACCAGTCAGTAAAGTCAGTGTTTATTAAATATGTTGAGGACTTGATGCTCTTTAGGTGCAAGATGGTATTTCAACTGATTCTTATTCTTCTCTTCCTCTCCTCAGATGTGGACACCCACGAGCCCGACGAGAAGTCACTCATCACGTACATCTCGTCTCTCTACGAGACGTTCCCGGAGCCGCCGACCGTGCACCCGCTGTTCGACGCCGAGTCGCAGCGCCGCGCCGCCGCTTATACAGAGCAGGCCGCGCTGCACCGCGCCTGGCTACACGAGAAGTGCGCCCTCATGCAGGTAGGCAGCCTCCTAGCAACCACTCGTAGGTCTAGACGACTACAAGACGATTCCAGACCACAGAACCAGTCGAAGTGGCGATGCTTTAGGGCAGTTGACGTCTTTCAGTAATGAAATGCATTGCGCAATTAAAACGTAACCTTGCCAACTTTGACTAAATATTAGTAGCATGTGTAAGGTACCATCGAAGAAGTTCATATCTAACCACCGTAAGGACTATTCTTGCTTGCAGCGCTCGGCGTCTATAGAACCGGGCTGGTAACAGATGTGGTCATCGTGTTCACGGGATTTTGTTTTGAAACTGGTTAGATATGAACTTCTTTGATGGTACGTCACGAGAAGCTTTTTAATTTTGTAAACAAAGGACGTTTACTAAGTTAGGTAGCGAAACAAATAATCCCAAATCCAATCAACTCAAAGTAACATACGTGTAATACGAAACTAACGAGTAATTTCACTTGGTCGGGTTATATTTTAGCGATATAAAGCGCTGTCATCTAATGGATCAAGATTATTTGTTGTTGATTGAATCGTCGCTACGTAACTTAGTAGAAGTTCTTTGTTTAAAAACTTTATAGGTTCTCGAGACGGGGACTTTAGTAGTGATCATTTAAAAGACTAAACTGAACTAATGAACATTTGCCGTGATTTGGTTTAAGAAATTAGTGTTAGACTAGCTACAACAAAGTTATTGCAGCAGGGCAGCACGAACTTGTTCAAGAGTAACATAACTTGTGTTACTCTTTGTAGATTCTTGCAAGAGTAATATTTCCAATTTGCAACTTCTGAGCACTAACTACTTACTGTTCAGAATACTTACGGAAATAACATTTATAGTACAATTACAAATTTTTAATATCATTAAATTTTTGGTGCATGATATATTTTATTACTGTTTTAAATTTAAGCAATAAAGAAATACAAGATACATCATATTTTGGTTCATTTAAATGGACCAAAAGTATTATAGTCTCAGGCCCGCTGGCATCACAATTACTAAATACAATTAGCACTAAACGAATCGAATTTTCTATTTCTGTCAATTGTTTGAAGTTGACGGAGATCGTATGATGTTAAATTTCAAATGTATGTAGCGCTAAATATATTGATTGATTTTAGGTGCAAGCGGGCCTTAATCTTGTTGTTAGGTAACAGCGTAGTACAGGCCTTAGAGTACCATATTAAATCTTCTTTCTTTCTTCTAGGACCGTGCTTTCCCGTCAACTTTGATCGAAATGAAGAAGCTGCTCAGTGAGAGCACGCGGTTCCGCCAAGAAGAGGTGCCGCTCAGACAGAGGGAGAAACAGAAACTGTTCCATCATTACAGGGAATTAGAGGTATGGAATAAAAAGCCTGCTTCTTACAGTAAAAACAAACACATGCCTTTTTCAGACAATTTGATAGGCAAAAGCTATAGGACGCCTCGAGCCATGATCCAAACACACTCGTATGTACACAAATGTAACGTATGGAAAGTTATACAAATGCTGATCGCGCGGTAAACTCTGCTTGCGCGATGCAGGACTTCGAGTGACGTCAGTGTGATGCGTAGTTCCTATGCGGCGATGTAGATGCCGCCGCATTCTAAACTCAAGTTTATTTTTGTATACTCATCAAAAACGAAATCTTTTCACAGAAATACTTCGAATCGGTGGGCGAGTGCGACATCGAGCCGACCTTACGACCAGACGCGTTAGAACAGGCGTGGTCTCGACTGCTGATGGCGCAGCAGGAGCGAGAGCGGGACCTGACCGATGAGATACGGCGACTGGAGCGACTGCAGCGACTCGCTGAGAAGTTACACAGGTATGGACTACTGCTGGTATAAAAACAGGCATATATGTACTAAGTACTTGTAGTTCAAAGGGAACAACCATAAGGGAAAACTAGTAATTTCTACTGAAACATAATAGACGACGTATATTTAGTAACCTAATCCGCGTAACTGTTCTTAAAGAGTCATAAAGAACCCTGTAAGAAATCGACACGTGTTTCACCTCTCAACGAGGCATCCTCAGGATGACGATTGACTTGATGCGAACTCGGACCCGACGTGTGGACACGTCAAGCGTCGAGCTACTAAATAAACTACTACTACTCTGTTACTAAATATACGTCGTCTATTGTATTTTATAATGGATTTCTTCAAAGTCACGCCTGAGTCAATTAACTATTTCTACTGAAGTTTGCTGATGGCGTTTCTTCATACTTTGACCACGTACTGAAGACTTTTTCTTTGGACAAACATGATCCTTAACGTGTCAAAATCATAGGACAGCATGGAGAATCAGAATGTTGATCGCAGAAAACTATTTATTATTTATTTAAACTTTCACACTCAAAAAAGTACAAAGGCGGACTTAATGCCTTAGGCATTCTCTACCAGTCAACTAAGGGTGGTGAAGAGATTACATGGCAGGTGCTCAATTCGAGAGGAACAAAGGAAAAATTAAAAAAACTACTACCACTACGAACTATTGAGCTTAAGATTCTGCTGCTCATCGTTGGGATTAAGGTCCTGATTCATCTCTTTACCCTCAAAAGATAATTGTTTGGTTACTGGCTAATACTTGGCCCCGTTACTTGGAACCAGTCCTACAACCATTTCGGTTATTTCACCAGATAAAACCATTTAGACATATTGATAGCCAAACCACCATGTTCTAAATGACTTATCAACAATTTCTTCACCAGGGATATAAAACAAACGGAAGCCGGCCTCGACAGCGTAGAGCGCCACATCGAGAGTGAGATCCGTCGCGTAGAGCGCGGCGTGCACCCGGCAGACGCCAAGCTGGCCGTCGAACAGATCGAGCAGGAGCTGCGGGCCATGGAGCACACCATCCAGGAGATGTTCCAGGACTGCCACGTGCTGAGGGAAGGAAGATATCCTCAGGCCGCTGATTTACATCGACGGTTAGTACTTTGTGTCCTTTTTGTGATGATGAAGATGATCCATCTCCCATGATCTTTTCTACTGGAATCGTAATTTTTTTTGGAATCTAAAGCAGTCTATATCAGTCACGGGTTTATAAACTGTCTCTATCCAAAAAATCAAGACCATATTTGGCTCAATTGGTACGTGAAGAAAGACCAAACAAACACTTTTGCCTTGAAATAAAGTATTTTTGCAAAAAGATAAATTACAGTTTGGATGTTAATAGGTTTGGTATGCTTCAGTTTTTTCGCACAGCTAGGCAGTTAAGATATTATCATTCTACTTTTGTACAGCAAAATAATAATGCTTTTTAAAATAAATACCCAGAGATAACAACTTAGTGCGGATTTAACCAATGAAATTGAACGCGTTCAGCACCTGTCAGTGTACAATATTCCATAACAATTTTGACACTGACAGCTCTTGAACGCGTTTTAGAAATGCTGATCGCGTTCAATTTCGTTGGTGAAATCAGCCCTTAATCTGTCACCGCTTCCAAAGGGTCAAAAATGATAAATATGAGCAAAAATACCAGATTTTTAGCACTAACTAATAAAGTTCATTCCTCACAAAAAAAAACAACAGAATTTGTCAAGCCAGTTGCAGGAAACTAACATAAAAATTCGTCTTCCAGAGTCCAACAAGTCCACGACCGCTGGCTAAATGCCCGCCAATCCTTCACGGGACGCTTGGTCCCTCGATTATCTTCAGTCCGGATGCCGGTCCAACAGACCACGGTCCGGAGGGAGACGCGCACGGTGCTCGAGACACGGGTCCATGATGCGGATCCCAAGTTCCAGCAGCTTAGTGAAGCTACAAAGTGGTGCAAGGAGAAGCTGGTAAGTACATTTATACAAACTACAGTTTCAGCAATATCATTTGTAATTCTTTATCTGTCTACATCGGGCAGAGCTGTGGTGGCCCGGTGGTAACAGCCCCGACTTACGAATAATAGCTCGTGAGTTCGAACCCAAACAGGCGTAAATAATTTCTTCACCACTGATCTCAAAACGGTGAAGGAAAACATCGTGAGGAAAGCGGCATGTCCTAGAATAAAAAATTCAAAGACATGTGACATCTATCCAATGTATGTAGAAAGCTTTTGAGTCATTCAAACATGTCCAATTGTCTACCGACCTCAAAATTGTAATCTTTGACTAACCTGGTGTCAGAGTTTTTATGGGCCGACTTGGCTTCACATGCCATCGAGAAATATCTCTCAGGCATGCCGGTTACCTCACGATGTTTTCCTTCAACGTTTTTGAAGCAAGTGATAATCATACAATACGCACATGAATGCGAAAAGTCAGAGGTGCGTGCCTTGGGTTCGAACTCGAGACCTATGAATGACTTGGCAGTCCGACGGTCACACCATTATCACTGCTTAGCATTTCAAACTCATGTACTCATTTTCGTAACTTGTTTTCAGAAAAAACTCCACGAGTCAGACTACGGCTCGGACCTGCCGTCAGTGCAACATGAACTGGATAGGCATCAGAGGGAACACAAACAGATCGATCAGTTCCACGCTAAGGTGCGTTATAAACATTTATCCTCATTATACAATGAACAAAGAAGTTTCGATGCAGAGCTTCTTGCCCGTTCTTCTCCATAGGTATCTACTACGCTTTGGAATGGGCAACTAGCTTCACCTTTCTGACTGACCGACCTCTTGACAATTCAAAAGTGCCTGTAATAGGGATATTGGACCAAAAAAAATTTTTTGTTCCGCGGATAGGTAGATTATTAAAAAATATTGGACGCGTATTTTTTCTTATTTCACGTAATCAAAAGATTACGGCGATACATTGAGCAGGCAATGCGTTAAAATGTAGCATGACGTCACTGGCCGGTAGATTTTAAACTGACTTGTGACGTAGCGAGCCCCAATGTTTAATGCGTTTTATCTTAGAAACCATTTTTTATTAATTTGATGAAGCAAAAAATACGTGTCTAATATTTTTTTTCCCAGTCAACATCCCTATTGGTTTATTTGAAATAAATACTTTGAGTTTGAGTTTGAAGACACTCAGTCGACCGATAACCTAACGAATACTAAAGCAGCGCAATTACCTAAAAATATCAAATTTGTTGCAAAAGTTTAATTAAAGTCGACACTAAATTAATTTAACCGTAGTACGCAAAAGCATCAAACACATAGAAGTGGAACGAATTATTGATTTATTTTCGACTTTAAATCAACATCGGCAAGGTTCATATTTTTTTGAGACTTGGAACACGAATAGTTCTTTTCAAAAGCGGACGTAGATGTTTATTGAAATATCTAGTTGTCCTGATATTTACCATTTTATTCTTATTTCTCAGGTGGAACTATGCGTGCACAACCGTTCAAACTTCAGCGGAGAAGAACTGAACTTATACAACCAACATCTCAGTCAGCTACAGAAGTTGTATGCTGAACTGCTCTCAACCAGCACTAAACGGTAATATATCAACTTTTAATCAATAACTAACTTTACTTGTATAGAGATAGAATCTAATTTGTTATATTATAACAATTAGAAAAAAAAACTACTTCAAAACTGAGAAGTGTCCTTATTTGTATGTCTGTAAAGTCGAGATTATACTTTTATACGTCTTGACAATTTAGTTGAGTTGAGTTGCAACAGCAGAACCTTGACGACTCCTTGAAACGCGTCAGTTGAATATGAACGTTAAAACGACGAGAAATAAAGTTCAATTTAAACTTATTTTTGAACGATATTTCGTAGCTATTATAATAAAATTCATACATTATGATTTCCCTGACTTTAACATGTCAGTGAATTCCAAACTTTATTACCAACGAAATAAAGTTCAATTTAAAACTGTCATGTTTTGTTCTTATTTAAATTTCATTTTCTCCTCCACAGCATGTCAGACTTAGACGCCCTCCAAGACTTCCTCCAATCAGCGACTGCTGAACTGAACTGGCTGAACGAGAAGGAACAAGTAGAACTGTCCAGGGACTGGGCAGATCCTCACATCAACCTGCCGGCTGTACAGCACTATTATGAGGTATGGTAGTCGCGTGTAGGAATATAAGGTTTATTTAACTCCTTGTTTCCAATTGATCTTATTTCCTCTTAAACAAAATTCAACTTTATGCTAGTGTAAATAAAGTAGATTTTAGACTGACTAGTACTGTTGAAAAAGTCATAAAAAAAATACGAAGTTGTAACGCAAACTGAACCTTATGTGTAGGCTATACAGTTGTTTTTCCTAAAACTCGTGTTTGTTTACATGTTTGGCAAATACATTGCGAACGCAAATTAGGTTTACTCCTTTGAATTCGTTTAGTTGGATATATCTTGCTGTAATATTAATTATCATTGAGAATATTAAAAGTCAAAATTTTCTTCAGTTTGGTGGGTCGCCTTTCTAGCAGATAGGTTTTCGCCGTTTGCTAATAGTTGCAGATGTGGCCTGATAATATTACGCATTTAATTTGAGGCTATTTACACTCTTCTTTTTAATGTCAAACTTTAAAAGGAATATGCTCGAATAGAAGATAAATCAATCTTACGGCTATTCGTGCACTTTATCGGGATAGCCCGCGTTTTGAACTCCACCAGAGTCGTTATTCAGGAAATTGTAATGCGGAGAGGTATCGACCCAGTTACACGCATCTTAATTGCGTAACACTCTATCAATCATAATCTAATGATATCATTTTGAAGGATATTGCTAATCCATTGCTTCATATGTTCGAAATATTTGTCTGCTCAACAATATAAATAACGCAATGAATGTTGTTGAACTGTCTATGTGAAACAGAATGTGTTTGATCGTGTGCAATTGAGGTGCTGGTCATGCAACGATTCAATAAGAGAGCAAATATCAAAATAATTAATTTCCCATTTCCTTACCATTCCATTAGAAGCCATTATCATGTACAGTATACGACACAATTTAGATGTAGCATAAATTTGAAAATTTCCATTCATTCATTTCAATTTTACGAATGTATTTGGTTATATGACTTTGCAAGTTATTGCGTTTGCGTAAAGATCATTTTCACTTAAAGCAGTAATAAAGATTGGTGATTTTAACGGCGCACTCAGTTCGGATGATGATCGGTTTTACGAATTTTGCCGATGGTACATCTAAGTAGTGTATTTTACTTTAAGGTACCATTCCGTAGCCGACCACAAGTGACAACTGCCATGCTATTCTGTAAACATCTCACCGTGAAAACTTGGGTGAAGTGAGCTGTCAATAGTGTCAATCCCTGTGGAATGACAGCTCACTCCACGCTCACTTCACCTAAGTTTTCACGGTGAGATGGTTACAGAATAGCACTGCTGTAGGCGAAGTGTCGCCGCGACATAACTGGTTTCTATGAATTTCTATGAATTTCTATGTAGTACCTTCCGTAGCTAGCGACATTTCGCCTTCATATGGATACATAGAATTCAGTCGTGTCGCGGCGATACGTCGCCGTCGCTTGCAGTTGCCGCCTTTTTTTTTTGAGGGTGGGAAATTTTCAAATAACTTCTCCCGCTCTGGGCGAAGCGGGAGGGCGTGTCAGACTTTTACTGACTAAAACCCACCCGTGTTCCTTCCGTTGCCTGTGTGCGATGCCACGATATCCCTTTCGGACAAACTCGCAACCCCGGCAGGCATTGTCCCTTATGGACCCCGTCAGTTGGTGCTGACATCTCTTTGAGGCGCGCGTGGAACACAACGCGCCGTCGACCCGGGCCTGGTTGTCAGACTTTCGGGCTTCTGACGACCAGTAACGAATGACAGCCGGGACCAACGGCTTCACGCCTGCGGTCGGCTACGGAATGTTACCTTTAAGATGTTGTTTTACAATAAGTTCAAACAATTCGTTTGTTTACAAGCATTCGTTTGGAGATGATAGAGAGGTTGGTTTTACACGTTTATGTTATACATTGTTAAATTAATTTATGTTGGCGATTTTATTTTTTATGTGCTTCTTTATGATACGTGCATGTCGATGTTTAGTTACACTTTAAATGAAGAATATTTGAATAAATATCGTATGGTATAAGTTACCAAGTCATAGGTCACCTCCGACTTTTCGGATTCATGTGCGTATTGTATAATTACCACTTGCTTAAAAAACGGTGAAGGAAAACATCGTGAGGAAACCGGCCATGCCTGAAAGATTTCTCGACGGCATGTGAAGCCAAGTCAGAGGCCCATGGGCGGCTTTAATACTCTGACACCAGGTTAGTCACTAACCACACGAAAAGAAAATAAGTTATCAAAGTCGATTTTCAGAAGAATTTTATCTAGTATAGCATCCGCTAGCGGCTTCGCCCGCACGATGTCTTTATAAATTATAGCCTTTGTTACTCAGTGATAAATTGATAACATAGCATTCTACTGGTGAAAGAATTGTTTAAATCGGTCCAGTACTTTTTGAGTTTAATTCCAAACAAAAATACAAAAAAAATCTGTTTTATAATATTAGTATAGATGTTGGATGTAGGGGCTTGCAGACAAAGTTTTTCGCTAGTAGATTGTGGTAGTAACTATAAAATGCGTAAAGGCTAGTGCAGACCAGCGCGAGGCGACTCGAATAATGCAATTTCTAAGAAAACTTCACGGTATAACAATAACCGGTGTCACGTCGCGCTAGTCTGAACAAAGCTTAATGCTACGTAAAACACAGATAACTTAAGACAGGAGATATTTTTGGTGTCTAATCAATCATTACTTAAAATCAAATATAAAATTGGTTTTTCACCATCAAACAAGAGAAAGAGAAATTATCTAAATACATACACTTCATTTTACATCACACAATGCCAATATAAAATCACTCTTATGTACTCCCTACTAATAAGATTAATTTCTCCATAGCAACTGATGTCCTCCCTAGAGAAGAGAGAACTCCAGTTCAGCAACGTCATCGACCGTGGAGAAGCGCTCATCGCTCAACATCATCCCGCTACAAAGACTATTGAGTCACATCTGCAGGTTAGTTTATGTTTCCTTGTACAGAATTTGTTAAAAAGACTAATGAGTCTTTTATGAATCTTTTGTTTGTAAGTCATGAAATAGCAAGTATTTTTAAGCAAGTTGGTTATTAACTCAGTAGATTGGTTTCATTGGTTCATCTCAGTAACTTGGTTGGCCAAATCATCCCTTTCGAAGGCCATTCTCCCACGGGGTGACGGCAACTCAACCTAAACTGGTCGGCAACTGCGATGCAACTGATACTCTCACATAGCGCAACTCAAGCTGTATCAATTTTAGTCATTCAGACACCGTTTATACCATAACGCGCCAATTTTATGAAAAATTGCGTTGGTAACAACCGAGCGACCTGCACCTGACTGGTTGCGTCGCCGTTAACAACTAGTTTTCGACATGTTGTGTCGCGTGAGAACCATAGCCATAGAAATGTATGTGCTAACACGATTGGTTGCGTCGGCGTTGACAACTGTTTTTATGTTGGTTACCTCGTGTGAGAATGGCCTGAGTATTCCTTAATCTTAATATCCGTATTGCTTCTTAGGTGATGCAGTCTCAATGGGCGTGGGTACTTCAGCTGACTCTGTGTCTCGAAACACATCTCAAACACACCACACAGTACCACAACTTCTTCGAAGAGGTCAAGGAAGCTGAAAAATGGATTCAGAAGTAAGTAGTTCTGCTATAATGGTGCTGTAAATGAAAATGTTTCTTAAGTTGTGGGGAATAGTGTTCATATTGCAGTGTAATGACTCGGATTTGTTGTCAAAGTTTGAATTTAAATGTTATTGAGACATGTCAATAAAAATGTACTTTATGCTGTACGAAATAGGGATCTAAATGCAAGTTGTCACAAATCTCATTGTGGCTTGAATATAAATGTTTAATACCCGTACTTGTTACGTGTACCTAATCAAAGCGTCACCATATGTACGTCAATTTTGTCTGTTGCGCCACTTCTTCTTCCCAACTAAAGCACTAGGAAGTGGTGAAGGACGGGCGTTTTGGGCGACTGTCTTATGTAATTTTGACGTTCGAAAAGTGCTGATTCTCAGCCTAGTTGGAATAAATGACTTTTGAATTTGAATTGGCATAATCGATTTCGTAGAAAGTTGATTAATTAAATCGATAATAATTGACTTACTATCCTTCAACAAATCAAAATTCATGCGTTTAATATAATAAAATACTTGACAATTATAATTCAGTCACATAATTTCCGTTTTGGTCGAATTATGTATTTAAATTATAGTGTTAATTTGTATTATGTTGTAATTTATTTTATTGAAGTTTTTTTATTTTTTATTTTACTTTAATTTTCCAAGCAGCTTCTGTTCAATCCTTTTTTTGAAATGTAATAATTTCTGTATACAGTAGCAGTAATACCTTTCTGAAATACTTTTGTAAACCAACGTTGAATGTATATGCTATTGGTGTTCTTTAATACATAAATAAATATTTAAAATGTCTCACAAACAATATCAATTACTAACCTCCACCTCTTTTCCAGACGCGAAGAGGCTCTAAACACAACGTTCTCCCAATCTGAGTTCACTCTCGACCAGGGCGAGCGCTTACTGAAGGGCATGCAAGAACTGCGCGAAGAGCTCAACTCTCATGGAGGCCTGGTGTCTCGTCTGGTTGAAGACTCGCAGGAGATCCGCCCCGTGAAGCAACGGAGAGCCCCTATTACAAGGCCGCTAAGGGCGGAAACTGTTTGCGCTTATAAACATGCTAATGTAAGTGGCTTTGTAATAAGTGTTATGTAGTTCGAGATTTATGTAGATGTTGTTGTGGTCACTGAGAAACGTCATTCTAGTTTGGATTTTATGTCAATTTGTGGTAACGTTAATGTAGTATTCGGTGTCAAAAGGTACTTCTTTTGCAAATGAAAGTTGCTAAATTGTTCGTTCGCTTCATTAGTTGTCAAAGTATTAGGCTTCTGTCAGTTTTTTTTTAAATCCTGAAGTTTAATGAGAACTGAACTAGTATTGGTCTGAGTATTTTTATTTTGTCGCGACTTGTTTTAAGGCTACTTAAAATAACAATCAATCTGCCTAGCCTTTTCCCAACTATGTTGGGGTCGGCTTCCAGTCTAATCGGACGCAGCTGAATACCAGTATTTTACATGGAGCGACTGTCTATCTGACCTCTACAACCCAGTAACTAGGTAATACGATATCCCTTGGTAAGACTGGTGTCTGACTTACGGGCTTCTGACGACTCTTAACGACTGTCAAAGATCCACGAATGACAGCCAGGACCAACGGCTTAACGTGCTTTCCGAGGCACGGAGGAGTTTCGGTATGTAACGATGGTCACCCATCCACGGACCAATCCCGCCAAGCGTAGCTTAACCTGATGGATCGACCCATGCGGCTGTTATTACTTAGCCAAAAGCTCCTCAAAACAATAAAAATGAAAAAAACTGGGCTACTTATAAAATTCTCATACAGAAAAGAAATTTACCTAGACCCTCGGTTTAATTCCAGTAACATCACCGTTAGATTTGCGGAACAACTATTATCCAATTAGCCTTGCAGCTCCTAATATATTTTCGTCTCCCACAGGTGGCCATCGAGAAGGGCTCAGCAGTGACAGTGGTAGACAACTCCGGGCGCAGCCGCTGGCGCGTGCGCCTGGGCGGCGGCGCCGGCACCGACGTGCAGCTGCCGGGCGCCGTCGTGGCGCTGCCGCCTCCTTGTCAAGAGGCCATCGACTCCTCGGCCAGGCTGCGTAGCTCTTACGATAGGGTGAGTACCTTATGATCATCATCCCGCCCTTCTAATATAGAAAGAGAAAGAAGAAAAGGTTAATTTGTCAGAAACAAGTACATACAAAAAGATAAGTTATTCAAAGGAAAAATAAATAGTGCCTCATTTAATTAAAATCGTCGAACGGGCCTCGGCGAGTTGGCTTGAGCCCCTCGTACGCCTTCCAAAATCCCGGGACTCGAGAGTCTCGAGATATGTCTATGATAATAGCTAATAATAATGCATCATAATATTTAAGATGTGGCAGAGAACATTGAAATAAGTTTCTCTCATAATCATGCTGCGCAAGCACAAGAATGGCGCAGACCAAGTCAGAACCTCATCGTTCTTTAGTAGTCCATTGATTGTGAGTGCGTGAAGAGAAAATTGTAATAAGTTTCTCTCAAAAACGATTAGAAAAAATCATGCTGCGCAAGCGCAAGAATGGCGCAGATCAAGTCAGAACCTCATCGTTCTTTAGTAGTCCATTGATTAAGGCTTGCCTCCTTAACAATACGCAAGCAGTGAATGTACTTGACAACTCAAGGTTTTATCAATTTAATTTAGCAACGGTATCTCACACAAACTTGCATTAAAACAATCACCAATGTGACACTTTATCTACCCTATTAACCAATCCCAACATATTACAATAATATCACCGTTAAGTTAATGAATGATCAACAAATGATTATCAAAATATAAACAGTGTGCATTGCCCAGTATAACTATGATGTCAGCGCGATGCGTCTCCTAGACTTTTTGCAACTGCTTGTGTACTGTCCGGCTGTGGTTATATTGTATGTTTTTGTGAAGGTGATCCAATTATGGCAGAGGAAGCAACTGAGGATGCGGCAGAATATGATCTTCGCTACTATCAAGGTGGTGAAAGGATGGGATTTCCCTCAAGTGAGTATGATTTGCTATAATTCCTTACAAGCAAATTTTTTTTATGGTTTTTTTTTGGAACCCTGTTCGAATTGTATATTAATCCGTAACCATGCTTTTGTAAATTTGTCTGAAAGGACTATTTGATACCAAATTTTCAAACTTTAAAGAAAGAAAATACGTTTATTCGCGGTACACATGACGCCGCGAAAATAAACAATTTCGGGGAAAATATGCGTCACATCCACGCAAAACGGCCATCGCTCAGCATAATCCTGCGACCCTATGCGAGACAGAGCCCCAGCGCTGGTTGTCAGCGGCAGCCGGCGGGTTTAAGAAATAGTATTTTCCGTTATTGGGTTTTATCACAAATAGTACACTGAACTTATTTTTTTTTAAAGCCGAGTGTATTTAATCTGTTGAAAAATATATTGTCTAGTTACACAGTTGGTTATGCTTTTTATTATTCTGGTCAACCCATTACACCAGGACAGGACCAGGTGTTCCGAACCCAGGGGTAACACTTGTCTTTTTTTCTTCGGAGCCTATGAAATCGAAAATATTATTATTCAAGAAATAGTTTTAACCATCAAGGCACTTTTTCAGCAGCATAATAAAGTTTTTACAAAAACCGTTTTTTTTCTACCAGTTCGTTGCAATGGGCGCAGAACAGCGTCAAGCGATCCGTCGCGCGCTCAACGAAGACGCAGAGAAGTTGTTAGCAGAAGGAGACCCCGCCGACCCTCAGCTGAGGAGGCTGCGGCGAGAGATCGACGACGTCAACCGATTGTTCGACGAGTTCGAGAGGAGGGCGAGGGCTGAAGGTACGTGAATACCTTTTTGTTAGAATAAGACCATCCTAGACACCGTTCCCTAATTGGAAGAGAGATACATTTTTCGTCGATACATATAAGCACAAAACAAGGATATGCAGTAGAACAAGATACCCTTCCTTTCAGTGGTTACCTCTGTTCCACTTTGTAGTGAAGATCTTTTTATCAGACGACTATTATTTCTAGCTTTTTAGTCCCTACGACAGATAAAATAAATCCGTTAATAAAATTTTGATTTGGACGACTGTCTGTCGTTACGACACTGGTTTAGGAAAAAGGGTTTAATGTTTGTTTTTCAGAGTAAGAAAGTTTTTGTTATCTTCTCTATTTAGTGTCAGCAACAATCTAACACCAATTTTCGACTCGGCCGCCAAACATCGCAACCCTCTGGTTGTCGAGGCAGCTAACTATGTCCCCTCTACCATTAGTCAAATCCGCCGCCCGAGGCATATCCTCTTAGACCCAGATTACCCCATAACCGTCGTCCAGGAGAGCATTAGGGCCACCAGTACAGTATACAAACACAGACGACACCCGTCTTATAGACCTCGCCGTCGAGGTCTACCGCGACCCTCCCGAGTAAACGATACTCCCCCCCGACCCTTGCTCGAAGATGCGCCAGCCCGCGTCGACGCTGAGCCTGTAGTCTTAAATTCCCCTATAAATAATAACTTATCCTTGATCCAGTCTGTCCCATCTTGCTGTCCTCCCCTCAGCGACGCCCTAAGCCGATGTTCGTGCCCCAAAGGGGGTGCCCTTAGCGAGCGTTCGCCTAGTATTCATTTAGAATAGTTTATGCCCCTGGCTGGAGGCTTTGAGTGTAGAAGCTTAAGGCAGCCATAAGAAAAACCCGGTTAAGCAGCTACGACCTTAGTGGTCAACTGCGAGATGCCCTAGTAACAAAAAAAAGAAAATAACACCAACACAATATTTCTATTCTGCGAGAAAAATAATGAACCAAAAACATTTTCTATTTGTCGCCGGCACAATCGTTAGAGCAACTGTCACCCACTGTCATGTCAAATATAAAGGAACTAAGCCGCAAAAACATATAATTATAGACATAAGATTGTTATCGAAGCAATTCTTGATAACAAACTATGTCCTTCAGAACACTTCAATTAATCTTTATTGTTTAATACATCATTACATACGTATCATACACAACAAATTACGGTACTCGTGCGTAAATATGACACATGGAGCTTTAGAAAGAGACAATCACATAGGTACGAGTGAACCCACGTCCGCACGGCCAATTTTTTCTCGCGCACACGATTTTCAACCCTCGGTGTTGAACCGACCATTGAGAATCCAACAGAATGCATCCGTATTGAGGCGCTGTCAAAAAATTGGCTGTTGGATTTTCAACTTTCGGCGCTAAGCACTACGTTGAAAATGCAGTACGCGATAAAAACATCGCCAGTGGGTACGAGGGCTGGCAGAGGTGACGCTCCGCAAAACCGATTTTATTCTCAAATTCGATGTGCAATATTTACGCCTGGCCACTGTAAACGAATGATTCGTACCACCTAATTAATCACTTAGAAAAAATAAACTTTTTATTGGTCTAATTGAATAATAGCGGTTTGAAACTCGGGCGGTGAGAATTAAGATTTATATCGTAACGATATTTTTATTCCGTGATCGGTTAGGGTGACCTTAAAATAGAATAGAGAGATACAAGATAATTTTGGCAAGATATTTGAATAAATATATCGTCATAATTCCACTGCTAATATAAACATAGGCGATCCTGCCGTTTCCTGCTCCTGACCTTCGCATAGATAATTTTGGCAAAATATTTCAATTAAAATATTGTCATAATTCCACTGATTATGTAAACTTAGGCGTTACTGCCTTGGGTAGCTCGCCGTCCGATAGGGACCAGGCCCGGGTCGACGGCGCGTTGTTTTCCACGCGCGCCTCAAAGAGATGTCGGCACCAACTGACGGGGTCCGGAAGGGCCAATGCCTGCCAGGGTTGCGAGTTGTCCAAAAGGGATATCGCGACCCCGGCACACAGGCAACGGAAGGAACACGGGTGGTTTTTAGTCAGTAAAAGTCTGACACACGCCCTCACGCTCCGCGCAGAGCGGGAGAAGTTATTTCATAACTTGCCACTCTCAAAAAAAAAAAAGGCTCACTGCCTTTTACTGTTTCAACTTTCACTTATTTACTGCTTAATTTAGTTACCTGGCGAATATTTTCATACAAATTCTTCTGTTCCAAGGAATAGCAAAATCCTTCAAAATGATTCAGATTGTGATTGATCGGATACTACCCAAAAACTTCGAACTTTCCAGATGTACTCCTATTAGGTAATAATAACCCTTTAATTGTATCTACTAATACAATTAAGGTACAACGAATGCATTCTAAAGCAGGGACTGAAAGCGGTTACGATTAAAGGTTAAGATACCTCAAAAATATACCGGTACCGGTTTAAAATAAGGGTTGAGCTATACCGATACCTTTTTAAATAAAGGTTGGGCTAAACCGTTATTTAACCTTTACACGATTTCGGTACCGAAAAACATGTGAGACGACGCGGCGCGGGTGCGCGGGGGGTCGAACACATTAGAACGTATTTATGAAGGTTTAGGTACTGCTACCGATACATTTATAAAGGTATCGATTCTTCTACCGAAATATACCGGTATGCATTTCCAACCTTAAAATTCCGCTACTGAAAAAAAGAATGGTATCGAAATATTTTGGTAACCCTTATTTAACGGTATGACGTCATACCGAAATTTAAAGGTACCTTAATTTTTGGGAAATCCAGCCCCTGTTCTAAAGTACATCGGTTGAAATATAATTAAAAAGATCCTAGAAATAAAGTATTATGAGGGCTCTTGGCACTTAAGTCTTACCTTTAACGTACAACAATAAAGTATTGAGATAGAACACAATAGAACATTAGTGCCAACTTGTAACCTACCTGTAAATATACGAGTAATAGATATTCTGAAGGACCCATCCCAGTCACCGGGTGACTCCATGAATTGATAGGGAACGCCAAAGCTAGAAGATGTACTGTCTTTTTCTTACTTTGATTAGAAATTGGTTATACTAGAAAGTATAGTAAGTTCTTGGTCTTTTGATACGGAAAAAATTTTTTGTCGGTTTCATTTGGTGGAAAGTAAACTGAACTACCTAACAAAAACCAACACAGTATGATATACAGGAATGATAACATGTTTTTTTCCCGACTGCGGCGAAGCCAAAAAGGAGGGTTATGTGTTTGATCTGAATGCCGTAGTCAGAGGCAATAAATAGGTCTTCGTCTAAATTTAAGAAGATGCCTCTGACTACTTGAGATTGTTTATAGTATTAAGTGGGATTGGTGACAGATAAGGTCATCTTGTTTCCATCTTTTTTGAAGTTCACTTTTACGCAGTCAGGTTTTTTATTTTTTTTACTAACTGTTTTACCCGACTACGGCAAAGCCAAGAGAGGGTTATGATTTTAACAGACTATGTAGTTTCATCTGTTCCCTCATAACTCCTAAAGTACTCGTCGTTTTTTGACAAACCAGTTCTCGTTGGAAGCGTTATGTTATTCCGCAGTCGCATCGCTTTTCGTATCGAAGTCATACATAGTCTGTAGGATCTATGCTAGTAATTAAGTGTCCGTCTCCGGTTATATGAATACCGATGTTATTTTGGCACGATGTCGTATTTATTTATACCTTTTTAGTCAGCGTTTTGTTTTACTTTTTTTAAACTGGGACCTTAGGACCATTTTGGGTAGATACGTTCTACCCAAAATGGTCCTAAGGTCCCATCAGAATGCACTCTTACTTTCTTCAACATGACATATTAGTTATAAATAGATTGATGTCCATATTGTTTACTACACGTCGCGTGGCCACTAACCAGTCGCTCGATGTCCCGCCAACTGCTAGATAACGTAATTTATCTAGTGCTTGCACCTCGACACTTTGATTAAGAAGACGTTTTGATACTAGGCAATTTTTTTTTTCAAATTTCATTGCTGCTGGCTATTTGTTTGGATCTTTATTGGGATTCCTGTTTTCTCTCCGAATTAAAGTAAATACGTTTTGGCTAGTATTTATTGACGTTTTACACATAATATTTAAAAAAACTTAAATAATAATATGTACAAGTATATAAAAAGGAGGGAAAATAATTATAGGGCATACAAAAATCGCTGTGAACAAGAAAAGTGCCTAAAAGACTGTACTCTGTTACTGTGCATCATTCCCAAGATGAATGGCATGCTAGGAGTTACGTAAATAGCCAATGAGTGAGAGTTGACCAGCACTAGTCTACCACTCCAATCGATATATTCTGTTAATAGTCTTACCATGAAAGTGACGTGAGCTTGAAGTGAACTGTCAATAATATTGATCCCTAGCATCAGGTGCAATGATTGAGTCTTGACAGACCTTGGATCTTTGACAGTCGTACCGGGTCAGAAACCCAAAAGTCTGACAATCAGTCTCACCAAGGGGTATAGTATTACCCATTAACTGGATTGTAGACGTCAGATAGGCAGTCGCTCCATGTAAAATATTGGTATTCAGCTGCATCCGGTTAGACTGGAAGCCGACTGCACCATAGTTGGGAAAAGGCTATGCAGATGATGATGCGGTGAGATTTTTACAGAATAGACCGGCTGTACACGCCTCAACGGGGCAAGGTCATCCTAACTAGTCCTAACTAATGCGATAGTGAATTTGTTTGTTTGTTTATTACGCTTTCACGTTAATATGGCTTAACGGATTTGGATGAAATTTGTCACACGGGTAGACCATGACCTAGAATAGGACATAGGATACTTATAATCCCGGTAGTACGTTCCCGCACGCGGGCGAAGCTGCTGGCAAAAGCTAGTATAAAAATATATTAAATGTAAAATATTTATATGTAAACTCGATAAATCTGCTAGAACGATACAATGGTCCTTTACGATAATATTGCTAAATTACTAAAGTGCTTATAATTGGTGCTTTATAATTACAAGACCGTTTACTAAATTTATAATGTCCCGTTGACAGTAAGATATTTATTTGCACCTTGACAATATACTATGCAAAGGGTTTTGATACTTCGACTGAATAATAATTTGTTCGGGATTTTTTATTCTTTTATATGTACTTATAATAAAATATTAGGCATCTGTTTTCATTAACTTAAGATGCTATTTAGAAGGAAAACGCTTCACGAAGGCTCTATGAAGGGCATTTTATCTAAGTATCTAGCCAAGTAACTTGTGAACGCCTGGTTTCTGGGACGAAAATCAACACAAAAACTACACAATTTGTTTACAAATTGTCAACCCAATCGCATCACTTGACTTGCTTTTTATTTTGTCGCCTCGATAATTTTAACTCTTAGTCTTACACTATGAAAATAAATAAATACCGAAATCTAATTATTCCACAAATCCTCAAATCTTCAGTGAAGTATTAATAGAACATATTAGTACTCTTCACCGTATGATAGTCAGGGTAAAGTATCAAAACCGCCGATCCCGCAACACCTTAATAAAATCGACGTCTTACGACAAAGGACGAATCATCTCGGTCCTACGGGCTACGGGCACTCGCCGTCAGTCGCAATTAGTGAATCGTATGAACTGTACTAGTGTGTAGTATTGTTTGTAGAAAATAGATCGCGAATAATAGTAGTTCGTAGTGTTGTGTACATTGGATGTTCGGCGATTTTTGTGCATTTTTATCGATACATAGAAATAGTGCTCGATTTTTTTCGATTTGGAATTTAGAGAGATTTCACTTTATTTTTTTTATTAATTTATTTTTGTATCATCAAGTGTGCCTATTATAATTTTATACACAGTTATTGTTGGGTTATAATTTATATGTTTACGTCTTACGTATGTACTCTAAATGATCGTAGGCATTTATCATTTTTATTACTCATTGCAGTCATAAAAGTAATAGACAACTACAGTAAAAGCACTCGTGTATTTAGTGGCAAACAAGAGCAAATAAATAAAAACTTTTTATGTTTACCCATTAGGAACCTATCAGCCTTATATAGTTGCACCCTTTACATTCTCTTAAACGAATATTGGTTTATTTACAAGTTCCATGATATAACCCGCATACCACACGAGTTTAGCAATCGAATTCGCAAAACGTTTCGCACGTCATGAAAAAGTGCCTTTTGTCTTTTGCACCATTCTTTGGCTCTCATTGTTTTATTGTGGTCATCTCAGTATGTACTACCATCCTAGACATAATTTGATTTAAAAGAGTGTCCGTGGAGTTTCTTTTCCGTTTTTCTCCATAGGAACCTACTACGCTTTGGAATGGGCAACTAGCTTCATCTTTCAGACTGACCGACCCCTTGACAATTCAAAAGTGCCTTTAATTGGTTTATTTGAAATAAATGCTTTTGAGTTTGAGTTTGTATTATTTTCCACACAGCTCGTCTTTTTGGCCTGATCCTCTTCTACTTCTTCTTTCTCCTGGCTATTATCCCAGTTTATTTGGAGTCAGCCATCCTAGTACTTCTGCGCCGTACCGTACGGTTGTGTGTTGTCTCTTTTGTTGTGTTGCTCGTCATCATATCGTTTTTTATTGTTCGTAGCCAAGTTGCCAGATCCTAATCTTTAAAAAATTGGTGCATCGTCTCTTATCTGCTCACGTTGTGCAATGTTCCTGTTAGTATGACCTGCTACTATGTAGTTCAGTTTTGCAATGTTTATACCTACTGCAGATGCTAAGTCTGCTGACTAGTTTTCACAAAGACGCTTGGCGGGAATTATATTGATTCTGGCGAAGATTTTGTTTTCATAGAGTGGTATTCTTAAATAGTTACCTACCCACAGGCTATTTCGTCTTCTCTCTTCGACATTGACTTTTCTTTAACCCACATAGATTAATGAAGAAATGAAGATCTATTTGAAAAGTAGACGGTAAAATAGGCTTTCCTGAAGGTGCTCTATAAGTGTTTAGGAAGGTGCCGTTACTGTTGATATGGGCCGCGTAACTAAACTTGTGAAATTCCTATGAAAGCACAAATACATTGTTTTTAAGTACTTACTTAAAAACTACTAACACACATTACAATTCCTATTAAAATATATTGTAACCGTCCTTAATATTTTAATTACTCTAACAATAATGGCACAGTGCTCCAGTAATTGCCCAAATGATATGATACTGAATTCTATAATTAGTTCGCATTTTTCATACGCAAATCATATGCGATTCATCCTTGGTGTGTAACGTTCAGTTTTGAGACGGATGTCCGTATTTTGAATAATATTTTTCAGTTATTCGTTACTTCATTCGAATTGTTCAATTAACCTTTTTTTTTGTATATTTAGAGTTCGTTTAGTCAGTGAAGCTTTAGGAAAAAGGTTGGTCCTTTGTCCCTAAAGAAGGACCAAATATTTTCGTCAGATAAATCGATCTTACTTAGTAGGTACCTATTAAATGTCATTATGTAGTGTATGAACTGATTGTTTCTTTATAGTTCCTTGTTTAAATAATACTTCATTGTTTATAGACACATTATAAACAAGTGAAAAATGTTATATCCTGTGACTTTGTGAGGTGATTTGAGTAACATTAAATTAAAAGTGTTAAGTGCAAATTACAATGAAAAAAATAAAACGAATGTTCTCCTTCGGGAAAGGAGGTAATGTATTAGTGTAATTAACTCTCTTTTTATAAAACTATTAACTAATGACCCTGTTCTTTCTCATTTTCGATGCTACATTCGTAGCTCCATAAACTCGCACGCAATCTGAATAAATTGTTTTCTAGAAAAAAGCTTTTAATTCTGCTCTTAAATGATGGTCTAGAAACCTAATTGTATGTTGTAAATTGTATACAATTAAGCTTATTTATACCTTTTATTTTATCTTAATACAGACTTAAGATTTACTTCTTTGATGTTTTAGCGCATTGTTAACGCGTATTAAGCGACAACTATGCGCTTAAGCTTCAAAGAAATATTTTTTCTGACTATCTCGTTGGTCTAGTGGTCGCCAAGCGCTACTGCTCTGCATGAGGTCCTGGGTTCAATACTGTGGTCGGGGTGCTATCGGGTTTTTCAATCTGGATTGTCTCAGTAACAGCCCGGAATCTAGATTTGTGCCCGGTTGATGGCAATAGGCTCGCCCCCTGTTACATGCGACTTAAATATAACTGGCAAAATGTGGGAGTACTATAGATGCACCTCTGCCTAACCCTTTGAGAAATACAAGCGTGATGTTATGTTTTTTTTTTAATCAGTGTACACTTCTTTGGTCAGATTTTTCTTAAACTCACTGAGCGAAGGTAAACATGACATAAATACGTTAAACGCAAAATTTCCTAAATGACCTATTCGCCTCTAAGGACCAAATCCAAACAAGGACCAGTCCCTTCATCTATCCTGTCAAAAACACACGCACGGTAACATCTCGACATTCGCCTACTCCCAATTTACGATGATATCACTCACGCAATACTCATACTTGCCATCCAATTGTAACAACAGCTCGAGGTGTCGACCTTGCCTATAAGATATTTCACAAATGAATCAAAAGAACTCCCACTTTTTTAAAGAATGAAGACGTAATGAGCTTGGTTTTGATTTGCAAAGGCCCACGGTGTGTGATGTCATTTGTTTTAGATTGATGTACTTGGAGGTAAGAATTAGGAAAATCTTGTGAGGAAAGTTTTGAGTATGAATGTCGATGGCTATAAGAGTAGGGGAAGACCGAAAAAATGATGGATGGACTGTGTGTAAGATGATATGGTTAGAAAGGGGGTGACTACCGAGATGACGAATAAAAGAGAAGTGTGGAAGAGAAAAAGATGTTGCGCCGACCACAAATAAATTGGGTTAAGGGCAGGATAATGATGATGTACTTGGAGGTAAGATTGGTTCTATGACCGCTAGTTTTTGAGGTTTATGATAGTGAGCGATTGGCTGAGTTCATTCATTGACAGAAGGTACTTGTCAATAGATAGAAGAAAGTAGGTCTTTAGTAATGAGAAGAGATAACTTGTTGCATTTTGGTAATAAAGTTAATAAACTGATTATTGCTAATTTTGGTGTACAAAAAGCTTATTCTATCTATCCATCTAAAGTTGTTAAAACTTTCCACTTTCTTGCTAAAAGTAAATAATTCCTAGTAACTACGGTACCTATACGGTACGGTACGGCAGGGTGTTGCGGCGCAGCCTGGGAGAAGCCTGTGTCTATTCTGAACTCTGACAGGCTCAGTTGATTGACCTACGGTATGATAAGTTGTGACCGAAAATATTTTCAACTGTCATCCCAAAGTAATAATTAGTCAGTTTTTAAAAATAGTCAAACAAAGCAGCTTCAATAATTAGCACAAACGGTTGAGTAATCCAGTGTTCCGAGAAATCTCTTTTCCTACCAAATGATTCACACATGCTTTTAAAGCTTCGGAAGCCGTTCAAAGCTTCGCAAAACGGTTCGCGGATTCACTTAAAAGTATTTCAAATAAAGATTTTGATTGAAGTCACATGCTTTGACCCCCTGACCTCTAAATGGTCACTAACTAGAATCGCTATGAATCCCAAAAGTACCGTCAATTAATTTTTGTGTTTAATGATGTCATACTATTTTTGAACACTCGACGTTCAATTCGATTGACCTTGCGTGCTGAAATACAGGTTGTGACAGTTATCACTGCAATTCTCATAGACCTGGAGTGGGAGGTGTATAGCGTAGAAGAGAGCAGTAGGCTAAGTTCTGAATGAATAAGTTTGTTGAGTATGGTAATGGTAGTAGAAATATATGGTTATTTTATTTTATTTGGGAAAAAAAAACAGTTACACATAACAATATTATGGTATAGAACTTAAAACTAAAATGGGTGTATAAATGTGTAGCCAACAACATTTTTCACATAATATGCACCAGAAGTACACAAACAAGAGTAAACACAAACAGTCAAACGAATCAGTATGATATTTTTGTTCTAGTCGACCAAAGTAATTCGTTACAGTTTTTGTTCGTGCTAAACTATGTACTAGACAAGCTGTCTTACATTTTATACGTGTCGATAGAAACCTATTGATTTCATTAAGCCGTTATTCCGAACAAACTAGTGATTCATCGCTGGAGCTCGCGGTGCAAAAAAGTCTATGTATAATACTTTTCCCTCCCGAGGAAAAATATAATTAGATTACGAGATTATAATATTATTACAGACCGAACTATAAAACTCCAAGTTCCATTTGTGTAAAAATGATGCATATGAATAGGCAAAGCATTGATTCTTCGATCTTAGTTCACTGCGTAATTTTGACTAAAATTCGCTGTCGTCGCACTGTTTCGGACAGTCTGTGTTGTGTCATACCGCCGGTCTAGATCTCTTAGTTTCAGTAACACGAACGCGGTCAACTGTTCAACATTTTTCAGTACTTTTAATAAAATATTAAATGTATTTGAGGATCTATATTGTGTATGTTGAGAGGACCGTGGAACGAGTTGAGCGGCGGCGTCGGGAACCAGGTGCTTGCTGAAGCGTTTAATTGGTCTTTTGATACGGATTGAAATGACGTGAATCAGTGTTGGTGGTTTTGAGTGTAACATGCTTTTGCTTACTCTTTGAGAGGTTAAGCGTGAAGTTTGTATTATTTATGTTTGGAATATAGAGTTGTGTTTATGGTTTCTGTTTGTGAGTGAAGTGAGGTTAGAATCGTCGATATTTTATTGCAGCAATTGTTGTTGTGAAATGAAGCCTCATGATGTTTTTATAATTTTGCTACGCTGTTTCGTTGTTGACAAATTGCTGCGTAAAAATAATTGGTGCAATCAGTGTTGTTACAAAAATGAGCCTAAAACTGGGGTTACGCTATGAATCGTTTATAATCATCTCTTTTAGTGTCGTTAGTGGTAACTACAAAAAAGGCAAATTGCATGCGTGGCGTAGACAACTGAGCCGGAAAAAACACTGTATAGATGAGTGAATAAAAGAGAACTGACATCTTCCGTTCTTAATGATATCTTCAACGATAAACTTCCATTCATTAATTGCATATCATGATAGGTCAAGAAACAATGTCAGTTCATGAAGATATTCTGCAAATAACCATCTGATCTTACGAGTCATCCTGTATACTGTACATGGACTTGTTTACTTTCAATTAGTGAAAGAATTACTGTAATATTAAAGTTTGCATAAAGAATTAGCGATTCAAAGTACGGTTATTGTAGACACTTATGTTATGATGTAATGCTAGTGAATCTCTGTGAAACGATGCGATTCAAACATTGGTCTTTGGTTCCGCATAATAATGTTTCGACGAAATCGAGTTCAATGAGTTAGATGTTGTACTAGAGATATACTAAACTTATAAGTTCTTTCTTCTCTTACGAACACTTGATTTACTAATTCTACTACAATACATACAAAAAATTATATCATACTTAACAGTTTTAGGTCGCAATTATGGACGTCAAAAATCGTATTTTGATCTCTTTTTACCATCAGTCAAAAACATCGTATTAAGCATCCTTCATCTTCTTTCACAGAGGAATCGAAGAACGCCGCCCGCATTTTCACAGAACAGTCATCGAACCTTCTAGAACGTCTGGAAATTCTGGAGCGACAGCTTCATGAGAGGATAGCGAGCCACATTCCTCGTGACCTGGACACGTTGGAACACCTGGTGCTGCAGCATAAGGACTGGGAGAGCAGCGTACATACCCTGACCACCGATGTCGAGGAAGTGCAGACTACGTTCAGAGGTAAGACTTGGTCCTTGAATATTTGTAAGTAACTTTTTCATGCTATTTCGTGGCGATTCTGAAAAATTATAATTCCGTGGGCGGTACGAAATTAACGCTGTTGCTAATTCAATATTACTTAATCCAAATCAAAAAGGTTAAACAACATAAAACACGTCTTTTGCTCATTTATGTAAAACCATAGGACGCCACGTGTTACGATCAGACAAGAAGTTATGTAATTTTTTAGCTCCCGAGTCCCTACCCTAATAAATATTATATTTATCTCGACCGACTGATCCGACTGTATAAAACAAATATTGAAACAAAATATTATTTTTTATAGGCATCGCCCTCAAGACTCCCGCCATGAAGAAGAGCCTCGACAAAGTGATGGGCAAGTGGAACGACATGCAGTCCAAGAGTCAACTCTTTGTCGAAAGGTAAATGTTCTTGTTGTCTAGGTAATATTCATCGATGTTTGGAATAAGCACTTACTTTAGTTCAATGTATTGGTCCATTTGGTGAAAAAAATTACATCTTTATTTGTAAAATTGTAATGTAAAATTTATTTGTGAAGTACAAATTGTAATGTAATTTCAAAACGGTTCAATTAAATTGAAATTTTGATCCTTTAGGGCCATTTATCATCATCCATCAGCCAGTGCCGTCAGGACCATACGCTATGTTTAATAATGTTTTAGATTATCAATCTAATGAGTGTGTTTTGTGTGCAGGCTGAAGTTTGTCGAGATTGTAGTGAACAGCATGGAGGAGAACCACCAGACGATATCCGAGTTCGAGATCAAACTCGCGCAGTTCAACGACTTGCCCAACGATGTTGAGCTGCTGAAGGATGTAAGTATTTATTTATATATATTTATGTTATTTTATTTGTAGTAAGTATATTTTCTAGACAAATGAGAAAAATAAAAATATTTATTTTAAGAATGTGTAATTCTTTCTTTTTATTATTGACCATTGACTACTATTTCGTTAGTTCTTGTTTTAGATCCGCTTATAATTTTAGTCCTTATGACTAAACAGGACCAAAACCTGACGTTATTTCGGGAAAAAAATTACACATCGCTAATGATACGTATTTTATTTCCGAAATATATTTTTTTGTGAAAGTAGTCCTAAGTCTCCTTTCACTTACAAACAAGTTATCTAAACTAATATTATTATAAAGAGGACAGACTAGATTTTTTGAATATTTGCATATTTGTATGTTTGTAATGGATAAACTTAAAAAATACTAAAGCGATTTAATAAAATATTTCACCTATAGAAAGCTACATTATCAGCGAGTAACATAGGAGTATTTTATTTTTCAAAAAAAATTAGATCTCCCTGCGAGAATTGCAATAATGTATCCGGAGGTATCAAAAATTTGCCTATAAAGGTCATTAATTGGCGTGCGCTTGGAAAACTATTGATGACACATAACATTATGTACTACATGTTTATTATAGTACTCATCATTATCCCCAAAAAAGTCCGCGAGGCTATATGTCTAACTATTATAGTTAAGTCACAATAACCCTATTGTGTTCAAATCAGTCAATCAAAACACGGGTAGAATCGAAAGGTGATATTCATATCATGATATTAATCCATATCCAACTAAATAGTTACAATCGTAGTTGATTATCATCATGCTATGAACCTTAGGAGCCGAGCGAAAGTAAAAAGTTAGAAAGAACGCTAAGCGAAAACGAAGTAACAGCGCAGGCAGGCGATGCGAAGGAACAACAAATTTCACGCGGACGAAGTCGTGGGTAGAAGCTAGTATTTTACATTAAAAAAACGATTTATTTATTAAATAACAATTAGCCTTAGATTTACACAGTCGCCAATAACAAACTACCTATACATTTAGTCTTCAATTCTCAAACTCCTCCTTTACAATCAAACCTTCATTTTTTTCTACCAGATGCACGAAGACCTCCTCCGCATGCAAGTAGCAGTGAGCAAACAACAGATCCAAGTAGACCAGATGAATGATGACGCAGAGAACTGCCGCCGTCTAGTGGAGACGTCCAGGGCTGGTCTGCCGCACTCGTCGCTCCCGAGAGCAGGGAAGCATATTGACCTGGAGAGATTAGATAAGGAGGTTTCTCAGCTGAATAATAGGTGGAGTAATGTGTGCACTCAGTTGGCTGAGAGGTGAGAGAAATTACTCTATTTAATTATTTTTTATTATTTGACATTTTTTTTGTTTTGTTATATCATACAAAAATAAAAGGACAATTACTTACTAAAAATATCCTTCCTACAGACTCCGAAGCTGTGAAGCAGCGTACCAACTCCTGCGCAACTACAACGCTGGCTTAGAGAAAGAAGCCGAATGGATCGAAGATGCGTACAGCAAGCTGCAGGCACAGCCGCCTATCGAAGTCAGGCCTAAGGAACACTTCGAACCGACAAGGGTGAGAATTACAACACCAGGGCATTTTTTTAAACATTTATTTTGGTCTTTTAGTATCTTCAGTCTTTTTTAGGACGTCGAGATAAGAAGAAGGACATTTAGAAGGATACTTTCTACTAGGATTTTAGCATCGGAGTCTTATATAGAACACAGGGCTCGTCAAAGTCTGGATATTAGATTGATTTCAAATTGTCACTGGTTTTGGTAAATTTTAGTCCTTCATTTTAAGGGTTGTTTGAGTTTTAACATACAAAAATAAGAGGAAGAGAGTGACTAATCTGGTCCTCACTGAATATATTACATGAATGCATGTAAATTATTAACTAAATTATGAAATAAGTTGGTTTTGGTCCTTCGAGCCGGATTAAGATGAAGTAGGTATAAGTACGCATGTTATGATTATTTACACGACGAGAAGGGGCAGGTTTTTTTAATCCTTGTTATTATAAAGGTACAAGTAGTTAATAATCAAAAGCATAACAGATTTTTGCACTGTGTGTCTCATCTATGATTTAAAAGGATCCGGTCCGGAATAACGAAAAATGTAACTTCACAAAACAATGTATATCCTTTTTTTGCACCTAACTAATTCTAATGTTACCGGGTGTTATGTGGTCCTCCACAGAATCTACTCACAAGCGTCGTGGAGAGGACGCCAAAGATCGAGAAGGTTAACGTTGACGGTGGCAGATACATACGAGAGGCAAAGGTAAATATCAGTATACTAATTGATGTGTTAGACATTCGATTAGTCTGTGGCGTTTTTTGGAATATTCGGAGACTTTTTAACTGCTGTATTTTCACGCCTGGTTGAAAATAACAGGTGCACTCAGGTGTTTGGTCCTTTTTATCTTAGACTTGTCCAAGTCATTTTTAGGTTCGAAATAAGTTGATTATGGACAAATCTAAGTATTTTAACACAGGGAAACAAAATCATTTGCTGTCAAATAAAATTAATTTATCAAGAAAATTCCACAAAACGCCATAAAATCATGTCATAATCAAGATTTTGATGATGAGAGGTTCTGAGTGAAGTGAGTTCGGTCCAGCGTTTCGTTCCTGCTATTGTTTGCTTCGTTCTCTGTCTTTTGGGTCTTTCTAAGTCTCTTAGTATATCAGAGGTGATTTAGGCTCAAACTCGTCACAATGCACGAAAGCTTCCGCTCTTAAAACATAACGCTTGCGTTTTTATACTAAACGATGCTTCGCTACTTAACTTTTGAATCGATTTGAATCGATTGCTTTCAACTAATCGTAATCATCTGAATGCGAGATGTTTGTGTGATCGACATTTAACTATGAAAAGCAATTTATTACTGCTACAGTTTGCATTGTTGTGTGACTAAAAGTTTTATGGATTCTGTAAAAAGAGTTCATATTATTGTGCGTGCTTTGTCAATGTTATTCGGCAATTTTTTTATAAAAAGATAATTCTGCCTATAAAAATACCGTTGAAAAATTTAAACCAACGTTCATCACATTACCATGATATTTTTTTATAATAGTAAACATGCTTAAATACATATTAAATAGACTTGCCATAAAAAAATCAGTTTCTGCGGAATTCAAAAAACTACAAGACCATATTTAGAACGCGAATTAGAAATTCAAATTAATTTCTTGTAAATAGCTTCTAAAACGTCCACAAATGAGTTCATTGTTCTTTACAAATGTGGCTTTGCATGCATTGTTTTGGTGTCGCAATGTTGCCAGATTATATAAAAATGTACCATTTTATGTAAAAAAACAGCACTGTCAGTGGGTTTTCTGTTTCAATATACACAGTTCTTTTGCTTAAATGTGCACGAAATGGGTTCTAGTCTAGTGTGGCCTCACTTTTGGTGTTGCACGCTTTAAAAATACCTGTGTACTGTACAGGCCAATCTTTTTCATCCAGCATGTTCATTCCCGCTGTGAGCTGGACAAGTGTTGTCAGTGAAAAAAAATGTTTGAAAGATTGAATGGATGTTAGGACCAGTAATTAAATTGTATTATGAATAATTAACTATGTTTTTTCTTTGTTTCGTCGTAAGTTAACTGTAAGGAAAAACATAGTTTATCGTTAAACGGCTACTGGTCTTTTGAGTCGGTGAACTATGAATGTGCTGGTGTGATTGTGACCCTCACATATTCTATAAGTTTCATTATCTCCTGTAAAAGTGTGCAAGTTATTATGAAAGGTTTTAAAATTATTCTAATTAAAGCTTAATTTTAGCAGACAGATTGTTCTTTTCCACGAAACAGAAATGTTTCAAATAAAGAAGGCTTGGCTATAGTTCCAATTTAGAATTAGATATTTGAACAAAGAACAGTCTGCTCTCTAACTAACAGCTCTAATAACCCGCTTGACCCTAACCCGACATAGATATACTCCTCGAGATGTCAGCGATACGCCGAATGGCTTTGCGACGAGGTGCATCCTTCGCTGGACATGCGTCAGCTACGCCGTCAAGCAGACGTCGAGCTAGCTGAACGCTTCCGAGCTCGGGGCCGAAGCGATCCCGAACGCATCCCGGCGGGATCCGAAGCAGTTGCAAGGGAGCTGGATGATTTGAATGCGAACTACCAACGATTGATGGATATGTTATATGAGAGGCTCAGGAGGATCGCCGCCGCTAATCCGGGAGACATCGTTACTTTGGTGAGTGGCTTTTGTTTTTCTTTTTGAGCTAGGGTCACACTTACAGGATAAAAACGATATTAAAAGTCAAATTTGTCAAATAATGCGTGTGGTTCATATACTCGCTCTGGAAAAATCGACGAATCTTATAAGTGTGATCCATGGCATTATAATTGTCTTAAGCTCTATTCAAATGAATTCATTGATTTATGAGATCTAAATTCAGAATTGCAATTAAGGGTTTGCATATTTATGCAAAAAACGATGAATTCACTTAACATTGAATTTGCATAGAAATTAAATTTGATTACGGAATTAGTAGTATTTTACGAAAATCGCATTTTACATAATGCTACATTCGTAGTATGGACATTAATTGCACTAGCAATCACAGATGAAAAATTAACCAATTGAACGTCTGAGAGAGGTTTATTAGCGGAATTAATACAACCTCTGTCTTTATTAATAAGGAACGTGTATTTATAATGCATTTTAAATTACAAACGGTGTCATGAGGCGTAATATGTGTAGGTAATTTATTGATGAAAGTAGTACTTATTAGTAAAAAAAAGACGAGTGAGCCTTACAGTAGTCGCATATGATATGCTACATCTAATGTCTTGACTGACAGTACCAACCTCTCGGAAAACGCGTACCCAGCTTCCTGTTACACACTTCCGTCCCTTTTCACGAAGTCATTCCCACAGATTGCAGGAAAGCGAGAGGAAAGATGTTACACATCAATAACAACGAAGTTGTATATAAGATCTAGATAATATCATAGTTTTTAGGCAAATCCGACTGAGATAGAATTTTATTTATTTGTCTGAAATGACGAGAGTGCCTTGCTGGTTTTATTCTGCTCCACCACTGCTATCCTGTTAAGTTCTATGCAAACCCTTGTGTATTATGTAGTGACGGTATCCAGTGCGATGTTTAAATGGAAATTCCTCTGGAAACTGCCTCGTTGGTGTAGTGATCGCAAGCGCTACTGCTGAGCATGAGGTCCTGGGTTGGATCCCCAGGTCGGGCAAAGTGTTTTTGGATTTTTCTATCTCGAATTTCTCAGTAGCAGCCCGGATTCTGGATTTGTGCCCGGTTGATGGCAAAAGGCTCGCCCCCTATTACATGGGACTTAAACATAACTCGCGAAATTTGTGTGTACTATAGGTACACCTCTGCCCAACCCTGCGAGGAAACGAGGCGTGATTTTATGTTATGTTATTCCACTGGAAAATAACTTTATTGATATTCTAACTTTCCCAAAAAAAAGGACTACTTATTAAAGAAATAGCACTAACCACCAATATCGAGAAGTGTCGTGGCATTCCCGGATGGAACGATGTTCCTTTCGTTTTTGCACACTTGTCGAATGAGAGCTAGCAGAACAACACTTGTCTTTTGTTACGTACGGTCTGTACGTAACAAAACTGTCGTAATGATCAAATTGTTTTATTTTTTTCGGTCAATCTCTCATTCGCCAAATGTGCAGAGTATGTCGTGTTATAAGGAACTTGGTTCCAAAAAAACTTTTTGTAGGTATGTCTAGCGTAGAACCCCGTTTTAATAAAACCGCGAAAAACTAGTTTGATACAAATGTCCTTCCAATGTGTTCAAAGCAATGTCACTCGTAGAACCGACCTTATAAACAAGCCATTAGATGTAAAAAACTAAATTGCTTCACACTTGAAATATGGCTATAATTTTGTGGTTTTTATTTTTATTGCTATCTCGATGTAGTATCTCCCAAATGTTGTTAGAAGCTAGAGCATTATATAAATCTCTGTATTTTACGCTAAAAATTTTCTGGTCCTGAGACTCGCCGATAATCGAGCTGAATGGCGAGCAATTTGAGATGTCTAGCAGTGGACTGCTAAAGGCTGATAATTATGAATTTTCTGGTCCTAGCTATTTCTAATTGGAAAACCAGGACTAGGCAACCCTTAGTACAACGCGACTTTAAGGACCAGTAACTATTTTGACATACATAAAACTATTTTATGTTAGTCTCAGTCTTCTTCAGGAAATCCAGCTTCCATTCTCTCATTCCAAGAATAACACACAAACGCATTAGCGTATTTATTTATTCTATCAGGCGCCGGCGCTTTCTATCATCCATACATTCAACACACAGTGTAACCGTGTCACGTAGAAGGAAAACCTCACGCACACGTCGCACGAACGTTTACCTAATTCATTTACGCGTAGTGATGTCACCATTAGGTCACCAGTCGGACCTCTCTCAAGGCCGTTCACTATTAAAATTTTGACGTTAAGGATTTTCGAATTCGGATTGAAATAACAATTTTGTTGTTACTGGTTAATTCGAAGTTTGAAATCGATTAGTTTGAATTAAGAAGCCGTTAGTTGATTTTATTTTTACATGACTGTCCAAAAGGAGTGTAATGTTTTTGACTAACAAAATAAAAGAATTGATATAATTGAGAACCAAGTAAGAACAGCCACCAATATACCTAGAGCTTTTTGAAACCGCAAAGAACTTTACGAATTTTCATATCTAAATACCTCTTTTGGGTTTGGGCAAAAAGGATAAAAATATGTATTTAGATGATTCAATGAACACATATTTGGTCTCTGTTTTAAGTTATATTCATCCAACAACAAGCTCAATGACTAATCGTTCCAAAATTCATACACTAATGACCTCAGAAAATTACCTTGACAAGTAGGCATTAAAAATAATTTTGTATTTCCACTTCCGCCAACACCCACATTCCCAAATATTGCCAAAACAATTGCGTCTATCACAGAGCTATCTTTAAATTGCATTTAATAAATTAGAGAAGTACCATTTATTATCAACCTACGATTTCTTCATATATGGACAAAGCGTGGGTATTAGGACCAGTCTTATATGGTGGTGGCTTGATTGGTCCTAGACTTTGTTATGATGATTTCACTGTAGGTAGGTTTTACTATCGGATTTACGTGAACTGTTTTGGCAGACTAACTGTGGTACTTTAAGGATTTTTTTAAATACATTTGGGTGTTTGTTAAAGTTTTTAGCTAATAATATCAGCCCGTTGACGTCCCTTTCTACCTCAATTCCTTCTCTCATATAATATGTATAACGAGCGTTGATAACTACTTTTACTCATTGAAAGTAGTCAAATTAAGGCCATTAAATCCAGGTTTTATTGCGAAGTTTCTATATGTTAAGAGGTTTAGTACGATCAAATTGATTTCGTGAGAAATGGAAATTTCTTTAGATTACTTCGGCTACCTCATTAACCTAAAGTTATTAAACCCAGACGGTATCGCTTTTGAGGTCTTGAGTTCGGTCCTAAGGTCGGGTACAGTGTAATTGGTGTTTTCAGTTAGAAAGTTATAGCCCAGGGTTGGAGCTGTGCGATAGGAAGATAAGTTTACTTACAAGTCTCGCCCACTATCAAACAAGTATCTAATGTTGGTGAAAAACAGTGGGAGTAAGAAAGCATACCGCAACAAGCTGTATTCAGACATATAATAATAATAATAGCCTGTAATAGTCCGAGCCATATGATGAAGTAACGAGTAATGACAATCGTTTATTGTCCAGATATACATCCAACTTACAATAAATAAATACGTAAATTAACGCAACAAACTTACTCAGATCATGACGATGGTATTTACCGTAACTTCAAGATAAACCATAACATTATTTAAAATAAATTTCCAGTTTCGTACACTTCACCTTAAGTAAATTTTTGGTCTTTCCATCCGCACGTTTTCAATACCTACAAAATATCGGTGAACCATATTAAGAAACCATACATACAGACGAACATAAAACCTCCACCTTTTTGGAAGTCGGTAAAAAATGTAAGACACAAGCCGTTAAAATAAATTCAGTCCTACCAAATAAACCTCTAAAATTACTTAACAGAAGTTACGCAGCCGTTACACGAAGTCTGATAACAAAGTTTGGTACGAAATCGTAAAAAAGAGCCACCATTTGCAATAAAACCTGGTAGTTGGTACATGGTTCGTTGACTCGCCTGTATAGGTGCTGACAAAAAACTAATGCATACATGTCTATCCGAGACTGTTTAACAATGAGGTCGAGGACCAGCCTTGCCCATGTCTTTGGAGGAATAATTGACGGTTACATTAGATTCAACTTTATTTATATTTATTCGGTCAAGGAGTATTTGGATGACAAATTTTAATCAATTTTTATAATTTATATATATATTTTTTTTAAATGTAATTTTGAGTTTGTGTTTTTTGCAATCTTCTGGCATTGTGTATGTTTATCTTTTCCTATTTTCATGACATTTTCCCTTTATTATTATGACAACTTTATAATTTGACATCTTTGTGTAACTTTGACATTGTTCATATTCTAATTTTGTATGCCTATCGGCGGGATATGGTTTGTACAATAGATTTATATTGAAAAACACCTGTAATCACCTATGATTCACAAAATAAATAAATGAAATGAAATGAAATAAACTTTTTCGGCAACTACAAAATAATTTGGTAGAATCAGAACCTAAAAGATAAAAACTAAAAGATACTCGTAGATATGTGAGGAAGCCATGCGTATAAACCAAACTTATAAGTTTTCCCTCTGGCATTTCATAAATACTCGTATACTCCTTCAGTAGATTCTTTCGACTTCATAGGTTTAATTTAATTCCATCGAGAACTGTAGATCCTCACCCCATCAGCTTGCGTGACGTGATGCTATTCAAGAAAGCTTTTTATAAATTTTTTAGGTTGTTTACAAACTTTATTCGTCTACCTCAGTTCAGGCTATGATGCAGAATTTTCTATTTACCGCTGCCATCTACATGAATTCGATTGAGAATGAATCATTGTAAAATTGGCCAATTTGTTATAGATGTGACGCGACGATTCAATGCCTATGATTTGTAAAAAATAGAAGGAAAAATGCTTGGGTTTAACAAACTCCATTTTAATTTGTATGCTGCACCTTTTTAGGCTAAAGGAAACTATCATGAGCATTTTGAACTGGATGGTGACATCGACAACCCACAGTGATTTAACGTGGAAACTAATTAACTATAAATTATTCCTGCACTGTATGGGCAAAGCCTTTCATCAATGCAAGAGTATAACAATTACCGTCTATACAACCTCTTCTTTTTTAACTACCATACAAGCAACCAGTTTTCACCATTCATTAGTAGATATCCCCTTTAGGATATCAATGCAATAAGAGCAAGTTGACATTACAATAAACTCTCGCGCACGCTTCGAGGCGATAAGTGCTATTTATAAGTATTACAGTATTTATTAAGCCGCTTACAAGCATGTCTACCTACGTAATCGCTTGTATACCTACGTGGCTCTGTGGTATAGGTACTGTATTTATAGTTCATGCAAATTTTTTCCTTAAGCACTTTGGCGGAGGTAGGTAAAACTGTAGCAAGAATTTAGCAAAATTTTTGTTGTTCATTTTTGCCTCATCTGTCGTTCATCGTAGCGTTGTTTTTGTATAGCAGTGTCCCAGACATCTCATTTTTCCTATATAGATTAGGTACTTTATGCAGTCCTTAGCAAGCGTTAAGCTTGTTAGGTATTCCCTATTAGGCATTTTTTTCCTATAACTTACTCAGCTTACTTTACGGCTTAGCCAAAGCATGGAAAAGTGAGTTCACAAATACTTCAACACCTCATATCTTATCGCAAAATAATCATGGAACATAAAAAGAAAAGCACGTCCAATTTGCAAATGACGTCAGTAGTTACTCATAGGAATATGCAAAAAAGCGAAGTTCCGCTGAAACGCTCACGTGACCGCTGTAGCGCTGATCAATCCTGAGAACTTTTTATTACAATTATATGTTAAGATGAGTTAATCTGTCAGTCACGCATCTCAAATGCAAAAAGGTTGTAAATAAAATATAACTTTAAGAAACTTATATTGAAGAAGATTAGTCTCAACTCTGAATAACCTCTTTTTACTTATAATAAGTGATGCACGTAAACACTTAATATTTTTTTGTAGGTATTGGTATAATGGTGTTTTAGGTGGGTACTTGTTTTATGCACGCACGGTGATGCCTGCGGATAATTATTTATTTATGTTTTTTAATCACTTTAAATATTCACACTATTGGTTGTATATTGACTATTTTATGTACTATTTGTTTTATTGTATATTTATGTAAATTTCACTAAACCTGACTTGGTCTCCGTACGTTTCTTTCGGGTGACCACTGAAAATCAGCGCTGTGCTGTGGGTCTCCATAGCATAGCATCATGCTGAGTGGAAGCCTTCTTGTCACAGTCATGACGTGCCAGCAGCTGCCGACTTTTTCTGTTTTGTGCTCGTTATGGTATTTAAATCTACTCTGTTTCATTTTCCTTATTATTTACTCGAGTTTATTATCTTTTTTTTTTTTATGCACGTGTTTCTGTGACAAATAAATTTATTTTTCTTTCTTTCTTTCTTTCTTTCTAAACCAGGATATTTGGAGATGTTCTAATAAATCTTAGTACGGTGATGTAATGGCAAGTAATTAAATTAATCATGTTTACTAAAAACCAGCCATTTTGGAGAATTTTAATAGTATTCTTACTCTGGCCAACGCACTGCTAAATATTTTAATTGCAGCTAATTGCCTCATTTCTAAATTACTATAGTAAATAATCTTAGGTAAAGCACTTTAAGACCAGAACAAATACCTATCACAGGTGAGCATAGAATAAGACAAATCCCAGATAGAATGAACACTAGTTTTGAATTCCTCTTCATGAATAAGAGAAGATAGACATGGGCGTTTTTGAATTTCAAGTTAACGATAAAATATCCGATTTCAGATTTTGAAATCATTTTCAAAATTAGTTTTTAGAAATCGATTTCAGGCTCGTAGTTTCGATGGTCTCTAGTAATATTATTCGGTAGTAAGCGCATGGATCAAAACTATCCAAACATAAACAAATACTTGCTTACGCAAATCTACTCTTGCCCGGGGTTTTGTGAAATCGGTTAGATTCGTTTTGATGTATCTGACGCATGTCTATGAGAAAAGGTTTAGGTTACGTTTTTTTATCACACCAGTGGCAAGCATCTTCGACCCACCGAGATATTTTTGTATTTTATCAGTTCTTTAAAATATACGTCTCCAAAGTAAATAAGGCTTAAACTTCTAATGTATTTGCTTGTACAAAATATCTAATTAATACTCCACAATCTTTGATAAATTGTTCTTAATGTTTTCTCCTCAAGTTAACGAGATGCGCCCACGCATTTCTTACTGGATAAGGCTCTTAGCGGTACCTACATGATGTGTACCGGGACCGTTATAAGCCACTTATTGCCTGTAACACCACCCACGTGGTTTACTGGCCAAATGCAACGGCTATTTGGCCTAATTTATTCAGTTACACTGATGCTCTTTTAAAAAGGGCTTTTAATCTTTTTATTGTTGAAAACTTTCTTGTCTGATAATTGGTCCTTTGGTCCTAAGAAATTTGTACATTCAATTTAACATACTACTTGCCACGATTAAGTTTTCGGAATACAGTGCTAGACTAAATAAAAACTGAATAGAATCCAGAAGGTACAATTAGGACTCGTAGGACCAACCAGTTCTATCGACACATTTTATATGCTACCGTTGTAATTTTTTGCTAATTCCGCTTCACGGTACCTTCGTGCTTTACTGTCGTGTGTTAGCCCATGTGTTGACCATAATGTAAACTATGAGAATATATTTAACGTTATCAAAGTGTGTTCGCGTGAGGAATTCATAATTATTACATCTAGGTGACGTAATATTATGCTCAGCGTGGTCGCAGTGTCAAGGCCCAAAGCCGTTTAATTATCATTTTGCTTTTAATTCATGTAGTTTTTGTTACACATAATTCATACGTAAAAGTAAGGAATGCTTGAACGGCGCTATTCTGGAGAAGAAATAAATAATTACGGGTTTTCAAAAAATAAAAAAAAAGGTTTCTGAAAGTATAGAGTTCGATTTACTTTTGATCTAGTCGCGAAAATCATCAAATTCTCGCCATGCTCGGACATGCACGGATCAAGATCGAATCCAATAGAGAAAGGACCAAACCTAGTCATCACAGTCGATGCTAGCCTATAAAATAATTTATTGCGTTACAAACTTTTTACGCAAAATCAATATTTGCCTCATTCGTAAATCGTGCTTGAGCTACTCTGTTGATCCATAAACATTTATTACGTGAAGTATTATGAAACAAAGCCTCAACTCTTTTAAAGCCTATTGATTCGGGCTTGGCATTAATATTTTAACCAGGGTTGGGTTGGGTTAGATGGAGGTCGACACAGTAAAAGCGAAGGTCGTATTAGTTAGGGCGATAACGTCTGAAAACAAACTGCTTGGCTGCAGTATTAACGATAAGAAAGTTAGGAGAATTGGCGATGGAGATGTCTTCGATGGCCTTGGTGATTTTGGATATATTGGGACTAGATGAAAATATGAACACATTAAAAATAATAATGTAGTTTTTGGCTCTCTCTAGTAAAGGATCTGTTTCTTGAAACTATATTTCAGTAAGCCAAAAGTAATCTCGCTCTTGATGAGATGAGGATGAGAACACTATCACAGGAGCCTGGGGATTTGCACAAGCAATGAGAGGCCTATACCTCTGCAGCATATAATTTATTACTTTTGGTAGTTTCTATTTTTATTTTCCAACAACACAACTTCAATGTTTCCTTTAAGTGTAAGAAAATGGATCAGTTAACATGTAAATAAGACTAACCACTTAAACAATGTGATAGGATTAGAACTGTCTGCAAATTCGTTGATCGGATGAAGCCTTAGCAAAATTACGGAGCGATCGTACAGATGTGCTGTCAGTCGGAACGTTGCAACGAATACCTATTCATTTCGTGATAGCAATAATTTGATACGATGACTACGTCCGTTTTTTAGTAGCGCGCGAACGACGACCGGCGATCGACGCACGCCGCGCTCGACTAAAGCGAACGAATTTTGGAATACGAATTTTCAGTTTCGAATTTTAATTTTGAAGTGCAAGTTATTGTGTGCCTGTATTTGAACAGTGGAAAGTTTGTGTTGAATAGTTTTTGTTCGAATGTGCCAAACATATTCTAGTGTTATTCTTTTAAAAAACTGTTTTCCGATTTTATCTTTATTTTATAATGCCGGTTTAGGCTTATCTGTATTTTGTTTACAGATTATTAAAAATTTACAACTGCGATTACAAGAATATGCGAATATCTCAACTTGTAGTTGAGATATTCGCACTAAGAACAGAAGTTAAGAAGTTAACTGGCGACCTTAACCGACATTTTATGATTAAAGTAAACGAGAAAAATTATAATTGAAACCAGTTCGAAATCATTGCATCACTTCTAGGCGCGTTAACGAATTGGTTTTGTTAAACAAAATGAATGAAAATCAAATATTAATTCATATGCACTAAAATTGCTCGTTTATGTCATACAGTATTTTTGTTTTGTTTACATGCTCAAGGTTGTCTGAAACGAGTAATTTTTGCTGTTTGGATATCATTTTGAAAAGAAGCATGAAGCGAATAGGTTTTTTCACCGTGTTTTGTCGCCAAAGAGGTTTCAATAGCTATGGTTCGTGCGTTATGAGGAGGAAAACCGGCTGACCGATTTTTTATCAGACGTAATGAGAGACAGCTGTTCTATCGATAAGTCGAATTAATTCGATATTCAAATTACTTGGTATCGAATCAAAGAATTTTAATTATTTTTAGACAGTACCTACTGTATATTGATTAAATGCACAACACTGTGCACTCATTTACACATTTCAGCATAATACAATTTTAAATAACCTAATCAAATTAAAATATGAATGAAATGTAAACATATTCACTAAATAGTGCATAAAATCGCGTAATAGTGCCGGACATACAAGATACCTTGTTTTATCTTCCATATCAGAACGAGTATTAAAATTAAGATAATGCACTTGTATGTAATCAGCTTTAACCGATAGTAGGTATATATTTCTCAAAATTGCGTCAACTTTGATTAGATATCTAAAACCCAATAACAAAGCCAATAAATAACTAGAAATCACTAAATAACTTCAATAATTCAAGGTTTCATGAAAAATGGTCCTTATGTCCAATAGATTCGAAGGACCATTTTTCATAGGGGTACAGCAAATTCAGCTTACCCTGAAAAGAAAAGGCATAACAATAATATTCGTATAATACATTAAATGTAGTACAGACTTCGTTTAAATAATTTATAACCGTTCAACTTAATAGTTATTCATTAGAATTTTTTTGAAAATATGTTTGGACATGCTACGCCTGTAGTATTAAAACTTACTTTTATTTTTGTTATAAATTGTTTCAATTGACTTACTATTTCAGTATTGATCGTGTTAAACTTGAATTTAAGGATAAATCTATAATAAATCGTATCAAAGACAACGAAAAAAATTATGCTCAGGCGAAACAGTTTTCCTATATGAAATTCTTAGTTCTTCTCTCTCGTAGACTCGTAGAAATTGGACTAATGCGTAAACGCACTAAGTCTTGACTCAACTTTATTCACCTATTCATTTTCAAGGTCAAGGGAAGTCTTACTCATAATAAGCCTATACCTTGACATTTATTTCTACATGCGTAAGAGTCTAAACAAGGGTCTCTGTTGGGTGTTATTAATCATTTCTGCTGATGTCATTACTTTTCAAGATTATAAGCACTACTACTTAGTAGCACTTTTCAAGATTAGCACACTTTGTGTTTTGGGAAATCCCCTCTAAATGAAAACGAGCTGTGTACTACATTCTGAAAATATCTTTAGTCATCAATATCGGGTATTATGAATGAAGATACAATATAGGCCTCTGTTATTTTCTGCCAGTCTCCATTACTTTGTAAGTCCCTCGTCCAGATCTTTTCCGTCACTTTGACAAAATCTGCAGCCTATCGTGCTTTTGGACATCCCGTGATTCCTAAACCTTATCTTGGCGTCTTGTACGTTTTCTGTTCTATCTTTATCTTTCACAATACACTACACTGAACCTGTTATTACATTATTTATATTATCTCATTTAGCCTTAATCTTCATTTAAATTCAAAAACAAATTGCAATCGGTTCACCTTGTACCTTTATTTATTAAAATAGTCATTGCATCATTACGTCGTTGCCTGAACTTGCCTGTCCTTATTTATAACGTTATGTATGCCTTTGTTGTTTTCCATTTTACCGTCTGCCGAACGTGCTATGTCAATTACCGAGTTGTTTCCTCAATTCTCATATTCAGGTGTTTATAAAGTTCCATTTGAAATGTGCTTTCTGATTGCTTCGATCATCAATGTTTCTTTACTTGGGAAATCGATTTTATGTATTTGAATGAGTGTTGACTTTTTAGTGACATCATCAGTGGTCGATTTAATGTCCTATGAATTGATCCGGATTCAAAGAAATGAAACAGATGACAGATTCACAGATGGCTTCCACATAATTCTTAGAAATTGAAGTTTTTCCTTGAATTCGTTCGTCTATCGAAAAGGCATATATTAAACTAGTTTATATTGAAACACGTTTAAGGCAAAAGGACTATAAAGATACTTATATAGTCAATGTTTATTTGTATGCCAAACGAAGCAGCCTCAGCGATCAAGAGGTGGGTCATTGAATTAATGAAGGTGACACAATAAGTACTGTAGGGGACCGAACACTATGCGGTGAATAAATCTCTATAACTCGCACAATAAAGGATAATAATTCTGAATATTAAGTGAAGTAATGCAGCAAGAATAATTCATGTTCTAGGTAAGAATAACAGGTCACCTTTAAATAAGATGCAAGTGAGGTCAGCTTAGAATTTATGATTAATTACTATAAGTAACGATGTCGCAAACGCAATGAATATGTTCTCTAGCAAACATTTCCAAGTTCAACCATCTGGTCTACTCATTACATAATTCTTTTACAAATATAGTCCACGTCCCTTTCCGTAAATATCACGGAAGCCGTGACCCCTTTTTAAAGTTTCCCCAAAAATATTCCCGTACTAATCTTTTGTTGCAATGACAATGCCTCTAGCTACTCGTCGACCCATCGTGTGAACCATTCAAGATGCCATTTGGCAACCAGCTCCAAACAGATTTGGTTCAGAACACGTGCCAAAACCACTATTTTTACACATACGACATTTGTCGCTCCAAAACTCTACTAAATGATATTTGCTCTTCGATAAAATGATAATTACTTTCTTATCTGTAAATCCACTGGGTTGATGAAATAGTATTCGAGCGACTATCGTCGTTACTGCTTGTGACATATGGATTATTTTTGCTTCTTATTCGTGAGTTTCTATATTTGTTTATTTATTATAAACCTATATTATCTGTGTGCTTGATGTTCGGATGTTCAAGTTCGTGTCTTGTTCTATTTTGTTGACCCTTCTAGTTTTTCTTAATGGGTTTTACGCGTGCTTTGAATTCTGACATAGTTTTGCTGAAGCGTTATCAGTGGTTTGTTTTTATTTATGATTGCATTTATGTATCGTCGGTAGTAACTTCTAGTGATATCAATGATTTCAATGTTTATTTTTTATAATGTATATCAACATTATCTTAGGTGTTTCTTGTGATTATTAGATAAATGTTAATACATGCATAATAATCGAGATAATTTTGTCATATACTCACGCACAGACCATTATCTGATTCAAAGTCCAAAAAAACTCCAAATAGTTCAACATATTTCTATGAAGCGCAAGGTCAGCATGATAATGATCACTAATCAACCTTCCGTCATCACCTTCCATAGAACTGCATATGAAATGTATAAACGTTAACGGACCGTGTCAAAACCAAGGTCGGTTTGGGCATTTCTAATGCTAGCCTACTGCAATTGTTTTTCTAGCAAGGTTGTCGCGTGTGTAATATATTGATTCGATTTTAACGATCACCTGTGTTGCAATAGCTAGACTATTTACATTAAAAATCGAGTAACAGACTTGAAATATATCGATTCACGTTTAGACATTACTGAAGCAAAACGAAAAATGTTTAAGGACGTCTGAAAACCTTATTTACATTCGATCAATACCAAACAGTAGGTGAAACGTTTCCATAAACTAGTAGTTTACGATACCGAATGGCTTATTTTATTGCTTCTGTTGTCCTACGTATAAAAATATGTAAATATTTCACTACAATTTATCTTTTGGCTCTATAAAGTTGCTTCAATTTTCCACTCCCACATGAATTTCTGTCATATCCGCTGTTATTGCGTAAAGTAACGAAATAGCAGAAGATTTATATTTATTGTTTGTAAAACCATTGAATTTATAGCTACTGTTTAAACTTATGTAGGTCAATGAACTTATGAAGTGGATTATAACAACGACTGAAATTATATTACGTTTTGTACACGCAACGTCTAAACAAGAACTGAAATGAGTTAAATTGATCCAATGTGTTGAAACTGTTCGAGTATTTAGTTTACTTTCTTTTAATTAGCGTTGGTTTGATTAAGGAGTTCGCGTTTCGAGTCTATCGATCATAATGCTGGAGTTTTATGATACGATCTGTAGGCACGTCAAGTCTACATAAGTAAAGTCGGTATTGAATCAAATTGAAATAATTGTATTTCACATAAACCGACTTGCTCACTTAAGAAACGTCAGAAGCTAGTTTAATCATCAACGAAGGTATTATGTACAAACTCGATACCTAATCTTTATTGTGGAGAAAATGCGAACATATTTAACAAACAAACCTTGAATGAGATAAAAGAAAACAGTGGATAATGATTACATGATTTAATAAGTGAAGTTAAAGATCAAACTAAAAATTTACTTGTTTGAAGACAGGTTTTTTTTTTGCTGTCAACTGAGATAAAATACGAGAAATCTTAGGAACTAGTATATTGATATTGACAGTAGTATGCTCTAAAATCCGCAACAGTATGAATGGTCTACAAATCAGTGTGACTGATGTAACAATTTGTCTCAAGCAAACGTTAGAATTTAATTTTCTATTCTAAATTCACACTTATTCCTATGTGTTAAAATTTCAAATTGAAATGTGGAACCGTGGTAGGCGTTTGATTGTGTTGTTAATCTTCTGACAAGGTAAACATGATTTTTTCGCTGAGAAACACTAATTATATTAGGCGTGAGGTTTATTACTCGCAAATATTTCAAATAATTTTAGTTCATGGTTATAGATTTTGCAAATAGATGTAGTACCCCAAGGTACTGTTTTAGGGCCTATGTTAAAAAGGTTATTTGTTTTCGCCCACATCTTACAAATCGGATAAACTTATCCGGTTCATTAGTCTTCCTAATTGCAACTATTCATTTTCTTTTTACGTGTATTCTAATCTCCAAATAAGGTATAATAATAGCACAAAAAAAAATTCATTATGCTTAGTTCTACCTTTACAATGTTTACGTGTAAGAATCTCATAAACAGCGCTTTCTCGTTTACGCTCTGTTTACGTAGAAAATGTTTATTTTTATACTCATTTTATACATCAATTGATTTCTGGATCAATAGCGATTAAGTTAGGAAAGTAAGCAGTGTTTTGGATATTTGAACACGAAATCTCATTAATATTTATAAAGGTGGAGTAGGAAGGAAGGGCTTAATAGGGAGCTGTCAATAGGCAAGCTAAATAATCATTGTAATTGTTGGTTGAACAGTTAGTAATTATGTTGTGATTGTGGCTCAAGGATGTGACTTAAGGGCTTGATTATCACGATAAGCGATTAGTCGGTAATCACCAAATTAGACAGTAAATTATTTGCATTACAAGTTACTTAATCCAAGAGAGAACGATGACGTTATCAAAACAGCCTAAAAAGAAGAAGAATAAAATTATGTGAGGAAGAAGTCAATGATATGGTCGTAGGAAGACTTAAATCTAGCTATTGTTGAATACTAGCTAAAGACGAAAACAAAATAAAATCCATATTATCTAACACGCATAAAATACAACATCTACACTACAGATTTAAATGTCTAAACCAAGGTATCTAAAACTATCGATGCGCTAGTCTTCACAACACTTACGGAACACTGATCTTTCATACCCATTGATTAAGTCTAACACAAACGTAGGAACAGTATAACGCTCTTCATTCATTCAAACAGAGCGGAAAATATAAATAAACTCAAGTGTATCCCGATCGATACGCAAAATATTTATAGAAATGTGAAATCGCGATGTTCCTAGTACTTTCCACTAAAGCGGCCTTTTCATAACGCTCAATTCAGTTACTAGTACTAATTTAGACTTTATTTGGGAAACAGTCCCTGGATGTGTTAAAAGTAGGGCTTAGTGCCTTACTGATTTTAAACTAAGGGCCAATTTAGTGCAGAATTTAATCATTATCATAATATCAGCTGACCTCAAATAAATTGGCATAAGAGCAGGAAGACGATATTGATAATTTCAGCTCATATTGGAATACTGCTTAATTTGGACCTCTGTTTGGTTTGACCTCTATACTGTAACGTTCATAAAAGATTTTGCTATCAAAATCCGCCAGCAGATTTAACGCCTAGTCTCTAGTCTACCTCTGGTCAACATCCCTGCCTTATTCGTTACGACCCTACTGGAATGAGTTAGTTTTTTAAACTACAGAGTTATAAACCACTAGCAAGTCCCGTATCTGAATTAGGTCTACTACGCTGAATTTATGTTAACTCACTGCTTCCCTTAATCCTCACTGCCCACGTTTTATCTACCCTGTTTTGTTATGCACTACAACAGAACTGTAGGTCCCAAAATAGATACAACCGTTAAGATAGATGCTTCCGTTCCTAACTCGTCGTTCTCCTGTTGTGTTCTATTGAACTTTATTACTGCTTTCGTTATGCAATACTTTTGTTGCTTTTTTTTTATTCGCTTGTTCGAGTTCGAACTTCGAATATGTCATGCGCGGTTTTCTATTGAACCTTTTTTGTCAAATGAGGTGTCAATCGCTTGTCAAAATATTGGATTACTGTCATCGTATATTTTGACTACGGTGTTGAATAGTTTTGATACTTTTTCTTAAACGTTTTTTTCTGTCATCACACTTTCAATATTTCAAGAAGTATTTTGGCATCGGTGTCTCCTCTGATTACCTCACGCCATGTAACAGGCGCCTGAGTGATACGTATTGTAATGTACTATTACTTAACATGAGTTTATTTTCGTTCACTACGATACTCCTTGCTCATACAACTAAATATAGCACTTACTAAAGCGGTTAGAGCCCGTACCAATAAATATTTACGTTAGTACTAATGTATGAGTTAAAGTAAACTCTCAATAATGTTTATATTGTGAATAAGTTGAGAGATTTTTATTTTTTATCGATTAAATAATGATTTGTTGGTAGTATTTTTTTTTTACTACACTTTAGTAATTTTTGATTAATGATCTCTTCTTATGGATGGCTGCCAAAGCTGTCATATTGCTTTTTATACTTTTCTAGATATATTTTTCTGTTTGTAATTCATCTTTGAATTTGGATAATTTGGGTGTACAGTCATCCTTAGAAATGAAGGCATCAAAGATACTGTCAGTTTCGCCATAAACCTCTATGAATCTATCAACAACTTTGAATCGATTAAACCCATCCATTGAATCGATTTTGCACATACGTATATTCATAGCGCAATCGTTTGTAACCGGAACTTCCGTAACTTGAAACGATATGGCCCTAATATGATTCTGACTGCAATTAAATTCAGGAAGGGAGTAACTTCAAACGTTTCCTCTATTAGACGAACCCATTACATTCTTGTACATGAATTATGGGAAAAACCAACATCACTTTTGACGTTCTTACTAAAACTGAGCAAAAAGAGATTATGTTATCTTCCCAATGAATAGTATTGAATACTACCCTTCACTTAAAACTAGACAACACAGTCTGTCAGGCTTGAACAACAATCAGTTTTCATTCCTGACAGTCTAGTTTCTTAGACACCTATAGGACAATAACATTTTCCATTGACAGATGATAGACAGCGACATGACATACAATTATACTAAACCTGACATTTAGAACGACAAACAGCTGTTGCTCATATACACAAAATGTTTTACGGCTCTGATCATCATTATAGCTTAGAACTAGAGTTCAATCTCCCCACTGTCTATTAATAAATATTACGTTGTACCGGTAATATTTCAGTCAGTGTGGGTGAGAAAACTACAATTCTAAGGTACATCTTCCACGAGGACGCTACTCAATACAATACGGCCGATTTAACTTGGCAGGTCTGAAAATAGGCAGTAAACTTCCGCGCATGTTCTCTCACTCACACTCGCCTCATATCACCATTTGGTTTCTAAAATTTTTTATTGCGCAGCGTTCTGCGCGAAGTTAGCGAAGTGCGCGAAGTTATATCAGCCGTATTGTAACGTGTTACAAAATCAGATCACCAACCAATAAGTGGCCAGAATGTCAGAGCGGTCAATGGCAGTCCATACACAACGCGATTTCATCATTATCGTCATCCATAGCCCGACTTCATCTGCTACTAGACAAGAAAGAGAGGTCTATAGCTTCTCTTTTCTTGTGCCAATTCCCACGCTCCGGTGCCGGAGCCTCATCCAGGTTCTATGAAGTGACTTACTTAAGCGTTATTAACTATATAGTTTGTAATTGCTAGCTTCGTTTACGGACTGCCATTGATATACTAGTGACATTTTGGCTATTCATTGGTGAATTGAGTTTGTAACACGTTGCTTTTGAGTAGCGTCGTGGACGATGGGTTTTATTATCTGTTCTATTCCGCCTACACTTAAAGCCTCTTTGGCGTACCGTAACGGGTCTGTGTAATCTTGTCCTGATCATTTTCCTTACCACGAATTGTATCGCTTTCGTTAAGTAGACCTTAGTTTTCATGTTATGCTATAAAATCGATGGTTACTTGTCTTTTCCTACTTTGCAGTGCCCGACAAGGTCCATAAAGATCTCCTTATCGCCTCTCCTGAAGATAGCTTTAGTGTTATTTAAAAAATAAATGGAGTCTTATAAGACGGAATCAATCGAATTACCTTGTCGATCGAGATTATTAAAAATTGTGTTTTAATATTCATTATTACAATGAACGTATAGACAAAGTATTCAAAGGTCTTCTGTACCATAGATATTTATTTTTCACATTGTTCAATGCAATGAACATATACCTTGATAAATTATACAAAAGTATTCTATTCAACCTATTTTCAGAATTTCCCGAGTCAGTCTGACGTAAGAATATTTAAATGACTCCCGTAATCTCCAAGTAACTTGTCTATTCCTAGAAAACACATCGGATCTCGATCATTAACACGATATAACGCTAATCAGAAAGTGTTGGTATGCGTCACGCGCTATTAAACATGATTGCAGTTATTATTACCATTATAATACTTAGGCAGTGTATAGGGTGCCGCTAGCGGTACTCTATCCCTATCGGATAAAGTGCCACTAGTGGCATAATAGCGGCGCTATCTCGGCTTTCCTAGTGCCGTAAGCATTGCATTGTCATTGTCACTTGTTATTTTGTTTGATTGTTGAGGTTAGTTTGCTGTAAATACCACATTCCAAAAACATTACATTATTTTGTGCCTAAACGGAGCCCCTGTCGGGGCACCGCTCGCTCCGCTCGCTCGGCTCGTGCGTTGTGCGGTCACAGTTCAAACATTACCTAACCTACCTTTCAGACATTTTCATTTGCTACTAAATTTTTCGTAAATTCAGTCATTTTAGTGACTTTTGATATAATTATCTAAAAACAAATACGATCCATTAATACAAAGGGCGGCAAACTAGCCTCAACAATCAAACAAAATAAGAAGTGACAGTGACATCTCCACTATTATGCCCCTAGCGGCACTCTATACACTTCCTAATACTTATTGCCTTATTGTAGCTAGTCTAGTTCGTTATTCAAATACTGTATTGTAGCTATTACGAGTTTACAACATAGAAATGCATAGCATAAAGGTGTGTCTTGCAAGTGAAGGATGACATCTGTTCACCCCTTGTAGGGCAAGGTGACCTATAAAATCGACGAAACGTAATTTTATAACAACTTATTCATTTAGCTGAATACACGAAAATACAGTCGTTACATTGGGCAGTATATTTTGCGAAAATTATGCTACTGGAAGTAAATATAATATAAACGGTAAAATATCCGTAAAAGTAACTAAATAACACTACATTGTTTCCAAAATACGTGTCATAGTGTCAAGATTACCCGGGCGTCGCACCGGCGCGGCGGGATGCGCGCGCAGCGACCTCAAATTTTCCTCCGTAGTATTGAATCGGCCAGTCACTTTTCCTAACCTTAAAATCGAACCCCAAACAGCTGTTTCGTAATTCGTGATGAAACAAACACGTAATTAATTAAAATTACCGCACGGACAATCACACGGGACGTCTAGACGCTTCAGATGCCATTACGAAATTGTTTAAATTTAGAATCCGGCGATATTTTTTTTCGATTTACGGTTTTCTTGGCTTTCATTCAGTTTCCAGCCAGCCAGGTTCGCGGATAGCTGTATTCTTTTTAAATTGCCTTACGATTATTGCATTATAAAATTCTTTTGTTGTTGTTATAGACATATTGTTTATAAAATTTTCTTTATTTTCTTTAGCTATATTGTTGGTTAATTTTGTTAGTCATGATAATAGTTTATGTGAATGTTGTAAGTTTATAACATAAAGTGCAGTGTACATTGTGAGACATGTATGTGTTAAGTGAACCATAATATACTATAGTGTTGTTATAAATTGTGTTAAAATGGAGGAGGAGTACGAGTATGACTTCGCCTACGAGTGCCGGGTTGGTATTCTACTACATATTGGTCTTTTTGTCAAAATATTTGTGCGTTGTTCCAATATTTGATCCAATATGCGGACAATGCATTAAACGCACGTGACTGCGCATTTCTGATTATAACAAACAAGTGATTTAATAAATGATACCTACTTCTTGATTCTTTCAAATACCCAGTACCTAAACACATTTATTTTTATTGTCTTTGCTCTTGTTTCGTTCAAAAATGTTCGATTAAATTATTATTTACAGAAAACAAGTCGCCAATACGTTTGCGAAACGATAAAAGCACTTGGCAGTCGATAAAAGTGTCAAACAGGTGAAAAAGTGGGTCACCAGATTTTATTATTGCTCCAACATTTTTGGTCTTTTTGTCCAATTTTAAACATTTTCGACTTCATGTCGACCAGTTCAGAAAACGTGTCCTTAAATGAAAAACGCGAAGTTTTGCAATACTAACTTACTTTCGTGCGGTCAGTTACCTCGGTCGAACCATCGATGTTTCGAAGCCAGTTTTTGCGACAAAATGCTTTAGTGTTGGCTCTATCAAAGCCTAACTGTATAATAGAGGCATTTTGAATGCATCGCTTCCTTTTATCATTTACATTGCAATGCCTTATTTTTGAGTCAATGATAACATGAATTTTTTTTGTTAACTAAAATGCTTCTTTTCCGTACTTATCGATAATAATGACAGCCTGTTATTGTCTCAGTGCAGTGCAAAGGCTTGTTTTTGCGAGAGGATTGGCGATTATCGATAATTTTCAGTTAATCACTACACTTCAATGCTTTAAACCCCTTTCACAGAGTTCAATACAACATGTAAGAAAAACCCTGTCTGATTCGCGAGGGTGTTGTTTATGATCGTACTGAGAGTCTATTCATGTGAGAATTTTCAGAAAAAATATTTTTTTATTCGCCACATTTTTCTCAATGGGGCATTTTACCGTTTAATTACATGGGGTGCGGGAGGCCGTCGTTTAGCGGGTGTCAACAAGTCTTAACCCCTGTTGAAAATTTGCAAATTTTAAATGGATTTGTTTTTTTTTACATTCTGTATACTCTGGTACTTAGGTCCGCTAAAGGACCATTTCAAATTAGAGTTTAATTTGACGGGTAAGATCGGTAGCGACTGATAAATTCATGATTGATGGAATAAGATCAAGAAAATTAAATTATAAGCAATCTTACATCTCCATTACCGTTTTTATTACTGGCAAGATATAGATCGAGAAAAAAATAAACGGATATCATCGGTTGTCATGTTAGACGTTCAATTGGTTTAACTCCCATCGAATATTGCTAAGTGATTGATATATTATAAGGACAAATAATCTCATAAATATTCATGTTTTTTTTCTATGCTTCATCATCATATCAGTTTACTAGTTGTAAATATGAGAAGAAAAAGCGCATGAGTAATAAAATGTCAAAACTGTGTAATGTCTGAGACTATTGAATCGATTTAATCAACCTGTCATTCTGGACATAAGCCAGAATGATTTGAATAATACGCAAACTAGTTTTTATATTGTACAAAGTAATTGGTTATATTTTATACACCTTAGTTACTAAAATAAACTTTATGATCGTAACGTTCATTTTATATGTCACAATTTTGAATTTATGGCCATTGGCTCAAGATCTTCGTTCGCAAATTAAATTCAATTGACGTTTGACAGTTAAATGATGTTTTGCTTTTTTAATTTCAGCGTCTCGTTGAGGCGATGGCGCCTCGGTCGGCGCGGTCCTTCCGCCAAGAGTTCAATATGCAAGATTTGACCACAGAACATACCTACACGACGTCTCACTATACCACAGAAAAGTAAGTAATTAGTAATAAAAAAACAGTTTATGTGATGCAGTTGACAACTAACGGTAGATACGAAATTGTGATTGGTTTTTTGCGAGTATTTGACAGACACAGGTGTCTGTCAATTTACGAGAATTTCTACTCGCATTCTTGCTAATAAAAATGTCAGCACATTTTATTAATACCTACATCCTGTTTCTACCGTTTTTCATCAATTTCTATAGCTTCATTAGGTAGTTAGAAGTCATAGAAATAACGGCGTTTAGTAATTAGTGGTAATAAAAACTAATCAAACTTCCCTCCTAAAACCAGATACGTCAGAACGTCACAATCTACAGAGCTAGACGGTCAACAAGTTGTAAAATCAATGACCAATGGCAAACTAAACTCACCTAATTATACAACGAAAACAATCATCACAGAAGATGACAGACCTGACGTACGAAAACTTAAAAGAGTCCACAGAATGTATGAAGGACCAAACATTATTGAATCTAAAGGTATATTGCATCCCGAGACAAGAGAAATACTCACCGTAGGTCAAGCAATCAGCATGAGGATACTTGACGTAAGAACGGGGAGATTATTATCTGCACCCGACACACGACAGACGATGAGCATCGAACAAGCAGCACAAGAAGGTCTTATAGACCCAAAACTGGCTGCACGATTAACTGGACCGTGCGGTATGACTGAAGACGGAAACGAAGTCACATTATTAGAAGCTATACAAAGAGAATTATACGATGCCGAACAAGGACTTTCAGACCCCGCAGAGAAGAGAATCAAGGTAACTGTCCAAGGCGAAAATTCGACCCAAGGAATGAGTATCTCGGATGCACTAAATCGCGGACAAGTTGATCTACAAAGAGGTCTATACAGACTCCCTAATGGAACCTACATAAGCATAGCCGAAGCCTACCAAAGAGGCTACCTCATTTATAACGAGATTATCAAAATAAAATCAAGCGCGTTGTGTCTGTCTGACGCGATTAGTCAAGATTTAGTTGATAACAGCGGTTGGATTTTGGATAGAAACTCGGGCGATAGATACCAGATTGATGTTGCTATTAAAAACGAACTAATCAACCCCAACATTAGGGAAGTAGTTGATCCTAAAAACGACACAAAAATAACGATTGCTGAAGCGATTGAGAAGAATATTATTAATACTAAACATTCGAAATACGTACATTCTATAACTAAAGAGAAACTAACTTTCAAAGAAGCAGCAATCAAGCGGTATATTTGCAAACCCATGACACTTAAAGACATATGCGACAACAATCTTATGACTAACGATGGTAAGATTCTATCCCCGGCAAACCGAGCTCCTTTGAACATCCTAGAAGCTATTTCTGCGGGAGTTCTTGATAGCGACAATGTTAAATGCATCACCAACACAACGACAGGTGGTCTGCTAACACTTTCGGAGGCGTTAGGCGCAAAAATAATATTACATGACAATAAATTCCGCGATAACCTAACAGGAGAAATATGTACCATTCCTGAAGCGGTAGACCGTGGACTAATTACTTCGGTTTCTCAAAGATCTATTTTTGATATAGACGGTTTCAAAGACCCAAAAACAGGAGAATTCGTCTCCTTCAACGTTGCTCTCAGTAAGGGCAATCTTAAATACGTAAACGGTGAGACTTTCGTAAAGTCAGAAAGTGGAGACTGGGTGTTCCTAGAAGACTGCACTAAAGTGTCTTTAGTTAGGGCTGAGGTATTAGAAATGTTTAATCGTAAGATAGGAGTGTATGATAATGGTAAGGAATTGTCAGTTTTAGACGCAGTATTCAAAAATATTCTTGATCCCAAGACAGGACATTTGTTAGATTCTGCAACGAAAAGGCCTATTCCGTTTAACAAAGCTGTAGAAATTAATATGATTACACCCGAAGGCGCCGCTTTATTAAATTCGCTTTTGAATATTACGCTAACATTACAGACTGTTACTAAAACAGTAAAACGGTACGTAACAGTAACAAATACTAGTGCTACTCAAAGATCTGAAACAATAATCACATTTGCGGAGGCAATAAGGCGTGGTCTCATTGATGAAAATACACAAACATTCACTGACCCGACCACTGGAACAGTGTTCCCCATTCAACAAGCCTTAGACGAAGGCTTATTAGGCGTAGAAAAGAATGAACCACGCGTCGTTCATATATCTGATCGAGTAAGTAAGAAGGACTTAATACCAGGTCAAGTTGTTGAACTTAAAATCACGAAAAAATCGTACATTAAAGATGTACCCAGTCCTGAAGGTAAAGTCCAAAGGGATAGTAGTAGGCCTGAAACTCTCAAAAGCTCAGATTTTACTATGCATGAAACAATGCAACCCCGTGAGGGGCTAGTCCAAGAAATTAGAACAGTAACTTCAAAATCTGTTGTTACTGAACCCTCGGTAACTTCTATGACCATCAAAAAGAATACGATTGAATTGCCACGCGGTGGGTGGACGTTAAAAGAAGCTATACAACAAAATCTTTTCGATCCAGCCACTGGTATGTTTGTAATCCCTGGCACAGACAGAGTTTTAGATCTAGAGGAGGCTATAAAACTTAACATTATCAATGGTGACTCAGCAAACGTAGTAGATCCTAAATCTAAAAAAGAAGTACCTTTAGATCGAGCTTTAGAATCACGCATTATCAATAGTACGGGTCATTATAAACATACCACGGAAATAATCACAATGAAAGAGGCAATTGAACGTAGATTCATTGTTTTCATCACATTAACATCAACAACACATTCACAAAAAGTTATAACCATCACGTCTATAGCTGGAATGCCCGACAAGATGGATATATCTGAAATGTACGATACTCCGTCACACGAAATTATTTCGGAAGATCAGTCAGCTTTAGAACCAGTACAGGTAACACCTGGAGTCATTTTTGATCCTGCCACAGCTTTAGTTATTTCCACCTCGACAGGTGTTTCTGAGAACGTTTTAGAAGCAGTAGAACGTGGAATGTTACCTGCGAATAGCGTTAAAGTTATTGAGCCTCAAACAGGTAGGGCTATATCGTTGAAACAGGCAGTACAGCACGGTATAGTTGACATGAGAACGGGCGAATATACAGATAAGACAGGAAAGAAAATAAGTCTGGTAGATGCGGCTAAAATAGGCCTAGTTGCGGTAGTAGGAGCGCCGTTAGTAGCAGCATCTAAGATCATTCAAGTTGTTAAAAGCACTATGGTTGTAGACCCACAAACAGGTGAAAATATTCCCATGGAGGTAGCTTATGAAAGGGGATTAGTAGATCCAGTAACATATAAAAAATACGAAGAATCTCTCAGGGATAGGACTCCAGAAATGGAGGTTACTCAGGAAATTAAGACGTCAAGTACAAGTAGTGTAACCTATTCACAAGTAACAACAACAAAAACATTACCTACTGAAACTACTGTCACCATTGTAGTTGACCCAAAAACTGGGGAAAGACTGCCCATAGAAGTAGCATATGAAAGAGGTCTTATTGACCCAATATCGTACAAGAAGTATGAAATGTCGATCAAGGAGAAATCTCCTGAATATGCTCAAAGAGTCATAAGTTCACCAAGCTCTAGCGGCGTTACGTTTACTCAAGTATCCAGCGTAACTACACCTAACAAAATGGTTACTATGGTAGTCGATCCAAAAACAGGCGAACAGCTGCCTATTGAAGTCGCGTATGAAAGGGGCATAGTAGATCCTATTACTTATAAAATATATCAGGATGCTCTAGCTATTAAACAACAAGAAATCTTGATGCAACCTGGAGCCGGTAAAACAGTCCCAGGGACATGCACAGTTACAGTTTCTCAGGTATCTAAGCCTGTATCAGTAGGCGCGGCAGTTTCTGAGGGCTTCATAACCGTAGAAGCAATACAAAATAGTCTTTCAGCTGACAACAGAAGAGTTATTGAAACCACTATAACCACTGATAAAACAAAAACACGACCGACTGATGTAATACAAATTACTAAGACCTCACCTAGTAGTAAACCTAGATATAAAGTCAATATTGGTAGGGAGCAAACCCCCGAAGGACAAGTTCTAGAAGCAAAACCTGTTGTATTACAAAAACTTAGGAAACATGTCGTCACTCCTCTCGAGGCTGTCGAACAAGGCTTGGTAGACAAAGAAACAGCTTCCATTTTAGAAGCGGTCAAAGTCTACAAAGATGATAATGGTTCACCAATTAATCTTGAAATAGCAATTGAGAAAGGTTTAGTTGATGAAAACAAGGGCCACATTGTTGACCCCGTACGCGGTGATGTTCTTACAATCAAGGAAGCTATAAAGAGAGGAATACTAGATGTTGAAGGTCAGGATGAAGTATTAATCCCGTTAGCTAAGAGTCTTTCTATTCCAGAAGTTTTGGAACAAGGACTCTTGGACCCAGTCACTGGAAAAATAGTTCACCCTGAAACCGGAAGCCTCTTGTCATTAAGAGAAGCAATCATTTGCGATATTGTTGATCCTTTATCTAGCATTATCATCGCGCCTGGTAAGAAGATTTCATTAGCTGAAGCTATTGAAAGAAATATTATCGATAATGACAAAAATGTAGTGAAAACTACTGACGGTCCTCTTGATTTCATATCAGCGGTAAACGCTCAGGTGTTCCCTGATTCTGAAAGCAAGCCAATCATTGATATACCACCGGCAGCCATGACACTTAACATTGCTATTCAAAAGAATCTTATAAACCCACATACTGGAGAAATGAAACATCCCTTAACAGGTGAAATGACACCAGTAGGTCATGCTATTCAAAAAGATTTGATTATGGGTATTCCTTACCCTCAGACATCAGAAACTATAACACTCGTAGAAGCTTTAGATAAAGGAGCTGTTAACTTAAAATATGCAACGTTTACCGATCCCAAGACTAAGGAAGTCATTCCTTTAGATAAGGCTTTGGAGCAAGGCCTGCTGGCTATCAAACCAATGACAGATATGCAAGGAACCGGTGTTGTTACCACAATCACTGAAACGTTCACATCTCAGCATACTGTTACAACTAAGATGATCGAACTTCTTGCTGACTACGTACTTATCAGTTCAAACGAAGTGCAGAATACAAAGACGGGTGAAATAATATCTATTGATGAAGCTCGCCGCCAAGGTATTGTCAAAGATGAACAGACAAGCAAAGAACAGTTTATCACCAACGATACGAACATTAGTTTTGAAGATGCACTGAACCTGGGATACATTAACATTGAGACAGGCACATTCACGCATCCTAAAACTGGTGAAACTGTTACTATTTCTGAAGCCGTTACCAGCGGGTTATTAAATACAGAAGTTTCATCAGATTCGGCTAAATCAAGTCCTCAAAAACAAGTTTTGGAAATGTTAGACCTTAATGAGGCGTTTGAACTTCTGTTTGACGAAAAGACCCAAAAGTTCAGAAATCCAAAATCACCTAATAAAGTTCTTACATTCAAGGAAGCTCTTGACAAGAAGATAATTAATCCTGATTCTGTTATTTACAATGTAGAGGCTGGGAAACCAGTTACTCTTAGGGAAGCATTAAATACAGGATTACTTGATAAGAAGACTGGAAAATTGAAAGAACCTAAGACAGGCAAATCTGTTGATATTAAGAACGCTGCCAAGATGGGGTTGATTGCTGTGGTTGCTGCTCCTGTGCTAGCCGGCATGGCTGTTGTGCAAGGAGCTAAGGCAGTAACAAGCAAGATTATGCAGCCAAAACAGGAAAAAGCCGTAGAATCACCCAGTCGTATCGCCACTTCGGAAAAAACAACAAGGTATGAACCGGATGAACTAGACAAAAATAAAAAAACATTAGGCAAGGATAAGAAACCAGAACCAAAAGACGCTGGTGTTCCTCAACCAGGAAAACATGACGAAAAACCACAAAAGGCATCTCCAGAATTACCATGGAACAAAGGACCATCACCGACAGTCGCAGAAAAAACAGTAACAATTGAAAAGAAAACTGTAGTCCACGGTAAGGAGCCCTCAAGCAAACTTCCGGAGAAATACGAATTACAAGAAGAACTAGATTCGAAGCAGGACGCATCCGAAGTCACTGCCACTGACATTACTATCGAAAAGAAAACTACTGTATTTGGTCAAGATTCAAAACTTGATGAAATTCCTTCTAAGACACAAAAAGAAATCCAAAAGCCTAAACCGGTTGAAGAACTCAAATCTGATCCAAAGACCAGTAAAACAGTTGTCAGTGAAAAGACTACTGTTGTTACAGAGTTACCGAAGAAACCGACCGAATCAGCTCAAAAAGATCGAGACAGTCAAACTAAATCTGTAATAGAAAAGACAAGTCCAATTAGGGATATGGAACATGTCGTGTTTGAGGAGAAACCAGTTTTACATGAGTACATAGAAACTACTGCTGGTGGTGAACAAATTATAACCGTGACCAAGACTAGTGTAACTAAAACCGTGTTTGATACTGCGGAGGAGCTTTCGCCAAAAGAACCGCAAGATCGTTTGCCTAAAGATCAATCCAAACCAGAGTTAACAGAAAAGGAGAAGACGCCAACAGGTGAAAGCAAAACAGTTGTTCAAGATAAGACGACTGTAGTTACTTCTTTAGGTCCCGAGGTTCATAAAGTTAAGCCCGGTGGTAAACCAGCATCAGAATCACAGAAACCAGAAGAGCAAATTTCAAAAGCTGATTACGAACATTTCACGAAATTCGACGATGGGCCAACAATTCAAGAAATACATGAAATTACTCCAGATGGGCAAGAAGTTACTACAACAGTTAAAACAACTATTTCCAGATCCGAACCTACTACTACATCAGAATACTTTACTGAACAAAGCAGCACAGTTATAACTTCATCCTCGTCTACATTTACTACAGTAGAAGTAACTCAGAATCAATCAACTTCATACCAAGTAGTCACAGAAGAAACCAGTGGACCTATAGACTTTACTGAGACTGTTACACAAGAATACCAGGTCACTGAAGCTCCAGATGAAACTGATGATATCCAGACACCAAGAGAATACCAACTGTCTCCAGACAGCGAGAAAGGTGTAAAACCAGTCAAAGATGGCGAAATACCCAAAGGTTTGTCGCCAACTGACCCAGGAAAAACAGTAAAAGAACCGAAAGAGAAACCTGGAAAGATAAAGGATCAACAAGTTCCAAAAGAGACATCACTTGAATTTGGTGAAAGGAAAGAACTTGAACTTGCGAAGCCCTTAGAAGTAGCTCCCGGTGTTATATACGATCCCAACACTTCAGTTGTTATTTCTACTAAGGAAGGCGTTGCTGATAATCTATTGGAAGCTGTCAACAGAGGTATTGTACCCGCGGAAACCGTTAAAGTAATTGAACCAAGGACAGGCAAGGAAATATCTTTGAATGAAGCTATCAATAAGGGAGTTGTTGATAGTAAAACTGGAGAGATAAAAGATAAATCTGGTAAGAAGATGAGTATCGCAGATGCTGCGAAGTTAGGCTTAATAGCTGTAGTTGGTGCGCCAATCTTAGCCGCAGCTAAAGTAGTTCAGGTTGTTAAGAGCGCTGTCATTGTCGACCCTAAGACAGGCGAGAAGCTTCCATTAGAAAAAGCACGCGAGAGAGGTCTTGTCGACGCTGATACTTATAAGAAGTATGAGGAAATGATCAAGACACAGACTCCTGAAGGAATAACAACTGAAGTATTTGACGTAACTACAGGTGTAACCTATTCTGAACAAGTAATTGAACATTACACTACTACACAAACAACCACACGTCCAGGTGAAGTCGTAATTACACAAACAACAGAGTTAACTAAACCTGTTGTTTCTGAAATTACTACTACCACCGTTGAACAGAAATTGATAGAATTAGGCAAAACCACTCCGATTGTTCATGACGGCAAATCTGTTTCTGCTATGCTTATCGATGCTGAAAGACAGCCTTTGAGAGTGATTGAAGAGATAACTGAACAAAATGTAACTAAAGAGAAGACCGAACCTGTTAAACCTCTTTATGAAAACATTCAATTAATTGACGCGATTGCTCAGGGTAAAATCGAACCAAAGGTTTGTAGGATAATTTTAAATGGTGTCGAGTCTCCGCTGACCGTGCAAGACTCGTTAGAACAGGAACAAATAAGTAGGTTCGCCCCAGTTGATGTATTATCTAAGAACTGCGTTATAGTCAGAGAAGTAAAACCTAGTTATACCGTTGCTATTTCTCAAAGAATTACGCCAGAAGAGTTATCTGAAATGGGCGTATATGATATCGAAAAACAGATATTCTTAAATCCAGAAACTGGAGCGAAGATTTCCTTCGAAGAACTCGTTTACGGTCTACAGATTTTCGACCCAGAATCTATATTAGTAAAAGACTTAGGATCCAAATCAGATGATTACATTTCCTTCGATGAAGCGATTGCTAGACCGATTATTGACAAAACAACAGGCCACATGGTAAATCCTAAGACTGGTAAACGCGTACCTTTCTTAGAATGTGTACAGTTAGGTTGGGTAGTTGAAAAACCTGAGGATGTCTCTATCCCAGAACAAGTTACAATAGAATCAGCATTAGAACAAGGGTTGTATAACCCGAAGACGGGAGAAATTAAAGACGTAAATACTGGAGCGTTAGTACCTATAGGACAAGCCATTGAAAAGGGACTGGTTGATCAGGAATCCCTACTAATCAAGGTTCCTCGTACTAATGAAGTCATCACACTATCAGACGCTATTGAACGTAATATTATAGAAATTCATGAGGGAGTCATAACCATTGTAGAAACGCACGAAATTATTGAAACATCTGTAGCTATCCAGCGTGGATTCATCACTGTTATTCGTAGACCTATTTCCATCGCAGCGGTCATTAACAATAATATGTATGAACCTAAAACGGGAAGAATAAAGGACAAAGTAACTGAGCAATTAGTAACTGTAGGGGATGCGGTTGATAGGAATATTGTACATCCCACCATCTCTGAAATTAAGGACACTGCAACAGAGAAGTTCATTCCTCTTTCTGAAGCCCTCGAAACAAAACTTATTGATCCAGAAACTGGTAAAATTAGGGACAAAAAGACTGGTAAAGACATTCCATTAGACGATGCTTTAAAGAAGGGATTGGTCGCAACCAAGGACGTAACATTCTCTCTATTTGATATTATAGAATTAGGATATTACTCTCCCGACTCCGGCAAAGTGATGAACCCTAAAACGGGACAATTAATCACATTGAAAGAAGCTATCAAGGGTAAACTAGTAGATCCATCTGATGTCAAGATCAAAGATGACAAATCTGAAGCAGTCATACCTTTCGATAAAGCAGTTAAATCGGGATTAATAGATCTGGAAAAGGGTGTTATTACTTCTCCTCTATGTAATCTTAAAGACGCGTGTGACAAGGGATATCTGCTTAGCGACAAAAAACCGTGGACGTTACAAGAAGGTCTGGTACAAGGCTTCTATGACCCAGAAACAGGTCTTCTGACCATAAATGACGTGACTATGACCCTTCAGGACGCGATCGAAATCGGTAACATCAACCCTGAAGCTCTAACTGTTAGGAACTCGGTTACTGGAGAAATAATTTCGTTAGCGGATGCCATCAAAGTCGGTATTATTGATTCAAAGGAAGGCAAAGTTAGAGATCCTATTTTCGGTGACAAAATCTCCCTTACAGATGCTTCGGAGCGCGGCTTAATTGTTCCAGCTAAACGGAAACTAAGCTTACCAGAAGCCGTATTCAAAGGTTTTTACGATCCTAAAACTGGCAAGTTCTCTAACCCTGTAAGCAAAGAAAAGATACCTACTGATAGGGCTATTAAGAAACGTTTAATTGATCCACAGTCTACGTTAGTACACGCCGCTGGTAAAGTAATACCGTTCGAATTTGCAGTAGACAGGGGCATCATTGATAGTAGGACAGGCACAATTAGGCTAGGCGACGAAAACATTGATTTCCGCGAAGCTTTCGAAAGAGGAATCCTTGTTGAAGTTCGTAAACCAATGTCTCTCATTGAAGCACTTGAAAAAGGCGTTTACAATGAAATCACAGGACTTTTCATGGACCCACAGAGTGGTAAGAAATATACTCTGGTGGAAGCTATTAGGATGAGCTTGGTTGATGCTCACTCAGTTCATATCTTAGACAACAGGCTAGGCAAATGGGACAAGATTACTTTACCAGAATCGTTAGAATCTGGAGTCATTGATGACCAGACCGGCAAAATTAGAAACATTAACAGCGACAACGAAGAGATCAGTCTCCGTAAAGCATTCGAAATAGGTTTGTTAGTAGATAGCAAGGCGCCTATCAGCCTTCAACGTGCGTTACACCAAGGTCTGTACGATGACAGCACCGGTAAAATTATCGACCCGGCTACAAACCGCAAGATCACCTTGCATGAAGCCATCAGAAGATCTATCATTAGTCCAAAATATCTTTGTTATTTCGACAAGAAATCGGAGAAACCTTTATCATTAGGTGATTGTTGTCGCAGTGAGATTATCGACAGGAGAAGCGGCAAATTCCACGAGCCAGGTTCTGACGTCCAGATCTCTCTGTCTGAGGCAATGAGTTTAGGTCTCATCGTTGATATTGAAAGCGCTGGATTCACTCTCTATGAAACCTTAGCCATGAATATGTATAGCATAAACGAGCTAGCATTTATACATCCAGTTTCAGACCGGCCAATCTCTCTAAAAACGGCTATTGCTGAGGAACTGATTCACCCAGAAACGTCATTAGTAAAACATATTCCAAGCAGTAAATACATCAAATTAAGCGAAGCAATAGAAAATGGTGTTATCGATGATGAAAACAGCATTTATATCTTACCAAACGGAAATCAAATTAACCTGCTAGACGCTAAACATCGCGGTCTTGTAGTAACAGCCAAGAAAAATTTGAGCCTCGAAGAGATCATTAGAAACGGTCTTTTCAGAGCTGATAACGGTAAAATTGTTGATCCTAGTACCAATGAATTCATTGATATCAACAAAGCTATAGAAATTAACCTTCTAAATCCCGATCTTACTGTTGTCAAAGACAACTTCACAAACAAATTCAAACCTCTACCCACCGCTATTCAACAAGGTGATGTAGATGTCACCAAGGGTAGGGTCATTGACACAAAGGCCAAGAAATCTTACAGTTTAGATATCGCTTTCGACAAAGGTCTTCTTGTTACTGTTATCCAACCTATCACCTCCCAAACTGTAACTAGGAGATACGTATCAGACTCTTCAGCTTCTAAAGAACCAACTCTTAGAGAGTTCACATTAGACGAAGCCATCAAATACGAATTCATCGATCCTGAAACGGCTGTTATCAAAGATCCTCATAAGAATAAATACATTCCATTAAAATTAGGCATCACTGAGGGCATTATCGATAAAAACTCGAAAGGTTCGTTCGACACTCAGAATAGGGCTAAAACGCTATGCTTCGTCTTTGAAAATGGTTTGATTGTGTACGTTCGCGAGCCTCTAACGTTTGAGCAAGCGATAGAAGACGGTCACTTGAACGTAGCTACCGCTCGATTTACCGATCCACACTCCAACGAAGTGCTGTCAATCAGAGACGCTGCCGCATTAGGCTACATAGACTCAGACACCGCGCTCATAAAAGATAATCTCAAAAAGAGGCTCGTCAAACTCCCTGAGGCATTCCGTAAAGGCCTTATGGATGCCGAAAAGGGCAACATTCTAGACACAGAGACCTCAAAACTTAACACCTTAACGGCTGCCATTGAAAGCGGGCTCCTCATGACTCCTAAGAAGAGCTTCAGCTTGATAGAAACCTTAAACTTCGGTATTTACAATCCTACAACCGGAGCTCTTAACGATCCATTCATTACCACAAGTGTGATGGACAGGAAGAGGTTGAACTTAGGTGAAGCGATTGCACAAGGCATCGTAGACCCGTCGAGTACTGTCGTCAAAGATCCAGAGACAGGAAAAATATGGCCATTGGTACAAGCGATAGAACAGAAACTAGTTGATCCCGTCGAAGGCAGGCTCACCATAGATCCAGTCAAATCGATCAGTTTGGACTTAGTCAAAGCTCTGAAGAAGGGCTACTTGCTGCCAGCAGAAACAAGGGTAAGTTCTTTCAATTTCGCTTTTGTCTTTGTGCTTCTATCGAGCAAAGGTGTTGCTTTACATCTTCCTATTTCCATTCTTAGAAGGTGATCTATATCTAAAGCGTTTGGCTTAAAAATTGGCATGGCACGACCCACCGGACCTTAGTGTCGACTTTCGGGTTGTTGAGCAAATCTGGTGATGTCACAGTTTTGTACATTGTGGCCTACATTAATCGACATAACATACAACATTATTAGACTTTTTAAATAAATAGATATTTCCTTTCAAAGTAGTGACAGCACTTATACATACTATATTATTCACTTACATTTTTGATTTCAGTAAGGTTAGCTTTCTACTTCTTTAGACGAGAAATTGAGCTTAAAAAGTAGTGTAAAACTTCAGTGCCTTGTGTTGTCCTTAAATGCTTATTTTAGGTTAGAGCGCTCATCAATCGCTGGTTTTTCGCCGAAGAACTGGCGATTGTGAAGTGTGCTTACCACATTGTACTAAGGCTCGATGTATGTTGTTTTTTATTTCCAGCCGTTGCCTGCGATGCTAAAGAACCCTTTTGAGCTAAATCGTGAATGCTTGCCTGTGAGGGATCATATTAACGACGATATAAAGAACCATCACCGTTTCGCCAAATACCTAACCTCCCATACACATTGTGCTAAGATTTTGAGGTCGCGATGGTGGGTCCGAGGGCCTGCCGACCTATCAGCTTTATTTTGTTCGCTTCCATTAAAAACCAGTGTACTATGACTGCTGGTCCCGTTCCGTTTTAGATTTTCCTAGAGTCAAACTCGACCGACATACTCATTCCTTGGAACGCGTGCTCACATGTTTTGGAATGCATGAACAAAGCTATGCTCTTGTGCCGTTGATATAAGGCGGAAATTCGCAAACATTCACAATATCGAAATGGTAAAACATTTTCAACACAAACACGGAAGGTAGTATTTATTCATTTTCGTCTTTATTTAAAGGATTCAAAGCTGGTAATATTTTTAGCTTACGTTGCCTGATTTATGTGACATAGAAGACTGATGTCGTTGGTTGTCATATGTTTATAAATATTACCATGGATGAATACAGATGGTTCACTCCACAAAATCATATAAATAAAAAGCGACTCTTGCTACGACACAATAAAGTGCAATTCAGGTCGCACCACGCTAATTACCTACAGTTATATTCACTTAGAAGTTGCCTCTCTTTCTATCGCATAACTCATAGATCTTCTGACTACACTCACTGAATTGGCCCAACCAGAAGGGCCCGCCGCGGACTTGTAGCTTCATACCTAAAATGAGGATTGAACCATCTGTATTAATTTGTGATATTACTAAACTCTAGCAATACATTCTTGTTATGTGAATGTAGTGCTTTCAAAGTGTTTATTAAATTATGAAACGTATAACAACTGACAGTTATTTGTCTGGTATGTCATATAGGTACTTTGTCTAAGGTAAGCTAAACGTGTTAACGGTCAATGTGAGTTCATTTCAATTATTTTTTAAACGATTAATGTTTAACCCTCTAACGGTCTATGTTTTGCGTAGCGCTTTTATAAAAGTGTTTTTCTGTAAATATTTTATTAAGAAACCTTTATAAAGTTGTACTCTCCGTGAATTCATTGACAATTAAAGGGTTAAATGAAATGAATTCATATTTTTTATTTTATTTTAAATGTAAAATACGTTCGACGTTTATGCGTGTAAATTCTTGACTTTAATACTTCGTTTACTTTTCAAGAATACTTTTATTTATTTTCTTACTTTTAACTGTTCAAAAATACTCTTTCAAAGTTTCAGATTTTCAACAAGGTATTCTTTAACTTATTTTTATTCCTATTTTAACAAATAACTCTAATACAAACATTAATTATAAGATAATATCGGAAGATGTTGATACCATAAGCGCAAATGTTTTACGCAAACATCAGAAATATTAGAACTGGCAATTATTAAGTTCTTAAACTGACCGCAACAATGGCAGTAGTGTGTTTTGAGGTATTGACCTATTATCCTTTTTCATAATGCATGGGATGTTATTACGAAATCTCGATTCACACTACCAGAAAAATATCTAAATCACTCTTCATAATATTTCTGACATTTGCAACTATATATTTTCATTGCTTGCATGATACGCTTCGCATGATTCTTTCTGTTAATCGTTCGCAACCTTCGGTCCTGTTGTGAATTTGTTGTCATTCTCATGCTCTGTGTTATTGGCTGTCTGTCGTCGCCTCTCGTTTGAAGATGTTTCTCGACTTCGCTTCCTGTCTGCGTAGATTTTGTTCAATTTTAGCTTTTCTTTCAGGTTTTCTACTGGTCTGCATGAGCAAGTTATCTCATGGGGCATGTGTTTACGTTTTGCAAAAATATACGACCTTCTAAAGAAACATTTCATTTTTATTTGGAAATCAATGCATTAAACGTACGACAATTGTTAACAATTTAATTGTTCGTGTTTTTAATGCCGTTATTTTTAACTATGTATATATTTTTCTACATTGGTCTAAAAATTGCAAATCGTCCATATAAAAAGCCTTGATTATTTTCGTCTGAAAAATGTCATGTACAGTTTCTAAGACGCATCTAAATGTTACAGTCACTTGTTTTCAAGTGAAGCACAGAGTAGATAGACATGCATTGTACAATTGCCGTAGTATAGATGCACTATTAAGCTCTAAGAGCGATGTAAATATATGTAATGTGTTGTATATATACTGATGTGTTTATTTTGTGTGTAGCAAGCAGTAGAAGAGAAATACAGGCTTTGCGATGAGACGTTGTCTAAGTTGCTGGAATGGATTGCGGTGGTAGAAGACAGGCTTGCGAACCAGGAAGCCGTTAAGGAAGATATGGATGAGCTGCGTAACCAGATTAATATTCTGAAGGTATAGTATCTTTTTTCTATTTCGTTAATAAATAACTCCATTATTGGCTAATGACAGTCAGACAAGTATATCTACCGGTCGATTTTGTAAAAATATCACCGTGAAACTTAGGTGAAGTGACCTGTCAATAGTGCTAATCCCTAGCATCCTTCCGGTCGATTTGTAACAGTGACAGCTCACTTCGCGCTCACTTCACCTGGTTTCACGTTGATATTTTTACAGAATGGCACGGTCAGTTCTAATAATTTTAGCTGTTTTCAAGTGATTGGTGAAATTACATAACAACAGAACATCAAATTACTTTCTATTTGATAACTGATTAAAACTGGCCATTAAATACTTAGTAGTCTTAAGGAAGTTCTGATCACGTATTGGGCAGGCACTCAGCATGCTCCCTTTATGTGCCAGAGTGTGTGTCGTTGGTAATTCTACCTGCAGCTGTCAGATAATCTGGCTGTAGGAATGCATATTTTCATTTTCTGTATGATTAAGGCGAAAGCGTCAAGGTAGCCAGCGAAATTCAAATTTTCTTACGTTTTTTTTGCAATTTGCAGGTCAATATCATGTTCTATGATGATCTAAGTATGATTCGCGGCCGTATCAAATGTTTAATTATAAAATTATAATCATAAAAATGATCAATACAACTCACTAAGTCCACGTAATCCCATTGAATGACTATTTCATGAAATCATGACATTTGACAATTATGCTAACTTATGGAGTTGTATTGCTGATTGTAATGATTACAATTATGAAAAGCCATATTTGTTACGGTCGCGAATTATATTTTAATCAACATACAACCTGACACTGGCCTGCAAAATGGAAAAAACTCAAGAAAATTGGAATCTCGCGGGCTTCCTTAGCGCATCCCCCTTAAAGACAACTTTTAAAATTAACTACTATTCATCTTAAATTGTTGTAGCATTGCGGCTGCCCTCGCCGCTAGTCTGCACTACATATATTGAAATGGATATCTTATGATTTGTTTTTTAACAAAATGCTAAGAATATAATATAATTTGCAGCTAATCAAGGACGACCTGGAGAGTCACCAACGCCAGGTGTCTGCGTGCGCCGACCAGGCCAAACAGCTGCTCGTGTCCGGTGGAGATGTGCTGGCTCCTCATGAGGTAAACCTGTGTGCTTCTTTAAAAAAAAAGCCTAACTCACGGTCATTTTATCGGAGAATCCAATTTTTTTTGGACAGAATCGGAATCCGTCATGTCATGAGACCTATCGAAGTTTGAAATTATCGTTACCGGCATTTTAGTATCAGATTTCCCCGAAACACAATAATAATGAATGAGATAATAACACTTATTGATACACATTTCGACCAGTGTCAACTTATGAAACATTTCTAATCGCATAATATTAATGATCCATTGTGTCAAACATATCTGCCGGTCGATTCTGTAAAAATCTCACCGTGAAAACTTAGGTGAAGTGAGCTTAAAGTGAGCTGTCATTTCTAGGGATTGACACTATTGACAGCTCACTTCACTCAAGTTTTCACGGTGAGATTTTTACAGAATAGCACGGCTGTTCAACACGGTGAAGGTTTCAGCAGGTTTCAGAAAAATATGCTTGATGAATTTTGCGTGATTCTCAGTTTTTTATCAAAATCAAATCAATCAAATCAAAAATAATTATTTGCTCGACCATAATAAATTTTCATGTCAATTAAAATTAAAATTGCGGTTCGACTTGATCGAACAATCTTCGCCATGTTCCTCTATTGTCTATAGAAACTAATTCACCTGCGTTTCATCAGGTGATTCTATTATCTCACTCAAAACATCTTTGAGTATTCGACCGGCTCATTCAAACCTCTAAAAGTTATTTTGTCAATCGCATCGTTCCTTCCCACTGAACATGTGCCTCCATTGTCTATGTCACAAATTCACCTGATGTTCCTCCATTGTCTACCCCACTAACTCACCTGTACCCCACCAGGTGGCAGCACTGGAGCGCGGCGTGCGACAGCTCAAGCAACGCTGTGACAAGTGCACCGACAAGTGTGACAAGATGCTGCGACGATTGGCAGCCGCCAGAGATGAGCTTGGAAAGTTCGGGTTAGTATTGATTTTTTTTTTGTTTTTTTCAGATTATTATATTTGTACGGTGAAACCACACCGACGACTAAGCATTTTTACGTAACTTAATTAATTAATATCAACTACCAAGCAATCAGTACTCGATTACCGGTCGATCAGCGGTCGATCAGCGGTCTCCTTTATATTTTACCTTTGGTCCGTTAAATACATTTATTTTTACCTTAAAATGCAGTCGTATCATTGACTATCTTCCAACCTTCTACATGCTTCTACAATATTTTTAATGTAAATACCTAAACAAGTGGTAATCAATTTATGCCAGCAAACATGCTGAATGGTCAAGTTAGTTGCAAAGTTTTGACAATGTGTGAAAACATTCATCGGAGAAGATCGGGCAAGATTTGTCTATTTACATCATTCTGTGATGATGACGTTCTCATATTCATAAGAGCCAATTACACAGTTAGAAGCAAAGGAGCGTTTTATGTGATTTTTTGTATAGTACTGTCCAGTATTTAGGTACAAAATTATTTTTTTGAGTAAAAAGTACTATCGACTGGAAAATATAAAGATGTTTATTTTTACTACTTTGATTAAATTATTGCATTGTTATGTTCAGCATATTTCTCCACTGTAAATTACTAGCGTAAATCTCACTCACTCCTACACCTCAATAAACCTAGTATTATTTTCTTAATATGACGTACCTTCGTTTCCCACAGCAACGAACTGAACGCCTTCAACACCTGGATGGAAGGCGCCTACCGTACGCTAGAAGACAAGGAAGCAGCCCTTTCCAAACTGAACTCCTTACCCGACCAGAGCGAGGACGTGAGGGAGTTCGTGTCTGACGTCATCGCGCACCAGGCCGACCTCAGGTTCATTACTATGTCCGCGCAGAAGTTTGTGGACGAGAGCAAGGTTTGTAGAGCAAAAATTATTTATTCTAGAAGTCTGAAAAAAAAATGGATCTTATTTTAATTTGTAAGATCTTGACTCTGCATAATTTTTATTTAGCCCTCTATAGATTTTTGTATTCAAAGTTGCTTATTTTCATTTGAAATTCCCACTGTAACAGAAGCACTTAAAAATAAATACAAAATATTGAGATATTCTCAATATCAGACTTGGACTGGAAATCAAATCAAACTCCTTTTTATCATCCGATAAAAAGGTGTTTGATTCGATTTCAGATTTTAAGTGGTAATAAATCAGATATTATTCAATGTCTGATTTATTGCAAAGTAATGTTTGTCTTTTATTACTTTCCATGTTTGCAAAGTAATAAATGATTTATAATTTATGATTGCCACTTAAAATGCAACGATGGTCCGATAACTACTGGCGCAAATCTCGCTACCAAAAAAAATTACGAAATGTGTCTATAATCTCTTCTCTTTTATCAGTTACCTGTACTAATACAAACCATTTCTCTCCACAGGAATTCCTCTCAATCCTCAACGAATACCGTACCTCCTTACCATCCCGTCTGTCGCACATCGCACCTCGCAGTGAAAGCGGAGTGCGTGAAGGCGCGGGTTCCGCCCGCAGACGTCACGCGGACCTATGCGCACGCGCACAGAGGCTACAGGACAGGCTGAGAGGCGCCGCTGATGTTACAAGACACTATCATGACGCCCTGCAGAGGGCTGGCAGGTGGATTAGTGAGGTATGTAGTGGGCAATAAGGCACGCAGCTCCGGTTGTAACAAGCTTGATCGAATCATGATATCAGCCTATAATGTTCCCACTGCTGGGACACAGGCGTCCTCTCAGTGAGAGGAAGTGGGTTGTAATGCCACCACGCGGGCCCAGTGCGGGTTGGTAGATGTCACATGTCTTCGATTTTTTGGTTCCAAGACATGCCGCTTTCCTCACGATGTTTTCCTTCACCGTTTTGAGAGCAGTGGTGATGAAATTATTTACACAAAGTAAAGCGTCTGTCTGGGTTCGAACCCACTCGTAAGTCGGGGCCGCTACCGCTGGGTCACCACTGCTCATATATTTAGTTAATTATCTGTTGGCATAATTTGACCCAACCAAATTGACGACACTTAATCATATAATTGAGATTTCACCTCTTTCAAAGCCACATATTTGCAAATAATGCAAATCTATTTCCTTCAAATTAAATTCAAATTCAAAATATTTTATTTCACATAAACCTACAAGGGCACTTATGAAACGTCAGAAGCTAGGTGCACGGTTCCAATTGGTCGTTTCCTATGGAGAAGAGCCGGCAAGAAACTCCACGGTTACTCTTTTAAAAGTAAATGGTTAAAAAAAAAAACAAATTACAGTGTTAAGAGCGTTTATTCTGAAAGTTGGCAACGTCGTAAATAGCTGTCAAATATTTACCTGTTTTGATTAATTTGGAAATAATACTGTATGGAAATAAGAAATTTGGCTAACTAAGTTACTAGAATATTGATTATGATATGCAATAATTAATATTGTAACACCGAATATTTAGTTTTAGGCGTAAAAAAAGCATTTGGAAAGTTTCCAAATACATTTTTTACGCCTAAAACGGGTACAACATCAAATTCGATGTTACAATAATTGCATAACATAATCAATATTCTAGTAACTTAGTTAGCCACATTTCTTATTTCCATACAGTATTATTTCCAAACTAATCAAAACAGGTAAATATTTGACAGCTATTGACGACATTACCGACTTTCAGAATAAACGCTCTTAAAAGCTTCGATCAATTATACAGGTATGAGAGGGCAGTGTAGGCCCATCAACATGTACCTTCATAATCATCATCTATATTTCGTGATAATAACCCATAACTTTTGCCCTCCAGATCGAGCCACAAGTCCGCTCGGTACTGTCGGAGCCAGTGGGCGGAGAGCCGCGCGCCGTCGAGTCGCAGCTGTCGAAGGCTAAGACGCTACACAACGAGATTATCTCGCAAGGAAGGCTTATTGATAATGCCAGAGATGTACGTATGATTTACAGTGTCATTTAATATTTTTATAGCCTATTTAGCACTATCACTTTGGAGTTGGTGAAAGGCGGGTTTACTTTACAAAGAAAGGTGTGTCTGTCTACCTCATTAGAGAATACAGGCATGATTTTATATGAATGGATTTTCCACGTAATAATTTTTGTTGACATTCATTTCGAAACTAGCTGCGCCTCGCGGTTTCACCCGCATATGTATCAATCCTGTGGGAATATCGGGACAAGAGGTATCCTATGTCCTTCTCCAGGTCATGGTCTACCCATGTGTCAAATTTTATCCAAATCCGTTCAGTAGTTTTAGCGTGAAAGCGTAACAAACAAACAAACAAACTTAAGATATTACAAAAAAAATATTACGGACTTTGTATTGATGCAAAACCCCTAAAAAGTACTCATGAAAGCTTAATGAAATATTCATGCAATATTTTATTGTCTTGATAACTCAGACAAATTAGTGAATAAGGTGTTACTTTGCGGACATCCATGACCGTATAATGTAATGTTTTTTTTACCCTTCACAGCAATTACAAAATTTCAATTGCTCATTGCAGCTTTACCGTTGATGTAGCTATGTATATTATTAACTCTGTAAACCTTTTGAAACCAACCATCTTTATCCCGTTCACAGGCCTGCGAACAACTAGTCAAATCCCTAGAAGGCAACCTAACACCTTCAGAGATCCGCCACCTGGAAGTACCAGTCATAGACCTGACGTCACGCTACAAAGACATCACAGACGCCGTGGGGACCCGGTGTTCCGAACTAGAGGCGGCCCTGTTGCAGTGCCAGGGCCTGCAGGACGCGGCCGAGACGCAAGCGAGCTGGGTGGGACAGGCTGAGAGCCAGTTCAAGTGAGTACCATAATAGTTTAGATATCACCGACCACCTGGGGGCCCGGGGTTCGGAACTAGAAGCGGCTCTACTGCAGTGCGGCCAAATTTTCACTGCATTTGACATGAGACAACTATACTGTTCATCTTCTTAACATAGATTTTCGCTTTTTACATGACGCCTAAGTCTAAAGTGACTGCCAATTAATTCCCGAGGAACCACTCGGTCCGGCAACAGATTTGAAACTTTGTATCAAAAAAAGCACTTCCTCCTTTTTAGAAGTTGGTTATAACAAACACTGCTTCAGGTATACCAATAAAAAGTCAAAGACCTTATGAAAACCGGACACAAACATACAATAACCAACTCCTATATTTCAGGAACCAACAAAAACCAGCGTCACTGATCCGCGAGCGTTTAGACGAGCAAGTGCGGGAACAACGCATCGCTATTGGCGAGTTGGAGGCGAGGCGGCCAACGTTGGCCAAACTGTTGGCCAGCGCCCGCCAAGCCGCGCTCACGCCATCTAACGCTAGGATCGCGAAGAAGTTGGAGCAGAGAGCTGATGATATTTATGCCAGGTGAGGTTTTGGAGCTTTTAATCAATGCACGCTTGCAAAGCCAAATGCCTTTTTTTATTGCAAGCCTAAATATTGAGAATGCATCGACAAACGTTACTCTCTGGTAATCTTAAAAGTATATCAATATCTATTAGATATTTATGGCAGAATTTTTGGGGTCTGATTAAAAAGACGTAAAACAAAAATTCAAAATAATTATGTATCTACTAAGAATTTTCAAAACAAATAGTGTAGAGTCATCTCGATTACCTCATTTCCTTTGAATTTGTATACAATGTAGGTATATATTATAGTAAATATGTATGTACGTGTATCATAAGTTTATAAACTATATAATGTACTTGTGAACTTATTGTATTTATAATTCATTGTTGTCTTTTTAATATTTTCTATTATTATTATCTCCTCTAAATCGGAGCAGCTGCCATCTTATCTCTTCACCACCCTTGGTTAACTGGTAGAGAATGCCTAAGGCATTAAGTCCGCCTTTGTAACTTATTGTGTGCGAGAAGTTTAAATAAATAAATAAGAAAAAAAACTAGATTTTAACTAAGTATTTTATGTTTTTCAAAGCGAGCAGTATTCTGTATCAATACCAACATCATTATATTCCTAACTTTAAATTCTGTTTGAAGTTATTAGACCTTGCTCCGTGCTAAGTCCATTTATGACAATAAATGAACATCTACTTACATAAATTCCCACAACATTCCTCCCACAGATACGAAAAGCTCGTCGAACGTTCATCAAAACGCAGCGAATTCTTAGACGAGGTGTCGTCCGCGCTGGCCCACTTCTCGGGCCAGGCCGCCACGCTGGACGCGGCGCACGCGCAGCTGCTGGAGCAGGCCGACACGCGCGAGCTGGCCCGGATGCCCGCGGAGGAGCTGGGCGGGAGACTGGCGCAGTTGGCCAATTATAGGTAAGGATTTGTGATGATACTCTTTGAGATCGAAAGACTTTTGCCTCACCCGTGTTTATGTTGAAAAATTGTGTTTATGTAAAACAATCGAAATAAGCATATAATATTGTAACACGAATAAACAAACTATACTCCTTTTGATTGATGTCATGACAGTTTCGTTGATCCGAATTTGAGTTTGACTTGATTCGGTCCCCAAAAATGGGTTAAAAAGGTTACGAAAATAAGCTTTTATTTGCGTACTAGCTGCGCGCCGCGGTTTCACCCGCATAAGTCGCGATCCCGTGAGAATATCGGGATAAAAAGTATCCTATGTCCTAACCCAGGTCATGGTCTACCCATGTACCAAATTTCAATCGTAGTAGTAATTGAAAGCTTAACAAACAAATCAAATCTTTTCTCTTTATGATATTAGTGTAGATAAAGCATGGAGAACTTACAACTAAAAACATCACGACAAAAATGACGATTAAAAATAAATTTTAATTAAAATGTCGGCTTTATTTATACCTTCACATATTTAACTTATAATACTTCTTACTTTGATTTTAATTTTGATTTTTAATTTAGATTTAGATTTTAATTATAATTTTAATTTTTGTTATTTTTAATTTGTATGTTATTTTTTTTTTTTTTTAATGGATCATGTGGTCTACAATAAAGATTTTTATTGTTATTTATAAAAATGACGTTTAAAAAACTTATTTAATAAAAATGTTGGCTTTATACCTTCACATATTTAACTTATACTTTTTTGTGTGGCAGAGACAAACAAATGCCGCTGTTGGAGGAATGCCTGCGCAATGGCAAGCAGCTGATCTCCAAGAAGGACGTCACCGACACGCACGTTATTCGTGACAGGATGAAGGTAGGAAAGGCCTAAAAGCATAATTAAATTGATGTTATTCAAATACAGTAATTTTGTTTGTGAATATGATAAAATTATTAAGACCTTACCTACCTTACCTTACCTTATCCTAAGGGCACGTATTCTTTAGCATTACCCGCGCTCCCCGGTCTACTGCTTGATTTGCAATGGCCTATGTAGTTCCATGAAACATGAGGCTACATGGGCTAGTGCAAATCTTGGGGTTCATTCGATTTATCGAGTCTGGTTAAACCACGCTGGGATCAGTGCATTTCATTCATTCATGAATATGATAAAATTATTAAGACAGATTGCCCCGCAAGCAAATTGCATGTAAATGTCACAATCATTCTGAATAATATTTACTAGACATAATCAACTATGACAAAAAAACAAGACACTTGTAGTTGCCTGTAAAAATACTAAAATGGTATATTGCGTGTTTAGGCTCTGGAGAACCAATGGCGTGACTTCAACGCGACGCTAGAAGAGAAACAGAAGCTGTCCAAGCAGAGAGCCGACCAGCTGAACCAGTATGAGTCGCTCAAGATACAAGTGAGTATATTTACTTTGAATAGTATTAACGGTTTGCTTGAAAGCCTCCTACTCTCCTAAAGTCACTATTCAACAAATAATTTTAAAATTGATATGATTCTATTTTTAAAAACAGTCGCCTTCTAATCTGAGTCTCAAAAAGATCTCTAATTTTTGACAAATTTTTAACATTTTTTGTCGCTAGATTTGAAAGTTTTTTGTTATTTCGTTCGAGATTTCGTTTCCAAACATGTAAATAAATGTGTTTTTGTAAAAACAACTTTATTACCCATAAGTACATAAAGTTCAGTTTACGCTACAACTTTAAACATTTTTATGACTTTTTCAATAGTAGTAGTCATTCTGAAATCAACATAATTAAAAAAAAACTATTATAAAGTTGATATTCGTTTAATTTGACAAAACGTCATTCGGAAGCCAGCTTTTCAATAAGGTTAAAAATTGCATTTTTAGTTTACGCATCTATTTAATTTCTTCGAAACACATCTAACCTCAACTTCTTTGCAGGTACTGGACTGGCTCCAAGCTATGGAGAGCCGCGTGACGCGCCTACAGCCAGTCGCCGTAGACCTGGACGTGATCAAACAACAGCAAGATGAGCTCAGACCTCTGGCTAAGGAGTACAGGGACTTCTCCATCACTATCGATAAGGTAAGACAAGGATTAAGTTAATTGATTCTATAATCTGAGTAGGTAAGGAAAACTCTTGCTGAAAGAGATTGTCTGAGAAAAGTATTATTGCTCAACTTGTTTAAAAACTGGCGAATTGTGTATACAGGGTGTCAGGGACATCGACGCGAAGCCGGTTACCATGGGGTCAGTACATGATTCTGAACCCGCCTGCGTTGAAATTTTACGTCGGCTATTTTTTTTTTAAATCTGCTGTTTCATAGAAAACTGCAATACCTACGCAGTCAAAATGGTAACCATGGTAACCGGCTTCGCGTCGATGTCCCTGCCACCCTGTATTTGTATACAGTGATATACATCTCTGCACAACTCTTCAGCGATGACAGGCGTGATATTATGTTCTGAGTTTAGATAAAGACTCGTACATGTATTTTCAGAGACGACTCTCAACAAAGATATTTCTTTTCTCAAACTCATTGTGCCTATTTACTGGATACTAACTTATTCTGCTGCTTAGCATCAGTGTTGATAATAGGGATGAGGACAAAAAAGTTTTTTTTTTTCCGTCTGGTAGTTTATTAAAAAATATTGGACACGTATTACTTCTTTTTTGACGTAATCAAAAGATTACGGTGTGCCATGACGTCACGAGTATGTAGATTTTATACTTACTTGTGACGTAGCGACCCCCTCTTCCCAACTCTAATGCATTTTATCTAAGTATTTTTTTATTAATATGATAAAGTAAAAAAATACGTGTCTAATTTTTTTTTATATCTGACTGACGGACTAAATAGAATTTCTTTTTTTTTCCCAGGTCATACCTATTCAGGTATACTCTTATAATGTATCACCATTAAGGGTCGGCTATAGGAAACTGTGTTACGGGTTTTGGAAAAGTTTATGTATAAAATAAAAAGCGTGCAAAAAGCACTGCCGTATTTTGATTCATAGTTTCGATCTTTTTTTTTTAAAGTAATCATCAAAATCACCAGTCAGTGAAAAAATCGGATTAAGGATAAACCTTTTTATCCTCAATCCGATTTTTTCACTGACTGGTGAAACTCTTCAGCTAGCCAGACGTTTTTTTTCGTGGTTACCTTTTAAGTTTTCTATATAAACTTATCAAAACCCATAACACGTTTTCTTATAGCCGACCCTTAAGTTACTTGTGTTCCAAGGTGGCTGTTACCAATGTACCAGTTTCTATTAAATCGTTTGTTGGCTTTACATACAATTAATTGGGTTTATTTGTTTATCAGGTGAACGAGGCTGGCGCGGTGTACGAAGCGTTGACTCGCGGTGATCGTGCCGACAGTCCGCACAGGAAGAGGCAGATCTACAGCCCTACCAAACGACAGACACCAAGTGAGTATTTGCAAAAAAAAATATCATGTTATGGTTTTAAAGAGGCATCAGGAACAGGGTGTAAAGTTCACTCATCCTCTATACAAAAGGGAGGATCCTCCGACCAGACGGGTGTCGTGTGTGGTGGGCAACTGCCCGACGATTGATGTCGGGAAGTTATATACATGCTGATCGCGCGGAAAACTCTTGCTTGCACGATGCAGGATTTCGCATGACTGACGTCATTGTGACTCATTGCGACTGTGATGCCACAGTTTTATGTAATTCGCAATTAAACTAGTTACTAGATAACGGAAGTTATTTACGCAATAGCTTTGCTTTCAATTTAAAAGAAGAAATTGGTTCTACATATTATCAATATATACATATATTATGCCAGTACAAATTTATTGTGTGGTATTAAAAAACTACCTCATACTTTTGTCTGCGCACGAGTACTCTCAAATTCTTTATTGCATAACAAATGATCTTGATCGAAGCTGCGAACAAAACTCTTATTTTATATTTTGTTGTGAATAAAGAATAAACAAAAGTACTAATGATTTCATGAAGTTCCAACTACAACAAGTAAATACAGATTTTTTGCAAAAACTATCGTTGACCATAACAATTTGTTTCAGGCCGCACATTAGATGGTCGTTCACCATCTCCCAGCAAGGGCCACGGTCTGGTCAGCCCCGGCTCCACACACTCGACATCCAGCGGATTCTCATCACGACGATCTAGCCAAGATGGATTCCATCTTGAAGGTAAGACAAATACATTGCGATTTCTTTTTACACTTTCATTGAAGTAAACTAGAAAAAAAATATAGTGCTTGTATAATAAAGTATTGTGATAAAGTTAAAAAATTTATTGAGTTCTTTGGCAAATTACTTGAAATTCATTCCATCCAGCATTCGATATGTATGGTGCATTCTGCATCTTCAATTCAAAAATTCAAAACTCATTTATTCAAACTAGGCTGAGAATGAGCACTTTTTGAGCGTGAGACAGTCCCCCAAAATGCCCACCCTTTAATCAATGTTCAATGTATTTTGTGGTTATCGACGGCTTAAGACTGAAGCCATCTAAGCCTTATTGTTACTGATACTTGGCAGTCTTTGGTGCCGCTAACCATACATACACTTAGCTATTTTCACATGTTGTATGAATCTACAGTATTCTAAAGGTTAAGAAAACGCACGACGCTATATGCTAAAGTCCCTGTCACGAGAAGCTATGAATTTTGTAAACAAATAACTTCTACTAAGTTACGTAGCGGAACAAATAATCCCAAATTTAATCAACTGGAACTCAGCCGCTGTCAGTACCACACAATATTAGAATACAGCGCTTTATATCGCTCTAAAATATAACCCGACCAAGTGAAATTGCTCGTTAGTTTCGTAATACACGTATGTTACTTTGAGTTGATTGAATTTGGGATTATTTGTTGTTGATTGAATTGTCGCTACGTAACTTAGTAGAAGTTCTTTATCAATACTGGCATTATGGTTATAAATTGCCTCTCAATATTGATTCATCATTAAATCAATCATTAAAAAATAAAAATTTTACGACGTACCTACACGTGCGGTCCATTGCACTACTCATTCTTTTTTAATTAAAAAAAAGCGCATCTCGTCACAGGACCTTGCATTTGGCGGGAAATGCTTCTAATAGCAAAATGGCGGCTAAATATGGCGGCAACTATGTGAATGTGCTATAGAACGCGACTTCCAATACTGCAACAGTGTCCGTGGAGTTTCTTGCCCGTTCTTCTCCATAGGTACCTACTACTTTGGAATGGGCAACTAGCTTCATATTTTTGACTGACCGATTCCTTGACAATTCAAAAGTGCCTGTAACGGTTTAATTGAAATAAATGATTTGAGTTTGAGTTTGAGTTTGAGCAATACTTTATTACAGCAAAAACTTTACCACACGGTAATACTTGAAAACACGATACAATGAAACTCCGTTGTAATTTTTCATTGCAGTTTTTCTTTAAATCCTTGAGGAAATTCCTCTGGAAGTTACGTAATGGATTAAAAAAAAGTTAGGTTCATTTTTATGTGGTGTTGTTTCGTGGTAGATTTATTGAGGGGTATCAAGCTAGGAAGGGCGGCCGACCGGTTATTTCCACAATTATAGCTTCCCGTGACGGGGACTTTTATACGTTTTTTTAGGAAAATCTTTCTTATGCTGTTCAGACGACATCATATTGATTCATTCTAAAACTTATTTTCTATCCACAGAACTATCTCCAGTCCAGCAGCAACTGTCCGAGATCAACAACCGCTACAGTCTCCTAGGAACTAAGCTGTCAGACCGCACCGCAGAACTGGACGCCGTGAGGGAAGAGCTGCGCAAACATCTCGACAGCTTGAGACAGCTCAACACGTTCCTAGACAAGGTAAATCTCGATATTATCTAACTATTAGAACATCGAACATCAGTGAAATCAATGTTTATTCAGAGCAGTGATAGCCTAGTGGCGTGACCGTCGGACTGCCAAGTCATAGGTCTCGAGTTCGAACCCAAGGCACGCACCTCTGACTTTTCGGATTCATGTGCGTATTGTATAATTATCACTTGCGCAAAAACGGTGAAGCATGCCTGAGAGATATTTCTCGACGGCATGTGAAGCCAAGTCAGAGGCCCATGGGCGGCTTTAAAACTCTGTGTTACTCAATGTTTATTAACTTGAGCTACAGCAAGCATGATGAATATCCCGGGAATAAAGAAACACATCACTAATGATTCCGGGATGAATTCTTAATTTTTATTGAAATTCAAGTGATTTTTTACTTGAAGTTCACAAAAAAACTTAAAGAAAAACAGCTTTGCGTGAAACGGCAGGGAAAAAGCTGTAAAATTAAAATTACGATGCAAACCTGGTCTTGTTGACTCCCTACATTACCATACAAATATTTAACCCAACCGTGTTTTTACCATCAGGTTCAAAGACTGCTGCCCAAGGAGTCGGTGCCCAACACAAAGGAAGAAGCCGACAAGACCATCAAACAGGCGCGCGCCGTCCTAGAAGAGATGTACGAGAAACAAAGCATCTTGGACTCTACTAAGACTCAGGTACGGTTCAAAATACATTATCTAGCGTTTTTTATTTTTCTTCCGGTTCACCATCGTTTTTTCGCGAATCCAGAGTTTATATTGAGACATTCCTCTTGAAATACGAACACAGCTTTGACTAATAGTCAAAGGATATTGTCCAGACTTACACACCTTTGACTAATACTCAAAAGATATTCCAGACTTGTTAAAAAAGTGGGTTCTACTTTCATTGGCATATCAGAACAAATATTATTATGAGTGACATTTCCTCTAATCAGATTATTTCTATCATTTAAAACTACAGTAAAATCTTCAAAGACTGGGGTTGAAAATGTCTACAATAGGGATGATGCCTGGGCAAAAAAAAAGAAATTCTAATCAGTCCGTCAGTCAGATAATTAAAAATATTAGACACGTATTTTTTGCTTAATCATATTAATAAAAAAATACTTAGATAAAACGCATTTTAAGTTGGGGAGTGAGGGTCGCTACGTCACAAGTAAGTATAAAATCTACATACTCGTGACGTCATGGCACAATTTAACTCAATGTATCGCCGTAATCTTTAGATAACATAAAAAAATAACAATATTAGACATATATTTTTTGCTTTATCATATTAATAAAAAATGGTTTATATAAAACGTATTAAAGTTGGGGAACGGGGGCTTGTTACGTCACAAGTTGGTATAAAATCTACCGGGTAGTGACGTCATGCCGCATTTTAACGTATTGCCTTCATATCAATGTATCGTCGTAATCTTTTGATTACGTACAAAAAGAAAAAATATGTGTCCAATATTTTATAATAATTTTATATAATAAGTTTTATATTTTTTAATAATCTCGAAGACGGACAAAAAAAAATTGTCAATTCTAATAATAATTTGTTTTATATCAGGTTCGCGAGCTGCTGAAGCGCAAGCAAAGCGTGTTGGGAGCGGACAGACTGCACGACGAGATGGAAGATGTATCCTCAAGGTGGAAGGCGCTACACGATGCCTTTAAGGACAAGTTAGTATTACTCTTTTACTTCCTATATTATTACTTTCACATCACAGCGAACTTCAAAATTCCATTTTTTTATAGGTGTGAATTGGTCCTTCGGTTCCCGTTATTGTCTAGAGTTAACTATTAACTATAAAGACATCATTTAACTGATTGTTATACGTTTTTTTTTATTTTTCATAACGATTCTGACCTTTCATAGATAAATAATCTATGAAAATTATTGAACAAATGGTAAATAGTGCTCCATTTTACATAATAGTTAAACAAACACAATAGACGTAGATATATTTAGTAACCTATTCCGCTTAACTATTCCTCAAGAGTCACAAAAAACCCTGTAAAATAATCGAAACGTGTTTCGTTTTTCCTGTCAACGAGGCATCCTCGGGATGACGATTGACTTGTCGCGAACCCGAACACAAGCGTGTCGTGACGTGTCGTTTTCTTACAGGGTTTTTTATGAGTCTTTAGGAATAGTTAAGCGGAATATTATAGGTTACTAAATATATCTACGTCTATTGTATTTTATACTAGATTTCCGCAAGCGCACGCCTGAATCAATTAACTAAACAGTTTTACAGACTCTGTCTTAAAGGTACCTACTAGGTATATTCAAAAATCTTACTTCACTCCCATTTTATCCAAAATATTAAATAACTTTTTTCCCCTAGGATCCGCCTAATGGAGGAGATGAAAGATTTCACCGACACACACAGCAACTTGTCTCAGTGGCTGAGCGCTAAGGACCGCATGATGGCCGCGCTCGGGCCCATCTCCTCCGACTCCAGGATGGTGCAGACACAAGTGCAGCAGGTATGTACACACTGCTGGACATTGGCTCCTCTAGAGCCTCATGTCAGCAACTTGTCTCAATGGCTGAGCGGTAAGGACTACATGATGAAGATGGCTCTAAAAATCAACTAGCATAAGCAGAATTGTAGAACGTCTTGAACTGTTGATGCTAGAGTTTGTCTTCGTAGTTCGTATTCAAATAAAATAAATTAACGATGAATAGTAAAGTTATAGTCGTCAGAAGCCCGAAAGTCTGACAACCAGTCTTACCAAGGGGTATCGTATTACCCAGTAACTGGGTTGTGGAGGTAACATAGGCAGTCGCGCCATGTAAAATACTGGTATTCAGATGCATCCGGTTAGACTGGAAGTCGACCCCAACATAGTTGGGAAAAGGCTACGTAGATTAATTGAGTAAAGTTATAAAAGTTGTAGAGTTCAAAATCTTTATGAACCCGTTTATCCAGGTGTATCTCAGTATACGATTACCTAATATTAATTGGCATATTATTATTCCGAGTGCTGTTAACAGTCTTGCAATTAACAGACCTCCAGAAACTGTCATCAGTTAATAGTGGTCCTTCTAACCCTCCTTCCCCTCAGGTGCAAGTGCTCCGCGAGGAGTTCCGCGGCCAGCAGCCGCAGCTGGCGCACCTGCAGGAGGTGGGCGGCGCCGTGCTGCAGCGCCTGGAGCCCGCCTCGCCCGACGCCGGCAAGCTGCGCCAGAAGGTGCTGGAGCTGCAGGACCGCTGGAACGAGCTGTTGGATAAGTGAGTAGAAACTTCTTAATAGTGAAAACTTTCAAGTAAAAATAAATATTGTCTTCTTGTATGAAAGTACTAAAACTCTCGAGATTTGATAGACAGGGTTTAATTGAATTAGCTAGCGAAACTCCGTGATGTATATCATATCTAAACATGATCAAACTAAAGAAAACTGATTTTCTCAACTCATACTTCAAGAAAAATCTACAAATATTTTTTATTTTTATTTTTTTATCGAAGTCTTATACAACAGTAAATGTATGAAAAGTTTTTTTTTACGAATCGTGGTATTTGAGTTTCATAGCGAAAGTTGTTTAGTATGAGAGGTAGAATCACCCCTTGACGGATCATGTTCGCTAAATCACCACCCTGTATATAATATAAAAATAACGATGTGGTCTTTCCCCCCAGACTAGAGAAGCGCGCCGACAGCCTGGGCGCGGCCGCGGACACGTCGCGCGAGTTCGACGCGGGCCTGACGCGCCTGCGCGACGCCTTGCAGACCATCAGCGATAAACTAGATGAGATCGCCATGGAGAAGGAGCCTGAAGAACAGCTGAGGAAGATTGAGGTAAGAATAATCTTGTTACTTGCCCCCCTTGGGCAGTTTTGATGGTTTTTCTCACATATACGAAAGGACCACTGATCAGCATCAGCTATTTAGCTAAGATTTAAAGACAGGTTTATACGAACCCAGTATTATGATTTCCCTCCCTCAAGTCAGTCCAGTTAACTAACCTTCCCGTCCATTTTCGTGCCCAGTAGCTTCCCCCGCCTGATTTACTGTCGATCTCGTCTACATGAACCTACTGACTGGGTCTGAAATTCCGAATCACTGGGTCCAGTCACTGCTATCGTATAAACCAGACATAAGAGGATGTTGCGTGATTTTGTAGATCTGTATCTTTGCGTAGAATTTAAGAAGTGCATTTCATGGTCCCATGGTTACAACAGCAGCGCAGTAAAAGCGCTATATTAATAACAGTATTACTGAGCTATACAGACAGTGAAGCTTCTATTGTTTAACATAATATTTAACAATAATATTTTTAGTTATTTTTGTAAAAAAAATTGTCTTGACGTAATCCACATTCGAACAAAATTCAAAAGAATTCGTTCCAGTGAGGTGACGCCGAAATTAGGTCGATGACATTTTCCAAAAACAGCTAGAGATTAAAATGAACTCACCATTTAACCTTACCATTCCCCACAGAACCTAGAACGTCAACTGGAAGGCCAGCGCCCCCTGCTGGCCGACCTGGAGGGCGCGGGCGCGGCGCTGGCGCAGGTGCTGTCGGACCCCGCGTCCCGGCAGGACATACAGAGCAAGCTGGCCGCTGTGGCGCGCCAGTACGACAACCTGCAGAGGAAACTGGACCATAGGAAGGCGGAGATTGAGGCGGCTTTGAAGTGAGTACATACACGATCGTATTTTACGATAATCAACTAAGCTATTATTAGGCTAGGGTATAAGATCCTTATGACGAAATAACCAGCCATTCTTTTAACTCAAAAAATAAATCACAATCATAATCAATCATGGTCAATTCTGGTACGAATATGAAAACGTTCACATTCAAGTCGCAATCTGCCACTCTTGTCAAAAATGTGGTAAATTGATTGTATTTTTGACAGATTGCGAATGAGATGCGAATGCGCACGTTCTTAAAAATTACGGGAATTGTCCCTCTGGTAGTAGAACTCTTCAAGGTGTTCAAGCTTGTATTCCGATATTCAAAAGAATGAGAATGAAGAGGAATTAAATAAGGAAGCAGTGCTGCTGGGGAATTTGTTGCGGCACTTCTCCTCCCCAGCTAAAGCACTAGGAAGTGGTGAAGGGCGGGCATTTTTGGGGGTTCGAAAACTGCTGATTCTTACCCCAGTTTGAATAAATGCCTTTTGATTTGATTTTTGATTTTGAAGGACGCTGCAAAGTTCACTACATAGACTTGGCTTAATGCATAAAACTAAAGATTCAGTAGCAAAGTAGAAAAACACTCTATCAAAGATACCGTAACGCGGTAACCAATTCCTGCACCAAATTATTTGTTGCTCTAGACTTTTAGGTGAACCGCTTGTTATATACCAAATGAAGACACTATGTTACATTTAGATCTCCACGCGGACACATCCAAATCAAAACCAGCAGAGAAATTGCGTAACACACTTACAGTAGCAATGGCTTCCATTTTGACAGTTCAACAACATTCATTGCGTTATTTACATTGTTGAGCAGACAAATTTTTCGAACATATGAAGCAATGGATGGATAAATATCCTTCAAAATCATTCAGATTGTGATTGCAATTATTTTATGTATCTAACTGCACCAAAATGTATCCAATAATATTTTACTCCACAGGGACGGTCGTAACCTCGAAGAGAACGTAGCCCGCACATTAGGCTGGCTTCAATCCGAGCTGAACTCCCTACCAGCTCGCCTGCAAGTGTCGGCCGAAGCTACCAAGCTGCAACAGCAGCTTGAGCGACATGAGCCGCTGTACAGAGAGCTTACGCAGAGGGAGCATGAGCTTATCATGCTTTTGGACAAAGGTAAGCTATTTCACTAGCTAGATAATGGTTAAAATGGAGATGAGTACTGAGAAAAAGTATGTCAGGCCGATAAAAAAATTAGGAGCGATCTTTACTCGCATATGATGAGTAACACCTGACATCTAACCTAGGTAATAACTAATAAGCAACATTAAAGGGGCGGGGCCTCGTCAAGGTTTGTTTCTGGCCAACTCTAGCACCGCACGCGCTCATTGGTCAAATCAAATAGCGCGCGTTTCCTCGGCTTCCTGTTACACACTTCCGTCCCCTTTCACGAAATCGCTCCCACAGATTTTTGATTATTTAGATTTAGATGGAGGAAACCAAGAGGGAAAATTTTACACATCAGAAATTGTTATATGAATGAGAGGAGCGGGATAATGAGGTGGCAATATATTTGCCTAGCGAGAAGCTAAAGAAAGTTTTAATGCATTGTCGATATTTTAGTCCCAATGCTAAGCCTGTTTATACAGCGTGGCAGGGACATCGACGCGAAGCCGTTTACCATGGATTCAGTACATGATTACATGATTCTGAACCCCCCCCCTGTGTTGAAATTTTTCGTAGGTTATTTAAAAAAAAAAAAACAGCTGTTTCATACAAAAGTGCAATACCTACGCGGTCAAAATGTATGGAGCAGCTGTTTCGCGTCGATGTCCCTGACACCCTGTATACTAATGACTACGAAAGTAAACGAAAGCATGGCCGAAATTACATTTAAAAAGTATTTGTGATGGTTCATATTCTTGAAATAATTTATTCCTGTTTTGAAAACACCCAGAAGCCCATTATTTCCTCACTTAGACACACGGTGATCGTGGCGTAAAATTTTTCATGTGTAATTTACCTTGTATATTCTTCTCCACCAGGTCGTGAGATGGAGAAGAAGCCAGCTCACCAAGGCTTGCGTAAGGACCTGGACAGGATTCAGACTCAATGGGACAAACTCAAGCGGGAGACAGTCGACAGACACACTAGACTGCAGACCGCTATGGTGAGTAATGTCTATGATTTCCCCTCTTTTGTATGGCTCATGTTGTCGTATCTTCTGTTTGGTACAAAATCTAAATTATGATACCAAAAAAATTGCCAATAGTCATCACAATGTCTTTATTTTTTATTCTTAATTTTTATTTTTTGTATATTGGCTCCTTATAGGATATAGCTATATTCATGTATTTCGTTATTATTTAATCGTGTTTTTGTATTATATGCTGTCTTTTGTGTGCACCAAATAAACGATTTATCTATCTATCTATCTATCTATACATTTTTAATATACAATGTAAAAAGAACCCTGTCCCAACTCAAAGGGGCACATAGTTGCATTGCCAAAAAGTAATAAAAATCTTATTATTATAGAAAATAAAAAGTTACTGCTATGTAAAATTCACATTTAAGTACAAAATACATTTTTTTTAAAAACGGGTCATAAGTTATGACTCGTAGCGACCCGAGGGCCGCCCGCGCATGTCCATGTAATAAACCTAGTAAAATACCACATTGAAAAAAAATGTGGCGAATTTTATTTTTATTTTTCCTCAAAATTACCACAAAAATAGACTCTCAGTATGATACTCAACAACATCCTCACAGATCTGACAGAGATTGTTTTACATGCTGTATTTTTTTTTTGTTTTTATTTACACACAGTAAAATCATCTCTATTAACATACTGACAAGGTCGATTCTTTTTTGTCCAACAGGAGCACTGCCGCAAATTCCACAAGGCCCAAGAATCCTTCGTGCCCTGGTTGTCGGACCTGGAAGAGAGGCTCGCCAAGCTACCGGCTACTGCCTTCACTAAGAAGGAGGTCGAGAAGCAGCTCAGAGAACTGCAACAGATCAGGAATGATATTTGGAAGAGGTACGTTTATTTGGGTTTAAGTGTTCTCAATCACTTAAGAGCGTTTTTTCTGAAAGTTGGCAACGTCGTAAATAGCTGTCAAATAGTTACCTGTTTTGATTAATTCGGAAATAATACTGTATGGAAATAAGAAATGTGGCTAACTAAGTTACTAGAATATTGATTATGTTATGCAATTGTAACATTGAATTTGATGTTGTACCCGTTTTAAGCTAAATATTCGGAGTTACAATATTAATTATTGCATATCATAATCAATATTCTAGTAACTTAGTTAGCCACATTTCTGATTTCCATACAGTATTATTTCCAAATTAATCAAAACAGGTAAATATTTGACAGCTATTTACGACGTTGCCAACTTTCAGAATAAACGCTCTTAAGGTAACAGCACCAAAACTACGTATTTTCAATTCATTATTAGTATTTTAGGTCACTAGTTAGCGATAGTTCATATTTCCATACAAATAATTTTGGCAAATTAATCAAAACAGGTAAATATTTGACAGCTATTTGCGACGTTGCCAACTTTTTGAATGCACGCTCTTGAGAGTCCACATGTGACTTTTCTCTTTTTATCAGTTGAAGGGCTATGCAGACTTATAGCAAAACGTTTGTAATTGCAATGTCAAACATTACTTAAAAAAAAAACTAATATAATTATTTTTCTCCACTAGATCTGGCGAGTACGAAAACAACAAGACTCTAGGCGAGACGTTTATCTCATCTTGCGACATCGACCAGGAGGTCGTCAGGAAACTGCTCGACAACATCAAGGAGCGGTGGGATAGGATTAACAACGGTGTGTAATCTTTTAATTGTTATTTAAAATTCGCTGAAAGAGGATGAAAAATGTATAGTATACAAACGACCCGCCCCTGTCGCACGGAGCGCCACCTGTCGGACCAAAACCATACTATCTTTCAAGCTGGTCCCAACCATACACATTCACAAAATTTCGTTGAAATTGATTGGGTGGTTTCGGAGATTAGCGTGTACGACATAGTGACACGGGATTTTTATATATTAAGATATATAAATCAGGGACAGCAGTTATTTCGCACTTTCTGGGCTGCGAAAAGTATACTATTTTCTGACTGTATATTCATAATATATGTATACCTTTTTCTGACCTTACATAACAGAAAAACTTCAGTTTTTACGGTGAGGTTGGGTTACTCGGATTTTAAAATTCAAATTTTTTCGTGCGTGATCTTAAAGTAATATTAATATTTATTTAGTAGGGTTCACCTTATGTCGAAGTCGAAGTTTCTGCCATAAAATCACGGCTATAATGGGCATAGGTGTAACATTCCTCTTAAATTTTCTCCCTAACTCGCTCATTCGTTACCACACTTAGGGGTTTATTTATAAACGTTGCATAAAGTTATTAGTTATTTAAAACCCCAGAATTGGTCCAATTGTTACCTATTTTGTTTTCTCCCACAGAGGTCCTCCAACAAGTAGAATTCCTCGAAACCACAGCGCGCAAGCTCGGCGAGTTCGCGGAGCGCGTGCGCGCCGTGGACACGCCGCTGCAGCGCTGCGAGGAGCGCCTGCAGGAGGCGCTCGCGGCCGCGCCCGCGCAGGCGGCCGAGGCCGTCGCGCGCCTTACTGACCAGATACATGCGCTTAGAGCGCCTTTACAGGTAGGAATGAGTAATATAATAAACTAGAAGTACAATCAAATAAATTTTCATCAGAGCAGTAACAAATTACGACAAAATAAATCTAGTTAGCCAAGCACTTGTTGACGCAATATTCACGAATATTTTCCCCCAACTTGTTCTTTTTGTGTTTGTGTTCTTTTTTTGCGTCATTTTGACCGCAAATAAACGTATTTTCTTCTCTTCCTTTCTATTCCGAATAGTCATAAAAAAATACTAACCGATATTTTAACTCCCTTTTTCTTCCCAACAGAGCATCAACGCAGCCGCAGACGACATAGTAACGCTAGCCCTCGAATGTTCGGGTCGCGACACCGCAGCGCGCGCTAAGAACGTTCTAGAAGAACAGGCGCACGCGCTGGCTGATAGACTGGACGACCTCGAGGCGAGGGCCGGAGAGGCTAAGGGACGGATGGCCGGCGCGGCCGCGGCTATGACACACTTCCAGGTAAGAATCAAATCTTTCTAGCCAGGACAGGCGCACGCGCCTGAGTTGCATCCCAAAGAACAAAAAAGGGGCAACTTTAACAACATATTTTTATTCCTTATGGTGTTGAAATCAAAGTTTCTACGACCACCTACATTCTTTGTAGATAAATGATTCTGATTCTTATTATGTTTTTTTTTTTTTTATCGAACTCGGATATTTAGGGGTGAACACGAGCACAATATAATAAAGTAACAGTATTATGTCACGGCAGTGACCTTGAAATAATGACCTTCGGCCGCTCGGTAGATAAACCTTCCGCGCCCGTGTGCAACTGCCGCGTACTCAAGGCTTGCGTACGGTAGTTCTGGCCGTTTTCTATGAAGACATAGTACTGTTACTTATTTATACTGTGACACGAGTGTTCTAATGATTATCCTTAAAAACATGAAAATGCATTACACGTTATTGTAGCACAGTGTAGGGCTTATAAGAAATGATAAGAATTATAGATATGATATAATCTTATTATCAGAATACGTGATTATCTGCAGATAAAATCATCTTGCTCTCAGCATTCTTTATTTAGTTTCATTTTATAAGATCTACGGGAAAGCACATTTAGTCGCGTAGTTTTTTTTTAGGAGAGTGTCAGACGAGTTCTAGAATGTCCGTGTGAGCCTCGAAGACGGGACAATCGTCATGCCTTTTTTCGGAGTCTTGTGTTTGCGGTGTCACTGCCCATGTAAACGCTTAAGGGGCGTAATTAACGTAAATATTTCAATATTTAACTGATTTCAAAGAATTTTTTGGTGTGTCAAAATTTTCAAGTCATCAATAATCTACGGACCGTTATTGATTAAAATTAAGCCCTTTGTGTCTTTATCAATAATGAAGCAAAGACCACATAGCTTTACATAGTAGATCCTCCCAATGGAAGTAGCTATCACAGGTAAAAATGTTACCATTGGTAATCAAAACGATTCGTTGTTTATAGGAACCGAGCATTAGTAAATAATATCACAACAGTTGACATGCCAATTTTTTTTGTTGATTTTTGAGCCAGAAACCGGGTGTGAGGCTCACTTGCACCACAAATCAATAAATGTATTTAATTTTAGTAATTGTTCCTATTTTAATGTGCATTTTAATTTATTCAACCTTCCTTTTTTCTTCATTAAATGTCTATTTTCGGTTAAATCTTTATTTTTCTCGTAGTCATGGTATAAAGTATAGTATGCAACTCTTGAATAAAACGGATTTATATCTATGGCCCTCGCTTTAAATCCGTCTTTTATTCACTAATTGCATAATATACTATTAACGCTAAACGTGTTTAAAACATATTTCTATATCTGTAATTTTCAAACAATTGACAGAAACAGAACCATGCATTTTTTAATGCATTTTGTAATATGTGGTGCAAGTGGGCCTAAAATTCACTCTACAACAACAATATTTAACCAACCTATTTTTCTCCCCAGGACAAAGTAAAGAACCTATCCCATGACCTCACCGACCTAGAGAAGGAGTTGGACAGCATGAAGCCGCCCGGCCGTGACATCAAGACTGTGAAACAACAACTTGATGACATCGGTCGGTTCTACAAGCGGTTGGAGAATGCGGATGACTTGGTCGGAGATACGGAAAGAGCTGCTGAGATGTTGGTCGAGAGTGGGTACACTGTGGATAGTGCTAAGACCAGGGATCAGGTATGTGGACACTATTATATGGCTTATTTTTTTAATTGTTTTGATTTTTTTTTTGTACATTGTTCTGACATTTAGAAGCAACAAGAATAATGTACCCAGGATTGCGTAATTTTCTATATTTAAAAGAGTGTTCTTGGAGTTTCTTGCCCGTTCTTCTCCATAAAGATCTACGTTTTGGAACTGGGCAACTAGCTTCAACTTTCTGACTAACTGACCGACTATTTGACAATTCAAAAGCGCCTGTAAATGGTTTAATTGAAATAAATGCATTGAGTTTGAAAGGTTATTACTTTTTTAGGTTTTCTTTTTGAAAGGGTTTATTTGAATAAGTATTATATTTACTATAATTTTTTTGTTTATTTTTATGGTAACTCATAATATATCGTAAGAGATGCGCTGGGCACGAAAATATTTTTAACAAGAGTGACGGCATTTTTGAATCTGCTAGTTACTTCGCCGATATTCTTTTGTTGTCAAGCAGAAAAAAACACCATGTTAGCAGCAAGAAATATTGCCTTGGAATATTTACCTTGTTACTTTAATACTTAATACCTTATTCATCAAACTCGGTTCAGTGGTTTAGGCGCTACGGTGGAACACACGTAAAAGCATACATACTTAGACTGCTGAAATCATAACCCTTACTTTTGGCTTTGCCGTAGTCGGGTAAAAATCTAACCTTTTTGAAACAAAGTCGTTAGATTATACAAAAATCATCCCCAACCTAATATACGAGAATATCTTTTAACCCTTACTCTCATCCCCTAGGTGGAAGGACTCCGCAAACAACTAGGCAAGCTGGACGAGCGCGCTCGCTCCAAGGAACAAGACCTCGACGATACGCTCAGCAAGCTGGAGGCGTTCTACAAAGCCTACGACTCTGTCATGGATGACGTCACTGAGGTAAGGAAAACAAACTGGACTTTATTCTTAGTGCTACTAGTACGAAATCTTAAAATGGTATCTTAAAGCCGAGCTTTATATGCCAGTTTTATTTGATGGACGACATAAGAACGTATATCTAGTCAGATAAGAACGATTTTTGTTATTAAAGCTGCCTTGTAGAACCAATGGTATTTTAAATCATATTTCTGTAACATTGTTAAAACTCAGCTCATTTCTTAAAACCTGACCAACAAATCAGATTTGTTGGTCAGGTCTTTATTTGTCAGACACCAGATTCTGGTGTCTGACAAATAAAGACACAATAAAGTGCAATTCAGGTCGCACAGGGCAAAGCATACTTGTACAAAAACTTAGTCGTTTCAATAATATTCTCTAAAAAACAAACCTTTCAAAATGATCCTACACCGTCAAATAACGTTATCTCTCTCCCTCACAGGCCTCCGAACAAGTCCGAAGCCTAAAACCGGTTTCCTCCGAAGTGGAACAGATCAGATCTCAACAGAAAGACTTCGCTGAACTCAAGCGTCGCACCCTTGAGCCCCTCGGCCAGAACGTGGCTCATTGCAACAAGATCGGGCAGGGGCTCGTGCGGTCAGCCCTCCAGGGGGTTAACACGCAGGTGCTGGAGAAGGATCTGGAGAAGATGAATGATAAGTGGAATGCGCTCAAGGAGAAGGTGAGTTTGTAAAATATATTATACTCTTTTTTGTGTTTTTAGGTAGATTTCCCTTCTGTTTTTCTAGCAAAGAACCTCGTATGAAATATTCTGCTGAAATTGCCGGATACAAAATTAAGCATAGTGGTTTAATAATAATATAACTTTTCTTGGAATGAAATATCAGCACAATACTCTCTTTTGTTAACTCTCTTCAGTCTAACATTTTATTTTCAACTCGCGTGGTCGCGGTTGACAAACTTAACGATTCACGTCTTTGAAATTGTGTTGAATATTAGCAGTCAAAAATGTAAAATATTTTGCACAATCTTTTAAACAAAAATGCGACCACTGTGTCAACATTAATCTTCAAAATTAGTGACAGTACGTACCTCTATCTATTCATACAGATATCAAAATATAGTAACATTTTAGTAGTATGAGGAACGGGGTGTAAAGTGTAAAGTGCACTCATCCACCATAGAAAAGGGAGGATCCTCCGACCAGACGGGAGTCGTGTCTGGCGGGCAACTGCCCAGAGGTTGATGTCGGGAGCTTGTATATGTCCATCGCGCGGTAAACTCTAATTGCGCGAAGCAGGATTTTGTGTGACGTCAGAATTTTGTGTAACGTCAGGTCTTTGATGCGTAGTTCACATGAGGTGATGTAGATGCCGCCACAAAATTATAAAATACAAAAACAATACGATATCACGTATTAAAAACTTGTTTCCCTCACAGACGAACGAGCGTGAACGTCGCCTCGACGTAGGACTCCTACAGTCAGGCAAGTTCGCGGAAGCTCTAACTGGGCTGGAGAAGTGGCTGGCCGACACTGAGGATATGGTCAACAACCAGAAACCACCCTCCGCTGATTATAAGGTGGTCAAGGCGCAGTTGCAGGAGCAGAAGGTAACTTAAATTAATCAATTATTCATAAAAAAAAAAAAAACTTTTTCTTACTAAAAATGTATTTAAGAAGCAAATCCAAGCAACCCTAAAGGATCAGTAAAGTATTATATAATGAACGTACTTACTAATGTTTAATAATGTACGCACACAAATTTACTTAAATTCTAAAAATCCAGATATGAATTCTGGGATAACGCCTAAGTATGCTGTGCTAGGTATTGTCTGTGTTACTAGCTAGTTTTTAAGTACTTTTGTAATCTGTGGAGAACGTAGTGGGTAGCATAATTGTTATAATGTACCTAATGTTCAAGATAATAAGTGTAACCTTATTGTGCTACTGTTTGTTTTTCCGTATATATATAAATAAATTGACTCTTACCAACAAATACATTTAAATATTTTTGTAAATCTGACTGGGTTTGTGCATTTTTCAAAATAATTTGCGGTAGATAAGGCTATATTAAAAAAAAAAAAAATGTGTTCGTATTAGAAAATGGCTGGTCATAAGGCTGTTAGCAACTGATTCCCGTGTAAAATTTCGTCACTTATGATTTGGCAGGTTTACCTTGTGTCCTAATCGAAAGCGATTGTCGCGTGAATACGCGATTACGCGATCGTTAACATGAATTATGACGTACACAGGCGACTTGATTGATCGCGCGAGTCCATCATATTCATAAAAACGAGCGCGACGATCGCGTTCTCGTGCGACAGTCCGGGCTCAATACCTCTAAATGTCTATACCAAAGGTTTAAATCATAAATTTGCCCTCACCGTACTAAGTCGCGCGAAAAACTGTCCATACTAAGAAGAGTGAGCTCACACAATAATGGCGTTTCCATGACAATCAAGTCAAGTTTCTGCGACATTTTGTGTATCAGAGGTGTCAAAACGAAACAGAAACGCGACCATTTTTTGACGCGGCAGGGCCAATCTATGATTTAAATCTTTGGTCTGTAACTATAAATAGAGAATTTAAAAAATTATTGTGTCGCCAAAAAAACGCAACACAAATCCACTATCCACTATGACTATTAAAATCTAAAACATCTTCTCTCCCCACAGTTCCTCAAGAAAATGCTAATGGACCGTCAGAACTCGATGTCGTCTCTCTTCGCGATGGGTAACGAGGTCGCGGGCGGCTGTGAACCGGCCGAACGCAAGGCTATTGAGAAGCAGCTGAAGGGATTGATGCAGAGGTTCGATGCGCTCACCAATGGAGCTCAGCAGAGGATGCTGGATTTGGAACAGGCTATGATGGTGAGTGGCTATTATGTTGTGGACATTAGCCTTCTGCTGATAAAAAATATACATTTATAAATGCTATTTTTTGTTGTTTTAACATTTCAAAGAAAGTAAGGGTCCATATGAATAAACGAATAGATATAAGACATTACTTTGATGTTATTTTACTTTTGCTCTTTTCACTTTGTTTTTGCATTGGACATCGTGGTCATATCATTCCCAGTCTTTACAATTTTTTGTAAATTTTGTCTACCGAAAGAACAGACAGAAACAAACAGTCAGTAACAAAACTCAGATATCATAAGGTTGACTTGCTGACAATAGTACAAAGTTATTTTTTCATGCGGTTGTTTGATCATTAAAATTGCTTTTAAAACTTGAATTTCTTCATCGATGTTTTTGAAACTTGTTCATCGATGTTTTTGAAACTACAACATTATTACCACGCCTTTATTAATTCATCTTTATTCTCTCAGGTGGCGAAACAATTCCAAGAGGAGTTGCAGCCGCTGGTAGAATGGCTCGGAACATCTGAACGTAGAGTGAAGTCTCTGCAGCTAGTGCCCACGGATGAGGAGAAGATACAACACAAGATCAGGGAGCACAAGGTATGTAAACATAATGGTGATATAGTTATATCAGGTGGGATAATTATATTCCATGTTAAAAATAGTTTGACTGTATTGAATATAGTAGGACATAAATACTTCGACTATGTAGAAGGTTGGTGATGTTGGTGACCAATATGGTAATAATAGGATTGACTATAGTTTGACCGGGACCACTATTCCGCGCCTTAGAAATGCGCCGTTAGGCGATAGGCAGCGGTGACGAATGAGCGGCCTGCACTGCCCTCCCGTGTCGCCGCGACCATACTTAAGGCGCAGAACAGTGTTCTCGGTCAAACTATAGGATTGATATCCGTATTTGAGCTCCTTGTAAAAAGGTTGTCCAGCGAAGTACTACCACACCTTACCTATTTCCGCCGCTAATCAGTGTTGCTCTGTTCCGGTTGAATTGTTATCGGCACCAGTATGATTACAGCAGTGCTATTCTGTAACCATCTAGCTGTCAATAGTGTCAACTCTAGCATTAGGTGGAATGACAGCTCACTCCACCTAAGTTTTCACGGTGAGATGGTTACAGAATAGCACTGCAGGCATTATGAGACATGTCAACTTAGCCTTGATGGCCATGTCCAAACTGTGCCTTCAAAGGAGCAAACCGCCATATTGTGATGATTTGACCTTTTAAACTATAGATTTCCATTGTGTTCCACTTACACTAACCTATATCTTCTCTTACAGAACCTTCACGAGGACATAATATCGAAACAGCCTCCATTCAAGCAGCTGACTGAAACAGCCTCAACTCTCATGGGCCTGGTGGGTGATGACGAGGCCAGCGCGCTCGCCGATAGGCTGCAAGCCGCTACGGATAGGTAAGGACTTAAATATTATGACAATGATCATTACGAGGTCACTTAGGCCGCAGTATAAATATGGACAGTACAGAAACTACATAGTAAACATTCGAAACGGCACACTCACACAGACGCGCTCATTGAGGAGCCCCCGAAGTGATTATCGCGGTGCTGTTAGTTGCGGGTGCAGAGTCGAGACGATCTTTTTAAAAATGGAGGATAGGTAATTATTTGAACAAATAGGCCTAGGTTTCATACAGTCCATATTTATACTGTGCTTAGGCTAGCACAATGAAATAAATTTAGCTCTGTCTGTGTCAACTTACAACCGAACGATAGAAAGAAACAGAACGAAGTTTTTATTTCGTTTAGCTTTATATTTAGTGAAAGCAGACCACGTGCCTCTTGTTCACACACTTTTTTCGATGTCTAATGTCGCATAAACATCGAGGTATCGAAAAAAGTATCTATGTACTTCATATATTTTAACTGAATACTAACCTTAATGCATTTTTATATGAAACAGTAGTCATTCTTTTGGAGTAAGAGTTGTTCATTAGGGTTACTTTCATCCAAAATTCTAAATTCAAAAGTCATTTATTCAAACTAGGCTGAGAATCAGCACTTTTTCAAACGTCAAAATTACATAAGACAGTTCCCCAAAAACGCCCACCCTTCACCACTTCCTAGTGCTTTAGCTGGGAAGAAGAAGTGGCGCAACAAACTCCCCAGCAGCACAGCTGTCTATTCAGTGTATACAATAGTATGCAAAATAATTTACATTACGCAACACAAAACATTACATTAAATTATTTGCTTTATATCAGCTAGCACACGAATCCCTTTAAAGACTGAATTGAATTAATTTCTAAGTCAGCCTTTAAAATAAACAGCTAATAATCTCATAACCAGTGCCACTAATCAATGCCGTCTCTCCCCAGATACCAAGCTCTAGTAGACCACAGCCTTAACATCGGCGACCTACTGGAAGCGTCCCGCAAGGGTCTACGTCACTTAGTACTGACCTACCAGGACCTGTCAGCGTGGATGGACAGCATGGAGCAGTACCTCGCCAAGAGGAAGATCCTGCCAGTTCACATGGAGAAACTGTTGAGACAGATGGACGAGTTAGCTGTGAGTATTATTATCTAGGCAATATGCTCGCCCCCTATTACAATACGGCCAACGTAACTTGGCGGGTGAGAACTTCGCGCAGAAGGTTGCGCAATAACGTTTTTTAGGAACGTAATGGTGACATAAGGCGAGTGTGAGTGAGAGAACTTGCGCGAAAGTTCGTTGTGCCTATGTTCAGACCCGCCAAGTTACGTTGGCCGTATTGTACATGGGACTTAAACATAACTGGCGAAATTTCTTAAATTATGTTACTATTTTCTGAAAATTTTTGAATAATTCGAAATCATGATAAAAAAAATACGATCTCATATAAGTAACGACAGCTGCTCGGGGTCAACAATAAAGGTGAAAAATAATAAGTTTTTGGAAATAAGACTTTTTCATTTCATCCAACACAATACTTCTGTTCAAATTAAATTACAAAACCTGGTACTTAGGTACCACACCAAAAAGAACTTGACCGTTATTGTCTTCCACAACAACTCAATATTTCCCTTTCTTTCGCACAGGAAAAAACCGAAGAAATAGCCGCAAAACAAGAAGCTGTGGACAGCACAGTGGAATCCGGTCTCGAGCTGATGAAGCACATCTCAGGAGACGAAGCCCTACAGCTTAAAGACAAGCTGGATGCCTTACAGCGAAGATACAACGACCTGACGAGTAGAGGAGCCGAGCTGTTGCGAGTGGCTTCGGAAACGTTGCCGCTCGTACAGCAGCTGTATAATAGTCATGCTAGGTTAGTAGATGGTCCTTAGTGAACATGTGTATAGCCCAAATGTGAGGATATTGGCCTGAGATGAACATGGTTCATGGGCAATGTTGGCTATGGTATGTTCCATAACTAGTCATAAATCCAACAGGCGGCCTAATTGCCGACTGCTACCCTCTTCTCCCACTGCTAATAACTTTCACAAAAAATCAGCTGTTCCCTACATTTCGACGAGATATACGAACATAAATGTAGGGAACAGCAGATTTTTTTTTCGCGATATTAGCGTCGGTCCCATAGTGAAAGTTATTCACAATTATGAGTAGAATGACCCTTTAAGAGGTTTAGGGTAAACAAAAACTAAAGTTGTAGTCCACATCCAACGATGACACCCACGGCGTCCAAGAAATGAAACTAATTTCATTTCATAACTATACTTTACTATACCCGTTTTGGATTATAAAAAAAAATCTGCTCAACAACGTAAATAACACAATGAATGTTGTTGACCTGTCAAATTGAAACAGATTAGTCGGAATTGTCAACGAAAATGTGTTGCGTAATTAGATAGCTGACTTAGTTGCGTTACCTACATATATTTTATTTGAGTTTTTATTAGACATTTCAATGGTTTTTCTATTAAACATTTCGGTGGAATTTTAACGTACGCCCAAATAGAAAAATGCATCTCCCAAATTAAGCAACACTACAGCCTAGGTCTGGATTTGTGACCGGTTGATGGCAATAGGCTCGCCCCCTATTACATGGGACTTAAACATAACTGGCGAAATGTGGGTGTACTATAGAATAAAAAATAAAATAAAAAATGACGAAAGACAATGAATGTTTATTTTTTAAGACTGATAATTATTCATGAATGTTTTATTTTATTTAATGACAATTTTTAATGATAATTTCTTAATGATAATTTCTTAAGATACTTTTTATTGATATTTTTTTTTTAAATGTCTTTACTACTTATTTATTGAATTTTTTGCATATGGGTATTTTGCCTGAAATAAAACACTATTTATTTTATTTTATAGGTACACCTCTGCCCAACCCTTCGGAAACAAGGCGTGATCTTACGTTATGTTACAGCCTAAGTTCACCTAATAATGATGCATCTAACTAAAATATAATTCCCTCAACAGGCTCACCGACTGGATGGCCGGCGCTGAATCCTGCCTACAATCAGTGGAGCCCCGCGAGGAAGACATCCTGAGGCTGGAGGCTGAGCTGCATGAGTATAGGCCTGTGCTCGAGAACCTCAACCAGATCGGGCCGCAGCTGTGTCAGGTATGGACAAGGATTCAAAAGATAATTTCAAAATAAGATGAAGGAAAAGTTGGATTTTACTATACATAACAGTTATGGAAACTTTAAAGATAGAAAAAGTATTTATTCAGACTTGCACAGGAAAATTAAATAAAAGTACTAAATAAAAATAATAAAATAGGTAGTTGTTTTTATGGTGTACCGTCAAAGAAGTTCATATCTAACCAGTTTCAAAACAAAATCCCGTGAACACGATGATCTGTTACCGGCCTGTTTCTATAGCCGCCGAGCGCTGCAAGCTAGAATAGACCTTACGGTGGTGAGATTTGAATTTCTTGGATGGTACTTAGTAAAGAATATTGAGTCTATTTGACACAGTTAATCGATAAGTGTCAATTCTGATGATGTCTTGTACGATTTTGATTGTCAATAAATGCTTGACAACAAAGGACCATTTTTCATCCTTAGTTTCCGGATCAAGGCTGCTGACAGTAAATCTTCTATCTTATCAAATCTTTTTGTTCAAGTTTTGATTGGATGACAAAATTAAAAACAATGATTCGTAGCCAATACGCAAACTCTTTAAGCAGTCAGCGTTGTAAGACTGCCTTAGTGAGAAAGAGCGTTTTAGGCACCGCGCATTTACAATAAATTACCAAATGTCATAAAAAATTTGAATGTATCACAATTAAAAAAAAAATTAAAACTATTATTAATTGAAAAATGTTATTATACGACTGATGAATTTCTGAATGATAAATTAAAGTAGACTTATTTATTTATTTGACTGTAGAAACAATTTTTAATTGAATGTTGTGACTAATTGTAATTTATGATTATTTATTCATGCAATGACTGTAGAAATTATTTTATTGTTGTTATTTCGCATGCAACCATATTTGTACGCCTCTCGGCATAACATAGCGACCTATACCTTTAATTTAAGAACTGTATTCACTACCTATGTTACACAAATAAAGAAATGATTATGAATGAATCTTAAAAGTAGTCTGTTACAAGTTTTAACAACAAATTAAACTCAAATTGGTTTTCAGAACCGTGTGATTAGCTATTCAATAATATAAATGATGTCAATGTTATGTTATTATGCAATAATATTTTTAAATATTTTTTTACAATGAATATGTCTCCCCCCCCAGATCTCCCCCGGGGAAGGCGCGACGCACATCGAGAGCATCGTGACGCGCGACAACCGACGGTTCGACGCCATCGCCGAGCAGGTGCAGCGGAAGGCGGAGAGACTGCTGCTTAGCAAGAAGGTAATTAACAAAGTTTTGTCGTTTCATCTTACTCTAATATACTGGTTTTAGAGCGTTCGATATTAATAAAACATCTTTCGTTAAAAAAATATCCCATTACAAATAAAGCGACATATTTAAAAAAAAAAATACCTTTACTATAATTGATAATGACCCAGAGTTTATTTATCTATTTAAAATAGATACTACAACAGCATATTCGCTTTAGAGTGAAAAGCTCGGGAATGCAACTTTGACTTTTTATTTTATTACATTTTTTAAATAAAAAACCTAGCAACAAACGCAGTTTTGTGGCGGCATCTATATCGCCACATGCGACCTTCGCATCATACTGACGTCACGCAAAATCCTGCATCGCGTAAGCAGATTCTACCGCGCGATCAGCATATAATATAAATTACCAGTTTTTCGCATATTAGAGGTTTTCACTCTAAGACGACGAATTATATAGTTAGGCAAAAGCCCCACCCAAATCGTTGTTGAAGCGATCTCCAGCGTTAATATGTCAATGAAATCACCTGTGGAACCATATTTTTTTGTTTTGGCTTAACTTTAAGCAGCTGCTTATCTCAAAGACATCAGATAAAATGATAGCATTTATTTATTTATATATACTTTATTGTACTCCAGAAAATACACAGTAAATAATAAATTTAACACTACAAAACATACAATGGGCGGCCTTATCGCTTTCTGCGATCTCTTCCATTGATTGGCTTGTTTTTCTTTCAACAAAAAATAGCGTTGTCCAATAGACTGTTGTAATAAAATTAAACGGGAAAAATATTCAGTAAAAATACTGATGCCCGAACGATTCTCTCGTCGCTGTATGATGTAACTTGTTAATTTCCATTTGTGTATCTTCAAACAAAATCTAACCCACTGTCTCTTCCCAGCGCTCCCTCGAGGTAGTCGGCGACATGGAAGAAGTACTAGAATGGCTGCGGGGCGTGGACTCCGCACTGCGGGCCGCCGAGCCGCCATCTTGTGAGGCGAGCCTAGTACGAGCTCAACTCAAAGAACAGAGACCGTTGAGCGATGACGTGGCTGCACAGAGAGTCAGAGTCAGGGATTTACTCAGTCAGGCTAAGAAGGTAAGGAACTATCAAAAAGATCTAGAGGTCTTTGTGAAGGAGTTCTTCCGGGGAAGTAGTTTTGTCTTAACAATTTTTGCCTCCAAGCAGCGTTGAAGTTTGAGTTATGCCGATGATATTACAGGCACCGAAGACATTTCTTCTTTATCTGCGATGCCTCTGTTATTGCCTGTCTGCATATCGTCGCTGCGCTTTCCATAAGAAAGAAAGAAAGAAAGAAAAAGTATTTATTGAGACTCGCACAGGAAATCACACATTAAACTAAAACACACTAAACATAAATAAAAACCAAAGTAACATTAAAAATTAAAGAATGAAGTCCCGTACGAGGCCCAAAGGCTCTCCTATCTCAGCATGTTAAAATGTCATTCATAATCGCTGTGTTGTTTACACACTTTACAGGAGACGCAAAAAACTGATTTTCTAAAAAAAATACCCAGAGTATTCAAATAATTTACTTTTACTTTAATACATATATAGCGTGTTTATAATGGAACTTTCGATGTATGAATGTCACATAGCTACATTCCGTAACTCTTTAAATATTGCATTTATCACATAGCTGTTTTTACAGTACCTATGTTTGTATTGAAATAACGATTCAAACTGCATAAAAAACCGAAAATCACGAAATAACACATAGCGACTTTTGCGGGCAGGATTTACAACGCTTCTCCGTTTTTGAAAGTCAAAAACAAAGCTATACAGATCTTTCAAAATTATTTAACTGAACACGAAGCTAATAATAATTCCATTTAATATTCAGATTTAGATTCGGTACGAAGGACAACATAAAATAAGAATATACGTCTTGCTCTCACTTTTTATTGCACCACGTTTAACAAATATCTGTCCAGATATAATTATGACGATTCTTATAATCTAAAATCAATATTCGATGTTTAAATTAACATTTCTTCGCCCAGGTCCTCCGTGAATGCCAGTCTTCCGAAGAGACAGCTGTCATCCGCGACCGCAGCGAGGAGTTGAAGGAGATGATGGAAGAAGTGGGTCATCTCAGCGCTGAACGTTTAGCAGCCTTGGAGCAGGCCTTACCGCTTGCCGAGCACTTCGCTGACACACATCACGGGTGAGTTTAGAAGATCGTATTATTTATATGACTGCAAACGAAAAGTTGGTCCTTTTGGACATGTTGTCAGAATGGTGTTAAAAGTCGGAGATCCAAAATATCATGTCTTTGAAAAGTTGTCTTCGAAATTGGTCTGCCTTTTTATCATCTTGTCGTTCTTTATCCTCTTCAATGATAGTCTGAATAGATAGATACAAGATACAGTACTCTTTATAAACCTTCTATTTTTTCTGTATTTTGGATGTATTTTTACCACAAAATTATCCTGCAGTAAGCGGCCGGCGAGCCGTCCACTATTCTGTTTAGCCATCGTAAAATATACTTTAATGCATTTGATTTAAAATCCTAACTTGAATGACAATTTATTTTCCCGACCGATGTCCTGTAAATAAGCTATTCGCTCAACAGAGCCACTTTACCTTCTAACTACTTTGTGTCCTTATTTACTTCTGAACAGTTTCAATGAAATTAACAAATACGTACAAAATCATTCAAAAATCGGTTCCCGCATAAACACACTAGCAATATAATTTGTCCACAGTTTATCATCTTGGTTGGACGACATGGAGAAGCAGATCCAGATGCTAGCGATGCCCGCGCTTCGACCAGAACAAATCGTTCAGCAGCAAGATAAGAATGAAGTGAGTATCATTGTGTAGATATTAGATATCCATGTTCCTAGGAATGACTGATTAAGTTTTGTTTCTATAAGAGGTTTTGCAAAAAAACTTATGATTTAGCATTCTAACTCTCTAGTTAGAGTATTTTTATTCATGATTTGTTTCGTTTACACAAATTCCGAAGTTTTTCCGAACTCTCGGCTCGAAGAAATAAGCTTTTGATGTGATTTACTGTGAAAATAGCTATTTTAATTAACTGACCAAAACGTTGGTTTCGTCCTGTAATATTGGTGTAGAAATCATGGATGTTGTTCCATGTAGAGCCGGCTCCAAAATCATTTGGGAAAAGGCCCAGACAAAAAGACAACCATTGCCATAGATTTTATTCTAATCCATCTTCTTCCCTACGCAGATGCTACAACAATCCATCGGCGGCCACAAACCGCTCGTGGACAAGCTGGTGAAGACGGGAGAAGCGTTGGCCAAGCTGTGCGGCGACGACGACGCCGCCAAGGTGCAGGACATCGTGGACAGCGACTGCGAGCGGTACGCCGCGCTGCGCGCCGAGCTGCGTCAGCGTCAGCAGGAGCTGGAGCAGGTAAGGGCGTTTATTTATACTAGTTTCCACAAAGCACCTCGAAATTCAAACACAGAAACATCTAAGGCATCTTGGCATCTTGTCTGCGACGCCACTATCGAATCTTCAATTCAAAATTCAAAATATTTTATTTCACATAAACCTACAAGGGCACTTGTGAAACGTCAGTTCCAATTGGTCGTTTCCTATGGAGAAGAGCCGGCAAGAAACTCCACGGTTACTCTTTTATAATACATCAAATTGCCTCAAGGACCATAGTCCTTCCATTGTTCTAGGTCCACTTTAACCCAAACCCATACTCCAATATCTTTGTTTCTATACTCTGCCAAAGACCAACCGGGGATAGCCCTTGAGTGCACTTGCATAGTGCGAACAGGGACAATCGTCCGTTGGTGCCTCATTCCATCTCAAATTGTCTTAAGAGGCCTCTTGACTTCGGACACAGTCAAAGAAAGAAAGAAAGAAAGAAAGAAAGAAAGAAAGAAAGAAAGAGTGTTTATTCTGCACAAACTAAACGAACATTGCAAAAAAACAATACCACTTTACAAATTTGCCAAAAGCCTCGTATCCATTATTAACACAGAAAAGTTTGACAAATTTTATCTATTGCTTGCTGTCAGGGTCAGAGGCTAAAGACAATTTACTACAAGTACAAGAGTAACTCCATTGTCACACATACAACAATCAATCTTATTCCAGACACTCTAACGTCTATATTCCCTCAACAGGCTCTACAAGAGTCGTCCCAGTTCTCGGACAAGTTGGAAGGCATGTTGCGCGCACTGTCAGGCACGGCCGATCAACTGCATCGCGCTGAACCTGTGTCTGCGCACCCGCCTAAGATTGAGTGAGTATTTTATCATACAAGGCTTGATATTGTGTATTTAGTCAAGATAATTTGAGGAAGTCGGGAAAAGTGGAGAGCGTCGTCGCTGTACCGCACCTAGACATACAGTCTTACTTGTTGGATGAGGTCCATTATCATTTTGGATATTGACTTCACTGCACACAGAAGAAGACAAGGAAGGAAGAACCAACCAGCGGTTGTTTTTCAGTTACATGATTGTAACTGAAAAACTATCGCTGCTCAAAACCTGAAACGATAATAAAACTTTATTTTAACTGTATTTGCAAAAAAAAAATGTTCAATACCTCCTCGTGATTTTTTACAAACATTTGTAGTATTTATTACAAAAAAAAAAAAACTTAATACCTAGTGCATTCTTACAAGAATCTTCTTAAAACCTCTTCCACCTCAACAGAGACCAAATCGAAGAGAACAACACTCTAGTAGAAGACCTAGAGAAGCGCCAGGAAGCCTACAACGCGGTACAACGCGCGGCCTCTGACGTCATCGGCAAGGCCAACAAGAGCGACCCCGCCGTGCGGGACATTAGGAACAAGCTCGACAAACTTAACAAGTAAGTGCAATGTTATAACTTTACTGGGTAAATATACCCTATGGTTATTGAAATAAAGTTAATTTTGTATTAACGAAATATCTCGAATGATTGCACAAGTATGCCAAGTGTATTGGCAGCATAACAGATGAGTCTGTTATCGTCCCACTGATGGGCAAAGACCTATTTTTATACTGAAGCAGCAGGCAATGGTCAAGCCTGCTTTAGATTTTGGACCTTGGTCCTTTGGACCTACGTCCTACAGGTGACTCTGACTTGACATGATAAGTAAAAAGTGTAGGTATGTTAAGAACGGTTATTTTTAAAGTGAGCAACGTCGCAATTAGATGTCTAATATTTCGCTGTTTTAATTAATTTGGCAATATTACTGTATGGAAATATGAAAGTAGGCTAACTAGCGAACTAGAATATTAATAATAAATTGCAATTATTACACTGAATTTTATGTTGTAACCGTTTTAGGTGTAAAAAAGGCATTTGGAAAGCTTCTAAATACTTTTTTTTACATCTAAAACTAAATATGCGGTGTTACGATATTAATTATTGCAATTCATTATTAATATTCTAGTTCGCTAGTTAGCCACATTTCATATTTCCATACAGTCATATTGCCAAATTAATCAAAACAGCGAAATATTTCACAGCTATTTGCGACGTTGCCAACTTTTAAGTTATAAGCCTTCTAAAAATGCAACTGTCTTTAAAAAAAAAAAACTTCGGAAAACAAGCTATCCTAAGTTTGATCCTGTCTGATAAGTTTTATTATTTTTAATGAGTTAATAATGCCCTCAATCTATACATTTAGTTATGCGCTCTGTTTTAAAAGACATAGGAGAAAATTATGTGTGGAACAAGTCATACCGTCTTCTACGTCATTAGAGAAAATGGGCATAACGTAACGCCTGAAACTTTATTCCGTCTTCTCCATGTGATGTTGCTCAGACACTTTTTAATCTTCTTCTATGTCTTTTGCACTTTTCTCCTATTTTACTAACCAATCTTCCCTCCACAGACTATGGGACGACGTCCAAAAATCATCGTCGGACCGTGCCAACTCCTTAGACTCCACCCTAGAGGTGGCCCGCAAGTTCTGGCAGCAACTGAACGCGGTCATGTCGCAGCTGTCGGAGCTGGAGGACACGCTCACTGCGCAGGCGCCGCCGGCCGCGCAGCCGCGCGCCATCCAGGCGCAGCAGGTCGCGCTGCAGGAGATCAGGCATGAGATCGATCATACTAAGCCTGAGGTTGGTACTTTTTGCTTATTTAATTATTTTTAATAAGGTGTATAAAAGATACGGAGTATTTTTCTGTCAGATCTTATGGAAAACAGGGAAAATATACGTTTTTATGCACAACTAGCAAAGAAGCCCTTTGGATGGGAAGAAAATAAAGATAAGACAAATAATTTAAAACCAGATGATACAGAAGATTCAAAATATATTTTACGCTCCCAAGAATAAAAACCACTTTAAGGCCCGTATAACAGAACTTCACTCAAGACTCAAACATCACTTAAAACTAGTTTCAACCAATCAAAAGGCTTTAAACGAGTTTTAAGTAATGCTTGAGTTTATATATATAATAATACGGGCCTAACACCCGAATACTAAAACGCCACTCAAGATTTAAGCATTACTTAAAACTAGTGTCAACCAATCAAAGGGCTTTAAACGAGTTTTAAGTAATGCTTAAGTCTTGAGTGGCGTTTCAGTATTCGGGTGTAAGTCTAACAAAGTTTTTGTAACAGTGAACTTTGAACTTGCAGTGATACGGGCGACTTTGAAAGATAAAAGTAAAAAATCAATAAAAGTTTGCTTGAAAACAATGAAATCAAAAGCAATACCTAATAACAAATTACCAAAAAAAGGAATCAATGAATGATTTAACCAACCAAATAATTTTCCTAATTTTTTCTACAGGTGGAAAAGGTCCGTAAAACCGGCTCAACCCTCATGTCGCTCTGCGGAGAACCCGACAAACCCGAGGTCAAGAAACATATGGAAGACCTGGACTCAGCCTGGGACAACATCACCGCGCTGTACGCCAGGAGAGAGGAGAACCTCATCGATGCCATGGAGAAGGCTATGGAGTTCCATGACACGTTACAGGTTAGTTCAAGGGCTCAAGATTTGAATATGGTTTTAGTAATAGATATTTTGTAATCGAGTTCTAAAAAGGAGAGTGTTTTTAATTCGTTCGTTATTTTTTTGTACGAGAGGCTTTCAACGTTCGTGATATTCGTGACACTGGTAATAAATTCAACATCACTAGTGTGGCTCAAAGATGTCTGTGTAAGGCTTGACTTCAAAAATTGACTCACTTGTAAAACGTCCCTACGCTTATCTGCAGGGAAATATTTAACTATAGTCCATGCGCGACTGCTAGTCACCTCCTGAGCTATGAGAAAAAAAAAAAAAAAAAATGTCTAAAAAGTCCCTCAGATAATAATAATTAATACATCCTTTTTTTATTTCTAGAACCTACAAGAGTTCTTGGACTCGGCCGAAGACAAGTTCTCCCGTATGGGCGCACTGGGCTCCGACATCGACGCCGTCAAGCGACAGATCGCACAACTAGCCTCCTTCAAGCAAGAAGTCGACCCGCACATGGTTAAAGTTGAAGCGCTTAATAGGTACGCATTTTTTTATAGCTGTTCTATAGGAACTTTTTATACCTGTACCTTTTAATCCCTGTACCGTTGACACCTGAACCATTTGACACCGCAGTACCTTTTCATACCTGTACCTTTGACACCAGTACCTTTTTCTACCTGAGCCTTTTATACCCTGTACCGTTGACACCTGAACCTTTTGACACCGCAGTACCTTTTTATACTTGTACCTTTGACACCAGTATCTTTTTCTACCTGAGCCTTTTATACCCTGTACCGTTGACACCTGAACCATTTGACACCGCATTACCTTTTCATACCTGTACCTTTGACACCAGTACCTTTTTCTAGCTGAGCCTTTTATACCCTGTACCGTTGACACCTGAACCTTTTGACACCGCAGTACCTTTTTATACTTGTACCTTTGACACCAGTATCTTTTTCTACCTGAGCCTTTTATACCCTGTACCGTTGACACCTGAACCATTTGACACCGCATTACCTTTTCATACCTGTACCTTTGACACCAGTACCTTTTTCTAGCTGAGCCTTTTATACCCTGTACCGTTGACACCTGAACCTTTTGACACCGCAGTACTTTTTTATACTTATACCTTTGACACCAGTACCTTTTTGTACCTGAGCCTTTTGTACCCTGTACCGTTGACACCTAAACCTTTTGACACCGCAGTACCTTTTCATACTTGTACCTTTGACACCAGTACCTTTTTGTACCTGTACCTCTTTATACCCATTTATTTTTATAACTACAGTTATAATCCTCTCTCCCTCCCTCCCTCTATAATCCTGTAATTCTTTACACTTGTTCCTTCTCAACTCGTACCTTTGATGTTCTTAGTATACTTGTTTGATAAATATTCCAGTACTCGACCATACTTTTTTGTTTGAATTTTATCATTTTTGTGACATTGCGTGGGAATATTTTCAAGGTTGAGTGGGATGCTTTTATTTTGGGGTTTGCATGAATATAAAACTATATAAAGGAGAACGAAACCAAAAAAAAAAAATATTTTCTTTTATAGCGAACTAAAAAATAAGATTAGACTAGAAAATTTTAAAATTATTATGGGGGGCATAGAAAATAATTATGTTTTCGTTTTGTTTTAATTATTAATTTGGTGATGGTCCTAGTCCGTAAATAAACAGCCCTCCTCTAAACTCCTCTAGTTTTCATGTTTTATATTTACTTTGATGCTATTTTTTCGCACTTTTGGCCCTTTCTACTTCAGGATAATTAAGTAATTCATTAAGGCGAAAGCGTCAAGGTAGCCCGCGAAAATCAAATTTTCTTACGTTTTTTGCAATTTGCAGGTCAGTATCATGTTCTATGTTGATCTAAATATGATTCGCGGCCGTATCAAATGTTTAATTATAGAATTATAATCATAAAAATGATCAATACAACTCTCTAAGTTCATGTTGAATGACTATTTCATGAAATCATGACATTTGACAATTATGCTAACTTATGGAGTTGTATTGCTGATTGTAATGATTATAATTATGTAAAGCCATATTTGTTACGGTCGCGAATCATATTTTAATCAACATACAACCTGACACTGACCTGCAAAATGGAAAAAACTCAAGAAAATTTGAATCTCGCGGGCTACCTTAGCCCATCCCCCTTAACAAGAAGAAAAGTAAAATAGACTTCGGTCAATTGCAATATAACGATAATTACAAAATGTCATTACACAGATTTATTATCTCTTCTAAGTACATTACCCTTACTTTTCCCTTTCTTAATGCTAAAGTAATTCTTGAATTCTAATCTTACATTTTCTAGAAAAATCTGCCAGTAGGTAGACAGTTTTTACCCCTCCTCCCCTTTATGATACAGCACTTTGTACCACATACTAATTGTGTATTTTTCTATGCGTTCCCCGGATTGACCCGACACTGAAAAAGGAGTCTTATGAGGCAAGGAATAACACTTAATCTTGTGTGCGCTTCTGTTTGTATCTTGCATCGTAGTGATATTAGTCCCCTGTTTGTTGTGTGTCTTTACTATTTTCTATCTATCTAAAAGCTTATGAACAGTTACGTCAGATGAAAAATAAATAAAAAATTATGAAGCTTTCAAAATTGTTTTAAGACAGTCAAGTCTGCAAAAATAATGATTTTATTGCCATTTATGTACTTTTAATTTTATAAGTGTAGCCGATCTCATATTAATGGACCTTTCACTGAACGGCCAAAGCATATCACGTAATGGTGATACAGGCAAAAGGACCACACGTACAGTGAAAGAGTACATGTTGACTTGACTTAATATTTAATTACATGACCTTCATGTCATTCAATGTTTTCTAGAAGAGTGTGCTCTGTTCTGTCTCTTTCTGTTACTAACATATTTTCATATGTCTGTCTCTGTCTTGTTTGCAATATGTACTGTTATGCATATAAGGCGAATCAATGGTGGCTTGATTACACCCTGATTGAAAATGTTTTATGAAATGACAGTTTCAATCCTGTATCAGTTTTAGAAACTAAATGCAAATATATTACTACCTCATTTACATTTATCACTTTTTCAATAGAGATAAATGTGAAGCGTATCTTAGTTACATTTATTTACATACCTAAAGAAAACTTAACCATCAAGCCAAAATAAAAAAAGGCCCGCTTGTACACTATATGCGCTTAGCGCTAAACATATTTAAAACATCATTCTGTCTCTGTCATCTTCAAACGATTGACAGAAACAGAAGCCAAATTCCCGTATTTAAAAACGTTCAAAATTTAGGCGCATTCTCATCTCACCAACAATCAGTGCCAAAAACTTGACAAAAATTAAGTTATTTTTGACAGATCGGCATGAGATTAGAATGTGAGCGTTCTTAAACATAAGGGAATTGACCTTAAGAACGATGTTTTAAACTTGCTTTGCGCTAAACGTGATCATCGCGATGTCAGGTGAGATACGGAGCTTCACCGTCATGATTTAAAAAAAAGTGAGTGATTAGTGGAGCAAGCTAAGTTCCATTTTCAAATCAAGCCCCCATCGATTCACCCCTTCCCAAAGACAGACAACCAACCTAACCTTTCCACCAACTTACAGGCAAGCTCAAGAGCTAACAGAGCGTACATCGTCCGAACAAGCGGCGGCCATAAAGGCACCGCTCACAGAGGTCAACTCTCGTTGGTCAGCCTTGCTTAGAGGGATGGTGGAGCGACAACAGCAGCTGGAAAGGGCGCTGTTGAGGCTCGGACAGCTGCAACACGCTCTACAGGAGCTGTTGACTTGGATACAGAACACTACTGACACGTTGGATACGTTGAGACCTGTGAGTTGTGGATTTTATTTCAAGTACTTTGTAACAATTTATTTTATTTAAAAGAGTGTCCGTGGAGTTTCTTGCCCGTTCTTCTCCATAAGTACCTACTACGCTTTGGAATGGGCATCTAGCTTCATATTTTTGACTGACCGATTCCTTGACAATTCAAAAGTGCCTGTAAATGGTTTAATTGAAATAAATTCTTTGAGTTTGAGTTACGAAAACTTTCTGATTATCTGACATTTGTTTGTGGAGCCACTTCTTTCCATCTAAAACACTAGGAAGTGGTGAAGGGTGGGCATTTTCGGGGCTGACTTTTGTAACTTTTGATTTTCAAAAACTGCCTATTCTCGTCTTATTTGAGTAAATGATTTGCGAGTGCGAAGCCGAGCAAAGATAATCTGTGAAATTTGGAAGACGAGACACACGTTGATTTTGTATTTACTGAAATTATCATTCTGTTAGAAACATTTTTCGACCATTGTATAGCCAATAAATATAACATGTACCTTTTTACATTTCTAATACCAGCTACCATGCAGTTTCTTACCCGTTCTTTCTCAGAACAGGCAACATTTCTGACAAATTCAAACTGCCCATAAACAAACTAAATTACCTCTCCTACAGGTTGCCGGCGACCCACAAATCTTAGAGGTGGAACTGGCCAAGCTGAAGGTGCTCGTCAACGACATCGCGGCGCACCAGGCGTCCGTTGACACGCTCAACGATGCCGGCGCCCAGATCGTGCAGCAGGGTACGGGTATGTGGCCGCGCTTACGCTTTTGTCAAACTCGATTTTGTTGTCATTTTTTTGTGGACGTAGTCAGGATGACGTACCTCTTTCAGTGGAAGTCTTTTAAATAGAAAATAATATGCATGAAAAAGTCGTCAAGAGAGTACATAAGTACAAAAGAATTAGAAAAACTACTTGACAGTTTTTCTTGACACACACCACTGACGCAATGGTTTTTATTATGTCACGGCAACTGTAACATTCCAAAGAGGTTTTAACAGTATAGTTACTCGTATAACTGTGAGTGCCTTGATATACGAATGTCAACTTTAAAAACATGACGTTTGGGATTGATTTTCGAATGAAAAGCCATGGGAAAGATTTCTAGTCTCTTTTATTCACATTTTGATGTCGATGATCTTTGAAAAGAGCATTTCATAAAAACGACAAGAATACAGTAATTTTTTGGTTATAAAAATATGAATACAACTATTTGTAACATCAAAAACCAAAGTTTTGTCTGTAATGTATCCTGACTATTGTCCATGCCCGCATGTTTTACATTCTATTTACTAACGAAAGTAGGCCCATGTTACAATAATTATTTAGATTATCTAGGTTCCAGTATAACGATTTTGAAAATGTGCTAGATTAACAGTTCCAATAGTAGGGATGATGCCTGGGTAAAAAAAAAAAACTAATTAGTCCGTCAGTCAGACAATAAAAAAATATTAGACACGTATTTTTTGCTTCATCATATTAATAAAAAAAATACTTAGATAAAACGCATTTTAAGTTGGGGAGTGAGGGTCGCGACGTCACTAGTATGTATAAAATCTACAATACTCGTGACGTCATGGCACATTTTAACTCAACGTATCGCCGTAATCTTTAGATTACGTAAAAAAAGAAAAAATACGTGTCCAATATTTTTTGATAATCTCCATGACGGACTAAAAAAAAATTTTTGTCGTCATACCTATTCTGCCATGCTAAGCCAAAAGGCGCTATCTCAGAGATACGCCCTTTTAGTTTTTGTTATACCATTCGATAGCTATAACAATTTCGCATCTAATGGTATAAGCCAAATACCGCTATCCAACTTAAAACATTTAAAAAAACCACTCAGAAGTTTTTTATATCCATATGTTTCCTTAAATTACAATTAACAAAAGGTCAATTTTCTCAAAACTTACTCCGATTGAGATACCGCCTTTCGGCTTAGCTTGGCAGTATTGCATCCTTTAAATTGAAAATAACAGTTGACTAGTACCTTTAGATAGTATAACAATTTTGTAATAATCGCATCTTAAATAACAGTAGATAGAAAATATACAGTTCTCTAATAGCATATTTTAGATCAGTTCAAATCTATGTTCATAAACTAATTAATTGTTTTAATTATTCTAATACAACATACATTTCATTTCTAATGAAAACTTTCCCGTGTGCAATGAGCACTAATGCTTTCAGCTTTAAATGTTTGTGATCGTCTTGTATGTGTAATTATTAATACTAGAATTAATATCCCCACGAAGTCTTTTTGCACGAAATACATATTTATATTTAAATCCCTTTAAACTTTACTTGAAAGATTAATTTTAAATGTCCCATAAGGGCATCCAGTGCCTTATCTCACTGGCGATTTGCCAGCAAGGTGATTATTCAACGAGCTCGCTCGAGAGCAGTGGTGGCCCAGTGGTAACAGCCCCTACTTACAAGTAGTCGTAGGTCGTGACTTCGAACCCTGACAGGCGCTTTACTTTGTGTAAATAATTTCATCACCACTGCTCTCAAAACGGTGAGGGAAAACATCGTGAGGAAACTGGCATGTCCTAGAACCAAAAATTCGAAGTCATGTGATATCTACCAACCCGCACTGGGCCCGCGTGGTAGATTATGACCCACTCACTCTCGCAGAGAGGAGGCCTGTGTCTCAGCAGTGGGAACATTATAGGCTGATTAATGCTCGCTGCGTGTGCGCAACGTGTTCGCCGCATTTGCGTGACGTGAGTGTACACGAGAGAGTGAGACAAGTGTACAATATTGTAGAAACGCGGAGAACACGTCGCGTAGTCGCAGTTAGCTCGGTTCGCACCCGCAGAGAGCACGCTCACAGATCTCCTCGCTAGAAACATTGCAATCGTCGTGTGATAACGCTCTAAAAGACATAATTTTAGCAATATTTGAGTATCAAATTAAATGGATTGTGCTGGTAATCAGCAGATTATTATCTTACTTTCTATACTCATAAAAAAAATACTTCGTTCTTTTTTTATTGCCAAAATGGCCCTCGTCTTTATCCTCGATCACGTCCGACGAAAAGCGATGGACGAGGTCTACGATGAAATTTAGCACGAAGAAACTCAATCTAAAACCCAACTCTTGCAAGATAAATTGTCTTCTATAAAGTAACCATAGGTCTTACCCCTCCAAGACCTGACCAACAACTGCATGATCTAACCTCCTTAACCATAAACTATAGGTACCGACGAGGCGGGTGAGACTGCCGAGAAGTTGGCAACACTGAACAGGAAGTGGCGCGAACTGCAACAGAAGGCAAGAGACAGGCAGACCGAACTTGAAGATGCACTTAGAGAGGCGCAGAGGTAAGACTTATACGAGATATTTAATGGCATTTTACAGAATATATTTTAAAATGATCGTCCAATAAGTAACCTAAAAATTAATCTCCTCTCCATTTCCATAATATATTTAAATTCTGAATTTGTTCCAATTACCGCTAAAAATAAATGAAATAAAATACGTTCTACTTTTCGAGCAAAAAATTCTGAAAGACCGACCTATTTAAATTGACTGACAAACCTTAGTCAATTTGAATAAGACGAGAAAGTAGACAATACTGTAGTCAGTTTAGGGAACCACATACGATTATTGGCTATTCATTTAGAAACACCTGTATATTTATTTTATATACTTTATTGTACACGAGATTATACATTACAAACAGAAAAAGTTGTACACTACTTAATATACAATGGGCGGCCTGATCGCTTACTGCGATCTCTTCCAGGCAACCTTGGAATGGACAGTGATTTTCTGGACATAAAATAGGTCTGTCTTTGGTGCAAAAAAAAAGTATATAAGTACAATATACTATAATAGATAGATACATACATACTGACTGTGTCAGCACCGAAAATAAATGACGATTATAGTATACTTCTGTAACATAATAAACAAAAAAAATAAAATACAAAAAGTTTATTAGCAAAGGAAAAGTTAATAGTGATCTTACATAGATACAATTATGTGTATACATCACAATGTTTTGGTTTGACCGTTGATATTATGTCGCATTAGCTTCAACGCTGAGATCGGCGACCTGCTCAGCTGGTTGTCAGAAGTGGACAGCGTGATCGCCGCCTCTAAGCCGGTCGGAGGACTGCCCGAGACCGCCACGGAACAACTCGAGAGGTTCATGGTGAGACATGTTTTGTGTTGTTGTTTTTGGGTTCTCTTTCAAAGGTTCATGAGAAAATACTTAATGACAAGTCAAGCCAAGTAAATGGCGATCTTCCATTTTCTTAAACTTCGAGGGTGTAAGTAACATAGAGTGGATAATACCTCCTCTAAAATCCCGGAATAATAATGATGACGTTTTTCCGGGATTTAAGAAATTGCAAATTATTAAAAAAAATCTGCTGTTCCCTACATTATAACGAGCTATACGAACATAAATGTATGGAACAGCTGATTTTTTTTTCGCGATTTCAGTTTTGGCCCCATAGTGAAAGTTGTTCATAATGATGAGTACAATGACCCCTTAAGAGGATGCAAACGAATTAAATTTCATATTGTATCATTAAAATCCACTCTAGAAAACTCATTGAACCCAATATCTTTCGTCGCAGGAGGTATACAACGAGATCGAAGCCAACCGCCCGAAGGTAGAAGCTGTTCTGCAGCAAGGACAGGAGTACCTGAAGAAGCAAGACCGACCCAGCTCTACGTCACAGCTCCATCATAATCTGAAGAACTTGAAGTCCAGATGGGATAATGTTACCGCTAGGTAAGGACGGTTTTCATTCATTTTATTATTGCATTTATTGTTCGTTCTAGGCCTGTTTATTTATTTATTTATTTATATATACTTTATTGTACACCAGATTAAACATTACATAAAGAAAAAGTAATACTAAGTAATACTAAAGTAATAATAATTGGAATGGACAGTGATTTTCTGCACATAAAATGGATACACACACAGTCACAGTCTTCAGATAGGCAGTATCTACCAGATAAATTAATAAAAAATGGAACAGAACAAAGAAATGCCAGTTACACTTTTCTGACAGATAAGTAAAACAGGCCGTGTATTCATTTAAAATGTGAAAATCTATAATGTTTAAAGTATGGTAACATTTTCAAATTTAGCGCTTATAAAAAAAAGACTATCAATATTATAATCACTTTTTCATCGTGAATTCTGGATCCAATAATTTTTTTTGAGCTGGGAACTATTCACTTAGTGTACCACACTCCTCTAAGGGAATTCGTCGCTAAAAACACGGTATTAAATATCATTTTCCTCCGCAACAGGGCCTCAGACAAGAAGATCAAACTAGAGATCGCTCTAAAGGAAGCCACAGAGTTCCACGACGCTCTCCAAGCATTCGTCGACTGGTTGACAAGCGCTGAGAAGACTCTGACGTCGGCCAAACCAGTCTCCAGGGTCATGGAGACATTGCTTAGTAAGTATCTCTTGATTTAGAGGAAACTTTACGTCATCTCAATAATAATAAAAAATCTGGTTCAGTTCGAAACTAGTCAAGACATCCTTAACAATTAAAATCTTGTAACAAGATTTTAAAGGAATTAGCATAAAATCAATTTAGATCGAAATTAGTCAGGAACTCCGTAATATTAAATCTTTTACGAAGTTTACAAACTTAAAAAGTTTTCAGTATAACTAAAAAATTAAAATTCTAAGAAATCATTTAGTTGAAATGAACTGGTTGATCCATTGTTTCATACTAAATTAACGAACCTCGTGGTTTTTAAAGCCAATTAAATAAATTTACAATTCATGTTATTTGATTAGTTGAACCAATCACAACGGCTAACATGACATTTGATAGCAGATTTTATTGATTTAAGTTTTCCTAAACTTAAGCTAGCCTATTGCAGACAACAACTATTAGACATCCTGCACACGACGCCGGAGCCCGCCCGGCGCCGACCGCGTGTTAGTGTGTAGGAACGAATATCACTCATGCGCTGCACCGGCGCCGCGTAGATTTTACATTTTCATTCTGAGATGTTCTGATTTTTTTTCAACTTGCTGTCTGGCGCCTGTGCGGCTCCAGTGCGGCTCTGGCGTCATGTACTGGAAGTCTTAACCTTAGTCCTCTCTCAAAAATACATAATCCTTATAACCTCTACACTATAGCCAACCAAAATTCAAACTTCTTCTTCCCAGCTAAAGCACTAGGAAGTGGTGAAGGGTGGGCGTTTTGGGGGACTGTCTTATGTAATTTTGACGTTCGAAAAGTGCTGATTCTCAGCCTAGTTTGAATAAATGACTTTTGAATTTTGAATTTTTGAATTGTCCTCATCACAACCAACTAACAAATCTTCTCTCCACAGCCCAAATCGAAGAACACAAATCTTTCCAAAAGGAGGTAGCGACCCACCGCGAGACGATGCTTCACCTGGACAAGAAGGGCACTCACCTGAAGTACTTCAGTCAGAAGCAAGACGTGATCCTCATCAAGAACCTGCTGGTGTCCGTACAGCATCGCTGGGAGAGAGTCGTGTCTAAGGCCGCTGAGAGAACCAGGGCGTTGGACCATGGCTTCAAAGAGGCCAAGGAATATAATGATATGTGGTAAGTAGAAACTGAAACTCAAAGCATTTATTTCGAATAAACCAATTACAGGCACTTTTGAATTGTCAAGGGGGTCGGTCAGTCAGAAAGATGAAGCTAGTTGCCCATTCCAAAGCGTAGTAGGTACCTATGGAAAAGAACGGGCAAGAAACTCCACGGACACTCTTTTAAATCATGATATGATAGAATATGTCTGGCTATAAAAATTTACGAATTTTAGGATGCTGTGTTGTAACCTACGAGACTTGCATGGCAGGATTATTGCCTCCCAACTTTCACAACGGTCAACTTAACACTTTCGCTGTCTGCAAAGCAGACACAATAGTTAACAATTGCCTTGAACCTTATGTGTGGTGCACGGGACAGCGAAAGTGTTAAGGGGGTGCCCAAAAGTACACTAGCGCCACTCCTTTAAAAAAATATTATCTCGTGACTGAGAATGAATTATGAATAACGGCTACCCATAGCGACCCCCACTCCCCAACTTAAAATGCGTTTTATCTAAGTATTTTTTTATTAATATGATAAAGCAAATAAATATAAAAGATTTTTTTTTTTAATTCTTTTATTCATGCATGGTCACGAGAACCAAACACGTATGCCAAATTTCAGGCTCATAGCTTCAGTGGAAGTGGGTGAAATATTGATTGCAATATTCCACGACATACATACAAGTGAAGTTAAATAAGAGCTTTTAATAATAATAATAATAAGTGCCGTACTACAGGTATGTGCCCGACCCAGTTCTCGAAAATGGAAATATCACATTGTACTGGGACCGATCCATCATCACTGACAGGACTATTGTTGCCAATAAACCTGATATAGTGGTGGTGGATCGAGTAGAGCGGCGCTCAATGATTATTGACATAACGGTCCCGCATGACGGGAACCTCGTGAAAGCCAAGAAAGATAAACAAATCAAGTATCTTGACTTGGCTCGCGAGGTTGTCGACATGTGGGATGTGGACTCAGCGATCATTGTGCCGATAGTCGTATCAGCCAATGGCTTAATTGCCAAGAGCCTCGACCAACACCTAAGGAGGCTCTCGTTGGGCGGCTGGATCAAGGGCTTGATTCAGAAAGCGGTACTCCTAGACACGGCTCGCATTGTCAGGAGGTTCCTCTCTCTGGGGCCCTGACCGCCGGTAGCTTGGACCCTGTTCCCGATATCGGCGGGCTACTATTTTTTATATTTTTAAATGTTTTTTATATATTTTTTTAAAGAAATATTTAAAAATGTAATTTATAAGTATTTTAAATGAAATAAAGGAGATAATAATAAAAATACACGTCTAATATTTTTTATATGTCTGACGGACTAATTAGAATTTCCTTTTTTTTACCCAGGCATCATCCCTATTCCTTGGAATAAAAGACCAAGGAGGATAAAGTGGTCTTAACCTTCTTTGTGTATTTTCAATCTTTGTATGTTTGTCTTCGTAGGAACAACCTGATGAACTGGTTGAATGACACTGAACAACAACTGGACGTGCTCAACTCTGAGAATACCGTCAACGACCCAGACAAGATCAAACAGAGGTAAGAATATAACATTAATATTTAACTTATAATAATTTAAAAAAACATTTAAAATAATTAAATTGGAAATAGGCCAGTTAGACGATGGATTGAACTAAAGTTTACCATTGTGTGGTAAAATAAGGTGCATAAATATTTAAGAAAAAACATTTTACAACCTCCTTTTTTTAAATCGGTTATAAATCTTTCAATTCTTTTATAAACGTCAGCTTTTCACGCTGAACTAAACTTCATACGAATGTCGTGTTTAAAAAAAAAATGCATTTCTACATATTTTTAGTCCTATAATTTTCATTCTCCAACCGTACTATGTCGGCTAATGTTTTGTAATCAATTCAAAATCTTCTCTCCCACAGACTAACAAAACACCGCGAGTTCCAAAAGGCCCTAGCGGCTAAACAGCCGGTGTACGACCAGACGATGAAGACCGGCAAGCACCTGAAGGACAAGGCGCCTAAGGGAGACGAGAACACCCTGAAGACCATGATGGCGGATATGAAGACGAAATGGACCACTGTCTGTTCGAAGGCCGTTGACAGGTAATTAACTTATTCATAAAATTTTGCGTAGAATGTAGTAACTATAGTTTGACCAAGACCGCTGTACCGCGCCTTTGGAATGAGCGGCGGGACGCCTTGAGCGTTGACGAATTAGCGGCGGGACGCGTGAGTGTTGATAAATGAGCGGCCTGCACTGCGCGGTACAGCGGTGTCGGTCAAACTATAGTTAAAAGTATCGATACTGGACTAGCATCTAGTAAAGCATATCAGGGCCTACTAGATTGATACTTAAGGTTATATGTGTGTTCTTTCGTTGTGTGTGTTTTTTATATTTTATTTTAAATTTTAAACTCATTCGCTTACCCATTTGTCAAAGTATCGATACTAACATACCGTGGATACCTTTAACTCTTGTAATTTTTTTTTACTTCAAAAAACCATACTAACACCCACTTTCATTCCAGACAACGCAAGCTAGAAGAAGCCCTGCTGTACTCAGGACAGTTCAAGGACGCCATGTCAGCTCTCCTCGACTGGCTCAAGAAGCAGCAGAAGGAATTAGGAGGAGACGCGCCAGTACATGGCGACCTCGATACTGTGATGGCGCTTATTGAACAACACAAGGTGAGGATTCAAATTCAATGGTTCAGCATTTTGTTATCATATTAAAAGATTTTCTTTTACAATTAGGGGAATATTGTTGATGATTAATTCACATTGCCTCGTTGGTCTAGTATTCGCAAGCGCTACTGTTGAACGTGAGGTCCTGGACTCGATTCCCAGGTCGGGAAAAGTGTTATTGGGTTTTTCTGTTTGGAATTTCTCAGTAGCAGCCCGTAGTCTGAATTTGTGCCCGGTTGATGGCAATGGGCACGACCTCTAAATTCAAAATTCAAAAATTCAAAATTCATTTATTTTGTGAACACAGGGTATAAAATGATCTTATGTATATATAGTGTTTGGTCCAACCTATGTTCCCTATTACATGGGACTTAAACATAACTGGCGAAATATGAATGTACTGTAGGTACAGCTCTGTCTAACCCATCACGCAAACAGACGTGACGTTCTGTTATTTTATTAATTAATATTGCCTGAAGATATTCCAGTAATGATGGCCATAAGTAAACTTACACATGGCTTCAGAAATCCATAGTTTTTCAAACGTATGTAGGTACGGCTCGCAAATCTTTCCATATGCTAAGGGCACGTCTTCCCTTTTCCATTACCGCGCCCCCGGTCTACTCCTTGATATGCAATGGGCCTCTGTAGCCCCATGACGAAAGAAGAAGCCCCTTCATTTGATTTATCGAGTCTGGTTAAACAAAGCTGGGGTTGGTGCATTTAATCCATTCGATCAATCACTGCGTTTTCAAAAGTATACTAGGCTAGGCAAAAAAAAACGCTATATGCTGCCCATTCCCATCTTACGGTCGATCTTTCAATCGTCAGATAATTTTTATCTGAAGAAGAAATATTACTATAATAAAGCTTTTTAATCCTCAGACAACATTTTTATGAATATTTAAAGCTCAGTCCTTGTTAAAAAGGGTTTTAGCTTCTAGCTGGTTTTTGTGATCGGTACACATTTTAATATTTATCATTTGTTTTAGCAATTCGAGGAGGATCTACACTCGCGTGAACAACAAATGAATTCTGTCATGAAGACTGGCAAAGATCTCGAAGCGACGGTACGTATCAAACTATTTTATACTCTAAATTTACAGAGATAAAGTCTTATTTTTATTGAATTGGATATTAAATTCCAAAACTTAAGGATCAAATTTGCCAAGCCTTAAAAACTCAGCAAAGTTATCAGCGGTAGTAATTAATTATATCAGATTCTATGCAGTTTTAACTCTTACGGTGCATGCATTAAGGTTAAAATTTCCTTGCAGGTACCTCGTGAAGACGCGGCTAGCATTCGCCAACAATGTAGTGAGCTGAAGACCGCTTGGGAGGCTGTTCAGACTCTCAGTGAGAAGAAGGCTACCAAGCTTGAGACCGCACTTAAAGAGGTAAGTTTCTTTACTGAGAATAACATTCAGGTAGTATAGTCGGCATCGTCAAAGCTTTACCAATTTTGACAACAATACCCAGTCACTTGAAAATTGAATCTCCAACTGTCACATTGACAAATACACCTTGTCGTTTAATGACGTTTAAGTGACATTCAACTTGAGGGTGATAAAGCAATACAACTATACAATAATTAAAACATTTAAGGGTATCAAAGATTCTTCAGAAACCTAGTTTTTGCTAAAAATAAATGCAAAATAAAAGCATCATCAGACTGGTATATCAGATCCTGATGTCTTATTCCCATAAAGCATTCACCGAAAACTGCATATAAGCACCGAATAATACAGATGGTTCATTCCGCAAAACCATTTAAATAAAAATCAACTCTTGCTACGACACAATAAAGTGCAATTCAGGTCGCACAGCGCTAATTACCTACAGTTATATTCACCTAGAAGTTGCCTCTCTTTCTATCGCGTTACTCTTATATCTTCTGACTCACTGAATTGGCCCGACAAGACGAGCCCGCCGCATACTTGTAGCGTCATACCTAAAATGCGGAGTGCGCCTTCTGTACTATTCTGTGTAGCTAGACAAAAAACGTCTGGAAACATTACAATCCACAGAAAATCGCGACTTCCTCCGAAATAAACCCAGCACGTAAATGTCTACTTTTCTCCTCTGAATCACATTACTTATCTTTTCTTCCGTCCTCAGGCTGAAAAACTCCACCGCTCCGTGAACATGCTTCTTGAATGGCTATCAGACGCCGAAACCAAGCTCCGTTTCTCAGGACAACTGCCCGAAGGCGACCAGGAAACACAAACACAGATCCGAGAGCACGAACGATTCGTTCGAGAACTTAACGAGAAGCTGAAAGACAAGGACGACACGATAACGCTAGCTCACTCTATCTTGAGCAAGGCGCATCCTGATGCTGTAACCGTGATTAAACACTGGATTACTATTATACAAAGTCGGTGGGATGAGGTAAGATTTTTATTGTATTGCAGTTTTATGATGCGAGTCCTAATTAATTCTAAAACGAAACGAAAATACACTTTAAGGCGTTGGAAAAAGTATTTCTGTCACTACATTACGCCTCAAAGTGACAGGGACGGCATTAGACTTGAAAATAAATTCGGCCCTATGTCACGTTTTGTTTAACATTTTCAAGGTATTTTTTTCTGACTTTTTCACTTCACCCTGAAACGAATGAAATCTTGATAAAAACTATTGATTTATTTTAACATAAAATGGTCAAGGCCAATTACATTACTTAAAGACACAAACACATTATTTAAGTACAATAACAAAAGTATACAACTCGACAGTAATACGCTCACCTCACAATACTCCAGACTTATTGACATGAGCTTCTTCCATTCGGTATGAACGAAGGAGCTGGTAGCGAAATAATTATATTGCTTATTTTTACGCAAAATACAGTAATGTAAGTAGAAAAATAAATTGTATCAACGGCATTAGGTTCAACAAACGCCCATTTCCTGCAAAAGATTAAAGTAAAAAAACAGATCCACTATCTCTTTCCCACGTGAGAGATTGCACCTATATGTTTGCACCTTCAAAACAACACCAGTGCTAGCTAATGAATTATCGATAATTAAAGATAGTACTATCGATAAATGCGATTATCGATTTCATTTTTAAATAACATACACAACTTATTATTTTAATAATTAGTTACATAATGCCGTTGCAGTGTCTCAGTGCAAATATTTCGAAAATTAACAACACTTTTATGATTTTGTTACAAGAATTTTGGTTCGGTTATAGTTGAATGTTTTGTGATTAAATGAGTAGAGATAAAAGACAGGTTGGTGGCAACTATGTTTCCTGTGATACAGATATTTAGGAAAGTTACTGCGGGGCAGGTAAAGATTCAATTTTCTTAAATGTTTTCGGTTGTAAGTGTTGCATCTCATGAAACTTATGTAAGCATTTATATGCGCAAAATACTTTAAGCTTTTATGAATGTCATAAAGTTTTCAGTACATACGCAGCAATAAGTGTTTTTAAAACATGTTTACTACGAATCCGATGCGATATGCTTGCTAATCCACCTAATCTTATAAATCAGGGGTGGTCAACCGGTCGATCGCGATCGACCGATTGATCGCGGTTATTAGTCCAATCGAATGTGGCAAAGCAAAAAAAAATATTGGTAGAACAGACCACGCAACATAATAGATAGATAGATAGATAGATAAATCTTTTATTTGGTGCACACAAAAGACAGCACAAAATACAAAAACACGATTAAATAATAACTAAATACATGAATATAGCTATAAGGTGCCAATATACAAAAAAAAAAAATAAAGAAGAAAATAAAGACATTGTGATAATCACCAACTGCTGCGCGCATCATCTTGTATCATTTCTCAACCGCCGTTCCATCACGTTATTTTTCCTCTCTTCCACACAATAAGCTCAGACGCGATGCTCACACTACTATAAATAAGTAGTTACTAAGAATAATATTCAATTTTATGTTTTCCCTCTTAATAAAATAAATAATACATTTAGTAGGGTTTCGTCAGTAAACAAGTAGATCTTGGGTCGAATAAAGTTGGTCATCCCTGTTGAAGGCCATAATTTTATTAAATACTTTTACGTAGAAAAAATATTTGATCACATGCAAAGATTGTTATGATCTTATTGGTGGTAGATTTACTGATTATTTCTAATAGTTGATCAAGTTAGCCTAGGTCATACTTTCCGAACTTAGATACCACTACTTACGTTACGGAACATCTAGTTATAAAACACAATTTGTGTAAACTTATTCCTTCATAATTAACCCTTAAATCTCTTGAAACAGGTGTGGCAATGGGCGATGCAGCGCGGCACCAAATTGGAGACACACATGCAGAGTCTGAAGGACTTAGACCTGGTGCTCGAAGAGTTGCTGCAATGGCTCATTGGATTGGAGAACACGTTGCTTTGTAAGTCACTGATATATTGAAATTGTTAATTATTCATAATTTTTCCAAACTTATTGTAAAATGTAATTTAGCCAGTCTCCTTGGTCTAGTGGTCGCACGATTTTTGAGTCCGAAGTCTCGGGTTCGATTCCTAGGTTAAGCAAACAACATTGATTAGGAAATTCTTAGTAGCAGCGGGTGGCCTAGATTTCTCTCCTAGGCTTGCCCTCACTGGCGGCATCTACATCGCCACATGCGAACTACGCACCACACTTACGTCACGCAAAATCCAGCATCGCGCAAGCAGCGTTTACCGCGCGACTAGCATATACAAAATAATAAGCGAAAAAAAATTATAACGAGCTATGCTAACATAAATGTATGGAACAGCTGATTTTTTTTCGCGATTTCGGGGTTGGTCTCATAGTGAAAGTTGTTCATAATGATGAGTACAATGACCCCTTAAGAGGATGCAAACGAATTAAATTTCATATTGTATACAAAGTCCCGACATTCAACAGCGAGCAGTAGCCCGCCAGACACAACACGCGTCTACTTTTCTATGGAGGATGAGTGAACTTTACACCCTGTTTCCTCTTACCTCTATTAAATGGGCTGGAGTGAATCTTAGCTGGAGAAATATGGATGTAATATACACCTCTGCCTAACTCTTTAAGGAATAGCAACAAGCGTGATGTTATGTTATAAAGGATGGCTGAGTAATTTGAATTCGCAAAAGTTAACTACTTTACGTCAGAAGAACATCTACTATTTTTAGAATAACATATTTACCAAAAAGGAGAACGTTACTTAAATATCTTACTCTCCCTTAGCGCTTGAATCGGAACCACTGCCAGAATCCATCGAGCTACTCGAAGGTCTCATTGAGGACCACAAGGAGCTGATGGAACATACGCAGAAGAGACAGAACGAGGTCGACCGCGTCTGTAAGGCGTACCAGGTATGAGCAGAAGGACCAATTTTTTTTATACAATAAACAGCAACTGGGCTTCAGGAAATTCCAAAGTCAAAATGAAAGATGAACCAGATTCATAATTTATTCCGGATAATGATTTGAACTTGGACGTAGTTAAAAAGAAAGGATCTAACCCACACTATGGGCGAAAATGAGTTATGTATACTAAAACACTTTGTAGTCAAAACTTTAATATCACAAAAACAATACCAACGCATCATGTCATTATGACCATACGTTACCAACCCGTATGTATGGCAGGTCATACAATCACATAACACGATCTGATCTTAACACTTGAATATCTCAAAACTAACTCTGAGTGGGTTGGATCCTTTCTGTTTAACTACGTCCACTTGTACTTAAACTAAAATGCTTGTTTAAATAAGTTTTTTCTTCAACTAGACAGGACGAATACGTTTCTTGTGGAAAATTACTTTAGGAACGATCCCCTCAACATTTGTTGTTATATTTTTCAATAATACGTTTATTATCCTTTTCTTTATTTATTGGAAGGCGTGTTTAACTAATATTACGTGAGACGTGTGATCTCACACAGGGCTAAAATAAAAGTACAGTCAGGCGGGCTCTGATAGTAGAACATAATATAATAATACCTACAGGTATGGAAACTTATTCATGCAATAAAATCACGTGTATTGTATCATATCACAACAATGACAATATTCAACTCCAACTAGTCGTTTTAATCATATTTTTTATGTAGAAAATTTTATATGATTTTTTGTATATAGGTCAAGTCAAGTCAAAGCCAAGGCCGTGAAAGCACACCAAGGAAGGTTTCAGCAAAGAGTGCAACTAAAGGAGCACCTGGGTATGTCACGAAAATATATTTTTTCTTATTATTTGTTTTGTTGTTCCCTCTTATGTGTTGTCCATATTTCTTATTCATTCTTTTCCTTAGCCTAAAAAATATTTGTTTTATTAAAAGCTTCAGTGTTGTACATTTTTAATTTTCAGTCCCAATTTTTATTATTTTTATGTTGTGTGTTCATTTCCATACCTTTATTTTATGTTTTTTCGTTTTGTCTCCCCACTTTTCACGAATCATGCACGTCGACACCTCGCCGCCATCTTGTGACGTCATTGCATGGTGTTGCCTGCTTGCAATGTGTGTTGCCATCACAAAAATATAGCCGCGGTTCCCAGCACGACCTCAATAGGGAGAGATCAGTTTCGCCTGATTATTATGGATCTAGGCGTTTCAGGTGTGTTTTATTTTCATTCATAATTCGATGGTTTTAAAATGTTATTTGATTTATTTTTTTGTTGGAGTGTTTTAACCATGTTTAAGTGATTAGAATGATTACAAACGAAAACGCTGACAATATTCTGATATGCATTTATCGATTTAAAATTAATTGTTAAGACGAGATTCTGTACGAGCTAAGATAACGAAAAAATTACAATAACAGCAAAAAGCTATCAACAAGATGCCAGTTATTAAAACTCATAGTTTCAAACATGGTAAAATACTCCAAAGATTTAATTTAATTATTTCTATAATTTTCTCATAACTAAATCTACTTAATATAAACGTGGCTACAAACCAATTGATTCTAGAATATATTGTTCTAAATAAGTATATCTAGTTGACATACTTATTTAACAAAAAACAATTTTATAAAAATCTAAATTTTAAGTACAAAAAACAGTAACGTTTATACAAAGTAGGTTCAACGGTGGTTACTTACTTTCATGTGCTTTACATGTTTGTCATTTGTGCAACTGTAGGTGCGTTGTCAGAGATTTCTATCTATTAGAAGTCAATATAATATAAATTAAATTAAATATTATGTTACAAAGAGATTATACATTAGTAGTAATAACAATGAATGTTGTAATATTGATATTTAGTAGGTATGCAATATAATGTTAACTTCCAAATATTTAAACCTAAATTTAAGTTAAATGCTTGCTGCGCCCTAACCGGGTCATGTACTCATAAGTTTTAGCCTAGCCTGTAACTGAGTGTACATTCTGCAATAATAAATAAATAAATAAATATAATACAGCAGCGCTAAACGTATCTAAAACTAGAGATGCATCGATACACATCTTGGCCGATACGATACCGATACGGATGGCTAAATTAAAAGGAATGGACTATTTTTTATTAAATAATATTTAATAAACTAACAAATTTTCTCAGTTAATAATTAACATAAACAAGTTTTTTTTTTTTTACAAATCTTTCGCAAGTCCGTTTGAATGAGGTCTGTTGTAAAAAATTGTATCCTGATGCGACAGAACTTATTTGGGAACTAAAGTACTTTTGCGCCAATCTTATAAACGCGTTTACTTAGGTTTTTAAACGAGCTAAATTCGAAATGTCGCCGATAGATCGGTATCGGATGCACCCCTATTTAAAACATTATTCAGTCTCTGTCATCTTCATAAAATTGACGTGAACAAAAGGACTTTTTTAATTCGTTTACCGCTAAAAGTGTTTATCTGTGGTGCAAGAAGGCCACGTTGAACATTTAGTAACATAAAGTTTTTTTTTTATTCTGACAATACACTTTACAATTGCTTCGTCCCGCTCTAACACATGTAAACGTTGCTTTCCGTCCCGCTCTGGCACGCTTCGACACGGGCAGGTCCAGGATTCACACTCGAAGTAGAAGAGGAAGGTTTGAACGTCTATTCTTTTTTTAAGTGTGTGTAGATTAGTGCGTGTAGCTTTTTGAGGGCTGAATTTTTTATCGTCAAATATTTTTTATTATCTAAGGAATATACAGGGTCAAGTTGAATTAGCTAGCAAAACTCCGTAGACGTGATGGGTATTGATCAATCACAATAAATCAAGAACAAAATAATTTTATGATTTTTTTTTTGGGAACGACCTTAGATGGTTAATATCAATTTGAAAATCTTTTTTGTTTTTTGGTAAATTTTCTTTGACGTACGTATTGTGTTTCGATATCAATAAGCCATACATATATCTAAACACGATAAAACAAAAACAAAAAACTGAATTTTTCAACTCATTCCTTAAGTAATCCAACGGTCGTTGACCCAATTTTATAGTGTTTCATCGATACCCATAACGTCTGCGGAGTTTCGCTAACTGATTTAAATAGACCCTGTATATGGTTTGACAGCTTTTGTGCAAAAAATATGTCAAACCCCCATATTTACTCTTCAGATAAAAGTTACCTGATCATTGCAAAATCAGCCCCTGAAAGAAAGTAGTTTTGTGGTTTTAGCATGTATGTTTATATTGGGGTTCAATTTCGTAGCTGGCCAGATATAAACGCCGGAAAAGTTAATTACTAAAAACGAAAATAATCAAAACTATATTTTCTGGCAAATCATTTATTTCAAATAGGCAAATAAAAGGCACTTTTGAACATCAAAATTAACAAGAAAATAGAATTGATTCTGGTTGCTCCTTATAAAAGGTAGTTTTCGGTTGGAGAAGAATGGACAAGAAACTCCACCGTTACGCTTTTAAAATGCTTTACAATATTTTGCATACATAAATTATATGATATCAACAATTGCCATATCTATGATATTGATAGTTCGATTTTCTACACAACTATTTCTATTTTAGTCAATAGTTTGCTAGAAAACATTAATAATCCTTACTACAGTCATTGTTACTATTTTAATAAGCATATTTTTGGTCCCAGAATACAAAGGGCCAAAAAGACCAAGTCATCTTTTTTTGCCCCGTCCGTCCGAGTTTTGTAGTTTTGTACAAATTTTACGCTTGGAATGTCAAATGAATGTATCATAATCTATTTATCTTACTTACTTGCATCCTTGGAATGCAGTCGTTGTGGATTTTGCCTTAGGTAAACTATGGTATAATGTATGTAGTTAAATCATTGTGAACTGATGAATTAAAGAAGCATATTTAATGGTAAACTTATTAAGCTAACCCATGCAATTTTGAATTCCTAGTTACTAGGTTTGAAATTGAAATGAAATTTACTGTTCATTCTGTTAATAGGTTATCGGAAGAAGTATTACGCCTAAAAAAAAAAATAAGTTTACCATTTGATATTCCATAAAATTGTAGGTGCATGAGTAGTTTGTCTTTACTTTGAGCAATCGAAAATATATAAGAGATTAATATTTCCATTGCAATTTAAATATCGGTTTGCTTGAGTAAAGATTTATTTCAAATAATGCATGACCTAGGGTTGTCAATCACATAACACTAACCAGACTAAACGTAAACGCTATCCAGACTTCAAATAGGTAAACAAAATTATCAATCAAAATCAAACTTCATCTTTTCACAAATACGGCACAATTTTCCAAAACCAAAAAATTCATGCACTAAAACTAGTCAAACAAAAACGCACTTTACCGCTTAAAACACACGATTCACTTTACGTAGTCCGCACTAACTAACAGGGTTGTCAAAAGGTTACTAACCTCACGCGAGCCATGGAGGTTTAACTACGCGCAGTGGTATCTCATCTACTAACGGTTTGGTTTGGTTGTTTTCCTGTGATTATAATGTTGCGTGTGCTTTAGTCGCGTGAGTCCCGGTCGAGAGACGCCTGACCGCAACCTACCGCACTACGGCCCGAGGTTCCTCACTAAGGGAAGGTAAGGCTACGATTTTACAGGAATACGTCAAACGCGAAATTAAAAAAAATGGAACGCTAGTGCTAGTGATCATCACGATGTACCTATAAAAAACGGGATCTTTTCCGGGTGAAAACGAAAATGGATATTTTGGCCGATAACTGGAGACTAAAAAGAAATTCGGTCGGACTTTGCCATCAAGTAGTGTTGTTACAGCTTAACATGAAATTGACGGAAATAAAATTATTTTTATTCAACTTCCTGTTTTCTAAAATCAATTAAATATGTCACAAAATCATAATTATGTTAACTCATAGAAAACGATGTTATTATTGTGGGCTTATAATAAATGACATTTCATTGACATTTCATCTACTTATTCAGACTATAGATAATCGTCTGCATAACCCTTCGCGGATTATAGGCGTGATGTTATGTAGTCATTCAGACTTAGACTCAGATAATTTCAAAAAAGTTGTTTAAACTAAATTCCTGAAACCGTTGTTGCTACCAACATTGGTAGAAATACAATTGCTTAAGAGCGTGAATTCTGAAAGTTGGCAACGTCGCAAACAGCTGTCAAATATTTGTTCTGATTAATTTAGCAATATTACTAAGGAAATATGAAATATCGTTAACTAGTGAACTAAAAATTTGATTATGAAATGCACAAAATTAATATCGTAACACCGAATATTTATAAAAAAAAGTATTTTGAAACTTTCCAAATGCCCTTTTTGCACCTAAAATGGTTACAACATCAAATTCAGTGTTATAATTGCAATTCATTATTAATATGTTTGGTCACTAGTTACCGATATTTCACATTTCCATACAGTAAATAGCCAAATTAATCAAAACAGGTAAATATTTGACAGCTATTTGCGACGTTGCCAACTTTTAGAATGAACGCATAAGATGGGTTTATCAAAATCAATTTTATTCATCGCGTCCGAATCATGTCAATCATTGGTAGAGGGAGTTTTTTTTTTTATTACGCTTTGTTTTTTGCCAGATGTTTTTATTTTTATTTTGGCGGGGTTTTGTGTGTGGCAGCCCTTACTTATTGTATTTTTGCTTAGGATTATGATTCAGCATGGCTAGTATCTAGCATGCTGGCAACTGTATATTTAGATAGCTTTTGATTATAACTCGAGATTTTTTAGCTAAAAAAATATAGATAAAATATAATAATATTAATAAATTAATTAAAAATAATTAACATATTATTATACTACATATAATATATATATAATATATATATTATATATATATTATATTATATTATATTATTTTTTTTTTTTATATATATATTTATTATTATTATTATTTACATTTTTTTTTTTTTTTTTTATTAATTAATTTTTTTTTTTTAATTTTATTATAATATTTTTTAGATTTAAAATCATATTCACCCACTGTACAAATTACATTTTATTAAAGTTTTATTTGGATTCACAGTCACAATTATTACCCAGTTTAATTTTAAATAGCCGTCCCCTTTTATCCCCAGTAAACTGTAAAATTTACTTTTACAAATTGAATTAAGAAATCAGTACAAATACAAATACAATTCCTACCTCCTTTTTGCGACCTCAAAAACTCACTATATCATTTATTATCCAGCGGTAAGGGTGCAGAACCAGAATTCAGGTCGCCCCGCGTCAAACAACTGTGGGACAAGTGGCGTACCGTGTGGCTACTTGCGTGGGAGAGACAGAGGAGGCTGCACGAACGTCTTGTACACCTCAAGGAGCTGCAGAGGGTGTCCAACTTCAGTTGGGACGACTGGAGAAAGAGGGTGAGTTTTAAGATCAATGGAGTATAAGATTCCCAAACTAGGAGAAGACTCACATAGCTCGGAGATGCCGCCGCTGCTAGAAGCGGCCTTGTCAATACTATCCATACAAACCAAGCGTGTCACCATTGACTTTGGCAACGAATTTTATAAGTAGGTACGGGGTCTGTAGACGCTTCAACGCGGCGATTCCGTACTCTGTGAGTTGACTAGATAAATGAAATGTCGCACCATGCGTATCACCAGCAAAAAGTACAGGCAACTGTTTCACCATTCCATATTATAATTACTTATCTATAAGACAGATTAAAAATGGAAGGACCAGTGGATCTTTTTCTGGTCCTTGCGTCACGCTTGCAGAACTCCGGAATGAGCGTTTTCTAAAATGTCGGGGCACCTGTCTAAATATTTTTAGTCATGAACGAACTGAACGATGAACGAATTAATTAAACGAATGATAAACGTCATCATATATTTTATATTCATTGTCAAAATGAGAGACCTCTTGTCAAAGTCCCGCCAACTGGAGGCGTGAATTCTCATGAAAACCCCCATATCTCAATTATTTTCACCTTGATATAAATAATATTTCTTTTTATTTTGTCCTTAGTTCCTGAAGTTCATGAACCACAAGAAGTCCCGTCTGACGGACCTGTTCCGAAAGATGGACAAGGACAACAACGGACTCATCGCACGACACGAATTCATCGACGGAATTATCAACACCAGTAAGTAAACAGACAATATAAAGAGAAAAAAATACGGTGAAAAAAGTACGCTTAGTCTGGTTTTTCACCTAGGACCAGCGCACAAAGATGGTCCTAGGGTACATACAAGATAGGCTCGTACATGCCGCGAAAAGGGAATGAAAACCTTTGTCCGGCTAAATAGAACAACAATACTTGGAAATGCCTAAGTTTAAATATGCACGCTTCGTAAGTTCCGTAGGTACCATCGCGGACAACCACTTTTGAACCTTATTACTAAGAGCAGTTGAAAAGTGATCTTCCGCCATTGTACACAATATAAGTTTTTAAATAGGGATGCCCTATTGGAGATGTTCAGATTAGGTAGATAAATGACAAGTGTATTACCAGCGTACTCATATAGAAAAAAAACAATAAAAAAATCTAACCTTTCTATAAATCCATACTAAAAACCTTTGTCCTTCCTACAGAATTCGACACATCTCGCCTAGAGATGGGCGCTGTTGCCGATCTGTTTGACAGGAACGGCGGCGGTCTCATCGACTGGGAGGAGTTCATCGCTGCCCTCAGGCCTGACTGGGTAAGTTACTCCAATACATATAGGTAATATACCTACTTAGTTCTTGAGCCCTTAGTCCACTAAAGGCCTACCAATACGTCCCAATATACATAAGTAACAACTGGTGTCAAAAGTTTTAGTTCTACTGAGAACCATCGTTGTTCGCCAAAGTTTAGTAAAGAATGGCATACATATTAACATACTTTTCAAAGTGTAGTTTTTAGCAAGATACAACCCTCCCTTTCCTTCTGCAAGTGTTGTAAGAGGCGCCATACCCATAATAAGCCAATCTTAACATTGGTCCTGACAGCAGCCGATCTAGAGTCCGCGACACCACCGAAGACCGGCGGAAAATTGTGGAACTACATTTTTTTAATGCAATGACATAGACACTAGCGCCGCGTCAAAAGGACTTCAGTAGTGGCGCGGACTCTGCATAATCTGTAAAAAGCTCACCGTGTTAGGTGAAGTGAGCTGTCAATAGTGTCAGCCCTTAGCATCAGGTGGAATGACAGCTAACTTCACCAAGTCAAGGCAGGTCTCAAAAGGCTTCGTCAAAAAAGTTTACATAGCAATGATAGAAAAAATAAGGACGAGCTTTTTTGGGGCCACTGAGAACAGCCTAAACAAAATGTTATCACCATCAATGCCATGTAACGCTTTGTTTGCATTTAGTAAACTGTGTCACGTATCAACAATGCACAGATTATCTTATCACGTACCTACTGATAACTTATATTTTCGCGATGGGAGAAAGTGTCGGTTACTTTCACAGTTTTTGTTGTTGTTGGTAGATACCGTTTTGTGTTGATAATATTTATGTAGGTAGGCAATTTTTCGATTATTTTTGTGTTCAAAAACAAAACTTCTTAAGAGCGTTCATTCCAAAGATTTCAATCGTAGATTTGCCCTGCCGCGTCAAAAGGTGGTCGCATTTCTGTTTCGTTTTGACACCTCTGAGACAGACAGTACCGCCAGGGTTGTCATGGAAACGCCATTGTTAATGTGTGAGCTCGCTCCTCTCATTATGGACGATTTTTCGTGCGACTTAGTACAGTGAGGGCAAATCTACGATTTAAATCTTTGGTTCATTCTAAAAGTTGGCAACGTCGCCAATATTTAGCTGTCAAATATTTACCTGTTTTGATTATTTTGGCAATATTACTGTATGGAAATATGAAATATTGCATTTGAAAAGTTTCCAAATAGGTACTTTTTTTACTTAAAAAACGAAATATTCGAACTTGTCAAAAATTTTGGTAAATTGATTGTATTTTTGACAGATTGCGAATGAGATTTTTTGAAATTCTTTAAAATTACAGGAATTGCCCCTCTGATGTCAGTTTTTTTCAGCATTGAATAACTAAAGCTCATATTAAACTTATCTATCTTGTCACCATCTCACCATCCCTTTTTGTCATCAGGTTGAACGCCGCGGTCCTCCGAGCGACGCGGATAAGATCCACGATGAAGTGAAGCGTCTTGTCATGCTGTGTACTTGCAGACAGAAGTTCAGGGTGTTCCAAGTTGGGGAGGGCAAGTACAGGGTGAGTACTTTTTGTATTATACTAACAATAAAAATGGATAACAATAAAAATTCTATTGTGTCTCGTTACTGACAGTTAAACTCTTAATAGAAGATAGTAAGTAGCGTAAACTCCATTTTAAATATGATTAGACATAACTAAATCTTTTTTACAGTGTTCAACCACTGTACAAATTTCGACTTCTATTGCGTTGGTGGCATGACAAATGGCAGCTGCAGTAACCAGTTGGTATTGTAACCACTTTTTTGCTTTTAATGCCATCCTTAAGCCTACGGTATAGAAGTCAGAATCGGTTGCACGGACTGTAAAAAAGGTTTGTTTAAATGCATGATCTTATTTCAAATGGAGTATAGGTATTATTAACTTCCTATAAATTATTGAGAAAGCTCTTGAAATAATGTGATTCTAGATGTGATGTCAAGATTAGTAAACAAAAAATTTATTAGCAAGTGCTTAAAGTTTTCATGATTTAAAGTTGAACTAGGGTAGGGGAAACCTTGAGGTAAAATCGAATAATACAGTTGTGGGTAATATTGTTTAGGACAGGGCTTCCCAAACTATTTTTTTCTGTGACGCCCTTGGGAGTTTACCATTTTTCTGCGACCCCCTCTTCTAGCCAACCAGTGTGTAGTTCTAGCCTAGTAACAAGTTACTTAACTCCAAATAACATATTTGCAACTACTTGTTCTTTATTGCTGCAACTGCAGAAAAGCCTGTTTTACACAAGTACGATGTCGCAAATGTTAATGAACCCTCGATGCTGCAGTAATGATGGCACGATCTTCATGAGAAACTGAGCTCAAAAATTCAAGCTGTTGTCGTATTGGAGCGGCTGGGGTCACAGGACAATCGCCTCGCGACGCCCCAGGGCACCGAGACGCACAGTTAGCGAAGCCTTTGTATATGAGATAGATAAAGTAGATTTTTAAATCAAAGTTTAAAAACTCACATAGGTCTCAGCCGTGAGAATTGGCAAGAGTGAACAGATATATTTGCCTAGCAGTGGGACTGTACGGGCTGATATAATAATTTAGATTTCTGAACTAAAACTCTTTTAATATCAAAAATAGACTTAGGGCAACTCAATCTTCAATATGTATAGGCTTCGATTGCCCTTTATATTCTATTAGCGCTATTAGAACATCCATTAGCCCAGTATTTCTTCCCACACAGTTCGGCGACTCACAAAAGCTACGCCTGGTCCGTATCCTCCGTTCCACCGTCATGGTGAGAGTCGGAGGCGGCTGGGTCGCCCTCGACGAGTTCCTGGTCAAGAATGACCCTTGCAGAGGTATGTACAACATTGTTTTAAGGGGTGTGGGTTGATAGGACACTCCTATATGGCCTTTCATAGCTTATTTTGACAAGATGAAAATAATATGTGGGTAAATATATGGCCTAAATATAAGTATGTGGCATAAAAAGATGAAATTATGTGGGTAGGTAGTTAAAGTTTCGCTTGCAAGTTGTATTACTTTACAGTAACCTAATAAAAATTACTATAAATCTTTGTCTATTGATTGAATTTGACAGAGGAAATGCTGCTTAGTTGTATTGGTACTGGAGGCCTACCACCACCTCTAAAGTAGTATTATTTCAATATTACTTTCGTGTGGGAAAGATGAAGCTCTACAGGACGTATAGCTCCATCTCTCTCCCCCACTGAAGTAATATTAAAAGAATACCGCTTTAGAGATGGTGGTAGGCCCCCTGGTCTAGGTCATCATACAAGTGGGGCAAAGTCAGGCCAACTTCGACTCTACATTAATGGCTTTTGTGCCTCAAATTTTCCTAAGACTTGAATTATCGCTACTTAAAGTCTCGACAGAATGCATAACACTCGTCTTGTCAAAGTAATGCATGTCAGGCCTGTTGTACACAATACACCACTTTTGGGCGCTTTCAACAACATCCTTCGATGGGAATGTGTGAAAGTGTGACCAGAGTGGAATATTGTGTTCATGGGTTTAAATTCTTTGTTAGTTTACTGTGGGAAATGTCATGTTTGGTAACATTAATGTCATTTTTTTGGGCGACATTGAATAAACGGAAATTCGAAGCAATTCTAATAGTATGAAAGTATCATCATCAAATTAATTTCGAAAATAACCGGTGTACTTATCATTGTTTTAACTTTTATGTTTCTTCCTAATTTCTTAATCATTCCTGATAATATTAGAAAACTGAAAAATACACAAAATGTATTTAGGTACTAAGACTAACTCTATACTTTATTTAAACTAATTTCCCACGGTAATCTAAACGAATTATCAATTTCTTTATAATAATTTTCGATCTTACTGCAGAACTACCAGTTAACACGTAAATACCTACTAACGTTTCTGAACCCAATGATGACCAATTAAAATGGTCGAAAATTTCGCCAAATTGTAAAAAAAAAAAAAAAATCTTGTGTAGGTACAAGCACATTAGAATTATTTACCTACTCTTCGGTCTTTTTTAAAATTTTATATTCAACTGCAGTAATAACGAAGAATTACTCGGAGGAGCTTTTTCTATGATAATTTTTTGTACAATGAAGGTCCAATTTCTTACTCCATAAATGGATATTGTATTCCTCAAATTTCTTTTAAAATTTTTAAAGTAAGTAATTTCAGTCTCTTATAAGTACAAATTTTTAATTTGTGATGTTTATAAGAAAAACCTCAAAGAAAAAACTCCTCTTGATAAAAACATCATTTTTTACTGTTAAAAAATTAACTACCTACCTATTTGTTTGTCCTTGTCTACAAAAATGATGTTTATTAAGTACCTACTTATGGATTTGTATCAAAAATGTAACGTGGTTTGGCATAGCTACTTATTATTTTGTTGTAAAACTACAGAAAATAAAAAAATAATTTTTTTTTTCTTCAGTTAGCAAAGACCACCTTACATTTTTAAATTGTGAAGCCAATTAGGATTTTCTTACCCATTTCACAGACCCCCGTATAATTGAAAATCGAATCTTATTTTATATTATGACCAACAATAATTTCTGGCTTCATAAACAACTAATGATTTGCAACTTCTACAATGCTTTTGCAACAAAAGCACTGTAAAAGTTGTTCCGATTACTAGGCACTGACTTTTCACAAAGAAAAACAAAATGGCGGCGTTTTTCAAATTCACTGTCTCTGACGTCATCGAAATGAAAATGGTAGTTTTTAATTATTAGGTTTCATCTATTGTGGTGTAATTAGTGCCTTCTAATCGGATTTTTTTTTATATTATTTATTAGGTATGTATGGTGATATTCAAAGTGTCAATCAAACGTCTCGGTACTTCGTATAGATAATGTGTTAACCCCCTAATAAGGGATATATTAACTAATATGTGAACGTCTTAACTTTATGGGCAAGTATTTTTTTTTAAACCTTTCTGTATTGGGTGTAAAATCTTTTACTAGTGCCTTTGAACTCTACTCTATTGATTATAAAAACCCATTCTTTTCATCAAATACAAGATGTCTATTTTCTTAACAGTTTCAAGGGAAAAGACACTTTCAAGTTCGTAAAATATACGTTTTATGTTAAAAGGCACTCTAGAAAGATTTTTGTTCCATACATTTAGATTTTCAAGGAAATATTTGTTCATTAGTGTTTTAAAATAACAAAATAACACATATATTTAATACAATTTTATTATACGGGTACAAACATTAACTACAGATTACAAAATTAATTTCACATTCAAACTTACATTATTTTCATAAATTATTAAGTAGCTGGCAATATCGTTAAAAAACTAATTTAAACTAGCAATACGGTTTAGAAATGCAAATAAAAATCACAGAATACAAGTTACATACTAAAAAATACTTTTTGGAAGCTCAGTATAAAACTGGAAATATCAAGGTCAAAATACCTGTTTTATGATCTAAAAACATATTTTAAGAATGACTCAATACAACCTTAGCTGCCTTGAGTGAATTCCGAGAAAATAATCTTAGGAGACAAAATAAAACATTGATTTCACAAATAATTCGAAGAATGTAAGAAAATTAATCATTATTCAGTTCAAATAAATATTATGTAATAAAACATTGTCAAAATCACCTTAAAACTAAAAATCAGTTACAAAAATGTATTAAGTCTTGAAATATTACTTAAATCTAATGGTTACTGCTTAGCTAAGTCAAGCCTACATACTTGCGATAACACTAAATAAATATGGAATACATTTCCGGTTAAATAATACGAGTACAAAATTTGTTCGGCGAGACAAAGAGCTCTATCGATAAGTAAGGCTATTGCCTATATTGAGAGATTCTCTCATCCTATTACTAGTTAACGCCTACGGTAAGCCTGAACGCCTATTTACGACCGCCAGACAGACTAATATGACGATTTATGACCATAATTATCGTAAAGTTGTATTTTAGAAGCAAATTTCAACGGCCGCTTACGTAATCGCGTCTTGCGCCTGATCTAATCTCACATTGGGGCAAACATTTGGGCCAAGGAATCCATATAAATGCAAGACTTTTAGAACAGTTTATGGCCAATATTGGCCCAAGTTTTATTTCCAATGCATGGAATCTAAAATTCATCAAAAAGATGGAAGAGCAAACATTACTTAAAAACTACGACACATTAATTGAAATATAAAATTGGCACAATTAGTCGATAGTAGTCTTCCTAATGAAGGATGTAAGAGATGAAATCTCACTACTGCTAGGTAGAGGGCTGAATTCCATCTCTTCACTCAAATGCTGTGTGTCAGAAGTGTTCTCAACAACTGGCCAACGTTTGTGACTTGGGGCATACAAGACCAACAAAGCAAAGATATAGATATTCCACATTCCATACACTCCAGTGAAAAATGCTGAAGTGTATTCAAGCTCAATTTTTTCATCCCACTTCCATTGGCCTTCAGCAACTTGTCCAAGAATGAAACCAATTACAGTCAATGCAGCGCAGAGCAGGGTAGCCAACATAAGGAATTTGAAGCGATAGATGATTCCTTCATAGTGCAGACGACGGACAGAACACATTGTAGGTAGGGACTGCCTTTTGTGAGAGATATTGATGAAAACTTGCCAAATCATGTAGCACAAGAATAGAAAATATACCCCAGTTGATATCCCAGCCAGTATAATGAAAGTCAAAGCCAAATTAGTGCCAATATCAGTCACCCAGATAGAGTAGAACGGGTTACGGAGTTGCACACCTCTCTCACACATGTCAAATATGAAGAGAGAGACACACCCCATAGCAACTGCACTCAAATGCCTCCAGTACTGCTTCACAGAGCTTTCAGCTGACGTATCTTGAATCAACATGTGCTCACCAGCAAAAATGAGCCAGAATGAAAATAGTGTAGCGTAAAATAACCCTTGACGAATATCTCCCAGTAATAACATAAATGGCAAGTCAAAATGTAAGGTCAAGTATTCAATCGGCATATTCAAAAGGCACAGAGCTAAACCTAAACTCAACAGCATCTTCTCAAGTAGTACAGGCTTCCGTTGAAGCATGTGTATACGTCGCCAAAACCAAACAAGTATAGCAATGATGCAAGGGAAAAATATGGTTTTCAGAGACAACCAAACTTTGATAAATCCTCCATTCTGGTTGATGACTGTCAACCACATGTCTTGTATGTGCCCTATATGGGAATTCATTTTAGGTGTGTCAACTGGGAGTCTTACATTGAGTAAATAGTAGTCATGGAACAAAGAACCAAGTTCAAATAATGGAATTGCTGAACAGTTGTACAGATATTCTTCACTTTTCACATCAATATCACAGTCTAGATGACGTTTTTCCACGGATTGTGTGTATAGCGTCCATTTATCTTCTGGATCGCCTTTATTCCGGTACGCCAACCGGGCATCGATTGTTATTGTACTGCGTGGCTGCACCTCGATCTGCGAGTGGTATTTAATATCCACCTGAACTACTCCGATCAAGTTTTGTTGCCATCGCGAATAGTCTAGAACCTTGCTCTCTCTAGGAATCGGCATTTGAAAAGCAAAAACTATGTCAGTCTCCGACAAATCATGATGCGTTTCTCCGAGGTCGACGGTCTTGCAAGAACCCTTTCCACGGTTGTAATACCACTTCGTCGTGTCATTTTTCACAATAGAAGCATCGCGACACACGGTTCCAAGTATATTTTGAGCGTTTGCAGGCATGGGTGCGACCAACCCACCGATCAAGAAACATGTTAGCTGACATAACAAAAGGAAACTTATTAAAATGGCGAGTTTGCGCCCACTTAGGTTTTCAATTATAGTTCCCGTCATATTTCAGACGTTTAACACACTGATCACATTTAAAAACTGAGTCAACACGAGTTAAAATCGACCGGCGGTGAATTCCATTGTTCTTGTTTTCTTTTTCGACGCGATGTATTTGACATGCGCAGTATCGATGTTGCCAGCGAAAAACGTAACGCTTAAATAACGATATCGGCTTCAAACGATAAATTAAATAATTACTATAAAATAATGCCAATGATATTATAACGTTATATTTTATAACCTTAAATAAAAACTGCTTTTAATTAATTTTAATCAATGCGGAAAACAATTATTATAAAAATAATAGTCCTTACACTGCCAGCATTATTCACTTCACTCCCATTTGATTGTGAAGCGTTTATCAACAAAGAGCTAGTCTCAGCAAACATGTTGTTATTGCTAAAGTAAGCATTAAATATGTCCACATACAATTTTGATGTTGCTACTAATTTACTAATTCGTATTCGCTTTGCCCAATCCACCTCCCGTGGTCCCTTATAAAAATTCGTTTTTTTTTTTTACTTTTTTTTATATTTTGTTTTAAATCCCTATGGAATCCCTTTACATAAGTAGTATCATTAGTGCTACCGCTGCCTGATCCGAGCAAGCCGGAGCAGCATGAAGCTTGTTGCCCGCTCGGTAAGAGATATGACTTGCCTTGGAACCTTTCTAAATTCTTTTGATCACTTTTTGGCTTTTTATTTACACAATTTTTTAAAATATTATGGTTCCATCGCAAGTCCGCCTAGTTGGTGTGGCTTCAATTTTACTTTTGCAACGTTGTAGAATTATTTTGCTCTATAAATACATTTTACACGTTTGGTGCTTTTATTGTTATACAGCTTTTATTCCATCAAATGTGTAGAATGCTACTGTAGTTTGGGTGTTTACTAATTTATTATTAATAAAATATATTGTAGTGGTTATAATGTGGTGATAAAATAATAAAGATTGCTTAATATACGTAATGGCATGAAAATGGTTCTTTATTTGCATTAAGTATTTTTATTATGGAATTTATTTTATTTGGTAGATACTAATTGTTTATAATTCAAGCGCAAGATATTGTTGTTCACTAAATAACAATTTTGTTTGCGATGTAAATATTTAATGACGACTTTTGCATTTTTTTAAACATAACAATTTACTTTCATTTTTTTTTTACTCATTCTTAAATTCAATCTTGCTCTTGATTTATACAATTGCATAATATTTGGTGAGAGAATATACTAATCGTATTTTACTATTCCTATTCCTAACTGCACAAAATTAAAAATCCTCCCCCATTTTTTTACAACTTATATGTTTGTTTATGTTGACATGTTCTGATTTGTTTGTTGTTTTTTTTTTTTCTTTTCCTCACTACCTATGCACGCTGTCCCCTTTTTTTAAACACTTTTCGGTGTTATTTTTCTGCCTATCCTTTTACCGTACGGTTTTCTTTGGCCCTGTCCTATCCTGTTCCGTTTGTAATCCCGCGCACCGGACGCCGCCCGCATGCAGCCAAGGGACGCACCAACATCGAACTGCGAGAGCAATTCATTCTGGCCGATGGAGTGTCACAGAGCATGGCAGCGTTTAGGCCGCGTACGCCCCGCTCTAATACAAACACACCACCGTCCACTGGACCTATTACAAAGGTAAGTACTCAAACCGCTATACTTTAATAAGTCTTCTCTCCTACAGGATAGAACTTAGTTTTAATTTCGCACAAGTAAAAAAGCGCACAGTAGTTGTTGGAGGGAGCAATCGGTTTGGGAATCAACTTTTTCGCTTTGTTTTACTGATTGAACTTTGCACATGGATTGTCTACATCCATTTGCAAGGTGCATTGTCGTGAGTGCAGCATGTGTTGAGCTCGTAGAGATTGGTCGTATTGCATTAGTGTTCAAGCTATGCATTGACGCACAGGCTCGTGTAGTGTTTGGTGTTGTTTGTTAGTGTATTTCATTGGATCCACTGCATTGGAGAGGTGGCACGTCTACGCCTATGGATTTTTGGTAATGTATTTTCGTTCACCCATCCCGCTCGTCCCCAATCATACCCGCATCAGCAAAATTCACTCGCGATCGACTAAACGTGTGGACTAATAGTAACAACGTGAAAATTCGTCATAAAAAAACGCGTTCCGGAAAAATAACGATTGGCACTATGAAGATAAAAACGAGTTGTTTCGTTTTCTACGGTTCCTTCCTTAATAAGCCTCCCGGTTTTGTATTGGTGCGTTTAGCTGAAGAGTTTATGGAGCAGCTGAGGCCTATATTTGAGGCTCTACGGCAACGGGAGGAGCTTCCGTGTTCGTATCCCCTGCACGTCGGTTCAACACATGGCACTAAGCAGGCGTTCATATACAGCCACTCAAGATCTCAAGGTTCCACGACGCCGGGCGCGCATCACTATAGCCACCACCACGGCTACCAGCCCTCTCCAGGATATCATTGGGTAATGCTATGTAGGCAATGTGAAAGTGGCGCGGTTGATTGCACTCTCGAATCATTATTGAGGTTTTATGTTATTATTTGTTCATTTGTGTTAGTCCCATCGTATTTGTACGTAATGTAGACACCGTCAAGTCCCCTAGAATAGCATGATTATAGTAAATTGTGTATCAATTTGATTATCATATTTGCTTTGATTTGAATAGTCACTTTTTCATGAAAATAGACACGAAAACTTTTGAAGCAGTTTAAACAGCGTTTGATGCTTAATTGGTTACGAGTAGTTACGACTATGAATAGTGCAAAATAATAATAACATTTTCACGATAGGTAAGGGAACGCACAGCTCGTTCCGTGCCGATGTCTGCGGGAGGAGTGGCAGGCAGGGCGTCAAGGTCTTCGCTGAGTGCTGGTACACCTGATTCCTTAAGTGACAACGAAGCTGCAAGTGGACTTGGAGCGAGGTATAGGAAACCCAGCGCGCCTAGGTGAGTTAAAAAAAATAAACAAAATTTTACATTTGTGCTAAACGCAGGAGAATAAAAATTAAATCTCCAAGAGACAAGAGTATTCTATAAGGTTATAAAAAGTTTAATATGTTTTAACAGGTCAACGTTAACACCTGGAGGATCTCGACCAGGCTCAAGGCCGGGCTCACGCGCCGGATCCAAACCACCATCGAGGCATGGATCAAATCTCTCTCTAGATAGTACAGGTCAGTTTTACTACAATTTGGATCTTGATTATTACAAAAATGTTGAGAGGTGGTTAGAGTAGGAGGAAGGTATTGAGAGGTTTAGTAAGTCTCTGTAAAGTTCAAGGTTCATCAACACTGTATTAGAGACCCTGGTGCTGGAGATACGTTACCAACCTCAAGCTAAAATCACCTCTAGTTAACTGATTAATAATCTGTTTGATTTTGATTTTTATCTTGTTTTCCCCATTCTTTAGATGAAGTATCGACGCCATCTCGCATCCCGATGCGAAGGGTGACGAACACAAAGACATCGATAGCCCGCGCGGCTGCTAACGCCAGCAAGCTCGGTGTTACCACACCTAACGGAGGATCACGACCGCGTACGCCAACCGGCTTCTTAACCCCGGCCAGCGGAAGGTACGTTACTTCAAATAACTATTTTTTATAAATATTTTTTTGGTGAATGTAGATATGGTTGAATTTTGTCGTTCAAGAGCCACAAACGGTACATGGAATGGTTTGAGAATCATAAACATGACGATTATCTACATTAATTTTTTTTATAAGAGAAATGAATGATTCTCTTTAGTCCCTCTTGTTGTTTTATTCGGGTCAATCTCTCCTCAGACTTGACACAAAATACAAACGTTGAGCTGCTGAGTAAAATCCCTTTATCTCTCTCCGATCGTGTCGGATTGCTATTCCCTAGGACTACGAGCGAGACACTTGTGTTGGTTAGCCTTCGTTAAACTTGGCAGACGTCGACTGACGGACGATCAGGAGCATATTATTATTAGTATAAATCCCTCCCCCCATAAAATCATTCATTTCTTAAATGTAGCAAAAATACTGTAAAATAACCGGTGTACTGATACGCACGGACAGGTATACCACCGGCGGGATGTACCGCACATCCAGTATTCCGACATTGTCACCGGTCCCGGCTTTAGTGAGGTACACACTCAGAGTTCGCCATTGACTTGTTTGTCCAACGTGTATTTGGTTTTACGGACGCAATTTGATCGACTACTTTCATGATCAATTTTTTTTTGCTGTAGTTAAATTCAGCATGATGGTCATATTAAGGGTGTAGAACCGTTAACAGTTTTAACAGATGAGGTTGCGTCCGAAAAATGGGTGTCACAGATACACGAGTTTTGAGCACGTTAAGCTTCTTGAGGGTTTTTAGGTGTAGTGACGTCAGGGGTACGTCTAGTCATGTTTGGGTGCACCTGTATTGGGCCAGATCACGATAATGTCCTTTGTTATGTCCCATGATATCGTATTATGTATGTAAAAATATGTAAAAAGGGTGGTGGAAAAACTTCATTCAAGGTTTGGTATCGAAGAAGTCCAAAGGCATGTTACAAGTAGCCAGCTAAGCAGCTTTACACAGTGTGGTTTTACTAACAAAACGACAGAATTATCAAGAGCGTTAAACTAAATTATTATATTTTTTTTCCTTCCCGCATGCAAAATGGAAAACAAAATAATACAGCTCGACACATTCCCAGCCATCATCAATGGCGTCCGAACACCCCAAGTCCTTATCCCATACTCATCCAGCATTCCAAACACAAGGTTCCACTAAAATTCCAGTTTACGTTGGGAACCGCTCTCACCGATCCCCGTCCGTTGAGAGGCGATTGAAAATATCTAGAAAATCACACTCGAGAGAAACTTCCCAAGAACCTAGTCCCACTTCCCAAGGCCCCTCGAGGAAGTCAGAGCAGAGAAGTCCCGAAGACGACTCCTCACTGTTCAGCATATCGGGAATGACGAGCGACAATGAATATGAGAGTAATATAAGCGAGTCGAGCGGAGAAGCGTCAAAGCCGACCCAGCGCGACGTCAAAGGGTACAAGCTTGTAGAATGCTAGCTTCGGTTTTTGCCCGATTATTTTTGATTGATGCTCTTTGAATTTTGGAATTTATGTTTTCATACGTATCTACATGTCATCGCCACAAAATTTCATACTCACATCTGTCAGATCATCTGCTTGTCGAACCATGGATCCGCTCATCTCAGATTGTTTATCGCACTATAAACACGTCATCTGTTGATAATATCACTGCATACAATAATACTAACATCGCCTGAAGCACTAACGGCTAATGATAGCTTTGCACAATAAATCATTGAAGTGACCGAATATGTCGATTTGCAATCGACTATTTTATAATCTTCACCGCACACCATCCTAGCATTCATATAACATGCTTCTCTGTACATAACCTGCACTATGTGCAATTGGCCTTTATATTGTCTTGTTTCAATAACATTATTATTGCAATAAATGTTGAACATATTTTGAAAAACAATGATCGTCTCAGTTTTTTTTTCTTACGAATCAAACTCGCAAAGAAAAACAACCTAATGACGTTTGATTTATTTTAATTTAATTAATGTATTGCAATATTTTTAACACCTTACTTTATTGTTATGTAATGGTCTATTTATGTTATATCTTATTTTCTGTTTCTATTTTTGTTTCTGCACATGAATTTTCACTTCAAAATATTCTTGGAAAAGTACTCAAAAGTATAAGGCTATGGTCTAAATACATGTGCAGTGACAATCTAACATATTTCCTTTTCTGTTGACCTGACTAATTTTCTGTATATCTGTCTGTGTGCTCGCTAACATCAACATAGGAGTGGGTCGTTTGCCTCTACTGAAGGACAAACACCCGGCAGAAGTCGCATCCCAGTACTAAAGGATCACCATACTAACAGTAATACCAATAGGTAACTACTAAAATTATGTAGTGTGCTTTTCTTTGTTTTTTTGTTCTTTGTAGTCAAAATTGTTTATAGGTATTTCTTGAATGTAGAACAATTGGCGGTAAAAATGGGCTTCTGTTTTGTTTTTCTTTTCTTATATTTAGAGTTGACTAGTGCTTTGCATGTTTTGGGTATTAGGAGGAATGTTACTAATGCATCTTATTTTACAACAGGCAAAGGACACCGTCGGGGAGCACAACGCCAGTGCGGTCAGGTCAACAGACCGCAGTGACGAGGCTGTTAAGGAAGCCCTCAGATGCGTCCGACGCGGGCACGCCAACCACGCCCGCATCTCGACGCGGCACTCCGGCATCCTCTCGAACTACGGAGAAACGCGAACCATTCCGACTTTAGACGATTAGTTTAACGCCAACCCCACATTTCATAGTTCTGAACACTTCAAAATTATGAAGTTGGGGACAACACCTACGCTATGCAAGTCGCTCTGACGTTTATGCTATACAATTTAAAATCATGTTTAATCAATTGCCAAAATTATTATATACCCCACCTTTAAAAAATTTCCCACGACAGAGCGGCTCGCATGCCTAGGCAAGTGCCGACATAACATTTAATAACTAACATAAAATTAACCAACGCGCGAATTAAGCCAAGCTTAATAAAAAAAATACGCCAATATGGCTTTTAATTTAAGTGAGAACAATTTATAGATAATGGTATTAGTAAAACTTAAAGTCTGCACTTGTTGCCTTGTATTTTTTTCTAAAATCCGCGCCAGTTTTTGCACTTCGTAATTACTTGTTTTATTTATTTGTGCTGTTAAGATTTACAGGACATATTTGTTCATTAGTCGATGTGAATAAAAAACTTTCTCTTATTTATTGTCAACGTTGCCATAATTGTTAGTGTACCTATGTTTTTTGTATGTAAAATGCGTATTATTGTCTCTATACAGAGACTGGTAAAGTGTGATGACGATTTGAATATTGTTTTCTTTAGGGACCATTTGGTTTAACGGATTAATGAAGATAGGTGATTGTTGGTGAAGGCTTTCAGGCTATCGTACTCTTGCGTGTATATTCGCCAGATACACGTTTAGATAGATTGTTTCAAAGTCGTCATCCTCAATCTGTTAAGGTGATAATAGAATACTTTTTCTTTTGTAATGCACAATTATGTGTTTCCCTTCATATTTTTAAGTCTTATTTGTCATTAGACATGATTTTTGATTTGATAATTCTTCTGTTTTATACACTTCTGTATATAATTTATGTATTTATCACAACTGCACAAGCTCTTATCGAGAAAAAGAAACCGATATTTCGTTTGACAGAAAATGGAAAGTCACTCACGACTATCGCCAGAGTCGAGGGTGCTTTTCGTTTTTACAAAATCAAAAATCTGATCATGATGACCGATATATTTATAAGTACATCAAGTACACTGTCGTAAAAGACATTGTTTAATAAAGCGCTAAGAATATTTTGATATTTATTGAAATAATTGCTTTAAAATGTAACCTCTTTCAAAATGTTAACCATCGCTCACCATTTATTTGTAAGTTTTTTAATATAAATCTGTCCCTGTTATTAAGCTTAATTATTATTATTACGAAAATTATTAATCTGGTCATTTTTATTTAAATCATTGTTATATTTGTTATGTAAAATCGTGGCAAATCTACTAAAAGGCTTATGATATTTTTTGTATAAAAGGATATCTTTGCATTACATCCGTTTAAAATCTCATAACAAAATACCTATCAAATAAATGAAAAGTAACAATTATTTTGTCTTTTTTTTTTACCTTTACACAACACACATTATTTTGGGAAAGCTTGAATAACAAAGGAGAGAATTTGGCAGTTTCCATTTTCTCAGCACAAACAAACGCGTTACGCGATTTTAATTTCTATAGAAATAACCACTTTAACAAGTCTAATTCCAGAAATGAATTTCCAAAACATAATTATAGTTAGTCAAATTGATTGATGTTCAATCATTTCTAAAAACATTCAACAAAATAGGATGCAACTTGAAAGTTAATTTCTAACTGCAAATGATTCCGAATAGTGTTATCGACTTAAAAATGATTTTAAGTCATAGTAATAAAATTATTTTAAAAGCGATCCTCTACCCAGCTTGCGCGAAGTTAGTTCGCGTTTTCGCCTTATGAGCGTTTATCCTAAAAGTTGGCAATGTCGCTAATAGCTGTCAAATATTTAACTGTTTTGATTAATTTGCCAATACTACTGTATAGAAATATGAAATGTGGCTAACTAGCGAACTAAAATATGGATTATGAAATGCAATAATTAATTTCGTAACACCAAATATTTAGATTTAGGTGTAAAAAGTGTTTTGAAACTTTCCAAATACCTTTTTTATATCTAAAGCGGTTACAACATCAAATTCAGTGTTATAATTGCAATTCATTAATAATATTCTAGTTCGCTAGTTAGCCATATTTCCTATTTCCAACTCAACTCAACTCAAAGCATTTATTTCAAATAAACCAATTACAGGCACTTTTGAATTGTCAAGAGGGTCGGTCAGTCAGAAAGATGAAGCTAGATGCCCATTCCAAAGCGTAGTAGGTACCTATGGAGAAGAACGGGCAAGAAACTCCACGGACACTCTTTTAAATCATAATATGGTTACAAAATTATTGGTTACATCATTCATGTTGAAGTTATACATGTGAGAACGATGCAAAACGTGAAAAGCGTCCGTAACAGAAAGAAAAAAAATAAACAATTAAAATAAGCCGTGGTAGCTAAGAGATGACCAGTCCCTACTGACGGCGCCCGTTCACGAACATGACGCATGGATTATCACCATTCAGCTCAACCATTTTGAAGGGAGCTAAATGATCCAACACACGCGCCACCGTCAGCGAGACATTAGAGTGAGCATGACATACTCTCAGCCGCCAGGACACATTCAAGTCAATGAAAGACATACCCTGCACCTAAATGGTAGCTTTATAGTCGGTACATAGTACTCACACATGTTCTATGCAATTATACAATGTTAAGAGATTGAATTTATACAATGCAAAGATAGTTTTTAAAATCTTCAGCAGCTCCAACTGTACTTTCAAATGCTAATCAATTAGTTTATGCGCCCTTGTGGAGCAGGACCAGCATTGGGCCAAGCATTTTTATCAGCAATATAATCTGCCAATTTATAATATGCTTGGCTGCATAGTGTGCGTTTAATATAAGATTTAAATTTCGTTTCATTCAGTTGAAGTATGTGGGGAGGTATTTTATTGTAACACTTTAAACAGTACCCCATGAAAGATGAGTCCACTTTAGCCAGCCTGAAACCCGGTTGAACTAATTGGTCCCTATTTCTAGTAATATAATTGTGTCTTGCACCTCTTTTACTAAAAAGATGTAGATTTTTCCTTACGTACATAATGTTTTCATAGATATATTGACAAGGTACCGTCATGATGTTAATATCTTTAAACAGTTCCCTTAAAGAGTCGCGCCTGCGGAGGCCATATATGGCTCTGATGGCTCTTTTCTGCAGAATAAAAATAGACTCGATGTCTGCAGCCCGTCCCCATAGTAGAATACCGTACGACATAATACTATGAAAGTAGCTAAAATAGACTAGCCTCGCGGTACCTACATCTGTAAATTGACGGATTTTTCTCACAGCATATGCTGCTGAACTTAATCGTCCTGAAAGGGATGTTAAATGAGGACCCCATTGAAGCCTTGAGTCAAGCGTGATCCCTAGGAAAACAGTTTTATCGACGAATTCTAGTTTCTCTTGATTCAATACTATCTCACAATTACTACTTTTGACATTAGGCAACGAAAATCTTATGCACTTAGTTTTTTTCCCATTTAATACTAAATTATTAGCAGTGAACCAATTTTGGACCTGCTGTAGGGCGTTATTTACGTCGTCAAGATTTGATGCACGTCTATTAATTTTAAAAATTAAGGAAGTATCATCAGCAAATAACACCATTTGTGGTTGAGTTTTTAACAAATGGGGTAGATCATTAATATAAACTAAAAAGAGGAAAGGACCCAATATTGATCCTTGAGGTACACCCATTTTTACTTTTAAACCGATTGAATTGACACCATTTATTTGAACTTGCTGTTGTCTATCATTTAAATAAGATTTTACTAAACTGAGCGCAAGTTTTCCAAGTCCGTAATACTCAAGTTTTAAGATTAAGGTTCCATACAGTAATATTGCCAAATTAAACAAAACAGTAAAATATTTCACATTTATTTGCGACGTTGCCGACTTTCAGATTACACGCTCACAAAGTTATATTTTTATGTAAAAAAACGTGTATGTGCTATTTTGTAAAAAATATTAGACTTGTTTCTTATTGAGAAAAGATTTTCAAAATGTCATTCTATGACAATATTTCATTGTCTTTGTTAATTCATACATAAATTCACGCATTTTTCCCATGGGGGTAGGCAGAAACCATAAAACACCACCAGCTATGATATTTACACACTCCTTTTACTACGTGTTAATTCATTACATCGAAAAAGTATGAAAAGAACAATTTTTGAAAAACAATTAAAACCAAGGCCAATAACCCCTACAACTTTGGCGCCATAATAAAAAAGTTCACACGGATAAGGTCTAACCGAATACAGCTAAATTCTTTGGCATTCATATTTGGACCAAAAATGAATGAAACTTAGATTATGTCCTATATAGTCAGTTAATACGAGTACTCACCAAGTTCAGGTTGTCAGACTTCTTCACTTGTTTGTGCTCTCCGTTAGGTCTCATCTCTGTCTGTTATCAGCAAGCCGGAGCAACCGGGGGCTTACCCGTCTGCTCCAGCTTGCGAGTCAGCCAGACTCACAGTCAAAATATCGGTTTTGAAAACAAAATCAAAGTATCACTTTGAAAATAAAAATAACGCCCTCAAATAACGAATAGCCGTTACAAATAACTATAATATAACGCATGAATAGTATGGCAACATTAAAGATTTCTGTCAGTGTCAGTGTCAAAGCTCCATTTAACTCCATTATTTTCTGTTTTGTTTGTGATCAATTTGTAATTCAGTAAAAAGAAACATTAAAATAGTTTAAACTTTCATTTCATAGTACTAAAATGGTAGGAATTAACATGGACGGAGCCGCCAAGGATCGTGTGATGGAGTTAATTCAAGAAAAAGATAGAATAGAGAGTGTCATTCGGGAACATACAGCTGTATTGGAGACTAACAATGTTGGCATGAATGACTCTCTGGTCGACGCTGAAGGTTTCCCTCGGAACGATATCGATGTTTATAAGGTCCGACATGCAAGACATCGTATAATTTGTAAGTACTTTATGATCGATTTTTGATTTTCATGATCTTTAGTAGAAAAACACATACAGCATGACCAAGCAGTTTTGAATGGTGTTCTTTAACATAACCACTCGAATATTTCATGACATTTAAAACTATTGAACCTAGAGCACTTACTAAGCTTGCTAAGTCAGTTGATGTAAGTAAACTATTTTATCTACTCTCTTAACGTAATATTCGAGTTATAAACTTCAAAACGAGTTTATATTGACATACTTTATAAACACAATACCGAAATTTAAAAATAGAATCATATTATAACACTTTCTCTAACAATATAATGCTATAAAACAATTTTTTTTCTATTACGATACAGGGCAAATCCAAGAAGTTAATATCAACAAGGAGTTTCCATCAACTTTTATAATGGAACGTTAGCAGGGACAGCAGCACAGCTCTAGCGCATGGGCGGTGATGTGAACCCATGCAGGCGCAAAACGTATGAATGGTGATTCATATGTTTTGTTGTACTGAATTTCGTGGGAACTTTGTATTCTTGATCTTTAACTTTGATCTATTATTTAGTAGGTTCAATCCCAATGTATGAGAGTAGATAAAGTAGTGTATGAAACTGCACATAACTCTGTATTACACTTATGTGATACGATACTAACACACACTCGTATTTTAATACCCCTCATTATGCAACAGTTTCATAAACTACTATTATAAATGTTTCACATTTTATTATTTAATTGTTACTTCTAAAAATATTTAATTACAGGTCTCCAAAATGATCACAAAACCCTCATGAAATCAATTGAAAGGGGTCTTGCAGAGGTGCACAAAGACTTACTTGGTTCCAACGGTGAAGGGCCATCGGTCAATGTTGTTGCATCAACCAACGGTCACCGGGTCAACGGGAATGGGACCAGCAGTGGTGACACCATTCCTCGTGTAGTAGCAGATGAGCAAGTCTTTGCCATAGTTGGTTTTGTTAGCGATGGGTCACCTGCAGACATTGCTGTAAGTATTCATTGGATTAAGTAATAATAATGTTTAGGAAAACTGATGTTTTTGCAAAATAAATATACCAATTTTCGTAGAAGGGCCCATTTTTCAATCGTCACATAATTATTATCTAAAGAATATTGCAGTAACACTGTTCTCAACCACACAACGTCACGTGATGTCCAGGTAGTGGTGAGCGGTGGACCTGTGTTGCCTTCTCTGGCCAATCTCCAATAAACTGCTTTAAGTCATCATCATTATGCCAGCATTTCCTGCCTCCCTCAACGACGACGCCTGTCTTCTGGCACTTCTGCATGACAATTATGGCCAATCTTTCCTGATACATCCTACATACATGGCCCGCCCAATCCCACTTCAGCCTAGTTGAATTATTGCCCACATAGGCAGTTTCTGTTTTGGAGCCACTAGCAAAAGATACTATACTAATAAAAATTTCCCTCACTTTCCAGGGCTTACAAGAACACGATGAAATCCTGCAATTTGGTTCGGTCAACCACCAGAACTTTCAAGACATGTCCCAGATTAACAACATAGTGGCGCACTCTGTGGGCCAAAGAGTTAACATTCAAGTGAAGAGAGAAAACAATACTGTCAGTTTGACAGTTGTGCCTAGACCTTGGCAACAACCTGGGCTACTGGGTTGCCATATTCAGAGAAAAGCGTAAATTGTTGCATTTTTTTATAAAAAAAATGAAGTTCTGTTGAATTTAATTGGTATGCTTTTGAAAATAGAGGAAGTCTATATTTTGTTATGTTGGAGCGAATTTGAGATTTTTTTCTAAACCTTTATTATATTTACAAAGGTGTAATACCATTCATATAACATTCATAAAAACAGTTGTTAATGTTAATAAAACGAAAATTAACAAACTATATTTTTATTAAAAGAAAAGTAAAATAAACCAAACCAGAAAACTATTGCAAATAATTGAATTTAAAAATAAATCTTATGATTGATCACCATTGCATTAGTTTTATTCCTAGGTAGTTTTATTTTAACATGTTTCTCTTCATTGGGATTGCCGAGATTGATAATTTTATGGTCCCAATCGTCGCCATCTTGAATTTCCGTTACGTCAGTTGCTTTTTCATTTTTTTCTTTTTTACGAATTGATATTTCGTCGTCGTCGTTGTACATGTATTTCATGTAGAATTCAAAATAAAGTTTGTCGTCGGCTAGGCGGTAGTCTGGTTTCTCGATAGTTCCTCGCAGGCAGTCATGGTAGTGGCATACGGCCTTTTCTTGCTCGTAGGTTTCGCAAGATCCTGAAAAGAGGTGTTGGTTTTGTTATTATTTTTTCGTTTTTGATACTATGCGCCTAAGAACTTGGGTTTATGTGAACGTCAATAGTGTATCTACTAATTCTGTTTTTTTTTTTTTTTTTTTGTTTAGCTGGTCGATAGATAGTGCAGATAGTCAGTCTATCTGTAATATGCATGTCGTTGCGTTCTATTCCAAATTAGAAGAGAAAATAAATAGTTTAAAAAAACTAGGTAAGTAATTACCTGGTCTTTTCACCCGAACAGTGAGCACAGCTCGCTCTGGCGCCATTCCCTGGAAGTGTACCAGATAGCATGCCAGTAAGGTGCCCGTGCGACCTCTACCTTGCCTGCAGTGGACACCCACCACCTGTAATATTGAGAATAAATGGTTAAGGATTTAATGGTTTTGGCCCGGTACGTGCAGCAACAGTCAATACATTTTTGAGCAAGAAGGTTAATCAAAATCGGAACAGTAGTTTATTGCTGAAAAGTAGTATATCGAAATCATTTTGTGTAAGTTTTAATTATGGGTAGCGTAGTCAATATTAATATTTTTCATGAAACTCCATACCATGAAGTTCGCAACAATTTAGTCCCAAACAAACCAGTATTTATGGTTTATTTATTATTAGACACACATTGGGTAAACAGTGAAGTTCGTGTCGCAACTAACGCCATCTAGTGGCTGTTACTGTACTACTAAAATGTTTGCTTACCTTTATTAGGTAAATAAATAATGTGAACTCTAGAAACCACTTAATAGTGGAACTCGCTTCAAAGAAAATAGTTCAAAAACTGACCTCTCCCCTTATATCGGCGCGTTCACAAATCTCAATAAACTTCAGAATTTGTTTCAAAGTTGGAACACCGAACTCCTTGATCCTTATCTCTGACCATTTTAACTTTTTTTCGCACTCCAAAATTGGCGGGATTCTCTCTGGCGACAACGTGACGAGGTGATTGACTCCCACATCCGCTAAATAGTTCAGGTTTTCCACTGTTTGTGGGAATCCCATTGCCGCGATTTTGTTTTCAATAAACCACGAGAAATTATAAGGAGGATACGCTTCGTAATCCTTTTTTTCTTGTGCAACTGAGACATGTTCTACTTTTTCTTCTGACTTCGCTCTCGGTTCCGACCTATATTTGTACCAAAGTTTGGCCAACTTAACGTTGGGCCGGTTGGGCACCGAACTCATGCTCACAAACACTAATTTTGATAAACTTCACTAGTAAAGGAATTACTGAAGTTTATTTTTACCGGAGTACACCGCACTTGGTAGTGCGCCAGCCGATATTGGCAGCCACATTGGCACGAACAGATTCGACATTTTAATGTTATATTTATAGTGAAATGTCAATTACAAATAATTAGGCTTTTTTTAGATGTACGAAGTGTGATGAACTTCACACTATATCAAATTATCACTCGAGCTTGGAGTTTCTACGGCTAAAACCCGCGAATCTTCAAGCGACGACGTTCTGGTCGTGTCTGTGCTGCAATCATCGAGTCAATGAAATTTCCACTGTCTCGCGTAGATCTACGTACTTATTGTGTCAGCATATATACTTTACAAAGGCATACGTATGTCGCTAGTCGCTACGCTCCAATACTGCCCTAAAGTGACAGTGAGACCTTAGTAAGCACAGGCCTAAGTTAACGGCGACTTATTGAATTACATTTGAGACTTCGCCCATAAATCTGTCTCAAGTATCATAGTCCAGTAGCATAGGTATGTATGCACCTACCATTAGTGAAACTATTACCTAGCAGAAGTGATGCGTCTACCCAAATTATATCATTTCATAAGCATAATCAGCCTATAATGTTCCCACTGCTGGGACACAGGCCGCCTGTCTTCGAGAGGGAGTGGACTGCAATCTACCACGCGAGCCCAGTGCGGGTGGCTAGATGTCACATGTCTTCGAATTTTTGATTCTAAGACATGCCGGTTTCCTCACGATGTTTTCCTTCACCGTTTATGAGAGCAGTGGTGATGAAATTATTTACACAAACTAAAGCTCCTGTCTGGGTTCCAATCCACGACCTACAATTCGTAAGCCCCCGTTACCAACTGTGCCACTATTTCTCCGACTTTTGTTCTGTTTTTAATTAAATATATTGCTCAATAATTGTGATTTAAAAGGTATAATTTATTGCCTTTTATTACGATCACTTGGAGGCACAGTATATTCATGTTTTAAGATAAACCTTTGGCTGTTTTGTAGTTCCTCGTTTGTATTGTAAACCTCTTCTCAAACTTGTTGTCTTTGAAGTCCATTTTTACCCAAGTAAAATAAAAATATCTCGACTCACCATGCCTGATCATCCTGATGGAGTTCATGGCTTGGTCTGGTAGGAATCGGTGGAAGTGTATGAGGTAGCAGGCCAGCATCACGCCCGATCTACCCCTGCCCTGACATTTTTCAACTACAATGAAGTAAGAGAGAATTAAGTTGGGATAAATTCATCCCAACTACGGAACCCTTCATTGTGCGTGGTCCGACACGCACTTGGCCAGTTTTTATTTAAATGATTTTTCGGAGTACCCATCTGTACTAATCTGACAAACAAACATCAAACATCTTCGGAATATAACTTTCACATTTAAGTACCTACACAGCTGCACGCACAAATAGTTTAAGTATAATATTTGTAGAGGTATCTTGAGGACTGCCTCGTTGGTTTAGTTATCGCAAGCGCTACTACTGAGCATGAGGTCCTGGGTTCAAATCCCAAGTTGAGCTTTGTTATTGGGTTTTTCCATCAGGAATTTCTCAGTAGCAGCCTGGAGTTTAGTGCCCGGGTCAACCGGGAACAAAACCAAACTCAAGGCATATAATAGGTTTGCCCGTTTTGGCGAAATGTGGGTACCTATACTATTACACCTTTGCCTAGCCCTTCGGCAAATACAGGCGTGGCGTGACCTTGGGAAGTAAGGCGAAATAAAAAATCAACCGTAAAACAAACAAATAATATTTAATGTCAGGTACACAATATAACAGATCACAGTAGTCTAACTGAGTGCACTCTTAGTGAACTCCTTGGCCGCTTGTACAAACTCCTCCATGACGTCACCGCTTACTCCGAACTTCACAGGGTTATCTTCCGAAAGGTACTCGAAGTATCTACCCACAGCTTCTTCGTGTTCCTCGGCGTCTAAGGATCCTGTAACATCATTAAAATAGGTTTCATTCTACTATAAGTTCCATAGGTACCTAGCAGTTTAGGGACGCAGATATATGCCAGTGACCTTGAGTGGTAAGCGTTCGTGTTCTGTACTGTGCTCACGCAACGCGTCGTACGTCCAGCCAGTAATAGGACTCGCCCATCAAGGAGCGCTGTCCCAAATTAGACGCATTATTAATTTATTTTACATAAAACAACAGGAATTTTAATAAAACACGTATACACGTATATCAATAATAATTAAATTATCTTTAGAATGGTGAAGGTTTCAGAAAAATACGCTTGATAGATTTTGCGTGATTCTCAGTTTTTTATCCGCGTTAGACATAACTTTACAAATTAATTTCACTATGTAATATAAACATAATATAAAATATTCCTATATTAAGTTATTAAGAAAATTCTCTAATGTAACATATATTTTTTCCAAGTCATTAACACTACTCGTTTAGACGTGATCTTCAGTATAAAATCATTAAAAGGCGGCTATCGTCACCTTAAGGCGAAAGATATCTTCATAAATGACCTAAAACTGCTATCTAATTACGCAACACATTTTCGTTGACAATTCCGACTAATCTGTTTCAATTTGACAGGTCAACAACATTCATTGTGTTATTTACGTAGTTGAGCAGATTTTTTTTTCGAACGTACGAAGCAATGGATTAGCAATCTGTTTCAAAACGATTCAGATTCTGATTGATCGTGTATTACGTAATTAGGGTACTGGTCGAGATTTATTGCAGACCAGCTATCTGATTACGTAACATATTTTCGTATGATTACAACTAATCTGTTTCATTTTGACAGTTCAACAACATTCATTGCGTTATTTACGTTGTTGAGCAGAACTTTTTTTCAAACTTATGTAGCAATGGATTAGCAATTTGTTTCAAAACGATTCAGATTCTGATTGATCGTGTATTACGCAATTAGGGTAAAGGTCACTCCCTAAGCGTTATTAGGTTTTGAATTGGTAATTGAAATAATATTTTCAGCAGTGGACATTCATGGGCTTGTGCAATGCCTATTGCCATGCCCGATGCCATAGGAAACAACATTTTGAGTTTTTTTTTTCTTTACTGCATTTAAGACAAAGAATCTGCTATCTAATTACGCAACACATTTTCGTTGACAATTCCGACTAATCTGTTTCAATTTGACAGGTCAACAACATTCATTGTGTTATTTACGTTGTTGAGCAGATTTTTTTTTCGAACGTACCAAGCATTGTATTAGCAATCTGTTTCAAAACGATTCAGATTCTGATTGATCGTGTATTACGTAATTAGGGCACTGATTTATGTTTTTATTGTCATAAAAGAAGCTCCTTGGATCTAATCCAGTCACCTTACAGGCACTTTCTACTAGGTAAATAAATAATTATACCTATTCAAATATTAAAAATAGTTTGTACGAATTTTATGCCACAAAATATAACAAGAGGTAATGAAACACGCCATTAGGATAACATCAAACAGATCGACTATAATTCTACTTTGTGTAAGTAATAGTCAGCCCCGGATCTTCAATTTTTTTTAGGAGGGGCAAAAACTGAAAAATGCCGCCCCGCCTACCTACTTATGTTTATTTTCACCTTTATCATCCATATAATTTCAGCTATCAATATGTAGGATATAATTATATTTAACAGGGTAGGGTTTAAAATAAAAATAAATATGCAAAATAAAAATCAAATATATTATTAAATTTGTGAATTGAAATTACAATTTTACTCTTCGAGCTTTTTGTTCCGCAAATAAATCTATAGCCTTGTCATAATTTAACTCGTGTGCAATACGATTTTCTATCGCTAAGATTGCAAGACCCGATAAGCGTTCCTGGCTCATAGAAGATCGCAAATAATTTTTAATCAGTTTTAGTTTGCTAAAACTTCGCTCGCAGCTTGCGGACGTAGTAGGAAGCGTAGAGTAAATTCGCAGAGCTATACAAATGTTAGGAAAAGCATCCTGCAAATCATGCGCATAGATCTGTTGCAAGAGATAAAAACTGTTTAGCGTATTTTGAACTATGCCTACGCGCCTCGCGAATAATAAATGTTCGTGCAGTCGTGCACCATGTCTCACTCCGCGCTCAGGGTATCGGTCAAGTTGATATGGCCATGAAATTGCTGTACTTGTGCTATTATTTATTCCGTGGTCAACGTTAAATAAATGATGAGTTGTCCATTGGTATGTGATGTGTGAATTTGGCCGCCCCCTGAATTTGCCGCCCGGGGCATAGGCCCCGGCTTGCCCCCCCCTAGATCCGGGGCTGGTAATAGTGTTGCGTTTATAAAGCGCGATAATAATTGCAATTTCCCTCAAGATCGTTTATTCTAGCACCTTCGTCATAAAATTTACGGCTACCCGTAGCCGTAAATACTACAGCAGTGACGTCAATATGGCCTTCCGGAAGTCAATCCTATTATATTCATGAATCGAAATAGTTTTTAATGTAAAATGCAGAATGTTTTATGATCAAAGTCTTGCAACTATAATTTACGATGGTTTTTGTTTTTTTCTCTCTCAATAATTTTTTTAACGGTTTTAAACAATCTGGCGTCAGGACTTCTGCCTTCCAAAAGGTGGCGGACATATTCTGCTAGATGGCGTAAAATTCAGTAGGTATATTGCTGTTTTGATTCTTGGTCAAGGTACATACCGACTTATTTAGTTTGTTGTCTAATTCTTGGCCAAGGTTTAGAGAAAATAGGACAAGGTTAGGTAACCGGCTTCGTTTTGTTTCGGGACGCTATTTGATTTTACTGAAAAGCTCTTAGAACAGCCACCACGCCGTCCATCGGGGGGCCAATTTTTAACACATCGATACTTACTCCAAAAAATATCGAAAAGCATCTAAGACCACCGGTAGATGATCAACATTCTCCTGCCCAGTGGAACATGTCCCGTTCTTCCACACTTCTCTATTAGTCGTCATCTCGGTAGTCACCCCCTTTCTAGCCATATCATCTTTCACACAGTCCATCCATCATTTCTTTGATCTCCCCCTACTCTTATAGCCATCGACAGTCATACTCAAAACTTTCCTCACGACATTTTCCTTAATCCTCCGCATCACATGCCCATACCATGACAACCGATTTCCGCACAACTTTTGAGTCACCGGTGTCACTTTCAGACTTCCTATTGTGTACTCATTTCTTATTCTATCTAGTCGTGTAACACCACATATCCCTCTCAGCATTCTCATCTCAGCTGCTTGCAATTGCCTTTCAGTCATCCCTTTTGTGGCCCAACATAAACCGTTAAGGCGAAAGCGTCAAGGTAGCCCGCGAAATTCAATTTTTCTTACGTTTTTTGCAATTTGCAGGTCAGTGATTCGCGATCGTATCAAATGTTTATTTATAGAATTATAATCATAAAAATGATCAATACAACTCTCTAAGTTCATGTAATCCCATGGAATTACTATTTCATGACATTTGACAATTATGCTAACTTATGGAGTTGTATTGCTGATTGTAATGATTATAATTATGTAAAGCCATATTTGTTACGGTCGCGAATTATATTTTAATCAACATACAATCTGATACTGACCTGTGAAATGGAAAAAAACTCAAGAAAATTTGATCTCGCGGGCTACCTTAGCGCATAAAATGAACAGTGTAAAATAACTTAACGTAAAATGTGCAGTGCGCGGGCTCGGGCTGACTAGTAGTGTGAGTTAGTTCATACAAAATGTAATAAAGTGCAGGAGGATTTTTACAATCCGTTGCGTTGCGGCACACGACACGCAGCATTCTGCGCTAGCCTTGATATGATTAGGATCCTGAGGGAAATTATATAGGTACCTAGATTATAGAAAAGTTGTTGTTGTACAACCACTTTTAGGGAACTGAAGGATAATTGCGTAAGTAACACACTTACCCACAGTAGCAATGGCCTTCATTTTGACAGTTCAACAACATTAATTGCATTATTTACGTCGTTGAGCAGACAAATTTTTCAAACATGCAGCAATGGATTAGCAATATGCTTAAAAAAATCATTCAGTTTATGATTGATAGTGTGTCACGCAATTAGGGTGATACCCACGTATCTATTGCGATTGCATTTGCAATCCACCTGCCAATCAACTCTGATAGATTGATGGACATATCCACTCCCGATTCTCACGGAGTGCCAAGCGAACTGGTGATGGTATATTTATTGCCTTTTATTACGATCACTTGGAGGCATAGTATATTCATGTTTTAAGATAAACCTTTGGCTGTTTTGTAGTTCCTCGTTTGTTTTAAACCTCTTCTCAAACTTGTTGTCTTTGAAGTCTATTTTTACTCAAGTAAAATAAATATATCTCGACTCACCATGCCTGATCATCCTGATGGAGTTCATAGCTTGGTCTGGTAGGAATCGGTGGAAGTGTATGAGGTAGCAGGCCAGCATCACGCCCGATCTACCCCTGCCCTGACGACAGTGGACGCCCATCACCTGCGGAGATACAATGGTTGAGAACTTGAGACTATAACCCTAACCTGCAGGGCAAAGGCCTCTTCTCTTATAGAGAAGGCGTGAGCATTGATCACCACGCTTGCTCAAGACAGGTTAGCAATTACAGATTTAGGTATATTAAGTACTAGTACTTAATATACCTAAATCTGTAATTGCTAACCGGCGAAGCCGCTAGCGGAAGCTAGCTTCCGCTAGCGGCTTCGCCCTTGTGATATCTTTATAAATTACAGCCTATGTTACTTAGTGATACTCATTCTACTGGTGAAATAATTTTTAAAATCGGTCCAGTAGTTTTTGAGTTTATTCATTACAAACAAACAAACAAACATACAAAAGTATAATCTCTTATTAGTTTAGATTATTTAATATGTAAGTCCAGGTTATCTCACAATGTTTTCCTTCACCGCTGACAGTAACGTCCAACTCGGAAAGTACCTACATATGAATTAAAATCGTGGGAGACCTAATAAGGTCTCCCACGATTTTCTCCCTGCGATGTTTGATGCTGTTATTGACTGGGCTAATAAGCCCAGTCAATAACAGCATCAAACATCGCAAACGCGCATGTAACTCGATTTTTTTTATATAAGATCCCATTAAAATAGATGGACAAACTTTTAGCAATCATTCAAACCACGAAAATAAAGACAATCGTAAAAAAAAATCTTTAAAAAATACTTATAAGAAAAATAAATCAGCTAACGAAAAATACACTGAAAATGTTGTTTACCCATTGCCATTTATTATTTTAGGTCAAAATAAAATAAATTTAATCAGTGTTTTTTTTTTGCTTGGATATATTTGGTTAGACGTAGGTACTGAACGCTGTTTTAAAATTTGTCCATCTATTTTAATGGGACCTTGTATATTGTTAGGTCCAATGAGAGTAGTGTATACCTACCCAAGTTTGCAACCCTGAAAACCTTGTGCTAATCCCATGGTGCTCGAAAAACTGCGAAATTCTGGCACTTGTTTCAGATTTTTTGAAAAATATACCTTATTGACGTGTTTTTAGGTATCTTTACAAGATTCCTATCACCTTACTAACTATCTTATTAACTTATTTTCGTTTTAATGTTCTGTTTGATTTTTTTTTATTTTGCTCTTTAATTAGGTAGGTACTTAATTTATTGTTATTCGAAGAGAATGTTTTAATTAATTATTAATATTCCTTGACATTTGCACGTCACATCATGTGGCAAACATGCCTGTACCTAATAATGTCCTTACCATCTTGCATGCATGTATTTTTCTTGTATGTATGACACATGTTTAAACAAATAAATATTGGGTCCCCACCTATGAAATTGGCGTTTTTTTCTCACAAATAGAGAACCTTGTCACATCTATGAATTAAAATATTCATCAATTGCTTGGTATTATATCGAATAACGACCATCATAGACAACTACCAATAGTTAAAAAAAACCTTATTACTTATAGTTTATAAACATAAAAAATACCTTAAAAATTACTCCTCATTTTGTTAGCAGAAATGACCACTATTTGTTTTAACTTAGCCAAAACTTATTAGTTTTTAAACATTAATGCATAAAAGTTTTAAAACATTAGTGTTCATGGTTATTATATAAATTAAGAAAATGTTAGTATGAAAAAAGCAACTTCTTTAAAATTCTCCATATAAAACACTGATTTTCATAGGTGGGGACCTAATATTATCTTATCTTATTCCAACCCAAATACTCTAGGCCCATTGGTTGCGAAGATACAGCTAGTCAAAGAGGGGCATTTATTTCCAAAAATATTTTTTTCTCGCTAAATTAGTACCTATTAATATATTATCATAGATTTAGTGCTCCTCATAGCTACATCTTGTGGGTATGGTATCCATCGAAAATCTAGCTACGTTTTTACCAAAGTGGTTGAAAACGTAGCTGAGGTATCCCGCCACAATAATCTCTGTTTGATTCTTTTCGATGCCACCATCGAGGAAACGGTACTCTAAAAGTTAACAGTGGTCGATGATCATCAAAAAGATTCAGAAGTAGCACAAGGTTTACAGGGTGGCAAACTTGGGTATAAACTACTCTCAGGGAACCGAACAACAATTATAACCAACCAATGAACAACATTGTCAAATTTTTATTTATTGGTTGAATACGAAGCTTTTGGCTACTTTTGTGTGAGTATTTCATGTCTTTTTGTCTTTAAATGTGCGTTTTGTTTGTGCAGAATAAACAATTCTAAAATAAAAAAAATCTTTTGTTTCTTTATAAAAAATCGTAGTTACATACGCGTTTGCGACGTTTGCATTTTTTATATGTCGATATTGACTGGGCTATAATTATAGTAATCAGTCGGTCGATTCTGTAAAAATATCAACGTGAAACTTAGGTGAAGTGAGCGTGAAGTGAGCTGTCACTGTCACAAATCGACCGGCAGGATGTTATGGATTAACACTATTGACAGCTCACTTCATGCTCACTTCACATAAGTTTCACGGTGATATTTTTATAGAATCGACCGGCAGAATTCAGAACCTAGGTGTGACATTTGACTGCTAATTGTTATGCATTTGGGCTCACATGGCAGTTTCATACTGCATTTGTTGTTAACCGTTAGAACAGCACCGACAGCAAGTCACCTTGTGACGATATCAACGAAATGTGAGTTAGCACTCACATTTCGTTGATATCGGGTATGGAAATAAAGCCAAAATTACAAAAAATATAGGGTGACTTTTTCGTGGGACCACCGGACCGCCTTGGTGGAGTTGTAATACAACTGACGGGCATCACACATTTACTAAAATGGAGAAACACTTGTGGCTAGTCCAGTATAATAATTATGGCATTTAGCCACAATTTTAATGATCCTCGTTATTTATTTGGCACATACGAGACGCAATTCGTTCTTGCTTAGGTAAATACCTATAACCTGAAATAGATTTTGTTTATTTATGTCGAGTGAAACGCGATTGAAGTTCATTTTGAGACGCTAATTGGATAAGGTCATTCTACCTTAGCGTCTCGAATATAATGATTCTTAATTATTCCTAATGATCGTCCGTGACTTTGTAAAAATTTAATGGGTTTAACATAAAGTTGTCAATAGCAGATAGGACGAATTAGCTGCATAACTAACCTACCCATAGTACCTATTCTGTGCCTCTATGGACACAGAATACTCCACTTGGCCACTTCGTTGTCATCTAAATTCAAATTCAAAAGTCATTTATTCAAACTACGCTGAGAATCAGCACTTTTCGAACGTCAAAATTACATAAGACAGTCCCTCAAACACTAAGTATACAAAAGAGAACAGATTTGTTGTTTTGTGTGTTTGTTTGATATGCTTTCACGCTAAAGCGGCTCAACGGATTTGGATGAAATTTGGCACATGGGTAGACCATGACCTGTGTTAGGACAACTGATACTTTTTATCCTATTATTCTCATGGGATCGAGACTTATGCGGATGAAACTGCGGGGCGCAGCTAGTACCAAATAATATTATAAGTAGTATTTAGATAGCCTAGTGGTGTGACCGTCGGACTGCTAAGTCGTAGGTCTCGAGTTCGAACCCAAGGCACGCACTTCTGACTTTTCAGATTCATGTGCGACACTTGCTTCAAAAATGGTGAAGGAAAACAGCGTGAGGAAGCCGGCGCCTGAGAGATATTTCTCGACGGCATGTGAAGCCAACTCAGGGGCCCATGGGTGGCATAAAAACTCTGACACCAAGTTAGTCACTAACCACAAGAAAAAAAAGAGACTGTGATAAAGGTACATAACGAACCCCTAGTCTTTTACAAGCCTAGCATGTTTTACCTGTAGATACGGATACATATTCAGCCCCAAAGACATAACAAGAGTTCATTTGATTGCTTACAATTAGTGTTACATATAACTGTATCAATGTATCGCTCCAATTAAATCCCTAATGTGTAGTTTGTTTTCTAGCTATACATTGATACAATATTAAGGAACAAATATTGTAGACAATTAAATGAATTTGTTGATGTATCTATACCTACATATTTTTGAGGCTGACTACCTACCTACCAGAAAGACTCTGACCCAGTGTGTTGACATTTCTACATTTAAAATTAGAATCTAAAGCCAGCGTATGATGGATGAGGTCACTGTCCGATCTTTTTTTTTAGAAAACGTAGCACCAGAGCACCTGCCTTTTGTATAGGCCGACTCCAGTCTAATGAAAGCTAAAATCGTCTTTTCAGAATAGATTTTGCTGACAATTCTCACAGCTTACTGCCTCATTTTAGTATCTTACGTGATGATACAAAAATAAAGATAAAAAATAGTTTTTTAACACTCACCTCACCATTTTTGTCAGCTTTCTTACATACGTCGATGAATTGCTTTACTTGATCTATGCTGGGTGCTTCAAATTCTTCTACTGGTATTTCTGTCCACCTCAGCCTAGGCATATCGTCCACTGGAGGTTTTTTACCAGCCGTCAGTGTTACCAGAACCGAAATACCTTGATCAATTAAAAATTTCAAATTCTCTTTGTTCCTAGGATAGGCCATAGCTGCAATTTTTTTCGGTATCACCCAGGAGAATTTTAAAGGTGGATACGCATCGACTTCGATGTCTGGGAAAGGATTTTCTGGTATAATAACTGTTAAGTCGTTCCTTATTTCCTTCGTGGCTCCCGCTAAGTTTTTATCATCTTGCTCCGTGATATTTTCTATCCTTGATATTATTTCTCTCGGTTGGTATTCATAGTCAGCCATGGCTGTATACTTTGTTGTCACTGCACGAAGAAAACGAATATTATAATTTACCGCGCAAACGAATGTCAAATTATTTTTTTAATTTTAATTTATCAGGGACAAGTATTTTCAGCACAGGTTATTTTTCCGGTTGACCATCTAGCGCGGTTTTTGCGTGTTAACTGACTAGAAAGGGCGGGAAAAGTTGGCACGGGCTTCGCTGGAGATGTAACATTTATTTCTGGAGTCTCATATGTTTACAACGATCAATTTCTAGAGTAAAAGATTTATTTTTCACGAATCTCAGTCTTGTTTCGACACAATGGAAAGTTAGAATTGATGAATTGTTATTTTTTGAGGTTAAGTTTTCCCGCGTTGAGAGACCGTTCGGAAAATTGATCGCGTGTTTGATCGCGTGCTTTCAAATTACGGATGTTTTATTTATCCATGACGTCTATGAGATATTGTTGTAGATGATGTGTTAAAATTTTCTGTAAACACGGATCTGCTAATTCCGGCTGGATGTGCTTTGTAAATGTGTAATAAGAATATTATGGGGCAGGAAATCGTTTGATGCGCTTGAATTGTTCGAAAAGTTGGCTACGAATTGGAATCTATGGATACCTAGTGATGATGATGTTAGATATTTAGTGCCTGTTTCATGTTTCTAGATAAATTCCCTAAGTGTCAATATTTTGAATTAAAAGAGCTTTTCCGTTCCTGAACCTTTTAGTGAGAACACAACAGTTTGTAAATAGATAATATCCCCTGAAATTACAATAATTTTATTATTTTGGTATTAGCATCACTATAATATTTATTTATCTGATGAACCCCTCCATACGGCCTAGGCCGCAGGACATTCCACAGGAATTTCCTGGGACACCATCACGAAAAAAAATCAAACTGTCAATGTCAGCATAACGTGGTGTTCCCCAATTTTTTGTAACACTTGAATTAATAAAACTATGGTTATTACTTACATTATGAGAGCTTGAGTTATTATCACGCTATCAAAACTAAGACTGATGCACTGCAAGCCAAATACAATGAAACCCGAATATGGAGACATCAATGTGACTGTCATTATGTCAAGTATAGGAATAAAAAACCACACACAAAGTAAAATCAACTCTAAACTCTAATTACAAAAGTTGAGAATCGCCTAAAGTTTTCCTAAAAAATTATGATCTTGCCTTTCAGGGGATAACAGTCTCAAATTTTTTACTGTTAGGGATGATAGTGGCTTGAACTAAAGAAGTAACAGGCCTGATGATCGTTGAACCCTTAGATAGTTCAAGGAGTCTTTAAGACCAGCCAGACATGTTGACGTTTGGATGCTTCTGCCAAAAGACTTCTTAAATGAAATTAATTACTTTTATTTATTGCTACGCAAATGTGGATGAAATGAAGAACGAAAATAAATATCTTATTTTAGGTGATCACGATATTAGCTTTGGATGGTTTGGCAAGTAATGTGAAAAACATAATACATTTTCACGTAAGTATTTACTTACAATCAGTGTCATCCATGACAATAAACTGGAAGACTTTGTTTCACTCACAGTCGGTATCTAGATACGCATTGTCTTCCAGATAAATTTAAAATGGAATAGCTTTATGTATCTAGATATTTCTGCTGGGGAGTTTGTTGCGCCACTTCTTCTTCCCAGCTAACGCACTAGGAAGTCGTGAACGGTGGGCGTTTTGGGGGACTGTCTTATGAAATTTTGACGTTCGAAAAGTGCTGATTATCAGCCTATTTTGAATAAATGACTTTTAAATTTTGAATTTTGAATTTTATCAAATTATCTGCCAGATCATTTTATCGGTGGAGGTGGCGCATTGGGCTTTAGGTATTTCATTCATCTGAGACATGATCAGCCTATAACATTTTCACTGCTAGGATCCACCTCTCTGTGAGAGGGAGTGGGCCAGGATCCACCACGCGGGCCCAGTGCGGGTTGGTGGATGTCACATGTCTTCGAATTTTTGGTTCTAGGACATCCCGATTTTCTCACGCTGTTGACCTTCACCGTTTTGAGAGCAGTGATGATGAAATAAATTACGCCAAGTAATGTGCCTGCCGGGTTCGAACCCTCGACCTACACGTAGTCGAGGCAGTCTTTAAGATACCATAAAGTTTCGGTTAGCCTAATAAAAACAATAGATTTTGCATCTTTATTGAGCTGCTAAAGTTCCTCAGTCTCAATTCTCCAACGATTTTCTTTTTTTTTAACGGACTTGTTCCATTTTCAAAGATTTAAATTCTGTATTTTATTCTACCGTTCATAAATTCACTATGATTAAACGGGTGCTACTTCCTCGTAGGTACTTTCTTTATTATTCAAGGTTGGCGGAGAAAATAGCATGTTCATTCGATAAATGACATGACACGGGAAACGGTGGGACCAAATTCATTATAAAGTATTTTTCATATTTACTACTTTTAACCTTAATACCTAATTATAAGGTTAATTTTCGATTGACACGAGAATGGCCTAATGCTCTTTACCTGACGCAATCGCAGACGAAATTAGATTACAGTTTTAGATCGCGTCGAACTTGAAACACATTTGATAAAATATGGGATAACAGCGTAGTGTGTAGGTTTACGCGAAATACGCCTCAGACTAAATAAAAACCAAGGCCTATAGGCCTTGGTTCACTTGGCTTCACTTTATTGTTCGCAGCGCTTTATAAGCGCTGCGAACAATAAAGTGAAGCATGCCAAAACTACACCTCCGCTCAGGTCCGCTGTCAACAGTGTCGTGAGGCCGGTTTTCTGAACATGTGTGCACTTAGTGAGGTGTAGTTTGATTGTAAATGGTTGTGTGAGCGTGTTGCTCACACAACACTTGTTGTTATATATGCGGGATTAGCTGCTCCCGAATATCGGAATAAAACCATTCACTGTGATAATAGGTTATACATTTTAATCAGCCAGGAACGCTCACAAAATTGTAGTATGTACCTACGCTAAATAGATTGATACTATTAGGAAAACAAGTGATAGTCGCACAATAGAAATAGTGACAACCAGCTATCTAATTACGCAACACATTTTCGTTGACAATTCCGACTGATCTGTTTCAATTTGACAGGTCAACAACAACATTCATTGTGTTATTTACGTTGTTGAGCAGATTTTTTTTTCGAACGTACGATGTTATGGATTAGCAATCTGTTTCAAAACCATTCAGATCTTTTGATTGATCGTGTATTACGTAATTAGGGTACAGGATTAATAATTAACCAAACACCAGAAAAATAACCGCCCAAAAACGTAGTGATGTGTCACTATCGTAGGGATGTTACCTACATGGTCGTTTTGGTGAATGATGTGTTCATCGCCACACATACATGCTCACACAACTCTCTAAGTCACACATGGTTACAAAACCGGCCTCACGTCACTGTTGACACCACTGTCTTGGTTTTTTATTTGGTCTGAAAAAGTTTAGGTTAAAGGTTTTCGTTAGCATAAAATATATACTATGAGACTCGGCAGAACTTTAACTTCCAATTAGTGAAAGAATTTTCGGAAGAGTATAATAATATACATGTTTTAACTAGATTAACACATAGGGTACTTTTAGTCCCAGTTACCGTTGTATATTTTCCGACATCCACTCGGGCAAAGCCGCGGCCAAAAGCTGGTACTAGGTATTTCAAATGGTCGAGAATTCATCCCATCAGTGGATATCCTGGTGGAGTCCTAAATAATATTGTATACTTAGGCTGCTTAAGCATTAGCACTCAACAGAAAGAAAGTATAAGTACCTATGTTGAAATCTATCGCTCATCGCTTAAGCGTGTAAGTATTATGTTGTACATATGACTTTGAGTTGGTGTCAATGTACTTATTACATACTGTGGGCGTCGCCAACGAACGACTGTCAAGAACACGTGAAACAAGACTAACGTGACAAAAATCTGGTTTGTACTAAAATTGGAAATAAATATTTCAACACTTTTACTGCCGATGACCGCTGTGGTAGACGTGCTCTTGACTGGTGACCACGTATCGGTAAACAACACTAGGCTAGGTGGAACCACGATCTTCGCAGGGTGGCTGGTGGCTGCTGGACCACTGATCAGTCCTGGGTTAAATCCCCGAGACATAATGACGACCTCGTTGCGGTCTTGAGGTTGCGCTCGTGAGTGCTGGTCACGAGTTAGATCCTCGGGACAAAATGACTGCCTTGTTGGTCTAGAGGTCACGCAAGCTACTGCTGTTGGTCCCGGGTCAAATGACTGCCCCGTTGGTCTAGAGGTCACGCATGCCACTGTTGGTCCCGGTTTAGATTCCCGGGACAAATTGATTGCCTCGTTGGTCTAGAGGTCACGCATGCCACTCTTGGTCTCGGATTAGATTCCGGGGACAAATTGATTGCCTTGTAGGTCTAGCGGTCGCAAGTGTATAGGACCCGGAGATCGAACCCGGGCCAAGAGAAGGTATAGCAGGTAGGCCTCCCACAATATAATGTCGGAATGGCAACCCTAGACCCAGTTGTAACGTTGCTCGGGAAGGCCATAACCAATGACTATATAACCTCTAATTCTCTTTGGCCATAACCAACAGTGTAATGGTCTGAGATAACAACAGTTTAAATGAGCTGTGTATTTTATTTTTGTCTACTTACGTGCAAGGCATTATTCAAAAGGTTACCTTGTAAAATTGAATAGTCAAACGAACTTACCTGTAAGTGAAGTTCGACGGTAATTATACTCGTTGCTGTCTCGCTCGAAGATGATGAGAGAATACAATGGTAGTAGGCGTTTAGTCGAGTCTCTAGTCACATAATTTTGAAGAAATAACTAAAAAATGAACGCGTCCTATCCTAACGCGTGCTGCCATCTTCCTCTGCAAGCTATCTTCATTAAGTTCATAGCGATTTATTGGCTTTACAACACAGGGCCCATGCTCATATATCTAGGTATATAGCATGGAATGTTTGGGTCGGGTGGGACTCATCATCTTCGAGCGAGACAGCAACGAGTATAATTACCGTCGAACTTCACTTACAGGTAAGTTCGTTTGACTATTCAATTATACTCGTTGCTGTCTCGCTCTCAATGATGAGAGAATACAATGGTAGATGTTCAAAGACTAGTTGTAAAAGCAATAAATCTTAATAAAAATAAAAAATAACGAGGATTTGTTATTTTTAACACAGGTATTAGATTAGCATTCAAGGTATGTACCTACTTGTACCAGTAGTAATCAAATTAGGAACAAAAATATATACTTAATTCAAAATGCACTAAATCATTTTAATTAGCAATAATCTTCAGGAAAGTATAAATTGTTGATTATGATCAACAACAATAAGTAATAACTTTATAATTTTATTAGACAACAATATTAGTTGATAATTATCAATCATAAACCTATTAAAATCTTGTATCAAATCAAACTAACGTTGAGTAGAGTTTGTAAGAGAATGTATTAATGTCAATAATATTCCACACTCTTCAGCCACAAATTATACTTTAGCTCAGTTTTAGCAATTTAGCAATTAGTAATTTAGCACAGTCTCACAGGCATTTAGGACTTCTAAAGAACTACAGCCTGCTGTAACTGCGTGCGTGCTCATATTATATTAACTTTTATTATTAGTAAAGTAATTAGTAAAAATAAATTAAAAATATCGTTGTTATTTTTCCCTAAAGTTTTCTTTAAGTAGGTACTTAACCAATTTAACCTTAGTGTTATCTATGTGTGTATTTATTGAAAACTTTTATGTGGATGTTGATTGAATCATAATGTAGTGTACTTTGATCACTGTATTTTTAATAATATTTAATTTATGAGATCGTTAGCTCCATTTCCAAGTTACAGTTTACGGGTGGCAATTAAAAAAAATATTTTGGTGAAAATAGATATTGCAGTTCATTTAATGTAAACAAGATATAATATTATTAAGTATTATAATTTATATAGGTTTTGAAGGTCTTTATTTATAGAAAAAACCTCTGAATAGTGTTTTGACTTTATCAGCTGTTGTAGGTAGAATACCTAAATGTATAATTAAAGCCAATTAAATTGATTTGGTTTAATGGAATTTAGACTTCTACAGAAAATTCCTTCTTGAAATCTCTGAGTGAAAATATTGTCTAATCTTGGTAATGGTAGGTTTTGTAATACCTACTTAATTATATTTTGTAAATTACAATATTTAGCCTATGCTACAAATGCAGGTGAGTAGGTACTGATTCATTGTAGGTACTTTTAGATGCTGACTTTATCATAATTTCTACTGCTACATCAGTGATTCCTTTCTAAAAACCAATTTCGGGTGAAAAAGGTAGGTATACTTAATATACTGTTACCCTGTTATCTTTGAAAATTAGTATAGCTGGTATGGTTTTGAGAACCATAGAGAATAGAAGGGAAAAAACATAAAATAGATTATATTATTCAGACCTAATTATGTACTTAAAAAGTAATCACTGCCACAGATCCTGGAGTTTCAAATTGGCACTATGTGTTGTTTGTGATGTAAGTAAATAAATAAATTTTAGTTTCACCAATGAAAGAAATATTGAATCTTTTGATAATGTGTAGGTATCATTCAGATCTTATTCTGCATGGCTAAGTCTGATTTTTAGACTCACAAAGCCATAAATGTACCATATTAGGTACTTATACCTATATCATCATCATCTTCCCCATATCCCAATTTATTTGTGGTTGGTGCAACAAGCCGTTTATTCCATACTTCTTTATTAGTCATATATATTATAATTATATATATTAGGTATATATGGGTTACAGAATATAACAAATTTTCCTGACTCACACTTTTGCTATATGATAGATACTGCAGTACTTAATAGATATTGAATTTTTTAAATAAGATTTCATAATCTCATAAAATCTGTCAGAACATATTTATCACAAGAAAGCAATTAATTAATGTGAAACTGAGCTTCATTCTTAGTCCATTGCAGATATGCAGTCTGAGCGCTACATGATATTCCCCACCCTGTGAGGATCTGTAGATATCCTCTAACATGAAAAAATATTTGTAAATTAATTTCCCCAATGTGGCTAAGTTTATAGACCACAACCATCACCATGATCATGTTTGAAGATCATGTGTGTACAGGATCCAATATACCTGGTTATCATAATTGTCATAATTAATCTCTTTACTTGTAATAATTAAAAACTAGACAAAAAACGGATAAAAAATTCCAATAACCTAAGTATGAAATCTAAACATAATTAGATTTTAACCAATTGCAATAATGCAAAAAATATGCTTATTATCTTCAAGCTGTTATTTGTTTCTCTCATTACAATATCAGAGTTATGTTGTGTTGTTGGAAACAATTAGACCTAGAAAGTTTACAATGCTGTTTTGGTATCAAATCTAACTTTTCAAGTATAGGTATCTAGTGTTGACTGTGCTTTCCAAAACACTAGGTATGTGAATGTTTTCGATTGGAAGAAGATCATCTTAAATATACATATCCCTGATAACAAACCCTCTTTCTTTAAGTAAGCTCTAATAGGTTTCATGTTTCCAGAGCCAAACAAGAGGCAAGCATTAAATTGGTACCTAGTATTTTCTCTAGGACCACATCTTTTACATCTGAGGTTATATGAAAGTAAATTTCTGTAGTTTTCTACTGTTTGGTAGTTTTTCCAACTTGATATTATTATGTATTATTTTAACAATACTAACATCTTCCAATTCAATGTAAGAAGTAATGTCCCATTGGGCTTTTAAACAAGAAATGATTGTTGTAAATGTACATTGTAAATGTATACTTTGAAAAAATAACTAAGTTATAGTATTTTAAGAAAGGTCATCCATTAATTTCAGATGTTACCTGTAGGTAAGGACTCTAAAGAATTTGACATTCAGCAGAGTTTAATCTAATTCTGCTATGACTTATTATGTAAAAGGGGTTGTATACCCTACTTAGTGATAAAAAAATACAAGATCTGTGGTGATTAGTTTCAAATTACAAAACTATAAGAAATAAATGTGCCACCTGTGGGTTCACTTGCGATGTTGGTTGTTCCTTTTGTCTTCCAGTTCCCATTCACAGATCCAGGAGATGCCTCCCCCCCCCTCTCTTTTACGCTTCTGCGCGAGGGGGTGTAGTTTTATTTAAAAAATGTTTGATGTAAGCAATGACCTTGCAGTGTTTATTTTAGCAGAGATTTTCACCGAAGGGGTAAGTTTCTGTCTCCGACTGTACCAGAAACAACTCTTTTTCCTTTATAAAAGGCAGATAGTAGGAGATAAATGTCCTCTTGTGCCAGGATTAAGTAACAAACACCATAACTGTTAATAATCGTTCAGTTTCTATATTTAAAAAGAAACATCTTCTGGCATTAAATGTCCTTCAGACACAGCTGAAGACCCGAGGCTGGGCATGATAGTGTTGTAGCAATTTGTTGCTTCTTTATTTGTATTAGCTAGTCTCACTTCCTAGACATTTCCTGATCTGTAATGCTAACTTTTGTTTGATTCAGATTAGAACATTTGGTAATTCAAGTTTTCTTTTCTTTTGCTAAGCCATTTTGAAGTATAATAAATGAAGTATAAAAAATATTTTCAGACTCTGTTTTCAATATGGTTGAATATTTTCTACCAACTCCGGGTGGTCATTCTCATGACTATCATGTAGGTATGTCAGATGAGCTACTTACTGGGGGATATTAAAATATCTGAAAAAAAATATACTTCATGCATGCTGTAGGTAAAGGGCAACACATATTGCACCAAATAACCATGTAAGTTCCCACAAAACTTCCCTTTAAGGTTATAATGAAAAAGTCAACCATAGGTTGCTTAGCTCACAAGCACAACATAGCCATTGTAACCACGTACGTCCCCACAGAACGCCCCAAGGTCAGGCAAATCGTTCACATTATAGCCCTTTTAAACCATGTGCGTTCCCGCAGAACGCCCCCAGGTCAGGCAAATCGCTCACACTATAGCCATTTTAAACCGCGTGCGTTCCCGCAGAACGCCCCAGAGGTCAGGCAGAGCTTCAGTTTCAGTTATAATAAAGTCAACCGCGTGTGTCCCTTAAGAACACCCCAGAGGTTGTTTAGGTTACAAACTAGCCGTTTTAACCTCGTGCGCCCCCGCAGGACGCCCCATAGGCCAGGCAAGTCACATTGAAGCCATTTGAGGCTCAGAATGTTCATTCTTAATTGCAAAATTTGCAACCATGTGCAAAACCTCATGACACAAATCACAATATAACACTCGTTGACAATATCGAAAATTACATTTTTCGAGTTTTTTAATCTTTCACAATAATGGGAGATCCTTAGATTTCCTTTCTGACTTCCTATTTTCCATTTTTAAGTGAATTTAAACACTTTTTACACAAAATAATAAAAAATATGCGGAAATATGTGACGCCGATACTTGACATAAAAACCGAATGAAGATAGCTTGCAGTAGGAGTGGGCGATACAAATCGTATATAGATACAATACCTATGTATCGGTACAATATCCAATACCTATATATCGGACGGCACTGAATCTATATATCAGGTATCCGCGTACCCGGCCTACCTCATGCGTTGATGTAACACTACACAAGTACACAATATCGGTATCGCACTATGATATTCGGTTCAAACTGATATTGTGATTCGGGTAATCGGGTACGCACGATTGTTCGATGCGCGCGGGAGTGATGTAGCTATAGGTGAACGAGCGAAAGAGAGAGAGAGAGATACGCTAATGTGTAATACAAATTTTAAACACTATTTACAGGAGCATAGAGTTTAATACCGAATACATTATTTTCTAATGCAGTCAGTCCTAAGCCTGAGAAAAGTATGAAGGAAAGTTCATTTCACTGATTAATATTTAAAAATGATTAAAATATATCTGAAAAACCGAAACGATTGTAGTAGTTTCATTTTAGAGTGCCATATTATCAACACTACACAAAAAATACATTCACTGATTTCGAGTAGGATACAGTTACAAATAAAATACAATGATATACATATCGAACAAAACCGAAACCTAAAAATCACAGTATCTTACGTAGCAGTTTCGTTTCAGAGTTCCACACAGATTCATCCAATATATAGATATTGAAATATATAGATGCGATATTCGATATTCAAAACCGATACATAGGTACGATTTGATACAGAGTAAAACCGATATTACCCATGCCTAGCTTGCAGAGGAAGATGGCAGCACGCGTTAGGATAGGACGCGTTCATTTTTTAGTTATTTCTTCAAAATTATGTGACTAGAGACTCGACTAAACGCCTACTACCATTGTATTCTCTCATCATTGAGAGCGAGACAGCAACGAGTATAATCATTGGAATAACATTATTTTCGACGCGCATAATTTTGTGTTGACAGCTTAAGACGCAGATATACGTTCTAGCACGATTTATTTGATGTCAAAACGTTCCTTTGATTTATTTTCGAAATAATATAAACTGGTGTAAATATAAATAACGTAAATGTAGTATTTGGGAGCTCTCATTATTTAATTTAGATTAGATTTATTATTGTTTTCACAGAAAGTAAGTACTTATTCCAGTTATTCAAAATAACCCTGACTCTCTCTGAACAGTGTTTTAAAATTCTAACTAGGATAAACCGATTCGACCTAGGCTAAACTGGTTTATCCTATCGGTAACAGGATGAACGAGTTTGGCCTAGGCGATACTGGTTTGGCCTAGGCGAAACTAGTTCATCCGAAAATCGGGATGGCCGGTAACATATATAAAAGAAAAATAAATGTAAGTTGATAAGTTAAAAAAAAAAAAAAAAAAAAAATATTCACATTCACAACAAAAAGAAACCAAATTGTAACAAAATCCACGACTGAACACTGCGTCTCAAAGCTATTATATAGCTTATTTTGGGAACTAGTATCTATCACCAACTCCTGTGACTAATGTACCTTTTTATCTAAAATTTATAATATTGTGAATGATTTTCTGGTACCAATAAACACTTTCTTTCTTTCTCATGAGGACTAAAGAATGATCTTGTGGGTACAGATGGACATCCCACACAATCAGACGGCGGTCATTCTGATGCTTATTGCGAAGTGTTACTTTTAGTACGAACATCCTAAGCACACGTAGTCGACTACGTGTGCTTAGGATCAAGTTCTAGAACATCGTCTTCATCACAACCCACAGAATTTTTGTTTCTGCTATCACCATTACCCCACCATAGCCACCTCCACAGCCGATGTCATCTCCACCGCCCAGTGGCATAGCGTAGTGGGGGCGGCAGGGGCGGCCCGCTTCGGGCGGCACTTTTTAGGGGGCGGCATAATTTCACAATAAATAATAAACATCATTTGAACCATTTTATATTTTTATCGCAACTACATTCGGACCGATTGAAAAGAGCAGGGAAATTTTAATTACTTATTCTGTGACGAATTCGAGGAATTTCTTTGAATGATATTTTGTAGCGACTGCTGGCTAATTATTCAATCTTGTCGATCGTAAAGTTCTACCATATCTTAAATGATAGGTATTGTACCTGATAGAACAATGTTAAGTGGTTGAAGTAAAATAATTTTTGTATTAATAAACGTGATTGTAAAACTTAGATATTTAAAAAAAAATTAAAATCGAACCTGAATAATGCAAAATAATGATGACTGTTCTTGTCGAAAAGTTCTCTAGAATTAATGTATGTAATGTACTCGTATAGTATACATTAAATTGAAATAGCTAAATAAGAGGGCGGCAAAATTGTCTTCAGCCCCGGGCGGCCGACACCCACGCTACGCCGCTGCCACCATCACCGAACCCGACCTGGTATCGAGTTAATTTCTCCCGAAGACGCAGGTCTTTGAGAGAATATAATAAATGAAGATAAGTGAAGAAGCCTATAAGTGGAGTAATATATAAAAGATTCGAGATCAACCAGTGTACAAGAATAGTACCTTCAATAATTACGTGGGAGAATTAGAAGAAATATGCTATTTTAATTCTATTTGTGATTAAAACTGATTGTTAAGTACAATTATGTTAAGTATATTATTAAAGGCTGATTAGGAAGTACAAAATTGTCTTTTTTTATTTATAATTCTTTCACAAAAATGAAATAGATTTCGTTAGTGTCCATTTTACGGGCTAGTGATCTTGCGACACTATGCCAGCGGCATTTATGCCGCCCAGCCGCACAAAGGATCGCAAAGGAAATGAAGGCGCAAAAGCCAGGCGCACGTGCCGCGCGGCAAAAACCCGCGGCCATGCCGCCGGCATAGTGTGTAGGAGCCACAAGTGACGACGTGAACGTTCAATGGCCCGTTTACGGCAAAGAATATATATGTATCACAAAAAATTAGGAATTCAAAGAAAAGTTAAAGGGTTAAAAGGGGGATATGCGTTAAGGTAGCCCGCGAAATTCAAATTTTCAAAATTCAAAATATGATTCGCGACAACTTTCCCTATGGGGACAAACATGAAATCGCGAAAAAAAAATTTAAGGTTCCGTTCATTATAACGAGCTATGCGAACATAAATGTATAACACAAAAACACAAACAACAAACAGCAAATTTTTTTTTGCGATTTCAGTGAAAGTTGTACATAATGATGATTACAATGACCCCCTAAGTGGATGCAAACGAATTAAATTTCACATTGTACAGCTTTACATAATTATAATCATTAGAATTAGCAACACAACTCCTTATGTTAGAATAATCCTAAAATGTTATGATTTCATGAAATAGTCATTCAATAGGATTATATGAACTTAGAGAGTTGTATTGATGATTTTTATTTTGACATTTCTCGGGACCCTGGGGTCCCGGACCTTTGGAAGGCGTACGAGGGGCCGAAGCCAACTCGCAGAGGCCCGTTAGGCGTTTTAATGAAATGAGGCACCAACCGACGATTATCCCTGTGTGCACTATGCAAGTGCACCCAAGGACAACCCCCGGTCGGTGTAGGACTATTGCAGGATATGGAAACAAAGACATTGGACTATGGGTTTGGGTGGCGTTATTTTTATTATTATTACCAAGGTGAGATGATGATGTCAGATGTTAAATATCTTATGTCCATGTGTGTGTGTGTTGTGTATCTTGAGTCTTGTGTGTGTGTTGTATAAGGCTCGCTCGTTTTATTTTGTGTAAAGAGCGAGGCAAGGTTTTATGTAAAAAAACAACGTTTAAATTAATATAATATATTTTATAATAACACAAGTATACTAGCTTACATGTGTAAATATCAACTATGTATAATCATTTGACTATAACAACATTTTGGACATAGTTTTGAGCCAATCAGCAAAATTATTGAAAAGAAAAAGTTTAATTTATTTATTATATAATTTTTATAAAAAATTGGGTTTGATATTTCACAAATACAGGCTTATTTTAAGTACATTTTTTTAAATTTGATTCGGTCATCACAGAATGCACAAAATGTCAATAAGTAAAAGAATACTGTTCATGAATACATTTTTTCAAAATACTTTTATGGAATGCTGAAAATGCTTTGATAAAAAATAATTTTTAAAGGGATACTTTTTCAGCCTTTACAGATTAAAAATCGTTGTGGAACGGAATATAATTTTAACATAATTTCGAATATAAGATATTACATAAGGAATGTCTAAATACATTGTACGCAAATAATTTCAATATAAAACAATAGCACTTACTATCTTTTATAAAATCGATAATGAAATGACAAAACAATGATAAACATAAAAAAGGCTTTACAAATTATGAAGAAAAAAACTTAATAATAAAAATCTATATCTAAATAATACATTAAATATTGGTTATAACCTAAAATTATTTTATTTAAACTGTATTTTAACCGTTAAAGGCCTGATAAACAACTAATTAACGTGCTAATTGACGTGCTTGAGGGTCACCCAGGGCTTTACCGGTTAAATTAGATACAGCGTTCACATAATCATTGATAGATAAATTACTAGTAGTCTTCGCAGTTTAATATAATTTTTGATCATTGTGTCATAATTGACAGACCAATATCTTTGCTCGACATAAATTTCATATAAACGTCATTCAACGCATATCTCATATAAAAAAACTATTAATTAAATTTTGAATATTTCAAATTGCATCTAAAACATTTTTTTAAGTAAAGTTAATAAGCTCATTTTGTTTGCATTAACACAAACCATTTTTAATTAATATGTTAACTGAGTTTTTTTAGTTATAACAAAATGATTAGATAATAAATAAATCAGGTTAACATTCAACACTTTCAACAGATTTTAATAATTATTTACTGTAAGTCGAATGAGCTTGGCTGGTGCACTGCTATGCACACAAGGCACGATTGTAGGCCTTCAAAAATGTGACACATAAAAAGCGATCACAAGTATAGTGCAAATTTGCCACAAAATGAAGCGATTTAACGAGAATTTTAAGAGAATTGTCGATTTTCTTAATAATTTTCAAAAAAGCGACGTTTTTCTGCAAAGCGGGCTATGCAATACTATTCGAATTAGTCTCTTACAGAGAAATTTGTTTTAGGCCAACGAACGGATTTCACTGATTTCTAAGCGACGAGTTATTATTATATACGTTTGTAAGCCGTTAATTATTTATTTATGAAATTCTTGGTCATTTCAAGAGTAGTCAACCACTCTAATGTTGGCGTCATACTGAGAGAGAATGATCCGCGGCGGATGATCCGCGGCGGATCAACAGTACATTTAATTCTTTAATTGCACGGATGGACCGACTTCCGCGCAGTTTTGTCTCCATTACTGTTGACTGTAATAAAATCTTTGACGTGGTCCTTTCGATATTTTAAATTGGGCTCGACCAATTATTTTTAATTAAAGTAAGCTACAAGAGATTCAAGGCACGTTGTCTTTTACAAAATGGAATGCGTTTTATTAATAATCATTGTAAAAGTTGAAAATTGTGGAATGCATGCATATTTTAGCGTGTAAATAAGTATAATGTTAAGTAACACGATTTTAATATTAAGTACATATTATAATTTTCGTATAGCGATTGGTCTTGATTTTTAAGCCTATTGCCAAAGTTTACTAGTTTTTTTTTTTACTAAAAATATTCTAAATTGATTCAAATATTCCATAAGCATACGCCAAGATTATGATTATTTCTTTAAAATATTAATTTTCGCTATTGTTAGGAAACTTTTTGTTAATAACCTCTTTGGACTCGACAGTCCACTACCGCCATTGTCAAATCAGTGGCGGATTTAGAAACTACGCGATACAATTAAATAAATTGCTATTTCCGGCTCCACCCTACTATTCTAAAATAATTCATAGAAAATTGACAAATTCATAATTATTTAACTCTAAGTTTTTGTTTAACTATGTAAAACATGAATTTTGATTTCATATAGCACCTTCCATGGGAAGTGAGACTAAAACTATCAAAGTGTTTAAAGACGGATTTGTTATAGACGAAATACATCTGCGCCAATGGTAATTTACAAGCCATGTGCCCGATGGGTGTCTCAAGGGCAAAAATTAAGTACTTCCATCCTCTAAAAACTCCTCTAGGGGAAGAATTTTCAAAAGTCCTTTTTTAGTGCTCAATAGCATTATACAACTTTAGTCTTTGTTTACCCTAAACCTCTTAAGGGGTCATTGTACTCATCATTATGAATAACCTTCACTATGGGATTGAGGCTGAAATCGCGAAAAAAAAATCTGCTGTTCCTCCCTACATTTCGACGAGATATACGAACATAAAATTGATTGCTGATGCATATGCTGATTTTTTTTAGCCCTTAAGAGGTTTAGGGTAAACTAAGGTTGTATAAGTACTCTTGCGCATAATTTCATGCTTCTTGACCCAGCGGTTAAAGCTGTAATTTGTCTGTCAGTACATTTCAGAATTATATTAAGTACATGTTCTTTCGATAGTAAGAACCAAATGTTAGCCCAATAGTGATTTAGCTTAGGGAGCAGTTTCAAATTAAGCTTGAACTTTGAAAACATATAACAAGAACCATGGGACAAGTGTAGTGGTGGTAGTGTAGTGTAGGTGTGTGTGTGTGTGTGTGGGTGTGTGTGTGTGTGTGTGTGTGTGTGTGAGTGTGGTGTGTGTTTTGTGGGTTTCCTTAATTTCGGTAAGATTTGATATTTTAAAGCGAAAACCTGCGATAACGCCACAAAATGCTGGAAGAAAACCTGTGTAAACATAATCAGCCTATAATGTTCCCCCCACTGCCCAGTCCCCTCTCTGTGAGAGGTAGTAGGCCGTAATCCACCACGCGGGCCCAGTGCGGGTTGGAGATGTGAGAGAATTTTTGGTTCTAGGACATGCCGGTTTCCTCACGATGTTTTCCTTCACCGTTTTGAGAGCTTTTGATGTATGTCGTCTTTAACAAATTCAAACAAAAATGGATGGAATTTGACACTTACGCAGTATTTTACAACTAATATTATTGTCAACAACGTAACAATTTTACAACTGATTAATAACGCCTATTTTTATCTTTGAAAGATTTAACTGTTTTTAATTTTAAAGAAATAAAACTATTCCCTCTAAACTCAAAACAATGTGATGATTATAATTTAACTACAAAATACTTGATTGAGAATGATGAACGAACGAAAACAAAGAGTGAATGATTGAATGAAATAAATTGAACGAATGATGTCTATTTGAAGCCCGATTGGATGAGTTAACATCATAATTTGATATGTTATATGAAAAATTGAGCTAAAATCGAAGTTGATAGGAATTTGAAGATTCTAATATTCCTTTTCAAAGTACATAATAGTAATACATCCTAAAAGGAATGAATGACATTATTTTAATAAGATTTGAAATACGTAAAAAATACTATACACATATATTTAGGCACAATAATTAAGTACTACTAGTTACTATGTTCGTATGCAAAAAATATGCGCCTATCATGACGCCTGTATACCTCAAAGGCTTAAGCAGAAGTATACATACAGTGCACTTATGAAGGACCCATGTGGAGAGCTTATTACCAATAGTTGGACACAAATTTAGACTCCGGATATGCTTCTGAGAAATTCCTGATTAGAAAACCTAACCCCTGGTCCCCTGGCTCCTGGTCCTGGACGGGCACTTGGCCCGACCTTGGAATCAAACCCAGGACAATACTGCCCTGCTAAGCCGAAAGGCGATATCTCTGAGATACGCCCTTTTAGTTTTTTTTATACCATTCAATAGCTATAATAATTTCGCATCTAATGGTATAAGCCACATACAGCTATCTAACTTAAAACATTTAAAAAAACCACTCAGAAGTTCTTTATATCCTTATGTTTCCTTAAATTACAATTTACAAAAAGTCAATTTTCTCAAAACTTACTCCGATTGAGATACCGCCTTTCGGCTTAGCAGGGCAGAATAGGCGTTTGTAAATCTTTACGGAACCGACTCACTGATCCGGATCATTGAAGTGTTCCAAAAGATTGGTTCAGTAACAACGTTTCAAACGCATCATTTGAATCTGAATCATTACTTAGCCTCCGTGCTCTTTCCGCGCGACCGTCGCTTGCGTCGCGACTGAGCCGCAGTGAGCGAGAGAGAAACGCTGAGTTACGTTACTTTAGTCAGTAATACTGAACTGACTCGTGAGTCGCGAGTGAGCGGGTGACAGATTACAATCTATTTAAGTCAGAAAGAGATACCAAATGAGATGTGTATCACTCATACTCTCACAGTTTTTCGTTGTCGTTATGCATTTTTATATCCTTTGAGTCGATGATTCAAATGATTCGGATCATTTCAGTGATCCAGATGCAAATTTTCCAATCGCAAAACTGATACACTTTGCCCACCTCTACAGGACAATTTCAGCACATGCTTTCGAGTGCATATCTAAAATAAAATAGCATATTTTTTGCATAAGACAATAATTTCAATACTTGAGAATAATATATTCGCGATATGTTAATACTTCACTATGTCGTCTGTACCTAATATTGATTCCTAATCTATTGTGACGCCTAATTTAGCTATTTTGACACTTATTGCAGTATATATAAGGCATATAATGGAATGTTTTTACGTAAGTACTAATTTTCGAGTCTTGCTTAGTTGTGTGGTTGAGGTGGTTAATGAGACAGTATTTTTATTCGATTTTTTTATGCGAAGATTTTTCGTTTTCGATCGATTGGCTAATCGATTACATTAATTGGTCTATGCCAACTCGATGAAGCTTTGGATCGGAATATTCATTGTCTTATTTATGAACGCAGCTAAGATACTGCATAATTGGAAGTAGTTAAACAGAAAGGTTCCAACCCACACAGAGTTAGTTTTGAGATATTCAAGTTTTAAGATCAGATCATATTATGTGATTGTATGACCTGCCATACATACGGGTTGGTAACGTATGGTCATAATGACATGATGCGTTGGGATTGTTTTTGTGATATTAAAGTTTTGACTACAAAGAGTGTTTTGGTATACATAACTCATTTTCGCCCATAGTGTGGGTTGGATCCTTTCTGCTTAGGTACGTCCAATTATAAATAAGATGTTGTGAGGCGTCAGTGATAAAATTAAGTTTTGTATTTTATTGTTTTTTTAATTATAGAACAATACATTTTACCCTTTGATTCATTGGACTCTACAACTTGATAATGGTATCCTGTACCACGACTAATCGATATTTTTTCAACAACGGTACTGCGCAATTCAAGAAATCATCTATATTTCCTCACTACAACCATAGAAATAGATACCAATAATTCGTATAGAAACGAAATTCTTGCCTCGAAACGTAATGGAGGGACGTACAATTTTAGGGCGTATGAAACTTAAAAAACAGTCACAATAGCACCGAGTACAATCATGACTGACGCGTTCAATATAGTGCTATTAACCCACAAGGCGTATAATACGCCCATTACAGCTTCTACAGTTCGCGTCAAATAACTTTGCCGGTCTGAAGTAGGCTACAAATGACTGCGCAGTAGTCAATCTTACTTATAAAACAGTAGCGCGCATGCGCAACCAAACTTCAGAGCGGCAAAGTTATTTGACGCGAACTGTTTACGAATACGCGCTCCGAACGTGTTCAAAATCATGCCATTAGCCTACCAGGCATCCTGCCGGGGTTGCGGGTTTGTCTGAAAGGGATATCGCGACCTCGGCACACAGGCAACGGAAGGAATACGGGTGGGTTTTAGTCAGTAAAAGTCTGACACGCCCTCCCGCTCCACCCAGAGCGGGAGAAGTTATTTGATAATTTCCCAAAGCCTACCAGGCATATTATGATACGTCTATTCGAAATTGGTTGGACATATAACTGTTAAAACCACGCAAAGATATTCAGGGCGTCAAATACGCCCATCACGAGGAAATATTATTTACTATTCTCACCACCATCTCACCTCAACCACGACGTACACTCACTTAATAACAATTTCGCACCATATTCAACACTATGAACTAGCCGTATCGTTCCTTAGCGGCGCGGTACCGTCGCAGTATGTACTAGAGGTGTAGCACTTGCCCGTCGTCCTTTGACGTGATAGGGAAGGGCGCCGGCTCCGTTTCTTCCAGCGTGACGGCTGTTAGGTCTACTATCTCGTCGTGGTCATCTTGATCGAATCTGGGAAGAAATAATGTAAAAACTGTTAGTATTTTTGGTCCATTTATTTAGGAGCTCGTGGCTAAGTAAACAGCCGAAAAGGGCCGAAGCTACGCTTGCTGAGGTTGGTCAGTGGATGGGTGACCATCTTTGCATACCGAGACTCCTCCGTGCCTCAGAAAGCACGTTAAGCCGTTGGTGTCATTCGTGGATCTTTGACAGTCGATACGGGTCGTCAGAATCCCGAAACCGAGTCCGAGTCCGAGTCCGAGTCCGAGTTCGCGAGCACATTCGTAAGAAGCTGGCAGTATCATCACAACGGTAATGTTTTCCCATTGTTTGTCTTATTTGTTTTAGTATATTCGTGTATTTATGTGTATTTAGCTGTTCCTGTATTTATTTATGTAGTATTATATATATAGGTTAATAGGTATATGTATATCCTTATATTTAAATAAATATTTATTCCACAATTTTCGATATTGCACCTACCACTGTTTATCTCTGCATCACTCAAAGGTTGACTGGTAGAAAATGCCTATGGCATTAAGTCCGCCTCTGTACATTTGTGTGCTTAAAGTGTTAAATAAATAAAGTCTGACAACGTTAACAAAAATGTTTTTGGTGATGTTTCACCTGAATGCGAAGCTGAGGCAGGTTTTTCTGTATTAGATATTACAAGAGCTCTCACCTGTCCTCGTCCGGTTCGCTGGAGGGCTGCGAGTGCCGCGACACGGTCTCGGCGGGCGCGGGCGGGCCGGCGCGCTGGTTGGCGGGCCGCACTGTGATGATGAGGTTCGAAGAGTTCGCTACCATCATGTCTGTCACCTGGGAATGACGATGTAGGAGTTAGTAATATTAAAAAAAAACTGATTCGTCCAAATAAAGCAGTTGCAAACTATAACGGGTGTAAAAAGACGTTTAACGAAGCCGGGAGGCGCTTGTACTCCCCGCCATTGTGATCATTTTTTTGTACTGGATTATACCATCCCAACCTTTTGGCTATGGAGATATTGAAGGTTTTGAAAGTTCGTATTTTTTTTCACGAAAACAAGTTTTAAATGTTATATCCCTAAAACTCCTGTACCATTGCATGCTCCCATAAGCACTTGGTTTTGCGTGTTTTACATTGCGAGCTGCCGTGAACAGCGATATTTCACACCACATAGTGTGCGAAGGTTTCGACGTTCAAAAGTGCCTTACAAAGACCTATTTGAAATAAATGATTTGATTTTGTTCAAAGTCAAAATCTTAATTGCAGATAAAATAGACATGTACACTTAAAGAGAAGGGGATCGGTCAGGTTCCATGGTTCCAGGTACCTCCCAAGGTAGACACATCTTTGACAAAGTGTGTAGTATGTTCAGTATTGAGGTATGGGATAATCATATGGGGAAAACGCCCAAAGAGCTTTTATAGCCGACAAAAAATGCATTCTAAGGTCAATTTATAGTCTCACGTGGACTGATTCGTGCCGACCAATATTCGCTGATAAACGTTCACTAGCACGATAGCAGGAAGACAAGGCCTTTAAAAGGAAATAGTACAAAAACCTCTGATAGTACCTCGAAGCAGATTAAACTAATGTAACAGAAACTGCTACACCATGGCGGTGGAAACTTCTTAGAATTTAATAAAACTTGGCTTTGTGACAGATGTTTTTATTAAACAGATGATAATTTAAATTTTAAACAGACATGATGTATACCTAACTATAAAATGAATACTTATTTAAATCATAATTATTGACATTATTTATAAATCTAAACAATAAATCGATGAAATGTCTTGAGATATCATCTAATAAACTAATTTAATATATTTTATAATGTTAATGTGCCTAATTAATGTTATTTTAGACTGTTTATATTTTGAACATGATCCGTCTTATTACAAAAAACTGCCTAAGTAATGGTTTAAACCAAGACTAAAAGGTCTTGGATTGTTACGGTAATAAAGCTAGTTCCAGGCTCAAAATGTGTTCCTATTACAAAACGAAGACTATTCGAGGATCAGTTAGTACCAAAGAAGGTTCATGGTTCAAATAATATCTACAGATAAGAAACAAAAATGGCATTCTTTCATTCGTTCACGCAGGCTTTATTTGAAGCAACGTTCTGTTTCTCTAAATGTTGATATTATAATAACACTTGAAATGCTTAAATAATTATTTATCAATACAAAAATATGTCATAAATAGTTCTTTGTTTAGGTTACAATATATTGAACAAGCACAACTTGTACTTTTGACGCGCTTTTTATAATCACGTTCTCATATTTTGTACACCTCTAGCGTGAAGTGGAGCGACTTACATATGACGGCAGCGCGCGTAATTTGAGATGAATGTCTATGTTGCGTCCTATAATAATAAATAAAAGCACTTCATAGTTGTATTAATTATTGTTTTTAATATTACTGTTACTGTTACGTGGTTTGTTCGTGAGTTGTAGTGTTTGAGCTACATTATAAAATGGAACAACAAAAGAAAAAAAGGGGTGTAAACTGGAGTTCTGAAAAAAAGGTTTGTAAAACATGGATTTTTTTATTATTAGGTAAGCAATGCTTTGTATCATCATATTATCAAATTAGCAATACTGCGGAATTTCCTAATGTTTTCCTCCTGTTCATTTAGAGTAATGGGCATTTTTATAAATCTTCGGAACATCCGTGATAAAATGTCCGCTACCTTTTTACACGTTTTGCTGACAATTGGTTGAGACACATCATGCAAATCAGCTGTATCGTCTTGAATCTACGAATAAATCAATAATATTAGTATATTTTTTTATTTGACTATAATGTTTAGAATTTTGTCTATAATGTTAGGTTAGCATTGACCAAGCTTACATATTTCATGTCCAGCCCAGTTGCGTAATGCGTAAACTATTTGCACTTCAGGACTCAAAGGGCATCCTCGAGGGTCGTGGGATAAATCCACACGTAAAATAGCCACTATCTTTTCTCCAAAACGTTTTGTGAACCTATACTTATATCTGAAATCTTCGTCACTCAATTCGAATGGATTCTCACGATGACGATGTCTGTAAGATCGCCGAGACGTCTCCAGCATATCCAGATCTTCCAAATCCATCAAGATCATATTAATATCCATTTTTTATGATTTTTATTTAAATAGACCCGCGCAAACACCAAAACAATGACAACGCAAACGTCAAATAAATTAGTACCAAAGATAAACTAGGGGACTCGGTGGACTAACTTTAGTACCATAAATAGTTCTGGAACTAGAGATAAAATTCATTTTATAATAACGTTTTATTTAGTCATGGTACTAAAGCTAGTACCAATCCCAGTACCAAATTTAGTCCGTGTTTTGGAATAAGACGGTAAGTGTGTGACTAATGATGTAATTTCATGATAATTATTAAATCATCCATACTAATATTATAAATTCTAAAGTAACTCTTCTGTCTGTCTGTATGTTACCTTTTCACGGCTTTTTTTTTTTTTTTGAAGATGGGAAATTATCAAATAACTTCTCCCGCTCTGGGTGGAGCGGGAGGGCGTGTCAGACTTTTACTGACTAAAACCCACCCGTGTTACTTCCGTTGCCTGTGTGCCGGGGTCGCGATATCCCTTTCAGACAAACCCGCAACACCGGCAGGCATTGGCCCTTCCGGACCCCGTCAGTTGGTGCTGACATCTCTTTGAGGCGCGCGTGGAACACAACGCGCCGTCGACCCGGGCCTGGTCCCTATCGGACGGCGAGCTACCCATTGCTCACCGTCCGCAAGCCCGCGCCTACGGTGGCCGGAAGTCGGCTCGCGACTCCCGACGCCCACCTTTTCACGGCTAAACCACTAAACGGATTTCGATACAATTTGGCAAGGAGATCGATGGTATCCTGGAGAAGGACATAGGGTACTTTTTGTCTCAAAAATAATCTTAGGGGGGGGGGGTGATATAGGGGATGAAATTTTATATGGGAAGTTAGAGATGTGAAAATTAAAACTTAACTTTTCAATTGAAAAAAAAAAAAAACTTTTAATAGAGTACCTTATAAAACACTGACTAATGTTACTTCATTCAAGACACGGCCTATGAATTTTTTGATCCCAGATTGAAGAACAAACTTAACTTTGCAGTTCATAAATAAATTTCCCATTTTCGGATTTTCCACTTTACTTGACCTTGCTTCCCGCTTAACTTCATGCTGCTGGGCCAACAGGAAGTACCAAATAGACTGGTTTATTTGCGAGTGTCAAAATATGCGGCATAAATAACCGTATTTATTTATTGTGTTGACTTTGAAGCCGTCAGAAGGATCCAGTTGGGTTGGGTAGCGTTTGGAATACTTCGTCAAGTCTTCTCGTCACCTATCCCGCAATGTTTGAAGAATTAAGTCTTCAACCAATGCGTCCTGCCCGTTTCGACATACGGTGCCGAAACCTGGACACTGAAAGTCGGGCTGGTCCACAAATTCGAGGTCACTCAGCGCGCTATGGAGAGGGCTGTGCTCGGAGTGTCTTTGCAGGATTAAATTAGGAATGAAGTTATCCGGAGTAACCGACATAGCTTGCAGAGTAAGCACACTGAAGTGACAGTGGACTGGCCATGTTTGTCGAAGGACCGATGGCCGGTGGAGCAGACGGGTCCTAGAGAAGACCGCGCAACGGCAAGCGAGGCCTAGGAGGAGTTGATTGACGTACCTGGTCCAGGGTCTTGTTAGACACATCGATCCCGTTGACCTCCAGCACCTCGTCGTTGACGCCCAGCAGGCCGGTAGACTCCGCCAGGCCTCCGGGCACTAGTCGCGATATGAAGATGCCGGGGGAACGTTCTACGCCGTTGGGAGTTACCCGGACTGAGGTGCCGTCTCTGGAAAAATTAGGTTATTTATTAGGATATTTTAAATTAATAAAGATAAATAATGTGGCACATCGGGGGATGTAACACCAATTAAAAACATAGATAAAAAAGAATTTTGAATGTTGACCACCTGTCTCAGACCCAGAGGTCCCGAGTTGGCTTCAGTGGGGGCAACATTTTCTCGTCGGTTTGGTTGGTGGTAGGGCTTATTCGTCTGGCTAGCTACCACCATCTTATCTAAGTCTGTCGCCATAACAACAATTTTAACAGCTTTGTTGTGTTTCGGCAGTTTGAGGTAAGATGGCCAGTTCCTCTGTGGTTGAGGATTCCGGGGTGAAGCTCGCTTCCACCTTCGGCCTGATCATCACTTACCATCAGGTGAGATGCAAGCCAAGAACTTCACCGTAGAGGGTAAAAAAAAATTGTTTATAATCGCGCTACTACAATAATCATTTCGGGAAATACTTCCGACCAGTTTGGATTCGTAACGGATAAAATCAAGACAATCGGTCTTGTGAAAGGTCACTTCGAAGAATATCATATGTTTGAAGCCTTCAGCTTCTATAGGCTTTATTTCTTATTCTACATCCTAAACAAAAAAAAAATTTTTCAACAGCAAATCCATGCAGTTTCAGTATTAAACTCAGATTCTGAAAATTCGCAATCATTATCCGTAAATCTTGCAACTACTTACACTCTTGTACACTTACGTGCCTTGTAGTGCGTGTGGCACTCTTGTTCACTACACTCACCTAGGCAGACAATTATACCTATTTTTTTCTTTTTCACTATATAAATTTGTTTGTATTTATCTTGTCTGCTCTCAATACTTTGAGCCACTATTAAATGTTTTGTAGTACGTAAGTGCAATTATAATTATACTTTTAAGAGCGTTTATCCGTAAAGTTGGCAACGTCGCAAATATCTGTCAAATATTTACCTGTTTTGATTAATTTGGCAATATTACTGTATGGAAATAAGAAATGTGGCTAACTAGGGAACTAGAATATTGATTATTGAATGCAATGATTAATATCGTAACACCGAATATTTAGTTTTAGATGTAAAAATAGTATTTGGAAAGTTTCCAATTTATGCTTTTTTTTACACCTAAAACGGGTAGAACATCAAATTCAATGTTATAATTGCAATTAATTATTTATATTCTAGTTCGCTAGTTAGCCACATTTCTTATTTCCATACAGTAATATTGCTATATTAATCAAAACAGGTAAAGATTTGACAGTTATTTGCGACGTTGCCAACTTTACGGATAAACCCTATTAAGGGTGCGAGCCTGGAGATCTGTGACACAGGTCTTGAACCCAGTACAGACTCCAGCTCTCACAAAGGATAGATTGTTGCAATAACTTGTTACTATGAACTACTGTACCTTTTTGAGAGAAATAAATAAATATATTATTATTATTTTATTATTACTCCTTTTGCTTTGCTTTTGTAGGTAATTTTACCTTTAATCGAGCCTCGCTTTGGAGGTAACCAGGGCAGTAAATAAGTTGATGCTCCTTACCTAATAAAGAATCCTAGCGGTCGATCTGACCCGTGCTTCAGTAGTTTGACTCGCCGGCACGTTTCAGGAACTATATCTACATCTATGATCGCCGATACCTGAAATTGTTTAATGAAGAAATATTAAGAGGCTTACAACAGCTAAAGCGCGGTCACTGTCGGACTGCATAGAAATGAAAGAGAAGCGCGATGACACGACGCAGGTAATTTATTGCAAAATATGAAGCAATTTGCGATTTACAGAAAATCTATTGATTGGACTGGAAAATTAAAACACTATTATGCTAATATGTAGCTTGTAGAATAATCTGACAAAAAATCAGAATGATTGCATGTAAATTAATATGATTTTTAATCGTTAAAAGGAATTTTTAGAGGTATCTTCATGATTTTTTTCTATCGTATCAAATTAGTTGTATTATGTTTTCAACACACTATCATACTAGCATATATATATCCTGAAGAATATCATATATTTTTCTCATTTTGTTTACTGCAGTGGATCATATTCTTTTACGCATTATAAAACTTGCGTTTAGGCACGTTTAGGTCCTGTAGTCCCCTTAATAAACTGGCTTTTTCTAGCCGCTTCGCTCGCGTGGGAGTCGGAAATTATCCTTTGGGAACGTCACCAGGATAAAAAGTATACTATGTGTTAACTCAACTCAAAGCATTTATTTCAAATAAAACAATTACAAGCACTTTTGAATAGTCAAGGGGTCGGTCAGTCAGAAAGACGAAGCTAGATGCCCATTCCAAAGCGTAGTAGGTACCTATGGAGAAGAACGGGCAAGAAACTCCACGGACACTCATTTAAATCATTTTCGTTAATCCAAGTATAAACTATTTGCGTGACAAATTTCATCCAAATCCGTTTAGCCGTTTTGCGTGTAAGTAATAACAAACAGCCAAACATACAAACTTTCATATTTTAATAGGATTTATTTAACAGAGCCTTGGTTCGATCCCCGGGTCGTACAGTATTACAAAATCACTCTTGTATTCCTCGAAGGGGCTGGTATGGGGCCGTTCAAATATTACGTAAGCAGATTTATTACAATTATTTCCCCCCCTCATCCCCCTAGTCAGCAAAAGTAAGCAAAGCTCTTACCCCTTCCCCCCATGCTTACGTAAACATTTTTCAATTATAAATGTATTTTTTTAGACAAGTGAATAGCGCGCGGTAATTCCCGTAATCGGTTCTAAAGCGATGCAGCCTAAACGTATGCATTATTTGCGGGAGTCCCCGAAAATGCGTTTCGTTTTCAAGCATTGACAATGTGAGGGTTGCCATTCGTGTAAAAAAGTAAATAACTACCGATGACGTAATCATCATCTAGACTCCCCTACCCCACATGTCATCCAAAATAAGCAAAACAAAGACCCCCCACCCCCCCATAGTGCTTACGTAATACTTGAACTATCTAAATTAGAATTAATAATCATTCAAAAGGGGATTTCTTTTGATAATTTTAGTGATTATAAAAAAGCAAAAAAAAATTTTTTTTTGTTGTTAATAATAATTGAAATACCTATGGGTTTTTCTATAAATACATATTTGTTACGGTCGCATATCATACTTTGATCAATACACGTACCATCGAAGAAGTTCATATCTATACACCGTAAGGACTATTTCTGCTTGCAGCGCTTGGCCGCTATAGAACCGGGGCGGTAACAGATAAACTGCTTAGATATGAAGTTCTTCGATACTACAACCTGATACTGACCAGCAAAAAAGTAAAAATTTATAATTTTGGGGGAACCCTATCGTTTTCGCCTTAGTTTTTATTTTATTTTAACCTAGACTGTCAAACTGCTCGGCAAAGGTCTTCGCTATATTTTTCCATTGGTCTTTGTCTGCTGCCTTTTCTCATCAATCAGTCAAGAACGAGTCTAGGTCGTTGCGCAAGCGTTAAGATACGCTTGCGCAACGACCTAGACTCGTTCTGCGGTACATACACAAATGGCTACGCCCGCGCCCCCTCGCAACTGGTGTATGTCCGGCGCCTTAGGCCAGCCTCGGAGACGACGCCGTAATAACTTACCATTCTAAAATCGTGAGGGTTCGATATAGCGAGCCCCTTATTCTTGGCTGGCGTTCCACTAAGTATTGAGGAGATTATGTTCCTTGGTCGCATCGTTCCATAGCCGTTTAGTTCCTCCAAGCTATCCCCTGAAAATAAAAGAATATAATGTTTTAAAACTGCTTCGTTGGTCAAGTGGTCGTTAGCGCTACTGCTGAGCATGAGGCTCACGTCTTCAACCTCTGGGCAGTTGCCCGCTAGACACGACACCCGTCTGGTCGGAGGATCCTCCCTTTTCTAAGGTGCATGAGTGAAGTTTACACTCTGTTCCTCATACCCCTTAACACACCTAAACACCACAATAACTACAAGAAAACACGACCATTTAAAACAGAATTAAATGCAATGATATATAAAACTATAGATACGTTGTCCGCACTCTAAAATGACAACATAAAATGAAGCCAATTGGCCACATCGCGCTTAGTTACGCACCAACCTGTCGCGCGACACTACGTTTGTTTTATCTCCCTCTAGCAACAGGCACCCCGTACGGTGTCATATTTTCTTTCCCTTTCTTCACGCGTATAAGTAGCTATCTAGTATTTTCGCCGTTTTTAAGCGCCGAGATGTTGGTTTATGACGCGTCTATATATAATACGTCATTGATTAAATGTCATTTTTCTCTCACGGTCTACTAGCGGTCACTGGTATGCGAATATGCGTAAAGTTTCCTAATAAGTAGTACTAGGTTAGCAGACAATGAAACAATAGGTTATTACTACATAAACATTACTCATATCTCTATTTTATCTATAAACAAACAAATACAAAGTGCCTGTTTGTAATGTCAAAATAACAGCTTTTTACTAAATTTATACGAAAGTTTTTTTTTTTTAATAGCAGCTTTTTTTAAATAGCAACGCTTTCAACGCATGGGGGCTCAGAATCATATACTGAATCCATAGTAACTGGCTTCGCGTCGATGTCCCTGACACCCTGTATACGGTACTTATAAATTGATTTTTTTTTGTCTCTCTGTCCGTCTGTTTCTTCTCTCCGAAAGTGGGATTGCTGTATCCTATAAATGAACTGCACGAATAAATCATACAAAATAAAATATGAGTTTCAATCCACATCAGCTCACAGCCAATCGACGACGCCATTACAATTAAGTACGCTACTTAGTCTAACGAGATCATTGCCACAAATCCGTACTGCAATGCATCAGTGAGCACGTGACGTTGTTTACGCCAAGTTTCAAGAGAGGAGCGAGGTTTTGTCGTAGCAGCAGAGATTAGTACAGATGGTTCACTCCGCAAAATCATTTAAATAAAAAACGACTCTAGCAACGACACAATAAAGTGCAATTCAGGTCGCTCAGCGCTAATTACCTTCGGTTAGATTCACCTAGAAGTCGCGTCTCTTTCTATCGCGTAACACTTATATCGTCTGACTACGATATGACTACTGAATTCGACGAGTCAAACCCGTCGCGTACCTATTTGTAGCTTCATACTTGTCGATGTCGTGTCTTGAAAACTGCTAAATTATGTGTGGGAGATTTTATTGACTGCACGTTTTATTAAGAGCGTTTATTCTGACAGTGGGCAACGTCGCAAATAGATGTCAAAATATTCCGTCGTTTTGATAAATTTGGTAATATTACTGTATGGAAATAAGAAATGTGGCTAACTAACGAACTAGGAAAACTATAAGTATTAAGGTTTTTTTCCTATAGGTAGTTGACTATGATGGTCATTATTCGATATACTTAATACCAAGCAATTGATGAATATTTTAAATCATAGAAGTGACGAGGTTATCTATTTGTGAGAAAAAAAACGCAATAAAACAGGCATTTTTCATGTTAAAAAAAATAAAAAATAAATTGTCATTATCCTAATTTATTTGGGATAGGCGCAGTATTTCGTTTTTTAGGTTTCCGAACCCGAAGGGTGCCAAACGGAACCCTATTACTAAGCCTCCGCTGTCCGGCCGTCCGTTTGTCCGTCAGCGGGCTGTATCTCATGAATCGTAATAGATAGACAGTTGAAATTTTCACAGATTGTGTATTTCTATTGCCGTTATAACCACAAATAATAAAAATTCAATAATAATAAACGTGTTTTTTTTCGGTGTTTTTTGCACGATCTTAATACGGAACCATTCGTGTGCATTATTGTATTGGCCGGTTTCTTCAATACATATCAAGCAGCTGTCAACTGTGTTCACTTCCCCGAGAGATACAAATTCTCTCCCAAGCATTAGAAATACCCTCGATAACGTCTGTCAGTCACTTATCTGTGAAACATGTCAATCTAATCCAACCCTCAAAATATCAAGTCCTCCGCATAACTACAAGGAATAATAATTCCCAAAACTTTATAATTGCTCTCACATTTTACACGAAAAACGTCAATCTGGTCCAACCCTCCATAGCCCAGTTTTTTCTAACAATGAAAGAAGCCCTACTTCTCCAAATAAACCGCTTTCCTATTGAGAATTAAACCGGTTCTTCTCCATCTATTTACGTCGTTTCGTGTCACGGTCATGGGTCGTATACACAATGCATGGCAACAATGTTGCCGGTTGCCTCTTTTGTATGACACCGGAAACGTCGGAACCAGGTTATGTTGGACGGAACTGCGTGAATATTTCATGGCTCTAACGCCATGAGTCAGTATTATGCGAAAAAAGTTTGAAAAGTGATTCATTTATTTTTAGTAATTATGCGTGGATGTTGTTATTGGTCACTGTCAGGGTCAGCGAAATTTGTACAAGTCCAAAGTCCCCAAAGATGAACAGGGATGCATGGTGTCATTTCTGTTACAAAATTACGTATATGTATGTCTGTAGATTTGTTGACCATCTTCTATTTTGTTAAGTACCTGGTACTTGTTGAATGATCTACACTGTCCTCCTATACCTATTAACACTGTTATTTGAAAATATTGTAAAGGACAATTATTTTTTAAATAGTAACCGTGGAGTTTCTTGCCGGCTCTTCTCCATAGGAAACGACCAATTGGAACCGTGCATGTTTACATGTAGGAACATGTAGGTTTATGTCAAAATGAAATATTTTGAATTGAATTTTTAATAAGTGATTGGAAAATTGGCACTGAAAGGATTTCCTTTCAGTGCCAATTTCTAGAAGACTTTCTAGAAGACCAGCTAAACTTCTGCATAAAGGCTTCAAATTAAATTTGAGCGGGAAAAATAGAAATAAGTGAGAAGTTTGCCCTGGGGGCCTACCACCACCTCTAAAGCAGTATTACTTTAGTGTGGGAAAGAGATGAAGCTCTGCAGGACGTATAGCTTCATCTCTTTTCCCCACAGAAGTAAGTAAAATAATACTACTTTAGAGGTGGTGGTAGGCCCCCTGCAGTGGGACACTACAGCTTATAAAATAGAAATGGTTGCACTTTTAACTCACATTATCGCATCATTTCTCAGTTGCGGCAAAGTGCAATGCGGAATCGCAATGGCTTCCTTCCGTAATTAAATCATTTTATGCAGGCGACTAATTCTATAAGATGGATCGATAAGACGGCACGGTTGGCGCAGTGGATAAAGCGATTAGCTGTTGCGCTGTCTCGAGGGTTTGATTTCCTCACCGAACAAATATTTAGAACTACTGATAGTTGCTCTGTGTGTTTCTTACAAAAATCAAGATGTTCATACCTCACTACTAAGGGCATAGCTGAATACAGATGGTCCACTCCGAATTTTACGTATGAACCTACAATAACGCGGAATTTTCTTCTCCCTCTCTGGGCGGAGCGGGAGGGCGTGTCAGACTTTTACTGACTAAAACCCACCCGTGTTCCTTCCGTTGCCTGTGTGCCGGGGTCGCGATATCCCTTTCGGACAAACCCGCAACCCCGGCAGGCATTGGCCCTTCCGGACCCCGTCAGTTGGTGCTGACATCTCTTTGAGGCGCGCGTGGAACACAACGCGCCGTCGACCCGGGCCTGGTCCCTATCGGACGGCGAGCTACCCATTGCTCAACGTCCGCAAGCCCGCGCCTACGGTGGCCAGTCGGCTTGCGACTCCCGACGCCCGGGGCGTCTCCTGCGGCGACTAGGAGCGCGAGGGCGCGACTCTTGCCGGTCCCTAGCGCGCACCGCCTCCTCCTTCGCGAGCATTACTGCTTCGCAGAAGGAGGTGACGGCCTCCCATGCACTCTCGCTCCGGACCATGGCCTGAACCAGGGCCGGACGCGAGAGATCGCCGCCGCCGATCGCCTCCATGAGGACACGGCGGTGCTCCGCCCAAGCTGGGCAGACCTCCACCGTATGCTCCACCGTGTCCTCCGGGCGATCCACACAGTAATGACACCCGGGCGTTTCCTCCCGCTTTATCCTGAACAGGAACCTCCCGAAACAACCATGTCCGGTGAGGACCTGTGTCAGGCGGAAGGTGAGGACGCCGTGGCGCCTCTCTAGCCACTCCTCAAAGAGCGCTGTGCGACCTGAATTGTACTTTATTGTATCGTAGCTAGTCTCTTTTTATTTAAATGATTTTGCGGAATGAACCATCTGTATTTATCTGTGCTAAGGGCGATTTTCACCAATGAAACTGAGCGCGAACAAAACATCTAAACTGCGTTCAAGAAAAACAAAAATTATGGCACAATTAAAAATAAAGGTTTATCACCTTTATTTTTTAATGTGCGTGATTGATACAATAATGGAAGCGTATGGTGTTGTTCGTTTTATTAAAAAAAAACACGGTTAAGAGTCCATAAATAATACCTCAGCTCAAATTCACTGCTTATCTCGCTCGCGGACTGAGTGAGAGCGAGACTAAGTGGCGGGGAGAAGGCTCCGGGTGCCAATAGTTTAGGTAATTGCTTTTTACGACAAATAATAATGGTAATTAAAAAAAAATTGTATCTGTTTTATTTTGTCCAGTAATTAATAAATTATGCAACGTATCATGATGTATTTTTTGAATTCCAGCGGTTTATTGTTCGGTTTGGAGGTAACTTTGGTTATTTTTTAAACGAGAAAATGTTATGGCATCGTGTTTTCGTCAAACATAGTACCCTCAACTAGAGCATATATTTATTTAAAAATTAATGCTGCAGTATTTTCGATATAACAGAGGATCATGCTAAGCAATTACTTAGATAGATGTACCATCAAAGAAGTTCATATCTAACCAGTTTCAAAACAAAATCCCGTGATCACAATGAACACATCTGTTACCGGCCCGGGTCTATAGCCGCCGAGCGCTGCAAGCAAGAATAGTCCTCACGGTGGTTAGATATGAACTTCTTCGATGGTACTTAGATCTATTTTGTTTTCTGATTTCCTATTCTTGTATTTTTGTATGCACTTGTTTCTATGACTAATAAAACTATTTTTCTTTCTTTATTTTCTTTCAATTTGAAGTATTTATAGACTCTTAATTCCACGCAAGCTGCAACTTCCATACAAGATGGTCTCTGCAAAGTGTGAAACATAACGAGATAATGCGGTTCACAATTAGCGTTTAATCAGTGGACCGTCACGCGACGGTGGCCATCTTATATAAACAGTATGCGTTACACCGTGACTTGAGTTTATACTAATTTCGAGAATAGTTATTAGATGAAATTCGTGGCTACATTTATGAGTCTTCGTTTTATTTGATTTTGGTATTAATTTTGATTTTGCTTAAAAGGTAGTTCCTGTCATTATATTGTTGCTTGTATACAGGGTATAATAGCCCCCCTGCGTTGAAATTTTTCGTCGGTTATTAAAAAAAAAAACAACTGCTCCATACATTTTGACCGTGTAGGTATTGCACTTTTTTTATGAAACAGCTGTTTTTTTTAAAAATAACCGACAACAATTTTCAACGCAGGGGGGCTCAGAATCATGTACTGAATCCATGGTAACCGGCTTCGCGTCGATGTCCCTGCCACCCTGTATAAGTTTTAGATTAAAGTTTTTTTTTTTGTTTCAATAAGAATAATTCTCCGTTTTTTTTCGTATGAAGTAGGCAGGCTGTTTCAATCTGTCTAGTCTTTTCCCAACTATGTTGAGGTCGGTTTCCAGTCTAACCGGATGCAGCTATATCAGTATTTTACATGGAGCGAGTGTCTATCAGACCTCCACAACCCAGTAACAGGTTAATACGATACCCCTTGGCTGACCACAAGGGCCTGACTGGTGGTCAGATGTTCGGGTTTCTGACGACCCGTAACGACTGTCAAAGACCCACGAAGGACAGCTGGGACTTTCCGAGGCACGGAGGAGTCTCGGTATGTAAAGATGGTCACCCAACCACGGACCAACCTCGGCAAGCGTAGCTTAACCTGATGGATCTACCCGTGCAGCTGTTATGACTTAGCCATGAGCTCCTACTGAGGGTGTATAGTGTTCATTTTTGGGTCTAAAAGCTTTTCTCCAAAAATTACTGGGCCGTTTGTCTTTGATACTTTTCTTTTGACCTAATGTCTCAATCTGCTGGATGTGACAAGCACAGAACCGGTCGATGTGGCAACCTTTGGGGGAGGCCTATGTCCAGCAGTGGACGTCTTTCGGCTGAGATAATGAATATTTGAGTAGCTGAGGCCCTCAACAGCTACTCAAACATTCATAAAGCGCTGGGGCTCTGTCTCGCATGCGGGAAAGTCCGAAAGTGATACCGTGGCCCCTGGAAACGTACAGGCAACTGAAGGAACACGGGTGGGTTTTAGTCAGCAAGAGTCTGACACACCCTCCCGCTCCGCCCAGAGCGGGAGAAGTTATTTAATAATTTCCCACCAACAAAAGAAAAAAAAAAATTGTGTTCTTTCTTTGCGTCATATGTTTACCGCAAATAAACGTTGGTATTTTCTTTCTTTCTTTTCTGTATAATTTCAGCCGAAAGACGTCCACTGCTGGACATAGTGTCAGGTATTTGTATATCAGTTGTCATGTATTGGCGAGCGCCCTTATAGGCAAGATTTCGTTAGTCAAGATAGTAAGTACATAATGGCTTCCTTTACGAAGACTCTATATTCAATTAAATACTCGTAGTTGTCGTGACAAGATTGTGGCTAGCTATGTTAAAGTGTTGCAACAATGGCAATGTATATCCCATAAACGTCCTAAAGCGGTTTATGAAGAAGCCATAATAGGAAAGCTCATTGAAAGGGCTCGTCCGCGGAAGTACTATCGCGGTCCGCTAAGAATTGCATATTTCAAAGCCGTGAAGACAAGCAAGTTGCAATTTCATCTTAGCGACAATTAAATGTCAAAAATGTAGATAAATTTGACGTTCTTTTGACAGATTGCGAAAATTGAAATTAGAACATTCCAAAAATAAGAGATTGGTCCCTTTGGTATTTCCGGCTTCTAAAGGCTATTCACCTATGCCTTGTTTAGGAATAAGCAGCTAATAATAAATTAGCAAGCGAAACTCCGCAGACATGATGGGTATCAATATAAACAGGACAATTTTTTTTTTTTTGTGTCACCTACCCCTTTTGTATTTTGTTTTATCGTGTTTAGACAACGATACCCATCTTGTCTGAGTAGTTTACGCAAAAAACAGATATTTTAAGTGACAATAACTGCGGTTGATGACCCCAAAAAAAAACAGATGATCAGATCATGTTTAGATATCGATACCCATCACGTCTGCGGAGTTTTTCTAGCTAATTTAATTTGACCCTGTATAGAAAATAAACGAGAAAACTGTCCAAAAGTCCGTACAATTCAGTGCAATTGCGACACCTAGCCTAATGCACGCGTGATGCGATATTGGTAAGAAAGTGCATGCAGTGCGGCAGTTATCGTTATTTTTCTGAGATATGCAGTATTGCACCAGGCTAGGTCAATTACTATAATTACCATAGTTAGCCCACTTATCTGTATCCGGTTCGTATTCGTTTCTGATACGGTTTGGCCATCCTAGTAATTGTAGGAACAGTATAAGCATGAGTGCACAAACATCCATACAAAATTACTAGGATGGCCAAACCAGATCAGAAACAAACAAGAATCGAATATGGATAAGTGGTCAAACGCCCTAAGCGCGCAAACTTCGTCATTCTGGTTCCAAATTCAAATTCCACCATAAACTGATAACAAGATAATGTATGGGCGATTTGTTTACATAAACGTCACACCGAATTTAGCTCGAGTATAATCAAACATACTCAACCAACTAATTCGGGTATGTCCACAACACTTAACAAAAGTAAATAAGTACTCAGTGACTTTACCAAGCCCTAAAAGTTATACCCACACAATGTTCTATTATCAACAGGCCATTATGAACCTTCTGACCTTGGAATAAATGCTGTATTGTGATGACGGTGGGAGTGCATGGCCATAGTGTCACATTCTATGCTAATTAAAAGTCTTTATCAGCACAATGGGTGTTGGTACTTGTGTGTCTTTCTATAGAGGTCATGGTTTTTTAATGATTTAAGTTTTGATTGAGGATGTGTCATTATAGTGCCTATTTGTATTTTTTTGCTGCGATAGTCGAGTTCGACATTTTTTCGGTCGAAATTTCATATTGGGCCGGATCGCCTGGATCTGGATCTTCGGCCGAAAAGCAAAATATAAACCTTTTTGGTTTTCGATGTGTTTTTCTTTGTAAAAAATAGTTTAAACGGTTCAATATAATTATTAAAATATTACTCCTTTTAATAATTATATTGAATCGTTTAAACTATTTTTTCTCAGTTATTGTGCGTTAAGTTGTTGTGCCTATGGATATTATATTGTCAATTAAATTAAATTCAAGTTTTGATTTGCCTGTACTTAATTTATGTAAGTGGATTCATGCACCTGTATTTTGGTTTTGGTATTCCTAGCTAACAAAAGCACATTTGGCCTTATAAAATTAGGTAAATATGTAACATGTTTTGATTACGTGCAGCAAATGCACAAAATTGAGTTTATTAAATGTTTTATAAGCATTTTTTGTGTTTGCACACTCAAAAAATGTTTTTGTTAGCTTTAGTTTTCCTTTTTTCCAGTAAATGTGAACATAATATTGCCAGTGATTGCTTGATAAAACAAATATCCTTTTGACAAATTCGGTGTATCGTTTAATCAAAACTCATCATCATTACCCTGCCTTTATCTCAATTTATTTGCGGTTGACACAACAATTTATTTTTTTACATACTTCTCTATTAGTCGTCATCTCGATAGTGACCCACAAACTCAGTCTTAATATAAAAAAATTGAGTTTCAATTGTTATTTCTACACTTACCTTTCCTCTGAATAATAACCCTGAGCAATGGTCGGGCAGTGAGCAGCGCTCTAGCAAGGTTATCATCATTGTTGATTGGCAACAAGTCTCCATCGCTCGGGTCCGTATAGGATATAAGGAAGGCCACATCGTGAAGCCTGTGCAATTTCTCTATCAACGCCTTAAAGTCTTCATACTTGAGCTTTTCGGTACGACTGAGCGAAAATCTACGGAATTCTGCATCGAACTGTGAAGAGAGAAACAATTAATTCATTATTTTAAATCTTGCAAGTGCTTAGAAATTTTTTGTATTTTTTATAAATAGAGAATGACTTTCAACAGTGCAATAGTTGATAAACCAACTAATGACATGTAGTTTGTTAGTTCCCATCTCAACCGATGATATATTCTAGCTTTTTCATTTTATATAAACTATCAAACTGCCTAGCCTTTTCCCAACAACATTGGGGTTGGCTTCCAGTCTAACCGGATGTAGCTGAATACCAGTATTTTACATGGAGCGACTGCCTATCTGACTTCCACAACCCACTAACTGGGTAATACCAGCTTAACGTGCTTTCCGAGGCACGGAGGAGTCTCTGTATGTAAAGATGATCACCCATCCTCAGGCCAGGCCCAGCAAGCGTAGCTTAACCTGATGGATCGACCTGTGCGGCAGTTATTACTTAGCCACAAGCTCCTCCTCATTTCCTCGCTCATTTTATAGTTAACATCATTTTTATTCAAAGATACATACATAACAGCATTAAACTTTATTTTAACTAGTGATCTCTGCCTTCCTATAACAGAATTGTTTAAAATTTTAGAGTAGTTATAGAAGAAATAACTATCTTGAATTCTATGCCTAACCTAATTAGCCATATTGAAATGTCTATGTTTTTAAATACTTATAATTAAAGTCGTTATTAATTTCAGTTATCTTCGACAGACCTAATTCCCAAGACACTACAATGAGTTAATTGCTCAAACATCTTTTTCATCAATGCAATAATTCAAGTTTTCGATGGAACTATTTTGTTACTATCATTTAACATTTAAAGCTTGTAAACACACTCATAAGCTATTTAGATAGCTTAATTACAGAAGGAAAACATTGTTTTATAAGGAATTCAAACAATTTCCGAGTCCATGCTTCCTTTTAGATAGTAATTCTCGGTGGAGTATTTTTTTTTTTACATAAAACTGATCCATGTCAATGAATATTCGTCCCTATGAAAATTCTTTAGTTAAATATTGCCAATTTTTTACATAAATAGTCTACACTATCCTGTCATCTCATAATAGGTACGAAAGTTCGCGTGACTCTTCAAGTTTGGTCAAGAAATTAGAAATTCCTTCCCACTTACCTTAGTTTTAACTTCTACAGTTTGACTGTCAACACGAGCCGCTATTTTGTTCTTCGACATCTCTAAAGCATTTAATATAAAGCACTAACACTATAAAACTATTCTCAAAACATTTAGGCACTTAATTTCAAACACAACATTGTAAAATATCAAAAGTTTTATTAAATTATTGATATGACGGTGTCCATTCCACTCGCGTCGTAATTTCAGTAAGTTTGTTCTCAGTTACGACATTTTTCATGCATTAGTAATACATGACATATTATTAACCAATGACAGCTAAGCTTTAAATTATTTTTATAGAATAGTACATTAACTATTGGCCACATATTCAGGCGACAAATAAAACAAATAACGACAGTTGTTTCTTTGATTCTTTTCACGCAATATTTCGAAAAGTTTTAAGATTATTATCTTATAAAGAAAGGATGGTTATTAAAGATCATTGTCATTTATTTATTTTCCTATTTTTTTTACTTTAGTAATTTTTTTGTAGTTTGAAATGATTATGATGAAACGTGAATGTTGGGCATTTTTAAATACAACTTTTACTTTATTTGAAACGTTCATAAAATGACATACTTAACAATGTTACCATTATAGAAATATATTCAAAGATCTGAGTATTTTGTATTTTATGATTTTATTTTTATGGCACCTGTCCCACTCCCGACGAGGAAGCGACTAACTATCGACTTCTAATTTATCACTCAAGAAACGAACAATGCATACAGGTTCTGTGTCAGTAAAAGAGATACATGTATAGTTGATCGCTGATTGTTTACTTTGCCGCCGCCGCCGCCCAGCAAGAACTCTCGTGTCTCGTCTTTCCTAGTTTGTCGCAGCGACAAAAGTTATCAAAGACACTACTCACTCAGTGATGCTCGTTTGGCGCACAAAACACTCACTGAGAGACTCGCTTAGTACATCCATCCATGGGCGTACACTGCTTTTGGCCCAGGGGGGAAAATCTGAAATTTCTTAAGCCAGGTCATGTTTTAGTGTGACTGCCACTGGCATGGCCACCATCAGGGATTTATTTAGATAACACAAAAAGTTTGTCGCTTATCGAAATTTGTCGCCAATTATCAGAATTTTTTAGTTACTGGTTCAAAAGTTATAAGGGTTTATAGGTGGCCGATGTATAGTCGTAGACGCAAGGTATAGTGATAGTCCAAGAGCTAGATCGAAGATTTTTCGTAAACTCGTCGATCTAGCTCTTGGACAATATCTGTGACCCGACTAAATCTGTGACTTGGCGAAAAATTGCGACTAATTAGCGACAAAATTTGGGAGAAAACAGATCTTCGCTAGGTGCCCTTTTTGAGATTCAATTGGGACAAGCTGGGGAGATGCTTCCCAGATCGGCCACCTACAAACCCTTATAACTTTTGAACCAGTGACCAAAAAATTCTGATAATTGGCGACAAATTTCGATAAGCGACAAACTTTTTGTGTTATCTAAATAACGAACGAATACGAACGAACGAGTACGAATTTTTGTAAAACATGTAATATCTAGTTCGTTTCAAGACGTTCTGTTCTAAAAGATCATTTAAACTCAGTGAAACACAAAAAAAGTATCATTGGATATTCTGGATTTATGTTGAACAGTATGCCAGCTGCATTCATTCATTAGCACATTTATTGTGCTAATGAATGAATAAAGTGTACGAATAAAAACGAAAATACCGATTACTTTCCAGAATATCCAATGATACTTTTAAAATTATTTTGGCATTTATTGCAGCTGGCATACTGTTCAACATAAATCTGGTCACACTGTCAGTAGTTGTCATTTTGTCATTATTGTCAATGTCATTTATTCAACAACAAAAACAACAGATAATCTTAGACGAAAACCAAGAAAAATAAATAAGATGACCAAACTAATAAACAAAGAAGCAGAACGGTTAAATCCATGTCTGAAGGTATTATATATTTAGGGGTATGAGGAACAGGGTGTAAAGTTCACTCATCCCCCATAGAAAAGGGAGGATCCTCCGACCAGACGGGTGTCATGTCTGGCGGGCAATTGCCCAGAGGTTGAAGTCGTGAGCTTGTATATATGTCCACCGCGCGGTAAACTCTAATTGCGCGATGCAGGATTTGAGTGACGTCAGGATGTTGTGTGACGTCAAGTCTTTGATGCGTAGTTCGCATGTGGCGGTGTAGATGCCGCCACATCACTCCCCTCCGGAGACCGGAGGTCGATAGTGGGCTGAGTCTTGTATCTTGCGATGCTTCACAGTACCAGCTGTGGTTCCAGTGAGTCGGAACCGGGTGCCGCATAGTTCGCGGTGAGCCGGAACTGTCTGCCGCATAGTTCGCGGTGAGTCGGAACTGTCTGCGGTGCTTGCGGTGATTCCCCAGTGAGTCGGGGTGGCGCTGCGTCTTGATCCAGTGGGTCGGATATGGTACAGCGCTGAGTTGTGGCTGGCTGCTGACGTCGACCAGGAGAGGGTAGAATGGGCTCTGCTTGTGAGACCGGCCGAAAGTGCAGGTGCTGTGCCAAGGTTGCTGATCAGGCTGAGGGTGATGACCAGGAATGCGCGTTCGCTGCATGCTGGTGGTCAGGATACCCGTTGAAGCCGTGGGTGCTGGCTGGCTGTGTGACTCGCCTCACGAAAGCTTGCGGGAGTGACGATGATGATGACGTCACGCTGAAGTAGTTGCACGAAGGCTGCGTTGACGTTCATACTCGGGGTCACCAATTTAGGGGTATGAGGAACAGGGTGTAAAGTTCACTCATCCCCCATAGAAAAGGGAGGATCCTCCGACCAGACGGGTGTCATGTCTGGCGGGCAATTGCCCAGAGGTTGAAGTCGTGAGCTTGTATATATGTCCACCGCGCGGTAAACTCTAATTGCGCGATGCAGGATTTGAGTGACGTCAGGATGTTGTGTGACGTCAAGTCTTTGATGCGTAGTTCGCATGTGGCGGTGTAGATGCCGCCACATATATATATTTTTTTGTTATAATATTCCCTCAAAAATGTTTTACATTATGTAACTAATATATTTATCTTTTTAGGAGCAAGAAATGTCTTACAAATGTTTGAGCAATAATGGGTATGATAATTCTAAATGCGAGGAATATTTTGATAACTATAACACATGTAAAAAGTTTTGGGTAAGACAAACCAATTTTAAGTTTGAGGTTACAATTTTTCCGATTTGTATGTTATGTCAGTGTATCACCAGAATACCCGCGAAATTTGGCGGATTTATCTATACGAGTTATACAGGGTGGCAGGGACATCGACGCGAAAACAGATACCATGGATTTGGTAAATGGTTATTCAGTTCATGTGCCCCCCAGCGTTGAAATTTTTCGTCGGTCATTAAAAAAGAAACAGCTGTTCCATACATTTTTACTGAGTAGGTATTGCACATTTCTATGGATCAGTTATTTCTTTTTTAAATAACCGACGAAAATTTTCTACTAAGAATCATGTACTGAATCCATGGTATCAGTTTTCGCGTCGATGTCCCTACCACCCTGTATATATATTTAGATTTTTAATTCATATTATATAAGGCACCTTAGGTATCCAAATATCAAAAAATATTTGGCCTAGGTCTTAAGATTGCTTTCCTAAAAGTTGGCAACGTCGCAAATAGCTGTCAAATATTTACTTGTTTTGATTAATTTGACAATATTGCTGTATGGAAATTTAAAATGTGGCTAAATATCGAACTAGAATATTAATAATGAAATGCAATAATTAATATCGTAACACTGAAGTATCGTAACCTTTAGTAAAAAAAGTATCAGATATAAGTATATAAGTTATGTATAAAAAGTATCTGGACACTTTCTAAATGCATTTGTTTACACCAAAAACTGTTAGATCATTAAATTCAGTGTTATAATTCCAATTCATTACTAATATTCTAGTTCATTAGTTAGCCACATTTCTTATTTCCATACAGTAATATTGGCAAATTAATCAAAACAGCGAAATATTTGACATCTATTTGCGATGTTGCGCACTTTCAGAATAAACGTTCTTAAGGAGGAAGCGTCCCCTGGGCGTTGGGAATCGCCTGCGATTCCTGACCACCGTAGGCGTGGGTTTGCGGACGGCCAGCAATGGGTAGCTCGCCGTCCGATAGGACCAGGCCCGGGTCGCAGGAAAGTCCGAAAGGGATACCGTGGCCCCTGGCAATGTACAGGCAACTGAAGGAACACGGGTGGGTTTTAGTTAGTAAGAGTCTGACACACCCGCTCCGCCCAGAGCGGGAGAAGTTATTTAATATTTTCCAACACAAAAAAAAAGAAAGGGTGAGGCGTGAAAATTGATTTGCTTTGACAATGATGAATAAAAATCACAGCTGGACATCAAAGATGCTACCCAGTATTAAGCCTCTTTGAGGTTTTCTAATTATGATATTAGCTGTTGTCTGCAATTTTTTACGCAATCTAGAGGAACAGACCTGGATTATTAAACATCCAAAGTTTTACATATTTTTAATATTAAGTAGGATTATTTTTATTATTTGGTTAGACACTAGTAGCTAATTAGCTGATGCGTGTGTATCAAATAGCTTGGGAGATATTGAATCTGTCCAGTCGATTCTTGAAGCAGTTCAGTGATCCGAGCCTTGACCATATTTTCCAGGAACCTTTGCCATGCTGTTAGAAAAAAGCAATTCTTGTCTAACCGATAGACAAGAATTGCTTTTTCTTTGACGAATTTTCCAAAAACTTTAGGGGATTACTAACAGCACTGTTTTTATCTTTCAGGGTAAAGTTTACAGGGACAGAAAAGCTAAAGGACAGTATCCATACTTGCCTGAAGTAGAGGATAGAGCAAGAATAAAAGAAAAATATTTCAAATCTGTTAAAGATAGTCTTTAAAATGTATAAAATTACACTAGTCAGGTTAAGAATTCTATTACATACTGTTTACTGATATAATAATTATGTAACTTGCAGGATTGATTGGTCACACTTTGATCAATCAATTTCTTTTATGGCAATGAACATAAACTCTTCCATGAAATACACAGATTTTATTTTGACTTAATAGCATTGTACCCAACATTTGTTGATTCCAGACATTTATTTGTTGTTGTTTGTTATAAAATATCTACTGCACACATTAATTGAGTTGACACAATATTATTTACCAGCTTTTTGTGAAAAAGAAATTTAAGTCAGCTCTATGGTAACAACTGTCAACTGTGATTACTTTTTTATGAATAAACTATACTTGAGTGTATTATGGCTATCACTCAATCAACGATAATGATCGAAATAGCTTTTGTGTCTTTGTGGGTTACCTTTACTTCAGTAAATATTTTACCTGGCGACTGGGAAGAATTCTGCCTTTATATGTTGCTTGTGGTCCTATACAACCTGAATGAGGTGTAGGTATTCTATCTAGGATATAGACTTTTACGACCATAAATTTAATATATTTTACTTATATTGTATGTTTGTATTATTAACTTTAACCTATGTAAATGTGAAATGTGTGATGTAGCAGCCAAGGATTAACTTTGGTTTCCGCACTTAGTCCTTCAGGTGGACCATTGTGCGTGGGCCATGGCAGCCGTCGGTGGTTATTCCAACCAGCCCGCCTCCCTCCAGAAGTTATGTTTTAATTAAATCTCCTGGTCTGTTTGGGTTTCTGTTAAGCTCACACGACCCACCCACCGGCCACAATAACCAGTGGCTGTAGTGACCTGATGTGTCGAGCACTGTTGTAGCGAGTGGCCGCCACCCTGCCAGACCAGGGGTCCGGCGCGGACCGCACCTCCCCCCCCCCCAATTAGTCATTGGCATAAGGGCATTGAAATAAGGTTTAAATTACAATAACTATTGAAGCGCCCTCGTCAAATGCAACAACTGTACTGAGGGTGACTAGTGTTATGTTGCGCTTACACTAAGCTACTTTGATCAATTCTTGTCAAATACTAACAATATTGGTATTGCCGTTATTGAGACGCGCCTTTGTAAGCGCATCTTTACTAATAATTACTCACAAAATAAAATAAAACCACAATAATTATCATCTAAATATTTTATTGTGACACATACAACAGTGGAGAAGCGATGACTGTGTGTCGTTAGTGTAAAAACCACTAGCTAGCTACAAATATATAGAGCATCACCGTTACAAGGCAATATGGGAAGAACATGTTTCTCAATTATATGTTTTAACGTTAAGGCGGAATTCAGATGATCCTAAGGCCCCGTTCACGGCCTCGAGCGATGCGACTTGCGTCACCAGTTTCCGACCACCGCTCCGCAAGTCGCGTCGCCGTGACTTGGCATGCTCTAAACAACCTCTCATTTGTGTTCACCACAGTCACTGTCGCAAGACACGTGCCGCCTGAGCGGGTAGCTCGTGGCCACGGGGTTAACGCGTCACAGTGTAGTAACAATTAAATGACACTATATTTGAATTCAGAATCTCAGATGAACACAAACTCAATCTCGTACATGAAAAAGTTCAAATTCCATTGCAGCTGAAAATAATTTTCGGACCTTTTTATTGCAAATGCTCACTTTTCAAAAATCAACTTAGAATACATAACGTTAACCCTTTATAAGGCAGAAGGTTCCAGAGGAATGAAATAAGTTTTGTTTATATTTTATGGCGTGTTTTTATTTATACAAAAAAATAGACTTACATAAAAAACTCTAACTATTTTGGAAAACTTAGAAAATAAGGTGGTAAAAATATTCCCACTGCCCGTCATTGACTACCCATACTAGCAAAGTACCAGATGTTATTGTTGATGAAATTTAGAAAAACAAGGCGTAATGCACAGCGGGACATTGCATTTACTGCATTTAATTTTGCTTCTTTTATCTTTTGCTTTTGTGCTGCAGAACTTACAGCGTCGGTAGGTCTCTAAATCTGCTGGCATATGGTCACCTACATTTAGGAACCGCGATTCTGCAGGTACAGCATTTACGCTTTTTTGATAGCTATCTGGACATGCTATGCGTGATTTCTTGCAAACGTATGTGGGGATGTTGGATTTTCTTTTTCGGCTGCTGTAACCACCGATCAGTCCTCTTGCAACAGCTACCCGAAATTCTAAATTGGTTAGTTTTTCTACTCTTGATGTCATTGAATATAAAATGAAAGCATTTGTCAGGCATGCGTCCACTAAGAAGTAGAATATTCGCAGCCACCAGCGTTTACTTCTTCGTCCGACGGCATATGTCCCCTTTACTTGGTCGAATCGGTCCACACCGCCCATTCTTTTTGTGTACTCTTTTACAACCTTAGGGCAGTGGACAGCCTCCCTGGTGCCATCTTTTTGCTTTCTTAGTACAGATGTTATTCCTATTTTAGGATGAAATGCGGTGGTTAGCAACAAAACCTCTTTAGTATCTTGCCAAACAGTAAACGCTACGTCCTGTTTCGTTCGCCATTTGAACTCACCTTTTTTCAATTTTAGGCTTTTGTTCCTTCCAGTTCTATTGGTATTATTTTTTATTATATTAGGTAAAATTGCTCTATTTCTTCTCACCGTTCCAGTGGCATAAATATTGTTTTCATATAAATACTGCAAAAGAGAATAGTCACAAAAAAAATTATCGAAAGTAACGTGAGTCTTGAACTCTTCTTCTGTCAATTTACTTGATAATTTCTTTACAACATTAGCCCCCAATCCTTCTTCAGTTCCTTGTCCCGTCTTGCCTGTGTAAATTTCGTAGTTATACAGATACCCTGTACTACTGTCGCAACAGCACCATACTTTATAGCCCCTTTTTATAGGCTTTAGTGGCATGTACTGTTTTAGACTGGATCTTCCTTTGAAGAGGATCATGCTCTCATCTATACTCTGAGAAGATGAGTTAGAAGCATTGTTTTGAAACGAGTCGCTGAGTAAAGATAAGAGAGGGCGAATTTTATATAATTTGTCAAAGTTGGGACTTTCTCTGTTGGGTTGTTGACTATTATCATTCAGATGTATCGCTTCCAAAATTTTTTTGAAGCGTTTCACAGGCATAACATCAGCCACTTCATTTACTCGAAAACCAGGATCTGATGACCAATATAGATCTATTTGAGGAAGAATGTGATAACCCATTATAATAAGAATTCCCAAAAAAGCACTAATTTCTTTTTTATCAACAGGTTGCCAATTCTTTATGTTTTGCTGCTCTGCATACAAGTTTGTCTGAGTGATAATCAAATCAAAAATATAATCATTGAAGAACTTTCCGAAGTGCGCTACTGGACGCGCTCTTCTGTTCAATAAATACTGAGGCTTTATTGTTACCTTATCGAATTCATCTGGATCTGGCCTGGAAGTCCACATATGCTTTCCCCATGACTCATCTTCACATTCAGATTCATCACTTGATGCTACCTCTTGTGGTTGTGATGATTGTATTCCCAAAGGCTCTTCTTGATGTGAATTTTCTAATGAAGTTGATGGCGTTGTTGTGGATGTACCTGTCTCTGATCTATTACTAGGGGTGGAATTCAAATGAACAGGAGAATTTGGTAAAACATCATCATCTGATTCCAGTATTCTTTGTATTGTGTTGACATTGAATTCATCTGCCTCATCAGACTCGAATCCGTCTTCTGAACCATCATCCGGAATGCCGAAAATCTCTTCCAATGTCTTTTCAATATCGCCGTCATTCAAATTGCGCTGCATTTTTCATGAATGTCTGAAACAAGTACGTACTAATTCAAAGAGGATACATAACACGTCACGGGCGGTGGGAATAATTTTCCCACCAAATAAATTGTCCTTACCAATAAAAATACAATGGTGATTTCTAAAACATCGCAATAATTTGTAATAATAAACACAAATACGTAAAAAAAAAACAAATACTTACTTCTTTTCAAGTAAAAAATGTCAGGATTCACGGAGATGAAAATTTTATTTGAAATTGGCGCAATTTTTTTGACAACTGGTTCCGCCAAGAAAAAATATGACATTCAAACGTCAGTTTTTTTTTTAATGATTTGCAAGTAAGGTCTTTCCTGTTGCCTGATCAAAAAAAAGTAGGAATCCTACCATGATACTTGCAACAGGAAAAATAGGATATGTTGGTGGTAAAAATATCACCTCTGCCTTATAAAGGGTTAAGGTAGATAGTTGAGTAAGTGGCGATGGAATGTAAATTTCCAAGATTATGAATTCAAGTATAGTGGCATAGCAGGTGCGTGGCGATTTGCCTAAATACTAACAATATTTTAACATGGTATGATCATCTGAACTAAGCCTATGACAGATCGAGGCAGTCAAACTAGATTGGCTAGACTCTAGCCAATTAGACGTAGGTACTGCTTAGAATATAATCTGCCTAACTGCGTGCATCTGTGCAAAAGTAATATACAATACACAACCATTCTTAAATTCCTAGTTATCATTTTATACAGTGCCACCGACTTTTTAAACTGATGGTGTAATCTGCCACTATACTCTGTTCATTTAATGACTGTTGAGATGACGCATACAAAAACAAACATTTGTTAACACTTTTTTTTTGCATCGACAATAGTAGTACGTAGCAACGTCAAAATATTTAATGTCATAATGTGTCATAAGAATCATCACAAAAAGAACATAGTATAGGCGAAAACTCCGATCAAAAAGTTGGCAACACTGTTCTTCCTAGCAGTAATTATCATGTTTACAATGTAAAATATGTTTTCCTTTACGCGAAATAACTTAGATCGACGATATGCTTCCTCAAAACAGCATTACCTTACAATCTCTCTCAGAATCCTTAACGTCTACTTTTCCTAAATATTATAGGTACAATATTTTTAATGCTCAATTTCTTGATATTTTGCTCAAATGTACGCAGTTTTGTTTCCATCACTCTTTGGGTTACCCTGACTCTCACATCAGTCCGACTTATCAGAGGTAAAACTGCGGACAATGGCGGTTGACCAATTTTCAATCTTGTGCTCTTAGTAATAAGGTTGAGAAGTGTTCCACAGCCAGTGTTCGCGATTACATATACCGCGGGAAGCGGTTCTAAATTCGTAAAGCTGTAACATCATTGTCGGATAATTACCCTAACGATCTAAATTAACAATTAAATTAGTTTTTATACATAATTTTGCAGAAAATTTCGCGAAGCAGACAAAAATGGAAGATGTCGAAGTCTGCTCAATAATTGAAATAAACTAATTTCGTTTTTAAAAACAAAGTCTGTTTTTATTTAAATTTCACAAAACGAGCATTTATTAAATCAGAGTAACCTACTTATTTTATAGAAAAACATACAAGTATGTACAGGCACAGATGAATACAGAGGTTTCATTCCGCAAAATTATGTAAATAAAAAGCGACTCTTGGTATGACACAATAAAGTGCAATTCAGGTCGCACAGCGCTAATTACCGACAGTTATATTCACCTAGAAGTTGCCTCTCTTTGAAGTTGTTCTCACAAGACGGGTCAGCCGCGTAATTTTAGCTTCATACCTAAAATGCAAAGTGACGTCTGTCTTCATCTGTGCGACAGGCGAGACAGGACGTTGCGACGCGATTCTGGTAAAACAATTTCCAAGTGTTCATAGAAATTGTTTTAAGAGAGCGTGCGTGGCGCGGTCGCATCGTGCCTATTTGCCTGACTCTTAAATGTTTGGTATCAGCTAATGTTAGTAGTGAAATCAAGCAGAAATGGTACATCATTTTCAGTTACTTACTTACATATAATTTATTTCTATTAAAATCTCAGGAAACAAAAGGTGTATTTAAAAAAAAATGTAGATACAGGTGTCTGTAATCAGATGACCAGTTTTCGTAATCAATAAATGCTAATTCAAGTCGAAATCTCATCTCAGCCGCAATCAATGAATAAAACTTGTCAAAAAAGATAAATTAGAGGTTTTTTGACAGAGTTTGAGATTAGAAAGGTGGTGACTGATTTGTTTGTAATGAATCGAGTTTTTGTATCGTGACAGTGCAGCGAGCAGAGCCGCTCGATGTGAGCCGGATCCTCCATTCGACTGTCTCGTAAATTCCTTTGAAACGGAAATATGAGAAACGAAAATTGCATTGTGCGAGAAGCGAGTGTTCACCGCCAATTGTGTATCGTCGTTTTGTAACCAAGCTCGCCTCGAATAATACATTACAAACAAATCTTACAAGTCAGTATCCGCCTAAAAAATACGGGAATTGCTCCACTAGTCAAAGTTCCTTTCCTAATATTTTGCACAAATTCTGTCAGAGAACACTCCATTTATTTATTACTCTGTGTGTTATATTATTTTGCAGTTATCACCCAGAATATTATTATGATGGATGGTAAGGTGTGTCCAAACATTGAGCGGCAAGAGCGCGGCAGCAAGACGTGGCGTTTGTAGGACACATTTCTGCCGCGCTCTAGTTAGGACTAAACCGACGAATGCTCGCGCGGCAGTCGTCCAATCAGAGCGCGGCAGCCGCGCCCAATGTTTGGACACACCCTGTTGCCTGAATATTTCTTTAAACTACAATGTATAAGCTGGTCCCAGACGTAAGCATAGTGTGCAAAACTACATAATAGGGACTCATTTCTAATACTCCAATTGACCTTCTTAATCAATTCAATTTTCGGAGGCTAATAATGGCGATAAACCATTTTGAACCTTATTACTAAGGGTATAAGAGTGGAAAGTGGTTGACCGCCAAACTTCGAGGTTGCTCATCCACAAATACGATATAATATAGTACAAACTCAAGGAAGACACGGTTTATTAATATTTACAAGACTAGCGGGGTAATTGCGTAACACACTTACAATGTCAATGCCCTTCATTTTGACAGTTCAACAACATTCATTGCGTTATTAACGTTGTTGCGCAGTTGAATTTTTCAAATCTATGAAGCAATGGATTGTCAATTTCCTTCAAAATCTTTCGGACTGCGATTGAAAAAGTATTACGCATACGTAATTACAGTACGACACAACTTGGATGTAGCATCGGGAAAATTCGTAAAACCGATCACCATCCGAACTGAGTGCGCCTTCAAAATCATAAATACTTATTACTGCTTTAGGTGAAAATGACCTTTACGCAAACGCAATAACTTGTAAAGTCATATAACCAAATACATTCGTAAAATTCAAATGAATGAATGAAAATTTTCAAATGTATGCTACATCTATGTTGTGTCGTACTGTACCATCAAAGAAATTCATTTCTAACCAGTTTCAAAACAAAATCCGGTGAACACGATGACCACATCTGTTACCGGCCCGGTTCTACAGTCGCCAAGCACTGCAAGCAAGAATAGTCCTTACGGTGGTTAGATATGAACTTCTTCGATGGTACCTCGCAGGCCATCATTGAAGCTCATAATTATTATTATCTTACACGTACGTCTAGAACTAGCGAAAGGCGGAAAACATTTTTTTTTAATACCATGAGGCACTTTTATTTAGAAATATAATCTCGTTCAATTTGGTCTGTTACTACTCACATTCAGAACACAACTTCATATAGTCTATTACAAAAGTATGGTCAACCTTGTATAATGTTACCACTTATGAAAAAAAAACCCATTAAACTGAAACTTCACTAACGGGCGAACCTTTTTACAATGTTTTCAAATTACATATAGGTATAGGAGGACAGTGGTCGACCTGTCAACAAGTATGACATAATCTGCGTTCGCAATTTAGTTGCCAAATATGTAAACAATCACGAGCTTTAGGAAAAACAACTGTAATGCCTACACATAAGGTTCAGTTTGCGCTACAACGTCATATATTCGTCATATATCGTCTAAAATCAACTGTATTTACACTTGCATACAGTTGATATTTAAGTGGAAATGACATCAATAGGAAACAAGGATTTGAATAGACCTAAGTCCCATGTAACAGCGCTAGCCTTGCCATTTATCGGGCACAGCATCTAATATGAATTTGAAAAACCCAATAACACAATAATGGATTTGCTAAATTATTGTACCTAAATAGCAAGTAGTAATCAGCCGTAACTATAAGTATTATTGCTATTAATCAACAAATACATTGTTGAAAATAAATATAATTATTAAAATACGTTGCAAAAAAATCGACAGCTCATTTAGGGGTAATTCAGCACATGTGCTAGCAGAGTTGTAGCTACTCATTTGGATAAAGAGTCTCTCACTCTTTTTATTTTGTGACTATACACCACAGGGCACAGATTAGCTACACAGAACATTTGTACGTATTGTGAGTTTTGAACGAAACGGGTCACTCACTCAATTGCAAGTTTATTTACGATTCTAAGCAAAGGCGTTAAGGTCTAAGTTTAATTGCAGTCTTTTGCTTTTGTTTCCCTCATTAGTCACCGCGTGTGCCTGCCTACTCTACTGCGTGTGTGCTGTGTCGCGTTATCGTCACTACACACCTCACCCGCAATTCACTGACGCACTCACAGCACATACCATCAAAGAAGTTCATATTATCTAACCAGTTTCAAAACAAAGTCCCGTGAACGCGATGACCACATCTGTTACCGGCCCGTTTCTATAGCCGCCGAGCGCTGCAAGCAAGAATAGTTCTTACGGTGGTTAGATATGAACTTCTTCGGTGGTACGTGCTCACAGGCTCGCCTCAATCGTGGTAGCACAGTGCGCTAGCACACTTTGTAAGAGTGCCTCTAACGATCCTCGTTTCAAAAGAGTGCTACCCATCTCTATTATGTCTTTCTCTAAAAGCCAATCCATTTGTTTGCAACATAGTGTAAAAACACACATGCATTGTACAATACGGCCGATGAATCATGGCCGATTTGAACATAGGCTCTCCGCCTCTCGCGCATGTCCTCTCACTCAGACTCGCCTCATGTCACCATTTGGTTCCTAAGAATGTTCTGACCGACCATGGTTCAGCGGCCAATGTCTGTCCAAAAATAAAATATCTTCAAAGGCATTATACATAAAGGTTAAAAATTAGCCGTAATAATGGTGGGGTTAAAAAAATAATACTGAAGCGTTATACCAGCATATTATCAGCATTATTTTAGGTTTATTTGTTAGTATGGTCCGTAAAATTAAAATGTTAGTAGTTGTTATGTTAGTTCATTTTTAACTAGTCTTATAAGTTATTTAAACATACTTTCACTTGTTTTTTTTTTAATAATATCTTTCAAACAATCTTGGAACGAAGTTCTTCATTGCTCTGCACACTTGGAGAATGAGAGATACCGAAAAAATTGTAACATATTCACAATTTTTTTTTCAAACACTTCTTCATTTAGTTACCCTCACTTCACTTTGTGATTTCATTGTGCCGGTTATTTCATACATAAAATACAGCGAATGGAACTTCGTTCCAACCGGGTGTCCCGCGACATCTCTCGACTTTTTTAATCTCATTAATTAAATCTAAATTAAACCGAATACAAGGGTAAACTTTACGATTTAAAATGTAAAATCGGCAATTTTTTATTCTTTGGATATTAAAAATAATGAATATTTTTAGTTTACCTATTCAAATGCAGGCAGGTAAGCCTTTCGTAAGATTACATAACGTTTTTTAAAGATTAAAGTATTATAATAATTTTGGTTAAGAAATACAGAATAATATAGGTAAATACATTGTTAAATAAGGCAGTACTTAACAGATATCTAGGAATAATTCGCGATATTTATATTAAAATCTAATTTTTAATTAAAATTAAGATATTTAAAATGTTTGTTTTACTTAATTTATTTATTTTTGTGACCATTTTTTATCAATAGCCATGTTTTGCAATTTTTTACTTTCATATTATAATTAAAACAAAAACATCAAAAAATCTAGACTGGTCTACTAAATAAATTGAGGAATGAGCCATTTAAAAAAATCTCATTGAAATACAACTTAAAAAGTGCTGTCACACAATAATGGCAATTTTTTTGACAGCCCAATGTCAAATACTGGTGAAAAAGACACATTATCTTGAAGGCCGATAAAATATGACGGAGCCGCTTTCATAAACCCTAGCTCATGATCATTATTTAAGATCAATTGTTTTCTGCACAGCATTACTTAGTATTCGTTTTTTTTAAATTCAGTATTCTATATTTAATCGTGGACCTGAAAAAGTGATTCGAGGTTTAATATAGAAAATATGATAAAAAGTTCATGTGCATTCAGTATCACAAATAAATATACTTAATTGATTCGGGCGTGAACTTGCGGAAATCCGTTATAAAATACAATAGATGTAGATATATTTAGTAGCATATTCCGCTTAACTATTCATAAGAAACCATCGAGATATAAGTACTAACGTACTAGAGAAGCTACGTCAAATAACTGAATTGTCCTATTCTGCGTAATTTGAATCTTTAGTTCGCTGCAGCGCTAATATAATAACGATTCGTCTAAACCGTAACTAATTTACCACAGCGCTAGATTTGCTGCGGAAGTGTATTTATTCTCGGCAAAAAGGTCTTAAGCGCCATGTAAATCACGGTAATCATAAATCATGCGGCGACGGTGCGGCGCGATCGCCGCAGTTGAACGAGACAAAGTAGGAATTTACGGTGTCTTCTCTAGTACGTTAGTACTTATATCTCGATGTAAAAAACCATGTAAGTAATCGATACGTGTTTCACCTCTCTACGAGGCACTCTCAGGATGACGACGATGACACGGCGTGTTGCCACGCTGAGCGCCGGACGCAGAGCACATGTGTCGATTTCTTACAAGGTTTTTTATAACTCTATAGGAATGGTTAAGCGGAATAGGTTACTAAATATATCTACGTCTACTGTATATCACAAATAAACGTAAATAAAATAGATAATTTTCCATCGTTTGACGATATATTAAGAGTAAATTTTTTTTTACACTCTAAAATAAGTTACAGTTAGAAGAAGAAGTAAGAACTACAGATCTTAAAGAGATTTTCCTAAAGTAAAGTAAACTACAACACATAATACTATAAAATAATCTGCGCGTCAATACTGCTTGTTAGAATAAAAATGCCGCATTCCTCAATTTGTACAATGATTCAAATGGTCAAACACAATTAGTATTGTCAAAAATTACCGGGCAGAACCAATATTTACGAGTAGATAAAGCAAAAACGATACTCACATTCTCAATCAATTCTTGACAATATAAAAAAAAAACTTTTATCAAAATGCGTACACTTAAAATTAAAGTAAAAGTACCATATAGGTTGGTACCAAATAGATTGAAAACTAAAGACAATGCGCGTTATGAACCCTTAAAATAAAGACGTACACAGTTGGGACGAAAAACACAAAAAGAAAAAAAAATACTGAGACGAAAACAAAGTTTTGAAAAATATGAGACGAATTAAAAGAAAAATAAATGATGACATCTCAAAAAACCTTAACTATTATTTAATTTAAAATCGCATATATCATAAAATATAGCTTCTGCTGTGTGTACAATCCTTATAAAAATAACATAACATTTAGAAATAATAACAACAAAATGTACTTCTGTATTTAAAATTATATTTTACTCTATTTAAGGAACAGTGTGCTTTATGTCTATTAAGCAGTGTTATTTGGCTGTTTATTTTTTTCGTATTGTATAAATATTCAAATTAGGACCATTTAAAAAAAAGACTGGTTTAAAAAAAGAATATTTAGAATTATTTGAAACAATGAATGGACTGTGTGAAAAATGATATGGCTAGAAAGGGAAGAAGATCGACGTCTAACCCCGGCTCCACACATTGGTCCCAACGCCGCCGGTACCAATGTTGGTTGGTTTATTTTTTAAGACATCCAAAATTTGGGAGTCATGCTAGTTTATTCCCATCCGTAGATATAAAAAAGAAGTTGTTTTGAATATTTCTATAGTTAGAGAAAACGTGAGGATGTCCGATATCGAAATCCCTCTATGTATGAAAATATTATTTGTTATTGAAAGAAAGAAAAAATCCTTATAGTTATTCCAGCTTGCACCCCATATTACTGGATGTCGTAAAGTTATATAAACTTTAACACCTTTAATATTCTGACAGACCCGCGCTGACCGCACTCGACGCAATCAGCCAAAACAAGTAGCCAACGTGTTAACGAATCGTGAGCGTTGGCGCCGATTCCTTTGATAAAACCGACACGCGTCGGCCAACTGTCAACGCTCGCACCAAACGCTCACACTTTGGGTCCAATGCAATTTTCTAGATCCATACGTTGGACGAACGACATTGGGGCCAACGTGTGGAACTGGCCTAGAGAAGTATGGAAGAAGTAGCCAAGTTGCGCCGACCTCAAATAAATTGCGACAAGAGTAGGAGAATAATTATTATTTAAAAATATTTAGTAATGCAAACAATATTCTAGAAAAGTCTGTTTTTGAAAAGGTACAATGTAATTTACTACATTAAAAATAGAATAAACAGCCATTATATGTCATGCAATAAGAAACTAGATTATTTTAAATATCGAACATCTTGCTGTTTCGCTGAGTGATCGTATCTTTTTTTTTTAATTGACAATATTATAGCGAAGAGGCATGGCAGATGCGTTGCCATACCATAGACAAAGCTCAAATATCAGTAAAATCAAATACAATGATATTTAAAATATATGACCTTTCAATAAGGATGTTGACAGGAAAAAAAAAAATTGTCCGTCAGTTAGATAATAAAAATATATTAGACACTTATTTTTTGCTTTATCATATTAATAAAAAATGGTTTAGATAAAACGCATTAAAGTTGGGGAGTGGAGGCTCGCTCCAAGTCAATGTATTGCCGTAATCTTTTGATTACGTAAAAAAATTAAGAATACGTGTCCAATATTTTTCAATAATCTACCTGAGGGATATTTTTTTTTTTATTCAATATCCCTATTAGGTCACTATATTATGTGCCCCTAGGGCATCCCCCCCCTCCAAGCGTTTCCATTCACATCTGCCTTGTAAATACCTTTTGTTAGTCGCCATTCATTAATACTCTCAACACGAACAAACCATCTAATCTGCGTTCGCAATTTAATTGCCAATCATGTAAAGAAACACGAGTTTTAGGAAAAACAACTGTAATACCTAAACATAAGGTCCAATTTGCGCTACAACTTCATATTTTTTATGACTGTCAACAGTACTAGTCAGTCTAAAATCAACTTTATTTACACTTGCATACAGTTGATATTTAAGTCGAAAAAACATCAATTGGAAACAAGGATTTGAATAGCCCTTAATCATATTATTTTAAATTTTTGTCACACCTTTTAAACCATGTAAAATACATATATAAATAAACTCACACCTCCTTTCCATGGGGTTAGACAGAAACTACAGAACGCCATCTGCTACGATTCTTAAATACTACTTTTGCCTCGTTTATGTTCATACATCAGTCGGTCGATTCTGTAAAAATATCAACGTGAAACTTAGGTGAAGTGAGCTGTCACTGTCAAAAATCGACCGGCAGGATGCTAGGGATTAGCACTATTGACAGCAGATACACGCACGCCGGTTGCGAGTACAACGCACCTGACCGTTCTGAAGAACATCACCAATTTTATTCAAAATAATCTAGCATCATATTAACATGGATATGTTTATTTGTAAAACCGCGTGTACCGTGTACATGATGTTGTTAATTCTTTAATAAACCTGTGTTTTACAGTGAAATGTTATGTTACTAACACGCATTGTCGTCTAAGAGTCAATCTGACCTCTGCTTTATGTAGAAGCAGCTTATTCGGAAGTGGTCGCACATCTGACGTACCTATGAAGAGAATAATTGTATTATAATCTGGCACTTATCTCTCTCACCTGGACATGAGTTGCCTTGGGTAACCTGGAAGTCTTTAAACAGACTCCGGACCCAGGTTGGTCGAAGCAAGGAAACCCTGTTCAGGTGGAGATTCATAGACCACTCCGCCTTGGAGTGTAAATGTGGTGCTGTTCCACAAACGATGGGACACTTAATGTCGTGTCCTGTCAGCTGCACGTTACAGCAACTGATGGAAGCTAGTGATAACGCCCACAACACGTAGCAGAATTCTGTGTCGAGTCCATTTAGATTGCCATCGACGATAATCTGGCAATGGTAGTTTGGTAGTTTGATAGCTAGAGAGCTACAAGGATCTTTTGGCGCCTGAATGAAATTGACAGGGGGGCGTTTTTGGTAAACATTTGTGAAATTGTCACAGAAATTGTAAGGACAAAACAAGATGGCGGCGTTAGTTCCGAATTCGACCACGCGCCAAAAAGCCTTGTAGAGATAACTCTACAAAGTTTTTTGGCGCGTGGCCGAAAGGTATAAACCTATAGCGGCCGTTCACACGGCTCATGAGATACAGCCCGCTGACAGACAGACAGACGGACGGATAGTGCAGGCTTAGTAAGTAATAGGGTTCCGTTTCGGTTCCGTGCTTTCCGAGACAAGGAGGGGTCTCGGTATGTAATGAATGGTCACCCATCCTCTGTCCGACTTCGGCAAGCGTAGCTAAACTTGCCATCGATCCGAGGGACTGCTATTACTTTTATCCAAACGCTATTTAGATCAATAAATAAAATAGGGTAGTATTTAAGCGCAAACAAAAAAAAAATCTTTTTGTAACCAAAAATAATCTGAATTCCAACCAAAATTACTGATTGCACAGCAAAATACTAAAATTCAAATTATAACTAAATAACAACAATATACAGGTGGCAGGGACATCGACGCGAAGCCGGTTACTATGGATTCAGTACATGATTCTGAGCCCCCCAGCGTTGAAATTTTTCGTCGGTTATTAAAAAAAAAAAACAGCTGCTCCATACATTTTCACCGCATAGGTATTGCGATTTTCTATGAAACAGCAGATTTTTTTTTATAACCGACGAAAAATTTCAACGCAGGGGGGTTCAGAATCATGTACTGACCCCATGGTAACCGGGTTCGCGTCAATGTCCTTGACACCCTGTATGTTATATATATCTTAGTCGTTTTTGGCACTCGCCGGCCGCTGCCGCGGCACAACCCGCTTCGCTCGCTCGGCTCGTGCGTACGGGGTCACAGTTCTAATCTAACCTTTTTTACGAGTAAAAATGTTTAACCTAATCTAACTAGTTCCGGGTATTTATTACTTGAGTTTTGAGATGCTTATTAGGATATATGCTACACGGATAGTTATTTTGCTATGAGTGAGAGTATTATGTATGTACGCTCTGGTTAATTTTCTGTGCAGTCCGTATTTAAGATATGATTGTCGTATTTTTGTACCTGATGAAGTGTTGATGTATATTTTCAAATTATCTGCCTGTACTAGTTTTATTGAACAATTAGTTTATTTGTAGTGAAATAATTTATTTGATGAAAAAAATAAAAAAATGCAATTTATAATATCCAAATAAAATATACTTACAACACAACCACCATAATGTATATGAGCCAACACGGTTAGCAGTGTAACGGCGTAGAAGGCAGTCACTTCGTAGTGCGGCAGGAGCAGCGACACTGATGCAGCAGCAGTCAGCGGCCACAGCAACCAGTTGATCGCGTCACAGCGCTGGTTGCTCATTTGACTGACGATAAGACGACACTGGGGGAGAAAGAGACAAATATATTTTCATTTATTCATTCACGTTCAGTGCCGGGAGCCCTCCTGGAGAGTTCACTCAAGTGGGATGCCGGGAGCTATCGCGGAGAGCTCATTTTAAATGTAGATTTTTCTTAGCGAATTCGGCATTATAAACTGTGAAAATAAAATCAGTTGTATATTTTAACAAGATTTCAAACCTAATGCCGGTGACACTCCTCGAGGGCTAACTTTAGCGCAAACGTACTTATAACAAAAATACATTTTTATTTTGTTTGTATGTCTGTTTAGCAAAAAATTCAAGCTAACGAAATCGTAAGCAGAAGTTAATGTTCCGATAAGGGAACAGCACTTGGAGGTCATAGTCGGGGAGCCGGCAAGACTTGGGTACCCATACAGAATTCGACGGGTTCCGGGCTATTTTTTAAACTTTACACCAGAGCAGTTTAAAGTTTCGATTTTTAGAAAAAAAAAAATTACTTTAGCAAATCGCATTATTTCTTTAAAAAGAAGGATATTACTGTTTTTATAACATATTCCCCATAAACAGATTATTTTTTTTTCTAATATTCCTATTTTTAACGAAGATAAATGTCGCTTAATACAAAATGACCCATATTTTACTTTTTTTTGTTCCAGGCTAAATGACTTAACCGCCTATGATTATTGTTTCTTATTCCAGGCTAAATGACTAAACCTCCTAGGTTTATTATTTCTTGTTCCAATCTAAATTACTTAACCGCCTAGGCATGCAAATAATGGCTCTAAGCTAAGTGCTTTATTCAAAGAGTTGGTCATATTTCAAACCCAAGCTAATTGATTTAAATACCATAATTTATCTTAAACTTATTAATGTATGGCTAATTAGTTTATGCGACTGATTTTTTTTTTAATAAATTGTTTGTAATCATACTTGAATAATGAAGTTTGCAGAAATTGGCGGTTAAAACATTGATAAATTAAAAGGTACATACATAGGGTGTACCTACCTATCTTGTTAATAATTATGAAATGAGAAACAAAATTCATTATAAATTGTTTAAAGATAAGTTTTTTATTTAAAATGACAATCACCTAGGAACAGCAGTAACTTCTTAGCTTACCAAGGTAACAACTAAAGTTTTTATCACAATTGTATAGGAATCAGAAGTTAAACAGTCTTTTTATTACGTAGCCTATAGCTTTATTACCTAAAATAATTATTCTCATTCTTCTTTATTCCTAAACTTTAACTAATGTATGGATTGACACTGGGTATGAATTTGACAAAAATGCTAAATGTATTAAACGACATTCTTGTATATTTACAAGGTAAAGCTAATTGTATTAAGCGACACTGGATAAGAATTTAACAAAGAGGCTAATTGTTTGAAGCGACATTTCTATATATTTATAAAGTCAGGCTAAATGCTTTAACGTACGTTGCCTGTAAATTGTTGCTCCAGGAAAAAATGTTTAAACGACTGCCTGGTATTTGGTAGTCAGCTTAAGTACACAGTTCCTAAATTTGTCAATATTTTATGTCGCTTCATTCATTGCAGTCCAAAATGGGCCCAAAAATGCGGTTGTATTAAGCGACAAAAAAGTGCTCTGATCGTCACCAAACCCAGCTCAAATGACGCAGAAAAATTCGCTGATTCCAAATATGTATAAAAGTCTATATCGCTCAGAGTGTCGCTTAATACAATTAGCCCGGAACCCGTCGATATGAAGTACCAGGGACACATAGTATTAAAGAAGATACTCACAGCTACATTACTGAACAATGTTCCGATAAGCAGGAACAGCACTCGGAGGTCATAGTCGGGGAGCCGGCTAGATTTGTGGACCCATACAGAACAGACTAGGAACACGGTCAGGAATGACCATAGAGGTCGTAACGCCTCTGTAGGGGAACGCATCTTGCCTGTGCGGAGTTTGTAGGACCTAGAAAAAAAAATCATGATTATTAATAAAAACAAGACTATGGGATTTAGCTTTGCCTAGCAGTAGACAATACATTTTATAAAAGAAACAAAAAGAAATGAGCCAGGACCATAGCCAGCTTTTTTTTAAATTGTTTTTGGCAGGAGCGGTCATAGAAAGTAGAAGTGAGGTGATATGGGTCTTACTATAGTTATCAGATATGTCTAATGACGTATTATATATAGACACGTCATAAACCAACATCTCGGCGCTTAAAAACGGCGAAAATACTAGATAGCTACTTATACGCGTGAAGAAAGGGAAAGAAAATATGACACCGTACGGGGTGCCTGTTGCTAGAGGGAGATAAAACAAACGTAGTGTCGCGCGACAGGTTGGTGCGTAACTAAGCGCGATGTGGCCAATTGGCTTCATTTCATGTTGTCATTTTAGAGTGCGGACAACGTATCTATAGTTTTATATATCATTGGATATATCCCAATATATATGCAGGAGAAGATACGTTTCTCTCATTATCATCAGCCATAATTTTGACTACTGTGGGCGTACTATAAGTAGTGTTGGTTATTTCGCAATAGAAAAACCGTTTGCAGTTCAGATCAAATTATAATTTACGATCAAATTAATTACACTAGCAATTCACACAACACAACTACAGAACGCGCGAACGTTTCTGAACTACGTGGCGCTGGCGCCCCGATTAGTTAAATCAGTGACGTATTTCTGACATAATATACAACCTTAGTTTTTGTTTACCCTAAATCTCTTAAGGGGTTATTGTACTCATCATTATGAATAACTTTCACTATGGGACCAACAATGAAATCGCAAAAAAAAAATCATCTGTTCCCTACATTTCGACGAGATATACGAACATAAATGTAGGGAACAGCAGATTTTTTTACGCGATTTCAGCCTTGGTCCCATAGTGAAAGTTGTTCATAATAATGAGTACAATGACCCCTTAAGAAGTTTAGGGTAAACAAAAACTAAGGTTGTATATTCACCATCCTACTCGCACGTTGGCGTCTCTCAGCGTTTAGCATAAAGCCTGCACTACACTACTCGCGAAGTTGATCGAAGTTAAGCGAATACGAGTGTAGAAGGGCACTTCGGTTCGCTTCGTGCAACCTCCGCTCGCCTCGGGCGACTTCGGATCGTTGTCGGTTTTTCGCCCGAGTCAAAGGACTCCAAGCATCCTGTAGTTCTTTGCACGAGTGTGTAGTGACGTACTTCAGACATCGGTCAATTCTACGAGTACTTCGTTGAAGTAACTTCGCGAGTCATGTAGTGGGGGTTTATCATCATAAACCCCCACTACATGACTCGCGAAGTTACTTCAATATGACATCTCATATCAACATACATTCATACCTACTTATTACTTTTAAATTAATGAAATATCGCCTTTTCCTATAAAAGCCGGTTAATATTTGATGATAAAAACATATCGCATAATCAGCCCATAACGTTCCTACTCCTGGGACACAAGCCTCCTCTCTGTGAGAGGGAGTGGGCGGTAATGTCATCGAGTTTTTGGTTCTAGGACATGCAGGTTTCCTCACGATGTTTTCCTTCACCGTTTTGAGAGCAGTGTATTATATAATATAGGTATATATTATAGTAAATATGTATGTATGTGTATGTAGTTTGTAACCTTCTTATGTATTGTTATACCTATTTTAGTTATAATGCATTAGAATGTATTTAAAAAAAAAATCCTTTGTTCCTCTCAAATAGAGCACCTGCCATGTAATCTCTTCACCACCCTTGGTTGACTGGTAGAGAATGCCTAAGGCATTAAGTCCGCCTTTGTACTTTTTGAGTGTGAAAAGTTTAAATAAATATTAGAACACATACTCACTGATAAATATTATAAAGGGCGACCGGCAAATTTGTGACGACACCAGTTGCATAGATCAGAACTTCGAACACATTCGCTAGCGTATACCCGGCGAATATATACTTTTTGTAGAAACTTGTGCCTTTAACACCCGTCCAAATGAAGAATCCTGTGGAGGCCTGAAATATAAAATTAAAATTGTATGATTAAAATTATACCGGCCTAGTTTGGACCTTGTGTCCTCAACATAAGGTTGCGTTTCTAATGAAGCGGTAACGAGCGGTGCGGAGACGTGCAGGAATCGGCCAATCCTATTGATGGAAATCCACATCGCGTCTCTCAGCTCGTCTGTGATTGGTCGATACCTGCACATCTCCGCTTCAGTGAAAACGCACCCTAAATGAACCTCGTATAAACATCAATTTCGCTTGATAATTTCTGTTGACATTGAATAATACACCTTATTATAAAGTAGTAAAGTTGTACAAACTTTAAACAGCTGCTCTGGGGTCTTCAGTAGGGGAAAGAGATAGAGGTATACGTCCTGTAAATATACAAATAATACAGCTATAAGAGCTGGAGGTAGGCCCCTAGAGTTTAAAGTTCGTACAACTTTACTACATGGTATTAAGGTGCATTATTCAATGTCAACAGAATTTACAATCGATATTTTAGTCTGCATGGGGCTCAGGTGTTTTTGGAAAGAACAGATAACTGACTTACCCACATACTGAAGTCATAACCCCACGGCAAGAACAACACACCGGTGTTGTACTTTTCCCAATGGCTTATGTAAAAATTGAGAAGGAGATTCCACATCACATAATATATTCTGAAAAAAAAAAAAAAAAAAATCTTAGCAACTTTTCCACTGTCGAACAATTATAGAGCTTAGGAACTATCTGAGATTAAACTAGCCTAGACTTGATAACACTTAAACTTTTAAAAAGCAATAGCAAACTACGCGGGCGTATTACGCCTACGTCCCAAACCTGTAATCTGCGTTCGCAATTTAATTGTCAAACATGTAAACAAACTCTAGTGTTAGGAAAAACAACTGTAATTCCTTCATATAAGGATCAGTTTCCGCTACAACTTCATATTTTTTAAGTCCTTTTCAACAGTACTAGTCAGTCTAAAATCAACTTTATTTACACTCGCATAACGTTGATGTTTGTTTAAGGGAACTACAGGACCTAAACGTGCCTAAACGCAAGTTTTATAATGCCTAAAAGAATATGATCCACTGCAGTAAACAAAATCAGAAAAATATATGATATTCTTCAGGATATATGCTAGTATGATAGTGTGTTGAAAACATAATACAACTAATTTGATACGATAGAAAAAAATCATGAAGATACCTCTAAAAATTTCTTTTAACGATTAAAAATCATATTAATTTACATGCAATCATTCAGATTTTTTGTCAGATTATTCTACAAGCTACATATTAGCATAATAGTGTTTTAATTTTCCAGTCCAATCAATAGACTTTTTGTAAATCGCTAACCGCTTCATATTTTGCAATAAATTACCTGCGTCGTGTCATCGCGCTTCTCTTTCATTTCTATGCAGTCCGACAGTGACCGCGCTTTAGCTGTTGTAAGCCTCTTAAGTGGAAATAACATCAATTGGAAAGAAGTTTATAAATAGACCTTAGATTAATTTTACACTAAGCACAATAAGCTTATGAAGTTTCTATTCGATTAAATACAGATGGGACCCTCCACAGTTTAGGTATGAAGTTACAAGTACGCGGCGGGCCCGTCTTGCTGGGCCAATTCAGTGAGTGTGACGTAGTCAGAAGATCTAAGAGTTACGCGATAGAAAGAGAAGCAATTTCTAGGTGAATATAACTGTTGGTAATTAGCTCTGTGCGACCTGAATTGCACTTTATTGTGTCGTACCAAGAGTCGCTTTTTATTTAAATGATGATTTTAATTAAAGCCGGGCGAAGACGCGGGCACAAACAAGTTAACAAAATCAGGCCATTCCATATTGAAGTCCTTGTATCCAAAAGCTTATATTCTCTTAAAAAAATTGCAACTATTTCCTACTGTAGATTAAATTGGTTTCAAAATGACTAGTACTATTGAAAGTCATAAAAAATCTGTTGCAGCGCAAACTGAACTTTATATGTATCAGTACTAAAGTAATTTTTTCCAAAAACCTATTCGGTAATATGTTTAAAAATCGAACGCTGGATAGGTATTTATTTTGCACTAGCTTTTGCCCGCGACTTCGTCCGCGTTTCCGTCGTTTTTCGTAAAAAAGTACCATATGTCCTTCCTCACGGTTCAGTGGTTTTGATGTAACAGACAGATTAACTTTCGTATTTTAGTAGGGAAATATAATATGTCAATCCACAATACTGTTGAAAAATATCGCAATAAGGAACCGCAGAATATTATTATTATTAGCTGTGCCCAAATAAAATGCAAGCTATTAATAATTTGTAATTTGAACGAATATTTAAACACTACCAAAACAACTAATACCTATTTTATAAAATAACAACAAAAGAAATTCAAATAAACTATTTAAATACTAAAAGTCGCGCTGTTAAGCACGGTTTGTTAATATCAATTATTGTCTGTCAATAAGGTCGAACGCTCTGAACGCATCAACAGCCAAATATTGAATGATGATTGAAACTTGAGCATTACGGACTTGGAAAACTTGCACTCAATTTAGTAAAATCTTATTTAAATAATAGACAACAGCAAGTCCAAATAAACGGTATCAATTCACTAGGTTTAAAAGTAAAAATAGGTGTGCCACAAGGCTCGATATTGGGTCCATTCCTCTTTTTAGTGTATATCAATGATCTACTCCATTTATTAAAAAATCAACCACAAATGGTGTTATTTGCTGACGATACTTCCTTAATTTTTAAGGTAGATAGACGTGCAACAAATTTTGACGACGTAAATAACGCCCTATTGCAGGTCCAAAATTGGTTCACTGCTAATAATTTAGTATTAAATGGAAAAAAAACTAAGTGTATAAAATTTTCTTTACCAAATGTCAAAAGTAGTGATTGTGAGATAGTATTGAATCAAGAGAAACTAGAATTCGTCGATAAAACTGTTTTCCTAGGGATCACGCTAGACTCAAGGCTACAATGGGGTCCTCATTTAACATCTCTCGCAGGACGGCTAAGTTCAGCAGCATATGCTGTCAGAAAAATCCGTCAATTTACTGATGTAGATACCGCGAGGCTGGTCTATTTTAGTTACTTTCATAGTATCATGTCTTACGGTATTTTACTGTGGGGACGGGCTGCAGACATCGAGTCTATTTTTATTCTGCAGAAAAGAGCGATTAGAGCCATGTACTATCTCCGCAGGCGTGACTCTCTAAGGGAACTGTTTAAGGATATTAACATCATGACGGTACCTTGTCAATATATCTATGAAAACATCATGTACGTAAGAAAAAACTTACATCTTTTTAGTAAAAGAGGTGATAGACATAATTATAGTACAAGAAATAGGGATCTATTAGTTCAACCAGGTTTCAGACTGGCTAAAGTGGACTCATCTTTCATGGGGTACTGTTTAAAATGTTACAATAAAATTCCTCCCCACATACTTCAACTGAATGAGACGAAATTCAAGTCTTGTATAAAACGCACACTATGCAGGCAGGCATATTATAAGTTGGGGGATTACATCTCTGATAAAAATGCTTGGCTCAATGCTGGTCCTGCTCCACAACCACAACTAATTGATTAACATCTGAAAATACTGTTGGAGCTGCTGAAGATTTTAAGACCATCTTTGCATTGTATAAAGTCAATCTCCTTTGTATTATATAATTCCAGAGCACAGGTGTGAGTACTATGTACTAAAGAGCTACCATTTACCGGGTAATACTTTTTTTTTTATTGACTTGAATGTGCCCTGGCGGCTGTGAGTATGTCATGCTCACTCAAATGTCTCGCTGATGGTGGCGCGTGTGTTGGATCATTTAGCTCCCTTCAAAATGGTTGAGCTGAATGGTGCTGATCCATACGTCATGTTCGTGATGGGACTGGCCAACTCTTAGCGGCCATGGCTGATTTTTAATTTTTTAATTGTTCTTTGTATTACGGACGCTTCTAACGTGCACGTCTTTCTACATTGTTCTCACATGTATAATTTCAACATGAATGATGTAACCAATACTTTGTAACAATTTATTTTATTTAAAAGAGTGTCCGTGGAGTTTCTTGCCCGTTCTTCTCCATAGGTACCTACTACGCTTTGGAATGGGCAACTAGCTTCATATTTTTGACTGACCGATTCCTTGACAATTCAAAAGTGCCTGTAATGGTTTAATTGAAATAAATGATTTGAGTTTGATTAATAAGGGAGATACTCGCGCTCGGACCTCCCGCCTTTTTATACCCTGCCGCCACGACCCGCGTCGAGCGCGGCAACCGTTACACAAAAATAATCCTTATGGCATGATTCAGTATTCACGCGCGACGGCGCGATGGCTTAATAACGTATTTCATGTATAAGTTTGGTGTTTCTATACCGATTACTATGATTCTTTTTTTATTGAATAGGTAATAATATTAACTTCTTTTAATTAGGGATGAGTGAGAGTATTATAAACGTAAGAGTAAACAAATACAATCAGAAAGCTCCGAACTGCTAAGCTATGGGGAGCTACACGTGTTATTGTGAGTCAACCATAAAAGATAGACATATGCTGTTGTGGGATATTTTTTAGATAATTTTATGTAGAACATTTCCGTCATAAATGATTTCTATGTAGCTTTAACCATTAAGGCTTCACACGCGACGGAAGCTTAAAAAATGGAGCAACTTCTCCCGTTTTCCCAACATTTCCCTTCACTGCTCTGCTCCTATTGATTGTAGCGTGATGAAAAGTATACTATAACCTCCCCAGGAGTATGAAGAATAATTGTACCAAGTTTCGTTAAAATCCGTCGAGTAGTTTTTGTTTCTAGGAACATACAGACAGACAGACAGACAAAAATTTTACTGATTGCATTTTTGGCATCAGTATCGATCACTAATTACCCCCTGATAGTTATTTTGAAAATATATATCATGTACAGAATTGACCTCTCTACAGATTTATTATAAGTATAGATGATACAAATATGTATTTTTGCATAACAATATTGTGAAACGACTAGCAGGCACGCAGTTCCTATTTTAAATCGTGACAAGTAGTACTTGAAAAGAGGTTTTATACATGAAGTTATAGTATGATGTTATAAAACACCGTTTCATAGGTAGCAAGTCATTGGATTATAACTCTTATCACGGTAAGGTAAGGTATAAATTAGAATGAGATAAGAGTTACATTGCAATGGTGTTACGTCATTCAAATTTGATCGCGAATCTACTTTGAACTCAAACTGACCAAATTGTATGTACACACGGCTACACATCAAGCTATACCGTTCCAGTTTAAGCTGACCTCGCATTGTACGGAAATTCTATACAATGCGAGATCAGCATAAACTGGAAACGTGTGTAGAAGGTAGTTTTTGTTTGGCTTACCAAACCTGAAAAGGGGTCAGTGTACTCATCATTATGATCAACTTTTAAAAAGAAACCAACTCCGAAATCACGAAAATGTAATGTGATGATCCATACATTCGTGTTCACATAACTCAACCGAATGTATGTGTGTGTAGAAATTGTTAATAACTATAAGTCTCTACAGTAAAAACAAGGAATAATTCGGTCTCTAGATATAACGAAAGGCAATAAGCAAAAGTGATTCAAATGTCCATCTCTAACGAGACGTTTAAATCACTGAATAGTCAATTAAGGAGTTTTTTTTTAAATATCTTTCGTTGTTAAGAGCGTTTATCCTAAAACTTGGCAACGTCGCAAATAGCTGTCAAATATTTACCTGTTTTGATTAATTTCGTAATATTACTGTATGGAAATATGAAATGAGGCTAACTAGCGAACTAAAATATTAATTATGAAATGCAATCATTAATATCCTAACACCGAATATTTAGTTTTAGATGTAAAAAAAGTATTTGGAAACTTTTCAAATGCCTTTTTTACACCTAAAACGGTTACCACATCAAATTCAATGTTATAATTGCAATTCATTATTACTATTCTAGTTCGCTAGTTAGCCACATTTCATATTTCCATACAGTCTGTATAATATTGCCAAATTAATCGAAACAGCGAAATATTTGACATCTATTTGCGACGTCGCCCACTTTCAGAATAAATGCTTTGGCTTTATCAAATTAAAATGATTGTTGTGTTGTCCAAATGTCCACCCATGTAGATCGAGCCTCACACATTTTTGCCCAATATCCTTTAGTCTTAAGCAGATAGTGCACGGGCTGCGCCGCAGGTCAACACATTGCAAAAAAACCACTTCATCACTTTCATACATTTTATATGAACCAAGCGCACTGCAGGCGGGACGCAACGCACATTTTTGTACGAAAATGCGTTGCGCTGCGGTCCGTTGCGGTTGTAATGTGCGCTTGGCTTTAGAGTTTACCTTATAGGCGGTATTGAGTAATCCAGCCGTCCGAAAATAGAGTAGAGGCAGGCGGGAATATAAAATACTGTGTAGGAATCCAGCCCGTGGTCGAAGAGTTCTCCTAAGGGGCCTGAGGTCTGCGTGCGGCGAGCTTGCTTGCCGTCAATGCCATCTAGAATAAAATAATAGTTATTTATGCTACTGTTGTCTAATAGGGGGTATTAAAATACGAATGTGGGTTACAGTTGCATACAAGACTTTATCTACACCCATGATATGAATCTTCTATAAAAGGTTCTGAAACCATAGGGCGTTTTATTTTTGGAAATTTTTCGTAATGGACATGTTTATTTTTGGACAGTTTTCGTAATGGACATGTTTATTTTTGGAAATTTTTCGTATTGGACATGTTTATTTTTGGACATTTTTCGTATTGGACTTTTATAATTTATGACATTATTATAGTAACCCGTTTTTAAGTGTTGTAAGATCTTTATGTAAATTCATGGAAAGTTTAATTGCTGAGCCACTTGTATGTCTACTAACACTAGTTTTTAAGACTATTGTTACACTATGTAGCCTGAAATAAATGCTACAATAATCAGCCTATTACGTTCCCACTGTTGGGACACAGACCTCCTCTCAGGGCGTGGGCCGTAATCCACCACACGACCCCACCGGGTTTGTATAGTGTGAGAGAGAGTCCATGGAGTTTCTTGCCCGTTCTTCTCCATAGGAACCTACTACGATTTGAGATGGGCAACTAGCTTGATCTTTTTGGACTCTTTGACAGTTCCAAAGTGCCTGTAATTGGTTTAATTGAAATCAAAAAGTATAGACTTACCTAAAGTATAAGCCAGGAACAAGAACACGCCGATGAAGTACCACAAGGACTGCGGTATCACTTCCAAATGGCCGTTCAAAGGAACCTCGCCGATGGTCTCATTATGCAGGGGCGTACTGGCCGCGTAGTAATCGTAGTCGTAGTACGACAGCAGCAAGAAGTTCAATACGACGAGCAGAAACCCGCCGAAAGTTAAAACGTTGGGAGCCACCCATTTTGGTACAAACTGGAACAGTTTAAGGGGGATTAGTTAACAGACGTTAGTAGTTATTAGTTAAAGTGTTTGTGAAGGAGCTTGCGTGGGAAAGTAGCTAAGGAGATTGATCCGTGCCTAAAGGTGCACTTATACGGGCAAAGAATATAACACATGGTCTAAGATCCAACCTAGAGCCGACCTTCACCCATCTGTTTAATGGATGAAAAGTGTTTTATATCATATTTTGTATGTTAAATTTATCGCGAGAAAAGCTGTTACCATTATTTCAGTACATAATTCTAAACGCACGAGGGTCAATTTCCCTTATACCGTGTATATGTATAGGAAGAGGCCTTTATGGTCTAAGATCCGCGGAGGAACGACCTTCACCCATCTATTTAATGAATGAAAAGTATTTTATATTAAAATTGATCGCGAGTGGATTGGCTAAAAAAATCCTGTGCAGACTATGATTAATAAAAAAAAATAAAATGATATTTTTTTCAAAAATTGCACTCATTCATTTTACGATTAATACGTTTTAGTAACAAATGTTTCTCTTAAAAAGTAGTATCCACACATGTATGTATGTGTGGATACTGCTTTAGCCCTAGAATAGCCAACCCACTCGCGGTATATTTTCTAACATACAAAATTTGATTTAAAATACTTTTCATCCATTATACAGATGGGTGAAGGTCATTCCTAGGTCGGATCCTCTACTAACATTATTTAACTGCAACTTCAACTGTTACAGTCTTTGCATTGTAGTAAATTGCTTGATATTGTTTATAAGACACTTTTAACCAAAAGTTGCTCGTGTAAGCGCTCGTTGCAATTGTTTATTGATCGATGCAAGCATTCGGCTGTGGTTGATTGATCTGTAGTTGTCGCGTTTTATGCATGGCCATAGGCGGTCATTGACCCACATATATTTTCTAGCAATTTTTTTTTTTGAGCCTACTTCTCCTTACCTGTTTTCTACTATCGGGATCTTAATAACGAAAAATAATACATAGTTTATTGTTTGGTTTCCTACCGAGAGATATTAGGGAAAGGGCAATGACCGCTATAGGAGACAGGAAGTTCAAGGTTGATCGATCAATCGAGGTTGATTGTAAGCGGGCACGCCCTTTATGGAGGCTTTTAAGTATTGAGTTCTGTTTACATTTTAATTTATGCTTGAGTTGTGTTGGTATATTGGCGTGTGAGAGCTGACATGTGGTAAATATTTTATTAAATGTTTTGTTTTCTAACGTTGATTACTTAGATATTGTTGTGTAGAATGAAGTTCTTCTAACTCATCATACAGATACGTAGATGGGGAGTTTGAAGCGCCACTTCTTCCCAGCAAAAGCACTGGGAACTGATGAAGGGCGGGCCTTTTATCAACGAATTGCTTTCCGGTCTTGGTATGTAAAGATGGTCACCCAACTACGCATCAACCGCTGTAAGCGTAGCTTAACCTGATCGATCGTCGCGTGCGGCTGTACTGTCGCTTCTCGTTAATCGCCTACGGTGGGACATGTGCGTTCAAAGCCAGCCTGCCACATGTCATGAGTCATGACACAATTATTGTGACAATGGATAATCATTAACAACAATGACCCACAAGATAAAATAAACAACAAGGCGGCTTGATAACAATATTTTGTATCATAAAATGCATAACAAACAATTTTGTACTTTAATCAAACAGTACAAGGTTGAAATTAAGTAAACAGTACTGTTTTTTGATAACCTCAGATGATGATAAGACATCGTACGATATTTGTCATTGTTCAGTGTTAGCAAGTAAACGTTATCAATGTATTTCCTTGTTTTATGATTAGCAAGTAGGTGCATATTTTTATTACCATAAAATATAGGTGTTTCAATTATAGGCAGTTGGTGCTGAATGATTTCATGATAAAAGTTTTCGCGTTAATGTTCCTTACATCCTGTAAATCTAAGACACCAAGTGTTACTCACCTCTACAACTTTGTTCCAAAACGGATGCATAACATAAACACTCAGTGGGCTGGTGTCTATGGCCATATACTGAAAAAAAAATATACTAATTTGGTAAAAGAATTCTTTAATATCCTTATCCTTACATATTATAAAACAAAGCCCCCTGCGGCATCTGTCTGTCTGAACGCGATAAACTCAAAAATTACCGAACAGATTTTCAAACGGTTTTCACCAATGGACGGACTGATTCATAAGGAAGGTTTTGGTGATAACCTTAATGAATTATTAAGGTTTTGTGTAAATTGGCTGAAATATGGCGATTATTGTTGAATATGTCTGCTGTATATATATAAGCTTTACAGGCGTGCAGGCGTGTTTGCAGACGTGTGTAAACCGTAAAAGATACATAAAAATTTGTTCTAAAGGATTGTTCATCATAAGTTCGCGATGGCATATGTCTATCTTCTAAGGATGACCCATAGTAACCATTATTATCTTCCAGAATTTGATTAAAAAAATATATTTCCGAAGCTATTTTGACCGGTATTATATTAATCCTTATCCGATAAAATATGTTATTTTAATTTGGATTAAAATATGCCTTGACATCATGTCATTAAAGATACCACCAGATTCAAAATGACGCGTAAAAAAATTATTATGGTTGACGGCATGCGGGCGCAGCGGTAGGAGTCAATGACCTTTTTCTCGGCTTATATGTATATAATTCCAGTAGTACGTTCCCGTGGGATATTTTCCGATATCCACGCGGGCAAAAGCTAGTACATAATAAAAAAAACATTTGAATCATGATATCTACATTATTGGAGGATTTCTTCATTTTATAATTATACAGCAGTTTAAGTTATATTTAAATTACTTTTTAGCTAATAGGCTAGATTATAATGTGAATAAAGTATCACCATTATAAAAGTGAAAAAATGTTTGTAAATATTTATATCCGTGTTTTATCCCCCCCCCCCCCCCCCCCCCTTAAACCTGTTCTGTTTTAGACTTTCCCCATATGAATTCATTTATAAACGTTGCTTAAAATTATTGAATGATTTGCGAATGTATAACCAAACATTATCAATGTTTTTACGTCTCTTAACTTCAAGCAACATCCTAACTTATATTATAAATGCTACAGTGAGATTGTTTATTACGCTTTCATGCTAAAACCACTGGATTTGGATGAAATTTTGCGCATGGGTAGACCATGACATGGGATACGACCTCTAAGCGGGCGAAGCTGCAAGCAAAAGCTATAGTTTTTAATCAAAAATTGGTGTGTAAGTTCTTTAGGATGTAGTGTCCTAACTATGACAATTACTACATGTATGTATGTCTATTTGTGTTAACCGTTAAAGGCCTGATAAACAACTAATTAACGTGCTAATTGACGTGCTTGAGGGTCACCCAGGGCTTTACCGGTTAAACAACCGTGTCAGATAAACCTGGAATCATTATTGATTTGAAGCAAAATCTGTAATTTAATAAATAATATTTTTTATGTTTTTAAATAGGTAGTGTTGAACATTAATTAATTCTCATAGTCCTGAATTATTATATTATGTGTCTGTGAATTTCCTACTGCATTTCATCATCATCATCATCGTCATCATTTTAGCCGACAGACGTCCACTGCTGACATAGGCCTCCCCCAAGCACCGCCACTTGGACCGGTTCTGTGCTTTAAATCAGTGTTATTGTGTAGTAATAACACAGTTGTTTTAATGACTGAATCGTAATCTATCAAATAGATTCTGTACAAATTTATACACACACAAAACTGGAACGAGTTTCGTTCACTTTTTTTTAGACTGGCGTTGCGCTTGAATAAAGTAGTTTCGTAAATTACATAGCATACTAATAAGGCCTACGAAACGAATAAATTAATGAGACAAAAATAACTACGACTTAAGTTAAACGGAGCAACATAATGCGGCAATTATATTGACTACTTCCTGGTAATGCGATGCGTAAAAAATCGATATCTTTTAAGGTTATATCGCTATGATACTGCACTAAAAACATAAACCGAGCCTTGTATTACCAGTCTGTAACATGCATAAACACTATTTATAGCGGAAAACACTAATTTAATAACGAGAAGAACCCATACCTTGTAATTATCGAACCCTTCAAGGTGTTCGCGAGCGAGATATTTGTAACTGAACATTTTCACTGTTTTAACTTACTCTACACTTATGAAATATTACATAAACACTAACTAATTATTATAGATCAAATATTTGCACATCATGTAATACATTTTCGGGCTATTTATAATCTTAGAGCTAAAAAAATAAACGCGTTTCACGACACTGTTGCGGTACGGCTGGCTGAAGTGGCTGAGGCTGACGTTTAATTTTTGACAGCGACGTGACAGGCCCAAGCAGGCGTGACCGGTGACACTTGCCAAAATTGCTAGCCTAAAAAACTAAATTTAAATAAAATCCTTTACTTTTTGCGGATTTTTTTTTACCTGTTTACACTTTGCTTTGTCGTTATTAGTTGTTATGAATAGATTAAAACCAATAATAAAATCAATTAAAGGTACACTAGTAACTGGAATAATAAACTTTTATTTGTACAATATAATTTATTTATTATATTGCGATGGTTTTATTTCACGCCAGTGGGTAGCTGACCCTTTGATCATTGGTCGATCATTGTAGACCTTTCGCCAGAACATAACAACACGACTAGATTCCCAGAGATGTAGGCAGAGGTAGGAGAAATATCACATTTCACCGGATAAGATAAATCAGGTATTTCACCTAATGCAAAATCCAGAAATACTGCCTGACCTGGGGATCTCATACATCTACGAGCCACCCCCAATCATTGCCACAACAACCGCTACAGAGTTTCACGCCTGAACATTTTTTTTTTTTTTTGGTGAACGCGGACTTGGCTGGAACGCGTTAGACATTTATTTATATATCCTGCCACTCTAACGACAAACAGCAATAACACCAACGGAACAAAAAATTACTTCATGTGCTGCTTTCCATCTACCCTGCGGGCCGTGGACATCGAACGGGCGGCGATGGATCACGCACGCTCACGCTGTCACGCAGCAAGACACATCTCCTTATTTCCCTATCTCCATCCTAGAGTTGCAATTGATTGCGTAATAATGTTATTGTGCAAGAGCCAGGGGGGGCACGTTGACAGGGAGGATGGGAAATGTATGATTTTGTAGGTACAGTCAAGAGTCAAAACACATGAAACTTTACACTTGTAGTGCGAATCTTACCTCTACGGCGCACAATGGGGCCAAAATCGACGCTGGTGGGCATTTGATTTTTACAAATTAGTTTTAATTCGGTAGTCCCGTTACTACCGTTACCCGTCCGAACTGAGAAAAATAATAATTTCCATTTTCAATGTATGGATTGGAAACGGACCATAAGCCGCGCACAAAACAAACGCGAAATATTACGTAAAAGCGGGCGGTGACGGCGGCGGGGGACGCTCGACGTCACACGAGTGAATGACAGACGTGAGTACAGCGACGGCTGCGCAACGGCGCGGCGGCGGCGACATGTTGCCTCCCCACTCCCCCTCGCCCCGCTCTAACAATTGACTATTATAACAGCGCGGACGGACTGCTTGGAACTGAATTTTCATTCGAATTTCAACGAATTCGACACCGGGTATGATAGGATAAGATTGTGGAACTTGATTGCTCTGCATTCGGCTAGTTTTTTTTGTTCATTTTGGGGGGGCAGCTGCCCCCCCCACTAGGCGACGCCCTTGATTGTAACTGTAAGTATGGGTACACAGTATTGTATTTTCCGGCCTGCGTTCTATTAAATAGCGCCTTATACCAAGTTCTGAGCAATGATTGAAAACGCCTTTAGCTGCGGGCTGTTGCTATAAATTGTCTTTAGGATCGGCTGAATTGAACCTCTTTTCTGCTGCCTATTTACAACTCCTAATCTTAAGTCAAGTACTTCAATCCTAAAGCTGTCTTTTTCTAAATGCTTAGGCAATTCTTTATTTCGCCATGAACAATATGGACATGGACATGATAAGTGGTCATGGAAATTGGCAATAAGTATCATACGTATGGCAGATATCTTGCCATTCCACTTCCTAACGGTAAAGTTAAACAGTTTCAACATAATCAGTACTAAGTAGTCCAGACATAGGCCTACTAGTAAGCTAGGACACAGGCCTCCTAGTTAGCTAGGACACAGGCCTCCTAGTTAGCAGGGCCGGATTTAAGGCAGGGCAACAGGGGCCATGGCCCCGGGCCTCCACTAAATAGGTTAATTTCCACATTTTTATTTTTTATTTTATAAAAAGAAAAGATTAGTTTTTTTTCCAGATTACTTTTTTAACAAGGTCTTTCAACAAGTACCAGGTACTTAACAAAATAGAAAATGCAAAACAAATCTACAGTCCACTAAGCCCACAACGTTCTCACATTCACAAACTAGAAAAGAATCAAGTGGCGGATTCAGGATTATCGTTTGGGAGGGGGTAGATCCCGCTGAGTGTAGATTTTAGCAAAGTAAACGCTAAAAAGGAACTCTACATTTTACAAGCCTCCTCGGATCGCAAATTCCTCAATGACTTCGTTAGGTTGAAGACAACCCTGCCTCGGTCGCGGGAAAGCTGCGGGAAAGTCCGAAAGGGATACCGTGGCCCCTGGCAACGTACAGGCAACTGAAGGAACACGGGTGGGTTTTAGTCAGTAAGAGTCTGACACGCCCTCCCGCTCCGCCCAGAGCGGGAGAAGTTATTTGATAATTACCTGCCCAAAATAAAGGTTGAAGACTACCAGAGATATCTCGGTGAATATAATGTAGGTATATTGCGGCAACTCCGGGCAGCGCGGGTGGTAGAATCACTGGCGCGCGGTTTACAAATTCGTCACGTAAACAAAAAATGTAATAGAAAAAAATATGAAAACATAATATTTATTATTAAGTATTATTAAGTTAAGGATAATCGATGACCATTGTATCTACATTAGGTGGTGTAATACTTGCTTGAAAGTTTAATTAGAATAGTATCAAGCAAGTTCGCTTTAAGATTTGTCACCGAAGAACTCAGACGCTTTGACTTGAGCCCCTTAGTTACGCTACTGAAAGAATCTATTTATAAGATAAATAAAATAATAATAATAAAAACCTCTTTAAACCTGTCAATTTATAAAGATACTGAAGTACCTATTCATCATCTTCTGCCTAGCCTTTTCCCAACCATGTTTGGGTCGGCTGCCAGTTCAACCAGATGCAGCTGAATACCAGTATTTTACATGGAGCGACTGCCTATTTGACCTCCACAACCTAGTTACTAGGTAACACGATACCCCTTGGTAAGACTGGTTGTTAGACTTTTGGGCTTCTAACTACCCTTAACCACTGTCAAAGATCTACAAATGACAACCGGGACCAACGGCTTAACGTGCTTTCCGAGGCACTGAGGGGTCTTGGTATGCAACAATGGTCATCCACGGACCAACCGCGGCAAGCGTAGCTTAACCGATTGATCGACCCGTGCGGCTGTTATTGCTTAACCACAAGCCCCTTAAGTACCTATTGTACGTGCTTAATTAAGATGTGACTGTTTAAAGTGAATGTACTTTTTTTGTACCTATTTCTTTACATTTCAAAGAAATACTTGACTTATTATAGTTACTTCAATTTTTACGCAACAGCAAAATGTTGGACACTTTAATGTAAAATTGCAAATTGCGTAAAAGCGTGACATTTCAAATGATAAAATTATAATCTACATAATTTAATATAAGCAACGAAAGGAAGTTATTAAAACAATAGTACCAATCTCTATTATAATTATTGTTTGACGCAAATGTTATCATATCGCACTTAAGATTTTGCCTCCAATTTAATTTCAGGCGTTACTAACCAAAAATTAATAGATACTTATAAAAACACAGGGCCATGGTATTGTCTTTTTCTTCAATACACTTTGATTCTGTATTACGCAAGGTAAAATGTAATATAAGAAAATATGGTGTATGATGTCACCACATAAGTCCCCGTGTCGATGGCTGACTATCGGCTTGATAAGATTAAAATTATAACAGAACAGAAAAGATAACAACACCGATAATGCAGCATAAATTCTCTAATACATCGAATTGATAGGTTGTGTACGTGAAGCAGGTGAAAAATATCGAATAAGTGTTATTGTATGAGATTGTGAAAGAAAAAACGCACATTGTGAGATCGAAAAAGCTAGCACTGGAGTGCAATATCGATTAACTAACCGAAAAAATGGAGAACGACAACAACGAGTACTACCAAAATTACTCAGGATTCGAATTTTTCTTAAAAAAAAGCCGAGGCAAAAAGAAAAAAAGGGGTAAAAAACCAAAAACCCTAAACAGTACTGGAGATACCAAAAGCGACGCGGGAACTTTAGAATCAGTAGATGATGCCGTTTTAACGGATGATACTAGTGCAGCTGACGATACAGAAGAAGGTTCTAGTCTAGACGCTGTTATTTTACGAGCTAATGTAGATGATGCAGTTTTTCAAAACGAAAACCGAGTGTCTTTAGACGGTATGATGAAAGTAGCACCAGAATATGAAGAAGTTAATAAAGAACAAATAGAAGAAAACGCAAAGTACATAGTGAGTTCTATGGACAAATTAAATATTGAAGACGAAGCATCAGATACCATTGATAATATTGATTCAAAGAGACAATATTCTTTGCTCAACACCAGAGCTTTACCCAAGGAGGCGACGACATATGAACTTGAGACCTTTGACAAACATGCGCTGATTATTTTTAATCAAAAAGAAATTGATGGTCATCAAGCCAGGCTTGGCACAGAAAAAGACGTAGAGGCTTTGACGAGGACCTTCAAGAATTTTGGTTTTGAAGTGACACCACACAACAATTTGACGAAGGATGCTCTTTTTGATGAGCTTAAAAAGTGTAAGTAATTTAAGCAATTCCATTACAGTACAAACAGTTAACCAGTGATGAGAGGAGCTCGTGACTAAGTAATAACAGTCGCACGGGTCGATCTAGGTTAAGCTATTCTTGCCGGGGTTGGTCCGTGGATGGGTGACCATCTTTACATACCGAGACTCCTCCGTGCCTCGGAAAGCTGCAATCTGGCACTAGTTTGAGTGATGGTCTGCAAAAAGCTACTCGACGCCAAATAAGCTGTTCGTGGACGAAGTGTTCAAATTAGTCCATCGTTGGAAACTTTTTAATTCGGTTATTACAATAACAACTACAGTACGACGACGACGTTCTAGGGTGCAAGGCTCTATATACTTCCAAGTTGATTGAGAGCGTCCAAGGGCAGCTGATAAATCCGACGACTGACGAAACACGAAGTTTGCCGATGGATATTCAGAATATAGTTGTACTGTACATATTAAAATATAATTAAAACACCAACATTAACCAAGCGTTTGTAACTTAGGTCTTAGGCTGTCCTAGGTCATTGTATCACCTGGCTGGTAGCAAATATTTTTTTAAATAGATACTAACATAGCTGGTCATGTCATTTCAGTCAGCGAGAGAGACTTCACGAACTACGGATGTGTGGCTGTGGCCATCTTAACACATGGCTCTAACAACGGAATGCTACGGGCCAAAGATCAGCTTTACAGCGAGATTGCGGTCATCAACCAATTCAAGAACTACTCCAAGCCTACTCTTGTGACCAAACCCAAGATCTTTATTATTCAGGTGAGTTTTCTTATTACGGTTGGGGTCGACGTGTTGTAGAGTGGGGACAGCGACTCGGTAAACGTGACTGTACATCGCTGCATTATTGTTCGGGGACGGTCTTCGCAGGGTGAGAATAGCCGAGGGTCGAGCTAAATGGCCTGATATTGGAAGCTCTCGTATAGCAGTGAAATGGTATAGGGTCTTATACGCGAGCCGTCCATCGCGAGCTAAACGAAATAAGTTTGCATTTAGTTTAGTTTAGCTCGCCAGTTTTTCATACATGTGGGTGGACACACATGAAAGAACACCGCAAAGATTTCGCCGCATTGGCGGTCACACGGGCGCTGCGGCGCCGTAGCGTTGTTACGCCGCAGCCGCGCCGCGCCGCGCCGCGCCGCGCCGCAAATCGCGTAAATTTTCATTTGCCAAACATCAGTGTTTTTGACAACGCAAAAAAAACTGAGCGGTGCTGCTCCGGTGTCGCAACCCGTAACCCCTCCCCACCTCGTCTCGCGGGCTGCAAGTTCGGTGTACGTGCAGTGCGACGCCGAAACGCACCGTGTGGCTATTTGTATGCAGGACGCCGCAGGGACACCGCACCGGCGGCGCCGCAACGCATCATGTGCACAGGCTCTAACTTAGATTAGCTGGCGGTAGACGACTTGTTTTAGAATGCTTTATTATGTCAGATGTCAAGATGATGGGCCAACGGTTCAACGGTAGACACCGTTTTCTTCCGGCAATAGAACTGAACAGCCATTAAACACCAATTTTAAGACCCATCAATGAATGTTTTTACAAAAAAAAATGTTTGGAGATAAATCACTTAATATCTGTGACGGTTACTCGGACTAAGGTATCATAATGTTGAGAAGAAGAAGAATTTAGAAGAATTTCTTTATTTTGAATAAAATATGGTACAGAATAGGTCTTAACTTAAATCTATGAAGTTCCACATATTTTGCTTACTTACCTACTATTTCAGCATGCAAAAAATATCTTATAATAAAATTATATACAAAAACAGTTCAATTGTTACTATTGAGATCAAGAAGGAAAAATAAAAAAAATAACAATCCTTAATATTACGTTATTTAATTATATTACTAGTGAGATCATATTTCGAGCTTTGCTTATAATTTAAGAACTCACTTACTGTATAAAACGCATTATTATAGAGCCATTTCTTAAGTTTATTTTTAAAGTAGTTTAGTGGTAGCTCTCTGATCTGTTTGGGTATTTGGTTATAGATTTTGACAGGCATATTGTAACAATTGCTCTGAACTAGTGTGCTTCTATACCTATCTTGTGACAGCCAGTCGGGTTGGATCTCTTGAGGATGACGGAAAGCAGTTTCTGTACTTAAGTCATCTTTTGTTTCTCTAGTTCTAGAAAAGTCTGTCATTGCAGGGCAAATGCCTCCCTATTCTGTTTCTACTTCTTATGTATGTCCAATTCTAAGGTTGTTTGAGAAATAGCCGATAGCAATAATACCATCATATACATATCATGCGATTTCATTCTGGATCTGCCACACCGTCTTTTTGAATTGACTTATTATAAAGATCCGTTAAAGCTTCTAAGAACCATGTCAATAAAGTGTCAACCTCTTGAGATTTGCTTCCGGCCTTGTGACGATTGTTAATCATCTCCAATAATGGCCTCGATCGCAAAACATCTGATATCGATAAGAATACTTGAACGATTCGTCATTATATTTTGTTTTTATCAAAGTTTGAAAAGACAAAGACACTTTCATCGAATGAATCATTGGTATTTATTTATTTTTGATTTAGGTTCTTACCTATATTAAAGCGGAACTGGGTATTTTATGAATGATATTATTTTGATAACAGATATTACGATGAAGTGCAATTTTGCATCTGTATTGTGTAATTTATAGCGGTGGGCGTTGCGATGACGAACCGTTTACAAAGACTGTTTTGTGTTCTGCGACGATGAAACCGTTTTAAGTCCTATGTTCAAACAGTGTTCGTTGCACAAACCGAACTACTACGACTACACTCGAGAAAGCAATGATTCAACTATCTATCACACTCGTCGCGTCGTCGTCCAACGTTCCGCGTTCGTTTACAAAACAGTCCGTACAATAAAAAGTGAACTTTTTATCAATGAAATAGAGTCGATAATGTATTACCAGTTGTCAATGCTGTCGTTCGTGATGCGACGAAACCATTTCCTAAATTTCAAATCGTTGATAGTTGTAAGAAACTGCAACTATTTCACTCGACGATAAGTTTCGTCCTATACTCGTAAGCCGTCTTCAAACCAGTTGCAACGATGACCGTTTTCTGCAACCGTTTTCGTCGTCGGTAAAACGGTTGCGTTTCGTCCGTCAAAAATTCGATAACGACCCACCACTAGTTTATGTTGTTTGTTTATGATATCTTGTCGTTTTTGTGAAAATGGCGTACTCAAGAATAACCAGCTGATAATTGTTGTTTAGGATAATGTTGAAAATGTAAGAATGCATGCTGCTACCGTACTCCAGCAGTCTAATTACGCAACACATTTTATTTCTGATTACAATTCTGAATTTAAACCAACTCCAGTTTTAAACGCATGCCATAATTCGAATTACGATATACATTTTTTAACAACAGACGGAAATTGGTTAGGGATGTTCTAACCAAAAGGCCATAATTTGTTTAATCTGTGATTTTGTTACACCATATAGGAATGATTAATTTCCAAATTATTGTGCAATTTTTTTATTTTTTTTTAGTTACAACTGATGTTCTACTACTGCTTATATATGAAAATGGACAATGATTGCAGAAAAATCTAAAACCAAATTTTAAAACACTATCTACCAAAAACTACCATAATTGAAATACGTAACAAAACGTTTTTCTTTTCACGTTTTTGTTATCTGTGGCCAATGACAAAATCGTAGAAATGCAGTGTTGTCAACTTAGTAGGATTTCCACTAAACCTGGGGGTTTGGACACCCCTACTGGCGGAGAAATTTTGCTTTCAGATGTGGTGGTTTTGTCTAGTGGTTAGTTTATTCAATTTGTAGAAAACAATACAATCAATTACAAAAACTTTGACTCGAGAAAATATTAAAATAACACGACAATGGCATGTTTTATTGTTTGTGTAAAACCTGTGTTAGGTTAGGTTAGACTGACACAGCATGACGAATATATTGAAGACACACAGGGGCTCCGCCCGAGAGATCGAAAAACAAAGTCATTAAAAAAAAACCCACGGGAACATACTTCCGGGATAAAAAAATCTGCCGTTAAGCCGTTTGAAAACAAACATCTTTTCATTAATTATACTGCGGCTGCCATTTGTCATACCAAAGACCATAGAAGTCAAAATCGGTTGAACGGACTGTAAAAAACGTTTATATAAATGTCTAATCTTATTTTATTAATCGAGTATAGTTTATTTCTGGTGGTTTGAAGAACTACCACTAGTGGACTAGACATGGGCGTTTCTGGATTCTTACGCAAACAGTTAAATATCCTATTTCAGATTTTGAAATTGTTTTCAAAATTCGTTTTTAAAAATCGATTTCAGGAGAGGCTCCGGCTCGCAGTTTCGATCGTCTCTAGTAATATTATTCGGTTGTAAGTGCATCGATCAAAACTATTCAAACATAAACAAATACTTCCTTACGCAAAGCTACTCTTGCCGTGGTTTTGTGAAATCGGTTTGTCTAGTTTGGATAATCAATACTTTAACACTTATCGATTCGACACTAATCGATTTCTGACTGAAATCGGAAATTCGTTTTGATGTATCTGACGCATGCTTATATTGGACTCAGGGAAAAAAACTGGCAGCACTGACTTAACGATCTGCCGTTTCATTGAAACGACGATGCGAAATATTGCCTGTCTAAAGTATACCTTTGCTGCTCTAACTTTATCAGTGTGTAGGGAAAAGAACAGGATGGGCATATAACATTACATGTTAAACATTCAATCATTCTTTGAAATCTGTGGAGAATATGCTATCAATCATGGCGATGTTTTTGTTTATATTTTTCAACATACAAAATTATATTTACTATTCTCTTACAGAAACATGGGCCTATGCTAAGCAGTTTTGGAACATTTTTCTTGTGGCTTGTGGAAGTCGGAAAAAATCTCTCGTTCAAGACACTGCGTGCTGTTTTCGTTTTTACTGGCTGCACTAAGACTTTCATAGGCTGTTTTGCTCAATTGCAAAAAGTACCTAAGTGGATATTATCACCAAGTAAGTAAGCCAATATAAATAGGAATAACCTGTGTATCTTCGTATCTCATTCGATTATTGTAGTTGTAGGTATTGAGGTTAACTATTTATTGTGATTTAAATAATTATTGAGTATTCAAAAGTCATTTATTCAAACTAGGCTGATAATCAGCACTTTTCGAACGTCAAAATTACATAAGACAGTCCCCCAAAACGCCCACCCTTCACCACTTCCTAGTGCGTTAGCTGGGAAGAAGAAGTGGCGCAACAAACTCCCCAGCAGCACAGCTGTCTGTTCAGTTAGAAAGAAAAAAAAATGACTCTATATAATAGTATTCAACATACTTAATTAACCTAATTTAAATTATTATCCATATGTTAGCTAGCACACGCCAATATACCAAACAAAATCATCGAGAACTATACTCGGGCAGAAATAAAAACTAAACGTAAACAAAACTTAACGTCTTAATAAAAGCCTCCAGGCATAAAGGGCGTGCCCGCTTACATAAAGCTGTAACTGGAAGTTATAAATGATAAACTAGGACCATCGAGGTAAAATAAATAAACAGTTAATTACTAATAACAATAAATAATATGATCTATTGTCGAGGTCACTAGTTACATATTGCAATACAACTCATTAAAAACAAACATTGTAATGAGTAGATTATGTCAACAATAAATTAAAATTAAATTAAAATAAACAATTATATGAACTCATATAACCTGTCAGTAGGTAAGCTAATTCTGGTGAAAGAACATAAAAATTGTCTTGAGTTAATCACAGCGACCAACTATTCTTATCATTTAAGTAGTCGTTGATAGAATAGTATGCCTTTGAACAAAGGTTGGATTTTACTTTCGTTTTAAACGCATTAAAAGGCAAATCTAGCAAAGAAGAGGGTAACTTGTTATAAAAGGTTATACCAAGCCCAACAAATGAGTTATGAACCTTATGAAGCCGGTGAAAAGGAACTCTTAGTTTTTCCTTATTTCTAGTGTTAACATTGTGAAAATCACTGTTCTTACTGTATAAATGTATATTTTGCCTAATATATAAGATGTTGGCGAAAATGAATTGAGATGCCACTGTGAGGATACCAATATCTTTGAAAAAATCTCTCAGAGAAACTCTGGGGCCTAGCTGGTAAATAGCTCGAACAGCTCGTTTTTGAAGGACAAATATATTTTGAATATCAGCAGCTTTGCCCCACAGCAGAAGACCGTAGGACATAACGCTATGAAAATAACTAAAATAGACTAATCGAGCTGTATCGACGTCAGTGTATTGTCTTACTTTCCTGACGGCGTAGGCGGCAGAACTGAGCCTTCCCGCTAGGCTCGATATATGTGGGCCCCACTGAAGTTTGGCATCTACTGTTATGCCCAGAAAAACTGCCGAATTTACAGATTCAAGCACCTCTTTATCTAAGACGATGTTGGGTCCTAGATTTCTAACATTTGGTAGGGCGAACTTAACACATTTCGTTTTCTTGGCATTGAGAACTAGGTTATTTGTCGTAAACCAATCCGTAACCATTGAGAGTGCACTGTTTACATCGTCAAAATCTTGTCTATTCCGGTCTACTTTAAAAATAAGAGAGGTATCGTCTGCAAACAGTACAACTTCACAGATACCCTTTAAATAGAATGGTAGGTCATTGATATACACTAAGAACAAGAATGGACCCAGTATTGAGCCTTGAGGTACACCTAACTGAACTGGTAGCCCGGAAGATTTCACACCATTAACATCTACACATTGGGACCTATTATGTAAATACGAATTTATAACGTTGAGAGCTTCGTTTTGCACACCGTAATGACGCAGTTTACGCAAAAGCGTGTCATGGTGCACGCAATCAAAGGCTTTGGAGAGATCACAGAAAACCCCAATAGCATTTTGCGAGTTCTCCCATGCGTTAAATATGTGTTTCAGCAGAGCAACACCCGCATCTGTAGTCGAACGACCTTTTGTAAATCCATATTGTTCATTATGAAGGAGGCTATTTAAATTAAAATATCTTAGCAGCTGCTTGAGTATTAACTTTTCAAATATTTTGCTAAATGCTGGTAAGATAGAAATAGGCCTGAAATTGCCAACTTCATTTTTATTACCTGATTTAAATAATGGTATGACTTTACTATTCTTCATGAGTTCAGGAAAAGTTCCTAAATCAACACATTTATTAAAAGTAACAGCTAGATAGGGGGCTACGATGTCTATTATATTACTTAAAAGTTTAATGGAGATGCCCCAGTAATCACCAGTGTTTTTAGACTTGAGTGTGTTAAAAACATTAACTACATCACGAGGCGTTACATGTTCGAAGCTAAATATGCGACTATTTTTAGACACACTACTAAGCAAAAGGTTTTCAGCTTTAGACGGGGATGAATTTAAGGAGCGAGTCGTAGTTACAGGTATGTTTGCAAAAAACTCATTAAACGCCTCAGCTACGTCAGCTGCTTTATCAACTAATTTATTGTCGACCATAATCTCAAGTTGTTTATCTTGTTTAACCGACTTACCCGTTTCATTATTAATAATTTTCCAAGTGGTTTTAACTTTATTATTGGAATTTTTAATTGAATCGCTTAAAAATTTAGATTTAGCAAAAACACTAACCTTTTTAAATAATTTTGAATAACTTTTGACATACTCTAGGAAAGGAGTATCAAACCTGTATTTTTTCAAACCATATAACTCGTATAGTCTCGCTCTACTTTTATAAATTCCCGGAGTGGCCCATTGGTTAAAGCCTATCTTTTCTATGTCCGTCAACCTCACATTCTAAGTGAATTTTTTAATTGATATTTATGTACATAAGTAGATGTTGAAATAAACTATTATAACCACTAACCAAATAACAACTAACTACAAAACATATTTATAATTTATTTTCACAGGTGGTGTCTCGAGCTGAAAATACAAGAATACCGCTACCCAACATGAATCTTGTTGATCAAACATGGATTGGCTAACCAATCTTCTGTATTAATCATTGAAGGTAAGCTTTTTGACACATAGTTAAGAATCAAGCATAGCAAGTGACTTAATTATAAAATTATGAATATATTTCCTTGGCCGAACTTACTAGATACATCATACATTTTGTGTGTGCCTAACTACTGTTTACTACAAAAATGTTGTATTATAAAATATCTGGAGACTGAAATATCAGCCCTAAATAAAGAAGAAATTATACCACCAGCAGCAATGACTAGGCTTTTGTCCAGCCATGGGCCTAATGAAGGCCTAGTTGATATGCCTACTTTACTTAGCCACATAATGTTTAAGTACTTTATTTGAGCAGAAAATAATAAGATTTTGTTTTAAAACTAGAGTTCCTGAGGCGTTTCACCTATGAAGTCATGAAGGCAGCATGAATGATGTCACCCATGCTGTGTTGTCCTGTTGCTCTGCTACTTCAGTTATCAAGCTTCTCAAGAACTAAAGTAGAAACTGAAGATTGATAATGAACGATAATCTTTTTTTTTTTTTAACCTGTTCAGTCTTGTACGACAGCGATATAAATGTGTGTTCCTAATTTGTTAATTGATAACAGTGTAAACTTTAATAAAGTGTTTTAATTATGAACTATAGAGGTAGAAATAAAAATAAGTTGTTAAGAAATATTTAAGAATTGAATACTATGCTTTTTATTATAAACACAGCCAATTGATTATTATATTGATACTATTTAGAGGTATTTGCCTAAATTAACTGTCGTTTTCGTTCATTAGGTAACAATAAATAAATTAGGGTAAACAAAAACAACTTATATTATATCTTCAATAGCATTTATTCACATTATTATGAAATATTTGGACATGGTTCAAAAAGAAATAGGAACAAATATATTACAAGGATTAGTGGAATTTGGGATCTAATGTCTTTTTCTGTGAAAGTCATGGATTATGTATGTACTGCTTGCTAATTTCGGTGAAAGTCATCATGGATTATGTATGTACTGCTTGCTCATTCTTGCTGTAAGCGCATGAGAGTTAAATTTTTTCCAAATAATGTAGATGTATAATGTGACTGACACCTGAAATAAAAAAAAAGAATTTAAGTAAATTTTCAATATATTCCATGATCCATTACATCCATCCACAAAGTCTAATAGGCCTCTCCCATTAACACTTCAATGCACAATCTATCTACTTTATAGAACAGCAATATTCTGCTATATACAACAATTAGGTGCCTACAATTGACTTTATTTAAATGTAAGGTAAGTTTACGTTTGATGGTGCATTTCATAGTCACCAACAAACAATATGATTGTGTGTAAAACTGTTGCTGTGCAAAACACACATTCAATGTTCAACACTAAGTAAGAAAATAATATTGATATTAAGTAGGTACCTTAAACAGACAATGATGTGGAAATAGATCTATGTATGGTGATGTGATGAGTATGTTCATTGATGTCCTTACAGAATCCATTGACATAAAATGCTTCAAACTATATTATAATATTTGTTCTACCTCTATTATATTTGCTTTTCAAATGAAGTACAAGCTCGACTGGGTTGCTAAGCTTGTGGTATATGATAAGTTTGTTAGGGTACGAGGTACGAATTTGTCTGTCCTTAAAATGCCACCAAAATACCTCGTTTCTGAAATATCATATTATACATCTTTAATTAAGGTTGTAAGCACTTGTAACAGAAGAAAACTTTCACAATTATTATTAAAAATCCACCTCGCTGCTTCAATATTTTACAGACCACTAATATTGATTTATCATTGTGATTTTACACAAAAACACATTCACAATTAATGAAGACGACGTTCACTTACATAATTTTGTAATAATTAAGGATATTAAATGAGTAAATCCCAAAAATATTGCTAAGAAAATCGAATGCGACCAGTAAGCCGCCTTCGCTTTAACTTGACAGCATGAAATCGATTTCATATAAATTTTAAAATGTCAAAATGGTAACGTAATTCGAATAATAGCCTTTTTAAACGATTATCGTTCACTCTTTAACGTCTGAAACAGAGCGCAGTAGATATCACAGATTTTAGAGTTACGTAATTCCAAAATTTTAAAATGAAAGAAATTGTAATGAAATGGAAAGAAATTTTACTGAGTTAACTATAATACCTCTAAACTATGATAACTCAAAAATTCGTATCCAACGATATGAGAAAGATATGATCTTCTGTCTCGTATAAACATTGACAACAACGAACGTTTCCGTTTTCAGGCATGTCGAGGAACTAAAATCATGACAGGTGTCCCAGTGTTCCACTCAGGCAAGATTCGCAAGGACCTGGATGAAGAAGATTTGGAGCCATACATCCTGCCCGTGGAATCTGATTTGCTCATCCTTCATAGTTCTTATCCAGGACGCGCTTCACACAGGTAGGTACCTAATTAGATTAAAATATAGTTTATTGTAAAAAAATTGCATCATATTCTTACATTAATAATACTCTGGTCCTCGTACTGGGATTCCCTGTGTCTTGAGTATCAGGATCTTCTGTAACAGTATATAAGTAAAAACATGAAAAAAAAAAAAAAAACTTTTTTTTGTGGTGTGATTTACGTGATATGAGTTGTCTGTATACAGACAGGGTGGCAGGGACATCGACGCGAAAACTGTTAAGTACCAGGGATTCAGTACACATGATTCTGAATACCCCAAGAGTAGAAAATGTTCGTCGGTTATTAAAAAAAAAATATCTGCTGTTTCATAGATGGTCAAAATGTATGAAACAGCAGATTTTGTTTACCGCGACTGCTAGTCACCGCGCTCGGTATGTGAGCGATGAGATGGGGGAGGTATACAAAGGCCAAGCTAACTCAGTCTGCCTGTCAATGGCGCCCTTCCCCGCCTCGCCGCTCTCATACCTCAGGCGATGACTAGCAGTCGCGCGCGTACTATACAGGGTGGCAGGGACATCGACGCGAAAACTTACCATGGATACAGTACATGATTCTAAAATCCCCTGCGTAGAAAACTTTCGTCGCATATTTAAAAAAAAAGTATGGCATTATAATACTTAATATGTGTTAGCAATTTATTAGTAAACAAACACGATTTTTCCACTTAGATAAACATCAACTGTTGAAAAAGTCATAAAAAATATGAAGTTGTAACGCAAACTGCACCTTATGTGTAGGCATTACAGTGGTTTTTTCTAAAACTCGTGTTTGTTTACAGGTTATGTGATTTTGTGTGTTTGGGTCTATCCCTATCCCTAATACCCCAATTTTTTTTTTTACTCAGCTAACTGAACTACAGTAGGTGCCCGGCCGTAAATATGGCGCTAGAGTTTTAGCAAAAGTCCTGCACTTGTTTATTGTCGTCTCTGTTACTCGAATACCTGCCGATCTATTCTATATATTTTTTGTTATAATAAGTACCGTATATACTTTCAATTATGCAATACTTACCTTCATAATAAAAGGCTATTATTTTGACATTACAAACTGGCACTTTCTTTATCCTACAAGTTGGCAACATCGCAAATAGCTGTCAAAAAATTTACCTGCTTTGATTATTTTGGCATTATTACTGTATGGAAATAGGAAATGTGACTAACTAGCGAACTAGAATATTAATAATGGATTGCAATTATAACATTGCATTTGATGTTGTACCCGTTTTAGGCGTAAAAAAGGCATTTGGAAAGTTTTCAAATACTTTTTTTATATAATATATATTAATTATTATATATTAATTATTGCATTTCATAATCAATATCCTAGTTCGGTAGTTAGCCACATTTCTTATTTCTATACAGTAATCTTGTCAAATTAATGAAAACAGCGAAATATTTCACATTTATTTGCGACGTTACCCACTTTCAGACTGCACGAGATAAAAATCAATGAAATTGAAGTGTAACTATCCAATTATCAAGAGATGCATTTTATACGCATTTTCTCCTCTTCCATTCTCCCGCACTCTGTTGTTACTTTGGACTCTACTAACCAATAAATTAAGTTCCAATTTCTTCAAAAGTTAAATTATTTTGAACTCAAACCAACAGTGCAGTTCAGCATTCTAAATCAATCTTTGCATTCTTCCAGAAACGAACTGTACGGCTCTTGGTTCATCCAGACACTTTGCAAGAAAATCGACACCCTATCTTTGACTCAGGACCTTGAGTCTATCATCACAGAGGTGAAAAGAGACGTGGCAATAGACAAGCAACACGAGGAGTACAACAGGAGAACATTTGAGATGAACGTCAACAAACAAATGCCAGTCATGACGTCTACTTTGATTAGGAAACTGTACTTGAAGAAGTTTGGGGAGCGAGCTTTGGAAGAGACCTATGAGGACAAGTCGAGGCGGCGTAGTGAGTCGAGGCATGAAGTCTTGGACGCAGGTGGCTCGCCTATACCTATAACGCCTCTGCTTGTCCAGTTTGGACCCTGTTCCTGCTTTTTAGAACATTTTGCTTATATGAGGAACTGCTTAAGGTGAGTTTTTGTGCTCTTTCTAGGTTGTAATTATTGCTTGTCCGACTGCTGCACATGAGGTCCTGGTCCTTTGAGTTATTCATGGATTTCTCAGTAGCATCTCAGAGTCTAGATACGTGCTCGGTTAATACGAATAGGCTTGCCCCCTATTAAATAAAATTTAAGAGCGTTTATACAGAAAGTGGGCAACGTCGCAAATAGCTGTCAAATATTTCGCTGTTTTGATTAATTTGGCGATATAGCTGTATGGAAATAAGAAATTTGGCTAACTAGTGAACTAGTGACTGAATTTGATGTTGTCACCGTTTTAGGTGTAAAAAGGGCATTTGGAAAGTTTCCGAATACTTTTTTAAAATATAAAACGAAATATTCGGTGTTAAGATATTAATAATTGCATTTCATAATCAATGGTCTAGTTCGCTAGTTAGCCACATTTCATATTTCCATACAATAATATTGCCAAATTAATCAAAGCAGGTAATATTTGACAGCTATTTGCGACGTTGCCAACTTTTTGGATGAACGTAACTGGCGAAATGTGGGTTTACATTATACCTCTGATTTACAGTTCTGATGTTAAGTAATCTGCTTGTGCGCATGCAGGAGGCCAAAGACGAATATTTCAATGATACTTATATTGATATAGGAATATAAAATCGGCCTGTTCTTTACCCCTCTTTATAATACCTTGGTGAGATTAATAACTAATGCTGTAAACTTTTCAGGTACTTCGTTGAAGAAAACCCTAACGATGAAACAGCGCAGGACATCTTGGACATCGCCAACAGTTTCGAAGATAGCGTCGAATTCAATACGCCTAAAGACAAAATGTGCAAAGCTATCAGCAAACACCTATTGGACAAAGCTCGATATAGCCAGTTTTACAAATATTTGTATTTCTATAACTCACAAACGCAATCGTAACAGCTTTTTGGGAATAAAAATTAGGTAAATTAATTAATCTTTTTTTATTTATAAAGGAGGGTAATGTTGTGAAAGCATTCATGTTCGATCCAGCCTGTCCCTCCTGCTGTCCTCCCCCCAGTGAACGCCTTAAGCCGAGGTTCGTACCCTTAGGGAGCGTTCGCCTAGTTTATAAGTTATATTTATGCCCTGGCTGGAGGCTTTAAGTTAGCAGCTACAGGAAAGTCCGGTTAAACAGCTACGACCTCTTATGCGGTCAACTGCGAGATGCCATTTATAAAAAAAAAGAGAGAGCGTTGGTGGCCCTTTTTTTTTTGTAGCTAGGAAATGATCAAATAACTTCTCCCGCTCTGGGCGGAGCGGGAGGGCGTGTCAGACTTTTACTGACTAAAATCCACCTGTGTTCCTTCCGTTGCCTGTGTGCCGGGGCCACGATATCCCTTTCGGACAACTCGCAACCCCAGCAGGGGCGTTGGTGGCCCCGCGTTACGATTTACGGATTCGAATTTCGAATTTAGAGACGCATGCAGTCTTATCTCCTGGAGTGCGTTTCATCAAATAGTTCCTATGCCGTAATGTTGGCTCTGCAATTGTAGGACGAACACTAATACGTTACGACCGGCGCTATCTAATTGGTCCGAAGTTTATCAGTAGAGCCAACATTACGGCAATGGACTATTTGATGAACCGCGCTTTAGGTACCCCTATTTTTGCACTACGTCCACGACCGTCCACTGATAAGTAAGATGTGCATGGAAAGGTTAAAACGCACTTTACCTCTGTTTATTTATGCACTATGTTTAAGGCGACCGTCCACTGATAAGTAAGATGTGCACGGAAAAGTTACCCACGTTAGTTGCGCAGTTCATTTGTATGCCAGACTCATGCTTAGCCGTGGTGTTCAGGAGCAGCGCCTATTTTATTTCGACCATAGTAATTCATACAGGAGACAAAGGGAGATTTATATCAGGCTTCTCAATGTTCACTTGTTTCCTCGTGTTATACTCATCACGAATTATATTTTCATCTTTGACCAAAAATTCTAACAGCAAAAATAAAGGAGAGACGCTTCTTGCCTAATTTAAATAAGTAAGCTTTAATATTTTTTATTAAGGAGGCGATATACAATTGCAACAGAGCTAGAATTTGGATTCTTAGTTCAAATTATAGAGGAAACTAGTTACCGAACCATGTATATGCAAAGCTAAAACACCGTAATTAATCTTGATCTTTAAAAGTCTGCAAGGTTGAACTTTGGAGATTTTTTTATTAAAAAATAGTTAGACATATCAAATGCTTTATCTACACTCCGGCCGTCGAGAGAATGCGTTCCTGACGCCTGTCAGTTACACAATTTCTAGTAGTAATAAGTATCAAATTTGCAAAAACATATTCGTTAGTATGAACTATTAAACTGACAGGTGACAATAACGCATTCTCTCGACGGTCGGACTGTAAGGCCGCGCGCACTTTGTTTGGATGTGTTTTCGTACGAATTTCACTCGTGCGGAGACGTACGACCATGTTCGTACGAATTAAGTGCGCACACTGGATACGTTTTTCTCCGCCAAATAGGTAGTGTTCCGGTGATATCGCATTGAACGCACGAAAAATCCCAATAAATTAATTGGATTGTTTTCGGACGTCGAAACTATACGTACGACTAAGTCGCACCCAGTCTGCGCGCTCTCTTTGTACTTGGAAGGTCGGGATCGATCGTGCGTATTCGTACGTGCACGCAATTCATACGAAAACGCATCCAAAGTTTGCGCGGCCTTATGTTTCTTAATTGTACGTAAGGAAAACGATCAGTTTTTTTTATAATAATTATATTACCAAGTATGAAAGAGAAACAAAAAAGAAAACAGTTCAGTTTGCACAATCAGAGCAATATTAACAATCCAATATTGGGATCGAACGAATATAATATGTGGCCATAAATATAGCATAGAAGATAGCTGTTATTGCCATCTGCCGTCTCTTCACCAATGAGAAACTAGAAGATATAAAGTATCTATATGTATCATTTGTAGCATAGATAAACGGAAACATAAAATTTAGACACATAAAAAAGCTGTTTCATGAAAGAAACATCTATAATAATGCCAAGGTTCCCCAATATGGCTAACCTATTTACTAAATTCTTTATTGTTTGAAATCGAGTTCGAATAATAACCGTTGACAGATGGAAACAAGATGGCGGCCCTTTCAGAGTGCAAGCTGTTTCATCTATAAAAACTTAATTGGGTTATTATTGTATCAGCTGTTACAGAAGTATTCAATATTGGCGATTTGTGAGCACGAATGTGCGCGTTTATATTTCTAGCGTGACGATACTATCGTGGACGTCCATGTCCACGTCACGGCATCACATCACAGGGAAGTAAAATTATACATTTTACTTCCCTGTGATGTGATGCCGTGACGTGACAACCGACTTCCAAAAAAAACAGTACAAAGTAAACAGTGCGTGGCTGCCGCGCGCGTCCTGCCGCGCGGCGATTGGACGACTGCCGCGCGCGTACGCGTCAAGGTAGCCCGCGATATTCAAATTTTCTTACGTTTTTTGCAATTTGCAGGTCAGTATCATGTTCTATGTTGATCTAAATATGATTCACGGCCGTATCAAATGTTTAATTATAGAATTATAATCATAAAAATGATCAATACAACTCTCTAAGTTCATAATTATAATCCCATTGAATGACTATTTCATGAAATCATGACATTTGACAATTATGCTAACTTATGGAGTTGTATTGCTGGGCACGCTTCAGTTGTGGCGATAAGTCCCCTCTTTGAGGAGTGGCTAGAGAGGCGCCACGGCGTCCTCACCTTCCGCCTGACGCAGGTCCTCACCGGACATGGTTGTTTCGGGAGGTTCCTGTTCAGGATAAAGCGGGAGGAAATGACGGGGATGACAAATGACGAGGTGCGGAAGGGCCAATGCCTGCCGGGTTTGCGAGTTTGTCCGAAAGGGATATCGCGACCCCGACATACAGGCAACGGAAGGAACGCGGGTGGGTTTTAGTCAGTAAAAGTCTAATACGCCCTCCCGCTCCGCCCAGAGCGGGAGAAGTTATTTGATAATTTCCCACACTCAAAAAAAAAAAAAAATGGATTTGTATTGCTGATTGTATTGATTATAATTATGTAAAGCCATATTTGTTACGGTTGCGAATCATATTTTAATCAACATACAACCTGACACTGATCTGAAAAAATGGAGAAAACTCAAGATTTGAATCTCTCGGGCTACCTTAGTGCATCCCCCTTAAACGCAAACATTCGTCGCTAGAGCGCGGCAGAAATGTGTCCAGCAAACGCCGCGTGTTGCTGCCGCGCTCTTGCCGCTCAATATGGACACACCTTTAGAAGTTAAACATGTTTTTAGAAAGTCAGTTACACAGGTACTCCCCTGAAATACACACGAAGACAGACATGTCATGTCTTCATGATGTAAACATAAGGATGTTCTATTACTGCCCACAGCACAATTCTTCTCAACAATGAGTACTTTGTTACTAGTTTAGTTAGCAAGCATGTTTAATTATCATGTAAAATTAAGCTGAGTTCAAACACGAGCATATATTTAACTTGTTACATGATATTTAATGCGCACTACGCGGCCACGACCACAACTGGTCGTGGACACAACCTTGGTCGCAGAAGTTCCAGCCGAGATGCGGACGTGTATATACAATGTGAAATTTAATTCGTTTGCATCCTCTTAAGGGGTCATTGTACTCAACAATCGCGAAAAAAAAATCTGCTATTCCATACATTTATGTTCGAGTAGCTCGTTACAATGTACGGAACAGCTTATATTTTGTTCACGATTTCAGGGTTGGCCTGTAATGATGAGTACAATGACCCCTTAAGAGGATGCAAACGAATTAAATTTCACATTGTACATAATAGTTTGCTGCTGGGGAGTTTGTTGCGCCACTTCTTCTTCCCAGCTAATGCACTAGAAAGCGGTGAAGGGTGGGCGTTTTGGGGGACTGTCTTATGTAATTTTCCTATGATATATGTATTCATAATATTGGCTAAAAGAAGCCATTTCAAGCTAAAAACTGACACTTTAAAACTTAAGCTCCAATGTCTTCGACAGCCTTTTTTGTTCCAGTTTGCGGCAGGTCGTGCAACGAGTAGCGTTTAGAGTACGCCAAGCCCGATCCTGATTCCACTTAGGTAGTTCCCAAAATGGACACGCAATTTGAAACCAATTTGGCGCTAGGGTCGAACTCAAAAGTATGAAACGTCAAAATTCCAATGTCGATAGATCAGAATTAAAGTCATCATCATTGCGCCCGAGTGCGCGGTGCGTGTATTGGATTACGATACGTTACTTGAATGAGTCTTTCTAAGAAGTATCGTGTGTGACACAGTACCTGGGTTGTGAGGTCAAATGAGCATACGTAAAATATCGATATTCGGCAGCATACGGCTAAACTGGAAGCCGTCTCCAACGTATGTAGTTGAGAAAAGGCTAGTTAGAAGATTACTTTGACTCTGCAGCCAATGGTCGTGGTTGTGACCGTGTAGCACACGAGGTCTCTTAGCAATTGGTACAGTTTGTCGAACGGAACATGGAACGTGTCCTATGCTGCCAACCAACATGGAATGTTGGTTGACTCATTCTGTAACGTATCTTAATCCCCAAGCCAATGGTCGTGGTTGTGACCGTGTAGCACATGAGGTCCCTTAGCAATTAGTACACTTTGTCGAACCGCACATAGAGCATGTCCTATGCTGCCAACTAACATGGAAATGCATCGGTTTGGACCCACCTTATTCAAACATAAACGTAATATTGTATGTAGTCAAGTTCCCGCCACCTTTTCTTAAGTAAATCAGCTTGACCAGGATATGTTGCTTAATTACCATTTCTTTTGTTTTTAATATCCTTTGTTAAGGCATGAGAGACGGTCGTGAGGAAAGTTTTGAGTACGAATGTATTATGTAGTTGGCTATATTTTGACTGATTTAAATTGATATAGTTTTTCAGTCGAGTGCTGGATTACAGTAACACTGGATCAATGTAAGCACTTTTAAATCCAATCCAGCATCCAGAATTCACCGCTGTATCGGACAGCCGCTAAGGGCCAAACATATCTATACATGTCGTAGGATGATTTGAGAATTCGAATTTTCGCGAAAACCCGGATAATTAGAAAATGGTGAAAACATTGCTGCAAGCATCTTGGTTAAAATAGGTTAGGTTAAAAAAAAAAAAAGGTTCCCGAGGTGGCGGCGCGTAGTGTCCCACGCGCGCCCCTCTAAGACGTCGCGGGGAGAGTCCAACACCTCACTCCCCCCCTGACCCGAGGAGGCCCGCGGTGGCGAAAGACTTACGTTCCCGTGACCCCCGGCGCAGGTGTGAGTTGGAACACCGTGGTGGTTTTTAGTCAGTAAGAGTCTGACAGACCCCTCCGCCCGCCCCAGGGCGGAGGACATCCATGAGGATTTTCCAACCCGGAACAAAAAAAAAAAAAAAGGTTAGAACTGTGGCTAACCGCGCGTGGGCTGAGCGAGCGGAGCGAGCGGTGCCGTGGTAGTGGCCGGTGAGCGCTACTTCGAAGTTGCTCGCAGAAATGTTTTCAGCATTTTTTAGTTATCCGTCTTTTCGCAATCTCACTAGGGTTTTCGCGAAAATTCGAATTCTCAAATCATCCTACAAAATACACACGATACGACGTCGTATCGTGGCACGTTGCGACCAACCAACCGACGTTAGATAACATTTTTTTATTGATAGTATCTTCTGTTTTCGTTTACCGTGTACACCTAAAGCAAGTTGTAAAGACTATTATCGATAAAAAATACGTGTCACGATGCAACGTCTTATCGTGTGTAGTATAGGTATGTTTTTGCCCTAACTTCGTTGCCACGAGCTACACGAGTTTTGCGACAGGCGTCTGCGGCGAAAACCAATGAGAGAAGGGCATTCCACGAGTCACCACGACGAAACTTGCGGAGCGAACGGAGCGCAGCGGAACAGGTGACGCGTGCGCGTGTCGCTTTATGCAAGTTTTTCTTAAGTCGAATCGGCCTTAAGGCCTTAAGGCTCGCGCAGACAGGTTCGACGTGACTCTGGTAAAACGATTTCTATGAAAACTTCGTGGAAATTGTTTTACCGGTGTAGCGTAGCGCCGCCGTCGCGTCGCACCTGTCTGCCCCGAGACCCTTTAAGAGGCGGTATCTGTCGTCAAACGTGATCGTCATTAGGGTAAACTTGCCTAATTCGTACCCCTTAAGAGAAAACTATCATTATTTAGAAATTAGGAAAGATAATTTAGTTGTAATTAAAAGTAATTTTTGTTTACTAAATGCTTTATTGCTTCTATAATCAAATTTAACTAAACCTTATAAACTTTAAAAAAATAAACAAATTAAAAAAAACAAAAAAAAGTACGATTTAAGACCATTCATCCCAAATCGTACTGCTATATCCTTAATTCGTACTTTGAGATCTATTCATTGGTATACAGTATTGAGAATCAGCATCATAATCAACAATGTGTTATTAAAACAAGTAGTAATTCTTAACAAATTCGACGGATGGTCTTTGCCAATTCTCGGCAATCATCGCAGCATCGTTCTTAAATCGTACCAGTACGTTTTAAGAACTTAACTCGAGTACGAAATAGGAGCAAGAGCCAAACAAAGTTTAAATTTACCGCCAAAAAAATTGACAACGGTTACGAGTATTTCATTTGACGTGTTATCAACACGTCAAATGAAATCGCAAAGATACACATTAATACGTATCAAATCGTAAAATTGGTTATACACGACCTAATTTGAATAAAACTCTTACGAAATGTGTAAAAATATTACAGCAATAGTTGAAAAAAACTTTTTTTTCAATATTTTTGTCGAGAGCAGCTTCACAGGTGTTATCTGTCAGGTGGTAAAATGGCCGACTGTTATTTCTTTTTTTTGATACTAGAGGCGCTGATAGCTGTTACGAAAGCCGAGTTTTAAGTGGAGTACGAATTTGGCGTAAGTACGAATTAAGCAAGTTTACCCTAATTAGTTATTTAAAGGAACATAATCAATCATCTAAGTATAAATATTAAACTTAATTGGGGTGACATTGTACCCTCATTAAAAACGTATCTAAAATAATGATGACCCGGATAGTCTTAAAAAACCGGTGGGCCGCTTTTTTCCCGTAAGTTGGTTGTAATAAAAAACTCTACATCCCGCCCGTGCAGGGAATTGCCAAAATCATCATTGATCTAGTGTGAAAAAGAGATGAAGCTACACCTACGTCTCTCGTCAGTACATCTTGGAACGCAAGGAAATACGAGTAGAATAACGGAATGATTTTTTATATACCTATATTAGACTAAGAATTATGTGCTTCCAGGAAGTACGGCGGACTGCGCTTGCTTTTGAAGAATTGGCCCACAAAAACAGAAGAACAGGGAATGTGGAAAGAGGGATGGGCGTCCCTTCCCTCTTTTCACTTATAGCATTCCACTGACAATAATTGTCCCTCAGTATTTTGACACTCCATAGCAGTGGCGAAGGGTGAGTTTATGAGAAAGGTAAGCCGGAGCAAAAACAAAAAAAAAAAAAAACAAAAAAAACTACCGCGCCGTCGTAAGACTGACCAACTAACTTATTCCTACAACGATACTGGTCAAGTATTTCTAACAACTGTTTGTATAAAACTTCAGCAGTTCGACTTCCGCTAACATCGTAAAAACCTAGGAATCGTTCTTCGATTCCAGTTTCAGATAAATATCGAAAAATTACAGTCAATTGCTCCCTATGACTGACATCGGGAGTTTCGTCAATCATTACAGACAGAAATGGAGCTTTATCTATCTCGATTCTAATGTGGTCTCGTAAAACGGATGCACTACTATGTATTAAATCATTTTGAATATCACTTGAAAGACCAGAAAACGCGGGGTTCTGAACTGAAGAACATAGTTCCAAATGAGAGTCCATTACGGTGTCATACTTGCTCAGATATAACAAGGTTTCAATATAGTTACCGCGGTTATCAGAATTCGGACGTTCATCGTGGCCGCGAAAAGCTACTTCTTGTTTACCTAACAAAATAACGGTGTCAATAAACCGTTTCATTAAATTCCTATTTCGAGCTACTTTTCTATTATGAGCTTCAAGCGAATTAGTGAAAAATGGTTCTATCCTACTATTCCCGAAGTCATGTAAATCTAAACAGCTACGAATATGTATGCTTTTCAGTCTGCACATGTTTTTTTGATGAATTCGTCAGATTATTAATATCTGTAAAACCCCCTTTATTCCATAAACTACTAGAATCTGAGAAAAGTCAACATGGAAAACAAAACATCTTATTTAATTTACAACTACCAGTCAGCTATTGATATTTATCGTAAAGGGAAACATTCCAACCCATCACGTCGTTTGTAGTTTATAGTCATATCATATCTGGTCGAGCACGACCTAGCCTAATTGTGTGTTTCTTATTTTCAAAACTTAACCTTGAAAAGCATGTTTCCTCACGAAGCAAATAATCTGTCACACAACAATCTAAAACTATTAATGCCGCCATCCTACTAATAACTTTTCAAATCTACTCTAAAAAAGTAATTTCAACTTGCTAATCTATCGACTTACCACAAATTCCTAATTACAACGACGGCGAACGCACAATTTCACAACAAACTCACGATTATCCAATTCTAATTGTTACACTAATACATACTACACTAATAACTTATATGAATACAACGAACAAAATGCTAATTAACTACAAGTATCAACAAAATTAAAGGTTATGAATTCTATTAACTATTTACGTCAATTGTCAACAAACATTTAAAATTATTGCATGCGTGGAGCGTGGAGCTTGTCCCTCCCCCCGTCCCGAACCAAACCGAACGCTTACGAAATTCAGCGAATGGATTCCTACACTGCTGTACCTATCATAACTCGACTTTTTACGGCTTACTATTGCCTCAAAAAACAGCGTGTCACGTGACCTGAAGTGACGTCATGACGAGATTATTTTGTATAGAAATTTAAGTTTTCATAACCCGGGCGGACAACGAGTTATACTGGAGGCACTAGAGCAAAATTGGCGCGCACTTTAAATGTTTTGTTTTCGTTGGAATATAAATACATTTTTTTTAATGTAGGTTAGGGTTTTGTAATATTTTAATTTTATGGTGTAAGTATTAAATAATACATTCAGTGTGATTATTAAACACTGCTGAGAACTACTGACTGTCATAATTTCCTAAGGGAAGCCGACAGGAATCGGGTTATTGGTTAGCTGCGCCCCTGCTCCATAGCATAAAGGCCGGCAAACAGACGCGACAAGTCACCGGTAATTGTCTTATTAGTAGAAATTGTTTTATTAGAGTCGCGTCGCTCTTTCGCGCCGCGCCTATTTGCATGAGCCTTAATGCAAAAAACGTCGACACTATTCGCACCTATTTCAAGTCTTTTATTAGAAACTTACCTTCTTCAAAAGGAATTTTAATTAAAACTGCAATACAAGGTCCCATTTAAATAGATAGACAAATTTTTACACAGCGTTCAGTACGTTTAACCAAAGATATCCAAGCAAAAAAAAACACTGATTAAAGTGATTTTATTTTGACCTAAAATAATAAATGGCATTGGGTAACCAACATTTAAGTTTATTGTCGTTAGCTGATTTATTTTTCTCGTAAGTTAATGCGTTATTCTTATTCTTTTTTTACCATTGTCCTTATTTAGGTGGTCTGAATAATTTCAAAAAAATTGTCCATCTATTTTAATGGGACCTTATATAATTAGAATAAAAATCTAAATAGCAATTTCTACTTAACAATTTGCATAATTTTACTATGCAAGTGTGCTTCTCAAAAATCTGGCTATAAAATAGTTTTAAACAAAGTTGCTTTTCACGTCTGCGTGACTGTTGTTTTTCTGAACAACGCAACGGAATTCAATAATTCCGGAAGGTTCACGTGCCCCCCCAAACGATGATGAACGCTGAAGAAGTAGGCTACTATACAGGGTGTCAGGGACATCGACGCGAAGCCGGTACTTCACAATATTGTCATTATTAACACTTTGTATGCAACAATGAAGATGACGAAACAACAACAACAACGAATGAAGATAGACAATAGGAATTTCAATGAGAACTGTGGAATTAACACCATTTTAGTACTAAAACGTTAATTATATTATCCGTCCGATAAGATCTTAGTTAATATGCAAAGAGGTTCATCGTAAACTATTGTTAGACTTAATTTAGCAAGTAATTAACGGTCTACACGATTATTTTTTGTATTGAAAATTTCCCGTAGTATATTGACGAAACAACACAACATATTCACGAGCTGCCTAGCCTTTTCCCAACTATGTTGGGGTCGGCTTCCAGTCTAACCGGATGCAGCTAAATACTAGTATTTTTCATGGAGTGACTGCTTATTAGGGTGGAGCGATTTTTTTTTTTTTAAGTCAGAAGGGCGCGATCTGGTCCAAGCAGCCGCTCAACTTCGACTGGTGGGAGATTGACGTCATGTTCAAAGTCACCGGTAGAGGCAGGATAGGTGCTGACTAAATTAGAGAAATTAAATTATGTTTTTCCTGTATTACTAATCACTAACCTGGGAAGTGAGATACATGTACGCAAAAAATCAGCCTGCTAAGTCAGCATCTGCAGGTGGCGTACCATGTTTCAAAATTTAAAATTTTGACCAAAGGCAAGAAAGTACGTCACTTTCAGCACCCTGAAGTTCAGATTGAGGCGTCACACTATTACGACTTAATAGACTTGTCAAAAGAAAAAGTTACCGAGCCACCAATGACAATGAAATACAGCGACGGCCAAATCAAAGCACTCGTTACCCGTGGTCCCAGTGGGCCGATCCATTACCGGGTCCATGGGTAATTTTAATTACCCGTGGTTCCATGGCATTAGGGATTGTTCCCGGATTTCTGACTATATCGATAGAAAATGAAAACCATCAGTTACATACAATAAAGTTTACTCATTCAGGAACCGTTTAGTGATTCCAGAAAGTGCTTATTCATACACCTTTCTCTCTATCTTTATATTTGTTCTATATTGTTATCAGCTGGAGACAATTTATTGTATTTCCAGAAGTTCCCTTGTCGCACCCAGGCTGTAGAGAGATGTGTTAAAGCTTGTGATAGAAGCTTCTTCATCCGTTTGCGGACCAAATGCAAGAGATGGGTCATAAGATCAAGAATAAAAGCTAGGCAAGACTTTCTAGGCAAGGCTAAGAAATTATAAAACATTCATCTTTCGTAAAACTAAAACTCGAGGTACGAAAGATGAATGTTTTATAATTTTTTATTGTAGATATTGAATGAATAATTTTTTATTATATAAAATAAATATATATATCATTTTAACAAAATACACTTTTATAAAGAGCATTCAGGGTCTTCTTCAAGAGGTCTTTGTTTTTGAAGGAAATATTGCGTTTTTGTGTCAAAAACTGGTAAGTCTTGCCTAGCTTTTATTCTTGATCTTATGACCCATCCACCCATGAAGCTTCTATCACAAGCTTTAACACATCTCTCTACAGCCTGGGTGCGACAAGGGAACTTCTGGAAATACAATAAATTGCCTCCAGACAATATAGAACAAAATATAAAGGTGTATGAATAAGCACTTTCTGGAATCACTCAACTTTATTGTATGTAACTGATGGTTTTCATTTTATATCGATATAGTCAGAAATCCGGGAACAATCCCTAATGCCATGGAACCACGGGTAATTAAAATTACCCATGGACCCGGTAATGGGTCGACCCACTGGGACCACGGGTAACGAGTGCTTTGATTTGGCCGTCGCTGTATTTCATTGTCATTGGTGGCTCGGTAACTTTTTCTTTTGACCAGTCTATTAAGTCGTAATAGTGTGACGCCTCAATCTGAACTTCAGGGTGCTAAAAGTGACGTACTTTCTTGCCTTTGGTCTGTACCTTCAAAATTCTTCGAAGAGCAATTTCTCTTATTTCTGGTGCATCGTCTTGCAAGCAAAACATTTTCTGGATGCAAATATAATGAATTGTGTTGAATAGTGTTTAAGGCAATTGTTTTCAGATCGTCTCAAGTACAAACACCTTTTTACCATATTAAATACATCCTATAAGCTAATCCAGGTTATAAACTATCTGTGTACCAAATCCGTTCAGTAGTTTTTGCGTGAAAGAGTTACAAACATCCATCCATCCTCACAAATTTACGCGTTTATAATATTAGTAGGATGTAGAGTGAAACCACCTAGTAATTTGAACAAAACTCTGACTTCACAAAAGCCCTGCGACATATACCCACAATGCAGTCATAAAACCTGTTTACCAATACCGCAGTGCACACAATCTTAGGATCTAAGTAGCCGTGCTAATATAAGTCAAGATGGCGCCGACGTTCCGCAGATTATGACATCAACTAACAAAAATGTAGGCGTGAATTAGTATGACGTGTTGTCACTTTGTGATGCATCGGATTCTTTCAAATTCAAAATATTTTATTTCACATAAACCTACATGGGCACATTTGAAGCGTCAGAAGCTAGGTGCACGGTTCCAAAGAGTCGTTTCCTATGGAGAAGAGCTGGCAAGGAACTCCACGGTTACTTATTTAAAAATAAGTGGCTTTTACAATGTTTTAAAATTACTGTGTTAAGGGGACTACAGGACCTAAACGTGCCTAAACGCAAGTTTTATAATGCGTAAAAGTATATGATCCACTGCAGTAAACAAAATCAGAAAAATATATGATATTCTTCAGGATATATGCTAGTATGATACTGTGTTGAAAACATAAAACAGCTAATTTGATACGATAGAAAAAAATCATGAAAATACCTCTAAAAATTTCTTTTAACGATTAAAAATCATATTAATTTACATCTGATTTTTTGTCAGATTATTCTACAAGCTACATATTAGCATAATAGTGTTTTAATTTTCCAGTCCAATCAATAGATTTTTTGTAAATCGCTAACTGCTTCATATTTTGCAATAAATTACCTGCGTCGTGTCATCGCGCTTCTCTTTCATTTCTATGCAGTCCGACAGTGACCGCGCTTTAGCTGTTGTAAGCCTCTTAATAGGTTGGGACAATCGGGTCGCTAGTGATGTTATCAAGATGAACCATCTTGCAAAGGACAGCCAAAAGTTGGTGTCAATGTATAAAAAAAACATTTTTACAAAGAAAAAGTTCGTTAAAACAGTTAAGGTTGAATTTTTGGACAAAACACTACTGCACGACTAGTGCAGTAGTGTTTTGTCCAAAAATTCATTCATTAAATTAATAATTAATAATAATTAGTTAATTAATTCGTCTTTAAAATGGTCTATGACTAGCCAGAAAGCAAAGAGTATGTGTTTGTCAGTACATTTATTTCTGGATTGCGATAGTCTTCATACCGTATGTGTTCCATACAAAAATCAAGTGTGTGATTCATCGATGCGATTTTATGATTTAAGTCCCAAATGAAGGAAAAATTCACCGTAGTGGAGACAGCTTTCAGAATAATCGGATTTTGTTACAAATCATTATTATCCCAGTAACTTTCTTTAACCTTAGTGATTAACTGACAATTACTTCTGCAATGCAATAAAAAATAATAGGATATAATATGACATGACATAATTAAATCCGTTATAAATGCACACAAGCTGTTAATAATCAGAGAAGTTAAGTAAACACAATGTTTGCACAGTAAATATGTCGTCAAAATGCTTTAAATTCCAAGATTAGCACAGAACAGTTAATACATTGTAAACAGATTATATTATGAAAGCCCCAAATCCTGATGCATCACACCTGATGCCCACTTTGTATGCACTGACTAACACTGATCAAAATAACTACAATGACAACACTCCTTTCTCTTTGAGATAGAGTTCAAAATGGTTCAGCAAAATGTGTGGAGTTACGATGGTTTTAAAATGAAGCCATAATGCACTTCGGATCAAAAATATCTTGGACGCCAATGAATATCGGTTGTGATTGAAAATTGTTACACATCGTTCTGTACTACTCAAAACATTATCTTTCGTAGGTAACCAGTAAGAATATTGATTGGGGTGTAACATATAATTCTAAGACTGGCTGTCATAATTCCGGGCTTCTGACGACCCATAACGACTGTCAAATTTCGAAGAATGACAGCTGCCACCAACGGCTTAACAACCTTTCCGAGTCACGGCGGAGTCTCGGTATGTCAAGATGGTCACCCATCCACGGACTGCCCGCAGCAACAAGCGTGGCATAACCTGATCGATCGACCCGTGCGGCTGTCATTATTTAGCCACGAGCCCTTTCTAATCCTCAAATTTTTCGTCACTTGCGCTACCTTAATAGATAGAAAGTAGTTTTAATAAGTTTAATAAGTTTTAATAAGTTTTAATAAGTTTTAATAAGTTTTAATAAACAGTGGATTTAATAAGTTGTCAATATGTTGAAAAATATACATAGTTTTTCACCATATTCTATCAGGTATAAATGTAAAATAAAGGACAAAAAAAATACAAAAAGAACAAGAGTACATATATTTTTTTAATAAAAATCAAAAACATCTAAACAATTAATAAGAAAAAAAAGGAAACAAAAGCTATCTCTCCCTGTAACTAGTATAACTAATAAAAACAATCCGAACCTAAAAATAAAATGTAAATAAGACATTTAAAATAAAAATTATAAATATTATCAATACTTTGTCTGATAGAAATTCGCAAACTACTGATTTTAATAACTCACTATAACATTTCAGTGATTTTTGGACTACATAAAGGCGTAGGTATGCATTGATAATGCCAGAAAAAGGTAAAATTTAAGTTATTTTAAATCTAAATCAAATCTAAATTCGATAAATGTATATTAATGAACTACAAATGGTATTTCTCTCATTACGCAGTCGTGTCAAAAGGATAGACTTAATTACTTTTCACATTTCGTAAAACAAAAACGAAGGTAGCTACAAACATCCCGGTTAAAACGATATCTAGAGCAGAAAATGATGATTTTGGTAACACTGATAACTCATTTTGGGCATTTTTTGACTTAGTGTGTTTTCGCTCTACGGGAACGACATGCAGATATTTGTAAATCGGGCTATCTTGAGCTTTGACCATTAAGAAGTTGCTCATAACTTTGTATATTTTGTCTTTAGAATTATTAAGTTCGCCGGTATTTTTGTAAATATTGGCGAGCTCCAAGATGTCCTGCGCTGTCTTATCGTTAGGGTTATCTGCAACGAAGTGCCTGGAAAGTTTACAGTAATAACTTATTAATCATAACAAGGAATGATAAAGAAGTATGAGAAGGGGTACAGAACAAGCCTGCTCATGCACTGTTCGTCATTGACCTCCTGGGTGGGCATAATTAGTACCTACTTATAACACAGTATCACAGCTGTTGGGCAGAGGTATAAAGTCAACCAATATTTCGCCAGCTATGTTTATTTCTTGCCAATAACCGGTCAAGAGAAGACTCCGGCCGATTGATTCTTTAAAAATATCACCGTGAAACTTAGGTGAAGTGAGCGTGAAGTGAGCTGTCAATAGTGTTAATCCCTAGCATCCTGACGGTCGATTTGTGATAGTGACAGCTCACTTCACGCTCACTTCACCTAAGTTTCACGTGATATTTTACAGAATCGACCGACTGGTTGCTGTTGAAAAATCCCAGTCAAGTCAAAGTCAAATAATTTATTTCAATTAGGCACATAAAAGGCACTTTTAAACGTTAAAATTTACAAAAAAATATAATTGATTCTAGTCGCCCCTTCCAAAAGGTAGTTTTCGTATGGAGAACAATGGGCAAGAAACCGTAATCCACCGTTTCTCTTTTCAAATGTTTTACAATATTTTGTATACATTCATTATACACTTACATATATGTGAAAACGATGCATCTAGAATAAAATTACTACACCACGATAGGTAAAAAGAATTAAAAATGAAGCAATGAAATAATGACATGCCTGATGGAATAACCCAATATCAGATTGCCAGGACCCAGGACCTCATGTACAGCAGTCGGACCTCATGTACAGCCAGTACAAATTCTAATTCTATTCGTGACTTATGTATAGTGTTGTGCTACATGGTGTTGTCAATAAAAATAATGAACCACTGTGTACTGCTGTATTACACTGTATACCTGATATTATTATAAAACAATCTAGAAAAATAACGAGAACCCACCTCAAACAATTCCTCATATAAGTGAAGTGATCCAAGAAACAGGAGCACGGGCCAGACTGGGCCGTGCTTCGGACTGCGTCCAAGACTTTTTTCTTCGACTCACTACGCAGCCTCGACTTGTCCACACAAGTCTCTTCCAAGCCTCGCTCCTCAAACTTCTCTAAGTATAATTTCCTAATCAAAGTTGACGTCATGACTGGCATTTGTTTGTTGACGTGCATCTCGAGTGTGTTTGTGTTGTACTCCTCATATTGCATGTCTATTGCCACGTCTCTTTTCACCACTGTGATGATAGACTCAAGGTCTTGAGTTAAGGATAGTTTGTTGATTTGCTTGCAAAGTGTTTGGATGAACCAAGAGCCGTGCAGAGCGCTTCTGGAAGAATTCAAGGATTGGTTGAGAATGCTGCTGTTGGTTTGAGTTAAGAATTGTAGATATTTGTTGGTTTGTAGAGACCAGACTGAGTGGGGGAGAATGGAAGAGGAAAAAGTGCGAACCCCAAATAACTTGCGACAAGGCCTAACCGAAGAAGTTTGCAAAGATCAAAGAATGTTTACAACCACTCTTTCCAATGTATTTTTATAGTATTCCGTGCCAAAATTGACAAAATAGAATAACTTTTTTTCAATTCAAACAGGACATTAACAAGATATAATATTATCATCAGCCTTTTTCCATCTATGTTGAGGTCGGCTTCCAGTCTAACCGGATGCAGCTGAATACCAGTATTTTCCCATGCAGCGACTGCTTATCTAACCTTCACAACGCAGCTGGGTAACTAGATAATCTATACACGATACAAAACGTGAGGATAGATAATCTATACAAAACGTGAGGTTAAATATTTATCTGGTCCTAGGGAAATTAAATATGGCGTTCCGCAGGGCAGCGTTCTAGGGCCATTATTATTCTTGCTGTATATAAATGATCTACCCCGACACATCCCATACCCTTGTGTGTTATTTGCCGATGATAGTACGATCCTAATAGACTGCCTCAACAAAGAACTTTATGAAGATGAAATAAATAATTCTCTAAAATTAATAATAAACTGGCTCAACGATAATAATCTTATCATAAACCTTGATAAAACAAATATAATGCATTTCTATCAAAAAATTCTTCCTTTAAACTTAAAAATTTATTATAAAAGACAAACTATTGATAGCGTTAACGTGGCAAAATTTTTGGGTATATTGATTGACAGTCAATTATCTTGGAAACCGCAGGCTGGAGAAGTTTGCAAAAGATTAAGCACGTCTGCGTATGCTCTCTACAATCTGTCCAAGAAAGTTAACGTTGATACATTAATGGTTGCATGTCCGTTTCAACCGCGCGGCCACCTCATAGAATTTGATGAAACTTTGCCAGGAATTAGTGTTAATTTGTTACTTTACACACCTCTTTTCGTGAATTTGTTACAAAAAAAACGAAGACGCTATGACAAAGAATAGTTGGCCGCTAGAACCGCCACTGGCCGTAGTCATCGCCCGTGATTACACAGAATCTATATAATGCAGATAGACGAATGATACATCAAAAGAAAGGCCTTAATTTGTTCAATTTGTTACAAAAATAAAATCGTCAAAACGTAAAATAAACAAAAAGTTATGCAATATTTAGTTTTCAGGTTATGAGTAGGTAGTTATTTCACCATAAATATCAAATTAATAGAGGCTAATGTGTATGGACAATTAGTTACTAATTTGTTACAGCGAATAAACAGAAAAAAATATTAGAAAGTAGGTTCAATAATTTGTTAGAGTCGATTTTAGTTGGCCGCTCGGACGGCAATATGCCTAAAATACAATGGCGTTTATCTCGTTATTAAAAGTAGGTTTAAACTTAGTTAAAGTACTAATCGACGGGTAACGTAACCTAGTTTGGATAAATACGGCGAATATAACTGCAGCATTCATATTTTAAAAGATATTTACAAAAAACAGTAGTATGAAACCGTATGAGAGTAGGGTGACCATGATCACATTAGTACAAAGGCATGTTTTTAATGTTGTACTCTGTTTGAACGAATATGCGGTTCGTTTTGCGGCCATATTGATGTCTATTGTTCTTAATTCTTTGAAGTATTTATATTTACTCATAAGATTTTCGTTTCATTGACTTTCCGCAGGTGTTTTATGATGGGAACGATTCCAGAAAAAGGATCTCTATTGTTCCCAAACTATTGTTAAAAATATTTGTCGCACAGGGTTTAAAAAAACAGTCTGGTTTATGTAATTTACAATTTCTATACACTTTTCCTCTTGCCACTAAACACTGAATAAAGTTATGCATTGGATAACGTCTGTGTTGCCAAACTAGCCATTTATAAGATGGCAGGGACGGTAACAGTTATCGCGTCGATGTCCCTGCCACTCTGTATATGTACTTTTATTTTATTTATAAGCTTTTCATAACTTGATATAGTGTTTTTAGTAAGGAGTGTACTGCGCATAAACGAATTTGTGCCTAAACGTTACCAAAAATAATAAATAATATTTTTGTAGGAAATGGTCATACTGTACATTTCTACACTATGGCACGAGTGTGTTGCGCGTATTAAGTAATAATAATAATAATAATAGTAATAATGGGGCTTGCGCGCTCCAAACTCTAGGTCTGTGCCGGTAGAGTTTACTTTACCGGAACAGGACTATTTTGAGGAGCCAGACCAAGAGAGATACAAAAACCCGCAGGGCAGCATGTGGCGAGCTGTTGGGCAGTAGCGACCCCACGGACCCTATCTCCCGGGAGAAATCTTGTTCCTCATCTCTGGCTTGCCTTTATTGGCCGGCTGGAGTGAACACTGACGAGGAACAGAGCTCCCACCTCATTCTTGCCTTAATTGGCCGGCTTGAGTGGAGATTCGCAAGAGCAAACGTGCTCGGAGGAAGGAAGTATTCCAGTAAGTGCTCGTAGGGATCTTGACCATCTTCCGGGCTCTGGGATTGTTCTGAAAGCCGTGGAATACCTCTCCACTCCTCAAGCACCTCAGGACATGTTGCCCCCTTGTCGCTACGTCACTATGTGCTAGCGACAGTTTTCGGGGGCCCATTATTGAGTGTGCAAGTCACCCCCTGCCATTTTATCCGTGTACATATAAAACATTGATCAGGCAGGGGCCATAGTTCTTCCATAGTTCCAGGTCACCAGTCAACTTTAGCCACCCAAACCCATAGTCCAATATCTTTGTTTCCATACTCTGCAATAGTCCTGCACCAACCGGGGGTTGTCCTTGGGTGCACTTCCATAGTACATACAGGGATAATCGTCGGTTGGTGCCTCAATTCATTAAAAACGCCTAACGGGCGGGCCTCTGCGAGTTGGCTTCGGCTCCTCGTACGCCTTCCAAAGGTCCGGGACACCAGGGTCCCGAGATTTGTCAAAGACATTTAAATAATAATAGTAATAATAATATATTTATCTTGTTGACTTTAATTACTTGATTGTTTTGCCTTTGTGTTGATTTTGAATAAAGAAATTTTAATCGATATCTGACTTTTACTTTTATAAAGTATGCTACAGGATGCCTTAACTTAAAATGTATTTATATAAGCACTCGCCCTAAAAAAATAAGATATGAATATCGAACATTCCAACAGTCGCTATTCAGTCTCACTTCATTGTGAAAATGCATGGTCACCCTACTCTCATACTACTGTTTTTTGTAAATATCTTTTAAAATATGAATGCTGCAGTTATATTCGCCGTATTTATCCAAACTAGGTTACGTTACCCGTCGATTAGTACTTTAACTAAGCTTAAACCTACTTTTAATAACGAGATAAACGCCATTGTATTTTAGGCATATTGCCGTCCGAGCGGCCAACTAAAATCGACTCTAACAAATTATTGAACCTACTTTCTAATATTTTTTTCTGTTTATTCGCTGTAACAAATTAGTAACTAATTGTCCATACACATTAGCCTCTATTAATTTGATATTTATGGTGAAATAACGGTACCTACTCATAACCTGAAAACTAAATATTGCATAACTTTTTGTTTATTTTACGTTTTGACGATTTTATTTTTGTAACAAATTGAACAAATTAAGGCCTTTCTTTTGATGTATCATTCGTCTATCTGCATTATATAGATTCTGTGTAATCACGGGCGATGACTACGGCCAGTGGCGGTTCTAGCGGCCAACTATTCTTTGTCATAGCGTCTTCGTTTTTTTTGTAACAAATTCACGAAAAGAGGTGTGTAAAGTAACAAATTAACACTAATTCCTGGCAAAGTTTCATCAAATTCTATGAGGTGGCCGCGCGGTTGAAACGGACATATGGTTGCATATCACGGTTTGGTGGTCTCTATTCTAAGGTTTGGTGTAGTATTCTGGGGCAATTGTTCCGAAAGGGAGTCTATATTTAAAGCCCAAAAACGGTGCATAAGATCCATTTTTGATCTCAAGGTTACAGATAGTTGCATTCCTTTTTTCAAGAAACACAAACTTCTAACTTCATATACATTCTCGAAGTAGCTATATTCGTTAAAACTAACAAGCATCTATTTCCGGCATTAAGTGATACCAGGAGGCCAATTCTCGCGTTTTCACTCGTTCAAGTCGCATTCGTATTGCCGCTCGACTTCCTATGTCGCTTATAAAATGGTGACATTATCCAGATTCCGGCCAAGTGCGTGTCGGGCCACGCACAACGAAGGGTTCCGTAGTTGGGATAAATTTATCCCAAGAACAAACTTAACATTGTAGTTGAAAAACATGTTTGGTATGGGAATACGTTCCAACTGCAAATGTAAGCTTGTATGCACAATATTGAGTGATTTACCATGTTTTTTTAAGACCATAGACTTATAGGTTTTCCTGTAATCTATGAGTAAAGAACCATTCTCTGTATATTTTTCATAATTTTAGGCCTTGTAGTTTCGGAGATAAGGGGGGGCATATTATGGGCAATATTCATCTATATTCTTATTATTTTAAAGTTTATATAAATGAGATCTTCACAACAAGCCCTTTCATTTGATCTGTCACACGATATAGTTTACAAAACTTTATTTTTTTTCCAATTTGCTCCCGAAAAGTTACCCCCATATTCAAATTTCATTTATTTACGTTACACGTCCGTGTTTGGGTCACAAAAATTCATGTGTGTACCAAATTTCAATTAATTAAATTGGTATATTAGATTCGGAGCAAATCGGCTGTGTCAGACGGACAGACAGACACACGAGTGATCCTATAATAGTTCCGTTTTTTCCTTTTGAGGTACGGAACCCTAAAAATGTTGTCATTATACGTCGCGTGAAGTGATCCATTCCACAAAATGATGCTACGTTTTAAACGATACCGTAGATGTACTTCTTATAGTTTATTAAAAAATACTTTTAAGCGTATATCTATAAGGTTTTGAGCAACATTTTATACGTATGTATTTCATAAACATTTATGAATACCATCATCATTATTGATTTCGGTACTCCATTTTTATTTTATTATTAACATTAAAATAAGTTCTCCTACAACGGAATGCATGGCTGATGCTTAATGTGTCATGTCATTTGTCACGTCAAATTATTAAGGTCATAATTTCTGTTTATTTACATTGATTATCTCTTTATCTCTACATAAATTAAGTAATTAAATAAAAACAGGATGCCTGCCAATGATATTATTTATAAGTGAACTGATGACTACCACAATAAGATCAAGACTTATCAAGATGGAGAAAAAGAAGAAGAAGAGGACGTATGGTTGTCGTAACAAGTGGTGGTACTGCAACAACTAGACCGTCCTGCTGCTCCATCAACGCTGCTGTACCTACGTGTCCCGATTATAATACTTTATAAAGGCCCAAAAGATAGTTGGGAAATCCTAGCGAAAACAAATTTCACGTCGTCACAACACGAATTCAAATTTATTTGTGGTCAAAGTACCGCACTAACATCTTTCGAAATTGATGAATAATTTGGTCGAGAAGGAACATGGTCCAGCGTTTCCTAAGCTCACGGACAGCGTGCGATACAGGACGCCGACTATTCGTGTAAACTTGTGATAATTATAATGTATTGTTTACGTATAGTATTTATTTTAGATATATAAGTTTGTATTGAAAAAAAAAATATAAAAACATTAGAAATCTATATTGTTTGAAATACTTTTTAAATACTGCATCATGTTGGTGGTACAATGATAATAGGTGCGTAGGTATATAATTTTATTCTAGTGACAAAATAACCTTTACATAAATACCTTACAGACTCTGAAAATTCAGTATACACCCAATTATAAACAACAAACGCATATTATTATCACACCACACATGGAAATTTAGTTTTGGTCATTCTTTTCTGTAACATCTCCAGCCGGCCAAAATTCTGGGCAGCGCGTGAACCTAGAGGATGTCAGAATTAAAATCTCGTTCGACTGCATCGTCCTTCCTTCGGCACTGATTAGACCTTAGCTCGTTTTCTATCGATGTCTGTAGATCAAACCGGGAAATGTACAGGAGCAAGGTGGGGCACTGCGGCTCGAAAATCCTCGCTTCCAGGAGCAGTACCGCGTTTGTTGTGGCTGCGTCACGATCAAACCTACTTGCCCTCAACCAGAGTAAAACCCTCCGAGTCCATTTGACTGGTTAAGGAGTCGACAATCTTGAAAAATTATTTTAAAGTGAAACAAATGTTTCGAGCACCATTTTATACGTATCTCATAAACATTTATCAAAAAAATATTCATTATTGATTGCGTAACTCAATTTTTATTTAATTACTGGCTTCTGCCCCCGCCTTTGTCCGCGTAAAATTGGCACAAGCTGTGCCTCCCCTTACTTCGTTTTCGCTTAGCCTTCTTTCTGACTTTTTCTTTTGGCTTGGCTCCTAAGGGTCGAAGCGTGATGTTAATGATGTTCTTCCTCAAGTATTAGACTATCAAATGCAAAAAGCATATTCTCAAATCAGACGGGTAGTTTCAGAGATTAGCGCCTTCAAACAAAAAAAGAAACAAACTCTTCAGCTTTATTAATAGTATAGAAAGATATAGATGAATATTTAAATAAACTCTCCTTTGTATTTGGTACAACGGAATGCATGGCTGATGCTGATTTGTCAATGTCAACAATTTTAGTCACGTCATAATAAAGTAATCAAATAAAACAGAATTTCTGCTAATGATTAAACTGAGTAAACTGATGAATACCGAAATAACATCAAGGTTTATCAAGATGGAGAAGAGGAAACGTGATTGTCGTAAAGACCGGACTGAATCACGGGCTCTCAGAATGCTCTCATAATGGCTCCTGCGTCCTACCGTTCCAACGACGCAGCTGTATCAACGTGTTACGGCTACATTAATCAACAAAGTCTGAAAATATTGTTAATCCTTGCAAAAACCAATTTCCTCCCTGAGGGTCAAGCGGAAGAGTCTCGTCACAACACGAATTTAATTATTTTGGGGTGAAAGTCCTGGACAACGTCTGTCGAGATTCATGAAGACTTTGAGCAAGAGGTGTAATGATCCGGCGATTCCTAAGCTGGCTACTAAACAGCGCGCCACATATATTATGACGCCGACTAATCGTGTAAACTAGTGATTTTATATTATTTAAGTGTAGTATTTTTGATAGTTTGAGTTTCATATTGAAAAACAATTATACATGTTTGAAATCTTTATTGTTTGAAATGCTTTTGAAATTCTACATCATGTTTTTGGACCTGTGGTAATAAAATCATAATAGCTATATTATAATTCAAGTGTGACTTTTGTCACCCTTTACATAAATATATCACAGACTAATTAGACTTGGGTTTATACCACAACAACATAATTATTATCACACAATACTTAGGTTTGGTCATAGTTCCCTGTAACATCTTCATGCAACACCTGCCTGGCAAAATTATGGGCTATGGACGATAGCCTTTTGCAGCGCGGGAACCTCGAGGATGAAGGACTTAAAATTTGTAGTACAGCTCGACTTCATCCACGACAGCTTCAGCAAATCCCTTGCTGCTGCACTGATAAGACCTTGGCTCCTTCTCTCTCAATGTTTGTGGGTAACACCGGGAAATATGCATGAGGATGGTGAGCACTGTAACTCAAAAATCCTCGGTTGCAGGAGTGGTGGTACGGTATTTATTGTGGCTGCCCCGCGATCGCCTTCTCTTGCCGTCAAACAGAGTAAAGCCGTCTTCGTCCATTTGACTGGTTTTAGAAGCCTACCGCTTCTATATCTCAGATGTGTGTCTTATTAATCGACGCCGCACAAGATCCACTGCTTGACAACTTTGACGAAGGCGTGAAGTTTTCTTCGTGTGTTTTTCCTTGGTGTGGCGATCGCAGCGTTTCTGAGATGTTTATGAACTCATGTAACACATTTTGTAAAAAAAACATTTATTATTTTCTTCCACATTGACTAATCATGAATGACACAACAACTGTTTGACGTTGGTACGAAGGTCGACATGACGTCATGAACGTATCGACTGGTCCCGACCACTCTTTGCATGTCGCATGTAAATTATGGCATGTCGCGTGCTTTCCTGCGAGAAATCGTCGAATCGACATGGCGAGAATAGCTCTACTCCATTTTCACGAGCGAAAACATGATTTTCACGAGGGAAAAGTTCGAATCGAGCGACAATAACGAATGTGAGATGCGCGAGAATTGCCTTCCAGGATGCGAACTACTGCCATGAGATCAAAATATCAGAGTCTATTGTGTACTGGTAGATATAACACTGCTTTGTTTAAAAAAAACATAATTGGTATGGCACCTATTATATTTAACAAATTGCCAAATTGTATTAAGGATCAGCCCTTAATAAAATTCAAGAAACTCCTGTCGTCGTTGCTGACAGAGAAATGTTATTACTCTGTTACCGATTTTATAAATGATGAATTGTAATATTTTGCTTCACTTTATCTCATTTATTATGTAAATAATTTTAGACTAAGCTGATCCATGATCTCATTTTGAATTTAAGCACCTAGTTTCTAAATTATCTGTAAGTTAACCACTATATTTTTGTATGCCAACAGGCAGAATGTACTGGGAATATATCCTTAACTAACACCATTATTGTAACACCTGCATTCTATACAAATAAAGAAATTATTATTATTATTATTTTTATTTGTCAACAAATCTCGGGACCATAGGGTCCCGGTCCTTTGGAAGGCGTATGAGGGGCCGAAGCCAACTCGCAGAGGCCCCTTAGTCAATTTTAAATGGAATGAGGAATGAGGCACCAACCGACGATTATCCCTGTATGCACTATGCAAATGCACCCAAGGACAACCCCCGGTTGGTGCAGGACTATTGCAGAAAAATGGAAACAAAAAATATTAGGCTATGGGTTTGGGCGGTTATAGTGGGTTGGTTACCTAAAACTATGGAAGGCCTATGTCCCCTGCCTGATCAATGTTAAGATATACACGGATAAAATGGCAGGGGGTGACTTGCACACTCAATAATGGGCCCCCGAAAACTGTCGCTAGCACATGGTGACGTAGCGACAAGGGGGCAACATGACCTGAGGTGCTTGAGGAGTGGAGAGGTATTCCACGGCTTTCAGAACAATCCCAGAGCCCGGAAGATGGTCAAGATCCCTACGAGCACTTACTGGAATACTTCCTTCCTCCGAGCACGTTTGCTCTTGCGAATCTCCACTCAAGCCGGCCAATTAAGGCAAGAATGAGGTGGGAGATCTGTTCCTCGTCAGTGTCCACTCCAGCCGGCCAATAAAGGCGAGCCAGAGAAGAGGAACAAGACTTCTCCCGGGAGTTAGGGTCCGTGGGGTCGCTACTGCCCAACAGCTCGCCACAAGCTGCCCTGCGGGTTTCTGTATCTCTCTTGGTCTGGCTCCACATCCTAGACCTGTTCCGGCAAAGTAAACTCTACCGGCACAGACCTAGAGTTTGGAGCGCGCAAGCCCCACCACGACGTCAACGTAGAGATACGGCGGTGGGGTTTTATTATTATTATTTTTAGTTTTTAACTATTCTCGGTACTTTGGGGTCCCGGACCTTTGGAAGGCGTACGAGGAGCCGAAGCCAACTCGCAGAGGCCCGTTAGGAGTTTTAATGAAATGAGGCACCAACCGACGATTATCCCTGTATGCACTTGCAAGTGCACCCAAGGACAACCCCCGGTTGGTGCAGGACTATTGCAGAACATAGAAACAAAAAATATTGGGCTATGGGTTTGGGTGGCTATAGTGGGTTGGTTACCTAAAACTATGGAAGGCCTATGTCCCCTGCCTGATCAATGTTAAGATATACACGGATTAAATGGTATGGGGTGACTTGCACACTCAATAATGGGCCCCCGAAAACTGTCGCTAGCACATTGTGACGTAGCGACAAGGGGGCAACATGTCCTGAGGTGCTTGAAGAGTGTAGAGGTATTCCACGGCTTTCAGAACAATCCCAGAGCCCGGAAGATGGTCAAGATCCCTACGAGCACTTACTGGAATACTTCCTTCCTCCGAGCACGTTTGCTCTTGCGAATCTCCACTCAAACCAGCCAATTAAGGCAAGAATGAGGTGGGAGCTCTGTTCCTCGTCAGTGTTCACTCCAGCCGGCCAATAAAGGCAAGCCAGAGATGAGGAACAAGATTTCTCCCGGGAGATAGGGTCCGTGGGGTCGCTACTGCCCAACAGCTCGCCACAAGCTGCCCTGCGGGTTTCTGTATCTCTCTTGGTCTGGCTCCTCATCCTAGACCCGTTCCGGCAAAGTAAACTCTACCGGCACAGACCTAAAGTTTGGAGCGCGCAAGCCCCACCACGACGTCAACGTAGAGATACGGCGGTGGGGTTATTATTATTATTATTATACATATAATAAAATAGTAGCGAAGTCAAAATTGTACGATGAATATTTTTGAAAAAAAAGTTAATGCTACGAGGTCCTGGATCGTGTCGGTTAACACTGTTGTGGAGCAAGATGATGCCACACATTACCCCGTAGAATTTCTGAATTCGCTAACGGCAAGTGGACTTCCGGCGTACATCATTCAGCTGAAGGTCGGTGTCCCGATTATGCTTTTTCGAATCTTAACTCCACTGAAGCTGTGTAATGGAACCCGGCTCAAAGTCGTGTCTTTGAACGTCAAAGAAACGTCATCGAGGCGAAAATTCTAACAGGTTGTAGCGTTGGCGAGACAGTGTTTACACCGCGTATACCACTAATTCCCCACAGTAACCCCTCCCGGTTTCTGCACTTCCCTGTGGGTATTGCTTTGCGATTATCATCAACAAGTCACAGGGGCAGACACTGAAGGCTGCGGGGACCTCAGGACAAACTGCTTCTCACACGGACTACTGTACGTCGCTTACTCCCGCCACACCAATCCTGACTCTCTGTATATTTTGGCTGTTGAGTACAAAACTACAAACGTACGTAGTATACAGGGAAGTTTTATAAAAATGTGGCTGTTATTGTAGTATATTGTGGTGTATTACGACTTCGACGTGAACGAAGTCGCGGGCAGAAGCTAGTATTATAATACCGCATGACTTTTTTTACCGTCTCGAAAAAAATAGGGTATAATAGGTGAACGGAGTAGAAGCCTATGGCATAGAAATTTTAATGTTTTAATTTTTTTCAATAAAAAAAATACGTGTGGCACTCGAGGACTGCCGCGGTAAAGCTATTGCATAGCATATATTCAAAAATAAGAAGATAATATTGATGATTTAAAATATTTTAAAAAAAAAATACCCCTATACCCCCCCCCTAAATCGCAGAATTTACACAACCGTCAATGACGTCTGCCCTCACGCGTCTGCCCGCGTTCGGGTCGCGCACTCGGCGATCGCGCGTCATTGTCTAACCCGCCCCTCCACCCTCGTTCTGCGCGCCCGCCGTCGACTCATCGCAGGTCATTCTTATCGTTCTAACTTTTAAAATATTAGTCCAAATTACTTAGTGTAAAAGACAAATTTTATCTACATTAAATACCGAAAGCGATGAAGGTATTTATTTTGATACGAATTAACTAAATACTCTAAAATATGCAACTTAAAAAAAGTATTCAATTTAAATGTATTTATAGCTCACTATTTTGGCTATAATGGCTTCCACATAAAAGGTAGATATATGCTGTCGCGGACTTTTATTTAGAACTCTTTAAGACAAACAACCCCACAATACATTCTTTTCATGTAACTCCAGCGGTTTAGGCAGCGCACGCAAAGATAGATCTCAGAGGGCAGGATTTTTTCCGACTTACTGGATACTTATCGTTATATTATGGCTAAATCACATAAAATCTTTATAAATTGTAGCCTATGTGTTATTCTGATATATAAGCCACATTACTGTAAAGTTTCATTAAAATCCGTTCGGTAGTTTTTGCGTGAAAGAGTAACAAACATCCATCCATCCATCCTCACAAACTTTCGCGTCAGGTTTTTTTTTCGTTACGGAATTTCTACATTCGGTCGCCGCGCTCAGAGTCTCCGATAAAAGCTATGCAATAGCTTAAAAAAAGTTCCAAATATCCTTAAAAAAACATGAAAACCATCCATCATATATCATGATAAATTCCGCGCATCTAGCGTATGAGGGTAGGGTTCTTTTTTATTTTCTATTTTTAATGTTCTGGAATGAAAAGTTCACTTAGTTGCTTGGTATTTATCGATAAATCAATTTCATACTAGGTTATTGAAAAAAATTAAAACATTAAATTTCTATGCCATAGGCTTCTACTCCGTTCACCTATTATACCCTATTTTTTTCGAGACGGTAAAAAAAGTCATGCGGTATATGTAAAAATATACGCGTATATGTATTTGCTTAATGCATCTCTATTGATATTTGGCAAGTTCCATACTCGGGCATCGTAAATATGACACGTCGAGAGCTTTAGAATGAGATTGTTACAAAGAGTCCACTCAGGGTATGCGAGTGACAGAGATAAAACTCTACAAAGCAGGATTTCTTCAAACTTACTTTAGTGTAAGGTAGTGGTGGCCTAGTCGCATATTGGGTTCGAACCTAAGCAAGCACGTTACGTTGCGTAAATTATATCATCACCACAGCTCTCAAAACGGTGAAAGAAAACATCGTGAGGAAACCGGTATTTCCTAGACCTATAAAAAATTCTAAGACATGTGTAACATCCACCAACCCGCACTGGGCCCGCGTGGTGCTTTACGGCCCACTTGCTCTCACAGAAAGAGGAGGCCTGTGTCCCAGCAGGAACATTATAGGCGTATTATACTTATGCTGTAGTTCAGTAGCGGAATTTTTTCAACTAGTTAGGATAAAAAATAGGTACCTGTGCGAAGCGCAGCCTGGATAAGAACTATGAAGGATCAGCAAGTCAGATTCCAAGGGCAGGATGTAATATGGCTTCGAGTCTTTCGAATGGTCCTTACTAATCGGGCCTTCCTGTAAGACTGTAACGCCTGAACTAATTTTAGACCCTCGGCACGCCTGAAATCGTGGGAATACGAGTCTTTGGAGCTATCTGGAGTATAGGTAGCAGCATGCTTCCTTGCATAAACAACAATTATCAGTTAGTTATTGTATTCCCGGTTCGGAAAGTGTTATCAGGTTTTTCCATCTGGAATTTCTCGGTAGCAGCCCGGAGTCTGGATTCGTGCCCGGTTGATGCCAATAGACTCTCCGCCTATTATATGGGACTTAAACATAACTGGCGAAAAAGTGGGTGTACCATAAGTGCACCTCTACCTTACTCTTCAAGGAATACAGGCGTGATGGTATGTTATTCTTGAGTAGTACCACAACAATAGACAAAATGACAGATAAACAATAATAATCTGTCATTTTGTCTATTCTTCCGTCGACAAAACCCGTTTCTATTGTGGTAATGCTGGTAGTACTTAGGTACGTAATTTTCGCAAAAAGACATGATTTAAAAAAAGAACACAAAGGCCTTCAATATCAGACCATTTAATTCGATCCTCGGCTACTCTCATGAAAATACTACTACCAGTCACCCTGCAAAGGTCGTGTCTCCTCCTCACATTTGCTGATTATGGTCACTACTCCAGAACTCGTCAACCCCAACGGTAATCGAAAAACTCACCTGTATAATAAAAATCTTGGGTTTGGACACGAGTGTAGTCTTGTTGACGTTATCAACCTTGAATTGATTGATGACGTCAATCTCGCTGTAAGGCTGATCTGCGGCCCGCAGCTCGCCGTTGTCGGAGCCGTGTGTTAATATGGCAACAGCCACACATCCGTAGTCCGTGAAGTCACGTTTGCTGACTGAAAAGGCACGAATAGTTACGTTACTATCTGATCTATTAAAAAGATTATTTACTACTTTAGGGGTATGAGGAGCAGGGTGTAAAGTTCACTCATCCACCATAGAAAAGGGAGGATCCTCCGACCAGACGGGTGTCGTGTCTGGCGGGCAACTACCCAGAGGTTGAAGTCGGGAGCTTGTATATATGTCCACCGCGCGGTAAACTCTAATTGCGCGATGCAGGATTTGAGTGACGTAAGGATGTTGTGTGACGTCGGATCTTTGTTGCGTAGTTCGCATGTGTCGATGTAGATGCCGCCACACTACCACCCAGGTGTTACAATGACCCGTACCCTATTTGCGAAATACACGATCAGTCAGAATCTGAATAGTTTTGAAACAAATTGCTAATACTAATCCATTGCTTACTAAGATCGAAAAAAAAATCTGCCTAGCAACGTAAATAACGCAATGAATGTTGTTGAACTGTTAAAATTAAACAGATTAGTCGTAATCATTTACGAAAATATGTTCCTTAATGAGATAGCTGGACAGCATCCTAACTGTTTGCATCAACGACCGCTAATAAGATACAGACGCTTGGTTGATTTTGGTACCACGGTTCTAATTAGCTGTTAATGTAATAACAGATTTAAAAAGTATTATTAAGATAAAGTTTCTAACAATGGACTAATTTAAACTCCTCGTCCAAGAAAAGCTTATTTTTATTTCACATAGAGTAGCTTTTTTCAGGAAATCAAACTCAAAACTCAAACTCAAAGCATTTATTTCAAATAAACCAATTACAGGCACTTTTGAATTGTCAAGGGGTCGGTCAGTCAGAAAGATGAAGCTAGATGCCCATTCTAAAGCGTAGTAGGTACCTATGGAGAAGAACGGGCAAGAAACTCCACGGACACTCTTTTAAATCATGATATGGTTACAATTACTCTAGCTAGGGACAGATTGCAGTTCTAGTCCCATATCGTGCGCAGTTTCCTAGGTCTTTTGCTTTATCATCATTAGATAGCATAAGAATAATCAGCCTATAATGTTCCCACTGCTGGGACTCAGGCCTCCTCTCTGTGAGAGGGAGTGGGCTGTAATCAACCACGCGGGCCCAGTGCGGGTAAAGAATATAATTATAACAATATAACAATGGATAATAATTACTGGATGGATTTACTTACCTGGATCTGTCGATTTTATTACATTAGTTTTCCATCTTCCCTACGGCACCACCCTCTCATCTCCACGCACATACGTACCGTATACTCCACACTTCCCACATAATTTATGCACATAACACGCCACGACACCCCCACACAACATACATACATACATCACCAACCACCAACATACACTAACATACACATCAGCAGTGCTATTCTGTAACCATCTCACCGTGAAAACTTAAGTGAAGTGAGCGTGTAGTGAGCTGTCATTCCACAGGGATTGACACTATTGACAGCTCACTTCACCTAAGTTTTCACGGTGAGATGTTTACAGAATAGCATGGCTGTACTTACACTTACACACGTTTTCTTTTCACTAGTACATAACCTTATTTTTGACAATTATATCTCATTCTAAATTTACTTGTATGCTCACAATAATCGCTCGACCTTTTAATGTAACGCGAAGACACTGCCGCCCAAGATACAGGATTTTCCTAGTTTGGGGGGCAGGGTATTACCCTCATTAGAATTTTGACCTCATTACCTACCTTTTGTATAACACCATTCTATATAGCTATTTATTGTCAAAGTTTGTTTTTTTTTAAATTTATTATTGTTATTATAATATATATAAATTATACAGGGTGTAAAAAAACCCATCTTAAAGCTGTTATACGCATTCTGTAAATCAAACTAGGTAACATTTAGCAAAAATTATTGCTGGGAAATGAAATTATATTTTTGTGTGAAAAATCGCAGCTTGTAAAGTATCAAAGTTACGTTATAATATTGTAAACTTGTTTTAGTGAAAAAAAGTTTTAAAAGTTGGAACTTTGATGTTCAATATCTCCGTGACCAGACGGTTCCCAGATATCACAATAAAGGGACTATAAGTGGATCTCGGCTTCGTTGAGCTTCTTTTTACACCCCCAATTATATCGTATTTGGTAAAGGAATTACTTACACTCTTCAAGCTCCTCAAAAATCTCATGTTTCCTCAAATCGTTGTGTGGTGTCACTTCAAAACCTAAATTCTCGAAGGTCATCGTTAAAGCGTCTACGTCTTTCTCTGTGCCAAGCCTGGGTTCGTGGCCATCAATTATATAGTGATTAAAAATAACCAGTGCGTGTTTGTCAAACGACTCTAGTTCATATGTCGTCACATCCTTGAGTAGAGCTCTGGCGTTGACCAAAGAACTCTCTGGTGGCTCCGGTTTTTCTAGGATCTGTTCTTTATCACGTTCGAAATTGGAATGTGTTGGGGGGGTTGGGGGTTGGGGTACGTTCATTAAATTTCGAAATACCATCGCGTCTAAAGCCGGCCGGTTTTTATTGTGAAAAACTTTATCATCCACATTATCTCGTAAAATAACAGCGTCTTGACTAGAACCTTCTTCTGTATCGTCAGCAGCACTATTATCATCCGTTATGATGGCATCATCTACTGATTCTAAAGTCCCCACGTCGCTATTGGAATCACCAGGGATGCGTAGTTTGTTCATTTTTTCGGTTAGTTTTCGATATTGCAGTCCTGTGCTATCCATTTCAGATCTCACAGTTTTATCCTTTTCACACGTTAAACGTACACAACCTATCAATTCGATGTATTTGACAATTTGTGCTACATTAGCAGCGATGTTATCTTTTCTGTCCTATTGCAATTTTAATCTTATCAAGCCGATAGTCACCTATCGACAACGATGACTTATGTGATGACATCATACACCATAAACGTCACGTTTGTGAAAATGCGTTATTTACACCAATCGATAGGAAATTGCATGCGGCGTCTACTGGTAAAACCCCTTTTTTTATGTTCAAAAAACATAGAAAGTTAAAACCTATTAAAATGCAATTATTTGCAAAAAGTCTACTTAAGAAAACGACTAACTTTTTTTAAATATCATTCAAGTAAAACCGCGGTTTAAGAATAATAATAATTTATTTGTGAAACATAGGTAACATACAAAGATCTTAAAAAATCAGGTAGCTATGTTTTGCCAATAGTGACATACAATTTATTAGAATATAAGCACTTGTATATGTACTTGAGTATCCAATTGTATTAACGCATGCATGCAAATTAAATTTTATTGCAATTCAAAGTTAATTCATTTCATGTAAAAGTTTCAATTCAATTCAAAAGATTTGTATAAAATGTATGTCAGGATTATATAATTACGGAGATTTATCATTAAGAAACTCATCTAGGGAGTAATAAGATCTTTCAAGCAGTAACCCGTTGAGTGTTTTTTTTTAATTTTCCTTTGTTTTAAACGGTTGCTTTTGCAAGTTATTTTTCTAGTAGAAAGGTGGTACCTAAATATGGGTTTCTGCCCTGAAGCATAATATAATTTTTTCAGCCGCATGTTTTAAAGTGTAAATTAATCAGAAAATAGTTTTGGAGATAAAAAAAGCTTTTTATACCATTCTCCCTCTAAAAAGCTTATTTGCACTTTTAATCACTATTTTGGTGTTTGAATTTAGAACACATCAATATTTTTCGAAAACATATTTGATACAGGGGGAAATAAATATCGCTTTACAAGTTGATTATTATTAGTAATAATAAGAAAATTACTCTTAATTTTAGTAATTGTTCCAATTTTAACGAGCATTTTAATTAATTCAACCTTCCTGTTTTCTTCATTAAATGTCTATTTTCGCTTAAATCTTTCTTTTTCTCGTAGTCATGGTATAAAGTATAGTATGCAACTCTTGAATAAAGCGGATTTATATCGAGGGCCATGAATTACTCGCGTCGCTCAGGTCGTTATTCAGTCGTTAGAATCCTTCACTTGCTCGTGATTCATCTATGGCCCTCGCTTTAAATCCGTCCTTTATTCAGTAATTGCATAATATACTATTATGTATGTCCATCGATAATAATTCGTCAGTTGTGAACCGATTTTGAAATAGTGTTGTTCATTCACAAATATTTATTAAATTATTATATTCATTAAAATTTCCTTTTTATTTGATTGTTCTGATATTTGATAACTACGGAAGTGTATTTCGTTCGAAAATGTGCGGTTCTATGTATCTAGAATAGATTCGAGATGACAAAGTTTGATTTCTTTCCTTCCTGAATCTAAAAGTAGGTAGCCTGTTTTTATGAAGAAGTTAAAAGTACCCACTCTGCTATTTCACAACAACAATATTTTTGACGTCACATAATTAACTGCTTAGCCTTTTTCCAACTTCATCGCTATGTTGGGGTCGGCTTCTGAATAGATACAAGTGCAGCCGGTCGATTCTGTAAAAATATCACCGTGAAACTTAGGTGAAGTGAGCCTGAAGTGAGCTGTCAATAGTGTAAATCCCTAGCATCCTGCCGGTCGATTTGTGACAGTGACAGCTCACTCCACGCTCACTTCACCTAAGTTTCACGTTGATATTTTTACAGAATCGACCGACTGTACAATAGTACTAGTATTGATTCAACTAGCTTTTGTTAAATTGTGACAAGATTCGCCACTCATGAATGCTATATTAGCTACACCCCAACCAACGTTGTTGCTACTGTTTACATATGAAAGATAATGTTCTGAACGATGTGCAAAAATGTTCAATGACAACCGAAATTAATTGGCCGTGTCCAAGGTATTTTTGATGCAAATTGCAATATGGCTTCATTTTAAAACAATCGTTACTCCACACATTTTGCTGAACCATTTTGAACTCTATCTCAAAGAGAAAGGAGTGTTGTCATTGTAGTTATTTTAATCAGTGTGAGTCAGTGCATACAAAGTGGGCATCAGGTGAGATGCATCAGGATTTGGGGCTTTCATAATATAATCTGTTTACAATGTATTAACTGTTCTGTGCTAATCTTGGAATTTAAAGCATTTTGACGACATATTTACTGTGCAAACATTGTGTTTACTTAACTTCTGATATTAATAACAGCTTACATGTGCATCTGTGGACATTTACGGATTTACAGTCATAAGAGGGTCGGCTATGGCAGATCGTGTTGTGGGTTTTGGAGTTTTGGATAAGTTTATATATAAAAACTTAAAGTAATAGCCACGTAAAAGCTGGGTAGCTGAAGAGTTTTACTAGTCAGTGACAAAATCGGTTTGAGGATAAACTTTGTAGATTATTGTAAAAAAAAATGAATATAACTGAAAACGTGCAAAAAGCACTGCCGTATTTTGATTTGCCGATTATTTTGGAACCTATCTCCACTGAAGTGTATTTTTCCTTGTATTAGTTCCTGCAAAGGAACTGCTTAAGGAACTAGTGAGCACAAAGGATATTATTTGGGACGAAAATTTCCACTTCAATTAATCACACAATAGATTTTTGTATGAAACACATACTTTACGGTATGAAGACTAAGTATCGCACTCCAGAAATAAATGTATTGACAAAAACATACTGTTTGCTTTCTGGCTAATCATAGACCATTTTGAAGAAACTAGTGCAGTTACAGTTTTCTCCAAAAACAAACAACCTGTACAGTTTTAACGAAAGTACTTGTGGTTGCTTACGGGTACTTGTTGGCAAACCTACACTGTCCCAAATGTGTGTCCTAATTTATTTATTTATGAATCCTCCAACTGGAACGCCATACAGCAGTTATCTACACCAAGGGAGAAAAAAATTACTTTATGTGCTGCTTTCCATCCATCCTGTGCGCGGTGGACATTGAATCACGATGGATCACGCACGCTCACGCAGCGTGCGACACTTCTCCTTAGTTCCTTAACTCAATCCTTATTGCGCATATTCTTTTCGATTTTTTGTTTTTTTTTTTGTCTTTTGAAACCAATTTTTGCTGATTGTCCTTTGCATGATAGCGACCCGATTGTTTGAAAACATTTTAAAAGACAAATATTTTTAAAAGAGTAACCGTGGAGTTTCTTGCCGGCTTTTTTCCATAGGAAACGGTCAGTTGGAACCGTGCGCCTAGCTTCTGAACTTCTGACGTTTCATAAGTGCCCATGTAGGTTTACGTGAAATAAAATATTTTGAAATTGAAAAAATTCGATGCATCACAAAGCAACAACGTCATACTAATTCACGCACACATTTTTGTTTGTTGATGTCATAATCTGCGGAATATCGGCGCCATCTTGACTTAGATATATTATTAGCACGGCTACTTAGTCCTTATGATTGTGTGCACTGCGGTATTGGTAAACAGGTTTTATGACTGCATTGTGGGTATATGTCACACGGTATTTGTGAAGTCAGGATTTTGATCAAATTGCGAGGAGGTTATACACTTTATATCAGCGGGGTAAATGCGTAGCACACATAAAATGACAGTTGATCGCAGATCGCAATAGGTTTCATTCTGACAGTTGAATTGAAGTGCGATCAACCACCCCGCTGGTATAAAGTGTATAACCTCCTCGCAATTGTTTTGAAGTTTCTTAACTCACTGAACTATGATGATACTGAAAAAATACAGAAAATTACTAGTTAATAAAAATGAAATCACCAATGCATAACACATACATAACACATTTCACGTCACTTCACACACACCGTATACATTCTATAGATTTTTAAATGGTAAGCGGAATCATTTTTTAAAAATAGTAAGGGTGGAGTTTCTTGCCCATTCTTCTCTATACGAAATCTACCTTTTGGAAGGGGCGACTAGAATCAATTAAATTTTTTGTAAACTTTGACGTTCAAAAGTGCCTTACAAGGGCCTATTGAAATAAATGATTTGACTTTGATTTTGACATTATGACCTACTTTTAACTTAATTTTAACTTTATATTTACTTTGCAACTGGTTTTAATAAATAACACACATACAATAAAAAGTACCTACAAGCAAACACTATGTAAAAAAACTTAGCATCTGAATATTTTGCTTATACTACGTCAACTTTAACATCTACCTACAATTTTACAAAAATCAAGCTCACTATTTTATGTTTTTATTTTAATTTTTATTACCTACCTTAATTTAACTTCTGTTGTACTTTGCTTTGTTGCTTGGTTATTAATAATAAAACATTCTTTTTTTTTGCTACGAAAATAATTATTTTGTCACAAGTCTGCTAATAAGAGTACATTTACTGAGAACGAGGAAAACTGTTCTACCGTAATACAGTACTAGTACGGGGAACAGAGTGAATCAGTTCCGTTCTGACAACTATAATAAGTACCTACCGATACATATCAAACAAAAAACTTACCTACCTTTAGGCCGCTTGTACTCACGTTTTATCCATCGGACCACGGGCCGTGTTTTTCATTTATTTATATGAGTTGGCCACCGGTCCGATGCATGTACACACATTCATTATAAACAATACACCACCGCGAATCCGGTAAAAAAAACGTTCCCTTGTCCGGTGAAAAAGACGAAAAAGTTACAAATAAGCAGTTAGGCCGCTTGTATACGACAAGCGGCCTTTTTTTTTTTTTTTTTTTTTGAGGATGGGAAATTATCAAATAACTTCTCCCGCTCTGGATGGAGCGGGAGGGCGTGTCAGACTTTTACTGACTAAAACCCACCCGTGTTCCTTCCGTTGCCTGTGTGCCGAGGTCGCGATATCCCTTTCAGACAAACGGCAGGCATTGGCCCTTCCGGACCCCGTCAGTTGGTGCTGACATCTCTTTGAGGCGCGCGTGGAACACAACGCGCCGTCGACCCGGGACGACAAGCGGCCTAACTGCTTATTTGTAACTTTCTTGAATTGTGCAAGGTTGATACATTGATTTGGCAAAGATTTTTTTTAATTTTTTTTTTATATCCTTCATATCTCTCGGATTATGACTCAAAGTGTGTTACGCCATTAGGGTACTGCCAACATCAAAGGGTGCACCGTGAATACTCTTGGGCATGCGTTTCTGCTTTTCTTCCACTAGTTTGGTCGACGTTTTGGTGATTCAAGCAACACCCTTAACAGAATGATGAAATCAAGAATTGATTATTCAAATCTACAGTTTGAGATTTATTTAAAATTGTTTTTTTGGCAATCTAGATTAATTCAGATGAGTACTTAAGAAATGAGTACGAGGAAGTCTGAAAGTGACACCGGTGACTGAAAAGTTGTGCGGAAATCGGTTGTCATGGTATGGGCATGTGATGCGGAGGAATGAGGAAACTGTCTTGATTAAAGTTTTGAGTATGAATGTCGATGGCTATAAGAGTAGGGGAAGACCAAAGAAACGATGGATGGACTGTGTGAAAGATGATATGGGTAGAAAGGGGGGTGACTACCGAGATGACGACTGATAGAGAAGTATGGAAGAAAGGGACACGTTGCGCCGACCACAAATATTTCTTTCTTTCTTTTCTTGAGAATGATGATGAGTACCTACTTAAACTTATCATCATTCAACCAAAAGATATCCATTGCTGGACATCCCGTCGTTATAGGACAGCCATCCAGGATTTCTCGTCCTATCTGGCAACCAACAGATTTCTCAACCTGTAAATTCTCTTCATTAAAACTCTTGAGATGTCTGGTTCCACCTATAAACTTATAATGCAAATATTTATGAAACGTGTCCGCGAATTCGTTTGTTCCATTTAAGAGGCATCTGCATGGTTTACCCTACCTTTTTGAAGTTGTGTACCTACTTTATTTATGTCGTTGTTTGGCAAACAGTCGAAAACACGTTAAACCGTTCGTCTCGGCTATCATTCGTAGATCCTCTTCTTCCGACCAACGGGTAATCGCTCCGTTTAAACTATTGGTATTCAGCTGCATGCGGTTAGACTGGAAGCCAATCCCAACATAGTAAGAAAAAGGCAGGCAGATAACAATGATGAACATGGTTTGCACACAGTTTTAGAGAATATTAGTTTTTAATCAGTACCGATAGCCCATCTACGAGTTTTCCTGGCTGCGCCACAGCACCCGGTTCCCCACCTTCCTCATCCAGTTCTAGCCCCCTTTTTAAGGTCGTCATTTCTAACGTCTAGCTGGGGAGCTTCGTCTGCTACTACAGCCATCGGTCTTTCGTCAGACATGCCTAGTCATTCAAGGCGTCGGTCCACTGCAGACCATGGCTAAGCTACGCACGTGTACTTAGCTTCGCTTTGTATAAAAATGTAGGCGGGATCGTCCACTGTTCGTGACTGTACCTTCCCAGTACCACGTGTTTTTGCACATGTCTGTACAAAGTTCTTCATTCATTCAACATAACAATATTTCTAAATAAATTCTTGAAATAAGTACCCAAAGCAAATAATAGAAACACGATAATATAAATTAATTTTAATTAATTCTGAGAGTTCCGAGTCATACCGAGTTTAGACCAATAACAGCTAGACTGCGTGACGACATTTTGATGTAATTAGTCATAATAATAGACGGTGTCGGGTATGCCACCGTCCGGGTGAGTCCATTAGGCATAATTACTAAGTTAAGGAGCTGAGGTATTATGAACTCTTAAGCCAACAAGCAGGAATTGGCAGAAGTAAAATCTCAATTCAAAGAAACCGTTTAGATTTATGTTTAGCACAAGGTACGGGCTTAAAGATAGTATAAGTAATAATATTATTCTCAGAACGTTTATGTCAGGATCATAAAAGCGTCAGATAAATCTGATATTAATAGCGTAAATAGAAAGGAACAGTTATGCCTATTGAATTGAAAACTTACGCGCTGTTGTTTGAAGCTGCCCCGCAGTGGTTTGGTTTGGTGGTTGATTTGGTTTGGTGGTTGGTTGGGTTTGGTTTGGTGGTTGGTTGGGTTTGGTGGTTGGTTGGATTTGGTTTGGTGGTTGGTTTTGTTTGGTGGTTGGTTAGGTTTGGTTTGATGGTTGGTTTGGTTTGATGCAGTGGCGTAACTACAGGGTGGCAAGTCGGCAAAATGCCACGGGCCCCCAGCCGGAAGGGGCCCCCGGTCAGAGGAGAATCCCAACTCCCAACATTTATTATTTATTATGCATGTTTAGTAATAAAAAGTTTTGTCTTTGATTTATTTTTGTTACCTACTTAGTTGCATACACAAGTAAAAAAATGTATTAAAAATTCAAAGTATTTGTAAAAAAAAAGTTGTATTTTATACTTAAACTACAATTTTATTGTGATTTCAGACTGAAATTTTCAGTTCAATATGTACAGTCAGCATCTAATTGATATAGGCACATAGAGTAGTCAAAATGATGTGAAAAAGAAAAAGCAATTTGATATACGCAGTCCGAATCATCATATTGTTGTAAGCACACAAGGTGTTCAAAATATCTTCCCAAGTGATTGTTTCATATTTATCATCAATTAGATGCTGACTGTACTTTAAATTAGGTACTTTTAATTTAAAGTGAATTATTAGAAAATCAATTACCTAAGTATAATTATAAAGTTTGTATGTACCTACTTAACGTAGTGATTTATTATTGTACTCTTACAAGTAAAAGTGTATAAATAAGCATTATAAAAAAATATTATTATTGTTGTTTCAGCTTCTTTATATTGGGGGAGGGGGGGGCCCATCCGATGAATTTGCCATGGGCCTCAAACGATATAGTTACGCCACTGGTTTGATGGTTGGTTTGGTTTAGTAGTTACCTTGTTTAAACTCAAGAATGTATATGTATGTATGTGTGTGTGCGCCTTTTTTTTTTTTTTTTGTTCCTCTCAAATAGAGCACCTGCCATCTAATCTCTTCACCACCCTTGGTTGACTGGTAGAGAATGCCTAAGGCATTAAGTCTGCCTTTGTAATTTTTTGAGTGTGAAAAGTTTAAATAAATAAATAAATGTAGCAGAGTTTCGGCACATAACTTACTCACGTATATTCACAACATCCAGTGAAAGTAGATCGTTGGAGTAGTGTAGCAAACCCTAGTTTGACCTTCAGGTCATCAGCGATTTATGATTAGCTCCGGTGCCATAGCCTGACAGTTAGTTTCTATCAAAAGGTCAACCGAGGTCAACTTGCTATTAGGTATCCTTCCTATCAAGATTATTATGAAAGGAAATTAGTTGTTTGCTTTGACAATGTCATCTTCTGATTCATATGGTGGTCATACATAATAATCAATCTATCCAGCCTTTCCCCAACTATGTTGGGGTCGGCTTCCAGTTTAACCGGATGCAGCTGAATACCAGTATTTTACATGGAGCGACTGCCTATCTGACCTCCACAACCCAGTTACTGCAGGGTAATACGATACCCCTTGGTAGACTGGTTGTCAGTCTTTCGGGCTTCTGACGACCTGTATCGACTGTCCAAGATCCACGAATGACAGCCGGGACCAACAGTGCAACTAATAAAGAGTAGGTAGGTATTTAATTTTTCTTAAAAATCTTATGTTCGCTCATTGACAGCAGGAGCGGATCCAGACCTCAAAAAAGGTTGTGGTCACGCTCAAATCAAAATCAAATCAAATAATTCGTTTGCAGGTATACAAAAAAGATCGTGAAGAATGAATTAACAAAATTTAAACGTCTATAATAATGGGTCATCTAGAAAATCATTAATGGAGTAATAATATTTTTCTACTAAAAAACTTCTTATTTCGGGGCCCGAATTATGAATGAATGACAACACGATTTGACAGCTGTCCTTACTCCCGATACGTATTTTCTCGGGCGAATTTAATTAAATTTGACACTTGACAGATCAACTAATTTCGGACGGGCCCGTATCTTCGTTGACGGACTTAGAGAGTAGACCACTAAGAACGGAATTGACGTAAGCTACTGCTGACGTCAATTCCGTTCCTAAGCTATAAACGCCTTATAAGAACTGGCGCCGTAAAGTCTGATTGCGTCAACCGAAAAAAAAAACACGTTAACTCACACTTGACCGGTTTCAAAACGAACCGATTAAAATTCCGATGCTGCAAACGTTTATTTTCAGTTTCTAAATATAATCCTTAGCTCAGAGATGAGGTATCCGTTTAAAGGTGAAATTAATTTTGACGAATGGTATCATGCAGCAAATGGCGATTATTAATTTTCTATTTTTAGACAGTTATTTTTTATTGTCTTAACCATTGAGTCCTAACGGTTAGTGTAAAGTAAAAAGTTTATTGCCACAAATGAGAGCATTCACAAGAATTTTGTTCATAGATATTTGGTTCATATAAATTTATTTTTACTTAAGGCGACACTAACCGACGTTTAATGATTTTATACTGAAGATCACGTCTAAACGAGTAGTGTTAATGATTTGGAAAAAATATATGTTAAATAAGAGTACTTTCTTAATATCATAATGTGTGAATTTTTATATTACATAGTGTAATTAATTTGTAAAGTTATATCTAACCCGGATAAAAAACTGAGAATCACGCAAAAACTATCAAGCGTATTTCAATAAAACCATCACTATTTTAAAGAAAATTTTATTATTTATATTTTAGTATACATATTTTATTAAAATACCTTTTATTTTATGTGTAATAAACTAATAATGCGTCTAATTTGGGACAGCGGTCCTTGATGGGCGAGTCCTATTACTGGCTGGACATACGACGCGTTGCGTGAGCTCAGCACAGAACACGCAAGCTCCACTGCGGGCCACTGGGATATATCTGCGTCTTAAGGTACTGAAACTGATATCCAAACTAAGCCAGGGCTGGTATTTTGGGAGTAAGCCCTCAAACGTGGAGCATTACAAGGAAATCGTGTCAACGTGAGCAACGTGGTTAACAGTTTCAAGTGTTTTTCCTAGGATTAGTCTTTATTTGAAAGAAAGAAAGAAAGAAAGAAAAAGTATTTATTGAGACTCGCACAGGAAACTATTTAACTATTTTTTATTAGTTATTTTATTTGGGACTTTGGGCGAGTCTAAAGTCCAGCTGTGTGATGTGATTAAGAGATTACCATTGACTGCGATAGAAAGAAAAGAGGGTGATAATTATAAGTATGTGAAAAGATTATTATTTAACTTTTACTTGTTGTAGGTAATTGATTTGAGGTTTGCTTTTTTACTCTCAGCAGTTTTGACTATTCGAATAGAAGATCTTAAAGATTTTATTACAATTTCCAATTTAACTACTTATAGAAATCGTACAAAGTTTTATGAATCCGATTCATGAATTATGGAGGTGGCTGGTGCCAAATTGCTAACAGTAGAATTAAATTTTAATAGTAATAAATTAGACCCAGTGAAATGCGTGTCGAACCGAGCGTTAAGCATGGTTCTGTAGCCATTATTTTCTGCTAGCATTCAATGTTAGTATAGTTTGCTCATCTTTTATGAAGCCGAACGTTTCTGTGTCAAACATAGAAATCAGAGTAAGTTCATAAAGAAACGAAAAAAAAAATCGGTGGGCGTAAAAAGCTCTTTGGTTAAATTTAAAAAACATTGCACATCTCTTACTAGTATGTAGTTATCTGTGGCGTTTTCTTTATTAGTGATCGAAGTTGTGAAAAGACGCAAACTGAGGCGTGTATGCTCGAACGAACAAAACATGATGAATCGACCACGTAAATTAGCAAAGCGAACACGAACATCATGAGAACTTGTGTTCACGCTTAACCGCCCCGCCCTCTTTAGTGGCAATGGATTCGCCAATGTTCGCAATATTGCATCTAGTGGTGGGTCGTTGTCGAATTTTTGACGGACGAAACGCAACCGTTTTACCGACGACGAAAACGGTTGCAGAAAATGGTCATCGTTGCAACTGGTTTGAAGCCGGCTTATAGGACGAAACTTGGAATGGTTTCGTCGCATCACGAACGACAGCATTGACGACTAGTAATACATTTACGACTCTATTCCATTGACTAAAAGTTCACTTTTTATTGTACGGACTGTTTTGTAAACGAACGCGGAACGTTGGACGACGACGCGACGAGTGTGATAGGGCCAGGCCACAACAGTGCGTTGCAGCGTCGCATCGCAAAAACAACATTGCACAGCTATGCGATCAGCTTTGTGATTTTTGCGATGCGACGCCGCAACGCACTGTTGTGGCCTGGCCCAGGCCACAACAGTGCGTTGTGGCGTCGCATCGCAAAAACAACATTGCACAGCTATGCGATCAGCTTTGTGATTTTTGCGATGCGACGCCGCAACGCACTGTTGTGGCCTGGCCCATAGATAGTTGAATCATTGCGTTCTCGAATGTAGTCGTAGTAATTCGAAGACTGGTTTGTGCAACGAAGACTGTTTGAACCTAGGACGTAAAACGGTTTCATCGTCGCAGAACACAAAACAGTTTTTGTAAACGGTTCGTCGTCGCAACGCCCACTCCTAATTGCATCATTTCATAATAATTTCTCCGAACATCTTCCCCACCGAACAACGAAATTAGATCACCACGATCGTTTTTGACGAACACAGTGTTTGATGTTCATTAGCGGTACGTAGGTACATGTGAACGAAGTGTTCGATGTTCGTGTTCACCATATTCTTGATCGTTTGTGCGTACACGCCTTAAGAAAGCCGGTCGATTCTGTATAAATATTACCTATCACCGTGAAACTTAGGTGAAGTGAGCGTGAAGTGAGCTGTCAATAGTGTTAATCCCTAGCATCCTGCCGGTCGATTTGTGACAGTGACAGCTCACTTCACCTAAGTTTCATGTTGATATTTTTACAGAATCGACCGACAGTTGTGGGTAAGACTCATGAGGTGTTTTCCGCCACGCTACGAGTGGAGGGGTTTATCAGACTAAACCACAGTGGTGTTCTTCCAATTACCTCTGGCAAGGGACTAATAATCTCGCTTATTTATCTCACACGTTTCTAATGAATCCTAAAAGAATGCATCATCCATCAAATTAGAAATGTTTTTGGCTAAACGCCTATGATTATCAGTCTAGGCAGGTATTTAGGTTGCAGTATTAATATCGGTTAAGGCCGTTCCTAGCTGTTAATACTAGAATATGGAATAGATAGAACTTTATGATTGACAGCAATATGTTTGATTAAAGTTGTTTGTTTGTTTGTATCTATCCAGTCTGTAATTTTCCAACAGCTGGGCAAAAGCCTCCCTCTCCCTTTTCTACACAAGTCCAACCTTTGCCTTTGTGGTTTCTTTATTTTAATTTATTTTGTTTTAATTAATTTTGGTCGGTGCGATCCTTACCATCTTCAGCTAAAGTGTTATGTTTATTGTCCACACTGTTGGCAGTTCACCAACCCTGCAACTATTTGTTTTCTTCTTTATTGAAATGGGTTTTTCCTTAGCGACTATACCCACCCATCCTGGAAGTACTTGTTACCCACTCTTATTGTCTCGTATCGACACGAAAAACACGTGAAATATAGACAGGCAACAGTATGCAGCCCTGTGGGACACCTTACCCAAAATACTCACGTAAGTAGGTCGAGTCTCGAGTTGCGTCCGTTAACTATAAAGCTTACTTACGCTTACTTTACTTTGCAAAGAAAAGTCAAAGTGCGATCTAGTAAATCTTTCCCTTAAAGTGCAAGGACAAAACAAGGACACTTTAGTCAAACGCTTCACTAAAATCCATGTGTTTAGAAGGCCAGCTTGTAGCAGCTTTTTAAGGCCGAGTGACTTATGTTGTAACCTGAGTTTTTGAAAGCTCGATCAGTTTAATCTATTGTTGATCGTGTGTCCAGTGATTTCATTACCCGTTGTTTTTCCTACCATAATCATCTTAAAATCATACATTAGACTAGCGACCCGACCCTGCTTCGCACGGGTGCAATCAACTGATGTGGCGATATATCTAAAAATATGGAGATTTCTGTGTTATAGATAAGTTAATAATGTATTATGTACACATAAACCGTTCGGGAGTAAATTCTCTAGGTGTAAATAGCCATCCAAATCCATTATGTAGTTGAGCTAAGCGCTCACACTGACAGACACGACTATGTGTGTTAGAAGATGATGATTAACTATAATTAGATAACCCTTCAGAAACTAGGTGTAAGCCGTTTACTGAAAAAAAATCTTGCCGGTCGTCTTGTTGGTCGTGTTATTAGAAGGACATATATAATCCACCTGGGGGGCGTATATGCGTGGGAGTTCCGACAGTTGAAGTAATCTTTAGCGACGCCAGATCAAAGAAGATTTATTCTAATGCACGTATTGTAATAAATAGCAGGCGATTTACAGCTTATAAATAGTTTTTCCATCTTTAACAATATCGTAATAACCAGAGACTGCAATGCCAAAGGAATGATGTTTGAAATCAATAGCTATTTTCAGTAGGATGCGTGGGTGGACGCCTTAACGTATCATATTTAAAAAATCCTAACAATTTCAAGTGTGGTCTGTGGTGTATTTCATGATCTTATTTTATCTGTGCCGTTTTATTACCTGTTGTTTAGTGTTTATGGTTTTTTTTGGGAAAATCGCTAAGGAAATCTATTTCACATTGATTTGTAATTTTGCTTGCGAATTGATATTTATAAACCATTTTAGTTAACTAAACAAAAGGTAGGACAGGAAAATAACAACAATAATGACGCTTTTATTTCAGAATAGTAAATAGGTACATTAGATAATAGCTAATATCGTTATGAATTATTAGAAATATAAATACTTAGATACTAAATAACACAAGCCGTAAAATTAACGAAACAACAACATCTTTTTAAACCAGCCTTCAATCTGCCTAGCCTTTTCCCAACTATGTTGGGGTCGGCTTCCAGTCTAACCGGATGCAGCTCAATACCAGTATTTTACATGGAGCGACTGCCTATCTGACCTCCACAACCCAGTAACTAGGTAATACGATACCCCTTGGTAAGATTGGTGTCAGACTTTCGGGCTTCTGACGACTCGTAACGACTGTCAAAGATCCACGAATGACAGCCGGGACCAACGGCTTAACGTGCTTTCCGAGACACGAAGGAGTCTCGGTATGTAAAGATGGTCACCCATCCACGGGCCAACCCCGGCATGCGTAGCTTAACCTGATGGATCGACCCGTGCGGCTATTATTACTTAGCTACGAGCTCCACCAAAATTAAATTAAAATAAAATAAAATAAATAATTTAAATTTTTAAACCTGCCTTGAATCCACAAATTATGCGATGCAGCATAACAATTTTCATTCATAAAAGCCATGGTGGTACTGGCCTGGCAGATCAATGGAAGACTAATATTTATATTGCCTAGAACATAGAAATGAGGGCGATATGACAATTGTTAGGGAAGTATGCACTTAGCGTCTTCATGTACTCAGAATAGGACTAGACTCGCGTCTATAGTTCCACACCGTATGCATCGGACGTATGAAGTCCACTGTAGCTGCAGCAATCGGATTGCTGACGCGCCAGCAATTGGAGTGCCTAGCATAGAATCGGAATTACCTACGCGTAGATACGTGCGGTCCGTCCGTTGCGGAGTTGTGGACGCAAGCCTTTACTGGCCTCAGTGTCCAAATAGTACTGTCCGCCTGCCATTTTTTCAATCTATTTGTGGTCGGCACCGCATTTTTTCTTCTTCCATTCTTCTTTATCAGCTATTATCTCACTATTAACTCCATTTCTAACCAAATCACTTGTTAAAAAATCCATATTATACTTTCTTTGGTTTTTCGCTACTTTTCGTACCAAATTTGGTCACAGAGTTTGGATTTGTGTTTCGTTTGTGTTTGTCGTTGTGTAATACACCGTGACCATTACCTTCTACAAAACTACCATTTACTGGGTAAGTATTTCATTGACTTGAATGAGCCCTGGCGGCTGAGAGTATGTCATGCTCACTCAAATGTCTCGCTGGTGGTGGCGTGTGTGTTGGATCATTTTAAGAGGGCGCCTAAAGGTCCACTAGCGCCACTCTTTTTTATAAAGCTTTATATTGAGACACGAAAAAACAAAATACGATCTAAAGAAAAGCGGCCACATTCCTCTAGATCGTATTTTGTTGCTCCGTGTCTCAATATGAAACTTTATAAAAGGTATTAGAAAATTCTAGACACACTTACCGAGGGTCCTTACTAGCCGTTATTCATAATTCCTTCTCAGTCACGAGATAATATTTTTTTTAAAGAGTGGCGCTAGTGGACCATTAGGCACCCTCTTAAGCTCCCTTCAAAATGGTTGAACTGAATGGTGCTGATCCGTGCGTCATGTTCGTGAACGGGCGCCGGCAGTAGTTACTGGTCATCTCTTAGCTTCCATGGCTTATTTTAATGTATTTTAATTTTTGAATTTGTTTATTATCTTTTTATTGCGGACGCTTTTAACGTGCACGTCTTTCTACATTGTTCTCACATGTATAATTTCAACATGCATGATATTACCAATATTTTGTAAGAATATTTTGATGTGAATTAAATTTTTGAATAAAAATAATAAAAAAAAAATCTTTGAGTTGAGTTGAGTTGATACCTAAAATACTGTGTAATTTACATAGCTCTGCATACACCTTCGGGGATTACAGGCGTTATGATATGTGATGTGCTAAACCGTTCGGTTTGAATAAGGCTATGCGACCGTCATTAATACCAAATCGAATGCAAAGTTCAGAAACGTGCCTTACTTTTGTATGTCAGGCACTTCAGAACGACACTACGACAGAACATGTCCCAATCTAATAAATACTGTTACGACGGAACAGGGTATGAACCCTTTAGATAATTTGCACGAGTTGTCGCTTGACCCCGATTTTGAAAGCCTATATGTGATTTAAACTGGGCGTATGCCCGGAGCTGCTGTGTCGATTTGATCGTATCAGATCAGCCAGTCATGATCGTACCCGATACAAAACGACAGGCTAAAAGAATGATATTTTATGTAAAAAAAAAACAACTTCAACGACAACGAAAAAAAATACTTTAATTTTGGAAATCGGTGTGTTTGGATTTATATTTTAGTTTTAGCCACCGCCGACTTCCGAAACTGAGTTGTTTTTTTATAAAATAACTTTTTTTTTGTTTCACCTTTTAGTTATGGTATCGGAGTACTTAGGTACCTTATCTAAAAAGTGAAAGAAACAAAACTTTTTTCAATCCATGTAAAATACTGGTATTCAGCTGCATCCGGTTAGATTGGAAGCCGACCCCAACATAGTTGGGAAAAGCTTAGGCAGCTTGATTGGACGTGTAATTGCCACTAGCCAACCAATAACATAAAAACTTGACAGATCTTCGACAGTATATCCTCCTTGCTTCATAGTTGTGAGTGTGCGAGGATGACCAGATAAAGTATGCCAAGGATGTTACCATTAACATAACTCAAGTAAAGAAATAACGTGGATATGATTCAAAACTCAAAGCATTTATTTCAATTAAACCATTTACAGGCACTTTTGAATTGTCCAATAGTCGGTTAGTTAACGTAAACGCACCTAATAACGACCCGTTAAAATCTGCGCTCATTACCGCCCTATTCAGAAAACTATAATTTTTATGTCATGTATTAAAGCTACACAATTGGTTGCTTTAAAAAAAATGTAGATGTATTTGTATTGCAAATGTTCATCTCTTGTTTGTGTGCGTAACTCGACTATTTAAATAATAATTGCTCAGTTAGTCCGTGGACGCACCTTAGTGCATTTTCCATAGTGTGGCATTCCCAATGGCGTAAGTACTCTTGTTTCTTTTTTAGCAGAAGATTATATCGTCAAGCATTTTAATGTAACTTCTAGTTCTTTTGATGCATTTTTGATACTTTCAGGAACACAAGTAATGATTCATTTTAATGAGATACCTACTATTTTATTTTGCTTAAAATTCAATATTAAAAATAGGCGGTAATAGGAACAAAAATCTCAATTTTATTCCTATTACCGACCCATGTCGCTGATGAGTACTTGTCGTATCTTTTGTGTGCCATGATTTTTGTTAAAATGCATAAGTAAATAGGCAGGAGGCTATACTAACACAGTTCCTTAGTATGTTAACTTATATTTGAGCTATTAACGTCATATATTCAAGAGCTTTAGTCGCCGTATACACTAACTTTGTTCTTATGTAAATATTTTGATGAATAAAGGAGGTATATTTTTAAATAGTGTATTTTTATAGCTGAAATATCATTATAAGTAATTAAAAATTTTTAGCAGCCGCACCACTTAAAATCATATACATGTACAAAAATCACATATACTTACACAATTCATACACATTTCTTTGGGTCGGTAATAGGTTATACGATTTCCTTTAAGAAAACCTATTACCGATCTACTTGTACATTTACGACGGACCCCATACTACATGTTTTTTTATTTGGTATTTATTTACTTTGACTACTAAACTTAAGAGGCGGTTTACAGTCAAATGCCTTTTTTACTGTTTTAATAGACCACATTTTGTATTTTTATTCAATTTACGAGTTCTGATACTTTTTCAATTAGCGGTTCTAGTGGACGGTAAACCGCCTCATAAATGTTATTGTAATTTTATATGACTATGTTACATTTTTACTAAGATTCTATAATGCCATTAACTCTTGTATAATACCAAATGCCCCCATTGGTTATATATTATAGTAGTTATAATCAATGCTGGCCTTTGGTAATTTGTTATTCATAATTCGTATAAATATGATATTTTTATTGATTTAACGGTTGAGAATATATACTTTTATAAGTATACATATAATTGTTAAGTGTTGATAGCGTTCTGTACTGTGTTGGAGCATTTATATAAACAGTTCAATACACACGAGCACTTTTATTTAACTTTAACGGTTCCATTTATTTAGTGGTCGGTATTAGGTGTCACATAAACGGTATTAGGCACACACCCGATATTTTGAGTCGGTAATAGGGACATGACCCTTTTTCCTTTTATTTAATTTTTAATGTTTTAAGTAATTCTTTGATTATCAGTTCTTATACATAACTAAAAAAATCGATAATTTCAGAACTTGAAAAAATATTTTTATTGAAGCCACATATTAAGAATGTGCTTATTTTTTGGATATCAATCTGAACTCCGCTTAAACTGGCGGTAATGGGTGCGTTTACGTTAGTAAGAAAGTTGAAGGTAATTGCCCATTCCAAAACGTAGATCTTTATGGAGAAGAACGGGCAAGAAACTCCAAGGACGAGTGTCTTTGGAGTTTCTTGCCCGTTTAAATATAGAAAATTCCAAAATCCTGGTTACATTATTCTTGTTGTTTCTATATGTGAGAACAATGAACAAACATGTGATATAATGATTGTTATTTTATTCGTTTCTTATATTTATTCACTTTCATTTGAATGTCTTTGAGAAAGCTATTTTTACCTTATTTACGTCCGAATTTCTTAAAAGTGTTTAACCCTTAGATTTCGTAATTTTTCGGGTTAGCCAAAGTAGGCTGATAATCACTAAGTATTTATCCAAAGTAGGCTGATAATAACTAAGTACTTATCCAAAGTAGGCTGATAACCACTAAGTAGTTAGCCAAAGTAGGCTGATAATAACTAAGTATTTATCCAAAGTAGGCTGATAATCACTACCTATCATATGTCGGTTAATCCACCATTTAAAGTGTTTATAAATAAAGCAGGTAAAAGTAGCAGTAAACATCGCATGGTCAAAGTACATAAACAAATAATAGATAGGTATACCTATTGTTTTGGATTATAGCCAAGATTTCTCCAACATATTAAAATCATGTAAAGAATTTCAAGTGGACTGACTTGAATTCCTTACACACCCTTATATATCTTTGTTTTTTGGGGTGGGAATCAAATAACTTTTCGCGCTCTGGGCGGAGCGGGAGGGCGTGTCAGACTCTTACTGACTAAAACCCACCCGTGTTCCTTCAGTTTCCTTTTCGTTGCCAAGGGCCACGCTATCGCTTTTGGACTTTCCCGCGACCCTGGCAGGCATCGGTCCCAGGGGACCCCGTCAGTTGTGCTGACATCTCTTTGAGGCGCGCGTGAAAATTAATTGTTAAGAAAAGTACTTACGAACTTAAATTGTCCGTATATTCAAATCACAACTATAATTTTTTGACAGTTGCATGAAATGTTGCATGAATGAAATTTTAACACAGGGCACATTGACGTCGTCAATTTAAATTCTTTTTACCTATTGTGTTTTTACCATTCTTCTCCATACGAAAACTACCTTTTGGAAGGGGCGGCTAGAATCAATTCAACTTTTTGTAACTTTTGACGTTCAAAAGTGCCTTACAAGAGCCTATTTGAAATAAATGATTTGACTGACTTTGACTTTGAATGAACATAAAATATATGATGACGTTCATCTTCGTTTCATTTTATTTTTTTATTTTTAGTATTTATTGATTTTTTTTACATTAATATAATACAGAACATTTATTCAGTGACGACAAAAAAAAATAGGCGCTTTGACACTTTTAACAGGTCCGCACCTGTTAAAAGTGTCAAAGCGCCTATTTTTTTTTGTCTGTACCTGATGTACCTGAATAGACCTGAAGTCTCAGTACTGCCACGTGAACGTAATTTCAGAAAACCCTTATTAAAACAGTGCTATTGTTTGCCAGCTGCATTCTGTTTATTCCCATCTCTTCAAGTGAGTTTGATGAAACATTAAACAAAGTTTCGTCCAATTAGAAAGGTCATTCTGCATATTAATTTGACAAAGGAATAACCCAACTCCCAATAGTGCCCAATCCCAACGGGTGCTTTGAACAATAAATCAATTAAGAGCCTTACGTCTCGTTTAGTATCGTAAAACGGTCACTTTAAAAAGCTATCTTCTCATTAACGACTTGGTTAAAAGATTTGAGAAAAAAATTTGTTTGCTATTGATTCATGTACAAAATTTCTGAAACAGGATTTTTTCGTATACTTTTGCCTTATTTTTTTTTTTTACAAAAACACTATTTTTGTTTAATATTCCTAACTACTTCTTGCTTTGATGTTTGGAAATATTTTTACACTGAAAAATGTATGGTTACAGATTTTAAAAGTCAGTCCAATTTATCAAAGATCAAAGCATTCATTGTAACCTTTGAATGTTTTAAAATACTTAATCAAAGTTCTTAATTTGATTAATTTGTGTTTTTAGAGAGGCAGCATCGCAGCAATTTAGTATAGGTACCTACATCATAATTGGAGGAATTTACGCAATAAAGTTAATGCAGTATACGAAAACGATGATCAATATTTTCGTTTACTAGCATAAACCGACAGAAAAAGCTGTTCACAATTAAATAAAGAAAAATGCATTAAATAAATAAAAACAAAACACCCTAAACGTTAACAATAAAGTTACAACACAAACTTATATTCTAATAGCTTTTACCCGCGACTTCGCCCGCGTGGATGTCGGAAAATAACCCACGGGAACGTACTTTCGGGATTAAAAGTACCCTAGGTGTTAATCCAGGTAAACAATGTATCCGGGGTCGCGGGAAAGTCCGAAAGGGATACCGTGGCCCCTGGAAATGTACAGGCAACTGAAGGAACACGGGTGGGTTTTAGTCAGTAAGAGACGCGTCTCTCACACGCCCTCCCATTCCGCCCAGAGTGGGAGAAGTTATTTGATAATTAACAACTCTCAAAAAAAAAAGTAGACAATGTATAAATTCCGTAATACATTGTTTTGTTTGTGTATTGATTTACGCGGTGCACACCAGTACCTCAAGCTCCCAGTCTATTCGGCGTGATTTTTTCCGATATATTTAACAATCATCGTCAATTTCAGCCAATTTAAAAACACAAAATCTTAATGAATTTTACACCTAAACTTTCCTCAAAATTACTTCGTCTATTGGTGACAACCGTAGTACCGTACTTATGAAAATCATAAGTATCATAGTTTATAAGTATCATATCATAATCATAAGTACGGGTGATAGTGATTCTATATAATTTCTATAAACAAAGTTAGAACTCTCGAGCACTCTAGCAAACTATATTACATTTGTACCTGAAATTAATATCTACTAAATAACATTGCATAAGAAACCTGCATTCTAGCAAAACAATAACAGACAAATATAAAAGTGTAACATCAAAGGAATTCCTGAAAACACTAGAACAGTGGCGGAAATTAGGTCTAGACTCTAGACACATTTATCTGTTTCTAAGATCTACGTGGGAATCAGACTGTCCCAAAACTTACATTGGTCTTAAATTTTATAAGAAAATTGGAAGTTATTAACGCTATTTGTGAATTTAACCCTGCAGAGGACATATCTATTGAATTTGGCGAATCATCGATTAATTTGACCAATTGATTGCTGACTCGTTCGTTCTAGATACAACTTGACTTAGCCGAGAGGGAGCTTCGTAGGTGTACATATAGTAACCTTATTGGTGATGTATAAACCCTATACCCTTATTGGTGTGACCTTATTGGTTGGTATGTTGAAACTGTTTTGTACTCACCGTCACTTGTCCCTACTTGTAGGTTCATTAGAAAACCAGCGTCAGACAGCACCTGTCTGGCATTAACCGGTAAAGCCCTGGGTGACCCTCAAGCACGTCAATTAGCACGTTAATTAGTTGTTTATCAGGCCTTTAACGGTTAATGCTGAAATGAACCTTTTTGGCGCAGCCTATTGTTGTTAAAAAATTGTTTTTTTTCTTCACTTTTTTATTTTGTATTTTGTGTTTCACGAACTGTGTCCAAATAAACATTATTCTTTCTTTCTTTCTTTCTTTCTTTTTCTTTCTTTATTTCTTTGATGTTCTTCAGAAAGGTCAGGTGCGTAGTACTCGCAACCGGCGTGCGTGTATGACCAGATGTATGAACATAAACGAGGCAAAAGAAGTATGTAAAGATCGTATCAGGTGGCGTTCTGGAGTTTCTGCCACATGGGAAGAAGGCATGAGTTTATTATTATGTGAGTTGACTTGGATCTTACCGAATGCCACATGACACTTATAGATGTCGACTGATGCTCGTAACATCCCATCAACTATATACCATCCATCTTGTCTTTGGCCTTCCTCTCCCGCTCCATTTATCAACATTCATTACTCTTTTAGTCACATGCATTTTCTCCCTCTTCATTACTTGCCCATATCAGACCACTTCCTTCAAACTTTTCTGTCACTGGAGCCACTTTTAAATTTCTCCTTCTTCTTTTCGTGTGGTTAGTAACTAACCTGCCATGCTATTCTGTAAACATCTCACTGTGAAAACTTGCGTGAAATGAGCTGTCAATAGTGTCAATCCCTGTGGAATGACAACTCACTCCATGCTCACTGCACCTATGTTTTCACGGTGAGATGGTTACAGTGCTGGTATCAGAGTTTTCAAGCCGCCCATGGGCCTCTGACTTGGCTTCACATGCTGTAGGGAAATATCTCTCAGGCATCCCGGTTTCCTCGCGATATTTCCCTTCACCGTTTTTGAAGCTAGTGATAATTACACAATACGCACATGAATCCGAAAAGTCAGAGGTGCGTGCCTTGGGTTCGAACTCGAATCCTATGACTTGGCAATCCACTAGGCGATCACTGCTAAGCTAAAACGGTTTATTGTATTTCCACAAAATATTCAGCTGACAACTTTTTGTATTATAATTCAAAGAATACAGGAAAATCGACCCGTTCAAATACTCGGAAGGGATAATGTTTTTGTAGGTAAATATTGCCTGTTACTCGTAAACATATGGCATCCTTTTATTAGTATGTTTATTTTGAATATTGACCTTATTTCAGAAATGCGTCATGTTTTTCAGGGCTGAGCTTGAATGTTTCAGGTTTTTATTGACTTCTTAGTACTGGTTTTAAATTATTTTTTTCGGCCTAGTTTTATTGGAGGTAAGTGGAAGAGTTTAGTAGTATTTGTGTGTGAGTCTCATTTTTATATTATATAAATTAAACTCATACACAAATATTAATTTAAGAAAATGAGGACATCATTTATTATATCCTCATTTTCTTTAATTAATATTTGTGCACTTGAAGAATAGTCTTCTTCAGGTGTACAAATATAATGTAGGGAAATAAATGGTGTGCAGACGACTCAGAAATTCGTGGTCCTTATGTACTTCTATAAATTCCTCCTACTTTGGCCAACCTGGGAATCTAACACTCAACAGTATCACACAACAGAATCTCATGCACATGCTCCTTGCGACCTCAAGACCAACGAGGCAAACTATATAATATGTCGCAGTAAGATGGTTGACGCCGTGATATAGTTATATCCCTAGGGATATGTCGTAATATAGTTATATGAAAGCGGTTCAACTGTCTTACTAGGAATATAACTATGATACGAGCACGATCTAGTAATATAACTATTAGGGCACTCTGACCAAATAGGTTAGATTAGAACTGTGACTAACTTCTAAACGTTCTAAACGTTCTACGTCGAAATTGGTCGCAAAATTTTTGCACTCCAACAGTTATGAACCGCTTTCATTTAACTATATTACGGTATATAGCTATATCCCTAGAGATGCGACTAACCATCCAACCAATATCAATTACACCAATGGCTTCAACCATCTTACTGCGACATACATTTGCCTACGTAGTCGTCTTTGTAGATTTCAAGCCTTTGAAATTATTATTTACTAATATGACTCGCCAGACCGAATTTAGTTTTAAATACCCAGTCACAACTCAGTCAATTTATTTATTTATATATACTTTATTGTACACCAGAAAATACATAACAAATAATAAATTAAACACGACAAAACATACAATGGGCGGCCTTATTGCTTTCTGCGATCTCTTCCAAGCAACTAATTACCAAACAAATTTAAGTACAGATATAGATAGAAACAAAATGTCATCTTAATGTTATGACAAATATATAGTGTCAAGAATTAAGTTACGAGCATGAAGAAGCCCTAAGATTTTCAAAATGAGTGTAAGTATGAACCTTGAAGTTGATTTATTTATAACAAGGAACCCAATTTGTAAATAAGGTTTCTGGAACAGGAAAGTTTCAAGACCGTTTTCCAGATAAAGTAAGTTATGTTTTGCTTTTGACTCACCTGACTATTTGGTGAGTATTTCCAGCACGCTTTGCATGACTATAATAGAAATGGGTTTTCTCGACGGAAGAATAGACAAAATGACAGATTCTGATCGTTTATCAGAATCTGTCATTTTGTCTATTCTTCCGTAGACAAAACCCGTAGAGAACTCGTTTCTATGGTTATCATGCTACGCGTGCAGACGAGTATAGTGTAGATGACATGACATTATAAGTAAGTAGTTAGTTTTTTGTTGTTGTAACGATTGAATATATCGGATCTTCAATCGCTTCTATCAAATGAGATAATAATCAAATCAAAGAGCTGTAGTGACCCAGTGGTAACAGCCGCGACTTACGAGTTATAGGTCGTAGGTTCGAACCCAGACAGGCGCTTTACTTCGTGTAAAATTATTTCATCATCACTGCTCTCAAAACGGTGATAGAAAACATAGTGAAGAAACTGGTATGTCCTAGAAGCAAAAATTCGAAGATACTGACATCTACTAACACGCACTGGGCCCGCGTGGTGGATTACGGCCCACTCCCTCTCACAGAGAGGAGGCTTGTGTCCCAGCAGTGGGAACATTAAAGGCTGATTATGCTAAGAATTTTCCTATTTACAAACGAGGTTTTTTTTGACGGCCTTCTTACTTACTTACTAGAAAAAAAAAAAAACTAAATAACTGTCTCTTCTTCTTTTTCATATGATTAGTGACGAAACTTCTTTTTTTTTTAGGGTGGGAAATTATCAAATAACTTCTCCCGCTTTGGGCAGCGCATGAGGGCGTCTCATTCTCTTACTGACTAAAACCCACCCGTGTTCCTTCAGTTGCCTGTACGTTGCCAGGGGCGACGGTATCCCTTTTGGATTTTCCCGCGACCCCGGCAGGCATCGGTCCTAGCGGACCCCGTCAGTTATGTCTCAGGTGTCAGAATTTTTATGCCGCACTGTAACGAATAAATACATTTTATTTTATCAGTATGGACTTTACGATTTGAAACTTCAAGAAATAGGTAATAAAATATGTTCGTGCATGCCAAATGCTACCAACCTATTCGTTTGGTGCTAAGTAGTTTGTCTTTATCAGATATGGCCACTCAACTCCATTAATTTCCAATCCTTTCTTTTACTAGTGTAATCAAATCCTTTCTTCCCGATTAACACTTAAGTCTGGAAGTGTTTACAGCTCTTTAAACATTTTAACGACCCTTTTTCTTTCGGCGCCAAACTCAATCTGAGAAGTCGTAAAAATGCTTTCGAGACGCGGTCACATAAGTCCGTGGTTCCTGAAGGTGATTTATTTTAGTTTTGAGTTCAAGACCCTGAGAATTTGAAAATCCCAGTAACGAAGTGCTATGTAGGTGAAGGTTACATCGATTCCTTTGTAGCGACTACGAGTATCCAAGTTGGAATCGATTTTCCAAGTAGGCTAGTCTATATCGTCTGTCATAGTCAACTATTATTATTTTACGTCTTTGTTCCTAGTGCATGATTATTGGGAAAGACTTCGGAATTGTTCCTTATGTCAGCTTTTATTACGTTGCGTCCTGTTCATTAAACAACATCTTTACTACAAGACCTTAAAGTCCGCCAGTCTTTCCTAGAAGTCTTTGTACGCCATTTTGTCTTGCTTTGCTACATCGTGTTTGGATTGTATCTTACGTTAGCTTTAGATTTGGATCTCGGGCGGTTGTGGCTCAAAAGTATATTATGATCATCATCATCAGCCTACAGCACTCCACTGCTGGATATAGGCCTCTCCAATTGTACGTCATTCAACTCGATTCTCGGCAACTCTCATCCAGCTGCTACCAGTCACCCTGCGAAGATTATCGCTCCATCTAGCCTGAGGGAACTGTACTTTACGTTTGCTTATTTACGATCTCCACCCAAGAACACGTCTACCCTCAACGGCCATCAGTTCTATGGCTAATATGGTCGGCCCATTGCCACGTCAGCTTGTTTGTTCTGTGAGGCATGTCGACAACTTTGGTTCTCCTGCCGGATCACAATTCAGATATCAAAGATCCTCTCCGTTCGGTCTTTTCTTCGTCCTTGACTTCTATTCAACCCACAAGTGACTCGTGGAGATCTCCAGAATAACTGTGTGCACCTGATGTGCGTCATATGTATTTGGAATATCAAACAAAAGTTAGCGCAGCGCATTCCATTGGCTTGCGTTCATTTATAGTGGCGTCGGTTTGGCAACAAAACTCTGCTCGTTAACCGACTAACAGGTGAAACGACATATTTAAGAGCTATTGTAAATGCACTAAATCATTTTTAGCTCAAGACACCGACGATTTACAGCTTCACCCATATAACATACTGTGAAATTTTTGTTTTGATAATGTCTGTTTTTAGTTGATTGATTGATCTCCTATTTCTTAACCGATTTTAATATGGCTTTAAATGAACGATAGATAATATTTCTGGCTATATTTAATTTTTTTATTTTATTCGAATCAGTTTGGTTATTCTTGAGATATAGTCATATTTATGCAGGAAAGTCATAGTCTTGGGAGTTTTTATTTTCGGTTCCAACCGTGTGCGCTCCGCTAGGATTAATAGTGTTCTGTGCGACAGAAAAGGTCCGGTGGTAGAACTTCCCTGGATAAGCTTTTTCACAGAGGACTAGAAGAAGATGTACTGTCATTTTAAAACCTACCTGAACAGACTTCGCCACCGTCGCCGCGCCGTTTCAATCTGCCTAGCCTTTTCCCAATTTTATTGGGGTTGGCTTCCAGTCTAACCGGATTCAGCTGAATACCTACATGGAGCGACTGCCTATCTGACCTCCACGACCCAGTAACTGTGTAATACGATACCCCTTGGTAAGACTGGTTGTCAGACTTTCGGGCGTGATGATAACTACTCGTATATTATTCTTTACAATACGTGACAATACTATTATGAAACAAATACACTCATTACATTCACATACACACATACATTTGGTCACCTTTAAAGCTTCGTGCAGACCAGCGCGACGCGACGCCGCGACGCGACTCGAACAATACAATTTCTAAGAAAACTTGACGGTATAACAATAACCGGTGTCGCGTAGCGGTGTCGCGTCGCGCTGGTCTGCACGAAGCTTAAGTCCTTTTTTTTTTTTTGAAGTTGGGAAATTATCAAATAACTTCTCCCGCTCTGGCCGGAGCGGGAGGGCGTGTCAGACTTTTACTGACTAGAACCCACCCGTGTTCCTTCCGTTACTTGTGTGCCGGGGTCGCGATATCCCTTTCGGACAAACTCGCTACCCCGGCAACACCTTTAAGCCCTAAGTTTGATTTATTATTATCTTACTGAAACCGGTGCATTTGTTAACCTATCTTTAAAACTCTGTCGAAAGAGACTGGATCCTGCGACACAGGGTAACCTAGTGCGGGATCCAGTATCATAACTAAATATTATAACACTTATTTGTTTATGAATCAATAAAACTTTTTATTATAAATGAAATTCTTAGTGCTCGCACTTCGCGGCCGTCATCCCATGTCAGCTTGACAGTTGCGCCTTGACAACTATCTTTGAAGCGGCGTATGTAAAAGTGTCTGCACGCCGTAACTTTGTCGCAGCGACAGTACTTACTTACGTGAACAATTTTGCACACTGCATTAATACATATGTAATCAAAAGTTCGGCACCACGGTCTATGAATACCGAGTGATCTAATAACCATGATTAGGTATAGACCAGGAATGTGGTATATTTTCTAAACAACGTTTATAAGGTGTTATTAATATCTATTTGTGTTCACATTCAAGTGCACTGCGGTCTTGAGGTAACGTCATAGTTTTCAAGGAGTTTTGTAATTATACAACTTATGATTTATTTGACTAGTATTAGAGCTGAAGGAAAGAGTTCTTCCAGGCAGTACCTATGTATACAATATGTAAAAAAAACCCTGTTTAAATGGGCAATAACATTACCTAAAAGTAATAAAAAATCTTATTAATAATGAAAATAAAAAAGTAATTGCTATTTTAAAATCGCATTTTTACAACCAAAATTACCCAAAATCCATTAAGTCATAAGGTACCTATGACTTTTAGACACCCGGAAAAATTCCCCATTGAAAAAAAGGGAGCGAATTTATTTTTTCTTTTTTTCTGAAAATTACCCCTTAAATAGACTCTCAGTACGATACCTAACAACACCCTCACAGATCGGACATTTTTTTTTTCATGTTGTATAGATAGTGCGACTATATACCTAATTACTATCAAAAAAGATAGTTAATTGATTCAGGCGTGACTTTGCGGAAATCCATTATAAAATACAATAGACGACGTATATTTAGTAACTTAATCCGCGTAACTGTTCTTAATGAGTCATAAAGAACTCTGTAAGAAATCGACACGTGTTTCACCTCTCAACGAGGCATCCTCAGGAAGTCGAGCGCAGTGTGACACTGCGCTCGACGCTTAACGTGGCCACACGTCGGGTCCGAGTTCGCAACAAGTCAAACGCCTTCCTGAGGATGCCTCGTTGAGAGGTGAAACACGTGTCGATTTCTTACAGGGTTCTTTATGACTCATTAAGAACAGTTACTAAATATACGTCGTCTATTGTATTTTATCGTCTCGATGGCAACTGACTGTTTGGCCTCAGCAGAGAGGCAAGAACGCGGAGATCACTGATCAACAGGGACCGCCTTCTTGTTGGTGCTTGTGTATCTTCTACTCATCAAGATAATTATTAAAAATCTTATCCTAAAAATTGGCAACGTCGCAAACAGCTGTCAAAAATGTACCTGTTTTGTTAAATTTGGCAATATTACTGTATGGAAATAAGAAATGTGGTTAACTAGCGATCTTGAATATTAATAATGAATTGCAATTAAAACATTGAATTTGATGTTGTACCCGTTTTAGGTGTAAAAAAGTTATTCGGAGTTACGATATTAATTATTGCATTTCATAATCAATATTCTAGCCACATTTCTTATTTCCATACAGTAATTTTGCCAAATTAATCAAAACAGCGAAATTTTTGACAACTATTTGCGACGTTGCCAACTTTCAGAATAAACGCTCTTAAATACATTGACAGACAACACACAGCCTAAACCGCTAGATATAGTAGCCGACTGGTAGTTCCAGAGGTTATCGTTTTCAAACAAACAAACAAAAAAACAAACTCTTCAGCTTTATTATTACTTATTATTATCTACCTAGCTTTTTCCCAACTATGTTGGGGTCGGCTTCTGTCTAACCCGATGCAGCTGAATACCAGTATTTTACATCGAGCGACTGCCTATCTCACCTCCACAACCCAGTTACTGCAGTGTAATAAATACGATACCCCTTGGTAAGACTGGTTGTCGGACTTTCGGGCTTCTGACGACCCGTAACAACTGTCAGAGATCTACTAATGACAGCCGGGACCAACGGCTTAGCGTGCTTTCCGAGGCACGGAGGGGTCTTTGTATGTAAAGATCATCCACGGACCAATCGCGACAAGCGTAGCTTAACCTGATCGAACGACCCGTGCGGCTGTTATTACTTAGCTACAAGCTTTATTATTAGTAAGGATATATATTCTTGTTTTAATGCGTATACAAGTATCTGATTTAAGACCATATTTGACACTTTCATTTAAACTCATCTTCATCAGAACTTATGAATAACGCTATCATTTCTTATTAAGAAGTGCATTTTAATTAATTCGGAGAATAAACTTTGTTAATTTATTGCCCATTTAACACTTCAACATGCCTGATGATTACACATCATCAAGCATGTTGAAGATTTAAATGGGCTATGCTGATAATATGCCATAGGTTTTTATTGAGTTGAATACTTATAACATCTTAACCAGTGGCGGATCTAAGGAGTTCAAGCAGCCCCAAGAGCATCTCAGTTCATCCGTGAGTGAACTTGATATTATTATAATTAAACTTTTTAGCAAATATTACACTATCTAAGGTAAATTGTCATCAATTATCCTTAACTTTATTTGTATTTTATTTTCAAGAGTATGTTTCCCATTGAGGAATTTGCGAAAATAATCCGAGGCTTGTTATGCGTTAAGCAAAATAAAATGTTGTTTGCTTTTTTAGTGTTTACTTTGCTAAAACCTATCAAACTTGGGCAGTGATAGCCTAGTGGTGTGACCCTCAGACTGCCAAGTCATAGGTCTTGAGTTCAAACCTAAGGCACGCACCTCTGACTTTTCGGATTCATGTGCGTATTGTATAATTCGCACTTGCTTCAAAAACGGTGAAGGAAAACATCGTGATGAAACCGGCTGCCTGATAGATATTTCCATGCCCATGGGACAAACATTCTATCTCTAATGAAAAACTCAGCAAACATATCCCTTGAAAAATAAACTAAGGCTTAAGTCCTCTTACTTCGTTTTTTAAAATAAGTTTGTTTAACAGCGTTTATCATAAAAGTTGGCAACGTCGCAAATAGCTGTCAAAATTTTACCTGTTTTGATTAATTTGGCATTAATATTACCTATATGGAAATAAGAAATGTAGCTAACTAGTGAACTAGAATATTAATAATGAATTGTAATTTTAACATTGAATTTGATGTTGTACCCGTTTTAGGTGTAAAAAAGGCTTTTTTACATCTAAAACTAAATATTCGGTGTTACTCGTACGACATTAATGATTGCATTTCATAATCAATATTCTAGTTCGCTAGTTAGTCACATTTCTTATTTCCATACAGTAATATTGCCAAATTAATCAAAACAGCGAAATGTTTGACATTTAATTGCGACGTTGCCCACTTTCAGAATAAACGCTCTTAAGGGGGATGCGCTAAGGTAGCCCGCGAGATTCAAATTTTCTTGAGTTTTTTCCATTTTGCAGGTCAGTGTCATGTTGATTAAAATATAATTCGCGACCGTAACAAATATGGCATTACATAATTATTATCATTACAATCAGCAATACAACTCCATAAGTTAGCATAATTGTGAAATGTCATGATTTCATGAAAAAGTCATTCAATGGGATTACATGAACTTAGAGAGTTGTATTGATCATTTTTATGATTATAATTTTATAATGAAACATTTGATACGGCCGCGAATCATATTTAGATCAACATAGAACATGATACTGACCTGCAAATTGCAAAAAACGTAAGAAAATTTGAATTTTGCGGGCTACCTTAACGCTTTCGCCTTAAATATGGCTTTAGAATATTTAAAAAGGTCTTAGCATTAAATTGGGCGTAGAATGAAGGCTCTACGAAACACTACATAATTTTTGCAGGCGCACAGCATAATCGAATTGCTTGTGCAGCGTAGCGTAACGCTACGGCGTAGACTGAAGGGTCTACGAAAATTATTAGCATTTTTCAGACAGATGACATAAATTGCGCATTATGTCACTGTGTTTTAGACACAGTCTGCGCTACACAGATGGCATTTAAGATGATGAGATTACATTGCAAAATTTTATCGAGCTTTTTTTTTTTTGTTTTTTTTTATTACTATCTCAAAAAAAATTGCTGCCTCGTGGGTGTAGTGGTAGCAAGCGCTACTGCTGCGCACGAGGTCCTGGGTTCGATTCCCAGGTCGAGCAAAGTGTTATTGGATTTTTCTATCTGGAATTTTTCAGTAGCAGCTCGGAGCCTGGTTGATAGCAATAGGCTCGCCCCCTATTACATGGGACTTACGCATAATTGGCGAGCATCGACATCGTCGAAGTGCCGCTCGTGTGTATGAGCACATGTTTTTCTTCACCGATGTGAGTAATATCCAAGATTATTTCAGAAAGTACATTTGAATTGAAAAAGTCACATTGGTACTTGCCCGGAGTTGAACCCACAACCTCGTGCGTTAACAACAGGGCCATCACGAAATTTTTCGTGTGTCATTTTTTATTACGATTTGAGGTACATAAAAAGTAATTAATTAAAAACATCAAGGTAAAAAAAAGCCTATTGTGTCATCTGTGATCAGTTCCAACATTGACCACCAGAGGGCCCACACAAGTGACAATCGAACCAAATTGCACGAATTGTAAGAACTCACACTTAGACACTTCGTTTAGGTACCTATCAGCGAATAGGCAGTCACAACTCAGTATCTACACTTAATTAAAAACTAATGTTTTTGAAAAAAACAACACATGCGCACTCGATAACGTAAGAAACCGAACTATGAATACGAAAAAACTTGATAATTTTTTTTGCGTTTTGATAGAGACGTTTCCTGAGGTAGCTGCGGGGTGCGGGCGGGGTGACAGTTGTCACAAGATGCAACAAGTTGCAATCTACTGCAATTTTCAATGGAAGGTACTGGTACTGGTTAATGTGTGGTTAGTGACAAACCTGTCGGTCAATTCTGTAAAAATATCATCGTGAAACTTAGGTGAAGTGAGCTGTCACTGTCACAAATCCACCTGCAGGATGCTAGGGATGAGCACTATTGACAGTTCACTTCACGCTCACTTCACCTAAGTTTCACGTTGATCTTTTTACAGAATCGACCGACTGGTGTCAGACTTTTAAAGCCGCCATGGGTCTCTCACTTGGCTTCACATGCCGTCGAGAAATATCTCTCAGACATGCCGGTTTCCTCACGATGTTTTCCTTTACCGTTTTTGAAGCAAGTGATAATTATACAATACGCACATGAATCACAAAAAGTCAGAGGTACTACAGACTTGGTAGTCTGACGGTCACACCACAGGCTATCACTGCTTAGCTTAGCTTAGCATAGGTCAGTCATATAAATTTGTCATTTTTGATTTTTCCATCATCGTTATCGCTGATTGAATGTCACTTTGTCACTTTGTCTCGGCCCTCAGTTCAAATGAGTTGGCACTTAGCAACACAGTAGGTGATTGATCGTAACAACTTACGACGTTCTATTTTCAAACAATATTACTAACATGGCCGACGCACGGTGGATCGAAAATCGGCTGTAGAAGACATAGGATCTCGATGTCTTAAATGTTATTTTTTTTGCTGGAAATGACTTCTGCCGATCATTACTGTTCTATAAAATGTCATATGAAGTAATTGTGTGCACAAATGGAAGAGTTATAATTTTTATAAGAAAAAAATGTATGGAGCTGACATGAAAAATGAGGATATCTCTGGAATCGCTAGGATTGCCATTATATCCTTGCACACTGTTATAGTACTATTTATTTGTGAATTTTTGACATACTTAATATTGCGGCATCACTTGCGATTTTTTTTTTTTAAATCGTCAAAATTAAAAAATTAAAAATGTTTATGATATGTACATTTTAATGCTTAAATATGGCTATACCGAGTGTAACTTACAATATTTTTTATGCTTAGACCAAAACATTCTAAGAAATCACAAAGTCGGCCTGCTACCTGTGTTTGACTAAGCCTACAGAAATGAATAAGTTAGATGTCATTGCGTTAAAAACCATTTCTTCTGGTGTGTATGAGTTCGGATTATCATCACTTCATGCCGCGTCGGGTCGCGTCGGGAGTCGCGAGCCGACTTCCGGCCACCGTAGGCGCGGGCTTGCAGACGGTGAGCAATGGGTAGCTCGCCGTCCGATAGGGACCAGGCCCGGGTCGACGGCGCGTTGTGTTCCACGCGCGCCTCAAAGAGATGTCAGCACCAACTGGAAGGGCCAATGCCTGCCGGGGTTGCGGGTTTGTCTGAAAGGGATATCGCGACCCCGGCACACAGGCAACGGAAGGTACACGGGTGGGTTTTAGTCAGTAAAAGTCTGACACGCCCTCCCGCTCCGCCCAGAGCGGAAGAAGATATTTGATAATTTCCCAGCCTCAAAAAAAAAAAAAAATGCCCGCATTAATGTGATGGAATGTCTTCTAAACATAGCGTATCGTCTCGACTTCAAAAAGTGGTCTGCAAGAGGAGAAGGTCATCAAGAGTTATTGCATTCACGAAAAAAACTCATTCAAGATCGATTCAAAGATGATCTCAACCTTTTGATTGACATCGTTAAGCAAGGATCAGGCACAACTAACGACGGGAACACGGCAAGGCGGTTTTTTGAATTTCCTGATAAAACTGCAGCGATCACTGGATTAGATGAAGACCTAATACGCAGATTTGCTGTGATTCTGCAAGCTATCACATCTGGAGAGATTGTAGACGTGCCGAAATTTAAAGAATACGCTAGAACAACCAACAACAAGCCCGCGCCTACGGTGGCCGGAAGTAGGCTCGCGACTCCCGACGCGACCCGACGCGGCATGAAGTGATGATAATCCGAACTCATACACACCAGAAGAAATGGTTTTTAACGCAATGACATCTAACTTATTCATTTCTGTAGGCTTAGCCAAACACAGGTAGCAGGCCCACTTTGTGATTTCTTAGAATGTTTTGGTCTAAGCATAAAAAATATTGTAAGTTACACTTGGTATAGCCATATTTAAGCATTAAAATGTACATAACATAAACATTTTTAATTTTTTAATTTTGACGATTTTTAAAAAAAAAATCGCAAGTTATGCCGCAATATTAAGTATGTCAAAAATTCACAAATAAATAGTACTATAACAGTGTGCAAGGATATAATGGCAATCCTAGCGATTCCAGAGATATCCTCATTTTTCATGTCAGCTCCATACATTTTTTTCTTATAAAAATTATAACTCTTCCATTTGTGCACACAATTACTTCATATGACATTTTATAGAACAGTAATGATCGGCAGAAGTCATTTCCAGCAAAAAAAATAACATTTAAGACATCGAGATCCTATGTCTTCTACAGCCGATTTTCGATCCACCGTGCGACGCACCACTTGAGTCATTAATGTATTAAGTATTTTATTCATAAGTACACAATAATTAATTAAGTTAGCTGAATGTAACTATTTATAAGACATAAATAAATAGTTTAGTCATTATTTGTTTTTCTCTTTAATTCAGGAAAACGATCTGTTTATATGTTAATTAAATCCGTTTAATGGGTGACTAAACAATAAATGGTATTTAGTCATAAACCTAAAATTGCAATTGTTTTATTAATGACTAAACGCAATGAGGTCAGTCATATGCAAAATTGCATAAAAATATGTATTTAGATTATGTTTTTTTTTAAATTAATATTATGGAGCTTATTTATATAAGCTTTGGAAAACATTATTACAATAGATTGTACTGAGGTATAGAGTATTATCAAAAAAAAATGTTTCATGCGTAACATTTATCTGGTATGCCAACAAAAATTAAAAAATATATGTTGAGGTACTAAAAACGTAGTAAATATTTACAAAAAATTAATTAGTTCTGTTGTCCCGAACTATGACAAAAAGTGGTCCAGACGATGATGATGATGTCAGAATGTCTGACCACTTTCTTTACCCGATTTTTCGCTGTCTGTTGAACTAACTTCTAATATCAAATAATAGCAAAAAGGTAGTGCATTTTGGTATTATCTAATCATCAAATATCTCTATTGGTCCAGGGGTTCTGACGCTTACGAATTCCCGATAGGCCTGGCATTATCTGCAAATCGGTGTCAACTGTCAAATAGCTGTCATTGCACCCCGCGCGCACCCCACAGGTTAGAGGATACGGTTATGGATGAATGAACAATGAGAAAAATAGGTGCGTAGTCACCTTTTTAAAATAATCATCGTTCAAAAAGACACGCGAATGTGATACTTGATTGTTATACTTATTATGTATTATACATACAAATGGTGGTACATAAAAAGGTGTTGGTTGGCGCCAGATCGTAGTGTTGTTGCAACATCCGTACGGTACGGACCGAACGCGAGCAACGTTCGATTTTCCCGCGCGAATACGAAATTCTAAAGTGACGTTTATTTGTTTTCTTTTTTTAAATAAATAAATAAATTTTAAGCCTGTTTTTTTTATTAGAAACAAAATGGGCAGATAATATTTTTTTTTTAAATTTTGTTATTTTTTGTTGGACTTGTGTTTTGAGGACTAAAGAAGAGAGGATTTAGCATTTTTTTTTGTCTCTAAGGCTGTGTTAGTGATAAGGTGTCATGGCTTACACGTAAGTATTATATTCCGTATTTTTAATTTTAGTTTTATTCAAGCGCCACTTTGTTTTCAACAACGTTCATAAACCATGTAATTGGTGTTAGACGTGCAATGAATTTATAATGACCGCAGCGCCTCTTATTCATATATTTCCTCAACACCAAAATAAAAAAATATTGTCGTTTAAAAAAATAGTTTAAAAGATAATAAATAATAAAACTAAATCGTAACAAATTAACGAAAAAAAATAAAAATAAGTACAAATATTATGTTTATTTGTTACACCTGAAACAACCTCGGACAAACGTAGCATTTATAAACCAACACTTAATTAAATGTTGCATCAAAATTTCATTTAAAATAACAATAAAAATATATATCTCGTAGCACATTCCTTAAATATCTAGATTATCAAAACTTACTCATGCCGATAAAATGTTAAAAATGCGAATCAAATTGTATCAGATTATTCTCAATCGCGAAATCTACTTTTCAACATTGGTCCAATAATACAGTATTATTTGGATCTTATATAAATATTAAATTATAGATCCAGGGTCTGGCAAAACTCATATACTAAATAGTCATGAATATGAAAAAAAAAATTAGACACAATTTAAATAAAAATATATTCTATAAATTTTGGGTCGCAAGACTTCAATGAATTTAATAATAATCCATTTTAGTCCTTGATACAAACTTTTTTATTATTATTTTATTTATTCCACAGTAAATCTCCATAAAGTTTACATAATCACATCACAATTAGATCAAAGCACAAAAAGTTTGCGTGATATATAGTTATAATACTTATAATTATAATATAAATTATGTCAGTATTGTTAGTATACTTATCTCCTAACACGCCTTTGGCTGTCCTTATCCACTAGTTTTGGAAAGGACAGCAATTGAGTGAAACATTTTAATGTAATAGTACTTACCTACCTGAACATAATATTGATAATAAGGTAAAAACCGCATTAGTAACACACTATAATTAATTTTACACAAAATAATTTAAACGCTAACAGACTTTAAATAATATAGAAATTAAAACCCGATGGAAAGCGCAAACCGTTCATATTGTCCCGATTGTCCTTTCATCTACTGGTATAATACCAAAATCTCTCACACAAAGCCTTAACACCCTACAGATGCCTTCTCACACACTTTACATGCTCCAAAAAGCTACTATTCTTAACACCTGCCGCATCACCCGAAAGTTCCCGACTTCTTCAACATTGACATCCACCTTTGCTATCTAAATTTCGCCTTACATACTTGGTCCCGACCCGTGTGTAAGGTTTCTTAAACTCTCTTAAATGAGAAGAAACGCAAAGAACCGAAAATTTTAATATGTACGTGAATATAAAACAGGCGGGGAAATATTCATAGAGCTTGAATTTTTTTATTTTATTATATAATTAATAATTTAAGTGGCAGTCTCAGCGGAAGTACAAACCGCATACAATCAAAGGCGCCTATGTATAATCCGATGGGACGTTATCTACTGATAAGCATATTATTGTGATAATATCGCCAAGTACAATAGATAAATTTTATTTATATTATTGTCATTGACTATCAATATAGTCCTGCCGTTATCTCAATTTACTTGGATTTGGCCCATCATGTCGTTTTCTTGCATATAGCTCCGTTAGTGACAATAGGCTCGCCCTCTATTATATGGGACTTAAACATAACTGGCGAAATGTGGGTGTACTATAGGTACACCCTTTGGAGATTACAGGCGTGATGGTAATGGAATGAGGATAAAAATGTTTCAAAGACATATAATATGAGGACGGAATTACATATAAAGATCGCGACGGCATAGATATTTTGCGAAAACCTTGCAATATGTAGGCCCAGGCACGAATCATTCGTGTACCTATTGTCTCTGTCACAGCAGGTCGAAAACCTCGTTTCGCATATTTGCGTAGGTATTATGAAATTAGCACGACAAAGAATACGTACGAAAATTAATTCGTAAATATTAATAGCCAGGTAAAAATCTTTCAAAGAAATAAAATATGAGGACGGATTTTCATATAAAGATCGCGACTGCATAGATGTTTTGCGAAAACCTTGCAATATGTAGGCGCAGGCACGAAGCATTCGTGTACCTATTTTTTCTCTCACAGCAGGTCGAAAACCTCATTTCGCATATTTGCGTAGGTATTATGAAATTAGCACGACAAAGAATACGTACGAAAATTAATTCGTAAATATTAATAGGCAGGTCAAAATAACTTAAAACAGGATAAGAAATAAGCCCCGTCATAAAAATATAATAACTAGGTATTATTATATTTTCAGTTGTTAACAAAATTATCATAACAAAGAGTCTTAACAACGCACATTATAATATTATCAAATAACCTGCCTTGACTTTATGCTAAGTACCTATTTATCTATTTTGAATAAAAAAAAACATCGTTAAATGTTCACTTTATTTATTATTCATCTTTTCATACCCTATTTTTATTTAAATAAAGATTTATTCTTATACTTATGTATTCTTAAGGACGTCACGAAGGGGGAGCAAATGGGGCAGCTGCCCCCCCCCTAGAGGTATTTTTTTTTCAAATTCAAGGCGTTTAATGTTAAGAAACTACATAATCTATAAAGCCAATTTTGTTTATCTATTTCGGAGTCCGGGGACATAACGTTCGTATCTATGTGTTGGTGGTAGGCCCAGTATTAGGTTTCAGATCTAGAGTTCTGAATAGTTTTGGGAAAAACGACCCGAAAGGTATGTTTTCGATCCATACATTAAAAATGGAAATTATTATTTTTCTCAGTTCCTATCGGGACGACCGAGTTGAAACTGATTTGTCAAAAATCAAATATCCACCAGTGTTGAATTTGGCCCCATTGTGCGCCGTAGAGTTGACCCGCACTAGAACTGTAAAACTTCATGTGCTCTTGAGTCTTGACGGTCAAATCAAATTTTGTCCCATGCTCCATATATCAGTTTCCCCTCCCCCTGGACCATCGGCTGGCGACGCTCTTGCTTATTCTCATTCTTAGGTTGAGAATCAGCATTTTTTGTATGTCTGAATTACATAAGACAGTCCTCCAAAACGCCCACCCTTCACTCCTTCCAGTTGCTTTAGCTGGGACGAACAAGGGCCCCAACAAACAGCCCAGCATTAGCCAGCTATTCGCAAAAGTACTACAGCTAGAAAGGTTACTAACCGTTTCCCTTCAATGCGCTTAACAGCTAGCCCAGACTGATAAGAGCCTGATAATCTGTGTTTTCTCGTAGACCTTACTAGGTAGAAACACTGACCTATTAAGGACCCGATTTAATTCATCTATTGTGTTTCTGTATGTGCGTGGTCACTGCGATAGTGCGATACAATCCTTAAGTTCATGATTTATATTTGCTATTTTAAATATCCCGAATTAATGAGCAGATATAAGTACTGCAGCTTAGTATATACACCATATCGTCGCTTTCGTTCTAACACCGCAGATATCAAAATACGCAACTTTTCAGGAGAGATAAAAACCGTTTCATTTCTGTACAACACTGATACAAATTTGACTTCCGCGGGCGACGATTACAGAGTGGTTTAATGAACCACCAGAATTTTTTAATTCATGCTCTTATTTATTTAGTTATTTACAAGTCGTGTGCCCGATGGGACAAAATGATGAACTTCCTTACACCTTTTCATCCCCTATTTAACCTTGTTACGCGGTGAATTTTCGAAAATCCTTTCTGGGTGCTCACCTTCTTTAAAAGGGAACTCTTTAGCAAAATTTCATGATTCTAGGCGTTTTCTGTCAGTGAATTCACGATTTTTATTCGGAAGCTTGGCCATCCCAGTGTAATTCTAAAAGGGGAAAATATTAAATTAAAATGGCGGATTTAGGACTACACATTGCGAATAAACTTAAAAATCCAAATTGTTGTTAAACCATTTATTATTGGCAATTCTATTAAGAATGAGACAAATGGAAAGACAAATATTAAACACAGTATCCAAAATGTCTAAAACACAGACAAACCTTGAGATCTCGTCTTAAATAGGAACTTCATCGTTTTATTCTTGACAGCTAACGATCTTTTTGACAGATTTACTTTTTAAATGCAGATTAAAAATAAATGTATTAGGCGCCAGGATGTATCGAAAATTGTACTCAATTTTTTTCTAATCAGCCAGCATTCATTCCAACAAGATAACGTAAATTGATCTAGACGATTAAACTATGTAACTTATGTTCAGCTAAATCGATTTTGACAGCTAAATAGCTTCGATTAAACTGACAAACGGCCTGATTTGAATGTTGAGAGGCTTTATTGGAGGTGCTTTGATATTCACGAACATTATTTAAAAAGTTCTATACTCTATTTGTGTTCTCGTTTTATTCTGACGTTGTGGTTATAATTAAGTCATTGTGGTTACAAATAACCAATCTGTATTGTCATTTATTTTGATGGACATTTTATCCATGTCCGATTATACAGTAGGCTAATAATAATGAACTCTATTTGCAAATAATTGTAGTAAACGAACATTTGGTTTCCCCAAGGCACACGGAAGTCTGGACGGCAGAATTAATTATTTTACAACTTTTATATCGATTTTACTACGACCATGTTGAATGCGTGACATTTATTTATCATCTAGGTACTGGATTTAAATATAGAACACTTTTATTTTCGTTAGCCCTATTTCACGCGGGAATTCTGACAAGCAGCTGTTAATATCTTTGTTTTTTTTAGACCATAGACACGAACTTCGTGGACTTAAATCTGTTAAATGCCATAACTTACAAGTTGTTTACAGTGCTTATAAGCAGCTATTACGGTTAAAGCCCTGGAGTAGAAACATCGTAAACTTATTAAAAAAACTATTTTTACTTAGATTCTGTTTATATTTTATTAAGAATACTTTGAACTACTAAATTTTGTTTACATTTTTCACGTCAAAATCGATGTTATGATGAATTGATAATATATACAAATTACGTTTGAAGATTCTTAGTGTGTTTTTATTAAATTATAGGTGTTTTGTTTGATTTTTTTAAACGAATTATTTATTGTTCCCTGTTATATTAGACACGGAGATGAGAGATATCTTTTGAGGTTATAGATGACCTTGTTTTTTTTTTTAAATGAGGTCATCATGGCAACGGGAATAGTGATTCTCAATTGTATTTCGATATCGAAGTTATTCGTTCGTATAAAAAGCTAGCAACACATTTTTACACTGTTCTTATGTTTTCGGATAATCTGTAAACTAGTTTTATTTAAAATAAATGTCTCAGCAAATTCATAGGTAGCTAATTAATTAGTTTAGGTACGGTCAGCCTTAAAAAGATGTATAGGCACATCGAAAAGAATTAATTTAATTGTTTACCATCTTTATTCTATGATATTGTATCAATGTGTATCCACAAAGCATTACACATTGGGTATCAACTTTATTGTTACTAATACACATTGATACATTAGATAATCAAATGAATTCCAATGTTTTTTTTTTTTTTTGCCTTTTTTGTTTTTACTAGGTACTTATATTTTTTTTTTTGTATATGGGTATTTTGCCTGAAATAAAAAACCATTTTTTTTTTTTAATTCCTGTCCATGTACAGTATTTATATCTCACGAAGGGACGCGCGTTTTACTTGTGGTATCCATGTGTACTAACACGCTGTGAATGTGTGCGTGAAGACGAGACAGTAGCATCAGCACATAATCACACACTCACTCGCACACACACTTCCGACTTCGCCATCGTCTCGGACAGTAACGAGGCCGAGAGCTCCGGCGGGCGGCGGCGCTTACACATTCATTCACAGCGTTTTTGTGCACTTGGTAACCACAAGTAAAGCGCGCGTCGCTTCGTGAGATAAAAATACTGTACATATAGGTACATAGTTTTGACACGTACTGTAACTAATGTACTGCGATTGCTTATGGACCCCTTCCATACCAAACAGAAATATTCTTAATTTATCTAATAATCACCGTAGTACACACTATAGAAATGAAGATGGACATATGTAACACATGTCCATCTTTATTTCTAAAGCTTGATCATTAATAATTGTGCTATTTTTCGTAGCTATTTTTACCAATCTGTGCCTAAGAATAGCCCACCAATCTATTCCGGTAAGTATTGCAAGTCGAACAAGCTAATTGTGTACCAGGAATCGTCACTGGCGTCAACTTCTTTGCTCAAAAGAATAATACGATTTATTAGAAAACCCGGGGTAATTGCGTTACGCACATACGATGGCAATGCCTTTCAATTTGACAGTTCAGCCACGTTCATTGCGTTATTTACGTTAATACGATCATTGAATTTTCCTGTGCTTACCTTACCCTACATTTATAAATTAAAGTCGATTTTCATGTCTGACTGTGTGACCACATTGTTTTTGCAAACTCCGTAACGGATTTTAATGCGGATTTCACCATAATTTAAAGAATTTATTCCGGACGGTTTATGTGCATAATATTAATTATAATTAAAGAGAAAGAAAGAAAGAAAAATGAGTTTATTAAACATACTTACTTATAATAAAGTAATCTCGATGTTTTTTTGTCAATTCGTAAAATATATGCGGACCAGGCCATCCCTGGTCCGCATATATTATGTTCGTTAGTATAGTCGCTATTGCACAATAAAATGTATTGAAAATTGAATGAATTTTGTACAATGGAATTTATGTAAATAATAAAACAAAACGGTCTGAAAAATACCAACTGTAAACCTCAAGTAGGTAACTATTGTAATAATAAAACCACATAATATACATTGTGTTCAAAAATGACATCACATAATACAAAAACTTAAAAGGAAAATACATAAAACCAACAATAACCGATTTAACTACGGTTGGAATCGAGAACCGTGAAATTGTAATAAAAATGCTTTTTGTTTTTAGAACTAAGCTTTGTTGTTAGCCAAAGGACAAAAAGGATGATTATTGTTTATGGTCATACCTAATAGATTAATCTCTATGCCATGCAAATGTATAATAATGTGTTATGTGGTCATTTATGGTCATAAATAATATCTCTGTATTTTGTTACGCACGCATTTCTAAAGTTCCTAGGCCGATAACTAGTAGATTATTCACTAACCCCTTAGTGAAAGCGGTGTCTTGAATCCCGAAGTTTACTAAGGTTTCTAGGGCTCCCGAAATCGGTTCCGGTTTGAATATGTGAATGCAAAACCGGGATACCAGGATCCCAAAATACCGGGATAAAGTAGATTTCCCCCATTGAAGACATAAAGAAAAGAAAGAAAAAAAGTTTATTCTGCACAAACTAAACGAACATTACAAAAAAAAAACAAAACAATACCACTTTACAGATTAGCCAAAATCCTAGTACACACACCACACACATCGACATCTTTTATCCATAAATAGAACAGTGAATATCTATCCGCAATCAAAATGCAAAGGTTGTAAATCAAAACATGAATACGTAATTGGGGCTAGTCTCAATTTCGTGTACGGATTAGTTAACACATTCCTATCAGATGACTTGTTATACCTACAACCACATTATCATTTTATTTGTCGACGCGTCATAGTCTGGATAATACGTATAAACATTTCGCTTTCGTCTCTTGATTTACCAGCTATGATGAAAATGAAAAATGGTTAACATAGGGATTTTAGAACTAGTGTTGGTTAGTGTTATATTAATATGGGCGAATTTCACCAATAAAATTGAACGCAATCAGCCGTCAGTGTCAACTGTCAATTTTTTTTTGAATATTGACATTGACTGCTTTTGAACGCGCTTTACAGTAAAGCGCGTTCAAGACCTGACCGCGTTCACTTTTCATTAGTGAAAATCGCCTTTAATGTACGAATTACTTCGTAAAGGTCATGAATGAACTTTTTAGGTTATGTCCTTTCAAAAGGACATTGTGTAAAAATGTAAAAAAATATATACTTACATCAATGTTTATTACAAAATGAAAGACTGCTTATCTGGCTGATGTGGATGGCAATAAGAGTAGTGGAAGACCAAAGAAACGATGGGTGGACTGTGTGGAAGATGATATGGCTAGAAAAGGGGGTGATTACCGAGATGACTACTAATAGAGAAGTATGGAAGAAAAATATATGGTAACCACAAATAAATTGGGATAAGTGCAGGAGAATGATGAATCTTGCCCATTTTCATAACGACTGAAAGCTCGTGAGTTCTCGTGGTCTAGATACAGCGAGGAAACTGGATAGAACGATGCTGGAGCGGAAAAAAAATTAACACAGAACCTTGAAATTTGTTATTAATTACTTATTATTTTGTTGCCTTGTTCATCATTCGTAAACATTAAAATGTCAATCGAATAACTGGTTGTAGACTTATAGAGATGATGACGATTCATCTACACATAATATACATTTTAATTAAAGTCGCTTTTATTGTCTGTCTGTGTGACCGCATTTTTCTTCTAAATTACGCAACGGATTTGATTGCGATTTTCACCATCATTTAGAGTATTTATTCCAGAAGGTTTGTGTGTATAATAAATTAATATTAAAATAACATATAATGGTAAGTGGTGGCCCCGACTTATGAGTTGTAGGTCGTGACTTGGAACCCAGACAGGCACTTTACTTTGTATATATAATTCATTACCACTGCTCTCAAAACGGTAAAGGAAAACATCGTGAGGAAACCGGCATGTCCTAGTCAAAAATTCGAAGAATACGACCCACTCCCTCTCACCGAGAGTAGGCCTGTGTCCCAGCAGTGAGAGTATTATAGGTAGACTATGCAGGCACTTTTGAATTGCCAAGGAGTCGGTCAGTCACAAATATGAAGCTAGTTGTCCATTCCAAGGCGTAGTAGATCCTATGAAGTAGAACGGGCAAGAAACTCTACAAAACACACTTTTTTTTTTTTTTTTTTTATCGCTGAGAAATGCGTTACGCATCCCCGGCTCGTGGGGGACGAGTCGGGGTATGTGGGACTCCTGTGTAAAATACAGTATACCCACTAAAACTCAGCGGTGCTCCCGCATCGCCGTGATGGGAGGGCCATGGGAAACCGGCTCAGCCTTTACATCCACAGCCCTCCCGGCGCATGCCCGCCTAGCTGGCGGGCCCCACATGCCCCCCACCTGGATGGTGGGGGGCTACGGGAATGGCCGGGAGCACCTGGCCATTCCCGTCCGGCACTGGTGGAGGCCTGTGCGATGCAGGCGAGGGTGCCCCCGCACCCGTTGCTTGCTGGCCTCCACCTGAGAGGAGGAGTCGGAGATGACTGTCGAACTGACGTCTCCTTCGACCCCTCCTCCGCCTTCGGAGCGGTGCCGCGTCGGGATCGTCCTCCCGCACGCGCTCCGCCGCCTCCTTCTGGGACATGACGTGCTCGCAGAAGGAGGCGACTGCCGCCCAGTCTACAAAACACACTAGGTTAAGTCCATCTAACATCTACCAACCCGCATTGGGCTCGCGTGGTGGATTACGGCCCACTCCTTCTCAGAGAGGAGGCCTGTGTCCCAGCAGTGGGAACATCATAGGCTGATTATGCTTATGCTTAAAGAAATCTCGATGTTTTGTCAAGACGTAAAAACCTTGCGAAGCAAAGACGAGTCGCTAGTGTGTATTATAAAAATGAAATCATCAAAACCTGTGTGTACTACGAATGATGAATACGGTAAATGCTACAGAAGCAATTATTTTTGTATTCATAACCTGTCGAGGTATTTACTGAGTATACCAATCATTTTCTAAGAATTTATGGGGAAAAATGTATCAGTTAAGGTGGTAGGATGTCTACCACCTACCTGTACTCTATACCTACATCCTGTGAATAAGATGTGTGGCAAATACCATAACCATTTTTCTTTCTCTATGTATGTGTTCTCCTAAAGTATTGATATACAATGTAAAAAAAGAAAGAAAGAAAGAAAAATATTTAATTTGGGACACGCACAGGAAATACAAAGTAATAAGTAATAAAAATTAAAAATAAATTATAAAATAAAAAACAAAAAAGGACCATGTAAAAACAGAATAATAACGACCTGTGCGAGGCCAAAAAGGCTCCTATCTCAGCACAAGGCGGAGATATTAAAAAAAAAAATACCGCAGCGCTGGTATTCTGATAGGGCCCAATGTCAATGTCGCCCATGGTTATGTGCCCGCCCGTATTTTTCTGAATATTCATGACAAATTATCGAAAATAAACTTAAATATTTTTCATGTTATTCAATTTTTTTTTTTTTTAGAAGCTTTTGCCATATCTCCTATAGATGTCATTGGCTCGATTTGGATTTAATAAAGTTATTTTTTTCTTAAAACAAACAGTATTTATGTAAAGAAACACAAATGTAAGTCCATAAAATCATAGTGGGACATTGAAAAAAAAAAAATAAGAAAAAAAAAATACAAATAAAGACTTTTTGTTTATTTTCGATAATTTGTCATGAATATTCAGAAAAATACGGGTGGGCACATGCCCATGGGCAACATTGTATATTTTATGGTGTTACGAACTTATTGAAATCGTACTATTATGAAGGTAATTAAAAGGTATTTTCTCAAAGTTGCCGTTTTGTATTTTGTTTTGAATTTTGCATAAGTAACTGTAAAGTGTAAGGTATTTATGCTCGTCACTGTACTTACATATACTAATCAGCAACTCGCTGAGTATCAGGGTTATTTTTCTATTTCTAACTAAATAGAGTTTTTAAGCAGTTTTGGCGTAACATCGAATATAATTATAAAACTATTGACCACTTTGCTATAGGTATATATCATAGCCATATTATCATACTTACTTTTAGTCTCTTCGAGAACTTCATTCTGAATAATGTCAGTTGTTTATTTAAGTTAAGAGTACAGCAAATCTACATGAGGTGTCAATGTACACAGTAAGGTTTTCAAGTATGTCTTAAGTACTAATGGCTTGGTCGTTCTAAAACTCTTGAAGGGAAATAATGCATAAAATATCGTAATTCTTCCACGAAAATAGCAACAATTTACATAAAGTTGTGTGTTAAGAACTCTTAAATCTATTCATTTACATTCATCTATAATGTAATTTATTTTATCGACAAATAAGTACACAGATTTTATACTTAATGCGTATTACGTATTTAAGTCCTTTTATGAGGACATTGCATTTTTTTTATCAACCTGTATTGTCCCACTAATGGGCCAAGTAGACTTCACTAGTACTAAAACTAATTAATTAATTACAAAATTACTAGAGCAGCATTTGTTTTTATTTAAATTGTTTACGGAACGTTCCTCTTAGCACCAGACGTGTGGTCGCTGCACCCATTTGATTTACACTAACTACCTATCATGATCTCAAGCGTCAATCACTTTTGCGGGTAGATCAACAATTTTAACACCATTGCGTTATTATTTTACGGTTTTGCGACGTTAGATCTGATGTAATGATGTTCTGTAATCATGAACGAGTCTGGTAAAGAAGGATCAGTCTATGAAGCACAAAAACGTATACTTTTCGTGAAAAAGAGTTTCGTGTGGAACTCTTTTTAAAATAATGTATTTGGGTCAAGTACCTACTATCTTGCTAGCTTTCCATTGTTCTGTGTGTTATTCTTCTAGGTCGTCACGCAACCGTTTCCTAGGTCTTCGTCGGCGACGACGCCAGTCTTCTGGAGCCAATGATGTATAAAACTATAGATACGTTGTCCGCACTCTAAAATGACAACATGAAATGAAGCCAATTGGCCACATCGCGCTTAGTTACGCACCAACCTGTCGCGCGACGCTACGTTTGTTTTATCTCCCTCTAGCAACAGGCACCCCGTACGGTGTCATATTTTCTTTCCCTTTCTTCACGCGTATAAGTAGCTATCTAGTATTTTCACCGTTTTTAAGCGCCGAGATGTTGGTTTATGACGTGTCTATATATAATACGTCATTGTCTGGAGCCCACTGTGTGACGACTTTGGCCCACCTGCATACATGATCCGCCCAATCCCGCTTCAGTCTAGCAGACTTATTGCCCGCATCGGCGGTTCCTACTTAATGTTATGCTTAAAGTAAAAAAGGCTAACTTTCAATGTTATACCTACTGGCAGAGATAATAAAACTATAACAATTTAATTTCACGTTCGCGAATTATTTATTTAATTCCCTCTGACATACTTTCCAACGATCGCGTTCACTTTTACTTAACCCCAAAATGCTTTTTGCTATATTTAACGTCAAAAAACCGGACTTAAATGATCTGGCGCCATCGGATTAACGGATTAACCCCGGCGCCAAAAGTATGGTGTCGGCCATTTTAAGTGCTGACAGTTAATTTATTATGATTGGTTGTACTCGTATTAAGTTTAAACGTACTTGATTTAAAGTAGCATGAAAGTGATAATTTAAAATGCTTTTTAGTTTATTTGTTAACGACTATTTGTATTTTTTGTGTAACGAGTTTTTATACTTATTTTTAAAGAAGTCCTACAAACATATCTGGTCTAAATATAATAATAAAATTCTTTATTGCAGACCACATGATCCATAAAAAATAAAAAAAAACACGATACAAAAAAAATTATAATAACACAAACAAATTAAAAATAACAAAAATTCAATATACCTGTGGGTACATGCGTAGAGGTCTGTATCCTTTTTTAAATGGGTGAATATCATACCGGATATTTGCGAAAGTATTACGTAAATATTGTTAAACAAAAAACGTCCTTCAGCAAGTAGAAATTGTGTTAAAAATTTAAAAAAAAACCGGTTCTTTCTAGATCACCATGGAAACAAACATACCAAGATTTGAGTACACAAATTTTCTGTAACTAGTCCATGATGAAGGAATGCCAAGGTCGATGGCAGCAATTAGCGCTTCACGCTTTACACAGTCCGTTATCTAAGAACATAAAGATACCCTGGGGATCAGACAGACGAAATGTCAACAATCACGACATGTGGTGTTTATTAATTTGATAGGGATTTTTTACGCTGAATGTAGGTTTTTTAATAGTCAATTTAAATATTGGATCGTATGTATTATAAAATTTGCTGTAAATCAACAGATATAGGTACTGTATCAGAAAAATCAATCAGCCAAAAAGGACATAAGTACCTTATAAATCCGTTTAAAAATCTGCCATAAGTATTATTCCATGGATCAAAAAATTCGTTTAAAATTCTACCACAAATTGTTGGCAACACTAAGCCTTAACCAAGCTTAAATTACAAAGTGTATTTAACACAATAGTTCCTGAAACTATTAAGACCTCTTTCCGTAACAACAATGTCCTTTCAGAAGTACGTTACAGTGTTGCAACATAAGAAAACGTGCGTGTCAAATGTGACGTGTAATGTTTTCGTCCGCTTGTCATTTGGTTTGTTTAGTCTACAGCATAGCCGCTGACAACAATGATTTATTGCTGAGTTCTCATGAATGACACCCCTTAATTTGCAGAAGTAGAACGCATGGAATTAGTATGTACTGTTTCGACGAGATATTTTGTTTCAATGTTGATACTATAAACAGGACGTAATAAGCATTTTGGTAGCTATAACGAAGATAAGGACGAAGTTTTATGACGTTTTTTTAAACTTTTCTTATGTCAACTTCTTTCAGCCTTTGCCATGAATGCCTACGTTATAGTCTCTTAGGCCGGCTAATCCCCGAATACTAGACTGACAAAAAAAGGCCAATCAAGTTTCGCTTACGGCCGAACCCAATAACCGATTTTCAGTAATAGACAGATTGATGGTAGACAGTATAATTCTATCTGTCATTGAATGACATTCAGAAAGATTCCATATTTTCTGACAGATTATGGGACGTTAAAACCATAGATAGATACGTGTTTTCTATCTCCAGTCTGCCAAAACTGGTGATAGATAGGTTATCGGGTATAGATAGGGTTCGGCCGTTAGTAGGCTAGTTGTCAAAACTTCAAAAGTCATGTTAACCATGGTAATAGACTTAGTATAACCTCTTCAGCCAATCATATCAGTTGGCCGGAAGTTTGACTATATTCTGGTTAGATAGAAATGAATTTAAGGGATCTCGGCACTGGACGGCCACGACTACGACCACAACGAGGTATAGGCTATAGAAACCGATCATACGAATCGCGCACTTGGTTGCAACGGCCAACCGACCAACTAGCCACAGACCGGGCCACAATCCACAACTGCCTGAGTCGTGGCCGTCTAGGGCGCGAGATATCTAAATCAGGGAAAATTTCGTCTCCATTTGATCCTTTTTGGTAGGAATATAAAGGCCACTAAGTCACTAGGCGGCACATCACAGTACGGCAAAGCATTAATATTTGTATGGCAAAGCCTTCCGCGGCCTGCCGCGGTATGCTCAAGTCCTCTTGTGACATTATTAACGAAATGTGAGTGTTAAGTGCATAAAAATAAGATTCTAAACGATTTCCGCTTCCGAAAATCCTTTGTCATGCCATGCCGCCTGGTGGCCATTTATTCAAAAATTTACTACTAACTACTCGTCCCACTCAAGTTTGCCACCGTCAGTTCCGCCTGCATTCCGCTGATTGGCAAACTTGCGTAGGACATGTTTAACTTGGACATATTTCAACATGTTGCCATATCCTGTATCAGTTCCCACTCTTCCCACCAGAGTCTAAAACGAATGAAATTAAGCTTTAATAAAAGCGCTTTTATTAAAAGCTGCAGCATATTATAATCCTGGTTGCAGGCTAGAGCGTCGGTTTATCGCTTCCAAATAAGTAAAAGAATTTTTATCGGAACGAAAAACAGGGTTCAAAATTCAAAAGTCATTTATTCAAACTAGGCTGAGAATCAGCACTTTTCGAACGTCAAAATTACATAAGACAGTCCCCCAAAACGCCCACCTTTCAACTCCTTATGCACGATATTCGTAGTTCCGGCCGAAGTTACGGGTGTTTTCTACCCCAAAACACTTACGGAAATCCCGTGATAACCTGTAATTAGCTTTTTGTTTCTTAAACAACTGTTATCCATTTGTTATAGTTGTTGGTTCTCCTATCAATAAATAAATAAATTAGATCGGGGCCCGAACTAAGAATTATGATCACCACGATTTGACAGCTGTCCCTATTCCCGGTATTTACCCGTCCCAAAAATGGATTTTGATATTTGTTTTGACGGATCAACTATGTACTTTCGAACGGGCCCGTATCTTCGTTGGAGGACTAAGAGAGTAGACACCCAGGTCTTCTTCTTTTTATGTGGTTAGTGATAACCTGGTGTCAGAGTTTTAAAGCCGTCCATGGGCCTTTGACTTTGCTTCACATGTCGGAAATATCTCTCAGGCATGCCGGTTTCCTCACGATGTTTTTCTTCACCGTTTTTGAAGCAAGTGACAATTATACAATACGCACATGAATCCGAAAAGTCAGCGGTGCGTGCCTTGGGTTCGAAGTGGAGACTTACGACTTGGCAGTCCGACGGTCACACCGCTAGGCTATCACTGCTGCTGACCCCCAGGTGTAACTTATACAATGTTTCAACTTGATGGGCCAAGAGGAAATTGTGCAAAATTACGCTACAAGAATCAGAATCTAAATAAAGTGATGAATTTTGTTACTTGAACTTTTTTTTTTTTTTTTGAGGATGGGCAGTTATCAAATAACTTCTCCCACTCTAGGCGGAGCGGGAGAAGTTATTAGTCACCCGTGTTCCTTCCGTTGCCTGTGTGCCGGGGCCACGATATCCCTTTCGGACAAACTCGCAACCCTGGCAGGCATAGGCCCTTCCGGACCCCGTCAGTTGGTGCTGACATCTCTTTGAGGCGTGGAACACAACGCGCCGTCGACCCGGGCCTGGTCCCTATCGGACGGCGAGCTACCCATTGCTCACCGTCCGCAAGCCCGCGCCTACGGTGGCCGGAGGTCGGCTCGCGACTCCATTATTACTTGACCCTGACTTTTGAATTACAGATTGTATCATTATATACTTTAGAAAAATATGATGATACAATATAAAAACCATTTTGTCACTTAAGAAATTCAAAATAATATTTTAAAAGGAAGGTTAATGTAGGCCATTGTGTGCTTCTTTTGCTAACAAATGTACCACAATAACATTTAAAGTAATACAATAGTTCACAACTGTGTCAACAATATGTTTGAGACATACATATGTGATCGCGACGATAGGTCGTGGTGAAGTTAATAATACATACACAATAATATTGGACATAATACATTCATTATTTAATTATTCTTAAAAAGAATAAAGAGAATATTTATTATAATATACTGAAGGATAAAAATGGGTTATTGTCGAGGTTTTAAGAAACTTATGTGTAAGATACAAACCTTGGGTAAGATATAGACAGAAAAGTTACGCTTAGATATGTCAAAATCATCCTCCCTTTCTACTGGGTACTGCCCAATTCCGTAAGTCCCTCGTCCAGATATTTTCCGTGACTTTGATGAAATCATTAGCACACCGTTTGACCTAACCTTCCTTGGCCACCATTCGGTCTAAACCTTACTCCAGCAGCCATCACCGTGTCTAGCCAGGTGTCCTGGCCAACTTTACTTGAGGCTTATCGCATTTTCACCGACGTCATAGAATTTCGTCCGACGTTGGATTTATAACTTTAATCAATATTAATGCAAAGCAAAGCTCCCCTTTTAGTACCGCAACAGATTTCTCCACTCAAGCCCCAGTCGGGTTCATAAACACCACCACATTGCGTCTTCAATCGCAATTCCTATCAATTTTAATCACCTACATCGATCATGGTGACCAATGCAAATCAATTACAATGCAATTCAAACTGTAACTCACTGCAATAATGTTTAATTTAGACTGTCTGACTGTTCGATAGGGGGCCCTTAATAATGATGCATTATTATTTGAAATGCTTTTAGTTATGATTTATTGAATTGTTTGTGGGTAGCATGTAAGTACTGAAGCAGTTTTAGCTCAATGGATGTGGCGTCGAAAATCTGATTAAGATTGTAAATTTGAGCCTAGTCGTTGCACTATGAAATATAGGCTTACCACTTTCCTGGAGGAAACTCTCAGTTAAGCGGTAGACCTATAGTCGCACATGATTTACTAAATAGTCCAGCTTTAGCCATGCGACGTCCACTATTGGACATAAGCCTCTCCCAAACTTCGCCACAATGAATGGTTTAACCAGTCTAATCTGTATAAATCTCACCGTGTAAACGTAGGTAGGTGAAGTGAGCTGTGATTCCAATGCTAGCGATTGACACTATTCACAGTTTACTTCACCTAAGTTTCCACGCGGCGATTTTTACAACTGGCTGGTCCGCATCCAGCGAAGTGCCCGCGATCTTCATTCGATTTCATAATCTGAATTCTAATTTCAAAATTTCCTTCTATCTGCCCTTGTCCATGTTACTGCATGGAGATCGGTGCAAAAAGCTTGTTCTCCCTTGTCAGCTATCACGTTATCATTCACACCCTTTTCATCGTCCCTCACACAATCAATACTTCTCTTTTGTGCGTTCCCCACCCATTAACTGATGATCGTGACTCTCTAGTATAGATTTCTCCAATGGAACTGAATGCGATCCGCAATTCTAAACCACGTTCCCGACTGTCACAATTTTGACACTGACAGTTCTTGAACGCGTTCAATTTCATTGACGAAATTGAATCTTAGGCTAGTCTCGTGCCTTTCAGTCCTCTTAATCTCATAACCATCTAAAATAGTTACAAGATATTAAATACCTACTATACTGAACGTAAACCGAATACCTACCATAATTTCAATGTAAATGGCTTCTACATTATAAATACAATCTTAGATGAGGAATGTGAATACAATACAAAGGAAATAGCCGATTTAATTACCACGGGAGTTAATTAATGATTCCTAGAAACAGTCAGTTATTTAGGTCGGTTCAATTCCTTGAAACTTCTGGTCTTCTTATTTGAAACGGTCCAAATATTATGTTCGTTAAAAATTCCTATAGGTATTAAAAGCTAATTAATGTTGTTACAATTAGTTAATAAGTGAACCGATCCAACGATGTCACAGATTAATACAGACGGGACACTCCGCAAAATCATTTAAATAAAAAGCGACTTTTGCTGCGACACAATAAAGTGCAAATTCAAGTCGCACAGTGCTAATCACCTACACTGGATCCATTCTGTAAACATCTAACCGTGAAGAGTGAGGTGAGGTGAGCATGAAGTGAGCTGTCCATTTGACACAATGGACAGCTCACTTCCTAGCTTTAGGTGCAATGACAGCTCACATCAAGCTCACTTCACCCAAGTTATCACGGTGAGATGTTTACAGAATAGCACGGCTGTTATATTAACCTAGAAGTTGCCTCTCTTTCTATCGCGTGAACTTTAGATCTTGCCGTCTCTCGCCGCGTACTTGTAGCTTCATTTCATACCTAAACTGCGGAGTGAAAGGAGCAGATTAACGTTAATGCTAATAAAGGCCAAAGAGAGTTTATTTGTTTGTTTGTTACGATTTCACGCAAAAACGGCTGAACGGATTTGAATGAAATTTGACACATGGGTAGACGTGACCTGGAGATGGACATAGGCTACTTTTGAGCCTGGATCGCAGACAAAGTCGCGGGCGACAGCTAGTTTCTATACATATACCGGTGTCGTCTGAAAGTGTAGATAATGATAATGAAACAAATATGAACATTCAATCGAGCGAAGCGTCTGATATCGGCTTTAGGAATTAGGAAGATAGTGTTATCAAAGCCATTTCTAGTCAGGGTCCTGACATCGACCCAAACATGTGTGCGGATGAGTCACCTTATTAGAGAGATATTCCGCCAATCCTAACGTTATCAAATTCACAAGTGAGATTTAGAGCCTATTTAGGTCACAAGTGCAGTTACTTCATAGTATTTAGTTACGTTCTCCCGTGCCAGCACGATCTTCAGGAATAGCTCATCACCATCATCATCATCATTTTAGCTGAAAGACGTCTACTGCTGGACATAGGCCTCCCCCAAGCATCACCGCATTGATCGGTCCCGTCTGTCTTTTCAATCAGCAGATTCTCCATGTTCATGCTCTCCCCCAAGCATCACGACGTCTATCGGTCCCGACTGTCTCTCAATTAGCAGATTCCCCGTATTCATACTCTCCCCAAGCATCACCACATCGATCGGACCTATCTGTCTCTCAATTCGCAGATTACCCGTGTTCATACTCTCCCCAAGCATCACCACATCGATCGGTCCCGACTGTCTCTCAATTAGCAGATTCCCCGTGTTCATACTCTCCCCAAGCATCACCACATCAATTGGACCTGTCTGTCTCTCAATCATCAAATTCCCCGCGTTCATACTCTCCCCAAGCATCACCACATCGATCGGTCCCGACTGTCTCTCAATTAGCAGATTCCCCGTGTTCATACTCTCCCCAAGCATCACCACATCGATCGGTCCCGACTGTCTCTCAATTAGCAGATTCCCCGTGTTCATACTCTCCCCAAGCATCACCACATCGATTGGACCTGTCGGTCTCTCAATCATCAAATTCCCCGCGTTCATACTCTCCCCAAGCATCACCACATCGATCGGTCCCGACTGTCTCTCAATTAGCAGATTCCCCGTGTTCATACTCTCCCCAAGCATCACCACATCGATTGGACCTGTCTGTCTCTCAATCATCAAATTCCCCGCGTTCATACTCTCCCCAAGCATCACCACATCGATCGGTCCCGACTGTCTCTCAATTAGCAGATTCCCCGTGTTCTTGCTCTCGCCCAACCATTACTACATCTATTGTCCCGCGCTGGGGGTGTACCTATTATTTAAGTATTACCACTCAATTGAGGTTTTTTAATACAGTCCATTGACTTATCTATCCACAAATGATGCATTTTATCAGTACACTTGAATGTTTTACTTTCGATAAAAACTGCATTAGCTTTACCGTGATAAGTAATGCGTTATTTTAATCACATTGACGTTTTTTGACCGATGGCACCATCCGTAGATCGTTATCATTTGTTTGCGAATTCCGATGTGCATTAGTTTTATCAGTGTTATCAAATGTTTTGTTGACAAGTTCTTCTAGTGTGGCCTTTGCTTGAATAGACTGTAACTATCTTATATCTATAGAACTTGTGCCGAAACGGAGTGTCATGCGCTTTTGTACTATATTATAAGTAGTTCTATTATTAACTTCTTACCCTTGTCCCATATTACTTGGAGTCGGCACAACACTTTCGTTTTCTTTTCTTCCATCCTTCTCTATCATTCTCTCCTTTTTCTGTCATATCATACCTCACACAATAGGGATGTTGACTGGGAAAAAAATAACTAGGTATTCAGTCCGTCAGTTAGATAATAAAAAAATATAATACAAGTTTTTTTTGCTTTATCATACTAATATAAAATGGTTTAGATAAAACGCATTAAAGTTGGGGAGTGGGGGTGCGCTACATCACAAGTCAGTATAAAATCTACCGAGGAGTGACGTCGTTTCATGCCACAAATGAAATGAAATGAAATTGTTTATTCTGTAAATAGGATATCGGAATCACTTTTACACGTCATATAAAAAAATATTAAAAATAAGCTAGATGAAGTCGGTGTTTCCTATCTGACTACTCTGAGAAGAAAGGTCGAAACAAACTTAGAGATCGTAGTCTCTATTAAAGTCCAGACATAATCTTTGTCAAGTCATGTGTCACATTTTAACTCAATGTATCGCCGTTATCTTTTGATTACCTAAGTAAAAAAAAATAAAAAAATGTGTCCAATATTTTTTAATAATCTACCTGAAAGACAATAAATAAAAATTGTCATCATCGATATTCATTCATCTTTTTGGTTCTTTGATCTTCCTCTCCCTCTACATCAGAATTTATGTTCTTAAATCTTTTAGTTACATGCGTTTCATACCTCCTCATCGTATGCCCATACCAAGATTGCCTTTCAACTTTTATGCAACTGGCGCCACTTTCAAACATCCTCTAATATACTCATTACTTACTTTAACTAGTCGATTTAATAACATAATGTGCAACTATTAAATTTCACCTTAATTTGCTCGGTACATCAACTAGCCCAGCATTGTTAATTGCGTAACACACGATCTATCACCATTTGAATCATGTTGAAGGATATTGTTAATTCATTGCTTCATAAGTTCGAAATATTCGTCTGCTCAACGTAAATAACGCAAAGAATGTTGTTGAACTGTCAAAATGAAACAGATTATTATTGATCGTGTGTTAAGCAATAAGGGTGCTGCTGATGGTAACGCCCTAGGAATCCCAAGACGTACACTTGTATTTATAGGTTTTCTGTATGTAATGTAATTCCAAAATGTCAGTTTTACGTCACATTAAGTATCTAATCTACGTCTTTAAGATAGAAGAAAAAAAAATACACCATCGTTCTATTTTTAAACTGTTCGAAGACCGGATAGTTTTGGTACGAATACCGTGTTATGGCAACAAATTAACATCTCTATGATAAATGGTACGCAAGTATGCTTGCGTCATAGGCCATGACCAAAAATGCTTTAGGTGTAACATATTATAGAGTAGATATCTCGCCGGGATTCCCCAAAGGGATAAACAGAGGAGTACCTACCTATAGGTATTTCACCCCCATTTGGCCAGTTATAAATTGTTGATTCGTACAAATTTACTCGCCCGAAATGGGCGAATCGTCATTTTAAATAATATATTTTTGTCTCTAGGCGATTCGCGAGATAAGGAAAAATACACTTACTTTATTGCATAAAATTCAATCGCCTAATACGTATTTCTGGAGTTGTCGATTCGCCCACAATTAAATTGACTTCGTGCGAATAAACCAATAAGCCTATAAATTCCGTGTAATAGGGGAGAGCCTAATGCTTTTAACTGGGCAGAAATCCACACTCCAGGCTGCTACTGAGAATGTCGCACTGGAAACATCAAATGACAGTTTTCCAGTTAGATTGGTTCCATTGAATGACTTTTTCATGAAATCAAGACATTTGACAACAAATCTATCTTGGAGAGATTTATTAATGATTATAATTCTGTGAATACACATACGCTTTTGTTATGGTCGCGAATCTTATTTTTATCAATATAAACCTAATACTGAACTGCATTTTGTATAAAAACTTAAGAAAATTTTAATTTCGCGGCTACCACTTAAAGGTACAGGGCCATAGCGACACGTGGCCTGCTGCTGCCTATTTAGTCGGCTACGGAATTGTACCTTAAATTTAGAAACTGGGCTCCATGAAGGCCTGCTCTAGCATTTTCCACTCAGTTCGGCCTTTATTCTATTTCCATCCCTCTTTTGCCTGTATTTGGCTAAAGCAATAAAGATATTGAGTATTGAGTATCGTATATAGTCGATCCATTTTTTTTAAGTTTTACCTCTTTCCTTCTGGTCCTTCCATTTTGAGTTTTTTATTGTATCTGGACAGGATTCTTAATAACCTATTAGTCTAAAATCCGACCTAGAAACGACCGAACCCAACGGGTTAAATGGATGAAAGGTTAAAACATAAATCGCGAGTAGGTTGGGTAAAAAATCCTGGCCAGACTATGATATTTTTTTTTTTCCTTTGCCCTCATTCGTTCTTTTGACGAATAAAAATACCAATCAAAACTATACAGCTTACATATATACAAACATGTTTGACATACATCTATTCTAAAACAGTCGACCGACATTTAAAACAAAAGACCTCTATCCCTTCACATTATGCAAATAGAGACTCGAGATAACCAAAATACAAACTTAAATACACCACCCAATTCTAACACCTCTACATACAATTTGTATGGGTTACGTTCTTTTGTAGCCGCAAAAATAAACTTGTCGAAGTTCCGTATCGTAAATTTTGTATGGAAATCGACAGTAAGTGGCTAAATGATTTATATTCTGTTTGTTAAGGCTTTGTTAGGGACTTTGGACAAGGGCAATATACATACCTACATCTATACGTATACAGGGTGTTTCAGAAAAGTGTGGTCATATTTAAGGGTGTGGTGTACCGCACCCTTAAATTAGTTTCTTCACAACATCGTAATCACGAAAAAAATATCAGCTGACCTATAGATTTGGATCGAGTAGGTATTGAGGTTTTGTATTGTTTGATGATCTATATCAAACCCTTAAGGCGACGTTAACCGACTTTTAATAATTTTATACTGAAGATCACGTCTAAACGAGTAGTGTTAATGATTTGGAAAAAAGATATGTTAAATAAGAGTATTTTCTTAATTACTTAATATATGAATATTTTAGGTTATGTTTATATTACATAGTTAAATTAATTTGTAAAGTTGTGTCTAACGCGGATAAAAAACGGAGAGTCACGCAAAATCTATCAAGCGTATTGTACTGAAACTTTCACCAATTTAAAGATAATTTAATTATTGATCGTTTAGTATACGTGTTTTATAAAAATATATTTTGTTTTATGTATAGTAAATTAATAATGCGTCTCATTTGGGACAGCGCTCCTTGATGGGTGAGCCCTATTACTGGCTGGACATACGACGTGTAGCGTGAATTCAGTACAGAACACGCAAGCTAACCACTCAAGGTCACTGGCATATATCTGCGTCTTAAATATGACCACACATTTCTGATACACGCTGTATATCAGTAAGCTTCAAGAGATAACTCCCACTAGCATCATAAATCAGTGTTTGTTTGTTTGTTGCTCAATCACTACGAAACTGCTTGACAGTTATTGATGAATTTTGGCACGAGATGTTGGAATGTAAAATTGTTTCACGTTGATTTAGTGTTTTTTAAGATATTCTGCGGTTTAAAATAACTGCTTCGTAAAAAGCTTTCCATTGATTGCTACATTTACAATGATGAATTCCCAAACAATATGAAAGAAATTTCCTCTTGTGTATCTTGTTAACTCAGTTCTTTTTATTTATCTTTCCCAGACTATCACAATAAATAATAACGTAAAGCAGACAAAAATAATAAGTGTACGAGTAAAAGCTCGTACAGACCAGCGCGACGCGACGCCGCGCCGCGACACGAACAATACAATTTCTAAGAAAGCTTGACGGTATAACAATAGCCGGTGTCGCGTCGCGCTGTCGCGTCGCGCTGGTCTGCACGAAGCTTTACACACATGTTTAAAACAAATATAAACCCAATGCCAAAGCAATAAAAGGTCATATTATTATTACATGTGTAACTTAGCCACCAATTGTACCAAAATAAAAAAGTAAATTGAACCAATTCACACGGCCATCTTGTATTTTATTGGTCTTTTTTCAGCAATTTATGTTCTGACGTAATTTTTATAGTTGCCAGTTATAAATATGGGACAGGTTTATTTAATTTGTGGCTATAAAGGTAATTGGATTCAGCTGGAACCACCATGAACTGCCTAACCTTTTCCCAACTATGTTGGGGTCGTCTTCCAGTCTAACCAGGATGCAGCTGAATACCAGTATTTTACATGGAGTGACTGCCTATCTGACCTCCACAACCCAGTTGTTATCCTGGGTAACGCGATACCCCTTGGCAAGACTGGTTGTCAGATTTTCGGGTTTCTGACGACCCGTAACGATTGTCAAAGATCTACGAATGACAGCCGGGACCAAGTGCTTCACCTGGAACCGAATCCATGATAGATCTTAGATCATTTTTAATTAACTGTCTCGTTAGTGTAGTGGTCAGAACAGTCTAAATTGCGACTGCTAGCTAAGCAGGGGTTCGATCCCTAGGTCATGCAAAGTGTTTGGGTTTTTCTTCTCAGTAGCAGCCCCGTTGATGGCAACAGATTCGCCCCTTATTACATGCGCCCCCTCTTCCTGCCTACCCCTTAGATGAATACAGTTGTTATGTTATTTTACCTTTATCTATACTATACTATATATCTACTACAAACAAATAAAATTGAAGTGTCTGTTTGTAATATCAAAATAACAGCTTTTTACTAAAGACATATGAAAGTATACACGGTATTCATAACAAAAATATTTTTTAAAATTTTTGTCTCTCCGTTTGTTTGTTCCGACTAATCTCCGAAACGGCTGGACCGATTTTGGAGGGACTTCAACTGGCAGATAGCTGATATTATAAGGAGTAACTTAGGCTTACCGTACATTTTATTTTCGAAAAAGTATTAAGGTCGACGCGGGCGATACCGCGGGCAGCTGTTAGTTGAATAGTGATGTCAATAAGGGCCCGTTATCTCGGCCCTGGCATTAAAAGTCAAATTGTAAGCACCTTAACTTAAGCACAGGTTTAAGTATTTGCAAAGGTATGGCCAATCGTACCTAAGTTGGACACTGAGAACACTCCAATAAAGTGGCGGGATATTCCTCGAAGAGCACCAATTTTGAAACGCACCAAATGAAGCACAGCAAACAGTTACCTGCTGCTAATTGAATCCTAGCTTTTCCACTTTGGGCACTTTTCCTGTTAAACGATGCGGATGCCCTATGCTTCTTTCTCCGTCTTTTTTATAAACATTTACATATTATTATTTTAAGACTGTGAGCTTATATGTATTATCTAAAAATTATCTTGTTTGAAAATAAAATACCCATGTGTTGGGGATAATAAATTATTACACTCACTCAACTAATATAAACAGATGAAGCCGGCTGCAACTCTGGCGCAGCCATAAACCACCGAAGGAGGTTTAATGGTTTCACTAACAAAAACAAAATGAAAACATTAACTCGACTATGGAAGCAATTTATAAATCGTAAAGACGGAAAGGCAAAGAATAAGCTGTTGTAAAATAGTGCAGAAGCGAAAGCGTACACAAGTAAATCCAAATGCTATATGGGTGCTACAGGCATGCTCGCCAGATCACATCTTACTAGTTGTAGGTCGTAGGTTCGAACCCTGACAGGCGCTTTACTTTGTGTAAATTATTTCATCACCACTGCTCTCAAAACGGTGAAGGAAAACATCGTGAGGAAACCGGCATGTTCTATAACCAAAAATTCGAAGATATTTGACATCTACCAACCCACATTGGGCCCGCGTGGTGGATTACGGCCCACTCCCCATCACGGAAAGGAGACCTGTGCCCCAACAGTGGGAACATTAAAGTCTGATTATGCATGCTCAGGTCGGCACGATTTGGCACAGGCCGGGTGGCAAAATCGAATGAATATTTTGCCACTTGGCTGTGCCGAGTCGCGCCGAATCATGCCGAACGAACCGAGCAAAGTGTTAGCATGCTTCAGTTAAAGTATACTACATACCATAATAACACAACTGTTTTCCCTGATGGGTTAGGCAGAGGTGTACCTATAAGTACACCCACATTTCACCAGTTATGTTTAAGTCCCATGTAGTGGAGAAATCCAGACTCCGGGCTGCAACTGAGAAATTCCTGTTGGAACCCAATAACACCTTGCCCGAGGGCGAGGGCGCAAGCGCTACAGCTGAGCATGTGGTCCTTCATGACCAGCAGTAGCGCTTGGACCAACTAGGCAGCCAGTGTTCTAAAAAAAAAAAAAATTGTTTATTGTGTCTCACATGGTTACATTTACAAAATCAGGCCAGGGGGTCAGGGGTTTCTATCTAGGCATCTATTATTCTTAATTCTCTACTGCCTGCCATCAAATACACTCGAGAGCAATGAATCCGGGTCACTTAAAGAATCCTAAAAATCTCGGAAACTAAAAATGCTAGGTTAATGCAATAAATTGTATTTAATAGACAATGTAATACTCCTTAAATGAAGGTATTAAAACTTCTTAGTTATTGTAAAGTTATATCATAAAAAAATCAAATTTGAAAAAGGGCCACTTTCGAAGATGGAACTACGAAATTACAGCATTTGGTTTTGCTTTTGTTTGTAATCTGTCATTTATGTGGGTACATAAACCATGTTGATAGTGCTCTATATTCATTATTCAAGCTGAAATTATGTCGCTTACGCCTGAAGAATGCACCAGAATACTTACAATGCTGGAAACCGGCCGGAGTCAGCGCGATACAGCCAGGACTGTCGGTGTGTCGCTGTCAACAGTACAAAGAGTTCTCCGACGTTACGAAGAAACTGGTTCTAACCTACGCAGACCAGGAACGGGCAGAACCAGGTGTACCACAGCACGAGAAGACCGATACTTGGTGAACACCATGCTTCGAAATCGCTTTCTCACAGGAACTGAACTCACAAATCAGTTTCGACGCCTCGGAGGAAGTAAGCCAAGTGCATGGACAGTAAGACGTCGGCTTGCTGAATCTAACTTAAAACCCCTTAGACCTGCAAACGGCCCTAAACTGGAGCGTGGGCATCGTATTTCAAGACTAAGATATGCCCAGAGCCACGTAAATTGGAGTATTGAAGATTGGTCAAAAGTTATGTTCTCCGACGAATCAAAATTTATGCTCTACAAGCACGATGGAAGACACAGAGTGTATCGAAGACCAGGGGAAAGATTCAAGCAAGCATGCATCGAAGAAAAAGTAGCCTACGGTGGTGGGTCTGTACTTGTGTGGGCCGGAATTTCTTCTGAAAGTCGCACAGAGCTGGTGATCATAGAAAACGGCTCTTTAACTAGCGTAAGATATGTGGAAGAAATCCTCAATGATCACGTTGGTCCATTTATGGTCAATTTAGGTGAGGATGCCATATTTATGCATGACAATGCCCGACCTCATACAGGTAGGATTGTGAATGACTACCTTCAAGAGATGAACATTACTCGTATGGAGTGGCCAGCGCGCAGCCCGGATATCAACCCGATCGAGCATGCTTGGGACGAGCTAGGCAGATGCGTAAAACAACGAAACCCTCCCCCAATCACGCTTCGTGAGCTCAAAATTGCTCTCACAGAGGAATGGGAGAATATTCCCCAAAATCGTATAAGGAACTTGGTGTACAGCATGCCAAACCACGTAAACGCAGTAATGGAAGCACGAGGAGGCAATACGAAGTATTAAAATTCAAGAAAATCGTAATAAAGTTCAAAAATTTCATGTTTCCTATTTTTGTTTTAAGGAGAGATCAGCAGTTTTTTTCTTTATGTAATTTTGTTTTAAATAAAATGTATGGTGACTCATTTTTTTTTTTACTTTCATTTAAGGAGTATTACATTGTCTATTAAATACAATTTATTGCATTAACCTATCATTTTTAGTTTCCGAGATTTTTAACATTCTTTAAGTGACCCGGATTCATTGCTCTCGAGTGTATCATTTGAGTTTATTTTATAGGTAGTTTTATTTTCTCACTATACGTGTCGCTTCTGGAAATAATCATTGAACTCTCTGCGTGCGACGACCCATTTCTTACAAATGTTTCAGATAACGTTGCCAATGGGTTTGGTGTTTCATACCTATTTTATGGTTCTAGATCTTTTTAGTTTTATTTTTTACGATTATTGACGTTTAAGTTGAAAATTTATTGATTGTATCAGGACATTGACCTCTCGGGACTTCGGTGAGCGTGAAATATGTTTCTTGTATCAGTCGTAACTTGTACCCCATGTCATTATTATGGGCGAGCTAATTGCAATTAACCTGGCAGAAATTCGAACTCTGGGCTGCTAAGCTGACTAACTGGCTGCTAACTGAGCCCAGGACCACACGCCCGGTAGTCGTGCTTGCCGCCACAGTGGTCTTACTATACCAACAAATCGAGATATTCCACTAAGCGCACCGATTTCAACGACACTTGACCGAAGGTCACCGAAACTACTCCACTTGCAGCACTGAAACATTTATTTTTAAGTGGTGTTTTGTGGAGCAATTTAGAAATATTATTTTCATTCCATGAACGGCACCTACGTTACAGAAGCTCCTAGTGATGGGATACCAATTAATTCTTCATATTTTTTGTGGATTTTTCATCCTGTCTAGTAATTGTATTCGAAGACATGAATAACTTAGTACCAAGTACTACAAGTAATTGGACAGTCAAATTAATTTTCCGTATCTTTTGTTCCAGATTACCAATTGTGCTGCTGTTCTGCGGGACAGTGGGCTTAGGTCTAGCGTATTCCGGACCTGACCTACCGCCCGGTCCATACTGTGGCATCTCAGGACAATGCTGCAAGGATAGGCAGGATGCCTGCTCACATAGAATTCTAGGTAGGTTTTTTTTTGTGGATTTTTTTATGTTAACTGTCAAACAAGCTAGAGATAGAGGAAACGTGAGATATGTGAGGAAACCATGTCCAAGAATAAAAAATTTGGAAACCTTTAGTGTCATTCACCAAATCACACACCGACACGAGGCCCACGGGTCAGGTCCCAGCCGTGCCAGTGGTGCAAGAAGCATTGTAGTACAGACTGATAAGGGTCAGCGCAGACCAATGGCTTCCCCGAAGCTTTAAGCAGTGGTGACATTACATTTCAAAAGTTATGTGTAGATAAGTCCCATGTAATAGGGGTGAGCCGATTGCCATCAACCGGGCACAAATTCCGACTGACTGACTGACATATCAACGCAGAGCCGAAACTACTAGAAACTAGGAAAGTGAAATTGCACACAGTAGTGGTACCTAGTGTAATGGAGCAATAATAAAAATAATATTAATAGTTTAAAAAACACTAAAAAACACGCTTTTACGTGCACCTATAGGCGTATTCAGACCTTGAAACCTAATCGTGGTCAAAGTTCATTACAAGACCTTTCTAACAAGTCCAAACACGGCTATGATACGATCATCCATCATCAAGTTCCAGTTCATATCTTCCGGCTCCATCATCAGATCAGCTCGACAGTACCATGTTATTGTATTGTCATCAAAATCACATACAACTGCCAATTTTCATAACGCTACGATCTTTAGAAGATGGTTAAATTAGTTTTCTTAGATTTGATTACATAGTTACATACATACAGGTTGACCTAATAAAAGCGTGTTAAAAAATCCACCTTTAAGGGGGTAAAGGGGGGATTTCGTTTGTATGAAAAATCTTATTCCTTGAAGTTCTAGGATTGCATGAATTCAAGATAGTATTTCAATCATATTAGACGTTGTGCACAATTTCTGAGCAGTAACCTAACAAAAGTACTAGGCTTGCATGAATTCACGATAGTATTCAATCATTATGTTATGCTACTAATAGGATTTGGATGAGGCAGACAGATAGTTTATAACCTGGATTAACACATAGGATACTTGTTATCCTGGTCGTACAATTTCATGGGATAATACCGACTTCCAAGCGAGCGAAGCTGCGGGAAAAAGCCAGTCATCTAATATTTTACTTTCTTCCATTTTTCAGATAGCAAATGTTACTGTGACCAGTTCTGCAACAGGACATTAGGGCATGACGACTGCTGTCCCGACTACCCTCAGGTTTGTCTGGGGGTCGTTGACATTGATCCTCTACCCAACGTCGAAGTCTGCAAATATAGGGGGAAGTACTATGGCCCTGGTGAAAGCGTTACTCAAGATTGTCATAACTGGTGAGTGACTTTTGTATCTTGTACCCATAGAAATAACAATATATTTTTTCAACACACTTGCTCGAAAAGGGGCTCTTATTGTACCGTATTTTAGGTGCACAATGTAATTTATTGAACACGCGTGCTTTTTACTTTGCATTTCCGCATTAGTGCAGGAAAGTACGCCACAGATAATTAGTCAGAGATGTACTTACGCTTTTTTTTATCTCAGTAAAAAGTCTACATGCTTTTTTATGCCTAAAAATATCGTGAATATATGTATAAATTCTGCCATAGAAATCCTAGGTTGTAAAATCGGAAAGAACTTATTTTGATGGGGTTTTCTACCTCATTATCTTCTGATGCTTTTAGTTTTTTTTTACATTACATTTAACATTTATTTAACGACTTAAGTAAGTATATTTTAAATTAAGATATCTCACTAAAGACATTAAATAAAATAAAACATTAAACCTAAAATACATTCAATTTACGCTACATTACGTTAAAACAAATCTCTTACTACACTATAACTCTCACCAATGAAACTATCGCACAATATAAACAAAAATATCTTATGTTTACGAAACAGTGCCACATAAGAATTCTTCGCGAAATAATGAGGTTTTCAACCCAGTTCCCTCTTGAATCACCGCTCATGGATTAATCACAATCTAATTTTAAACCTGCTTTTATTTTATGGCGCCCTGGTAATTTTTGACACTTTTATTTTGTCAACAGGCAATTTAACGTTGAAAAGCAGGTGTTGCCAGCCTATATTAATTTAAAAGAGGTTATTTTTTGTTTTGAAAATGGAATTGGGTTGGTCCGGAACTAGCAGCTTTATACCTGTTTATATTTTTTTAATGGCCGTCTTAAATAATAAAATTTCGGTCTCTAAAATCAGCCTTTAGGTACCTACTGTTCCCACTGCTGGGACACAGGCCTCCTCTCTGTGAGAGGGAGTGGGCCGTGATGCAACACACGCCCAATGCGGGTCGGTTACCGTTTCGTTTGAAAAGACCTGACAAAAACCCGGACTTGTGCAAAATAGTCCGGATATTTTACTTTTTAAGGACCTAAGGACTAAGGACTACAAGACCTAAACGTGCCTAAACGCAAGTTTTATAATGCCTAAAAGAATATGATCTACTGCAGTAAACAAAATCAGAAAAATATATGATATTCTTCAGGATATATGCTAGTATGATAGTGTGTTGAAAACATAATACAACTAATTTGATACGATAGAAAAAAATCATGAAGATACCTCTAAAAATTTCTTTTAACGATTAAAAATCATATTATGTATGCAATCATTCTGATTTTTTGTCAGATTATTCTACAAGCTACATATTAGCATAATAGTGTTTTAATTTTCCAGTCCAATCAATAGATTTTTTGTAAATCGCTAACTGCTTCATATTTTGCAATAAATTACCTGCGTCGTGTCATCGCGCGTCTCTTTCATTTCTATGCAGTCCGACAGTGACCGTGCTTTAGCTGTTGTAAGCCTCTTAAACTTACTTTTTTTAGTAATCATTTTACTGACCTATTTATTTTCTAAACTAAAACCCATTTAGTTAAAACTCCGGTGAAATAACCGATGGACAGATGACGATATTCGACGTTTATTTTTTACTAGCTTCTGCCCGCGACTCCGCGCGTCCGCGTAAAATTTCTTGTTTTAACATAAAATATGTATATCCTATGACACTCGGCTATACTATACAGGGTGGCAGGGACATCGACGCGAAAACTGTTACCATGGATTCGGTACATGATTCTGAACATCCCTGCGTTGAAATTTTACCCAGGTTTATAAAAAATTTTAATCTGCTGTCCATACATTTTGACCGTGTAGGTACTGCAATTTTCTAAGAAACGGCTGTTTTTTTTTTTAAAACCTGTAAAACATGTTCAGCGCAGGGGTGTTCAGAATCATGTACTGAATCCATGGTAACAGTTTTCGCATCGATGTCCCTGACACCCTGTAAAGCTTCCCATTAGTGAAAGAATTTTAGGAATCGGATCAATAGTTACGAAGATTACCCCCTACATACAAACTCACAAACTTTACCTCTCTATAATATTAGCATAGATTGATATTTCGAATGTCGACTTCATAAAAATATGACGTCTCAATCAGACGTCAAGATCAAACAGTGAATTGGTAACAATTGTTTGATAATACAAACAAATTCGGAGTTCAGGGTCAAGGTCAATGCTTTAGTTGAGTACAGCTGATTCAAGGTTTAGAGGATTTGCGTTTTAGAAGCATGAGGAATAGGGTGTAAAGCTCACTCATCAAAACACACTAGGTTAAAGCCGAGAAAATGATTGCTACCGCTAATTCAAAATTTCAAATCCCAACCGCCATTCTTTGACACTCGTACGAAACGGCATAGACACGAATTTATGTAGTATGTCAATCTAAATTATTTGTTTCCCTGATAGTAAAATACGGCAGAAGAATCATGGCCGGTCCGAACTTTGCGCAGAAGGCTGCGAAATAAAAATAAGGTACCAAATGGTGACGAGCCGAGTGTGAGTGACAGGACATGCGCGAAAGTTCGGAGAGCCTATTTTCAAACTGGCCATGATTCATCGGCCGTATTATACATAAACCTCATGTAGGTAATGAGTTTGAAGCCAGTAACTGGACAGAAATCAATACTCCAAGCTGCTTCTGTGAAAGTCCTAATGGAAAGCCCAATACTTAGATTCGAAATAAAAACGTAAACTGATAACTTCTCTCTTGAAATGAATTTCATCTCTATTCGTGAGGAATCAAGGTCTACTTTAAGAACAACATTTATAAATAACACAGATAAAGTTTATTAATATGTGCAGACAATCTGGTAAAGAAAGTCAAGAGGCGGGAAGAAAGTATCATATTATAGTTGTAGGTGCAATAACATTTAAAAGCAATAGTTTTCGTCTAGACACAATAAAACCTAACAGTAGTCTTGAGAGTGAATGTAACATAATATAACATAACATCATGCTTGTCCCAATCCCCATAAGGGTTCGGCAGAGGTGTACCTATAGTAGGTACAGCCACATTTCACCCGTTATGTTTTTAAGTCCCATGTAATAGGGGCAAGCCTATTACCATCAACCGGGCACAAATCCAGACTTCACGCTGCTACTGAGAAATTCATGATAGAAAAATCTAATAACACTGACCGAACTGGGAATTTAAACCAGTCAGAAAGAAACTCACTAGCGGGAATAAAGTATCATAATATACTTGTAGGTGCAGTAACATTTAAAAGCAATAGTTTTCGTCTAGACACAGTAAAAGCTAACAGTGGTCTAGTAACTGAATGTGTTTGCCGTTTAGTTAAAATTCATCTTTCGTGCGATCTTAGGGGTGCTACACACATGTTCGGGTCGGCCTGATTCGGCTTTGCCGGGCGGCAAAATCAACTGTTACGTCCAAAATAATACTGACTGGATCCTAATGTCTGACTGCTGATTATTTTTTCACGATTACTTTTATTCGTCCCATGGAGAAGGCTGTTCAGTTTGATGGTCTGTACCACACCCTTAAATAAGACCAAAGTTTCTGATCCACGCTGCATGTAGATATATGTTCGTAAAAAAGCCGTTCGGCTTAGCTCGAATTGTGCCGAGAAAACCCGAAAACAATTAAGCAAGGGTAGATGCCGGATGAAGTTTGCCGATCGGCACGAGCCAAATGAAAGTCGAATATGTTTAGTAATTGCTTCAGGATGCCAAATCGAATGTGCCGCCGGAATATGTGTGCAGTATCCCTTAATGCGTACTGCCAAAGACCTCTGCAGCTGTTGCCCGCTTAGCAGTTTGGTCATGAGCTGCATTTGCACCTGCGTAGATAAAATCTCTGCAAACGGTCCATGAGATACAGTCTACAGGATTTTTTTAAAAGAACCGGCCAAGCGGAAGTAGAACTCGGGCAGTAAGGGTTCTGTACTACCAAATCTTTAACTGTCTTATTACAAATCAAAGTTTTTTTTTGCACAAAACGGACAACTTAGTTCGGTACTAAGTAGTTAATTTTGTAAGTACCTATTAAGAATTTACTGTAGTCAGAAAAAGTTTAAACCATGCGTTGTAAGAAGATGGAAATTGGGGATGGGATTATCAAATAACTTCTCCCGCTCTGGGCGGAGCGGGAGGGCGTGGAGTCAGACTTTTACTGGCTACAACCCACCCGTGTTCCTTCCATTGCCTGTGTGCCGGGGTCGCGATATCGTTTTCGGACAAACTCGCAACCCCGGACCTGAAGTACCCTAGGCCGATGAACTTTTCGTTTATCCTAATTATGTTAATATTAGTGTTTAAGTCGGTCCCCCCCTCAGAAACAACATACACCGAACATTTGTTTGATTGATGCGTTCTACCTAGGTACAGAACCCTAAAAAACAAGAATTTTGTCAAGTCCCATAAAATAAACCTGCTCTTAAACCTGAACAATTTTCCAAACACTTTGAAAACATCTAAATCCAAACCGCTTTGAAGTCGTTGCGAACTGGATTATATCGCGTGAAACCGCAAGTTATTTTCATAAGCCACAATGCAATTATGACAGTTTACTAACCGTGTAACTGCATTCGAGCTAATAACTATTTATATTTAGATATGACCCAGGTGGTACATCGCTGGCAAGCCGCCATTAGCATAGGTGTGAGTCCATCTGAAAAAGTATCGATACTTTAGAAGTATCGAGTTGGTACGATGCTTATTGCATTTTTACTGCTTGAGATATTTCTCGACGGCATGTGAAGCTCATGGGCGGGATAAAAACTCTGACAGCGTTAGTCACTAACCACACCAAAAACAAACAAACATTTATGCAACTTTTCAATCTAATTATTGACCTTGAGGACAATAAGAAAACAGTGAGAAAAGATACTAAAAACAATCTGAAATACTCAACACGCAATTTACAAGTGTGACGCTTAATTCTCGTTCCTTCTCTTTATGAGAAGATACTGTGAGAAATATTTTAGACAAGTACAGGCTGAGACCACAATAAAATAGACGAAAATGGTGAAGGAATTTATCGTAAGGAAACTGGCATATATCTACTAGAACCGAAAATCAAAAACATGCGAGATCCAAGAACCCGCACTGGGCTTCTGTGGTGGATTACAGCCAACGGCTTCAAGCCTGGGCAGCGGCAGTGGGAACATTATAGGCTAACGAATATATGTGTACCTAATCATATCATTCGATATCATATTCATAGGTATGGGCCTCATAGCTCGCCGTCCGATAGGGACCAGGCCCGGGTCGACGGCGCATTGTGTTCCACGCGCGCCTCAAAGAGATGTCAGCATAACTGACGGGGTCCGGAAGAGCCAATGCCTGCCGGTGTTGCGAGTTTGTCCGAAAGGGATATCGCGACCCCGGCACACAGGCAACGCGGAAAGAACACGGGTGGGTTTTAGTCAGGAAAAGTCTGACACGCCCTCCCGCTCCGCTCAGAGCGGGAGAAGTTATTTGATAATTTCCCTCCTTCAAAAAAAAAAGGTATGGGCCTCATCATAAATGAACTGTTGACAAAGAAGGATAGTCTTTTGTTTAGTTCTTTGATACTGAAGATGCTCGCGAAGACGTCAAAAGGTGACATTGACCTATGGCAAGAATTTGTGGGAATCACCGAGAAATAAACCCTTATCTACTGACTGACGTGATAACTCGTATCTTCATATCTCTTTATATGCACTGTTGAGTAATCAATAAACAAGATTAAATACTTTCTCTTGTATGATAAAATTGTCCTGTCATTGTGTACATATATATAACGATCAGTCTTGCTTTTTTAGTTCCCCTCAGTAATTCCCGTAGTCTTTTTTCGTCGAGTGCTTTACTAATCTTATCTCTTTCCATATCAAACGCGTTAGAAAACGCATTTAAAACAAGAACAAATAAAAATTGGATACACGTTGTCCATGGAACTAATGAAAGAATTATTTTTACTATGAAAGAAAATCAAATTCGTCCCAATTTTATCAAGCAGATGACAATATCAAAAGTATTGATAGATTGCAAAGATATGGGGAAGCAAACGGTAACAATAAAATCACTAAAGAAAATCATAATTACATCAAATAGTGACGTCAATGAACGTCTGGCCATCCCTCATCTCAAAGCAATGCCAATAATAAAACCGAACCAGATTGTTAAAAATTGTGTCAATGTTGTTTCAATTCATCAGATTCGGACTGTAATGGATATGAGCATGATAGAAGATAATATAGGTCGAATGAATTATCGAAGTTTTGAATATAATTTTTTTTTTCATTTGGTCTGAATATTATGTAAAATATGGCAGCTAGGTACAGTAAAACTATCTACTGGAGCAAGCACAACACGGAGACTTGTTGAAGGATATTGAAAAACCATTACCAAGGCACCATCATCCTGCCCCTAAGCCAATTTATTTAGGGGTCGGCACGGCATGGCTTCTTTTTCCGCTCAACTCAATTAGCCGTCATCTCAGAAGTCATCCCCTATCTACCTACATCTTTGCCCCAATCTGAGAGAGTTAGGGATTTAAAAATAAATATGGCATGTATTACAATTCGGTCCACCTGTTAAATCTCTGCCAAATACAACTGCAGAACCTTAGGTTATGTCTGTCCAGGAGATGTCCGATGGCTGATTGAATTACGCGCGTCACTCACAGACAAACATAAGCACTTGAGCAGTCCCATATGTAGTTTGAAATTTCAAACCAGAACAAGCTGCTTGGGGCAGAAATAGAAAATGATTTTACCTCCTACGTTTTGCTGTCTAAAATATTATCAACCTACACCTTCAGGTACACCTTTTACAAAAGGTGTGTTCCGAATTTTTCTTACAAATGTCAACTGATTCCAATTTAGCGGTTTCTAGTTTTTAACCTTCTGATGATTTGTGATATTCCCTTTGCAATATAGCAAAGGGTACTGCTATAATATCCTACCCTGAACTATGCCATTAAAGGATAGAGTGGAATATATCGTGTTCAGTGTTTATCTCCTATTGGTAGGATTAAGTAAGTCCTATAGTCACATTGAATGACATTTGGCCCAAAAAGGTGCAGATACCGGGACGAACTTAACTTCTACCGAAAGGACGGAGCAGGAGTGGAAAAGGGATACAGAGGCCTTTGTTTGTGGCCTTTGGCCTGTAGTGAAATAAAAACCACATCGATAGATAGATGCCTGAAATGAATAAGCGGAAGGATGGCTACTTCACAGCTTTACTTGATCCGATCAGATAAAGCTAGAAATAGTTGTTCCGAGACTAAACGTGTTTCCAATTCACTTGTGTTTATATTGGCAGCCTCGGGTAGCCTGAGTCAGTGCGAGTAACCATTAGGCATTCATGCATAAATAAATGAAGCTAAATCAACATAAATACATGCGAAATTACAAAACACACATGATAATGCCAACTGGGGTTTTTTTATTTATGGCAATGTGGGTTGTAATTATGAAGCTTAATTTTGTGGTATATAAAATTTACGCCACAATTGTTGCGGCAACATGTTGTGTGTTGCTGGCATCATGCGTGGACTACTTAGTAGTGGATTCACGCACGTCACTATATTCCTTACAACCTTTTAGAGTGCTACGAGGATCTTTTGGCGCCTGAATGACATTGACATGGGGGCGTTGTTGGTGAACATTTATGAATTTGTCACAATTTTTTTGTTGATAAAACAAGATGGCGGCGTTAGTTCCGATTTTGGCCACACGCCAATAGATCCTTGTACCGTATGAGGCCTTAGGGTGGCAGTGTGGCTGCCGTGCAATGGGTTTGATACTTGGTCTACCACTTCTTTAGTCCATTCAGTAAATACAAAAGCATACAGTTTTATTTGCATTATATTATCTAGAAGATAATATAGTGAGAGTCGATGTGATAAGGATGCCAAATCTGATATAATCTCCATTTCCTTTATTGGTAATCTAGTGAAGAATGTATCATTGTGAAATTCTTTGATAATATACGTAAATGTTACTCACAAAGTCACGGTTGGGACACGTCATTTGGACGTGTGTCACATTGCCAACTACACCTTAACAAACACTGGATTGCATCATTAAAAAAAGATGCATGTTTTTGGAATTCGTCATTTTTCAAAGTGGTCTTGGCAAATAACTGTTATTTACGTTTGCCAGCTCATTACAAGACATTTTCTTTTAGTTTTTGCCCATTATTTGTATTGTTGAGATCTGTTTGGTCAGGTTTTTCAAAAGTACCTATACTGGTTTAATTGAAATATTATATATGCTCTACTTTGAGTTGAGCTTAAATTATGAAATAAATAAACGACAGTCCCCCGAGCTAACAATTAAATGTAGGTGACATTCAACCGAGTGCCAATACAATAATTATTGCATTGGCACCGGTCAAAGCCACGTGCACCTATTAGTATAGAGTCGTGTTTATTTATAATTAAATGACTAGTTAAAATTGAATTTAACTGCTGTTTCTTTAGAAGGTGCTTGGAAGTTAATAACAGAAAACTAGACTGGACTGTTTACCGGTCTTTATCAACCAGCACGCGTAGCATGACAACCATAGAAACGGGTTTTCTACGGATTTTGTCGACGGAAGAATAGACAAAATGACAGATTGTGATTGTTTATCTGTCATGTTGTCTATTCTTCCATCGACAAAACGTATTCATGCTAAGCGTGCTGGGCTCGGAAACGATAAATAAAATAACGTTTTTAAAATATTTCTAACGAGAGGTTGATACCATCGGTCAACTCTAGCACCGCGCGCGCTCATTGGTCAAATCAAATAGCGCGCTTCCCCGGCTTCCTGTTACACACTTCCGTCGCTTTTCACGAAATCACTCCCACAGATTGCTTGAAAGCTCCCGCTTTCTCCGCTTTTGAAAGATGTTTCACATTTAAATATTCCGTGGGTCAAAGATCTGAGAAGAAAATGTAGGTGTACAAATGATTTACAGAATACAGATGTTTCCGTGCGAAATAAAAAGGTTATCGACTTTAATCTGATATTCCAGACACGCTTCGCATCACTGTTTGCTTCAAGTGTTATATCTTTACAAACTGATATAAAAACCGCAAATGAATGGTCGTTTATTCAGTTTAAATCCGAGTTGAATGAACCTAACATCTTATTAATATGTGAGCAGTGAAAGTGAGTTAGTTTGTCCCGATTTTGTGTCTAAACGCCTTGACCGATTGTGGTAAAGTTTGGCGTCCGGATACAAGGTATGGACAGACGGACATATAAAGCTTCAAAGTCAAAGTCAAAACTTTTTAGTAAAATATAGATGTAAAAGGTGTTGCAAATAAAATAGATATAGAGATCACTATTTTTGCCGTTAAGGGCGTTCATCCAATAAGTTGGCAACGTCTCAAATAGCTGTCAAATATTTACCTGTTTTTAATAATTTTGTAATTTTCTGCCCTGCTAAGCTGAAAAGCGCTATTTCAATCGGAGTAAGTATTGAGAAAATTGACTTTTTGTAAATTGCAATTTAAGGAAACATAACGATAAAAAAGTATTTCTTAGTGGTTTTTTTATGTTTTAAGTTAGATAGCGCTATTTGGCTTATACCGTATACCGAAATTGTTATAGCTATAGAATGGTATAAAAAAAACTAAAAGGCCGTATCTCAGAGATAGCGCCTTTCTGTTTTAGCAGGGCAGTATTACTGTATGGAAATAAGAAATATGATAATGAATTACAATTATAACACTGAGGTTGTAACCGAATGTTGTAACTGTTTTAGATGTAAAAAAGGCATTTGGAAAGTTTCCAAATACTTTTTTACCTCTAAAACTGAGTCAATAAACCTATCTCTAAAACGAAATATTCGGTGTTATGATATTAATTATTGCATTTCATAATCAATATTTTAGTTCACCAGTTAGCCATATTTCTTATTTCCATACAGTAATATTGCTAAATTAATCACCCACTTTCTGTATAAACTCTTTTAACGACGTACAAACATTAATGAAGTAATATTACCTATTACATTTAAGTAACAGAATACAATTTTCGCTAAAATTAAATGAAATAAACTATTAACAGACAAAATGTATAAATGGGATCTATAAACGCTAAATCGATATGTTACAAGATCTTCCTAGATTAAATATGGTGTTGACAGACATCGATCGACGTTGGTCGAGTGTCGAGTATGTGTGTTAACACCCTAATGCCACTTTTTATTATTCCTAGTAAGCGTAAGCTGATTTTAAATGAACTTATTTTTTTAAGGGAAATAATAGAGTTCGACTATACTTAAACTAGGTAACTTTACGAGACATATATATGGCTTCTTTTTGTTTTTAAACGATTATAAAATCAAGTTTGAACGATATTATCCTTGTGATGTCCTTCAGACATTTATGTACATAAATCAGCTGGACATGCATTATTATGGTTCTATCTCTGTCTCTTTCTGTCTGGTAAATATGAAGACAGCTTTCCTTGTCTTACCTTCAAAATTACACTTGCTAATTAGTTTTATATGAGTACGTTTTTAAATCGGGAATAAATTGCAATTATAACATCGAATTTGATGTTGTACCCGTTCTAAGTGAAAAAAAGGCATTTGAAAAGATTTCTAATACTTTTTTTACATCTAAAACTAAATATTCGGTGTTTCGATATTAACTATTGCATTTCATAATCAATATTCTAGTTCGCTAGTTAGCCAGATTTCTTATTTCCATACAGTAAATATTGTCAAATTAATCAAAACAGCGATAAAGACATCTATTTGCGACGTTGCCAACTTTCAGAATAAACGCTCTTAATGGTACTATCGAATTTATTATTGTATCAATACGGCAATTGTTTTTCTTTAATAATTTTACTGTTACAAATATAATTATAGTATAATAAAATATGATTAATTGATCATGGTTAGATACCTGCTAAAGTCTTACGTCATAGACATAGGATATAGCCTACTTCAGCTTGACTAAGCTTAATTATGTCTTAGTTGTCCAATCAAATTGAATTGGTCAATAATGTTTCTTAATGATCTCAATGAATGAATGAATAATTACTACAAACATATTCATTCAAATTAATAGTTAATTTATTCTTTGATGAAGTTGAATGTATTCAATTATTTTGTTGAGAATTACTTACGAAATTAGATGTATTCCATTCAATAGTTTGAGATTTAATTGAACCTCAGCGTTTTGTAGTAATGTAGATCCTGATTCGCTGGTATTTTTTTCATTATGAACGTGGCTTGGGACCGCTGAAGGCATCCCTTTTCATCATTACTAAAAATTTACCTTCAAAAAACCCAATTTCCGTTGACCATGAGGCAGAAAGCACATACATTACATATCACGTTCGTTTATTGATTATTATTATTATTGGAAGAAATCCCCATGATCCCGACGTCACGGGTAAAACCCAGTGTTGCAAGAATGTTACATTGTATAAAAATTAACGTGTTCTGAATACAAATGTTTTGGAACGTGTTTTGTTACACTTTATTAGTAGGTATTTATTGTTAGTACATTTAGGGGCTAGACGGCCTAGTGGCTAAAAAAACACAACTAAGTTACCAATCTAAGTTTTATAGCATAGTTTGATTGTGATTTATAAATTTATAAAAAATGAGTACCTTAAATTTGAAATAGAGAATCTATTTCAAATAGATTCTCTAGGTACTTATTTTTCAAGGCCTTTAAAAATAAAATATAAGTAAGGATTTTCAAATTTTATGAACCGTCTACATGTTGGTTTTTTCCAATCGTAGAGCTTCAGAAACGTAATTATAACAAATTCAATGACATTTGATTTGCTATTTGAAAGATCAGTCTTGATTTACGACAAACGTTTTAATTACTAATCTAGTTTTGACATTCATGGACAGAAAAAAGTATATCACAAAAAAAAGAGAGATTTAGTTATTTTTCCCAGCTGTTTGATACTAAAAAGATAATTAAAAAGATAACACCTTTAAATTATGATTTATATATTTTTAACCCGTAAATGTCAGCAAAATATAAATCTTCTACTCGAGATATTATTATTCAAGCACGTTCTTATAATCTGCATTTAAAACGATTATTATACCATATAAAAATATGCTTTTTAGTCCAGTTATAAATACAGATTTATGATAAGACTTTTGGCAGGAAATTGCCAAAAAAAATGTTTGAAAAAATCTATCCTCTTATCATTTTTAGCAACACTTCAAGGAAATAAGATAATGTGGTCAATAATACTTGCTTACCTACCTAAAAAATTGTAGGTTTATATCAACAATGGATCATACTTCAGGTCTAAAAAAATATATTTGACATCTTGCTAAACTCTACATTTTAATGCTCATATAACACACACACTACACACCCTCACTCTTCACACCCTCACCCATTCTTACACATATCACTATTACACGCGCGATCTGGCCCTTTTCTATGCATAATGCTCATTCATTTGCAAATCATTTGGTCATTCATTCATTCATTTCATTTTGTATAATTTTAAGTTACCCATTTATTTTTGGTTTTGCATGTTTACATTGTCCACGTTTCAATTGCATAACATAATGACAAGTGGAAGCGCGGAGTCTCCTAACACAAGCAATTCCTTGCTTAAAAGGTGATCTCCAATAATCTGTATTGTAATGCCCTATGAAATTGAAATAAACATTTTATTAATTTATTTACATTGGTGTTACTGAAGTTAACGCTCGCCAAATTCAAAATTTCTATGCATAAAATTTAATTTCGCGGGCTATATTGAATCGAGTCAAGTCAATCAATCTGCCTAGCCTTTTCCCAACTATGTTGGGGTCGGCTTCCAGTCTAACCGGATGCAGCTAAATACCGTATTTTACATGGAGCGACTGCCTATCTAACCTCCACAACCCAGTAACTGGGTAATACGATACACCTTGGTAAGACTGGTTGTCAGAGTTTCGAGCTTCTGACGGCCCGTAACGACTGTCAAAGATCCACGAATGACAGCCGGGACCAACGGCTTAACGTGCTTTCCGAGGCACGGAGTAGTCTCGGTATCTTAAGATGGTCACCCATCCACAGACCAACCCCGGCAAGCGTAGCTTCACCTGATGGAACGAACCGTGCGGCTGTTATTACTTAGCCACGAGCTCCTCCAGAGTTTTACAAGTCCCCAACTTCAAATTGTAAATTCTGAAATTAGGTTTAAAGGCCATGTACCATCAAAGAAGTTCATATCTAACCAGTTTCAAAACAAAATCTCGTGAACACGATGACCACATCTATTACCGGCCCGGTTCTATAGCCGCCGAGCGCTGCAAGCAAGAATAGTTCTTACGGTGGTTAGATATGAACTTCTTCGATGGTACTATACCTGAAAGAAAAAAAAGTATGTATAAGTGGAATCTGTAAGAACATTAGTCTTTATATCATGTACTTAATTAAATGAATTACCGTTCAATCACTAGACCAATAAGGCAAATGTTGTCAAATTTTCTGGGAGTTGGAATTGAACCCGACCTTTAACGCACAAAAAAGTAGATACGTAACCCATTATTCCGTCATCATGGCGCCGATCAAGCAGTCAAAACAAGTTTGTTTATTTATTTATTGCCATATCATATTCTCGAAGACATAAATAAATTTAAAAAAAAACAAATAATCTCTGCCTGCCTCATTGGTCTTGTAGTCGCTAACTGCTGAGCATGAGATCCTGGGCTCGGGCAAAGTCTTATTGGGTCTTTAGTTTTTCCATAAGGAATTTCTCTGTAGCAGTTGGTGGCAATAGGCTCGCCCTTTACATGGCTTAAACATAACTGGCGAAATGTGTAGAAGTAGTATATTACATGTCACCTCTGCCGAGCCCTTCCGATGTTAAGTTTTAAATTCAACTCAGTGACCGTGAACAATATAAAATGTTATGTTAACAAAACTTAACGAGACACGGAAGCCCTTTGGTAGGCAATAGTTACGACTGTACGATTACCGAATAAATAAACAGTTCCGAATAAAAATGACATAAGCAAACATGTCAGGGTTAATAAGAATTGATGGTAGGTACTTCTATCATAGTGACTATAAATAACTCCTCAATAGCCCTTGGTAAACATACCTTTTACGTACCATAACATCAGGCCTGTATTTCTCGAAGTGTAAGCAGAGTAACTACATTTCGCCAATTAAGCTTAAGACGTAGATATCGTTGGTGAAAAGGTAAAACTCAACTGATACAGTGAAAAGATTAAATATGTATTATCAAAGCTAACTCAAAAACTACCCAAGCAAGTTTAATAAAATTTATATGGAACCACCATGTAAGCTTCCTCTACCAAATGAAAAAAAAAAAACAAAATCGGTCCACTATTGACGACAATATCGATGAACATAAATAAAAAAATACATACAGACGAACCCTCCTCCTTTTTTGAAGTCGGTTAAAAAGCCTAGGTATTTTAAATATAGAACCAATTTCACAATGACCCAATAAGCTATCTAATATCTGTTTTCACTGTAACACACAACTGTGACATTTTTGGTAAAAATCACCTTTTTTATTCTCGTCACTTAATTCGGCGTAATCTTTCATACGAAAAACTCATTAACTGTACTGATTGCTAAAGGTATTAGAAAAATCCATAAGTAAAGTTTTTAAGAAGATTATTATCGAGAGGAAAATAATCATTATACATTTCACAAAACTGATGTTATTGAAAAATTGCCTGAAACTGATGTAAATGTAATTGAAATTGCAGATTAGGTTAAGGCCTAATCGTCAATATCAGATTAATTTAGTATTAATTACATAATATTAATAAAGTTTTGAATGTTATGTAAGTACTTATTTTGTTTTAACTTAATTAAGTATCGAGTAGTTTAAGAAAAGTCCAAACAAAAAAAATCATTAAGTTATTTTTAAATTAACATCTAAACCAGTAATTTATTGTTCCTTTTAGTACGATTTTTAGATGAACAGTCATAATAACTAGCTTTTATGTAAATGTCAAAACAATCAATTAAAGACTTGTTTTCAGGCTAAAAAATTTATTAAAATGTCATTATCTCCTTATCTAAAAATATACAACTAAAAAAACTTCAAACGAAAATACTACAGATTTCGATTACTCAGTAAGGGAACCATACAATCGAACCTCTTACCTAACTTAAAATATATACGACGAAAAAAAACTCCACAAAAGAAATGGGGCAACCTTCAGAGATCGTTTGTAGGCCGCTAAAACTAATATTTACACAATAAAAATGATAACACTAAAAAGCCTAAAGTTTACATTTCACTAAATGAGTAAATAAGGCTCATTAGTTTTAGCCGAAAGACGTTTTCGCCGAATCAATCAAACCGCCCTGACCTAAATAAGTGTGCAAACATTTTTCGCTCGAATCAATCATGTGAGCTATTAATAACAGTCGCGACCTATTTATTTATCAATCTGTCTACTTTGCAAACTGTAATTGCAATGTATCAATCTTTTGGAAAGTCTTGATGGATCATGTCATATATGCACGTAATATTTTTGGAGAAAATGTCGCCTTGGTGATATTAGATAAGATTTTCCGATGGACTAGCTAGTAAAATCCAATTTGTATGACTTTAGAAATACCAGCCTATTACTATCTCACTGCAGGGTTTGAAAAGGCAAATATATATATATATTCCGATACAAAGAAGACACGAGCATTGATCACCACGGTTGCTGAAGACGGGTTGGTGATTTCAAACTTATATGTACTAGCCTCAGATATTAGCATAACATCATTTAATTATAACAGGCATGATGCCTGGGTATAAAAATAAAAAAATCTAATAAGTCCGTCAGTCAGATAATAAAAAAATAAAAGACACGTATTTTTTGCTTTATCATATTAATAACAAATTACATAAATAAAACGCATTTTAAGTTGGGGGGTGGAGGTCGCTACGTCACAAGTAAGTATAAAATCTACATAGGTACCTACTCGTGACATCATGGCACATATTAACTCAATTTATCGCCGTAATCTTTAGAATAAATACGTAAAAAAATAAAAAATACGGGTTTAATATTTTTTAATAATGACAACGACAAAAAAAATATTTGTCATCATTCCTATTATGGTTTTGAGCTGTTTTTCTTCTACGCGGGAAAAGTCGCGGGCAGAAGTTCTATTGTAATAAAATTATGGTTCGAACTGACGTTCTGTAAGTTCGAGGAAAGGATCCAAGTTTTCACATTTGTTCACATGAACACATACAATGTCGCCCAGGGGCTTGTGACCGCCCGTATTTTTCTGAATATTCATGAAAAATTATCGAATATTTACTTTAAAAGAGGGGTCTACCTTTAAAAATGTTCATGTTATTCAATAATATTTTTTTGAGTAGCGTTTGTCATAGCTCGATGTTGTTAGCTCGATTTGGATTCTGCTTTATCGGATTAACTAAAACGTTTTATTAAAATTTGTCGATTATGAAAAAAAACACGGAAGCAGACATTTTTTCCAAAAAAAACTGTATTTATTTAAAAAACACAAGTTTAAGAAGTTTAAAAAATCTGTATTTATTTAAAAAACAAGTTCTTAAAAAAGAAATACAGTTTTTTTTTTTTTAAATGTATTTGTTTTCTCCGCAATCGCTGTCGCAAGACACGTGTCGCTTGAGCGTGTGCCTCGTGCCCATGGGATTAGTTAGACTAGCTAGAATTATAACGATCACAGCACGTGCCTCTTGACTAGACACACTCAAACTATGTCACTCTTGAACTGAGAGCGTCGTTAGTATTGAAATAAACGAGACAGCTGTTGGCAAGTTACCCACTGTTTCACAGTTAAAGGGCAGTTACTGGTAAATTTATGCATAACCAGCATAAATCACAAACTATTTTGTAGTAGAAAAGAGTTTTATTAAGATTTAGTGGCCTGATCCGAGTAGACTAGGGCAACATAAAACAATAAAAAAAAACTGCAGGAATTTCTTCAGTCCTTGGTGTTATATTCATTAGTCCAAAAACGAGTACCTACATAAAAATGTAGTAAGTAAGGCACCATCGTCTCTATTATAAATAATATCATTATGTTTTAGAAATCAGGGTTTTTTATGAAAGCAATACGCTTTGTCGACAATAACAAAATACCCAACAAAAAACCAAGTATCGATAAAATTCTAACCTTGAGCGTCCCATCACTAATTGAAAGTGACAGTGACATTTAAAAGCGAGTTCGTCACTCGACGGAATTGTCGATGTATTGCGCAACACTATTGTTGTTACGTGGAGATCACGTCACCCGTCACGGCTATGACTTAGTGACGTCAGAGGCTATTTAGAATTTAAATTGCATTTTTATTGAACTGAGTCATTATTGTTATAATTAATAGACACGCGTTTGACCACTGTCTGACCTTATGGTAAGCGGTCACAGAGTCATCGCAAGTGCATTGCCCAAAACCAAGCTGAAATAACTCATACTAGCTTCTGCCCGCGACACAAAGAATTTACGGAATCGGATCAGCAGTTCCGAAGATTACCCCCCACATACAAACTCACAAATTTTACCTCTACCAGCCTTCTTTAGACTTACTAATGTATTCACCCAAAACGTACGTACTTACGCTCTAAGTAAGCTGCTTATGCAAAATATACTAAATAAACAGCTGTCTGTTTGCGGACAATTATCACTTATTTGAGTTTGTGCATACCGCTTCTTTAACAAGCTGTGCCTTTGAATGCTAGAATGCTAATTTGTAGAATGATATCAAAATTCACCTCCTTGATTTTTAGAATAAAAATAAAACTCAAACTCAAACTTAATTCAAACTACAATTCGAACAAAAAATTTAAAAAAACCTATTCGTAATTATATTAGGTGACAGAAATAATTATGCAGCCTGCTTTTTCTCTATTATCTAGTGGGTTTGAAATAGATACATATATTAGTCACGTACTCTATATTTGTTCTACGAAATCCCAAAAAAAAAAAAAAACTAAGAACATTCATTCAAAAATACACATAACACATCACTCAAAAGTAGATCAAGCCAATAAAATAAATACACACCTGCCCATTGAAACGTTATTTTTGTACGCTTTAGCTGTCATCCAACGAAGTGTCAACGCACTTTTTATTACATATAACACTGGCGAGCAAAATAAATAGGACAATGTTCTCTAAAACATTGCTGTTTACATATAAAAAAAAAAAATACTTGGATTTATATTTTTAAATAAATTCCACGTACCTAATAATGAACAATACTTAATAATATTATAAAATACCAGCCTATTATTATACCACTGCAGAGCAAAGGCCTCTTCTCATACAGAGAAAGCACGAGCATTGATCACCACGCTTGCTCGTCTTGAGCAAGCGTGGTGATCAATGCTCGTGCCTGGGTTGGTGATTTCAGACTTATATTAACTATAATTCCAGGTTTCGTCACGGTGTTTTTCCTTCACCGATGTCACTAATATCCAAGACAGACTCAGAAAGAGAAGACATACTAATATTCTACAATTTTAATAGCTTTTTAAAAGTTTTTAAAGTTTAGCTAAGGCTTAAAGTTCACGTTTTGTATCACCTATCTGCTAATTGGACCTTTTTTATGCGTTTAATAGTTATAATTAATTGGATATGTAAATGAACAGTAGCTCTACGTTTTTGTTCAGAGAGAGCAAAAAATCTTAATTGATCACGAATCAAGATATATATGATAGGAAGACAATTATCTTTCATCAATAAACGATCAATAAATAGACACTAAAAAGCCTTGGGAAAAAAACATCGACATTTTAGGTAGAGTGTACAGGTAGAACCATATACCTAAGAAGCTCATTGAGGTCTTTTATTATAAAATAAATATAACATCACGCCTGTTATCCCCGAAAGGTTAGGCAGAGGTGTAACTAAAGTACAACCATATTTCACCAGTTATGTTAAGGGGGATGCGCTAAGGTAGCCCGCGATATTCAAATTTTCTTGAGTTTTTTCCATTTTACAGGTCAGTGTCAGGTTGTATGTTGATTAAAATCTGATTCGCGATCGTAACAAATATGGCTTTACATAATTATAATCATTATAATCAGCAATACAACTCCATAAGTTAGCATAATTGTTAAATGTCATGATTTCATGAAATAGTCATTCAATGGGATTGCATGAACTTAGAGAGTTGTATTGATCATTTTTATGATTATAATTCTATAATTAAACATTTGCTACGGCCGCGAATCATATTTAGATTAACATAGAAAATTATACTGACCTGCAAATTGCAAAAAACGTAAGAAAATTTGAATTTCGCGGGCTACCTTGACGCTTTCGCCTTAAAGTCTCATGTAATAGGGGGCGAGCCTATTGCTATCAACCGGGTACACATTCAGACACCGGGCTGCTTCTGAGAAATTCCTTATGGAAAGACCCACACTTTGCCCGACCCTCATGTTCAGCAGTAGCACTCGTGACCACTAGACTTAGGAGGCAGTGAGTTTTTATCGCACAAAAAAAAAACAATACCGTTGTCTTTTCTTTGAAAATAAATGGGCAATTTAGTCGCTCTTTATGTGTACGTTTTTGCTAATAGTTTTTATTTAAAAGCGTACCAGTTTTTATACATGACCGCTGAAGATCTTTAAATTGATTTTTTTCTTTCTATGAAATCACTTGAGTTGAGTCATTTGGAGATTTTTTCAACGCTCTAGTTCAGTAATATTTTAACGAAGCAATAAAATTGTTCCAACATTTTCACTATTCACAACGTTAAAATAAACATTCACCTGAGTCAAAAGTTTTTTTTTCGAGATGAAAATGCTATAAAAATGCTGAAAATCTTCTCTTGGGGGACTAGAATCTACCTCTAACTCAAATTAACAAAACTAAAACTCAAAGCATTTATTTCAAATAAACCAATTACAGGCACTTTTGAATTGTTAAGGGGGTCGGTCAGTCAGCAAGATGAAGCTAGATGCCCATTCCAAAGCGCGTACCAACTGCGCTTGGAGAAGAATGAGCAAGAAACAAAAAAATTATTAACGAAGTTTTGTTGTTTAGCTTTATACAATGGAGACGACTGTAAATTTAACTGCGTAGGTATATCAAATGCCGTTCCTAGTCTACATACGAACAACAAACAATACAAATAAAAATTCAATAAAATTCGTCATCGAATTCGATTTTTTTCGTTTTTCTTTTGTCTCCTGGACCTATATTGCCAGTGTTTTCATGTATGGCCTTATTGTTGTCTCCGCATTATATACCTCCCATAAAAACAGACAACGTCACTTTGCATAATTACAGCAGGACATTCTTTAACCTACAGAAATAATGACTGTTAATAATCTTACTCCAGTTTACTTGACCTTTTCCTACATCTCCATATCGTATTTCAAAGCGTCTTAGTTGTTTTAAGACTTCCTGCTGGGTCTAAAACAGTCTGACTACTTATAAAGTAAACACTAAACACATTAGCATTTCTTAAGGTCGAATATTGCATAAACATCAATCGTTAAAACCTTAGGTTATGTAAATTAATCAAAAATATATTGCGTCACACAAACGGATTTACTCAAAAGGGTAAGAGAAGAAATGAATGAATGAATGAAATGCACCGGCCCCAGCTTGGTTTAACCAATGAACCCGAAGATTTGCACTAGCCCCTCATGTTTTTTGGGGCCACAGAGACCATTGCATATCAAGGAGTAGACCTGGTGGCGCGGTAACGGTAGGGAAGTCGTAGGCAGAAGTGTACAGCCAAAGTAAGCCAAACAGATTTCTTCCACTAACGGGGCTGAAATTTAGATTTCCTATGGAAATCTCAATTGCCAGACCTGAGGATCACAAACCCGTATTTAAATTGATAGTTTAGGTTCTCAATCGGAGGCTGGTTAGACTGGAAAATAAACTCAGACTTGGAAAAACCTTTGTTATTTCCCAAATTATTTCATATAATTATAATTATACCATATTATATCACACCGGTTATCATCAAAAATATCATCTTAAATCAAAACACGATAAGCCATAAACTTTAATTCGTTTAAAAACAGGTGTGACATCATTTTTTTTTTATTATCCAACCATGGACTATCGTAACAAAAAGGTAAAAATATCGGTGATTCATTTTTTTAACATTTATGGGGCAGCTAAGTTTTGCCCGCGGCTTCGCCCGCGTGGAGGTCGGAAATTTTTATCACAAATGGTTATCCCACGCGAACGCACTACCAGGATAAAATTCAATCCAGACAAACTATCTCTGTCAAATTTCATCCAAATCCGTTCAGGCATTTTTGCGTGATTGGGTAACAAACATCCAAACACACAAACATACAAACTAATAATAGTAGGAGGATATCTGGCTGTTTATCAAATAAGCCAGCCCCACTCTTCACCATAGGAACCTACTACGCTTTAAAATGGGCAACTAGCTTCATATTTCTGACTGACCGACCCCTTGAGAATTCAAAAGCGCCTGTAATTAGTTTAATTGAAATGAATGCTTTGATTTTTAGTTTGATAGTCTTTCTTCAGTCAGGAAGAGTTGGGTTATTCCTACTTTTGCAAAATTTGGAAGTGTCTACAAATTAAAACGAAAATCGTATACCTACCTACTTATGTTTCAATCTGACTGAAATTGATCCTAGAAACGATGACTAACTATTGTTTCCATTTGCTTAATAAGTCACGAACATAAAAGCTCACACATAACTGTAATGTATCCGAACTAGTTTTATCATTGTTTATTTAGTTTCCCGCCTACCGGTTACGATCAATGTCAATGTCAGATGTGATTGACAGCCGGTGACGTCACTTGTTATCCCATCAATCATGTAAAATGACAGCGCCGATCTTGGCACACTTGTTTGGCAAATGTTGGCGTTACTTTGACGATAAAGAGATCTTGGATAAAAAGGCTAAAGAAGACTCAATGTTTAAAAGAAATTACGTCCTTTTTTAATTCATGGAAGTTATGTACTTTTAACTTCCTCAATCATCAGATTTAAAGAGTACTTCGCTCGCGAGTTCGTCCGCGCAAATCTCGACAACAGTGCTTGATAGAATAGTATTGGGTCCAAAACTATCCTATTTTTCGAGCTGGAACCAACCACACGCATTACACATTCACAAAATTTCATTGAAATCGGTTGGTTGGTTTCGGAGATAAGCGTGTACGAATATAGTGACACGTCATTTTTATATAAATTATTTAAGAGTTCAATTGTCCCTAACGACACACAATAAAATTGAGACATCTACAAATAATAAGTTGACATCAAATGATTGTATTCTCCTCAGTACACAGGGTGTCCAAAATTTCATCTCGTCGGCTTCCTGGCATTGGGCGTTCCTACATGTGCTGTATAAAAAAACCTATTGTATACCAACTTACAAAGTAAAGAATACGCTTTGTATTGTATGTCATAATGAACAACTATGTCATGTACGTAGTTCATTTACTATAGAATGAGATGACTCTATTAGATACCGGAAATTATGTGGCGAACCGTGATTGCATGTTTAAGTGCATCCTTTATCAAAGTAAATAGGAAACTAAATTACATAAGTAGTGCTTGTCATCTAACAGATTATGTTATAACGTTATAACCATAACCAATTCCGGGTTCTGACAGCCTATTCAGCGATTGTTAAATCTCATGTCACACTTCTGCCGGTCGATTCTGTAAAAATATCACCGTGAAGTGACAGACAGTCAATAGTGTTAATCCCTAGCATCCTGCCGGTCGATTTGTGACAGTGACAGCTCACTTCACCTAAGTTTCGCGTTGATATTTTTACAGAATCGACCGACTGTTCTTTGCCAATGGGACAGAGTTTCGGTAGTGTGACTGACACTGGCATGGCCAATGGCCACCATTAGGGATTTTAATTTTGATAACACAAAAAAGTACCCGCCTAAATCTGTGACCTGGCGAAAAATCTGGCCAAGCTGGGGAGATGTTCCCCAGATTGGCCAACTATAAACCCTTATAACTTTTGAACCAGTGACCGATAAATTCTAATATTTGGAGACAATTTTCGACAAATTAGCGTCAATTTTTTTTGTGTTATAAAACATTAAAATCCTTGATGGTGGCCATGCTAGTGTCAGTCACACCTTTCGGTAGGCATCAAGCGTATCCTGCCATCTTCATCTTGGTCAGTCGCGATGTCGCCTAGCGTTCAATGGGACTTTCTAAGTGGTTCTTTTATACCACAGCTCAGCTATCGATCCGGCGATCGATCTAATCCCAGCAGCGCTTCGCAGGTTTCATCATCATGCCTAGCCCTTTCTCAATTATATTGGGGTCGGCTTCCAGTTTAACCGGGCGCAGCTGAATAACAATATTTTACATGGAGCGACTGCCTACCTGACCTGCACAACAAGTTGAAAGTGTGATGACAAAAAAAAACGTTAAATAAAAAGTATCAAAACTATTCAACACCGTAGTCAAAATATACGATGACAGTAATCCAATATTTTGACAAGCGATTGACACCTCATTTGACAAAAAAGGTTCAATAAAATACGGCGCATGACATATTCGAAGTTCGAACTCGAACACGCGAAACTAAGTAATATGATACCCCTTGGTAAGACTGGTTGTCAGACTTTCGGGCTTCTGACGACCGTAACGACTGAAAAAGATCCACGAATGACAGCCGGGACGAACGACCGTGCTTTCCGAGGCACGGAGCGGTCTCGGTATGGAAAGATGGTCACCCATCCACGGACCAACCGCGGCAAGCATAGCTTAACCTGATCGATCGACTCGTCTGGCTATTATTACTAAGCCCGTTCGCAGCTTTCTGGTTTATAAATTCATATTCTAATAAGTAATAATATGTGGATATTTTTTTATTTTACTCACCCATCTGGCCAGCTAGTTTGCATTTGCTAATCTAGAAGACGATTCACACCTGCATTTCATTATTATTTATGCAAATTACGTTTGTTTGACTCAGACGAAACAGTATTAAATTATTTCCCTCGGTAACAAATCAGTTTTTACAGTTTTTTGCCGATAATTCGTGATAGAAATAGACGATTGAATTACATTTCAGGTTAGTCACCAAAACAGTTTTTGGTCTGCTCCTAAGCTATTCAAATATAAGGGGCTCCGTTCTTTGGTTAGACTATGTTAGCTTTCATCATAGTAGACTCAGGCGTGACTTTACGGAAATCCATTATAAAATATAATAAACGACGTATATTTAGTAACTCAATCCGCTTAACTGTTCTTAAAGAGTCATAAAGAACCCTTGAAGAAATCGACACGTGCTTCACCCCTCAACGAGACGTCCTCAGGATGACGATTGACTTGGTGGATGTTGTGTGGCGATTTAGATGCCACCGCAAAACTATGAATTTAATTCTCTGTACAGAACATAATGCAGAAAATTACAGATCGAAAAGGTGACATGTGACAAGGTGAGATAGGATATAAAAAATATTTCAAAATTTCCGCGAGTGTACATAACGATATATTCCTTTCACTGAAATGGAGACGATGTCAATTTCTATTGATGTCATCAAATACTTGTGTCTAGATGTCATAAATAATGTGATTTTAAACACTTTAATGTAATGTGTTCTTTATTCAAATAAGATTGATATTTTATTCCTAATTTAAACGAATTGTATCGGATATCACTTAAGAGATGGGACCACCGTTATAAAACCCATTGATGATTAAAATCGTTGGTAAAATGCTTCTAACTGGCATTATCGATTATTATTTTTATCGATAAGTCAATGAAATGAAGAAAGAAGGCGAAGGGAGAATGAGAGGAAGAAAGTTTATGTATGTTTGTGTATTTGTCAATGAATTCATGGGTGGACTGCCAGAAAGATGATACTGTATGTCTAGAAAGGGGTTGAATGCTGCGATGACGACTGATAAGACTTAATAAGGGATGCTTGGAAGAAGAAGACAGGCTATATACCTCAAATAAATTAGGATAGGTGACGTTCTTTTGAACAACTGTGGGTAACTATATTGTTGGCATAATCTAGTCATTAAAATGTTTTTATTTTATGAGTTGTTTTGCAATTTGTGGTAATGTAAATTATTTTTGCATAAGCACTATTATATAGAATCAAGTTTTTTTCCAACTGAATTGACAGCTGTGCTGCTGGGGAGTTTGTTGCGCCACTTCTTCCCAACTTAAGGACTAGGAAGTGGTGAAGGGCGGGCGTTTTTTGGGGGACTGCCTAATGTAATTTTGACGTTCGAAAAGTGCTGATTCTCAGCCTGTTTGAAAGTTTGAATAAATGACTTTTGAATTTTGAATTTTACCCACTTACCGGAGTTACCGACATAGCTTCAGAACAAGCTGGAGCAGGCAGTGGGCTGGCCATGTTTGTCGAAGTACCGATGGCCGATGGAGCGGACGAGTGCTGCATAGACCGCGTATCGGCAAGTGTAGTGTGGGACGCCCCCCAGCTAGATGAACCTAGAAGGTGGCTGGGACAGACTGGATGCGGAGGACAGGGTGTTGGCCTGGGCGAGGTCTTTGTCCAGCAGTGGGGTGCGTTAGGCTGAGTTGACGTACCCACTGAAGATAAAGTCTATAAGTATATCTAGTCATGATTCTCCGCCCTCATCCCAATCGCAACTTAGACCAAGTAAAAAACCAACACAGAGCGCTGTCAACAGTGAAGTGAAGCCGGTTTCGTAAACATGTGTGCACTTGTGTGGTATAGTTCATTGTAGTGTCATTGTAAAAGGTTGTAAATGTGTGCGTGTGAGTGTGTATGCACAGAGCGGCGGTGTTGACATGCTTCACTGTATTGTTCGCAGCACTCTGTCTTGGTGTTTTATTTGGTCTGTGCGACGCAACATGTCTGTTTCTTCTCTATTACTCGTCATCTCGATAGTCACCCCCTTTCTAGCCATATCATCTTTCACACAGTCCATCAATTGTTTCTTTGGTCGTCCCCTACTCATAAAGCCATCGACATTAATACTCAAAACTTCATGTTTAGTAACAGTCCCAAAAACAATTTAGATAATCCTAGGAGTTCTTATTTCTTTCAACCAAAAAAACGACGTAAAAAAACCTCAAATCGTTTATTATTTTTTGTTAGTTTTATTCGTTTATTTTATAAAAAAAAGCTTGACACCGTGACACAAACATAAGCACTAAAACTCTAGACTGGATCTTGTGCTTAGCGTCGGTCAATGACCTAAGTTTTTGTTAACAAACTGTTTTAAGAATTTCGTCATTTTTATTTCAGTTTTTTTAGTTTTTACTTACAAAGGAACCGAAAAAAAAATTACCTGTTTTAAAGTATCTAATGGTTTTTGGCACTTAGGTACGTATTTTTGCGGAAATTCTCATTGAAGTCAAACTAGGTTTAGATTTATTGTTTCCTGGCGTTATTTTAATTTTATATGTGGCTAAGTCTGTAGGTACCATCGCGGTTCGCCTGACATGATAAAAGCAATAAGGTCGAAAAGTGGAGACCAGCGCGACGCGACACGAACAATACAATTTCTAAGAAAACTTCACGGTATAACAATAACCGGTGTCGCGTCGCGCTAGTCTGCACGAAGCTTAATTGTAAAAGTCACGACAAACTTGAAACAGAAAAAAAAATTGTGTTAGGTATCTCGTCATGTACGCCATCCAAAGTGACCGTTCCAGGCTTCTGGCTGTTATTATACAGTCAGGGAAATTTGTGATCCTCAGGTCTGGTAATTGGGATTTTCCAGAGGAAATCTAAATTTCAGCCCCGTTACTACGCCCCCTCGCGCCCCTAGTCGCCGCAGGAGACGCCCCGGGCGTCGGGAGTCGCGAGCCGACTTCCGGCCACCGTAGGCGCGGGCTTGCGGACGGTGAGCAATGGGTAGCTCGCCGTCCGATAGGGATACTGACGGGGTCCGGAAGGGCCAATGCCTGCCGGGGTTGCGGGTTTGTCTAAAAGGGATATCGCGACCTCGGCACACAAGCAACGGAAGGAACACGGGTGGGTTTTAGTCAGTAAAAGTCTGTCACGCCCTCCCGCTCCACCCAGAGCGGGAGAAGTTATTTGATAATTTCCCATCCTCAAAAAAAAAAAAGGGCAATTAAGTAATCGTTAAGCAAATGGACACCCTACTTCAGTTTCCCGTTGCCATTGCATACAACTGTCAAAGAATGACAGTTGTGACTTCAATATACGAACAATTTAAGTTTGTAGACAATTTACTCAACAATAAATTTCCCGCAAATTCTTCTTCTTTTCGTGTGGCAACCTGGTGACAGAGTTTTAAAGCCGACCATGGGCCTCTGACTTGGGTTCACATGCCGTCGAGAAATATCTCTCAGGCATGCCGGTTTCCTCACGATGTTTTCGTTCACCGTTTTTGAAGCAAGTGATAATTATACAATACGCAGATGAATTCGTAAAGTCAGAGGTGCGTGCCTTGGGTTCGAACTCGAGACCTATGACTTTGCAGTTCAACGGTCACACTACCAAGCCTCACATTACAACAATGACATTCAATTAATAAGACAAATTTGATATCTTCTCCGAATAATTGTTGTCTGAAACGTCATCAGTTTCCACTTCGCCTAACAAGGCTCAAGGCTCTGAAGTCAGAACATTATACAGAATGATGTCAGAACTGCTAATAGTTCTGTAAAATACTGAATTAACAATTAGCGTGCGCATTGAATGCGATCATTGCATGATGATACAATGCGTTTGAAATGTGCTGTAGTGTTAATTAGATGCCTTTAATTAAATGTTTAGTCATCGCTTTTTGCAAGTTTACCGTCATCTTGATACGGTCATAATATCACCCTGTATACTTTAAATACCAGCCCGCAATGGGCTCGCGTGGTAGATTACAGTGGCCTTACTATGACGTGTTAAAACCATCACCTTTCCGTTGTGACATAAGGATAGTGCTATTCGTCCTGTATAGCTTCATCTCTCTCACACACTGGAACGGTGATTGCTTTAAAAAGTTATAGTACAGCCCCAGCCCACTTCCTCTCGAAGAGAAGAGGCCTGTGTCCCAGCAGTGGGATGACGTTCTAGGGGGCCCAGTGCGGGTTGGTATATATCACATTTCTTCGAAGTTAAGGTTCTAGGACATGCCGGTTTCCTCACGATGTTTTCCTTCACCGTTTTGAGAGCAGTGGTGATGAAATTATTTGCACAAAGTAAAGCGCCTGGCTAGGTTCAAACCCACGACCTACAATTTGTAAGTCAGGGCCGCTACCACTGAGCCACCACTGCTCGTACACTGCTACTGTTTTAATTAAATAATTATCTGAGTTAAATATACTCCATTTGAAATACGATTAGACATTTAAAGAAACCTTTTTTACAGTCCGTTCAACCGATTTTGACTTCTATACCGTAGGTAAAAGGATGGTATTAAAAGCAAAAAAAGTGGTAACAATACCAACTGTTTACTGCAGCTGCCATTTGTCATGCCACCAACGCAATAGAAGTCAAAATCGGTTGAACGGACTGTAAAAAAGGTTTAGTTAAATGTCTAATCTTATTTCAAATGGAATATAGATCTGTAACAACCAATAAGGAAGCGATATAGCCGTGTCATAGTCTTGTGTACAATGCAGGCAATAGTTTTAATTACTAAATAGAATACTGCACAGTTATGTGCAATTTGAACGTGTAATTACTGATTTCCTTTTTGTGCTATTGGAAAATATTTTGAGCTCTTCTTAGTAGCGTTATTCTGGATTTTTTAAATTATTCCTCATTCCTCCGCATCACTTGTGTTGATTAATACTCGTATTGTATTTTTCGATCCTACAAACATAATATAATATAATAATAATAAAATTGTTTATTTATCCATATATAATACACAGAGACACAGTTCAAAGGAAAGTGGCAGAAATACAATGAGCATAATAATATAGCTTTGAGCACAAAAGATTTAAGTCTACAAAAAATTGTCTATGTATACAAAATGATATGAACCCTATCTCTTAAACTAGGGGGCCTGTATCTTAAGAGACAGTGATCGGCCAAAATTTAATCAAACTGAGCTTTCACATAATTGGACAGTAAGTAGCCGTTAAATTAAAACAGTATGCGCCCGTTCACACGACGCTGTACTTCGTTTGTTTACATTTTCATCAACTACTTTTGGAATAAAGTATCCTATATAGATTCCTACTTTTAAACGAGCAATATTTGTTTATTTTTATACATCGACGCGAAAACTGATACCATGGATTCAGTACATTATTCTGAACACCATTGCGTGCAATACCTACGCGGTCACAGTGTATGGAATAGCAGTTTTTTTAAGCTATTGCATAGCTTTTATCGGAGACTCTGAGCGCGGCGACCGAATGTAGAAATTCCGTAACGAAAAAAAAACCTGACGCGAAAGTTTGTGAGGATGGATGGATGGATGTTTGTTACTGTTTCACGCAAAAACTACCAAACGGATTTTAATGAAACTTTACAGTAATGTGGCTTATATATCAGAATAACACATAGGCTGCAATTTATAAAGATTTTATGTGATTTAGCCATAATATAACGATAAGTATCCAGTAAGTCGGAAAAAATCCTGCCCTCTGAGATCTATCTTTGCGTGCGCTGCCTAAACCGCTGGAGTTACATGAAAAGAATGTATTGTGGGGTTGTTTGTCTTAAAGAGTTCTAAATAAAAGTCCGCGACAGCATATATCTACCTTTTATGTGGAAGCCATTATAGCCAAAATAGTGAGCTATAAATACATTTAAATTGAATACTTTTTTTAAGTTGCATATTTTAGAGTATTTAGTTAATTCGTATCAAAATAAATACCTTCATCGCTTTCGGTATTTAATGTAGATAAAATTTGTCTTTTACACTAAGTAATTTGGACTAATATTTTAAAAGTTAGAACGATAAGAATGACCTGCGATGAGTCGACGGCGGGCGCGCAGAACGAGGGTGGAGGGGCGGGATAGGCAATGACGCGCGATCGCCGAGTGCGCGACCCGAACGCGGGCAGACGCGTGAGGGCAGACGTCATTGACGGTTGTGTAAATTCTGCGATTTAGGGGGGGGTATAGGGGTATTTTTTTTAAAAAATATTTTAAATCAACAATATTAAGCTATTGCATAGCTTTTATCGGAGACTCTGAGCGCGGCGACCGAATGTAGAAATTCCGTAACGAAAAAAAAACCTGACGCGAAAGTTTGTGAGGATGGATGGATGGAGGTTTGTTACTCTTTCACGCAAAAACTACCGAACGGATTTTAATGAAACTTTACAGTAATGTGGCTTATATATCAGAATAACACATAGGCTACAATTTATAAAGATTTTATGTGATTTAGCCATAATATAACGATAAGTATCCAGTAAGTCGGAAAAAATCCTGCCCTCTGAGATCTATCTTTGCGTGCGCTGCCTAAACCGCTGGAGTTACATGAAAAGAATGTATTGTGGGGTTGTTTGTCTTAAAGAGTTCTAAATAAAAGTCCGCGACAGCATATATCTACTTTTTATGTGGAAGCCATTATAGCCAAAATAGTGAGCTATAAATACATTTAAATTGAATACTTTTTTTAAGTTGCATATTTTAGAGTATTTAGTTAATTCGTATCAAAATAAATACCTTCATCGCTTTCGGTATTTAATGTAGATAAAATTTGTCTTTTACACTAAGTAATTTGGACTAATATTTTAAAAGTTAGAACGATAAGAATGACCTGCGATGAGTCGACGGCGGGCGCGCAGAACGAGGGTGGAGGGGCGGGATAGGCAATGACGCGCGATCGCCGAGTGCGCGACCCGAACGCGGGCAGACGCGTGAGGGCAGACGTCATTGACGGTTGTGTAAATTCTGCGATTTAGGGGGGGGGTATAGGGGTATTTAAAAAAAATATATATTTTAAATCAACAATATTATCTTCTTATTTTTGAATATATGCTATGCAATAGCTTTACCGCGGCAGTCCTCGAGTGCCACACGTATTTTTTTTAATAACCGACGATAAATTTAAACGCAGCGGGATTCTGAATCCATGGTATCAGTTTTCGCGTCGATGTCTGTGCCATCCTGTATATTATATTTGTAATCACGGTCTCGAAAACGGCTCTAACGATTTCGATAAAATATACCTAGGGGTTTATTATGGCGGAAAATCGATCTAAGTCTCATATCTGGGAAAATTCGTATTCTCCGTATTTTCTCAAGAGCAGAGCTCGGTCGCCCAAAGTTTAAAACAAGAATAATGACACCTTAGAGTATTGACATAACAGCATGGAATTAGTAAGTACCTACTATCATGGCAGTATGGAATTACTATGAACTCTCCTATACTATAAATGAGCATTCTCTATTTTCACCAGAGCAGAGCTCGGTCGCCCAGGTACTGCTCTATAATATCAAGTTGATATCATAATCAATAATAAAAATATTACATCAGTATACCAATTAAAAGCATATGAGTAACATTCTCAAGATTACAAATTACTTCCTGAATAGAAGAATGTGTTTTCTGTTGAATTTTAAGTATTTACTAAGAACTTACAGTACGACACAACTTAAATGTAGCAAAAAGTTTTTTTTTTTTCATAAATTCATTTCAATTTTACGAATGTACGAGTATTTGGTTATATGATTTTACAAGTTATTGCGTTTGCCTAAAGATCATTTTCACCTAAAGCAGTAATAAAGAAGGCGCACTCAGTTCGGATGGTGATCGGTTTTACGAATTTTGCCGATGTTACATCGAAGTTGTGTCGTACTGTAGCGCTATTGAGAGTTTTATTATCTTACCGATTAAAGTGACACTTATTACTGTTTCGAGTACTGATTTATTAATGATTTATTACTAATAGTGAACTAAATTGTTGCTATAATGTTAATGGATATGTTATCTAAATAACACTTTAGTTTTAAAGTATCTTTTTAGATTTAAATGGAAATAGTCTATAAAAAAGTCAAATTGATGAGTTTATGCACGATAGGTTCGCCTATTTTAGATACGTTCAGGTCAGATCAATCAATCTGCCCTAGCCTTGTCTCAAATATTTTGGGGTCAGCTTCCAATCTGACCGGTTGCGGCCACCCAACAACCAGATAACTGGATAACCAGAAAACAGGCCAGATAGGCAGTTTGTCCATGTAAAATACCAGTATTTTACATAGAGCAACTGCCTATATGGCTTCCATAACACAGTTACTGGGTAACTCGTTACCTCTTTGATAAGAGTGGTTGTCAGACTTATGACTTTCTGACTACGCAACGACTATCAAAGATCTACGCCACGACAATGACAGTCGGCGCCGGGACCAACTAAAAGTTTGGCAACGCCGCAAATAGCTGTCAAATATTTACCTGTTTTGATTAATTTGGCAATATTAGGACGGAAATATGAAATATGGCTAACTGGCGAACTAAAATATTGATTATGAAATGCAATAATTAATATCGTAACACCGAATATTTAGCTTTAGACGTTAAAAAAGTATTTGGAAACTTTCCAAATGCCTTTTATACCTACACCTAAAACGGTTACAACATCAAATTCGTTGTTGTGTTATATTTGTAATTCATAATATTATAGTTGCCACAGTTGTAGTAGTTAGCCACATTTCATATTTCTATACAATAATATTGCCAAATTAATCAAAACGGCAACTTATTTGACATCTATTTGCGACGTTGCCAACTTTCAGAATAAACGCTCTTAAACGGTTTCCAAAAACGACCAATTGCAATTGGCAATGTTTACGTGATTGATACTGCTACATTGATGCGCAAAATGATCGTCTACAAAATGCAATTGAAGCCATTGACAATATTACTACGACATTGACAGCAAATGTCAAAAAAATCTGCATGTACCTATTGATGTTCAATGACAACAAATGACAATCATTATTTTAAAATCGACCCGCCAGCATACATGACGGTCGTATTCATTCTTCATACTTAGTTAACTAAATCTTTTATTTTTTCTGAGTTGAAACTTGCGGTTTCAACTTATTAGGAGTTGCATTATGTCTCTTTACAACTTGAAGCGTCAGTTAACCTTGTTATAACATCATAAATGTAAATAAATACAGATATTTAACTTGTATATTCGACCTCTTGATTGGTTTACTACCCTAAGGCTGACTGTCCATTGGAGCGGAGAGGTGAGGAGCGGAGCTGTGCCAATACTAACCAATGGAATTACATTAACTCCGCTCCACTTTAGTGGACAAGGATTTGCGAACTAGTTTAAAAATTCCTACAAAACCGGGAAGCGGGGCATGGAACTTATCTTCCGCCACCGCCCGCTCAAATTACTCCGCAACTCCGCTCCGCCCTACCTCGCTCCGTATTAATGGTCAGACACAGTCCGCAACTCCGCTCCGCATTAATCCCTCGCTCCGCTCCGCTGCCTGACTCCGCGTCAATAGACAAGCAGCCTAAGATTGAATGCCACTTACACGTTAGAAAGTCTTTTAATGCTCTAATCAAGTCTAATCTAAGACCACTGTGATAGATCGCTTTCTCAGAGCTTTTGTCAAAAGTGGCATAGCAATTACGAGTTTGACTGTACCGTGAATAACGAAATAACTTTATATTACACAATTTTACGACAAAACATAAATAATACTGCAACTTAGCATCTCCTTTTAGAAAACAATGTGTTATTATAGTAATAAAATTCATTACTTTGACATTTAAACACCATAAATTATTTCAAACCATGTTAATGGGGCCTAGTTTTACTTAGTATGCGGCAGAAAAGGGAACTAAAATTACAGTACTGAGTTTGACGTTTAAGTGACTTTTGCCATTGCTAGTGGCGCCAAAATGACAGGTCAGGGTCTAATGGATACCCTTGCAGTTTACATAACACCGATTAGATACGATTTTTACAATAATGCACCCATGCATCATGGAATATATCGTAAATGCCAAGTTAGGTCTCCTTCGAATGTAGCGTATGCGTCTATCAAACGTAAACGCTGCGCTAACGCGACGCTTTTTATACATTCATGTCTCTAAACGTACCTAGACTTCATATAACACCAGTATGAGTGGTATTCAAGCCGACCCAGCAAAATTACAGTCTTCTTTTTCAATTCGTCCTTCATAACTGAGGATCGTGGTCACTGGACCTCTTAAAGCGGACATTCTGCCCTCATCGACTCCGGTCCAAAGTTGCCATCACCACCTGCTGAAATTTGATGTAGCTGCTTTTACTTTGTCGGACCACATCGTATTGGCGACGGGCCTCGTGCTCCGTTCAAATTACAGTACCCGGGCGTAAAATATACATTTACGTACGTGGGACTAAAAAAAACATAAAGAAAATAATAATAAAGTAACTGCCAACCTGTGACTGACTGACATAAGCATCAGTGACAACACGACGCTCTAAAAAGCCGAACTTAGAAAAATATATGATTTTGTCACATTATTTATTTATGGGTATTATATTATAAACACACTTTAAAAGTAATGTTTAGCTTTAAAATTAATTAAATGAACTATAAAAATAATGGTTTCCACTAGCAATATGCTTAGCATAATACGAGTACTATGTCGTAGGATTGTATAATTATCTCGTCGCAGACAGATTGTATGATTCGTCATTTTGAACTGGGTGATATAGGTTAGGTTAGGTTAGAACTGTGACCAACCGCGCGCGAGCCGAGCGAGCGCTACTTCCAAGTTGCTCGCAGAAATAAGGTTCATGTTTACTAAAGTGAGAATATTAAAATATAGATGTTATTATTTTAAAGTGCTGGTATACAATTTTATAGCTGTTTTCATCAAATTTAAAGTACTATTAGACATCCCTTTATTTAACCATTTATGTACCCTCACAAAAATAAACAGACAAGAAGAAAGAAACTGAAAAATACGTACAAAGGTGATGCTTATTTCTAAAGAAATCTCTTCCAGCATACCTGCGATAGGAAAGAGGATAAAAAGAGATGTAGACAACGTGTGTAAGAGTAGAAAAGAAAATAAAATACAAAAAATACATATAGCTTATACATTTTTGAAAGCTTTTAATTATTTAGTAAATAAATTCATAATTTTAGGGCAATTCAAAATATATACATAATCTTAGATTTAATATACAACTAATACTAAAATATATAAATTATAAACAAGTATAAAGAGGAAAAAGAATAATAAAGGAAGAGCTCATTGGGCATCAAAAAAATCGTCGGCATCGCTGTCAGTGGGAAAAGTGCAATGCTGATTCTTTGACCTAAAAATTGGCCAGCCCTCTGGTCACGTGAAGAGTCGACCAACCGCTTGGCGATGTCCCGAAATACTCGATGAGCACTCGGACCCCACGGCCCTAGTGTTTCAACCCCAAACGGCTCAAAAATATAGCTACCAATAAGGTTGTTGTTGTACCAATATTTGCGACGTGTGAGGTTTTCTGCACTTAAATACATACATACTACTAAAATAAATATTACTTAAACTAACAACTATGACGATTAACGGCGTATGCCAGTCGTTCACTTCACGTAGGTGTCGCTGTCGGTTGAAAGGCAACGCAAATATTGCCAAAGTAACGGAGATATCATCATAAACAATTAGCAAAGCTCACTAGAAAACTGACATCTCCAAAATAAATCCAACAATACGTCGCTGACGTCAGCTAGTTCAGTGACGTCATCACCATCCAAGATATCCGTACCTAATAAGTAAATCGAGATGTCGCCAACCATTCATTCACCACAAACAAGGGATGACAAGCCGATAAAATCGAACACCGACGTTGAACGCTAAATTCAGAATATCATCAATAAAGTAAAACAATAATATCAGCGAGTATCATTGAATAGCATTCATCATTGCTTCAATTATCGCCATATTGAGGCTCAAGCGATGTATCGATAAACAGACGCCTACGATCGATAAACAATGTCATTATCGAGTATCGACCTCGATATGTCGCGTCCCTAGTTGTTAATGCAAAACAGATGGGTTCAGAAGGTTTATTGATGACTGAAGGGCTCATGTTAAGCTGCGCTTGCGCATTGTTCTGCGATCTCTTATCCAAATGGCATAGTTACCATTATCGCGTTGCATCGACAATACATTATTGTTGGATAGGAATTGTCAGGTATAAAAGCAAAACTATGTCCAACAAGATTTTTTTATGGGAATTGGGGCACGAACCATTTCTTCGAAGAGCACTAGAGATAATAGTATCTATCAAGTTTTACGAAATCTGGCTGAATAACACGTTATTATAACGCTACGTAGATTGAGAGATAAAATTATACTCTTGACTCCCACGGGAGGGAAAAGGCTGTTAGTAATCACGCCGAATCCAAGATTTAAGATTAAAAAGAAATAATAGATTTTTACATAAATATTTATACAAGCTTTTTTACTAAATATAATTATGTGAAAGTATATAGATACGGCACTTATAATTAAGAAATAAACGATTTAAAAAAAACTGTCTGTTTGTTCCGGCTTATCTCTGAAACGACTGGACCGATTTTGACGGTACTTTCACTGGCAGATAGCTGATGTTATAAGAAGCAACTTTAGTTACCTTTATTTTAAGAAAAATAAACGATTTAAAAAAAACTGTCTGAAAGAAAGAAAGAAAGAAAAGGTATTTATTGAGACTCGCACAGGAAATCACACATTTAACTTAAAACACACTAAACATAAATAAAAAAGTAACATTAAAATTTAAATAATGAAGTCCCGTACGAGGCCAAAATGCCAAAAGGTCTGCCTATTTGTTCCGGCTTATCTCTGAAACGGCTGGACCGATTTTGACGGTACTTTCACTGGCAGATAGCTGATGTTATAACAAATAAATAAGGTTACTTTTATTTTTGAAAAAGATTAGGGTCCACGCGGGCGACGCCGCGGACAGCATCTGGTATATTATAAAAGTTAGCCTTCTACAAAACCTTGTTGTTGTCTAGGCCCTGAGTATCGACCTTATGATGTCATAAGGTATTAAATGACATTAGGATAAATATAGCGTTTATTGTTACGCGACCCAGAATTCTGCCAACGCATACGCTTCATTCATCACTCTGTAGCTAGCTCAGAATCTTTACAGGAAACACGGCTTTTTAAGGCATCATGATAGATCGATATTTGTGATGTTAACTCACAACAAAGACATTGGTTTTTCCCCTTGTAAGTTGTAAGTCAACTCATGGATTTCTTCGAAAGAGTATGCAGTACTTTCCTCTAGGGATTCAAATTTTATTTGTCGTATCGATGATTCCATTAATTTGTTTAGAATAAGGTTTAACCAGAATTCGACCACTTCGACAGCGTTATCACTGGCTTCGCAAAAGTCTTTCATAGTGCAGGTGTCAGTGCACAGATAACCGATACCGAAGAATTGTTTTATTAAATACTGCATGTTGACATAATTATTTTATGCCTATATTGGCTCCAACATACTATGCCGCGCGGCTGTTGCACCTTCATTTGTTTCCAAAAGGATCTTTTTCTTTTCTTCGTTTAAAGAAGGTTGGATGGGGAAAAATTTGATCACAATTTAACCTGAAAGTAATCGATGACGCGGTAGACGTTGGTGCTCACTGGTCAAGAAGTAACATATTCAGAAATGACCTAAAGATTTCCAAGTTAATGCTAAGTTCTTTCCAATATTTAAAAGGGTCATTAGTCGCATATTGAATAGATTAAGCCAAGTTCTTTCCGATATTCCGACCGCACATTGTGTCACCCTATAACCTATGTAAAATTCCCACAATTTATATCTGTTATTTATAAGGTATACATAATAAAAACTATTACTAGAAGATATATATCTGGGTTCTGTTATAACTCCAGCCCCTATTAAAATAAAAACAAAATTCTCTCTACTACTGACAAATTGGAACGCCGCTCCTACTTTTTCCCACAACACTAACTTCGTTATTTCTCCTACAGTGTATGCGTACACCCGGAAGGCGAAGAACACTACTGGCAGTGCGACCAAGACCCATGCCTGATGAGTGACGACGTCATCAGGAACGTCAGACAAGCGCGCCTTAGATGGCGAGCCACAAACTACACGCAGTTCCACGGGAAGAAACTCAAGGATGGGCTTATTTATAAACTTGGTAAGTAGTACATTATATTTTATCAAAAAATATCATAATATAAATCCCACAGGTTTCGGGACCCTAGAGATAGGAGGAGGTCTCAAAACGGTGAAGGAAAACATCGTGAGGAAACCGGCATGTCCTAGAAAAATTCCAAGACATGTGACATCTACTAACCCGCACTGGACCCGCGTGGTGCATGATGGCCCACTCCTATTCACAGAGAGGAGGCCTGTGTCCCAGCAGTGGGAACATTGTAGGCTGATTATGACCCACTTATACAAAAGTAAAGTTCCACTAACATCAATAGATGTCTAGGAGGGTTAACAACACGATCTCGAGTGGGTACATATTATTTACAACTCAGTTTAATCAAGTCCTGAACTCCTGCCGTACAATCCGATGAGACAATACATTTTAATTAAAATAACTGACAGCTTTAAATGGTCAAATAGTACCATGGTGAACTTACTTTCCCTTTATTACTTGCGGAATAAGATTTAAAATCGTATGGCAAACTTAATAAATCATTCTAGCAATATGTGAATTTACATGTGAATGAATCAGTGCCATATTTATTAATTCGGGGTCTATAAAGTGTCCAATTATGTTAACGTTTATTATAGGGGGCGCAGTGGTGGCCCAGTGGTATCGGCCGCGACTTAAGAGATGTCGGTTTGAACCCTGTCAGGCGCATTACTTTGTTTAAAATATTTCATCACCACTGCTCTCAAAACAGTGAAGGAAAACATCGTGAGGAATCGGCATGTCCTAGAACCGTAAATTCGAAGACAAATCCCAATGCGGATGTACTTGCATCCGCATTGGGCCCGCGTGGTCCTTCTCACAGAGTGGAGGCTAGTGTCCCCAGCAGTGGGAACATTATAGGCTGATTATACAGGGTGGCAGGGACATCGACGCGAAAACTGAAACCATGGAATCAGTACATGATTCTGAACCCCGCTGCGTTGAAAATATTCGTCGATTATTTTAAAAAAAAACAGCTGTTCCATACATTTTGATCGCGTAAGTATTGCATTTTTCTATGGAACAGCTGATTTTTTTACTATAGCTACGTCTGTTATCGTGATGGGCTATAAAGTCGTGAGTAGAAAATGCACCAGGAACAAGAGCATACGAGTACCAGACACCCTTTCAACGAAAAACAATACAACGCCTTTATAGCCAATGGTCGCAAACCCATTTAAATCTAAAGACCCATTGAAACATGGATATTAGTACTCGAAAGTAGACCGATCTAGACAGCTATTGAAGTAGGAATAAAAGGTGAAAGTGTAGTCAGGCTGTCGCGAAACACAATGAAATCAGATCTAGTTATTGTAAGGCCCATCATTCACGACGATACTCAAGAAAAAACTTCAATGAGTAGACTACTCTAATATTATAAGGAGAAAAGATTTGTATTTTTTTGTTTACAAATACAAATAATTTATTGTGTAAATAGAAAGTTACATTTTAATCGTGTTTGAAGCCTCCTTTTAGGCAAACAATGCCTGTATTAGAAGGCTCCGCTCTTTTACATCAATGTTGTACTCCCATACTAAGTTAATATAGTGTACTGTGACCTTAAGGGTAAATATCCAAGGATATGTAATGAATAAACTTAAGGACTACTGATTCGATATTTAACCGGTAAAGCCCTGGGTGACCCTCAAGCACGTCAATTAGCACGTTAATTAGTTGTTTATCAGGCCTTGAACGGTTAAATTCTTTTACCAATGAATGCTAAGTTATCACTGAGTGATGATTTCTAAAGAACGCGAGCGAAGCCGCTGTCGGAAGCCAGCATTTTTTTTTTCAAACTGGGCCTGCTCTTGACCTCGATCTCGCCTGCTTGAAAGCGATGGATGAAGTCTACGATGGAACGAGCAAGTACAGAAGATCCCGTTCACTCTTGCTTTGAAGGCTGAGGATTATACGTGGAAGGGAACACATTTGCTAGCATTTCAATGGTGGTCCGTTCACGATATTAACTAGTTTGTTTGTAATTCGTCGCGTCATATTCGAACCGCCATTAAAAATCCTAATACGGTGACATTCTGGCTACGGTGAGAGTTTGTAACTGGTTAATTTTGAGAACCGTCGTGGACGACGGGCCTAAGCGGTATCGCCCGCGGCTCTTATTGTGCTCGGATACAAGATAACTGGTTTGAATTGAGTGAATAGAAAGAATAAGTAGATGTAGATACAATCGTTATGAGAAAGGACGATGGCTTAGTTCAATTCTGAATGCCTTGTCAACCGATAAATAATTACTGTCATATGTTCGCCCAGTTTTAGGGTTCCGTAGTAAACAAGGAACCCTTATAGTTTCGCCATGTCCGTCTGTCCGCGGCTTAGCTCAGAGACGGTTAGTACTAGAAAGTAGTAATTCAAGTAAAGTGGGAATGTTATTTTTTTTCTCATTTACCCCGTTGTATTGTTAAAAAGGTCGTTCAAAAATATTGTGAGTTTGTGAAAACCATTTTTGTATTCAGGAATCCGATTGCAAAATATTTAAATTTTAAAAGCTTTTAACTGAATTTTTTTGTCAGAGTCAAGTATCCCCCCCCCTGCCAGCTAAACGGTTGGTTTTGGAAATCTGAAAAAATTCACGGTAGTAGTATATATAACGAAATTAAAAGGAAAACTATCACAGCTAAGTAGGCTTTACGAGTAATAATCGACCAACTTAAATTTGCAGTTTGAAAAACAGCTCTCCTATACATTCCTTATGGGAGAACATGTTTTTCAACTACAATGTTAACTTTGTTATTGGAATAAATTCATCCCAACTACGGAACCCTTCAATGTGCGTGGTCGGACACGCACTTGGCCGGTTTTTTTATGATCGATTCCTATAATTAACGGACCGTTATTGGTTAAAATTAAGACTCTTGTATCTTAACCAGTAATGAAGCAAAGACCTCATAGCTTTGCATAGTAGACCCTCCCATATGGAAGTAGCTATCACAGGTCAAATTAGCTTACGAATCTATTTATATGCCCAGCTACCTAATTGCGTAATACACGATCAATCACAATCTGGTTCATTTTGACAGTTCAGCAACATTCATTGCATTATTTACGTTGTTGAGCAGATTTTTTTTTGGAATATATGAAGCAATGGATTAGGAATATCCTTCAAAATGATCGTGTGTTACGCAATTAGAGTGATTAGTCTATCCAAACTTAGTCGATACCTAGCCGTAAAGAATCCCACATACAAAAATACGCGTGAAATCCACCCTGTCTTTGGTGTTGCATAGCTCGGTAAAAAGCTTCCAGATTTATATTCCGTTTTTTAATTTCAGGTACTCTACCACTAAGCCGCGAGACTTCCCGCCTCGGGCCCATTAACATTGACAAAGACATCCCCTACCCGCGCGAGTTCGATGCCAGGACCCACTGGAAGAGCTACATCTCGCCTGTTGTTGATCAGGGCTGGTGTGGATCTGACTGGGCTGTGTCCTTAGCTACTATCGTTTCTGACCGGTAAGTTTTTTTTTAGTTTTCGAACATCTTTGACAGTCAAAAACAAATCAAAAACCCGTTCAAACAGCACTTTTTGAACGTCAAAATTACATAGAAAGTCCCCCGAAACGCCCACCCATCACCACTTCCTAGTGCTTTAACTGGGAAGAAGAAGTGGCGCAACAACCTCCCCAGCAGTACAGCTGTCTGATAAGTTAGAGGAACTTGATTCGTCATCGTCACGGGTAGTCAGAAACCCGAAAGCCTTATCCAACGGTATCGTGTTGCCTAGTAACCGAGTTGTGGAGGTCCGATGACTGCCTTTCTGAGCTCCATGTAAAATACTGGTATTCAGCTGCATCCGATTAGACTGGGAGCTGACCCTAGATGATAATGATGAGGTTTATCACCAGCTTAGGTAGACTGCAAGACCCACGTCATGTTTAAAAAATAAAATAAGCTAGATTGAGTCGACATGCCATAACATACTACTCCTGCACGCGTGGCATGACAAAAATAGAAACGGGTTTTGTCGACGGAAGAATAGACAAAATGAACAGATACATAATCACAATCTGTCATGTTGTCTATTCTGTGATCTGTGATATTAGTGTGATCTTGCTAAGCGTGCCCGTAAAAAATGGCAAACCAAGCTCAGGGGTCGACATCTCTTTTAATCTCAAGACATTAACATAATATCACGTCTGTAGTCCTCGAAGGGTTAGGCAGAGGTGTACCTATACTACCAGACATTAAATATAAAAAATATCGTGTAAAAATTGCAGGGTAGCAACCGGACAGGCCTTTTGAGGAAAGTACCAGAAACTGACTGTGTAAATCAAAGTCAAACAATTTATTTCAATTAGGCACATAAGAGGCACTTTTGAACGTCAATTTTACACAAAATGGAATTGATTTTAGTCGCCCGTTCCAAAAGGTCAAATCTATCCCAACAGCCGGCCGTAGTAACTGCAGGACACGTGGCATCGAAACCCTCTGGGACCGATTTTGTACTGATACGAAGGATTGAATGTATTTTGGAAAAAAGGGACCTTTTGCGAACTGGTCATTTTGCGAAAGAGACATTCTGAGAACTGGACATTTTGCGTACGAGAGGCATTTTGAGAAGTGGTCATTTAGTGAAAGAGATATTCTGAGAAATGGACATTTTGCGTCCGAGAGGCATTTTTGAGAAGTGGTCATTTTGCGAAAGAGACATTCTCAGAAATGGACATTTTGCGTCCGAGAGGCATTTTGAGAAGTGGTTATTTTACGACTGAGCCAATATGTGGCATCGATTAAAACTTTTATTCGTACTGCTCTGCAGTTAATTATGATATCAACAGTTGTTTGTTGTTGTTGTTTCACTAACCATCGACATTATGAACTTTATCTCGTATCATCAAGATTATACAACAAACAAAGTCAGATTCAATTAAGCAGCGAATTCCTTGGACTCATGTTCAAGAAATTAAAAAAATACGACACCACAAGAATGCAACTCAGCCAGTAATATAAGAATGATACGCGATCTTTCTCCGTATGCAAACTGAGACGAGACGAGGCTAAAAATAAAGGCTTGAGGGCCCTCGCCTTCACTTGAGGGTGCCTTCGTTCGCAGACCGCAGGTAGAGGCAAACGTGCAAAAAGTTGATTTATATGGAAGCTTAAGGTCGCTCGTCGTTTGTTTTATTTTTCGCATTGTTTACTTTTGTAGCGTGGAGACTTTTTTAGAATTTGATTCTTACAGACCGTTCACTATAACTTGTCCCTTGTCGTTATGTTGGCACCATTGCTTGTCAAGCTTAGTTTCAATACTAATTGAGTTCAAAATGGCGACTGACAGAACGGTGCTACCTAACGCGTCACGGGACAAGTTATGGAGGATCCACAGTAGCTCAGTAGGTACCTAAGTCTGGCGCATTTTTTTTAAATTAGGGTAATTTTTTTAGTTTTTGAAGCCACGAGGTAATTGATAAATAATAAATGATTTTTTAATTCCTTAAATAGGTTTGTACATACAAAAAAAAGCGAGTCAAAAATTAATAATGTTTTTAAAACTAGATGAGTTCGGTGTCCCCTATATGACTACTTTGAGAAGAAAGGCCGAAATAAAATCACGAGGTCACAGTCTCTTTTGAAGTACAGACATAAACTTGGTCAGATCATGTGAGGGGTTTTTCTAATCAAATAATTGAATCTATGTAGATGAATAGATGAAGATTTTGTCAAGAACCATAGGTTACGTGTATAGCGTTAGTCGAGCTAGTGTTTAGTGGTGTGTCAAGTTTCAAGGTATTCGGATACCATATTTTGTCAAATAATGGTTAAAGAACTAGATAAATAACACCAATTCAGCACCATAATCAGCCTACAGCAGTCATAGGCCTCTCCAATTGCACGCCATTCAGCTTGATTCTCGGCAACTCTCGTCCAACCGCTATCAGCCACCCTGCGAAGATCATCGCTCCACCTAGCCTGAGTGCGTCCTACCTTACGTTTGCCGATTTGCGGACTCAAGAACAAGTCCCCCAACGGTCATCGGTTCACGGCTAATATGGCCGGCCCGACCTTACGTTTGCCGATTTGCGGACTCAAGAACAAGTCCCCCAACGGTCATCGGTTCACGGCTAATATGGCCGGCCCGTTGCCACTTCAGTTTAGCCCAAATGCTTGAGCAAATTCAAACAACATTAAGATACAGTCGACATCACACGTCAGTGCTAACAAACCGGTATAAGCTGGTCTCGTATTGTATTGGAGCTCTATACTACGTTAGGCCAACTCAAGGTCAAAGTGTTACCACGGATGAGCAAGACGAATCCCGTGCTCGTGCTTTCTTGTTTTGCATTTTCAATTGGTCACGGAATCGTGACGATTTCGAAATGGTTTCTGACTTACTGCTAAGTGGTTGTTTTATTCATAACGATGTAACCAATTGTATGATTTGGATGGTGACATTTTATCCTGCCGATGTAGCATCACGATTATGTTTTGTCATGTGTTTTTTACTCAACTGAGGTCAAAAGGAGAGTTATGTTTTTGAAGTGAATAATTCTATAGGCGCGTTGAGCGATTTTTGATATGGAGTAAACCATAGATGTTTTATTTAGTATTGGTAAACTTATGGATTCGCGTCACCGACATGCTCGCGCCGTAGTGCTCTAGGAACTATAGAATATAGATGGCGCTAATACCAGTCTCAAGTTCTCACTTCTGTCGGCAGTCTCCATGACTGCCTATTTTTAGAGTTCCGTAATAAACAAGGAACCCTTATAGTTTCGCCATGTCTGTCTGTCTATCTGTCTGTCCGCGGCTTAGCTCAGAGACCCTTTGTACTAAAAAACTGTAATATGGCATGGGTATACATATAATTCACGCCGATTTTTTTAGGGTCTCTCTCCTCTATTCCATGGTGTGGGGAGTCGTTGGAAAGGTCGTTCAAAGCTGCACAGCTGTCTTGTTTAGTTGGGAAAACTTGATTCTATACAGGGTGGCAGGGGCGACATCGACGCGAAAACTGATACCATGATACCATGGATTCAGTACATGAATCTGAAGAAGAAATTTTTTGTCGGTTATTTAAAAAAATATATGCTGCTTCATAGAAAAGTGCAGGTACCTACGAGGTCAAAATTTATGAAGCAGCTAATTATTTTTTAAATTACCGACGTAAAATTTCAATGCAGGGTGGTTGAGAATCATGTACTTACTGAATCCATGGTAACAGTTTTCGCGTCGATGGGGATTCCACCCCTTAAAATAGTACTAAGTATGCATACTAATAGTATGCAAAAATAATTCACTTTAGGTACCACATATTGCAACATAACTCATAAAAAATAAAGAAAACATTGTAGGTAATGAGTAGATTATGTCAATATGAAATGAAAATTAAATTAAAATAAATTGACTTATACAGTCAAATAAAATATACTAAACAATAACATGAGCTCATATATTGTCATATAGTCGTTGATTCTAAAAGAGGCAATAAAAATTCCAAAGGGGTATTAAGCCTTATTTTAATATACTAATCAAACAAATATCTTTTTACAGATTCGCAATCCAGTCCAACGGTGCTGAGAAGGTGATCCTGAGTTCTCAATGGTTATTGTCTTGTATGGGGAAGCCGCAGCAAGGATGCCGCGGTGGACACATCGATTCTGCTTGGATGTTCGCCAAAAATCGTGGGTAAGTGGAAATTATGGTTTTTCTTACGTCTCAGCAAGACCTCTAAGGCCCGTATTACAGTTACAGAACCTCACTCAAGACTCAATCATTATTTAAAACTAGCTTCAACCAATCAAAAGGCTTTAAAGGAATTTATGTAATGCTTGAGTTTTGAGTGAGGTCCTGTAATATGGGCCTAAGAGTATGGCTCACTTGGTAGTCACAAAATTACCTCAGAATGGGCGAAAAAATTTGTGGAATGCGTTTTCGCGTTATGTCGCTGATCGTGGCATGTACCCACGAATTCTGTCCCGTTTTTCCGCTCAGAATTTTCTCTAGCTGATGCATCATCTCTCTTTGATGTATGTTTACGACATTTAATAATAATAATACCAGCATATTTTCTTACAATATTCGATCTGTAACATCTTTCAGAGAAACAAAATCTAAAAAAATCTAAATATGTGGGAGAGATTTCGTTAAAAGGGACGGAAGTGTGCCACAGGAAGCCGGGGAAGCGCGCGCTATTTAATTTGACCAATGAGCGCGCGCGTTGCTAGAGTTGTCAGAAACGACCTTGACAAGGCCCGTATAATGTTGCTTATTACCAAGGTGAGATGTCAGATGTTACACATTTAAGCGACTACTGTAGGACTCGCTCGTTTTTTTCTCCTAGCTAATAAAATCAATTTCTAACCACCAGGCTAATCGACGAAGACTGCTACCCTTACACGGCAAAGGTGACCCACTGCCCCTACAAGAGGCGAGGAAACCTCCTGACAGACGGCTGTACTCCCGTGCTACCCCAACGCACTTCTAGGTACAAGGTTGGACCCCCCAGCAGACTGGTTAAGGAACAAGACATCATGTTCGATATTATGCAGTCTGGACCTGTGCAAGGTTTGTTTTGTTTTAATATATTTTTCTAAATAGATTAGAGCATTAGTAAAAGAACATAGAGCATTCGCCGTTTTTAAATTTTATCGAACCGTATTTCGATGCTCGCTCAACGTGTACTGGGGGCTTTATAATATTGTACTGAATTTCGCTATAACCAGCTGGTCAATAATGACATTTGAATTTGGAACCTTCATTTCTTTTTACCACCGCGAGCTTGAATCCCTCGCATTTTATCGAACCGTATTTCGATACTCGCTCAACGTGTACTGGGGGCTTTATAATATTGTACTGAATTTCAATATAACTAGCTGGTCAATAATGAGATTTGAATTTGGAACCTTCATTTCTTTTTACCACCGCGAGCTTGAATCCCTCGCTACATTTAGGATTCTAGTATTCGTTCACCCGTTTCGCGCAGGAGTTAACTCAGAACTCCCTCATAGCGCTCGAGATCACTACAATCCTTCATTACTCGCGGGTTTCAATATAACGCCCGTGACACGATACTGCTTTATGGCCTTGATGAATAATCTACTATTGTTTACTTTATGATAGTGCAAAAATATGCTACCACTATAGATAATTTGAACAATGATTTCAATCATTAGAGATTATCGAACTATTTTTATCAACTTACCAACATTGGTAGTGCTATCATACAAAATATAATAAATGGTTATCCTTGTATAGGTAAGATAAGAAAATCACGGCGCTTCACTCGTTTGAGATTAAATTTTACGGTAGCCTTACTGCGGAATGAGGACTGTTTACGTAGTATTTTTTATTATTTGAATTAGGACAGTTATCTTTGTGGATGAGGCCGCCGTATTGGTGTCGCTAGAGCTGAAAATCTGGGGTCACCTTGGCGCGTCCTACTTACTTACCAATACTTCGAAAAATTTCGCGGTGTTTTGCAAACAACGGCTTTTCCTGGCTTCGCCAAAAGCTGTTTATTGTTTAGGAAATAAAAGGTAATAAGAACCTTATATTATTTTTGCTACCATAAAGGCCTGTTTTAGATCTCTAATTAGTAATAAAAAGTACACACACTGAAATAGGGTCTCACTTTAGCCAACCAAGAATACGAGTATTTAGACATACACACATAAAGTCACGCCTTTTTCCCAGGGGGGTACGCAGTAACTACTAAACGCCATCTTTTACGCACCTGACTTTCTGAAGATTTAGCGTATTACAGAACATCACTCAAAACTCGCATTGCTTAAAACTCGTTTAAAGCCTTTTGATTGGTTGAAATACGGGCCTTAGAGTCTAAGGCCCGTATTACAAAACCTCAAGCACTACTAAAAACTAGTTTCAACCAATCAAAAGGCTTTAAACGAGTTTTAAGTAATGCTTGAGTTTTGAGCAAGGTTCTGTAATACGGGCCTAGTGCCCGTTTTGACCAGTTCTAAGTGACACTTAAATGAATCCCTAAATAAAAGTGCACTGTTGGATTTTCAACGCTGGCTCACCGCTGAGAGTTGAAAATCCACTTGCACTTCCGGTTAGGGATTTTAAAAAAAATACAGGCGTCTAGAGCAGACTCACTTACTCTGCTCTCGACACTTTACGTGTCAACACGTCGGGTGCGGGTTCGCAACAAGTCAATCGTCATCCTGAGGATACCTCGTTCACAGGTGAAACACGTGTCGATTTCTTACAGTGTTCTTTATGACTCTTTAAGAACAGTTAAGCGGATTAGGTTACTAAATATACGTCGTATATTGTATTTTATAGTGGATTTCCGCAAAGTCACGCCAAGTGTTTGGGCATAAATCTTCTAAATCAAATGTCTAAATTATAGAAAATTGGGTAGAATGACTACGGTTCATGGGTCGGCTGGTAAAAATAAAGTTAACTCAAAAATAAAGATTAGTAAGATTGAAGTCGGGAGCTTGTATATATGTCCATCGCGCGGTAAACACTAATTGCGCGATGCAGGATTTGAGTGACGTCAGGATGTTGTGTGACGTCAGGTGTTTGATGCGTAGTTCGCATGTGGCGATGTAGATGCCGCCACAATGGCTTGTTACTACCCAAGTTTACTAACAGTTATCAGATTGATGTCATCTGCCTCTATTATTCAGTTCTCACGCAATCTTTCCTTGCACTCAGCACTATCTTGGTATGCGATGAAAATCTTAGATCAGAATGTGTTTTGATAACTAGGTATTTTGAAGACTGATAAGATAATTTTGGCATGCCAGAAATGAGAAACTTTGTTTTCAAAACAATAATATTGCGCATTTAGGTATATTTCCTTTTACATAACTTATCTGAAAGTTGAGATAGCGAGATTTAACCAATTCTAAGAATACACCACATGCAGGCACACAACCTGTTTACTAGATATGTTTTAAAAACCATACAGGGACATATTATTATACGTAAGCAAAGATTTAAATCGTAGATTTGCCCTTCCGCGTCAAAAGATGGTCGCGTTTCTGTTTCGTTTTGACACCTCTGAGACAGACAGTGTCGCAGAGACTTGACTTGGGTATGGAAACGCCATTGTTAATGTGTGAGCTCGCTCCTCTCATGATGGACGATTTTTCGTGCGACTTAGTACAGTGAGGGCAAATCTACGATTTAAATCATTGTACGTAAGTAGGAATGTAGGAGACACACCTCAGAGAAAAATGATTGGTTTAAAAGTCTAACATCAACACTTTATTCCTATTTCTAAATACGTTCCCACTGTTGGGAAACAGTACCCTAATTACGTAATACACGATCAATCAGAATCTGAATCGTTTTGAAACAGATTGCTAATCCATTGCTTCGTACGTTCGAAAAAAAAATCTGCTCAACAACGTAAATAACACAATGAATGTTGTTGACCTGTCAAATTGAAACAGATTAGTCGGAATTGTCAACGAAAATGTGTTGCGTAATTAGATAGCTGGCCTCCTCTCTGTGAGAGGAAGTGAGCCATAATCCACCACCTGCCCACCGCTGGTTGGTGGATTTCATAAATGTCTTCGGATTTATGGTTCTAGAACACGCCAGTTTCCTCACGATGTTTTCCTTCACCGTTTTAAAATCCATGTTTCTTCTTCCAGCTATAATGACGGTCCACCAAGACTTCTTCCACTACCAGGACGGTATCTACCGTCGTTCGCGGTTCGGTAACAACGAGTTGAAGGGTCTACACAGCGTCAGGGTCATCGGCTGGGGAGAGGAGAATGGAGACAAATACTGGGTAAGAGTTGACTAGCAAATATGAACCTAAGTGACAAAACTGTTAGCCTCAATATCCTTTGCATAAGTCTTGAAAGTGCAAGCGATTTTTTTTGTTACCCATTATTTTCCAACTATTTTAGAGTTTCAAACAGACCGAAGTTTTAAACATTGTGCATACGTATCATTATTTAATTTTCAATTACTCTTCGCAGATTGTAGCCAACAGTTGGGGCACAGCATGGGGTGAGGACGGCTACTTCCGCATCGCTCGCGGCGAAAATGAATCAGGCATCGAATCGTTCGTGGTGAGCGTCTTGAGTGACGTCACGGAGGCTTTCCGGCGCAAATAACATCCGACCCACCTGGTCACCCCACTTTGCATCACCACCAGATTGGTACATACCAACAGGGGGATCTTACTGCTGAATAGTACTAGGGAATTTGGATAGCGCAGATAGTTAGAAAGGTTGAACATTTTGGGGGCACCAAAAATATTTTTTTCTTTCAAATTCAGTAAGTAGTTATTTTTCGAAGAAAATTTATGGGGATTTAAAAACTTTTTTGGGGTCGTTGGGGCAATTAATTCAGGCACTTATTTCATATGATAAGTAGGTAGGTAAACCATAGACGGTATAATAAGTACCTGCCTATGTTTAAAATAGGAAAAGTAGTTATAAAAAAAATATCGATTTTTTTACTAAGGGTATTTTGGAAATTGTAAGTGCCTCTAAAATTATGTAAAGCACCCTACTTTATGATGAATTAAGTAGGTACCTAAGTAGGGATTATCTTCGCTAATCAAAATCCAGTATCACAATATTGTTTAAAAACCGGCGATAAAATTATTTAGAGTACGATCTCCAACCAATTAGGTATTAAGAGATTAAAATTATATTTTTTTATATAATTAATTTTAACGACTAAAATTGACGTAGTCAATAATCAATAAACACACATATCGATATTTTGAAATATAAAGGACGAGGAGTCCGTAGAGTGACTGGAAACAAAATAGAAAGTAAATTTTTTTTTACTCTGGCAATTTTAAGTTACAAAAATCCCCGTCAAATCCCTGACAGCCCAGTGTTGCCATGTAAAGTGACTTGCACTAATAATACCAACACGAAAAAATAAAAATGAAAAATTCCAAAAAAAATATGCTTTTATTTTCATAATTATTATGTTATTATATTCATATTTATTGTACAGTAGATCATTTTTGTGAATCTTTACTGCCATGTTAGATGTGGACACTTAATTAAGTTACTTAAAGAAATCTAACTAGTCTTAGGCACATTTAAACTTTAGATTAAGTGATGATCATCTCAAAATATGCTTATAGACAATAACTGTTAGTATAGCGATAACGTTATTTTTAATAACGGTTTTATATTTACCGATAACGATACGATATGCTTCTAGAAGATGGATACAGGAGACAAATGGCATAAAACCTTCAGGCCTTAGGCCTTCAGCGATGCATACAAAAAAATTGACGCACACCTTTAAGAGTATGACAGACTAGTAAAAATCGAAGCGGCTTAGCATGTGCTTGTGTATGTGTCTTTGTTTTATTGATCTTATTTCGCATGCAACCATATTTGTATGCCTCTTGGTATAACATAGCGACCTATATCTTTAATTTAAGAACAGCCGGTCGATTCTGTAAAAATATCAACGTGAAACTTAGGTGAAGTGAGCTGTCACTGTCACAAATCGACCGGCAGGATGCTAGGGATCAACACTATTGACAGCTCACTTCACCTAAGTTTCACGGTGATATTTTTACAGAATCGACCGGCTGTATTCACTACCTATGTTACACAAATAAAGAAATGATTATGATTGATTATGATTGCTAATGAGCTACATTTTAGTGATAAATATGGCCACTGAAACCAAGTGAATTTGATGACGCGTCGATCGTTACAAGTCTGTTTTCACCGCGATTTGCTCCTGTATCAATGCTCTAAGAATGTTAGTTTTAAGGAATGCAATGCCAATAGCAACTTACTTTTTAAGCAGCTGTATTTAAAATGTAGAAAAGTTTTCTTAAACCAGTTAGAGATCATAGTAACAGCCTGGAGCCGTATAGAGAAGTGTTGAAGCCATTATTTTTCCATTATGAGAGGGAAGGTGCTATTCATACGTATAGCTCCATCTCTTTCTGGCACTGAATCAGTAATGGTCACTTTATGATACGGCCCCATGCCACGTGAAACGTTTATAAAATACGTAATTACGTATCGCAAGATTTTGCAAATTAGTGCAAATATTAACAATTCAATAAATATTTAAAGTTCTCGTTTTGTAAGATTTTTATGTTAAAAGTATATTAATCTTACCCATACATTTTTATGTGGGCCAAGCGAAAGTAGCGCCCTCTATTTATAGATTTTTTGTTCTTTAATAATATACCAGTTGCCGTATGGCTTTAGCCTTACTATATCTTAGTAAATAGCGTTGTTATTATTATAATTAAGTAAAATATAATATTTATTTTTAAATAGTACTTACAATTTATTGTAATTTAAGTTTAAAATAAATAAAGTTTCAAAATTATGTTGTGTTTTATTTCAATAGATAATTTTGTATATTGCAATACATGAAAACTCTTGAATTAAATGAATTTGAACCTTATATCATTGTCATAAAAGTCAAATGACGTGTCATTATCAAATGCGAGTACAAATTATGCATAACGGGTCAAAAAAAATTAGCTAGCTAAACTCTGCAGATGTGAAAGGTATCGATATGTTATGACGATAAAACAAAATAAATATTCTAAACTCTTATCATTTAACTCAATACCAGCGGCCGTTGACCCCGTAGTCACCTTTAGTTAAGTACTTGAAATTTTTATTTATAATAATTATTTTTCATCATGTTAAGCTATAGCGATATATAATGATAGCGATAGCCATTTTTTTTGCAAGTTTGTGACCCTCCCACTTTCTTACGTGACGCCGGATTGGCGACATATAACCAATAACCCTATAAAGGTGAGGGTACTCAACTGGGTGCAAGGTCAGCTGCGCTTGAATAAATCCCAAAAGCCCCGATTGGCTCGACACTACATCACGTATGCGGAGTTTTGCTAGCTGATTTTATTTGACTCCGTATACGACGACAACGTCGTATTCAATTCATAGATAAATATGGCTCATATAAACATATTTAATGGATTATTATGAACTACCTACGATATGGACTAAAGGTACCATCGAAGTAGTTCATATCTAACCACCGTAAGGACTATTCTTGCTTGCAGCGCTCGGTGGCTATAGCACCGGGCCGGTAACAGATACTGTCATTGTGTTCACGGGATTTTGTTTTGAAACTGGTTAGATATGAACTTCTTTGATGATACATTGGAATTGATTTTAATACGTTACATAAATATTTTTAATATAATTATATTTTTATTAGGAATAAAGTCAACAAGCTTTAACAGAAGAAACAAAAAATAGCTATACCTACAATAGAAGTTATTTCTGTTCATACTCAGTTCATTATGCTTGATATGACACATACGATAACAATCATAAACAATGTGGAGACAACAATCCTAACTAATGTTATAAATGCAAAAGTGAGTTTGTTTGTTACGCTTCATTCTAAAACGGCTGAACAGATTTGAAGGACATAGGCTACATAGCGGCGGTGTACGAACTCCTCCGTCCTAGCAGACCTCTGTGGCGGCTATCACTAACGTGGCAGTCTGACAGTTTCGACAAGGTTTGCGGGAGATTTGCTTGTTAGAACATGGGCACGTATTGATGTAAAAATGTGTGGCAAAATATATTTTTTATCCCTCAATGGAAACCTTTCTGCGAACTTGAGCCACCCCGACCATATTTTGATCCTATGTCATTCTCCACGTCATTTTCTACCCATCGAAGTCCGTTCAGCTGTTTTAGCGTGAAAGCGTAACAAACAAAGTCACTTTCGCATTTCATCCTGAATGCAGACAAAGTCGCGGGCAACAGTGTACGATAATAAATGAAAATAATAGTGCAAAGGCGTATTTTGAAACTATCGTTGCGTCTCGAGAACCTGATTCATATAAAAAAGAATATAAATCTATATTCTAAACACAGCGACATTCATAGCTTAAATACTAGAAACAAAGATTTATTTATTGTGCCGAGGACTAGGCTCCAAAAAATAAGTAATTCATTTAAGTGCCAAAATATACGTTTTTACAACAAACTCCCAAGCCATTGTCAAAGAACTGAGCCTCAATAAATTTTAATCATTTATTAGACAGAAACTATGTCAAAAAGGTTTCTATAAAGTTAAAGATTACTTAAACGATAAAAAGGCTTGGGACTAATTAAGCTACTCCAATGTACCCCAAGCAACAAACAAGTGTTTTTAGAATCAAAGACTACATGATACTATATGAGCTCATATAATTGTTTGGATTATTTTATTTGACTATAAGTCAATTTATTTTAATTTTTGTTTTCATTTATTGTTGACATAATCTACTCATTAAAATGTTTTTATTTTATGAGTGCATTTAAAGCACTATTATATAGAATCAAGTTTTTCCAACTGAACAGACAGCTGTGCTGCTGGGGAGTTTGATGCGCCACTTCTTCTTCCCAGCCAACGCACTAGGAAGTGGTGAAGGGTGGACGTTTTTGGGGGACTGTCTTATGTAATTTTGACGTTCGAAAAGTGCTGATTCTCAGCCTAGTTTGAATAAATGACTTTTGAAAAAATATTTCTTTCTAACAAACTAATAGCACAAATGAATACAGATGGTCCACTCCGCATTTTAGGTATGAAGCTTTAGAGGTATGAGGATCAGCGTGTAAAGTTCACTCATCCTCATTAGAAAAGGGAGGATCCTCCGACCAGACGGGTGTCGTGTCTGGCGGGCAACTGCCTAATGGTTGAAGGTTGGCAGGGACATCGACGCGAAAATTGTTACCATGGATTTAGTACATGATCCTGAACGCAGGGGGCGTTGTAATTTTTCTTCGGTTATTTAAAACTGGATATAGTGACTAAACTATTTGATATATTTGATTAGATTTTTGTATGCAGACTAAATTTCGTTTTTTAATCCCAGAAACAAATTTGACATTTCATGTTTTTTCAATTTGGAGTTTGACATTTGCCCCTGTCAAATTACGTCTCTGGGATTTAAAAAACGAACCGTAAGAACGTCATTAGTTAAACAAAGTTTAAATTATCGTCGTCTCCACATAGTTACATACTGTTCTTTTTCTCATTCTATGTCAAATCCCAAAGTAAGCATTTATCACGAGTCATATGAATCATCGAATAATGAACAGAGTATAAAGCCCCATTAACATGATGCAAGTTTCTTGTCTGTGGTATACAATAAAATTGAGGTAACAAATCACTTGCATCATTTAAACACGTTTTTTGTTGCTTCAACGTGTGGTATGCCACAGGCAATAAAACCACACCGTATAAATCAGGCTTAACCAAAGATTTAAATCGTTAGATTCGCCCTACCGCGTCGAAAGATGTTCGCGTTTCTGTTTCGTTTTGACACCAGTGACGTCACACAACGTCGCAGTCGCCATGGAAACGCCGTATACGGAATGTGTGAGCTCTCTTCTCAGTGTAGACTTTTGAGGGCAATTCTTACGATTTTAATCTTTGGGCTTAACACATTGTGACTATATTAAGCACATAATAGTAGATTTTACTCAACGTAGGACTCTATACTCCTTACTTATTCCTTTCCTATCCTTAGCTGCAGATTAGTAGATCTGAACCTTATGCTACATACACACAGTTCACTGTGCCTTAAAATTGGATGAACAACCAAGTTGAATAAATTGTGCAAACAAGAAAATGTGTCCGGCCGTGTTCTAACCGAAAGCGAAAACCGCGCGAGTTCGCGTTGGTCCGCTGTATGAACATGACGTACTCGTGCGATCAAACAAGTCGTTTTTATAAGTCATAATTGGACGTAGTTAAACAGAAAAGATCCAACCCACACAGAGTTAGTTTTGAGATATTCAAGTTTTAAGATCAGATCGTGTTATGTGATTATATGACCTGCCATACATACGGGTTGGTAACGTATGGTCATAATGACATGATGCGTTGGGATTGTTTTTGTGATATTAAAGTTTTGACTACAAAGAGTGTTTTGGTATACATAACTCATTTTCGCCCATAGTGTGGGTTGGATCCTTTCTGCTTAACTAAGTTCAATTTATGTAAACAATCGCATAATCGCGCGACAATTGCTTTCGTTTAGTATACAAGGTCATTCAATGTGGGCCATCTCTTTATTCTGCATGTTTCAATTAAACTAGGCTTGATTAATACATGTAGAGGTCATCCAATATAAAACCGCACGCCCCTCCACTTAAATATCTATACAAACATTTGAAATGTGTATGCAACAAGCAAGAAGGGGCGTGCAGTTTTAAACTGGACGATCGATCTTGGTTTTGCCCTAAGTGTAAATTCTTGCATAATCGGCGGATCAAGATCGAATGTGCTAGTGTCAAGTTGTTTTACTGATTTAAGACGGATGATTTCTTCATTTAATCCTAAATTTATACAAAAATAGGACTAGCTACTAGATGCTCCTGGTTTGCTGGCTGCCTTTATTTTAGCTGCTTTCTCCACATTCGATGCTCTCGTCTACAATCAAAAATATTGTATGGAGGTTAATTTCAACATACAGGAAAAAAAATGAAGAATGAAACATAACAAAACACAAACTAACAATATTTTCATGTCTCAGTGTGAAATGTATTTAAAGTCTATTTATAAGCTTGTTTCCAATTGATGTTATATCCACTTAAACAAACAACAACTTAATGGTACTGTAAATAAAGTTGATTTTAGACTGACTAGTACTGTTGAAAAAGTCATTAAAAAAAATGAAGTAGCGCAAACTGAACCTTATGTGTAGGCATTACAGTTGTTTTTCCTAAAACTCGTGTTTGTTTATATGTTTGGCAAATGAACTGCGAACGCAGTAGGTCATGCTGTTATTTTATAGAAAGGGGATTTTGAGTGTGAATGTGGTTGGCTATAAGAGTAGGGCAAGACCTAAGAAACGACGGATGGACTGTGTGAAAGATGATATGGCTAGAAAGACTGCCTTGTTAGTCTAGTGCTACTGCTGACCATGAGGTCCCGGGTTCAATTGCCGAGTCGGGCAAAGTGTTATTGGGTTTTCCATTCTGGAATTTATCAGTAGCAGGCCTTAGTTTGGATTTGTGCCCGGTTGATGGCAATAGGCTCGCCCCTATTATATGGAACTTAAACATAACTGGCGAAATGTGAGTGTACTATAGGCAGGGACTGAAAGCGGTTACGGTTAAAGGTTAAGATACCTCAGAAATACACCGGTACCGGTTTAAAATAAGGGTTGAGCTATACCGATATTTAACCTTTACACGATTTCGGTACCGAAAAACATGCGAAACGGCGCGGCGCGGCGTGGGTGCGCGAGGCGTTCAAACACGTTAGAACTTGTGTATTTATGAAGGTTTAGGCACTGCTACTGATACGTTTATAAAGGTTAAGGTCTGCTACCGATACATTTATAAAGGTACCGATATTTCTACCGAAAAATACCGGCAAGCATTTCCAAACTCAAAATTCTGCTACTGAAAAAAAAGAACGGTATCGAAATATTTTGGTAACCCTTATTTAAAGGTATGACGTCATACCGAAATTTAAAGGTACCTTATATTTTGGGTAATTCAGTCCCTGACTATAGGTACACCTCTACTCAACCCTTCGGGGAGCACCGACGTGGTGTTATGTCATGTGGAGTTCAAAATTACCTGTAATGACTGAACTCTCTTGTGCAATGACAGCATTGAATTTGATATGGTCACCAGTTTTTCTCTGTTGGTTGCTATGTCTGCCAGCTGAAATATAAACAATATTTATTTAAAAAATTAGAAAACTTATTGAAAACAAAAGAGGTTCTTGAAAATGATATAATGTTCTTCGCACTCTTAAAAGGGCTAATTCAAAATATTTTATTTCACATAAAACTACAAGGGCAGTTATGAAACGTCAGAAGCTAGGTGCCTTGAGGAATCATGTTACAAAGATGATTCCTATAGGATTTCCTACAGCATCGCAAACGAGAAGGCTCAAAATTACCCCACATCTGATAGCAAAGAGAAGTATCTCAAAATATACACTTCTCATATACTTCTATTTGCTGTCAGACATGGGGTAATTTTCTATGGGAGATGAGACCTTTCATGTTTTAATTCATATTTTATAAAAAATAAAGTATGTTAAACCATGAAATTTCACATTGAGTCGCGGGCAGTAGTTAGTAGTCGTAAGCATAAATTGTACGTGCAAATTAATTACCAGGGCATCAAGCATAACATCATTTTGTAGGTCTTCAAGCTTTCGCCTCTCTGAAGTGAGCATACCCTGGACAGCATCTTGTTTTTCTCTGAAATAATAGATACATGTTCTACAATCTACGGGATTAATAATAAACTCAGGAATAAAGGCATTCATAAACCTAGGCAGGAAGCGAAACAAATTGGTATTAGAGCTAATATTTAGTTAATAATTTATAGTTATGAGGGATTTAAAATGTTACTTATCACACGTTATGAAATAGCTGATGAAGGGGAATTACCAAATTATTAGTAGTATTATAACTTACGTTAATTCCTTTAAATGGGTATTAATGGTTGTTAGCGGTGGTTCATACATCTCCATAATACCTTTGGCTAGTAGTTGCACAGTCTTTGCTTCTTCTTCGGTTGAACTGAAAATGGTTTTGATAATGTACCAAAATAAACCAAAATATCAACATATACAAGAGGTTGTAGAAGAGTTTGGTGATCGAAATCCGTGCATACCTTTCCATTGTTGTATAGATGCGTTTTCTGCTTTTAAACCAATGTTTTTGGTAGGATTTCAATTACATTTGCAGTAAAAATGAAAGTTTAGATGTTTGTTTCCTTCCTGAAATTGATGACCCCATTTAATGAATGACAGCCGTTTGACAGATGGACAGATGACAGTGGATAACAGACAACAAATCACACAAATCTTATAATATGGTATTCTCGTTGACGTCATCGGTGCGCGGTTCCTTATCGGAACTGGAGTGGGAAAAAAGTTTTTATTTTTCGCGTTTTAGTGGGTCGTTTTTAAATTAAGTTACAGTAGCCTAATGTCAACTACTCATGACCTTTTACAAAATATTGCTTTTCCCGAAGCAGGGACGTTAATCGTTGAGGAGTTCGCCTACTACTTCACCATCAGCTCCACTTCTCCATATACATTGTGACGAGCGTAAATTGCTTGGCAACCTTAAAGTAATTGAATCGCAACCCGTGAAATACTTATTATTGAGTAGTTCCGGTGACCATCTGTGGTCTTCTTCATCAGTTCCACTTCGCCAAAATTGTGTTTCCCTAGAGCAACTGCACGAGTTACTATAAAAAATACCCAAATCGCTATAGGTGTGACTGGTGGTGTAATTGAAGAGTTCCCTCGATTTTTCCTGGACCCTATCCTCAGATCCTGGCCTAATGACAATAGGACCATCTCGGAAGTATACCCTTACAAACAAAAAAAGAATTTTGCAAATCCGTCTTTAACTGACAAAGTAATGTCCGAACATACATAAAAAAATAAAAAAAATAAAAAACTATCGAATGGATTCCTCCTCCTTTTAGAAGTCGGTTAAAAAAGAGTTCTTCACTCCAATTTGTTTACTTCTCATTTTAACATTAGCATAGTGTTAGCCCGAGGCCGCCCGAGGTGCTCAAAATCGGATACAGCTGAAAACCGCCAGTTCATGCATTTGCATTTTTATGTCTTCATGTTATAAAAGCCTTGTGGCTATAAATCGCGCTAACCTCGGCAGTCTCGGCACTCCGAAACTGCAGAACAGCTTAGGGCCCTCGCCCACGGCGACTTTTTGTAGCGATGCTGTCGCGCGTTTCGTAAACGCGCAACAGCATCGCTACTAACGCGTGTTAGTCGCATTTGCAACGCGCTACAGCATCGCGACTGTATCGAAACAAACGCGCGACCGTGTCGGACGACATCGGGGAGAGAACGGAGGGAGGGTGGCGCGTGAGTTGAGAACCGAGCATCAGTGCAACACAGACAGGTCGAGACTGCTGTTGTCCGTCACATGCAAAATGGAGTCGTTCGACAGAAGCGCGACAGTATCGCGTTTGCATCGCGACTGAATCTGGGCCCGTGGGCGAGGGCACACAGCTAGCGACCGCTTCGCGACTGTATCGATGCGGACGCGCGACAGCATCGCTACTGCATAGCTACAAAAAGTCGCCGTGGGCGAGGGCCCTTAGCAATAGCACCACAGAGTAGCACATATTTCAATTTGTGAACATGTCAACACTACTGTCGCGAATTTCTTCCAATATGACGTTTCAAACAATGTTGCCAAGTTTTTACGATGCGTTTTGTTGCATTCATTCTCTAAAACAATATTTTTGTTTTCGTAATCTAAAAAACAGTAATCAAAAGTGACATTAAAACACGTATAAATAAATTGTTAGTATAAAAAACATTTTGTAAATGTACACCTTTTTAATTCTTATTTAAATTGGCTTGAGATAATCGGTTACTCAGTAATCAACTCTAGGGTAAACGAAACGCAGCTTTTTTATGGCCGCTAGATTCCCCTTGTTTTGACGTTCTTTCATTTCATTTTTCGTAAAACGAGAGGGGATTTCTTATTAGCGACGGTATAACGAGCACGATTACGCTGCATTTTATCCGTTAATAATACAACAAAGCCGTCAAACTGGAAGTTCTGCAGGTTACGAGAGAGGACGCCGATATGACGTCCGTGGCTAGGAGACGAGACCACGAAGATTCCGGAGAATATTCGGACGCATCGCAGGAAATCGGGCACAATAACTCAGGGAACGTAAGTGCAGGGTCTAGTCACAATAGTGTAAACTTTCGTTTTGGCGCTAAAAAGTATTACGGGTTACTTTCTCTCGGTCGTTCGCGTGACGGAATGTCCATTTCTTTTAGTACTATTGAGGTCACGAATTGGGCACCACTCACTGAAACGCCGCCGATGTGTTTAGACTTTAATTTTAGAAACGTTGCCGCCACGTAGGTTGTAAACAAAAAGAGTTTTGTGTGGAAAATGCAGTTGCTAAAGGTGGAAGGGTGTTTGCAGGATGGTGGCCAGCACGAGTCGGATTATGACTCTCAGGGGAGCGACTCTGAGCATTCTGACCAGGATTCCGAGAACAAGGTACAGTCACTTCTACTACTATACTAATATCCACTTGTACCTTTTAAGATTGTACCTCCTTATCCAGTTAATTTAATCCAAATAATTGAAAACCTCTTTTGTTTGTACACATTTTTAATGAAAAAGTCATAAGATTGATTCAATTGTAAACGTAGTGAGTAGTGACCTCTGACTGGGTCATTGACACTAATTAGTTGGAAACTAATAACTAATAGGTATTACCTGCTACAAATATTGTATGTTGGCATTTGATTTTTGAATACAAAGGAATGTCAAACTTTCTTCTTGAAGTAAGTAGGTATCACCTTAAAACCTGAGTACGCCAATAATCATATTATTTGATTCTGTCTCCAGCTACGTTTCCATTTAGTTTCAAATGTGCAAGTCCTTACGTACTAGTATTTTCCATGGTGTATGTAGCACCAAATTTAACTTTGGTTATTTATTAGTATGTGTTCAGATGCATAAACAGCTGATTTGGCTTTAAATGTGGCTTTAATATTTTTTGCCAAAAAGCGCATTCAAATCAAGATTCAACACATATACTGTTTAATTTTTATTTATCTTGTTTATGAAGTTCAATTATTAAAATCTGGATTATAAAACATTCAGTACTTACATTAAAAATATAATTTTAAAATAAAATAATATTGATTTTTTAAACAGAGTTACCTTCAGAAATACATGCAAACATAAACTCACTCCTTATTCCCAAGGGGTCAAGCAGAAACTACAGAACACCACCTGCTACGATCCTTGCATAGTCCTTTTGCATCATTTATTTCAGAAATATCATACTAAAATTTGCCATGGCATGTTGGTACTAGAAGACTAAACAAAACAGCTGTAAACAATACCTTACTACTTACTATTCTTAAAATACCACTATCGTTACGTCACTTTCATAAAACAAGACAAACCAGGTCATCTTAGCACTTTTAGGTCATCTCAGAACTCGGCTTGCGGCTAATCTTAAAAACAATGCTGCCCTTGAGAAGACCGGAGATATAAATAAACTCATTCTATTTATAAAATGTACTTTATGACCTCGTTTTCGTTGCATACCTACACTAGCTTAGGTATGCCTGCGGCTTCATCTGCTTGAAATTTCTTGTTTAAACTTCCCATTAGTGAAAGAATTTTCAGAATTGGATCAGTAGTTCCGAAGATTACCCTCTACATACAAACTCACAAATTTAACATCTTTATAATATTATAATATGACAAGTAATTGTTTAGTTTTAAGAAAACTACAGTATTGCCGAGTGTCTTAAGATAGAAAAGAAAGAAAGAAAAAGTGTTTATTCTGCACAAACTAAACATACATTACAAAAAAAAAACAAAACAAACCAATAGATACATTTATGTATTATATTATATATTTATGTTAAGAGCGTTTATACTGAAAGTGGGCAACGTCGCAAATAGCTGTCAAATATTTTGCTGTTTTGATTAATTTGGCAATATTACTGTATGGAAATAAGAAATATGGCTAACTAGTGAACTAGAATATTAATAATGAATTGCAATTATAACACTGAATTTGATGTTGTAACCGTTTTAGGTGTAAAAAAGGCATTTGGAAAGGCTCTAAATACTTTTTTTACATCTGAAACTAAATATTCGGTGTCACAATATTAATTATTGCATTTGATAATCAATGTTTTGGTTCACTAGTTTGCTATATTTTTTATTTCCATACAGTAATATTGCCAAATTAAACAAAACTGCGAAATAGCAGACGAAATAGGAAATGGTGGAGGAAGTCGCGGGCAATCGCTAGTATTTTATATATTCATGCATATTATTGTTAATTATGCATGTTATCTCTGAATTCATTCATGTTGCAACAGTATGACTTCATTCCTCCATAGAGAATAACAAAATATCATAAACAAATAGTGCATTTATATTCTAGGGGGAATTACCTTTTTACATAGTCATAATGATTTAATTGATCTTATTGGTGAAGCAGAATAATATTGATTGATTCAAGAAGTACTGCTATTATACCAAGTTAATTAAAAATGAACATGCTATATTTTGTCCCTTTGCGGCGGCGGCATCTATATCGTCACATGCGAACTACGCATGAACACACAAAATCCTGCATCGCGCAAAAAGAGTACCGCGCGATCAGAATATACAGAACTTTCCGACATCATTTGTCGAGCCCAGCAGACACGACACCCGTCTGGTCGGAGAATCCTCCCTTTTCTGTAGAGAATGAGTGAACTGTACACCCTGTTTCTCATACCTCTAAACCTTATTGATCTAAAATACCTAGAACTGCTTCATTGATCTAGTCGCAAGCGCTACTGCTGAGCATGAGGTCCTGGGTAAGATTCCCAGGTTGGGCTTAGTGTTATTGGGTTTTTCATCTGGAACTTTTCAGTAGCAGCCCGGAGTTTCGATTTGTGCCCTGTTGATCGCCCCCCTATTACATGGGACTTAAACATAACTGGCGAAATGGGGGTGTACTATGGGTACACCTCTGCCTAACTGTTCGGGGATTGCAGGCGTGATGTTATGATCTAAAATATAATAGTTGACGACCATTTTCAAGTGTGTAGATCTGTCTTCTCGGAAAGAGAATCTCTATATTTTGTTGCCTATGACAAACGGTAGGTCCAACTTCGAGAAAGAGGTAAATCGTCGAATCCGACTCGGCAGCGTTCGGGAAGCTACGCAATATCTTCTCGTCCCATAATATACCGCAGTGCCTTAAGATGAAAGTCTTTGACCAGTGCGTGTTGTCAGTGATGACCTATGGCACTGAAACGTGGTCGCTCACAATGGGCCTTAGACTAAAAGTCACCCAAAGGGCAATGGAGAGGGCTCAGCTTGGAGTTTCCCTACGTGATCGAATTAGAAATGAAGAGATCCATAGGAGAACCAAGGTAACCGACAAAGCCCGAAGAATTGCCAAACTTAAGTGTCAATGGGCACATGTAAGTTACCAAGTTGACCATCTGATCGTAGAACAGATGGTCGATGGGGTCGTTCTGGAGGGGCGACAGCATGCTGGAATACGTAGCGTTGAAAGGCATCCCACAAGGTGCACCGAAGACCTGGTGAACGCTACAGGAATCCGCTGGATGCGAGAAGCACAGAATCGGTCGAAGTGGCGGTGCTTGGGGGAGGCCTATGTTCAGCAGTGGACGTCTTTCGGCTGAAATGATGACGATAAATTCAGACAAGATTACAGAAAAACATACAAATGTTGTGCACTTTCATATCATAGGTAATTACAATTTTAATTAATCAGAAAGTGTTACAATGTGGTGTTAAATTGGCCATGAACGTATATTGACTTAAAATAATAAACACTGTGTGACTACAGTATACCAAAAGACATTAGTCAGCAATTTTAATGATCAAAGTTTGCATCCTGAACTGCACTACGATTTCTCCAAATCTTAAAGTACCATTCCGTAGCCGACCGCAGGTGGCAGCAGCAGGCGACGTGTCGTCGCGACACGACTTGTTTCTATGTTTTTCAATGAAATATCTTCCGTAGTTAGTGACACGGAGGAGGAGTAAGGAGCTCGTGGCTAAGTAATAACTGCCGCACGGGTCGATCCCTTACTCTCATAGTCCGATGGGACGGCAATCCGACACGACCGGAGAGAGATCAGGCGTAGGGCCAACGGCTTTACGGGCTCTCCGAGGCACAAATCAAATATAACACAAAGCTTTTCTCCGCGGCTTCGCCCGCGCGGAGCTCGGCAAATATTATCTTAAGTCCTAACCTAGGTCTACCCATGTTCCAAATAATTCGTGAAAGCGTAACAAACTTACTTTCGCATTTATAATATTGGTAAGGATGCAATGCAACATGAAATGTATCGCAATAACAAGGAAAATTTGTTTCAACGTGCGTATGTTACATTTCATGTTACGATTCACATACTTATTTGTATCCATCATCATAACATGAATAACAAAGGCTCGTCCACGCAGGCGCCACAAAATATCCCCGATTACTTCTTGAGTCGTCGTGACTCGCGTTTCTGTGCGTTTGTATTGGCGAAAAATTCACAACAAAACATGTTGAAATCTTTACTTTCTGTTGTTCCATACAATGTTTGACAGGAACTAGAGATTTCAACATGTTTTGTTGTGATGTTTTGGCAGTGCAAACGCACAGTTACGCAGGTTTAAAAACTCGCGTGCGACTTCAAAGAGAGATATATATTTGCAAAGTCGTTTCTGCCATAACATATTTGTCCTGTCCGCATGTGAATCGACACTACCGGATGCACGGTTATCCAACCCCTCAGCCACTGACATCTAGTCTCCCACTTAAATATAACGTGTCCATAATCTTGCACGTCTACCTTAACATAATGTTGAATCTGTTATTAAAATTAAATAATTACTTAAATAGCAATCCAGTTTGGCTATAGAGAGAGGATGGTCTTGAAACGATGAACACAAGAGATCTCGGAACGTTATGTCCGTTTTGTCCCTTTTGTGAAACTAACGGGAGGGGAAACTTCAGAAGGACATACACGTGGTCTTGTTTGCCCATCAGAACGGTATTTGTAACCGGCGACTATGTGTAAATGAACAAAAATTCTTCTTAGAATATCAACACTCCTTTTTTTTTTTTTTTTTGATGTTGTGTAATTATCAAATTACTTTTACCGCTCTGGGCGGAGCGGGATGGTGTCAGACTTTTAGTGACTAAAACCCACCCGTGTTCCTTCCGTTGTCTGTGCGCCGGGGTCGCGATATCCCTTTCGGACAAACTCGCAACCCTGGCAGGCATTGGCCCTTACGGACCCCGTCAGTTGGTGCTGACATCTCTTTGAGGCGCGCGTGGAACACAACGTTGCCAACCCTACTATATGTATAATATAGTAGCCTACTATACTAAGGCCTAAATACTATATTTCTAAAGAAAAAATATAGTAGGCGAAACTACTTTATTTTTATTTCAATACAAAATGGCGAGATGATCACAATAGAGCCAGTAATGCCAGTATTTATTCCATTAAAGCTGAATTAATGGTATTTTGTAACCCTAGTATTAGTGTAGTGTATGAGTGATTTAAACAAAACTCTGATAATAAAGATTCATATTAGCAAAAATATGCATTTAAAGATCAAAACATTTTTGAAACGTAGTAAATATTTTTGAACATTTTCGTCATCTACTATATTTTTACTGGCAATGGTTTCCATAATACTATGTTTAATATAAGGCAACCCTAACTGCATAGTACACTCGAATTTAGTCGTTCAATATGTTATTGTACCTTGTATTTTTCTTTAGTTTTTTTTTACCATCCTCTACTGACCCACTCCTGCACGCTTAGCATGACCACAATAGGAACGGGTTTTGTCGACGGAGGAATAGACAAAATGACAGATAAACTATCACAATATCTTTGGCCCCGGGCAATATAGCGGTAAACACCGGTTATGCCCTTTTTAATGTTATTTGATTGTTGGCTTCTCTGAGTACCAATCTATCACTCTTATTTTATTCCGTTTTTTTTAATAATATTTATGTAGAATAAATGACAATAACAGCTTTATTGCATGGAAAATTCTCTTACGACTAAGTTATGTATTTTTACTTCTCCTGTAAATTTAGATTTTTGATATTACCGCTTTATTGCCCGGGGCCAGCGATATGTCATTTTGTCTATTCTTCCGTCGACAAAACGCGTAGAAAACCCGATTCTATGACTGTCATGCCACGCGTGCTGGGCAAATACCTCCCCCAATTCCGTCTACTTATTTCGATGGCGCTCTTCATATTGCCAATTCTTATGAAGTAAAAAGTATGAAGACACCTCCTTAGGAGTAGGTGAAATTTCTGTAAATAAAAAACGATGGCAATTTTAATATTCAACACATCTGCCTGGCCTTTTTAACCGTCCCAACTATGTTGGGGTCGGCTTCCAGTCTAACCAGATACAGTATTTTACATGCAGCGACTAACACTATCGGAGCTCCACAACCCAGTTACTGGGTGACACGATATCCTTTGGTAAGAGAGCTCATTCTGACTACCCGTAACGACTCTCAAAGATTTACAAATGACAGCAAGGATCAACGGCTTAACGTGCTTTCCGAGGCACGGAGGGGTCTCGATATCTAAGGGATGGTCACACATCCACGGACCGTCTTCGGCAAGCGTTGCTTAACCTTGAAAATCAGCCCATATGGCTGTTATTATTTAGCCATGAGCCCCTCTTATATTCAACAGTAATAGACGAAATATCGAACAGACTTTTTGTACTCCGAATTAATGTGCTCAACAGTATGTTTACTTACCATACGAAATGTCGAGTCATGATTTCTATGCGAAATGAAACCTGAAGTCTAGATATTATCAATATTTTGTCCTACATCTGAGTACAAAACAAACAAAACTGCTTTTACCAACAATAACGGTTCTTCAGTGCAATGCTGGCTATGTCGTATGTACCATTCTATTCCGACGACTATTATTTATTGGATACAATTTCAGTTTTATCTATCTCTTTTACATTCACTAATTATGGTATTGCGTCGCCTTTCTCGCTCATTACGCGTTTATACCCGATATTTTAGTTGAAAAGGCTGCATGGTCCTCACATGTTTGAACTTTTAATAGACACAATGAACTCTTAGTTTCTTCGGTATTTCTTCTAGTAGTCAGAAACCGACAAATCAACAACATTCATTGCGTTATTTACGTTGTTGAGCAGATTAATTTTTCGAACATAATTATGTAGCAATGGATTGCAATAGCCTTCAAAGTTATTCAGATTGTGATTGAAAGTGTTACGCAATCAGGGTGCAGGTGTTATCCGCAATGTCGTCCGCCCATACAGTTCTTGGTTGCCATTTTGTCACCATCTTACTTCATCTGTCATTACTAAGCCTTGCCTGCACGCGTAACATGACAACCATATAAACGGGTTTTCTACGGGTTTTGTCGACGGAAGAATAGACAAAATGACACAGATTGTGATTTTGTTTATCTGTCATTTTGTCTATTTTTCCGTCGACAAACCCCCTTTTTTATTGTGGTCATGCTAAGCGTGCTAGTTTTGCCTGACCAACTTCACTCGAGTCCCATCACCCGTTTTCCAAATCTGGTTGCAGGTCACAGACTCCTTATCCATTTGTCTATTCGTCTGGTTATACGTCTCCCTCGGGGTTTCTTATCGTAGTTAATAATTGCTAATTAATTAGCTAATAAGTAAATAATCATTTTCCTTTAAATTGTTAGTAAACTTGACACTATTTCTAAGTTCATAATGTTATCACTACAGCGGTTTAAAGGTTGATTTCTCGTAATTATCATTTAACCCAATGATGACTCATTTAATAAGAAGTGATAACTACGCCACATGTAATGATTTTCCCTACAACCACGTGGGGACGACAATATATGAAAACACTGGCAACTGTAATGCAGTAAGTTTACAGCAGGTGAATTTTGAACCCATCGAATACCGAAATCCAACCACGGAAAAAAAAACGATCTGTCTAAACAGTAGTAACGATGAACCAACTACGGGTTTTGCCAATCAGCTGACTAGCTATTAGTGACAAATTAGATATTATACAGTATTTGATTGAATTTTTGTTTGTAAACTGGGAACGGCATTATAGTTTGACCGATACCGCTGTATCGCGCCTTAGTTATGTGCGCGGCGAAACAGAGGGGCAGTACAGGCCGCTTATTAGTCAACGCTCACGGAATCCCGCCGCTCAATCGTCAACGCTGCCGGCCTCGCCGCGCATTCCTAAGTCGCGGTACAGCGGTCTCGGTCAAACTATAGTCAGATACTTACACGAATTTTAATTTACTGTCGTATTGACGTCCACCCCCTGTATATTTCAAGGAAAAGTAAAATATGCTATGCGATACAATATTTAACTTATTTGTTTGGCATGCAAAATTGTTGTATTAATCTAATCGAATCTCGTTAAAATACATCACATAACATCACGCCTGTAATCCCGGAAGGGTTAGGTAGAGAAGAGGCTATAGTACACCCACATTTCGCCAATTATGTTTAAGTCCCATGTAATAGGGGGCGAGCCTATTGCCATCAACTGGGTACAAATCCAGACTCCGGGCTGCTACTAAGAAGTTCCTGATGGAAAAATCCAATAACACTTTGCCTACATCAACGAGGCCATCAACGGAGACCTAGAGCAATGAGACAGTCTAGTTACAATACAATCAATCAATCTGCCTAGCCCTTTCCCAACTGTGTTGGGGTCGGCTTCTAGTCTAACCGGATGCAGTTGAGTACCAGTATTTTACATGGAGCGACTGCCTATCTGACCTCCACAACCCAGTTACTAACACAATACCCTTTGGTAAGACTGGTTGTCAGACTTTCGGGCTTCTGACGACCCGTAACGACTGTCAAAGAGCGACGAATGACAGCCGGGACCAACGGCTTAACGTGCTTTCCGAGACACGGAGGAGTCTCAGTATGTAAAGATGGTACCCCATCCACGGACCAACCCTGGCAAGCATAGCTTAACCTGATGGATGGACCCGTGCGGCTGTTATTACTTAGCCGAACGAAATACACGATTGGCCTTCAGAGCTACCCTTATAAAAACTCTTATTGAAACGACATAATACATTACCGACCCGTGCCTATATAATTATGTATTTATCTCTCTAAAGGCCTATTCGAATATCAACCGGTTTCTTATAATAATCCATTATAAGGGTGTTTGTACACTGCTCAGATCCGGTATCCGGCAATAATCGTACAACTCTTCAGTGTCATTTTGCCGGGCCTATGATTTTACAGTAAAAGATCACGTTTTTACGGACAAAGTTCTTTTGTGCAATGCTCATTGGTGCACTTTGCATCGTATATATCGGATGGAGCGACAAGTTATAACTGTAGTGTGTGAGTAGTTGCACAAACATAATTTACAAGTAACACAGCTTGCAAATGATCTCTGCTGCATTGAAATAAACGCAGGTTCGTTCCATGCAGCCCCGCTAACGGTTACGGTTTTCTTAGACTTTTGAGTCCTAAATCGCTTTGGTTTAGATTTGATATAGGTACGGCCAGCATGACAACCATAGAAACGGATTTTATACGAGTTTTGTCAAAACTCGTTTCTATTATGGTCATGCTAAGCGTCCTGGGAAATTATTTATTAAGTACATTCACGCGATCACAGCAATTTGCGTGTCAAGCCGCGGTCCCACGGCCTGTCGAGGCCTATCGAGGCCCGTGCCGAGCATTCCCACCAAAGGCCTCATCGGATCGACGGGTCCCACGACCCGAGACAGGCCTCGAAAAGCGTGGCCTCGCGCCAGGCCTCGACAGGCCCTGGGACCGCGGCTTTAAAATAGCCATTTCATACAACTGTCAAATAATGACAGTTGTGATTTGAATGCGGAAAATTTAAGTTCACGTAATTTCACTGTCATTAACCATCCGTAACAGCCTTCTTATAAGCCTAGCCTAATTAAGCTTTTGGCTGAACTTTATGCTTACAAACAAACATCGTGCGTCATCCGATGCTGTATAGAACCAGTGCACATGTAGCCTAAACATTGAAAACCCAATATACATACAAGAAATCAGGTTTGCTTTACGGTCACTAGACCAAGGCTAAAGAAAACAGTCTATATGCTAATGTTGCTTAACATTATAATAAGTTTCTTTTGATATAGAGATGAATGCAAATTGTATTATTTTTGCGGACACAGCTGCTTAGTATGTGTTGTATTTTTATTTATTTATTCAATTGTGATGTTTATTTTGTGCATTCGGTTTTGTAGCGTCATTTTATAAGTTGCCAGTTACGTATGTTTGATATGTTAGAACAGATTAATCCAGATAGCTCCCTCCGAAAAATCATTCAAATAAAAAGCGACTTTTGCTACGACACAATAAAGGGCAATTCAGGTCGCACAGTGCTAATTACCTACAGTTATATTCATCTAGAAGTTGTCTCTCTTTCTATCGCCTAACTCTTATATCTTCTGACTACGTTACGCTCACTGAATTCGCCCGACAAGACGAGCCCGCCGCTCGTACTTTCATACCTAAAATGCGGAGTGCGCCTTCTGTGGTGATAGTGAGAAGGGGAAGACCAAAGAAACGATGGTTGGACTGTGTGAAAGATGATATGGCTTGAAAGGGGGTGACTACCGAGATGACGACTAATAGAGAAGTGTGGATGACTAAAATATGTTGTGTCGATCCCAAACAAATTGGGATAAGGGCAACAAGGGACATCATCATTCATGATGATGATCATGAATGATGACATTGATTTTACATTCTGTGATTACTTCCTCACACACTGACTTATTAATTGTAATTTTTTTAAGAAAATCGTCTACTTTTACAATGTTTGTAAATATGTGAGAACCGTGCATCTATCACATAAGTAATTAATTTATCTTTCGTTGCTTCATGTAACAAATGTACCTACATATACAAAATATTGTAACATTTTTTAAAAGAGTAACGGTGGAGTTTCTTGCCCATTCTTCTCCATACGAAAACTACCTTTTGGAAGGGGCGACTAGAATCAATTAAATTTTTTGTAAACTTTGACGTTCAAAAGTGCCTTACAAGGGCCTATTTGAAATAAATGATTTGACTTTGACTTTGACTTTGATGTCGTAGTGAGCGTGTTTGTTACTGAAAAAAATAAGCAGTCATTCAAGGGGAGTGCCGACAGAAGTGAACACTTAAAACTGGTATTAGCGCCATCTAGCTTCTATAGTCAGCACTACGGCGCGAGCATGTTGGTGACGCGAATCCATAAGTTTACCCTCTACTAAAAATCGCTCAACGTGCCTAAAGAAGCTTTCACTTCAAATAATTATGTAGTTTTCTAACAACAGCCCTTGATTTAAGTGATATACTAATTCAAGAATGAGAAAGAATTAGAAAATACATTCTTCTGTCCTGTGATCAGATTAGGATTCATAGTGGTTGTTTAACTATTCTGTCTGCTTCGGAGACGGTGAAAGTGTTAAACTTCGTAGTACATATAAAGTAGGTAAATACACAGATTTCTTAACGATCTCGTTATCTTTGTTAGTTTAAAGTTAACAACTCGATTTTTGCCAACAAAGAGTAATTAGTTTTAATACCTTTTGTATACGGTTAAAATTTTCACCTGTCACCATAAGATTGTGAGAACCGTTCGTTTATAATCTATAGGTTTTATTTCCGTTAGATTTTAACTGACGAAAAATTGTGAACTGGGTGAAATGGGTTACGTTAGAACTGTGACCAATCACGCGCGAGCCGAGTGAGCGAAGCGAGCGATGCCGTTGCAGGCGGCCTGCGCCGGCGAGCGCTACTTCCAAGTTGCTCGCAGTTAGGCACCTATCTAATTACGCAACATATTATCGTAAACGATTACGACTAATCTGTTTCATTTTGACACTTCGACAACATCCATTGCGTTGTTGAGCAGATTTTTTTGTATTTAGAGTTATAAAATAGTGTATATTAGTAAATTAAGTCTGTTTATCGTTACAGGAGACCGAACGCCGGGTAGACGACGATGAGGACCGAAGCAACCCGCAGTACATCCCCAAGAGGGGAACCTTCTATGAGCACGACGACCGAACTGCGGCCAGGTAACAATACATACAACATGTAAAAAAAACTTATTCGATCGGGTGTTGTTAAGTATCGTACTGAGAGTCTGTGAGAGAGATTTATGTGGTAATTTGCAGGAAAAACGAGAAAAAGCATACGCCTCTTTTTCAATGGGGAAGTTACCGGGTAAACGAGGCGCGAGCGGTCGTCGTTTAGAAGGGTCTTAACTTATGATCCCTGTTGAAAATTTACTATAATGGAATTGGGGTAATTTTGATACCAAAAATGTGAATTTTAAATAGCAATACATTTTTATTTTCAATAATACTTAATAAGATTTTTATTACTTTTTGGTACATAATGTTGTTGCAGTATCTAATCTATGTGCCCCTTTCGGATTGGAGAGGTTTTTTTACATATTGTATACTTACATGGATAAGAAACTTATTCTTGTGTAATCTTATGTAGGTAACTATGTGTGTATTTTTGTCGTTGTTTTTTGTACTTAATATGGGTCAAGGACCTTAAATTAATGTTAATGAATTGAGATGAATTATTAACAATTCATGTTTGCACGCCATAGTATGTGGCAAACATGTCTGAACGTGAATATTTTTTATAATGTGCATGCAAGTATTTATTCATGTATGTATGTATACCTACCTGTTTCAGCAAATAGATATATCTTATCCTATGAAAGGATTCCTGAATGCTCTTATGATTTTAGGGGGGGATTAAATGCTACTTAACTTGCACGTAGTTGCCCGTCAAGATTTTCAAAATATTGACCAAATTTTCAAAAATGAACAGCTTCAGCATCTTGAAATCAAATGAAGTAGTTTATTCTGTAAATAGGATATTGGAATCACTTATAAACGTCATATTAAAAAAAATATTAAAATTAGCTAGATGAGATCGACGTTTCCTATCTGACTACTCTGAGAAGGGCCGAAACAAACTCAGAGGTCGCAGTCTTTTTTAAAGTCCAGACATAATCTTGCTCAGGCCATATGAGGACCATGTAGATTAGTGTCTCAAATGGTATTTTGAGAAAAGAACCACACAGATTTGAGTGGACCAGTCCCGTCAGTGCAAGCATTTGTCAGTAATCGAAGTAATTGAAGTTAGTATAAATAACGAGAAGAAGCAGCTGTAAAAATTCCCCAGCCACTATTTATTATAATCCCACTAAATCACATTAAAAAAAAAACAATATTGATTGATTAATAACAGCAGTGGCTTCGCGTGCGTGAAAATCGCGCAAAACGGTGAAAATCGTGTCGAAATCCGCTTGCTGATAATCTTGCAGATTCTTAACGTGAAGACCTGCACGCGTAGCATGAACAACGTTTTGTCGACGGAAGAGTAGACAAAACTGACGTTCCGTGTAGACAGTGCGACGGTAGCAAAGTAGAAAGAGTCAACACGCACATTTTACGAAATTCACTCTTTTACATAATTCGACTCAGGTTTCTTTGTTTTGTCATAAGATTTATTTTTCTGTTTGCTTCACAACAAATTTTCCCAGTGTCGAAGAACCGTATTTTAGAACAAAAAAATATTTCAGTAATATTGGCCTTAACCGTTTCCTTGGTAATATTACCTATTAACGAAATGATGTAAACTATGAGAAGATGGCTTTGTTCTCCTATTAATTATCACAGTTTTGTGTTAAAATGCTCTCCTGTAAAATCATGATTTTGCCGTGTATACTTTGTGGCCGTGGAGACAACTGTCAGTTGTCAGTGTGATTTTGACAGTTTGGTATAGAAAACTTTCTTCTGAAATAGTCTACATATAAAAGGACCTAGACAAAGATTGTTAAAAACGAAAGACAAAATGACAGATTGTAGAAGGATTTCTACGGTGCGATGTCAAAAATGGAGAAACAAAATGTCACTTTGTATAGAAAGAGCTGTGTCTATTCTTCGTAGACATAGAAAGCGTCATGCTACGCGTGCTGTAGTCGTTAATTTTGTTTCGTAATATGCACTAGAATATTCACAACAATATGCTGCAATTGATTCAATTTGTTTCCTATTTGAATATTAATTAAAATTCAGGAAGAGAGGTCCTGGCAAACCATACTTTGAAATGAAATTTAAATTGTTTATTTTGTAAATAGGATATTGGAATCACGTTTACATGTCATATTAAAAAAAAACTAATTAGCTAGATGAGTTCGGCGTTTCCTATCTGACTACTCTGAGAAGAAAGGCCGAAACAAACTCAGAGGTCGCAGTCTCTTTTAAAGTCCAGACATAATCTTGGTCAGGCCATATGAGGACCAAGTAGATTAGTGTCTGAAATGGTCTAGAATGGTCTACTTTGGGATTAGGAGCGCGGCAATCCATAAAAAGTTCACTTAGATAACATGATTCAGCTGTCATACTGGTTAATGTAGACATCTATACAAATAAGTAAAATTGAAGTATCTGTTTGTAATGTGAAAATGACAGCTTTTTACGAAATGCATAATAATTATGATTGTATAATACGGTACTGAAAAAACCACCCTGTACAAGGGTGGATTTCTGAGATGGGGCATTAAGAGTAGATACCTTAACCGTTGTAGGTACAGGAAATCGGTCTTAGGAGACGGTCCTTAACTTTTTGAGAAATGATATCTATTTACAGATTTTGAAAAAATGTACGGTGTACAACAAGAAAATAGGCAGTTTAACAAAAACTTTTTTTGATCCCAATCGATCCTGTTTATTACAAAGATCAAAAAAACTATTGGACCAACTGAGGATTGAGTACTACAAAAGTCAGAAATCGCAAATGGCCCCCACCGGAAATGGAACCCGCGACCTCACAGACGCGACAGGTGGTCTAACCACTAGACCATAGAGTGAATAAAGTCTAAGGATCAGATAAGCCAATATTCCCAATATTAGTTTGCAGAGTTTCAGTATAAATTGAATATATTCGCCGCTTTCTATTGCCGCATCACTGAACAGTTCGGTCATTACCGCTCCACTGGTCGTAATTATAAATGCACACGCATTGTTTGCAGTTATTCAATGCTATGTGTGGGGCGTTTGCCTAAATACTTTTGTTAAATACCGAACACCGGGAATGGTACTCAGTACTTAAATTTTGACCTTTTGCGTATGCTTGTAGGGTTGAGGGTTCAAATAAAACAACCAAACTGTATACTGATCTATGGGTGGTTATATTTACTAAAATTTACAAGACCCTAGCCGAATCGTGGTAACGAAACCATAGCGACTGCTAATTCGACGCCAACGCCATCTAGTTACGTCATTTATAACTTTGGACAAAAAGTAATTATTTTGTTGATCTGATTGATCATGCATGATCATTAACAACTTTGAAATATATGATTGATAAGTTTCTTTAGTAATTTAATCGTCAAATGTTCCTTTTGATTACTTTCTCCAGGTTTTTTTTACAATTATTTAGCCTCTTACACGCCCCTAAAAATTCAAAATTCAAAAGTCATTTATTCAAACTAGGCTGAGAATCAGCACTTTTCGAACGTCAAAATTACATAAGACAGTCCCCTAAACGCCCACCCTTCACCACTTCCTAGTGCTTTAGCTGAGAAGAAGAAGTGGCGCATCAAACTCCCCAGCAGCACAGCTGTCTGTTCAGTTAGAAAGAAAAAAAAAAAAATCTATATAATAGTATTCAACATAATTAACCTGATTTAAATTATTATCCATATGTTAGCTAGCCCCTGCTTCACACTGGTGCAATCTATTGATTTTGCCACTTGTCAAATCAGTGAGATTTCTGTGCTTTATCTATATATTTCATGCCCCACACACGCTCAAGTAAATTTGCGGAAACGCAAAGTTTCAAATCGAAAATTGAAAATCATACAAGTCTAGAAATCTGCGCAAATTTCTTCCAAAACACGTCCCGATATAGTTGCGCACTTAAATAGTTACGTGTGCGGCTACCATTAGTCTCGCAAAACCTCGAAAATGGCTCGACCGATTTGAAAGAAAGAAAGAAAAAGTATTTATTGAGACAAGCACAGGAGATCTCCAATTAAATTAAAAACATCTAGTTTAAACATAAATAGAAAAAAAAACAATAAAAATAAAATAACAGATAGATAGATTTGATTTTTGTTTTTGTTTTTTCGCCTCTATACTGGGGTGGCTTAGGAAGAAAGAAAATTAGTAAAATCTCTTGACAGGACTACGTCTGACGAGTCAGCTAATTTAAATTAAATATTAATAAAGAAAAATAAACATAGATAAACTATTTATTGGGACTCGCACAAGAGTTCACAAAGTAAAATAAACTCTCTAAATAATATAAATAATCAATTCTCTAAATGATGATGAATACCGCATCAAAATCCATTTTGAAGCTTAGAAGAACTAAGCAGATAAACAGACACACACGATAACTTGTCTTATATTATTTACACTCATTTTTATACTGAACAACATACAGCCAGTAGCAGTGTCTAATCTTTTGCTACCTTTAAAAAAACCTTATGGTAATAATAATTACAATCATAGATAATAAAACTGCTACAGATGTTGGTAATCTATCATAGAGCATGTTCACTTTGCTCGTATTATCTGTCAAAAGGGCGCCATTGAAAAAATTGGCAGACTGAGTTAGCTTGGCACAGTTTATGTACACACATATAACAGACAAGAAGAAAGGGACAGAAAAATATGTACAAAGGTGATGCTTATTTCTAAAGAAATCTCTTCCAGCATACCTGCGATAGGAAAGTAAATAAAGAGATGCAGACAACGTGTGTAAGAGTAGAAGATAAAACAAAATACATAAAAACACAAAAAAAAACAAAACTATTCACTAATTGAAATATAAACATACAATATCAGAATATACTTGCATACATACATCTAAAATATATTATAATGCATAAGTAGTTTTATACAACCTTAGTTTTTGTTTACACTAAACCTCGTAAGGGGAGGGGGGGTACTCATTATTATGAACAACTTTCACTATGGGAACAAGACCGAAATCGCGAAAAAAAAAAATCTGTTGTTCCCTACATTTCGCACCATCGGTGGAACAAGGGCACACCTAACAAAACATCTGAAAATGAGTTAAGCGTGTTACTAGGGTCATAATTACAAAATTATTTAAATTTTGGTGCAAAAAGGGCCAAACTGCACATCACAAATATTATTTCTTTAAATTATAGTACAAATAATAAGTATTTTACTCCTGTAAAGTAAATACGTAAATTCGCAATAGTGTAAGGCTTATTTCACCCAAAAAATATATAGTACTTAAAATCGATATAATTAAGCAGAAAAACTCTATTTTATTCTACAAAAATCATATAAAATGTCTCTAGTGGAAAATAACAAAACGTGCAGTTGTGCCCTTGTTCCACCGATGGTGCGATTTATGTTCGTCTATCTTGTCGAAATGTAGGGAACAGCTGATTTTTTTTCGTGATTTTGGCCATTTTCCCAGTAGCCTTGACCCCTCAAGAGGTTTAGGGTAAACAAAAACTAAGGTTGTATAATAAATCAAAATCAAAATATTGTTACAAATCAAAAATCGTACTTCTCTCTTACAGTGGCGAAGAATCCAGCAACGCAACCTCGGAGGCTGCCTCAGAGAAGAAGGAAGGTACCGAGCCGCCCACCGAGCGTCGCCGACCGCCGCGCAAGTCTGAGATCGTCAACAAGTGGTCGCACGACAAGTATAATGAGAACGAACAGGTCAGGACCGTACTCATTCTCTGAAGTAAAAATAAACTTATTTATTCAAAGCATTCGGTACACTAAAGATGGTGCATTTTAGACAGCCTCAAATAGGTACAACCACAGTATAAATATGGACAGTAAAAAAACTACGTAATAAACGTTCTAAACGGCACAGACGCGCTGATTGACGAGACCCCAAAGCGATTGTCGCGGTGCTGTCAGTTCATCAGTTGCGCGTGCCGTGTCGAGACGAGTGGTCGCCGCGATCTTATTAAAAATGGAGGGTAGGTAATTATTTCAACAAATAGTCCTAGTTTAATACTGTCCATATTTATACAGTGGTACAACCTTCATTATTTCGTAAGCATGATAGATCTGTGTATCCAGCAAATATAAGTCTTCTCGAGACTTACTATTTGGTTTCGAAAAAGGCGTCAAGAAAATGGGCAGTAACATCCTATCTATCTGCCTAGCCTTTTCCCTACTATGTTATGGTCGGCTTCCAGTCTAACCGAATGCAGCTGAATACCAGTATTGTACATGGAGCGACTACCTATCTGACCTCCACAACACAGTTACCTACTAGGTAACACAATACTCCTTGATAAGACTGGTTGTCAGATTTTTGGCTTCTGAATTCCCGTAACGACTGTCAAAGATCTACGAATGACAGCCGGGACCAACGGCTTAACGTGCTTTCCGAGACACGGAGGAGTCTCGGTATGCAATGGATGGTCACCCATCCACAAAGCGACCGCAGCAAGCGTCGCTTAACCTTCGGTCGACTCATGCAGCTGCTAGGCACGAGCCCCTCAGTAACATCCTCCTGTCTACTTATTTCTCATTGTACTGTTAGCGTCTACAGGTGTCTAAGTGGGATCAGGGCAATCCAATGGATGGTTAAATGGAATATTATCGAAATCATTACGCTTTTCCGAATGACTGGTCATCGTATGTTCACTGTTATTTGTAGAACCTGGAGGAAACTATTAGTCGCGCCCTTTATGCCTGGAGGCTTTTATTAAGATATTAAGTTCCGTTTACGTTTAGTTTTTATTTCTGCCCGAGTATAGTTCTCGATGATTTTGTTTGGTATGTTGGCGTGTGCTAGCTAACATATGGATTATAATTTAAATTAGGTTATGTTGAATACCATTATATAGAATCTTTTTTTTTTCTTTCTAACTGAACAGACAGCTGTGCTGCTGGGGAGTTTGTTGCGCCACTTCTTCTTCCCAGCTAAAGCACTAGGAAGTGGTGAAGGGTGGGCGTTTTGGGGGACTGTCTTATGTAATTTTGACGTTCGAAAAGTGCTGATTCTCAGCCTAGTTTGAATAAATGACTCTTGAATTTTGAGTCGCACTGCAGCCACGTAGAAAACATAAAGTGTTTAAATACCGGGAACTACGAGATTTTTTTTTTATGACATTGTCAAACTCAAAGCATGTATTTAAATTAAACCAACTACAGGATCTTTTGAATTGTCAAGGGGTCGGTCAGTCAGAAATGTGAAGCTAGTAGCCCATTCCAATTAAATTAATCTTGCTCGTCGTACCCATAACAATTTCACGGTTTAAAATAAATGCACCATAGAAGAAGTTCATATCTATACACCGTAAGGACTATTTCTGCTTGCAGCGCTCGGCCGCTATAGAACTGCGGCGGTAAGAAGGAAGAAAGAAAAATAAGTTTATTTGTCACAGAAACACGTGCATAAAAAAAAGATGATAAACTCGTGTAGAAAATAAGAAAATGAAACAGAATAGATTTAAATACAATAACGAGCACAAAACAGAAATAGTCGGCAGCTGCTGGCACGTCATGACTGTGACAAGAAGGCTTCCACTCAGCATGATGCTGTGCTATGGAGACCCACAGCACAGCGCTGATTTTCAGTGGTCACCCGAAAGAGACTTACGGAGACCAAGTCAGGTTTAATTAATTTTACATAAATATAAAATAAAACAAATAGTACATAAAATATACTGTCAATATACAACCAATAGTATGAATACTTAAAATGATTAAATAACATATAAATAATTATCCGCAGGCATCACTGTGCGTGCATAAAACATAAAACGTGTACCCACCTAAAACACCATTATACCAATACCTACGAGAATATAACAACAAAACAGACAGATATTATAACAGATGCGGTCATCGTGTTCACGGGATTTTGTTATCAAACTGGTTACATATGAAGTTCTTCGATCATGGAGAAGAACGGGCAAGAAACTCCACGGACAATCTTTTAAATCAAAATATTGGTTTCATCATTCATGTTGAAATTATACATGTGAGAAACTGTGTACAATAGATTTCTTTGTCTGTTATGATTTCTCAAATCTATTATTTTATTTCAGATGCCGAAATCTCGTGACGAGTTGGTAGCGATCTACGGGTACGATATTAGGAACGAGGACGCGCCTCCACACGCGAGGCGAAACAGACGATATGGGTGAATATATTTTAATAATAAAATAGTACACGAGAAAAATATGTGGGGCTTGTGGCTAAGTAATAACAGTCACATATGTCGATCAATCAGTTTAAGCTACGCTTGCTGCGGTTGGTCCTAGGATGGGTGACCATCTTTGCATACCAAGAGCCCTCCGTGCCTCGGAAAGCACGTTAGGCCGTTGGTCCCGGCTGTCATTCGTGTATCATTGACAGTCGTGACGGGCCGTCAGTAGCCCGAAACTCAGACAACCCGCCTTACCAAGGCGTATCGTATTACCCAGTACTGGGTTGTATGTAGTCGCTCCACGTAAAATACTGGTATTCAGCTGCATCCGGTTAGACTGGAAGCTGACCCCAACATCGTTGGGAAATGATGAGTACACGAGATAAATATGGAAGTGAAATCTAAATACTCTTAAAAATACTTGGGCAGACACAAATTATGAAGTTTCTGGCAAGGTCATTTGTTAATTTGAACAATAAATTTGCTGAGCTGGGCACAGAATGTGTTTCATCATTTAAGCCCAAATTCAGATGTAAAAATATCGCGGCGAGATTTTTTCGCACACTGGATTTTCAACGCTCTGCTCAGCGCCGAAAGTTGAAAGTCTAACAGTCTTTTTTCGACTCGCTGGGATGCACTCCGTTGGATTCTCAACCCTCGGCTTAACTACGAGAGTTCTAAATCCGCCGCCGAACATGGGCTGTGCTGAGTATTCTGCCCGAAGGTTTCTGTAATTGGAAAATGGTCTTTAAATAATGTCCAGAAATTATATTGTGTAAAATTTTCTATCATGCATCAATATGGAGGTTCCGACAGTCGTGGCGGTTAGTGAAACTAATATATCAGCATGCTGTGTTTTATAATCGGTATATTTCTTCGGATAAATCCGGAAGAATTACTACATTAATACGTATGATTTAATGCATGGGTAAAAAAATATATATTTAGCACGCCAGTCAGATAACGAAAAATATTGGACACGTATTTTTTGTTTTATCATATTAATTAAAAAATACTTAGATAAAACGGCTTGCTACGTCACAAATCAGTATACAATCTACCAAGGCATGACGTCATACCACATTTTAACTCAATGTATCGCCGTAATCTTTTGATCACGTAAAAAAAGAAAAAAAAACACGTTTCCAGTATTTTTTTTATAATCTACCTGACGGAAAAAATATGTTTAAATCATCATCCCTATTAGCGTATATTATATTGCTTTCTATTTCAGACATTTTTTTTTTATGTCCCAACTTTTTGACTGATTTGCTAATGCTTACATGATGTATAATAATACTTTATTAACGCCATCAATTCAAAGCTTATTGAATGCGAAGCTCTCTGCATGACCGCCTATAGATATGTAGATTATTAACGATTATGTTTACACCCTTTTTCTTCAGAAAATCTGCGATTTTGTTCTTGTGAGAAAGATATTTAGTAATTACGAATTCCTTCAGACTCCTTGCATTGGCCATTTCCTTCCAACGGGACTGTGGTTTCCCTTATCAGAAGACTTGCATCAGGATCCAACATAACCAGACCACCCATCTAACCACACCTTCTACCAACAGCCGAGGCCCCAACAAGTACACCCGTACTTGGGAAGACGAGGAAGCTTATAGAAGACAATCAGCCGCCCAGCAACAACAGTTACCAAGGAAACTCCCCACTGCTGAGGACTTCCCTGAACTCGATGCTAGCAGGAGACATGGGTATGTAGCTTTAATAATGGTTATTACAGCTGAACTCGCAAAACATTGCAAACAGAGATGTTTGCAATGTTTTGCAATGATAAGTAAGCGCTTCGGGTATCTTCGGAAATACGAACGCCCGACGATGAGATCTAATTAAACAGCTGTTTCAACAATGAAGTACTTGAGTATAAAGAATTAAAAAAATATATATTAAGCACTGCAATTTCATAACAATATTCAAATCTCCTTGAGTGACAAAATGACGATCTGCATTCACTGATAAAAAATTTCATGATGGCCCAGTTTTCAAGGCCTCGTCTCGATCTTGGACATTACTGTCATCGGTGAAGGAAAACAACTTGGGGAAACCAGTACCCTAATTCCGTAATACACGATCAATCAGAATCTGAATCGTTTTGAAACAGATTGCTAATCCATTGCTTCATAAGTTCGAAAAAAAAATCTGCTCAACAACGTAAATAACGCAATGAATGTTGTTGAACTGTCAAAATGAAACAGATTAGTCGTAATCGTTTACGAAAATGTGTTGCGTTTTTTTTAGATAGCAGAACTTAATATAAGTCTCGAACCGCCAGCACGTCTTGAGCAAGCGTGGTGATCTATAAAACATAAAATAATCTTTATATCGTACAACCACTGTAAGGGCTATTCTTGCTTGCAGCGCTTTAATTCGTTTCCAGCAATTAAATATGGACAAGAGCTTATATATTTAAGGTGTACAAACACAAAAGTAATGATTTAATTGTTTATTTCGTGATAAAGTGCACCGCATTTTTTGTCACATATTTGTGTCGTTGGCGTACAGGGCACGCGCTTGCTTGTCACGTATATGTGACAATGGCGGTCAAAAGGATAAGCAACATCCATATGGGTTAGGAAAGAAAAAGATAACTTATACCTATGTTAGTAAACTTATTATATATTTGGAAACAAGGCTGTTGTTCGAAATGCATCTTCGAACAACATCACCTAACAAAGGAGAATCGTAACTCCCCGCTATGGTCTTCAGGATGGAGTTAGAGCTTTGCCGCACTCTGCAGAGCAAAGAGGCAGATTTCTGTCTGACGATGGCGTGGAAGCCATCGGCGTGTGCTTGTGCAAACATACCTGATGCATTGCAGAAACGGGGCAGCCCCATCATCATCCTGAACCCGTTATTATATTGGACCCGTATGGCGCTGATAGCCCGTTGAGTATAGTTGGTCCACAGGCTGCACGTCTTGACAATACGCTTTAAAAAGCGTTATTTTGACTGCCCTGTTGCCCAAAATGTTGCAACAATGCTCGTGCCTTCTCTGTATGAAAAGCGGTCTTTGCCCTGCAGAGGGCAAAAAAGGGTTTTATTATTATTTTATTCACTTATTAATCTCTTTCTTTTCTCGACAGCAAACCCCGCACCCCGCGCCCCCGCTCGAAATCCCAGCCCTCAGTCAACGAGGCGCCCATAGAGAACGGCTCACAGCTTCGTCGCAACGCCTCTATCAAGACAGCTAAGAAGCCGACGGTGAAGCAAGGCACCGGCCGCGTCGCCGTGAAGGTGCCTAACAAACAGCCGGTCAAGGATAAGATGCCTGCCTTGGAGAACCTAACCATCACTGCCAATGTTACCAACAAGTGAGAATTTCGTTAAAATTTATCAACGACTGCATGATTTGCGGTTTTGACACCCATTTTAATGAAAAAGTAGCATAGGGTTTGGTACACCCAGCAACATAAGAAACTACTCCAGCCATCAAATGCAATTATGACAGCTAACTTGCTTTAGTGAATAATACGATCTTTTCATGAAACAAACATCCGTTTTAAAACGTTGTCCTTCTAGTATTACACATTACAGATATAAAATCAGGTTATAATTTCCAGTCAAGGTCAGGCCCCGCGCAAGGTGAACGCGACGGTCGCTCAGCAACGCCCGGTGCCCACTGACCAGGCCAGGAAGAAACCCAACGTTAACGCACAGGTGAGCACGTCTTTATGTGGTAATAGGAACTAATGGCGCTTTAAAAGACTTGTTGCAAAGCTAGAGGTCCACAAATGGTGATGATAAATTATACTACAATAATCCAAAATTACTTGTACAGCAGCCTCAACCACAATCGAATCCTGCGCCGAACAAGTCCCCGCCGCAGCAACAACTCGCCCCGCAACAACAACAGCAACAGAAGCCGCAACAGAACCAACAGCAACAACCGGCTACTGGTGAGTTTTGACCATATTTTTGTGCAGAATATTTTTTTTCGATTTTGGTTTTGATTATGTTGCTTGAGAAGGATTTTCTGAAATAACGTTCACGAGGTGGCAGCACTGAGACGGCAGGTCCGGGTACCTGTCAAAAACGCGCCTATGTTTTTTTTAGTCGTGACTGAACGATGAACGAATGAATGAAACAAATGATGAACGTCATCATATATTTTATATTCATTGTCGAAATGGAAGACCTCTTGTCAAAGTGACGCCAACTGGTGGCGTGAATTTTCATGAAAACCTTTATTGAAACTGTAAGCAAGCCGTATTATCGATCAACGATATTTTGTGCCAATACGTGAGTGGATAATTCGATCGCCAACTTCAATAATAAAACAATCATTCGACTTATAGATTTTGTCGATGCTTAATTCTCAAATTTTGTAAGTCGGAAATAAATTGACAAAATATACTATTAATATTAAATTCGATTCCTATCAAATTATTGAAAGCTTTTATTTAACTTCACTTGTATGTATGTTCTGGAATATTGCAATAAATATTTCACCCACTTCCACTGAAGCTGAAATTTGGCATACGTGTTTGGTTCTCGTGACACTGTATGATAATAAAAGCTTCTTTTTTTATTTTATTTGAAAGCTTTTTACTTAATAATAATGACGGTCAGAAGCACGCACTTCACCGCCAGATTATATTTATAACTTAAACATATTGTTATATCGGGTGTAAAAAGACACTTTCCGAAGCCGAAAGCCACATATTCTACCCATTATTTGCATCATTTTTTTCCACTAGACCATACCTGGGAATCCACTGGTTCTGGAGATATTGAAGGTCAAAGTCGCATTTTTTTTTTTTTCTTTTTCACGAAAATGAATTCTATGCGATAATACGAAACTTTTTTCCTAACAAACATTACCTGAATTTTAGATTTATCTTAACTGATTACGCATTTGAAGTTACAAAAACGCAATGAACAACAAGTACCTACCTACGTAGCGTAGGGGCGGAGCTTAACTAACACTGAATCCGTTCATTCAAGCGTGGGTTCGCGTTACATTGCGCGCAGTAAAAACTTGTTTTTTTTCATTAAAAAAAAAAAATTACGGTTCCCAGCAATAATTTTTGCGCAAAGCTACTTAGCTATACGTACAGTATGCGTAGTTTACGGCTTTGTGATGTGTCTTTTTACACCCTGTATATTTATTTTTTCCCACAGGTGGCGGCAGCAAACGCTATAGCAGCTTACGTCAGCGCCCACTCGCCGACTCGTACTCGCCTCAACAACCTCAGCAACCACAACAGCAGCCCCCAGCTCAACAGCAACAACAGCAGCAGCAACAACAACAACAACAACCGCCACATAGATATCATGCTGGTATGTATTACTTTCGCGATTAATATTTGGGTATTAGGGATGCTTTTTGCATTTAATGCTAATTAACTTCGCGATGACACCGTAGGCATGATATTAACAAAACTAACGGTGCTTTGATGTCGCGTTCCTGCACGGTTATCGTAGCGTTGTTTCTTTCAAAATTCTAAATTCAAAAGTCATTTATTCAAACTAGGCTGAGAATCAGCACTTTTCGAACGTCAAAATTACATAAGACAGTCCCCCAAAAACGTTAGCATGGCACCAGCGAGGCACAATATAAATGCGGACAGTATGGAAACTAGGCCTATTTGTAGAAATAATTACCTACGCTACATTTGTAAAAAGATCGCGGTGACCACTTATCTCGTACACGGCACCCGCAACTGACAGCACCGCGACAATCGCTTGGGGTCTCGTCAATTAGTGAGTCTGTTCGTGTGCCGTTTCGAAAGTTTTCTACGTAGAAGACCACCAGCGCTGGGGCTCTGTCTCGCATGGGGTCGCAGCATTAAGCTGAGCGATGGCCGTTTTGCGTGGATGTGACGCATATTTTCCCCCAAATTGTTTATTTTCGAGTTTTGTTCTTTCCTTGCGTCATGTGTACCGCAAATAAACGTATTTTCTTTCTTCTTCTTTTTCTTTCTAGTTTAAGTACTGTCTGTATTTATACTATGACCGAGGCAGTCGAAACATCGCGCGCAACGCGTCGTTTTATTGCAGTCGCATGTCGCATTGTTTTCTTAGAAACTGATAGCATCATTAGAGAAGTAACTGTTAGAAAGAGATAGCAAGTGTCAGACTATGGTTCTTTTGAAGAGAGGCCGGTAGCGATAATAACTAAATTGGTAAATGCACGTCAATAAAGGCTTGTAAAAACACTATTTATGCATTAAGAATCAAGAATTTTTTATTTGGATGAAATTCATGTGAGAAAAAAATATTTATTCAAAATTACAAAATCTTATAAGGTTCCTGAATTTAAACTGCACTACATAGGGACCTTGCTCACTAGACGGCCAAGGTTCCTGCCAGTCGTGGCCGTCTCGTGGTATTGTATAGTGTGGCTAGTTGGCCGTTGTAACCAAGTGCGGTATTCGTATCGGTTATTATACATTATCTGGTCGCTGCGACCCCTGGTCGTGGTCGTAGTCGTCTAGTGCGCGAGATCCCTTATCCGATCACTGCTTATTATGCACTTAACATTGTACTTATCTCTCATTCTGTTCGTTCAGGTCCGGCCGGGTTCGTATCGGACAGTGTGCACGTTCCCTCCTCACAGCCGCACGCGCATCCACAACACATTATACACCAGGTAACTATGCACACGACGTGGAATCATGATTACTAATAATACGGATCGACAGAATATTCGGTTTAAAATCAGAATTAAAATAATTATTTTTGGATTTAAAAAAAAAAACGTGTTGACTGAATTTCGGTCACGGCGGCTAATCTGAATGGAGACTAGCCAGGTACGCAGGAGAAATTATAGTGCAGGCGTGAGTGCGCAGAGTCAGGAGCACTGTTCTCTCATTGCCACAGCCTCCCCCCCCGGCTCGGCGCCACGCGGCGTGCGCAGGCGCCGCGTGGGGGCTGGCCGCCAGTCCCGCGGTCGCGACTGCCGAGCGTGGGCTCCTGGGTTTTACTCCCAGGTCGGGAATTAGTAAATAAACAAGTGATGTCTCCCCAGGTGCTGGCGGGCAGCGCGGCGGGCCCGCACGCGCTGCCGGCCCCCCCGCCGCAGGCGCAGCTCGCGCCGCAGGTAACTTCACGCTACTGTACAAGGTGACGGGATTCCCACGAGTCCTTCCTTTATTTGCTTAAAAAAATAGGAATAGGATAGGCGAAGATTTTTGAAAAAAATAAACCTTTTTTTATCTCCCTTTAATCGGCGCAAAAGGATCTGAACATGTTTGTCGGAAAGGATATTGATAAAATTTAAAGTTATTAAAACTAAATCAAATAGTATAAAGTCGGGCTAATTTCCAAAAATGACATTAATATTGTAATAAATTAATTTTCATTAATATTTTATAATCAGTTAGTAATTTAATAATTATTTCAATAATACATTTCATTCTACTTAAGCCATTTATGTTAAAATAAAGTAGAAGCTCGTAGCTGAGTAATAACTGCCGCACGGGTCGATCCATCAGGTTAAGCTATGCTTGCCGGGGTTAGTCCGTGGATGGGTGACCATCTTTACATACCGAGACTCCTCTGTGCCTTGGAAAGCACGTTAAGCCGTTGGTCCCGGCTGTCATTCGTAGACCTTTGACAGTAGTTACGGGTCGACAGAAGCCCGAAAATCTGACAAGCAGTCTTACCAAGGGGTATCGTATTACCCAGTTACTGGGTTGTGGAGGTCAGATAGGCAGTCGCTCCATGTAAAATACTGGTATTCAGCTGCATCTAGTTAGACTGGAAGCCGAACCCAATATCGTTGGGAAAAGGCTAGGCCGATTGATTGATGTTAAAATAAAGTCTTGTTATATATATCTGCGCTCAAATCCTTCAAAGAAAGAAGATTATCTTTTCTACCCACTGCCATACACCAATATATATATAATTACGTATATCATATTATTGACACCAGAAATATGGGCAAGCGCAACGTTTGCCCATATTTCTGGTGTCGGTATCTCAGCCGCGGTTATCCGCAGGTGCGCCTGGGCATGTTGGAACAGTCGCAGATGACGCAAGTTCCGCATCCGCATCATAATCTACATAATATACCTGCACCACATAATATGGGTGAGTCAAATATTTATTTAAGCCTTCGCGATAAAAAAAACATGCAATTTTTTGTTACCCTCTACGGGGAAGCTCATTGCCTTCATCTTAACTGATGGTAAGTGATGATCAGGCCGAAGGTGGAAGCGAGCTTCACCCGGAATCCTCAACCACAGAGGAACTGGCTATCTTACCTCTAACTGCCGAAACACTACAATGCTGTTAACATTGTTGCGACAGATTTAGATAAGATGGTGGTAGCTAGCCAGGCTGACTTCGAACAAGCCTACCACCAACCAACCCGAGATTTGTTTTTGCCCCCGCTGAGAATCAAACCTCTGGGTCTGAGACCTGAGGTGGTCTTACGACTACACCACAGTAGCGGTTAAAATTTATCGTAACGGACAGTCATGGTGGACTTTCAATGATACAGCGTGCAGCGTTGAGGTCACGTCAAGAGTGCGATCCACGAAGACGCGCCCCACTCTTCTTCCTAAACGCTTACTGTAAGCGAGAGAGTGGAAGATTTGGGCGCGTCATCGTGTATTTCGGAAAAAAAAATCTTATAAAAAACATGTTCTCTGCAGGTCAAATACAGCCAGCACAAGGATATGCACCGCCAGCCATGATGCCCGCTCAATATATGCAGGTAAATATTCGCTACAGATTTTAAAGAAAAATCAATCATTTAAAATTATTTACCGGCCCTTGACATACTTTTACTATGAACTAGAGCTACTTGCCTCACAGGTTTTGTATCGCCAATCAACCTAATAATAAATCCCTTTGATTTTCAAGCAGCAAACCAGCAGCGGTGCAGTATTCCCCGGCGCGATGTACCCGGCGGCCCCGCACGCCCCGCCGCACGCCCCGCTCGCCCCGCACGCCCCGCCGCACGCCCCACACGTCCCGCCTCACCCCCCTCACGCCCCGCCCCACGCCCCACACGCCCCGCCCCACGCCCCGCCGCACGCACTTCCAAACGCCCCTCTTCACGGGCCGCAGCATCCGAATTATCCGCAGCAGATATACGCAGCCCATCATAATTACGTACGTATTCTCATTTATTTTAAAAATCTACTTTTGTAATCTCTTTTGTCTTTACACACAATGTAACAATGAAATCTGTCAATAAAATCACAATTATGCTACGCACAAGAATCTTCCATCGCTTCTATTTTTGTCATACTGATTCTAAGTAGATATAGTCCTCGCGCGACTGTTAGTCACCGATGATCGGACGTCACTGAGGTATGCTCACGGTGAGACGGGGCGCCATTGACTAAATTGTCAGTGAATTAGCGGCCAACGTCTACCTCCCGCGACTCACCGTGAGCATACCGAGGGCGGTGACTAGCAGTCGCGCACGGACTATAGTAGAGCGCATTGACGCGTCTTTGGATAGTTTTGCAATGCTACTTGGTTTCGGAAATTTCAGCCAAATACCAGCCACCAGTCATAATTTTATTATAACTTCATCTGCTCTGTTTTTCGATAAACGTCCGAATTCCATTAATTTCTAAAATATGTTTAGTATTTTCTACTTTATAAACGTGTATGTCTGACACAGACGGGTGGCGTGACATATTACAACTGCGCGGAACAAGAGCCGCCCGTGCCCGTGCGCACACAGCGACGCCCCACCGCAGCTATACCCATCGTCAGCCCGCACCATGCTGATAGGTACGTACTCTGAAGCTACGATTTACTAAAACAGCGGAACTAACAGACAAAGAAACAAAAGAATAGGCGCTAGACCTCAGAAACTCTATTTTAAATATCGTATCCACCAAAGGAAATTTGCCAGGTTTTGTGTTGTCAACACGTGTTAGTGACAAAAGTTTCTGTAATTGTGTTAGCAACAAAAGTTGTAAACAAATGTCGGGAACCGTGTTTCCGTTATTCACGATGAACTTCAAAGAATACGCTTGTTACAGATATTTATTCGGTCTGTGTGGGTACGCTTCCAGTTGGGAACATTAGTTGGTATCATCAAGTCATCTCTTCTCAAAGTATTTAGTAGTGCAATCCCTCCATGCACTTTAGGCTTGATCATACCCAATATTTATGCTTCCGTATCTTTTTTCATAAATAATAAATACTGCAGGCCTGCATAATATCATCGTCGTTCGAAAACATTTTGTAAACAATACTTATGGTAGCCTACCTACCTAGACAGCTTGTTGTCAAATTAAATGTTTCCCAAATTGTTGGCGACTTGTTTTGATTCGGTGTGGACACAATGGAAACAATAGTTGGTGATTTCTGAAGAGTTGCAAACAGTTGGAAACACAGAAATTGCGATTAATTTCAGCGGAAACGCGCCTTTATAAGCACAATACAATACAAGGTCTTTTAAAATTAGTTGCCGAAACTTCAGAATGTTTTGTATCACGTCTTAAATTCGCCTTCTAAGATCGGATTTGTGACTTATTGTTTTTATTCGTCTTTTCGTAAATGTCTGATAAGTATTTTCGGTAATTGGTTCTGAAAACACCACATTGAGGATTTAAGTTAATTTTGTATTTCTGTTTGTTATCAGCAGGCCAGCGAATTCCTCTGAAAAGGACAACATAGACAGAATTGTGGAAAACATGTTCGTTAGGAAACCCTGGCCAGCGACACATGGAGCTGGTAAGTTATTATCTATTAACATTACCTATTTAAATAATAATCCAGTGTCTAAAGCACAAAGCTCGGTATCACCGCGCCGGCAGGTTCTAGAGGCGGCAGTACTATAGTTAAACCGAAACCGCTGTACCGCCCCTGAAGTATGTGCGCGGTGAAACGGGGAGGTATTGCAGGCTGCTCTTTCGTCAGCGCTTACAGTTTCCCATCGCTCATTTCAACGCTCACGACGTACCGCCGCTGATTTGTCAACGCTCATGACGTACCGCCGCTCATTCGTCTACGCTCACGACGTCCCGCCGCTCATTTGTCAACGCTCACGACGTCCCGCCGCTCATTCTTCTACGCTCATTGTATCACGTCGCTCATTCATCAACGCTCATTGCGGTCCGCCGCTCATTCGACAAAGCTGCCCTCGCCACGCATTCCTAAGGCGCCGTACAACGGTCTCGGACAAACTATAATAAAATTCGTGGCGCCTCAAAGCCGCCAGTTTCTATATGTCATTTGTGTGATAATGCGTGTAAACTGTGACTTGCTTGGTCTGTATTGAGAGTGTGACAATGCCGTCTCTAGCAGCGGCCTTCGAGGCGTCTCCGTGCTTTGTATTCTAAAGCCTCAAATAGGCTGCGTTTTTTAACAGCAAAAATGTTGGAAGCGTATGTAATACTTTTTTGCGCGGCTTTGCGACCACCTGCTGCCACATTCCAATTTATAGTCTTAGTCATCCATTTAGCCCTTTCATAAATGTATGGCAAAAATTCTCTATGAATAGCCAGTTAAAAATTGTCTATTTCTACAGACGAAGTTTTATTAGAAAAGATCTTTAAAACATTTCAAACCTTTCTCACTCAAAGATTTGCTCTGGGCGAAGTTGTCGTTGCAAGCGTGGCTGCGTTCTCGAATGCAATAGAAGTCTTACCTTCATCGCGACACGAAAAACGGAAGAGTTTTTACACGAGGGATAGAAGATCCCATTTTAAGTTGAAACGATTTTTATTTTACTGTTAGTATTTATCATTTTATTAGGTATTTAATGCCCATTTACATCGGGCAATTTATTCCGTGTTTAGTGCAATAATCGAAAGCGATATTGAACTTTTATTATTGCTTTATTGTATTGCATTCGACGGGCAATACAATTGTTCGGTGTACATGAGGTTTTAGTAGACTGTTGTCAGAAATTTTATTTTAAAGAAAGATAGGTCATTTGTAGAATCATTATAAGTAATACTTTTAATATACAGCGTTATTGGTTATATGTCGGCAATCCGTTAAGGGGATTTAGGAGAGATTATTTACAACCAAATGACCCCTTTTGACTCCTATGCGAGTCATTTGACATTTTATATTTTTATTTTATTCATTTTATAATATAAAATGTCAAATTACTCGGAAATGGTTGACATTGGCATAGGGGTCATCGGTGTTAATTTGACAACAAATTACCTGTCCTACATCCCCTTAACGGATTGCCGACTTATCACCAATAACCCTATACAAACATATATTTTAAGTTAATTTTTGTTGGTAGTTATGTGTAGCTCATTTTATCTTCATATTCATTTTCCATTTTCTTGTATTTTTGAAGTTTTACATTAACTTAATTCCACTAGAACATTATCTAAAACTGTAAACATAAATACGTTCACATGTAGACCACCCCTGTTTCAGAATTATGTTTATAAATTTAAAAAAACACAATCCACAGATTCAAAAGAAAAACAGCCCGACAGCCGTAGTTCACAAGAGCCACCAAGCAAAGAGTCTTCCCAACCGAACAGCCTAACATCCAGCTCTATCTCCACCGACTCCAAACCCTCGGAGAGTAGAGAAGAGAAGACGGAAGAAGTCAAAGAAGAGAAAGAAGAAAAGATCGAGACAGTAGAGTCGGCTGTCCCGCAGGAGAGTATAGCAACAGATGCCTGACTGGTAAGAATCAGGTTGTACGAATGCTATCAAGCAAAGTACTTCAGCCGGAGATAAAATACTTTTTTTTTATTCTGACGGTCACGCTTTTAGGAATTGGTCTGGGGTAAGTCCAAAAATCGAAACAAGTACGGTATAGTAAGACTAGTTTAAAATTGCGCTCCTCTCCAATCCTTGTTTCGAACACAAAAAAAAAATTGTTGTATAGTCTTGTTGAGAGAAGCGCAATTTTAAATTGGTTGAACTATACCCGGCGGTCAATATGGAACATCAAGTTTTAGATAAAAGAATTGGTTTATTTGTCACAGAAACACGTGCATACAAAATGTAATCGGAAAAATAAAACAAAATACATCTATACTTCATAGGTTTAGGTAGTTAGATAAATGTAAACAAAAAAACCACATGACGAGACAGCTGTCAAGTAACCGACTAAACGTAATACCTGTCACTTCAGTTGTCATGTTACGTCACAGTTGTACTGTTCAATAAAATTTAGCAACGTTATAATTCGTTGACGATTAGAGTTTGGACTCTTTACAACAGACAGATTACAAAATATTATATTATTATTATTATAAATCTTATTAAAAAATTGTGCTCAAGCAGTTACATCTACGAAGAGTAGTTTAAGAATGATAAAGATTTGTAGTGCGTGGCGTCTGTCACTATACCTTTAAGACGATCTCTTTCTATAACTCGATGTGTCATATTTACTCCCTTGAACTGTATATTAGGACATGAAAATAATTGTATAAGAGATAAAGTCATCCAGATATGTTAAAAGGCCAACAATTAAGTCTAGCGTCGATTCTAAGACGAAATATTGACATAAACACTACACTCCTTTTGGGTTCTACCGCAATCGGGTATTATATGAATATTATGTCGAATCAAACCGTCAACGAATTGGTATCATAAACTTTTAATCATTCGCTTTAAGAAATAAAATTAAGTCTTGTAAATTGTAGTCGTAATTTATATAAATAATCTACTATTATATTATACGTAAAGTAATCTATGGATATTAAAATAGGGACTTAACTAACCGAAATATAAAATCACTATGGTATTTTCATAACCATAAATATACAGTGGGATCCGTTTATAATGACATCGAAGGGAATTGTCAAACACGTCATACTAAGCGGACGTCAAACAAAGCATTTTTGTGAAAAAAACAAACAACCTTTTTTTAGGTAAATACTTATTTTAATAGAGAAACATAGCATATTAAATAAAAATAAAAATTGCACGTAATACATGTATCTAGATTTTTCATTTTTGACTTAAGAAATCTGTAATTTTTGTCTGCTTTTGTCACGAAAGAATCATGTCGGTCATTGTAAACGGACAAAATTTATAAAAAATGGGTCATAATAAGCGACATGTCACTGTAAGCGATGTCATTAGTTCATTATATTCGACTTTGTTACAAAGAATTTTATATGAAAACCAAACTTCGTTGTGTAATTACGTCATAATAGGCGGTTGGTCAATACAGGCGGAGTCATAATAAACGGATTCTACTGTATATATCTTAATTTTAAAAACTCCAGACCAAGTCCTAGTTTTTATTTATTTTTAAAAAGTTTTTACGATTCCATGACCGATTCTTAGCCTAGCTTATATTATTTATGAAATGTTGGGTGAAGATTTGTATGGAATCTTATGTAGCGTGGTCGTCAGACGGATCTAAATTATACGTAGTTTTCAAATTATGTACTACTTTGGCTGTGTTAAGGTATGTGCGGTTGTAAAAATAATAAATCTGTAGTTAAAATAATAATAATAAATTCTTTATTGATACAAAATACAGGTGTAACAATACTTATTTAAAAACCCTGGCTCCTGAGCTAGGTAGCAACCTGTGTTACAAGAGCCAGTGTCTTCCTCCGTTTGTGGTAAAATGTTAATTGTATATTAATCAGGGTTGCCAGACTTAAATCAAAATAGCCAGAAATAAAATATATTTTTTAACTATCACGTCTTAGAAAATATAACAACAGCATAAACATACAATGGGAAAAAGTCCCGGAAGATATTTATCACGCCAGTATCTTCATTATCCATTAGGGTTGGCTGTATCACTCTCCATTTATCCCGTTTATCCACTCCACATATTTTACTCTTCCATATATCTGTGGCGGCATCTACAACGCTACATGCGAACTACGCATCTCGTAAAATTCTGCATCGCGCAAGCAGGGTTTACCGCGCGACGCGTATACAATGTGAAATTTAATTCGTTTGCATCCTCTTAAGGGGTCATTGTTCTCATCATTATGAACAGCTTTCACTATGGGGCCAACACTGAAATCGCGAAAATAACAAGCAGCTGTTCCATACATTATAACGAGCTATGCGGACATAAATGTATGGAACAGCTGATTTTTTTTTCACTAGTTTCTGCCCGCAACTTCGTTCTTGTGGGAGTCGATAAAATACAGTCCATGTTACTCGCTGAAAGTGTAGCTTTCTATAGGTGAAATATTTTTTTAAATCGGTTAAGTATTTTTTGAGTTTATCCATTACAAACAAACATACAAATAATCAAATCTTTGAACGTTTTGTTGTTTACGAAATGTATGGGAAAAGTTTTTTTTTTGCGATTTCTGACTCTTCCAGTACTCAAACTTCCGTTTTTAGATCCTTATAAGAAACAGGATCGATTAGCATCAAAAAAGTTTTTGTGGAATCTCCCCTTTTCTTGCTGACCACTTTTATCAAAATCAGTAAATGCAGATCAAAATGTCTCAAAAAGTTAAGGACAGTCTCCTAAGACCATTTTTCTGTAGCTACAACGGTTAAGGATGCCGCCCTTACTGCCCCATCTCAAAAATCCACCTGTATATAGTTAGGATTCATAAATTATCTCAACCCTGATTTTTTCTTTGAATCCTTAAACTAGTGTAATATTGGATTATGTCTTGCGTACTTTGCAAGTTTAAATTAAGGTCAACGATTGGAAATTACAATTTTCGGCGTAATTGACCTAAATGTAGAACTTGTTAATAAAAAACTTCGAAATCTTATGAAAGTTTAGAATTGGACTAGCTTTAAGTGGACTAGCGATGTATTTTATTGCTATACCGTAGGCCATTCTGGAAAGAATATACATCACAGTATTCCTAGGAAATGTATGTAAAGTATGAGTTAATAGCACAGAAAAAAAATCTGTAAGGATCTATTATTTTTTACAACCAAACAAGACTAAACAATAAGAATGAAATCTAAATCCCTGTAAGTAATCTTTGTAGGTAATACTATCATATCTTTGATGACTTATTGTTCAATTATTTAGGTGGCTACTCTGAGGTAGCCCGCGAAACTCATTAGTATTTTTTCTTTCATGTAAAAATTACGCAGCCCTTTAAATGTAACTTAGATATCTGTATTGATGATTTTAATGATTATTATTGTTCATGAAATAAGCTGTCATTAAGGTTACGCTAGTCATGGAGTTTACTCCGCCTGTCTCGTCATTATCTAGCCCTGTACGGAAACAGAATTTAAAAAAATTGTTTGAATGCTATGATCGTCGAAACATCCATATTTCAACACTCATTTTAACGCATCTTTAGACGTAAATAAATAACTCCCGTTGTATGAAAATGGCAAAACTGTGACCGTATAGACAATTTATTCAAGAATTCTAATAACTTTATTTTGAATAAATACATCCCGTAGTGTTTTCATAATATCTATACGCTCAAAAATCTGTTTATGAAATTTTACGCTCTCGTTTTCGTTGTAAATCATCGTCTATCGCTTTCTCATACGATGTTAGGTGAAATAGATATAAGCCACGCCCACCAACGAGTTCGAACCGTCGACTAGCGCAACCTTAAATGCGTGATTCACTTTGATCAACATACGACGTAACACAGCTGCAGTTTGCAAAAAAGCGTTAGGTAATTAGAATTTCGCGGGCTAGTTAAAAGCATCCATCTTAAAAGGGAAAGTAGATGTATAGGTACGTCTTAGTTTGTGTGTCTTGTGTATGGGAACATGCTTACAGCTGCCAATAAAATTAAAGGTATGTCGTTAAGTGAAATAAATTATTTTATAATTATCTGTGAAGATTTTTTATCTCTGAAATTGTAGGTAGATATGAAAATATATAAACTTCATTCGAATCAGGCCATGGTGTTGACAAGATGGGCGTTGAATGGCCTTATAATTTTCTTTAAAATTTAATTCAGAAATGGTGTTTTTATAGTGAAAGAGTACCTACAAAAGTTTTTTTTTAAGAACTTATTTCTATAACTAAGACCATAATTTTATAGAATACTGAATATACAGTTGTATAGGTACCACTGTATTCTCCAGACAGTCTTCAATTGAAGGGATTGCAGTGAGATGGGCGGAAGTATTCTCCGAACTTGATCATACACAGAAAAAAATGTGGAAATCGTTGAAACAACTGTATTAAATAATTAGTTACTCTGTGGTCACACCTTTTTTAGCAAAATTAAGGCCAAGCAGCTCAGGGTAATGTATGGTTTTATTTGTACTCTTCTAATCCATGGCCTCAAATTAACGAAAGCGGAATTACGTTTCATTCGACGGGTTAACAAAGTAGTGTTAAAAAAAAGTTTTTTTTTTTTTTTCAATTGCGATCTCAGTGCTTTGTTTGTTGTATTCGCATCTTGTAAATTTTTTTATATGATAAAATTGATGACGACACATTTTATTTTTGCGTTAAACGCTTCCAATCATTTTTTTAATCATCGAGTATTAATTGTTTTTTTTTTTTGACAAATTCATAAAGTAATTTTCGCAATAACTATGTAAAAACACCAATTAGCTATATGAAGTTGATATAAATGTTCCACACTTAATTGTTACGGTGTTATTAATAGAAATAAAAGTTAAATCATATTTTTACCAAATTCACACTACGTCGTGTAAATTTTCTGTCGTATGTAAATCGGATGTCGTTTAGAAGTTAGTAGTCGTGTTGTCAAAAAAAATGTGTGAGGTCCAGGAACGAAGTTCCTTACGCGATACTCGCACGCGCACACACATATAATAGAAAGAGACAAAGAGAGAGAGAAACTCGCATGGAGCATAACGCTTTTTCCTTACGTGACTACCAGCCAACTCCTACCACAAGCCGCGTTAAGGAACTTCGTTCTCATAAAATCGCCACCGTATTGTAATGTTAAAATATTCACATTTTGTATGAAATAAACGCATATCGGATAACGAAATACTAAAGTAATAGAAAATATAAATATATAAAACTTTTAACTTAGTGTAGTGTATGATTATCGCGACGGGAAATAAAGGGTATATTTTCGAGATTTTCCCGCAAACTTCAGTTTTCTTTTTTCTTATTCATGTTGTTGTATGGCGATTTCAAAAGCCTAGAGACGTTCCAAGTTCCAACCACACAAGCCAGTTACTCCTTAGGCCTGTTCCCGACAGCATTATTTATTCAAGACTACCAAAAAACCAGTGTTATCTTTGAACATCTCTGTTGGTTGTGTATTTCAAACGTCTATCACCGCTTGTACTGACACACATGTTAAGGAAATAAATGAGTATATACAAATAAAAACAATGTATTGTGAAGATACTTCAGATGCCTTAATAATTTGTTTATATCTGCTACAAAATAGGCTATATAGTTTTAGAATTGAGGCTCATTTATATGGAGCAATTTTGTTGCTCTTAAAACACAATAATTGGGAGCAATATTAAAGTTGCACCATGGACACAATGTGTGAACCATAAGGTAATTGCTCCAATGTATTGAATTTTCGAGCAATTAAATCGCCCCGGGTACCGGTTGCCTTTAAAATAGTAAACGTGACAGCTAAAATATAAATGATAAAAATGTGCGTTTTGAATGTTCCTACAATTGCATGTATGAATGTTAGTCGTTAATGTTATTTCATACAAAATCTCTTCAGTCTTTGTTTGTATATCTGTTTCGAGATTTCTGACTACACACTTATGTTATGGGTGATCTTAGAGGCCTTTTAGTACACCAATCTTCTAATTTTAGGGTCTCCCTGCATTATGACGGAACATGTGGTCTTAGAAAGACTTTCGCGAAAAATAAGTTTAAAAAAAAATGTACCAATATGGCTATACGATTGAAATTGTCAATATATCTACCTAATTTGGCAAAGAAGAAATAAAATGTGTCTAAATTCTGTGACTAATTAGGTGTTATACACATGAATGTGAAACGACAGTGATATTTTTTACAAGTAAAAAAAAAACATTAAAATTGTTTTTTTTTTATTTTTTTTTATCATATTACATTCGGAAATTATATCTACATGTTACGCCGTAATGAACGGAGTCCAACACCACATAATGTATAAAATATAGTTATAAATAATGTTGTACGCAACTAGTCTTTTTTATAAGTATCAAGCGATTAAGCTAAGACCATGTTCCCATTTCACGAGAAATTTTGACAAAAACTATATTGACGATATCTTTGGTACCTTCGTAGAAAAAAAAATCGTCAATGTCAACTTTTAGGCCATTTGGTGATAAGTCGGAGCATGGTCTAAGAAAATATTTTTTAATAAAAAATCATTGACATATAACACGTAAAACTGGCAATAATTACACTTGAGTTATAAACGATATTTTTTAATAAAACGAAGGGAAAAAAAATGTAAAAAAATAATGCTTTTGTAAACTAAGCTGGTTATTTATTATAATAAGTAAATCTTCTAAAACTGGATTTTTTGTTTTATTTGACTAAACCTTAGTTCATACTACTCCTTAATACCGTTAATTTGGGCACTGGGAATAAAAAATAACAAAATATTTTTCAAAGTATTTTATTAATTATCACACGGTCTGTTGTTTTTTTTCAAAATATACCTATTTATTACAAATCATTCTGTACTACATAAATGATTATTAAAAATCCGCTAATTGGAAAATAGTGTTGCTAGAAATATTATTTTGTCGTTTTGTACATTAGAATAATTACATTTCCTGTCACTTATAACTACATTTTACTAGCTTTATACAAAATACCTACTTCATAGAAATTGTCCTAACAGAAATACCTAGATATAAAATGATATTAAGAATTAACTTAAAAACCGAGCAAAAAGTTAGAGTAATGGGATTATCTTACAACCTATTGTAAAATGGCTTCTATAAATTGTATGTAATTTTATACGCTAAATAAAAGTACTATTATTTCTTGAGGGCAACATTGTCTATTTTGTTGATTCATGAAGAAAAACCATTTTATTGCCAAAAATATATCGCTGAAATGAATTGAGCTGATATTTGTGCCGGTGACTAGAAATAGACAATGTGACCATTAATATTAAATAAACCTATTATTTTAAAATGTGGAATGACATGAAAAAGCCCGTAAAAAAAAAAGAAATTCTTAAATTAAAATAATATACAATGAGTAATACTGAATTTTGTAGATTTTCTATAAAACTCTTGCAACGAAATGAATAATGAAATTACATAAAGATACCTATTTATAACATGCCCATGCTTTGCACTTTAATTGTCTTTCACATTTATTTAAAAATATGGTATTATTTCAAATAATTACATTCAAAATCTTATAAATATAGTCTATAACCATAACCTATTAAAATAAAATAGCTGCTTACTTTTTCTTCACATTTCCTTTTCACTGGCGGTTTTTACACAAAATGGCTGGATGTTGACAGATTCAAATCATGATACTTGCGAAAATAGCTGTACAAGAATCTTTTGGCGCGTGGCCAAAATCGGAACTAACGCCGCCTTCTTGTTTCTTTATTACCTTGCCCAAAACAAATTTCACAAATGTTTACCAACAGCGCCACCTTGTCAAGCTTGACCGAGACAGCTGTACCGCGCCTTAGGTATGTACGCGGCGAGACGGGGGGCAGTGCAGGCCGCTCATTCTTCAACGCTCAGGGCGTCCCGCCGCTCATTCATCAACGCTGCGCTCCGCATCGCCGCGCATTCCTAAGGCGCGGAACAGTGATCTCGGTCAAACTATAGCATTGTTTGTAAAATTCAGTGTGTGGGTAGCTACAATTTTGATTTTACTGCTTTTTCACATACTCAATCTACCTACCAAAGATATAAATATATCTTGATAGACAGTCTAAGCTGTGAATTCATCGAAAAAAATAGCGTCCAACTGTTGGCCGCTAAATGCACACACACTAGGAAAGCAGAATGACGTGGCGCGAGTGTGAGACGTAGCTGTCACGCACGTCAGCATAACAACGTAATTTGTTTATTTTAGTCCTTTAGCAGCGCGACACTATCTAGACATAAATAATCAAGGCAACCTACTGACTATAACTACTTATAGGCAACTGGACAATTTTGATGATTGCGTACGTAGATACGAATACCTATACCATTTTGTAGTTACCTATCAGACCAAAATGGGTTCGCATATTCTTCAACATAGCAAACTCAAAAAAAAAATAGTTTCTCTACTAAGAACATAACTTAAACATGATTCGTCTCCACTACATCTTCTACATCCTTCTTTTTCCTCTTCTTTCCTTCTAAATCTGCGTAAATGTCTTCTAGACTCCTCATTTTAGTCTCAGGAACGCAGAAGATTAGGTAGAAAACGTTTGAAAGGCAAATGAAACTGAACACCCAGAAGGTAGAGTGGTAGCCTATCCAGACGTTGAGGGGGGCGAAGAGTTTGAGGAGTGCGAAGTCAGTGCCCAGGGATATTGCCATGATGAGGGTTGCTACTGTGCCTCGGAGCTGGAAGTAAAAAATATAGTTTGATAAGAAAGCAGAACAGAGAAACATTTTAATTGTAACCACATCCAAAAGAGAAGAAGGCTATGCATTAGACGAGTTTTATTCTTTTAAAAGGTGGTCGAAATTGTATAGGAGTGATTCTCATAGGTAATCGAGTTGTAGCGTCTTGTTCACTTCTTAGGTTAATGGCAAATGACTTTACCTGGCTCTTTGAAAATCTTGGAAAAAAAATCGGTTGACTACAGTGACATCCTTGAGTTAATCCTACCCTCTCGAGATAATCTTCTCATCCTTTTGCAGTCTCTATGCTGAACTTTGACCTCCGATTTCCAGCTTTGAAGCCTAATCAGCGACTATTTATAGGTGTCTACACCAAGCAAAAGTACTAGGCACGCATAAAACCACAGAAGCTAAACTCCAAACATACCTGGAAGTTGAACATCTCAGTCATGATAACGAACGGCAGGGGTTGCAAACCGGATGCGTCAGCGAATATGCACACACATAGCGCGACGATCGGCACCCAGCCAGGCATGAAGACTCCTATACTTTGTAGGTAGAACCAGACTCCTAGGAGACACATGCTGAAGCCTGCTACCACGCTTGTTACTGCTAGAAGAGGCTGGAAAGAAAAGAAAAAAACGTTAACATTACTTCTGCAGCAAGGAGGTTACCTACGTAACTTTATGAGAAATTTCATAATCAGCCTATTAATGTTCCCACTGCTGGGACACAGGCCTGTCTGTGAGAGGGAGTGGGCTGTAATCTACCACGCGGACCTTTGGTAGATGTCACATGTCTCCGAATTTTTGGTTCTAGGACATGCCGGACATGGCTTCCTCACGATGTTTTCCTTCACCGTTTTGAGAGCAGTACTGAGTATGAGCAATTTACTGCACAGAGGGCCTTAGGATTACGTACTTATGAATTTAGAATTTCTTTATTTTGCTTAAAATATGGTAGGTACAGAATAAGTCTTAACTTAAATATAAGAATTTCCACATAATAATAATCATAATAGGTAGGTAATCCTAAGGCCCTGTGTCACTATTCGGATAGGCAATAGGTATCTGCCAGATCAGTTCGGGACAAGATTCATCCTAACAGTGAATTTTGAATTTTGAAAAAAAAAAAAAAAAGTGCTCCCGAAGTACCTACGATCAGAGTAAGAGGTTGTAATTTCTAAAATAGATTGATTAGGTAAACTTCCTGTCATAGTTTTCGATCTCATGCGTGTAATCTTTACGATATGGCCTACTCTAGTTCAAAAGAGTTTTTTACCCGACTGCGGCAAAGCTTAAAAGGTGGGAAATATTTTTAAAGATTTATTTCTACATTATAGCAAATAACAATGCTAAAACAAAATACACCAGTAGGTAGGTAAGTCTGATATCAATCGTTCAATTTATTTAAGTTTGGTTAAAGCGTCACTATTCGTAATGCAATTTCCTCTTCATTATCCTAGTTCTCAGCAAGTTACTTAGCAGACCAATATTTGCCTAAAAATAATTAGATTGGTTTCGATGAGAAATGGTTTCATTCTCAGGGTGGGGCTTCTTCGAAAATGGCTCTGTTTCCCAGTATTAGGTAATACCTCTTAGGTCGGTCCAAAGCAACGCCTCATTCCATTAGAAATAGGTGCGTCAAGACATGACAGTACAAATTCCTATAATAACTAGGTTATCTACTTAATTCCTGTAGGTATTCTTGACAATATAACAAGCTATAGTAAGTCTCGCTATTATAAAACCCAGTTGAAGCTAAATAATAGAGTGATTTGCGAAATAAAGTATACCTAAGTTAAATCGCGTACCATGACAATACGTTTAAGATAGCTACAGTCAGCTCCAAAAAAATATTTTACATTCGACAAGAATTCATTTGATTGTGACGCGGGTACATGGCAATTTTTACTACACCTTAAACCATTGACACCCTTCATTAATGATATGGTCAAACGCTGACTGACATCATTAAACGTTGACGTTTTAACGATATGGTCAATTTTAGCTGGCCATTTCATGAAACACAACCATTTCATGAAATGGTCGAACACTTCATGAAATGATAAATTCTAAGGCTTTTTCCATTTTCCGAAGAGCTACACTTCGTCGGCGTTCATATAAAATGGTATCCTTAACACGCGCGTACTTAAGGTTTTTTTATCTGCCATTATTTCGATATTTCTTTACAAAATCATCCAAATGAATTGTAAGATGTTGCTCTTGACTAACTTATTATGATTCTGTTATTTGACATTAAACTTCATTAAAACGATTCATAGTTTGTGAACCATTTCACAAATTTCCATACAAAACTGTCAATCAGATGAATTGCGTAATAAGAATTGAACGCAGTTAATATTATGAATTATGAGTTTGTGACCATTTTACGATTTTTAATATGATTCATAATATTATCTTATTATGATGTAAATGAAAAGATTCCGCCAAAACGTCCGCTTTGGCCACGACATATTATACATCTTTTCGAGGTTGACTGTACAAACACAAGTAATAAGGTACTATTAGGTTTTCTTGGCGTTTTCCACTAGTTTCAATGGGGTTAAGTACCTACTAGTGTCGGTTACCTAAGTAGTTGTGTTTTATTGTTCCTGAGATTGTCTACTTTTATAGGCGTCTGAATGGTTTCATGATATACACAAGCTGTAATCTTGATAATGACAAGCTCGGTTCTGATTTAGCAATTAAATATTGCAGTAGCTTCGCTCTCGCCTCGCGCATAATTATTTTTTATTACCTTACTTGTATTACTTGGTGTAGGTACTAAGGTACACCTTTGCGTTACCCTTCGGGGATCACATAGGCGTGATATTATGTGTGTGCTGTAATGAATGAAAAAAATAATGACCACTCTAGGATAAACTTCGGTTATTCTGTACCTTAGATACGTCTACATAAAAAGATACATATGCAAGACACAAAACTTTATCTTTATAAGCCATACCGTCGACCGCTCAGCCACTGAGGTATTCGAGTGGGGTACATAACCAATGTTAGCTTGAATTTTTATAATCAAACCTATGCTACAAAATTGAAAGCAATAAATGTCTTACATGAGAATCGGCTCATAAGAATAACGCCGCGTCCAATTCAAAAGCGACCGTCGCATGAAGTCGCGATCGATCGCGTGCATGCATATAGGTATGTCACTTTTTGTTCAGAAAACCGGAAAGCGCTCTCTGTCGGCGCGACCACGCGTTCAGGTTCACCGAACAAAAAGTTCGAATGATCGTGTATTCGCGCGACGATTGCTTTTAAATAGGACTCGGGGCAATGATTGCCACGTGGCTGAGTTTGTTGCCAAATGAATGAAATTCCAACACTGTTCTGTTGGGTAAGGGTTTCTGCACAATACAATTAGCGTTTTTGATTTGCTCAGAAAAGGGTTCAATTCGCTTGTTTTACGAACTGTTATCGGTAGATACGACTGCTTCCACAATTTCGCCCGAAAGTAAGGTTACGGCCGCGAAACCTTTTTGTTATTATTAAGTATCTCCTCTCAATCAGAGAGAAAGACAATGTACCTGTGTCTGCGCACACGCTTGTGCTCTATAATATCTCCCGCGTCGAAGGCTGGTCTCCGCTAAGATTGGTCGGGTTAGAGTGTAGCCTTAGGGGCGCTAAAGAGCGATTTTTTTTGGGAAATATTTAAGTTTTTTTTTTTACAATATTTCGTGGTTTTTTTTACATCATCTCATGATTTACAACTAGAGCAACAATTTCTTTTCAGAAAAGATTTTCATCCGAGCTACCATTTTGGAAATATAGAGCGTTTAAAAAAAGTTGAGTAATTCAAAACCTCTTAATTGGAAAACGGTGCGTCGTAGGGCCATACTTCTCAGAACCTAAAAGGTTTCTATAGACAAGGTCAACCCGATACTGCAATAAAATTGGTACACTTCAGTGTTTTAGTCTATCCGAAAATACGGCTGTTCAAAAAAAAATATGGCCTATTTCTCGGAAACGGTGCGTCGTAGGACTATACTTCTCAGAACCTAAATAGTTTTTATGGTCAAGGTTAATCCGGTATTAAAATAAAATTGGAAGATTTCCGAAAAAAAAAGTCCCAATTTTTTTTTTATGCCCAAATTTTTTTAAATGTTTTTGTTGCTGCTCATAGTGCCCCTAAGCTTATACTCCAACTCCTACAAATCTGCCCCTAAGACGACCCACTGACCGAAATCCCCATTATGAGCTCTATGAGACATCAATGGGGATTTTTGGATGAAAAGTTTAAAAATACCCTTTTGTGTCAATGGGGATTAGTGGAATAACCCCTGCAATCTTATCTCTACACCTCTACCAGTCAACCAAGGGTTGGTTGATTAGTAGAGAATGCCTAAGACATTAAGTCTGCCTTTGTACCTTATTGCGTGCGAGAAGGTTAAATAAGTGAATAAAACTATTTTTTAAAACAAGAGGTAGGATAGGTATACCTACGTAGCTATTTTGTGACTCTAAATAAAAATATAGGTAGGTAACAGAAAGGTTGTCCATTCCCTGGATTTTACCTAACAGGTAGGTATCTATAGTCTATGACTTTTATAGCTAAGACGTAGGAAGGTACTTACCGACCTTTTCTGCCATCAAATCGCGCCTGTGTTGTTTAAAGATCACAGTGTGCAGAAGTCCTAACAACATCTAAAATTAGCCCATTCAATGAGACAAATGCATTATAACTAAAAATAAAATGCTTATTTCTCATTCTTAAGCCAATAGACATCTTTAGACAATTCAAATGTCGAGGTCAATACCTAATTAAGAAAATTGCGGGCATAAAAGAAACTCCCATATTTTGCTAATTGACATAAGTTTACCTACTGTTTTTTTCTGTTTAGCCTCGTGCCATATTAGCGGAGCACGTTTGCACGAATTCAGACTCCTTTTTCGCGTGGTTAGTGATTAATCAGCACGCTTAGCATGACCACAATAGAAACGGGTTTTGCCGACGGAAGAATAGACAAAATGACAGATAAATAATCACAATCTGTCATTTTGTCTATTCTTCCGTCGACAAAACCCATAAAAAACCGTATCTATGGTTGTCATGCTACGTGTTTGTGTAAGAGTTTCTACGTCGCCCATGGGCCTCTGACTTGGCTTCACATGCCGTCATGAAATATCTCTCAGGCATGCATTCTTCAGTGCTACTGCGAAATTCTATATGTAAAAACTCGATAACTCGGCCGGACCACGCTTTGCTGTTGCACTTGCAACCACTACCAGCGAGGCAGTTGATAAATAAAGCTTCGTGCAGACTAGCGCGACGCGACAGCGGGACGTGACACGGGTTATTGTTATATCATTATATTGTACCACTATAATTCCACTATATTGTGCCCTGCAAGTCCTGTAACACAGGTTTTTCCTAAAACTTATATCAGGCACCAGTCTCTCACAAAGGTGGAATACAGCAATTGTACACAATAACTTTAAGTCAGCTTTGTGAAGAGAGAATAAATTATTGATACCGTGAAGTTTTCTTAGAAATTGTATTGTTCGAGTCGCTTCGTGCTGGTCTGCACGAGCCTTAACTAAACTGGTAATTCGAGGTAAATCACGCTTAAAGCTTAAAACAAATCCGTCGCATTGATAAAAAAAAAACTGGTTTAAGTGATATTGTCTGGTGTATTGTCATAAAGAAATTTTCGCTAAATGGACACTGGTTTTTCGAAAAATTTATAATTTTCATTGCCTAGTCATAACATACATACCTATTGGTTCATTTGTCTATTTGCCCTTACAAATCTCTCTATCTAAATTACATTTAGACATGTTTGCTTGGATTTCGTGTACCTAGTTCGTTCGCTCGTTTTTGTTTATATCTTATACTGTCAGACGTATTTACAAGTCTAGTGGTTTAGATCTTGGTCTAGTTGCCGCACAGGATCTTCTGTTCGATACCCGGGTCGAGCAAAAGGGTTTTTGGGTTTTGTAAGTAACCGGAGTCTGGATTGGTACCTGTTTGATGGCAGTTTGCTCGCCGCCTATAGTAAATATCGGGTTTTTAACCATAACCAGTGATGGCGAAATATGGGTGTCTATTATCCTTCGTCTACCCTAAAGGTACCATTTCGTACTCGACCGCAGGCAGCTACTACAAGCGACGTGTCGCGGCGTCATGTCGCTGCAGTCATGATTCCGAACCCGACTGCAGGCGGCATCGGCCCATATTCCAGTCGGTAGATAGAAGATAGAAAAACGTGTTATAATTCGATCTTTGGCACTACTGGTCTGCGGTCGGACCGCACATGTCGCCTGTCACTCGCCCGTAGCTACCGACGACGTCTCGCTATATAAGGAAGGTATTTGATAGAAATTCATAGAAACCAATAGGGTCGCGGCGACACGTCGCCTGCAGTTACCTCCTGCGGTCGGGCACAGAATGGTACCTTTACGAGGAATACCTACAGAGGAAAGAAACAAATGAATAGCTAATTCTTACCTTCCTCCCAGCCCTGTCAACAAGCTGGCACGCCAAAAACGACCCAAAGATCTGCACAACAGCGAGCAATATCGACTGTTTGTTCGGCGACAAGGCGATGCGTGTGTCAGGATCCCTGCTCGCTTCAGTGAAGATGTGGCTGGCATAGACCAGCACGGCGATGCAGCCGCAGAACTCGCGGGTGAGGTTGACTATGAGGGCGACCCAGAATGCTTTGACCGTCGTCTTGTCAGAAACTGTTGGAAGAAAATAGTCTTTAGTTTCCTGAGCATATAGTATAAGAACAATATCAGCTTATAATCTTCCCACTGCTGGGATACAGGCCTCTTGTCAGCGAGAAGCAGTGGGCTGTAATCTAGCACGCGGGCTCAGTGCAGGTTGGTCGATGCCACATGTCTTCTAAATATTGGTTCTAGGACATGCCAGTTTCCTCGTGATGTTTTCCTTCACCGTTTTGAGAGCAGTGGTGATGAAATTATTTATACAAAGTAAAGCGCCTGCCACCTGGGTTCGAACCCACGATTTACAACTCGTAAGTCAGGGCCGTTACCACTAGGTCACCTCAGCTCCTGGTGTCCTGAGTACATGAGTAGATATTTCATAAAGATACAACTTAAATAAGCAGGGTGTTACAAGACCCATCACATGGCCGTTATTTACGCATTAGAATCAACCTACTAAGGAACATTGAATGATCATTATTGCTGGGAAATGACTTTTATTTTTAGTGTGAAAAATCGCTGTTTACGAGAACGCAATGTAACGTGCGCAAAACATTGTATTTGAGTTTTGGAGGTAAGTATTATTCTAAAAGTTGGTAATGTCGCAAATAGCTGTCAAAAATTTACCTATTTTGATTAATTTGGCAATATTAGTGTATGGAAATATGAAATGTGGCTAACTATCGAACTGGAATATTAATAATGAATTGCAATTATAACATTGAATTTGATGTTGTACACGTTTTAGGTGTAAAAAGGCATTTGGAAAGTTTCCAAATACATTTTCTACATCTAAAACTAAATATTCGGTGTTACGGTATTAATTATTGCATTTCATAATCAATATTCTAGTTCGCTAGTTAGCCACATTTCTTATTTCCATACAGTAATATTGCCAAATTAATCTTAGATCTGCTAGGCAGTCGCTCCATGTAAAGTATGGTATTTAGCTGCATCCGGTTAGACTGGAAGCCGACCCCAACACAGTTGGGAAAAGGCTAGGCCGATTGATTTCTTGGATGAGGTACTTTACTTTCAGTCGGTATTGTTTGTCCTATCTCCGATTACAAATATTACGCACCCTGACCTTTTTGAAGGTCATCCCTAAAGGGCAGTTGATATTTGTTCGCGTAAGGCTTCGTTTCAACAATGTAAATTTTATTCAAAGGGGTTGAAAATTACGGATCAACGTTCTCAATTTTAATTGTAGGTACACACGGCTTCATATCAAGCTATACGATTCCGGTAGGTATGAGGTGACCTCTCATCATCATCTACCTAGCCTTTTCCCAACTATGTTATACAGGGTCAGGGACATCCACGCGAAAACTGTTACCATGGATTCATTACACGATTGTGAAGTCCTCTGCGTTGAAATTTTTCGTCGGTTATTAAAAGAAAAAATCTGTTGTTCCATACATTTTGACCGCGTAGGTATTGCACTTTACTATGAAACAGCAGATTAAAAAAAAAACACCGACGAAAAATTCAGTTCAGATTCAAGTACTGAATCCATGGTAGGTGCTAAAGCCGATATTAAGGTCAAAATGTAAATCCAAGATGGCGGCTGCGAAAATTTTCAAATTTTTCATCATCGGTATCGTTTTCATAGTTTTCGTAGGTGCTCATGTCAATAGTGAGGTCAAAATAAAAATCCAAGACGAGATTTTGGTTTTGTTTTAAATCATACATGAGAAGAAACTTCGTTTCTGACGGGGGTCGGACCGCACACGCTTTTTTTTTCTCATAGAGAAAGTAGGGTGTTCACCTCCTCGGGAGCAACACTATTTTAAGCTCGAGTGACGTACTTTGAATCCCTCGCTGCACTCAGGATTCTACTTTAGAATTAGAATCCTTCGCTCTACTCTGGATTCAAAGAAACACTCTCGCCTGAAAAATTGTTGTTTGCTTCCTTGGCAAACAATCTACTATTTGAACGTCAAAAACAAGAAAATAGACTTGATTCTAGTTGCCCCTTCCAAAAGGTCGACAGTCAACAACATTGTTATCGACAACAAAACACGCCCACTTAATTTAAAAAAAAACAATTCCAAGTACCAGGAACCCATAAATGTACGGCGATCGACACCGTCGCAATGTTTAACCCCAAACAAAACGTTACCAATTGACATTTGACACATGCAAAATGACAGAAGCGAATTAAATGATCGCCGGAATTGAGAGTGATGGTGGCTGGTCAAGAATCAAGGACATTTTGGTCACCACGTTTTATAAAGAGGTCGGGTCAATCAGTACTTCATCAATATTGGTGGCGCATTCATAATAATACACGTGAATATTTTGTTGTTTGTTTATTGTTTGGGTCTTGCATAGCACGTTGTATTGCATGTGGTGTCATCATTTGATTCAAATTCAAAAATGATTTATTCATACTAGGCTGAGAATCAGCACTTTTCGAACGTCAAAATTACATAAGACAGTCCCCCAAAAACGCCCGCCTTTCACCACTTACTAGTGCTTTAGCTGGGAAGAAGTGGCGCAACAAACTCCCCAGCAGTACAGCTGTCTGTTCAGTAAGAAAAACTTGATTCTATACAATAGTACTCATGCAAAATAATTTACATTACGCAACACAAAACATTGAAATTAAATTATTTGCCATAATGTCGGCTAGCACACGCCATTATACCAACAAAAATCATCGAAATCTATACTTACTTAAGCGAAAATAAAAACTAAAAAGTAAACAGAACTTAATACCCGAATGAAAGCCTCCAGGCATAAAGGACGTGCCCGTTTACATATAGCTATTAAAGCTGTAACTCGAAGTCACAAATGATAAACTAGGACCATCGAAGTAAAAATAAATGATATAAAACCGATCTCCTCATCTTCCTGCCCTTGGGCCTTGTTACTTGGCGAAACACGTATTCTTCTTCCCTTCTGGCCTTTTTTCTGTGGGTAAATCCTCATGGATTTCTCAAGGAGTTATGCCGAACTCCTACCGACTAAAAACCCCACGGTTCTTTTCACTTCCATGAGTCGGGGGCCCGGGAGAAACTTGTACATTCGGCGTTCCCCCGACTGGTATCAGCCTGCCATGGTGGGACCCACTATCAAGTGCGGTGAATACCACGACCACACCTCCTACCATAAAGGCGCGCAGGAAATACTGCGAGCCGTCTCTTTAGCTCTATTCTGCCCTGTTCACCACGTTATCATTCACTCTGCTTACAATCGAAAAATGTGTAATTTGATGTTAAGAGCGTTTATTCTGAAAGTTGGCGGCGTCGCAAATAGCTGTCAAAAAATTACCTGTTTTGAATACTTTAGCAATATTACTGTATGGAAATAAGAAATGTGGCTAACTAGGGAACCAGAATATTAATAATGAATTGCAATTATAACATTGAATTGGCAGTTGTACCCGTTTTAGGTGGAAAAAGGGCATTTGGAAAGTTTCCAAATCCCTTTTTTACATCTAAAACGAAATATTCTGTGTTACGATATGAATTATTGCATTTCATAATCAATATACTAGTTCGCTAGTTAGCCACATTTCTTATTTCCATACAGTAATATTGCCAAATTAATCAAAACAACGAAATATTTGACATCTATTTGCGACGTTGCCCACTTTCAGAATAAACGCTCTTAACCGTTTCTTTTAAAATTGTGTTCGTTTCTAAATTGATGATGGTCGTAGTACTTCTCCGGAGTCTGGATATTTCCTGGTTGATGGAATAGGCTTGCCCCTTAATTACATGGGACATAAACGAAATGTGGTTGCGTTACCTAGGGTACACATCTCTGTCAAACCCTTCGCGGAAACAACCGTTATGTTATGTCTCCACAAAAGACATTTCAAGACGAGGAGCTCTAAATAGGAGCAATACTAGGTATTGTATAGACAACTCATTTGCTTACAACAATGACGAGGCAATGGGAGGAGCTCGTGGCTAAGTAATAACAGCCGCACGGTTCGATCCATCAGGTTAAGCTACGCTTGCTTGTTGGTCTGTTGATGGGTGACCATCTTAACATACCCAGACTCCTCCGTGCTTCGGAAACCACGTTAAGCCGTTGGTCCCGGCTGTCATTCGTGGATCTTTGACTGTCGTTACGGGTCGTCAGAAGCCCGAAAGTCTGACAACTAGTCTTACAAACGGGTATCGTATTACCCAGTTACTAGGTTGTAGAGGTCAGATAGGCAGTCGCTTCATGAAAAATTCAGCTGCATCCTGTTAGACTGGAAGCCGACCGCAACATAGTTGGGAAAAGGCCAGGCAGATTGATCGAATGACGAGGCAAAATAATAAATAATAAATTATGTGTGACTCCCGAAAAATATTTATTTTTCGGGAGTCACACATAATTTTCGCAACTATCTCCTTAAATGTCGTGTACGGACCTCTTACTGAACGAAATGCTAATTATTATGGCACTGAGTTAGAAGGAAGTAGGAGACTCAAGCCTATTCCCATTTCCGCATTTAAAATGAATTGTTTGTTATTGTTTGCCGGCATTGGAGATCTATTAGTTCACAAGGCAGTTTATTTTCACTAGCTTCGCCCCGCAGTTTCACCCGCATAAGTCTCGGTCCCGTGGGAATATCGGGATAATAAGTATTCTATGTCCTTACCCAGGTTGTGGTCTACCCATGTGTTAAATTTCATCCAAATCTGTTCACCCGTTTTAGCGTGAAAGCGTAACAAAGAAGCAAACAAAAAATCTAATATTTTCTCTTTAAAATATTTGTTTATTTAGACCAACATTCAGAGCAGTCACCGGGCAATTGACTTAATCCCAATTTTCAACGCTTAAGACGGGTTGGAAAATAAATTTTAACCTTAAGTGCCAGTACCCACTTAAGGTTAAAAGCGGATTTTCCGAGAGCCCGTTAAATCCCAAGAGAGTTGAGACGAATTAGTCACTAAACATTTTTGACGGCCAGTATTCCATTAGCGTTTGAGCATACGGCTGATAGTCTAGATAAAGGTTCAGATTAAATTAGCTAGCGAAACTCAGCAGATGACGAATCATATGACGATTATATTCGATTTTGAACTGTTTGCTACTTTTTCGAAATAGAATAAATTACTTTGACGCTTTCATAAGCGGCCCCGTAATACTATTAGATGAAAAATACTCACACAATAATTTAGGCGAAAACTTAGGTTCACTTGTAGTCTGCTCAATGATCAGTCGGTCGACTTCTTCGGAGATAGACTTGTCATCTACGGGCAGGGAACGCAGCCAAGCTAGCACCTTTGCTGTTTCCTGAAACAAAGTTAAACTTAGCACTAGAAAGAAGAAAAAAAAAACTTTTATTTCTAAAACTTATGTACAAGCAACAATATAATGTTAGGGACTACCTTTTAAGCAAAAAATTGCTTGTATTAGGTACTTTCGTTTTTACGGTTTATATTAACAATAGGTACATTAGTGAGAAATTTACCATTAAATAAAACAAAATTAATAACAAAATTAAATCAAAATCAAATTAAATTTAAAATCAGAATCACGATTAAATTTTTTATAAGAATTAAAAATTGTAGTTAAAATCAAAAATCAGAAGCAAAATTACATTAAAATTAAAATTAAAATCAAAATCGAAATCAAAAACAATATTAAATCAAAATCAGAATTACAATTAGAAAATTAATAAGAATTAAAATCAAAATAAAATTATCATTAAAATTCAAATCAAAATTCAGATCAAAATCACAACAAAAATGAATATCAAAACAAAAAACAAATTGACACAACAAAATAAAATAAACAAAATAACAAAATAATTTTGTGTGCATAGGGTGTTTGTGTGTGAGTGTGTTTGTTTGTCTTGAAAATGCCTATGTCGATCGGGGTAATTGTGTAACAAACTTACAGTAACAATGGCTTTCATTATAACAGTTCAACAACTTTCATTGCGTTATTTACGTTGTTGAGGAGACAAATTTTTCGAACATATGAAGCAATGGATTAGCAATATCCTTCAAAATGATTCAGACTGTGATTGATCGTGTGTTACGTAATTAGGGTGTAGGTTTGGTACTCCTTTGAATTGAATAGAATAGAATAGAATAATTCTTTATTTGCACAGAAAGTAGGTACAAGTTACAGATGTTAAGGTTAAAATGATCCTTATACTAACTACCTTAACTAAGGCATGCAAACAGTTTACTTAATATAAATATTATTAACAAATTCAATCAAATCAATACAAGTTTACCATGCCAAGACGAAATTCAGAAAAAAAAAAAAAAAACATAATTATAGTAGCCAATACAACACAAAATGTCAAGTTTAATAAAATGGGATTATAAATTCGTCAAGTTCGAGGTCAATACATTTAAATTAAAAATAAAAGATTTAGTAAAAGTCAGGAGTACAGAGATGTCATATTATCAATTTAAATTCTTATCGGTCAAATCTCTCTTATTGGTTTGGCTGTAATATTTCATGAAAAATCCTGTAATTGTATAATTATAAGGTATCTAACATTAAAACAAACACGAGATTTCCACTTACACAAACATCAACTTTATAGTAGTGTAAATAAAGTTGATTTTAGACAGACTAAAAAAAGTCATAAAAAATATATAGGTATCGTAAACTAAACCTTATGTGTAGGCATTACAGTTGTTTTTCCTAAAACTCATGTTTGTAAAGATGTTTGGCAAATGAATTGCGAACGCAGATTATATCAATCAATCTGCCTAGCCTTTTTCACAACTATGGGTCGGTTTCCAGTCTAACCGAATGCAGCTGAATACCAGAATTTTACATGGAGTGACTGCTTTGGCAAGACTGTTGTCAGACTTTCGGGCTCCTGATTATCTTTAACAATAGGTACATATTATAAAGACGGGCCCTATCAGAATACCACCAGCGCTGCGACATTTTTTTTTTTTTTAATGTCGCGGCATCATGCTGAGATAGGAGCCTTTTGGCCTCGTACGGGACTTCATTCTTTAAATTTTAATGTTACTTTGTTTTTTATTTATGTTTAGTGTGTTTTTTTGTTTAAAGATTATTACATAGGCCTATTCAGATATAAGCGATATCGCTGTTGTCGCGCTCGGTAGCGATACTGGTCCAACTCCAAAGTGATTAACCAGAAGACGGACCAGTATCGCTACTGAGCGCGACAACAATATCGCTTATATCTGAATAGGCCTATGTAATAATCTTTTTTTCTTTTGTCGTGTGGCTAGTTTCTAACCTGGTGTCAGAGTTTTTAAGCCGCCAATGGGCCTCTGACTTGGCGAAAATTCAGAGGTGCGTGGCTTGGGTTCGAACTCGGGACCTATGACTTGGCAGCCCGACAGGTGACTTGTGAGTAGTCGTCGTGGACGATGGGCCTCAGGCTAATTTACAAAGATATCAGTATTCCAGCCTTTGAATCTAGTTGCACTGGATCGGTCATCGGCCAATTACAGAAAGTGCCATCCAAGAAGACGCGCCCCACTCTTCTTCCTAATCGGTTACAGTACAAGTGTGCAACACACCTCTCTAGTGGTTTAGTATTGTCGATACACACTAACTACCTATGAGTGGGCAATTAGTAAACACGACAAAACTAAAACATTTGACATGCCCATGTTAGCAAAGTTATAAATTAATTATGATTTATTTAATGAAAGGCGACTACTTACGATATATTTATATACGTCGATATTTATCAATTATAATTCATGAAGTAACGGGTAAATGAAATTTTAGGTATTTAGGGGAATTAGGAACTGGGTGCAAAGTTCACTCATCCACCATAGAAAAGGGAACACCCTCCGACCAGAGGGGTATGGAGTCTGGCGGGCAACTGCCCAGAGGTTGAAGACGTGAGCTTGTATATATGTCCATCGCGCGGTAAACTCTAATTGCGCGATGCAGGATTTGTGTGACGTCAGGATGTTGTGTGACGTCAGGTCTTTGATGCGTAGTTCGCATGGGGTGATGTAGATGCCGCCACAGGTACTGTAAGACTAAGATCTATCTGAGTCTTATCTCTTTTCTTTGAGGAAAAGATTTAAAATTATCTTATCATCTTATGGTGAAGACGTGATGTAACTTATAATTAAAACAAATTATTTAAATAACGATAATAGTTAGTTTTATGTAACACTTATTTAGTGATTAGATAACACTATTTTACAGTGCATCTGTTGCCGGTTTTTTTTTGTTGTTGCTGACTACACTGTGGTATGCTAAGTTTAAATATACAACCTTAGTTTTGTGTTTACCCTAAACCTCTTAAAGGGTCATTGTACTCATTATTATGAACAACTTACATTATGGGACCGACGCTGAAATCGCGAAAAAAAACATCAGCTGTTCCCTACGTTTGTATATCTCGCCGAAATGTAGGGAACAGCAGTTTTTTTTTCGCGATTTCTGCGTGGCACACTAGTACAAATAAACTAATGATCTAAAATGTAGTCTGTGACGCTCTGCTATGGGTAACGCCCCGGATCGTGGCTCAGAGTTGCCATTTAAAAAGGTACGGTCCTTACTAACTTATAAATACTTATCTAAACTAATACAGGTGACGACGCGTATACTAATGTGCGTTCATAAATGCATAGTACGTGACGCCGCAAAATAAATACACTAAGCAACAGGAACATTGTTCCATTCCTCCAAAACCAATGCATTATAAAAATGGTACAAATCTTTCTATCGTCAATACCAACTTATAATGAATTCTTCATTAAGGGGACTACAGGACCTAAACGTGCCTAAACGCAAGTTTTATAATGCGTAAAAGAATATGATCCACTGCAGTAAACAAAATCAGAAAAATATATGATATTCTTCAGGATATATGCTAGTATGATAGTGTGTTGAAAACATAATACAACTAATTTGATACGATAGAAAAAAATCATGAAGATACCTCTAAAAATTTCTTTTAACGATTAAAAATCATATTAATTTACATGCAATCATTCTGATTTTTTGTCAGATTATTGTACAAGCTACATATTAGCATAATAGTGTTTTAATTTTCCAGTCCAATCAATAGATTTTTTGTAAATCGCTAACTGCTTCATATTTTGCAATAAATTACCTGCGTCGTGTCATCGCGCTTCTCTTTCATTTCTATGCAGTCCGACAGTGACCGCGCTTTAGCTGTTGTAAGCCTGTTAAATCTTACCTCATTCCTCCCGCACTTGACCAAGTACGAGGGTGTCTCCGGCAGCCGCAGTAGGATACAGAAGTGGATGAGAGGAATCGCGAGCAGGATCCAGAGCACTATGTTGAACGGCAGCAGGTCTCCCAGGACGAAGACTAGCAGGTTTCCAACGGTCTGGGAGGAAAAGAAAAGAATTTTTGAATTGTTAAGCATACAGGTCGAGTGTCGGCTATCTGGGAACCGGGGGGAACTGGGTGGTGCAGTCTACTTTACGAACGAAAGTAAAAGATAGAAAAAGTATAGTACAACTATTTTCTTAATGTCCTTCGGCAAACTTCGTGTTTCGTCAGTCGTCGGATTTCTATCAGTTGCCCTTGGACGCTCTCAATCGACTTAAAAGTATATTGAGTCTAGAACCCACTATGTCGCTAAAAGTCGCTATGGGTTATTTTCGGTTTTTTATGGAGTTTGAATCGTTATTTCAATACACACATGCTGTAAAAATAGCTAGGTGATAAATGCAACATTTAAAGAGTTACGAATACAAACACAATACATCGAAAGTTCTATATAAACACGCTAAATATGTATTAAAGTAAAAGTAAATTATTTGAATAATCTGGGTATTTTTTGAGAAAATCAGTTTTTTGGGTCTCCTGTTAAGTGTGTAAAAAAACATATAGCGATTATGGAAAGTGCACCAAAGATATACTTCCAAGTCGATTGAGACCGTACTGACGAAACACGAAGTTTTCCGAGGGACATTAAGAACATTGTTGTACTGTACCTATTTATTGGGTCTCGCACGGGAGGTTAATTCAAACACAAACTTAATATTATGACACAACCGAAAAATAACACAATCAAAACAACAGCCTACTATAATAAAAAAATAGGCAGTCACGGGGACTGCCGACAGAAGTGACAACTTAAAACTGGCATTAGCGCCATCTAGATTCTTTAGTACAGCACTACGGCGCGAATTCATAAGTTTATCCGCTACCAAAAATCGCTCAACGCACCTTAAGAAGTTTTCCCTTACAAAATTATCCTGCACTATTCAGTATGGCGCTGCAACATTTAATTTGCACAGAAATTTGTGATTATTTTCCAATGATTAAAGATGACAGAGAAACGTCTCATGTATCTGTCATTTCAATGGCACCATAACCTTTCAATTATACCCATGCACGCAAGATTTTCTTTAAAGTTTTTTGCGAACATCTTCGCATCATTAATTTAAACCATCTGTTTGAAAACTAATGACATACGTCATACGTCATCATCATCTGCCTAGCCTTTTCCCAACTATGTTGGGGTCAGCTTCCACTCTAACCGAATGTAACTGAATACCAGTATTTTACATGGAGCGACTGCCTATCTGACTTCTACAATCCAGTTCCTGGAAACACAATACCTCTTGGTAAGACTGGTTGTCAGACTTTCGAGCTTCTGACGACCTGTAACGACTGTCAAAGATCTACAAATGACAGCCGGGACCAATGGTTTAAAGTGCTTCCGAGACACGGAACGGCTCTTGGTATGTAAAGATGGTCACCGATCCACGGACCAATCGCGGCAAACGTAGCTTAACCTGATCGATAGACCCGTGCGGCTGTTATTACTTAGCCACAATCCGCTCCGTAAGTAAGAGTAAGAGTTTACATTATTCTTTCTTTCTTTCTTTCTTTACACGTCTTATTTCAAAAATTTATTAAGTATTTTACCTGCATACAATATGTAAAAAAATCCCTTTCCGATCCGCAAGGGGCACATAGGTACCTACTGCAATAAAATTACCAAAAAGTAATTCAAGAAAAAAATATTAATGAAAATAAAAAAGTTATTGCTATTTAAAATTCACATTTTAATACCAAAATTACCCGAACTCATGAAAAATTTGCAAAATTTCAACAGGGGTCATAAATTATGACTGTTAGACACCTGCTAAACGACGGCCGTCCGCGCATAAGAACCCGGTAAAATACCCCATTGAAAAACAAAAAATGAATTTTGTAAATTTTTTCAGAAAATTTCCACATTGAAATACTCTTAGTACGATATCCACCAACACCCTCACGGATCGCACAGGGCTTTTTTTACATGTTATATAGATAGAAAACTAAATGAATTTTGAAATCCATACTATAATATTAAAAGTTGAGAGGCACTAGTTATTAAAATTTCCAAAGGCACCAAAACATTTCATAACACCACATAACACAATATTTTTCTGAGAACCCATACTACGAACGCAATCTATTGGCAAAGTGTAGGTACCTAGAATTATTTAAATAACAATTTTCTTAACTAAAATCGTAGCAGCACTTTTTGTCGAACCCAAAAATCTATTTGCCCATTAGCATATATCAAACAGAATTCTACGGGGATTACCAAATTCGTAGTAAGTACTTACAAAACATCTTCCTCGAACTGAAAGAATAACAGGAAAAATGTACGTCTTTGTTTGAATAGGGGAACACCTGATTTATATCTGCATACCTAAGAAAACTGATAATTTACCGCATTTTCCGTTATCGTGCCTTACGAATTGCATTTTATATCACGAATTGCATTTGTTTTTGTAATTAGGGTAATTTATTATTGTGGTCTAGGGGGATACTACTCTATCATAATTATATCGATGACTAGCTAATGCGTTGCAATGTATTTTAAATTTTTTGGGTTTCTAATAAGATCACTCGTGTGTCTGTCTGGCCGTCTGTCACAGCCAATTTGCTCCGAATTTAATGGACTGATTAAGTTGTAATTTGGTACACATATGAATTTCTGTGACACAAACACGGACGTGTAACGTAAATAAATGAATTTTGAATATCCCCATGTTTAAAATTCATGTATTTACGTTACACGTCACATTTGGGGGGCAAATAAGAATATGAAAACGGTACCGTGTGATAATATCAAATAAAAGATTTACTGTGAGGATCTCAAAAATGTGTCTTTATATAATTTTAAAATAAATAGTTTAATAGTTATTTATGAAAATAGATGAAAATTGACCATTATCTCCGAAAATACTGAGCTAAAAATGTTGACAAATGAATAACCAACTTCCAAAAAAGGTACTACAAAATGAAAAATAACTTTAACTTTGGAAGTCAGTGTCTTTGGTTTTGAATTTTGGTTTTTTGCTACCTATAAAGTAATTTTTCACTTTGTACGTTGTTTGTTTTTTGTAAAAAGTTTTTATTTTTCACTTTTTAGTTGTGGTACCTACCACACACGAAATCGAATACCACTACCTGCTATGTAAATAACAGTGACAGGAAATCATCATAACATCCACATCGAATAAGTGGGTATGAGTGTGGTAGAGTATTGTATAATTGCATAACACACGTGTGAGCACTGTGACCATTACCTTCTACAAAACTACCATTAACTGGGTAAGTCTTTCATTGACTTGAATGAGCCCTGGCGGCTGAGAGTATGACATGCTCACTCAAATGTCTCGCTGGTGGTGGCGTGTGTGTTGGATCATTAAGTTCCCTTCAAAATGGTTGAGCTGAATGGTGCTGATCCATGTGTCATGTTCGTGAACGGGCGCCGTCAGTACTTAGGGACTGGTCATCTCTAAACTTCCATGGCTTATTTTAATGTATTTTAATTTTTGAATTTGTTTATTTTCTTTTCATTTCGGACGCTTTTAACGTGCAAGTCTTTCTATGTTGTTCTCACATGTATAATATAATTTAAACATGAATGATGTAACCAATATTTTGTAAGAATATTTTGATTTAAAAGAGTGTACGTGGAGTTTCTTGCCCGTTCTTCTCCATAGGAACCTACTACGCTTTGGAATGGGCAACTAGCTTCATCTTTCTGACTGACCGACCCCTTGACAATTCAAAAGTGCCTGTAATTGATTTATTTGAAATAAATGCTTTGAGTTTGAGTTTAAGTTTGGGAAAAATAAGTAATACAGAAAAAAATACGGTCAAAATCGACGGAGAAATCTATGGACAAACATGAAAAAGGTTACATAATTAATTTATCTTTGGAAAATGGTACATTCCCCGATAGTTTAAAATTTTCTGTTGTAAAACCCCTTCACAAAAAAGGACCTAGATCTGAGGCAAATAATTATAGAGCAATTACTCTGGTTCCTATATTTTCAAAAATATTTGCGAAAGTAATGAGCAAACGGCTTATAAATTTCTTAGAGAAACATGATGTATTAAGTAGCTAACAGAACGGTTTCATTAATCAAAAATCTACAACTTTGGCATGTTTGAAAACTAGCAAAAGTAATTATGGATGCTATCAATAAAGAAGAATATATGCGATATCTTGCCTTGTCTCGCAAGGTTGTCGACATGTGGGATGTGGACTCAGCGATCATTGTGCCGATAAAATTCAAAATTCAAAATATATTTCACATAAGCCTACAAGGGCACATATGAAACGTCAGAAGCTAGGTGCACGGTTCCAGTTGGTCGTTTCCTATGGAGAAGAACCGACAAGAAACTCCACGGTTATTCTTTTAAAAGTAAACGGTAAAAAAAACAAAAAACATACAGTGTTAAAAGCTTCGATCAACTATACAGGTATGAGAGGACAGTGTAGGCCCATCAACATGTACCAGGTACTTAGCAAAATATAAAATGGTCCACAGATCTACAGTCTGTTATGTCTACAACGTTCTCACATTCACAAAATTTAAAAGAAAATAATCTATATAAAAGATAAATAAAATAATAAAAATAAAAACCTATTTAAACCAAATAACAATGGTTGACACTCCAGCTGTAACAAATCATATTACAGATAGTCGTATCAGCCAATGGCTTTATTGCCAAGAGCCTCGATCAATACCTAAGAAGGCTCTCGTTGGACAGCTGGATCAAGAGCTTGATTCAGAAAGCGGTACTCCTGGTCACGGCTCGCATTGTCAGGAGGTTCCTCTCTCTGGAGCCCTGACCGCCGGTAGCTTGGACCCTGTTCCTGATACCGATGGGCTACAATTTTTTATATAGTTTTGTATTCTTTTGTTCTAATATTTAATAATATAATTTTTATGTATATAATGAAATAAAGGAAATAATAATATAAGGAGAAAAGATTAGATTTTTTGTATGTTTGTTTGTAATAAACTTAAAAAAATACTTAACCGATTTATAAAATTCTTTCACTTATAGAAGGCTACATTATCAGCGAGTAATATGGGCTATATCTTTTTTTTAAATTAGTGATCCCTACGACAAATTGCAATAATATAACCCAAGGTATCAAAAACTTGCCTATAAAAGTCATTATTTGGCGTGTGCTGCGAAAACTATTGATGATACATAAAATAATGTACTACATGTTTATAGTACTCATCATTACCCAGAAAAAAGTCCGCGAAGCTACACAGGGTGGTTTTTTGAGACGGGGGGGAGTACGGATTTGTAGCTACAAGAAAACAATCTAAGTTAAGGGGTCTATAACTGTTTGAGAAATTTAGATCGGCATTCACAGATTTTGAGAAGAGCTCGTGGCTAAGTGATAACAGCCGCACGGTTCGATCCATCAGGTTAAGCTACGCTTGCCGGGGTTGATCTGTGGATGGGTGACCATCTTAACATACCGAGACTCCTCCGTGCCTCGGAAAGCACGTTAAGCTGTTGGTCCTGTATGTCATTCGTGGATCTGTGACAGTCGTTACGGGTCGTCACGAGCCCGAAAGTCTGACAACCAGTCTTACCAAGGGAAATCGTACTACCCAGTTACTGGGTTGTGGAGATCAGATAGGTAGTCGCTCCATGTACAATACGGTATTCAGCTGCATCTAGTTAGACTGGCAGCCGACACCAACATAATTGGAAAACGGCTAGGCAAATTGAAATTGTATCACAGATTTTGAAAAAAATTACGGCCTGCAAGAAAATTGCAAATTTTCACAAAAACCCTTTTTTTGATGCCATTCGATCCCTATCTGTGAATGCAGCTCAAAATTTCTCAAAAAGTTAAGGAAAGTCTGCGCATTGTTGTCCGGGACAAAAAACATCTCAGTCTACTACCTGAATACGCATACATCGCGGTTGTCACTTTGACATCCGCGGGGATATCTTAAGAGCGTTTATTCTGAAAGTTGGCAACGTCGTAAATAGCTGTCAAATATTTACCTGTTTTGATTAATTTGGAAATAATACTGTATGGAAATAAGAAATGTGGCTAACTAAGTTACTAGAATATTGATTATGTTATGCAATTGTAACATTGAATTTGATGTTGTACCCGTTTTAGGCGTAAAAAAAGCATTTGGAAACTTTTCAAATGCTTTTTTTACGCCTGAAAATAAATATTCGGTGTTACAATATTAATTATTGCATATCATAATCAATATTCTAGTAACTTAGTTAGCCACATTTCTTATTTCCATACAGTATTATTTCCAAATTAATCAAAACAGGTAAATATTTGACAGCTATTTACGACGTTGCCAACTTTCAGAATAAACACTCTTAAGTTTAGTTTACATTGAATCTCAATGATTGTAGAGCGTAATCTCATTCAACTCGATAAGTATTACTCATTAACAGTTTGATTAGAACAGGCGTCCCACGAACCGACTCGCACGATTAATTAAATCAGTTCACATGGATCGCACTATTGAACTTGACTTGTAATTGAAGGCGCGAGCTCACGGCTAGAATATATTGGCGCCTAGCTTCGCGGCGGGAATTTAAACGCACGTCTGAATGAATTAAGCGCGGCTGAGTCAGCCCTTATTTATTTTATAAGTAGCGTTGGAATAGCAAGCAGTGCAGGTAATCCAGGGCAGGGCAGGGCAGTGGCCCGGACTTACGAGCTGTAGCTCGTGGGTTTGGACGTCAAACCCAGGCAGGCGCTTTACTAAGTGTAAATAAATTCATCACCACTGCTCTCAAAACGGTGAAGGAAAACATCGTGAGGAAACCGGAATGTCCTAGAACTAAACATTCAAAAACATGTGTCATCTACCAACCCACACTGGGCCCGCGTGGTGGATTACTGCCCACTCCCTCTCGAAGAGAGGAGGCATGTGTCCCAGCAGTGGGAGGATTATAGGCTGATTATGACGTTATGCTGTTGGAAAGAGTAGTAACCTATGAGTTGAGAGCCGAGATTACCGCAAAGCCCTACCAATTTGTGAGTATAAATTTTGAATAAGCGTGGTTTTAGATCAAATTTCTTCTCCCGCTCTGGGTGCGGGAGGGCGTTTCAGACTCTTACTGACTAAAACCCACCCGTGTTCCTTCAGTTGCCTGTGTGTTGCCAGAGGCTACGGTATCCCATTCGGAATTTTGGTTCATTACTCCCTAAGTACCAATAATGCCTAGAGCAAGATAAAAAATAATTAATGATCTTCAAACTAAGAACAAATGGGATTGTTTCTATTATATTTTCGGTTGCAAATATATTCAGCATCGTTCATCATAGAGCTAAAATTAATGATTTGAATATTATTCGAAAATAGCCCATTTTTAGCTCCATCTTTCCTGGGACTAACGAAAGGCGCGTTTGGCGATGCACGATGCCTCGTGTAGCCATAGTAAATAGAAAGGGCGTTCTTGACGATGCCTCGTGTAGCTTTAGTAAATAGAAAGGGCGTTCTTGACGACGCCTCGTGTAGCCTTAGTAAATAGAAAGGGCGTTCTTGACGACGCCTCGTGTAGCCTTAGTAAATAGAAAAGGCGTTCTTGACGATGCCTCGTGCAGCTTAAGTAGGTAGAAAGGTAGGAAGAATAAGTAGTATAATTACTAACCTGTGAAAATATAACGAAGGTGCCAGTCATGCCTCGGATGCTGTCTTCACTGATCTCCTTGACGTAAAGTGGACAGACCACGAAGCCTCCTCCCGAGCCGAACCCAATGAGAGCGCGGGCGCCGATCAGCGCGATCGGGTGCGCGCACATCAGCTTTACTGCCCAGCCGAGCTGTGGATAGAAGCTTGTTTTAAAATTCAAGGAACATGAGGAGGAGGAGGAGGAGGAGAATATCTTTGGTGTTGTAGGTACAAGATATCTGCCTAGGATTTTCCCAACTATGTTGGGATCGGCTTCCAGGCTAACCGGATGCAGCTTAATACCAGTAATTTTACATGGAGCAACTGCCTATCTGACTTCCACAACCCACTGGGAAGTAAGTACCCCTTGGTAAGACTGGTTGTCAGACTTTCGGACCTCAGACGACCCGTAACGACTGTTAACGATCCACGAATGACAGCCGGGACCAACGGCTTAACGTGCTTTCCGAGGCACAGATGAGTCTCGGTATATAAAGATGGTTACCCATCCACAGACCTACCCCGGCAAGCATAGCTTAACCTGATGGATATACCCATGCGGCTGTTATTACTTAGCCACGAGCTCCTATTCCATCGTGCAGTAAAAAATAAAATTGCAAAACAATCAAGTAAACCAACGAACTTAATAATAACAACTTATTGTCGTTCGCGCGGTAAACTCTAATTGCGCGATGCAGGATTTGTGTGACGTCGGGTCTTTCTGACGTCATACAAAATCCTGACGTCACAAGTCCTGTATGCGTAGTTCACATGCGATGTAAATGCCGCCACATATTCACCGAAAATAACACAAATATACTTACAGAAATAGGTAAAGAAGCGAATAATAACGCATTCTTCCTCCCAAACTTATCAGCGGCGACCCCATACACGAAGACAGCAATAGGTGCGAAGATAAACATGATGGAAGCCATCCAGGACACGTCCTCTTCAGACAGGGGGGAGTTCGAGGGGGAAGAGTCCCCCATGAGCAGCGCCTTGTTGGGGGATATCCAGCCCATGGCTGTTCCGTACGCCAGGATCGGCATACATACTGGAATGGGAGAAAATTGTGTTAGATAAAGGCAATTTTATAAACGAGTAGCGACCTGCCCCTGCTTCGCTCGGTATTTACGACTTCACAAAACATATAAAGAATAATGACAGGTTTTGTACAAAAAAATTAAGATGTTTCGAGAAGTTGGAATTCTAATTTTAAAATTCTTTGGTGCCTAAAGACTATCTTCAGGCATTTACAATATTTTCATACCTACTTTTTATACTTGCCACTTTGTTTTTAAGCTATTGCATAGATTTTATCGGAGACTCTGAGCGCGGCGACCGAATGTAGAAATTCCGTAACGAAAAAAAAACCTGACGCGAAAGTTTGTGAGGATGGATGGATGGATGTTTGTTACTCTTTCACGCAAAAACTACCGAACGGATTTTAATGAAACTTTACAGTAATGTGGCTTATATATCAGAATAACACATAGGCTACAATTTATAAAGATTTTATGTGATTTAGCCATAATATAACGATAAGTATCCAGTAAGTCGGAAAAAATCCTGCCCTCTGAGATCTATCTTTGCGTGCGCTGCCTAAACCGCTGGAGTTACATGAAAAGAATGTATTGTGGGGTTGTTTGTCTTAAAGAGTTCTAAATAAAAGTCCGCGACAGCATATATCTACCTTTTATGTGGAAGCCATTATAGCCAAAATAGTGAGCTATAAATACATTTAAATTGAATACTTTTTTTAAGTTGCATATTTTAGAGTATTTAGTTAATTCGTATCAAAATAAATACCTTCATCGCTTTCGGTATTTAATGTAGATAAAATTTGTCTTTTACACTAAGTAATTTGGACTAATATTTTAAAAGTTAGAACGATAAGAATGACCTGCGATGAGTCGACGGCGGGCGCGCAGAACGAGGGTGGAGGGGCGGGATAGGCAATGACGCGCGATCGCCGAGTGCGCGACCCGAACGCGGGCAGACGCGTGAGGGCAGACGTCATTGACGGTTGTGTAAATTCTGCGATTTAGGGGGGGGGTATAGGGGTATTTTTTTAAAAAAATATTTTAAATCAACAATATTATCTTCTTATTTTTGAATATATGCTATGCAATAGCTTTACCGCGGCAGTCCTCGAGTGCCACACGTATTTTTTTTATAAACACAAAATGGCCGATGAGATGAAACGAAAAACTTATATTTTAGTTTCAAAATATTTTAATTAGGTACGCGGTGTTTGAAAAATATGATAAGTATATCAATCTATTCCTGTGGTAATGTGAAAATATTGTGTACCCTCTAAAAAATTAACTCTTATTTTTGTACAAATTTCTTCAAAATGCTTTCTTTGTTTTATATAAGTTTCATATTAATTATTAATAACTAATATTAAAAAGAGAAAAGATTTGATATTTTGTGAATGTTTATTTGTTACGCTTTCACTCTAAAACGGTTGTACGGATTTGGATGAAATTTGGCCCATAAGTAGACCATGACCTGAGTTAGGACACAGGGTACTTTTAATCCCGATATTCCTACGGGATCAAGACTTATGCGGGTGAAAAGCGGGACGCAGCTAGTGCTAGCTATTATACTCAAATCTTCCGGAATCAATTCTCTAAATAATTGTGAAAACCACATCAAAATCCGTTGCGTAGTTCAGAAGAATAATAAAAAGACGAACGATCACACAGACAGTCACGAAAAACGACCTTAATTTATAACATGTAGATATCGATGTTAGGCTCGTACATACGAGGTATCGAACTTCGTAAGGCTAGAATCGCCAGTCGATTGATCAATCAACTATGCTTGTATAAATGAGTGTGATCACACTCATTTATAAAAGCATAGTTTCCACATTCAACCACGTTGACATTGTATACTTACAATATTCTATATTTTTAATTAAATTTGATTTGTTACAGCTGTAGTGGCAACCATTGTCATTTGGTTTAAATAGGTTTCTATTTTTATTATATCATTTATCTTTTATATAGATTATTTTATTTTAAATTTTGTGAATGAGAGAACGTTGTAGACATAACAGACTGTAGATCTGTGGATCATTTAATATTTTGCTAAGTACCTGGTACTTGTTGATGGGCCTACACTGTCCTCTCATACCTTTTAACACTGTAATTTGGGAACATTGTAAAAACCATTTACTTTTAAAAGAGTAACCGTGGAGTTTCTTGCCGGCTCTTCTCCATAGGAAACGACCAATTGGAACCGTACACCTAGCTTCTGACGTTTCATAAGTGTCCTTGTATGTTTATGTGAAATAAAATATTTTGAATTTTGAACCGTTTCGATATCCTCGCTTCCGATCGAGAAACTCTCTTATTGTAATTGTGCCGTTATAGTTAGCATGGCGTTTATAGGCACTTATAACTAGAAAGGTGTAAAAGCCAATTATTTTTAAAAGAGTAACCGTGGAGTTTCTTGCCGGCTCTTCTAAGGAAACGACCAATTGGAACCGTGCACCTAGCTTCTGACGTTTCATAAGGGCCCATGTAGGGTTATGTGATTTTTTAATTTTTTATTTTAGTTCATGGCTAAATGAGTATATAGGAAGTCTGAAAGTGACACATGGGTACTGTAAAGTTGTGCGGAAATAGGTTGTCATGGAACAGTCGATCGATTCTGTAAAAATATCAACGTGAAACTTAGGTGAAGTGAGCGTGAAGTGAGCTGTCACTGTCACAAATCGACCGTCAGGATGCTAGGGATTAACACTATTGACAGCTCACTTCACCTAAGTTTCACGGTGATATTTTTACAGAATCAACCGGCAGGTATGTAATACGGAGGTATAAGGGAGTTGTCGTCAGGAAAGTTTTGATTATGAATGTGGATTAATATAATTTCACTTGTTACTGAGGCATATTAACTTTCATAATAATTACTTAGGTATCACCAAACTAGTAGCCTTTCTCGAAAACCATTATCAAAATATTGTTCTACACATTTATGTTCGCATAGCTCGCTATAATATGTACGGAACAGCTGATTTTTTTTCGCGATTTCAGGGATAGCCCCATAGTGAAAGTTGTTCATACTGATGGGTACAATGACCCCTTAAGGGGATGCAAACAAATTTAATTTCACACTGTATGTAAAAAAAAAAACTCTGATAAATTAAACTTGAGGAATTTTTTATTCAAGCAAATTTTATTTACGAAAATCTACTATTCTGGAATACAAAAATTTATTATAATAGAATGCATATCCGGTATGGGTCGCAAATCCTTCCATATCCTGAGGGCACGTCTTCCCTAACATTACCGCGCCACCTGGTCTACTCCTTGATATGCAATGGCCTCTGTAGAACCATAAAACATGAGGCTCCAGGGGCTAATGCAAATCTTGGGGTTCATTCATTTTATCGAGTCTGGTTAAACCACGCTGGGATCTGTGCATTTCATTGATTCATTCATTAATAAAATCTACTATTCTGTAGGCAAAGTAATCATCAAACGGTCGTAACAAAATAACTGTGTGTAGGTAATGTAATCTTGCCGTCCGTTGAACTCGATAAAAAGGCTGACGAGGCAAACTAAAAATAGGTACCTTGAGTAAATATAGTAAGCCTTACATGGGACTAAACAGCTTAGCAGGTATGCGTCCCTGGTACCTCGAGCCACGATTAAGGTATTTTTAGATGTAACAGAACTTGGCTATGACTCATGTCTTTGATTCGTAACGTGTCTATGAAATGAGGAGGGAAATTCGATATTCGAATTAATGTTCATTTGTTTTTCTAACGTTAATTTGAGTGTTTGATTTTATTAATTATCGCTGACCCGACAGACGTTGTCCTGTCCTAATAATTCGTACAAAATTCCAATGCATTTTCAGTATTGGAAGTACTATGTCCCCTGCCTGATCAATGTTATTTAATACACGGATAAAATGGCAGGGGGTGACTTGCACACTCAATAATGGGCCCCTGAAAACTGTCGCTAACACATAGTGACGTAGCGACAAGGGGGCAACATGTGCCTGAGGTGCTTGAGGAGTGGAGAGGTATTCCACGGCTTTCAGAACAATTCCAGAGCCCGGTAAATAGTCAAGATCCCTACGAGCACTTACTGGAATACTTCCTTCCTTATTATTGTTATTATTTACAACCAACACCCAGAATATTTGCCTGAATTAAGAGGCTTACAACAGCTAAAGCGCGGTCACTGTCGGACTGCATAGAAAAGAGAGAGAAGCTCGATGACACGACGCAGGTAATTTATTGCAAAATATGAAGCAGTTATCTATTTATAAAAAATCTATTGATTGGATTAAAATATTAAAAACACCATTATGGTATCTTGTTTGTAGAATAAACGGAATCGACAAAACATCAGAATGATTACCATGTATATTAATATGATCTTTAATCGTTAAAGGCTCGTGCAGATCAGCGCGACGCGACGGCGCTACGCGACTCGAACAATACAATTTCTAAAAAAACTTCACGGTATAACAATAACCGGTGTCACGTCGCGCTAGTCTGCACGAAGCTCAAAGGAATTTTTTAGAGGTATCTTCGTGATTTTTTTCTATCGTATCAAATGAGTTGTATTATGTTTTCAACACACTATCTTACTAGCATATATCCTGAAGAATATAATATATTTTTCTGATTTTGTTTACTGCAGTAGATCATTTACCTTTAGGCATTATGAAACTTGCGTTTAGGCACGTTTAGGTCCTGTTATCCTCATAAATTAATGAGTTATAATTATATTATGTTGTGTCCCTTTTTGTCTGTGCTAAATAAATGTATTTTCTTTCTTACTTCAGTTAATACAATGTAGTGACTAGTGTGAGTGAGCACTTCATTATTAATTACTGGCATAATAATACATAAAACAGATGGTCCAATTGTTTAATTTACAATACAATTGCTATGAGAAAAATATTCCACTGTACTCCACGATGACCAAGCCTTGCTTGATCTTACAGCATGGATTTTATAACACTGTAATCAACTTTTCATAATAATACAGAAGATTTAAAAAAAAAACTGCAAATACATCGTAAGTATAAATACCAATTTTACTGTGCTTTTGTGCTCCGCCCGCGTAAAAATTTATAAAAATGTAAGTGTAATATTGAATGAATAAATAAATAATAATTTAAAAAACAGAAAACCATTGAGTTGCAATTTTTTTCTAAATTCGTGCTGAATAGTGATTATCTGATCGTTTTTTTTAAATGCATGCTGAAAAAATGTTTTAGCCGATTTTTTTTTAAAGAGGAACGTGAATGTATTATTTGCTGGCTTTTTTTTCTTAAATTATGGTCGAAAAAAATAATATTCTTAATTTCTTTTCGTCATCAATTTCAGGGTTCAGTTTAGAAAATTAACTTGTTTCATCTTTATTTTCACCAACTTTTAAGAAGATTAGATTCTCAATTCAACGAGTACGTTTGTTTATTCTTCTATCTCATTAATGTGTCACTATCATCATCATCATCATTTCAGCCAAAAGCCGTCCACTGCTGAACTAACATCCCAGGTGCTTAATTACGGATTATTAGGTAATGTTTATTTTGTAATCAATTTAATGTTTCATTAAATTTTATTTCATTTTAATCACCAAAAACAGAAGTTCATTTTTTGTAAATCGGTAAATCTTTTTTTATTTCTTTTATAAAAACCATTTTATTTAAAGTTTGATTTTTATTTAATTTCCTAATAGTAGAGTATAAAATACTGCGCATTTTGTTAGAAGTATGTTAAAAGATTTTTCAAATAGTTTCTTTTCAATACATGAATAACTAAAATATCCCTAGATTGTGTTGATGTGTGTTTTTGACGCCTATAAAACATCGTAGATAAGAATGTCGGGAGCGTCCACGTGGTGATAAATAATTTGGCACAAGTAGGTACTGCCGTATCAAACAATGATGTTTGAAACTGAATGTAAAACCTAGCTTTTATTTTGTAACTAGCTGCCCGTCCCGGCTTCGCACGGGTAGCACTATGTACTTATCTACGGCGCACTTACCTACCTACCCTACCCTACCTACCCTACCCTACCTACCCTACCTACCCTACCCTACCTACCCTACCTTACCTGCCCTACCTGCCCTACCCTACCTACCTTACCTTACCTACCCTACCTGCCCTACCCTACCTATCCTACCTACTCTATTTTTTTCTTTCCATGTATTGACAAAAATGTTTTAAGAAAAATTAAAAGGTCATTTTTTATTTTATTTGACTGAAATATTTAATAATATAATATACATAATATATATGTATATTTTTTAAATATATTTTATAATATTAAGTGGCCACTTTGCTCAGTTAATACTATAATGAAGCAACTTTTGAAAAAAATATCGTCTACTATCGCCCCCTAATTTTATCATGACAATTATGTACTTCATTAAGGTTTTTCTTCTGGAATTATGTGCTTAAAAATGTTATTGTTTTGTCTATGAGATCGTTAAAGCATTTAATTTGATATGGGACACGGTACAGTTTTTTTTTTTTTTTTTAATTTTCTTATTTGCCCACCAAAAAGTGACCCCCGTATTCAACATTCATTTATTTACGATACACGTCCGTGTTTGGGTCACAGAAATACATAATAATGTGTTCCAAATTTCAACTTAATCGATCTATTAGATTCGCAGCAAATTGGCTGAGACAACGGACAGACAGACAGATATACGAGTGATCCTATAAGGGTTACGTTATTTTTTTCAGAACAGAACAGAACATAAGTTTTTATTTAAAACTATCTGCTGGCCAAGCGCAACACTTTATACTCATAGCTATAGATATACTGTTAACAGCGGCACGTCGGTGACGCGAACCCATATAAGGTTTGCCCCTACCAAAAATCGCTCAACGCTCCTAAAGAACTTTTGATTTTAAAATATGCCACATCCATTTTTTATGATTCTCATTGGGGAATCACGTGCGTAAACAAACAGTTCTAAAAATATAATCAGGAAATAAACAGAACTCGTAACGTCTGAAATTGACAATTTGCGTAGCGATATCTGCGCGGGCGAAGCCACGGGCAAAAATTAGTGTATCATAAAGACACAGGATGTTATGTTTTCGGAATATCACATTCGAAACCCGCCCTATGCAAACGAATTGTTAAGAAATCTATAGAAGGGATTTTTTTTTTTAAACCCTCCTTCTGCGGGTCAGACTTCCACACGAAGGGTTCCGTACCACAGTATAATATTTACGCCAGTAGCACACTTCCACCATGAAACCGTAGCATCGAAACCGCTGTAGTTCAATTCAACTGGCTCGCGTCATGTTCCGCTATTCGAATTTCGCGTAGCGAGCCAGTTGAGTTGAACTACTGCGGTTTCGCGGCGGAGGTGTGCTACGGGGGTGAAGGTCTCTTCAGATGTCAGCGTTATCGCTGTCGCGCTCGGTAGCGAATTAGCGATACTGGTCCGCCTTCGGGTTAGTCACTTTGGATCAGTATCGCTAGCGGGCGTGACAGCGATTTCACTTTTATCTCAATAGGCCTTAGCAAAAAACGCCGAAAAAAACACGTTTATTGTATGGGTAAAATTAAAAGGTTAATAATATTAACCTTTTAATTAAGCCTACCCTATTAGCCCTATTAGCCTAGCCTATTTACCTTTTTATTATTATTTTTTTACCTTTTAATTTTTTAAGGGGGATTTTTAAATAGCGTTTTTGTTCGTATTTATTGTTATAGCGGCAATAGAAATACACAACAGTGAAAATTTCAACTGTCTACCTATTATTACGGTTCATGAGATACAGCCCGCTGACAGACAGGTGAAACAGCGAAGGCCTAGTAAAAGGGTTCCGTTTGGCACCCTTCGGGTACGGAACCCTAAAAATTAAATTTCCTTTGAGCGAAACTTGCTCTAAAATTTAAATATTTAAGGCACTTTACAGCGTATTTTCAATTCTTTTTTTGTCTCGAAAATGGCCACAATTACCACTAAGTTTATATTAGTAAAGAGTTTAACGGTTTATGTACACACATACTATTTTTTTTTATTAATATTCGGCATATCACCTAGAACCAAAACAATTTAAGACTGTGACATCCACCAACCCTCTGACTCTCACTGGGCCCGCGTGATGGATTATGACCCTCTCTCTCCCTCTCACAGATAAAGGACACAAGTGTCCCAACAGTGGGAACATTATAGGCTGAATGTGCTACGTTATGTTAAGCTCCTATTCAGAATATAAGTTTTTTTTTTTGTTTCTGTGCCCGTTTACTGAAAACAATATTAGGCATCTACAATTCTGCCTACACCATTATTGAAAAACAAGCGTGATGAACGGTTTTAAAATAAACACTCAAATCTATCTAGAAGCCTTCAATCTTAAAATAAATATTTTTTGCGTCATATTATTCAAATAAGATAATAAAAAGTGTCATCAAGTTGTTAAGAAAATGATTGCAATAATTACTTACCAACAATAGACATTAAAATCTGATTGTGTTTGCTCCCAGCTTTTTTTTCTTTCGCAGAACTAACTTTATACACTTTGTTCACCATTTTTATTATTAAAAAAAAAAAACAATCACCACAATAAAAAAATATCTCACGAAAATCCTTTTAAACCAAAAAAAAAACTGAAAAATTGTTCGTTATCAAAAACAGTCAATAATTTAAAAAAAAAATACTTTTTGAAATTTTTCGAATACTATTCATAAGACAATTATAGGTTGCAAATTTCGAAATTTAAATCGTTATATTTTCAACCGCGGCGTGCGTTTGGCGTGGTTGCGTGACCACGATGTATGCGTTCGCGCACTGTCCGTAGTGTCCGTGCTATCATTATCCCTTGCTTTTATATCGTTATCGTTAGCGTTATGAGATGAGGGTGAAGATCGTGCATATCCGGAGTAAACAGAACTTATTACAGTTCTCATCGTTTTTTTCCTTAAAATGTAGGTATAATTCTGATAAGATGTCAGAATTCTGAAAAGTCCCAAATTTTTATGACAACTTAAATGAAAAAAAAATCCCCTTTGTACTCAAATATTGCAGATAGAACGAATATATAATGTAAAAAAAAAATACTGCTATGGCAATTATAGCCCAACATTTAAAGCGCACACTGGTCGTGAGTTCGAAGTTCGAATATGTTTTGTTTCTGTCGATAGAGAAAAAACGTCGTTATTAATCTAGAAATAGTTCGGTATGAACAAAAATAGCAGGAACAATGAAACCATCCTGTGTATAAAATAACAATGTTTTATTTTCTTGTTGTTTCACCAATAAAAACGAAAAGTAACTGTTTATTTCAGTACACTTTAGCTATTTAATTATTTATTTAATTATGGCACTCCAACGACTTATTCACTAATACATTTCTAAATTATTTTTTTTATCTAGAAAAGGTAAAAAAAATAATTAAGAAATGTATTAGTGACAAATTCACTCTAGATTTTAAGTATAAACTTAAAATCTAGAGTGAATTTGTCACTTCCAGGTGTGCATAGCACTTATAAATATTCCAATTTTTATAATATTACATAGCGTATACATAAAGGCTAAAACAAAACTACATGAAAACAAAATTTAATATTTAAAAGAAAGAAAATAAATAACTAAATCTATTTTGTTGCCTTAAAGAATAACACAGTCAATGACGAATATTAAATATGTAAGTAGTAATATAAATAAATATATAAAAAAAAACACTTTTGAAAGTTTGTATGTTTGTTACACACTCACGCAAAAACGGCTGAACGGATTTGGATAAAATTTGGCGCGCAGGTAGACCATGACCTCGGTTAGGACATAGGATAATTTTTGCCGAAATCCAAGCAGGCGAAGCCGCAGGCAAAAGCTAGTTCTGACTAAAACATGTCGGCTAGACATTTACGCAACGGGTCGCAGTATCGATTCCCGCTCAAAGCAAATATTTGCGTAGCCTAGGTAAGTACAGAATAGTTCCGGGTCTGAGTGTTTCTGCATGTTAGATTGTTCTGCAAACAAGACATACCTACGTGTGTTTAAAAAATCTATAGGGTCTATAGATTTTTTAAACAGCTATTTTTTGCATGATTTTCTTGTTATTAAAATTTGTATACGTATCAAGTCAGCTGCCTGGCCCAGATTTCAAGAGAACACCCGATTCTCTGCATACCGTATCCAGTCTGTCCTAGCCGCCTTTTGAAGATCGACTGTCCATCTGAGAGCAGTGGTAACCCGGTGGTTTCGGCCCCGTTTTATGAGTTGTAAGGTCGTAGTTTAGAACCCAAGCAGGCACTTCGTATACAACCAAAAATTCGAAATTTGTGACATCCACCAAACCACATAGGGCCCGCGTGGTGAATTACGGCCCACTACCTCTCACAGAGAGGAGGTCTGTGTCGCAACGCTGGGAACATTACCTATAGACCATTTCAGACACTAATCCACATGGTCCTCATATGACTTCACCAAGATTATGTCTGGACTTATAAAAGAGACTACGACCTCTGAGTTTGTTTCGGCCTTTCTTCTCAGAGTAGTCAGATAGGAAACACCGACCCCATCTAGCTTATTTTTAATATTTTTTTTATATGACGTGTAAAAGTGATTCCGATATCCTATTTACAGAATAAACAATTTCATTTCATTTCATTTCATTTCATTTCATTTCATATAGGCTGGAATCATTACGCGGTCTTCAGTCGAGGACTCATCTGCTTAAACTGTCAGGCTATCAGTTCTTCCACAAACAGTTTTTCTGGGTAGTTGTAGTTTTTTTTTTCCTGCTACACACGAGGTCCTGGGTTCGATTCCCGGGTCAGGCAAAGTGTTATTGGGTTTTCCTGTCTGGAATTTCCCAGTAGCAGCCCGGAGTCTGGATTTGTGCCCGGTTGATGGCAATAGGCTCGCCCCTTATATATGGGACTTAAACGTAACTGGGTGTACTTTAGGTATACCTCTGCCCAACTCTCCGGCGAGTGCAGGCGTGATGCCATGTTATGTAAAAAATGTTACAGATGTCATATGTATATGAGTTACCACGAGCCCTTGCTTTGAACTTGACCGATTATTTACATTATTGGCTCAATTGATTGTTATTATTTTGACCTGTTAGAGGCTTGTCTATATGTTTTCCGCGCAAATAAATCAATCATCGAGGTTAGGCTATATTTCCGTGGACAATACTTGAATGACGCAGTGGCAAAAATATTTATATAAGTAGGTACTTAATACGTAGTTGCATAAACGAGGACTTTAAAAAAAAAAATCCTCCTTATTTTAATACAATTTGTTCCCTGAAATATCAAAATCGAAAAAAAATATGTGTATCCGCAGTCAGGCAATTCTGGTACATATGTAAAAAATATAACGCAAAGGCACATCTATAGCGTTACAAACGCTTTTTTTGGCGCGTGGCCAAAATCGGAACTAATGCCGCGCCGCCATCTTGTTTTTAGGCAACAATTACAATTAAATGAAAGAAAATTATAAAATCATTATTAAAAGTACACTTGTAAAGAAGCATATTACAAATTAGGGGATTATATCCAAGATAAGAATGGTTGGAAACATGCTGGTCCTGCTCCATAGGACAAACTAGAGTGTAGACAAAATCAAACAATCGTTATCAGTGTATGTAATTAAACAAAGACTTGCTCTTGGGGTCAGGGTCAGTATAGGTCACGTAAGTGATAAGGGAACGTGGTTCAGGGGAATCCTTTCTACTGTAATCTACCTAGTTTTCTTACTATGTTCTTGGATCTTGCAGTGGGCATGATTCCAAATAATGTTAACTCCGAAAAGGAGATTATATAGTCATTTCCAAAAGTATCTGCTAGAAGTGTAAACAAACCCTGTTCAGGTTGAATTCTCACGCAGTCACTCAGTAAAGGGAATTAGTAACACATTCGCCTGTATTTAGAAGGTTTCCAGTTTATATCTCACCACTTTTCCCATCATTCAGACAATAATTTTGAATATAATATATAATTTTAATTGATAAATCATCACCGAAAATGGAGGCTATAAGATTAACCTCAATTATTGTCAAATGAAAAATTGTATTAACGTAATTTTAAATTAGAACACCGAGTAAAGTATTCAAATAATCAAATCAAAGCACTCTATTTGTAAGTGGCACTACAAATTGGCGTCCACAGGTACGTTTTCTTATCCATTTGTTTACATTTTCATAAGATACTTTTGGAACAGACCGTAGATCTATCACAACGTATCGAAGTATTGTCAAAAATGGAGCAAGCCGTGCTAGTTCAGGTACAGTCGACCGCACGTCAATGGTAACAAAACCAGTATAAGCTGGCTTCGTTCTTTGGAAACTCCCTAGTACTTACGCTAGGCTAGCTTAAAGTCAAAGTGTCTGCTGCCCGTGGTTTCGCCCGCGTGGACACTAATTATTTTTCTTTTTCTATAATAAAAGTAACCTAAGTTACTCCTTATAACATCAGCTATCTACCAGTGAAAGTCCCTTCAAAATCGGTACAACCGTTTCGGAGATTAGCCGGAACAAACAGACAGAAACAAATTGTATTTTTGTTGTTCGTTTTTGTAAAAAGTACAGTAAGTATACATTACATGCATTAAATAAAAAGCTGTTATTTTGATATTAAAAACAGAAACTTAAATTTTATTTATTTGTTTAGATTATATTTATAGATTTGTTCGTACATTTTATACCAATAATTTGTTCATACACTTATCCATCATAGTTTTTGGCCACGGTATTTTCCAAGCGACTTTAAATCATAATAATTATTACTAAGAAGAAGAACTTAGAAGTCAATGCAAATACAAGATCCTCAGGTCTATTCTGTATAAATCTAACCGTGAAAACTTAGGTGAACTGAGCGTGAAGTGAGCTGTCATTCCACCTAATGCTAGAGATTGGCACTATTGACAGCTCACTTCACCTATGTTTTCACGGTGAGATTTTTATTTACAGAATACGTCGGCTGTTTTCTCTTAGAGCGCAAATTCTAAAAGTTGGCACAGTCGCAAATAGCTGTCAAATCTGTTTTGATTAATTTGGCAATATTACTGTATGGAAATTTGAAATGTGGCTTACTAGTGAACTAAAATATTGATTATGAAATGCAATAATTAATATCGTAGCACCGAATATTTCGTTTTAGATGTAAAAAAAGTATTTGGAAACTTTCCAAATGCCTTTTTTACACCTAAAACGGTTGCAAAAATTCCGCGTTATAATTGCAATTCATTATTAATAATCTAGTTCGCTAGTTAGCCACATTTCTTATTTCCATACAGTAATATTGCCAAATTAATAGCAGCGAAATATTTGACATCTATTTGCGACGTTGCCCACTTTCAGAATAAACGCTTTTAATTCTTTAACAAAAGACTGCAGTACGAGTATCGTAACAAAGACTCAAAGATGTTAAGTAAGGTGGTAGACCTAAGGAAAACGACTGTGATTGGGGGGATTCCTGTGCGATGAACGTATTCCGAACACGACTCTATGTTAATCGAATGTGTGTGTGTCCAATGCGAGACGCTACAACGCGATGTGAATGAGTCAATTTGGTATTGAAGAAGATTCAGATAGTATAATAATTTTATCTATTATTACATAATTATTAAAACAAAGTAGGTTTTCACGCGTTATTCTTCGAAACTACAAAATGGATTTTGATGCTGTTTGCACCATCATTTAGACATACTTTTCCGGAAAGTGTGATAACTTTTTACTTTTACTTTTTATGATAACACTTTTTATAATAATACTTTTAATAATAACACTTTTTATAATAATACTTATTATGATAACACTTTTTATTATAACACTTTTTATAATAACACTTTTTCATGTGTTTCTAGATTGTAACAATAATTAATTAAGTATGTAATACGCATTTTCATATGGCAATACCACCCGAGGACACCACGAGACTGGCTCGTTCTAGTGTGGAGTTCATAAGCAAAGTACTTCCTTTGCGTCTTATTTCATTATAGAATGTCAATATTAAACGATGTAAATAATAAAAAAATCTCTATGTTTCCAAGTTGTTAAAACCGAACAAAGTAGCCCTACTTTGTTCGGTTTATTTATGAACCAGCAATCTGCCCAGATTGCTGGTTCATAAATAAACTAGAATCAAATAAAAAGTTATAAAAATACATAAAAAAGTATCGCATCGCGTAGCGTCGCATCTCACCATAACGCTCTGCTTGCCCACCTAGGATAATGGCTAAGGCTACGGACAAACGAGCCACCGGCCACAGCCACCGGTAGCCCAGCGACAAGCAGTTCACATAGTTTTTCATACTGTTTTAGGGTTCCCGTACCCGTACCCGAAGGCCAAACGGAACCCTATTACTAAGCTTCGGCTATCCGTCTGTCTGTCTGTCTGTCAGCGAGCGTCTCATGAACCGTAATAGGTAGACAGTTGAAAATTTCACAGATTATGCATTTCTGTTGCCGCTATAACAACATTTTTTTTTATTTCGTATCTTCAATAATGATGAAATCGGGGGCCCTAAAAGATGTCAGTTTGTATGAGCTCTATCTTAACACCTAAACAAGTTAGGAATTTGAAACTTCAGTACATATATCATGTAACATATATTATGCAGGGTGTCAGGGACATCGACGCGAAAACTGATATTTTTAAAAAATCTGCTGTTCCATACATTTTGACCGTGTAGGTATTGCACTTTTCTCTGTTTTATTTATAGATTCGTCGCACACGTGAGGCCGGTGGGGGCCACCCGGTACAACAGTACTCAACACCGCAGCAAGAGGCGACAGCCACCGGTAGCTGGGTCCGGTGGCTCGTGTGCTAACTGTCCCAGCGATGCGAAGTGATTTCTATTGTTCCATAATTTGAAATATGTTTGGTAATTTGACGTCTGAGAACCATTGTTTTTTTGTAGCTACGGTTTTTATCATATTAAATTCGTCAACATAACGATTTGGTTGTTACTGAAATTATTTGTGGTACAAGTGACTCTTATTATTGTTCTAGAGCGGATTACAAAAAACACATTCGTCAAAACTTTCCGTAAATTACATAGCATCACACTGTATTCCCCGAAGGGTAAGGCAGAGTTGTACCTACAGTACACCCACAGTTCGCCAGTTATGTTTAAGTCTCATGTAATAGTGGGCGAGCCTATTGCCATCAACCGGGCACAAATCCAGACTCCGAGCTGCTACTGAAATACGAATGAAAAGACCCAATATCATTGGCCCGACCTGGATATCGAACCCGGGACACCACGTTCGAAATTCATGCTTTAGACCACTAAACCCACGAGGCAGTCGATTATATTGTCGATAACGCGATTTCATCACAAGTATTGTAATTATCTATCAGATTGCAGCGTAGGTCGGCGGCGATCTTACTAAGGTGACTGGTCCTACCAAGGCCAGTACCCTAATTGAGTAATATACGATCAATCAGAATTTGAATCGTTTTGAAACAGATTGCTAATCCATTGCTTCAAAAGTTCGAAAAAAACATCTGCTCAACAACGTAAATAACGCAATGAATGTTGTTGAACTGTCAAAATGAAATAGATTAGTCGTAATCGTTTATGAAAATATGTTATGTAATTAGATAGCTGGTATTTGTTGCTAAGGTAAACACGTATGATTTTGGTTGCAAGGGGATTCCCTGTGGCGGCGGCGATCTCTCGCGTCCGGCCCTGGTTCAGGCCATGGTCCGGAGCGAGAGTGCATGGGAGGCCGTCACCTCCTTCTGCGAAGCAGTAATGCTCGCGAAGGAGGAGGCGGAGCGTGCGAGGGAGAGGTAAAATGCGCCCCCTCGCGCCCCTAGTCGCCGCAGGAGACGCCCCGGGCGTCGGGAGTCGCGAGCCGACTTCCGGCCACCGTAGGCGCGGGCTTGCGGACGGTGAGCAATGGGTAGCTCGCCGTCCGATAGGGACCAGGCCCGGGTCGACGGCGCGTTGTGTTCCACGCGCGCCTCAAAGAGATGTCAGCACCAACTGACGGGGTCCGGAAGGGCCAATGCCTGCCGGGGTTGCGGGTTTGTCTGAAAGGGATATCGCGACCTCGGCACACAGGCAACGGAAGGAACACGGGTGGGTTTTAGTCAGTAAAAGTCTGACACGCCCTCCCGCTCCGCCCAGAGCGGGAGAAGTTATTTGATAATTTCCCATCCTCAAAAAAAAAAAAAAAAAAGGGGATTCCCTGTAGATAGTTATAATATTTCAGTTAAGTACGAAAATTATCGTAATTATTACAAGGCGGTAATTGAATTAACTGAAAACCACTTAAGGGGTCATTGTACTATCGCCCCGAGGACACGGTGGAGCATAGGGTGGAGGTCTGCCGGCTTGGCCGGGGCACCGCGGTGACCTTGTGGAGGCGATCGGCGGCAGTGATCTCTCGCGTCCGGCCCTGGTCCAGGCCATGGTACGGAGCGAGAGGGCGTGGGAAGCCGTCACCTTCTTCTGCAAAGCAGTAATGCTCGCGAAGGAGAGGCAAATTTCGCGCCCTCACGCCCCTAGCCGCTGCAGGAGACGCCCTAGGGCGTCGGGAATCGCAGGCCGATTCCCGGCCATCGTAGGCGCGGGCTTGCGGACGGTGAGCAATGTGTAGCTCGCCGTCCGATAAGGACCAGGCCCGGGTCGACGGCGCGTTGTGTTCCACGCGCGCCTCAAAGAGATGTCAGCATAACTGACGGGATCCGCTAGGACCAATGCCTGCTGGGGTTGCGGGAAAGTCCGAAAGGGATACCGTGGCCCCTGGCAACGTACAGGCTACTGAAGGAACACGGGTGGGTTTTAGTCAGTAAGAGTCTGACACGCCCTCCTGCTCCGCCCAGAGCGGAATATTTGATAATTTCTCAACCAAAAAAAGGGGTCATTCATTGTAGGTACTCATCATTTTAAACAACATTTACTATCAAGTTTACCAATACTGAAATAGCGAAAAAATGTTTGAGGTTGGGGGGCGGTCAGGAACGAAATTCCTTATGCGATACTCGCACGCAAACACACATTCGTATACTGGGTGGTCCAAAGTGACGTCATAAAAAAATTATAGATTTCTCATGCCCAGAAGTATCCTAAAATACCCCATCTACCACATAAAATATTCCCAACTCGTGCACTTGTCGCACTCGTCTTTCCACGTTGAAAGACAAGTGCGCTTGTACACATAATAAGCTGACCTCGCTTTGTACGGAAATCCTATACAATGCTAGATCAGCATAAACTGGAAATGTATAGTTTGATGTGTAGTCGTGTGTACAGTGTTTTTTTTTATTGTTAATATTTTTTGGGAATATATTTTTAAAAAAACATTTGCATGAATGGACGTTACTCTATTGCGGGTTAACGGGAAGGCCATTCGTTAATTAACATACTGTTTCTATACAGCTATACTCTCTCTGTGATTCAACTTTGGTTGGATCATCCAACCAAAGTTGAAACGAAATAAATAAAACTCAAATTCGATCAACAATTATTCGAAGACGACAACAAACAATGACGACTATTTTTTTTTTTCGAAGCTTAACTAATGGGACAGAACACTTTTTAGCTTTGTGTAAATAAAGTGCCATAGTATAGTATTAGTGTAATTTTCCACATAAAGGCTAGGGCAGACCAGCGCGACGCGACACGAACAATACAATTTCTAAGAAAACTTCACGGTATAACGATAACCGGTGTCGCGTCGCTCTAGTCTGCACGAAGCTTAAATGGTCATGTTACTTTTCTCTTTGACTATCTGCCACTGGTAACACTGCTGTCCGCCTTGTCAATGTTTTTAAGATGCTGTTGGAGCTTCCGCGCAATACTTACTCCACCCCATACAAGAAGCGTGCTTTTTTAACGAAAGCTTTTATTAAAAAAAATATGTTTTCAATATTGTACGATGGTACGGAATCCTTCGTGTTGGAGTCCAACTCGCACTTGACCGGTTTTTATTAGGTTGCCCACATAAAGAAAAGAAAGAAAGAAAGAAAAATGTGTTTATTGGCATTACAAAAAATAGTAAAAAATACACCTTAAAACAAACAGAAAGATACAACAGAGCAAGAAGAGCACAGTTCTTAATAGTAACTATGTATGTGTTTCAGCATTCTGAAAATGTGTGCCTTCGAAATGAAATTGTTTATTCTGTAAATAGGATATCGGAATCACTTTTACACGTCAAATAAAAAAATATTAAAAATAAGCTAGATGAGGTCGGTGTTTCCTATCTGACTACTCTGAGAAGAAAGGCCGAAACAAACTCACGAGGTCGTAGTCTCTTTTAAAGTCCAGACATAATCTTGGTCAAGTCATATGAGGACCATGCGGATTAGTGTCTGAAATGGTCTTTTGAGGAAAGAACCACACAGATTTGAGTGGACCAGTCCAGTCAGTGCAAGCATTTGTCAGTAATCGTGGAGCTCAACTCAAAACTGAAGGAGCTCAACTCGACGAACAATACCAAAGAAAGGATATTTGGGTAGGCCGCATCAACTACTGAAACTGCCAGACTATCATACACACGTCAAAATCGTGTGTGGACACCCATATGCACAGTACGCGCCACTCAAAAGAAATAGATCGCCAACCTTTTTGCGTTTGTAGTTTGGTTAAAATTATAAAATTTTGAAAATTTTAAAATGAAATCGTGCGCAGTTTGTAACGTGCAGTTCAACGATGGCGTCCAGTGTAGCAGTTGCAAGAAACACCTGGATTTTGGATGTGCTAACATCTCAGAAACCGGATGGAGAAAGCTGGGTGTCAATAGGATGGCACAATGGAAATGCCCCGCTTGCAGAACCTCATCACCAGTTGTGCCTACCCCTGAACCTGCGTCGCTGGATACCATATTAAGCGAGATTCGTGACATGAAGCGGCAGCTACTTAGTTTGCCGACCTTGGTAGATGATATTCGCGCGATCAAGGACGAGTTGGCTGAGCTTAAATTGACATGTGAGGGCACTGGTGGGAGACTCGACGATTTTGATTCAAGACTCGTGGAAGTCGAAGCAAAAGTGTCTGAATTTGATAAGCTCCAGGAATCTGTGAAATGTTTGCAGACCGACTTGGCGAGCACGAAGTACTTGCTCTCGACTTACGAACAGAGATCCAGGCTAAACAACGTTGAAATTAAGGGGGTTCCTATAACGAAGGATGAGAATTTGTACTCAATTATCGACGCAATCGGCCGTAAAGTTAACTACAGCTGCCCCAAAACCCAGGTGAACTACATTTCAAGAGTCCCTATTTTTGGTTCCAATGAAAAGTTGATAATAGTGAGCTTTTTAAATCGGTATGTAAAGGAAGATTTCATTTCGGCCGCACGCTCCAGGAAGGACCTATCCACTTGTGACATCGGGTTTCAAGGCTCATCGCAGCGTGTGTATGTTAACGATCACCTAAGCGTGGAGTACAAAAAGCTTTTAACCAAAGTTAAAACCATTGCTAAGGATAAACATTATGAGTACGTATGGGTTAAACATGGTAAAATTCATATACTTAAAAACAATCACTCAAAAGTTATTATTATAAGGAAGGAGTCAGATTTAAACAAGATTGTCTAATGTGCTTCTTAATTGTTACACTTACTTACCTATTTTGCTATAATATTTTACTTCAATGGCTTAAAATGCTTAATACCATTTGGTTCACATTAACTTTTTGCAAAATGTTTAACACCTCTGCCGTACTAATGAGTTCGACACCTATCCTTTGTTTAGATAGTTGTATGCTTTGTGTTCGTTATCGCGCTGTTTACTTTAAAGCTTTACCGCACTATAATATGTTTTTCTCTCTCGCACTTGCACGCACCACGCACTATTGCTTGCTTTTTCGCACGGCTGGTTACTATTTAACATCGTATGATTCTTGCGCTCGCGCAAATCTTATTGACTTTTACCTTCATTATACTAATTTAATTATATTAAAACTTATTCTACAATGTTATTTAATGAAATGCTTTATTTTAATGGATTATACAGATTTATACTCAATTATTAGTTTTAGCTTTTAATGGCTCCTAAGTTAAATATATTTTATCAAAACGTTCGCGGGCTTAGAACTAAAAGTGATACGTTCTATCGTCAAATGTTGCTAAACTCGTATGATATTATTGTTCTTACAGAGACGTGGTTATTGGATGGAGTTTTAAATTCCGAATTCTTTGATGAACGGTACATTGTGTGGCGTCGTGATCGGGATTATGTTTTGACCGGGCAATCGCGTGGTGGGGGTGTGCTTATTGCTACACGCAGGGAGCTTTCAGTTATATGCCAACCTACCTTCTATTCTACAGCAGAGGATTTATGGCTCAGCATACGACTGAAAAATTCTAGTACACGTAAATATATTACCTTACATATTTGTGTTGTTTATTTATGTCAGCAAAACTTAGGCCTTTCTTTTTCTTTACAACTTCGTAATTACCTCACAAAACTAAACCAAGTAGTTATGAGTAACTCTTCTGATAACTTTCTCATCATTGGTGATTTTAACATGAGCGGTATTAACTGGGTCTTATCTGAAAATCTATCGCTCGTCCCGATGAACCCGAATGGTTCTGACGAAGTTTTATTTGGTGACGAATTATGTACCCTAGATTTTAAACAATACAATGGTGTTCTTAATAGGTATGGTAAAATTTTAGATTTGGTACTTTCTAACCAAATAGTTACTGTGGTTGAATGCTCAAATCCGCTGGTTCCCATTGACGCCTACCATCCAGCACTACTAATTAATATGGATTTCGTTGAAGCCCCTCTATTAGAGTGCGCGTCACGGATGCAATATCTGTTCGACAAGGGTGACTACGAATCTATCAATAAAGACATTTCTGCGACTGACTGGGAATCCGAGTTTGCGGCGCGATCAATTGATGAATCATTAAACCTTTTCAATCAATTTATTCTCAATTTACACGCAAAATACATTCCACAAAAATTACATCGTAGTAAAAAATATCCAACTTGGTACAATTCGGCACTAATTAAAACAATTAAAGAAAAATACAAATATTTAAAAAAGTTCAAGACGTATGGCAATTTAGCGGATGAGTCAACATTTAAGCTTCTTCGTGAAAGGGTAAAGAAATTAGAATCGCAATGTTACGAAAACTACTTGAACTTAACCGAAAAATCTATTAAAGAAAATCCTAAATATTTTTGGACCTTCGTTAAAAAACGACATAACTCAAATGCAGTTCCCAGCACTTTAAACTATAATAGCGAAGCGTTGCGTACCGGAGAAACAATATGCGAAGCGTTTTCTACGTACTTCCACTCTACATTTCTGGATACTGGCCCTAGTCATGGAATATCTTCACCCCCTTTTTTTACTGAATCTTCCAGCCTATCTGATATATGTAGCATTGAAGTGAACGTTGATGAGGTTTCTAACTTGCTTCGCAAGTTGGATACTTCTAAAGCGGCCGGCCCAGATAATATTTCATCGAAATTTCTAGTACGATGTCCGACTTCAATTGCCCAACCTATCTCGATTCTCTTTAGGAAATCCTTGGATACTTGTGTTGTACCTCAACTTTGGAAATCGGCTTTCATAACGCCTATTCACAAAAAAGGAGTAAAAACCGAAATTGTTAACTACAGGCCAATATCCAAGCTCTGTATTGTGGCAAAAATCTTCGAAAGGATCATCTATAACCAGGTGTATAGTGCTCTTAAAAATTCATTTAGTTCCTTTCAACATGGTTTTTTGAAAGGAAGGTCTACAGTCACCAACTTAATTCTGCTCAATGATTTTATTACTGACGCCATGGATAACGGTAAGCAGGTTGATGTCGTTTATACTGATTACAGTAAAGCTTTTGATCGGATTGACCATGAGATCTTAATATCAAAGCTATATGGTATGGGAATACGCGGCGATTTACTCAGATGGTTTTCTTCTTATCTGGAGAACAGGTCCCAAGCAGTAGTATTAAGTAATTATATTTCTGGTTGGGTGCCTGTCCCCAGTGGTGTCCCCCAGGGTTCATTGCTCGGCCCATTACTCTTCATTATCTATATAAACGACATCAACTCTTGCTTGATTTCATCCAAACTGTTATGTTTTGCTGACGATATGAAAATCTATACCAAAATATCATCACATGTGGACGTGATTGCACTTCAGGATGATTTGCGTCGTCTGGAGGCTTATTGTCGTGGGAGTAAGCTTGATCTTAACCCTGCTAAATGTTCGGTTCTAACGTATTCTCGAAAGCGTACAATTATACCTTCATCGTATATCTTGGGTGATCAAGTACTACCTAGAACGAATTGCATCCGAGATCTGGGGGTTTATCATGATTCTAAGCTAACTTTTGAATTTCATGTCGATGCCATAGTCGCTAAAGCATCTAAGGCCCTAGGTTTCATAATGCGGCTGTCCAGGTGCTTCACTCAAGCCAAAACTTTAAAGATTCTATACTGTACTTTTGTTAGAAGCCACTTGGAATACGCGTCTGAAATCTGGAATCCATGTTACCACAAGTACATTGATCGTATAGAGAACATCCAGAAAAGGTTCATCAAGTATTTGTGTTATCATCAGAAAGTGCCCTACCGGTCTGAAGATTACCTCAACCTCTGTAAGAAGTATCATATACTACCTCTAATTAATCGGCGAACAATCTGTGACTGTATTTCATTATTTAAAATTTTCAATAATTCAATTAATAACTCCGATATTCTATCCAAATTTTATTTTAACGTTCCCGGAAGGTCGAAGCGATGGAACGCACCGTTGCGTGTTCCATTTACCTCTACGAATTACAGGCAAAACTCATTTATAGTGCGTGCAAGTAGCAAATTTAATAGTATGTGCAAACAGCATGATTTTGATCCTTTCTTAACAAGTGTGGTCTCGGTCAGAAAGTGCCTGAGCCTTGGCTTTTTTAATTAAGATTTCGTATATTAAGGTCTTTATTCTTGTATAAATATAAAATGTGAATTGGTTTAAGCTTGAATGTTATACTGTTTATTTTTCTATTCTTTTTTGGTAGCTGTGTTGTGGTGTTCACATTCTTTCTTGCCAATCTGTTTTTAGAAGTGAAGACTTTTAATTGGCTGTCAGTCTCACATACAATTTTTTATTCTGTTTATTTTAGCTGTAAGTCATCCATAGTTAATAAATAAATAAAAATAAAAATAAAATAAATAAGTACATAAGTAGGTTAAAAATATGATTGTTTTTCCTTATATTTTTCTAGAAAGTAAAAAGTTCCCCATACAGCTTGTAACCACAACACATGTTATCAATTATTCTTAAATGTATGTATGATGAACAACGAGTTACAGGCAACAAGAAAGGTTATAAATACTTAGTATATGTTACATAATGGAATGTAGGAGCTAAGGAATTTTACACAACATATTTTATACTGGCTCTGATTTGACTGACCTCATCTGTTGTGATTGAAACCTCATTGTCTATGACAAGTAAACCTTTTTGTTCTCTTTGGTAGGTGTCAATAAACTGATGTCTTAGCATGTGCAAAATGACCGAATAAAATTAATTACTTTATCCATTTGTATCTACTGAACACCCTCTTGTATCATCATCTAGTTTTTAAAATATTATTAACGTCTAAAAGTGACGTGTATATGTGAGCACCAGTATCTATCACATAAGTAATTAATTTATCTGTCGTTGCTTCGTTTTTAATTATTTTTACCTATTCTGCTGGTATAGTACTTTTTCTACATAGGTGCATCGTCTTCACATATTATATAACTAATGTACCTATACAAAATATTGTAAAACATTTTAAAAGAGTAACGGTGGAGTTTCTTGCCCATTCTTCTCCATACGAAAACTACCTTTTGGAAGGGGCCACTAGAACCAATTAATTTTTTTGTAAATTTTTGACGTTTAAAACTGCCTTAGTCAAAATCAAATCATTTATTTCAAAAAGGCCCTTGGCCTTGATTTTGACTTTGCACTCTAAAAACGTGTAACGAAGCGTAACCTAAAGCTGTTCTAATTCAAATCACGTGCAGTGAAATGTGTGAATCAATCGAACTCATTTTAATTGATTCTCTTCGCTCGGCACGAGTCACATTGGCTGAGAGTTGACGATGTTTTGGCGTTCAACAAGTCACGAGATAAATAAAAAAATCGATCAAGTGCGTTCCGTAGTTGGGATGAATTTATCCCAAGAACAAACTTAACATTGTAGTTGAAAAACATGTTCTCCCATACGGAATTATGGAAGAACATGTTTTTGCAACTGCAAATGACAGTTGGTCGATTATTACTCGATTATTACTCGGTTCTTAGCTGTGATAGTCTTCCTTTTAATTTCGTTATATATACTAGGTACTGCCGTGATTTTTTTCACATTTCACCAACAATTTAGCTGGCAACACACACACTTGAATCTAACAAAAATTTGCACTTTAAAGCTTAATATTTCGCAAACAGATCCCTGAATCTAAAAATAGTTTGCACACACTCACTATTTTTGAACGACCTTTACAACGATACCCCACACCATGCGATAGACGCAAAAAAAAACGTCCTCACTTTACGTGTGGGGGGACAACCTAAATTTTTTTTTTTACAGTTTCTAGTGCTAAAAGTCTCTGAGTTAACCCGCGAACAGACATACAAAGAGATGGACAGACAGACAGATAGACAAACAGACAGAGATGGTGCAATTATAAGGGTTCCTTGTTGCCTACGGAACCCTAAACTTTTTTAGGGTTCCGTAGTCAACAAGGAACCCTGCGGCAGGAAGGATTTTAAAGAGTTTAAAAAACGAATGCAAATACTCGTTTTTTAAACTAAAGAAATAATCAAAGTCGTGGTGGTTTTGTTTTCTCTTTTGCTCTCACACTGTGACACACGGTGTCTACATATCTTTTTATCTACTTTCATGTGCTGAAAGAGATTTCTGTAGACATAAGCATCACTTTTGTACGTACTTTTGTGTTCCTTTCTTCTTGTCTGTTTATAAATGTGAGTACATAAACGGTAAAATTAATAAGTAAATAAAGTTTACATTAAGAGCTTCTGGGAAGACGTGAGAAACTTGTTTAACATGATATTTCGTCTGTAAATCAACTTTAGGCAGGAAAGCGATGAGTTAACGTTACTTATCGTCATCACGTCGGTATTCCCCGAAGAGAGAGAGAGAGAGAGAGGTGTATTTTACAAGCATAATCAGCCTATAATGTTCCCACTGCTGGGACACAGGCCTCCTCTCTTCGAGAGGGAGTGGGCTGTAACCTACCACGCGGGCCCAATGAGGGTTGGTAGATGGCCCATAATGTCTTCGAATTTTTGGTTCTAGGACGTATTCGATATTTTCCTTCACCGTTTTGAGAGCAGTGATGATGAAATGATTTACACTAAGTAAAGCGCTTGCGTGGGTTCGAGCCCACGACCTTATAACTCGTAAGACTGGGCCACCACTGCTGTCATATTTTGCAAGGTATAGTTGAAATAACTAAAATACAATAGACGACGTATATTTAGTAACCTAATCCGCATAACTGTTGTTAAAGACTGAGTCTGTTCTTTATGACTCTTTAAGAACAGTCAGTCGATTCGAACAGTCGGTGAGCGAGAAGTGAGCTGTCAATAGTATTAATCCCTAGCATCCTGCCGGTCGATTTGTGACAGTGACAGCTCACTTCACCTAAGTTTCACGTTGATATTTTTACAGAATCGACCGGCAGTTAAGCGGATTAGCTTACTAAATATACGTCATCTATTGTTTTTTATAACGGATTTCCGCAAAATCACGCCTGAGTCAATTATCCATCTTGAACTAACTAAACATAACACTTTTTTTTACCAACTTCTAAAAAAGGAAGGAAGCGTTTTCAATTCCGGTGTTTATATAAGTATAATTTTTAATGTATTTCAGGCATAATGTCATATACAAACGGATTTGCAAAATTCTTTTTTGTTTGAAATGGTATGCTCTCGAGGTGGTCGTATATATTTTTTTACTTTGCTTGGTTAGTTTTTGAGGTAACTTCAATAATACGTATTTTTCCGACTCAGTCTCTATGGATGATGTTATAACTTCCGGTCACTGTTATAGCAGGTAATGGTATTCGAATTTGTGTAGGGCAAGTACCACAACTAGAAAGTAAAAATTAAAAACTTTTACACAAAATAAAAAATAACGGGCTTCCAAAAAAAACATTACAACAAAGTGAAAAATTACTTTATTTCGGAAGTCAGTGGCAAAAAACTAAAATTCAAAAACAGGACACCGACATCCCAAATTAATATTGTTTTTCACTTTGTAGTGTTTTTTTTTGGAAGTCGATATTTTTTTATATTCGTATTAGTTATTTTTCTTTTATATTTAATTATTTAAAAATAAAATGATTTAACTTTAAATATATATATATATATTTTTTAAGAAAGAATTCGATACCTGACGAAGATTTTAGCGACTGTATTTCGAGGTTATTTTAGACTTCTTTAAATGAGAAGCTATTTATTTAAATTACACTTTGTATTCGTTGAATGAGTCGAAGAAATGACTTTTAAATGCGCTTTCGTTTTTGTAATTATTTGTTGTTAATTACAACTGCTTATTGCTTTTTAAATTAACGTTTTCTCTCAACGGCGAGGGCGTTAGACTGGTGAGAAAAATCTTCGTGATGTTGAGAAATGAAATCGCAATAATATTTAGCTTTATTTATGACTATAAGTAACTTTAATATCAACGTATTATACACATAAACTTTCCGGAATAAATTCTCAAAAAGACGGTGAAAACCTCATCAAAATCTGTTGCGTGATTTAGAAGAACAACGCGAACATACAGACAAACATGAAAAGCGACTTTATTTTATAATATGTATAGATTGTAAATAAATAAATAAAGATTTAAAAAAATGTATTGCTAAAGAAGTGCTTGTCATTTTTGGAATTTGACATAATCGCCACGCTGGGCTGACGGGTTGGCGATCGCAGTATGGCGTTAAAATGCATAGAGAACACGGGAAATAATGGGATCAACTGGAAGCGAGCACCACAGAACCGGTCGAAGTGGCGGTGCTTGGGAGAGGCCTATGTCGTCATTGGACGTCTTTCGGCTGAAATGATGATGAAGTTAAAAGCTTAGATGAAAATGTGGATGAAAATGCAGCCAATATAAGCGACTGTCACGTAAATATGCAATCTTCGGCGATCCCAAATGTTTTCTGAACAAATTAGTGACTGGCACGACAATTATTCAAATTTTGTGACGACAGTAACAAATGAACGCGACGATTCGCACAATTCGTCTGCAATTTGAGCGATTTTATTATTATTTTATTTTATCCTCAACGGTGAAGCTCTTGGCCAGCATCTCACCTGATGGTAAGTGATGAACAGTTGTAATAGCAATCATATCATTTCGTTTAAAATAGGTTTTTATTTTTATTAATTTTTAAATTTTAAATAGATTCTTTTCAATGTTGTGAATGTGGGAACGCTGTAGGCTTAGTGGACTGTAGATTCATTGACCATCTTCTATTTTGTTAAGTACCTGGTACTTGTTGAAAGTCCTACACTGTCCTCCCATACCTATTAATACTGTTATTTGAAAATATTGTAAAGGCCAATTATTTTTAAAAGAGTAACCGCGGAGTTTCTTGCCGGCTCTTCTCCATAGGAAACGACCAATTGGAACCGTGCACCTAGATTCTGACGTTTCATAAGTGTCCTTGTAGGTTTATGTGAAATAAAATATTTTGAATTTGAATTTGATGACACTGATGATGATGGTCTCCGAGGAGTAAGTAAGTACTGTGAAAGTGAGGATATATTTTGGAACTATACAGGGTCAAATTCAATAAGCTAGCAAAAATCTACAGACGTGCCGTGGATATCAATATCTAAACATGATAGGTAAAACAAATAAAACAATATTTGATGTTTTTTTTTCGGCGAGAGATTTTTTTTTTTTTAAATCACTTCTGTAAAGTTTACCCAAAAAAAAACTGATAGGTATTTCCAGTTAAGCGTCGTTCATACTAACGCGACGCGAAAGCGCGACACGACATCGGTTATTGTTATGCCGTGAAGTTTTCTTAGGAATTTTATTGTTCGAGTCGCGTCGCGCTGGTCTGCACGAGCCTTCCTACTTCAAGTAACTACACAACTAGTTCATTGACCCCAAAAAATAATCATAATTTTTAATTTTTAATTTTGTCAATTTAGATAACCGTCGATACTCATCACATCTGCGGAGTTTCGCGAATTAATTTAATTTGAACCTATATATTGTAACGATTTCTTCAAGAGCCATGCTTCATTAAATTCGATACAATTATTACGGCAGTCAAGTTAGGTAGGTACTTGAAATAATAATTGATTTCGATACTGAGTTTAATTAGAAAATTGTGAATGCGGTGATACGTTTTAAGGCTCGTGCAGACTAGCGCGACTTGTCGTCCGACGCGACACCGGTAATTGTTCTACCGTGAAGTTTTCTTAGAATTTGCTTTGTTAGATTCGCGCCACGCCAGTCTGCATGAGGCTTTTAGTCTTAGCACCTTATTTACTACACCACCTTATTTACCACCTTATTTACCTTATTTATTATTATTATTATTATTATTATTTAAGTAGGTATAACCCGATCGTTCCAAATTCTGAAGAACCGCTCTCACTCTCTACTAAAGGACTGGTCAAAATGAGGCGAATGCAGCACGGGACGCGACTACGCGCGTTAGTTTCAATTATTAGGAAGTCACGTCACTGAACACTTCCATACAAGTTAGTTACTTAACACAATCGGCGAGAGCCAATTTCGACCCGCATCCCGCATGGGATTCACCTCAGTTTGAGCAGAGCTTTAAGGCAGACAGGCGCGACGCGACCATGCGACGCGATTCTGGTAGAATAGAATAGATAATTGTATTCTATTCTATTCTAGTAGAACAATTTCCATGAAGTTTTCATACAAATTATTCTAGTAGAGTCGCGTCGCGTCTGTCTGCGGAAGCCTTAACTCACCACTTGCAAGTGACACTGTTTTTGAAAACTTGACCTCATTAACACCTAGTTATCACAGTTCCAGTACTTCTCGCTAAATGCACTCACACGGGGAAAAACCGGCTAGAGCAATATTGAACTCATAATGTTTCTGAGAACTAAAATAATTGGTTAATAATTCGTTATCAATTTTAATACATTAAGAGGCTCTCGTTAGTTAGGTCAAGGACCTGATACGTAAAGCAGTACTTTTAGACACGGTGTGTCCAAGCCTATTCAAAATATTTCATTTCAATAAACCAACATGGGCCCTTATGAAACGTCAGAAGCTAGGTGCACGGTTCCAATTGGTCGTTTCCTATGGAGAAGAGCCGGCAAGAAACTCCACGGTTACTCTTTTAAAAATAAATGGCTATTAAAATGTTTTCAAATTACAGTGTTTGTAGGTATGAGAGGACAGTGTAGGCCTGTCAAAAAGTACCAGGTACTCAACAAAACCGTAAATGGTCTACAATTGTAGGTACAGTATATTAAGCCGACATTGCGAAAGTGACTCTGTCTTTCCGTGTGAACCACTGAACTGATCTGTCATCTAAAATTGTGTAACACATTTTCGTAAACGGTTACGACTAATCTGTTTCATTTTGACAGTTCAACAACATTCATTGCGTTATTTACGTTGTTGAGCAGATATTTTTTTCGAACTTATGAAGCAATGGATTAGCAATCTGTTTCAAAACGATTCTGATTGATCGTGTATTTCGCTTTTAGGGTACGGATCGTCGAAACATGATTAACTTTGGATTTCGAGAAGGACATAGGTTACTTTTCAACCTAGATATTTCTGTTATATAACGTGGAAATACAAAATACACGCAGACGAAGTCGCGGGTGACTGCTAGATAATTATTAAGGTTGCACTAGTCGACGGCTCGAACTCGTTGGTGGGCGTGGCTAATCTGCATGCTATTTATAGTTATTTATTTATTTGGTTTTATTTATTTAGTATTTATTTATCTAGTTTTTATTTATTTATTTATATTTTTTTTTAGTGAAATAGACGATGATTTAAAACGAAAACGAGCGGGTATTTCATGAACAGACCTTTGGGCGTATAGATATTATGGAATAACTACTGGATGTATCAAATCAAAATAAAATTTTCATACTACATACGTAATTTATTTTCGCCCAAAGATGAGTGAAATTAGTATTTCAATATGGAAGTTTCGAAGCTTATAACTTCCAAACCAACCTTTGTCCAATTTTGATTTCATACAGGGCTAGATAATGACAAGACAAATTGATATAATTTTTAGTTTTGAACGTACACCGTCAAACAGACGATTAATCACCATAATACGTTTGTATAGAAGAATGACTGACTAGCGTAACATTAACAGTCTATTATAATTATTTACTAAACAAAAGGACATTGTTTTCTTAGGAGACTAGGTAAATAATCAATTCGGTATTCAGTAATGCGATTTAAATCTTTGCCGTAATGGTTGTAAATGTCAAAGTAAGACCCAAAATATCTGCCGGGGTTGCGGGTTTGTCTGAAAGGGATATCGCGACCTCGGCACACAGGCAACGGAAGGAACACGGGTGGGTTTTAGTCAGTAAAAGTCTGACACGCCCTCCCGCTCCACCCAGAGTGGGAGAAGTTATTTGATAATTTCCAATCCAAAAAAAAAAAAAAAGACCCAAAATATAAATATCAAGTTAAATAGAAGTGACGAAATTCTTCAATTTGGCTTTCACTTTGAAAGACGAAGTTAGTGAAATAAGTCAAGAACCTGAAACGACGGAAATGACGGAAAATCTGTTAGAGAATTATTGTTAAGAGTCAAAGTTTAGTGATCGTCGTAGCAAACATCAAACAACCTCTCAGGCGTCCTCGAGTTCGTTCGTGTGAGCTGATTTGCACTTGATTTTCATAACTAAGTTAGTTTTAAATTTCTTCACAGAAATCTAATGTTCCTTGAGCGTTATCACACAGACAATTTGCTAGCGTATTTCCAGCGAAGCGATTTGTGAACGTGCTCTCCGCGGGTGCGAAGTTAGCTTGCCGCGACTACGCGACGTTTACTCCGCGTTTTCACAAAGTTGTAACATCGCTTGACTCATTCTATATTATACTCATCTCTCTCGTTACTCAAACGCGGCGAACACGTTGCGCACACGTGGCGTGGTACGCTACGCACCAACTGCGAGTGCGTTACACAATCGCCTCGCTGGAACCACATTCGTAAAACGTCAGTATTTTAAGACCAGCAGTGCTATTCTGTAACCATCTCACCGTGAAAACTTAAGTGAAGTGAGCGTGGAGTGAGCTGTCATTCCACAGGGACACTATTGACAGCTCACTTCACCCAAGTTTTCACGGTGAGATGTTTACAGAATTTTTCACAATTTCCACGCAAGCTCCGCCCCCATGCACCCCGCTACTCCACTATGTGCTAAACGCTACCACATCACTAATAAAGTTGAATATCGCGTGCGCTTTTTGATCGTGTTCGAGCGCGAAACTAAAAGGCGTAAGTCTCAATTCTTAATATTTCGTTTATAACTAAAGTAATAATTGATCTAGAGAAAAAAATATTGTGGCTGGATAATAAACTATATTTTCTTACTGTGAATATGTACTTATTTTAGACATAAAAACTTTATTTAATTTAAATAATCTTTAAAAAAAGTCATGGTTCTCGAATAAAAAACGAATCGAGCGAAAATGTTACAATTGTGTAACTGTCGTGTACATGGAAAGAAAAGGATCCAATGAATCATATACTAAAGTTCAATTTTGATTGTATGCGTGACTGTTTCAGAATATTAATGCAAATTAACATGCAATTTAGGGAGCCTCCTAAGGATATATATTACTCATACACGGGGTGAGGTAAGTGCCTATTATACAACAATTAATTAGAAAAGGGTGACGTACTGTTTTCAAAGACATATTAATAAGGAAGCAAATTAATGAATTTCCTTTTAAGGGTTCCGTAGTCAACAAGGAACCCTTTATAGTTTCGCCATGTCTGTCTGTCTGTCGTGTGGCGACTCAGAGACTGTTCGTACTAGGAACCTGTTATTTGGCATGGGTATACATATTAATCACGCCGATAAAGTGGTAAAATAAAACGATGAAAAAAAATACACAAAACCATAATGAATTATACATCTAAAACTTCCTCATGAATCCCAGCTTTATTATGTAAGCGGGCACGCCCTTTATGCCTGGAGGCTTTTATTAAGATATTAAGTTCTGTTTACGTTTAGTTTTTATTTCTGCCCGAGTATAGTTCTCGATGATTTTGTTTGAATATTGGCGTGTGCTAGCTAACATATGGATAATAATTTAAATTAGGTTAATTATGTTGAATACTATTATATAGAATCATTTTTTTTCTTTCTAACTGAACAGACAGCTGGGGAGTTTGTTGCGCCACTTCTTCTTCCCAGCTAACGCACTAGGAAGTGGGTGGGCGTTTTGGGGGACTGTCTTATGTAATTTTGACGTTCGAAAGGTGCTGATTCTCAGCCTAGTTTGAATAAATGACTTTTGAATTGTGAATCATTCTGTCCATTGGTGAACCGTATGAAAATCCGTCCGGTTGTTTTTGAGTTTATAAAGAAAGAAAAAAAGACAAAGAAAGAAAATACATTTATTTAGCACAGACTAAAACACACAATATAATTAAACAGCAGATAAAAATTTAATCAAATAAAAAGTGTAAAGTGTGATGTAAGCAGAAATTTAATGGGGAGTGTGCCTTACGGCTGCGCTTAAAAAGCCCAGTTCAGCAAAAATGCCAGACAACTATAAGTGTTGGTTTTCAACTGGACCTGAGAGTGTAACCAATACTTTGTAACAATTTATTTTATTTAAAAGAGTGTCCGTGGAGTTTCTTGCCCGTTCTTCTCCATAGGTACCTACTACGCTTTGGAATGGGCAACTAGCTTCATATTTTTGACTGACCGATTCCTTGACAATTCAAAAGTGCCTGTAATGGTTTAATTGAAATAAATGCTTTGAGTTTGAGTTTGAGTGTGATGTGACGGATGTAAATCATGTTGAAAACTAGCGTCAGACACTAGTTGTCTGGCATTTATACTGAACTGGGCCTATTTGGCGCAGCCGTGAGGCACACAATACTATTTTAAGTTATCTTTATTTTTCTGTTTTTTTGTTTTTGCCTTAACCTGAGTCAAATAAATTTATTATCTTACTTTTTTCTTTTATGTATTTTTATCGCTTTCAGACAGACAGACAAACACGCCGCGAGACTTTGTTTTATAATATGTAGTGATATCTTGTACGTTTTATGTAAATAATTGATTTTGGTGACTGTCTCGTTGGTCTAGTGGTCGCAAGCGCGACTGCTGAGCATGAGGTCCTGGGTTTGATTCCCCTGGCAACGTACAGGCAACTGAAGGAACACGGGTGGGTTTTAGTCTGTAAGAGTCTGACACGCCCTCCGGTCCACCCAGAGCGGGACAAGTTATTTGATAATTTGCCACACTAACAAAAAAAAAAAATGAAATGTCGGGCAAAGTCATATTGGGTTTTTCCATTAGGAATTCCTCAGTACCAGTCCGGAGTCTGGATTTGTGGCCGGTGGCGTAAATACTAAGGCGGATGCACACAGACAGTAGCTGTTCTGTAATGCAGCCGCGTCCGTATGAATAAAGTATTACAAACACGATTACACCACAGACATTTGAAATCTGTATTGAATCTGCAATGTAATCGGTTCCGAAAGTCATTGTTTTAACAAAAACGACTGCAATACCTACAGCTTATAAGTACTCGCTCTGTCTACACTGCTGCAGTGCTATTCTGTAACCATCTCACCGTGAAAACTTAGGTGAAGTGAGCGTGGAGTGAGCTGTCATTCCACAGGGATTGATACTATTGACAGCTCACTTCACCCAAGTTTTCACGGTGAGATGGTTACAGAATAGCATGGCAGGTATCAAACTTGCTTGCGACGTACTCGTAACTCACCTTGCGCTAATACTAAATAGCCTGCCTAGCTGCGAGCAAATTGGAAGTGGCGTTCGCCGGCCGCTGCCGCGACACCGCTCGCTTCGCCCGCTCGACTCGCGCGCGCTTAGTCACAGTTCTAACCTAACCTAATCCATTTCACCTAGTTCACAATTTTTTGACAGTTTATAATCTAACGGAAATAATACTATGGTTGTATACGCCTTTTCATTGCCTTGTACAAACAAATGCGGCTGCACTATAGACAAACCGTTGTGTTGCAGCTGGATTCGGAGGGACTTCGCAAGATAACGCAGCACAGACTATTGTCTAAGAAAAGAAAAGAAAGAAAATACGTTTATTTGCGGTACACATGACGCAAAGAAAGAACAAAACACAAAAATAAACAATTTGGTGGAAAATATGCGTCACATCCACGCAAAACGGCCATCGCTCAGCTTAATGCTGCGACCCTATGCGAGACAGAGCCCCAGCGCTGGTTAGCAGCGACAGCCGGCGTGCCGGCGTGTTGCATCCGCCTTTGTATTTACGCTGTCCGGTTGATGGCAATAGGCTTGCCTCTATTACATGGGACTTAAACATAACTGGTGAAATGTGGGGGTACCTACTATTGGTACATCTCTGCTTAATACTTTGGGGAAACAAGGCGTGATCTTATGTTTATGTAATTGATTTTGATTTGATCTATTTGATTTGACCAAATAAGTTTATTTTCCTTACTCTTTGGCACTGGGGTTTTACCTACACGCAAAGGTTACTGAGATAACATCTTGATAGTAATTTATTACATAATTATTAATTGCATGCAATTGATATTATTACCTTTATAAATAAACAAGGCAGGCGTCTGTCTGTGCGAATTGATCTAGAAAACTGCTGAACAAATATTGAAGCGTAAATGTGTAGGCTCGTAGCTACATAATAATAGTCGTACGGGTCCTTGAAAGGTTAAGCTACGCTTGCCGCGGTCGGTTCGTGGATGGGTGACCATCCATTACATAGGTACCAAGACCCCTCCGTGCCTCGGAAAGCACGTTAAGCCGTTGATCCCGTTGGCAGTCATTCATAGATCTTTGAAAGTCGTTACGGGTCGTCAGAACCCCAAAAGTCTGACAACCAGTCTTACCAAGGGGTATCGTGTTACCCGGTAACTGAGTTGTGGAGGTCAGATAGGCAGTCGCTCCATGTAAAATACATATTGTAGCGGCATCTACAACGCCACATGCGACCTAAGCATCAAAGACCTGACGTCACAAAAAATCCTGACGTCACACAAATCCTGCATCACGCAATTAGAGTTTACCGCGCAAACGACATATAGGTATATGACTATCAGACATCAATCATTGGGCAGTTGCCCGCCAGACACGACACCCGACTGGTCGGAGGATCCTCCCTTTTCTGTAGAGGATAAGTGAACTTTACACCCTGTTCCTCATACATCTAAAGTATAATTCAGCTGCATCTGGTTAGACTGGAAGCCGACCCCGACATATTTGGGAAAAGGCTCGGTAGATTGATTAAGGTTGTGTGAATGGTAAATTGCGTAGAAGGAAGGTATCCTATGTCCACATTAATAAAATTGTGTTATTAATGGTCCAGGAGTAAACTACGTTTTGAATATTAAACTGTTGTGGTTTCAAAACCTGGCAACAATTACTTTTGGTGTATTTTCTACTTAAAACACATAACATTACGGCATATTGATTGATTCGAACGAATTAACTTGCCTGTAAACGGGCGAATTAATATTATTTTTATCCGACTGCCAAGGAAAGGTTATGTTTTTCGAGCGTATTTTGTAGGTATGTATGTATATTTGTAAATGTCTTTAATACCTCGTATCTTTTTCAATAGGCTGGATGGACTTCGACAGTTAAGGTATCGTTATATTCGTCTTAAAAGCCAAGTGTCTTTAGAAAGGTGTTTGAAAAGAAAAACAAAATGGCGGATTTTTTGCGCGAAATAGTAATACGTTAATATAAATTAAAAAAACAAACCTATCGAGTTGGGTATCAAAATAAAGGAAATTAAAAGGGAATTACAAAAATATGTATAAGTTATATGTTTAACTTTAATTAGGAATAATAAGTTGGTTTAAAAAGTTTTTGGTAGCGTTAAAATGGGCCGTGTTTGTGTCGGACCAGTTTTTGTTCATAAGAGTGTGCTCGACACTAAAAACTCTAAAATAACCTGAAAATATGCTGTTACTTTTGTTTGTCCCCCGCCTGCAGTACCATAAAATTCCATAAATTATACTGCTGGTTTCTGCTGCTTTCTCTTTTCGGCTATGTGATTTTGCAGTCGGGTTTTTGAAGCGATGCGCACGAATGTAACAACCCCAGAAATACGTATGAAGCTTCATGCAGATAACCGCGACGCGACACTGGCTATTGTTATACCGTGAAATTTTCTTAGAAATTGTATTGTTCGAGACGCATCGCGCCGTTGCGTAGCGCTGGTCTGCACGAGCCTTTAAGCAATTGACACATTTTGAATTTTATGCCAAGTTAAAGAAAAAGTACACTAACTATAATATTCGTACCGTCTCGTCGCGCACATACCTAAGGACAGACCAGCGGGGTCGGTCAAACTATAGTCGTCATCTTGCAGAGTTTCAGAATTCAGAAGCCGGGTGTTATAGTAATGTAATGTAAATTTATTTTACAATGGGAAGCCCAGTTATCTTGTTAAGTTCAACTACATTTTTTTTCTTGTAGTCGTTAAATCAATGTTTATTTAGGTATTGTAAACAGGGAATTACTTTTCAGCTATAATATTAAACATTAGATTAGGTTGGAACTGTGACCAATCACGCGCAAGCCGAATACATTCAAGTTATTTGGCGTTTTAGTATATTTAGGACCCCTGAAATTGGAATTATGAGGTTTGCAAAAAGAGTCGCAATCATTATAATAGGTCTTTACCTATGAAATTGCCGTTTAGTGTGAAAAAATTTAAACGAATTTTTTTCATGTATTTTTTATTTGTATTAATCGAAGTAATCACCCATGCAATCAATGCATCTTTGCCAACGCAGTGGCAGTTTATTGATGCCCTTCTTAAAGAAATCAGCTGGACGGGAGGCAACAAATTCTTCAAAGGCATTTTGTACTGCCTCTCGGGTATTGAATTTTTTTCCCGCCAAGAAGTTATCCAAATTCTGGAAAAAGTAGTAGTCTGTAGGCGCAAGGTCTGGTGAGTAGGGCGGATGACGGAGAGCTTCCAACCCCGGTTCTTGCAACTTGGAGACCGTCTGCTGTGCAGTATGAGGTCGCGCGTTGTCGTGCAGTAGCAGCGGAGACGAGCGATTGACCAATGCTAGTTGGAGATGTGCCAGCTTCTCCATCATTGTGTTCAGTTCTTCACAGTACACGTCTGCAGTAATGCTCACCCCGTTTGTTAAGATGCTGTGATGAATCACACCGGCGCTAGACCACCAAACAGTGACCATCACTTTTCTAGGGGTAAGTTTTCGTTTAGGGCATTGTTTAGGTGCTGAACCAGGATCCAACCAACTTGCTGAGCGCTAGCGGTTATCAAACAGAATCCATTTTTCATCGCAGGTAACAATGCGGTTCAAAATTCCTTCATTTGTGTGTCTGTTGAGCAGTGCAAGGCACGTCTCGACGCGTACTTTGCGCTGGCGATCATTGAGTTCGTGGGGCATCCATTTGTCAAGCTTTTTTACCTTGCCAATTTGACGCAAATGGACCAATATTGTTTTGACGCTAACGTCGAAAGCTGCTGCTAATTCAGCCGTAGATTGTGTATCATCAGCTTTCACAATCGCCTTTAATTCGTCATTGTCGACCAAAGTCTTCGGACGACCGCGAGGTTCATTTTTCAGGTCGAAATTTCCAGAACGGAAGCGAGCAAACCAATAACAGGTGGTGCGTTGGTTTGTAGTGTTAGCTCCGTAAACGTCGTTGATGTTGCGTGCCGCTTGTGCCGCGTTGCTGCCACGACGGTACTCATATTCCATAATTACACGAATTTTTAACGTATCCATGATGACGAAAAAGACTGAAATGCGATGAAAATGTAACACTAATCAATAAACAAATGACTATGTACTTTTGGAAAAAAAAATCCAAGTTTTTAAAATAAAATTAATTTGAAATTAGAATTCTTAGCCAAACAAAAATTATTTTGATTTGAAATGGCCAGTACTGCAGAACGGCAATTTCATAGGTAAAGACCTAATATTAGAGGTTCGATAATATATTAGGAGAGAAAAAATGGGGATTTTGTTCGATTTAAAATAAACCTTTCGGAAAGCAAACCAAAATCAATTATCCTTTACCCAACTATTTTGGGGTCGGCTTCTAGTCTAACCGGATGCAGCTGGATACCAGTATTTTAAATGGAGCGACTGCTTATCTGACTTCCACAATCCAGTAACTGGGTAATACGATACCCTTTGGTAAGACTGGTTGTCAGACTTTCGGGCTTCTGACGACCCGTAACGACTGTCAAAGATCCACGAATGACAGCTGGGACCAACAGCTTAACGTGCTTTCCGAGGCACGCAGAAGTCTCGTTATGTAAAGATGGTCACCCATCCACGGACCAACCCCGGCAAGCATAGATTAACCTGATGGATCGACCCGTGCGGCTGTTATTACTTAGCTACGAGCAAGCCAATTAGGTTAATTTATTTTTCGATCAATCAGGAATAAAAAGTGTTGTCCTTGATAGTTTAAATACTTTTAATTGGATAACTTTAGTAAATGTGATTTTAGTGAAAGTCTGATGTTGTACGAGTATTAATTCGTTTGAAATGTTTCCAAAAGTTTTTCCATTACCCTAGTTCTAGATTTTAATGACTGATATGCTAGCCTTTTATTTATTTATTGAACCATTTATGTACACACATACTATATATAAATTAGCAAGCGAAACTACGCAGATAACCCATCACGAGTTCGATAATTTTTTTACAATTAATTATAATACTATAATATTTTAATTTCGTTTTTTTAAATATTTTATTATAATAATAATTTTTATATTTTTAATGTCTATATTTTTATAAAAATATTCAAAAATGTAAATTATATGTATGTAAAAATGAAATAAAGGAAATAATAATTTTGCTATTACAATCTTACATTTGCAGTTGGAGAATTGACGTGACGTACAACCCGGGCGCAATAACTCAAGTCAAGTCGGGTCAAGTTATTGCGCCCGGGATATATATCGATTTATGGGAGAACATGTTTTTCAACTACAATGTTAAGTGTGTTTTTGGGATCCTCATCAAAAAGCCGGGGCGCCCGGCGGACTCTCCGTCCGCTTACCGGCCCATCGTGCTGCTCGACGAGGTGGGCAAGCTCTTTGAAAGAGTTATTGCAGACCGCCTTGTCGGGCGGCTGGAGCGAGTGGGTCCGGATTTGGCGGAGAGCCAGTTTGGTTTCCGCAAGGGGCGCTCTACGGTGGATGCCATCATGCGCGTTCGAGCCCTCACGACGGGGGATGCTGTTGCCCAGGGTGGGGTCGTCTTGGCGGTGTCTCTTGACATCGCCAATGCCTTCAACACCCTGCCCTGGAGTTGCATTAGGGAGGCACTCCGGTATCACCGGATGCCGACCTACCTCTGTCGAGTGGTCGAGGCCTATTTGACGGACAGGGCCGTCATCTACCCCGGTCACCACGGAGAGTGGAACCGGCGAGAGATGTCGTGCGGTGTCCCACAGGGATCGGTCCTGGGGCCGCATCTGTGGGACATCGGCTACGACTGGGTGCTGCGCGCCGACCTCCCTAGCGGCGTCAGTGTAGTCTGCTACGCTGACGACACGCTGGTCCTGGCGCAGGGGAGGTCGCATGAGGCGGCGGCCGAACTGGCGACACGCGGGGTTGCGACAATCGTCGATAGGATCCGGCAATTGGGACTCGAGGTGGCCTTGCACAAGTCCGAGGCCATGTGTTTTTATGGTCCTCGGAACGCGCCACTGTCGGGTTCCCGGATAACGGCAGGAGGGGTTCACATCGGTGTCGAGTCGACGATGAAGTACCTGGGACTCGTCCTCGACAGCCGGTGGAACTTCGTGGAGCACTTCCGACGTTTGGCTCCCAAACTGCAGAGGGCAGGGGCTGCTTTGAAGCGGCTTCTGCCCAATCTAGGGGGTCCAAACGCCTCCTGCCGGAGGCTCTACGCGGGGATCGTGCGGTCCATGGCCCTTTACGGGGCACCGGTGTGGGCGCGTTCATTAAGGCTGCGACCAGCCCAGCGGTTGAACGCGTCCCAAAGGGTCATGGCCATCAGGCTGGTACGAGGATACCGCACGGTCTCCCGTGAGGCGGCGAGCCTCCTTGCCGGACTACCGCCATGGGATCTGGAGGCAAAAGTCCTCGCGCACATGTGGGAGTTGCGCGAGGAGGCGAAACGCCGGGGCGTAACTCCGCTGCCGCGAGAAATCGCGGCACAGCGGACAGAGCTCCGGCGGGATCTCATGGCGGCATGGAGAGTGCGATTGTCGCAACCCAGCGCTGGGCACGCCACAATTGTGGCGATAAGTCCCCTCTTTGAGGAGTGGCTAGAGAGGCGCCACGGCGTCCTCACCTTCCGCCTGACACAGGTCCTCACCGGACATGGTTGTTTCGGGAGGTTCCTGTTCAGAATAAAGCGGGAGGAAACGCCCGGGTGTCACCACTGTGTGGATCGCCCGGAGGACACGGTGGAGCATACGGTGGAGGTCTGCCCAGCTTGGGCGGAGCACCGCCGTGTCCTCACGGAGGCGATCGGCGGCGGCGATCTCTCGCGTCCGGCCCTGGTTCAGGCCATGGTCCGGAGCGAGAGTGCATGGGAGGCCGTCACCTCCTTCTGCGAAGCAGTAATGCTCGCGAAGGAGGAGGCGGAGCGCGCGAGGGAGAGGCAAAATGCGCCCCCTCGCGCCCCTAGTCGCCGCAGGAGACGCCCCGGGCGTCGGGAGTCGAGAGCCGACTTCCGGCCACCGTAGGCGCGGGCTTGCGGACGGTGAGCAATGGGTAGCTCGCCGTCCGATAGGGACCAGGCCCGGGTCGACGGCGCGTTGTGTTCCACGCGCGCCTCAAAGAGATGTCAGCACCAAGTGACGGGGTCCGGAAGGGCCAATGCCTGCCGGGGTCGCGGGTTTGTCTGAAAGGGATATCGCGACCTCGGCACACAGGCAACGGAAGGAACACGGGTGGGTTTTAGTCAGTAAAAGTCTGACACGCCCTCCCGCTCCACCCAGAGCGGGAGAAGTTATTTGATAATTTCCCATCCTCAAAAAAAAAAAAAAAAAAAAAAAAAGTGTGTTTTTGGGATAAATTCATCCCAACTACGAAACCCATCTTTATGCGTAGTCCGACACGCACTTGGCCGGTTTTTTTTTCTGGCGTCAACGACTACTTGTTGATGTTGCTTGGAACTTGAGTAAAGAAAATCTGTTTTTTTTTGTTTTATCATTTTTAGATAAACTGGCTGGATTTCTGAGAAGAGGCAATATGGGCAGCTACCTCTTAACCGTTGTAGCTACAGGAAAACGGTCTTAGGAGACTGTCCTTAACTTTTTGAGACATTTTGATCTGCATTAATAGATAAAAAAAATAAAAAAAATACATCAAGAAAATTGGCAGTTTTCACAAAACCTTTTTTTGATGCCAATCGATCCTTCTTATAAGGATTAAAAAACTCTATAAGACCAGCTGAGGTAGGAGTACTAGAGAAGTAAGAAATTGCAAAATACATTTCCCATACATTTCGTAGGAAATGAGACCCCAACCTACTTTTTACGATGGATAGACTGGCCGAAAATAAAGGAAAAAATTGTATTTCCAATTTCGAACGAATATGTTATTATTTTGTTATTTTTGTATTTGTAATTTATTTGCATAATACATGTTAAAAAGGTGCTACAGGTAGAAAAGGTACATTGTATTATAACCTAATGAGGTGTGCAAATTAATATCTTATTAATATCTCATGCAAATAATTACACTCGCAACATTAAACATACAGAATAAAAATTTTTTAACTATAGAAATGTAATAAAATAAAATAAAACTAAACTAAACTAAACTATTCTAAAGCATCATAAAACTCATCCTCAACGCTGTCAGCTGGTAATGTACCCAAGAGACTGGCGGCGTTGCCTCTTTGTATGGCAATACATAGCCTCTGGCCAAGGTAAAAGCCAGCTCTTGGGTCACGGGAAGCGTCAACAAGTCTCTTAGAGATTTCTCTGTAGAGGCTATGAGCACTCGGACCCCACGGCCCTAACGTTTCAACCCCAAACGGCTCAAAAATATAGTTACCACTAAGGTTACTATATTTCCGGCGCTTGAGGTTCTCAGCAACCGTAGCAGCAGCGCCAGCAGAGCACGACGAACTTGGAAGATGGGATGGCGCAAGAGTATCGACGCAGGTTGCGTCCCACACTAGAGGCCTACCCATCTTCCAAGGAAACAAAGACATACCGTCTGGTCTTTTGCCATCGTCGCGTACCAAGCCGTTAGGTTCTAAAACAGCTGGTACGCCGACGGTAACAAGAGCTCGACGAATAATGTCGTTAATGCTCGCGTGCCGTGCAAAACGGCCCGCACTGCGGCTGCAAGACAGGCCATGGTGTCCGAGGCTGTTGACAACTTCACCACAGCGACAGCGATGAGGAGAGCAGAGTGGGGCACCTAACCGGAGAGAAACAGCGAGACGGAAGGTGGTGTCGTCGAGTAAGGTACCGATGCTCGACGACGGCAGTGCGTGGAGCCAAAGACCCGACTCCCACTTACCCACAGCCAGCAGGCGCGCACGCTCAGCAGTAGTAGCAGATGTATTTAGCAGGTTATTCTGAACTACACCGCAGAGCGGCTCATCCCACTGCCTCTGGGAAGATGGATTGCCGGGTGGATCGGTATTCGGGCAAGCGATTTTCCAAGCGTCTAAATCCTCAGAGAAACACGGCACATCAAAATCAGTCAGTGTGGAAGCCAGGATATTCCTGACTAATTTTTCAGTGCCGTGGACCGAAGAAATGAACGCCGGTAAGCTTATGCTGGTAATTTTGCGGAATAAATTAAAAAAAAAACATTAAATATAGAAATGCAAAAATAAAAAGTCAAATCAAAATTGCAATAATCACTTGTTGAAATCAAACATTTTGCAACTAGGAATTCGTGCAAATCTAATTTAAATTGGTCCATTTTGTGGTATGTGATACTTAACTTTTGGCAACTTATTGTATATTTTGGGTGCCATGCCCAAAATGTTTTTATTAAATACTGCTTTCTTATGACGTCTTACGCATATTTTTACGCATATTTTATCTTTGTGTCGTGTGCTTCTTGGATGTGTATAAAGTTGCAGATTAGCTTTGACAAAGATCGCCACTTCATATATATATAAAGACACATTTTAATTTTTATGTTTATTTTCGGCTAGTCTGTCCATCATAAATATCCCGTCACACAACGTCCCAACATGAATGGTCGGGCAGTAGCCCACCAGACACAGCACCCGTCTGGTCGGAGGATTCTCCCTTTTTGCATGACGCAGTGCGTCCCCGACTCACTGGAGAATCACCGCAATCACTGCAGACAGTTCCGACTCACCGCGAACTATGCGGCACCCGGTTCCGACTCACTGGAACCTCAACTGGCACTGTGAAGCATTGCAAGACACAAGACTCAGCTCACTATCGACCTCCGGTCTCCGGAGGGGAGTGATGTGGTGGCATCTACATAGCCACATGCGAACTACGCATCAAAGACCTGACGTCACACAGAAACCTGACGTCACACAAATTCTGCATTGCGCAATTAGAGTTCACCGCGCGAACAGCATATATAATAACTTCCCCGAAATCAATCGTTGGGCAGTTGCCCGCCAGACACGACGAGCATTTACAAGTACCTACCTACCTATATAAAAAAGGGTTCAAAGGGGGACAGCTCTTTGTGCACCTTAAAAATCGTTTTGGACCACTGAAAATTGGGCCAACCTGTATAATTAATATAAGTGTTGATATAGATGATTAATAACAACATATTTTATTGGATAAGAAAAAAAAATTAAAGTTTTATCAAATTCTGAAATATAATAATGGTTACTGTGGGTCATCCTTAGAAGATAGACATAATATGCCATCGTGGACTTTTTGTTAAACTTTTCAACAATCCTTCCAACATTTTAAGTAACTTCTACCATTTCCGCAGCGCCCGCCAATAAAGCTCCCAGTCGGCACGATTTTTTCCGACATCTTGAACAATAATCGCCATATTTCAGCTAATTTACGCAAAACCTTAATGACTTATAGGTACACCAACTTTCGTATGAATCACCCCGTCCATTGCTGAAAACCGTTAGAAAATCCGTTCTGTAGTTTTTAAGTTTATCGCGTTCAGACAGACAGACAGACGGACAGACAGACGCTTCGGGGACTTTGTTTTATAATATGAAAGGATAAGGATAGTGTAGACGAATCTCATTGCCATACAACGTGGCAATCCTGCCAGCTTTTTGGGCACTTTTTTTATTAAAATGCCACCGATGCGGGCGCATTTTTCGATGCCCTATGGTTCTTCCCCTACTTTTTTATGTACCATCGAAGAAGTTCATATCTAACCATCGTAAAGACTATTCTTGCTTGTAGCGCTCGGCGGCTATAGCACCGGGCCGGTAACAGATGAGGTCATTTCGTTCACGGGATTTTGTTTTGAAACTGGTTAGATATGAACTTCTTTGATGGTACATATACATACTTATTATTATTTTAAAGACTGTTAGTTATATTATGTAAATATAATCTCAAATAAAGATATAATGATCTAGATCGTGATGGCCCAGTGGTTAAGGCCCCGCCTATCATGCGAGGTTGTGGGTTCAAATACGGGCAAGTACCAATGACTTTTTCAATTCATATGTACTTTCTGACTTTATCTTGGACATTACTAACATCGGTGAAGGAAAACATCGTGAGGAAACCTGGACTTGTAGTTAATATAAGTCTGAAATCGCCAACCCGTCTTGAGCAAGCGTGGTGATCAATGCTCGTGCCTTCTCTGAGAAGAGGCATTTGCCCTGCAGTGGGACAGGAACAAGCTGGTATTATTATTTTATTATATATTATTTATATTTCCTTTATTTCATTTAAAATACTTATAAATTACATTTTTAAATATTTCTTAAAAAAATATATAAAAAACATTTAAAAATATAAAAAATAGTAGCCCACCGGGCGGTGTCGGGAACAGGGTCCAAGCTACCGGCGGTCAGGGCTCCAGAGAGAGGAACCTCCTGACAATGCGAGCCGTGTGTAGGAGTAGGTACCGCTTTCTGAATCAAGCCCTTGATCCAGCCGCCCAACGAGAGCCTCCTTACGTGTTGGTCGAGGCTCTTATTTATATTATTATTAATATTATATATTATTTATATTAGATATTATTAAAAATATAATATAACAATGGAATAACAAAGATCGAATAAGTACATAGTGATTTATTTTTGCCGTTTCCTAATTGAGAGTGAGTATCCGGACTGTTTCCAAGGGAGAACAATCAATACGGGTTGTTGTCGCTCAGATTATCCTGATTAGACAAAGGATATATATTTTTGCACTTTGCGCTTATTTGCACTAATTGTATTGTCGTTTCCTGGGGAAATAGAGAAAGATTATTGTTTAAATGATAAATAAAACAGACAGAAAAGAAATATGTAGTTAGTTTATATATACGGTATAAGTATAGTCGACCTCGGAATTACTTTACCTAGGAACCACTTTTAACTGCGTTCGCAATTTATTTGCCAACCATGTAAACAAACACGAGTTTTAGGAAAAACTACTGTAACGCCTACACATAAGGTTCAGTTTGCGCTACAACTACATATTTTTGATGACTTTTTCAACAGTACTAGTCAGTCTAGAATAAACTTTATTCACACTTGCATAATGTTGATGTTTGTTTAAGTGTAAATAACATCAATTGGAAACAAGGGTTTGAATAGATCTTATATACATACATCCACACATACATACTTATACAAATAAATAAAATTGAATCGTCTGTCTGTAATGTCAAAATAACAGATTTTTACTAAATGCATATGAAAGTATTCAGGGTACTTAAAAATACTTTTATCAGTTATAACAACAAACTTTTTTTTGTTGTTTGTTTGTCTGTCTGTTTATTCCAGCTAATCTCCGAAACGGCTGGACTGATTTTGACGGAACTTTCACTGTCAGATAGCTGATGTTATAAGGAGTAACGTAGGTTAGTTAACTTAAACTTACCTACTTAAATTTTAGAAAAATAAAAAATAATTTGGGTCCACGCGGTAAATAAAAGAGACGAATAAAAAGTATTTTTTCCGTTATAGGCATTGTCGACCTCAGAATTGCTTTCCCAACCACTTTTGACAACAATACCCACAAAATTGAAACGTCACTAAAGTTTAAATTATCCAACTGTCACATTAAATTAACTAGCAAAACTGACGTGACTGGACAAGACGTGATGGGAATCGATATCTTAACACGATAAAATAATTTAAAAATAGATATGATGCAATAGACTGACGTGTCGCGAACCCGAACACGGCGTGTTTCCACGCCGAGCGCCGGACGCAGACGTGTCAAAACGCCGTGTTCGGGTTCGGGACAAGTCAATCGTCATCCTGAGGATGCCTCGTTGAGAGGTGAAACACGTCGATTTCTTATAAGGTTTTTATGACTCTTTAGGAATGGTTACGCCACAATTGTGGCGATAAGTCCCCTCTTTGAGGAGTGGCTAGAGAGGCGCCACGGCGTCCTCACCTTCCGCCTGACACAGGTCCTCACCGGACATGGTTGTTTCGGGAGGTTCCTGTTCAGGATAAAGCGTGAGGAAACGCCTGGGTGTCACCACTGTGTGGATCGCCCGGAGGACACGGTGGAGCATACGGTGGAGGTCTGCCCAGCTTGGGCGGAGCACCGCCGTGTCCTCACGGAGGCGATCGGCGGCGGCGATCTCTCGCGTCCGGCCCTGGTTCAGGCCATGGTCCGGAGCGAGAGTGCATGGGAGGCCGTCACCTCCTTCTGCGAAGCAATAATGCTCGCGAAGGAGGAGGCGGAGCGCGCGAGGGAGAGGCAAAATGCGCGCCCTCGCGCCCCTAGTCGCCGCAGGAGACGCCCCGGGCGTCGGGAGTCGCGAGCCGACTTCCGGCCACCGTAGGCGCGGGCTTGCGGACGGTGAGCAATGGGTAGCTCGCCGTCCGATAGGGACCAGGCCCGGGTCGACGGCGCGTTGTGTTCCACGCGCGCCTCAAAGAGATGTCAGCACCAACTGACGGAGTTCGGAAGGGCCAATGCCTGCCGGGGTTGCGGGTTTGTCTGAAAGGGATATCGCGACCTCGGCACACAGGCAACGGAAGGAACACGGGTGGGTTTTAGTCAGTAAAAGTCTGACACGCTCTCCCGCTCCACCCAGAGCGGGAGAAGTTATTTGATAATTTCCCGCCCTAAAAAAAAAAAAAAAAAAAAGGAATGGTTAAGCGGAATACAATATGTTACTAAATATATCTACGTCTATTGTAGGTATTTTTTTTGGAGGTACAGCGACCGCTGGTTTTGTTGTTACTTGAAATATGAGTTGAGAAAATCTATTCTTATTTTGTTTTATCGTGGATAAATATCAATAGTCATAACATCTTTGAAGTACACAAAAACAACTGTTTTTTTAAGCTAATATTTCAAGTGACTACACCAAACGCGGTGGATGAGCACACACAAAAAAAAAAAAACGATTCTCATTACGTCTGCTTAGCTAGTTTCTCTAGCTAATTAATTGTGACTCTGTAGAGAAAACTCATTTTATTGTGTAAAGATTATCACTGCCACTGCAAGGAACTCGGTCACCGCTCACCGCTTCAATTTTCAATTTACATGACATAGCATCACGCCTGTGAGCCCCTAAGAGGGATAGACAGAGGTGTCACAGTGTTACCCACATTTCGCTAGTTATGATTTATGAAGTCCCATGGTTATTACATGGGACATGGGCCATCTGTTGATGGCGACATGTACGTGTTGTTTAGACGGTGCCAGACAATTGTTGCTTCAATGTTATGGTATGCCACAGTCAGCCTATAATGTTCCCACTGCTGGGACACAGGCTGTAACCTACCACGCGGGCCCAGTCTGGGTTGGTAGATGTCACATTATGTCTTAAAATTTTTGGTTCTAGGACATATTAGATATTTTCCTTCATATTTGACAGCACCGTTTTGAGAGCAGTACTGATGAAATCATCAGCACTGCTCTCAAAACGGTGCTGTCAAATTTAGATAAAGTAAAGTGCCTGTCAGGGTTCGAACCTACGACCTACATCTCGTAAGTCGCGGCCGTTATCACTGGGCAAATCGGTTAAGAGGCTTACAACAGCTAAAGCGCGGTCACTGTCGGACTGCATAGAAATGAAAGAGAAGCGCGATGACACGACGCAGGTAATTTATTGCAAAATATGAAGCAGTTAGCGATTTACAGAAAATCTATTGATTGGACTGGAAAATTAAAACACTATTATGCTAATATGTAGCTTGTAGAATAATCTGACAAAAAATCAGAATGATTGCATGTAAATTAATATGATTTTTAATCGTTAAAAGAAATTTTTAGAGGTATCTTCATGATTTTTTTCTATCGTATCAAATTAGTTGTATTATGTTTTCAACACACTATCATACTAGCATATAATATCCTGAAGAATATCATATATTTTTCTGATTTTGTTTACTGCAGTGGATCATATTCTTTTAGGCATTATAAAACTTGCGTTTAGGCACGTTTAGGTCCTGTAGTCCCCTTAATTCACTGTCTCCGATCTACATAATGATTCTCAGTTAACCTAATATTCAGGCTTGAACTGTGAACCACTAATCAAAGATCCTTTTCATAGTGAATTTCCATGTCGTTTCATTGCACAGAATGAAAGTCGTTGTACTGTAATGGTCCCCTGCAGAGAATACGACCTATGATAACGTTCTTGTCTCTCAAATCAACAGTAGTAAGGTTAAGGGTGTCTACTATTTATTATCGCCATAGATGGGTGACCACTTTATGCCGAACTGACTTTTGTCGGCTGTTTCGCCCGCGTGGAGGTTTTCGACCTCCACGCGGGCGTAGACTCCCCTGGCAACGTACTACCGGGATACAACGTATCCTATGTCTTGTCTTGTCCAAGCCATGTCAAAGAACTGAGCCTCAATCAATTTAAATCATTTATTAAACAGAAACTATGTCAAAAAGGTTTCTATAAAGTTAAAGATTACTTAGACGACAAAAAGGCTTGGGACTAATTAAGCTACTCCAATGTACCCCAAGCAACAAACAAGTGTTTTTAGAATCAAAGACTACATGATACTATATGAGCTCATATAATTGTTTGGATTATTTTATTTGACTATAAGTCAATTTATTTTAATTTTTGTTTTCATTTATTGTTGACATAATCTACTCATTAAAATGTTTTTATTTTATGAGTTGATTGCAATTTGTGGTAATGTAAATTATTTTTGCATTTAAAAGAATCAAGTTTTTCCAACTGAACTGCTGTGCTGCTGGGGAGTTTGTTGCGTCACTTCTTCTTCCCAGCTTAAGTACTAGGAAGTGGTGAAGGGTGGGCGTTTTTGGGGGACTGTCTTATGTAATTTTGACGTTCGAAAAGTGCTGATTCTCAGCCTAGTTTGAATAAATGACTTTGAATTTTGTTTTTTTATTTTATTTTTACCCAGCACCCTAATTACGAATTACACTTTCAAACAAAAGACGGTTTAAAGGAAATTCCTAATCCATTGCTTCATACATAGGTTTGAGAGATTCGTTTGCTCGACTACATAAATAACGCAATGAATGTTGATGAACTGCCAAACTGAAATTCATTGAAATCAATCGCCATTGTATGTGTGTAACTCAATTAGCCCACTGGTAATGGTTTATTCCTATCGCAAGTTTTATCCCAATCTGTTCAGCCGAAAGGGTACAGACAGATAAACAGATGGAGCTACTTTCGAATTTATAATAATTATAATACATTACGCACACACATTACGCAATTATTGTAAATTGTCTTTGACCGCTGGCCCTGACAGGAAGCAATAGACAAAATTTGTCAAACTTTTCTGTGTTGAGTGATTAATGAATACGAGGCTTTTGGTTAATTTTTAAGGGTATTGTAATTTGTTTTTTTAGTAATGTGCGCTTAGTTTGTGCAGAATAAAAACTTTTTATTTCTTTTCTATTTTCTTTTTATAATAATTTATAGCGGATAGCATTAAGGCTCGTTCAGACCAGCGCGACGCGACGGCGCCACGCGACTCGAACAATACAGTTTCTAAGAAAACTTCACGGTATAACAATAACCGTTGTCGCATCGCGCTGTCGCGTCGCACTAGTCTGCACAAAGCTTTAAGTTGTTATTCATCGGCTTTGTATTATTAACTGGCGGCCGATCCCATTAACCTATCTATCGCCAGTTTTGGCATACTGGAGCTAGAAAAACCTATCTATTTATGTTTTTAACTTCCCAATAATCTGTCAGGGAATAAGGAATCCTACGGAATTGTGGTACGACATTCAATGACGGCTAGAATTATATTGTCTGTACCATCAATAGCGATCTGTATTTTACTGACAGTAATTGGGTTCGACAAAAATAACGCAAGGATTAGCGCAGACTGTTTCTCATAAGTTCAGGGGGCCAAAAACGGCCACATTAAGCCACATCAATTCCTCTAAAAGCAATTCATTTTCTGAATTCCCAGCAATTCCTCTATGGTGAAATATATTTTAGCTGAATCATATTCAATTCAATTCATATTTGTTGTAAATATTGCCGCATGAAACTCTTTATTAATCAAACTCATCGCACTTTTTATTAATCAAATGAGATTTTTATTTTTTATTTCTACAGTTTAAATGTTATTTCATTATAATATAAAACTGTCAAATAGATGAATTGCGTAATATGAATTGAACGCAGATAATATTATGAATTGTAGTTTAGATTTCTGCAGTCTCATAAAAATAACGCTGTTTAAATTCTCAATACGCAAATTATTCTCGTGGACGTAATGAACCGAAAGATTTGTTTATCAGTCGATTCTATGGAAATCATTGTAGACACTGTCACATGGCCACTGATAAGTTATATGCAACACTGCGTCTGCGCACTCTGTTTAGGGGTCAATTGATTAGTGCAATGATTGCACGTTTACTTAGCTATTTCACGTGACTTTGTTTACATCGTCGTTGTCATTAGCCTAGTGGTCGCTGAGCTTGAGGTCCTGGGTTCGATCCCCAGGTCATGCAAATTGTTGTTGGTTTTTGCCATCTGGAATTTCTCAGTAGCAACCCGGAGTCTGGATTTTTGCCCGGTTGATGGCAATAGGCTCGCCCCCTGTTAGGGGATTTAAACACAACTGGTGAAATGTGGGTGAACTAAAGGTACACTTCTGCCTAACCCATCGGGAAATAGGGATGATGACAGCTTAAGCACTAGGAAGTGGTGAACGGTGGGCGTTTTTGGGGGACTGTCTTATGTAATTTTGACGTTCGAAAAGTGCTGATTCTCAGCCTAGTATGAATAAATGAGTTTTGAATTTTGAATTTTTGACAAAAATTTAGTTTTTAGTCCGTCATGGAGATTATAAAAAAATATTGGACCCGTATTTTTTCTTTTTTTACGTACTCTAAAGATTACGGCGATACTGTCCGTCTGTCCGCGGCTTCACGCCGACCAAGTGATATAATAAAATCATGAAAAAAAAAAATTAAGCTGTGGAAATGTCGTACAAAAAAAAAAAAAATTTAGGTACTTGATCGGGATTTTTTTTTTTTTTTTTTTTTTTTTTTTTTTTTGTTGGGATTAATTTTCTCTCCACTGTAGTAAGTGGTCGTTATATCTTTCAAAGCAGTAAAATTCTGGGTTTCTCACTTGATTTTAAGAATTAAATTGAATTATATTATAATCACAAGTTTCTGCCCGCGACTTCGTTCACGTGGAAGTCGTAATACACCACAATATATTACAATAACAGCCACATTTTTATAAAACTTCGGCGTGTGATTGTGGCGCATGAATCACGAAGGGGTCGTGGGGTCGAACTACACATAAAGCTGAGTGCAGACCAGCGCGACGCGACACCGGTTATTGTTATACCGTCAAGTTTTCTTAGAAATTGTATTGTTCGAGTCGCGGCGCGCCGTCGCGTCGCGCTGGTCTGTACGAGCTTTTACTTTGTTTATTTTTGTTTACTAATGTTAATAATCATTATTTTTCACGATAATCTTCTTCTTCTTTTCGTGTGGTTCGTGACTAAACTGGTGTCAGAGTTGTAAAGCCGCCCATGGTCCTCTGACTTGTCTTCACATGACTTCGAGAAATATCTCTCAGGTATGGCGGTTTCCTCATGATGATTTCCTTCACCGTTTTTTAAGCTAGTGATAATTTTACAATACGCACATAAATCCGAAAAGTCAGAGGAGCCTTGGGTTTGAACACGTTATTAAGACCTTTATACGATTATTTAAGAACTTTATCACAACAAAAAAAAATTTAATGTAAATGTTCCTAACCAACTTTAAATCGTTATAGATCCTAAATGGTCATTCAAAATAAAAAATAATAAACATAATAATAAAATGAAAACATTTTTTTTTTAATGATTATTTTCAAACACTTATTCAATGATACCCCACTTGACATAGTTCGTCGACATTTTTTTTTCTTTTTCACAATATGACATTTGGTTATCGCCATATTGAATTTTGATTACTGTCATGTCTTTAGTGACACTCACAAGATTATGAAAATCGATTGACACAAAGGAATAAACATACAATACATATACGCAAAGGGGGGTTCCTTTGCGTCGCGCAGTCAGGTAAAAAAGGTTTCGGAAATCTTCGTTGAAACATCCAAAAACCCATGGGATAAAAGAGGTTTCTTTGAGGCTGATTTACATTACATTAGGTAAGTAGCGGGTCGAAGTGACACTTTTGAACTGACGGAATATTTGGATACATTAAGTACTAACCTACTTGAACTAAACTGGGTACCTTAAGTAATGCATATACAGGGTGGCGATTTAGTCACCTGCATCCGTCAAGGGGGTGATTCTACCTGCCATTCTGAACAACTTTCTCTATGAAACACACGTCTGATTCTTAAAAAAATAATATTTTCATGGATGCATCGAAATAGTTTGTGTACTGTTGTATAGGAATTTGTTATTTTTTCCCCGAGTCGGATATGAGTTTAATAGCAAAAGTTGTTTGGAATGACGGGTAGATTCACCCCTTGACGGATGGAGGCGACAAAATCGCCACCTTGTATGTAAATCAGGCTCATAGACAATCAAAGATCCTGTTTAAACAATGATAAGGACTTTTGCCAGTTGGACAGGAATTTTTCAGTGCGGATCTCACCAATAAACCGCGCTCAAGAGCCGTCAGTGTCTATATTCCACAACAATTTTGACACTGACAGCTATTGAACACGGTTTAGATGTGCTGAACGCGTTAAGTTTCATTGGTTTAATTCACCCTGAGTATAACCAAACGCGTTCTATTTTGAAACATGTCAGTTTTGAAACTAGTGTCGTGGCAAACAGTACCTTGACTGTTCTGTTTAGGGCTATAGTTAACTACAGTGGGTTCATAATAAAAGTAAAAATATATATTATAATACTAAAAAAAATATAAGATTTTTTTTTTCAATGGCGCCCTCCCCCTTTTTGCCGCTCACCTCTGGCGGTGACTAGCAGTCGCGCGCAGACTTAATGCAGATGGATTGAATCATACCAAAACGAACCATACCTATTTCTGCATTATCTATGAAAAGGTAGGAAAAGCCCTTTTCTCTGAATGTCATTGTGATTGACAATAATGTGCTTATCGATGCAGAAGTGTTTTGCTGACATCTCTCTCGAGCTCGTAAAAGGTTTCTTTGTGTATAAGATACGATTGGTAGTAAAGGGAACTCGTCTTAGCAGAAAATATTGTTTTTGGCGTTTTCCTTCGGTTCAATGTTTCTATCCTACATTGTTAGGAAATAATGATAAAAGGTAGTTATTATGGAAAAGTATGGCTGAACATATCCAAATTGTTTTAGAAAGGGTGTTATACTCGTAATAATGTCCAGTTAGGGTTCATTCATTAATTACGTCACACGAATTTCATGATTTTCGGAGCCCCGTCCTTGGCAAAGGTGTTCCGTTTGTCTGTTGTCATATCCCCTACCCTAGTATGATGTCACATATTTTGTAATTTTTTAATTAATTCATAGACATAATCTCGCTTTTCAAGGTTTACTGCTAAACCTTCTACACGTGCAGCTTGTGGGTGATTTTATGCGCAGAGAGCCTACAACGTCCTGCGCGTACAGTATAATAATGGGTACCGAAAGATTTTTTTAAAATCCTTTATTAAAAAGAACCAGGTTCTTAATAATTAATTACAATCTAGCCTATAAGACTAATAAGCAATTTTCATGTAATTTAATTTTTTACGTGATAATTATTTTAAAACTTAGAATAGTGCTGATTGTACTTTACACAAGTCCGAACCACTTGCTTAGAGTCAAATATAATATTACAAGCACTTTGTTCATGTGTTATTATGTGTGTCATTGTCACTATTATTTCTACACTTTTACACTACACTAAATCAAAAGGTTTTGTTCCGGATGTTGATGGGGCTTCCGCGCTTCTGCAGCGCTTCGCAGATATTCGCGGACGGCGTCAATAATGGGTAGGTTGCGCGGAAGCTCTAGCAGCATCCTGAACACATTATTAGACAAAGTGGACAGTCCCTTTATAAGGCTCTGGGCACGGAGGCACGTGCCGACGTGTGTTGGAGACCACGTCCATTTTAATTGTTTTTATTTTGTTTACTAACATAGTTTTTTAAGTCATTGTTACTAATACTAATAAAAATAAATGTTTGCTACTTTTTTTTTCAATGGAGAATTTTACGGGGTTATTACATGGGTTGTGGACGTCCGTTGTATAGCAGGTATCTACAAGTCACACCTTATGAACCCTGTCGAAAATTTTAGCATTCACGCTAAAACGGCTGACAGAATTTGGATGAAATTTGGCACACGGGTAGACCATGACATGAGTTAGTACATAAGATACTTTTAATCCCGATATTCCCACAAGATCGATACTTATGCGCCGACGGGGCGCAGCTAGTTTTCACTAGGACCTAAAAAAATCTTAGAAGTTTTTTATAAGTTGTCTTGTAATACAAAGACCATCCTGAACATCTAATGAATTCCTGAAGATTCAAATTTATACGCTGTGAAATCTGATACCTTCAGACTCCTGTCTGGAATTTAATTAGGTAATAAGAGGTATTCGTAAACAGAAATAACGTATTTATCTGCAGTAGTAATACCAGTGGGAGTCTTAAATGTCACTATAATATTAAGGCGACGATAACCAACAACACGTCTAAACGAGTAGTGTTAATAATTTGGAAAAAATATATGTTATATTAGAGCATTTTGTTATTATATTATTATTTTAGATTATGTTTATATTACATAGTGAAATTATTTTGTAAAGTTATGGCTAACGCGGATAAAAAACTGAGAATCACGCAAAATCTATCAAGCGTATTTTTCTGAAACGTGCACCATTTTAAACATAATTTAATTATTGATCTTTTAGCATATGTACGTGTTTTATTATAATACCTTTTGTTTAATAAATAATAAATTAATAATGCGTTAAATAGGGGACAGCGCTCCTTGATGGGCGAGTCCACTGCAGGGCAAAAGCCTGTATGAGAACAGGCTTTTGCCATAAATAATTGTGAATTACCATTGCGAATAAAATTTCACATTGTATAATATTGTCCCACTACAATATTATACAATGTGAAATTTTATTCGTTTGCATACTCTTAAGGGGTCATTGTACTCATCATTACGAACAACTTTCACAGTGGGACCGACGCTGAAATCGCGAAAAAAAAATCTGCTGTTCCCTACATTTCGACGAGATAGACGAGCATAAATATAGGGAACAGCAGATTATTTTTTCGCGATTTCGGCCTCTATGAGTGGGCTCTCAGTGAGGAGGAGTGGGCCGTAATCCACCACGTGGGCGAAGTGCGGGTTGGTAGATGTCACATGTCTTCGAATTTTTGATTCTAGCACATGCCGGTTTCCTCACGGTGTTTTCCTTAACTGTTGTGAGAGCGGTGGTGATAAAATAATTTACACAAAGTAAAGTGCCCGTCTGGGTTTGAACCTACGTCCTACAACTCGGATGTCATAGCTGTTACCAATGCCCCCCACTGGGATACCACTGCTCTTCACTGGGACACCACTGCTCCCCACTGGGACACCACTGCCGCCACTGGGACACCACTGCCCCCTGAGTTTTGATGATTGTTGCTCAATCACGCTTAGTTGCTGAACGGATTTCGATATAATTTGGTACAAAGGTAGACTTATGACTTATGTGGATTTTTATCCGTGTACCTATTAGTTTCGGTAGGAATGTGAGTGAAACCGGCAATAGTACTATTATTATGTATTATGTTTACTATTATGTTTGTTGTATAGTAAGTATATATGTTTATATGTATATATACGGTCATGTGGGGTTTTACTTCGTATTCGTAGACCTACGAAAATATTTATAGCAAGTAGCTGTTACGTTAGTTTTTGCAATATCTATTTTCACAGGCGTTCAACATGTAAAAGTTTCAAACAAAACTGTATTCCTTTTAGCAAAAGTTTCCCTGATCTATAAATATAAATTGAATCGGGAGGCTTTGGGAACTTTTCCAATACTGTCTGAGAGTGATTTCTTGTAAAAATAGCACCTACTTATTTAAATTGTCAGAGATTTCGCTCGGAAAATGTCATGTCTCTCGAACTTTGATAAATAAACGTCGTAGTCACCTTGTAGTCACCTGGTAGTCACCTAGTAGTCACCTTGTAGTCACCTGGTAGTCACCTAGTAGTCACCTAATAGTCACCTAGTAATCACCTAGTAGTCACCTAATAGTCAGACCTTTCCAGTCAGTGCAAGCATTTGTCAGTAATCGTGGAGCTCAAATCAGAACTTATGTACAATATGTAAGTTTTTAATAAGCGTGAGGCACACACTATTGTTGTTAAAAACATTAAGTATTGTATTTTTTTTTTTGTATTTTGTGTTTCGCGTTCTGTGTCCAAATAAACGTTACTATTTCTTTCTTTTTCTTTATGTCGAAACAATTTCGTAAAATACGAACAAATCAGAAGCCTATTCTCGACAAAAACCCTTTTTATTTCAACTTTATTTAAGACAAGTAGAGTGAGAGAATTGCCATAAAGTTATTTGAGAGCAAAACAAAAGAATTTACTATTCATAGTACACTATTTTAGCTTTTGGGCAATATTAGCTTTGCGCTATATTGTTCGACATATTTGTATTGAAGGGACAGAGAATATTTTTCTCTAACTTTTATTCATTTACATGTATTGGCATTTTTATTGTTAAATTCTCTGCTTTTAAACGAAGCAGATGTTCGGGCATTGACTACAGCTAAGTTATCACACATAAGTATACGAAAAGCTTTGTTTTATGCAGGTCACACACGTTATGATATACTTGCGCAAAATTGGACTTGCGCAAGTATACATTAAAGTGTGTGGGGTGAATTAGCACAAGTATTCGAGCCATTCCGTGTCACTGTGCGTTTGCACTGGCGAAACACTCACATCAAAACAAGCTGAAATATTTATTTTCTGTCAATGTTCGATACAATGTTTTAAATGTATAACAGGAACTAGACATTGCAATATGTTTTGTTGTGAATGTTTCGCCAGTGTAAGGCACACTTGTGCAAGTCTTAACTTACGCAAGTATAACGTAACGAGTATGGCTACCTTACCACTACGTCTAAATTAGTTAGGTTTAAATACTTCTGACTTCTATACCGTAGGCATAAGGATGGCATTAAAGGCAAAAAAGACTGTAAAGAAGGTTTATCTATGTCTAATCTTATTTCAAATGGAGTTTAGATTGCCGTTGGCTTGTTTTTTAATCCGGCTGAAGGCTTGTTTTTTAATCCGGCTGAAGGCTTGTTTTTTAAACCTAACTAATTTAGACGTAGTGGTATGGTAGCCATACACGTTACGTTATACTTGCGCAAGTGTGCTTTGCACTGGCGAAACATTCACAACGAAACATATAGAAATGTCTAGTTCCTGTCAAAAATTGTATCGAACATTGACAGAAAATAGAGATTTCAACATGTTTTGTTGTGAAGGTTTCGCCAGTGCAAACGCACAGTGACACCGAATGGCTCGAATACTTGTGCTAATTCACCCCACACAGAGTATAGCATACAATTTATAAATATATATACATAGGTACATTACTAGAATCTAACAAATGAATACTTCGAATTCGATAAAATAGATTATCTTCAAAGGGAGTACCTATCATATTTCTATTTTGAGCTCAGAACAAAAGACAGTTATTGTCTTAGAGTAAGGATAATAATATTCAGCCAAACGGATGAAGATTCGTTTTGATGTTAAGCTTTGTTAGAATTGCGATGAACATTAAAACCAAGTTTGTCTAATAATGGATGAATAGATTATACAAAATGCCCCGGAATTAACGCACACCATCAAACAGCCCAATTAGAATATCTATATACAATGTGAAATTTAATTCGTTTGCATCCTCTTAAGGGGTCATTGTACTCATCATTATGAACAACTTTCACTATGGGCCAACTCTGAAATAGCGAAAAAAAATCAGCTGTTCCATACATTTATGTTCGCATAGCTCGTTATAATGTAGGGAACAGCTGATTTTTCACATTGTATATAAAAGGAGAAACTGACTGACTGACATATCAACGCACAGCCGAAACTACTGGGTCTAGGAACGTGAAATTTTGCACACAGCTTCCTTTTATGGCCCTATATTTTCTGGGCCCTATCAGAATACCAGCGCTGCGGTATTTATTTATTTTTTAAATATCGCCGCATTATGCTGAGATAGGAGCCTTTTTGGCCTCGCACAGGTTATTATTCTGTTTTTAAATTCTCCTTTTTTGTTTTTTATTTTATAATTTATTTTTTATTTTTATTATTACTTACTGTTTGTATTTCCTGTGCGTGTACAAATAAAATATTTTTCTCTTCTTTCTCTTTTATAATGTAGGGGAGCACTAAGAAGGGGTTTTTGAAAATTCCACCTTAAAGGGGGGATTTTGTTTGTGTGAAAAATCTTATTCCTGGAGTTCATAAAATTGAAACTTGGCACAAAAAGTACTAGGCTTGCATGAATTCACGATAGTATTCAGTCATTATGTTATGCTACTAATAGGACTTGGATGAGACAGACAGATAGTTTATAACCTGGATTAACACATAGGATACTTTTTATCCCAGTAGTACGTTTCCATGGGATAATTTCCGACTTCCACACGAGCGAAGCTGTGGAGAAAAGCTAATTATGGTATAATTATAATACATACACAGAATTTTTATTATTACGTATAAAACATTGTTTATTTAATGGTTCTCTATTGTGTTGCCTAACTTTTTTATCCATAATTTAAAGTGCCATTTTTTTTTTGTCCTAATCATCATTTGTCCGAATGATAACTTGCCCGAACTTAATGTCACATAATATAACCTGCCCAAAAATTGAAATCCCTAAATCCAGTATGCTCAAATTTGTTTGTCATAAATATTACAATCATTAATATACAACACACTTAAAACCAGCTTCGAATTGCTGGTATGCTTCGCCGGCTAGCCTCAGCTGCGGCGGTGAGCGTTACAACCACCTGCTTCTCAATTCGCGGACCGCCTCACCCCTCCGCGCCTACGCGATTCTAAATTACACTCTAGGGGTAGGGCAGGCAAGACTGCGTGGAGTCGGATTTACTGCGATTCGTTTCTGTCACTAAAACCTTTTTTTTTTGTAAATGTTTTTTTGGGACTAACAATTTTATTATAAATGAACATTCGGAATAATATACATTATATAATACAATACTTAGGACATTTGACTTTATTTCATGCAAATTTAGGAGATTCAATTATTATGGTACTCGATATTAAGACAGAATAGTTTTAGAAGTAAAAAACAAAATTTAGAATTTTTGAACATCATGTATGGTTACTGAAGTATAAAGCAAACGTGTTGTGTATAATGATTTTCGGACAAATAATTTTAGAAGAAGAAAGGGAGTAAGTACCTTATCGTAATATACAATGTGAAATTTAATTCGTTTGCATCCTCTTAAGGGGTCATTGTACTCATCATTATGAACAACTTTCACTACGGGCCAACGCCGAAATCGCCAAAAAAAACAGCTGTTCCATACATTTATGTTCGCATAGCTCGTTATAATGAAGGGAACAGCTGTTCATAGAAATTGTTTCACCAGAGTCGTGTCGCGCCGTCGCGTCGCGCCTGTCTCCAGGAGCTTCACCAAATCTACACACGCGCACATACGTGTACGACACACGTAACTTATAAGGGTAAGTTCACACTGAGACGAGACGCGAAGCGACGCTGCTCGCTCTTTTGAGTATAGTAACACAAAATATAAGTTTATTTACTACACAAAAAGATACACATTTAAGGGGACTACAGGACCTAAACGTGCCTAAACGCAAGTTTTATAATGCGTACAAGTATATGATCCACTGCAGTAAACAAAATCAGAAAAATATATGATATTCTTCAGGATATATGCTAGTATGATAGTGTGTTGAAAACATAATACAACTAATTTGATACGATAGAAAAAAATCATGAAGATACCTCTAAAAATTTCTTTTAACGATTAAAAATCATATTAATTTACATGCAATCATTCTGATTTTTTGTCAGATTATTCTACAAGCTACATATTAGCATAATAGTGTTTTAATTTTCCAGTCCAATCAATAGATTTTTTGTAAATCGCTAACTGCTTCATATTTTGCAATAAATTACCTGCGTCGTGTCATCGCGCTTCTCTTTCATTTCTATGCAGTCCGACAGTGACCGCGCTTTAGCTGTTGTAAGCCTCTTAATTGAGATAATTCGAAATGTCCCGCGGCGTCGCGCTACGCCGCGCTACGCCGCGCTACGCCGCGCTACACCGCGCTACGCTTCGAGATGCCTCGCCTTTTTAATAACCGACGATAAATTTCAACGCAGGGGGGGTTCAGAATCATGTACTGTATCCACGGTATCAGTTTTAGCGTCAATGTCCCTGCCACCCTGTAGAACATTTCTAAAGAAGTTAAGAAAAAAATAAAACTTTAATTAGATAAACAGTTTTTATGCTTTTCTTTTTTAACCGTGAAACTTACACAAAAGAACTTCCCAATAATCGACTAAATTAACAAAAAAAAAAAATCTTTTAAACATCGAGATATAAGTACTTATATCTCGATGCTTTTAAACATCTTTTAGCAGTAAACTGAAACACTAAAATAAAAAATCAAGCGTTCCTTTTTTGAAGTGAATTAATTTCTGAACACAAAATAAGTCAAAAGTGAAAACTAAATTTATTAGGGAACCGATCCAACGATGTTTTATTTCGGCACTCTCATGTTATCATCTTTCATTCGCGTACCGAATGATCGAAAAATTAAATGAGAGGAGCGGACGACCGTTCGAAGAAATTTATAAATGATTTCCAACTCAATACTTAAGAATTCATACACTATATAAAACTGCTCTCTATGCAAGCAGCGCAATCAACCCACAAAATTCTATCCGATTTAAATTTATTCCTACAGATTGGTGTGCAAGTTTAAATAAATTCAGTTTTGTAGCAGAACATAATAGTACATTATGATACAAGTGTGCTGTGTTGGCCGAGTGGGTAATGATCAATGCACACACGTTTTTCAACAAACTTGCGAGGAAAAAAACAGACTTGTTGTAAAAACTTATGCTACAATAATGTAACTATAGAGATGATAATACATTTACATTTATAAAGTTCAACTGACCTTTGTTGCCAGGTACTGAACCTGAGCTTCTTTCAAAAACGTTTCTACGTCGGTTGGTAACAATACTTTAAGTTTCGTATTTTTGATAATAAGTAACCACACAACAAAAACGATAACAGATATTATGGTAAATGACGCGGTGGTTTTATTTTTTGCGCTAGCGATGCGCGCGCAGGTGTAAATAAAGGCACAGGCAAAACCGCTGAACAGCCTATATAAAAATATAATAAACACTAAATAATAATTTGAATACGCAAATTAAGTTTAATATGTAGTGAAAAATATATAATTTGATGAAAGATTATGTTAATGTATCATATTGTATTTATTTGTACAGTAGACATAAAAAAGGCAAAAATACTCACGCACAATGGTCCACCTGAAGGACTAAGTGTGGAAACCAAACCCTATAACATAGAACATAGAAGGCTAGAAGTCTCTTTGATGAGATTAAGAAAAGCACAAATCTCTGCTCGGGTTAAAATAGAGAATGCTCATTTAATAGTATAGGATAGTTCATACTAGTTCCATGTATTCAAAGTCAATTTTTTTATACAAATTCCATGCTGCCATGATAGTACTTACTAATTCCGTACTGCCATGTCGCGTTTCAAAATTCGATTTTTCATGTCGCGTTTCAAAATGTGTCAAACAACAATGGCCGCTAGAAATTGTCTATGGTTTTAGTGATGTAGTTATGATCTTTAATTTTGGTACTTTCGATGTTACGATTTTTTGTAGGTTAATTAAGTTAGTCAATATAAAAAATACTGATGAAACACTATTCATCTGTATTTTTTATATTGACTAACTTTCACTTATAAAACAAATCCATTGAAATATGTTCCTATGTTAAACCGTGAAAACGAATAAGATAGCACGGGGACTTATGTACGTTTCGTATGTCAAAGATTTAAAAAAAATTGCTTATGCTAACGAAATACCTACCTGACAATATGCCTGATAATACCATCTGTATTTTGTAAGCTAGTCTCGTATTATACGAGACTAGCTTACAAAATACAGATGGTGTAGCTACACCATCTGTATTTTGTAAGCTAGTCTCCCGGACCGCCGACCTATTTTGTACGGACTCTAAGTAAACAGTTAAATAAATAACAAAAACCTATTTCTTTTGAGTAATTGAATTAAGCCCACGCTTTGTCGCCAAGACGCCGGACGACGCGAGACGCAAGCTGCATGAAGCTGCAAATGTTTTCGGGAGAAATAGAGCTAGCTGGGTGAGGTACTATACAAATCGAAATGATCGATTTCCAAAAAACACAAAAATACGGAGGGTTCTTGAACATCTTTTAATCTTGGTTGCTAGTAGGTAACGTCTTTTATTGTTAATTAAAATAGTTTAATTAAAAGATAAGAAACACGCATATGATGTTAAAGTGGGTATGATAATGATCCTATTTAGTGCATATTTAATCAGTGATGTACGTAGATATCGCGTTCAATTCCCAGGCAATTCCAATGTTATTGTTTTTAGCGAGTTTCAATCAAATCCTGATTAGTTATCTGTGGCATTACAGCACTAGTCAATATAAAGTAAAAAGCACGCGTTTTTAATACACTGCATTATGAACCTAAAAGCGGTTCAATAAGAGCTAGTTTACGAGCAAGTGTGTTGAAAAGTGTTTTTATTTTAAAAGACCCACAAAGCGCCATCATAACAGAACGTACATATCGCACCATCGGTGGAACAAGGGCACAACTAACAAAACATCTGAAAATGAGTTAAGTGTGTTACTAGGGTCATAATTACAAAATTATTTAAATTTTGGTGCAAAAAGGGCCAAACTGCACATCAAAAATATTATTTCTTTAAATACAAACAAATAATAAGTATTTAACTCCCGTAAAGTAAATACGTAAATTCGCAAAAGTGTAAGGCTTATTTCACCCAAAAAAAATATAGTACTTAAAATCGATATAAGCTGAAAAACTCTATTTTATTCTACAAAAATCATAAAAAATGTCTCTAGTGGAAAATAACAAAACGTGCAGTTGTGCCCTTGTTCCACCGATGATGCGATATGTAATTTTGTCGGTGTCCTGTGAACGTGGAATGAAACAAAAATGGACATTTCACTAGAACTAAGCGTCTGATATCAGCTTAACATCAAAGGAATATACTTAAACAAATGATTAAGTATTCCTTTGAGGTGCTTTTCTTATTTTTTCTTGCGTTGAAACCTCAAAATAAACTTTTGTGGGATATTAATAATGTTATCTTAGCAGCTTAACTTTTGTGGGATATGAAAGCATTGTTATATTGGACGCGCAGGACATCCAGCGATCTCTTAGTATACTTGACCCATAGATTGCCCGTGTACAAACTTTGGCAACAGTGACGCGCAATATTGTCAAAGATAAGGTTATGTACCTACAAGTGAAAATAAAAAGAAAACGTAGTGTAAGTAGATGTGTAGGTATGTTTGCGTATTTTGGTGGTTAGTGATGTGTGGATTTATGTATGTTAGAAAGAAAGAAAGAAAAGAAGAAAGAAAGAAAATACGTTTATTTGCGGTACACATGACGCAAAGAAAGAACAAAACACAAAAATAAACAATTTGGGGGAAAATATGCGTCACATCCACGCAAAACGGCCATCGCTCAGCATAATGCTGCGACCCTATGCGAGACAGAGCCCCAACGCAGGTTTTCAGCGACAGCCGGCGTTGACGTGATGACGTCAACCGGTCAATGTTGTGTGTGTGGCATCTGTGTCATGCTGTGTGTATTGTCTGCGCTCACTGGCGGCACGATACGGCAAGGGATTTTTTATGTCGAATAGGAATATTAACTTACTAGCTTCTGCCCGCGACTTCGTCCGCGTGAAATTTCGGATAGGGCCGGAGTCTAAGTGAGCCACACGACAGGTTATTCTGCCCGGCTGAGCCAACATACTAGCCGCGCGTCACATGCATGTTTTTTTTTAAATTTGTTATTTGTGTTTTACTTTTACAATATCTTAAAAATCTAATATCCATAACCGAAACTAACGGAAATCTGAAATGATTTCATATCCCTAACCGTATCCGAAACCGGTTTAATATTCCAAATTCAAAAGTCATTTATTCAAACTAGGCTGATAATCAGCACTTTTCGAACGTCAAAATTACATAAGACAGTCCCCCAAAACGCCCACCCTTCACCAATTCCTAGTGCGTTAGCTGGGAAGAAGAAGTGGCTTTATTTTGGTAGTGGTTTTATTTTTATTTAAAAGAGTGTCCGTGGAGTTTCTTGCCCGTTCTTCACCATAGGTACCTACTACGCTTTGGAATGGGCAACTAGCTTCATATTTTTGACTGACCGATTCCTTGACAATTCAAAAGTGCCTGTAATGGTTTAATTGAAATAAATGATTTGAGTTTGAGTTTGAATTTGGCGCAACAAACTCCCCAGCAGTATTATTTCTATATCTGTATCCTGATCCGATATTTCTGGATAACATCCCTAGTTGAGATGAACCCAAACACATGACGTGCTTGGGTTGACGCACAGTCTATGTGTCAAATTATGATTGATTAGGTCCGCTGAGTTCTGACATCATTTACCCTACGACCTTGAGGGTTAGTCATTAGTACATAATTCTATTTGGATCCTTTATTTCCTAACGACAAATTAATTCACAAACAATATAAGTAGCTTTGTCAATTTTTGAAATCCGAATTGGAAAAAATACAGAAACCTTAGATTGGATAGTTTTCTTGTTTTCTTAGTTTAAAGCTACGTTTTAGCAATTCAATTTGGATCCGTCATAACGACTTATTACGGATCCAAATTGAATTGCTAATATTTTGATTATTATTATTGCGATTAACAAACAAAATGATTGTCAATATTTGAAATTCGATTTAAAAAAATGTAAAGAAATTTCTTTTTCTTAGAGTAAAGCTGCGTATTTACTGTAATTTTCCTTGAGGTAAACTAATGCGGTTCAAAGCTTCCTCTACTAGAGTTGACGTGCTTCTTTGAACATGGCAAAATATAGCATGTCCTTGTATTTATTTATTTATTTATCATTCAAATTAATTCAATTCAAATTAAATTAAATATATTCAGATGCGTTGGCCACAATCTTAGAACTTCTTTTCTTTTTAATAACTTTAATTTATTCCGTTCAAATATAGTCTGTCTTTGAACGAATTTAAAATCGAATGGGAATATTTAATCGAGGTAAATCTCAAATAGAGTTTAATATCCGCCGAAAACTTTGACACTCGTTAAATTGGCATAGCATCTGCCAACCAAAAAGTGGAATTGCAATAACAAAACCTTTTCTGTGAAATTAAAAAGAAATGGTTTTTGAGACTTTGATGTGAAGGCGATTTCAATTATAGAACGATTATTTTAAAGCCGCCATAGACGATATTCGAATAGAAACCTTTTTACCTTTTGTACTTATTGTTTATTCGGTGCTTTCAAACGAATTATTTATTACTTAACAAAGCTTTTAGAATACTAATGGTTTATTTCATATCTGTAATTATATCTTTGTATGTTTTATTTTAAGTAACTCCGCTCCGTAAGTAATAGATATTCGATTAAAATATGAATATTGTATTTTATTCGAACAATCGTTTGAATATTTATTAATTTATTATTTATTTATTAAAACTTCATGCACAAATAAAATATACTGCATTATTTGTGTTATTTTGTTTACCTACTTATGTCAGTATGCAAAAAATACAAAAAAAAAAAAATACAAAATTCAATTGTTACTATTAAGATCATGTGGTAAAGTATAAAAAAATAATTTATATTACTAAATAGATTTTATTTGGAATTTTGCACATACCTTAAGAATTCACTTATTGTGTAGAACTCATTATTATAGAGCCACGTCTTTGTCACGATTTTTTATAACGTTATTTAGTGGCAGCTCTCTGATCTGTTTAGGTATTTGGTTTAAATTTTGACAGAATACAATTGTTATGAAATAGTGTGCTTCTACATCTTGTGACAGCCAGTCGGGTTGAATATCTTGCAAGGATTTTTTTTATTTTCTATGACATTAGTACATAGCTCAGAGTGCTTTTAAAAAAATAACCCTACTTCTAATATGTATAGATAGAATTAGTTATACCAATTTCTTAAATAAAGGTCTAAAAGATTCTAACGGTCCAACCTCAACCTCACAGATTGCTCTGTCACATTTTTTAGTGTTAGACTTTTTTAGCCTGAGAAGAATCCCATATCTAAGAACTAAGAGATTTATTTTATCTTAAGACGTTTTTGAATGAGTCATTTTGTATTCCCGCAAAAATAACCAGATTAAATGAGGTGCCTAAAGTTCGTTTTGTAATCTCGTAGACTAATTTGACATTTCAAATGATTGTTGTTTACTTTTTCAATTTGGAGTTTGACGTTTGCAACTGTCAAATTGGTCTACGGCATAAAAAAAACCGAACTTGTAACTAACAAAATAAAAATAATTAACAGATAATCTATTATTTACTAATAACCAAACTAAATAGAATCTCATCTAAAATTATCGCCCTATATAGGTATATAATATACAATTCATCCTCACCTATAAGTCAAAAGACGTCCACTGCTGGACGTAAGCCTAACCAAAAATTGCCAGAATTTTAAATTAGCTATCAAAAGGACACATGGGCAATGACGCTGTGAATGAAAACGAAGTTTATTTTCTTGCTATCACGTATTTCTACTCTGAATTTGAACAAACCATAGACGTCCAAAATATATAGGTAGGTTTTTATTTTCAAAAGAAAGACAATATAAACACAATCATTTATTGTTCAGTCTACTTATACCATAAACTTACACAGCAATCGACAACCCTCAAAACACCTTCAGTTTTCAATGGCCGTTTCCCGTGTACCGAGAGCTTTATATTACTCTCTCGGCAGTCCGCTATCGCTGGCTGAATGAAACGGTTGCCTGCGCGCGATAAAAAAAATAATCGAGCGGGAAAATTCAAAAGAAGAATAAGCTGTTGATTTGAAAGTTTAGTGACAATTTAAAAGTTAATATTGATTGATTATTTTGTTTAGCAAATTAGTGAATTTATTCATTGTGAAGTGATTTGTTTCTGAATTTTTAAGTCAGGTAAGTGTTTAGTAATATTTTTTTACCTAGGTACCTCATTTATTTAAAACAAATCTTTCAATTCCTACACAAGTGGTTGTTATCGTAAAATATTTATTCTCCTAACTTTACTGAATAATTTATTCAGTTGAAAACTTTTCCGTGTATTTGTACCATACTTTTTTATCACACTTATTACGCAGAACTAAGATTTACAGTTACCTAGAAATTAATCTTCATAAATTTTTCTTAAGACTTTCTTCGTTTGTTTTTTTTTATTCTGTGCAACGCGCGGTTGCATTCATAGGTTGCATTCAAATCTTTTTAAAGACTTGGCGTGACGACTAAAAAACTTTTTCATAAACAAGACTTATAGGTATTAGCATTTATTCCAAGTTTATAGTAACTGTAGGTCTTATAAACTCAATCAGTCACTTTATTTGAATTTGTTTGAGAATTAAAGGTTTATTTATAAGTGTTGCTTCCCTAAAGTTAAGTAATGATTAGCGACTATTTCACCATACATTTTGGCTTTGAACGTCACTTAACTTTAAGCAATAATATGTTTTTATTACCCTTAAGGCCCGTTTTCACCTTCATTAAGTGACACTTAAATGAATCCCTAAATAAAAAGTGCACTGTTGGATTTTCAATGCTAGGCTCACCGCTGAGAGTTAAAATCCAACAGTGCACTTTTATTTAGGGATTCATTTAAGTGTCACTTAGTGAAGGTGAAAACGGGCATTAGAATTTAAACATTTTGGCATTAAAATATAAAGGAGGTGTCTAATATTAAAGGTACCAAGGACCAAAAAGTAAAAATGAATAGTTACCATGTCGTTTTCCTGTGTATTTTACTGTGTACATACGAGTAAATAATAAAATAAACAGTGAGAAGGTTCTTCTCTCTAGAACCTTGACCACCGGCAGCTTGGATCCTATTCCTGATGCCGATGGACCACAATTTTTTTATATATATAAATGTTTTTAAATAAAATATTTAAAAATTAAATTACAGAGGTGATCATCATTTTAGCCGAAAGACTGCTGGACATAGGCATATCGCAGTATGCAGTTAAAATGCATAGAGATCGCTGCTGCTCATTCTCTAGGCCAGGGCTGTCCAAACTACATACCTTCGCGGGCTAATTAAATTTACTACAAAAGCTGGAGGGCCACACAAACAAATATTTTCAGTTTTCAAGTAAAAAAAATACAGGGTAATCATTTCTTTATACGTTTACTGGTTCTTCGTTAATTTATCTTTAGCAGTCATATCGATATCAACGTCAACATTCGTTGTTGCCAGACGCATTGCATGAAGAAGTGACTTATCTGACAGTGAAGATCTATACTTAGATTTTATAAAGTATTTGACAAAGAATTCTATTATCCAAACTATTTATGTCCAAATCTATTTTCTGATTAATTTACACTTTAAAACATGCGTCGCGGGCCGCATGAAAACAAGCCGCGGGCATGCGGCCGCGGCTCGTTTTGTCTGGACAGCCCTGCTCTAGGCCACTAAAGGACTTACCCTTAGTCGCCTTTTACGACACCCACGGGAAGAAATGGGATGGTACTATTCTTTACGTCCGGCACCACACGGAACACACACATCCGCATGAAAAAGATTGGGAAAGGCTGCCTTACCTGTAGCTAATTAAAAATAAATAGGTACTTATGATTTTTGACAGGATTTGAACCTCTGAATGTCTGATCCACTGTTCTTATTTTAGGCTCATTTAGGTAAAAAAAACATACCGATCACAGATAGCTTTATTGGTGTAGAGATCACAAGCTAAACTGTTGAGTGTCTTGGGTTCGTCTCGGTTCTTTTTTAGTTATTTTTTTGCTGAAGAGATTTTAAGTGACAGCCCGGAGTCGGAGGAGTTCGTGGCTAAGTGATAACAGCGACGCGGGTCGATCCAATAGATTAAGCTACACTTGCCGGGGTTGGTCCGTGGATTGGTGAGCATCCATACCGAGACTCCTCCTTGCCTCGGAAAGCAGGTAACGCCGTTGGTCCCGGCTGTCATTTGTCGTAACAGGTCGTCAGAAGCCCGAAAGTCTGACAGCCAGTCTTACGAAGGGGGTATCGTATTACCCAGTTACTGCGATTGTGAAGGTCAGATAGGCAGTCGCTCCATGTAAAATACTGGTATTCAGCTGCATCCGGTTAGACTGGAAGCCGGCCCCAACATAGTTGGGAAAAGGCTAGGCAAACTGAGCCCGGATTCTGGAATTTTGCCCATTTGATTGCATAAAAATGGCGAAATGTGCGTGCACTACACCTCAGGCTACCCCTTCTGGCAATAGGTACAGGCTTCTTAATGCTACTATCGCCGTATACTTTCATATCAATCTTTCTGTAGAAATATGAATGCCAGCTTTATTTGTAACTACATTTTGCCCGCGGCCTCACCCTCGTGGATGTCGGAATATATCCCACGGGAACGTAATACCGGGATTAAATGAACCCTATGTGTTAATTCAGGTAAAAAAAGTATTTATTTATTTAACGGTTTATGTACACACATATAAACAGACAAGAAAAAAGGAACAGAAAAATACGTACAAAGGTGATGCTTATTTCTAAAGAAATCTCTTCCAGCATACCTGCGATAGGAAAGTAGTTAAAAAGATGTAGACAACGTGTGTAAGAGTAGAAGAGAAAATAAAAAACATAAAATAAAAACACCTAATTATTCACTAATTTAACTATAATATTAACTATAAACATACATTATGAGAATAAACTTACTTACATACTTCTTAAATAAATATCACTAAAATATATATACTTAATTATAATGTACTTAGTATAAAATAATAAATACAAAAAAATGCAACTATGACGAAGAAGAAAGATAGTGTTCTTTCACTCTTCTTTTAAAAACTGCAACAGTTTGGCAGTTCCTATTGTCAGGCGGAAGTGAATTCCACAATCGAACCGCGCGCACGCTGTAGGAGTAGGAGTAGAAGTCGGTTGAGTGGGGAGGGGATTTAAGTATTAATTCCTTAATACATTGTTTTCATATATGTGGCGGCATCTACACCGCCACATGCGAACTACGCATCAAAGACTTGACGTCACACAACATCCTGACGTCACTCAAATCCTGCATCGCGCAATTAGAGTTTACCGCGCAGTGGACATATATACAAGCTCACGTCTTCAACCTCTGGGCAATTGCTCGCCAGACATGACACCCGTCTGGTCGGAGGATCCTCCCTTTTCTATGGGGGATGAGTGAACTTTACACCCTGTTCCTCGTACCCCTAATTATACATAAGGTTTACGCGGCGAACGGCAGATAAGCTCGCAGTCGCCCCAGTCGGCATGATTTTTCCGGCATCTTCAACAATCATCGTCATATTTCAGCCAATTTACATAAAACCTTAATGAATTATACACTCAAACCTTCCTCATGAATCACTCCGTCCATTGGTGAAAACCATATGAAAATCCATGCGGCAGTTTTTGAGTTTATCGCGTTCAGAAAGACAGACGGGGACTTTGTTTTATAATTATGTAGTGACTAGCTGAAAAGCTATTAATATCTGCTATGTAAACTTTCGTCTATTGAAACGGAAATCACTTTCATCGACTGAAAAAACATTTCAGTCAATCTTTCAATCAAAGCTCTTCATCAATTATTAAGTCTTCAAAAAAAGAAAGAATTCAGGTTTGTTTGAAATGTTGAAACCTATTTCCGTTCATGAAGTGAAATAAAAGATGAAAACATTAGGTAGTGTAGTGACGGTCTTTGTGAACGAGAAGTTCTGGAAGTCAACCAATCAGTCTGCCTAGCCTTTTCCCAACTATATTGGGGTCGGCTTCCAGTCTAACCGGATGCAGCTGAATACCAGTATTTTACATGGAGCGACTGCTTATCTAACCCCCACAATCCAACGACTGGGTAACACGATACCCCTTGGTAAGACTGGTTGTCAGACTTTTTCGGCTTACCCGTAACGACTGTCGAAGATTACGAATGACAGCTGAGATCGATGGCATAACGTGCTTTCCGAGGCACGAAGGGGTCTCGATTTGTAATTTATTGATAGTCCCACGAACCGACCACGTCAAACGTAACTTCGATCCTTCGATCGACCCGTAATTAGCCACGAGACCCTTTTCGGGGAAGTCTACCACGTAATTTTCAGCCGATGAACAGCGTTGCTGTGTTCCGGTTTTAAGGGTTATGGGTGGGTTAAATTTTAATTAATCTAAATTGACACTATAAAGAGAAACGATTAATTTTTTGTTTGTTTATTTGTAATGGATTACCTCATAAAATAAAAAATTCTTTCACTTAAAGAAAGCTGCATTATAAGGGTCATAGCGTGATGATAATACGAGTAATGGGGCCAAAAGTGAAATCGCGAAAAAAAATCAGCAGTTCCATACATTATAACGAGCTATGCGAACATAAATGTATGAAACAGCTGATTTTTTTCGCGATTTCAGGTTTGGCCCCATACTGAAAGTTGTTCATAATGATGAGTACAATGACTCCTTAAGAGGATGCAAACGAATTCAATTTCACATTGTATGTACAGTAATTTGGTGCTGGAAAATTGGTGATTTTATCGATTTCAACAGCTCTTTTTGAATTTTCACTTTACCACCTCGTATCTTTGCCGCTCGCGCCGCCCATCTCAAATGAGTCTGAAAGGAAATATTGTCAAGAAATTTTTCGTTTAGTGCGCCATTTTTCCAATATGGCGGCGCGAGTGTCAAAGTGAAAATTCGAAAAAACCACGTCGAAATAAATGAAATCAGCAATTTTCAAAACACCCCGAAAACTTCCCATGGTATAACCCCCTGGCGGATGACGTGGAAGAATTTCTATGTGTGACGTTTCGCTCGGTCCTGGATACGACGAACTCGCAAAACCTGATACATATAAACACAAATAAATGATCTAATCTTATCTTATCCAATCAAGGATAGCAAAGCGAAGGAGAATGCGCTAAATGTTACAATAAATAAAATCACCAATTTTCCAAACTACCGGGAAACTTTCCATGACTGGACTACTATGTAATCGAAATTACAACTTAGCACAAGAACAACTTACAACTAACAACTTATAACCAGTACATGGGAAATTCGCTATTTCCGGGACACCGGGATCATAATAACTTATTCATATTCTGATGTCGTCATTAAATCCCAGTATTTACACGCCATAATCCCATCATTGGTTATTAAAGATACTCAAAGTTCACGAAACTACTTATCAACTAACATCATGTTCCCACCTTATTGCCATCCATTCCAATAACGAAAACTTTGAACAGAATTATTTAGCATTATTTATTTATTAAAAAGCTACGCAGATGTAAAAAACAATACTGTTCAAAGGCAGACTTGATGTCTGACGCATTTTCTACTAGTCAACCTTAGGGTGATGGAGATACAAAACATGGCAGATGCTACATAAAAGAATGAACATTTTTTTATTCTATTTAGATTACGAACTTTTATAACCGCAATGCGTATGACAGCCGTCATACCCCTGTCAAATAATAACAAAATACACACTGCTATGGATTACATTTGCATCGACCCTCACAAATCACCCACATCATGCTCAATTATGAGAAGATAGGAACACAATATTGAACCAATATCACCATCGAACAAATATAACATAAACAAACTTATCATAATAACATCAATATAATTTATTATAACATAAACAACAAGGAAATAACATCACATCACATCTGATACACATTACATTTCGACTAATTTCGACCGTAATTTTTGCGTTAAATGGGCAACTTTGCCGTTTTTGTTCTGAGAAAGTGAAAGATTTCGACAAATATGACTTATTGAGTGGTGGAGAATAGTTATTAATATAGTTTATGGCAGCGTCGCTTTTCACAATTTTTTCTTATCCAATAGAGCCAAAATTCCGAAGCAAATTTTTCATATAATGCGCCACGGCACTTTTTCGAGCTCGTGCAATGAACTACTGTACCTACATAAGAAAATGAAATGAAAATATAAATACAATAATATCTCTTAAATAGTGGTTTAGTTCATAGCGGCCTCAGAATTTTGAAATATGTATGGAATATTTAGATCCCATTCGAAATGATAAAACGACTAAAAAAACGCTCAAAATTAACTGTAAATTTCTCCTTACTACATTAATACTATTACGTAAAATGTATACCAGAATAAACGTTAGTTCATAAGATATTAAAATTGCATACGTACTTAAAAAAAAAAAAACGTAATTACAACTGACAAATTGTTACTTATGTAATGCGATGTGTTGTGTGTGTGTGGCTGCTCGAACTGTCAGAATGCAATTTTGTGATTGGCCTCTTAAGAGGGCGCCTAAAGGTCCACTAGCGCCACTCTTTAAAAAAATATTATTTCGTGACTGAGAAGGAATTATGAATAACGGCTAATAAGGACCCTCGGTAAGTGTGTCTAGAATTTTCTAATACCTTTTATAAAGCTTTATATTGAGACACGAAGCAACAAAATACGATCTAAAGAAAAGCGGCCACATTCCTCTAGATCGTATTTTGTTGCTCCGTGTCTCAATATGAAACTTTATAAAAGGTATTAGAAAATTCTAGACACACTTACCGAGGGTCCTTACTAGCCGTTATTCATAATTCCTTCTCAGTCACGAGATAATATTTTTTTTAAAGAGTGGCGCTAGTGGACCTTTAGGCGCCCTCTTAAGCAGAGTTGTACCTATTTATAGTACACCAACAAAACCAATCAAACACAAGATAATACTCCGGTTGAAATATCTCAGAAACCGGGCATTTTCTACAAAGGGCAATAAAATAAAATTCGTTTAATTCAGACAATTTTTGTCCAACTGCCTCGTTGGTCTAGTGGTCACAAGCGCTACTACTGAGCTCGAGATCCCGGGTTCGATTCCCTGGTCGGGTAAAGTGTTATTGAACTTTTTCCATCAGAAATTTCTCAGTAGCAGCCAGGAGTTTGGGTCTGTGCCCGGTTGATGGCAATAGGCTCGCCCCATAATACATGAGACTTAAACATAACTGGCGAAATGTGGGTGTACTAAGGTACACCTCTGCTTAACTCTTCGGAGATTACAGGCTTGATGTTATGCTATGTGATTTTTGTCCTTATTTTATTAGTATTGCATTATCTTAAGACTTAATTAATGCTAATGCATTAATTGGTAGCCTCGTTATGGATAACCATGAAACATTGATACATGATACATGTACAAGATGTTTCATGAATATCTTAAGAGGTATCAATGAAACTAAACGCGTAACGCACTAAAACAGGCTGTCAGTGTCAATATTACACGACAGTGATATCACTAACAGCCCTTGAACGTGGTTAAGAAAGTTTATTTAGAAAGTGGGAAACGTCGCAAATAGATGTCAAATATTTCGCAGTTTTTATTAATTTGGCAATATTACTATATGGAAATAAGAAATGTGGCTTACTAGCGAACTAGAATATTAATAATGAATTGCAATAATAACACTGATTTTGATGTTGTAACCGTTTTAAATGTAAAAAAGGCATTCGGAAAGTTTCCAAATACTTTTTTTTTAACATCTAAAACGAAATATTCGTTGTTACGATATTAATTATTGCATTTCCTAATCAACATTTTCGATCACTAGTTAGTCACATTTCAAATTTCCATACAGTAATATTGCCAAATTAATCAAAACAGGTAAATATTTGACACCTATTTGCAACGTTGCCAACTTTTAGGATAAGCGTTCTTACGATCATGTTGATCGCGTTCAGTTTGACTGGTAAAATTACCCGTTGACTTTGTTTAAAGTATCTTTACGTAACATTGTTTCACTACCGATGGACGGACTGTGTGTAAAGGGAGCATAAAAAATAAATTAAAAATAAATGCATAATTGCATCGAACGCAAATATGCACATTCGCTCGTTCACCTAAATGTGGGCCAGTTTGCGTTCAGATCTCATTAGAGACACCACGACTCAAAACCATTACCATTACCATTTTACCATACATTTCACCAATAAGTTACTTATATAGTTTACCTTTTTTTACCAGTTCTAGTAACTAAGTGTTAGTGATTTAATATGGTTATTTCCCTTATAACACGAGACTAAAAAAAAAACAGCTGCACCATACATTTTGACCGCGTAGGTATTGCACTTTCCTATGAAACAGCAGTTTTTTTTTTTTTAATAACCTACTAAAAATTTCAGCGCCGGGGTGTTCAGAATCATGTACTGAATCCATGGTAACCGGCTTCGCGTCGATGTCCCTGCCACCCTGTATACCATATCCTATCAATACGAGAAAGGTGTGTTTGGTCACCATAGTGCCGAGCACTACTTTCTACAGGGAGCGACTACCGAAATGACGACTAATAGAGAAGTATGGAAGAAAAAGACTTGTTGCGTCAACCCCAAATAAATTGGCATAAGAGCAGAAAAATGATAATGATGGCCTGATATTGTGTCGCGTAGATATTGGAAAATTATTCAAATGTAATCCGATATTACCGTTTCGGATGAACCGAACAACTGTAACGTTTTGTATTGACAAGATTATCTAGGGGTTGGACGTTTTATCGGAACCAAGGCCGGTGCAATTCCACCGGAATTACGGAAATAAAAGTCTTTGTACTTTTTGCATAATGGATTCGCGAAATACATTATATACTCAAGGCTAAGTGTTATCATTCTTGAATGTGTCCCATTCTTTTCTCGACAGTAATTTGATATTGTTACATATGCTACTCGTTATAGGACGAAGGAAAAATGGTTTATTTGATGACAGGGGTAAAATAAATGAATAGTAAGTAGAGTAATTGTATTCTAGGTCTTTACATAGTCTTCACAAAATGAAATGCTGTTCGTTGGTAAGCACATCACTTGAGAACGGCTGGACCGACTTGGCAATTTTTTGTTTTTAAATGCTCGTGAAAGTACGAAGCAAGTTCTTATGGAAAGAAAAAAATTAAACGTTGTCGGGAAAATTGGAAAATTCGGGAAAACTGAAAGTGCATTTTTTATGGGAATTTTGTTTGAAATTTGGACGGGACAACGTCTGTTGGGTTGGCTCGTTATCTATAAATGTAAACAAAATATTTTAAAACCATTTTTTTAAGTTCGTGATTTCTTGCCTCGTCGTAAATATTAATGTTAATCCGTTAGGATAGATTCAATACTCCTTTTTTCGTGTAAATTTTAATATTAAAAAGTATCTTTTAATTAATGATATAATTCTGATTAAAATGAACGATTTGACTTTGAGTATATACAGAAATAACAGTAGATAGGTTCAAAATATGTTAGTAGGCACGGTTGTGAATGACAAGGCATCTAAACTGGGCTTCTGAGTATTACGACTGTCAAAGATCTTCGAATGGCACTGGGCATCAATGCACTAAGGGGTCTTGTTATGTAATGGATGATCTCCCATCCAAGGAACGGTCTCGGCAAGAGTAGCTTAGCTGTTATTACTTAGCCACGAGCCCCTCAAACATTAACTAATATAATTCCACGTAAGACGTGGAATTATATTAGTTACACATCAGTGATTTATTTATCTATTTGGTTAGCCAACAATTATTATTGTTTACACAATACATTCAAAATATTCGTTTTATAGCAATTGGCTAATTACTTACTTTTCTTCTGAATTCCTCCAAGTAAGCTGTAAATCTTAAATAATTTCTGGAAACTTTTTATCAAGCTCTTTGCAGACACAAAGTTTTATTGAAACCAATTGAATAAGGAGATAAACAAATTCTCTGGTTTAAATCAGAAAACTTGTTTATCTTTAAAAATTAATACAAACATCTGTCGGTTGATTCTGTAAAAATATCAACGTGAAACTTAGGTGAAGTGAGCGTAAAGTGAGCTGTTACTGTCACCAATCGACCGGCAGGATGCTAGGGATTAGTCACTATTGACAGCTCACTTCACGCTCACTTCACCTAAGTTTCACGGTGATATTTTTACAGATTCGACCAGCTGTTCTGTTGACTCACCTCACCGTCATCATTTCAGCTGAAAGAACGTCCACTGCTGGACATAGGCCTCACCCAAGCTCCGCCACGTTTGACCTGTTCTGTGCTTCTCACATCAAGCGGATTTCTGCGGCCTTCACCAGGTCATCGGTCTACCTTGTGAGAAGCCTTCTAACGCTACGTGGTCGCCACTCCAGAACCTTTCGGCCCCATCAGCCATCTGTACTGCTAGCAATGTGCCTTGCCCATTGCCACTTAAGTTCGGTAATTCTTCAGGCTATGTCGGTTATCGTGGTTACTTTGGCTTCTTACCTACGCCAATTTAATTTAAGCGATGAGAATTAGTACTTTTATGTCTAAAGCCGTGTTCCAACCGAAAGCGATAATTGCGCGAATACGCGTTCGTCACCCACTCTCTTTATTAGCCATGGATTCGAAATTAGATCGCTACGAACATTTTTGACGAACACATTGTGAGTATGAGGCCGTCACCTCCTTCTGCTAAGCAGTAATGCTCGCGAAGGAGGAGGCGGAGCGCGCGAGGGAGAGGCAAGAGTCGCGCCCTCGCGCCCCTAGTCGCCGCAGGAGACGCCCCGGGCGTCGGGAGTCGAGAGCCGACTTCCGGCCACCGTAAGCGCGGGCTTGCGGACGGTGAGCAATGGGTAGCTCGCCGTCCGATAGGGACCAGGCCCGGGTCGACGGCGTTGTGTTCCACGCGCGCCTCAAAGAGATGTCAGCACCAACTGACGGGGTCCGGAAGGGCCAATGCCTGCCGGGGTTGCGAGTTTGTCCGAAAGGGATATCGCGACTCCGGCACACAGGCAACGGAAGGAACACGGGTGGGTTTCAGTCAGTAAAAGTCTGACACGCCCTCCCGCTCCGCCCAGAGCGGGACAAGTTATTTGATAGTTTTCCACCCTCAAAAAAAAAAAAGTATGATGGATATTCGTTAGTGGTGAAGAGAAGAAGGCATGTGAAGAAAGTGTTTGATTTCGTGTTCAGCATGTTCTTTTTCGTTCGTGCGTACATTGCTTTCGACTTACTTGCGCGATCAATCAAATCGCTGTCACGGGTAAGTGCCTCCTTGGATATTTTAAAACATAGTTTTTTGTTGTTTTTGTTAACAAGACGTGTGGAGGGAGATGATGGAGATATAATGTAATTCTATTAAGTACAAAAAAGAAATGGTATTAATAACTGTCGAGAATATCACGCCGCACCGGGCGACCGCGGGCGGGAGCTGCGGTCGCGGAGGGGGCGCTCGAGCAGCGCACGCGCACCGGCCGGCTCACCACTGCGTCTTCGACCGCCACACAACGTATTCATTCGCATATCGTTCACATCAAATTCCATTCAAATTGTTAACCGTTTGTTCTTCTCTTTAAATCTTATTATTATACAGTCCACTTTATCGAGTTACCGGTGTTTTAGTCCTCGTACCATCTGGAGGATATACCCATTCCTGTCTAATAACAGTATTAAACAAAAGAAATACCATAAAATCCTGAAATATATTAAAAGAAACCACTTTACTAAAATAAAACAACATAACATCACGCTTGTAAACCCGAAGGGCCATGCAGAGATGAACCTATAGTAGGTACTAAAGTAATGTTAAAATAAAGCTTCGTGCAAACCAGCGCGACGCGACAGCGGTTATTGTTATACCGTCAAGTTTTCTTAGAAATTGTATTGTTCGAGTCGCGGCGCGGCGTCGTGTCGCGCTGGTGTGTACGAGCTTTAACGCGTGCAGGACCCCAGAGTGCAGTGATGGCCCGGTGATTATAGCCGCAGATTACGAATTGTAGATCGGTTCGAACCCAGACATGCGCTTTACTTTGTGTAAATCATTTCATCACCGCTACTCTCAAAACGGGCAAGGAAAACATCGTGAGGAAACCGGTACATGTGTGTGTATGCCATAGAATCAAAAATTCGAAAACAAGTGACTTCGATCAACCCGCACTGGGCCCGCGTGGTGGATTACGGCCAATTCCCTCTCGAAGAGAGGAGGCCTGTTTCCCAGCAGTGGGAACATTATAGGTTGACTATGCTATTATCCTTATGCACTACCCAAATCTGCCCAATTTGTCGTTTGAATGCAACAAAATAATCTTTTTCCTAATTAATATTATAAATACGAAAGTGAGTTTGTTTGTTTGTTACTCTTTCACCCTAAAACATAGGTAGACCATGAGCTGGGCTAAGATTTAGAATACTTTTCATCTATGTGCTAGCTGTCATTATGGCAATTTTTTTTTTTTTGTTGAGTAATGTAAATTATTTTGCATACTATTGTATAGAATCAAGTTTTTTTTCTAACTGAACAGACAGCAGTGCTGCTGGGCAGTTTGTTGCGCCACTTCCTGTTCCCAGCTAAAGCACTAGAAATTGGTGAAGGGTGGGCGTTTTGGGGAACTGTCTTATGTAATTTTGACGGATTATACGAGCTATGCGAACATACATGTATGGAACAGCAGATTTTTTTTTCGCGATATCAGCGTTGGCCCCATAGTGAAAGTTGTTCATAATGATGAGTACAATGACCCCTTAACAGGATGCAAACGAATTAAATTTCACATTGTATACACAATTTTATTAGTGCTATTTTAACGTGTAATAGTTATTAGTTTAGTTATAGGTAAATAGCTAACAATGTTACAAGTTTAACGAAGTATCTAGTTGTTGAATATCTTTTGTATACGTATTGAAGGCCAATTACTACAATATTGATTCAATTAGTAACATCAACAATCATAAAGACATTTAGTACATACGTAGACATAAGTACATATTGTCCCATAGCTTCGTTATTGGTACAATTTGTCAAATTGGTTCTTTATATACTGTTGATAAAAGATGAAAGTTACTAGGCGTCTGCGTTAGGTTATTATAACGCAGAAGTCTAGACATATCCGGGAAAAACATACAACTGTTTTCTTGTGCCATTGATGTAGGCGTATTATGAAGATTCGAATGACATTGTTTCGACGCACGCTATTTCGAAAAAAATTGCGAGTGGAGCTTCGTGCAGACCAGCGCGCCGCGACACCGGTTATTGTTATACCGTCAAGTTTTCTTAGAAATTGTATTGTTCGTGTCGCGGCGCGGCGTCGCGTATCGCTGGTCTGTACGAGCTTTGGTACGCCAGTTCGAACACACATTGAATTGAAAACCCCTTTATCGAATGACGTTATCGCGAACACGCAGTTGCGAAAAAACCTTTTGGAATTGATCCGAGATGGACCATTTTTTTCCACCACCATCTTTAGTAACCATTTTGTCCATAATATTCTAAAATATCACCGTGAAAACGTGAGCCGTTAATAGTGTCAAACCCTAGCATCACGTGGACTGACAGCTCACTTCACTTCAGTTTTCACGGTGAGATATTTACCACATATTATAAAAAAAATATTATTATTTATATTTATATATTTTTTTTATTGCTCTTTTATTTTGGTGTATCCCATAATGGGATTTATCTTAGTCCGTAGGTGTGCCCCGGGCATTACAGTGGGCCCTATCAGAATACCAGCGCTGCGGTATTTATTTTTTAAATATCGCCTCATTATGCTGAGATAGGAGCCTTATTGGCCTCGCACAGGTCGTTATTATTCTGTTTTTAAACGCTCCTTTTTTGTTTTTTATTTTATAATTTATATTTTATTTTTATTATTACTTACCTTACCGTTTGTATTTCCTGTGCGTGTCCCAAATAAAATTTCTTTCTTTCTTTCAAATAGATCGACTATACCTACTTACATCTCTTTTTAAGCCATTTGACGCGTGTAGTGAAATCTTAGCCATTTCACGTTTGGCTGAGTGAGTTATAAGTTTAAAAAGTTACAATGGACTAGCTGAGGCTTCGCTCACTTGACTGTGGATTCTATTGGCATATTTTCTCGTACAATTAAATATCACGGTAAACTGATGAGGAATACGACATAATGCAATATACCTAACCCCCATAGCAAACTGAAAAGGAAGATAATCTATTCAGTAGTATTTGAGTCAATCCGGAATACATCCAGACTACCAAACTAGCGGACCAAAATTATAAAAACTATGTTTTCGGCATCAGAATCGATCCCATACTTCGTACCAATATATATTTTTTTAAATATTCAAAGTACAGTTCCCCACTATTTTATTATTATGTGTAGATCTTGAATGGTAACTTTTCTACCATAACGAAAAAATGAATAGAAGCCCTATTCTAAAATGGATCTCAATTTTAGGTAAGTACTTAGTACGATTTTGAAACTTTAGTATTTCGAGCTCAGATTTTAAAGTTTTGTTAGAATAGAATAGAATATATTTATTTGCATTAAACATGGTACAATAAAAGTCTTGCTAATAGGGTTATGATATACATGTCTCGCCATGGACTGGCATACAAATATTTTTTAGGAAAAGAAGTTCCTAAAGGTTCGTGCAGATCAGCGCGACGTGACGCCGCGACGCTACTCGAACAATACAATTTCTAAGAAAACAGGACGGTATAACAATAACCGTTGTCGCGTCGCGCTGGTCTGCACGAAGCTTAAAAATTATGCAACTAGCATCAATAATAACAGTAGTATAGGCAACAGTCATTATACTTATTAATACGTGTATGTTTTACTGTACAATTTGTATTTGAAACTTTCAAGTAGAACTTTACTTGATTAAACATAATCTTTGTTTTGAAGCTGATTGCAAGTTACTAAGGTATTCTGTAGTTTTTGACCTTTGGGTAAATGTTACTAATGGCCGAAACCTATATTTAACGGACGGTTATTGGTTACAATTAAGACTCTTGTATCTTAACCAGTAATGAAGCAAAGACCTTATGCTTTGCATAGTAGACCCTCTCATATGGAACTAGCTATCACAGGTCAAATTAGCTTACGAATCTATTTATATGCCCATTTTGGCAATAAAATAAACTACCAGTGGTAAGTGAAACGATTCGTTGTTTATAGGAACCGAGCTTATGTGACGTTCTAGAATACATAAAACATTTAAAACTCAAAGTTGCAATTTTCAAATGCAATGTGCTATTATTTGTATGTGACTTTTTTTAACTGAATTTCTATTCAAATGATTGAAAAGTTTTATTCTAAAAATAGCAATTTTATTTGTATGACAAAACGATTCATTTTTGTTTGTTGTTAAAAACTAGTATAAGCTGGGCTTACATTTTATTCATCGATAACGGTAAATAAAACGCTCTTTTACTCACTGAGTGAATAACAAACATTTTGAATTTGGAACAAGTATATTTAATCCTTTGTTCTCTTCAATCTGCCTAGCCTTTTCCGATAAGCCCTTTCCTGATATGCCCTTTTTCGAGTGGCAATGGTAAAAAAGATTTTTTCATTCTGTTGAGCAATGATAACAGGATACACAGGATGTTGATAGTTCTGTTTAATTGGATCGAGAAGAGAGAAACATACGTATTATTAGTATAGCGAACTTCCTTTCTGCGTCCGGCGACTAAAAGATATTCACAAACAATGGTTATTAAATATAAATAACGAGTAAAATAAGATTATATTTATCAAGAACCTTGCTGTTTTTCTTTCACTGTCCGGTTAGTGTAAATAATAAGTATCTTAGATACTTATAAATAGTTATAACAAAGTCGCTTTACTAAATTACTACATCATGGATTTTGATATGGTTTCCAACATCATTTAGAGAATTAATTCCAGAAGGTTTATGTGGATTCAATATTAGTACATGGGCGACCGAGCTCTGCTCTGGTGAAAATAGAGAATGCTCATTTAATAGTATAGGAATGTTCATACTAATTCCATGCTGCCATGATAGTTCATACTAATTTCTGTGCTGCCATGATAGTAGGTACTTACTTTTTCCACGCTGCCATGATAGTAGGTACTTACTATGTATTTCCATGCTGTCATGGTAGTAGGTACATAATAACTTCATGCTGCCATGTCATTATTCTAGGAAGGTAGCCATCTTGTTCTTAACTTTGGGCGACCGAGTTCTGCTCGGGTGAAAATACAAAGAAAACGAATTTTCTCAGATATGAGACCTAGCTAAATGGATTTTTCGACCCCGTAAACCCCTATATAGCAAATTTCATCGAAATCGTTAGAGCCGTTTTCGAGAATGTGATTACAAATATAATATATATATTTTATACAAATATTGCTCGAATACATAGTATATTATAAAAATATATAACGTGTAAGTTGTTTATATAATAGACGATAAATATTGAATAGTTTATACATAACAATTTCAGATGGGAATATTAAGAAATGAAGGCATTTTAATTCATAATTCGAGTTCAGCAGCTTTAAGTCTGAGGTCGAAAAGCTTTACTAGGAGCAAAATTCACTTCACACACCTTTTAGTCGAGAACATAGATATGCTAATGAACACTGCTGTTCAATCGCGTTATTAGTCATTGAGGTTCAGTGTAAACTAGAGCAGACACCGCGAACGATATTTTTGCGCCACACGTTGTGGTCCATGGACCACAAACGTCTCAGTCACTACCGGACGTTTATGGTGGGCGGTATGCACCGCGCAGTTGTCAAACTTGATAAATAAATAATAAGTTTATAGTACATAGAGAAACTTACACTTACTTACGTTAGTCGTACACTAAACATGATTGTACAAGTGGATGTCAAAATCAGGTAGAACAACTGCCTTTTGGCAGCGTTCGGCGGCAGTGATCTCTCGCGTCCGGCCCTGGTCCAGGCCATGGTACGGAGCGAGAGGGCGTGAGAAGCTGTCACCTTCTTCTGCGAAGCAGTAATGCTCGCGAAGGAGGAGACGGAGCGCGTGAGGGAGAGGCAAATGTCGCGCCCTCACACCCCTAGCCACCGCAGGAGACGCCCTGAGCGTGGGAATCGCAGGCCGATTCCCGGCCACCGTAGGCGCGGGCTTGCGGACGGTGAGCAATGGGTAGCTCGCCGTCCGATAAGGACCAGGCCCAGGTCAACGGCGCGTTGTGTTCCATGCCCACCTTAAAGAAATGTCAGCAAAACGGAAGGGGTCCGCTAGGACCGATGCCTGCCGGGGTCGCGGGAAAGCTCGAAAGGGGTACCGTGGCCCCTGGAAATGTACAGGCAACTGAAGGACCACGTTGGGTTTTAGTCAGTAAGAGTCTGACACGCCCTCCCGCTCCACTAAAGTCCCGCTGAACTAAGTAAAAATATACTTGTATCTCAGGAGTCAAAGTTCCTAACAATCATTGATTATGGTAATTTAAAAGCAATCAAGTTAGAGTGACTCACTAATTACAGGTATCAGTACTGAGAAAGGTATTCATGAGGTGATCGTTAAAATTTCAAATCAAATCGAATCAAATCAAACTTTATTTGTGAACATAAAAGGTCCTAAAATATAGTAGTGTATGATCTCTATGTTCTACCAATACAATTGGTATACAAATAATTTATTATGTAATTTTACCGGAAACATGCAATAATAATAACCACTAGAATTTAATAAGATTAAATAAATGATTTCAAAAGTCTAAGTCAGTTACTAACATTATTATAATGTCGATAATGTCAAAAAATTTCAATAGCCGTTAATATAAAAAAAAAATAAGAATTCAATTATTATTTATGTACTTTTTTTTATTTATGTTCTGTATCGTCGTAAGACAAATTCTGCAACTAATTAGTTAGCTTTGCTTTCAGCGCAAACTTGGTCAACGTGAAAATAACAATTTGCCGATGTACCCAAAACTAGCTTTTGCCTGCACAAAACTAGTAAATAACTGTCCAATCCTGTTTTGATTAATATGGCTATATTACTGTATGGAAATATGAAATGTGGCTAACTAGTGAACTTAATTGATTATGAAATGCAATATTTAATATTGTAACACCGAATATTTAGTTTTAGATGTAAAAAAAGTATTTGGAAACTTTCCAATCAATCTGCCTAGCCTTTTCCCAACTATGTTGGGGTCGGCTTCCAGTCTAACCGGATGCAGCTGAATACCAGTATTTTACATGGAGCGACTGCCTATCTGACCTCCATAACCCAGTAACCGGGTAATACGATACCCCTTGGTAAGACTGGTGTCAGTCTTTCGGGCTTCTGACGACTCTTATCGACTGTCAAAGATCCACGAATGACACCCGGGACCAACGGCAAAAATATTGATTTTGAAATGCAATAATTAATATCGTAACACTGAATATTCAGATTTAGATGTAAAAAAAAATTTTGGATACTTTCCAAATGCCTTTTTTACACCTAAAACGGTAACAACATCAAATTCAGTGTTATAATTGAAATTCATTATTATTATACTAGTTCGCTAGTTAGCCACATTTCATATTTCCATACAGTAATATTGCCAAATTAATCAAAATAGTGAAATATTTGACATCTATTTGCGACGTTGCCAATTTTCAGAATGCACGCTCTTAACTTTATATTTCCTCAATTATCATTACATTGAAAAACAAGCCTATTATGTAAGTATTATATTTTTCCGTGAATGCTTGGGCCAATTTTGATAAATGATCCCAAATCGTTGAAATGGATATGTATTTTTGTGTCAATTACAATATCAACAACCGGCTCAAGGGTTGTTTGGCTTCAACCAAACCACGTTATACCTACGTAATCAATTATTTTGTTCACTAAGCTGTCTACAGTTCTGCCCATGGCAAAAAAAAAACCTTAAAAAAACGATATAAACAAAGCCGTAAATTACGTCACATCATGACCGCGACAGAAACGAACGTTTGAACTGTAGTACATAACACGTACGTGAGAATTCGACCAAACTTGATTTCGAGTAGATACTTACGTCATGTATGAATCAGAATGTTTGGGCGACAATTAGTACATTACTGTCGCGGCCTGCAACTGGGGCATTGAGGGACGATCGTGAAAATGTGGGCCGAGGCGAAGCCGAGGCACGCATATGTGAGTTCATCAATGCAGGCGGTTACGGCTATGGCTTGTATAGTACTTTTCTCAAATAATGATAAATACAAATACATTATAAATTCCAGAATCAATGACGAACAACGAAAATTTTTTACGCGCCAATATGTTCATTTATTTCTTATCTATTTGCAAGCCAAATCGATATTTAAATAAAATCTTTGATAACTTGCCTCCTTGGTTGCCATGTGTTGAAGTAGAAACTTCGTTCCATTTTTAAATAAAACGACAGATACGAGTTTTGATCGTAATTTATTCAACCGCTAAACATGACAGATATGTATTTTCATACAAACATTGCCGGCCAGGCGCTCGTATGTATTCGACCAGTACAGCATTTTCGATTTATCTCGAAGAAGATTGTGAAAATAATGCTCGAATTTCCAAGCATGCATGAATGAATAGAATATCAAATAAGTGGTGACTGAAACATTGTGTGGAAATCGGTTGTCATGGTTTGTGATGCGGAGGAATGAGGAAAATGTCGATGGAAAGTTTTGGGTATAAATTTCGATGGCTATAAGAGTAGGGGAAGACCAAAGAAACGAGGATGGACTGTGTGAAAGATGATATGGGTAGAAAGGGGGCGACTACCGAGATGACGACTAATAGAGAAGTATGGATGGAGAAGACATATTGCGCCGAGCCCAAATAACTTGGGATAAGAAGGAAAGAAGAACATAATGAGTTAATATTATACGAAATATTTATCAACGAACATCGGATTCAGTCAATAGTATCCGTAGAGGATCCGTTTAGCACTTTCGTGTTTCGAGTGCTATTCAACCACAATACAGGAAAATTTAAAGAGTTATTAATAGTACAAAAACTGTTCATTATAGATGCAATGGAATTAGCGCGGCTTAAAAGAAGATATATTGACAAAAATTTAAAAGGTTTTGCTCAGATGGTTTGGTCAAGTTGAGAGGATGAATGAAAGGTGACTAACAAAAGGTATTTACAAGACAGATGTGAGTGGAGACGCCGGGAGGACGCCCTAGGACCATAGTGTAGGGCCATAGTGACCTAATTGGTGATGTTCTTCAGAAAGATCAAGCGCGTAGTACTAGCCACCGGCGTGCGTGTATGACCTGTCGGTTGATTCTGTAAAAATATCAACGTGAAACTTAGGTGAAGTGAGCGTGAAGTGAGCTGTCACAGTCACAAATTACCGGCAAGATGCTAGGGATTAACACTATTGACAGCTCACTTCACGCTCACTTCACCTAAGTTTCACGGTGATATTTTTTACAGAATCGACCGGCAGATGTTTGATCGTAAATGAGGCAAAAAGAGTATGTAAGAAGCGTAGTAGATGGCATTTTACAGTTTACATGAAAAATCATCGACGTTATTAAAGTAACCTTATTTTTCAAATGAAAAAATTTTTTAAGGTGATATGTAAATTAGAATTTCAGGTTGAATTATTCAAAAAAACAAATCAAAGCACTCAATATGTAAGTGGCACTACAAATTGGCACAGGTACGTGTTCTGATCTCTGATGTTTACATTTTCATTTTATACATTTGAAACAGAACATTGGTAGGTATTTGCTCTTTCTGCAGTTGCGCTAAGACGCAACTGCAGAAAGAGCTTCGATTCGTTCTACGAAGTGATTTTTTTTTATTCACTCCATTCTGACGACTTAAGTAACTTTAGTTGTTTTGGGTTTCTAGCTTAGTGTCAGATTCTGTGCTCTTCGGCGAGCAAGTATGCTCGGTCAATTATTTTAATGCCTTGTGAATTTTATAAAGTCACAAATGTAGGTGGTACCTACTCGCTCTACTCGAAACTTGTCGCTTAGGGTATCGAGGTGTGAAGCACTTTTCTTCTTTTTTTTTTTTGAGGGTGGGAAATTATCAAATAAGTTCTCCCGCTCTGGGCGGAGCGGGAGGGCGTGTCAGACTTTTACTGACTAAAACTCACCTGTGTTTCTTCCGTTGCCTGTGTACCGGGGGCCACGATATCCCCTTCGGACAACTCGCAACCCCGGCAGGCATTGGCCCTAAAGGACCCCGTCAGTTGGTGCTGACATCTCTTTGAGGCACGCGTGGAACACAACGCGCCGTCTACCCGGGCCTGGTGCTTATCGGACGGCGAGCTACCCAACGCTCACCGTCCGCAAGCCCGCGCCTGCGGTGGCCGGAAATCGGCTTGCGACTCTCGACGCCCGGGGTGTCTCCTGCGGCGACTAGGGTCGCGAGGGCGCGAACCTTGCCTCTCCCTCACGCGTTCCGCCTCCTCCTTCGCGAGCATTACTGCTTCGCAGAAGGAAGTGACGGCCTCCCGTGCACTCTCGCTCCGAACCATGGACTGAAGCAGGGCCGGACGCGAGAGATCGCCAACGCCGATCGCCTCCGTGAGGACACGGCGGTGCCGCCCAATCCGGGCAGACCTCCACCGTATGCTCCACCGTGTCCTCCGGGCGATCCACACAGTGGTGACACCCGGGCGTTTCCTCCCACTTTATCCTGAACAGGAACCTCCCGAAACAACCATGTCCGGTGAGGACCTGCGTCAGGCGGAAGGTGAGGACACCGTGGCGCCTCTCTAGCCACTCCTTAAAGAGGGGACTTATCGCCACAATTGTGGTGTGCCCAAAGGTGTGAAGCAATGGGGACATAAAAAAATAAAAATAAAACTGCTATATGAGCGAAACACGCACAATGAAGGGTTCCGTATGTGGGATGAAAATTTACGCATGCATGTTTGTTTTTATTGATTTTATCGACCACAAAAATTGTTTATATTTCATAGTATTTCTCGAAAAACATTGCTGCGGCTGTAACCGAAAATATCCCATATCTAAAAAACTATTGACTTAAATAAAAAAATCTCTTAGAAACATCATAGGTAATCGTTTTAAATATGGGATCCAATTTTTCATAGCTCTGTTACATGTGAGAGTCACCACTAATAGTTTTATTCGTAAGTTCAGTACACCGCAGCGCATTTTAGCAGTGCTTAGACAACTTCTTTCCTGTTTTCATCGATATAGTGCTAATAGTCTCCGAGTAAAATGGCTGTGTAACATCCCGTGACCCGTGCGGCTATTATTACTCAGCCACGACCATCATGAAAAATAAAAAACTTTTTTCCAAAAAAGACAACCGAATTACAAAAAAAAAAGACGGTGACAGAAAACTAAAATACGGATCCAAAGACACAAACTTCCGAAATTAAGATCATTTTTCACACTGTAGTGTTTTTTTTTATATATAATAGGTTGTCTTTTTTAAAAAAAAGTTTTTACTCAACACAATTCTCGTAAACATCGCATTTCCCCTTTTTAAGATTAACGATATCATTGACAGTTTTTATTTCACCATTAAATAACAAGTCTGTTCCCGCAATATTAATGTTTATCGCGATGTTTTCCACTCAATCAATAAGACAAACTGACGATGAAATAATGGATCGTTAGAGTAAAAAAATGCGTATCTTAAAATTTCTGCCGAACAATATTATTTTATAATGCCTAACTTTTTCCGTAGAGTACGAAAAAGTTGGTTAGGCAAAAGTTCTGAAATACACTTGTGTTCCGAAACTTATGCTTATGCTAAGTTTGTTCTGTAACTTTATTATTTCAAAACACCACATCGAGAATCGTTGGAAAATCATCACTGTTGCGTTGCTGATTAATACCTACCTATATTCTTTTACTTAATAAATATCTTAAATTTACAGATAGACAACGCACAGTCTAAACTGCTGGGTCTAGAAACATGAAATTTTGCACAAGAGATCCTTATATACAGGGTGGCAGGGATATCGACGCGAAAACTGTTACTATGAATTCAGCACATGATTCTGAACCGACTACAAATTTCAACGCAGGTTGCGTTGAAATTTGTAGTCGGGTAATTAAAAAAAATACTATTCCATACATTTTGACGTCGTAGGTGAATATAAAATTACCGGAAAAATCCATGAATTCTTATGGATTTTTCGGGTAATTTTATATTCAGAATTATCTTGTTTCATCCATTTTTAACCAACCTAATTGTCTGAACATTCTGCGAAAAAAAGATTATATATTTTTTGGCATCTGATTTCTAAAAGTTGGAATAAATTTCTGGTAAAAACTAACCGTATTATTACTTGTAAAACCAATATGATGAGCAAACCATTTGTTTATTTATGTAATATATTGCTTTCCATTATTATTTGTGTATAATACGAGCATCGAATAAAATCACTTAGGCTTCGTGAATCTCATTTTGTTTTTTGCCAAAACACGTCCACTGCTGGACATAAGCTTGCACCAAGGATTACCACAGAACTAGTGATAGAAGGCTGGGGGTACATTGGGGCCGATGGAAGGAAAAGTTCTCGAGTGCCAATCGTATACTGCAAGGTACAACGTACAGGCCACCCAGAAGGTGACCTAAGGTTGCGGGAATCCACTGAACGCAGGCAGTGTGGATCTTTCCGGCTTCAAAGATATAATAATAATACCAGCCTACTATTGTCCCATTGCAGGGCAAAGGCCTCTTCTCATACAGAGAAAGCACGAGCACTGATCACCACGCTTTGAATACACTCTATTATACAGCTTGTTCGGGGTGACAATACAGCGAGCCGCTTCAATGGCGACATTACTTTAATACACGTATACGGTTTCACGGTTTCGTTTTATGAAGATATTGTAATTTCATTTAACGTTATTATTTACAATTTTCTAAAATAGCATCTTGGAGCAATCTGTACTTAAAGAACTGTAGCGCAGAGGTAATTTTCCGGGGTCACGGATCATAACATCGCATCAATGAAATTAAAGAAAAATGTGCAAAGAGTACGTGAATAGGAATGATGACATTTTTTTTTATTAGTCCGTCTTGGAGATTATTAAAAAAGATTGGACACGTACTTTCTCTTTTTTTACGTAACCTAAAGATTACGGCGATACATTGAGTTAAAATGTGCCATGACGTCACGACTACGTAGATTTTATACTTACTTGTGACGTAGCGACCCCCAATCCCCAACTTAAAATGCGTTTTATCTAAGTATTTTGTTATTAATATGATAAAGCAAAAAATACGTGTATAATATTTTTTTATTATCTGACTGACGGACTAATTAGAATTTCTTTGTTTTTACCCAGGCATCATCATGTCAGCGAGCGTTTGAATTTTCTTTTTTTCTTTTTATGAATTATTTTATCTTGTTACATTTTTTATGATTTCTGGCCACTAGAATACATGGTTTCATTGAAAGGCGATTCGTCAGCGTCATCTTGTATATATAAATTAATAACAGAGTACATTCAAATTCAGACATGTGGCTTGATTACTTTAATTCAATAAAGCCTGTTGATAGTTTGTTAAGTAGTTACGACATGACATGTGTTTATGACTGCTAATAAGCGAAGACATGTTGCTGGGTTAAATTGTGATATACTGTGGGTGCCTATGTAGATAATTTTAGAGGGATTAGTCAGTCAGTCAGTCAGTCCAAAACCCTTTACTTTTAAAAGAGTAACCGTGGAGTTTCTTGCCGGCTCTTCTCCATAGGGAACGACCAATTGGAACCGTGCACCTAGCTTCTGACGTTTCATAAGTGTCCTTGTAGGTTTATGTGAAATATAATATTTTGAATTTTGAATTTTGAGTCTCGCTAGACTTTTTGGAAGAAAATGAAATGAATATTTCATATCTTTAGGTTTCATTATGTATTAAGTTTTAAAGACAATATTCCATAAATAATTTGATTTATTATTCATCAAATTATTTATAGAGTTGTGTCTTTTTTCAATCACTCCTCAATAGGGATGATGCCTGGGTCAAAAACATGAAATTCTATTTAGTCCGTCAGTCAGATAATAAAAAAATATTAGACACGTATTTTTTGCTTTATCATATTATTAATAAAAATAATTTAGCAAAACGCATTAAAATTGGGGGTCGCTACGTCACAAGTAAGTATAATATCTACATACTCGTGACGTCATGGCACATTTTATAAAAAAAAATAAAAAATACGTGTCCATTGTTTTTAATAGAACTGTTTTGCATTAAAACAAAACAGTTATTATGTTATGAAAAACATAACATTTGATTTGAAGAAGCTGTCTTAAATTTTACCGATAATAAGCATAAAACGTACTTACGGTTGCCAAAAGTTACCTGTGGGCCTTTCACTCACGCAGAAATCGCGGCTGCCAGCTCGATCTGTCACTCATGACAAGTGTCAATCATAGAAGTCTTCAAAAATTCAACAGCAAGCAAATTGCTCAAATGTTATGTTTTTCATAACATAATAACTGTTTTGTTTTAATGCAAAACAGTTCTATTATGTTTCTTCAAAACATAACATTTGATTTGAAGACCTGTTTGGTATCTGCTGGTGAAAGAGTACCCGAAGGATGTAGACGCTATGTGAATTAAATATTATATGGAACGAACTAATATTTCAGTCTGTATTAATTAAATGTTCCAATAAAACAATTAAGTGTTTTCAATATATTTATCTTAGTAGATGCAGAAATGAACACATCTTCCTTATGATGTTAAAGATTAATGGCAAATTTATTTGCCTTATTTAAGGTGAATATAAATTATAAGGCTACAGTATTATACTGATAATAGAAAATCAACGGGACTAAACTGAATAATAATCTCATCAATAAAGGAGAATTGGATCACTCATATCCTTAATTAATATAAGTTTAGTTACTTACTTGGAAATTATGAGATCAATCAAATGTACATGTAGACATTTTTGAATGTCATAGTAAGCAATTTTATAAAGATGTGGAAACACAAACTCAATGTCATACATACATGACAAAGTTAAAATTTCGTTGAAACTGAAATTTAATTAGGACCTTTTATTAAAATGGTCAATAGGTTAGTCAAGTGGTGATGCATGTAAATGAAGTCTCATCATTTGTTAATTAAATTAACTTGAAATGTGAATCATGTACACAAACATAATTTTAATATTTTCTTAGGGGATTAAAAATTATCATATAATAAATCCTCTTCCTCTCTCACAGAGAGACCCTTTGTCCACTCAGTGGGAACATAATAGCTTGAGCATTACAATAATAATAATTCTTTATTTTTCGGACAACATACATACTCGTACATTATACATTCTCTTGAGAGGTAGCCCTCTCTTTTACTACATTACGAAAGTAATTTTTCTGTCTCTAGCGGCTCTTCCAGTTTCATTTCATCTGATAATCTATTTTCCAGCCAGCCTTCCGAAGGCTACCACAGACCTTATACTTCCAAGAGGCTCCTCAATCTTAGTTTGTTTAAAAATGAATCTAGTCCATTCTAAGGAGAGGCAGTGTTGTCTTTCAAGGCAAGCTTAACCACACCTGTTATTGCAAACCAAAATCAACAAGGATTATGGTAGCTTTTAAGTAAACATCTTGATTGTCAGTGTCTTTGAACCCTATTTTGGTCACACTATTATTCAAAATCTTGAAAGTTGTGAGATGTCTTATATTATTAGGTTAAGCATGTAAATCTACGCCAAGCAAGGGGTATCTTTTTATCCCATATGGGTGCCTGGGTAATGCTTTTGAAACTTACAAATGGACAAAATCTGTTTAGATGCGATCAGGTTATTAAGGGCTAATGCCATGCAATCTACACTATGACATTCACCTCTGAATAGGAGCTTTATAAGTAAGTAGTATGGATTATTTCCAAATAAATTTTAGCAAGTACCTTGTTCCTCTATCGACCACTGCCCCTTGCAACCTGACTGCCCCCCTCCCCCAACTTTCCAAGCTAGGAGTTGCAGCTTGTCAGGTCTAAGAGGTTCTTACATGGATCCTGTACTGGTACTGGGTCTAGTATGGGGCGATTTATATATAGTACGTCCCCATCCCATTACCGAGTTCAGATGGCTGAACACTCGGTCTTAAATTGGGCGAAGAGAGAACACCCATGCTAGTCAATGCTGTCACCTCTGACTAAAAGCATCGTAGAAGCATCGCAGAAGCTTGCCAAGCCATCGTTTGAGTCCCATGTGACGTACTGTCGCACAACGGCCGACTTGTCTTACACGAAAAGGTCGTAAACGTCGAGGACGCCCCACTTTGAAACATGGCCTCCGAGGCCTGGGGCCTGGAGCAACAGGAGCCAATCAGGCTGGTCTGTTCTTAAAAGCGGTCGGCTAAGCCGTTATAACACTTAACCTCCCCGGGAGGTAAACCGCTGACAGAGTGATGTTAAGCTAACTTCGTCGTTTTGCAAGATAGGTTCAGGAGAGCTAGGTAAATGTATCCCTCGCTCATCCTTGAATGTACGACAAATGGTCTGTTGTCGGAATGAATTAAATTACTAGAATATTTGCACTCTGAAGACTGGCTTTTGTGGCTGCTTATTACTGCGTATATGGCAAACATCTCTCGCAAATTCGAGTGCCATTTTTTTTCTGGTTTGTTCAAGTTCCTGACAAGAGTAGAATACTCTTTATAATTTACACCATACGAATTACAGATATAAATGTAGAAATTGTACATATGGTGACACAATGGGCGGTATTATCACTAAAAGCATCTTTTGGATGTATAGAGTGGCCCATTTATGTGGGCTTACCTTTCCTCCACGGCATGTGTGGACAGGAAGTGGGTTACCTTACCATGTGTAGAGGAACTGAGCTGTGGTCTATCAATAGCCTTTGGCCACCACATTAACTCTTGGCAAACCAATGGAGCAACCTTTTTTAATTTCTCTTGGTCTGCCCTTTTCAACAATTTTGCAGACAGGGCCTTGTGACTAGTATCAGTACACAAAAAGGCCTAAATCTTCTAAATCCTGATTGAGATTTAGAATTTGCTTAGGAAATTTACTTCTCATCCAAGCTTTTTTAGGAGTTCCAGTCTCTGAGACATAGAAATAAAAAATTTACAGGCTCGCAAATTCTCTATTCAAACAAAAATCTAATTTTGTGATGGCCCAGTGGTTAAGGCCTCGACTCTCATGCATGAGGTTGAGGTTTCAAATTCAGGCAAGTACCAATGTGACTTTTTCAATTCATATGCATTTTCTGAGTTTATCTGGCACATTACTGACATTGGTGAAGGAAAACACTGTGAGGAAACCTGAACTTATAGTTATTATAAGTCTGAAATCGCCAACCCGTCCCGAGCAAGCATGGCGATCAATGCTGGTGCCTTCTCTGTATGAGAAGAGGCCTTTGCCCTGCAGTGGGACAGTAACAGGCTGGTATTATATTATAAACAAAAAGACCTAACAAGGGAACTATTTCATGAACAGCTACCCTTCATTCATTAATAAAACATTGCTTCCATTTTACTTTTCAATTGTCATCATCTTACTTGAGTATAAACAATAGGCTATTTGATTATAATATCATAATATTAGAAAACCACATAGATTAATATTTTGCGTTTAATAAAAATTTGCAGAATTTTCTGAAACTAGAATTGTTCTGAATATTAATATTTTCGGTCTTTGACTTAGCAATAGAAATTTGCTAAAAATAGAATTGTTCTGAATATTATTAATTTATTTATTCGACTTCTTGTTAGGATCTTATCATTCCCAAGCTTTTACATGGTTCTTTAGACGGCCTGAATCTTGTCAACAATATGAATCTAGGCCTTGTTATTCTTGCTATGATCCTGTTTATCATGTCTTTTAATATAAAAGAATTAATTCTTATAAAACCAGCTTTAACTAAATATACATATTGTGAGTTTTAAATTGTTTAGTGGCTGTATTTGTTCCATTTCTAATTTTGATAGAGCAAGCTAGCTCCTGATGATCATAACTATAAGATTTTCTTAATTATTACAAAATACAGCAAAGAAAAATACAGTATTAACATTATAAATTATAATGTTGTTTAAATATTTAGTATTTCCTAATAGTTATAGAACTTAATGTCATATTTAATTAGTAATTTTAATGTTCTGAATGCAAATTAGAGTTCATAAGAGGTGCTGAACCTCTTTAATGTAACAACTGCATACCACATGAGAGTATTGCACTCTATTTTAATTTAAATACACTTCTGGATGGGTGTGTCCGGACTATTTCCAAAATGGAAAGAAGGATACTATCTCAGTGGGTAGGTTGCTGCCCAATTAACAAGTCCCTGTGGACGTTGCTTTAGCAGCTAGCTCCATCTGCACTAGACCTATATTAGAGATCCCAGCCAAAACCCCCTCCGCAGGGGCTAAATAGTCTTTAGTTTTATTTAGTGGCATAAGTACTCATTTACTTCTAATTCAGTGTGTGAAACACATGGGCTGGGTGAGCATACCTACAGGTCTTCTTATAACGGATTGTTTTTTAAGATGGGATGTCAAAATAAAAATAAAACTGCTTGAGTAGTTTTGCCTCCTCAAGACAATCTGTATTTGCGTTAGGAATTACCTAATCACAATATTTTAACCTGAAACCTTTAAGTTGTAGTGTTTCAAGTCTCTTTAGACATGACCGGATTGTTTAGAAAACAACAATGCGCTTCTGAAGTAGATACTAGCAAGAAGCAATTTAGAAGTTTGTTGATAGTGTTTCTGAGTAAGATTAGTGATATACTTAATGTAGAAATTGTGTCATTGTGAACAGATTTAACACTTACTTGTCTACTCGTTCAATTGTAAATGCGTGGGCCCGACTTACAGGAAATCGTTTCGATCTCTTTGCCGTTGTTCGGCAGTGGGAATAGGTGCCTTCTTCCTCCGAGGATAAAGAGCATTCTTCACCACTATCGCACTTAGGAGAATCCGCAGGCACCGGTGACAATTTAGATTTAATGTGACCTTTCGATCTCCATTTCGGCATTTCGCTGGCTCAACTATCAGCGTAACACTATATATCACTTACCACAAGCACTATTATTCACTTTCTATAAGTTTTTTCTGAAACTTTACAATTTTCTTTAAAGAAAATTATCGAAAGAAAAATTTTCCGTACGTTGGCGGCAAAATTTTTAGACGCTATGATTGACACTTGTCATGAGTGACAGATCGAGCTGGCAGCCGCGATTTCTGCGTGAGTGAAAGGCCCACAGGTAACTTTTGGCAACCGTAAGTACGTTTTATGCTTATTATCGGTAAAATTTAAGACAGCTTCTTCAAATCAAATGTTATGTTTTGAAGAAACATAATAATATAATTGACGTCTCTATTAGCAAGGCCAACTCGAAAAATAGTGAATGAAATTGAAATGTACGAATAATTTGCGCAAAAAAATATTTGAAATAATCGTTAGGCGTGGACGCATAATAAATTCTCTTCACAGAAGGGCATTGCTCGCACGATATCCATACGTTATCTGTGCTATTCATAAACAACCTCTCTCTAACAGTACCCTCCCTGTACATATTTGAAATTGCGGTATTTGTGAAAACCAACCCAAATTTGTTTCCCAAGCTATCTGACTCAAATAGCCGGCGACACGTCAATATGTTATGTGCAAGACAGTCTAAGACAGCTCTGATGCATAAAAGAGTTTCCTGCATAGCACCAATTATATATATGATCGCATACCAGATTCAATCAAAATCTTAAATGTTAATTTGTTTAAAAGACATTTAAAAAACTTTCTCATAAGTAAATCATATAACAATGTCTCGGAGTTCTTATCAGAAAAAATCTGTGATACCTAATTATCGATGTTGTCGCAATTTTATGTGACTATACAATTGACTTCCTGGTACTCCTCTTGTTTTCAGTTTATTATTCTTGACATTAAAACTAAAATGTGATTGTTAGTATTGACATTTTGATAAAATATGATAATTGACATTTTGATAAAATATGAAAATTTACATTTTGATAAAATATAAATATGAAAAGGAATATAATTCCTTTTCTTATTTTAACTTATCTAAATTGTCATGCTTGTATTGTATCCATTGACCTATTTAATATTGTAGCGAGAGACATTTGATGTAATATTCTGACATTTTATATTTTTTGTGATTCAAATGATTTGACAATTTGTGAAATAGGATTATAGTGATATTTCTAATGTTATTTTTAAATTATGTTAATTGATTATATTTGCATGCCCATGTGACGGCAGAATTAAGAACTAATTTTATGACAACACCTATGTACAAATTTACCCATGTTTGCAAAGAAATAAATAATTTAATGAATACTGCGGGGAAATCTTAGTTTTCTTTTATCGAGTTCATGTCGATAATTTCCTGAATTATACGTGACCACTTGTAGAGCTGTGAGATCAACAAGTGTGACTAGTTCTAGATTCAATAGTTAAAATAAAATAATATTCTCATTCAATAGCTAACGTGGTGTTATTCTGATGTCATTAGATAATGATTTTTTGAGAATAAGACTATTGAGCTGAGAGCCCAACTGTTGAACTTGTTGGGGTCGGCTTCCAGTCTAACCGGATGTGGTTGAATACCAGTACTTTGACATGAAGCGACTGCCTATCTGACCCAGTTACTGGGTAACACAATACTCTTAGACTGACTGTTAGACTTTCGGTTTCCTGAAACGACTGTCAAAGATCTTCGAATTAAAGCCAGGACCAACGGCTTAACGTGGTTTCCGAGGCACGGAGGAGTCTCAATATTTAATGGATGGCTACCCATCCACAGGCAGAGCAAAGCGGTAAGCGTAGCTTAATTTTTGATAGACCCCGTATGGCTGTTATTATTTAGCCACGAGCCCCTGTGTTGTTCCCAAAACATACATTAGAAAGGGGTTGAGATGCGACTCTGACTTTTAGTTTATGTAGAAAACTTGAAGAAAAACTTTCTGAATTTTCACCGTCAAGTAATGGGTTGGTACCTTCTGACGACCAACTCAAGCACCGCGCGCGCTCATTGGTCAAATCCAATAGCGCGCGTTTCTCGTCTTCCTGTTACACACTTCGCTTATCACGAAATCACTTCCACAGATTTGATTATTTAGAATTTTTTGATTTAGATTTCAGAAAAGCAAGAGGAAAGATGTAACACATCAAAAACTTTCAGGAGTTAATTGAGCAAGTAGGTATACTTTGCTCAATTACGTCGCTTGTCTGAAAGTTTAAGTTAGATTTCTTGTTTTTGTTCTCCGTTTCTCAACTTGGGCTATTGACGTAGGTTGGTATAGTTTTGTAAACAAGGTCGGATGGTGGTAATGTTAAGTAGGCCCTAAGTATTCAAGGTGCATCTTCAACGGAAAACTACAAACCTACTTTTATAAAAAAATCCACCCTTGATTTTTGCACATCTACCCTTAACAAAACGTCACGTAAGGCCGCAATACTGTTAAGGGTGTGACATGAAAATATATGATAAGTCAAAGGAACCCACTAAGACCTACAAACCGAACAGTCCCTACGACTCTTAGCTCTATTCTACAGCCCTAACCCATCATATTTTTTTTTTTTGTAAAATTCTCCATCGTCAATAACATAAAGTTGATATTAGATTATGCAGAAATAACATCAATTTGGAAACAATAATTTGAATAGAGAATACTTACCGAAGCGGTGCAACACGTTTGTGAATTTCTTGCTATTCAAAACTTTTAACGACCTTGATTGCGAATTCCTTCGTACTTATAAAAAGAAATCCAATAAACGAATTGTATAACATTTCTCTTTTCAACACTTCTTCTTGTTATCTGTTTATATTTTATAGAATACACATTGATTATCTACCCACTTCAGCTGTAAAATTCGAGAGAATAGTATCTGAATCTAGTAAAGCCGTCACAATATTTCCATACAATATATATTATTCCGATAAATCTGGTAATTTCAGGTGCTGAAAACACACGTGGCTTTTGAAGCGTGGGCTTTTTAGAACAAAAATTTTTGATTTTCAGTTTATAGTTCAGAGATTTGAGTAGCACCACTGAGAGTAAAACGAACTCCACGAGAGGAAATGTACCTACTGTCACAGATAATGTTGCCAGGCCCAAAATTGGCAAAGTCGGACACAGATTCATATTTAGCCGGATATTTTGCCCTGAAAGCCTGACAGGGTTTTTAAAAAAAAAAGTTGGTACTTTTATTTGTGTATTTATTACTGTTATTCATTTGAGACTTACTCTACCTATACTTAATTATAATTATGTTATTATGAATCACATTTTGTTCTTACTATCGCGAGTCAAGCGTTTCCGCGTGAGTTGGTCGCCCTCTTTAGATGGCGGGGCGGGGTTGACCTGGTGGTTGGGGAAGCCTAACAAAAGCCGAACAGGCCGGACTTTTATATATTAGGCCGGACACGATTGTAAAAAGCCGGACATCTGGCAACCCTTGTCACGGATCGAAATCTATGTAAATAAAAATCAAATGCTCAAACTCTCAAACTCAAACTCAAAGCATTTATTTCAATTATACCATTTACTGGCAATTTTGAATTGTCAAGGATTCGGTTAATCAGAAATATGAAGCTGGTTGCCCATTCCAAAGCGTAGTAGGCACCTATGGAGAAGAACGGGCAAGAAACTCCACGGACACTCTTTTAAATAAATAATAAATTGCCATTGCTATTAGTGTGTTACAAAATTGCCCCGCGTAATACCTTAAGCAGGTTCAGAGGTTAACAGCAAGCTGAGACGATATGAGTCGCTTAAAATATTAGGACATACAGCCTACAATACCATTATTTACCATTACCGCAATCCTTTTTTACCGTTTATTTTTAAATAATTCGCTTTTATTTAGAAAAATAACAGCGAATTATTTTCGTAGCCACGCGAACGTTCACAAAATCGTGTGATTTCGTTCCCACGTCAGTTTTCGAAGGACCCACATTAGAGGAAGTTTCGGACGACTTTTATTAGCATACAACAGATCAAGTTAAGTGGTAAATGATACCTGTATCTACATTGAATTGACTCTGTTGAGCGATTCGTGGAACCAATAAAAATTTAGTAGGGTTGACGTTCAAAATACATTGTAAGAAGATTATTACTCTTTATGAGTTGAATAGGAGCGAATGTTTTTTTTTTATTAACGAATTAAGGATGAAGTTTAATACGAAGCCTTTTGGTAAAATTAAAAATTTCTGGTAAATAAACTTAATTTTGTTACGAAAAATAATTATTCGATTTCTCAAAAAATCGTCTGATTTACAGACACTACAGACTAATTCAGAACCTTCACCTACATATTTTTTTTATTTTTTTATGTCTGGGCTTATCTTCGTTTAATAATTACTTTCATTTGGTACGGGAATTTTGTTCGGTGGTCCAATATAAATAATTTTCCTTGGATACTTTTTGAATAATACGTATATAATCCACGTGTTCGCTGAAGATGTTATAAATTTTCCTGTCACTGTTATTTAAATAGCAAGTACCTACTGGTATACGAGTTGGTGTGGATACCACAACTAAAAAGTGCAAAATAAAAAGATTTTTTACAAAAAAAAAAAACAATGTCAAGTCGGTGGCAAAAAACGAAAATACAGCATTTCTGAAATTAAGGTTATTTTTCACTTTGTAGTGTTTTTTTTTTGTAAATGTGTTTTTAAAGGTCCCAAATAGAACGCGTACTTAGCGCGCGTAAGAGTGTTAAGTATAGCGCAGCACGCAGCGCTAGTGTGATCCCCCCCGACCCTTGCTTCCCCCCGACCCTTGCTTGAAGATGCGCCAGCCCGCGTCGACGCTGAGCCAGTAGTCTTAAATTCCCCGATAAATAATAATGTATCCTTGATCCAGCCTGTCCCATCTTGCTGTCCTCCCCTCAGCGACGCCCTAAGCCGAGGTTCGTACCCCACAGGGGGTGCCCTTAGCGAGCGCTCGCCTAGTATTAATTTAGAATAGTTTATGCCCCTGGCTGGAGGCTTTGAGTGTAGAAGCTTTAGAAGGGTTTTTCTGTGGCTGCCTTAAGCCACAGAAAAACCCGGTTAAGCAGCTACGACCTTAGTGGTCACCTGCAAGATGCCCTAGTTAGTGTCGCGGCGTTGCTAGCGCTGGCGCTCTTTTTGTCACTAAACGTACATAATAGTGCAACACAATTCGGGGAAATAGCGCGGCGTCAGGCTAGCGCTCTAGTACGCGTTCTATTTGGCGAAGCCTTTATTATAAGGTACTGGTATTTTTTATTATATTTTTTTTAAGTGAATTAGTATTGTTTTTAATAAGTTCTGTAAAAGTTAACTCGTATATTTTATATCATTTGAATTGAATCCATGCAAATAGACTGCTCTAAAGTAGATAATATAGGTTCATGAGTAATCTGAGTAATAAATTATGTAATTTAAATTTAAACCATTTTTAATCATGTTTGATCCCAGCAGTATAATAGTAAAATAATACCAACCCATTATATTGTCCCACGGAGGGCAAAGCCCTCAATAATTGTAATTTAATTTAAAGATATTTTTTGCATGCTGAAGTAAGTAAGCAAAATAAAGTGGAACCACTTATATTTAAGACTTTTTATGTACCATATTATATTTTATGCAAAATAAAGATATTCATCAAAGCTATTTGTGATTTCAGAGAAAAATATATAAGAAAGCTGATGTTATTATTTATTTATTTATTATGATCGAGTTTTTTTCAGTAGGAAGCACTTACCTACTTGAACTTTTACGTGTTTGTGAAATGATTGTTCTTTACCTATAAATCTCATTATCGTATAAAAACTGAGAAGTAACTAGGTTATTTTATTGATTTTACTTATCGGCAGAGTTTTTGAGATGGAACTTTAGCACCTGTCCCATCCGCAATCAAGGCGATGATAACCGACTTTTAATGATTTTATACTGAAGATCACGTTTAAACGAGTAGTGTTAATGATTTGGAAAAGCACGTATGTTAAACTAGAGAATTTTTTTAATAACTTAATGTATGAATATTTAAGATTATGTTTATATTACATAGTGAAATTAATTTGTTAAGATAAGTCTGACGCGGATAAAAAACTGAGAATCGCGCAAATTTTTCTGTAATCTTCACCATTTTAAAGGTAATTTAATTATTGATCTTTTAATGTACGTGTTTTATTAAAATACCTTTTGTTTTATGTATAATATATTAAAATGCGTCTAATTTAGGATAGCGCTCCTTGATGGGCGAGTCCTATTACTGGCTGGACGTGCGACGCGTTGCGTGAGCTCAGTACAGTACACGCAAGCTAACCACTCAAAGTCACTGTCTTAACGTGAAGCAAGTAGAGAGCAAGTGAACACCACTACTATTACATATCGACGGCAGCAAAGTAGAAAGAGGCAACTGAACTTTTGATTAAATTCACTTTTTTACATAATTCGACTCGGAATTCTTTGTTTTATCATAGGATATTTTTGTTTGTTTAATACTCAATTTTTAACCGACTTCCAAAAAGGTAGGTTAGGTTATACGTTCGAAGCATGTTTAAAAAAAAAAAATGTTTGTCCACCGATTTCTCAGTCAATTGTGGACCGATTTTGAAAATTCTTTTTTTTTGTATGAAAGGGTATGCTCTCAAGTTAGTCCCATAAAACTTTGCTTGGATAGTTTTTGAGTAAGCTTCAATAATAAGTATTCTTCCTTTTAAAACTCAATTATACCTGCCTTCAATCCCACCTGTAGGTAACTAGCTCAGAAGTTTGTTTATCGTACCCGTGACTCAGTGAAAACACAGTTAATACCCACGTCAATTGAAACGTAGCTATTCTAAAGGAATTTAAAAACATTTATTTTGCTTAAGAATTTATCACAACCTACGCGAATGAATATATTGTAATGTAAGCAATATCCGATGTATTTATGTTTTCCGCCATCTTGGATTCGATGTCAAGGTTGCTGGGTTAGTGTTGTGACCCGATTTGAGTTGTTAAGAATACACTGATTTACCATTGTTGCGAAATAAACATTATCGATGTTGATAAAGTGTGTTTTAATATTTTTGTTTAGTTTGGCGTGTAATAGCTGAGATATGGCAAATAATTTAATTTAATGTTTCGTTGTGTGTGTTAATTTGCATACTATTATAAAGAATCAATTTCTTCAAACTGAACCGCGAGTTGTGCTGTTGGGGATTTTGTTGCGTCACTTCTTCTTCGAAGCTAAAGCACTAGGAAGTTGTGAAGGGCGGCGTTTCGGGGGACTGTCTTATGTAATTTGACGTTCAAAAACTGCTGATTCTCAACCTAGTTTGAAAAAATGCCTTATGATTTTGTGGTTTTCACGTTGAATGCACGGATTGAAGCACCCAGACTTGTCAAAACTAAGAACGAGTCATATCCGCGACTGTCCATGCCCGATTTTAGGCTTCCAATATTGCCAGTCACACCTTTTTTCACGGGTTAGCTAAAAACTTCTCCCAAATTCCACCGGCAACGTTACTTAAACCCTTGTGGGTAGAGGGACACGCTTATTGCCTTTCATCAGCCCGTAACTTGGGATTCTGTTTGATGAATGGCAATAATAAGGGTGCCCCTATTTCTTACACGGGTTGAAATATCGTGGCTGGTGGAAGGTGGGAGAACGTTTTCGTTAACCCATACATTCGTCCACGTGAAAAAAGTGTGACTGGAATTATTGTAAGCCTAAAATCGAGCATGCACAGTCGCATAAATGACTGGTTGTTAGGTTTGACGAGTGTGGGTGCTTCAATAAATAGCTATAATTCTTATGTCAGGTGCTAACCTAACCTAACACATATGCTCGCCCGAGCGAGCACATGTGTTAGCGAGACGGGTGTCATGCAGCATGTATTTATTAAATAGCTGTGCAATGTACATCAAACTTTATAGGAGTTTTTGTGCAGTTCAATAAAAAATAAGATAACTATTTGTAGAATAGTACCTACGCCTTTTCAATAATTTGAATGAAAATGCAGTTAAAAATGAGACAGATACATAATAGCACATTGCATTTGAAAAGTGCAACTATGTGTCTTTTGTGGTATATGTTTTATATGTTATATATTTCTAGAACGTCATTCAGTCTGTTTTGAAACTAGATTTCAGTTGAGAATAGTTTGAAACTCGTCAGTTTTCATTCAAGATTCTTATCTAATCATAGTTCTGGGAACAGGCTTTTGTGCCAAGACGAATAAACGAAGTACTACGTCGGAAACCAATAACTTAACGGTTGTCATCTTCGATTTTATCTATGCGCCGTCGCAAAGGGTTTATGAGTGTGTTTATGCCTTTCGTTTTCACGATATAAAATCGCATGCAGACTGCTTGATCTTGTTTGCTGTGGGTAACTTTTGTAAAGTCAGCCCTAATTATAAAATGTTGTAGGTATATGTCGTGACCTGCCGATCGATTCTGTAAAAATATCACCGTGAAACTTAGGTGAAGTGAGCTGTCAATAGTGTTAATCCCTAGCATCCTGCCGGTCGATTTGTGACAGTGACAGCTCACTTCAGGCTCACTTCACCTAAATTTCACGTTGATATTTTTACAGAATCGACCGACAGATCTTAGAGTTGATCATTTCATGAAGTGTTCGACCATTGTTAAAATTGCAATTATAACGCTGAATTTGATGTTGTAATCGTTGCCACAGTGGATATTATAATTCGATAAAATAATAATAAAAATTAAATTAAATCAAAGAAATCACGACACTGTGGAGACGAACGGGTAAGAAACTCCACGAACGCTCTTTTAAGTCACATTCAGTTAATTACACGGAGACATGAATTCAATTAATTAAATTGTCCCATAATAGGTTGTTCGGTGTTCCCTAGCTAATTTAATTCGACCCTGTAAATTGATACAACATAATTATTTTTGGAACAGAGCTTGTAGACAATCAAATTAATTGTTGTCCGCACATATTTTAAAGGCTCCTACAAACAGGCGCGACACGCGACGCGACACAAAGACACCGCACGTCGCGCGCCAAGCGGTGTCTTTGTGTCGCGTCGCGTGTCGTGCTTGTTTGTAGGAGCCTTAATATTGAGGCAGACTGTAGGTACCTACTATATTAAATAATCTTTCAATTAATGTAATTATGTGGGAAAAATTGATATTTCGACAAGAGTTACCTAATTACATAGTCTGTTTGACACACTGGGCCGTGCTAAATTACATTAGTCTTCAAAAATACTACGTACCTATTCTTAATTAAGGCAGTTATTAAGATGCAGATATATGCCAGTGACCCTGATTGGTTAGCTTGCGTGTTCTGGGTTTAAGGTTTCAGAAAAAGACGCTTGAAAGATTTTGCATGAATCTCAGTTTTTATTTCTGCATTTGCTTTTGCTTTACAAATTAATTTCAATATGTAATATAAACATAATTTAAAATATTCGTATTACCACTACATTATCAAATTTTGCGAAACATAGGTATTAATAACTAGCTTTAGCTAGTAATAAATAAATAAATTGTCGAAATATGTTGCTATCGGCAAAGCCACAAAAATTATGTCCTTCACGGCTTTCAACATAATCACCGTTTTTGGCAATACGAACCTTTTCAGATTCGATTTGAGACGGTTTTCACAGAAAAAAGTATTCTAAGAGGTTTTTAAAGGTAAAAAACATCTGTTTAGTCTATGACCTAGTCAGTAGTAGTTTAGTCTGGGACGCGGAAATTAATTTTACTCAGTATATTATACTGAGATATAATTAATAAATAATAATAATTTAAAATAAATGATAAATTAATAATTGATTGATTGGATATTGTTAGCGAAGTAAAATTAAAAAAAAAAAAATATTTTTAAAAGTTACTTCACTAACTTTTCATCCAAGATTATTGGAATAGTGAACATTATTTGGAGCAATATTTTGTAAGGACGTCTATCAACCTGATTAATGTTATTATTCTGAAGTATTCCTCCGAAATATATCTGGTCTAAACAAGATAGTTTCGTTGCGAAATATCGGCTAGCTAGTTTTATACCTGGAAATGCAAATGCAAATAATACGTTCTTGACGTTCTTTCGTCTTGGTTTTGATATTTTGGATTGGAACTCAAAGTAAAAGATTAGTTTACCGTTAATTTGTATCGAGTTTTGGTACCAAACAAATTCTGAGTAATATGTTCAAGATATTTCACTGACAACAGAAAAATCACGAAAAAAAAATGTCGCTGTTCCCTTCATTATAACGAGCTATGCGAACATAAATATATGGAACAGCTGATTTTTCTGGTTCCGCCTTGTATAATAAACCCGTATTCATGTTTTAATACCCCTTATTTATACAACAGTTGCATAAATAACTATTACAGTATATTTTTGGAAGTTTTACTTCACATGTACGGCGCTGCACGCGCATTTCATTTTTATTTTGAATAGTTCGCTTCCTTAGTTAGTGACGTATATTTTTGCGCTGAATAGTTACAGAGTTATTCATGAAAACATTTTTCAAGTATCTGTTTTCGACGGTAAAACTCAGCCGAATTCAAGTTCAACAAACTAACAGAGCTAAAAAAAGCAAGCAAACAAACAAAGCAAAGCTATCGACAAAGTAAAAAACCGGCCAAGTGCGTGTCGGACCACGCACAATGAACGGTTCCGTAGTTGGGATGAATAAAATTGACCTCAAGAACAAACTTAACATTGTAGTTGAAAAACATGTTCTCCCATACTTTCCAACTGCAAATGTAAGTTTGAACGCACAATATTCGGTGATTGACCATGTTATTTTAAGACCATAGACTTCTTATAGGTTTTCCTGTAATCTATAAGCATAGAACTATTCTCTGTATTTTTTTCAAAATTTTGGGGTCTGTAGTTTCGGAGATAAGGGTGGGGGGATGGTCAATTTTCATCAATTTTGGCGCTGCGTCGGGCCGGCTAAAGTGCCGTAAGCATTGCATTTTCATTGTCACTGTCACTTGTTATTTTGTTTGATTGTTGAGGTTATTTATTTATTATTTATTTATATATACTTTATTGTACACCACAAAAATACATAACAAGAAATAATAATTAAGCACTACAAAATATACAAGGTTAGTTCACTATAGAACATCATATTCCGAAAACATTACATTCTCTTGTGCCTAAACGGACTCTGACACTCGCCGGCCGCTGCCACGGCATCGCTCGCTTCGCTCGGCTCGTGCGTTTTGTGGTCATAGTTATAACCTAACCTAACCTACCTTTCAGCCATTTTCATTTGCTAAGCCAAGGGGTTATGGCTACACTTAAGTTTAGCCGGCTATAGACAGATATAATTATCAAAAACAAATACGATCAATCAATACAAAAGGCAGTGAACTAAACTCAACAATCAAACAAAATAACAACTGACAGTGTCTCAGTGACAATGACAATGCAATGCCTGCGTCACTTTAGCCGGGCTGACGCAGTGCTACTATTATGCCGGAAATAGCGGCACTTTATCAGACAGGAATAAAGTGCCGCTAGCGGCACTCTATACACTTCCTAAAACAGTAAGGTCTATTTGTCTATGTGACAGTTAAATAGATTAAGCCTCAGTAAAGTTTTAATTTACTGGGAATTGTTAAAATACAACAGACGACGTATATGTAGTAACCTAATCCGCTTAACAGTTCGTAAAGAGTCATAGAGAACTCTGTAAAAAATTAACACGTGTTTTACCTCTCAACGAGGCATCCTCAGGATGACGATTAACTTGTTGCAAACGTGGACCCGACGTGTGGACACGTCAAGCGTCGAGAGCGGAGTGGGAATTGTTGTCAAACGTGGTAGAGCAATCACGAGGTCGACTATACATGAATATGCGATCGTCGCGTGCAATTGTCACTTTTTGTTCGGAAAACCGGAAAACGCCCTTTGTCGACGCGATCTCGCGTTCAGGTTCACCGAACAAAAAGTGACATTTGAGCGCGAGCGATGATCGCGTATTCGCGGGACGATCGCTTTTAAATAGGACACAGCCTGGAGAATATTGTATTCTATTCTAGTATTATAATAAATTAATAATTTTTTATTCCAGACCAAATTAAAAACCAAGACAGAGCGCTGTCAACAGTGAAGTGAAGCAGGTTTCGTAAACATGTGTGCACTTTGTGTGGTGTAGTGTCGTTGTAAAAGGTTGTTAATGTGTACGCGTGAGCGTGTATGCACAGAGCGGCCGCAGCGGTGTAGTTTTGGCATGCTTCACTGTATTGTTCGCAGCGCTCTGTCTTAGTTTTTTATTTGATTTGAGTTCCAGACATACATTATCAAATTTTGCGAAACATCGGTATTAATAACGGGTTCCTTTCACATTTTAATCACGTGCATGACTAATTATTACAGACACGCACAAAGTCTACGACCATGCCGAACATTATAAATGATAATCCAATAAAGTATCAAAATCTGCCTAGCCTTTTGCCAACTGTTTATTATTTTTATGCGATTAAGGCTTCATTCTGTGAGAACTTTAATCCACAAACTGATTTACTTTTTGTTAAAATGTGAGGAAAAATCGTGGTCGGTTGCAATGTTTGTAAATATTGGGTTCCCACCTATGAAATTGGCGTTTTTTTTCTCACAAATAGAGAACCTCATCACTTCTATGATTTCAAATATTCATCAATTGCTTGGTATTATATCGAATAATGACCATCATAGACAACTACCTACCAATAGTAAAAAAACCTTATTACTTATAGTTTTCTAAACATAAAAATACCTTAAAAATGACTCCTCATTTTGTTAGCAGAAATGACCACTATTTGTTTTAAATTAGCCAAAACTTATTTTTGTCGCTTAATCTAAGTGGCATATTACGTTATCTTAGTTTTTAAACATTAGTGCATAAAAGTTTTAAAACATTAGTGTTCATGGTTGTTATATAAGTTAAGAAAATGTTAATGTATGAAAAATGCAACTTCTTTAAAATTCTCCATACAAAACGCTGATTTCATAGGTGGGGAACTAATACGTGAACACCATGTATGTAAGTTCTATCTATTCATAAACGAAATCTCTTAACAGGGAAGAGGGCCTGCGATTCCCCATACAAATTAATGTATTTCCCTTTTTTCTTCCTGAATCCTCTAGAGTTTTTTTTTTTTTTTAATTAATATCAAGGTCTGCTCAGTCAGACACGTCCCTGTTATTTCCTTTTCTTCAGTAACTTACTGGTAAAGAAAATTTGACCCTCCAAAAATTACAATAATACCCCATTTTTACCGCCATGATTAAAGGACTAGGTATCACACAAATTCAAAAGGAAAAAAAAACGAGGAAAGGATCACTTAAAACAAAATTAAAAAACATCATACAGGATAGCAAATAGTATAAAAAAAATGTTAATATATAAGTAGTAGGTGGTGCATTGTTATGTAAAAGAGCGCCTCTCGCCATCAAACGTAAAAGTTTGGCGAGTTTAGAATTAAGTAACACCTGTGTATTATTAAATAAATAAAAAAAAAAAAAAAAGTTTTTAACGTAAAAGAAAATAATAGGAAACCTAGACATACTGTTTCTTAAAAAAAAAAGTAAAAATTAATTGAATCGACTCAGTTTTCGATCTCGTTAATTTATTTTGTAATATAATCGGTCTGAGCTGCAGCTGTCCCTATCGCACTCTACGGAGGCAGACTTGAGGTAAGAAGACGGAAATAGTTTCCTCAAATAACTATTTTTCAAATTCCTCGCAGGTCCTTTTCCCGGGGTCTCTCATTGTACTCATCATTATGAACAACTTTTGCTATGGGACCAAACCCGGAAAAAAAACATACGGGGCAGTCTTTGGGGACTGCCGATAAAAGTGAAAACTAAGTAACTTGTGAATTGTATATCTATGTACATATATACACAGTATAAATATAGCTCATGGGAAGCGTGCGGTGACGATGACGCGAGTTTCACGCTTTTTTTCACAGAAAACGCGAAAAAAAATCTGCTGTTCCATACATTAATGTTCGCATAGCTCGTTATAATGAAGGGGACAGCTTTTTTCGCGATTTCAGTATTGGCCCCATACTGAAAGTTGTTCATAATGATGACCCCTTAAGAGGATGCAAACGAATTAAATTTCACATTGTATACACAGTATACATGTAGCTCATGGGAAGCGTGCGGTGACGATGACGCGTGTTCCATGATTTTCGTCCACCCAAAAAGTGCTCAACGCGCCTAAAGAAGTTTCGACTTCAAAAATCTGCTGTTCTCTACATTTTGACGATCTCGAGATGTGAACATAAATGTAGGGAATTATTTTGTTTATGACTAAGTAGATCAACAGATAGCATAAAAATACAGATCGTGGTAACACGTGTAAGCAGTACTTCTTTTAGTAAACACATAAGCTAGCAATTTCCCTAAGTAAATACTAATTTGTATCAAAAATTGTTATTGGTGGTGATTTCTTCTTGTTTATACAACATGACCCGGAATGAACGCACACCACCAAACAATTAGCATATTATGTTACTAGCCTCCGCCAGCGGCTACGCCCGCATGTCATAGCCTATGTTACTCTGTGATAATACAGCATTCTACTGGTGAAAGAATTTTTTAGATCGGTCCAGTAGTTTTCGAGTTTATTCATTACAAACAAAAATACAAACATTCAAAAATATTAATCTTTTCTCTCTATAATATTATTAGTGTAGATAATCTTAATACTAAAATGATTTTTTACTATTATGTATAATATATTGTTTATTTATTAAATCAGTTATACTAATTGTGGACACGTTACGAATCTATTCACGCACACAGTCGCACACGGGGTCTAGTAGATACTGCGTCCATTTTGTTTTGTTTTGACTGTATTGCGGAAGTGTGACTGTAATTTACGTAGTTTTAATAATTTTTGGGATAAAAAATTACCAATATTTAAAATGACAGAAATCGATTCAGCACGATTCGCACGTGATTTGAGCTCTCGAGCATTCCATTTTCTTTTCTGTATCAAACAAAAAATTCTCCAATCCCACCTCAGAAATCGGTATCAAATATTGGGAAAACTTCAAAAACATCGCGAGTAAACAATACCGGTCTATTTCTGGCCAGCCAGTGAGTCACCTCTTTAAATCATACGGAACCATTGTTCAAAAACCAATTGGGAATGAGACTGTTTGTAAAAGCATTATTTATCGACACAGTTATTATTGTTAAGCGTATTTACTGTCTCACTTCTACGTTTTATTGCATATTTCTCTTTTTTTTTGCTTACGCCACAGATATGAGTATTTTTGCTTATAGAACCGACGAAATGATACCGGGAATTTGACGGTTCAGACAAAAGAATGAGCGTTGTATTTTGACAGTTGAAAATAAAAATAACATAACATCTTGCTTTTCTCTCAGAACAGGTAGGCAGATTTGTATAATTATACTCAAATTTCACAGTTATATTTTAGTCCCTTTTAATAGTGGCAAATGTATTGCTATTAACCAACACGGGCAAAAATCCAGCCTCCGGGCTGCTACCTAAGGCGCTGTAATAAGCAAATCTTTAGGTATGGAAGGCGGTGAAGCGACGGTAGTGCATCGCGGTATGCAAATACGATTGAAAATGGCGATGCGGTTGAATCTCTTTTCCGCCAATAAAATGAAAGCTTTTATAAGTTAATTTAAAAAAAACACCAATAAGTTAAAACATTTTTACATATTTCTTTAGTTGACTAATTTTCCTTTTTTAAATTACAAAAACAAATGATTTTCCGGGGTCTTTTTTGCAATTGTTACTTTCAAGCTACTAGATCAATTCTATTTAAATGTCTTTGTATAAGTCTTTTTTTATACCCTTGACTATACACTGTATTTTTATTTTTTGGGATTGTAATATGTAGCATTACGGCTAACAGTGCGACGAAAAAGTGGACGTTTTACGGTGTCTCTGCTTGGGTAGCGCCTTAACTGAGAAATTCCTAATAAAGTGTAAATACGGCTTCTTCGGATTAAAAACAAATAACGACAGGAGAGCGAGTTGTTTGTTTTTATTAGTTTCCGACCGAAAATGGATTTTCTCTCGAAAACGAAAATGGAGCTTCTGCTTTAGTCTTATTTTCGGCCGAGAACGAAACCGTAAACGAAAACGATTTAGACACAATTTTTTTTTTATATTTCCGCTGTACACTGAAATCTTGTTTGTTATTTTTTTACACCTAGGGAGAGAAAAAGCAAATATAGGCATTAAAGTTAATAAAACATGATAATTTAATTAGAGGATATAAAAATAGTGTATTTCTTGTTGTATTGATTCATCTGATATTGTCCAGCATTACGAATGACGGGCGACAAATGACAAAAATCTGATTTTTTGCTTGGCCGAAGCTTTGGCTGGCTTATGGCCGAAAACGAAAATATGGCAGAATCATGATGTTTTGGCCGAAAATGGCCGAAAACCAAAATTAAGCTTCGGTTGGTCAGTAGTTTTTATGTTATTTTCAGTTTTCTCTGAAACTATAGGTAATTTATTAAATATAATGGTACAGCTTTGTTTGGAAATAATAAATCTTTCCTCTCTCATACTTTTTTTCAAGAGACCTGAAGCGGTTTTCACTGTGAATAAATGTTTTCTGCTTTGTTGTTATAAACGTAACTTCTGTTTCCGTTGCTTGTATAGATCTTTTTCGTTCCTTTTTTCACAGGATTCCATTTATGGTTTCGTACCCTTTTTTTTTTTTTCTGAGTTTGAGAAATTATCAAATAACTTCTTTGCGACTCTGGGCGGAGCTGGGAGGGCGTGCCAGACTTTTACTGACTAAAACCCACCCGTGTTCCTTCCGTTAGCTGTGTGTCGGGGTCGCGATATCCCTTTCGGACAAACTCGCAACCCCAGCAGGCATTGGCCCTTCCGGAACCCGTCAGTTGGTGCTGACATCATGGTTCCGTACCCGAAGGGTGCCAAACGGAAAACTATTACTAAGCTTCCGCTCTCCGTTTGTCCATCCGTCCATCCGTCTGTCTGTCAGCGGGCTGTATCTCATGAACCGTAATAGATAGATAGTTGTTTTTTTTTTTGCCGCAACAGCAAATAATAAAAATATAATAAAGTTAAAAATTAATCGGTCCCCCGTAACTTTTTATTTAAAAAAATTAAAAATTCTTACCTTGGCGTGTAGGGTCTCATTATAGAGCTCATCGAGTAGGATAGAAATATAATATTAATTTTTTTATCTTCAAAAATGACGAAGTAGGTGGCGGTAGAAGTTGTTAGTTTAAAAAACCATTTTTGTGTGAGTTCTATCGCAACAACTAAACAAGTTAGGAATTTGAAATTTTTAATAAATGATGTACCATTTATACTGTATTTAATCAAAAAATATTAAAAACGGGTTTCATAAGGTATTTTATTTAAATATGAACGGTTTTCTGCAACTGTATAAAATAACTTTGTAATTCACAGTATCATTAAGAAATACAAATTTATCTTTGCGATTTTTGAAGATGCATAATATTCTGGGTTTAGTATTTTTTTACTTTGTCGATAGCTTTGCTTTGTTTGTTTGCTTTATTTAGCTCTGTTAGTTTATTGAACTTGAATTCGGCTGAGTTTTACCGTCGAAAACAAATGCTTGAAAAATGTTTTCATGAATAACGCTGTAACTATTCAGCGCAAAAATATTCGTCACTAAGGAAGCGAACTATTCAAAATAAAAATTAAATGCGCGTGCAGCGCCGTACATGTGAAGTAAAACTTCCAAAAATATACTGTAATAGTTATTTATGCAACTGTTGTATAAATAAGGGGTATTAAAACACGAATAATGAGTTTATTACACAAGGCGGAGCCGAGTGTGATAATAGTACCACATGAGTGTTTTAATACGTAATTATGTACAGTTGCATACAAGACATTAACTACACCCATGATATGAATCCTCTATATAAGGTTCTGATTTCCGGAGTCACAGATAGTCCGCTGTGCAGAGCCTGCATGGAGGACGACGAGACAGTAGCTCATGTGCTGTTATACTGCCCGGTGATCGCTACATACAGGGCAAAGTACTTCGGTAACCCAGGTACCCTACGTGAGATTGTCAGTGACACCAAGGCGTCGCTGGCCTTCTTTGAGGAGCTGGGGTGGATCGAATAACCGATTTTTCCCACCCGTACGCAAAATACGCGCTTAGACGTGGAGTTGCGGATATCAGCCCATGTTACGTATTACCTATTACCCAGTTACTGGGTTGTGAAGGTCAGATAGGCTCCATAGGCTCCATAAAAAATACTGGTATTCAGCTGCATCCGGTAAGACTGGAAGCCGATCCCAACATAGTTGGGAAAAGGCTAGGCAAATTGATTGTTTTTCTCCTAAAAGTGCTGAGTCAAAAGCATCTAAAATAGAATCAATTTGGGCATTTGGTAATGGAAATCAAAAATAACAGAATCAATCCAAATAAACAAAACAATGAAGTTTATAATGACCAGTCCTTTGAAACACGATCAAAGCAAAGTTGCTACTAATTAATCGTTTTGATAACCAATGTTAGTATTGAAATGAGTGAACTGACCAAGTGTTTCGATACAGAAGTCAATCCAATGACATCGGGAAATCTGTTGCGTCTGCAACTCCTTATGAAAACTATGAAACCTTATTATTATGCGAAATCATAATAATAATTTGCTTCGCATTACTTTGTGTAAATTATTTCACCACCACTGCTCTCAAAACGGTGAAGGAAAACATCGTGACCCAAACACCCCGACTGTTGTGCTGATAGATATCTCTAGGGAATTAGACCCCTGCAATTCTTGTAGACTACTGCTGGTTTTTGATTGAGAGACACTGAAATTTGCTTACAAAAGGGGCCTGCCCTTACTTCCTTTAAATAACCAAAAAAGTTTTGTTTTTTATTGTAACTTTGAAACATCGACGAAAATCTGTAAAAAATACAAATTAATTACTCTAAAAGACTATACTTATGTGACTGTGATTTTTTATTTACTGCCGTAAGTTCTCTGTAGCATGGTGATTCTGAATCACATACTCACTTATTCACAAACAGAGACTTTGAGAAAAAAAATAATTACCTATATTTTTAGTTGCCTAGTGGCCAAACCTTGGTAAGGTTTACAAAAAAATAAAGGCCATTAAGAAAATACAACGAAAATATATCTCAAGTAGGATTAACAGAGATGTTTTTACAAATAGTTTTGTTTTTTTCACTTTATTTTCAGCTCTTGTACGGCAAGCCCACAAAGGAATTAATTTAAACGGGTTTTTGTTGTATACATTATTGTTTATTCGTCTTATTTTAAGACTATCGCGGTAATTGCGCTCTTAAAACGGTGAAGAAAATCTTCGTGAGGGTTTCCTCACGAAGTTTTCCTTCACCGTTTGGGACGGTATGTCCTAAAACTAAAAATTTAGAACACATGTGACATCCACCAACCCGCACTGGGCCCGCGTGGTAGTTTACGGCCCACTGCCTCTCACAGATAGGAGGCCTGTATCCCAGCAGTGGGAACATTATAGGCTGATTATTATTACATTATATGCCAGTGATCTTGAGTAGCAACGCGTCGTACGTCCAGCCAGTAATAGGACTCGCCCATCAAGGAGCCCTGTCCCAAATTAGACGCATAAGTAGTTTATTTTACATAAAAACGAGTAACGGGTACATAAAAAAGATATTTAAATAAAAAACGTATACTAAAAGATCAATTATTAATTAAATTATATTTAAAATGATGTAGGTTTCAGAAAAATACGCTTGATAGATTTTGCGTGATTCTCAGTTTTTTATCCGCGTTAGACATAACTTTACAAATTAATTTCACTACCTATGTAATATAAACATAATCTAAAATGTTCATATATTAGGTTATTAAGAAAATGCTCTAGTTTAACATGTATTTTTTTCCAAATCATTAACAGTACTCGTTTAGACGTGATCTTCAGTATAAAATCATTAAAAGTCGGTTATCGTCGCCTTAAGACTCCAGGCGTGTCCTGGTTCAGGCCATGGTCCGGAGCGAGAGTGCATCAGAGGCCGTCACTTCCTTTTGCGAAGCAGTAATGCTCGCGAAGGAGGAGGCGGAGCGCGCGAGGGAGAGGCGCACATGTGGGAGTTGCGCGAGGAGGCGAAACGCCGGGGCGTAACTCCGCTGCCGCGAGAAATCGCGGCACAGCGGACAGAGCTCCGGCGGGATCTCATGGCGGCATGGAGAGTGCGATTGTCGCAACCCAGCGCTGGGCACGTCACAATTGTGGCGATAAGTCCCCTCTTTGAGGAGTGGCTAGAGAGGCGCCACGGCGTCCTCACCTTCCGCCTGTCGCAGGTCCTCACCGGACATGGTTGTTTCGGGAGGTTCCTGTTCAGGATTAAACGGGAGGAAACGCCCGGGTGTCACCACTGTGTGGATCGCCCGGAGGACACGGTGCAGCATACGGTGGAGGTCTGCCCAGCTTGGGCGGAGCACCGCCGTGTCCTCGCGGAGGCGATCGGCGGCGGCGATCTCTCGCGTCCGGCCCTGGTTCAGGCCATGGTCCGGAGCGAGAGTGCATGGGAGGCCGTCACCTCCTTCTGCGAAGCAGTAATGCTCGCGAAGGAGGAGGCGGAGCGCGCGAGGGAGAGGCAAGATTCGCGCCCCCGCGCCCCTAGGCGCCGCAGGAGACGCCCCGGCCGTCACGAGCCGACTTCCGGCCACTTTAGGCGCGGGCTTGCGGACGTTGAGCAATGGGTAGCTCGCCGTCCGATAGGGACCATCAGTGCTATTCTGTAACCATCTCACCGTGAAAACTTATGTGAAGTGAGCTGTCAATAGTGTCAATCTCTAGCATTAGGTGGAATGACAGCTCACTCCACGCTCACTTCACCTAAGTTTTCACGGTGAGATGGTTACAGAATAGCACTGCAGGCCCGGGTCGACGGCGCGTTGTGTTCCACACGCGCCTCAAAGAGATGTCAGCACCAACTGACGGGGTCCGGAAGGGCCAATGCCTGCCAGGGTTGCGAGTTTGTCCGAAAGGGATATCGCGACCCCGGCACACAGGCAACGGAAGGAACACGGGTGGGTTTTAGTCAGTAAAAGTCTGACACACCCTCCCGCTCCGCCCAGAGCGGGAGAAATTATTTGACAATTTCCCACACTCAAAAAAAAAAAAAGGCGTCCAGGCGTGACGCGACTCTAATAAAAGACTTGACTTCATGAGAATTGTTGTACCAGAACCTCGTCGCACTGTCGCGTCGAAAACATTGGGTCGTGAAACTAGACCAGACGTGACCAATTACTATTAATTAGATGAAACTTCAGAGAAATTGGTACTGTTATCAAGTTAGTGTGAAATTATAATTAATTGGCTAGTAAACTATTACGTAGAGTACCCGTACCCGTTAGCGGGTATTACCGATCAAACAGACCACAAACCCTAACTAACTTCAGTTAAAACCGGAAGTATTAACCGAAGTTAATAGGGATAATTACTTGTTAAGTTCGATTAATACGTCCGGGTTTAACGCGGGTAATCCCGCCCGTCAAATCCATCGTATTTATACTTACATAAAATAAAATCGTAGCGAAGTCAAAACTGTAGATTGAATATTTAAAAAAAGAAGTGATTGTACGAGGAATTGGAATGATTCTAAAGCCGAAAATAAAAAAAATCTAGATTTTGAATTCTCATTCCGCCATATTTCTTTACCAAAGACAAGCAAAGAAAACACTTTTTTACAAAAAGAATTCGGTGTAACTCGGGTCAGTTTGTAATTTTTATAAGTTATTGTAACTTATTTCAACTCTGCTCGTCACCTTTTACAAAATATTGCTTTTCCCGATGCAGGTACCTACGTTAATCGTTGAGGAGTTCTCTTGGTACTTCAGCATCAGCTCCACTTCTCCATATGCATTGTGACGAGCATAAATTCCATCCATCTCGAAAGTAAACCCTTTCAAACAAAAACAGAATTTTGCATATCCGTCCATACAGGGTGGCATGGACATCGACGCGAAAACATACCATGGATTCGATATAATATGATTCTGAACGCCACTGCGTTGAAATTTTTCGATGGTTATTTAAAAAAAAAGTCTGCTGTTCCATATATTTTGACCGCGTAAGTATTGCACTTTTCTATGGAACAGCTGAAGTTTTTTTAATAACCGACGAAAAAATTTAACTCAGGGGCGTTCAGAGGTGGCAGGGACATCGATGCGAAAATTGTTACCATGGATTCAGTACGTGATTCTGTACCAGCAGTGCTATTCTGTAACCATCTCACCGTGAAAACTTAGGTGAAGTGAGCGTGGAGTGAGCTGTCATTCCACAGGGAATGACACTATTGACAGCTCACTTCACCCAAGTTTTCACGGTGAGATGTTTACAGAATAGCATGGCTGTTCAAATTGTTCGGTAATCAAAGTTTTCGCGTCGATGTCCCTGCCACCCTGTATACATCCGAATTGATAACTTCCTCCTTTTAGAAGTCGGTAAAAAAATATACTATCTCTTATACGAAACGACGTGGTGATACAAAAATGACGACCTACCTTTAACATTGGTCTTAATTGCTCGTAAAACTAGGTAATAAACCAACAAGATTATTACCTGACCTTTCCAATTTTACTAAAATGGCTTCCGTGAGCCTACAATTATAATGACCATAGACTAATAAAGGGGATGTGACGTCACGTGTGAGGCTATTATTGACAGTTGTGTAAACATTAATTTGGACATTTCAGTGTTTGCTAACCAAACCCTTAGGAAACGTTCCTTCCTGTGTTTCATTATGAAGCTATTTATAGATTTCTGGAAGTTTTCTTATAATAATATTATTAGATTTTGTACACTATACCTAATTAACTTTATCAATTTAGCAAGCAATAGATAAAATCTGTCAAACTTTTCTGTGTTAAAAATGGATACGAGGCTTTTGGCTAATTTGTAAAGTGGTATTGTTTTTTTTTTTTTTTTGTAATGTGCGTTTAGTTTGTGCAGAATAAACACTTTTTCTTTCTTCTTTTCAATTTATACACAATAAAAAAAGAATCTAACTTATTTATTTAATTAATACTTTAGCACACAAATATACAGAGGCGAGCTTAATGCCAAGGCATTTTCTTTCAGTCAACCTTTGGATGATGCAGAGACAAGTAAACAGTGATAGCTGCAATATCGATATTAGGGATGTCGACTGCTGCCGGGGTTGCGAGTTAGTCCGAAAGGGATATCGCGACCCCGGCACACAGGCAACGGAAGGAACACGGGTGGGTTTTAGTCAGTAAAAGTCTGACACGCCCTCCCGCTCCGCCCAGAGAGGGAGAAGTTATTTGATAATTTCCCACCCTCAAAAATAAAATAAAAAAAGGTATGTCGACTGGAGGAAAAAAAAACAATTTAGTCCGTCAGTTAGAAAATTAAATACGCATATTTTGCTATACCATATTAATAAAAAATGGTTTAGATAAAACGCATTAAAGTTGGGGAGTGAGGGCTCGTTACGTCACAAGTCAGTATAAAATCTACCGGGGAGTAACGTCATGCCAAATTTTAACGTATTGCCTTCTCAATGTTTTGCCGTAATCTTTTGGTTACGTAACAAAAGAAAAAATACGTGTCCAATATTTTTTAATAGTATATCTGACGGTTATCTGAATATAAGTCTGAAATCGCCAACCCGGCTTGAGCAAGCGTGGTGATCAATGCTCGTGCCTTCTCTGTATGAGAAGAGGCCTTTGCCCTGCAGTGGGACAGTAACAGGCTAGTATTATTATTATTATTATATATGACGGTCAAAAAAAGATTTTTATCTACATCCCTATTGTGGAATCAATATTTATTTAATTAAAAGGATATAAATATACCTATTAACTAAACAATAAACTAAAATAAGTAACTTTTCTTCTATCAAGAATTACGACGTCCTTGGGTTTTATACTAGAATGTCTAGAAAATAAATTAAGTGTCTGACAGGCAAGCCACTGTTTTAATCACTGAAGTTAATTAGACGAAAAAATATTTTTCAACAAACTTGCTCAAAAAGTGACTCTTACTGCTCCGCTTTTAGATACATAATGCAGAGTTTTTGACACGAGTGCTTCTTACTTTACAATTAGTAGTGCGGGTAAGTGCGCCACAGATAACTACTAAACTAGTCAAAGTTTTGCGATGTTTTTCTCAGCAAGGGGCTTTAATGCCTTTTAATGCCTACAAATTTTGTGAGTGTATAAACTGTATAAACAAATTCATCAAAGGATTTATTTTTGTCATCAAATTAACATTAAACCGTCAAGCCACTTTTCATGTTTATCTGTCAGCACGGAATTTGATGCGGTTTTCACCATTATTTAAAGAATGTATTCCTGAAAATTTATGCGTATATTAAACATAATTATACAATGTGAAATTGAATGCGTTTGCATCCTCTTAAGGGTCATTGTACTCGTACTCATCATTATCAACAACTTTCACTATGGGTCGAACCATAAAATCGCGAAAAAAAATCAGCTGTTCCCTACATTTATGTTCGCATAGCTCGATATAATGTTTGGAACTTTTTTTTCGCGATTTCAGGGTTGGCCCCATAGTGAAAGTTGTTCATAATGATGAGTACAACGACCCCTTAAGAGGATGCAAACGAATTAAATTTCACATTGTATAAACAAATCTCGATTTTTGTCACATCGTAAAAACTATGCGAAGCAGGGGCGGCTCGCTAGTTTTTAATATTAGGCTGTTTGGCGGCTTTGAGTCAGTGCCTCTTCACCAAATTGCGAAGGGACGGTGTGTGAATAAAAAAATCTCCAAGAAATTTTTCACAAATATTTGTTATAAAATATTATGTTTATTTATTGTTTCCTCACTTTTTTTCTGAAATGATGACGCGTACAATGGTTTTAGATAAACGATTTCAAACAAACTTGGTATCTGTCAAATACCAAGTTGTGTTTAGATAAGAGACTTGCACCCTAATTGTGTAATACACGATCAATCATAATCTTAGTCATTTTGAAAGATATTGCTAATCCATTGCTTTATATGTTCGACAAATTTGTCCGCTTAGCAACGTTAATAACGCAATGAGTGTTGTTGAACTGTCAAAATGAAACAGAGTGTGATTGATCGTGTGTTCCGCAATTAGGATACAGTGCCCTATACCACAAAAAGTACAATTACAATTTACAAGTTACAATTTAAACATTTGTATATGTGTGTGTACCACGAAACTCTAAAGCCACACACAATTGTAACGGAAACCGTACAAAATACAAGTTAGAATTGAAGACTTGTATTTCTACAAATGTACCTACAAAACGTACTGTTATGTAGTGCGTCTTGATATAGCCCTCATGCTTTGTGTGACGCTTTTAAAAATGCGAAAGAATTATAGACTGTTAAATTGCAACTAGTACATATTTGTGGTCGCATCGCAACTCATAACAACGGCAGCGGTTGGAAAAATGGCTCAATCAATTATTTTACGGTCCACACTTTGCTGTCCCTGACACATTTTTTAAAAATATGAACTAATTGACAATTGTGACATTTCTTTTGTGTATCAATACAAAAGAAATGTCATAATTCTTTCTAAGATTCTTAGGCACAATGGAAAACTTGATTAGGTTTCTCGAAAATCTTTCATTTCTATAAAATTTTATGGTAATTCAGGATACGGAATATTTTGTTTCTTTTGAATTTTCGTATCCAGAGTTACCATACAATTAAATATTTTCGAGAACCCAATCAAGTTGTCTGTTGTGTAATCTTAGATACAATTCAATCTGCCTGCCTAGCCTTTTCTCAAGTTTGTTGCACGGGGTCGGCTTCCAGTCTAACTGGATGCAGCTGAATACTAGTATTTTACATGAAGCGACTGCCTATCTGACCTCCACAACCCAGTTACTGGGTAACACAATACGATCCACGAATCACAGCCGGGACCAATGACTTAACGTGCTTTCCGAGGCATGGAGGAGTCTCGGTATGTAAAGATGGTCACCCATCCACGGACCAACCCCGGCAAGCGTAGCTTAACCTGATGAATCGACCCATGCGGCTGTTATTACTTAGCCACGACCACGATTAAATCTTAGATACAAATGTGACATTTATTTTTGTTCATACACAAACGAAATGTCACAATTGTCAATTAGTTCATATTAAAATAATGTGTCGGGAACAGCAAAGTGTGGGTAAAATAGTTGTTTGACCTGTACGACTGACAAGCAATTTACCAGTGCGTATCGCTGGGGCCGGTGTGGCCCGCCTGTAGTATGCGATGGTTCATACAAAGTGTACGAAAATTATGAAGGGGGATTGTAATGCGCTGCGTTGCGGCGCGGCCCGTCCCAGTCTGCACTAGCCTTTATACCGAACAACAGTGCCTAATAGTGTTGACAGCCAGAAAGTGTAAACAATAGCTGTGAAATCTGGGTTACCAGCTAGAAATAAACTACAAAGAATAATGTTCTGTTTAGTTGAAAATATCAGGAGAATCTCTGTTATGTCCCGTCGTGTTTACTTAGCAAATGTAATCATACAATAATTTTGTATGCTGAATGGCATAAATATTTTTCAAGTGAAACCAGGATCTGCTGGAGAGACTAAATACGTTACTAATGGAATTAAGATTTTCTTAAGGAATAAATTATTCAATGGTATTACTTTGTTTAATACTGGTAAGTATTTTGCCGAATTTCAGAGGTCTCTCAGTAGTCCTTTGAAATTCTCAACCCAAAAACAACATCAAAAGAAAAAAAAATCGTTTCGTCATGTTTAGATATCAATACCCATCACGCCTGCGGAGTTTGGCTAGCTAATTTGGCCCTGTATAACAATAAGGGGACTAGCCGGAAATCGGAGAAGTTAGATCGATAACTGCCCCAGGCCATCATTGCCCGTTTTGAAATTGATTTTGACCATCGTCAAAATCTTGTTAACAACATCTTGTTAATTTCACTTTGGTTAATATTATTAGTACATGGGCGACCGAGCTCTGCTCTGGTAAAAATAGAGAATGCTCATTGAATAATATAGGATAGTTTATATTATATTAATTCCATGTATAGTAATACTAATTCCATGCTGACATGATAGTAGGTACTTACTAATTCCATGCTGCCATGTCATTATTGTAAGGTAGCCATCTTGTCCTAAACTTTGGGCGAATTTTCCCACAAATGAGACCTAGCTAGATCGATTTTCGCCCCCGTAAACCCCGATACTGCAACTTTCATGAAGTGATTAGAGCCGTTTTCCAGAACGTGATTAATTAAAATATATATATATATAGATACGAGTATATGAAAATTTTGCTCGTTTAATTGTAAACGCTATTCAAATATTGCTCATTTATTAATACCTATAGGATGTTACGTAATTGGGTCTACTACCGGAAGCCAATAGAGAACGTTATTACCATACTATACTACATATTAATTTATTCTTATTTATTTTGTGTTCTTTTTTTGCGTCAAGTTTACCGTAAATGAACGTATTTTCCTTCTTTCTTTCTTTCTTAATAAGAAACCGATATTTCAGTACGATGATTCCGACACAAAAGAAGATTTTTCATTATTATTAATTCGTAAGTAGGTACGTCTTTTATGATTTTGACGGAACTTGAAAATGCTTTCAGTCTAGGAAACTTTCTTATAACAGGAAAATATGTGCGAATATCAATAATTTATTTGACAATTTGGCTATCATCGATCTCAATGGGGAGTCAACTCGGATGAAAGAGTTAGCATAGATATGAAGTCAGTAATTCGCAAAGATAAAACGTGTTGCAGATCTTGTGAAAACCAAAATTTAAATCGTTAAAGCTCTCGAAGCTCCGCGACAGCGAGACCCGACACCGGTAGAATAATTTCCGTGAAGTTTTCAAAGAAGTCCACCAAAGACGCGTCGCGCCCGTCTGTGTTTTCTGTGCTGCCTTTAAACTCGCCCGACAGCGTCAAAAAATGGTTACCTACGTTTCTGTTTCGTTGTCAATGACGTTTGAGTATTATCTCGCTCACTCATACTGAAAATCAAATTATATCTACCGTTTCGTAAATAAATAAATAATAAAAAATAAATGCTGTTCGTTGCTAAATGCATCACTTGAGAATGGTTGGATTGATTTGGCAATGTTTTGTTTTAAAATGGTGATTTTTAGGAAAAAAAAATTGCAGATATTTCAAATTCGGGAAAAACTAAAACAGCTTTTTCTATAGGATTTGGACAGCACCACGTGAGTCGGGTCAGCTAGTTAAGAATAAATATGACAGTTTGACAAATATGCTATAAAAAGCTGTCAGACCGCCAGTTTTATTCATGAGTTAAAACTTATCTGACGATTGAAAAATCTGTCTAAACAGTACCAAATCATATTATTCTAAAGTTACATATGCAATTTATTTTAAATTCCTTTTCACTTTCATAATAAACACTAAAAATAAGAAGCTGTTAACAGCCCTTCTCGCTAAAGACTATAAATCACTCCTCAACAAAAGGGCTTCAAAATAAAATGAACATGCCAGCTTTGTTGATTAAGTTATTTATCCTAAAACTCAATCTGTCTATTTACAAAGTAATCGTTCACGATTTTGACAGGGCCTTTTAGGCTATTTTAAGCCTAAACGCCTGGCAAAGTGTTGTTGATGAAGTAAGCTTTGTTCGTTGAAGTATATGATGAATAATTAAACATATTTGCATGGAAATGTTAAGAGGAGGAGCTCGCGGCTAAGTTAACAGCCGCACGGATCGATCCATCAGGTTAAGCTATGCTTGCCGGGGTTGGTCTGTGGATGGCTGAACATCTTTACATACCGAGACTCCTCCGTGCCTCGGAAAGCACGTTAAACCGTTGGTCCCGGCTTTCATTCCTGGATCTTTGACAGTCGCTCCATGTAAAATACTGGTATTCAGCTGCATCCGGTTAGACCGGAGGCCGACCCCAACCAAGTTAGGCTAGGCGGATGGATTGCATGGAAATGTTATGATTTTATATTAAGTTCTCGTTTTTGAAGCCGAAAACTATAGATACGTGTTCTCTTTTGTAGTCCGCACTTATATTAATTATATTATAAATGCCAACGTGAGTCTGTATGTCTGTCTGTTACGTTCTATGTGGTTTCCTAAACTTTTATTTTATCAAAAAAATAACAAAACTCAAACTCAAAGCATTTATTTCAATTAAACCATTACAGTCACTTTTGAATTGTCAAGGAATCGGTCAGTCAAAAATATGAAGCTAGTTGCCCATTCCAAAGCGTAGTAGGTACAAATTGTGGAGGCCCCAATTTTGTGGAGGCACGGGGCCATGGCCCCTGTTGCCCTGCCTTAAATCCGGCCCTGATTAAGTTCGCTTTTGTACAGTATTTTTTACTTGTGCATTAAAGTTTTAATAAATAAATAAATAGGGATGGGCTCCGCCGGAAAACAAACTCATTGCAAAAAAAAATCTTTCCTCACTCCTATTTACATTATCCATGAACCAACACACGCTACTGTTTGCGACGCACGTTTTTTGTGTGAAGATGGGTGGCGCCGGTGCGGCTGTAATGAGCGCTTGGCTTAATGTTACTACAGTTGAGTACCTACCCAATGTGTAATATATGTTATGTGGATACACAGTGATACGATATCGTGGAACAAATATTGTAGATAATAAAATTAAATGAATTCTTGTCGAAGGTACCAATACATCGACAAGAATTAATTTAAATTTCTACATTTACTGTTCCTAAGTAAGCCGGTAAAATTACAGACACTTGAGACTTTTCGACTTTGTCTCTACTTGACACCTGTACAAGGCCAGCCTGGTATCTTTACTTCAGCTCAAATCATATACGAGCAATATTTGTATATATGTACCTATATACAATGTGAAATTTAATTCGCTTGCATCCTCTTAAGGGGTAATTGTACTCATCATTATGAACAACTTTCACTATGGGGCCAACGCTGAAATCGCGAAAAAAAAGTCTGCTGTTCCATACATTTATGTTCGCATAGCTCGTTATAATGAATGGAACAGCAGATTTTTTTAGTGAAAGTTTTTCATAATGATGAGTACAATGACCCGTTAAAAGGATGCAAGCGAATTAAATTTCACATTATTCTAGCTCGGTCTCATATCTGGGAAAATTCGTTTTCTCTGTGTTTTCACCCAAGCAAAGCTCAGTCGCCCAAAGCTTGGAACAAGAGGCCTACCTTAGTATAATGACATGGCAGCGTGGAATGGTAAGTACCTACTATTATGGCAGCATGGAATTAGAATGTACTATACGTGGAATTAGTATCATACAGTATTAAAATGAGAATTATCTTTTTTCACCCGAGCAGAGCTCGGTCGCCCAGGTATTCTATACTAATTTAATAAAGCTGAAGAGTTTTTTGTTTGAACGCGCAAATTGTTACCAGTCGGATTTCAAAAATTCTTTATGCATATGAACGCCAAATTCTTAAGAAAGGTTATAGACTTATTAACATCACGCTACAACCCTTAGGAGCCGAGCAAAAAGAAAAAAAGTCAGAAAGAACGGTAAGCTCCCCGTAACGAGAAGCTATAAAGTTGTTTATTTACAAAATTTAAGTTCTTTATTAAAAAAATGTAAGTTCTTTATTTACAAAATGTAAGTTCTTTATTTACAAAATTTAAGTTCTTTATTTACAAAATGTGTAGCTCCTCGTGACGGGGACCTTAAGTCAAAACGAAGTAACAGCGCAAACGGGCGATGCGATACGGCGCGGCGTGATAGGTCGGGTGGGTGACAAGAAATTTTACGAGGCCAAAGTTGCGGGCAGAAGCTAGTGGCCTATATTTCTCAACGAAAAGGTCACAAAGTAATAATAGTTAATGATGACAAATACACAAAAGTACATAGTCTTGTCTGAAACTCGTACGTTTTTATTACCGTCTTTACTAAAATCCTCTTTTAGTTACACTTTAATACTCACTTTCACCCTTATTTACACACGACGACGTGATCAAGCTATGTCTACATTTCCAGTATAAGCAGACCTCTCATTCTCCGAAAAGCATATACAATGCGAAGTCAGCTTATACTGGAGATGGCTTGATGTGTCGCCTGTGTACCTTAGGGCATTTATGGACGATCCGAAATCCATTATAGTTACAATAAAACGCACTGAAGCCACGTAATACCAGGTTATATTGTCTGAAATAAACAGCGGCTTTTGTAGTAGTTATTTGTCTTTTATTTTCGGGATTAAATGAAAAAAATAAAGGCAATTTATTATACACCGAAATACTTTTATAGTGTGAGGCCGTTTGTCCGCCATATCAAATGGACGTCAACGTTAACTTACACTGTAAATGCCAGTGAGTTCCAAACTAGACAATTAATTCGTGTGGTAGCTAAACACATTTTGCATACTTTAGGACCTTTAGCTTAAATCAGATTAATTAAAGCGACGATAACCTTATGACTTCTAAACATTTTACACTGAAGATCACGTCTAAACGACTAGTGTTAATGATTTGGAAAAAATATATGTAAAATTAGAACATTTTCTTATAAATTTCGCGTGCAGTACAATAATGCTTTCAGGGTGTTGATGAAAAAAAAAAACATTCAAACATCCCTGATGCGCTACAGAAGCGAGGCAACCCTCGCTTCTGTAGCGCATCAGGGATGTTTGCGGATTTGCGTGTTGATTGCTTTTATGCATTAATGCGTAAAAGATGTGCGTCCTTGGTGCGCAGGGTGCGAGCCAGTTCCAACAGCATCCTGGGAGTTATTGCTGACAGGCTAGACTGCTGTATAGTGAGTCGTTGCTCCCGTATCTCAGCTGGAATGCTGTAGCAGTTATTTATTTTGTTGTTTGTATTTGTGTAATTGTATCACTAACATAGTTTTAAGTATTATATAATAACAATCAACCATATTGGGCTTTGTGTATTGTATTGTTAATGGTATGTGTAATGTATTGTATCTATGAGTCATTGTAACTTGTTTAATAAATGAATAATAATAATAATAATAAATATTTAGTTTCAGTTTTGTTTGTATGAACTTTATTAGAAGTAGATACAAAAAAATCAATCAATCTGCCTAGGTTTTTCCTAATGTCGAGGTCGGCCCCAACATTATTAGGAAAAACCTAACAATACCAGTATTTTACATGGAGCGACTGCCTATCTGACCACCACAACCCAGTAACTGGTTAATATGATACCCCTTGGTAAGACTGGTTGTCAGACTTTCGGGCTTCTGACGACCCGGAACGACTGTCAAAGATCCACGAATGACAACCGAGACCAATGACTTAACGTGCTTTTCGAGGCACGGAGGAGTCTTGGGATGTAAAGATGGTCACCCATCCACGGACCAACCCCGGCAAGCGTAGCTTAACCTGAGCGATCGACCCGTGCGGCTGTTAATACGTAGCCACGAGCCCCTCTATATTTATTAGGCGTGCGATGCAATTAAAACAATTTTTGTTTATTAATATTTTTTTGTGAAAACTCTCACTAAAATTAAGCTGACATAACTTATGTATTTATTTTATGTTTTGTTAGAGTGAAATTTCATTTCCCCTATTTGTAGCGAGTAATCGAAAATTGGTTTCACGAATTTGTCTGAAAATAATAGATTTTCAGCGATAAGTCGAATTATCTTCAAAATCAAACTCAACTCAAAGCATTTATTTCAATTAAACCATTTACAGGCACTTTTGAATTGTCAAATAATCGGTCAGTTAGTCAGAAAGTTGAAGCTAATTGCCCATTCCAAAACGTAGATCTTTATGGAGAAGAAACTCCAAGGACACTCTTTTAAATAGAAAATTACAAAATCCTGGGTACATTATTCTTGTTCACTAACTATTACTACTATTACACTTAATTATTGCTCTTATTTAAGTACTAACTGAGCCCCGCGGTTTCACCCGCATAAGTCTTGATCCCAAGTGAATATCGGGATAATATCCTATGTCATAACCCAGATCATGGTCTACTCATGTGCCAAATTTCATTCTAATCCGTTCAGCAATTTTAGCGTGAATGCGTAACAAGCAAACATACAAAAAATCAAATCTTTTCTCTATAAAATATTCATTTAAATATGATGTCCTGGCGTTTTGCTTTTTAGTGTGCCTACAACAAAGTATTAATGTATACGTATATTATCTATGTTGTGGAATAGTAACCATTGAAATATCGTTTTAATTAAATGCTACGTATATTATCTATGTTGTAGAATAGTAACCATTGAATTATTGTTTTAATCAAAGGCTACGTATATTATCTATGTTGTGGAATAGTAACCATTGAAATATCGTTTTAATCAGGGGCTTTCAAAGGTAGTTTGACTTGATTAATTAGGGAAAATTCAGTATTCCAACTAATAATGAATTAGATTATGTTTATCTATGCTTTAATATATGTTATCTTCAACTATTTTATTGCTTTGTATCAATGACTATGGACTATTCTATCTATTTAATTACTAGCAAACCGCCTCGGTGTCGTACGGGTAACAGAACATATACAACATGTAAAAAAATCCAATCTGTGAGGGTGTTATTAGGTATTGTACTGAGAGTATATTCATGAGGAAATTTTCAAGAAAAAAAAAATACGCACGTTTTTTTAAATGAGAAATTTTACCAGTTTATTACAATTCAATTAAATTTATTCAGTAACAATCTACATTGTGTTCGAAATTATACAACATGAAACATAATTATACACAAATATTACAAAATAACGATGTTCAAATATTATTATTAAAAAAAAAAACATGCAATTCAATATAAATTACAACTTAACAAGATAAAAAAAAAAAGTAAAAGAAACATAAATTATAAAACAATATTTCTATGTTGTATATGTATATGTGTATGTATATTAGATAGGGCGCGGGGGTCCCCTCGCTTGGTGTCTAAAAGTCATAACATATTAACCCTGTTGAAAATTTGATTTTTTTAAATGGATTTGTGGTAATTTTGGTACTAAAAATGTGAATTTTAAATAGCAATAACTATTTTATTTTGAACAATAATAAAAAAAAACCTTTTTGGTAATACTATTGCAGTACCAGGCCCCTTTTGGATTGGACAGGCTTTTCTTTACATATTGTATATGCATACATTTGTTTTTAAATGAAGTATCATACCCTTTACCCAAACGCTTAAGAATCATTCCGTCCATTGGTGAAAACTATATGAAAATCTGTGTAGTAGTTTTTGAGTTTATCACGTTCAGACAGACACACAGACGCGGCTGGGGGGCTTTGTTTTATATTATGTAGTGATTGTTGTCAGTAGCAACCTGTATTAAGTATACTTTTGTGCTCAGATAGTTAATTGATTCAGGCGTTCATTGCGCTCGACGCTTGACGTGTCCACACGTCGGGTCCAACTTCGCAACAAGTCAATCGCCTTCCTGAGGATGCCCCGTTGAGAGGTGAAACACGTTTCGATTTCTTACAGGGCTCTTTATGACTCTTTAAGAACAGTTACGCGGATTAAGTTACTAAATATACGTCGTCTATTGTATTTTAATTGTGCTCAGTTAAGGTCTTGGTAAAAGCCCTACATGACCTTAAAATAATGAGGGAATGTGGGGGTATCGACCCACCTACACGACTACACGCCTGCCTATCACTGGAAGAAATATAAGGGTGATGTTATGACGGTCCGAATCAGAATCTGTTGACCTCTATAAGCCTTTGACCTCTCAACCCTTCTCTTAACCTTTCTCTTCATAAAAAGGTTTCACTATTTAAAATACGTGAATGCTAATTTTGATGGCGTTAATGACGCTGAGATGTTGAATACAAATTACCGAACCATGTTGGTAAATGCAGAAGCATAACCGTGCTTAGACAAAGTGAAATTTTTCATCGATAACGATGCTGGAAAAGTCTTATTTTTTGGAATGAAGTTCTTTTAACACGGTTTAAGAAAGGCAGAAAAAGTCACGTGGAAAAGCTTTCATACTTGCGACTGTCTTCTTCTAATTCGATGGAGAGAGAGAGAGGAAGTTTGAATTTGGTCAAAATGAGAATCCAAGATGGCGGCTGCGAAAATTTTCTAATTTTTCATCATGTTTGTCGTTTCCATAGTTTTCGAGGGTGCTAAGGCCGATCGTGAGGTCAAAATGTAGAACCAAGATGGCGGCAGAGAAAATTTTCAAGTTTTTTGTCATAGGTGTCGTTTTCATAGTTTTCGAGAGTGCTAATCAAAATGTAAATCCAAGATGGCGTCTGCGATTTTTTTTTTTGTTATACATCATACGTGAGAAAGAACTTCGTTCCCGAGAGGGACCAGGGCCGCAAATTTTTTTTTTGGATTGATATAAGCTACCGAAAAGCTATAGGTATGTCAATTCTGTTGAAAATCGTAGAAATACGAATATAGATATAGATTTAGATGTAATGGACAAGTCCTCATTGTCGACATTGAGTGAACTTTCTGTCTTCATTCCTGCTTACATTTAATGCTATTTTACGAGCTCGAGATGTCTCTAAAAGTTGCTGAATTTGCTGTTACACTTTAAACCGCTCTGTTAAACTTTATGTCTCAATCTCAGCGTTCACGAGGATTGTCATGTTGGTTTAACGGACTGAAAAGTAATATGCTTTCGGTTTCCTCCGTAATGGGTTATTTTGATGTATTTTCCACAATGTGGGAATACATAATACTTAAAACTCACGACGCCTTCCCAAAATGAAATACCGATTTTTTCTTAACTAATCAGGTGCTTATTTATATACCTACGTACTTACCTACGAACAATCTACAATCTTCAAGTGCACATCCACTCTACGCCTTCAAAGGAATCTTCCAAGAATATTAATTAATTAATTTCTGCCTTCAGCAGTTAATTTCTGGTATTGCCTTTGTTTGTTAGTCGATCTAGCACGAACCCGAGTAGACTTAACGTGAGCTCTAATGATTTTAAAATAGAAGATACTCGTTTTGCAGTTATACATATTTATTAAGTTTTACATTTTATTTTTTATGGGGAATTTTACCTGGTTATTACATGGAGCGCGGGCGGCCGTCGTTTACCGGGTATCTACAGGTCATAACTTATGACCCTGTTGAAAAAAAGCATAATTTTTATAGAATTGGGATTATTTTGGTACAAAAAACGTGTATTTTAAAGCAATAACTTTTTTATTTTCTGTAAATTATTACAGAAAATAAAAAAGTTATTGCTTTAAAATACAGGTTAAAAAAAAAAAAAAAAAAAAAACAAAAAGAAAAAAAGTAATAAAAAAACGTATTAACGTTTTTTAAAAAGTAATGTTATTGCAGTACCTGTCTTTTTCGGGTCGGACAGGGCTTTTGTAACACATTGTATACAAAGTGTAACTGAATTAATGCATTCGTCGACCGTAGGTTCAATTGAGGTAAGGGACAAAATACGATGTTTCAGGAGAGGCCGACAAAGTTTTTTTTCGGACTAAACCGCTCACAACTTTTTTTGTTATTAACCTTTATCGGATCTGATTTCACACATCATCTTGTATTTTAGTTCTCTATCTACCTGTGTAACATTTATTTAAATAAGTTAGTTATTTAAGAAAATAGACGTCCCTTATACCAACGTATTTTGTTAGTAATGTCCCTTACTGACCAAGTATCTTGTAGTCCCGTCCCTTACATTAAATTGACTTGAAAACTGTATACTCAACTCATTTTCGGTATTTTGTCCCTTTCCTCAATTGAACCTACGGTCGACGATATTATGAAAGTACAGTAAAAACCATTTAAGACGATTTCAAAGGAACCAACCAAAAAACAAGTCGTATTAGGCGTGATAGGGAAAATAAAACGTTATATTTACCCATTTCGTTAGAAAGTTATTATAACGTTACATAGTCTATTATTATTTATACAGACTTTCTGACTTTTCGGATTCATGTGTAATTGTTAACTGCTGATAATGCCTGGGCGTTTGACAAAATCGAAGTTGAGTCCTTCATCATCATCACTTAGGGCGTCTCGCTCGGGATGACGAATCAAATTAAGCGTGAGATAAATATGTATGAAAACATGCCACAAGTTGCAGGGACTGAAAGTGTATTAAGCGGGTTTTACCGTTCTTACATACATGTATTATTATTAACGTCCTTTTCTTATATTGGTATGCAGAAACCACAGAACGCCACCTGGAAAGACCTTGCTTAATTTCGTGTACTAAATAAAAAAAATAAAAAAAACGTGTTGTTAATTTGTGGTGACACGAAAAAACATTAAAACGACACCAGCTAACGATTCCCTCGCCCTTGTATAATTATATTCCAATACAACCTACGTCATCCCGGAAAAAAAAACACTATATCTCCGTATAGGTAATAGGCACGAGTATTTAAGAGGGCGTCCAACGGTCCACTAGCCCTCCTGCGACCCTTGCTCGACGATGCGCCAGCCCGCGTCGATGCTGAGCCTGAAGCTTTAAATTCCCCGATTAATAATAATGATATATCTTTGATCCAGCCTGTCCCTCTTGCTGTCCTCCCCCCAGCGAACGCCCTAAGCCGAGGTTCGTACCCCACAGGGGGTGCCCTTAGCGAGCGTTCGTCTAGTTTTAATTAGCATAGTTTCTGCCCCTGGCTGGAGGCTTTAATTGTAGAAGTTTAAGGCAGCCACAGGATTGACCAGTTAAGTAGTCATAACCTCAGAGGTCAGCTACGAAATGGCCTACATAAAAAAAAAGGTCAACTAGCGCCATACCTTTAAAAAAATATTATCTTGAGACTGAGAAGGAATTATGAAAAACGGCTAACAAGGACCCTAGGTATTTTGTTGCTTCGTGTCTCAATATTAAACTTTATAAAAGGTATTAGAGAATTCTAGATTTATTCTTCACACTTACCGAGGATTCTTACTAGTCGTTATTCATAATTCCTTCTCGGTCACGAGATAATATTTTTTTAAAGGAGTGGCGCTAGTGGACCGCTGGGCGCCCTCTTAAGGTCAAAGTGCGTCCTCGAACAGGAACATCCTGTACAATAATCGGATTGAGGACCGTCCTCAATTTCAGACGTCCGTTAAAAGCATAAATATCGGCACTCCTTGTTAACGTCATTCTCGCCCCCGTAATAGCACTTCCTATTATAATAATTGAATCGTAAAATTCTCGTAAAATCAAGTCGTAAAAAGTCTACAGGTATTTCTGTTATTGTAATTAAGTGAATACTGTTGTGCCCATTGTTTTGCTATTAAGATCAAAATTACAACTTTTTTTTTATTTGATTGATTTTATTATTTGAATTTCGAATGATGTAATAGGTACTACCATAGTATTATGACCTTTGTAACTACCAATTATTAGATTAAGAGAGGAGGCCTGTCCCAGGATTAGGGACATTATAAGCTGATTGTGCTGCACTCAGCAAATAGCTTCTATCAGTGAAAGTATTTAATTAAATCGGACTTTCAGAGATTACCTCTTACGATCAAACAAAAACCCTTTTGTTTTAAGGGCAAAAATCCGTAATGTTTTCAGCATAGCGTGATTAACCCCAGGTTTCAGAGATTATTTGGGGGTTACCCTTATTTAACTGAGTCCAGCTCTTCATAATCTGTAATCCTTTAATCGCCTTTCGACACTCGTTGAGTGCAAACCATCGTTAATTATCTCGCTTTTGAAACCACACATGGTAAATTCTGAAATATTTATCTATCAGCTTAATTAATTAACAATTTAATTTACGCAACCATGTGGCGAAATACTGTCTCTTAAGACGCAGATATATGCCAGTGACCTTGAGGGGTTAGCTTACGTGTTCTGCACTGGGCTCAGGCAACGCGTCGTACGTCCAGCCAATAATACTTAGACGTCCAGGAGCGCTGTCCCAAATTAGACGCATTATTAATTTATTATACATAAAACAAAAGGTATTTTATTATAAGACATATACCAAAGGATCAATAATTAAATTACCTTTAAAATTGTGACGGTTTCAGAAAAGTACGCTTGATAGATTTTGCGTGATTCTCAGTTTTTTATTCGCGTTAGACATAACTTTACAAATTAATTTCACTATGTAATATAAACATTATCCAAAATATTCATATATTAAGTTGTTAAAAAAAATGATCCAATTTAACATATATTTTTTCCAAATCATTATCACTACTCGTTTAGACGTGATCTTCAGTATACAATCATTAAAAGTCGGTTATCGTCACCTTAAGATACAAGACTCCTAGTTTGAGAGATATGGATTTTTGTAGCCTTTTAACTTTTGTAATCTCTGGTGTGCGTTTGTAGACAAGATGTAATTAAAATAACTGAAAACCTAAAAGGGGTGATTGTACTCATAATTATGAATACATTTTATCACGTGACCATCCCTGAAATCGCGAAAAATGCAATTTAAGGAACAATTTTGTTCGAATATCTCGACAAAATGTACGGAACAGCAGATTTTTTATTAAATGTTTGTTACATAAATATCGATTTCTAAAATAGCCACTGAATTTTTCGTCCCCGTACACCTATATTGCAACTTTCATCAAAATCGTTAGAACCCTTTTCGAGAATGTGATTACAAATATTATATTTATTTATATAGTTGAGCTGCACGGTCACTGACAAATGCGTGCACTGACTGGACAGGTCCACTCAATCTGTGTGGTTCTTTCCTCAAAAGACCATTTTTAGACACCAATCTACATAATCTTCACATGATCTGACCAAGATGATGTCTGGACTTTAAAAGAGACTGTGACCTCTGAGTCTGTTTCGGCCTTTCTTCTCGGAGTAGTCAGATAGGAAACGCCGACCTCATCTAGTTTAAAAATAATATGTTTGACGTGTAAAAGTGTTTTGTACAACCTATTTACAGAAATAAAAATCATGTATCATTTATCATCATTTATCATATACAAATATTGCTCGTTTAATAGTAAAGGATGATACGTCGTGGGTTCGAACCCACGAGCTTTACTTTGTGTACATAATTTCATCACCACTGCTCTCAAAACGGTGAAAGAAAACATCGTGAGGAAAAGGTCATATCCTAGAACCAAAAATTCGAAGTCGTGTGACATCTACCAACCCGCACTGGGCACGCGTATTAGGTTACAGCCCACTCCCTTTGGAAGAGGGAAGGCCTGTGTCCCAGCAGGGGGGACATTATAGGCTGGTTATGTGTTTATGCTAGGCAAACAGATTGCTTTCAAAGCGTTTCAAATCTCTACTACAACTTTTTGCCGTTTCCATCATCATTATCGCTGATAAAATGTCACTCTGTCTAACCCCTCAGGTCGGAAGTCGGGGTCCCATTTGTTAGAACGAAATTCCGACTTAGAAAGAGACCCCTAAACACTGCAAGTAATTTTTCAAGCTTAGAGATAAAGTTTAACTTCTTCATGTGCCTTCAACTATAAAGCTGATTATCCACGACGGTACTCGAAAGTATCTAATTACAAACCATACCCAAGCAGCCAAGCCATAGCCAAGTAGTTATAACTCGTTAGGAATGCTCGATTCTTATAAACAAAACGAATCGTTTTGCGTACCAATGGTAACATTTTTATTGCCAAACTGGGCATATAAATAGATTCGTACCTGTGATAGCTAGTCTCATATCTCTACTATACAAAGGTATGAGGTCTTTGCTTCATTATTGGTAAAGATACAAGATACCAATAATGGTCCGTAAATTATACGAATCGGCCATTAGTCGCGTCGTGTACAGACCACCATTCAAACACTAGCGCTGTGACATTCTGGCCAAGGGATTCATTGGTGACTTGAGTTTGTTAGACGATACTAATGAGTAGCGTGGTCAATGGGTCTAAAACTGGAACAAATCAAGACTACTCGACGGCAGAAATTACCCACTTTCACGTGAGAAAATTGTTTCATACGCAACAAAACTTTTACCTCGCACTAAAGCCACGTATTGTGTGAGGGTAACTGCGCCCTTGTGATTCACTGTAAATTGGCTTCTTCCACAATTACGTTTGAAAAAGTTTCGAGTAAACAAGCGAAGTGTGACGTTGTACTAATGGATTTTAAACACTGTTTCCAACACTTCTCACCTTGAACGCAAAAAGGTTTGCACACAAGTCAAAAAGACGGTCAAAACAGAAACTATGGCGTCAACATCACGCCTATTTTCCCCAAAGGGTTCGGCAGGGGTGTATATTAATAGACTATTTTACTGCTTATGTATATTAATAGAATTTCGGATTTGTAAACGACAAAACCTTAACCATAGCGTTTAAGGTTTTGTCGTTTACAAATCCGAAATTCTAGACCCAAAATATATTATAATTGCATTTCATAATCAATATTCTAGTTCGCTAGTTAGCCACATTTCTTATTTCCAAACAGTAATATTGCCGAATTAATCAAAACAACGAAATATTTGACATGTGTTTGCGACGTTGCCCAATTTCAGAATAAACGTTCTTAAATTACATTACATTTATGTCAGTATTAGTAAAGGAAGGTTTGCTTTAAAATGCGATACAATTGATAAAAACGATCCATTTTTTTGGCAAAAGAAATCCATATGTCCATAAATAAACAGGAAATGTAAAAAACCCCGGAACCAATAATGTTATTCAGATTTCGGCAAAAAGGATGGGTCACACGTGTTTGCCCGGCCGTCGCCGTCGCCGAGAGAATCCATTCTTGACACCTGTCAGTTTCATACTAATGTGTTTTGCGAATTTGATCCATATTACTACTTGAAATTGTCCAACTGACAGATGTCAGGAACGCATTCTCTCGATGGCTGGACTGTACCTTCTTCTGGTAGTATGATGAGGAGGTATTGAATCGATATCAATAAGAGAAATATGGTCTGTGTTATGTTGAAAAAACAATACTGACGGGCGCCAGACGTTTCTTTTTAGGGTTCCGTACCCCAATAGGAAAAAACGGAACCCTTATAGGATCACTCGTGTCTGTCTGTCCGTCTGTTACGGCCAATTTGCTCCGAACGAATGGACCGATTAAGTAAAATTATTTGGTAGATATATGCATTTTTGTGACCCAAACACGAACTTGTAACGTAAAATAAATGAATTTTGAATATGGGGATCACTTTTGGGGGATAAATAAGAAATAAAATAAAAAAGTTTTGCTAACTGTAGGTACCGTGTGACATATTAAATGAAAGAAGTTATTGCGAGGATATCGAATACATTTTTTTATAATTTTAAAATACCTTTAAAGATATTTTGAAAAAAATACAGAAAATATTTCTTGCTTATAGATTACAGGAAAACCTATTAGAAGTCTATGGTCTTAAAATAACATGGTAAATCACTCAGTATTGTGCGTACAAACTTACATTTGCAGTTGGAATGTATGGGGGAACATGTTTTTGAACTACAATGTTAAGTTTATTCTTGGGATAAATTCATCCCAACTACGGGACCCTTCATTGTGCGTGGTCCGACACGCACTTGGCCGGTTTTTTTTTTAAATCGATATGAGCTTCTACTAGGTACCTATTTCATCGCTCACAAAGGCTCTTTTCATGGCAGTACTCATGACTGATTAACCAACTTAAAAAAGGGGAGGTTGATTATGTTCGTCTGCATGTGTTTGTTTGCGTCTCAAAAATCCTTCCTGTAATAGTGAATTCTATCTTTATTTCTTTTTACAACTTTTTAACTAAGTAGGAAACATTAATCTACTTAAAGTTTAAAAAAATAGGACCGAAATAAGCCCATTAGAAGCTCGCGTTAAAATAATATTTACAACTGAACATTTCTGGTGAAAACGAGTTAGATTTATGAACCATCAACTATGATGTGTTTATTTATAAATGAACGTAAAAACCGCCATGTTTATTTTATTGAACGCGCTAATAGGTGACGGACAAGGTGTTGCCAAGTATAAATAAATTGTGGCGTTGATTTATTAATTAATTCGTTTAGGATGATTTAAACTGATTAAAGCGGAAGGGGTTTATTTGTAATTTATACTGATTTTGATGGAAGATAAAACTTTTTAATTATGATTCTGGTTTGTGGATCTATGTTCTATTTGAACAATGAAATTGAACGCGATCAGCATTTCTGAACCGTGTTCAAGAGCAGTCAGTGTCATCATTTTGTGGAATATTGACACTGACAGCTCTTGAACGCGGATTAGATGAGCTCATCGCGTTCAGTTTCATTGGTGAAATTCACCGGTACATTGAATATTATTATAATAAATCACTACAAAATATTTTTGTACCACCGCTGGTGGTAATTTGACGAATTTATTATTTTCTTGTTTCCAATGGACACAACAGATAAATGAGAGATTATCCTATATCAAGACATGAGAAGGCATTTTTTTTTTTTTTTTTTGAGGGCATAATAATATTTTATTTATTACTAGCTGTGCCCCGCGGTTTCACCCGCAAAGTCTTGATCCCGTAGGAATATCGGGATAAAAATTATTCTATGTCCTAATCCAGGTCATGGTCTACCCATGTGCTAAATTTTATCCAAATCCGTTTAGCCGTTTTAGTGTGAAAGCGTAACAACAAAACAAACAAACAAACTTACTTTCGCTTTTATAATATTAGTTAGTATTCTTAAATGAAATGAAATGAAATTGTTTATTCTGTAAATAGGATATCGGAATCACTTTTACACGTCATATAAAAAAATATTAAAAATAAGCTAGATGAGGTCGGTGTTTCCTATCTGACTACTCTGAGAAGAAAGGCCGAAACAAACTCAGAGGTCGTAGTCTCTTTTAAAGTCCAGACATAATTTTGGTCAAGTCATATGAGGACCATGTGGATCAGTGTCTGAAATGGTCTTTTGAGGAAAGAACCACACAGATTTGAGTGGACCTGTCCAGTCAGTGCAAGCATTTGTCAGTAATCGTGGAGCTCAACTCAAAACTGAAGGAGCTCAACTCGACGAACAATACCAAAGAAAGGATATTTGTCTAGGCCGCATCAACTACTCAAACTGCCAGACCATCATTAAAACTAAATGAGAAAGAAAAAATAAATGAAAGAGAAAAAATAAAAATCAAATATCCACATAGTCCTCACATTCACAATAATTAAAATAATATAATACTTTACAAAGTAATCGTGTGCAGTTTGAATATAATTTTCAACAATGTCAATATGTATATAAAACTGGTTTATTGTGAAATCTTAAGTTTAAGCAGTAATTGCCATAACTACTAAATCGTAGTGCCACTCGTAAATATTTTTTTATGATTTTCGTCATTACCTTTTTCTGAGAATGGTGGATAAATTAGTACCTTGTAGTTTATTATCCTCAAAATGTGAATAGTTCAGCGATATATTAACATTAACAAAACGAAAATGATTACGTTCTTTATGTGTGTGTTCAGCTTTGTTTTTTTATGAAAGCGGTGAACGGCCACACAATCACCTCTGTCCAAATAAAGAGCGTTTTTGACACCATAATGTCAAATGCTGGTGAAAATGACAGATTAAATGACCACCGTTTTAATAATAAAGTCAAAGTCAAATAATTTATTTCAAGCACATAAAAGGGCCCTTTTGAACCTCAAATATACATAATAAAAATAGAATTGATTTTCGTTGCCCGTTCCAAAAGGTATATTCGTATACCATTAGGTACCTCTTTTTATTTATAATATCATTGGTTTACCCAATGATATTTTAAATAAAAAGAGGTATCTAGTTAGATATGTTACCTTCGCAACATTCGATTTTCAAAAACGGCACTCTATAGAAGCAATCAATTTTAGTCTTTGAAACATTTTACAAACATATAAGTAATAAATACATTAACATGTTGAACGAAAACAGTGAAAAAACAGTTTTGTAATAAATCGTATAATGTAGATGGGAGAGAAATTCCACCTGTCTTTTGTGTGGGAAACATAAAGGCAATAAATAACGCGCTCAAGGAAACTAAGGGCAGAGTACATTGCAGCGGCAAACATACGTCTAAAGTTCAATGAACACGTATGAGCATTACTCCATTGAGGCGTGCAGATCCCGTGCGGTGCTAAGTGTGAATTTCACCACACCCGCAACTGTCAGCACTGCTACAATCGCTTGAGGTCTCATCAATGAGCGCTTCTTTGCGAGTGTGCCGTTTCGAACGTTTACTACGTATTTTCTGTACTGTCCATATTTATACTGTGTCTAAACCGCTTTCGAGAGCTGTCGGTGTCAGTATTCCATAGGAAATAATGACACTGATATCCCTTAAACGTAGTTTAAGTGCTGATTTCAGTTTCATTGGGGAAATTCGCCCGTCTGCGTTCACCATAAAGTGGCATTTACACTACCGTAGTGTCGCGCCAGAAGCATCTACAATATCAACTATTTGTATCCAGCTTATCCAATTATCTGGCAGCCGTAGCATTTTAAACAGGAAAGCCAATCAACAGAGATCTATAAGGACCAAAATTCATGAATTCTCGATAATTGGATTTGAAGGATACAAGAATATTTTGTTGCTCAAATGACGCTGGCAGGGGGCACTGTTATTTGTGTAATTTATAGACTGAGTTCAATGACCCAAATCAAATGTCAATATACCTCAACAGCCAGTATCATAAAACAAACAAAACAAACTGTAACGATTAACATAATCTCCATACACATTAAAGTATTAATAACAAGCGACCCGCCCCAGCTTCGTACGGATTTTACGACTGGACAAAACATCGAGATTTCTCTGGGGTGGATTTCAGAACATCTAAACTTTGTTCAAGAGCTGTCAGTGTCATCATTGTTGAGGAATTTTGACACTGATAGCTCTTGAACGCAGTTTAGATGTGCTGATCGCGTTTAGTTTCATTGGTAAAATTGGCAAGCTTCGTACGGTTTTTGCGACTTGATAAAAGATCGAGTTTTTTTTGTTTTCTTTAAGTTTAATATGAATGTCATCATTATCTGCCAAGCTTTTTTCCAACTATTTTGGGGTCGGAAGGAACGATTGCCTATGATACCTTGGTAAGACTGGTTGACAGACTTTCGGGCTTCCGATGACTCGTAACGACTGTCAAAGATCTACGAATGATAGCCGGGACTAGCGACTTAACGTGCTTTCCGAGGCATGGTGGCTTGGTATGTAAAGATGGTCAGCCATCCACGGGTCAACCGCAACAAGCGTAGCTTAACCTGATTGATCGACCCGTGCGGCTGTTATTACTTAGCCACAAGCCCCCTAGTAAGTTAGTTATTAAATTAGGTTAATATTAATGTATTATATAAATAATCTGTAATAAATTTTCTAAATGATGGTCAAAATCGCATCAAAATGTAGTCACACAGACAGACATAAAAATCGACTTTGTTAAATAATTCCTGATAAAAGGTCTGAGCACGATTCTGTAGTTTTTATCAGCGATTTTATTTTATCGCAAGGATCAATTCTGCCGAAAAAAAACCCCATTTAATTAGGTTGCCTTATCTGTCAGATAAACTGAAGTATGAGCTTTTAATTGTAATTGGCTTATGGGTTTATCTTCATGTGTTTTATGACTGTAATGTGAGAATCGATAAAATATGAAATTTTTTTAAGGTGATTTTAGGATTGGCGGCTTACATGTGACCTGCCCACGTTTGTTTTCATAAATAATATTACAGAACAATTAATGTGCAAACAACATTGTTGGTTGCACATTTGCACAAATAAAGAACCTCGTCACTTCTATGATTTAAAATATTCATCAATTGCTTGGTATTATATCGAATAATGACCATCATAGACAACTATCAATAGTAAAAAAACCTTATTACTTATATTTTTCTAAACATAAAAAACACCTTAAAAATGACTCCTCACTTTGTTACCAGAAATTACCACTATTTGTTTTAACTTAGCCAAAACATTTTTGTCGCTTAATCTAAGTGGCATATTACGTTATCTTAGTTTTTAAACATTAGTGCATAAAAGTTTTAAAACATTAGTGTTCATGGTTGTTATATAAATTAAGAAAATGTTAGTATGAAAAATGCAACTTCTTTAAAATTTTCCATACAAAACGCTGATTTCATAGGTTTCCTAATATAACTCTTTATGTTTTATTTATTTGTAATATATAATGTATAGCACCTGGGTGACCGAGCTCTGCTCTGGTGAAAATAGAGAATGCCCCTTTAATAGTACAGGATAGTTCATACTAATTCCATGCTGCCATGTTATTAGGTACTTACTAATTCCATGCTGCCATGATAGTAGGTACTTACTAATTCCATGTTGCCATGTCATTATTCTAAAGTATCTTGTTCTAAACTTTAGGCGACCAGGCTCTGCTCGGGTATATACGGAGAAAACGATTTTTCCCAGATATGAGACTACATTGAGTTTTGGGTTATTCCACTAATCCCCATTGAAGGGGATTGTCAATGGGGACCCGTGGAATAACCCCGAGTTTTTGCCACCGTAAATCTCTATATTGCAACTTTAATCGAAATCGTTAGAGCCGTTTTCCAAAAAATGATTACAAATATATATATATCATTTATACAAATATTACTCGTTTAATAGTATAGGATATATAATCTGTAATATGTGTGTAGAGCTTTCACGGGGACTACCGACAGAATTGAAAACCTAAAAAAAAAAAAAAATGCTGCACAACACGTCACCTTAAGGGAGCTGTAGATTTACTGCTATTACAGCATGTCGGTGACGCGAACCCTTAAGATATTCTACTACCAAAAAACACTCAACAGGCTGTCAATGTATTGTTAAAATAAACGAAAGATTCGCCGTCAATAGATCGGCTGAGCTCGTAAACAAATGTAGGTTACGCAAACGAATGTTCGTTTCACTAAAGAATTTTCGTTGCGTAACAAAAGCTCGCGCAACGAATACTCACGGTGAGTAGGTACCGTTCATAACGCAATATTTTAGATTTTGGTTTGAGCGATGGAGCGTACCGTATTGGGTATTAAACTCAGTGACCGAATACGTAATAGTACGATACGCTCCAAAACAGTAATCGTCGATGCGGGTAATAAATATGCTAGACTGAAGTGGGATTGAGGGGGCTATGCATACAAGATGCATGCACAGGTGGGCCAGAGTCCTCATTCAGTGGATAACAGAAGACGGGCGTCGTCGCCAAGGGAGACTTAGAAAACGCAGTCGGTGACAACCTATCGGAAGATTCTCTAAAAATATCAACGTGAAACTTAGGTGAAGTGAGCGTGAAGTGAGCTGTCACTGTCACAAATCGACCGGCAGGATGCTAGGGATTAACACTATTGACAGCTCACTTCACCTAAGTTTCACGGTGATATTTTTACAGAATCGACCGGCTGGACGCAGTGGATCGCGAACTGCGGGTGAAACCGTGGTCCACAACTTGTATAATATAAGCCCAAAGTAATGTTTATCTACAAAACATTTTAATCGTAAATAACCGTAGAGCTTAATTTAAAAGTACACAGAAAGTTATTGCAGTTATTCGAGTACCGAGTAAATATTTATGCAATATATAAGCTAACAGTCTTAAAACAATTTAATAATGATGTTACTAAGTTACGCCGCGTTTATACAGAGGTATACCTAAAGCACAGTCCACACTGAAAACGAAGCAAAACAAAGCTAAGTTCGTTTAGCTTCATACTTCGGTTCATAGTTCGCAGTGTGCGTCTACATGTTGTGTCTAGTGTTTTTGTTTATCATTTATTTGTGCTTTTATATGTTGTGTTATTTATTTCGTTTGTACTAAACAAGTGATTTATCTACATATCTATCTACACCTAAAACAAGTTGTAAACAAAACAAACAACGTCAATATACATGTATTGACGTTGTTTCAGACATGTTTTGTGAATTTTTGTTTAGTCTTTTTGGATAGTTTTGTATACAACTAGTCTTTACAACTAGTTTTAGGTGTAGATAGATAGATATGTAGATAGCATAGATAAATCACTTGTTAATTACAAATGAAATAAATAACACAACATATACATTGATACATATTTTTGACAAGTCTTTACATTTACAAGATTTGTTGAAAACCCTGACCCTGAAACCTGTTCTGGTTTCGATTCCTAGATCATGCAATGGGTTCGGTGCTATCGGAATTTTCCATTAGGAGTTAATTTCTCAGTAAAAAAAAATACATATTAACATTAAATTCAAAATTGATAACATGAAAGGTCAATTTCAAAACAATCATACACCTCTACCGAAATAATCCTAAGCATAACCAAATAAAATCAACTCACACTGCACGAACACAAACGCCCGTATATACACTCACACACACACACATAATACCGAACAGCAGCATAAACGGAAAACCTAATTTTATATTTAAATTATATTATAAGAATTGATTTTGGTCTTCCCTTAATAACTTAGTTATTTTGTTTGTATATTTAGTTTGTAGTCTCGGTGAGGCTAACTAGCTTAATTGTAACCACTTTCAATTTGTAGTGTATCGGAATTTCTCAGTAGCAGCCCCGATTCCGAATCAGTGCCCGGTTGATGACATTAGAATCGTCACATATTACATGGGATTTAAACATAACGGGCAAACTGAGGGAATTCTTTAGGTACTCCGATTAATGTTATGTTATCATTAAGCGCCTACTAGGTTACAACAGAAAAACCTGTGATACTTATTAATTCCAACCGTATTTTCAGATGAAAATATACGTAAGTAGTGTACGTACATATATCAAACAAACTAATCTTTCCTTTTTCCTTGTTCCAGATCCAGAATCATTGAAAACTGAGCAACAAAGTGAACAAAAACAAAATGTATATCACGAAGCAAACTGCAATTATAATTTTAAGCATCATTTTTGTTGCCTGCATTGAAACAATCGATGCCGATACATATGACGAAGAAGGTAACTTAGATCTCAATTATACACGATGGCTCTTAATCAAATCGAGGCAAAAGAGAACAGCTGAAAACAACACAGGCCAAAATGTAACAGAAGCTGAAGAAACTGCAAAAGACAATATGACGGAAGAGTGTATCGGACAAAAAGAATTCTGTAACTTATCTCGAGAGGATTACGTGTCAATGTTAAATGACTACATCTATCCACATACGTACGAATGGATACTGATTGGCACACACACATTAGTATTTATCACAGGTTTAGTTGGAAATGCATTAGTGTGTGTGGCGGTGTATAGAAACCACTCAATGAGAACGGTGACGAACTATTTTATAGTAAACTTGGCTGCAGCGGACTTCATGGTGATCTTGTTCTGCTTGCCTGCAACAGTACTGTGGGATGTGACTGAGACATGGTTCCTGGGAGATGTGCTGTGTAAGATGCTACTTTACTTTCAGGTAAGATTATTCATCTATTTATTTTACATTATTATAAATTAAGTCTAGCCGTTTGACCGCTTATTTCATCTTAACTGTACAATGGATTTTGATGCGATCTATGACATCATTTAGAGCATTTATTCTGAAAGATTTATATTATTATTACATTATTATTTTAACTTAGATATAGCACAGGAATCCCGATACACGAGGCATCCCAAACCGCTTAAAATATCGGTCCGTGAAAGAAGTTGAGCACTCAACGTACTCACTAATTTAATTAGTACTGTCATCTCGAGACGCCTCTGATTCCGACAATTCCGTGCCTTCTTGACCTACAAAAGGCACTGATTGGATTTTGTTTGTTTATAGATGAGATTTATATGTTTCATAGAGATTGAGTTCCAATTTCAGTGACCTCTTTCTTACGGATCCTACGTAAACTTCATAAGGAACGTTACAAGACCAGAGGGGACGATTTCCATATTTATATGAACGTTGCTTTCTAATCTCAGTCTTAATCTGTTAAAAATACTTCGGATTTAATACAAGTTTTTGACATTGATTGTCGCTGATATGAAATTGAGACGTTCTTCACTGCGGCCATTGGCTTTCTGAGGGGTAATTTCCGTAATTTTAAGAACGTTCCTATTCTAATCTCAATCAGTCATAAATGCCTCTTTTCCAGAATTATTTTTTCTTCTTTCATACATTTTTGACGTTGATTGTAGCTGAGATGAGATTTTAAGACGAGATTTTGAACGGTTACGCGAATTGGTCTTCTGTTTAGTATAGAAAATTGTTTGATCTACAAATGCTTCAGAAAGCTCGTGTTTGTTTCTATGACTTTTAAAGATACTTCAATATACATAAGCGTCACTGCTCTGAAATTGTTTGCAGAAACTTTTTCTGCTCACAAATTGTTACCATAAATTTTGTTTATATCTAAAGCACCAGGTAACTATAAATAACTGTACCTATATATAATACTGTTTTATCTAATACAGCCAGCTACGTAAAGCAATCTCTGAAGTATTTATAGTTCATTTTAAAACACTTTTTCAACGACATTTATTTCTATGTGAGAGCCAAAAATAAACCAGAACACAAAAATATGATTTCGGTAAATGTTTCATTATTCCATTTTGAGCGTTGCTTTACAACCAAAATGGATATTTATAGAATATCTTAAGTCTTAGTCTTGTCCCTCGAGATTGATTATTCCAGGGATTGTTTTAGAATTCTATATGTAAATCTAGTATCAAAACACGGAGCCTGTTGTAGTTTGTTGAAATCATGAATAATTCAAGCTATTGTAGTCATTGGTCAATAAACCGTGGTTGTATACCTATTTTATTAGATCCGTTCGCGTGGACTAATATATTCTGAGACTTGTACCCTAACTGCGTAATACACGATCAATCAGAATCTGAATCGTTTTAAAACTGATTGCTAATCCATCACTTTATAAGTTCGAAAAAAAAAATCTGCTCAAAAACGTGAATAGCGCAATGAATGCTGTTGAAATGTCAAAATGAAACAGATAAGTCGTAATCGTTTACGAAAATGTGTTACGTAATTAGATAGCTGACCAGAGAAAATATTCGTTGTGAAAAAATAAAAATATTGTAAATAAAATAAGTGGTTTTTCGTACGTCCGAATGAAAGTCGTTCCGTTTAGCCGAAGAAAGCGCTGCGCCGCGCCCCGCTTCTTAAGCGTAACTTTGAATCTGTGATATCTTTTAACGTATTCATTTGAATGATATGGTGTCAAGGCATATTTTAATCTAAATTTAATGCCCAATTTAAATAACATATTTTATTGGATAAGGGTAAAAAAAATACCGGTTAAAATTGCTTCGGAAATAACAATCACATTTTTATCAAATTCTGAAACACAAAGATCTTTTTAAGATTTACAATCCAGTAAAACATTAATTTTCTTTATCCCTCACGGTTTTTCGCGGCGCACGCCAGTTAAGCTCCATGTCGTCATGATTTTTCCGACATCTTCAACAATAATCGTCATATTTCAGCCATTTTACACAACCTTAATAAATTATACACCAAAAGCTTCCTCATGAAACTCCATTCGTTAAGTTATTTTGAGTAAGTTTTTAGAGGATAGGTAATTTAATTTATTATTATTACGTGTGTTAAATTTTTTAAATATTTCTTTAAAAAAATACAAATATAAAAAAAATAGTGGTCCGCCGGTGTCGAGTCCAAGCTACCGGTGGTTAGATACGGCTGTCTGAGGATACGGCTGGCAGTATCGAGAAGTACTGCCTTCTGAATCCAGGCCAGGCCTAGGCCTCAGGATCCAACCGCCTAACTAGCCCGAGAGATGTCATTATAATTATTTTAGAGGCAATATTTCCCTATTTAAACCAGCGATTTGATTAAAATACATAAATTTCGGCGAAACTGGGTCCCTAGTTGAGATGGAATGCAGGCACGAAGTCCCTAATGATCATTAAGTATTTACATTCCTAAAATAATATGATTTGTGAAATGTGATAAATTTATTTGGGTGATAAAGAGGAATTTTAATTGCTACGACTGGTTGTGTATTCAAACGAAGTTCTTTAACGCGGCTTGCGGAGTAAACTGGCAACTGGCACTGGTAATCATACACACACGTGACCACCACACGTTATACTGGCATTATTCTTTCTTTTCTTTAATCGTCACGTAATGAAAAAGTGTTATACCGTTATCCACCAAGGGTTAGGCAGAGTTACATATAGTACTCCCACATTTCACCAATTTTATTTAAGTCCCACGTAATAGGTAGTGAACCTATTGCCATCTACCGGGCACAAATCCAGACTCCGGGCTGCTACTGAGAAATTCCAGATGGAAAAAGTCAACGAAACTTTGCATTTAAAAATAAGATATTATTTATTAATAGAACATTTAAGACCAGTACCCTAATTACGTAATACACGATCAATCAGAATCTGAATCGTTTTGAAACAGATTGCTAATCCATTGCTTCGTACGTTCGAAAAAAAAATCTGCTCAACAACGTAAATAACACAATGAATGTTGTTGATCTGTGAAATTGAAACAGATTTGTCGGAATTGTCAACGAAAATTAATTAGATAGCTGTTTCTTTTTGATCATTAAAGAAAAAAAAACACGATTTGATTATTCAGAATAACTTTATTTTATTTTATTTGGGAAAATAAACAGTTACACATTACAATATTATGATATAGAACTTAAAACTAAAATGGGTGTATAAATGTGTAGCCAACAACATTTTCCACATAATATAAAAAAGTTAAGCAAACACGAACGACGTGCGATATAAATAACATTGATTTTATAGTGTATGATTAAATACAAAAATAAAACGAATCTGAGACTAATACAAGTAAAAATAATAAAAAGAGAAAGAAGATATTATAATAGAATATATAAAATAGATATTAAGATTTTAGGACTTTTAAGTACCTAATTTTAAGCGTAATACTTCTAAATTTTCCAGCAGAAACAGCAAAGAACCGATATCCTGGAAAATCTTATTGAACTAATAATAGGTAATTAAATTAAGTTATAAAATACTTTATCAATATTGTCTTAGTCTTTTTGTTGTGGAGAACGTTGAAGGTTGCACATTTGTATAACTCCTGAGATTCTATTTATTTGTAATATTGAATGTGCAAATGTTTGTTCTTCCGAATAAAAAATAACACGTTTTTAAAAGGGTAAACAAAACAAACAAATTATTTTGTTTTTATAAAATATAAACCTAAAAAAGGTTAATAACAATTTTTTGGGGATAACCATTTTGTACAATGCAGAAGTTGTAACAGGAAAATCTGACAAAAAATTTAAAAAAATCGAGACGGTACGAAAATAAATGTTTAAATCTGTATCCATTACCTACGAGTATGTCAATCAAAAAAGTGAGCATCAACATAAAACATTATTTTATGAAAATTTTCCTGAGAATTACTAAGAAAATACTCCTTAATTTGACGTTGTTACATTATTCCAAATTCCTTGAATCATAATCAAAGGAATTTTCAGATCCACTTTTGGAACGGATTGAGGAAAACGAATATTCACCCAAATAATTTGGTAAACGTGTTTTCGTATTTGGTTCAAAGCATTTTACCACATCGTGCAAAATATAAATATAATTATTTTAAAGAGGTATTTGTTAGAACAATTGGACGTAGTTAAGCAGAAAGGATCCAACCCACACTATGGGCGAAAATGAGTTATGTATACCAAAACACTCTTTGTAGTCAAAACTTTAATATCACAAAAACAATCCCAACGCATCATGTCATTATGACCATACGTTACCAACCCGTATGTATGGCAGGTCATACGATCACATAACACGATCTGATCTTAAAACTTGAATATCTCAAAACTAACTCTGTGTGGGTTGGATCCTTTCTGTTTAACTACGTCCAATTTACAAAGTCATACATTTTTCCTCTTTCGTATCGTCGCGTCGGAACTATTGATTTGATTCCGAAAATTCTTTCACTTGTGGGAATCCAAGCTACAGTATTGTCGGGATATTACCTACGTAATTATGACTGTCAGTACACCACCCTACAGGGTGGCAGACATCTCAGAATATCCGACATAACGATAATTACGTAATCACACTAATTACATTCTACGTGGTAATATTGCGCGTTTCTGATATTGGTTTTAGTAATGGCATGTATTTAATCGAACCTCTAATAGTTCCCATTATGAGCTCCTAAAAATATTATTGACCACTTTTATTATGACGATTGCGACTTTTTTGTGACCTTGAAAATATTTCCTATTTTGGAGTCCTAAATAGCCAAGTAACTGCGGCCAACTTGGATGTAAACCAGCCCTTTTTTTTTGGTCACCGTTTGGTAATCGTGGATATCCTCCGTCCTGGGGTGGACGGAGGGGTCTGTCAGACTTCCACTGACTAAAAGCACCTCGTGTGCTAGGGCACCGAGGGCTACAGGGGGCACTTAAGCCCTCTTCAACGATGTAAACCAGCCTAGTCTTACCCGTTCGGTTGGGGTACCCTTAACTTAGCTTAGTTATTGCGACCAACAGTGACAAAAGGCGAAAATTATTTAAAAAGCTTGTATTAGAAGATCAAACATTTTTTTAGGAGGTCAATCATTAAAAAAAGTTTCCATCAGTAGAAGATCAAGTTTTTAGAGCATCAGTTAAATATTTTCCTAATAGTAATTACTTGTCATAATTGCCATGTTGGTTAGCGCGACTGCTTAGATTTTCTGGGTTTATCAGAAGCAGGCAGGCAGCAACAGACTCGCGGCACAGTATATTAATAAATAAGTACAGTGTTCTAACTGACACATTATAATTAGGCATTTTATAATTGCCCACCAAAAAAAAAAGGCCGTCACACTTATTCGTATTAGTCCGTTTATCTTCAAAACTACTGAACCGATTTTGATGAAACTTGGACTGTTCCTTAAGTTTAAGTAAATGTAAGCCAATAACAATGGTCATGATCGGATTAATAGTTTCGGAGAAATGCGTGGACGAATATATGCATACAAACATAAAAACAAACATACATACGAGTACACTTATAAAATTTTGTATATTTGTTGGAAGCCATAATAGATTGTCATAATTATGTGAATATATTGCAGTTCCAATAATATTACATGCATACACCTCGCATTGATAACCTCCTTTTTATTGAAGTCGGTTAAAATACCACGTTGATACTTTACGCTCCGCTACGAGATTGAATGACAAACCAACAAACACACCGCGCAAGCGTGATTATTGTGTAGTATTTCAGTTACACTTAGTTGAAATACCTGAAAGCTGAGAATGGGTTATTTTATTCATTATTATGACACAAACAACAAATTGTTATTGTGGTATGAACCCAGGAATCGCGAAATCAATCAGTTGTTCCATACATTATTGAACGGTGTATATGTTGCAGTCAAAACTCTTAACCAGTCAAAAGTACTATTGACTAGCAAAATCAGTCAAAAGTACTTTTGACCGTATGCTTTAGTCAATAATACTTTTGACTAAAATAACAGTTAAAAGTACTTTTGCCCAATGGAGCTGGTTAAAAGTAATTTTGACTAAGTGATTCCGTCAAAAGTGGTTTTGACTGGTTGTATCAGTCAAAACTCTTAAAAAGTTAAGATGCATAAATAATGTGTAATAAGTAAAACATATATAATTTACAAGGTTCTCATTATACTATCACGAATTAAGTTTTGTTTTTTTAAAATTTCAATTAAAGTTTAAAATTATTTAAGAAAAGCGATTAACGTAAATAAAAATAGGTACTGTGTTTTTATAACCTGTGAATTTTCTGATTACCTATTTGAATGACAATTTTGAAGTGTATGTTTTCTTTGTATTGATAGTAATGCCAAATTTTTCGTAATAAACGATTTCACATTTAATAAATATCTTTTTTATTCACATCGAACGAGTTAATAGTGCTTTTGACTGATGCTTTATTGCAGTTAAAACTACTTTTGACGAAGAGCGTCAGTCAAAAGTACTTTTAACCTCAAATTTGCAGTCAAAAGTACTAATAACCAATTATTTTCAGTCAAAACCACTTTTGACCAACCTGTTCAGTCAAAAGCAGTTTTGACTGATTTTGCTAGTCAATAGTACTTTTGACTGGTTAAGAGTTTTGACTGCAACATATATATAATTTGTAACAAAAACCCTCTCCGATTCGTGAGGGCGTTGGTAAGAGGGAACAGGGCATACGATTGAATTGTAAATATGTGAGAACCATGCATCTATCACATAAGTAATTAATTTATCTTTCGTTGCTTCATTTTTATTCATTTTTCTTTTTACCTATTGTGGTAACGAATTTTTTTTTTTTAGTTGCATCCTCTTCACATATAATTATGTAACTAATGTACCTACATATACAAAATATTGTAACACTTTTTAAAAGAGTAACGGTGGAGTTTCTTGCCCATTCTTCTCCATACGAAAACTACCTCTTGGAAGGGGCGACTAGAATCAATTAAATTTTTTGTAAACTTTGACGTTCAAAAGTGCCTTACAAGGGCCTATTTGAAATAAATGATTTGACTTTGATTCTCCATACAAATGTATTCCCCTTATTTCTTCCTGAATAATGCCTCTGGAGCAATCTTTTTTTTTCTTCATATAATCAAGGTCTGCTTTAGGTCGAAAAGTGCTGTTTCTCAGCCTTGTTTGAAAAATGACTTTTGATTTTTTGACACGTCCCTGTTATTTCCTTTTTTTCAGCAACTAATTGGTAAAGCAAATATGACCCTCCAAAAATAAAAAAGCCCCATTTTTACCGCCTTGATTAGAGGCCTATCAGACAAATTCGAAAAGTTTTTGACATAAAAGAATATAATAGGAATCTAGACATACTGTCTTAAAATGTTTCAGTAAAAAGTAATTGAATTGGCTCAGTTTTCGAGGAGAAAATAAACGTCGATATCATATTTTTTTTTGTGATTTTATCTGTCTGAGCTGCAGCTGTCCCTATCGCACTCTACGGAGGCAGACTTGAGGTAAGACGACGGCTATAGTTTCTTCAAATACCTATTTTGCTAATTCCTCGCAGATCCTGTTCTCTCCTAAGAATCGTACTGAGAGTCTATTTATGTGGTACTTTTCAGAAACAAAGAAAAAAAATCGCGCTCACATGGGGCGCGGGCGGCCGTCGTTTAGCGGGTGTCTACAAGTCATAACTTATGACCCCAGTTGAAAATTTGCTAATTTTTAATGGATTTTATGGATTAATATTGGTACTAAAAATGTGAATTTTAAATAGCTATAACTTTTTATTTTCAATTTTTTTTTTATTTTTTATTACTGGGTAATGTTATTATAATGTAATGTGCCCCTTTCGGACTGCACAGGGTTCTTGTAACACATTTTATAGCAAGATCTGCTTTTATTTTCGCGATTTCCTTAGTTTTCCCATATTTAAAAAAAAATATGGGTTGTATCCCTATTTGGGTTTATTCCCATCTCGGCACCCATGAATTTATTTATCTTGTCTACGAAAAATTTCCATTTCGGCACCCTCTCATGAATCATTTTAAGGTACACAAAAAGAAACGGAAACACAGTATCAGTATAGTAAGTAAATCAACTTTATTATTTATTAAATCATTTTTGTTTCTTTTTAAATTACCATTTTCACAGACAAGCCCTTGAATCGTTTTTTAAAGGCTCCATTATCTCTGCCTTGGCAGTAACATAACAAATTTTAAAATATATGAAAAATTCACGGTTCGTAGGAATAATTGTTTTAAAATCTTTCCAGCAATTATGTAAAAACATATTACAAAAATCAACAGTTATTATGTACAATTAACGTTTAATCAGTATAACCGGGACGTAGGCAAAAGGGCGTCCATACTTTGAGGACTTTTTGATTACGCGTTCACTGTACAGTCATAGCAATTAGCTGATCCCCCTTTGCAATTATTTTATATTTTATTTACTTCGCTCAAATAAATAAAATATAAAATAATTGCAAAGGGGGTCAGCTAATTGCTATAACTCGCTGTACATTCATTTTCAGTCTTAATTATCACATAAATCGGAATTGTATATTTTCATACCTACATAATAGGTAAAAATTCTAAATATAAAAAAATATTAGTCTTAAAAATATCTGAAATAATAAAATCACTGCAAGTTGTTACTCTTCATACAAAAAACAAACTAATAAAAAAATATTACACTAATCAACAGTTGTAAATAGACTATTTTTTAATCTTCTATATCACAGAGAAATCAACATTGTAGGTACATAATTTTCTTACAATAATAGCAATAATTTTAAACATTACTTATCAAAAATAAATAAAATCACAGTTACTTTGTCGTCGCCCACGAAACAAATATGGCAATTATTGCAGACAGTTGTTCTATGCAGCTTTTTAAATTTATCGAACCATTTTCATAAGTTGCTACAATTTGGTTGATTTCGGCATGGGACTTTATGTATTTCTCTTTTTTCTTGGAAATAGGAATGTTACACTTGAAAAATTTGATCATTTTAAATGCAAACCACCTTGTATCATGTTTCACGACACTTAAATATTTGATTAAAGTAGGTCTTTTGTACATTAAACTGGCTTGACACCGGCCGCATTGCTAATTGTCTCTATCTCGCTCTTTCTTTTGTTAGTTTGCGCTATTGTCTTATTATACTATCTGGACTGAGCACTTCTAATTTAGTATTACACAAAAATGAACCATAATGGGCAGTCGTTAGGTTTACTTTGGTTTGACTGTCTTAACCGAGGCGAAAGAGATAGCCAGAAAATATGACACTTACTTGCTTACTTATTACTTGCGTATTTTTTTTTAAGTCCCATGAAAATATATTTTACTTTGTCCACTAAACAGTAAAATTTTTAAATTAAACTTATTTTATAGGTACTTTTTTTATTTTTTTTAGTTTTGAGTCAATTTGATTTACTCACTATACTGATACAGTGTATCCATTTTTTGATGACTGTACTTAGCAACGACTAATGACGGAGTGCCGAGATGGGAATTTTTCGTAAAGATGATAAATTAATTCATGGGTGCCGAGATGGGAAGGTGCCGAGATGGGACTAAACCCCTATTTGTATCCGTCTCTGTTTGTTGCGGGAATGGTAGGTATCAACACGTTGGAACTGAGACGCAAGTGTGCACTTTTGATGCACTACTACTTATTGCTCAATAATAAGATCGATGACGCGACTACTCTAACTCGCTGTTCATTGTTTGCTCCGGACCGGCTGCGGCGGTCACGCGCCTGTGCCTCGCGGTGCCTGTTCGCGGCTCCCCCTGCGCGTACCCACACTGCTCGATATGCCCCCAAAACCCAGGCGATCAATCTGCTGAACGCCCTGATTGCTCAGGAGCCCGATGTTGACATATAAATATGTATAGCAGTAAATTTATGTTAAATGTTTGCATGAAGTTTTTTACCTAAATGTTGTTGCTGGCTTGCTGCGCGCTTTGGTGTTTACTGTAAGCGCAGCAAGCAATTGTTATATAAATAAATAATAATAAATAAATAATTTAAAACAGTTCATAATAACCCGTCTTCAGTCATTTTAATAACACCTTGTATAATTTTAGTAGGATTTTATTGTAATTAACCTTCTTTCTCTCTTTTGTTCTAGTCAGTCTCAGTAACGGTGTCAGTGCTGACGCTGACATTCATCTCGGTGGACCGCTGGTATGCCATCTGCTTCCCGCTCAAGTTCAAGTCCACCACGGGGCGCGCCAAGACCGCCATAATAGTTATATGGGCTTTGGCTCTTATTTTCAGTAAGTATTTTGGCTAATATATTTTGTATGTAAGTATTCAAGCTTCCTTTTGCCTACGTCAAAAGAAGACATAACGGGAATCGACGAGGAGAAATTTTCATGGTTCCTAATTTTCTGTGCCATTTAAGGTCCATGGTGATTTATAAGTTTACAACCGAAGTTCATACTGTGGAAATATACCTATTGCGTATTTTAACTGCCACTTAGTGTGGCTGACACTAGCATTTCCACCATCAGGGATTCAAATTTTGATAACACAAATAATTCGTCGTTAATGAGTCGAAATTTGTCGCCAAATATCAGAATTTGTCGATCACTGGTTCAAAAGTTATAAGGGTGGCCAATCTGGGGAGCATCTACCCAGCTTGGCCCAATTGAATCTCAAAAGCTAGGGTACCTAGTGAAGATCTGTTTGCTCCCAATTTTTGTCGCTAATTAGTAGTAGTTCAGAAGATATAATGAGTTAAATTTTTAAGGTACAGTCCAAGAGCTAGATCGAAGTTTTTTCGTAAACTCTACTTACTTACCTGACCTAGGCCTGAGCTGTGGTTGCCCAGTGGTAACGGCCGTGACTTACCAGTAAGTAGGTCATGGGTTATACTCTGTGTAAATTATTTCATTACCACTGCTCTCAAAACGCTGAACGAAAACATCGTGAGGAAACTGACATGTCCTAGAACCATAAATTCAAAGACACGTGACATCTACCAACCCGCACTGGGCCCGCGTGGGGTATTACAGCGGAGTAGGCTGCTCTCGTTGAGAGGAGGCCTGTGTCTCAGCAGTGGGAGCACTGTAGGCTGATTATGCTGGCCTAGTATTTATTGACCTGCAGGGTAACTACGTAACACATTGTTTTTCATTTTAACAATTCAATGCGCTATTTACGTTGTCGAGCAGACGAATTTTTCAAACACATGAAGCAATTGATTCGGTATTTTCTTCAAACCCTTCGAATTGTCATTGAAAGTGTGTTAACCAATTGGGGTGCAGGCCTTTGGTTCGATCTGTCTGTAGTAGCTCGTATTCTGGATTGTCCAATGTGCATGGTTTTGCGACAATATTGTTTTTCATTCTTCTTCTTTTCGTGTGGTTAGTGACTAACCTGGTGTCAGAGTTTTATAGCCGCCCATGGTCCTCTGACTTGGCTTCACATGCCGTCGAGAAATATCTCTCAGGCATGCCGGTTTCCTCACGATGTTTTCCTTCACCGTTATTGAAGCAAGTGATAATTATACAAAACGCTCATGAATCCGATGTGTGCGTGTCTTGGATACTTACTCCAGACCTATGACTTGGCAGTCTGACGTTCACACCAGTACTGCCCTGCTAAGCCGAAAGGCGCTATCTCAATTGGAGTAAGTTTTGAGAAAATTGACTTTTTGTTAATTGTAATATATGGAAACATAAGGACATAAAACTTCTGAATGGTTTTTAAGTTAGATAGCGGTATTTAGCTTACACCATTAGATGCGAAATTGTTATAGCTATTGAATGGTATAAAAAACTAAAAGGGCGTATCTCTGAGATAGCGCCTTTTGGCTTAGCAGGGCAGAGTAGGCTATCACTGCTCTTTTGTTTCTCATTATTCATGCTTTTCATTTCGTTTTCCTGGATTTTGGTTTTAGTGTTTTAACTTTTATTTAAGCCAATGACGGCATACACAAAACAGATGTTATCAAATGTATAATAACCGTACTTATCTACAGCGTATAGGGCAACGAGAAAATAATAGTACATATCTACCGCTTTCGTAGGTACTTGAGTTCTTTTGTGATGTAATATTTAATTTTGAAATTTATTCGGTGTGTGGGTTGAATACAAACAAAAGGTTTGTCCAACGGGTATTTAGTATTGTAAGTTTTATAAAGGTACTTACATCTAAAGGTAGATTAGACTAGAACATTTTCTCGAGCATTTCCATGTAATGTAACGTTCCTGCGAATGTTCGACGCGGTGTTCGAAGTAATGCTCACGGCTAGTGAGACATAACCTGTAAGATTCTTTTCTATTTTGCGTTAAGGGGGATGCGCTAAGGTAGCACGCGAAAATCAAATTTTCTTTAGTTTTTTGCAATGTTCACGTTAGTATCTGTCGGTCGACCGTGAAGTGAGCTGTCACTGTCACAAGTCGACCGGCAGGATGCTAGGGATTAACACTATTGACAGCTCACTTCACGCTCACTTCACCTAAGTTTCACGGTGATATTTTTACAGAATCGAGCGGCAGGTTGTATGTTGATTAAAATATAATTCGCGACCTACTGCTGCTCTGGTCTATATGTAATACTTTTAGGTTATGAAAATATACTATAGTGAACTCTGCCCTTGCACAGCTGCAATATACTAATGTGGTGACTTGACAAAATAGACATAAACCTTTCGGAAAAATGCTCCAAATGATGTTGAAAACCCTTCAAAAATTGAATTTCGTTGCCCAGTTCAGAAGAACAGCGCGGTCACACAGACAGACTAATATCCAATTCTGTAATTGAAGATTGATACAGTCTGGAACTCATTTTGTTCAGTTGAAATAAATTATGGTTATAAATTTATGGTTTACGCTGATGTTCATTCAAATGTTCATTGGTCGTATTCATCTTATAATTTGTACCTCATGCCTATGGTCTGTTCCAAAGTACTTGACGAGAATGTAAACAAACCCTGTTCAGGTTAAATTCTTACGCAATCACTCATTAAAGGGAATTAGTAACTTTTTTTTTGTTATAGTACCTTGGCCAGAGACTAATCAAAGCCATACAACGTAGGACTGCCGCCAGTCTCTTGGGTACATTACTAGTCGACAGCGATGCGGAGGAATTTTGACGCCATATTTCAGTTTGTTAATAGTTTTAGTTACATATGGATATTATATTTTTATTTTATTAATCTATTATTATATTTGTTAACTGATATCTGACTAGGTACTTTTTCCAAAACATATAGTTTGAATAACATTATTAAATTGTAATTATAAATCATTTAACATGACCTCAATTTGTCAAATGAAAAACATAGTTATGGTGATTTATAATTAGAATTTCAGGTTTCAGTGTTCTTTTTTTGTTTGAAGTATTAAAATAATCAAATCAAATAATATGAGGTACTACAAATTCGCATCCACAGGTACATTTTCTATATTTTTAGCTATTTGTTTATATTTTAATTATGTAATTTTGAAACAGACTATACTTTGAAATTCGTTGGGCTGTACATAAGTTGCTAAATTAAATCCACTTGAATGTTGAATGATACAAGTACCGCTTTCAGGGCTTCTGATATTGTCGCAAATTAAAAGGATGCGTATCTCTGAATTACCGATGACGCAATCAGTTTTTAGGGTTCCGTAGCCAAATGGCAAAAGACGGAACCCTTATGGATTCGTCATGTCTGTCTGTCTATCTGTCCGTCCGTATGTCACAGCCACTTTTTTCCGAAACTATAAGAACTATGCTGTTGAAACTTGGTAAGTAGGTAGATGTATTCTGTGAACCGCATTAAGATTTTCACACAAAAATAGACAAAAAAACAATAAACTTTGCGGTTCCCCATACTTAGAACTGAAACTCAAATAGTTTTTTTCATCAAACCCGTACGTTTGTATCTATGGATAAGTCTTCAAAAATGATATTGAGGTTTCTAATATAATTTTTTTCTAAACTGAATAGTTTGCGCGAGAGACACTTCCAAAGTGGTAAAATGTGTCCCCTCCCCTTGTAACATCTAAAATGAGAGAATGATAAAACTAAAAAAAATATGTAATTGCAAACATGTTAACTTCCACCGAAAATTAGTTTGCACGAGATCTAGTTTTTTAATACGTCATAAATCGTAAACAGCGATCAAAATTACAACGAACTACAAGAACTTTTATATTATGTTACTTGCTGCTACAGAACCCTTCATGGGCGAGTCCGAATCGCACTTGGCCGCTTTTTGAAGTAGTCCAATGTGTAAAATTGATAAGTAAGTAAAAGTATGTAGTAGGTACATACTTTTTACATTACCAACACTCGCATAGGTCCTGATAAAGTATTACATACGTGCCTAGTGACCCAGTCCTCACCATCGCTTATCTGGTCTTTTTCGATGCATACAAAAACGTATTTTTTATGAAAGTCAAGCTTCGCTTTCTGAGGTTGGTCTGTGGATGGGTGATCATCTTTACATACCAAGACACCTCCGTTCTTCAGAAAGCACGTAAAGCCGTTGGTCCGGCTGTCATTTAAATATTTGTTACTGGTCGTCAGGAGCCCGAAAGTCTGAACTAGTCTTACTAAGGGGTATTGTTTTTCCCAGTAACTGGATTGTGGAGGTCAGATAGGCAGTCGCTCCATGTAAAATAATAGTAATCAGCTGCATCCGGTTAGACTGGAAGCTGACCTCAACATAGTTGGGAAAAGACTAGGTAGATAATGATGAAACGAGTAGATTGGGATCGCTCATAGATTTCAGAAAATTAATGTAATTACCTGAGGGCCTTCACAAAGTGACATATCATCAGCGGTAACGAAGATGGAAAAATCGAAAATGTATGGGAGTGACATTAGTGTGCGTTACCCCAGCCAGAAAATGTCGAATATCGTCATTTGAGGGTAATAGATAGAGCCACGGCAAAGTTACCGCAGCAGAACTGTTTTGATCAAATAACTAAAAAACTATCGCAACTTTAAACATCTACGCAACAATTACAGAAGCGGATGTCCTAATTATTATCTTGTGGCTAAGTAATAAGAGCCGCACGGGTCGATCCATCAGGTTAAGCTACGCTTTCCGGGGTTGGTCCGTGGATGGGTGACCATCTTTACATACCGAGACTCCTCCGTGCCTCGGAAAGCACGTTAAGCCGTTGGTTCCGGCTGTCATTCGTGGATCTTTGACAGTAGTTACGGGTCGACAGAAGCCCGAAAGTCTGACAACCAGTCTTACCAAGGGGTATCGTATTAATACCCAGTTACTGGATTGTGGAGGTCAGATAGGCAGTCACTCCGTGTAAAATAATGGTATTCAGTTGCATCCGGTTAGACTGGAAGCCGACCTCAACATAGTTGGGAAAAGGCTAGGCAGATAATGATGAAACTCTAAGCTGAAGAAGAAAATCTACGCAACAATTACTGAAGGTGTCCTTATTAATTATCTAATATTTTATCGCCGAAATATAAACTTTTTAATACATGTGGATCAAGATCCAAGTTTCTGATGGCAATACGAACTTTGCCGAATTCCCTCAACTTGGTACCTACATGTTAAATTGTTCTCGGGAATTTCGTTGAACGGCTTACGAAAATACCAATAAACTTCGATTTGTTAGAATTTGATTTTAAAGAATGTTTTAGGGTAAATCATTAGGAAGGAGCTTAGTTCAATCTCTGTAATTTATTTGAGTAATAAACTCGTGTTTATAAAAACGTATATAATCTGCGTTCGCAATTTATTTAGTTAATTGACGTGACTTGCGGAAATCCATTATAAAATACTATAGACGACGTATATTTAGTAACTTAATCCGCTTAACTGTTCTTAAAGAGTCATAAAGAGCCCTGTAAGAAATCGACACGTGTTTCACCTCTCAACGAGGCATCCTCAGGAAGGCGATTGACTTGTTGCGAACTCGGACCCGTTGTGTGCACACGTCAAGCGTCGAGCGCAGTGTGTTTACACTGCGCTCTAAAAATACGTCGTAAATAGTTTTTTTTTTTCGTACGATTTAAACAAACACGAGTTTTAGGAAAAACAACTGTAACACCTCAAAGGTAACTCATAAGGTTCAGTTTGCGCTACAACTTCATAATTATTTTTATGACCTTTTCAACAGCAAGTACTAGTCAGTCTAAAATCAACTCTATTTAGATTATCATAAAGTTGATGTTTGTTTAAGTGGAAATAACAGCAATTGGAAACAAGGTTATAAATAGACCTTAGGTACAGTGCTGACCTTTATTGGTTGTTTGTAAACAAAGTGGCGAATTACGGTGAAAACCTAGAACTTTCTCCGACTATTTATAAAATGAGTTCTAACCTTGATCCAAGCTTAAAACATTCAGCCAGTTTTTGTATTTCCGACCTTATTAAAACTGGTACAACACTAACGCGTTTTTTGGGTTCCGTAGTAAACAAGGAACCCTTATAGTTTCGTCATGTCCGTCTGTCTGTCCACGGCTTAGCTCAGACACGGTTGTTAAGTTTGTTCTTCGGATAAATTCATCCCAACTACGGAACCCTTCATTGTGCGTGGTCCGACACGCACCTGGCCGGTTTTTAATTTTTGAAATACCTTAAGCTATGTAATCACGAGAGGACAAAGTCGCGCTACACGTCGCGGAACATCGCGGGGCGTCGCAGCACTTCTTCTCGAATCTAACCTCAAAATATACAAATACGCCGAAAAAAAAAATAATCGGGAAGTGTCGTGGGCCACCAGGTTGAAAAGAAGTTCCTTTCGCTGTTTATTATGTATTAAAAATCAAAAATAAAAACTTTTGGCACTTGAAACTGACTTTTTCAGGCATATTTAACGCTTTTGCGCTAGGTAAGTGACGGTTTCTACCAGTAAACGCCAACAGCATAAGCCGCAGTAAACTATGTAAATTTCTATTAACTGCTCCCAATTTACAATAATTATTTTATTATACCTACCTTCTTTTTACATACTTCCTTGACATAATCTTTTTATTATTTGACATTATTATTATACTTACAGTATTCTAAGTATATTTTTTATTAAATTTGATTTGTTACAGCTGTAGTGGCAATCATGTCATTTGGTTTAAATAGGTCTTTATTTTTATTATTTTATTTATCTTTTATATAGATTATTTTCTTTAAAATTTTGTGAATGTGAGTACGTTGTAGGCTTAACAGACTGTAGATCTGTAGACCATTTTATATTTTGATAAGTATCTGGTACTTGTTGATAGGCCTACACTGTCCTCTCATACCTTTTAACACTGTAATTTGGAAACATTGTAAAAACCATTTACTTTTAAAAGAGTAACCGTGGAGTTTCTTGCCGGCTCTTCTACATAGTAAACGGCCAATTGGAACCGTGCACCTAGCTTCTGAAGTTTCATAAGTGCCCTTGTGCCCTTCATAAGTGAAATAAAATATTTAGAATTTTGATTATTTTTGAATTTTTGAAAAAAGAACTTCTCTCCAAAAAAAAATACAATATAGGAAGAACATTAAATTATATTCCAAATACAATTAGGTTTGTTTGTGACAGCGGACTTTTCGTTTGATACAGGGCGGCATTCTCCTTTGGCACCCGGGTAGACCATGATCCGGGTTATCCGGGTAGAACGTTACGTCGGATAATTTCCGACCTCCATACGGGCGAAGCCGCGGTCAAAAGCTAGTTGTTTATAGGTGCAGATTACTTCACGATGTTTTTTGGTGTGTCTCTTAGAGACTAATCATTATTTTGTTGCCAACAGATGCTCCAGAGCTGATCGTCCTGACAACTGAGAAGTCAGTGCCCCTTCGCTTCGAGTTAGAGTACCTGGTCCAGTGCATCGCGACCTGGTCTTCAAATAGCGACCTTGTGTGGCACATCATTAAAGTCATTTTCATTTACACGTAAGTAGAATTCTTTTTTTCGTAAAAGATCGTTTAAGCTTCGGCATCTTCTCGATGAGAGGAGGTAAATATAAAAAGTTACATAACATACATAATATCACGCCTTTAATACTCGAAGGGTTAGGCGGTGGTGTACCATCGAAGAAGTTCATATCTAACCACCGTAAGGACTATTCTTGCTTGCAGCGCTTGGCGGCTATAGCACCGGTCTGGTAGCAGATGTGGTCATCGTGTTCACGGGATTTTGTTTTGAAACTGGTTAGATATGAACTTCTTTGATGGTACCTAGTACACCCACATTTTGCCAGTTATGTTTAAGTCCCATGTAATGTGTATTATATGATACACAACCTTGCTGTACATCGCACACGTCTCCACAGAGTAGGCAACTCGTTCATGGGTCAATGTATACGCTTTTACAACAAACTACCCATTGACATTCGAAACTTACCCATTAAACGATTTAAAAGCTGTCTTAAAACCAAACTTTGTAAAAAAGGGTACTATAAAATTTCATAATATTTATTTATTTCATAATATTTAGATGATAAAAAAGCTTGGGATTGAGCTGCTCGCTCTGCTAAGCCTTGTGAAAACCATAAAACTTGACATTTTAATTATTCATCACAATAAACCAGTTTTATTATATACACATTAACATTGTTGAAAATTATATTCAAAATGACAAGATTACCTTGTAAAGTATTAAATGTTTTAATTATTGTGAATGTGAGGACTATGAGGATATTTTTAAAATTTATTTTTTCTCTTTCGTTAATTTTTTCTTTCTCAGTTAGTTTTAATGATGGTCTGGCAGTTTGAGTAGTTGATGCGGCCTACCCAAATATCCTTTCGTTGGTATTGTTCGTCGAGTTTAGCTCCTTAAGTTCTGAGTTGAGCTCCACGATTACTGACAAATGCTTGCACTGAGTGGACAGGTCCACTCAAATCTGTGTGGTTCTTTCTTCAAAAGACCATTTCAGACACTAATCTACATGGTCCTCATATTGTTTGATCAAGATTATGTCTGAACTTTAAAAGAGACTGCGACCTCTGAATTTGTTTCGGCCTTTCTTCTCAAAGTAGTCAGATAGGAAACACCGACCTAATCTAGCTTATTTTTTTAAATATTTTGATTGGATTAAAAGATTAAAACATGTTACGGTAATACAATGTCGCCCATGGGCATGTGCCCGCCCGTATTTTACTGAATATTCATCAAAAATTATCAAAAATTAATTTTAAAAGGGGGTCTTTAATGTTTTTCAGGTTATTTATTTTTTGTAACATTCCATATCTCTTATTATTATTATTGGCTCGATTTGGATTCTGTTTATTATTCTAAAAGCTTATGGGTTATTTTATCGGATTAACTAATATTTTTTGATAATAATGGTCGACTATGAAAAAAAAAGGAGGTGAAGACATAAAAAAAAAAACAGTTTTTATGTAAAAAAACACAAAATAATGTAAGTCCATGAAATCATAGCGGGATTTTGAAAAAAAATCATAAGAAATAACGAAAAAAAGTTTAAGATAGACCCTCCCTTTTTAAGTTTATTTTCGATAATTTGTCATGAATGTTCAGAAAAATACGGGCACATGCCCATGGGCGAAATTGTATATTGTTTGTAGAATAACCTCACAAAAATCAGAATGATTGCATTTATAATATTATGTAAAAATCATAATATTATAAATGCAATCATTCTGATCTTTAAAAGAAGTTTTTAGAGGTATCTTCGTGATTTTTTCTATCGTATCAAATTAGTTGTATTATAGGAAAATATAATACAACTAATTTGATACGATAGAAAACACACTATTTTACTAGCATATATCCTGAAGAATATCATATATTTTTCTGATTTTGTTTACTGCGGCGGATCATATATTTTTGGAATTATAAAACTTGTATTTAGGCACGTTTAGGTCCTTTAGTCCTCTTAACTACTAAAGCTTTAAATAGAAAATTTTCTAAATTTATTATTAAATAAAGTTAGCCTGACTTGTTCCACGAATTTCTCGGATAAAATGCCGAGAAGTATTGACAACAATGTCGGGAATACCGAAAATCGATCAACACTTCGTTATGGGTTAGGAAATGAAACTCGGTTTCAATATACTGTCAGTCTGTCAGATTGTCAGTCAACCAAGTCAGTCGTAATGTTTCAAAATAAATGTAGGAGTATGTTACGTTACAGAATAAAATTAAATAATTTATTTATAAGGTTCTGTACCCGAAGGGTGCCGAACGAAATATTACTAAGCCTCTGCTGTCCGTCCGTCCGTCTGTCTGTCAGCGGGCTATTTATCATGGACCGTAATAGGTAGACAGTTGAAATTATCACAGATTGTGTATTTCTATATAAATAACAATAAACAAATAATACAAATTATATTAAAAATTAAAGGGATACAATAAACGTGTTTTTTTAGCGTTTTTTGCAAAATATTGTAGGTTAGGTGGGATTAAATGCTGATTAAAAAGCTATACATTTCCGTGTATAGCTTTTTAATCAGCATTTAATCCCGAAAATAAAAGATAAATCACTACTACAAAATCTGCTGTTTATTTCAGTCCATATAACGTGGCTTCAGTGCGTTTTACTGTAATTGTTATAGATTTCGGATCGTCCCTTAGTGCCCAAAGGTACGCAGGTTGATCTCGCATTGTATAGAATTTCCGTACAATGCGAGGTCAGCTTATACTGGCAATGTAGCTTGATCTGTAGCGATATAGCCGTGTGTACGGAGCCCTTCGTGCGAGTCCGACTCGCACTTGGCCGGTTTTATTATTCAATTGAATACTATTGTCAATCCACCCCGAATCCGATCTTTTTCGGGTTGACATGATTCGGTAGAGACGAGTGGTAAATAAAATTCCTTCTAAGACGTGATAGCGTGAACCCTTTGCAACATTAAAGCGCCCCATACAGACTGGGCGGGATTTCAGCCCAGGCTGTATGAGGCGCTTAAATGTTGTAATTGGGTTCGAGAAATATCAAGACTTGTGTGTTTCTGAAAAGATCCCGAAATTCGTCACTAAATATCATTATTTTGTGCCGAATCATGCCAAATCATGCCAACCCGAACATGTGTTTAATACGCCTAATAGTTCTGTATGGCCGGCGGCAAAAATACAGGAGTATTTAAAGACACCGATTTTAAAACTTTCATATAAATTAAAAAAACTGCCGTTACGATACTCTTTAACGTAACAGTGACAGCATAAAGGTATGATTCCGAAAAACACTGCACGCGGCAGTGCCTTCGCGTCACTACTGCGGTCCCCATACATTTTCTATAGGTTTATATGAGATTACAATCCGAGCGCGGCAGCAATGTGACGCAGCAATATCGCGCAGCAGCACTGCTGTGGCAGCACTGCTGCGTGCAGCGTTGTTCGGAATCATACCTTTAAAGGGGTGATAGACGTACGAGCAAGTACGCGTACTTATGGGTCGGCGACCTTTACCGCCCGTGTGTCATTTAAAAAAGAAACATTACATTTTTTTTTTTTTTTTTTTGCAAACATTTGTACAGTGATATAAGTACATTGATGTTTCTAGTTTAATAGTAATAAAGTTCTCCATGTTTAACCATCTCATGGGTATGCAAATCATAAAAAAGTGAGTAGGTACAAGATAAAATTAAATATGTCAGCCTTATGAAATAATTATACCTAATAATATTTAAATTTCAGAATAAAAAAATCTATAGAAATCTAAATTACAAACAAATATAAATTAAGTTCGAAACAATGGAAATACCAAATTTAAATACCAGTTCAAAATAATACATTACAGTCAGATTTAAAACTTAAATCAAATTAAAAATAATAAATTTATCATTCATAAGACTAGTATTGATTTTTCCCCAATATAATAAATCGGATGTAGTAGGCCTAGCATTTTTCATACTAAGTACGCGTACTTTAAAACCGCTGAGTAAGTTCGTCGGCGATTCAACAGGTTTCGTATTGCCTTCTTGGTTCGTAATTTCCTACGTTTGTAATCACCGCGAGTTGCGAGCTGACTGATTGTTGCGAAATATTGACACTGACAGCTCTTGAACGCGGTTAAAATGTCCTTTATGGCTAACATGACAAGCGCGAAAACGCTCCTTTTCTCGTTTAGTCGAAATTTGTCTACGATTCTGACGTCCCTGAGATTACACGGAGTCGCGACCGCGTGACGGTCAAAATATTAAAAATATCCTCTAACAAGAGCGAATTGTACCAACGAAACTGAACGCACTCGGCACATCTAAACAGGCGTTCAAGAGCTGTCAGTGTCCTCATTCATTGTTGCGAAATATTGACACTGACAGCTCTTGAACGCGGATGAGCGTTTATTCTGAAAGTTTGCAACGTCGCAAATAGATGTCAAATATTTCGCTGTTTTGATTATATAAATGACCTCTATGGTATGATTATACCCAATGCTAAAGTTTTCTCCTACGCCGATGATACAGCCGTTGTCTTCTATGGGAGCTCTTGGCACGATGTCAAGCATCATGCTGAGACAGGTATTTCTCGTGTCGCTGATTCAACCTTCAAACGCTAAATGCCTCCAAAACTAATTTCATATGTTTTAGCATTTCTAAGCGTAATGAACCAACTGATGATTTTGGTATCGTTATACATACATGTAAGGGTGAATACGGCAATAATTGTAACTGCCCAAGTATTCGAAAAGTTACCGAAATTAAGTATTTGGGTGTAGTAGTGGATAATAGGCTATCCTGGTACCCTCATGTAGAACAAGTTACCGCCAGAATTAGAAAGTTAAGTTGGTTGTTCAAAACCCTAAGACATGTTGCACCAATGGTAAAAGCAAACAAAAACTGCCCGTCTAAAAATTTACTCACACAAGTTTACCTTGCACTTGTACAATCTGTGCTCGGATACTGTATTCCGGTTTGGGGAGGTACAGCAAAGACCAAATTGATACAACTAGAACGAGCACAACGCGCACTCCTAAAGATTATGCATTTTAAAAGACTTAGATTCCCTACTGTAGACCTTTATCACATTAGTGATGTACTCTCTGTTAGAAAGCTGTACATAGTCCAAACAATATTAAAAAAGCATAAGTCTTTGCCCCTTAATGTGGGCATTACCCCGAAAAGAAGGAAGTTCAGCATTGCAGATATACCTTCAACTAAGACCAAATTTGCGTGTAATCAATATCGTAAACGATCAGCTCAATTGTATAATAGAATAAATAAAAAGATAAATATACACTCGAAAAATAAATATGACTGTAAAGAAACACTAATTAAGTGGATAAAACTACTTACGTATGAAGACACAGAAGCATTGTTATAACACGGAATTATTCACATACTCACAGACACACACACCCACTTACTCTGACAGACACGCTAATACACACACACACACACCCTTACATACACACACAAACATACAACACATACACGCACACTCACAACCTTTAAGTATACTCTTTAACTTTTTTTTCTTTTTTAATTTCTTATTTTTGTTAGCCTAGACTTAATATTCTTTTACATTTTAAAAATATTGTGTTAATTATCACGCTATACAAAATAGGGAGGGGCGGAGTCTTCTACTACAGGCATTATTTGTGTAAAAGAAGATTCCGAACACAACAATTTGTAAGACCAATTATTTGACACAATAAATTTTATTTTAATTTTATTTTTATTTGCGACGTTGCCATCTTTTAGGATAAACGCTCTTAAAATGTCCTGAAGGTCAATTCTCGTACTTACAAAACGTTCACATTCAAGTCGCAATTTGTCAAACTTGTCAAATATGTTGGTAAATATATTGTATATTTGATAGATTGCGAATGAGATGCGAATGCGTACGTTCTTAAAAATTACAAGAATTGCCCCTCAGATCGTGTTCAGTTGCGTTGGTGAAATTCGTTAAAACCTTGTCGTTTTATGACGTGCAAGTGACATTCAACGTTAGGGTGATAAAGCAATTATAAAGTCGACTATACTTTCCATAGGTACGGTAACAATGCAGTGTTTTTCATTTAATTAAAATAAAAAAAGGCATTCTCACAATTTTATTTCTTAAACCCGTAAATTTCTTAACCTCGGGGAAAATAACAGAACACTCAAAGATTTTGGCGTTTCACAGATTAATTCGTATTTTTCATTGGCATTGTGGAAAATACGGAAATCCTAATGATATTGAGTAATTAATAAATTTCAATTCTGTTAAATCTTAACTGGTAAATTAAAATTGTATGCTTGACTGGCTTATTTTCTATTATTTGAAGAAAAAATCTGGCATTGATTTTATTTAATTTTTATTTTGCTAGACAATCTCTGGCATTTATTTTATTTTATTTGGAGACCTTTTGACACTGACGAGGGACTGAAAAAAAATAGTATAGTCGACCTCGCAAATGCTCTGACACTTTTGACAATAATTTCCATCAACACATTTCCACAACATATTTGAAGTGTGATATGATTGCATATCACCACAGAGATAGCCGCGTTGCAGCTTATTATAAAAATGGGTTGTGACTTCCAAACCTATGTAGGTGAAATGATATGTTCAACGGACATAAATTAGTGACTAGGATATTAGGTAAGTTTGCAATGTGGTGCAGACTAATTTTTTGCGAAGGCATATATAGGCAAACAAAAAAAAAGTATCACATTTATTTATCTCATTATAAGCGAACTATTAATATTAAGTTCTTATGAGAAATAAAGTTCTTTAAACCCAACCTCGTAATTGCTTTATCGGTTTTGACATCAATTCCCCCGGTCAAGCTGAAATGCAAATGGGTGGCCATTTTGTAACGTTTTAACTGTCAAGCCCCGCGCTTTGACATTGACGCGCCACAGTGTGTTAAGAACCCGATTTTTGTTTCATTATGTTTTTATTCAAGTAATCGATAGTTTCTATCATTTCTGGCGCGAGAGTTCAACGCCGGCTTCGCTACGACAGGCACTAACTGCAGATATTTCGGATATTACTAAAATTTGTAATAAATTTTGAATAACACGGAATTATGTTGTGGTTTTATTACTACACATAAAAGAAAGTATAAGCAATATTTTGATGTAAAAATCACGACCTAATACGGTGTTATAGGTGAATAAAAAAATAAAAACGAAAAATTAGAAAAAAAATCTCGCGTCCCATTCATACTAAAGCAACAGAAATTGGTGGAACGGTAGGTACTGTACATAAAATTAATGGAATAAATAGAAACTGGAATACATACGTAGTTCTATTTTTTTTATTAAAAAAAAATATTCGTTTTTTATGATGCGGATATTACGAAACAATGATATTTAAAAAAAAAAAAGTTACCTGTCGTAGCGAAGCCGGAGTTGAACTCTCGCGCCAGAAATGATAGAAACTATCGAATACTTGAATAAAAACATAGTGAAACAAAAATCGGGTTCTTAACACACTGTGCGCGCGCTGCATGTCACTTTCGACATTAATTATAAAATCTATGTTGCATATTATATTTTGAGTGATTTAGTTGACGAGTATATCCGACGGGCCATCAAATGAGCCTTCTATTTATTTATGTTAAGTCCAAGTGGACGTCTTTCGGCTGAATAGTGACGATGACGAACAAGTATACCTACAAAGATACTTCTGTCAGTCTTCTTTATTTGAACTATTACAAAACTTACAACACCCAACAAAAGAGCTAACAAAATAACCCTACAATAAACAAAAAACGCAATACCAACATTACAATAAATAATCTCGTTCTATTTTTTTTATTAAAAAAAAATATTCGTTTTTTATGATGCGGATATTACGAAACAATGATATTTAAAAAAAAAAAAGTTACCTGTCGTAGCGAAGCCGGAGTTGAACTCTCGCGCCAGAAATGATAGAAACTATCGAATACTTGAATAAAAACATAGTGAAACAAAAATCGGGTTCTTAACACACTGTGCGCGCGCTGCATGTCACTTTCGACATTAATTATAAAATCTATGTTGCATATTATATTTTGAGTGATTTAGTTGACGAGTATATCCGACGGGCCATCAAATGAGCCTTCTATTTATTTATGTTAAGTCCAAGTGGACGTCTTTCGGCTGAATAGTGACGATGACGAACAAGTATACCTACAAAGATACTTCTGTCAGTCTTCTTTATTTGAACTATTACAAAACTTACAACACCCAACAAAAGAGCTAACAAAATAACCCTACAATAAACAAAAAACGCAATACCAACATTACAATAAATAATCTCGTTCGTCATACCTTATCGACGATGATGAATCAGTGACTGATTGACATGCTAATAATCCATTTGATATTCTTTATTATTGATTACTGCAACCTTGTTGACATTTTTGTATTAATTTGTCATTTACTGTAATTCGAACGATTTGACATTAATTTATATTATGTATTGTTATAATTTCCTAATTGTTATTTAAAATTATAATGTCTTTATGTTTGTGTAAATTAAATATGATTTGCGTGCCCATGTGACGGTAGAACATGGAGGACTGTCATTAATAAAACATCAATGTAATAATTACGCATGTTTGCAAAGTAATAAATGATTTATGATATTATATCGCCGATATTATTCGACATGTCATTCAAGGCAACGCTCTTCCTGCTCAGCTGTGTGCTTTGATAAAAGTGATGGCTCAAGATTATGTAATGCTTAGTTTAAAATTTACTTTTTGTATGCGTTACTAATAAAAAAGATTGGTATCGGTTTTTTACACACACCTGTAAGCATAAGCAGCCTATAATGTTCCCACTGCTGGGACACAGGCCTCCTCTCATCAAGAGGGAGTGGGCTGTAATCCACCACGCGGGCCCAGTGCAGGTTGGTAAATGTCACTTGTCTTCGAATTTATGGTTCTAGGACATGCCGGTTTCCTCACGATGTTTTCCTTCACCCTTTTGAGAGCAGTAGTGATGAAATAATTTACGTAAAGTAAAGCAACTGCCTGGGTTCGAGTTCACGACCGTAAGTCGGGCCATTACCGTGCCGTAAATGATAAGTAAAGGCAAAATAATAATGAAAGAGCAAGTAATAATCATAACAATACTGAAATAATACTTTAATTTCCTGTTTTTCTCATGATTTATTTGGAAAATAAGAAATCAAAACGCCTTATTTCCCGTAACATTTATACTATATTTATTTGTAAACAACGGGTAGGTATCATCCTTGACTACGCGTGTTTCGATGTCACCTGTAGAACGGATACAGGGTGTCCGTTACAGGAAATTGGTTGTCAATAGCAATGGTTTTCTTCCATCAGCTTATTATTATTAAATATTGACTTCTCTTGAGCAGTGGTAACGGCCCCGACTTACGAGTCGTAGGTCGTAGGTTCGAACCCAGGCTGTGTGTAAATAATTTCATCACCACTGCTCTCAAAACGGTGAAGGACAACATCAATGATATTTTATTCACTGACGAGATGTAGGTGAAAATTGCGTTAAAGTAAAATACATTTATATTAAAATTTAAAAAATCCACCACACAAACATTTCCTCATTTCTCTTTCCTGCTCCATCACCAGACCCTGTTCATCATCTATCTGTAACCTATTCATTGAGACCATTCCAATGAGCCCAAACACGATACCTGTGCTGTATGTTGGTAAGGGAGTTGGGTATCCTACAAATTCCAGGTGATGCTGCAGCATCAGTTCAGAGTTACTTTGTTCTTCTAATATCATTGAAGTAACATAATACCAAATTTTAAATCGATCAGACCTGTGGAAGACGCTCACATCCATTCATCAAATAGAAAAGAGCTGATAATCTTCAAACGGCTGAACCGATTTTGATAAGACATGTCTAAAAACCATCGCTAGAAAGCCTGATTTCAAATAAAAAAACTGCACTCTAATCGGTTCTCCCGTTTAAGAGCTACGGTGCCACAGACAGAGATAGACAGAGACAGAGATAGTGGTCAAATAACACCCCTTTTTTTGCGTCGGGGGTCAAAACCGGCCTGCTTTTGAGGTTGGGAAATTATCAAATTACCTCTCCCGCTCTGGGCGGAGCGGGAGGGCGTGATAGACTTTTACTGACTAAAATCCACCCGTGTTCCTTCCGTTGCCTGTGTGCCGGGGCCACGATATCCCTTTCGGACAAACTCGCAACCAGCCAAATGCGAGCTAAATGGTTGTTTTCAGAAGGCCTAGATAATGCAAAACAGGCGTGATTTAATTACCACAACAATATTCACTATTTCATAGTTCATTGAGCAACTGTCTCTAAAGTTTCTTCCAACTCAAACTAAGTTAGACACTTTGATGTAGTAATTGTGGTATAACACTGCACATAGTATTAGCACTATTAAGTTGTAAGAGGTCTAAGTTATCCATGATGAAACTCTGAACTGTTTCAAAATTTGAATATAACTTAACATGACGTCTGTTCTGTGCTTGCATGTTATCCCTAAACTTTGAATATGTTAATAGATCGTTTGTACATACTGTATAGGGTCAGATAATTAGAATCGTTTTAAAATTCACTACATATTATAAAATACGAGCCTTATTGGAAGACTAAAAGTCACCCAAAGGGCAATAGAGAGGGCTACATATGCTTGGAGTTTCCCTACGTGATCATTATCATTTTGGTTTAAATAGGTTTTTATTTTTATTATTTCATTTATCTTTTATATATATTATTTTCTTTTAAATTTTGTGAATGAACGTTGTAGACATAACAGACTGTAGATCTGTGGACCATTTAATATTTTGCTAAGTATTATATTTTCCTCTCATACCTTTTAACACTGTAACTTGGTAACATTGTAAAAACCATTTACTTTTAAAAGAGTAACCGTGGAGTTTCTTGCCGGCTCTTCTCCATAGGAAACGACCAATTGGAACCGTGCACCTAGCTTCTGACGTTACATAAGTGCCCTTGTAGGTTTAGGTGAAATAAAAATATTGTGAATTTTTGATCGAATCAGAAACGAAGAGATCCGCAGGAGAACCAAGATAACCAAATTTACCAGCTAGGCCCCAGAGTTTCTCTGAGAGATTTTTTCAAAGATATTGGTATCCTCACAGTGGCATCTCAATTCATTTTCGCCAACATCTTATATATTAGGCAAAATATACATTTATACAGTAAGAACAGTGATTTTCACAATGTTAACACTAGAAATAAGGAAAAACTAAGAGTTCCTTTTCACCGGCTTCATAAGGTTCATAACTCATTTGTTGGGCTTGGTATAACCTTTTATAACAAGTTACCCTCTTCTTTGCTAGATTTGCCTTTTAATGCGTTTAAAACGAAAGTAAAATCCAACCTTTGTTCAAAGGCATACTATTCTATCAACGACTACTTAAATGATAAGAATAGTTGGTCGCTGTGATTAACTCAAGACAATTTTTATGTTCTTTCACCAGAATTAGCTTACCTACTGACAGGTTATATGAGTTCATATAATTGTTTATTTTAATTTAATTTTAATTTATTGTTGACATAATCTACTCATTACAATGTTTTTTTTTTAATGAGTTGTATTGCAATATGTAACTAGTGACCTCGACAATAGATCATATTATTTATTGTTATTAGTAATTAACTGTTTATTTATTTTACCTCGATGGTCCTAGTTTATCATTTATAACTTCCAGTTACAGCTTTATGTAAGCGGGCACGCCCTTTATGCCTGGAGGCTTTTATTAAGACGTTAAGTTTTGTTTACGTTTAGTTTTTATTTCTGCCCGAGTATAGTTCTCGATGATTTTGTTTGGTATATTGGCGTGTGCTAGCTAACATATGGATAATAATTTAAATTAGGTTAATTAAGTATGTTGAATACTATTATATAGAGTCATTTTTTTTCTTTCTAACTGAACAGACAGCTGTGCTGCTGGGGAGTTTGTTGCGCCACTTCTTCTTCCCAGCTAACGCACTAGGAAGTGGTGAAGGGTGGGCGTTTTGGGGGACTGTCTTATGTAATTTTGACGTTCGAAAAGTGCTGATTATCAGCCTAGTTTGAATAAATGACTTTTGAATTTTGAATTTTGAACCGTCATGCAAGAATTGCCAAACAAATGTGATTACCACATTTGTTTGGCAATTCTTGCATTGGGCAGGGCACATTGATTGCAGAACAGAAAGCCGATGGAGCCGAAAGGTTCTGGCGCGTCCCTAAGGTGGACTGATTATCTTGTGAAGGCCGTAGGAATTCGCTGGATGCGGGAAGCACAGAACTGGTCCAAGTGACGGTCCTTGGGGGAGGCCTATGTCCATCAGTGGACATCTTTCGGCTGAAATGATGTTGACGATGATGGTTCAAAGTCCCCCGCCGCGTCTGCCTGTCTGAACGCGATAAACTTAAAAAGATAACATAGATAACATAGAAAGGTTTTCACCAATGGACGGAGGGATTCGTGACTAGTGCAGACTGGCGCGACGCGACACCGGTAATTTTTCTACCGTGAAGTTTTATTAGAAATTGTTTTGTTAGAGCCGCATCGCGCCCTCGCGTCGCGTCGTTCTACACGAGGCTTAAAACTATAATAAAATAACCCTGAAACTGCTGGCACACGCCTACCATTCCATGATTTTAAATAGGTATAAAATATTCTTTATAATCTGCTAAAAAATACTCTATTCACAATTTCCAAGAACGTTATAATCTCGAATCATGTAGTGAGAATAAAACGCCATTGTCATGACAAAATAATTCATAGGTACATAAGAGATTTTCGCAGAACGAAAATAAAACAATAACAATATTTGCGTACAGACGATTTTATTTTAGAAAATGCTTAGTTTTTTTACAGAATACTACAAAAATATGGGCTAGACTCGAAAACGTTTTTTAGGGTAATCTATTCAAGTTTAAATTCAAAATATTTTATTTGACATAAACCTACAAGGGCACTTATGAAACGTCAGAAGCTAGGTGCACGGTTCCAATTGGTCGTTTCCTATGGAGAAGAGCCGTCAAGAAACTCCACGGTTACTCTTTTAAAAGTAAATGGTTTTTAAAATTTTTCCAAATTATAGTGTTAAAAGCTTCGATCAACTATACAGGTATGAGAGGACAGTGTAGGCCCATCAACATGTACCTGGTACTTAGCAAAATATAAAATGGTCCACAGATCTACAGTCTGTTATATCTACAATGTTCTCACATTCACAAGATTTAAATGAAAATAATCTATATAAAAGATAAATAAAATAATAAAAATTAAAACCTATTTATACCAAATGACAATGGTCTCTATCTTATTGATTCCAAGTTCTATACCTACGGACGGTTCTCCTGGTTCGGTCGTAAAGCCCTAATAGATATGCGGAGGCGACACGGAGAGCGGTTTTCCGCTACTATTTGTAAAGCCCCATTCATTAGATGTAAGCTAAGTACGTGCAGCTGCGGCATAAAATAAAATTCAAGCAAATGACTTGCATCGACTTCTACGTTCGTCGTTTTCACGGTGTAACTTTTAGTATTTGGTACCTGGTCGACCGAGTTCTGCTCGTGTGAAAATAGATAAACATATCATCCAACGCTGTATCACATTACCGAGGCTGTGAAAATAGAGAAAACGATTTTTCCCAAATATGAGACCTAGATAGATCAATTTTTCAACCCCGTGAACATCCCTGCGTTAAAAATTTACGTCGGTTATTAAAAATAAAATCAGCTGTTCCATACGAAAAGTTTCAACACAGGGGGGTTCAGAATCATGTACTTAATCCATGGTATCAGTTTTCGCGTCGATGTCCCTGCCACCCTGTACACAAGGAAGACGGTTGAACATACGTAAATGACGGATCCGTGGAGCCGTCTGCTACGTGTTTAGGCCCAATAACAAGACCCAGGCCGCAGTGCTTTTTTTAAATATTTTTTAATTTTTATTCTTCGTTTCTCAAACTTCAAACGTCAATAATTTCATTTATAAATAACAACATTGACAATTTTTTTTTGCTTTTAAGTAATTAATTACACTTTTCGCAAATGTAAAGTTCTGTGAAAAAAGGCCCGGGCAGTTAAAATTGGCGAATTATTCTAGTTGTTTTAAAAGTAATTGTGCATAATGCATACCGTTAGAACGGGCATGAACCAAAGATGTTTTCCTAGAATTAAAACTGCTCGTACTTCGTTCTTTTTTACGCAGTTCAAAGTCGGGGTTTCAGTATTTATTTTTAATTTGTTTGTAGTTTAAGTTCTCGTATTTTGTTTTCTAGCAATTATCTGCGTCAAATACGAATTCTATAAGATTCTACAATTACACAAGGTGAAACTAAAAATTCAATTTTGCCTGTTTTGTTATTTTTAAATGAAATTATTGACGTTTGAAGTTTGAGCTACGACGAATTACGAATAAAATATTTTGGCTGTAGAGTACAAAACTACAAACGTACGTAGTATACAGGGAAGTTTTATAAAAATGTGGCTGTTATTGTAGTATATTGTGGTGTATTACGACTTCCACGTGAACGAAATCGCGGGCAGAAGCTAGTTACGAAAAAAAAAAAAAAAAATATCATTAAAAAAATCCGTGTGGCAGTGGGTCTTGTTATTGGGCCTAAACACGTAGCAGACGACCCCACGGATCCGCTATTTTCGTATGTTCGCCTAACAGCCAGTATACAAATATGGCTCGTTTAAGGTGAAAGCGTCAGGGTAGTACCTTTTTTGTAATTTGGAGGTCAGTATCAGGTTGTATGTTGATCTAAATATGATTCGCGGCCGCATCAAATATAAATTTATAGAATTATAATCATAAAAATCATCAATACAACACTAAGTTTATATAATCCTATTGAATGACTATTTCATGAAATCATGACATTTTAGGATTATCCTAATATATGGAGTTTTGTTGCAGATTCTAATGATTATAACTCTATAAAGCCATATTTGTTACGGTCGCGAATCATATTTTATTTATTTATTTAATACTTCAAGCACAAAAATGTACAGAGGCGGACTTAAAGCCATAGGCATTTTCTACCAGTCAACCTTTGGGTGATGAAGAGACAAACAGTGGTAGGTGCAATTACGTAAAATTGAGGACTAAAAAATAAAAAAAATATATTATTTTAATTAAGATACAACCTGACACTGACCTACAAATTGCAAATAACGTAAAAAAACCTAACCTTCGAGCGCATCTCCTTTAATAGTATAGGATTTTATACAATGTGAAATTTAATTCGTCTGCATCCTCTTAAGGGGTCATTGTACTCATCATTATGAACAACTTTCACTATGGGGCTAACCCTGAAATCGCGGAAAAAAAATCTGCTGTTCCCTTCATTATAACGAGCAATGCGAACATAAATGTCTGATTAGTTTTTCGCGATTTCAGGGTTCGGCCCATAGTGAAAGTTGTTCATAATGATGAGTACAATGACCCCTTAAGAGGATGCAGACGAATTAAATTTCACATTGTATAATTCGATTTTAAAATACCTAATACATTTCTTAAAATTTTACCAAAGAAAATCACGACAAAAGTATGAATTATTTCTGTGCTTGATTAAGAGCACATTTTTGAGGCGAGGAATAAAGCGTGGGATAGGCCTTTTAATCCACATTTTGTTCCAAGAAGGTCCTGGCTTTACCTGACAGCTTTTCGACTAGATACGGTTGAATACTTAGCGGCTGGCCACGGTAAGGCCTCGATGTCAAAGTATGGTCACCCACGGACGGACTGACCGACAACCGCAGGAACCCTCGCAGATAGGGTTACCATCTGTCCGGCTTTTACGGACATATCCGGCTTTTTGGCTGCCCGTCCGGTCTTTCTCCGGACTTTTCGACAAACGGGGATTCAAAAAAAAAAATAACGTGTAATGATTTCTGAAAAAAGTATTGCCCAGACTTTTTTTAAATGTCCGGCTCAGAACTCAAACTCAAAACTCGAGTTTTGAATTGTTAAAGGGTCGGTCAGTCAGAAATATGAAGCTAGTTGCACATTCCAAAGCGTAGTAGGTTCAGGAGAAGAACGGGCAAGAAACTCTATGAACAGTCTTTTAAATCTTTAGAAGGTACTTATAGATACTAAGGAACGAGTCGTATAGTTACAAGGCTAATCTACTTTCATAAAATCGAACGTTCTCAGAATACAGACCGACATTCGTAATATTCTGCTTTTAAATAAACAGGGAATACCAAATTGGTTTTCAGCAAAAAATTCTTGCAATTGGAAAATACCGACATCGGCGCGCAGCAATAATTAATTTTGCGCCAAAGTACTTGTTTTTTTACATCTGTTTGTAAGAATTGCAAAAGAGGAAAACCAAAATTAATGTTAATACCATTCCTGAATCACAAATATAATTCCCAGAACAGAATTAGTTAGCTGTAGGAAAATAAGCCTGCTTCCAGTTTTAAAAGCTGCAAAATGGGATACTATCAATGACAAAAAAACACTTTTTCCACACATTTTAATCACAGCTCAAATGGTCCGTGTCCTGTAATCCTTTGCAAATTTCGGCTTTGTCCCTAAGTTTAAAATGTCCAGTTTTTCAGGGAGACGTACCTAACTTCCACTCCATGATCTGGGTTAGAACATAGAATACTTTCTATCCCGATATTCCCACGGGATCGAGACTTATGTGAGTGAAACCGCGGGTCACAGCTAGTTGGCAATTGGAACTTAAGTTTTACTGAAAAACAGTTAAGTAAAATGTTATCGGGTTTTTCCGTTAGGATTTTCTCAGTAGTAATAGTTTAGAGGTATGAGGAACAGAGTGTAAAGTTCACTCATACTCTTTAGAAAAAGGACGATGTACCGACCAGACGGATCTCGTGTCTGGCGGGCAACTGCCCAATGGTTGATGTTGGGTAGTCTTATATATGTCGTTCGCGTGGTAAACTCTAACTGCGCGATGCAGGATTTGTGTGACGTCAGGATGTTTGTGTGACATCAAGATTTTTGTGTGACATCAGGTCTTTGATGCGTAGTTCGCATGTGGCGATGTAGATGCCGCTACAATAGTAATAGCAATAGTAATCCGGAGTCTGGATTTATGATCAGTTGATGGCAATAGGTTCGCTCCCTGTTATATGGGACTGGAGAAATGCTTTGCGTTCTATGCACCCATTTGGGAAATATATGCTTATGCATGATTTTAAATGAATGTTACTATTTCAGACTACCACTTCTGCTGATGACCGTGGCTTATCATCAGATAGTGAAGGTGTTGTGGCGCTCCGAGAAGATACCAGGGCAGGCTGAAACCGTCAAGCTGGCACCTGCTGAACAGAGTAAGTAGACCCTTACAATATTTGCAATTCTTGGGAAAACCCTCTTAGGACGCTAAAGGCAAGAACGAGGGGTTCACGCCTCGAGCGATGTGACATGCGACGCGTTTTGCGTCACACGACATGCGAGCGCGTCACCTGTTTCCGTCCGTCGCTTCGAAAGTCACGTCGCGGCGACTCGTGCCATGTTCTAAATAACTTTCATTTGTTTTCTTCGCAGTCGCTGTCGTAAGACGCGTGTCGTCGAGGCCACGGGTTTACAGGATCCAATAGGGGAATACGAAGGGTTATCGGGAATAAATTATAACTGGCTAAATCCACCACATACGAAGTCCAGTAGAGAGCACTCTTGTGCTTATAATAGAAGGTGTAAAATTTGAGAAAGAAAGAAAAAGTATTTATTGAGAAATAAACGAAAAACAAAAAAAATAATAAGGAAGTCCTGTACGAGGCCAAAAGGCTCCTATCTCAGCAAGATGCTGCGTTAAAGAAAAAAAATGTCGCAGCGCTGGTATTCTGATAGGGCCCGCAGTGATGTCACGGATAGATAGATAATGAATAAATATAATGAAAAATAAAAATAAATAGTTGTGTGAAATACAATAAAAAGTCAAATATATGTAACCCACGTGTCTGCATCCGACGTAACTTCAGTTACTTGTCTATGCCTTTAGTAAGAGTGTTGTACGTCCATCAAACTGAACAACTTTCTCAATGGGACCAACATCGAAATCGTGAAACAATTTATCAACTGCGGGCCCTATCAGAATACCAGCGCTATGATATTTATTTTTAAATGTCGCAGCATCATGCCGAGATAGGAGTCTTTTGGCGTCGTATTTTCTGCTCGCTTTTATTTAAATTTTACTTTGTTTATATTTTATTTATGTTTTTATGAGTTTTAGTTTAATTTGTGATTTCCTGTGCGAGTCTCAATAAATACTTTTTCTGCTTTCTCTTGTTTCTTTCTAACTGTCCCATACAAAACTTCAAAATATAAGTACTCGACCCAAATGTATGGAACGGTTGATAATATATTGGATAACGATGTGTGTCACATGGAGAAAGTAAAGCAAACGAAGGAAAAGGAATAGGTATGTCAGGATCGTAGCAGGTGGCTTTTTATGTTTTCTACCTACCCCATGGAAAGAAGGCGTGAGTTTATATATCCTATACTATTAAACGAGCAATATTTGTATATAGAAAGAAAAAAAGGAAGAAAAATTGTTTATTCTCCACAAACAAAATGCACATATAAAGGCAAAAAGACATAAAATACACACGTACAAAAGTAGCCAAAGGCCTCGTATACAACCAAAGATAAAAAATAAATTAAAAAATAAAGTTGTTCAATGGTTGATTTTTGAATAACTCGCGCATAATATATATTTGTAATCACGTTCTCGAAAACGGCTCTAACGATTTCTATGAAAGTTGTAATATAGGGATTTACGAGGGCGAAAAATCGATCTAGCTAGGTCTTATATCTGGAAAATTTTTATTTCTCTGTATTTTCACCCGAGCAGAGCTCGATTACCCGACGTTTAGAGTAAGAATAATGATACCGTAGAATAATAACATGGCAGCATGGAATTAGTAAGTGCCTACTATCACGGCAACATGAAATTAGTAAGTACCTACTATGATGGCAGTATGTAATTAGTATGTACTATCATGGTAGCATGGAATTAGTAAGTACCTACTATCATGGCAGTATGGAATTAGTATGTACTATCATGGCAGCATGGAATTAGTATGAACTTTCCTATACCTACTATTAAATCAGCATTCTCTATTTTGACCAGAGCAGAGCTCGGTCGCCCAGGTACTTAATAATGTATATATGTATTTGACGAAAGAAAACTCATTCATTCAACACTCGTACAAAAGCAATTAATCAGAGTTTTTATTAGACCGAAGTTCTATGAAAGTAGTTAGGTCACGTTAACACCAAAGGGTTAACTGTTAACGTCATTAATTATGAATTCCAAAACTTTGACACGTTTCAAATTACGGCTTAGGCCACGTCCTATTTTAAAGTGATCGTCGAAAGTTCGAACGATCGTATTTCCGCGCGAGGATCGCTCGGCTTACAACAGCTATAACGCGGTCACTATTGGACTGCATAGAAAAGAAAGAAGCGCGATGACACAACACAGGTAATTTCTTGCAAAATATGAAGCAATTAATTATTTAGGTACAGAAAATCTATTGATTGGACTAAATTAAAACAAAATTACGCTGATAAGTTGCTTCTAGAATAATCAGACAAAAAATCAGAAATCATTCTGATTTTTTGTCTGTATGCATGTAAATTAATATGATTTTTAATCGCTAAAAGAAATTTTTAGAGGTATGTTCGTGATTTTTTTCTATCGTATCAAATTAGTTCTATTATGTTTTCAACGCACTACCTTACTAGCATATATCCTGAAGAATATAATATATATTTTTCTGATTTTGTTTACTGCAGTGGATCATACACCTTCAGGCATTATAAAACTTGCGTTTAGGCACGTTTAGGTCCTGTAGTCCCCTTAAATAAGACGCGGGGTCCCGTAGACCAGCGTGACGCGACGACGCGACGCGAATTGTTCTACAAGAATCAAAATCAAATTTATTTTATTTCACATAAACCTACCTACATGGGCACTTATGAAACATCAGAAGATGAACACCAATTGGTCGTTTCCTATGGAGAAGAGCCGGCAAGAAACTCCACTGTTACTCTTTTAAAAATAATTTGTTTTTACAATATTTTCAAATTACAGTGTTAATAGGTATGGGTGGATAGTGTAGGCCTACAAGGCCTAAGCTGTCGCGTCGCACCTGCCGCCTTTTGTTTTCGTACTGAATATAGGTACCTAAAATATATTAAATATCTATCTTGCCGTTACCACAACTCTCTCTAAGAATTTCCTCTTCAATATGAGCTGAAAATAATTCAAAGATTTTTTTAAATAAAAGCAAAAAAAAATTACTCAAGGTCTAATTTCATCGTCAATTTATTATAAAATACGACGCGTATCCAAACACCGTTTTTTCGCCCGTAATAACAAACAAAATTCACATACATTATCCTTCTTTTTTGTATAAAAAACCAACATGCCAGACACATTGCAGCATATAATAATTGCAATAACTTATGATGAAAAGGTTTACGTGGCAGTGTGCGAGCTATGCATTCTTTTGAACCAATATTTAAATTGTTTATAACAACCACTAGAGTAAGACATTCATGGGTTAAGAAAAAAGTTGTTTGAAAGGAATGTGGCATATCCGTAGATTTGCGGAAAAATTGTATAAGTAGACAACAGAAAAATATGTTTATTTGTGTGTGGGAAATAATTTGTAGGAACGTTTTCCTGTTTCGAGAATAACATCTAAGTACACTAATGTTATAAAGAAGAACAGATTTCTATTTTTGTTTGTAATGAATAAATTCAAAACCTACTGAATCGATTTAAAAAAATCTTTCACCAGTCAAATGCTATATTATCAACAGTGATAGGATATTCGGATGCATATTTACCAAAAGTTAAGGTTATGGCTATTAAGGAATGTAGGTACCGAAAAAATCTCAGGATCTCAGGTCTCATCGACAAATTTATAGTGCTGATTATAGAATCGAATGTATATTTACTTACGTTCGTTCAGTTGTTGGCTAATATGGAGTAATTTTTTTTAACGATCGTAAACGCCTCGCGATTCCGGAATTGATAAATATAAGTACTTTTTTACTATATAAATGCTAGCTAATGTTGTAATAAAGTTTGCCGAACTGGCATAGCACATAGCGACAAACAACTCGGTGCCTCGGTATTTAGAAGTTGTTCCACCAGAGTCTTGTCACGCCTACCTGAAGGAGCCTTTATGTTTTACAACAATTCAACAAAACATTTTGGAAAACTCCATTAAAGTATTTTGTTGTTCGAAAAGCAAAATAAAATATCGACAAGCTCCTACAGCCCGCTCCACATTCTCTGCAAAACAACACACGAGACTTGCCGAATACGAGAGTGTTGTCTCGTGTATTATCTCCGTTCAATGTCGGTACATCAAAGGACTCTCGAATAGTTTTGTGTTTATGTGAAACCATTCCTCCACATTTCGATCGCTCTCGCGGTCAGTTGGCGCATCTCATCATCATCTGTTACGGTGTATGGCAGCCATTCACCACCTTCGCGTATTCCAATTTCTTTTCATAACTATTTTTTTAACGAATCAATAAATAATTGTAACAGACAGTGCAGTAGCGCATAAAGTTACAGGTGGTAGATATTTTCAAGACGTCCGGAAGGGCCAATGCCTGCCGAGGTTGCGGGTTTGTCTGAAAGGGATATCGCGACCTCGGCACACAGGCAACGGAAGGAACACGGGTGGGTTTTAGTCAGTAAAAGTCTGACACGCCCTCCCGCTCCACCCAGAGCGGGAGAAGTTATTTGATAATTTCCCACCCTCAAAAAAAAAAAAAAAAAGGTATTTTCAAGACGTCCATTTTAGTATAAGAGTTCAATACTACTGTGCCAGGCAAGAATGTAGAGCAACGCTCTCGTCTCACCCTGACTCGGAAAAAGTTCTCTTCTCGAGACCTACCGCCGAGAATCTGGAGCAGGCTTAAAGCGAGTATCGAATTCAATTGATTCAACAAGACTTTGATTAAGTGTAAACGCGTGACTTAAAAACCACGTGAAATCGTGATCAAAATACGTTGAAAAAATTAAATTATTCAGTTACTAAAAACACAGACCAGGCAAGAAGTCCTTTTGTTTCCACGAACCACAACGTGCACGGAACAGCTGCTGCAGTTGCTCTGTGGTTGAAGTTTCAAACCACATGCGGTTGACATCGCTTTTTAAGCAGCATAATCAGCCTACAATGTTCCCACTGCTGGGACACAGGCCTCCTATCGATAAGAGGGAGTGGGCCTTAATTCATCACGCTGCGCGTTGCCCCAGTGTTGGTTGGTAGTTGTCACATGCGTTCGATTTTTTTTTGGTTCTAGGATATGCTGGTTTCCTCACGATGTTTTCCTTCGCCGTTTTGAGAGCAGTGGTGATGAAATTATTTACACAAAGTAAAGCGCCTGTCTGGGTTTGAACCCTTAACCTACAACTCGTAAATCAGCGCCGTTCCACTGTTCTCGATTTTATTTATTTCATTCGAATTAATATCATTCTTATGAAAGGTTTATTCAGTCGCGTGATTAATTGTCGTAATTAATATTTTGTCGACTCACAAAACTGGTAATCAAGGAAACGAGCGGCACAATTTTCTGAACATTGGGCGTAAATTATATTGAAATAGCTGTTGGGACTTCGTCTGTGCTTCGTTACCTGCGTCTCAGCAAAAAAACAAGTGACGACCTGCACGTGTCGCGCCGCTCCGCCCAGAGCGGGCGAAGTTATTTTTTACTTGACTCTAACAAAAATTTGCACTTTAATATTTCGCAAACAATCTGCGACTCCCGCATTTCCTTAAACTTAAGGGGAAGATATATAAAACAACAACGAGCTGCTATCCGCGGTTTCGCCCGCGATGGACCATAATTGTTTTTTCTAAAATAAAAGTAGCCTAAGTTACTCCTCATAACATCAGCTATCTGCCAGTGAAAGTCCCGTCAAAATGGTCTAGCCGTTTCGGAGATTAGCCGGTATAAAAAGACTGACAGATAGACAAAAAAATTATCAAATTGTTTTTTTTACTGCATGTATCGTATTTAATTTCATATGCATTTACTATACGCAGACACTTAAATTTTTGTGTACCTATTTGTATTGTATGTATTTTATAGATCGGGGGGCACTGCCGTGCCAAGTCGAGCAAAACAAACGCGAAAGCACAGCCGTACCATGTTTTCTCGAAGTCATTCAGGACATTTTCGACCCCCTTTAACTTCGTTGTGGGTAAAGCCAAAAGCCTGAATTTTCAGTGACCAAGACGGCTTAGCAAACTAGGTATATTCCCAAATTACATTCGATTTGAACCTGGAGTTTAAGAACGATTGCAGGTCAAAGTTCCTTAATTTTATCACTGACATACTCACTGACTGACTCACTCACTCACCGATCATGAAAATTCTAAGTTAGGTAAGCAGACACACAAGCTTCAAATTTTGAAAACAATTAGTGTTCAGCCTATAAATAAAATTTTAGTATAATCCTTTCTAAATACAAGCTTATAATGGACTAAAAATAACCAAATAAATCTATCGTAAACATAGAAATTTAAAATTTTCCTAAACGATAGAGGCTTATCCTAAAGTGTAAGAAGGACGTTCAGATTCAGATTCATTTATTTGCCAACAATGTAGGTACAGCCGATCGATTCGATTCGAAGTGAGCTGTCACTGTCACAAATCGATCGGCAGGATGCTAGGGATTAACACTATTGAAAGCTCACTTCACCTAAGTTTCACGTTGATCTTTTTACAGAATCAACCGACTGGTATAAGACGGTACATCACTAAGTGTTTCCGCTACATTCTACCTTACGGCATGCAAAGTCATAAAAACTAAAAAATACAATTTTCATAAAAATCATGCAGTCGTAAAAACTAACGATACAATTTTCATCCAAATTAACAATTAATAATTAAGTCATTCTGATATAGTATAAATTCTCATATACATGTCATTAATATTTTTTTATGGTTATATATTTTTATCTTTTAAAAAGTCTTTTATACAATAATAAAAAAAATCTAATAATAATGCAGTCAGATTAGATTTAAATATTCGTATGGGATGTTCTTTAAATAGTGCGGAATTTTATTGTATATTCATTGACATTACACATTAGTAATGCAGGGCTATTCTGTAACCATTTCACCGTGAAAACTTAGGTGAAGTGAGCGTGGAGTGAGCTGTCATTCCACAGGGATTGACACTATTGACAGTTCACTTCACCCAAGTTTTCACGGTGAGACGATTACAGAATAGCATGGCAGTTATCATTAGTTAGTATAGTTCCGCATTAGTATATTGGCCCCATTGACATAATATTTTTCCTAGTAGTAGTTTTGTAATTTTCAGTTCACGCCTCAAGCTTTGAAGAAAATTTTAATGTTTTATGTTTACGTAAGATTTATTTGGTTATTTTTAGTTCATTATAAGCTTGTTTTTAAAAAGGTTTATACTTAAATTTTATTTTATACTTTTTAGCATTACAATTTGTTGAAATATCTAGAAAGAAAGAAGAGAAAGAAAGAAAGAATAATGTTTATTTGAACACAGTTCGTGAAACACAAAAAACAAAGAAGTGAAAATAATATTTTAACAACAATAGTGTGTGCCTCACGGCTGCGCCAAAAAGGTTCATTTCAGCATTAATGCCAGACAGGTGCTGTCTGACGCTGGTTTTCTAATGAATCTATAAGTAGGGACAAGTGACGGCGAGTACAAAACAGTTTCAACATACCTAATACACAATATCTGTTCTATCACCTTCATTTGATAGGTACTACAAATCGAACGAACTCAAACGCATTTACACAAGTCACGGTGTGCAGCCAACTAAGTTGCACTAGTCATGTAAACTTAAGAACGGGCCTAGATATTTTGGGAAGCCCGATATATTTATTATTTATTAGAATGTAATTGAGATGTGAAGGTCGATATCTTATTTATCAGATACAAGAGATCGGGTTCTATTTTCGATCACAGATACAGATAATAAAAATATTTCAGCAATAATAAATGGATTGAAAACGTCAGTTTGCACTCACTCCTACTATTTTATGGAGATTCCATTCTCACTACTATATCGGGAATTATAATTTATTGGCAATATTTTATAATCTTTATCTGTCTGTGCGTAGTGGGCATAGCTAGGTAGCCAGCATGATACAACTATACTAATAAAAAATATTAACGTATTCCTAAATCAATCTGCCTAGCCTTTTCCCAACTATGTTGGCGTTGGCTTCAAGTCTAATCGGATGCAGTATTTTATATTCTCTACAACCCAGTTACTGGGTAACACGATACCCCTTAATAAGACTGGTTAACAGACTTTTGGGCTTCTGACCCGTAACTGTCAAAGATGTAGATCTTTGACGGGACCAACGGTTTAACGTGCTTTCCGAGGCACGGAGGGGTCTTGGTATGTAAACATGGTCACGGACCAACCGCGGCAAGTGTAGCTTAACCTAGTCGATTGTCCTGTGCGGCTGTTATTGCTAAGCCACAGCAAAAAACCATGATTTTTTTAACCAATTTATGTAAATAAATAAAAAATCTCATTTATTCTCGCCAATGTAACAAACTATTTTGTCGACTGTAATTTACAAACTATAAATGTTCGGGTTCCGACATCTTGTTTCGCCAATTAGTTTTGTTTTGATAGGTTATTGTTTGGGTTTAAGCAGTTGGTTGATTATATTTAGCTTGCATATAATACCCGGAATAGATTTATGTTTACATTGCTATATAAAACAAAACAAAAATATTCTAAACTTTGGCATTACTAGTTTTGTTTTAAATTATACCAGTTTTTTTTTAATTAAGAATGATTTATGAAAAAGAAAACGTTTGCTTAATTTTACGAACTCAAAATGATTAATTTTCGAATAGGAATCAATAGCATAAAAAAGTATTTAACTAGGTATTCATAAAAATGAATAAATGATAAAAAAAATATTCATAAATAAGAATAAAAATATTTTTAATACGAATTTCTACTTGAAATAATAGGTTTAAATTGCCCTCAGTTTGCATACAGTATTTCAAAGAAAGTTTTATTCATAAGGATCCTTTGAGGTGCTGCGAGGAGAGGTAAAGACTCAATTTAGAATGTATAAAATCTAATACCAATCTACATTAGATTTTATAAATTCTAAATTGAGTCCTCACTGCTCAGACAACGTCGGTTTTAATTCAATATTTTAATATATACGGTTCAGTTAGCACGCAAAAAGATTACATCAAAACCAAGATGAAAAAAGTAATTGCGTTTTTGCCAAAGATTTATATCGTTAGACTCGTCCAACCGCGTCAAAAGATGGTCCCGTTTCTGTTTCTTGTTTGTCTCGTTCACTTTGGCCCTTTGTACACGGCACGGTATCTTTACGGTACGGCGTATAAACCGCGCCGTAGAAAAAACGAGTCTGTCAACCAGCTTCCATAGTGATTCACACAACACCGGCAACAAGTTTCTATTAGTGATCCATACAACACTGACGACCGTGCCTAAACACTGCGTATAAAACGCGCCATAGAAAAAAGGAGCCTGTCAAAAAAATAAAAAATAGTCCAATAAATTATTCTTATTCTTATCTTAAGAGCGTTCATCCAAAAAGATGGCAACGTTGCAAATAGCTATCAAATATTTAGTTGTTTTGATTAATTTAACAATATTACTGTATGGAAATAAGAAATGTGGCTAACTAGCGAACTAGAATATTAATAATGAATCGTAATTATAACACTGAATTTGATTTTGTATCCGTTTTACGTATAAAAAAGGCCTTCGGCGGGATCTCATGGTGTCATGGAGAGTGCGATTGTCGCAACCCAGTCCTAGGCCTAAAATTTCACGATGAGTATTTTACAGAATTGATCGGCAGGTGTTTACCTCACGCCCCTAACCGCCGCAGAACACGCCCTGGGCGTCGGGAATCGCAGCCCGATTCCCGGCCACCGTAGGCGCGGGTTTGCGGACGGTGAGCAATGGGTAGCTAGCCGTCCGATAAGGACCAGGCCCGTGTCAATGGCGCGTTGTATTCCAAGCTCGCCTCAAAGTTATGTCAGCACAACTGACGGGGTCCGCTAGGACCGATGCCTACCGGGGTCGCGGGAAAGTCCGAAAGGTATACCGTGGCCCCTGGCAACTGAAGGAACACGGGTGGGTTTTAGTCACTAAGAGTTTGACACGCCCTCCCGCTCCGCCCGGAGCGGGAGAAGTTATTTGATAATTTTCACCTAAAAAAAAAAAGTTGTAAAAAAGGCATTTAGAAAGTTTCCAAATACTTTTTTTCTAAAAAGCAATATTCGGTGTTACAATATTAAATATTGCATTTCATAATCTATATTTTAGTTCACTAGTTAGCCACATTTCATATTTCTATACAGTAATATTAACAAATTAATTAAAACAGGTAAATATTTGACAGCTATATGCGACGTTGCCATCTTTTAGAGTAAGCGCTCTTAAACACTTCAGCCTACCCCTTACAGCCTAGGGGCTTATATAGACCCTGTTCTCGATCAATCCATGGGACGTATTAGGCCAACAACAAATTGTTATAACAAGCGTATATTATAATGTTTTGGGTAAACCCATTTTCCCTCATTAGTAGTCAGTTTATCCTAACAACATCTCTATTTGTAAAAGATTCTAAATCTCTCTGTAGCTAAGGTAAGGTATCGAGTTCACAAATACATGTTGGATTAAAGGTTGTAAGGGATAGGGTTAGGACAGACATACTAACGAGTTTCAGGTTAAACACGGTACCCGACTTTACCCGGATTACGTAGTTATCTCCTTGTAAAGTCAGGAGGATTATTGACTACCAACTCGGAAACGTGCCTCGGAAGTGGGTTTCTGTTTTTATTAATTTATTTATATTTTATCTATATTATATTCTAATTTGTGAATGTGAGAACGCTGTAGGCTTAGTGGACTGTAGATTTATTGACCATCTTCTATTTTTTTTAGTACCTGGTACTTGTTGAAAGACCTACACTGTCCTCAAATACCTATTAATACTTTAAGGGTATGAGGAACAGGGTGTAAAGTTCACTCATCCACCATAGAAAACGGAGGATCGTCCGACCGGAGACGAGTGTCGTGTCTGGCGGGCAACTGCCCAGAGGTTGATGTCGGTATATATTTCCATCGCGCGGTAAACGCGACGTCAGGATGTTGTGTGACGTCAGGTGTTTGATGCGTAGTTCGCATGTGGCGATGCAGATGGCGCCACATCAAACCTGAAATCGTGAAAAAAAAATCTGCTGTTCCATACATTATAACGAGCTATGTGAACATAAATGTATAGAACAGCTGATTTTTTTTTCGCAATTTCAGGGTTTGCCCCATAGTGAAAGTTGTTCATAATGATTACTACAATGACCCCCCTAAGAGGATGCAAACGAATTAAATTTCACATTGTATATATTATTTATACACCGTGACATTTTAGTCGTCTAACAAAAGCAGCCCACTTCATGTATACAATGACTACTAAACATTCATTAAAAAAAAATGTATACACCGTGACATTTTAGTCGTCTTACAAAGGGCCACTCAATATACCCGACATAAAATACCTGTAAGAGCAATTTTTTTTTCTTTTACTTATATTTTTGTTTTGCTTTTGTAAGACGGCTAAAATATCACGCTGTGAATATAATTACAAACTTTATATATATTTTTTTTTGTGTTATTTTTATTTATATTTATTATATATACAGTGTGTCCGGACATTTTTTTTTTTTTTTTTTTGAGTGTGGGAAATTATCAAATAACTTCTCCCGCTCTAGGCGGAGCGGGAGGGCGTGTCAGACTTTTACTGACTAAAACCCACCCGTGTTCCTTCCGTTGCCTGTGTGCCAAGGTCGCGATATCCCTTTCAGACAAACCCGCAACCCCGGCAGTGTTCATACGCAATGTTCAAACAACAGTAACTCTTAAAGTATTAAACATACAGTTGTGAATTTTATGTTGTATTGTAGCTTAACTCAAAATCTGTCGATCTAGTAAAAAAAATAAAAAAGTTTTCCGGGGTTTTTTTGTAGTAAATAACAAGTTTTGGTTGAATTGCATAATTTTTCGTTTTTTTTTTCGACTTTCACATTTTTTTTCATAAGTTATGGAATTGTGAACACATTGTTTTGTAATACAGACGGTAGACAATACTATTGCCTTTCGAATAAGCCTATTTTTATCTCAGTATGACTAAAACTTTGAGATATATGTTTTTTTTTGTAATCGCATAGAGCATATTTCAACAAAAAAAACAAAATGGCTGCCACATAGCGGGGAAGTGTATTGGACCAAAGTATAGTAAGAGTGTAATTGTACTTTAAAATAGTTTATATTTAAGTATTTAGAATATCGCTAGTCCATGTCCGGACACACTGTATATTATATATTTTAACTTACACGCAGTTCTTAACCAAACAAAAATAAATTTAAAAAAATGCGAAAGTGAGTCTGTTTGTTTGTTACGTTTTCACGCCAAAACAGCTGAACGGATTTGAATGAAATTTAGCACATTGGTAGACCATAACCTGGGTTAGGACATAGGATACTTTTTATCCCGATATTCCCACGGGACCGAGACTTATGCGGGTGAAACCGCGGGGCGCAGTTAGTTAGGTAATATTGTTAACTAAAGTTTTCGAGTAAGGTCGTAAAGCACTTAAAAGCCCTTCAATTAGTCCATACTTACTACAATGTCAGTTTAGTCTCTCTCAACGTATTTAGAATTAACTTCAACTCTGAAAGGCCTTCCACTGAAAGGCTTTTCGCAAATGCACTGCGGTGATTTTGATAGAACAATATCTTAAATATTACGAGCGTTAATAATATTTCATAGGACAGCTTTTCATTTATTTCAATAACACTTTGTAGAGATTCATATTTACAAAGTGTTATTGAAATAACTGAAAACCCCTTAAGGTTGTTGCACTAGTCGACGGCTCGAACTCATCGGTGGGGTTAGCTAATATGCATGCTATTTAGTAGATTTATTTAGTTTTATTTATTAAGTATTTATTTATTTATGTATGTAGTGTAATAAACTATGATTTATCACGAAACCGATCGCGTAAAATTTCATGAACAGACCTTTGGGCGTATGGATATTATGAAAAAAACTACTAGATTTATTTATTCAAATAAAGTTGTTTGAATCCTTGAGTAAATTATCTGTCCTTGTCATTTTCATACTCAGGGATTTATTTATTTACGCTCAAAGATGCATTAAAATTAGTGTTGAAATGTGGTAGTTTGGACGCTCATAACTTTCAAACAATTTTTTATTTTAATTCTGTTTCCGTACAGGGTTAGAGCAGTGGTAGCCCAGTGATAACGGCCCCGACTTACGAGTTGTGTAGGTCGTGGGTTCGGACCCAAGCAGGCGCTTTACTTTGTGTAAATATTTTCATCACCACTGCTCTCAAAACGGTGAAGGAAAACATCGTGAGGAAACCGGCATGTCCTAGAACTAGAAATTCGAAGATATGTGACATCTACCAACCCGCACTGGGCTCGCGTGGTAGATTACAGCCCACTCCCTCTTGAAGAGAGGCGGCCTGTGTCCCAGCAGTGGGAACATTATAGGCTGATGATGATGATGATGAGACAAGTAGATATGATTTTTAATGTACACTATCAAACTTTGGAGTAAACTCAATACGACTTTAGTATGGAAGAATAACGGACTAGTAGTGCCATCCACGAAGACGTGCCCCACTCCACGATTACTGTGCTGTAAGCTATATTACGGAGCGGAGCGGAGCGGGTCGCATCCTCGTAGATGGCACTAAGTATAAGTTTTATTATGGGAACAGCACCGAAATTGCGAATAAAAATCTGCTGTTTCCCGCAAGTCGTAAATAGGAATGTTCGGTAAAACTTTGTCGTCTTCTACATGAGTTCGAAATGGATAGAGTTGTGTGACGTCACATTTTGCTACTCGGATTTCGCATGTTGGGAGTTTGGTTATCATCGAACATGTCATGTGACAATTTGACGTAACGCTAGGCCGCGTCCTTATCCAATGCGATCGTCGCGCGAATACGCGTTCGTCGCGCTCATTATGTCACTTTTTGTTGGTGATCCTGAACGCGTTTTAGCGCCGACAGAGGGCGCTTTCCGTTTTTTTTTTTTTATGGATGCTACGATGGTGTATTCGCGCGACGAATTCCGGCTATGCGATCATGAATGTAAGGAGCAGAATCCTATCCCTTAAAAAAATAAAACAAATACCTATTCAACGGTTTATTTTATTTAAGTTCTATTTTTTTATGTATTTTTTTGAAAATTCCAGCTCAGCTGCGTTCCAGGCGGAAAGCAGCCAAGATGTTAGTGGCAGTGGTCATCATGTTCGCAGTATGCTACTTCCCAGTTCACCTGCTTTCAGTACTCAGGTAAGAAGTAAAGAAAGAATTATTCAATTGCACGTCTGTAGAGCTACGAAAACTGCCCTTCCATTGCACAAAGCTTGGAGACGACTCAGCACGCTCGAGCGCGCTCGGCTAACGGGCTCCCCAACCGTGTACTGGGGGCTTGACAATGCCCTGTTAAAGCTAGGTACAGCTTTGGTTTTCTAGAAAAGCGGTGCCGTCACATTAAACCAGCCATCATGAAAATCTGTAATTTTCACGAGTATTTGACATTACAGTGTCAAAAAACCGGCCAAGTGCATGTCGGACTACGCACAATGAAGTGTTTCGTAGTTGGAATGAATTTATCCCAAGAACAAACTTAACATTGTAGTTGAAAAACATGTTGTTCCATACATTCCAACTGTAAATATAAGTTTGTACGCACAATTTTGAGAGATTGACCATGTTATTTTAAGACCATAGACTTCTTATAAGTTTTTCTGTAATCTATGAGTAAAGGACCATTCCCTGTATTTTTTTCAAATTTTTGGCTAATTTTTGTTGGTGAAATTCGCAAGATAAAAACTATTACCTTTCGTTACGGATGTTACCTCTACTTACCCTGCATTTACACCAAGCTATAAAACATGTGCATTCTAAATGTTGTGTCTAATGTTTTCGTTTATCGTTTTTCACCTTAAACAAGTTTTAAAAACTAATTGTATCCATAACTTGTCAAAAATGAAAATTGTCAAATTACGTCTTAAGTTTTGTGCAGACTAGCGCGACGCGACACCGGTTATTGTTATACCGTCAAGTTTTCTTAGAAATTGTATTCTTCGAGTCGCGTCGCGCCGTCACCGCCTAAAAACAACGTAAATGCAAATATACGATATTTTTGACAAGTGTTTTACAAGATTTGTTGAAAACAAGTATCACAACTTGTACATGGATTTTCAATACCTGGGACACTCATCATCATCATCAGTGGTGGCCCAAAGGTAACGGCCCCGACTTACAAGTTGTAGGTCGTAGGTTCGAACCCAGGCAGGCGCTTTACTTTGTGCAAATAATTTCATCACCACTCCTCTCAAGACGGTGAAGGAAAACATCGTTAGGAAACCAGCATGCCTTAGAACCAAAAATTCGAAGACATGTGACATCTACCAGCCCACACTGGGCCCGCGTGGTAGATCACAGCCCTCTCCCTCTCAAAGAGAGGAGGCCTGTGTCCCAACAACATTATAAACTGATTTTGGTAATCGCTTCGTTAATTTCGAAACAATAAGTTATCAGAAATATTTGCATTGCATTTTGCCAATTATTTTTAAGTCCCATGTAATAAGGGGCGAACCCATTGCCATCAACCGGGCACAAATCCAGACTCCGGGTTGCTACTAAGAAATCCCTGACTTAAAAAACCAATAACATTTTGCTTGCCCTGGGAACCGAACCCAGGACCTCATGTTCAGCAGTAGCGCTTAGGACCACTTGACCAACGAGGCTGTAACGAGAACTTGAGTGTTAGTCTCTCATTTTGAACGAATGCAAATGGTGTCAAAGTGTAAATTCGCTAGGTAGGTACACGATTCACTTGAAAAACCAAACAATGAGTTCGCTTTCGAATTTTCTGCTCTCACTTGATTAAAGTTTCCAATATAATTTTAGAGAATAGCTCTAAGTACTACTAGATGATTCCACCGAAAGTTTACTGCCTATGAAATGTCTATGACATTAAGCCCTCTTGTAAGTTTGTGTGCTTGAAGATAAATCACCAGCATTCTCGTGCCTTCATCTCAATATACTTGTGATCGGTGCTACATGTTTTTTCTTCGATACTTCTCTATTAGTCGTCAACTCGGTAGTCACCCCCTTTCTAGCCATATCATCTGTCACACAGTCCATCCATCGTTTCTTTGGTCTTCCCCTACTCTTATAGTCTTTGGTCTTCCCTTACATTCATACACAAATTCAAATTCTAATAAAAACTAGGCTGGAATCAGCACTTTTCGAACGTCAAAATTAAATAAGACAGTCCCCCAAAAACGCCCACCCGTCACCACCTCCCAGTGCTTTAGCTGGGAAGAAGAAGTGGCGCAACAAACTCCGCAGCAGCACAGCTGTCTATTTAGTTAGAAAAACTTGATTCTATTCAATAGTACTTTTGTAAAATAATTTCCATAACGCAACACAAAACATTAAATTATATTATTTGCTTTAAGTTAGCTAGCACACGCCAATATACCAACAAAAATATCGAAGTCTCAAGCGAAAATAAAAAGTAAACAGAACTTAATACCCGAATGAAAGCCTCCAGGCATAATAAATAATAATAAATACTTTATTTCAGACCATGGTGTCCATTTTGTTAGTAACAATGTTCTTATAGACTAGTGTTAGTAACATTTAAAACAACAAAACATAAAATTAAGTGAACTCAACAATCACTACCGCGCCATTCCATGACAAATGACGCAGCAATGACTGAAGTAACCACAGTCCAGCTGACTAGCGATCATGCTAAGGATGCTGTTGGCGCTGCCACGTACTCGTATAAAGGCTGTGCCTGTTTACTAGCTGTTAAAGCTGTAACTCGAAGTCCCAAATGATAAACTGGGACCATCGAAGTAAAGTAACTCAAAACTTCCCCTCACGACATTACCTCTTGCTTAAAGACAAATATATTGGTCTAGGGGTCACCCACTACGCTTCGGAGAAATATCACACAATTTGCTGTCATCTTAGTAAACAAGGATACAAGAGATTCTGTATGAGAATAAATTATCCGTCGACCATGTTTGTTTTATAACATTATGTTGACTGTGAGATTACATTTTTCGCGTCTACGGTTTTGTCAATATGTACCTTGTAATTTGATGTCAAACAATTTCCGCCGAGTGTCATAGAATATATTTTAAAAACAAAAAAATCACGCTGATGAAATCGCGGGTGAAGCTAGTTATTTATAAATAGGTATAAAATATTAAAGTTTTTTCCCTATTCTATATTCTATTATAAGAACTTTACCCTATTTACTGTTAAAGTAACCAGATGCGACTGATGGATCGACTGTCATGAGGCACATAGGACCCAACAACCCAATTACTGGGCAGTGGTGCCGACTAAACGATCACAAAAATTCCTTACTTTTGGCTATAAGAATCTTAAAGCTATTCTGCAAAAAATAATCTCTAAATTTAAAAAAATAATTTGTCCTAACTAAAATCGAATTTGACCATCGCGACTCAACGTGGTACTTGTTTGCCGTGAATTTTTTTTAGAGCCGGAGATGCGTAAGGGATTGGGGCCAGCCTCGACGTGTTTTATATGGAATTTTTCACTTTTTGTATAGAAAATAAGAAAAATTATTACCTACATGTTGAGTTTTATTTATTTATGGCCTTTATAATGGGGGTCGAAATGTTCATTATTTTTGTATTTTCGAGATATAAGCAAAAGAAAAGAAAAAAAGATACAGTACTGTTTTTGCACCTGAAGTTGAAGTGTTGGTGTGAATTTTACTTCATGACAACAAATTTTACTCCACACATTTTTAATCGCGATTAAAAATAGTCAGATTTAGTTAGAAAATCAAAATTTTTGATGTAAAACGTTAAATTCAGAATAGCAAAATTGCCATTTTCACTAAATTAATAACCCAGTGCCATCTTAGTGCTGCCAAACTAAAATATAGCTAATTTGTGTCACTTTAATCTATTTCCGAACAGGAAATCGTCGTTTGACAGAAATAAACTAAATTTTTAGTGATTTTTAATCTAGTTTAGAGGCATTTGTGACAAGAGAATCGGCACCATTACCAGAGTTTAGGTCAGTTGTCAGTTGAATTGCACTTAGACGCCCTCTCTGATTGCCTCGTTTGTATTATGAAATGAAATGAAACGAAACGAAATAAAATTGTTTATTCTGTAAATAGGATATCGGAATCACTTTTAAACGTCTAATTAAAAAATATTAAAAATAAGCTAGATGAGGTCGGTGTTTCCTATCTAACTACTCTGAGAAGAAAGGCCGAAACAAACTCAAAGGTATTCTATGGATTATAAATATCTGAAATAAATGAATTAATAATAATTAAAAATCAAAAACATAAAAAAAAAATCTTTTTGCAATAGTTAATTATAAGTATTACAAAAGAGTTTGAAGATTTCATTAAGCCACTAATAGAGCCTTGTTTTGCCTCCAGCGATATGACTGGCTTATGTTGTTGCTTTAAAAAATATAAAAAATAAAAATAATTGTATGTAGTTGTAGGTTCTTGTAGGTTTTACCCCAAGGGGTATCGTGTTACCCATTAACATTCGCAAAGTCCTAATGGCGTCCCTAGACACGCGCAACGTGCATAACTAGTACTTTAACATACATATATCACAATATAATGAAATCACAATATATTATATTAATACATTAGGGTTACGGGGCGAAGAACTAGGTTTTGTAAATTATACGTTGGTGCGCTTTACAGCTGACGGATGACAGACATGTCGTCAATAAAAGGTGCGCGTCGTCTCTTTTTTATGGCTTTTAGCACATTCTAGAAGCTGCACCCTTATTGGACGAGCGGATTATAGCGGGAGCGGTTTGAAATAAGATAGCGTTATACTTAGGACTTTGGGACCGAATTCGGTCGTAAAGCGATCGCTATCTATGTCGAGATTGCATTTCTGATATGTAGTCGCTCCATGTAAAATACTGGTATTCAGGTGCATTCGGTTAGACTGGAAGCCGACTCCAACATAGTTAGGAAAATGCTAGGCACAATAATTGAGCTGTTGTGTAACGAATAATAATATTTTCATTGCTATTAAAACTTTTTTTTACTACGAATTTATTCCTCGTTGGCAAATTTTTCGCAAAATCCCATACTTACTTAACAAAGGACTTTAAATATAAATTGGTCCTTTATTTTGGAAAGACTTTCTTCGGTCTCAGAAGATTATTCAGAGATTAGCATAGTCTGCCTTTACTGACAAAGGTAACATAAAATTCATTGGCATTCGAAGTTAAGTAAACTTGTTTTTAGAATTCTCGAAAGTAAGCCAGTACTCCGATGACAATACAAACAAGTAATGAGGCTTAAAACTTTTAACGATGTCGACAAAGCCTCTTTGGTAGAGCTTGACCGAATTATTATTTTTTCTGTCGAAAACAGAAAAAGACATTAGTTATTTGTTCTGCAAGACTAGTTTAACTATAGAATCCTGAGTATAGCGAGGGTTTCAAAGGTACGAGACTCAGAACAACTTTTCACCTCACTACAGCGAGGAAAATGTTAGGTGCAAGAAAAACAGCTTAAATAATATATTAAACTTGCTTCTGCCCGCGACTTCGTTCACGTCGAAGTCGTAATACACCACAATATACTACAATAACAGCCACATTTTTATAAAACTTCCCTGTATACTACGTACGTTTGTAGTTTTGTAATTAACAGCCAAAATATACAGAGAGTCAGGACTGGCGAGGCGGGAGCAAGCGACGTACAGTTGTCCGTGTGAGAAGCAGTTTGTCCTGAGGTCGACACCCGCAGCCTTCAGTGTAATCATCGCGAAGCAATACCCACAGGAAACTGCACAAACTGGAAGGGGTAACCTTTTCAACGAAGCATTCGCCTCGTCAGCCCTAGTTCCACGCATCACCTCATTAATTTGATTCTTGTTAATAATGTTAAAATAATACCAAAAGATTAAATTAAGTATTTCATGCATATATTTGTTTTTGTGATATTGAACTACCTTACAATAGGCTTTTTAAAGTAAATAGCAAAAATAATATTGTTTTTTCATTAGGTCTATTGTATGACGTGTAAAAAAATATTTTATTCTTCTAGTCTTTAGCTCTAAAATGATCAGTACAGAAGCTTGAATGTTTTGTGATTGTAAAGGGCTTGTGACGTGTCGTAGCAATTTCCCATTGCTTACGAAGTTTTCCTTTTTTATTGAATTAAAACGTTCTACGAACTTTTATATTCATATTAGTAATACAATATGTAAAAAAAAAGAATCACAAAATATACCAGACATGCTATTCTGTAACCACCTCACCGTGAAAACTTAGGTGAAGTGAGCAGTCATTCCACAGGGATTGACAATATTGACAGCTCACTTCACCCATGTTTTCACGGTGAGGTGGTTACAGAATAGCACTGCAGTAGTTGGGAATGGAACTTAGAAAAACAGGTTTGCAAAGCAATAGCTCAACCGCTTACTTTTTTGCTGTTGTTGAAAGTTAGCTAAATTGTTTAGAGCCTTCGCGTTCGCGTTACCGCGACACGACGGATGGAAACAAGTGACGCGCGCGCTTGTCACTTGACACCAGTTGCATTACTCGAGGCCTTGAACGAGGCCTTGAGGGTTATTTAAAGCATATTTTTAAGTTGCATTTAGCCCAGTCAAAATTGACGAAATAACTTCTAAGGCTTTTTTTTTGAAGGTGGGAAATTATCAATTAACTTCACCCGCTCTGGGCGGAGCGGGAGGGCGTGTCAGACTTTTACTGAAAACCTACCCGTGTTCCTTCCGTTGCCTGTGTGCCGGGGTCGCGATATCCCTTTCGGACAAACTCGCAACCCCGGCAGGCATTGGCTCTTCCGGACCCCGTCAGTTGGTGCTGACAGCTCTTTGAGGCGCGCGTGGAACAAAACAAACTTAGAGTAGTTTATACCCAAGTTTGCAACCCTAAAAAACCTTGAGCTACTCCCATTGTGCACAAAAAATTGCGAAATTCTTGCACTAGTTTCAGATTATCTGAAAAACATATATTTATTAACTGGACTAATTCTGTTGTTTCATCAAAAATTATATCAGAGCCTTCTTCACTTCGTGGTTACATTTAACTATAGCCGTCTCTTTTCTTCTTACAGATATACGCTGGATATGGAACAGAGCGATGTGATCACCTGCCTCGCTCTAATCTCTCACGTTATGTGCTACGCCAATTCCGCAATCAACCCTCTAATTTACAACTTCATGAGTGGTAAGTACTTCTCATATTTCGAGCTTAATAAAAAAAAAACATGTTATTATGTTTTTTTTTTTTATTATACAGCCTGTAGCAGAAATGTGTGGTCCTATTTAAGAGCGTGCATACTGAAAGTGGGCAATGTCAAATATTTCGCTATTTTGATTAATTTGAAAATATTACTGTATGGAAATGGGAAATGTGGCTAACTAGCGAACTAGAATATTGATTATGAAATGCAATAATTAATATCGTAACACCGAGTATTTAGTTTTAGATGTAAAAAAATTATTTGAAAACTTTGCAAATGCCTTTTTTACACCTAAAACGTGTACAGCATCAAATTCCATACAGCAATATTGCCAAATTAATCAAAACAAGAAAATTTTTGACAGCTATTTGTGACGTTGCCAATTTTTACGCTCTTAAACGTGTGGTACAGACCAACAAACTGAACAAATTGCTCTATGGGGAAAATTTCCTAAATGCGGAAAAATTATCAGCTGTCCCATACATTTGGGTCGAGTAGGTATCGAAGGTTTTTATGGAACAGCTGATTATTTTTCAGCCTCGGAATGCATGTAAAGATGTTGGTCCTCCGCCTGATCTCTCCCCGGTCGTGTCGAATTGCTGTCCCAACGGACTATGAGAGTGATCACACTGTCTTGTGCACTATGATTACTCCTGCGTCTTTTGCTAGTTGTCCGTTGAGTTGAGACCGGCTGCCGCGATCGAAATTCGGTCGGGACGATATTACACTGACGAGCATAAATACTAAACCATTATGCGAGATTGAAAAGCAATTTTCTCCTAAAATAATGATATTTTTTTTATTTTGTTACGAACGTAGTATTTACGAAACCATACCTACTATTATGAAATACTCAATACATTATTTGCATGCCACAATGTGTACCTACTTAGAAAAGAAAGAAAGAAAAAGAGAAAGAAAAAAAAAAAAAATTGTAATAATATTTTTTTTTATAATAATTTTTTCTTCGGAAGAAATAAGTTTTTTCTCATAGTTGCAATCGTAATGTCACGAGAAAATTGGTTTTGAATTTTGCGTAAGTGAAAGAAAGAAAATACGTTTATTTGCGGTACACATGACGCAAAGAAAGAACAAAACACAAAACTACATTATTTGGGGGAAAATAAGCGTCACATCCACGCAAAACGGCCATCGCTCAGCTTAATGCTGCGACCCTATGCGAGACAGAGCCCCAACGCTGGTTTTCAGCGACAGCCGGCGTTGATGACGTCAACCGGTGCAGCATATAGTGAAATAACAAAATAAGACAAAAATAAAATGAATAAATACAATACTTAGTCCTAAATGTTTATGGTTTTTTTCCTAAGTGCTCATGAGTGTACCTACACAATAATATTTACAGAATAACAATTGCCCATACGCAATCGTTTCTTACTACAAAACATACCGAACGGATTTTCATACCGTTTTCACCAATGGACGGAATGATTCATGAGGAAGTTATGAGTGTGTTAAAATATATGAGGATTAACACACTCATAACTCACTTTAAGTATTAATTTAAATATATAACTATATTAGGCGCAGTTATAGCAACACAAAACATTCAAGCTGATAATTAAATAATCAATAAAAATATATAATTTAATACAAAAATAATTAAATAGATTGACCTAAACTTATTATTATCAGAGAATAAATAAATGAGTAATCAAATAAATAAATATAATAACTAATACTATTGCAAAAATTTTAAAATAAATAGACGGATAGGATTTAATTTAAACATTTAGTAATAAGCTTCCTCTCTCCTACTTATTTAAAATTTTGCTGTGCCCGACAGGGTCCATAATTGTTTCATTTTATTTATTCCTACCACCTGTATGTATACATTATGGATTGCAATAAAGATAATGATAAAGTTTAGGTGTATAAATCATTAAGATTTTGTGTAAATTGGCTGAAATATGACGATGTAAAATATTCCAAGTAGGATGAACATCAGTTCCTCAGAACCATATGAGTAGCATTCATAGAAAGCTTACTAGTTTTAACTGCCATGGCTTATTTTATTTTTATTTTTGAATTGTTTGTTGTTTTTATCTTTTTATTATGCACGTTTTTTTTATTACACGTCTTTCTACATTTTTTTCACATGAATGATGTAGGTAATCAATATTTTTGATTAAAAAAAGTTTCCGTGGAGTTTCTTGCCCGTTCTTCTCCATAGGTACCTACTACGCTTTGAAATGGGCAACTAGCTTCATGTTTCTGACTAACCGAATTCTTGACAATTCAAAAGTGCCTGTAAATGATTAAATTGAAATAACTAAATGCTTTTGGTTTAAGTTGAATTTGAGTTTAGTTGTCATCTAAGTAGTCACCCGCTTTCAGATCAAAGACCAAAACCAAAAATATTCAGGGCATTTTCAGAGTATCAAAGGACCCAAAATGATCTAATCTGCGTTCACAATTTATTTGCCAAACATGTAAACAAACACGGGTTTTAGGAAAAACAACTGTAATGCTTACTCATAAGGTTCAGTAAGCGCTACAACTTCATATTTTTTATGACTGTTTCAACAGTACTAGTCAGTCTAAAATAAACTTTATTCACAATTGCATAAAGTTGAGTGGAAATAACAAGAATTTAAATACACCTTAGTTGTAACGTTCTTTCAATTTTCAGGAAAATTCCGGCGCGAATTTCGCCGAGCGTTCTGCTGTTCTACAGCGTCAGACTTAGAAAACTTCACCACCTTAAGCCGCATCACCACATCAAAGAAACGACCCTGTGACCTCATGACCTTCGAAACTAAGGCCCAAGGTCGAAACGTATGCAGTACAACTTTTATACACAATAGCTATAAGGATAGGTACATTCGAACATAAGGTGGGACTGAAGGTAGGAAGTAGACATTCGGGAATATTTAATTGCATATCAAAAAAAATAAACGAACACCTAATCGAGTCCATTGTTCAAATTGACTTCACATCTAATTTTATTATGAATAGAGTCGTAAATGAAATGCTAATATGCTTACATAAATAAGCAATATGCATTTGCAAAAATGCGTATTTCGTATTTTCGTTAACACTTCTTATCGAACTTTTTTGTTGAAAAATGGTATGCAACTTATTTGTATTCCTTTGTTTAACTACTATTATTATATTCATAATGGTAGATTAATAATACCAGGAGCATATCAAAGTACAAAAGGATTTCGACCAATCACGAATTTTATCACAAAATATTGGCATAAATGGTGTTATCATTTTTGAGGCCCGAAGAATTTGTATGTATATTCGAAATTAGAATACAATATAGGACTAACTATATTTTGCAGTTTTTTGTGGCACGAAAATTATAATATTTTATACTCTAAAAATATTAACTATTGGAAATTAAAAATATGCTTTGCGATAAATATAAATATTAATTTTATGTAGTATGAAGTGAAATGTTTTTAGATACTCATTCATTATTTATGATGACAAATTAGGATTTTTCTAGTATTTGATGTGCAATTAAATACCCGTTGAAAATCGGTGATAATTTAGTATTGGAAGAAGGAATGATATGTAGGTTTGTAGGAGAGTTAGAAACGATTAATTTAAAAAAAATATTTATAAAATCTTGGTCACAATGACGAATTTTTAAAAGATAAGTTTTCTAAATGTAGCATTGGATTTAGTCAGTATGGGTCCGTTGCAGGACTTAAGACGCTCTGATTGGTCATAATTCGCCCCAAACATCTATCTTGTTTGTGAAAAGTTATCGTCTAAAAAATAAGAAAGTGTTCTTTTTAATATTTTGGATCAATTTTTTTGGCCTAAAACGTCTCGAAAATCTACAGATTGTCTCCGGATTGGCAGTATCTATATATCAGTACTAGATAAGTCCAAAAAAAACGAATGTATATAAAAACGATGTGAATGGTAAGAAATTTGTTTGGAGACCGTGATTTGCTCTAGTACATTGCTGCCGCGGCCTGAAACAGGGGCATTGATGGACGATCGTAAAAATGTGAGCCAAGGCGCACATAAGTGAATCAAATCGTCAAAACAATGCTCGAATTTACAAGCATGTTTGAGACAGATAATATTTTCTCGAATATCAAAAGTACTTTAAGAAGCGAAGAAAAGAATAATGTTGTACTTTAAAAATTAAACAATGTATCATTGTATGTGTTTCTTTGAAGACATGTTAGATTTGTTGTGAATCCTATTCGAATAAAGGCCCGTGCAGACCAGCGCGACTTGTCGCGCGACGCGACACCGATAATTGTTCTTTCTTAGAAATTGTTTTGTTAGATTCGCGTCGCACTTTCGCGTCGCGCCGGTCTGCACAACGCTTAATTTAATCTAATTTAAGCTTTAAACCACAAAAGACTTTGTGGAGCTAGTATTTAAATGGATATAAGGAAATGTGCAGTAAGTTTAAAAGTAAATACTTGATGCAGGCGTTTATACAGGGTGGTGATTTAGTCACCTGCATCCCTCAAAGGGGTGATTCTACCCGTCATACTAAACAACTTTCGCTATGAAGCTCATAACTGACTCAGAGAAAAAAGAATAAATTCCTATACAAAAGTAAACAGAATAATTCGTTCCATATAAGATTTTTTTTTTTACGTTTCCGATATCGGGGTTTCATAGCGAAACTTGTTCTCGCTCATCATAAAATAAATAAAGATCACGATAATATTCTCCGTAAAGTTAAACTTTAACAAATGTCAATATTTTGCTTCAAAATTGTTGTCACGGTTTCAGGCTAAATTAAGTGTTATTTCACTTTTTTAAGACTTGAGCATTTTTTCCAAAAAAAAAGCGAAATGAAATAAAATTATTTATTGGGCCTTTTTTTCTATTGTATTTTTATTTTTTCTTAATCACCAACAAATAAATTATGGAAAATTGGTGATTTTTTTGTATAGTATTTTATTTATAAAATAGTAATAAGTCACTACCTAGTCATAAAAATATTAGTAAAAAATCTCTAGTTTTATACAATACGAAGATAAATTAAATTGTACAGATGTGTATTATAATAAATTGTTATTGCTTTTGTGAATTACTTTATAATGTACTGCAATTTTATTTACGTAATAAATATTGCATTTTAATAATAATTATATTTTATTTTCCTTGCTTATTTAATAATGCCGTGTTTTTATCGACCAATGTACAAAACAGAGGCCTTACTATGACGTGTTAAAACCATCACCTTTCCGTTGTGAAATAAGGATAGTGCTATTCGTCCTGTATAGCTTCATCTCTCTCTCACAAGTCACAGTACAGCCCCAGAGCAGTAACGGTAATGGCCCCGACTTACGAGTTGTAGGTCGTGGATTAGAACCTAAGCAGGACTGCTTTACTTTGTGTAAATAATTTCATCACCATTGCTCTCAAAACGGTGCAGGAAAACATCGTGAGGAAACTGGCATGTCCTAGAACTAAAAATTCGAAGATATGTGACATCTACCAACCCGCACTGGGCTCGCGTGGTAGATTACAGCCCACTCCCTCTCGAAGAGAGGAGGCCTGTGTCCCAGCAGTGGGAGCATTATAGGCTAATAATGCTAATGTACAAAACTGGGTGCAAGTAAAGTCACGAGAAATACCTTACATTTACGCAAAATTAAAATCATTTTTCTCGAGAAATAACAATTGCGATGTCGAGAAAATACCTACGTCATAATGTCATGGCTATGTCATAGTATGGTTTCAAAAACACCATAAAATATCTATCAATACTGTAGGAGAAAACCGCTTTTAAATCTTGTGTAAATGAAGATATTTATACTCGTGATTATACCTGCCATGCTGTTCTGTAAACATCTCACCGTGAAAACTTGGGTGAAGTGAGCTGTCAATAGTGTCAATCCCTGTGGAATGACAGCTCACTCCACGCTCACTTCACCTAAGTTTTCACGGCGAGATGGTTACAGAATAGCACTACTGAACTCCTTTTACACGTGCACTCTATTTCCGTCACTCCGCGTGGCGTGGATTGCAGCCGAACAGAGCTCAAAAATCGAACAACCTCACGAACACTCCACTCTAAATGGGCGCGCCACTGTACTCCATTTCTCGTCGGTCACTTATTCCGAGGGCTGCCTACTGCCAACAGAGGCCCTAGTGTGAGTTTACCATCTCGACTTTACGCATCGACCCTTGGCCCTTCTCGAGTGAAGGCCAGTAAAGGGTAAATAGGATGCGCGAAGTCGAGATGGTTAAAAAAACTCACACTAGGCCTCTGTTTGCAAAATGGATTGTTGTATCAGCCACAGACGAGCGCGCGTGCCGTAGAGTGGCCGCACTCCGCGTACACATCTCACACACACGATGAGTTGGATTGTGGAGTGTGGTACGTCGGATTTTGGATTAAAAAATGTTTTGAAATCCAATATTTTTTACCAACCCACCCAATCCTCGTGAGATTTCGCACACATGGAAGATTTTAGAGGTTTTTGGAGTTGCCGTGGAATGTTATGGGGTTGAGTGCCCGCGAATGGCCAGCTTATTTTTTTTTTTTTCCAAAATTAATCTACAAAGTAATTATGCGCAGCATATTATACAGCGTAGGAATTACAAGTGCATAGAAATTTGATCAATGACCCCCATGCTAGGTGGAACCTGTGTGACAGGGGTCATCCATTATATTTAATATATGATTACAGGTAAGTAAGTAGTACTTATTTTTAAGGGTACTATTATGTGTTTTATTCTTGTGAGAAAAAGATGTGGTGAGTGCGTGTGTGAGTGTGTATGTGAGGATGTGTGAGTGTAGCGGTATGATTATAGAGTGGTCGTTGCATTGGTCATTTATATTGCGATTTTAACAGTAATGGAACCTCTTTGAGTGACGAGTGTTTTTCCAACGCCAGACATAGTTTAGCCGTAATATAATTTTGAATTCATATACGAAATCTTATTTATTCCACGAAATATCTGACGTTGGAAAAGAATTTCTAAATCTATTAGGCCTTTTGTATACACGCGTTTTTCTTGCCGGAAAAACTACGATTTATACGCCGTGTAAAGCGTAGTTTTTCATTGTATGATCACTATGGAAGCTTGTTGGCAGACACGTTTTTTCTCCGGCGTGGTTTATTCGCCGTACCGTAAAGAAACGTGCCGTGGACAAAAGGCTTTAGACATCGTCTAAATAGAAAAATTCAACCCAACTTTGTGCTTATCCTTTGCCTTGATAATGCAAGTATTCCCAGTTGCCTAGTAACAAGTCAAGTTAAAATAGGTATGCGTAAATGCCTTTATAGAAAGAAGGAATGAAAGAAAAATTGGTTTATTTGTCGCAGAAACACGTGCATACAAAAGACAGAAAACAACAAAATAAATTATGTAATGACGAGCATAAAACAGATATTGGGTTCCCACCTATGAAATTGGCGTTTTTTTTCTCACAAATAGAGAAACTCGTCACTTCAATGATTTAAAATATTCATCAATTGCTTGGTATTATATCGAATGATGACCATCATAGACAACTACCAATAGTAAAAAAACCTTATTACTTATATTTTTCTAAATATAAAAAATACCTTAAAAATGACTCCTCATTTTGTTAGCAGAAATGACCACAATTTGTTTTAACTTAGCCAAAACTTATTTTTGTCGCTTAATCTAACTGGCATATTACGTTATCTTAGTTTTTAAACATTAGTGCATAAAAGTTTTAGATAAATTAAGTTCATGGTTGTTAGATAAATTAAGAAAATGTTACTATGTAAAATGCAACTTCTCTAAAATTCTCCATACAAAACGCTGATTTCATAGGTGGGAACCTAATATAATCGGCAACTGCACGTTATTAATACGACAAGAAGGCTTCCAAACCCCATGATGCTGTGCTATGGGGGACTTCGTCTGCGATCCAGGACGAAAAGCAGCCTATGTCTTTTTTCAGGTCAAGGTCTACCCTGTGCCAAATTTCATCCAAATCCGGTCAGCCGTTTTAGCGTGAAAGCGTAACAAACAAACAAATAAACTGACTTTCACATTTATAATATAAGACAGGATTGGGGTACAAAGTCAAAAAAAAAATGCAAGCGTTAATTCCTTATTTAACTTTAAGTACTTATAAATCAATATGCCTAGCCTTTTCCCAACTATGTTGGGTTCGGCTCCCAGTCTAACTGGATGCAGCTGAATACCAGTATTTTACATGCAGCAACTGCCTATCTGACCTCTACGGCCCAGTTATTGGGTTCGAAAGTTCACGTTATTTGACGTTCAAAAATGCCGTACAAGGGCTTACTATTTGAAATAAATGATTTGACTTTGACTTTGGTAACAAGATACTTAACTTTAAGCAACGGCAACGTTTATAAATTAGGGCGTAAGTCTTTACTTATTATCTGGCGCCATCTAGGAACTAGTTTTCGTATCAATCTGGCTTCTCTCCACAAAATCTCAGAGCCAATCATATCGTTGAAGGACAATGTGCTTCTGCCAGGGAAATTCATAAATAGTTCATGGAAATTTCCACAGATGGCGCTGTGTTCAATTACCCTTAGCAACTTACGATTTTCTCTGTTTATAATTTTTTTATTTCTCTACGCCAATTTGCCAGCTGCTCCACTTTTGGTTACAGAGCGTTTCTTCTAGTACCTAATTACTCAATATTTTAATGAGCATGAAAATTAAAACACGTACTACCGATTTTGAGGCGAGTTTTATTACGTCTTACAATGCGTACAAGGCTCAACTGGTGGGCACAGACCGCTGAGGTTGCAAAAGATATCTAGTTGCTAGAATGGAGCATAATATGTACTTAGCTTATTCTAGAGAACACGGGGAGGTTTATTCATGACTAGCTTCATGCAAAACCTTTGCTATCACGAAATGTCGGGATTTCGATGCAAGGTACCAATTTTACCTTTCCTTTTTAAGGTTCCGTAGTAAACAAGGAACCCTTATAGTTTCGCCATGTCCATCTGTCTGTCTGTCCGTCTGTCTGTCCGCGGCTTAGCTCAGAGACGGTGAATACTACACATAAAGTGGGGAGGTTTTTTTTTTCTCCTCTATCCCATAGTGTGGGGTAACGTTGGAAAGGTCGTTCAAAAATATTGAACGACCTTTCCAACGTGAGTTTGTGAAAACTATTTTTGGATTCGGGGATCCGTTCGCGAAATATTAAGCTTTAAAGTGCAATTTTTTGTTAGAGTTAAGTATGTGTCCCTGTCAGCTAAAAGGTTGGTTTTGGATATGTGAAAAAATTCACGGCAGTAGTATATACTAGAACGAAATTAAAAGGAAAGCTATCACAGCTAAGTAGGCTTTACAAGTTAACGAGTAATAATCGACCAACTTAAATTTATGGTTGCTAAAACATGTTCTCCCTTACAGAATGTATGGGAGAACATGATGGCATTAAGTCCGCCTTACGCGTACGTTTTTGAATGTGAAAAGTTCAAATAAATAAATGATAAATAAATAAACATGTTTTTCAACTACAAAGTTAAGTTTGTTCTTGCGATAAATTCATTCCAACTACGGAACCCTTCATTGTGCGTGGTCCGTCAGGCACTTTGCCGGTTTTTACTCTACCTTTTAAAGCATATTTTATAAAAAATTTACCTTTGCCTGAAAACGATAGTAAAGTGGAGTCAGCGACATTTTTACCTAAGAATGCACTAAAGTTTATACGAAATAGTATTTTAGAGCTGAAAACGTAAAAACAGGTCGTATTTTATATATTTATGGAGTCTTTTACCTTCTCTTTACGGTCTGCTGGTATTTGATAAGATCGTTGTGTATTTTTGCAATATAAAGGTAGGTATGCACTGATAAAGTTGGAGCCCGCGTCGAAGCTGAGCCTGTAGTTTTAAATTCCCCGACTAATAATAATATATGTTTGACCCAGCCTGTCCCAACTTGCTGTCCTCCCCCCAGCGACGCCCTAAGCCGAGGTCCGTACACCACAGGGGGTACCCTTAGCGAGCGCTCGCCTAGTTTATAAGTATATTTTACGCCCTGGCTGGAGGCTTTAAGTTAGTAGCTTAAGGCAGCCACAGGAAAGTGTGGTTAAGCAGCTACGACCTCCTCAGAGGTCAACTGCAAGATACTGAACTGCCCTATATAAAAAAATAAAAAAATATGAAGTTGGAAGCATTGACGAACATTTACGTTAATGTCATAACATATCATCATTACATCACGCCTGTATTAATCCAAGGGATAGGCAGAAGTGCCCCCATATTGAGTACTTACACCCACATTTTGCCTGTTGTGTTTAAATCCGGATTCAGAGTCGGAGTCTGGATTTGTGCCCGGTTGTCAGCAATAATCTCGCCCCCTATTACATGGCTCTTAAACATAACTAGCAAAATGTGGATGTACATACTATAGGTATACCTCTGCCTACCTCTTAGGGGAATACTTGGCGTCATGTTTACCGCAAATAAACGTCTTCTTTTCTTCTATTATACAAAATATCCTAACAATTTTGAAATTAGATATCTAGGGCTTAGCAGAAAATAAACAACTCACTAAAAACAAAATCTACTCAACAACGTAAATAACGCAATGAATGTTGTTGAACTGTCAAAATTAAACATTTTAGTCGTTATCGTTTAGGAAAATATGTTACGTAATTAGATAGCTGCCATGGTATTCTGTAAACATCTCACCGTGAAAACTTGGGTGAAGTGAGCTATCAATAGTGTCAATTCCTGTGGAATGACAGCTCACTCCACGCTCACTTCACCTAAGTTTTCACGGTGAGATGGTTACAGAATAGCACTGCTGGTTCTTACTGTCAGCTGTGAATCTAACGTACATAAAATAACTAATAAAGAAATAGACCAGAATTTGCAACATAGGTCTCTCGTTGCGAGATAAAGAAGTGTCAAAGTGCCTTTCTCAAGTTCACTCGTCACTTATGGTTATGCTAGACATTAGAATGATCACCGTAGGCACGGGCTTGCGGACGGTGAGCAATGGTTAGCTCACCGTCCGATAGGGACCAGGCCCGGGTCCACGGCGCGTTGTGTTCCACGCGCGCCTCAAAGAGATGTCAGCACCAACTGACGGGGTCCGGAAGGGCCAATGCCTGCCGGGGTTGCGAGGTTGTCCGAAAGAGATATCGCGCGACACAGGCGACGGAAAGAACACGGGTGGGTTTTAGTCAGTAAAAGTCTGACATGCCCTCCCAGCTTTGATAATTTCCCACCCTCAAAAAAAAAAAGGGCTTTAGAATGACGTCAGAATCGCAGACAAATTTCGACAAAACGAGAAAAATCGGGTCTCGGGCTTGTCATGTTAGCCATAAAGATGTATGAACGTAAACGAACCATAAGGAGCATGAAAGGATCGTGACAGGTGGCGTTCTGCAGTTTTTGCCTACCCCTATAACAAGAAGGTATGAGTTTTATGCGTATGTATAAAATAGTTGTAAATAAAATACAACACGATTTTTCATACCAAATTTTCGTTCGGATTATTTCGTATGGGTAGGCACCTCCCTTTACATGCATTCAGTTAAAGAGCTGTTCAGTCGATCGGAACGCCAGGTATTTTGTGCAAATATAAATGCTGTCCGTCTAGACTTGGCTTATGGGACCGTAATGGTGTTTGTAGCTACCAATCTGTGAAAATGAACCTTTAATGAACTTTCATGTTGAGTTATTTGATAGCAACACGATATCACGAAATGTTGCTTTTAGGTACCGTTAGGTAGGGCTTGCGGACGGTGAGCAATGGGTAGCTCGCCGTCCTATAGGGACCAGGCCAGGGTCGACGGCGCGTTGTGTTTCAGGCGCGCCTCAAAGAGATGTCAGCACCAACTGACGGGGACCGGAAGGGCCAATGCCTGGGGTTGCGAGTTTGTCCGAAAGGGATATCGTGACCCCGGCACACAGGCAACGGAAGGAACACGGGTGGGTTTTAGTCAGTAAAAGTCTGACACGCCCTCCCGCTCCACCCAGAGCGGGAGAAGTCATAAGATTTCGGCAATACATTGAATTAAAATTTAGCATTGACCTCATGCTAAATTTCAATTCAATGTATTCTTTGTACTTTCCGGTAGATTTTATACTGAATAGGGACGACAAAAAAAAAAATGTCCGTCAGGTAGATTATCAAAAAATATTAGACACGTATTTTTTCTTTTTTTACGTGATCTTGTGATTACGGCAATACATTGAGTAGGCAATGCGTTAAATTGTGGCATGACGTCACTGGCCGGTAGATTTTATACTGAATTGTGACGTAGCGAGCCGCCACGGGATCCCTACTTGATTTCGAAAGTTGATGATTCGATTTTTATTATATCTAACACGGTGTGTCGATAATTCAGTGGTACGATGTTTTATTCCATCGATGCTATATTGGTGCGATGTAACGTTTGTGCGAAAAATTCTGTTGCGAAAAACCCTACAGCGATTGCTCATTAGTTCGGTAATTTCTTAGTTCGAAATTATATCGGTTCGAAACGCCTGCTGTTGTGCATTCACATTTAATTAAAAATCTTGATCGATTGAATCGACGTTAAGGAAATACATTAAATACCATAGATATCTTCACGAACATTTTCCTAAAATGAGGAAGACATGATGGGTAAGTTGGTAGGTTGGTGGGTAAGTTGGTAGGTTGTTGGGTAAGTTGGTAGGTTGGTGGGTAAGTTGGTGGGTTGGTGAATAGGTTGATGGGTAAGTTGGTAGGTCGAGGGGTAAGTTGGTGGGGTGCATGTTGAGAAGCCTCCTCGTGGCGCACCCTGGGCAACGTCAGCTCCAACTGCCCACCAGGTTTTGGTGGACACTTGGCGCTGGCGGCGAATTCTCAACAAACGGGGAAGGGTCACGGTTCCAATCACCGATCATCCACGATGGTCGGTGAAGGGAACCGGGCTAGAGTAGGTCGTACGCCTACTCCCCCCTCTGCTTACAGAGGGGAGTTGAGTTGGCGTACACTGGGGAGTCCCAATCCCAAGGTCTAGCGTGCCGAGGGGATGAATGGCCGGAGGGTTTCCGGCAGCTAGCGCAAACAGGGACCTCACCCTTAAAAGGAAATCATGGATAAGTTGACTACTGGAATAATTCCCCAGGCGGGCAACCTCCACAAGGAGGCACAATCCCGCCCTTCCACGGAAGGCAGCCCCACCGTATCTGGGGGGGGCACCAATAGTCTCGTAGGCCGGCAGACCACCGCCGGTCTTCGTCAACCACCTCTTGCGTCGCAAGAAAAGGAGCTCCGGGTTAGCCTGGAGCGACTGTGCGACGCAGAGAAGCCGCTTGCCGTCAGTGACGGCAACAAGAGCCGAGGAGGCTCATGTTTGTCCGACCAGGACAAGGAACCTGGGGGGAAACGCTCGCGCAGCGAGCTGTCCACAAGCGAGGAGGAGCTGTCGGCCCCAAGATTGGGGACAGCCAAGAGAGGGAGGGGTCGGTTACCGGAGCGTAACGCACGGGGTCGCTTTCTGCGGCCCGCTACGCCGGTACCGATGAGCGCGGAAAGCGAGGACTCCGCTGCGTCCCCGCTTTTGTTGCAGAGCAACAAGGCGGAGGCGAACTCCGCAAAGCGGACGCAGCGGAAGGCGGTGGCAGCTGACGAGGTCAGCGAGATGGCCCGGCTGGCCCGAGAGCGACGCACTGCTCAGGCGGCTGCCGGAGGAAGTGTGTCGGCGGTGGCGCTCAGTCGCCAAGTTTTGGACGGCGTGGACGTTGTCCTGAAGGTTGCCACGAAATCTGGCAGCCTGAAGGGCACGTTCACGCGCGCTCTGAAGGAGGCGGCTGGCGACATCAAGGAGGCGGTTGGGGTCCTCCTAAGTCGCACAAGCTCGGATGAGACGGCGAAGCTGTGGGAGGAGAACAGCCGTCTCAGATCCGAGCTGGAGGACCTCAAGCGGGAGCTTGCCGCGCAGAGGGCGGAATGGCAGCAGAGGCGTCCTGCGGCCACCAGTTCCGCCCCCGTCGTCGCCACGACACCGCCGGCCCCGTCGTCCGTACCTACCCCCGCACCTGCGGATGCAGAGATCGAAAAGATCGTTCGCATCTGCATGCTGCAGTGTGGGGGTATGCTGAATGCCCGCCTGCAGGGCCTGGAGTCGAGGCTCCTCCCGGCAGAGACTCTCCGGCCGCCGCTTGCTGCGGATAGACGGAGGAAGGAGGAGCCCGCTAAGCCCAGGTCCAGCCCACCAGGTCCGGCAAGAAAGCCCGCGGAGGGCACTTCCCGGACGGCCGCGCCACCGGCGTCTGCTCCCTCGGCGACCGCACCCGGGTCCACTGCGGACTCGTGGTCGACGGTCGTCAAGAGGAAGAAAAAAAAGAAGAAGACGCCGCCGCCACCACCGGTACCCGCTGGAGCACCGGCACCCAAGAAGGCTCAAGGGCCGCCAAAGGTGAGAGCCCCACGCTCCGCGGCTGTAGTCATTACGCTGCAGCCCGGAGCCATCGAAAGGGGCGTCTCCTACAAGGCGGTCCTCATGGAGGCAAAGGCGAAAGTCGCGTTCCCCGAATTAGGTGTACCGTCCGGCCTCAAAGTGAGGCAGGCGATCACGGGGGCGCGACTGCTTGAGGTGTCGGGTGCCTCTAGCGGCGAAAAGGCGGACATCCTGGCCGCCAAGCTGCGGGAGGTCCTCAATCCGGAGGACGTTCGGGTGTCCAGGCCCATGAAGACCGCGGAACTGCGCGTCGATGGCCTGGACGACTCGACGACCGCGGCTGAGGTCGTGGCGGCCGTCGCCCGTACCGGTGGGTGTCCGCCCGCAGACGTACGCACGGGCGAGGTTCGCGTCGATGCCTCCGGGCTCGGCGCGATCTGGGTGCGGTGTCCGGTGGCGGCGGCTAAGAAAGTCGCCGACGCCGGGCGTCTCTTGGTGGGATGGGTGGCAGCGAGGGTGAAGCAGCTGCAGCCCAGGGCCTTGCGGTGCTACCGTTGCCTCGACATTGGGCATGTCAGGGCACGGTGCACCGCCGAAACAGACCGCAGCGAGCAGTGCTATCGCTGCGGTCAGGCCGGCCACAAGGCGGCCCAGTGTCTCGCGGCGCCAAACTGCAGCCTCTGTACAGCTGCAGGGAGGCCCGCGGGGCACAGAGCGGGCGGAAAGGCCTGTGGCGCGCCCACCAAGCGGACGCAGAAGAAGAAGAGAGGGGCTGCCATGGCTGCCGGGGGCTCTTTACCCCCCCCGCAGCCTGGCTGCCCTTCGGCCGACTCCCGGCCTAGGAATGGTGCGTTGGAGGGAATGGATTGCGCTTAATGGCGCTGTACCATTTCCTCCAGGGCAATATCAACCACTCTGCTAGAGCTCAGGATCTTTTGCTCCAGAGCATGGCAGAGTGGTCGATTCACGTGGCCGTGGTCGCCGAACCGTATTTCGTCCCCCCCAGGGATAACTGGGTGGGAGACTTGGACGGTTTGGTGGCCATCATTGGCGGGGCTCTTGTCAACCCGTCCCGAGGTCGCGGCTGGGTAGCCGCCCTCGCGGACGGCATTGGCACTGTTGGGGCGTATTTTTCGCCCAACAAGAGTCTCGCCGACTTCGAGAGGTTCCTTGTCGAGTTGGGTGCCGTCGTGGGCCGACTCCACCCTCGCCCTGTGCTGTTGCTGGGGGATCTCAACGCCAAGTCTGCGGCGTGGGGATCCCCTGTGACCGATGCCAGGGGCGAGGTGCTGGAGGAGTGGGCGGTCACGACTGGCCTGACCATCCTGAATCGGGGCTCGGTACACACGTGCGTGCGGCAGCGGGGCGGGTCTATAGTGGACGTGTCGTTCGCTAGCCCCGCTGTCGCGAGCCGTGTCCGCGACTGGCGTGTCGCCGTGGAGGTGGAGACGTTGTCGGATCACCGATACATCCGATTCGACGTCTCCGCCCAGACCACCGGCGGCCGCGGTCCACCGACCCCGCGAACGGACGGTCCGCGTTGGGCGCGTAAGCGCATAGACAGGGAACTTCTCGAGGAGGCCGCTATTGTCCAGGCCTGGAGCCGGGAGTCGGCGACGAACGGACCCGTCGACGTCGAGCAGGAGGCGCTGTGGTTCCGCGGGGCTATGACGCATATCAGCGACGCGTCCATGCCCCGGGTCCACGCACAGTCCGCAAGGCGCCAGGTGTACTGGTGGACCGCCGAGATCGCGCAGCTGCGCGTCGCGTGCGTGGCGGTCAGACGCCGGTACACCCGATACCGAAGGAGACGTCGTCGGGTCCCTGACGAAGAGGCCGCGCTGTATGAGGTGTACCGCGCGGCCAAGCAGACTCTGTGGCTGGCCATCGGCGAGTCGAGGACGCGAGCCACGGAAGAGATGTTGGAGACTCTAGACGGGGATCCGTGGGGGCGCCCTTATCGCGCGGTTCGAGGGAAACTTCGAGCCGCGGCGCCTCCGCTTACGGAGAGTCTCCAACCCGAGCTGCTGGAGGAGGTGGTTGCAGCCCTCTTCCCGGCCAGAGCGGAGCACACTCCGCCGCCGATGGCTTTGCCCACGGCCGCAGAGTCTGCAGATGAGGAGGAGAACGCCATCAGCGTCCCAGAGGTGACACAGGCAGAGATGAGGGCAGCCGTGATGCGGCTCCGGGCCAAGAACGTGGCTCCGGGGCCCGACGGGATCCACGGCTGCGTGCTAGCCCTCGCTCTGAAGGAGCTCGAGCCCCAACTCAGAGGACTCTACACAGCGTGTCTTGAGCAGGGCCAGTTTCCCACTTTGTGGAAATCTGGTCGTCTGGTCCTGCTCAGGAAGGCGGGGCGCCCGGCGGACTCGTCGTCCGCGTACCGGCCCATAGTGCTGCTAGACGAGGTGGGCAAGCTGTTCGAGCGAGTAATCGCAGCCCGCCTCGTCGGCCACTTGTGCAGAGAGGGGCCGGACCTGGACGACAGTCAGTTTGGGTTTCGGCATGGGCGCTCCACGATACACGCTGTGTCGCGGGTTAGAGTCCTGGCGGAGGAAGCGGTGTCTCGGGGCGGGGTGATGTTGGCGGTGTCCTTGGACATATCCAACGCCTTCAACACCCTGCCCTGGAGTTGTATTCGGGAGGCACTGCGCTATCATGGTGTGCCTCCCTACCTCCGCCGCATCGTTGGGGCTTATCTGTCTGGGAGGTGTGTCACCTACGTGAGACGTGATGGCGGAAACCAGCGCCGCATGTCGTGCGGTGTTCCACAGGGCTCGGTCTTAGGGCCGCTCCTGTGGAACATCGGGTACGACTGGGTGCTGAGGGGCGAGCTCAGGCCGGGGGTAGACCTGACGTGTTATGCGGACGACACGCTGGTCACTGCCCGGAGCTCGCACAGGGAAGCAGCGTTGCTGGCGACGGCTGCGGTCTCACAGGTGGTGAGCCGCATACGTCGCCTAGGCCTGGAGGTGGCCCTCAGCAAGTCGGAGGCCATGGTGTTCCATGGCCCCCGGCGGGCGCCGTCACCCGGCTCACACATCGTGGTCGGGGGGGCTCGGATCGCTGTCGAGGGTACCATGAAGTACCTAGGATTGGTCCTCGACAGCCGGTGGGACTTCGGGCCCCACTTCCGACGGCTGGCGCCCAAGTTGCTGGGCGCTGCTGGAGCGCTCTCAACGCTGCTTCCCAATCTGGGGGGCCCGAGCGCCGCTTGTAGGCGGCTCTACGTGGGGATCGTGCGATCGATGGCCCTTTACGGGGCCCCGATCTGGGCGGCTGACCTGACGGCCGGGAGCATCGCCGTCATGCGAAGACCGCAGAGGGCGATGGCCGTCAGAGTCATCCGGGGATATCGCACGATCTCCTACGAGGCGGCTTGCGCACTGGCCGGATCCCCGCCCTGGGACCTGGAGGCGAAAGTACTCGCGTCATCGTATCGGTGGCGCGAGGAAGCGCGGGCGCGAGGCGAGCGACCGATGCAGCGACACGTGGAGATGCAGCGACACGTGGAGCTGCATCGGTCTCAGCTTCGCGAGGCCCTGGTGGCGGAATGGCGGGACAGGCTTTCGCGCCCTACCGCCGGCCTCGACGTCGTCGAGGCGGTCCGGCCGGTGCTCGAGCGCTGGCTCGGGAGGAGGCACGGCTCCCTGTCGTTTCGGGTGACGCAGGTGCTCTCGGGGCATGGTTGCTTCGGGAAGTACCTGTGTCGCATAAACAGGGAGCCGGACGCCCGGTGTCACCACTGCGTCGACTGCCGGGAGGACACGGCGCGGCACACGCTGGCAGAGTGTGCCGCTTGGGAGGAGCCGCGCCGTGCCCTCATCTCAGAAGTAGGCAGTGACTTGTCGCTGCCGGCCGTAGTGAACGCTATGGTCGGCGGCGCCGAGTCCTGGGACGCGGTGGTCGCCTTCTGCGAGACGGTCGTCTCGCAGAAGGAGGCTGCGGAAAGGGAGAGGGAGATCTCGTCCACTCACCCGGCCCGCAGCAGGCGCACCGGGCGTCGGCGGAGGGCGGATAACGCCCTCTTCCGGCCCCCCTAAATGGGTCCAGGGGCGACGGACTCGGGGACGTCCGTCGCCCCCCACACATCAGGACCCGAGGTGGCGGCGCGTAGTGTTCCACGCGCGCCCCTCTGAGACGTCGCGGGGGGAGTCAAACACCTCACTCCCCCCCCTGACCCGAGAGGAGGCCCGCGGTGGCGGGCCGGCACCGGCCGGGGGTTGCGGAAGATTATTTCGTTCCCGCGACCCCCGGCGTAGGTGTGAGTCGGAACACCGGGGTGGTTTTTAGTCAGTAAGAGTCTGACAGACCCCTCCGCCCGCCCCAGGGCGGAGGACATCCATGAGGATTTTCCACCCCGGAAAAAAAAAAAAAAAAAAAAAAAAAAAAAAAAAAAGGGGTAAGTTGGTAGGTTGGTGGGTAAGTTGGTAGGTTGGTGAATAGGTTGGTAGGTCGAGGGGTAAGTTGGTAATTTGGTAGGTCGAGGGGTAAGTTGGTAGGTTGATGGGTAAGATGGTAGGCTGGTGAATAGGTTGCTGGGTAAGTTGGTCGGTGGAGGAGTAAGTTGGTAGGTTGGTGGGTAAATTGGTAAGTAGGTGGGTAAGTTAGTAGGTCGAAGGGTAAGTTGATAGGTCGAGGGGTAAGGTTAATAGGTTGGTGGTGGGTAAGTTGGTAGGTTGTTGGGTAAGTTGGTAGGTTGGTGGGTAAGTTGGTTGGTCGAAGGGTAAGTTGGTAGGTTGAGGGGTAAGTTGGTAGGTTGATGGGTAAGTTGGTGGGTTGGTGAATAGGTTGGTGAATAGGTTGGTAGGTTTGTGGGTAAGTTGGTAGGTTGTTGGGTAGGTTGGTGGGGTAAGTTGGTAGTTCGAAGGGTAAGTTTGTAGGTTGAAGTCAAAGTCAAATCATTTATTTCAAATAGGCCCTTGTAAGGCACTTTTGAACGTCAAAGTTTACAAAAAATTGAATTGATTCTAGTCGCCCCTTCCAAAAGGTAGTTTTCGTATGGAGAAGAATGGGCAAGAAACTCCACCGTTACTCTTTTAAAAATTGTTACAATATTTGTATGTGTTACATTCGTTACATAATTATATGTGAAGACGATGCATCTAAAAAAATAAAATAAAAATAGGTTACCACAATAGGTAAAAAGAAGAATTAATAAAAATGAAGCCACGAAAGATAAATTAATTAATGATGTGATAGATGTACGGTTTTCACATATTTACAAACATTGTAAAAGTAGATGATTTTCTTAAAAAAATTACAATTAATAAGTCAGTGTTTGTGTTGATGGGTAAGTTGGTGGGTTGGTAGGTTTGTGGGTAAGTTGGTAGGTTTTTGGGTAAGTTGGTAGGTTGGTGGGGTAAGTTGGTAGGTTGATGGGTAAGTTGGTTGGTCGAAGGGTAAGTTGGTAGGTTGATGGGTAAGTTGGTGGGTTGGTGAATAGGTTGGTAGGTTTGTGGGTAAGTTGGTAGGTTGTTGGGTAAGTTGGTAGGTTGGTGGGGTAAGTTGGTAGGTTGATGGGTAAGTTGGTTGGTCGAAGGGTAAGTTGGTAGGTTGATGGGTAAGTTGGTGGGTTGGTGAATAGGTTGGTAGGTTTGTGGGCAAGTTTGTAGGTTGTTGGGTAAGTTGGTAGGTTGGTGGGGTAAGTTGGTAGGTTGATGGGTAAGTTGGTAGGTTGGTGGGTAGGTTGGTGGGTAGGTTGGTGGGTTGGTGAATAGGTTGGTTGGTACGTTGTTGGGTTGGTAGGTTGGTGAATAGGTTGGTGGGTAAGTTGGTAGGTCGAGGAGTAAGTTGGTAGGTTGGTGAATAGTTTGGTGGGTAAGTTCACCAACCTTCCAACTTACCTTCAACCTACCAACTTACCCCTCAACCTACCAACTTACCCACCAACCTATTCACCAACCTACCAATTTACTCCTCCACCTACCAACTTACCCACCAACCTATTCACCAACCTACCAACTTACCCATCAACCTACCAACTTACCCCTCGACCTACCAACTTACCGACCAATTTACGCCTCGACCTACCAACTTGCCCACCAACCGACCAACTTACCAATTTAGGCCTCGACCTACCAACTTACCCACCAACCGACCAACTTACCCACCAACCTACCAAATTACCCGTCGACCTACGAACTTACCCACCAACCTATTCACCAATTTACCCACCAACCTATTCACCAATTTACCCACCAACCTATTCACTAACTTACCCCTCGACTTACCAACTTACCCTTCGAACTACCAACTTACCCATCAATCTACCAACTTATCCTTTGAACTACCAACTTACCCACCAACCTATTCACCAACCTAACAACTTACCCATCAACCTACCAAATTAACCCTCGACCTACCAACTCACCCACCAACCTATTCACCAGCCTACCAACTTACCCACCAACCTATTCACCAACCTACCAACTTACCCTTCGAACTACCAACGTACCCATCAACCTACCAACTTACCCTTCGAACGACCAAGTTACTCACCAACCTATTCACCAGCCTACCAACTCACCCACCAACCTATTCACCAGCCTACCAACTTACCCACCAACCTATTCACCAACCTACCAACTTACCCTTCGAACTACCAACGTACCCATCAACCTACCAACTTACCCTTCGAACGACCAAGTTACCCACCAACCTATTCACCAGCCTACCAACTTACCCACCAACCTATTCACCAGCCTACCAATTTACCCATCAACCTACCAACTTTCCCTTCGAACCACCATTTTACCCACCAACCTATTCACCAGCCTACCAACTTACCCACCAACCTATTCACTAACTTACCAATTTACCCATCAATCTACCAACTTACCCACCAACCTACCACCTTACCCACCAACCTACCAACTTACCCTTCGAACTACCAACTTACCCACCAACCTACCAACTTACCCACCAACCTACCAACTTACCCTTCGACCTACCAACTTACCCACCAACTGACCAACTTACCAATTTACCCCTTGACCTACCAACTTACCCACCAACCTATTCACCAACCTACCAATTTACCCATCAACCTATTTACCTGCCTACCAACTTACTCACCAACCTATTCACCAGCCTACCAATTTACCCACCAACCTATTCACCAACTTACCCCTCGACCTACCAACTTACCCACCAACCTATTCACCAACCTACCAATTTACCCATCAACCTATTTACCTGCCTACCAACTTACTCACCAACCTATTCACCAGCCTACCAATTTACCCACCAACCTATTCACCAACTTACCCCTCGACCTACCAACTTACCCACCAACCTATTCACCATCCTTCCAACTTACCCATCAACCTACCAACTTACCCCTCAACCTACCAACTTACCAATTTACCCACCAACCTACCAACTTACCCCTCGACCTACCAACTTACCCACCAACCTTCAACTTACCCAACAACCTACCAACTTACCCTTCGAACTACCAACTTACCCATCAACCTACCAACTTACCCTGCGAACTACCAACTTACCCACCAACCTATTCACCAGCCTACCAACTTACCCACCAACCTATTCACCAACCTACCAACTTACCCGTCGACCTACCAACTTACCCCTCGACCTACCAACTTACCCACCAACCGACCAACTTACCAATTTACCCACCAACCTATTCACCAACTTACCCCTCGACCTACCAACTTACCCACCAACCTATTCACCATCCTTCCAACTTACCCATCAACCTACCAACTTACCCCTTGACCTACCAACTTACCCACCAACCTACCAACTTACCCATCAACCTACCAACTTACCCCTCAACCTACCAACTTACCAATTTACCCACCAACCTACCAACTTACCCCTCGACCTACCAACTTTTTTTTTTTTTTTTCCGGGGTGGAATATCCTCGTGGATGTCCTCCGCCCTGGGGCGGGCGGAGGGGTCTGTCAGACTCTTACTGACTAAAAACCACCCCGGTGCCGGTGTTCCGACTCACACCTACGCCGGGGGTCGCGGGAACGAAAGAATCTTCCGCAACCCCCGGCCGGTGCCGGCCCGCCAACGCGGGCCTCCTCTCGGGTCGGGGGGGAGTGAGGTGTTTGACTCCCCCCGCGACGTCTCAGAGGGGCGCGCGTGGAACACTACGCGCCGCCACCTCGGGTCCTGATGAGTGGGGGGCAACGGACGTCCCCGAGTCCGTCGCCCCTGGACCCATTTAGGGGGGCCGGAAGAGGGCGTTGTCCGCCCTCCGCCGACGCCCGGTGCGCCTGCTGCGGGCCGGGTGAGTGGACGAGATCTCCCTCTCCCTTTCCGCAGCCTCCTTCCTCCTCCAGAAGGCGACCACCACGTCCCAGGACTCGGCGCCGCCGACCATAGCGTTCACTACGGCCGGCAGCGACAAGTCACTGCCTACTCCTGAGATGAGGGCACGGCGCGGCTCCTCCCAAGCGGCACACTCTGCCAGCGTGTGCCGCGCCGTGTCCTCCCGGCAGTCGACGCAGTGGTGACACCGGGCGTCCGGCTCCCTGTTTATGCGACACAGGTACTTCCCGAAGCAACCATGCCCCGAGAGCACCTGCGTCACCCGAAACGACAGGGAGCCGTGCCTCCTCCCGAGCCAGCGCTCGAGCACCGGCCGGACCGCCTCGACGATGTCGAGGCCGGCGGTAGGGCGCGAAAGCCTGTCCCGCCATTCCGCCACCAGGGCCTCGCGAAGCTGAGACCGATGCAGCTCCACGTGTCGCTGCATCGGTCGCTCGCCCCGCGCCCGCGCTTCCTCGCGCCACCGATACGATGACGCGAGTACTTTCGCCTCCAGGTCCCAGGGCGGGGGTCCGGCCAGTGCACAAGCCGCCTCGTAGGAGATCGTGCGATACCCTCGTATGACTCTGACGGCCATGCTCCCGGCCGTCAGGTCAGCCGCCCAGATCGGGGCCCCGTAAAGGGTCATCGATCGCACGATCACCAACTTACCCCTCGACCTACCAACTTACCCACCAACCTACCAACTTACCCAACAACCTACCAACTTACCCACCAACCTACCAACTTACCCAACAACCTATTTACCAACCCACCAACCTACCAACTTACCCTTCGAACTACCAACTTACCCATCATGTCTTCCTCATTTTAGGAAAATGGACGTGAAGGTATGTATGGTATTTAATGTATTTCCTTAACGTCGATTCAATCGATCAAGATTATTAATTAAATGTGAATGCACAACAGCAGGCGTTTCGAACCGATATAATATCGAACTAAGAAATTACCGAACTGATGAGCAATCGCTGTAGGGTGGGTTTTTTGCAACAGAATTTTTCGCACAAACGTTACATCGCACCAATATAGCATCGATGGAATAAAACATCGTACCACTGAATTATCGACACACCGTGTTAGATATAATAAAAATCGAATCATCAACTTTCGAAATCAAGTAGGGATCCCAGCCGCCACTCGCCCCCACTTTAAAGCGTTTGTTTTTTTCTTTAATAGTATGATAAAGCAAAAATACATGCCTATTATTTTATTATTATCTCACTGACAGACTAAAATTGTATTTTTTTCCCCAGTAAACATCCATAATGCAGTTGTTATTTGAATAAATGGACAATTTAAATAGCTATAGTTGTTGCGTTTTAGCGTGGCTATAACGGTCATTGCCCTCTCCTTAATACCGTAGGAACCGAAACAATAAACTATGTATGGTTTAATTGGAACATGCTGAAGATCACGATATATTGATTCAGGACCTAAACGGAGTTTATTTCAGTTTTTGAAATAAAAAGGGCTGGAAAATGTAGGTTGGTCAATGACCGCTAATTGCCGTGCTAAAACGCGGCTTTGCGCTCAATAACTTATTTCATTTAATTTTTGTAATTTTGTTTGCCTTCATGAAAGCCTTCATTCATGAAGGAAACCAATATTAAAAAAAAAAAAACGAAAAATTGAGGACTGTCTCATAAGATCGTTTTTCTCATAAAATCCACCCTGTATACAGGAATTATAACGCGTATTCGTTCGAAGTTGAATTTTTTTGTTATTTTCGGCTAGTCTGTCCATCATAGAAAAGTTAGTTGGATTTTTTTTCCTACCAAGTAGATATCGAAAAAGTTTTTTGCGATTTCCAACTTTTCTAGTATTCAAACCTCAGTTGGATCAATTAAGTTTTTAGATCTTTATAAGAAACAGGGTCGATTGGCGTCAAGCTGTCAGACCATAAAATTGAGATTTAATGTGTTTCTGAGTGACCCGAACCATGTGCTAGTTTTAAAATAAATATAATAATATTGGTTATTAAATATGAGCAAAAATGACAGACAGTCGCAATATTTTATCAAGTTTTCACTTGAATGGGTTCCTTCTATATCGCGCTTTTCTCAGAACACTCCATAAGCAATGATATTGAACTGTCACAAATCAAATTATTTCAGAAATACGATCTTGAATTACACTTTGTGATTGGGATTTTTGATTAATTGGTTTCCGTTGGAAACTTTTTTAGTATTTTATTGCCTGCGAGGGGAATACAGAAAGGGCTTTATTTTCGTTAGTTTTGTTGTTGTGCCGGTTCATTTATTCAAATTCTCCAATAACGTTTTCTGTCAGTGGCTAAATAATAACAGCCGACTTGGTTGATCTTCCAGGTTAAGCAACGCTTATCGAGGTTTGTCCTTGGATGGGTGACCATGTATTATATACCAAGCACCCTCCGCCTCCGTACTTTGGATAGCGCGTTACGATGGTTCCGGCTGTCATTCGTAGATCTTTTACAGTCATTACGGGTTGTCAGAAGCCCGAAAGTTTGATAATCAGTCTTGCCAAGGTGTATATTGTTACCCAGTCACTGGGTTGGGGGTCAGATAGGCATTAATTTCATGTATAGTACTGGTATTCGGTTGGATCTAGATAGACTGAAAGCCGACCCCATCATAGTTAAGAAGTGGCTGGGGAGATGAATATCTACTGGAAAGTCTCATAGGCCTAGGCTTAGTTATAGTCAGTAGGCTTTTTTCAAACGAAAACATAAGTTCACCCAATTGCTTTACATACACAAATAAAGAATCATGTCGCAAACTCGAAGAAAATCAGAAATAAAATAAATCGTACCCCAAACTGTCATCATGACGTCACATCAAATAAGAATGAAACAAGTCTGAACACTCTGCCTGTTTCGATGTTACGTATGATCTTACATGTGTAGAGGGTAACAGATAGTTTCAAGAACTGTCTGTAATTATTGGATTTGGGAATATAAATACCTACAAAAGTAGGTAGTCGGACGTAAATAGCAAAAGTTATGTAACATATGAAATGCTAAATTAACAAAGAGAAATGATTCGTGAAGATTACTTAGTAAAATTTTACTTTTGAGTATGGCACTGAATAAAATGAGTCACAGGGTCGGTCCACACCACATTTGAGCAATCAAATGTGAGCTAGAGCTAAGCAGTTTCCAGAGTTTTCATACATTTTAAATTTCAACTTACATTCACCCTCTTACTTCTAATTTACCATTAAAGGTACAAGTCCGTAGCCGACTGCAGGTAGCAGCAGTAGGCGACGTGTCGCCGTGACACTACTGGTTTCACGGCCACCAGCGGCGGGTTTTAATTAGTAGTGTCACGGCGACACGTTGCCTGCTGCTGCCTGCAGACGTCTACGGACTTGTACCCTAAAGGTACAATTCCGTACCCGACCGCAGGAGGCAACTGCAGGCAACACGACTGGTTTCTATGAATTTCTATGAAATACCTTCCGTAGCTAGCGACACGTCGTTGGCAACTATGGACGAGCGACATGCGATACGTGTAGCCCGACTGCAGACCAGGAGTGCCGCCACCGGTCGAGCGATAACACGTTTTTCTATCTTCTATCTAACGACTGGAATACGGGCTGCTGCCGCCTGCGGTCGGGTTCGGAATCATGTCTGCAGCGACACATCGTGGGCCGTGACATGACGCCGCGACACGTCGCTTACAGTTGACTACGGACTTGTACTTTCAATAGGTAGGCCTATGGGACTCAGATCTAAGTAACCTGACCAGCTGCGTGAGGGGGTAACTGACTTGAAGTTTGGTGTAAACCGCCCTTTGTAAAGAAAATAGTGCATATCTGCCTCTATGTCTAGTGACTGTAGGAACCTACCTGCCACTGAAATGCTAGCCTAGTGGTATAATCCTCTCGAGTTCGAACACAAGGCACGCACCTCTGACTTTTCGGATTCATGTGTTTATTGTATAATTATCACTTGCTTCAAAAACGGTGAAGGAAATCTTGAGGAAACCTGCCTTGAGCATGCCTGAGAGACATTTCTCGACGGCATGTGAAGCCATGTCAGAGGCCCACGCGTGGTTTTTGTAACTCTGACACCAGTACCCTAATTACGTAATACACTATCAATCAGAATTTGAAACGTTTTGAAATACACTCGAGAGCAATGAATCCGGGTCACTTAAAGAATCCTAAAAATCTCGGAAACTAAAAATGCTAGGTTAATGCAATAAATTGTATTTAATAGACAATGTAATACTCCTTAAATGAAGGTATTAAAACTTCTTAGTTATTGTAAAGTTATATCATAAAAAAATCAAATTTGAAAAAGGGCCACTTTCGAAGATGGAACTACGAAATTACAGCATTTGGTTTTGCTTTTGTTTGTAATCTGTCATTTATGTGGGTACATAAACCATGTTGATAGTGCTCTATATTCATTATTCAAGCTGAAATTATGTCGCTTACGCCTGAAGAATGCACCAGAATACTTACAATGCTGGAAACCGGCCGGAGTCAGCGCGATACAGCCAGGACTGTCGGTGTGTCGCTGTCAACAGTACAAAGAGTTCTCCGACGTTACGAAGAAACTGGTTCTAACCTACGCAGACCAGGAACGGGCAGAACCAGGTGTACCACAGCACGAGAAGACCGATACTTGGTGAACACCATGCTTCGAAATCGCTTTCTCACAGGAACTGAACTCACAAATCAGTTTCGACGCCTCGGAGGAAGTAACCCAAGTGCATGGACAGTAAAACGTCGGCTTGCTGAATCTAACTTAAAACCCCTTAGACCTGCAAACGGCCCTAAACTGGAGCGTGGGCATCGTATTTCAAGACTAAGATATGCCCAGAGCCACGTAAATTGGAGTATTGAAGATTGGTCAAAAGTTATGTTCTCCGACGAATCAAAATTTATGCTCTACAAGCACGATGGAAGACACAGAGTGTATCGAAGACCAGGGGAAAGATTCAAGCAAGCATGCATCGAAGAAAAAGTAGCCTACGGTGGTGGGTCTGTACTTGTGTGGGCCGGAATTTCTTCTGAAAGTCGCACAGAGCTGGTGATCATAGAAAACGGCTCTTTAACTAGCGTAAGATATGTGGAAGAAATCCTCAATGATCCATTTATGGTCCATTTATGGTCAATTTAGGTGAGGATGCTATATTTATGCATGACAATGCCCGACCTCATACAGGTAGGATTGTGAATGACTACCTTCAAAAGATGAACATTACTCGTATGGAGTGGCCAGCGCGCAGCCCGGATATCAACCCGATCGAGCATGCTTGGGACGAGCTAGGCAGATGCGTAAAACATCGAAACCCTCCCCCAATCACGCTTCGTGAGCTCAAAATTGCTCTCACAGAGGAATGGGAGAATATTCCCCAAAATCGTATAAGGAACTTGGTGTACAGCATGCCAAACCGCGTAAACGCAGTAATGGAAGCACGAGGAGGCAATACGAAGTATTAAAATTCAAGAAAATCGTAATAAAGTTCAAAAATTTCATGTTTCCTATTTTTGTTTTAAGGAGAGATCAGCAGTTTTTTTCTTTATGTAATTTTGTGTTAATAAAATGTATGGTGACTCAAATTTTTTTTACTTTCATTTAAGGAGTATTACATTGTCTATTAAATACAATTTATTGCATTAACCTATCATTTTTTGTTTCCGAGATTTTTAACATTCTTTAAGTGACCCGGATTCATTGCTCTCGAGTGTAGATTGCTAATCCATTGCTTCGTACGTTCGAAAAAAAAATCTGCTCAAAAACGTAAATAACACAATGAATTTTGTTGACCTGTCAAATTGAAACAGATTAGTCGGAATTGTCAACGAAAATGTGTTGCGTAATTAGATAGCAGGTTAGTCATTAACCACACGAAAAGAAAAAGACTGATATGCAAAAGTTTCTTCTTGGAGAAGGAAGGAGTCTTTACTGCCACGCTTACTAATTGCGTACTGCAGCGATTAATAAAATTTTATTAGGGAGACATATTTCGTTTGCATTGCTAAGATGACTAAGAAGAATTAAAAATAAAACCCATGCAAAAATTAAGAAAATAAATAATGCATACATAAATAAACTCATGACTTCTTCCCGCGGGGGTAGACAGAAACTACATATAAAACGCCATCTGCAACGATCCTTACATACTCCTTTTGTCTCGTTTACGTTCATACATCTGGTCATACACGCACGCCGGTTGCGAGTACTAAGCACCTGACCTTTCTGAAGAACATCACCAATTAGGTCACTCATTATGTCCTCCTAGGGCGCCTTCATCAGACAATAGCTCACCGCCTATCTTGGATCGCATGCCCCGGACCTGCACACGTGAGAACCTAATACCTGCGTCAGCGGCATTCGCGTTGCTGAGTTCTGGGCCAAACAAATTGTAAAAACTTTTTTTTTTTTGCCAGCGTCACGTTATGAAGTAAAAGGGCGCCTCCTCCTGGCGTTTCCACTCACATTTGACTTGTAAATACCTTTTGTTATTCGCTGCTCTCAACATGATCAAACCATCTAAGCATACCCTTCCAAATGTTTGTTTCCACATCTTCTTTTATACCGCACCGTTGAGCTATTACATCATTTGAAGAAAATAAATCAATAAATCAATCAATCATTTATTTTGTTAAACATAGGTATGGTTAGAGATAGTATATTATCAAAAATATGTGCACGTATATGTTTTGCCAATATATGGCGTACAAAATTAACATAAACAAGCAATTACCTACAATTATGTTGGCAAGTTAATAGATTACATTTAAAAAACATATTCAATTTAAAAATGTCAGTTAGGTAAACAGGTCATTATAATTTTAGATAAATAACCACGTTCATATTTAATAAATAAATAAAATCATAGGTGTTTAATTAGGAAGTCGAAATTATTATTCATTTTTTTTTATTTATTATTATAAATCTAAATGAGGTAGGTATTACTTTTATGAGCTACTATTGAAATAAACCATTTTTTTTAGATTTCAGAAGCTACATACATAAACATTTAAACATTTTTGTTTTTAGATCTTAACCTAAACAAACAGTTCAGACCACAATATTTCGTTTTCCTAAAATATTTCAGGGTCACTAAATATACGGCACAAAATAAGGAGGCCTACTTAAGTTCCCCGCAGTGAAAATAAACTCTAATTTTAATGTCTTTGCCAAAACTAGGTATTGTCGTATATCGCAGTCTTTAAAGGTTGGTAAAGGGTCTTCATTACTTTCTTAGTTTATGAGTTCATATTTAAAGGTGCTGCCTCACCGCCAGCATTCGCCTTTAATGTAACATTTCAGATTGGAGCGTTACGTCAGTGGGAGGAGAACCGAGCATTACAGTGCGCAACCAAGGCTGTATTGCTTAGGGTATTACGATAAAAGTGAAAATTTTATATTGTATTTTTTATTTACTTAAATCTATCGAAATTAGTAAAAAAACAATGTTTTGTTTTGCAACTTTTTTCTTTTTTTGTAACTGTTCAATGCATGCCGTGGCAGCCTTTAATTAAGGCTACACTACAAAATGTAATAATAATATGTGTATTTTAACATGTATTTTTGGTGTATGCTTTGTTGGTTGTCTTTAAATAAATAAATAAACCTGTAATGACACAATTCGAGCATTACATCAGTGAGGGAAGCGAACCGAGCATTACAGTTCGCAATAATGCTCGAAATCGTATCTGAAATGTTACATTACAAGCGAATGCTCGTCAGTCAGGGAGGCAGTTGAGTATTGTAACGTAATGCTCAAAATGGAATCTGAAATGTTACATTACAACTGAATTCTCCCGGTGAGGAAGCACCTTAAGGTTAAGTTGCTCGACTCCTATATCTTACCGATAATACTTTGCGTGTTTTTTTAGGTATATCGAAACGTTGTTCAATTAGTTTAATAGGTCGGTAAAATTGCCCTCTCCGACAGGAAAAACGAATTCGTTTTTTAGGGTTCCGTACCCAAAGGGTTCCAAACGGAACCCTATTACTAAGCCTCCGCTGTCCGTCTGTCTGTCAGCGTGCTGAACCGTAATAGGTAGATTGTCAGAATTTTCACAGATTGTTTATTTCTATTGCTGATATAAAAACAAACATTAGAAATAAAATAAAGATAAAAATTTAAGGAACAACCCCTTTACAAGAAACGTGTTTAATTAAACTGAAGTATTAAAAAAAAAAATTAAGTTCTTGGTTTTGCCCGCGTGGATGTCGGAAATTATCCCACGGGAACGTACTTCTGGTATTAAAAGTATTATTTATGTTAATCCAGGTTATAAGCTATCTGTGTGCCAAATTTCATCCAAATCCATTCACCCTTTTTTGCGTGAGTGAAACACAAACATACAAACTTTCACATTTATACTCGTATTAGTAGGAAGGATTGAATATTGTACGGTGGTACAGAACTCTTCATGTGCGAGTCCGACTCGCACTTGGCCGGTTTTTTTTATTATGTAATTTGTGAATAAAACGTTTTGCATTTTGGCCAAATGTTTATACAAAACTAGCTACTGCCCGCGACTTCGTTCGCGTGGAAGTCGTAAGTCACCACAATATACTACAATAACAGCCACATTTTTATAAAACTTCGCTTTAAACTACATTTGTACAGGGTGGCGCATGAGTCACGAAGGGGTCGCAACTACATAACTTTATTTATTTTTGTTTAATTGTTATCAGATAATGCAATACAATTCATGTAGATATTTTCGAGTCAGGTTTTAAATATTACGTCACGTAAATTACCACAATCTTTAGCCTCGCAAAGACGGGCTCTTTCGAGAGCACTTCTTATAACTTTCATCAGAAGTTGGAAGAGTTAGCAACCGTATTTCAACTCGGATGTTCGCCTTCAGCTGCTCGATTGTCGTGGGTTTATTTTAATGTCTACCTTGTGTTTTAAATAACCCCAAAGAAAATAATCTGGCGCTGTTAAATCCAGGTAATGTAAGGGCCAGTGAAATGTTGAAAATCTCCAGATTAAACGCTCGCCGAAAGTCTGCCTTAAGACCATCATTGTGGCTCGTTAGTTACGTCAATCTTTGTAGAATCTTCTCTATCGACTTTAGCATGCATGGCTTTTCCATGCAACTTCCGCGAGTAGTTTGTAAGTTGATGTCATAAGATGAGACTATCACTACTTAGAATTTAGACGATAGAAAATAACTTAACTTAGTTTAGCTCTCAGTGAGGGGGAGTGGGCCGTAAAGGCCTGGCAGCACGGCATGGCAAAGGCCCTACGGCCCAGCCGTGCCGTGCCGCCAGTGAGCGCCGGCCCTAAACCACCACGCGAGTCCAGTTTGGGTTTTAGATGTCTCATTCGATTTTCTCTTCGATTTTTTTGGTTCTAGAACATCGGGTTTCCTCACCTCTGCCGGTGTCCTCGGCTCTTCATGTAAAATATTAATAGATGAGTTCTAGAAATACAATTCATAAGAGATTAATCTAAATAAGTCTTTTATTTGATCGACACGGTACTGTAAGCGCGCCCAGCGTTAACAGTACTCACCCAGGAATTTAAAAAAACCTCTGCAAATACAACTCGACTAAAAATAAATCATGTCGCGTATAATAAATTGTCGAAACGTATTTCTTTGCGAACGAAGGTACCGCTCAAGTCCTGTTCAAATACTCTTTTAAGTATAAAGAACGTAATTGTGTCAACATGCCTTTAGAATCAATTTTATTGTTTCATGTTTACTGAAGCGAAACGTTTGCGAAATAACATCTGTTGGGGAACATAATATGAACCATTTTGGACTTTATGAAGGTAAACTGGGTAAATACTTACTTTTTGTAATGTACGTGATTTATTATTATATTTAAAATATAATATTTTAAATCTATATTAATCAATCTTAATATTCTATTCGTGTCAGCCAATGGCTTTATTGCCAAGAGCCTCGACCAACACCTAAGGAGGCTCTCGTTGGGGAGCTGGATCAAGGGCTTGATTCAGAAAACGGTACTCCTGGACACGGCTCGCATTGTCAGGAGGTTCCTTTCTCTGGAGCCCTGACCGCCGGTAGCTTGGACGCTGTTCCCGATACCGGTGGGCTACTATTTTTTTTATTTTTATGTTTTTGTTATGTCTCTGAAATAAAGGAGATGAGAAAAAATTTGAAACATCATTTCATTTTTTTAATAATATTAATTAATTAAATAATTCTCTTGATTTTAATTGACAAAACGGTGGCATACTTATTAGTTCCGATTTCAGCCGCACGCTGACTTATCTTGCGAGCACGGTACCTTTGTTCTGCCGCTTTCTGTAGATTCCGTAAATGGAAAATAAATGGGAAGCAGTGGCATTTCTGCTATAGAAGACATAGAAGTATAACTATCTTACTACAAGTGGTTACTGGTCCTGAGCTCGCAATTCCTAGTAAAAGAAGTAACATTTTCGAAGTTCGTAGGCGTAGGAAAAAATCAGTGGAGCCCAGCACCTAAACAATCCAAAAGATTTTTGCTTAGGATGCATGAAAAATATGACCAGGACCCTCAGCAATTTCTCAGCAATCTAACAGATGGTATTGTACGAATTTTGCCTGCATCAACCAAGTGAAATCCTAAGGTCACAGGTCCTCATGAATAATAATTCGATTCGAAGGTACGATAACGTCTCCTTAGCTCTTAGCTCGTTCTAGCATCCAGTAAAGATACTGACACACATGCTTATAAAAGCTAGCTAGCTTGACCTGCAACTGTTGCCATTTGCTAGCAATAATGCGCTCGGAGCAAGTCCCCTTCCACCCGTGTGGATAGCATGCTCGAAAATCAAACGACTTGATTTTTGAGCATACTCGAAATAGGCGTGCTCATTACTAGCAATGTATCGACAACCGTGCTACTAAGTAGCAATTGCTCAATAGTGGCATGCTTTTGTGCTACTAATGAGCATCGGCGGCTGTGCTGTGTTGACTTTCCACCAGAAATGTGCTAAAGTGCGTAGCGAAGGATGTGTATGTTAACAACAAATAGCATTGTTTGATTTTCATAGTTTGGCGTAAAAAAGGTTCTACGAAAATTACGAGTTGTAGGTCGCCTACTACTTACAACTCCTACGACCTACAACTCGTAATTTTCGAACCCAAACAGGCGTTTTACTTTATATAAATTATTTCATCACCGCAGCTCTCGAAACGGTGAAGGAAACCGGCATGAGTCCTAGAAACAAAAATTCGAAGACATGTGAAATCTACCAACCCACGCTGGGCCCGCGTGGTGAATCACAGCCCACACCCTCTTACCGAGAGGAGGCCTGAGTCCCAGCAGTGGGAACATTATAGGCTGAATGCTATTTTTATAAAAATATTTTTTGTGGAGCGTCGTCTCCCTGCAAACCTCGATGTGCCAATGCTCGGGCACGTTACGTATGTAGGTCTTAAATTATTCAAGTTTTTAATAAGTGGAATGTTAAGGGGTGCCAAAATGAGGCCTCATGAATAATATTCACCCACTTCCTTCCCAGGTCCTTTGTACACTGGTTTTTCTTGGCGTTAGAACTACGCTTTATTCGCCGTGTGTAGGCACGGTCGTCAGTGTTATATGGATCACTATGGAAGCTTGTTGGCCGACACGTTTTTTTAACGGCGCGATTTATTCGCCGTGTGTAGGCACGGTCGTCAGTGTTATATGGATCACTATCGAAGTGTACGAGTCATGTATCGCACATGGCACGCGCGCATTGCATACATCAGAACTTTTCCGTCACCTTGCACAAATTATAGTGTAACGTGACAGTACACGATCAGCGTTCATAGTCAGCTGTACTCATTCACACATCATTAATATAATTAGCATTAGTTACGTGGTAGTTAAATATATTCAATAAACAATCATCTTTGGCTATCCGTGACTTATCATTCAAGCTAACATCCGAGGTGGGTGCGACCCATTCAGTAGCGCATACATCTTTTTGGTCCTTCGATTCGCCTTAAGATTATAAGTGTTCCGCGTTCTTTTGTGCGGTGGCGATTCAGTTGGGGTGGCCGACCAGAAGCAGCATCTCACCAGTTCAACAGAGGAAGCACCTGTACAGAGGATACGGACCGCGGAGATCATAGCATCAGCAGCAGCAGCAGATACAAGAGATCACCGAAGCACATCAGCAATATCGTCAGGAACAGATTTGGTGACTCGAAGTATTTATTATTTATCTTTCCATCATGGAGGGAGTTATTCAAACTCAATATCAAGAAAACCACCCAAAAAGATGTATGCGCTACTGAATGGGTCGCACACACCTTGGATGTTAGCTTGAATGATAAGTTACGGATAGCCAAAGATGATTGTTTATTGAATATATTTAACTACCACGTAACTAATGCTATTATATTAATGATGTGTGAATGAGTACAGCTGACTATGAACGCTGATCGTGTACTGTCACGTTACACTATAATTTGTGCAAGGTGACGGAAAAGTTCTGATGTATGCAATGCGCGCGTGCCATGTGCGATACATGACTCGTACACGAAGCTTGTTGACAGACACGTTTTTTGAACGGCGCGGAATATTCGCCGTGTGTAGGCACGGTCGTCAGTGTTGTATGGATCACTATGGAAGCTTGTTGGCCGACACGTTTTTTTAATGGCGCGGTATATTCGCCGTACCATAAAGAAACCGTGCCGTGTACAAAGGGCCTTAGAATGAAATGATGAACCAAAAAAGATTCTCATACTTTTGTATTCATTATCGTATAAAAGATAGAAATTGGAACAGATGCGGTCCAATTACTGACAAAAACACAGAAACCAAACATATAATTTAGAGTGAATAATGTACCTAATAGATTTAATAATGTCATATTAGAGATATTTCTGAAGGTTGGTCATGAAAGGTCACATTATTATTTGTAAAGAATTTAGTATGGTTTTGACTGGATAAGGTATTTCGAAGACGAAAAAAATTTCTTTGTCTATTGAAGAATTTCAACTGATTACCTAAATGACAATACATCATAATATCCCTGATAGAAGATCGAAGACCACGACCAAATTTTTTTTTTTTTTTTCTGTCTTACCAAGCATGCACGTCTCACGTCGGGGTCACCAATTTAGGGGTATGAGGAACAGGGTGTAAAGTTCACTCGTCCACCATAGAAAAGGGAGGATCCTCCGACCAGACGGGTGTCGTGTCTGGCGGGCAACTGCCCAGAGGTTGAAGTCGGGAGCTTGTATATGTCCACGGCGCGGTAAACTCTAATTGCGCGATGCAGGATTTGTGTGACGTCAGGATGTTGTGTGACGTCAGGTATTTGATGCGTAGTTCGCATGTGGCGATGTAGTTGCCGCCACAGAGTCAAGGATTTGGTACTGCATGAAATTTCTACTCTGAACCACAGATGAATACGCCACATTTTAGGTATGAAGCTACAAGTAGGTACGGCGGGCTCGACTTGTAGAATTCAGTGGGCGTAACAGATTAATACAGATGGAACACTCCGCCAAATCATTGAAATAAAAAGCGACTCTTGCAACGACACAATAAAGTGCAATTCAGAACGCACAGCGCTAATCACCTACAGTTATATTCACCTAGAAGTTGCCTCTCTTTCTATCGCGTGACTCTCTGGCTGAACAAAGGTTGCCACGCTACTGGAATCGGTTGCTAACCTTCATAGAAAACAACTTAAAATCATGAAGAAGCACAATATTAGGCAACATAATGGAGATCTTGAAGATTAGCACACAGACATGATCGTTATCAACATCTAAGTACCTAGCTTTTTGGAGTTAGCGTTCAGTCTAATCGGATGCAGCTGAATACCAGTATTTGTACATGAAGCGACTACATAACAGACTTCCACAACACAGTTTGGTATATAGTACTGGGTACCACGATACCCCTTGGTAAGACTGTATGTCAAAAACTTTCAATACCCACAACGACTCTTAAAGATTTAGGAATGATAGCCGATGCTAAAAAGTAATAACTAAGGAATTGAATTCAAAGATTCAAGTCAACGAATCTGCCTAGCCTTTTCCCAACTATGTTTGGATCGGCTTCCAGTCTAACCATATGCAGCTGAATACCAGTATTTTATATGGAGCGACTGCCTATCTGACATCCACAACCCAGTTACTGGGTAACACGATACCCCTTGGTAAGACTGGTTGTCAGACTTTCAGGCTTCTGACGACCCGTAACGACTGTCAAAGATCTACAAATGACAGCCGGGACCAACGGCTTAACGTGCTTTTCAAGGCACGGAGGGATCGGTATGTTAAGATGGTCACCCATCCACGGACAGACCGCGGCAAGCGTCGCTTAACTTGATCGATGCGGCTGTTATTACTTAATTACGAGCCCCACAATACAAAAATTCAACTTAGGTCTTGAATTCAAAGATCGGTTTCCAAAAACATCGTTCACTCTAGTAACGTATAACATTCCTAGTAGGTACGAACAATAAGTCAATGTGTATTGAGTAACCTAATGCTTATATCTGATATAATACAGTTTCTTTGTAAACAATCCCTTTGCTTTCATAATGCCTTATCGAATGTTTTCTTGATAAAGTCTTATTCACACTAGTGTAAGTCTAATTTTTTCCGCTTTCAGTCCGGTGTTTGAGCTAACTATAAAAAAATATATAACGTATCTTTTTCTAATCATTATTTTAAGGTTTTATTGTTCATGCAGGGTAAGGCTGACCTTGTTTTTCTTCATTTCGAGCTCCTTTCATTAATATTTCTTTTATTTTTTGTCTGTCTACATTTTGAATACAGTTCACAATTTTTACAAAATACTTATCTCAAAATTATCCCGTGAACTGCATTCTGGTCAATCTCTTTACTGATTCCAATACCAATATTACTTTTGCTTTCTTTTACAAATTCCTAATGAATTGATTCATTTTCCTTTCTTGACCACGCTGTGATTGCACCTTACAGTTTTATATCAACAAACCTACAAGCAGTTGATTAGTCCTATAAACAGTGTTCATGCCTCACCAGTTAGTTAGCCAAGTTAACATTGAATTATACTTCAGGCTTCGTTCTCGATATAACATTTACCATGCAGCGTCGATACGCTCGTCGACAACCAAACGCATATTTAGAGCTGAAAGCAAAAACTAAACGCACAAGTGTAGCTATTCCGCTCTATACGTCGTCTGTCATTCTTTACGTTTGCGCGGCAACCAGTACGCTGCGATTCCCAAAAAATATTATTAAAAGTGTTTAAAACTAGTATAAAGTGCGTTTAAAAGTTGGCATAAGTTATCATGCCGAAACGAAAACATGGAAAAGAGTATTATCTTCAGAAAATCCTAAGACATGAAACGACACCGGTACAACACCGATTCATCAGAGTCGTCCTCTTTTTTCTACACCAGATAAAACAATTGTTTTAAACGTTTTATACAGTGAAAACGTGTATCACAGGGTTTAAATACGATATTGATTGTAACACGCGGGTAATGTACGAGATGCATTGACGCGAAATAATAATTCGGGGCGTTTACGAGATAAACGCACGAGTTTTATCATTGTTTTATACAGTAAAACGTCTTTCACATGGCTTATATCTATACAATATTTATTGTACCACGCGGGTAATGTACGAGATGCATTGACGCGAAATAATAATTCGGGGCGTTTACGAGGTAAACGCACGAGTTGTATCATTGTTTTAAACGTTTTATACAGTAAAACGTGTTTCACATGGCTTATATACGATAATTATTTTACCACGCGGGTAATGTACGAGATGCATTGACGCGAACAAATAATTCGGGGCGTTTACGAGATAAACGCACGAGTTTTATCATTCACCTATTTTAATGGTGTATTCTGAGAGGCTACGCTTAGGTATGTATATTATGGTACATCATCAGGGTCAATTCTATGTTTTTGCATACCGCAAAAATGATGAACCAAAAGAAATAGTTATTGAACTAGGTATGATGATAGTATGATATGTAGTAGTACTTGATGACTGTCGAATCACCGGTTTCATTTGACACAAACCAGGATAACACTAATACAGCCATGACTGTAACTGAAGCTCTACCTGATCCTGACCCAGCACCTGTGCTAGACACAGAGCCTACTAATATTCTATCCCTGGAAGTGTTACAAGCATTATGGGATTTGATGCATTTATAAGAGCAATAAACAACAACTTAGCCTGTATTTGGAATTCCATCTTGAAGAAGGGATTCACCATTTTAGGTGATGCATTATCAATGTTAATCAACAACAATAATGATAGAGATCTCTCAGCTCAGTGACGCTGGAAGGATGTTAACCGACTTACAGAGATGATCACCTTTATGGTAACAATACTCTATCTTACATTTATGGTAACAACACTCTATCTTACCTTTATGGTAACAACCTATCTAAAAAGATAAAGAGTCTTACAAGATTGCCAAAGAACAGGCCAATTTTTAAAAAAAACCCAACTACTTTTACCACAACCATCAGGGAAACTTGAGTGGTTCACTTCGTTACAACCAACAGAGGACAAATTTGAAGCCGGGATACAAGAAACCACAGTCCTCATATCAAGCAAGGACAAGACTCGTGCTCGATACTAGAGGTTAGTCATGCTAGAAGATTAAATAATTTTTTACCTTGTTGGCTAAGCATCTATGACAATGTTTCAATATTGAAACATGTCAACGGTAACTCAATACCTTTTACTGATACACCTGATCAGTCACAATCTAAAAGTCATTATAAAATGATACTTTAAATGATCCTGATATTATTATGCATACCAGCCATTATTAATTTTCTGGCATTAGGTGCGATTTCTCCTTGCACACCATGTGAAAACCAATTCATATATTAATTGTTTTGTTTCCAAAACTGAATGGTAGCAAAATATTTATTCTAATATAGGTACATGCCATTTTAAAATGGAATATCACAGAACTGCAGTAATTCTAATTCCTTCAGGACAATTTATTGATTTGAAAGAGTTATATTTATTGGTAAATATTAATCCAGGTCACAAGAAGTATTGATGGCTTCAGTATGATAAATTATACGAATTAATTAAATTCCCATATATGTCTTGTGTCCCGCACCTTTGTGTTCTCTAAGATTATGAGAGTAGTGGTTACATAATTTAATAATCTATAGGTCACAAATCAGTACAATATTTCTTTGATGACCTCTTGTGCATTGGTTCTGATTGTAAACATGTTTGAAAGATGTTATTGAAACAATTGCTATTTCCCAAAAATTCCAGATTTGTTATAAATTATGAAAATAGTATAATTAGGCCATCACAGGCCTGTCAGTTTTTAGGTTTTGAAAAACAAAAATCCATTGAAAAATATTTGAAAAAACAGTGTTGTAGTATTAGAGACCTTGCTCAGTTAATAGGAACATTGACTGCCACATGCCTGGCAAATACATATGTTTGGCTTTACACAAAACTATTGGAGCATTCAAAATTCAAAAGTCATTTATTCAAACTAGTCTGAGAATCAGCACTTTTCGAACGTCAAAATTACATAAGACAGTCCCCCAAAACGCCCACCCTTCACCACTTCCTAGTGCATTCAATATACCTTATAACCATAAATATTATGGTTTACTTTAAAGTAAAGAGAAGTTAAGGTAAAACGATTATCAATCACCCAGATATTAAACTAGACCTACAGCAGTGGGCTGATAATATCAATAGTTTACACAAAAGTATAGCATACTCAAAATATGATTAGGAAATAATTACAGATGTGTCAAGAAGTGGGGGGGGGGACCGTTTGTAATGATAATATGGTTCATGGGTTCTGGAAAGAGAGTGAAAAATTTTAAGTAGGTATCTAGAACTACTCAACATATTTTAAGCCTTAAAAATGATTGTTTAAAAATAAACAATATTAATTAAAAAAAAAAAAATATATATATAAAAAATAAAAAAAATATATATATATACATATTGTTACATGTTGATAATAAGACTGCCATATCATATAACAAGCAAATGGGAGGTATTCAGTACATTTAAATAACTCTGCCAGAAGCATATTGGCTATTTGGTGTGAAGATAGACAAATTTGACTATTTGCTTCTTACATAAATAATCGAGGGATAATAATGAAGCAGGTGAAAAATCACATAGGTACAGCCAATCCTGACATAAAGTGAGAAATGAATACCTCCACATTCCAGTACATTGTAACTCAGTTTTTTGAACCTGATATGAATTGACTTTTGCTTCAAGAATTAATGAAAAAACAAAACATTTCCTGAAAAACTGGCCCGGATGCATCGAATATAGATGCTTTTACCGTATCTTGGACGAACGACATTTTCTTCCTCTTCTTTTTTCGCCTTTTTATGCCCATTTAGTATATTATTAAGATGTTTACCAAAAACTAGAAAAGATAAAGCGACAGGCATTATAGTTATGCCATACTGGCCGTCATAAACCTGACAGAACCACCCTCTACATGTCCATCGGGATATTATCAGGAAGGCGTGGCTAAGATACAACAAAATGACATACAAATTATGGTGGGCCCTTTGGCAAAAAACAAAGTACTTACCTATAGATACAATTACACCATCTATACCAATAATTATTATGTATTTTTTTTGTAACCTAGCTTTAAGGCCTTATGGGGTTTTTAAATTTACATAAGTCAGCTGTTGCTTTAATAATAGACTCAAAAATGGGGGTGATGACCGCATCAAGAGGCTACTTCAAGGTTTCTATAAAATCAAACCACCTGGGGGCAAGTATCAAACCAGTTGGTACCCCAAGTAAAATATTAAATGATTAAAAGACATTCTTTACTGAAAAAAAAAAAAAAAAAAAAGGCTAGTCGAAAGAGCACAGACTTTGTCTCTTATTAAAATACCTAACAACACAGTAAATCATGCACATTTCTATTACAGATGCTATTAGAACATCTGTTCTCGGTTGAAGCCAACCGAACCTATTTTTACCTTTCTTTGAACAGACCGAAATTTGTCCAGCTAGTACATTACGTGATAAAAATTAACTGTACTCAGAGCATTAGGGGAAGTATTACTCACTTAATACTTTCATTGTATAAGCCCCACAAACAGTTTCTACGTCTACCATCACCATCTCTATTATCTAATTTCAATAATTTTGGTAAATATACCTTCTCTCTGTTTGCATCATAGATATTAGTATTTTTCAGGACATGTACTAGACATGCCTCGACATCCACTACTAACGCTAAGGGTGTCATTAGATGTAATAAGGCAAACAGCAGGCTGAAAAAAAAAAAAAAAAATTGGTCTTCCACCTTTCGCTAGATTTTATAATTGGCAAATTCAAACGGATTTGCTCAGGCTGTGCTTAATGCTGAACAAAATACTTGATTAAGTATTATGAATATTACGTATAATTATTACGTGCCTTACAAAATATAAAACTAAATTAGACAAGAAGTTCAATATTAAGATGAATAATTTGATTGTTCGTCTACTAGGGTAAAATTGATTAAAACTTGTTTCTAAGTTGGGAAATAAGTTTAATACTAAGATGAATGAGACTGTTTATCTATTATTTTATTATGTCAATTGTGTCTAAAAATTAAAAGATTTTAATTTGTTATTGAAATACTATTTATTTATAATTTCTTTGGAATCTCAATTTTCCTCATAAACTCTTAACATCTGCATGGTAAATGTTATATCGAGAACGAAGCCTGAAGTATAATAAGTGATCAAACGAACTTACCTGTTGTGAAGTTCGATCATTATTATACGAAGGGCTTCGTTCGAAGATATAAGGAACCCTCCCTACCCTACCCCAGAAAAATTGAGACTCTTCTTACTCTAAAAATAATGACAGACGACGTATAGAGCGGAATAGCTACACTTGTGCGTTTAGTTTTTGCTTTCAGCTCTAAATATGCGTTTGGTTGTCGACGAGCGTATCGACGCTGCATGGTAAATGTTATATCTTCGAACGAAGCCCTTCGTATAATAATGATCGAACTTCACAACAGGTAAGTTCGTTTGATCACTTATTATTGTATCATCGTGAGTCACGGTATCCCTCGAGCCGTTACTGTTAATAGTTTGTCTTTCAACATTGACATGTAATATTGTGTAAATTAATAAAGTTTTGAAGGTCATCATCTGCCAAGGCTGGTGTAGATTTGATTGAAGAAAAACACTTGAGAGATAATTTCATGTCATGTATCTGATCTAATGAGTCTCTGAGTTCAAGTTGTTATGGAATAAAACACGGCGGAAATTGCCTCAACCTCACACAGTTTTCCAACGCGTTTGTAATTCCATCAATATGCGACTAAACGTATTAATCCTCATTGTTATGTATGAAGGCTTTATAAAACAAATAGAAACGATGGTAGCAAAAGATATGTTGTCCAACGAGATTAAATACAATGAGTTGGATGAACATGCTTTGGTTACTGAAAGCGATGTATTTCCTTTTGTGGTCGCCATCTTGATGCAGTCCAAGTTCATAAGTGCTGGAGCTTTAATTGATAGCAGTTGGGTCTTGACTGCAGCCGACTCTTTTTTCCTGTAAGTTCCACATATTAATTACTTATCGCTTTATTAAATTATTGAGTGGATAAAGGGCGGGCAATCCACCTGGGGGCCTACTAAGCGAAATCCATAGTTTCGGCCTTCGTTACGGGAGCTTCGTTCTCCGTCTCACTTACAGATTTACCGTAAGCAAGAGTAAGTAAGAGTAGGTCCCCAGATGTGAAGTGGTTACCGCCGCCTAAGAAAATCAATCGAAAATGCATTTCCATCCCAGAGAGAATGCCGAAATGTTTCGTGTAACTGTTATTCTTTTTATTTTTCTAACCACAATGGGGAAGGTCTTGGCCTGCATCCCACCTGATGCTAAGTGATGATCAGACTGAAAGTGGAAGCGAGCTTCACCCGGAATCCTCAACCACAGAGGAACTGGCTATCTTACCTCTAACTGCCGAAACGCAACAATGCTGTTAACATTGTTGTTATGGCGGCAGACTTAGATAAGATAGTGGCAGCTAGTCCGGCGGACTTAGAACAAGCCCTAAATGTTGCCTCCACTGGTAATCGTACCCGGGACCTCTGGATCAGACAGGTGGGCTAACCACTAGACCACAGAGGCGGTTACATCGGCGCCATCATACCCTTCAAATCAGAACACAAAAACGCTGTATTAAAAAGGTATGGTTTTCCGGAAGAGTTCAAATGATCGAAAATGAAGTGTTCTTTTTAGAAAAATAACAACCGTTATTTACGTTGCCGGATCACAAAATCTAATTGGACGATTGTTGGCATCGACATAGCAACGCCATCACTTTTAATTCATTCTTAATACGAATTAAAACAGCTTTCTATTATTTCAGATTACGAGAAGCATCACGAACAGTCCGGGTTAGACTCGGCAGCATTAATTACAGAAAAGGAGGGATACTACTTCCAATCAAATACATTGTAATGCATCCGGATTTTGATGACGAAACACCAAGTTATGACCTGGCTATGATCAGATTGCCTGAGAACGTCAGGTATACTCCTAGCCTAAAACCTATAAGACTACAGACAACAATGAAAGAGGCTGATGCAACCCATTTTATTGTGCCGTCATGGCCTAACCCAATGGTGAGTTAATTATATCCCATGCATTCGTACCCTTCAAACTGGAAAACAGCACCTTGGCGTCAGATATAGATATGTTACAACTTGGCGGTAGAAATAGATATGTTACAACTTGGCATCAGAATTAGATATGTTACAACTTGGCGTCAGAAATAGATATGTTACACCTTGGCGGCAGAAATAGATATATTACAACTTGGCATCAGAAATAGATATGTTACAACTTGGCATCAGAAATAGATATGTTACAACTTGGCATCAGAAATAGATATGTTACATCTTGGTGTCAGAAATAGATAATGATACAACTTGGCGTCAGAAAAAGATATGTTACAACTTGGCGTCAGAAATAGATATTTGAAAACTTGGTGTCAGAAATAGATAATGATACAACTTGGCGTCAGAAAAAGATATGTTACAACTTGGCGTCAGAAATAGATATTTGAAAACTTGGCGTCAGAAATAGATATGTTACGCCTTGGCGTCAGAAATAGATATGTTACAACTTGGCGTCAGAAATAGATGTTACCTCTACATAAAGAGCTCTACTACAGTTCTGCCTCATCTAGCAAGAAACAGCATTGGGCCATTTGTCACACCACCATTACCACGTAGGATGTGCACGGAGAGGTTTGCCTCGTGCGCGGTTCATTTGTTTTATTTGCCAGCCATACGTGCGTAGCGTGACCGTGGGTCGCAACGATCTCACCTATATTTAAATACAAAGCAACGCTAAGTACTCGTGCATAGCATAGCTGTAAAGGTACAATTCCGTAGACAATCGCAGGCGACACCAGCTTAGGCGACGTGTCTGCTGCTGCCTCCTGCGGTCGGCCACGGAATGATACCTTAAGCTGCTGCTGCTGTAAAGTGGTATTGTTTTTTTTTTTTTTTTTAATGTGCGTTTGGTTTGTGCAGAATAAACACTTTTTCTTTCTTTTCTTTCTTCTTTCTTTCTGCTGCTGTGGAATTTGACGTTTAATGTTTGTGTTTCATAAATCACAGATGTTTTCGCATGAATCGGAGCAGCTGAAGTCAACAGAGTTGATAAAAAGACGGCGTGTCTTATCAGTGACACATCTTCACCCCACGGATGAAGAGGACTGCGAAGGAGACCTATTGGCGATAGGTTTAAATGAAACTGAGAACATTATGTGTCTGGATACTGGAGTCATGATTGACCCTTGCTCGGTAAGAAGAACATCCTATGACTTATTTGTGCCTCGTGCTAGTAAGGCTTATTGGTGATTCGCATGAATTTACACCACAACGGGTGAATAAAAAAAAAAAAATCAAAAAAAAATTAAGGTGATTCGCACGAAGTGAATTTATTCGTAGGCTAATCGATTTCTGGAGTTGTCGATTCACCTACAAATAAAAATAAAATCGTGGGAATCGCCTCAAGTAAAAAGAAAAAAATTAAGTGTCGATTCGCCCCTTCGGGCGAGTAAATTAGTGGGAATCTTCAATAAGCCTTAAGTATCAGCCATACGGACTCTGGATTAGTATAAGACTATGCTAGCCGTCCGACCGTAAATAGGTGACTATACCTACATTTCATACAGGAACCCCTCCGGGTCTCGAAAAGCCCGTAAAGCCGTTTGTTGATAATCGTTACGGGTAGTTAGACGCTCGACAGTCTGACAATCAGTCTTACCAATCGTGTTACCCAGTAACTGGATTGTGGAGTTCATAAGCAGTCGCAACGCTTATGGAGATTGTAACTTTTGAATCACTATATCTCAAAAACGGTGATTCTTAGAAAAAAAAATGACATGAAATTTTTTGTCTGATGTATTTTTATGATGAAACTTACCGTTTGGCAGAAAATGTATAAAAGTAATTTTTGCGAACATTGACCTTGAATAACTTTTTTTGCATATACGGGATCGATAGGGCCATATGAAATTTCTTATATATTGATCATATAAACAATCAATCCAAGATTCAGCTTAGCCTCGGCGATCGGCGTTTTAGCCGCTTTTTAGAAGCTAAACGCATTAGATACAGTCGCAGAAACACCAATCGCCAATGCTAAAAGTAGCTAGGCTGCTGTAGCCCTAAATTGTCTATTTTAACCAAACTCTATTACTAAGGTGGTCCTTAGTACTCTAAAATCGCGTAAAAAAGAAGTTGCTCAATACATTTACTGCAGATACTTAACACAAATAACTATTTACACTAGGTACTAAATACAATAACAAACTATACAAATAAATTTAAAAAACAAACGGACACTAAGGCCTCTGCCCCGAATTTTGCGGGCAGCGGGGCGGCAGCGGCGGCGGCGCGGGAGCGGCAGGATCTTATGCGTAAAATCAAATGGACCGGTTCTCGAAAACAGCGGCGTGGCAGCGGCGCGGGGGCGGGCAACGAGCGGTGCACTCCAGTCAAGCGGTGACCGCCCGCATTGCGCGTTTGCATTGTAGTATAGTGTTGATTGTGTTGTTTTTTTTGTGACGTATCAAAATGTCCTCGGACGTGCAAGAGTTTTTCAGACATTTCGTTCGCGAATAAAAACAAATATCTCGACAACACAACCACGAACACAACACTACACCGCTATAGTGCCGCGCGATCTGCCCGCTGGTTTGGAGAACAGGTATGCGTTGCCCGCCCCATTCGAGGCAGAGGCCTTAGGCGTCGAAGTATTCGTCCGCATCGCTGTCGTCCGGAAACGTGCCCAGAAGACTGGCAGCATTGCCACGTTGAATGGCAATGCTAATTCTTTGGCCAAAGAACGAGCCAGCCCTCTGGTCGCGTGAAGTGTCGACCAGTCGGCGAGAAATTTCTGTAATTTCAAAAAATTACAGAAATAAGATTATATTTTTAAACATTGCAAATAATAAGTAGGTTATTCTGAGGAAGTATTTAATTTACCACATCTTATCTCTTCACCACCCTTGGTTGACTGGTAGAGAATGCCTGAGGCTTTAAGTCCGCCTTTGTACCTTATTGTGTGCGAGAAGGCAATCAATCTCCCTAGCTTTTTCCAACTATGTTGGGGTTGGCTTCCAGTCTAACCGGATGTAGCTGAATACCAGTATTTTACACGGAGCGACTGCCTATCTGATCTCCACAACCCAGTTACTGGGTAGCACGATACCCCTTGGCAAGACGGATTGTCAGACTTACGGGCTTCTGACTACGTTCGACTATCAAAGATAACGAATGACAACCGGGACCTAATGCTTAACGTGCTTTCCGAGGCACGGAGGGGTCTCGGTATGTAAAGTATGGTCACCCATCCACGAACCGACCTCGGCAAGTGTTGCTTAACCTTGCGGCTGTTATTATTAAGCCCGAGCGTTGTTTGCGAGAAGTATAAATAAAAAATAAAAATACCGTCTTTATTATTTGCAGAGAGATGTCGGATCGCCAGTAGTATTAAACGGTATATTATGGGGCATCGTATCTTCATGGCGACCAAATAACTGCGACATTAATTCGGCCGGATCTACCTTCGTCGTTTTGGTATCGGCACCTGATATCAGCACTTGGATACACGCCACACAACATGGCCACAAATGGGAGCCTACCATTGAAAAATGATGATTCCAGATACGAACGTGAATACGTGGATTTTTTTAAAAAACGAAGAATTTTTAGCTTTGGAACTGTATTGGAAAATATTTCTTGTTAAGGCGGAGGCGTCAGTGTCAGCGTCGGTTTTTTGCAATTTGCAAGTCAGTGTTAGGTTGTATGTTGATTAAAATATGATTCGCGGCCATCAAATGTGTAATAAATAATCATTAAAATCATCAACAGAACTCTCTAAGTTAGAATTGACCTCAAATGTAATTTGAACTTAGCGAGGTTTGTTACCTTAGCGCATCAATTAAGAGCATTGAATCGTTTTTGGTTGGTATTAAGTTGACTTTAATACATTGCTTTGCCAACTATCACAATAATTCCCAGTAAATTGAAACTCGACTAAGTTTAGTACTATCTAAAGGCACCTACACACTCCTTTGTGCGGAACACCGCTGGCACTGCCACCGGGCAAGCCGCGGTGCACCCGGCTTGCCGCACAAAACAGCCGCCCAAAGCAGTGCCGCTCGGCAAAAGCCCGTTGTCCATGCCACCGGCACTGTGTGTAGTAGCCGTAACTATCACATAGACAAATAACCATCACCCTAATTACTTTCAATCCCAATCTGAATGATTTTGAAGGATAATATGCTTATAGGTACATTGCTTTATATGTTCGAAAAATTTGTCTGCTCCTGAACGTAAATAACGCAATGAATATTGTTGAACTGTCAAAATGAAAGCCACTGCTACTGTGTGTTCCGAAATTAAACCGCGTGTCGTTTTATGACGTGCGAGTGACATTCAACCTTCCTGTACACGACTCCGGAGCCATACCGGCGCCGGACCGTAAGTTTGAGTAGGTATATGAATGAATATCAAATGCGCCGCACTGTTGCCGCACCGGAACCGAGTGTGCACTTTCATTGATGCCGAGTTAAATAGCAACGATCACAGTTCAGTAAAATATTGCCAACGAAACATGAGGTCCGGCGCCGGTGCGGCTCCGACGTTATGTACAAGAAGCCTAAGGTGGTAATGCAATTACGAGGTCGACTGTATAATAGGTACCTAATTACATATTACGTACACGTCCAAAATGTGTGGGTGAAATACCAGTCTGTCTAAACTTTCAATGAATACATGAATTTTGTTAAGTTAACGTAAGTTATCTGTAGTTTTTCAAGTAAATAAAAATAAGAAAGTTTTTTTTTTTTTTGGTGTGTTTTATTCTAATGGGCAGCTGTCGATACATTTTGACCTTAATGGTACAGCGGCTTAGTGAACACTTATTTTTTTAAAGAGGGTTCCCCTTAATAACATTATCAAATTATATCATGTCATGTAAACCTAACCACTACGAATGACTAAGTAAGTCATTATAGCCTAGAGATTTAGCAGGGTAATAATACTTTACTGAATTTTATTACAAATCGCTGGTCAATAATGCGATTTAAATTTAGAATCTCAACTTAAAATTCGTATGAAACATTTAAAAAAAAGCGGTTCGAATTGCTTTTTATTATCTCGCAGAGGGTGTGAAAAGTAGAGTATTCTCCTTGGGTGTAAAGATGTTCTCGTCTTGGGCGAGTTTGACTCCTAGCACTTACTCAATTAACTATCTCGCTGCGCTCGGGAGCACTAAAATCCTTCTTTACGCTCGAGATTCAGAATAGCGCCCGTGACATTAGACAGTGCTTTAGCTCACAACATAACATCACCCATGTATTCCGAAGGGTAGGGCAGAGTTGTACCTATAATAATACACCCATATTTTGCCAATATTGTTTAAGTCCCATATAATAGGGGGCGAGCCTATTGCCATCAACCGGGCCCAAATCCAGGCTCCAGGCTGCTACTGAGAAATTCCAGATGGGAAAACCCAATAACTTCGCCCGACCCGGGAATCGAACCCACGACCTTAAACTCAGCAGAAGCGCTAGCGACCGCTAGACCAACAAGGCAGTATTATTAATATAATTATCTATTATTATTTGGTTTGTTGGTACAAAATAAGCTATAAATTAAGAGTCTAATAATACCTCAAATTGCTTAGCATGATCCTCTGTTAAATTGCAGCATTAATTTTGAACTATATGTCGGAGGACGGTATGTGTATCTCTAGTTATCAGGCATATTTTAACTGCTGTGGGCGTACTAATGGGTAGTGTTAGTTATTGTGACATAAAAACCGTTTGGAGTTCAGATCAAATTATAATTTACGATCATATTAATCACACTAGCATTTCATACGCTGTAGGTCGACACAACTATTCGAAACGCGCGATAGCTTCTAAACTTCTTCACCGCTTGACCACCACCCCTGTAGTATGCTCTGCTCTACTGAGCCCCGGCCGGCGGCGGGTCCAAGCGTTATGTTGTAGACTCTGTTGAGCGCTGGCGTCACGATTAGTACTCAGTAACGTATTTGCGACATATATACCTGGTAAACTTGAGGATTAACGTTAAGTACCTGGTAACTATGTTTGACGCAAACACGATTCCATAAAATTTACTCGATAGAAGAAAAAAACAAAGTTACGTCCAAACCGAACAATAAACCGCTGGTATTAAAAAAATACTTTAAACTAGGTCATGAAAATTTGCATAATAAATGAACAATTTTTTTTGTTTATTACCAATAATTTCGCCGTCATAAGTAATTACCGACACTATTGGCGCCCCGGAGCCTTGTCCCCGCCGCTCAGTCTCGCTCTCACTCAGTCCGCGAGCAGTATCGTGCGAGCAAGATAAGGAGTAAATTTCAATTGATGTTTTATGGACTCTTAACGAAAAAATGGCACACTGAACTGATATGAAAGGAATAGTTGTTCCTTTTCAGAAAGTAATGTTAATGAAACATTATCTCCTGCTCACTTTTATTATGCAAAAGAATAAATAAATACAATGAAATCCATGCTAGTGCATCACCTCACCTCGGTCACGTATTTCAATACATTTCAAAGAATTGTGTCTTTGAAATGGTAATGGAATTTTGAATGGTGGTTTGATAGAATTTTCCTACAAACGTAGATTGGATTCCATGATTGAAAACCTACAGTGAACGAATGAAAGGGAGCGGAGAACGAGCGGTGGAACGAATGAAAAACAACAAAGAATGAATGACATGACCATTGACCGGTGAATACTGGGGTGCAGATTAATACAAAAAACGGCATTTTAGACGAGACGACATAAGTCTTTGGATATTTTTCTTCTAGCTAAGTAGATAGCTAGTTACAAGTCTCAATAATAACATGGATAGATCGAAGGTAACGCTATCCATTACATATCGAGACCCGTCCGTGCCTCAGAAAGCACGTTGAAAGCCGTAAGGTGGTCAGAAGCCCAACAGTCTAACAACTAGTGACACGATAACCCTCGGTGGGTTATCGTGTTATCCAGTAACTGGGTTGTAGAGGTCAGGGCAGTCGCTCCATGTAAAATACTGGTATTCAGCTGCATCCGGGTAGTCTGGAAGTCGACCTTAACATAGTTTGTAAAAGGCTGGGCAAATTGATTGATATTAATTGCTACTATGGACCAATCTTTTTTAAAGTAGCGTAAATTCTACCATCTGCATCAATATCGCAAAACAAAAATCTTCAAAAGTAAGCACCGAACAAAATGATTAAAAAGATTAAAACAGCATTGACCACATATGATTGATTGCGTAAACATTTAAAACGATATCAAAGTATTGACTCAATGGAAGTTCAATACAGCTGATTGAATCCAATATTTACCTCTTTATTACCTGTCATCAGTTCAAATATTACCCTTTTATGCCTATCGAATATCTCATCACTATCATTACATTTGGAGCAGTGGTGTGACCGTCAGACTGCCAAGTCATAGGTCTCGAGTACAAACCCAAGTCACGCCTCTGACTTTTCGGATTCATGTGCGTATTATATATCGTGAGGAAACCGGCACGCCTTTTTTTTTTTTTTTTTTGATGATGGGAAATTATGAAATAACTTCTCCCGCTCGACGTGTCAGACTTTTACTGACTAAAACCCACCCGTGAAGGATTCACTCGTGAATGGTGAAGGAAAACATCGTGAGGAAACCCAAATGCCTGAGAGATATTTCTCGACGGCATGTGAAGTCACGTCAGAGGCCCATAGGCGGCTTTAAAAATCTGAGACCAGGTTAGTCACTAACCACTCGAGGAGAAAAAGCCTATATATATTATAAAACAAAGTCTCCTCGCCGCGTCTGTCTGTCTGAACGCAATAAACTCAAAAACGACCATCAAGCTATTTAGGGTACAGAGCTTGCCAAAGAAATAGACATACATACTCTCGAAAAACATTAACCTGTCATTTGTTTTTACTATCCTCCTTCTGGGGCAGTCGGCCCCAGAAGAAAAGCAAAGTGTGTGTGTAATGAAAGCCAATAAAATTAAAAGTAAAAGGCACTAAAAGCCAATGGGCCCGAAATTACTTGGAAATTGGGCTATTAAAAAACAACTAACGATTTTGAAGAGATTTGCTTTTATTTTCTGGTTTCCGTACCCGAGGTGTGCCAAAAGGAACCCTATTACTAAGCCTCTGCTGTCCGCCTGTCTGTCAGCGAGCTGTATCTCATGAACCGTAGTAGGTAGAAAGTTGAAAAAATGACTGATTATTTATTTCTGTTGCCGCTTTAACAACAACTAATTAAAAAATATAAATTAAAAGGGCCTCCATACAATAAACGTTTGATTTCGACAAAAAAAAAACAAACCCTGGCATGTGGGGTGTCAGTGTCTAGAGCTCACCGAGAAGACAACAATTTTTTTTTTCTTTTGTATCTTCAAAAATGATAAAATAGGGGGCCGTAAAAGTTGTCAGTTTTAGACCATTTTTACGAGCTCTATCTCAACAACTAAACAAGTTAGGAATTTGAAACTTATTTATATTATGTAACATATTATAATCAACAAATACCGGAAACGCCGATTCATAAGGTATTTTATTTAAATATGATAAATTAATAATGCGTCTAATGTGGGACAGCGCTCCTTGATGGGCGAGTTCTATTACTGGCTGGACGAACGACGCGTTGTGTAAGCTCAGCACAGAACACGCAAGCTAACCACTCAAAGCCACTGGCATTTAGTGGCGTCTTAATGGAGACACTGTCGAAACTTTTCGTTTTTGTGTGCCATTTTTCCAATACGGCGGCGCGGCGCATGCGGCAAAGAACCGAGGTGGCAGTGTAAATTCGAAAAGAGCACGTCGAAATCAATAAAATCACAAATTTTCAAATCTCCCGGAAAATTTTCGAGATAAAACTACCAAAAAATGATTGAACTAGTTTTACTCTTTCAAATCAGGCCAAAAAATTGGATGACGACATTATTATAACAAGAAAAAACATTTCTGAACTTATAATTTCGAGTAGCAATACTACCAGCTTCCGTTGACTTCTTATTCAGCTGTAGTTACATGAAATTATGAGATACAATAAACGACTTATATTTTTAGTAACCTTATCCGCTTAGTGATACTGCGTTCGGCGCTTGTTGAGACCATCTCAACATCGCCGCGCGCTGGCGACAGTGAACGAGGGGTGCGGGACGTCGGCAAGCAAACCGGCCGCACGGCGGTCTGCGAGCGGGCGCGTCACGGCAGTCAGCTGTTGCACGCCTCCACGCACGGCTGCGCTTACGCGTCTTTGCAAATTCAGATTCAAACCTTTATTTTCTTAATATACATATTTACATGTTATACAGTCCACTAGCATTTCATTTATCTTCACCACGACCTATCGTCGCGAACAGCGCTTGACGTGGCAACACGTCGTGTCCGGGTTGGCAACAAATCAATCGCCATCCTGAGGATGCCTCGTTGAGAGGTGAAACACGTGTCGATTTCTTACAGGGTTCTATATGACTCTTTAAGAACAGTTAAGCGGATTAGGTTACTAAATATACGTCGTTTATTTTATCTTATAATGGATTTCCGCAAAGTCACGCCTGAGTCAATGCACTATATGAAATTATGGGTTTAGAAGGCCCGATCATTATATTAGAGTGTTCAATAATATTTTTAGGAGCGCAAAATGGAAATTATTAGAGATTCGATAGACACAATGCCATTTATTAATCTTGACTTTTACAGAGAAAACTATCAAAATCTGCTCCTGGAATACCTGGTGACCTGACATACAGGTTTTGTAAAAAACTTAGTTTAGGCACCAGTCTTCCACAAATTAAATATGAAATTGTGTCTATTATTTATGGTAAGAAAATAAATAAATAATTATTATTATTATTAATACACCTATGAATTACACACAAGTCGCATTGTAAACATTCCGTTTGTTTAGCGGTTCAGGTAAAAAACAAATTAGTTTGGTTTGTATCTTTATTTAAATTGTTTAGTTACACGTTTTTTCTTCTCAGTTTCGATTCATTATTGTTGTAGACAAAAATAGTTGAATCTGATTGTTTTTGTCCAAATCTGATGAAGAAGATCAAGTTACTCTTTCAATTGTTTGATTTCGATTTTATTAATTCTTTTGTTTTTATTTTGACTTAGGTATAAGTCGCAGAGCTCGGAGAGGCCTCGGCGGCCGCTGCTAGGTGCGATATCGTCAAAGAAGAGCCTTCCTTTTGTTGCTTTCCTTAGAGCGTTATCACACTAACGATATTTTACCAACGTGTTCCCAGCGTGGCGATTTGTGAGCGGGTTGTCCGCGGGTGCGAAGCGAGCTAGCCACGACTACGCGACGCGTTGTTCGCGTTTTCACAATATTTTACACTCGCTTGTCTCGCTCTCTCTTGCAACAAAATATAGAAACGTTTGTCACGCTTTACTTTGTCGAGCGAAAATTGTGTCGCGCTTTCGTTCGTCGATCAAAAGTTCCGTCGTCCTGTCATTTGTCGAGAAAACAATCAGTCACTCTAACGTAGGTACGTTGAGCTGATGTGCTGTCACACCTCTAATCGTCGACATATCCTACTGTCGCCCTAACATTTGTCGCGTATTTGTTTGTCGTAATTATGATACGGAGTCGTACACACGGCTACACATCAAGCTATACATTTCTAATATAAGCTGACCTCACATTGAACGGAAATCATATACAATGCCAGATCAGCATAAACTAGAAATGTTTAACTTGATGTGTATCTGTGTCTACACTTACGTCAATCGCTCTTGTTACGCAAACGCGGCGAACACGTTGCGCACACGTGGTGTGCTCGCTAAGCACACGCAGCGAGCGCGTCGAACAGTCACCTCGCTGATAACTCGCTCACAAATCTTATAACCAAGTGTTTCACTCCGACACTAATGACGTATGTAATCTAAAGGCTTTTAAGGCTGTCCGTGACAGATGTCAGGCCATTAATGCAATTTCGGCGCCACGAATTTTATTACTACTTTAGAGGTATGAGGAACAGGGTTTAAAGTTCACTCATCCTCATTAGAAAAGGGAGGATCCTCCAACCAGACGGGTGTCGTGTCTGGCGGGTAACTACCCAACGAATGATTTCAGATAGTCTTATATATTTTGTTCGCGCGGTAAACTCTAATTGCGCGTTGCAGGATTTGTGTGACGTCAGGATTTTGTTTGACGTCAGGTCTTCGATGCGTAGTTCGCATGTGTCGATGTAGATGCCGCCACAGTACTGCCATATCTAAACCCTGCCGGCGCGGCGATTCCTACTATATGAGACACACCCATAGCATAATCAGCCTGTAACGTTCCACTGCTGGGACACAGGCCTCTGTGAGAGTTCACCACGAGGGCCCAGTGCGGGTTGGTAAATGTCACATGTCTTTAAATTTTTGGTTCTAGGACATGTCGGTTTCCTCACGACGTTTCCCTTTACCGTCTTGAGAGCAGTGGTGATGAAATAATTTACACCAAGTAAACCACCACTACGGCCTGACTCGTAAGTTGCGTCACCAGTCACACGTCACCGCTGCTCTTCACAGACCCTTATTTAGCTAGAATGATAAAAGATTCTTGTAATTAGTTCCTCACACCGGCCACCTAACCACAATTAGCTTTGATTACATTTTGTGTACTTGGTTTTTTAACAAAGATGGAGTGCTACAACACAACAAAGAAATTAAGATAAATAAAGGTGTTTTCTTCCAACTTTATTTCAGAATTCAACGCTAGGTTCTAAATGAATAGTCGTAAGTGTGAAATGCGTGCAGCGAGCAGAGGATAAGTGATAGCGCGCGCTGGACAACGTGTAATTGCGGCTGTGGTCCATGTCATACGCTTATATAGCAGTGACTGGACCCAGTGACTCGGAATTACACCTAGTTAGTAGGTTCATGTAGACGAAATCGGCAATAAGCCAGTAAAGGCTCGTAGAGACCAGCGCGACGCGACAGTGCGACGCGGCTCGAACAATATAATTTCTAAGAAAACTTGACGGTATAACAATAACCGGTGTCGCGCCGCGCTGTCGCGTCGCGCTAGTCTGCACAAAGCTTAAGTCAGGCGGGGGAAGCTCTGGGCCCGAAAATAGATAGGTAGGTTAGTCGACTAACTTGAGGGCGCGAAGTCAGCACTAGACTGGGTTGAAACTAATGTCTACGCGAGCCATAAAGCCGAGGTCGATAAAAAGTAGATATCAGACGCTTCGCTTTTTTATAATTTTTGTCTTCATTCGGCCGATCTTTGACTTAGAGTCTAACGTCTGAACCCAAAATATTAATTAAAAGTTAAAAATGAATTTAGTACACTCGTAAACCGAACTAACTATATTAAATTTCGGCTCTCGACATCTTTCACAAATTTTCCGAATGATCGACAAATTTAATTATATGAGAAGATGAACGTTCATTCGTTCGTAATTTTGAACATGGAATGAAACAGAACTTAACATTCATTGAAGTGAAACGTTTTAGCGCTTCGGCTCAGCATTATTCCCGTCACTGTCGCACAACTGTCAAACTACAAGTGCAAGATAGAGAGAGATAGGAACATATAAGGCAAAGCAGGTGTTATATGTAATGTTTATAAATCTCTCACACGAAATACTGAACTGATAGTTTCGATAATCATTATAAATGCTTGGCATATACACACAGTTGAGTTTGCTTAAACTCGTAATTTATGGAAATAGCTCGTAAAAAAAATCCTAATAATTGCATCGAAATATCGAACAATTTAGCATCGAAATAGAGTCATCTGTCTGAAAGAAAACAAAGAAAACCAACGATGAAAGTGCTTCCAACAAAAGTTTTCGAGGAGGTTCCCTATCCGCTTATTGCTCCTGACTTATACCACAAACGCAACCGAGAAATAATAGTACCTAGTTGTTGCTTCTGTGCGCTCAAGCACGTTAATAAGATATTATCACACAGCTATGTTCCTGGTGTAATTGCTTATCTGATGCTGCTTCTTTTGTTCCCAAGCAACGTATTGCCAAGGCTTTAAAAGAAGAATACCTAAGGAATAAATTTATTTCGCAAAGTTTACATTCAAGTGGTGGTGGGAGTGGTGGTTCTTTGTCTAGGTTTTCCTAGATTAGAACAAGCCGGAACCTACTACGCGTTGGAAGGGGCAACTAGCTTCATATTTCTGACTGACCGACCCCTTGACAATTCAAAAGTACCTGTACTTGGTTTATTTGAAATAAATGCTTTGAGTTTGAGTTTGCCTTTGATAGAAAAAAACGAAATAAATCTTTTTAAACGACTTCAAAAAAAGAGGAGGTTCTATGTTCGTCTGAATGTAGTTTTATCGATATTGTGGGGTAGTTACCACAACCAAAAAGGGAAAAGTAAAAAATATATTACAAAAAAAAAAAAAAAACAACGGACGTCGGTCGCAGAAAACGAAAATGCAAAACCGAAGATGCTTTTTTTAAAAGTCGGTTGTTTTATTTGTAAAAAAGTCACACACCTCTGCCCAGCCCTTCAAGGATCACAGACGTGGTATTTTTTAAGTGTAGTTACCAAGAATTTCTGTTCCCCATTCTCTTGAAAATAAAAAAAGGCATTTAGGACACCCAATTTTAATTAGCCACTGCTTCACTTGGAACCTATATTTCGTTGTACACAACACAAAACTATTACAAGTTTCAGCAATAACTAACTTAGGTAGGCTATTATTACAGAACTATCCGTGGGTCTGAATTTGTTCCCGATTAATGGCAGTAAATTCGCCCGCTAGAACATGAAACTTTTTTCATAAGTACTATGATAGCCGTGGTGGCCCAGTTGTAATGGTCCCGACTTACGTACTTGTCGTAGGGTGGTCGGTTTGAACCCAGGTCGGCCCTTATTTTGTGTAATTTATTTCATCTCCGCGGCTCTGAAAACGGTGAACTTTATAATGAAAACATCATGAGGAAACCGGCATGTCCCAGAAAAAAATCGAAGACATGTACTACTGGAGGCTTGTGTGTCCCAGCAGTGGGACCTGGCATGGTGTAGGCTGATTATGCGAAACATGGGTGTACCTACTAAATAGTTCTAAGACATTCGGAGTTAAATACCTCCACTAAGATAGTTAATTGATTTAAGCGTGACCTTGCGAAAATCCTTTTTAAAATACAATAGACGTAGATATATTTAGTAACTTATTCCGTTTAACTATTCCTAAAGAATCATTAGCATCACTTTGCGTTCGGACCTCGGCGTGGCAACACGCCGTGTTCAGGTTCGCAACAAGTCAATCTAAAACCTGAGGATGCCTCGTTGAGAGGTGAAACATGTGTCGATTTCTTACAGAAGTTTTTATGACTCTTAAGGAATAGTTAAGCGGTATAGGTTACTAAATATATCTACGTTTATTGTATTTTATACCTGAGAGGAGCTCGTGGCTAAGTAATAACTGCCGGACATGTCGATCCATCAGGTTAAGCTACGCTTGCCGGGGCTGGTCTGTGGATGGGTGACCTTCTTTATATACCGAGACTCCTCCGTGCCTCGGATAGCACGTTAAGCCGTTGGTCCCGGCTGTCATTCGTGGATCTTTGACAGTCGTTACGGGTCGTCAGAAGCCCGAAAGTCTGACAACCAGTCTTACCAAAGGGTATTACCCAGTTACTAGTTGTGGAGGTCAGATAGGCAGTCGCTCCATGTAAAATATTGGTATCCAGCTGCATCCGGTTAGACTGGAAGCCGACCCCAATATAGTTGGGAAAAGGCTAGGCAGATTGATTGTATTTTATACCTGCACTAGTTACTTTCGTCAGGTAATCGCAAAAATACCTTGATCCCATTTCACGCTGGGTAACCATAAACTATCTTTTCAAACTAACATTATGCTATGCTCAGCCAATACACTAGAAACTTTTCCATTGCAATCTTTCAGCGGAACATTTTATAGCTTCGATGTCGCTACGGGCTACAGCGACCAATATACTTTTATTGGAATTGCTATTACCCACACTTTTATAAACAGAAAATAGTCGACCCTTCCACCCATGCACTTTATTGCCAATTTTATGAGGTATTTTTAACTGTCTTCTCCTTAGCGCGTAGATGGCAATCTAAACCTACCAACATAATGCATATTGCTCAATTGATAATGTTTGCATTAATAATATTAGCTAAGTGGATGGCATGATGCTGCTGAGCCCAGCAGTCAGTGCAATAAGGCAACTTTTACAGGTCTGTGAAAAGTATGTCCATAAACATGGTCTTTTGTAGGTACAACTTTAAAAAAAAGTGAGTCGTTGGTCTTCAAGGCCTCTGGCAACAACAACAATGCTGGATGACTAACAATTATGAACTTTTTCTGGATGAATAAATAAATAATAATAATGATAAATAGACTTGGCCCAGAATTTGGCCACGTGTTTGGCGTCATTACTAGCGTCCGTCAGTTCCTGTAACGTGCAGCTGACAGGACACGCAGGACAAGATATTAAGTGTCCCATCGTTTGTAGAACAGTACCACATTTACACTCCAAGTCGGAGTCGTCTATGAATCTTCAGCTGAACAGGTTTTCCTTGCTTCGACAAACCTGGGTCCGGAGCCTGTTTAAAGACTTCTAGGTTACCCAAGGCAGCTCATGTCCAGGTGTGAGATCTTCAGCAGATGTAACGAATGGCTTGGGTAAGGAAGCACTGTCTCGCAACAGTTTCAGTATTTCTTTTGACTCACTTAAAAAATCGTTTCGAATTTTCAGCCTTTGTAGCACAAGAATGGTGTCGTGTGTCGGAGAAAATTTTGGCTCTTTCGCTGGAGCTTTCCATCGCTCTGCGAACTACTGGTGCCTCTATTCCTGCTAGTGGATACCGCCGTGAACCGAAAGAGTACAGTCCCTATTTATACTAATACCTATCTATGATAAGGCAGTTTATTTTATAATCACTTCTCTTAAAAAAGGTGAAGGAAAAAATTACAAGGAAACCGGCATGTCCTAGAACCAAAATTCAAAGACATAATATGACATCCACCAATGGCCACTGGGCCCGCGTCACGAGCTAGGTACACGCTCAAGCGACACGCGTCTTGCGACAGCGACTACGGGGAAAACGAAAAATGTTATTTGGCACGAGTCACCGCGGCGCAACTTGCGGAGCGATGGGTGGAAATACAACTCGGGCGCAATAACTTGACACCTGGCTCGAAACTCGACTCCCCTCCCGCTAACCCGCGCGAGGCCCCGCTCACGTCCTGAAGGACGAGAGCGTTTCGAGCGTTTCGAGCCAGGTGTCAAGTTATTGCGCCCGAGTTGTAGGTGACGCGTGCGCGTCGCTTGACACAAGTCGCGTTGCGTGTTTAAAAAAATATATATTTACTAAAAACAAACAATTACACAATATACAATGTGAAATTTAATTCGTTTGCATCCTCTTAAGGGGTCATTGTACTCATCATTATAAACAACTTTCACTATGGGGCCCAAACCTTTTTTTTTTTTTTTTTGAAGGTGGGAAATAATCAAATAACTTCTCCCGCTCTGGGCGGAGCGGGAGGGCGTGTCAGACTTTTACTGACTAAAACCCACCCGTGTTCCTACCGTTGCCTGTGTGCCGGGGTCGCGATATCCCTTTCAGACAAACCCGCAACCCCGGCAGGCATTGACCCTTCCGGACCCCCTCAGTTGGTGCTGACATCTCTTTGAGGCGCGCGTGGAACACAACGCGCCGTCGACCCGGGCCTGGTCCCTATCGGACGGCGAGCTACCCATTGCTCACCGTCCGCAAGCCCGCGCCTACGGTGGTCGGAAGTCGGCTCGCGACTCCCGACGCCCTGGGCGGCTCCTGCGGCGACTAGGGGCGCGAGGGCGCGAATCTTGCCTCTCCCTCACGCGCTCCGCCTCCTCCTTCGCGAGCATTACTGCTTCGCAGAAGGCGGTGACGGCCTCCCATGCACTCTCGCTCCGGACCATGGCCTGAACCAGGGCCGGACGCGAGAGATCGCCGCCGCCGATCGCCTCCGTGAGGACACGGCAGTGCTCCGCCCAAGCTGGGCAGACCTCCACCGTATGCTCCACCGTGTCCTCCAGGCGATCCACACAGTGGTGACCCGGGCGTTTCCTCCCGCTTTATCCTGAACAGGAACCTCCCGAAACAACCATGTCCGGTGAGGACCTGCGTCAGGCGGGAGGTGAGGACGCCGTGGCGCCTCTCTAGCCACTCCTCAAAGAGGGGACTTATCGCCACAATTGTGGCGTGCATGGGGCCAACCCTGTAATCGCGAAAAAAAAATCAGCTGTTCCATACATTTATGTTCGCATAGCTCGTTATAATGTAGGGAACAGCTGACTTTTTTTTCGCGATTGGGAGAGATTGCCCTACCCTGCCTAAACAGTCCAATGACGTCAGTTGATGTAGAGAGGTCGTTTTCGGCGTACAAATTAATACGGGTGACAAACTTCACTTTGCTCTAGAAGATTTGGAAAAATACAAAGTTGTTTGTCACAAAAACTATGCATAATTTAATTTTAAGAATATTTCGCTGTCTTTGTACTCTCTTAATTAAAATATATAAAAATAAAAATGGTTTTTTGATTTTGCATTGTGCATATTTCAGCCTCTGTGAAGAATTTAAGTGCATATTTCGACCTGTTTTAGTGTGCATCTTATAGTGCATCTAGTGCATCTTTGCATGCATATTTTGGCACTTTGTTAGTGCATATAATCCGATGTCTAGTCATAACTTATGTCCCTTGTTAAAAATGTACCAATTTTTAATGGAATTGGGATAATTTTGGTATTGAAAACGTGAATTTGGAATAGGCATAATTTTTTATTTTTTTATAATTATATTATTTTTTATTACTTTTTGGTAATGTTATCGTAGTACCTATGTGCCCTTCACGGATCGGACACGTTTTTTGTTACACATTGTATAGCCGACGACATTATAAATATTATATGACCAGTCACATGAAAAAAATTGAAAACGATGGTTATAAGCGCAACCAAGTACGAGTATGGCAAAAAAAACCGGCCAAGTGCATGTTGGACCACGCACAATGAAGGGTTCCGTAGTTTTGATGAATTTATCCCAAGAACAAACTTAACATTGCAGTTTGAAAAACATGTTCTCCCATACGGAATGTATGGGAGAACATGTTTTTCAAACTGCAAATTTAAGTTGGACGATTATTACTCGTTAACCTGTACAATCTACTAAGCTGTGATAGTTTTCCTTTTAATTTCGTATTACTGCTGTGAATTTTTTTCACATATCAAAGTACAACCATTTAGCTGGCAGGAGGGAGGGGACACACCCACTTGAATCTAACAAAAAATTGCAGTTAAAAGCTTAATATTTCGCAAACGGATCCCTGAATCCAAAAATAGTTTTCGCAAACTCACAATATTTTTGAACGACCTTTCTAACGATACTCCACACCATGGGATAGATGAGAAGAAAAAAAATCCCCACTTTACGTGTACTGCCCCCGATAGAAAAAAAGACGCATCTAACATTTTTTCCAGATTTGAGTATATATTGCCGGAATCAGAAAAAAAAAGCCGCATCTGCCTGTATTTTTACATCAATCTGGAAAAAAATGTTCGATGCGTCTTTTTTTCTATCGGGGGCAGTTCACGTAAAGTGGAGATTTTTTTTCTTCTCATCTATCCTACGGTGTGTGATTTTTTTTCTTCTCATCTATCCTACGGTGTGTGATTTTTTTTCTTCTCATCTATCGGGGGCAGTGTAGGGGAGGTACGCTTAAAAAAAAAAAATTGTTGATTTTATTTTATCACTTTGTCGGCGTGATTAATATGTATACCCACGCCAAATTACAGCTTTCTAGTACTAACCGTCTCTCAGCTAAGCCGCGGACAGACAGACGAACATGGCGAAACTATAAGGGTTTCTTGTTTACTACGAAACCCTAAAAAGATGAACATACATAGTAGGTATAAAATGCTTAGCAAATTGTACCGACACCTACATCCCAACCCGCCATTCAAACATATTGGAACGTCCATCGAAATGAGAATGAATGATGAGTTTCCATATTTGATTTTACAAGCCGCTGGTCTGTGAAACATTTGACGCGGGAGTCGATCGGGTGTTATAAGCCGTGATTGTATCTGTAGTGATACTTTATCATTGTCAAATGATTTTACTTTATGGTGTAAGCCATAAGCTTATACAATGTATAACAAAATAAAAGTTGCTTCAAAAACGGTGAAGGAAAAGATCGCGAGGAAACTTTGATCCCTGAGTTTGTTTTGCTATTTCTTCTCAGAGGTAGTCGTAAAGGAAATGTCGACTCTATCTTGCTTATTTTTTTTATATGACGTAAAAAAGTGATTCGATATCCTATTTACAGAATAAACAATTTCATTTCATTTCATTTCTCTGCTGAGTTGCACCACACTCTGTAACAATACAAAACGATGCTTTGTAAAGCTTGTCCACTCTGAAATGACGCGCCACACTGCCGCATTTACGCACACGGTAATGCGGATTTCTATGGATCATGGGATAGTGGGGCGCGTCATTTCAGAGTGGACAATCTAAATCTCGGAAATAGTAATCCTCATGTCTAACGTATTGCTTGATAGCTACCTTATTCACAGATTATTACAGATAGGATATTCCGCAAAACCATTTAAATAAAAAGCGACTCTTGTTAAGGCTTGTACAGACCAGCGCGACGCGACGGCGAGGCGCGATTCGAACAATACAATTTCTAAGAAAACTTGACGGTATAACAATAACCGGTGTCGCGTCGCGCTGTCGCATCGCGCTAGTCTGCACAAAGCTTAACTACACATTAAAGTGCAATTCAGGTCGCACAGCGCCAATTACGTACAGTTATATTCACTTAGAAGTTGCCTCTCTATCGCGTAACTCTTAGATCTTCTGACTACGTTACGCTCACTGAATTGGACCAACAAGACGGGCCCGCCGCGTACTTGTAGCTTCATACCTAAACAAAATTTTTGTGATTTAATACATTTGGAAGTTGTTCATCGGCTGGGTTTAAAAAAAATACTTTTTGAATGTAATAATAGATTTTAGCAAGCAATTTTTGGACTACTTCACAAATTGACTATTTACTATGTCGTTTTCCTATGTTCTTTTTACTTTACTAAATAACTGTTTGAAGTACTTTTTTTTTTGTTTTTGTTTTTTTTTGAGGGTGGGAAATTATCAAATAACTTCTCGGGCGTGTCAGACTTTTACTGACTAAAACCCACCCGTGTTCCTTCCGTTGCCTCTGTGCCGGGGTAGCGATATCCCTTTCGGACAAACTCGCAACCCCGGCAGCCATTGGCCCTTCCGGACCCCGTCAGTTGGTGCTGACATCTCTTTGAGGCGCGTGTGGAACACAACGCGCCGTCGACCCGGGCCTGGTCCCTATCGGACGGCAAGCTACCCATTGCTCACCGTCCGCAAGCCCGCGCCTACGGTGGCCGGAAGTCGGCTCTCGACTCCCGACGCCCGGGGCGTCTCCTGTGGCGACTAGGGGCGCGAGGGCGCGACTCTTGCCTCTCCCTCGCGCGCTCCGCCTCCTCCTTCGCGAGCATTACTGCTTCGCAGAAGGAGGTGACGGCCTCCCATGCACTCTCGCTCCGGACCATGGCCTAACCAGGGCAACTGTTTGAAGTACTGCGGTCATTATGAGTAAGGTATAGTGAGTAAGGTACAGACATAGTGCGTAGGCTAAAGAGAACTAAACCATTTGAGTGAGTGTAGTGTGTAAATAGTGAACTAATAATAAATATTAACAATGCTGTGCTATACATGTAACACATGAACAAAGTGTTTTTATCAATTATCAGACTTTAAGAAAGTGCAACGTAATCGACCTTGTGTAAAAGTACAAATTGACATTATTCATAGTTATAACATAATAATCTATCTCGTAAAATATTAAGTTAGAATCAAATTATTCAATTAGGCTAGATTGTTTTAGATTACTATGAACGACAGATTATTAATACAGAAAAAAAAAAAAAGTACGGTTTGAAGTGAACTTTGTAGCTAACAGCACAGCATGGGAGTCGCTAACAATATAGGAGCTGTGAAAAAAAAATCGCTCGGCCACGGCTCTTAAGGAATACTGCGTCAATGTATTAAATCAATAATTTTCCATTAGCATCTCTAGTGATACCTAACGTTGTAAGACTCTCTAGCCGAATTGAAAGATTTTCTAATTCAAGCAAGTTATAATAACAATGGATTTTCAGCTAACTTTAGAAGCTTTCCACTCCAGTTCTTTTTCACTTGAATTGTAGGTAGTAGGTACTTACTATTAAAATAAATTAAAATCATACTTCAAGCAAAGATTAATACAAATGGTTCACTCTGCAAAATCATTTAAATAAAAATCGACTCTTTGAATTAAACAATAAAGTTCAATTTCGCACAGCGCTAATTACCTACAGTTATATTCACCTAGAAGTTGCCTCGCTTTCTATCGCGTAACTCATAGATCTTCTACCGTGCGAAGCAGTAATGCTCGCGACGGAGGAGGCGGAACGCGTGAGGGAGAGGCAAGATTCGCGCCATCGCGCCCCTAGTCGCAGCAGGAAATGCCACGGGCATCGGGAGTCGTAAGTCGATTTCCGGCCACCGTAGGCGCGGGCTTGCGGACGGTGAGCGATGAGTAGCTTGCCATCTGATTAGGACCAGGCCCGGGTCGACGGCGCGTTGTGTTCCACGCGCGCCTCGAAGAGATGTCAGCACCAACTGACGGGGTCCGTTAGGGCCAATGCCTGCCGGGGTTGCGAGTTTTCCGAAAGGGATATCGTAACCCCGGCACACAGGCAACGGAAGGAACACGGGTGGGTTTTAGTCAGTAAAAGTCTGACACGCCCTCCCGCTCCACCCAGAGCGGGAGAAGTTATTTGATAATTACCCACCCAAAAAAAAAAAGTAGGTACTGTAAAGGTTACATGCAAAAGGCGACCTTATGTCGTACAGGCTGATAGAAAAATAATTCTGGTCGCATTCGATCATTCAAGCGAATTTGGAATAAATATAAAATAAAAATTATTAGGTTTTTTGTTTTAATAAAACGAGTGTTAAAATAGACGTGTAGAAGTCTGCAGTATGTTTTGGATGTTTGTTACTCAATCACGCAAAAACCGCTAAACGGATTTGGAGGAAATTTGGCACATAGATAGTTTATAACCTGAATTAACATATGGGATACTTTTTATTCAGACGGGGACGTACTTCCCGTGGGCTAATTTCCCACCTCCACGCGGGCGAAGCCGCGGGCAAAAGCTAGTATAAAATAAATCCTAGTTAATATTATTAATGTGAAAGTTTGTATGTTTGGATGTTTGTTACTCAATCACGCAAAAACCGCTAAACGGATTTGGATGAAATTTGGCACACAGATAGTTTATTACCTGGATTAATATATATAATACTTTTTATCCCGGTAGTAAGTCGGAGAGGATGCCTGTATCCCAGCAGTGGGAATATCTTTCTTTCTTTTGTTTAGTGACTACCAGCACGCGTAGCATGACAGCCATAGAAACGCGTTTTCTACGGGTTTTGTCGACGGAAGAATAGACAAAATGACAGATTGTGATTGTTTATCAGTCATTTTCTCTATTCTTCCGTCGACAAAATCCGTTTCTATTGTGGTCATGCTAAGCGTGCTGGTGTCAGAGTTTTTATGCCACCCATGGGCCTCTGACTTGTGGGAGTGGGAACATTATAGGCTGATTGTGCTCATTCTTATCTATTATTATTCTAAGCCCACATATAATATTATTCTACAGCTAACGCTCTTCTAGCGCTACAGTACCTACGTCTTGGGTTGCTATTTGCTATACCTGAACGCGAACCAACCCATTCAACCCACTGAACATATAAACCATTTTATTTTGCTACTTTACGAATCTAACTTTTCGCAAATAACTCCTTATAAATCTGTAAACTTCACAAAATTACAATACTATTTGAAAACATTGTAGGTCTTCATTATTTAGTTAATTACTGAAACAAAGGAGGCATACTGAAAAACATCAAGAGATAATCGTCTCAGTTTGAACTTTTAATTGAATTACGTCTTTGAAATTGACGTTTCCATTTAACATAGAAACACTTTCAGCGATTATTTTCCAAATAAAATAGCACCCTATGTTTTTTATATCAGATTTAAAATCATGTTTCACTATAGTCCTAATTACGCAACACATTTTCGATAACCAATTGAGTCAAATTGCTTTCGATTTGACTAGAATTGGTTTCATTATACAACTTTCGAATTACGTAACTCTAAAATCTATGATATCAACTGCACTCTGTTTCAGACGCTAAAGAGTGAACGATAATCGTCTAAAAAGGCTATTATTCGAATTACGTAACCACTTTGACAGCTGAAAATTTCTTTGAAATCAACTAGAAATTGATTTCGTGATAGCAATGATAGCGAAGGCAGCTTACTGGTCGCAATCAATTTTCTTTGCTGGAAACTTATAAAAGGGTTACTACACAGCAATTCCTTTTAATAAGGGACGAACAGACGATAGTGATTATTATAATATACACCAACGAGCAATATAAAAACCTTATCACTGAATATTTCCGAAACCACGGAAGATAACTTCTTGAAGTAAAGTACTGAACAGACAGCTGTGCTGCTGGGGAGCTTTTTTGCGCAACTTCTTCCCAGCTAAAACACTAGTAAGTGATGAAGAGCCGGTGTTTTTGAGGGACTGTCTTATATAATTTTGACGTTAAACGACGAAAAGTGCTGATTCTCAGCCTAGTTTGAATAAATGACTTTTGAATTTTGAATTTTGAAAAAGCAACATTCAAGTGTATTGAATAGCGCATAAAAACACCTATAACATTGTTTTTTTTTACTTCATGTAGCTAACTTGTGTGGTTTAGAAGATATTTCGATTTAAGGAGGATGTTCTAAGGTAGCCAGCAAAGTTTTTGTCGCGACCGTAACAAATATAGCGTTACAAAATTATAATCATTTACAGAATAAACAATTTCATTTCATTTCTCTGCTGTGTTGCACCACACTCTGAAACAATACAAAAACAGATAAAATCAATGATATTTTTTAAAGTTTGTCCACTCTGAAATGACGCGCCCCACTACCGCATTTACGTACACAATAATGCGTATTTCTATGGATCATGGATAGTTGGGGCGCGTCATTTCAGAGTGTGTCCACTCTCCAATCTAAATCAAGGAAATAGTAATCCTCATGTCTACCGTATTGTTTGATACCTACCTTAGTCACAGATTAATACAGATCGGATATTCCGCGAAATCATTTAAATAAAAACCGACTTTTGTAACGACAAAATAAAGTGCAATTCAGTTCGCACAGCGATTTTATATCTTCAAAGGTTTAAGGAAGATGTTCTAAGGTAGCCAGCAAAATACTTTTTTTTTTGTCGCGACCGTAACAATAACAAATATAAATTACAAAATTATAATCATTAGAACAGTAATACAACTCCTTAAGTTAGAATTGGCCTCAAATGTCATGATTACAATAGTCATTGAATAGGATGTAATTAGACCTAAACACACAATCACATACTCTCACACACCCACACACCCTCACAATCACCGACACAATCACCCATACTACACATCTACTAACATTCACCTCTCATACTTGCTTAACCTAGATTTCAATCTTATTAAATAAAACTATAAAATGTCGTCTATGATTCCTTACTACATTCTGTCAGCGCGCTTAGTACATAATTTATAAAATGAAAATGTAAAGGGGTCGGATCCTGATGTCCTGAAACATAGGCCACGAGCCTAGCTTAGGCACCAGTCTCCCACAATATACTTACCTGAACTGTGTGTCATTGTCAAATCTGACTAATGTAAAATGATTTATGTATCATGGTGAGAAAATAAATTCGATTTATTGTATTGTACAAAAAAAAATGGAGTGTAACTAATGGCTAATTTAGTTTTTAATCTATGTAATTTATTAAAATCAATTTAGCATTTAATCATTTATTTTTTACTTTATCCAAACTATGTATTCCTTGTTTTCATTAATTAATTGTGTTATGATCAGCGCGTAATACAGTGCATGCTGTGCTTTTGTTTAAGTAATAAGGCGCTTAGACTTAAGAGGCTTACAACAGGTAAGCGCGGTCACTGTCGGACTGCATAGAAATGAAAGAGAAGCGCGATGACAAGACGCAGGTAATTTATTGCAAAATATGAAGCAGTTAGCGATTTACAGAAAATCTATTGATTGGACTGGAAAATTAAAACACTATTATGCTAATATGTAGCTTGTAGAATAATCTGACAAAAAATCAGAATGATTGCATGTAAATTAATATGATTTTTAATCGTTAAAAGAAATTTTTAGAGGTATCTTCATGATTTTTTTCTATCGTATCAAATTAGTTGTATTATGTTTTCAACACACTATCATACTAGCATATATCCTGAAGAATATCATATATTTTTCTGATTTTGTTTACTGCAGTGGATCATATATTATTATTTACGCATTATAAAACTTGCGTTTAGGCACGTTTAGTTCCTGTAGTCCCCTTAAGTTTGCAACGTACAAATTGTAAAGTAATAGTGTACTCATTGTTGAAGCGCCCAATAATGAATAAATATATAAATAGTCTTAAAGAATTTATGGATAACAAATAGTAGTATAGTGTTAAAGAATTTATGGATAACAAATTCTCATGTTAGTATTAAGTGAACATATGCATGCTAAGTACAATTCTGGCAAAACATGTAAGATCTTTATTGTAAATTATTGTAACACCATGTATACCATGTTTTATGCAAATAAATACTTACTTACTTACTTAATAAACACTTCTTTTGGTCTAACTCTCATTCGCCGAATGTACAGAGTATTACACGCGATAAAGAAATTCGTTCCAAAAAAAGAATACAGTTTTTTACGACCAAATAACGGTTCTGAAAACGTCTTTACGAATCAATGGGAAACCTCTTAAACGACATGATAAAATATCAATAACTAGTGATGTTCCTTCGCATTACGTAAACGATACAGGCATTAGAGTTGGGATGGCAATTTACAGCATAGTAATAATAAATAAGGTATGATGACGCCATTTTGGTGTAGGAGATGTGGATTGAGGTTTCTGAAAAAGAATACATTCAATTATTTTGTGGATTTTGTGCAATGGTGAGAAATATATGAAAGAGCTGCTCGTGGTTGGTCAGTAGATGGGTGACAATCTTTACATACCAAGACTCCTCCGTGCCTCGGAAAGCACGTAAAGCTGTTGGTCCTGGCTGTCATTCGTGGATCTTTGACAGTCGTTACGAGTTGTCAGAAGCCCGAAAGTCTTACCAAGGGGTATCACAGTAACTGGGCTGTGGAGGTCAGCTAGGCAGTCACTCCATGTAAAATACTGGTATGCAGCTGCATCCGATTAGAATGGAAGCCGACCCCAACATAGTTGAGAAAAGGCTAGGCAGATTGCAGATTCTTATATATATATAGGATTATTCATTATAAATTATAATGATAATCATTTAGCATAATAATCAGCCTATGATGTTCCCACTGCTTGGACACAGGCCTCTGAAACTCTTCCTTTGCGTCATGTTTACCGTAAATAAACGTATTTTCTTTTCTTTTTTTTCTACTAAGACCGCCGTGCTGTCAAACTGTCAAAAATTAACAACGTGAAAAAGAACATGAACATCACTGTGAATGATGTTGCTAACAGTATAAATAAATAATCTTAGAGCTAATTTTACCAACGCCGGATATTCCGAGGAATAATTTTGTATTTTTTACTGTATTTTCGTTCAAAACTGACAGACGTCAATTTCATTCCACGGATAAAAGATAAGTCTGACTTTGGTAAGAACAGCCCTTAGTACCTATTATTTTTTTGCTTACACAATTTATATACCGTAAAGGAAATTAATTTCCCTTTATTTATTTAAATAAGGAATTTAAACTTCGAATAATCTGGAGAAATGGCGCTGTAATTAAATAATAGGGGCGGGTAGCGGCGTGCAATAAATAGCTCCAGCCATGTTTATGATGCCGCACATACCTTTGAGGTGCTGACGACGTGGAGTGTGACTGAGTAGAGGAAGCATTTTGAACTTAAAAATAAAACAGTTACCACAACAATAATAAGCAGTATTAATGATTTTATCATTTATTTAAGGCGACGATAACCGACTTTTAATGATTTTATACTGAAGATCACGTCTAAACGAGCAGTGGTTATGATTTGGAAAAAAAATATGTCAATTAAGAGCATTTTTTTAATAACTTAATATAGGAATATTTTAGATTATGTTTATATTACATAGTGAAATTAATTTGTAAAGCTATGTCCAACGCGGATTAAAAACTGTGAATCACGCTAAATCTATCAAGCTTATTTTATTGAAACTTTCAGCATTTTAAAGATTATGTAATTATTGATTTGTTTGCATACGTGTTTTATTGAAATACCTTTTGTTTTATGTATAATAAATTAATAATGCGTCTAATTTGGGACAGCGCTCCTTGATGGGCGAGTCCTATTACTGGCTGGACGTAAGACGCGTTACGTGAGCTCAGAACCGAACACGCAAGTTAACCACTCAAGGTCACTGGCATATATATCTGCGTCATAAGGCCCGCTTACACCACAAATCACTCGAATGAATTTAGCGTTAATAGTAGTTTATGAAACTATTGCATAATGAGGGGTATTATAACACTAGTGTTGTTAATGAAACAATTAACATTATCATAATATTGTGCATATTTTTGTTACGGAAATAAAGAGAAAATTAAACTTCCTCTATCTATCTTCTTTCTACTCGTCCCTTTCATTTCCCCGGTCCATTTACTGCGATCTACGTGCGGACGTAAAGTGAGCGTATATCTTGTAGCTGGGTATACATAACACCTGCTGGATCAACCGGTCGCAGAGGATCAACGATACGTGTGGCAGTAACCTTTCCTTCCAGAAACCGGGTAGAGTTTACTGCAACGTTTTCTACTAGAAAATATTGCAGAGCGTTTATTCTAAAAGTTGGCAACGTCGCAAATGGCGGTCAAATATTTACCTGTTTTGATTAATTTGGCAATATTACTGTATGGAAATATGAAATATCGCTAACTAGTGAACTTATTGTTGTAACCGTTTTAGGTGCAAAAAGGGCATTTGGAAAGTTTCCAAATACTTTTTTTAAGTACATCTAAACGAAATATTCGGTGTTACGATAATAATTATTGCATTTCATAATCAATATTATAAAAAAAACGTTTATTTCGGAAACTTGCTCCGTATTTTGTTAGTGATACAACTTACGTAACTATGTTAGTACTTACTTATAATTAAAAACAAACAAAATAAAACCTACAATACAAAACAATTTAATTCATGTATTTTCCTGCAGTATCAGACCCGTAGCTGTGCATACGTGTCCAATACTCCAGGAAAACGCCGTCCAGCCTGTCCCCGATCACCTTCAGTATGCCGTTGCCGTTGGCCGTTGGCGTAGTGTTGCCGTTGTATTTTAGCTCACTAGTTAGCCACACACATTTGACAGCTTTTTGCGACGTTGCCAACTTGCAGAATAAACGCTCTTTTTTATAGGCTGTCTGTTGCAATAAAGACGTTAAAAAACGCTCATCCTCAGTCATTACTTTTCTAAAGAGATTACAAACATTTGAATTCAAGAAAAGTACTTAGTTTGAGTATACATACAGTGAGTTCATTACAACTTGACGCGTGACGTGATTGGTAGCATTGAATTTTGCAGTCATGTGATTGGTAGTAGGTACTGTTCTGTCAGTCGCCATTTTATACTCTACTAGTATTGAGACTAAGACTGCAAAATTAAGTAAAAATGCACGATGGCTTATAAGAAGCTGGTGTTCCTCAAATGACACACGGTTTTAAATAACACTAAATCATTTTTTTTTATTAATTTCTTCTTTTACTAAGAAACGTTTTTATACAAGTTCACGTATCTCCGTAACTTTAAGTCAAGCTGTTGCACCAACTTAGCCCATTTCGCATTAAAGTCGTTAAGATAACGAAGTAACGAATGTACGAAACGGGGATTTAGTAGAATTATCTTTATGGCTTTCCGAGTCGGACCATGGCAAAAACCGGGAGGAAAATCGCCAGACAGCAAAATAATCATCAGACAGCAAAAAAAAGTCGTTGATCTTACAATTTCTCTAGATAAGCCCGACATCAGCCGTGATAGCCGAGTGGTGTGACCGTCAGACTGCCAAGTCATAGGTCTCAAGTTCGAACCCAAGACACGCCCCTCTGACTTTTCGGATTCATGTGCGTATTGTATAATTATCACTTGCTTCAATAACGGTGACGGAAAACATCGTGAGGAAACCGGCATGTCTGAGAGATATTACTCGACGGGATGTGAAGCCAAGTCAGAGGCCCATGAGCAGCTTAAACTCTTACACCAGGGTAGTCGCTAACCACACGAAAATAAGAAGAACGACATCTCTAAATCATTCAAAGTTTTAATGATTCTGTGGCGGCATTTACATCGCCACATACGAACAACGCATCACACCGACGTCACGCAAAATCCTGTATCGCGAAAGCTGAGTTTACCGCGCAATCAGGATAAATATAACTCCCCGACATCAATCGACAGTTGCCCACCAGACACGACCCCCGTCTGGTCAGAGGATCCTCCCTTTTCTATGGTGGATGAGTGAACATTGCACCCTGTTCGTCACGCCTTAATTCTCTATTGTAACCATGGTTTGCTTAAATCATCAAACAATAACGTTTCATTTTCTTAATATTTTGCTTACACTATTAAAAATATCTTCAAATATCCACCTTTTATTTTATCATGCCATAGCTCTGAACTGTCTAAAATAAGCATAACACCAAGAATTAGGAATTGCCAAACTTATGTGGCATTGCTTGCGAAACAGATGTCCGATGGGGTCGAAAGGTTCTGGAGTGGCGACCGCGCGGCGTACCGAAAGACGTAGTGTTGGAAGGCCTCCCACAGGGTTAACCGATGATCTTGTGAACGCCGCAGGAATTCCCCGAATTCGAAAACCATAGAAACGGTTGATGTCGCGGTGCATGGTGGAGCCCTATGTCCAGTAGTTAACGTTTTTCGGTTGTCATGATAATGATGAAGTATAAGGCGTGTATTATGCAATCTATTATTTCCGACTACGGCATAACGTCAGTGAAGTTCTAACAGTGCGTAAGTCATTTTTTGAGTGTTTTACTGGCAGCACTGCGAAATTTACCAAATTCCTTGAATGAAAAAGATTATTGGCATTTTCATGGGTTCAAACCATCACAGAGTTCATTTGTATTAATAATTGAACACAATAAGACCTTAAGCGTAAGTTACATTCATTTCAGACAGTTTTTTCACTCTGATGTAAAGTAGCAATTTTTGACTTACGTACTGTTAGAACTTCACTGACGATAACGAAACCAGCGGAAACCATTTTTTTATCAGGTGCAACTTTATATAAACGATTTCTTATCAGAAAAATACTTGAAACGCAAGCACTGAAGGAAAATCTATCAAGCTGCAATATTCTCCACTATTGCAGAGAATGTTACAAGTTGGATAAATACCTACATCAAGTAAATGCCAAGCATTTATCAAGTTGACGGACACTCGATTAAATACGTCTGTAAGAGTAATTGAAAGTAGGACGTTAAAGGAGTGGGTTCCTATATTTTACCAACTACTAATCGTTTAGTTACCTTAGTTAGATTTTCCTGCAACATGAGGTTTTGGGTTCCCAGGTCGGGCAAAGTGTAACTGGGTTTACTATCAGGAATTTCTCAGATAACGTGCGAAATGTGGGTGTACTATAGAGTTGTACTTAACTCTACTTAACCCGTCGGGGATACAAGGCGTTATGTTAAGTTAGAGGCCTCACCCACGGCGACTTTTTGTAGCGATGCTGTCGCGCATGTGTATCGATACAACCGCGATGCTGTCGCGCATGTGTATCGATACAGCCGCGATGTTGTCGCGCATGTGAATCGATACAGCCGCGATGCTGTCACGCATGTGTATCGATACAGCCGCGATGCTGTCGCGCATGTGTATCGATACAGCCGCGATGCTGTCGCGCATGTGTACTGATACAGCCGCAATGCTGTCGCTGGCTGTGTACCTTCACCAAGATTCTGTATCGCTACTACCGCGATGCTGTAGCCTCCCCAGCACCTTTCCCTCCGTTCTCCACCCTTCGTTCCCCCGCTGTCGTCAGAAACGGTCGTGCGTTTGCATCGATACAGCCGCGCGTTTGCATCGTTTCTGTCGCACGTTGCAAACGCGACTAGAGCGCGATAGTAGCGATGCAGAACCGCGTTCACAAAACGCGCGACAGCATCGCTACAAAAAGTCGCCATGGGCGAGCGGCCTTATATGACATGATTTTCATTACAACTAACTGTAATGAATCTGAATGGATATCATCTCCACAAAAGTTACTAATGAAGAGTTGAAATTAAAATTGTAAATTTATACATATTGCCAAATCATTATAATCTAAGATAATAGAATAGAATACTTCAGTGTTAAAATTGCAATTATAACTCTGAATTTGATGTTGTAGCCGTTTTAGGTGTAAAAAAGGTATTCGGAATGTTTCCAAATGCTTTTTTACATTTAAAACTAAATATTCGATGTTACGATATTATCCTTGACAATTCAAAAGTGCCTGTAATGGTTTAATTGACATAAATGCTTTGATTTTGAGATTAATTATTGCATTTCATAATCAATATTTTAGTTCACTTGTTATTTTCATACAGTAATATCGCCAAATTAATCATAACAGCGAAATATTTCACAGCTATTTGCGCCGTTGCCCACTTTCTGTATAAACGCTCTTAAGGCGAGGTGACCCCGAAAAACGTCATTTTATATTGTATTTTATTCGTAGATAACACGGATTAAAATTTTGAAAAAAACATATGATATATTTCACACTTCGATCTAGGTATTTCGGCCGTCCGATACACGATTACGTGCACTTTACTGCATCCAATTAAATCGCAAAGACACGTCTAAATTATGGTCTAATTATCATTTTATTTGAGTTATATTAGGCTTTGAATAATAAAACTTATACCATAATAAAGGTCGTAAAAAATGTGATAGAAAACGGCCGTCATAATGTGAAATATGAAAATACTTATACCACTAATTCCAAAATCAAGCGTTTTTATCTTTTCATGCGCTCGCCCCGTGTCATTCAGTCCCGAGCGGAACGTCTTGGAGGTCGGACGTATGCCAATTTTTGCGAACCCGCCACCCCCGCTAAGTTCTGTTACCGGCTGAACCAAAAATGTATTGTAAATTTGTAAATAATAATAGGTACCTGTATAATTATAGTTTAATTTTTAAATAGTGATTTTTTTAGGTAGGTACTTCTTAGTTATTTTATTTTAATTAATGGGCAAAATTAAAAAAAAAATATTGTCGTCGCTGGGTCTACGAAGGCTGAATAAATAAAAAAAGTAAGGATGCTTTGACAATATTACCATAGGTACCTATATTATATAAATGTATAATATTTTACTTTATTAACTAGGTAAGTACCTACGCGGAATAGATTTACATACCGCAAATATGTGTGTAAAACAGTTGAATTTAAACCCTATGCCAATGTATATAAAGACGCCAAGCGCGCAAAAGTTATAATGGTTTATTTTTCTCCCGGAATAGATTTACCAACCGCATCAAGTGTGTAAAATAGTTGAATTTGAACCCTATATCACAGAGCATAAAGCCGCCACGCGTACAAATGTTATAATGTTTTACTATTTTCAAATATCAAATAGTTCATCCCGCTGAGTTGGTCCGGGTGGTTTTTATAATGTTTATTAGCCTAGGTAAGTAGGTATTGTATTGTCTACCACACGTCATGCGTCTGTGGTAAGTGATAACACTATGACCTTGAGGTGGCCCAACGTAAGGAGTTTCATTAGAATAAGAGACCAGCTTGACACTGCTTTTGCCACCACAACACAAAAAATAATAATATTTTATGGTGTCTGCAACGTTTGTGTAGGTCTCGTCTATGCCATGTACCTAATACGCGCAACACACTCGTGCCATAGTGTAGAAATGTACAGTATGACCATTTCCTACAAAAATATGATTTATTATTTTCGGTAACGTTTAGGCACAAATTCGTTTATGCAAAGTACACTCCTTACTAAAAACACTGTATCAAGTTATGAAAAGCTTATAAATAAAATAAAAGTACATATACAGGGTGGCAGGGACATCGACGCGAAAACTGTGGCTAAGTTTTAGATTAACATCCCTCGAGTTGGGAGTCCATATTTTTTTTACAGAAAGATTATATTATTAGAAGCCTCCACGCAAAGTTTTAAGTTGCGGAGATAAATGGTTTACGAAAAAAAACAAAATCGAAGAAATTTAGCATTATTTAGTCACTTTTGACATTTTGTCTCGACATTGAACGTTTCGTTTTACGAAAAATCAACACACTAAAATGTTGTACTTTATAATAATGATGAAATAAATACGTATATTTATGATTTAGATACTTTTTAAGCATATTTCATTATATTACCTATATTTTGTTGATTTAAATGAGTGCTATTAAATTAACACTTAAAATAATTTACCGACTATTGCCGTATTTGAAACCAAACGTAAAACGACGCCATTTTGTGTTGTTACTAATACTTCACATAATTTGTTACTCTGCTGTCAAGCTCAAGCTTGGCCGGGATGCTCCAAGTCCCGACACATCTCGACTTAGTCAAAAGGCAATGGGAAGGTAGGCTGCAAGAGCGAGCGAAGCGAGCTCGGGATTTGGGGCACACCGACACGGACAGGTTAGGTTAGAAGGGGATGGCGGGGTCTAAAGACCCCGCCATCCCCTTCGTGGTTATTTTTTTTAAACCACCCAGAAATAGGAGCCCCGCCAAGCGGGGCTCTGTCGACTACGCCTGACAAAAAAAAAAAAAAATAGCCATAAAGTACAGTGCTTCCTCCAACAAATCATCAAAATAAGATCGCAAAATATTTAGTTAAAAAAAACAATGCGTTAACTAAACTTCCCCCATGACGGGGGGATCTCCTACTCCCCTCCACAAATATATGTACCCTTATACATAAAGTCCTTCCGAAAATTCGAAAGTTAGGTTAGAATATTAAAAAATCATATCTCAAAAAGGGGGGGGCTCCGAAATTTTTCCTTCACAGGGCCGTTGTACACATGCGAAAAAAGAAACTTCGCTTGAAATGTTTACGTCGGTTTTCAATGTTTTAGAGCAATGCAGTTGCAGGCTAAGGGCAGAGCGTATGTATCAACTAATGATTCGGTGGATAACGAGTAAGTTTTTAGGGTTCCGAAGTAAACAAGGAACCCTTATAGTTTCACCATGTCCGTCTGTCTGTCTGTCTGTCCGTCCGTCTGTCAGTCCACGGCTTAGTTCGGAGACGGTTCGTACTAGAAAGCTGTAATTTGGCATATGTATACATATTAAACACGAAGACAAAGAGGTAAAATAAAATCAAGAAAAACATTATTTTTAGGGTGCCTCCCCTACACGTAAAGTGGGGATATATTTTTTTTCTCATCTACCCCATGGTATCTTTAGAAAGGTCGTTCAAAAATATTGTGAGTTTGTGAAAACCATTTTTGGATTAAGGGATCCGTTTGCGAAATATTAAGCTTTTAACTGAAATGTTTTGTTAGAGTCAACTGTCGTCGTCCCTGCCAGCTACTCGTAAATAATTGTACTTGGATTTGTGAAAAAAATTACAGCAGTAGTATATATAACGAGTAATAACCGACCAACTTAAATTTGCAGTTTGATAAACATGATCTCCCCATACATTCCGTATGGGAGAAAATGTTTTTCAACTACAATGTTAAGTTTGTTCTTGGGATAAATTCATCCCAACTACGGAACCCTTCATTGTGCGTGGTCCGACATGCACCTGGCTGGTTTTTTAAATATCATCTCACTCGTTATTGTAACACCATAAAAATACATAAATTAATTAAATACACGCCCCACCTACCCCAATACAATCTTGATATTGTTATTCCAAAATTGTAATACAATTCTCATAAATTAAATGTGCCTAAATACTACTTGATTTTATAGACTGTAGCACAAAGATGTCGCATCAAAGTCGAAGTTCGAAAGTCGAATAGCGCGCTGCGCGCACTTTTGAATCGTACCCGTATTCATGATCTTCGTGTCAGTCAGATTTTAAATCCACCTTATTCACAAAAATTATAAGTACCTACTTATATCTATTTTTAATTATTATTCATTAAGTTTAAGTTTATATAATACCTACCTAATCTATCTACAACCTTAAAAAATACTTAATAAAAAAATAAACTTATAATAATCAATACAAGTTGATCTACTGCATTGCTCTATTCTGTGACCTACTCGAGTTCATGAACTTATGAGCGGTGCGCCTGGCGCGCGGGTCCCCCGCGGATCGTTATTTGTTTCGTATCGCTACTCGTTGCGGGGGCTGGGGTAAGCGTTGAATGCCTACTGCGTTCGGGTTAGGCCGGCCTTAATAGACATTTACACAATTATGTTTCCGTTAACGACGTACCAGAGAATCCACATGTGAAGAAGGAATTATTGGAATTAAGGAACATTTTTTGTCTTCAACGTAGTTCTTAATTTTGTTTTGTTTTGACCTGAGTCGAACAACTTCTCAAGCCTTGAAAGCTGTGTTTCGTTCACATCGTAGCATCTCATCGAATATTTTAATCTTTTTCTCCGCTCCTTGAAACGCTTAGCTAAAATTGAATCAGAATAAACCGGCCAGATTGTGAAGTCGGTATTACGAGGCGGGCAGCGGGTCGTAACTAGATTTTGAACATAACAGCATTACCCTGGCATTGGATAACTAACCCGGTTTTCTGCAGTGCTAAACATGAGGTTGGAGGTTTGCTGTTTAAGCTTGAGACGTGGAATTTTATACGGTATTGATTGACTTCTAGAAGTTAAGTAAACAACAATTTAGGGGTGCTACACACATAAAGAAAAAAAAGAAAATAAGTTTATTTGCGGTAAACATAATTTACTCCATGTTAAAAAGGATAAAAACACGAAAATAACAATTTGGGGGAAAATATGCGGACACACACACATATGTTAGGATCGGCTTGATTCGGAACAACCGAGTGGCTGATATATGTATGTAGATGTCACATATGGATTGTCGAATCCGCTGTTTTACAAAACCGCTAGTTGTTTTACAAAACAGCTCCGTTATGTTAAATAGCTGAACGATGTTTATACGCATAAACGTTTTGCATTTATCAATGTAGCGGGTCAACGATTAGAGGTTATGTAAAACAGTGTAAAATTAAACGTTAGATTGTAAATTTTAGTTCTAAGAGTCGCTCCTGGCTTTGTGTTTAAGGGGACTACAGGACCTAAACGTGCCTAAACGCAAGTTTTATAATGCCTAAAAGAATATGATCCACTGCAGTAAACAAAATCAGAAAAATATATGATATTCTTCAGGATATATGCTAGTATGATAGTGTGTTGAAAACATAATACAACTAATTTGATACGATAGAAAAAAATCATGAACATACCTCTAAAAATTTCTTTTAACGATTAAAAATCATATTAATTTACATGCAATCATTCTGATTTTTTGTCAGATTATTCTACAAGCTACATATTAGCATAATAGTGTTTTAATTTTCCAGTCCAATCAATAGATTTTCTGTAAATCGCTAACTGCTTCATATTTTGCAATAAATTACCTGCGTCGTGTCATCGCGCTTCTCTTTCATTTCTATGCAGTCCGACAGTGACCGCGCTTTAGCTGTTGTAAGCCTCTTTAAACAATAATAATGGCGTCTGAGATAGAAATAAATAAAACAGCGGATTCGACAACCCATCTACGACATAAGATCTATTTAAATACTTGTTTCCAATTAATGTTATTTATGCAAGTGTAAATAAAGTTGATTTTGGACTGATTATGTTGAAAAAGTCATTAAAAAATATGAAGTTATAGTGCAAACTGAACCTTATGTGTAGGTATTACAATTGTGTTTCCTAAAACTCGTGTTGGTTTACATTTTACAGATTAGATATATGTTCGGGAAAAGCCGGTCGGCTTAGCACGAGTAGTGCTGAGCCGTCCCAAACCTGATTAGGCGAAGCTAGATTAGGCGAAGGTAAATCCTGAATAAAGTTAGCCAATAGAAACAAGCCAAAAATAAAGTGAAAACTGAATACGTGTAGTAATTGCTTCGGGTCGGCTTTGTTGTATTAACATCAATACTGATGAATCTTATGTGGCGACCTGAACATGCGAGCACCTTTTACGCCGTAATGAAAACTCTATCACATTAGCCAGATGAGGCGAGTCTTTTCTGTAATCAAACAGTATTTGAGAGTAGAGTACAGTCAGAAAAAAACCCAAAAAGAATATCAAATTTTAAGAACATTACCCTAAGGTTTTTTCGGCGAAACGTCAGACCCAGATAAGAAATTGACTTGTGTGAGCAATGAAAGCTTTGAAAAAGTTATATTTTCAAATGTTATATAACATTTGAAAATCTTTACACTTCTTCTTTACTCTTTCTTGATGAAACTTAACATGAAATGAAATATTTCAATACGTTGTATGCTACATTGCATCTGGACGCGTCGCGCGCACGATCCGCGCATTCACTATGAACCTACTCCGCGCATATGTTTCCGTCAGTTTACCGCAAACACGCGAAGCGTATGAATGTGACGACCAACTTCTTGCTCTGACGAGTGTCAGTGCTTCACTGTTAATACATCAACTAATGAAAAAACGCCGAAGAACCCGACGATGATGGCGTACATATTGGTATAAACAGAGAGCAGATGCAGAACTCTTTACAGATATGAGATTTCAGCACATAAGTGGATAATACAAAAAGATTAAATGCAGTGCATTTTCTTCCACGCGTTGTCCCTTCATGTTTGTTTCGTGCATGTGCTCAAGCTCATCTCCGAAACGATCGTCCATGTTACAGTGCCGCGCACACTGCGCGGTCGTGCGCGGAGCGATCCGAGATTTGTCAGTTTTTCGGAGGAATACAAAGGGGCGTGTTCCTCCGAAAAACTGACAAATCTCGGATCGCTGCGCGCACGACTTGTAATACTCGTAGCGTGCGCGATAAATGCACAGTTCGCTCGCACAAGTCTTTCACCAGACTATCAGAATTTTTTACCTTGCATCATACGTTGCATCAATGTGGACAGTAAATTCTTTCATTGCATGTTACGGTTCATCAGTCTGTTCGCGGCATAACAGAAAAAAATCGCAAAATGAATGTTTGACTTGTGTTTGAACACACACGACACATTTGTGACCAATACATACAGAGAGGTATTAAAAATACGTCCACAGAAAAATAGCGAATGAAAAACTAAAACAAACGGTTTGAAATAAACGACGAAAACGTTTGGAATGGACGCGATTTCAACGGATGTGTTTTTGTTGCAAAATATCGTTGCAACAGGAAAATTCAAAATGGTGGTCGGTAGGCACAATCGATGGATTTAATCTGCAATGTGTGTTGTTTATGCGTTGCGCTGGGAACTAAAATTCTCGTATGCGGAATACTCTATGGAAGAATATTTGTGTGGTTTTGAACCTGATTTTTATGTAGATTTTGTAAAAGTTATGACTACGAAATAAAAATAATCGGCAACAGCGATGTGTACTTTTTTATTTAACTGGAGCGTCTATCCTAAAAGTCGCCAACGTCGCAAATAGCAGTCAAATATTTACCTGTTTTGATTAATTTGGCAATATTACTGAATGGAAACATGAAATGTGTCTAACTAGTAACCTAAATAACATGAATTGAAATAAAGTGACGCGTCGGTTAGGAGTCATAGAAACTGAACATCAGGCTTATTGGTTGATTCGCACGAATTTACTTGACTGAAACGGGCGAATTTTTTTGGGGCTTTTGGTGCGAATTTAATTTATTTGTGGGCGAATCGACAACTCCAGAAATACTTATTAGACAATTGACACATTTTGAATTTTATGCAATACGTTTGTACGTTAAGAAAAAAGTACACTAGCGCACAGAAGTGATAAGAGTGAAATGTTTTAAAATAATAAGTACGAAAGATTTGTAAATTATTCTTTAGATTAAAGACAATAAGTTCGTGCGAATCAACCATTAAACCGAACATCAGACTCAATATAATTTAATAAACTCAAACTCAAACTCAAAGCATTTATTTCAAATAAACCAATTACAGGCACTTTTGAATTGTCAAGGGGTCGGTCAGTCAGAAAGATGAAGCTAGTTGCCCATTCCAAAGCGTAGTAGGTACCTATGGAGAAGAACGGGCAAGAAACTCCACGGACACTCTTTTAAATCAAAATATTCTTACAAAATAATGGTTACGTCATTCATGTTTAAATTATACATGTGAGAACAATGTAGAAAGACGTGCACGTTAAAAGCGTCCGCAATGAAAAGATAATAAACAAATTCAAAAATTAAAATACATTAAAATAAGCCATGGAAGCTAAGAGATGACCAGTCCCTACTGACGGCGCCCGTTCACGAACATGACGCATGGATCAGCACCATTCAGCTCAACCATTTTGTAGGGAACTTAATGATCCAACACACACGCCACCACCAGCGAGACATTTGAGTGAGAATGACATACTCTCAGCCGCCAGGGCTCATTCAAATCAATGAAAGACTTACCCAGTAAATGGTAATGGTCACAGTGCTCACACATGTGCTATGCAATTATACAATACTAAGAGATTGAATTTATACAATGCAAAGATATTTTTTTGCAATCTTCAGCAGCTCGCAACATTATTTTCAATGCTAATCAACTAGTTTATGCGCCCTTGTGGAGCTGGACCAGCGTTGAGCCAAGCATTTTTGTCAGCGATGTAATCCCCCAATTTATAATATGCTTGGCAGCATAGTGTGCGTTTAATACAAGATTTAAATTTTGTTTCATTTAGTTCGAGTATGTGGGGAGGTATTTTATTGTAACATTTTAAACAGTACCCCATGAAGGATGAGTCTACTTTAGCCAGTCTGAAACCAGGTTGAACTAATTAGTCCCTATTTCTAGTCCTATAATTGTGTCTTTCACCTCTTTTACTGAAAAGATTAAGATTTTTCCTTACGTACATGATGTTTTCATAGATATATTGACAAGGTACCGTCATGATGTTAATATTTTTAAACAGTTCCCTAAGAGAATCGCACCTGCGGAGGCCATATGTTGCTCTTATGGCTCTTTTTTGCAGAATAAAAATAGAGTCGATGTCCGCAGCTCGTCCCCATAGTAAAATACCGTAAGACATAATACTATGAAAGTAACTGAAATAGACTAGCCTCGCAGTATCTACATCAGTAAATTGACGGATTTTTCTTACAGCATATGCTGCTGAACTTAGCCGTCCTGCAAGAGATGTTAAATGAGGACCCCATTGTAGCCTGGAGTCGAGCGTAATCCCCAGGAACACGGTTTTATCTACGAATTCTAGTTTCTCCTTATTCAATGGTATCACAATTACTACTTTTAACATTCGGTAAAGCAAATCTTATGCATTTAGTTTTTTTCCCATTTAATACTAAATTATTAGCAGTGAACCAATTTTGGACCTGCAGTAGGGCGTTATTTACGTCGTCAAAATTTGATGCACGTCTATTTATCTTAAAAATTAGGGAAGTATCGTCAGCAAATAATCAATCTATGTCTATAATACACAATCCAACTTATAGCCATAATTATATCTTACCACTTACTTCTTCCACCACTTAAAATTCATTGTTAGCTCAAAATAACTCCTACTAAACGACTAAACTCTAGATTGGCACGACAACCCACTTCAGAACAAATAACCTTCTTCACAATAGCTACATCTAACGATTAAGTAATTAACCACTATAACGAACTTTAATAAACATCTCAGTGCTACTTCAGTCTTTCGATAAAGAAGTGACATCGTCTGTGAACAACGTAAACAACGACTGATCGAGTCTTTTATTTCAGTGTTTCAAGAGAAAAAAAGAAAATACGTTTATTTACGGCAAACATGACGCAAAGAAAGAATCAATCTGCCTAGCCTTTTCCCAACTATGTTGAGGTCAGCTTCCAGTCTAAACGGATGTAGTTGGATACCAGTATTTTACAAGGAGCGACTGACCTCCACAACTCAGTAACTTGGTAATACGATACCCCTTGATAAGACTGGTTGTCAGACTTTCGGGCTTCTGACGACCCGTAATGACTGTCAAAGATCCACGAATGATAGCCGGGACCAACGGCTTAACGTGCTATCCGAGGCACGGAGGAGTCTCGGTATGTAAAGATCGTCACCCATCCACAGACCAACCCCGGCAAGCTTAGCTTAACCTGATGGATCGACCCGTGCGGCAGTTCTTACATAGCCACGAGCTCCTCCGAACGACATAAAGAAAGAATAAAAGATGAAAATACCAATTTGGGAGAAAATATTCGTCACATCCACGCAAAACGGTCTAAATTAAACAAAAAAAAAAACAAGATAAAATTAAAAGAATATTCGTATGTACGTAAATTGTTTTTTTTTTTTTGTTTCAAACACTCGCCGACATAGCTCTCTCGTTCCTTCAATTCGACTGACATTAACTTTGTGTAATTTATTTCATCAACACAGCTCAATACGTTGAAGGAAGGATCGACAAGAAACAGAATTAAAAAAAAACAATCAAGCCGAATAGGCTAAAGAGCATGCCAAAGAAATAGACACACATACGTTCATACTAGGTGAAAACTCGAAGACTTGCGACATCCACCAAACTGGACTATCCGCGTGGTGGATTATTCTCATAAAGAAAAGGCCTGTGTGGGAACGATATAGGCTGATTGAGATCTATTCAAATGAAATGCATACTGTTACTGTTAGCCTGCATCAACCCACTGCTGGGCAAAATCCTCTCCCCATGATTTCCAGTGCTTACAATCCAGAGCTGATGAAAATATCAGCGTCGAACGGTTTTTCAATACAAATTCAAATTCAAATTCAAATTCATTTATTTTGTGTACATAGGTTAGAAGATGTTAAAATATAGATATTACAGAGTCCGTCTATGTCCCGCCGATAGGCATACAAAAATTCACAATTTTCAAATAAAATTAAATCATGTCATTTATGAATTCACAATTAATTAGGTCTACAATTTATAATAATAACATGTCAATTTTCAAATAAAATTAAATCATGTCATTTATGAATTCACAATTAATTAGGTCTACAATTTTCTAATAATAACATGTCAAATTTCAAATCAAAATCATACAGCAAATTCACAATTAATTAGATAAGTATACAATTTCTAATGATAACATGTCAAATTTCCAAATTAAATTAAATCCAACACTAATAAATTACATTACATTCATACTGCATTCACATTAATTAAATTCTTTTTCAGACAGAAAGTCACTTATGGAGTAGTACGCTTTGCTCACTAAAAAATTGCGAAGCCTTTTTTTGAATAACAATACCGGCAATTCCCTCCAAGATTTGGGTATTTTATTATAAATGACCGGAACCATACAGTAAACACTTTTGCGCATTAGAGTTGTCTTACAAGAGTGAAGACATAGCAAACTATTATCGCGTCTATTACGTCGAATTACATCATTTAATCGTTTAAACCGATTCGGATTCGACCTCACAAACACAGCTACTTCCCATATGTACAAACAGGGCAGTGTCAGTAGTTTATATTTCTTGAAATATGGCATGCAACTATCCGTACTTTGGAGCTTGAGCATCGCTCGTAAGCATCTTTTCTGTGCTTTGAATACAGTATCTTTTTCAGTTGAATTACCCCAAAATATTATTCCATAACGTAAGTTGGATTCTACGATACCATAATAAGCTGTAAGAAGTGCATCAACATAGATTATTGAGGATAATGTATGCAGAGCGTATGCCGATGAACTATTTTTTTTGCATAAACTATTAATATGTGCCTTCCAATTAAGTTTTTTATCTATTATAAGACCCAGAAACTTGGTGTGTTCAACTTCTTCCACCACATCATTGTTATAGTGTACGTGAAATTCAAAATTCAAAATTCAAAAGTCATTTATTCAAACTAGGCTGATAATCAGCACTTTTCGAACGTCAAAATTACATAAGACAGTCCCCCAAAACGCCCACCCTTCACCACTTCCTAGTGCGTTAGCTGGGAAGAAGAAGTGGCGCAACAAACTCCCCAGCAGCACAGCTGTCTGTTCAGTTAGAAAGAAAAAAAAATGACTCTATATAATAGTATTCAACATACTTAATTAACCTAATTTAAATTATTATCCATATGTTAGCTAGCACACGCCAATAAACCAAACAAAATCATCGAGAACTATACTCGGGCAGAAATAAAAACTAAACGTAAACAAAACTTAACGTCTTAATAAAAGCCTCCAGGCATAAAGGGCGTGCCCGCTTACATAAAGCTGTAACTGGAATTTATAAATGATAAACTAGGACCATCGAGGTAAAATAAATAAACAGTTAATTACTAATAACAATAAATAATATGATCTATTGTCGAGGTCACTAGTTACATATTGCAATACAACTCATTAAAAAAAAACATTGTAATGAGTAGATTATGTCAACAATAAATTAAAATTAAATTAAAATAAACAATTATATGAACTCATATAACCTGTCAGTAGGTAAGCTAATTCTGGTGAAAGAACATAAAAATTGTCTTGAGTTAATCACAGCGACCAACTATTCTTATCATTTAAGTAGTCGTTGATAGAATAGTATGCCTTTGAACAAAGGTTGGATTTTACTTTCGTTTTAAACGCATTAAAAGGCAAATCTAGCAAAGAAGAGGGTAACTTGTTATAAAAGGTTATACCAAGCCCAACAAATGAGTTATGAACCTTATGAAGCCGGTGAAAAGGAACTCTTAGTTTTTCCTTATTTCTAGTGTTAACATTGTGAAAATCACTGTTCTTACTGTATAAATGTATATTTTGCCTAATATATAAGATGTTGGCGAAAATGAATTGAGATGCCACTGTGAGGATACCAATATCTTTGAAAAAATCTCTCAGAGAAACTCTGGGGCCTAGCTGGTAAATAGCTCGAACAGCTCGTTTTTGAAGGACAAATATATTTTGAATATCAGCAGCTTTGCCCCACAGCAGAAGACCGTAGGACATAACGCTATGAAAATAACTAAAATAGACTAATCGAGCTGTATCGACGTCAGTGTATTGTCTTACTTTCCTGACGGCGTAGGCGGCAGAACTGAGCCTTCCCGCTAGGCTCGATATATGTGGGCCCCACTGAAGTTTGGCATCTACTGTTATGCCCAGAAAAACTGCCGAATTTACAGATTCAAGCACCTCTTTATCTAAGACGATGTTGGGTCCTAGATTTCTAACATTTGGTAGGGCGAACTTAACACATTTCGTTTTCTTGGCATTGAGAACTAGGTTATTTGTCGTAAACCAATCCGTAACCATTGAGAGTGCACTGTTTACATCGTCAAAATCTTGTCTATTCCGGTCTACTTTAAAAATAAGAGAGGTATCGTCTGCAAACAGTACAACTTCACAGATACCCTTTAAATAGAATGGTAGGTCATTGATATACACCAAGAACAAGAATGGACCCAGTATTGAGCCTTGAGGTACACCTAACTGAACTGGTAGCCCGGAAGATTTCACACCATTAACATCTACACATTGGGACCTATTATGTAAATACGAATTTATAACGTTGAGAGCTTCGTTTTGCACACCGTAATGACGCAGTTTACGCAAAAGCGTGTCATGGTGCACGCAATCAAAGGCTTTGGAGAGATCACAGAAAACCCCAATAGCATTTTGCGAGTTCTCCCATGCGTTAAATATGTGTTTCAGCAGAGCAACACCCGCATCTGTAGTCGAACGACCTTTTGTAAATCCATATTGTTCATTATGAAGGAGGCTATTTAAATTAAAATGTCTTAGCAGCTGCTTGAGTATTAACTTTTCAAATATTTTGCTAAATGCTGGTAAGATAGAAATAGGCCTAAAATTGCCAACTTCATTTTTATTACCTGATTTAAATAATGGTATGACTTTACTATTCTTCATGAGTTCAGGAAAAGTTCCTAAATCAACACATTTATTAAAAGTAACAGCTAGATAGGGGGCTACGATGTCTATTATATTACTTAAAAGTTTAATGGAGATGCCCCAGTAATCACCAGTGTTTTTAGACTTGAGTGTGTTAAAAACATTAACTACATCACGAGGCGTTACATGTTCGAAGCTAAATATGCGACTATTTTTAGACACACTACTAAGCAAAAGGTTTTCAGCTTTAGACGGGGATGAATTTAAGGAGCGAGTCGTAGTTACAGGTATGTTTGCAAAAAACTCATTAAACGCCTCAGCTACGTCAGCTGCTTTATCAACTAATTTATTGTCGACCATAATCTCAAGTTGTTTATCTTGTTTAACCGACTTACCCATTTCATTATTAATAATTTTCCAAGTGGTTTTAACTTTATTATTGGAATTTTTAATTGAATCGCTTAAAAATTTAGATTTAGCAAAAACACTAACCTTTTTAAATAATTTTGAATAACTTTTGACATACTCTAGGAAAGGAGTATCAAACCTGTATTTTTTCAAACCATATAACTCGTATAGTCTCGCTCTACTTTTATAAATTCCCGGAGTGGCCCATTGGTTAAAGCCAACGGAGGTGCCATTAATTTGAATAGTTTTGGTCTTGAAAGTAGATTGGTACTCTTTTTGCACAACATCAAAAAGGGCTCCATAGATTTCATTGGGATTCTCGTGTTCTACTATAGATGGTGTAATTCTATGAGCTATATTATTTTTAAACTTATTGCAACGAGTAGCTGTATAAGGCCTGCATTCTATTTTATGCGGCTTTTTATGTAATGGCATGGGGAAGCTAGCTAATAAACCACAGTGGTCAGACGTTAAGTCACTTAACACTATTTTATTTTTGGCATCACAATCACTAAATATATTATCAAGACAAGTTGAAGAAGATGCCGTGATCCTAGTAGGTTCAAAAAACAAGTTAATTAAATTATAAGACCTAAACAGATTAAGAAGTCTAATGCTTAATGGAGTAACATCTAAAATATTAATATTAAAATCTCCACATAAAATTATACTTTTATTACTTGATTTTAACCTATTGAGTGAATCCTCCATTACCGATTCAAAACTAATAAAATCACCTGAGGGGGGCCGATACACGCAAATTATAACGTATCGCTCGAGTTCAACACAAGACAACTCAATAGTGCGCTCGATGGAAAGATTAACTAAATCTAAACGTTGTTTACATTTCAACTTGTTTGAAACAAGAACTAAAGAACCACCGCGAATGGCGCTTTTCCTTACAAACGCACTTTGTACAGTAAAATTATCATCATTGATAAACACTACTTCATGTTCTTTCAACCAGTGTTCAGTCAAACATAACACCTGAACATCATAGTTCTCTATAAACAAACTTAACTCTAGCTCTTTGCCGGACAGACCCTGCATATTTTGATGAACAACATTCAAAATATGCGGCTCACCCGTTGTCGCTCCTAATAGTTTAAACTATAAGGCGTATCAAAAGTAGTGTTAGTACCACTACTAACAATAATCGGTGGTACACTACAGGTACCAGTGTCACTGTGTATATTGTATGCTAAGAGATTAGCAATTCGTCTTCTACAACTAGGTGGCAAATACATTGTATAATTTGTCAGTTTGTAATCAGTAATAAATTGATTACAATCAAAATATAAAATAGCGTCATTGTGACGACATGTCCTATTATAAATTAACATATTTAAGTTATAAATGTGCCTATTTTGCTCATCAGACAAATACTTAGAATAAGGCAAGGCACAGAAAATAAATTTGCAACTATTGGTCTCATTGAGATGTAACATCAAATGGACACATTCAATTATGTCCTTTTTCTTGACAGTTAAACTATCCCCGAATAATAAAATAACAGTGGAACTGGGGTTTATTTTTGTCAATTTAATATTATGAATTAATTGGCTAATACTGGCACCGGGTAAACAATTATTAATTACATATTGTTGCGAACACTGATTAAATATACTACCAAAACCTTGACCAAATTTGTCAGAGAATACATAAGTTGTGTTAGCCAAATTATTAATTCTATTCTCATCCAAACAGCTACCTACAGGCTGAGCCACTGAGGGTGTAGGTGAAACCAGTTGAGGTTGGGGCTCATGGGAGCAGGCACAGCTAAAAGAGAGGTTATTTGTCAGAGACTCATACCTCTCTGCATTGTACTTGACTAGGTCTGCCAACTCATTAGCCTCCTGCAAGCGCTGACTCAGGTCTTGTTGAGAAGCCTCATATTTACTAAAGATATCCTTTAGAGCATATTCCCTGACAAACAATTCATCCTGTAGGTGCTGAGTGTCAGTATCATACATAGTATTACATAATTGTAAATCACTATTACACTTGTTTAATTCTTGAATTAAAAGGTTCATGAAGGTTCATGCTAGGCATTCGTTGACTAAAATGTACAAGTTTTGTTTTTTTCAAGTTTATTTTTAAATTGTTTGCTTCTAACCAATGCACAATTAATGTTAGAGTATTATTTATATCCTTTTCATAAGTTTCTGCACTTTCACAAGATATTGTCACTGTACTATCGTCCGCAAACATTGTTAACGGATGTTCAACGCATCTTGGTAGATCATTGATATATAATATAAATATAAAGGGGCCGATTATGCTCCCCTGCGGTACTCCATACAATACCTCCCGCTCGGATGATCTACAACCCGGGCGCAATAACTTGACACCTGGCTCGAAACTCGACTCCCCTCCCGCTAACCCGCGCGAGGCCCCGCTCTCGTCCTGAAGGACCTTCAGGACGACAGCGGGGCCTCGCGCGGGTAAGCGGGAGGGGAGTAACTTGACACCTGGCTCGAAACTCGACTCCCCTCCCGCTAACCCGCGCGAGGCCCCGCTCTCGTCCTGAAGGACCTTCAGGACGACAGCGGAGGATTGCGCCCGGGTTGTAAATATCTCTTCACGCTTTTGAATTATTTGAAGAATTTCCGTAATTTGTGTTCGGTTTTTTAAATAAGACTCAATTAGACGAAGAACATTACCTCTAATACCGTAAGCCTCGAGTTTGCTTAAAAGTGTTGCAAAATGTACGTGGTCAAAAGCCTGGGTCATGTCACAAAATAAACTACATACAGGTGTTCGGTTATCGACATTCTTAATAATATTATAGACAGTCATATACAGCCATATTGATAGTTCTATTTAGTCTAAATCCCTTTTGTTCGTCACATAGAATATTACTTTTCTCAATAAATTTATATAATTCCTTGTAAATGTATTTCTCGAATATTTTGGAAATTACAGGTATAAGTGCAATTGGACGATAACTTTCCATATGTTCTCTACTCTCCTTTTTAAATAATGGCTTTATGGTTGTTTTTTTTAGGGCATCCGGATAAATACCGGCACTGATACTTAGGTTAATTATATGGGATAGATGACCGCATATTTGCAAAGATACATGTTTGAGGACTTTCGTAGAAATATCGTCATATCCCACGCTACTTGTATTGTTCAACGACATTATTATTCTATGTATATTTAGGGGTACACTAGGGGCCATAAAGATTGATTTATCGTTCGAGATTATTTTACAGTTTTTAGTTTTAGTGGTGACATCAAGTTTGGGCTGAATTTTATCTATGAAGTAATTATTGAACGCTTCAGCAATGTTATTAGGATTTAATAAAGTACGGTTTTTTTCTTTAATTACATTAATATTATGTTTAGGCATGTTGCTTCTTGCGCTGTTGATAATTTGCCACGTAGTTTTAGACTTATTTTTAGATGATTTTATTTTGTGGTTATTCTGAGCCTTTTGTGTCAACAATATAATTTTTTTGTGTAGCCGGGAATAGTTAGTAAAACTAGTTTTATTACTATTGCTAGGGTTTAATCTCATCTGCCATAGAAGTTTTCTCTTCTTTCGACTACATAATTTAATTCCTTACAGCCATTTAATTTTATTGCAACCGCAAACCGCTCTAAACGAACAACCATAATAATGTTTTATGAAACTCAACCACAAAGAGAGATCATTTTTATTAACCAACTTCCAAAAAGGAGGAAGTTATGTGTTCGACGCGTATGTATGGTTTTTTTTTTTTATATATTTTTTTTATGTATGTCCGCCGATTTCTCCGTCAATTGTGAAAATTCTTTTTTTATATAAAAGGATATGCTCCCAAGTTGGTCCCATATAAATTTTATTAACTTTGCTTAGATAGTTTTTGAGTAAGCTTCAATAATACGTATTTTTCCCACTTAAAACACTAAAAAGTGAAAAATAACTTTAATTTCGGTGGCTAAAAACGAAAATTCAAAACTAAAGACACCGACTTCTGAAATTAAAGTTATTTTTCACTTTGTAGTGTTTTATTTTTGGAAGTAGGTTGTGTTATTTTTTGTAAAAAGTTTTTATTTTGATATAATTTGGAACACTTGCCGCAGCATTGAGACAAAAAATAGCGCGAAATTTTTGTCGTAATTCTGTAACACTGGCTCGACAATACGAAAAAGAGTGGGGCGTGTCTTCTTCGTCTTGATTATGAGACAGTTATTGAAGTTTCAACTTACTGGGAGTTCTTGTCAAAAGTGGTAAATTAGTTACGAGATCGACTATACCTGAAACCTATGAGTTATGCCATAGGCCCTAGTTTGTTTTCGCATTTACAAGGATCTTTTGGCGCGCGGCCAAAATCGGAACTAACGCCGCCATCTTGTTATTTAATACATTTTCACAAATGTTTACCAACAGTGCCACCCTGACTGCGTCATTCAAGCGCCAAATGATCCTTGATCACTGTACACATGGGTATGGATAATGGCAGTTCGTGTTTGCGGTCAAAGCTAACGTTACCAAAGCTAGTCAGGAATACTAGTGTGCAATGGAGGAAGGCAAAGCTTGAGCCTGCGGCATTTGACGTTCATTTCCATATTGACGCTATCCAATCATTCAAATTAATACTGTTTACACTTCACTTGACACTGGCTGTGCTTGTCCGAGAACTAATATATATGTACAGGAGGATAAATATAATAATATAATATAATCTTTATTTGCCAAAAGAATAACAGCCTTACAACAAATTTTACACTAGTGCTTTAGATACCCAATTATTTACTTAGTGCACAAAAATAAAATTAGGTTGTTACGAAAGCGATTTACCAGGACCCCCCCAGTACTAGTTATAAACTGTATTTCGGTGGGACAGCTTTCCTCGTTCTCTTTTTACAATAAAATAATATAATAAGCCGATTTCAGAGAAAATAATGATATCAGATAAGAAATTTCAACTAATACAAACCAATACTGTGGGTAAAATGACACACATCACACATTCAGTTTGTTGTTTACTTGATTTTTTACTTTGTAGGTAGTAGCGTAAGTTCACATAGTATAATATACTCATATCCTAACTAGTATCATCAGGGGCTATATATTTATTTTTAATAAAATTTATAGTTTTTATTTTAATTATTATACCTATTTTAGTTCAAAAGCTCTGATGTGATGCATAAAGCGCAAACAAAATATGTGTTAACTGAAATTGTTTTTATTTTTTTACTATTATACTACTTGTTATTTCAACTAGCAATAGCAAAGTAAAAAGCTAGAAATCGTGGCTGATACCTATATTTTTCTTCCGCACGGCGCTTAAGAGCTCGTTACAAGACTGAACACTTTCCCATCGATTGTACGAAATAAATTCATATTGTAGTGACCCTTTTTTTTTTTTTTTTTGAGGGTGGGAAATTATCAAATAACTTCTCCCGCTCTGGGTGGAGCGGGAGGGCGTGTCAGACTTTTACTGACTAAAACCCACCCGTGTTCCTTCCGTTGCCTGTGTGCCGAGGTCGCGATATCCCTTTCAGACAAACCCGCAACCCCGGCAGGCATTGGCCCTTCCGGACCCCGTCAGTTGGTGCTGACATCTCTTTGAGGCGCGCGTGGAACACAACGCGCCATCGACCCGGGCCTGGTCCCTATCGGACGGCGAGCTACCCATTGCTCACCGTCCGCAAGCCCGCGCCTACGGTGGCCGGAAGTCGGCTCGCGACTCCCGACGCCCGGGGCGTCTCCTGCGGCGACTAGGGGCGCGAGGGCGCGCATTTTGCCTCTCCCTCGCGCGCTCCGCCTCCTCCTTCGCGAGCATTACTGCTTCGCAGAAGGAGGTGACGGCCTCCCATGCACTCTCGCTCCAGACCATGGCCTGAACCAGGGCCGGACGCGAGAGATCGCCGCCGCCGATCGCCTCCGTGAGGACACGGCGGTGCTCCGCCCAAGCTGGGCAGACCTCCACCGATTGTAGTGACCCTAGGGATGCGATTTATGCTGAATTTCATTTTTGATATTTTACGGAGCGCTAGCGTGCAGCTGTCTTTGCTTTTGAATTTTCGTTTTTTGCCAGCGACTTTCGAAATTGAATTTATTTTTCACTTTATAGTGCTTTTTTTTTAAAGTCGGTTGTTTTCTTTTTCTTGTAAAAAGCTTTTATTTTTAATTTTTTTGTTGTATAACCTACCCCACACAAATTCACCCCACTGCTATGGGGTTAGAAGCGTTATGACTATGTCTCGATAAGACTAAATAGCAGATATGACTAGGTCGCTCTAGGACTTAATCTCTATATAACTAGATCGCTGTAAAACTGATTAGCTGTTTGACTATATATCAGTGTCAGGAACTTAAAAAACTACCCAAGCAAAGTTAATAAAATTTATATGGGACCATCTCTGAAGTATGACCTACCAATCAAAAAATACCTAATTATCAAAATCAAATCGTATTTGGCGGAGAAATCAGGTAAAAAACATTAAAAAATATATTTAATGTCGAATTGACAATCTAATCCATTTTGAAGTAGGTTAAAACTTTTTATCATCTGGGCGATTCTATAAAAATCTCACCATCAAAGCCTAGGTGAAGTGAGAAATCATTCCACCCGATGTTAGGGATTGACACTGTGGCGGCATCTACATCGCCATATGTGAACTACGCATCAAAGGCCTGACGTCACACAAATCCTGCATCGCGCAATTAGAGTTTACTGCGCGAACAGCATATATATCACTTGCCCGACATCAACCGTTGGGCAGTTGCCCGCCAGACAATTCACCCGTCTGGTCGGAGGATCCTCCCTTTTCTATGGTGGATGAGTGAACTTTACACCCTGTTGCTCATGCCTCTTAAACACTATTGATTGACTTCAAGCTCACTTCACCTATATTTTAAGGATGATATTTTTACAGATCAGCAGATCAGCCCTCTCTTACCAGCCGTGATATTCTGTAAACATCTCACCGTGATAACTTAGGTGAAGTGAGCTGTCATTGCACCTAAAGCTAGGGATTGACACTATGGACAGCTCACTTCATGCTCACTTCACCTCACTCTTCACGGTGAGATGTTTACAGAATGGGTCGACTGTTCAAAACCGTCCCTAATATTTATTGAAATCTTTATTACTACTAAATTATCTTCAGAATTTCATAAATCTAGAGTATGAATTTCATCATCCAATAACAGCAATATAATGAAATTCTTCATTTTGACATCTGAGACGTACCTATATTTACATAATATTTTCAAGTTGAGAATTTTTAAAAGACTTTGATGTAAACACACATAGCCAAGGATATGAGAATGTTGCTTAGCTTTAACATATTTATTAATATAAATACTTAAGATAGGTACCTGCCTAGTTGTGATAGAGACTTAATCACCAACTGACGGGGTCCGGAAGGGCCAATGCCTGCCGGGGTTGCGGGTTTGTCGGAAAGGGATATCGCGACCTCGGCACACAGGCAACGGAAGGAACACGGGTGGGTTTTAGTCAGTAAAAGTCTGACACGCCCTCCCGCTCCGCCCAGAGCGGGAGAAGTTATTTGATAATTTCCCATCCTCAAAAAAAAAAAAAATAACGTTGGAAAATTAATCAGGTTTTTCCATCAGGGATTTTTCAGTAGCAGCAATGAGTTTAAGAGCGCATGTGTTGACATAATCTACTCAGTACAATGTTTTTTTGTTGTATTGCAATATGTAACTAGTGACCTCGACATTTATTGTTATTAGTAATTAACTGTTTATTTATTTTACCACGATGGTCCTAGTTTATCATTTATAACTTCCAGTTACAGCTTTATGTAAGCGGGCACGCCCTTTATGCCTGGAGGCTTTTATTAAGATGTTAAGTTTTGTTTACGTTTAGTTTTTATTTCTGCCCGAGTTTAGTTCTCGATGATTTTGTTTGGTATATTGGCGTGTGCTAGCTAACATATGTATAATAATTTAAATTAGGTTAATTATGTTGAATACTATTATGTATATAGAATCTTTTTTTTTTTTTTCTAACTGAACAGACAGCTGTGCTGCTGGGAAGTTTGTTGCGCCACTTCTTCTTCCCAGCTAACGCACTAGGAAGTGGTGAAGGGTGGGCGTTGTGGGGGACTGTCTTATGTAATTTTGACGTTCGAAAAGTGCTGATTCTCAGCCTAGTTTGAATAAATGACTTTTGAATTTTGCATTTTGCATATCCTCAAAGTTGGCAACGTCGCAAATGGCTGCCAAATATTTACCTGTTTTGATTAATTTGGTAATATTACTGTATGGTAATATGAAATGTAGCTAACTCGAAGAGAACGAGAATAAACGCTCTTAACCTTTAAAATAATTGTTTTATAAGATAATATTGAAGTTGAACCTATATTTTCTGGAAGCGTGCCACAAAAAACAAAAAAAAACTTCATCTACAATACAGGCTGGATTTTTTAGACGGGGCAGTAATGGTAGGTACCTTAACAGTTCTAGGACAGAAAAACGGTGTTATGACACTGTCCTTATTTTTATGAGTTTGATCCCGATTGGCGTAGTTAGGTTTTACTTTTTAATCCAAGAAAGCGAGACGTAATTTCCGACCAAATTTAATTTTTCATAAGAAATTTAAAAAGCATTGCATCGCTACAAAAATGTTAAAGGCCTGAAAAAAATCAAATTAAAAACTCATTACGGGGCGAACAGTGATCTTTTACTATAGACTTCGTTGCATCGGTTCTTGTCCTCAACCGAAACATGCAGAAGGCGGTTCACCACGACCTTAACGTTGTCACTCTATACAGGGGGAATTTTTGAGATGGGGCAGTAAAAGCAGGTACCATAACCGTTGCAGCTATAGGAAAACGGTGTACTTTGACTTTTGGTCCCGGATCACAGATTTTGAAAAAAAAAATACAATCAACACGAAAACTTTTTTTGATACCAAGCGATCCTGTTTCTTATTATGATCAAAAAACTAAGGGACCAACCGAGGTTTGAGGAATAGAAAAGTCAAAAAACGCATAAAGCTTTTTCCATAGATTTCGTAGGAAACGACACTCAAACTTACTTTTTTATGATGGAATATCCACTAGACAACAAAGACACAATAGAATGCCCACTGCAAAAGTCAGAAATCGTAAAAAACTTTTTCCTTACAAGTCAAACAAAAAACTTTTTGAGTAAATGGCAGGCATTTTCTTGCTGCCTGTACATTTTTTTAGCACACACGGACAAAATGCCGCCGGGATTTCCATACGATTCAAAATTGTCCGCGGACAAAAAAAAAATGTTTCATTACTTCTTCAACAATTAGCTACTACACTTTTTTTTTTTTTTTTTTTTTTTTTTTTTTTTTTCGCTGAGAAATGCGTTACGCATCCCCGGCTCGTGGGGGACGAGTCGGGGTATGTGGGACTCCTGTCTAAATGCAGTATACCCACTAAAACTCAGCGGTGCTCCCGCATCGCCGTGATGGGAGGGCCATGGGAAACCGGCTCAGCCTTTACATCCACAGCCCTCCCGGCGCATGCCCGCCTAGCTGGCGGGCCCCACATGCCCCCCACCTGAATGGTGGGGGGCTACGGGAATGGCCGGGAGCACCTGGCCATTCCCGTCCGGCACTGGTGGAGGCCTGTGCGATGCAGGCGAGGGTGCCCCCGCACCCGTTGCCTGCTGGCCTCCACCTGGGAGGAGGAGTCGGAGATGACTGTCGAACTGACGTCTCCTTCGACCCCTCCTCCGCCTTCGGAGCGGTGCCGCGTCGGGATCGTCCTCCCGCACGCGCTCCGCCGCCTCCTTCTGGGACATGACGTGCTCGCAGAAGGAGGCGACTGCCGCCCAGGACCCCTCGTCCCTCAGCATGGCGCCCACCACGCCGGGGAGCGAGAGATTCACCCCGATCGCCACGACGAGACTGCGGCGCGGCTCGGACCACGACGGGCACACCTCGAGAGTGTGCTGCGCCGTGTCCTCCGCCGCGCCACAGTGGTGGCACGACGGCGTCTCCTCCCGTCCGATCCGATGCAGGTACGATCCGAAACAACCGTGTCCGGACAGCACCTGCACCAGACGGAACGAGAGGAACCCGTGCTGCCGCTCGAGCCAGTCCCGCAGGACCGGCCCGATCGCGTCGAGGGTTCGGCGGCCGAAGACTGCGGCGGCGAGGTCCGTCGTCCAGTGGACGACGATGGCGTCCCTCGCCTCCCGCCGGACGGCCTCCCGCTCTTCCGGGGCGAAGGGCTGACCTGAAGCCCTCCGCCCCGCCTTCCACTCGTACACTCTGGCGAGCACCCACGCCTCGAGTTCCCAAGGAGGGGTGCTGGCCAGAGCGCATGCCCCGGCGAAGCTCACCGTGCGGTGAGCCCGCGCCACCCGCTGGGCTATCGCCCTTTGAGGTGCCCGCAAGGCCGCGGCGTTCTCCCGTCTGTGGAGGGACTCCTCCCAGATGGGGGCCCCGTAGAGGGCCATGCTCCTCAGGATGCCGGCGTAGAGTTGCCGGCATCGCGAGCTGGGCCCCCCCAAGTTGGGAAGGAGCCACGAGAGAGCGCCCGCGGTCTTCAGCAGGCGCGACGACAGCCCGCTGAAATGCGGGCCGAAGCGCCACCTGCTGTCGAGTACAAGGCCCAGATATTTCATCTGGGCCTTCACCTCAATCCCGACGCCCTCCACGAAGATGTGGGCGCCAGGTGGCGGGGGGCGCTGCCGGGGACCGTAGAAGAAGACGGCCTCGGTCTTCTGCAGCGCCACCGTCAACCCTAGGCGGCGGATCCTCCCTGCGACCAAGGATCCGCCCGCCGAGGCCAAGTTGGCCGCCTCCCTGAAACTCTCCCCCCGGGCGGTGAGGAGAGTGTCATCCGCGTAGCAGACGACACTCGTGCCTCGGAGGAGAGTTCCCCGCAAGAGCCAATCGTAGCCGACGTTCCAGAGGAGAGGTCCTAAGACTGACCCCTGTGGAACGCCGGCTTCAACGGCGTACCGCCGGACCTGGCCAGCCCTGTTGACCAGGAGGATCACCCGATCCTCCAGGTAGCTGGCCAGCAGCACGCGCATGTAGCGAGGCACTCCGTGGAATCGGAGCGCCTCTAGGATGGTGGAGTGGGGAACGGAGTTGAAGGCGTTGGCAATGTCGAACGACACGGCCAACAACCCGTCCCTCACCTCCATCGCATCCTTCACCTGCCCCTTGAGGCAGGCCAGCGCGTCCACCGTCGAACGCTCAGCCCGAAAGCCGTATTGAGCGTCCGACAAGTCCGGCCCGATGCACCGCAGATGGCTCTTCAGGCGGGCAGCGATTATCCCCTCGAACATCTTACCGACCTCATCGAGCAGAACGATGGGCCGGTATGCCGAGGGGGAGTCTGCCGGGCGGCCCTCCTTGCGAAGGAGGCACAGTTGTCCCTCCTTCCACGGTTTCGGGAACCTTCCAGACGCAAGGCATGCGCTGAAGAGGTCCCGAAACCGCTCCTCCATTTGAGTGGCGGCGATCGCCACCACTCTCGCCGGGACACCGTCGGGGCCCGGAGCCGTCTTCTTGGCGCGGATATGGAGAATAGCCGCGCCAAGTTCCGACTCCGTGACGGGAGGGGTCTCTTCTTCATCATCAGCTGGCGGGGCTGGTGGGGCCATCGCTGGTGGGGTGAAGTCGTCCCTGCACGGGAACAGGGACTGAACCACCCCATCCAGAAAGGAGGGCTCCAGGGTCTCGGCCACCGGGGGACCAAAGGGGCGCAGCTTGTTCCGCGCCGCCTTATACGGTCTCCCGTAGGGGTCCGCGTCGAGACCCTCCAGCATTTCGGCTCTCGCGGAGTCTCTGGCGGCGGTGATGGCCCGATCGAGGACCAGTTTTGCCGCCAGGTACACCTCGTAGAGGTGGTCCCCGACGGCCTGGTCCCGTCGACGCCGCCGCCGACTCCGCGTGTATGCCCTCCTTGCCTCCACACAGGCTGCTCGAAGCCCCGCCAGCTCCGCCGACCACCAGTACACGGCCCGTTTGGGTGGTGGTCGGCCAGACCGAGGCATGCTCGAGTTGCATACCTCGGTCAGAGACTCCCTCAGTTGCCCCGCCACGGTGTCCACATCCGGCAGCCGGCTGGCGGAAGGCGGCGAAAGCCAGTCCTGGACGAACGCCGCCTCCCGCGCCGCCTCCCTGTCCAGGCGGGCGAGAGCCCACCGTGGGAACGGTGATCGCCCCGGGAGAGACCGCGTCTCTCCGGGGCGACTGGTGGAGATGTCGAACCGCACGTAGCGGTGGTCCGACATGGTCTCCACCAGGCTCACCCGCCAGTTCAGCACGCGCGCGGCTAACGCAGGGGTGGCGAAAGTGACGTCCACCACTGAGCCACCCTGCCGCCGCACGCATGTCTGGACGCTGCCTCTGTTCAAGAGGCAGAGTCCAGAGGAGGCAGCCCACAGCTCGACTGCCCGCCCGCGGGCGTCGGTGGCCGGGTTGCCCCAGGTCACCGACTTGGCGTTCAGGTCTCCCAGCACGGAGACCTGACGCGGCGCCGCCCTGCCGACCACGGCGGCCAGGACTCCGAGATAGTTCTCGAAGTCCTGGAGAGGGCGGTTTGGGGAGAAATACACGCCCACAAGGGCGAGTTCTCCCCACGCGGCGGCCACGTATCCCGGTCCCCTCTCTAATAGCGAGAGGGGAGGGGAGTCTGTGGAAGACCGCGCCGCTAGTGCCACCAAGCCGTCCTCGTCACCCAGCCAGCTGCCGGGGACGAAGTAGGGCTCGGCGACCACCGCTACGTTCACCAACCACTCGGCCATGACCTGCACCACCAGGTCCTGGGCCGCTCTGCAGTGGTTGGCGTTCGTCTGGAGGATGCGGTGGTCGGAAATTATTATTCCGACATCGCACCCTCCTCAGCCGCCGCCGCTGCCGCTGGAGCTACAGCGGCGACGACGGCGGCGGCGGTGGTGGCAACAGGGCGAACCTGCGCCGGCACCACGCCCTTCTTGACGGGGGGCTTGCAGCTCCTGCCCGTCATCCGGTGGCCCGCGGGGCGGCCACTGGCGGCACACGCCGCGCAGTGTGGCGCGGTGGCGGTGCACGCGGCCCACCCGTGTCCCTCCTTCCCGCATTGAAAGCAGGTCTCCCTCCAATCGGACTTGGAGGGACACGTGGCTCGGGTGTGGCCGAACGCGCAGCACTTGAAGCACCGCGCAGGCTGTGCCTCAAGTGGCCGGACCACAGCCGAGCTGAAGCCGATCAGCAACCGTCCTTTTGTCGCACCAAGGACGGCCCCGGCCGCGGCGACCGGGCACTCCACGCGGATGATGCCCATGCCGCGGCGGCCGAGCCTGATGACTCCAGCCTTCAGCGCGCCAGCGTCGCAGCCTCCAGCCGCTGCGACGGCCGCGACCACATCCTCTTTGGCGACCGAGTCGTCCAAATCGGCCACCTCCAAGGCTGTGGTCTTAACGGGCCTTGCGACCTTGGCCACATCCGACGCGATGACCTCTTGCAGCTTCGCTGCGAAGAGGTCCGCGTTCGTGCCGCGCTGCTCCCCCGAGAACTCGAAAATTCGAGCTCCCGTGAGAGTTCGGCGGCACGTAATTTTGCTGATCCCCAGCTGGGAGGGATCAGCATTCGTACGAGCCCGTCTCAGTACGGACTCGTACGTCTCGCCCCGCTCCGCGGCCTCCGGGGTGATGGTCACCACGACGGCCGCGGTTTTGGGAGGAACCAGCTTCCTCCCGCCGGCAGGAGCCCGTTTGGCTGCAGGAGCAGCCGCAGCGGGCTTGGGGTCCGGCTTCTTGCCCTTCTTCCCCCTCTTGACCACTTCCGTCCACGACTGGTTGGACGGGGTGGTGGAGGGAAGAAGGGCGTCTTCCTCCTGGATCTGGGCTGGGACCGGGGCTGCTGGAGTGGCCGAGGACCCTGACGCTCCCCCCGCGCTCGTGGTGGGGGTTTGAGGAGCCGCCTTGGTCCTCTTGCCCTTGCCCTTGCCCTTCGAGCTAGAGAGCTGCCCTTCTAATAGCGGGCCTGCTTGAGGCGCAGGTTCCGGCTCTTGTGGTTGGCGACTCTTGTCCGCCGCCAGCGGTGGGCGGAGCCGCTTTTCCGGCAAGAGCCGGTCCTCTATGCCTGCGAAGCAGGCCCTTATAAAAGACCTCTCCTCCATCACAACCTGCCTCAAGGCTGCCTCGAGGCTGGCAGGAGTCGAGTTGGAGAGGGAGGAGGAGGAGGAGGAGGAGGGGCCTCCTGTCACCGGAGCCGGGGCAGGCAGGGCCGTGGCTTCAGCCAGCTTCTGGTGAAGCTGGCTGACCTCCGCCTGCAGGCGATCTACCTTCGCCTGCAGCTGCCGCGTCTCCTCCGTGGCCGTCCGCTTGACCAGCTCCAGGACGATGCCGTGCATGCTGGCGGCACGGCATTTGAGGGCCTTCTGGAAGGTCCCCTTCAGGTTGGAGGATTTGGAGGCGACCTCCAGGACCTCCTCCCTATCCTCCTCCGCCATGCGCGCCAGCTCTGCCAGGGAGTGGTCGGCATACAGCACATGGGATGCACCGTAGCCAGCCCTCGACCTGGCAGCTTGCTGCTCCTTGGCGGCAACCCTCTCCTCAAAGTCCACTTGGAGCTGCACCCGTTTCGCCAAGCCCAGCTGGCGCTCGGCGTCCACCAGACCCACGTCGTGAGTCGGAAGAGATGAAGTCGGAGCCTTTTTGGGCTTCGACTTCTTCTTCGCCTTGCTGCGGCTTGCGGTGGACTCCGAGGAGCCCTCGGACCGCTTCCGCTTGAAGCGGTCGCCGCTTTCGGCCGCCGACGTGTCCATCGTCGAATCGTCGTCCGACGAATCATCAGGCCTTCTAAAAAGGCTGCCCGATCGTGATCGGTCAGCTCTCGGCGTTGAAGCGCCGCCGGCGTGGCCCTGAGAAGGGCCGTTGGGGTGGCCCTGAGAAGGGCCGTTGGGGTGGCCCTGAGAAGGGCCGTTGGGGTGGCCCTGAGAAGGGCCGTTTGGGTGGCCCTGAGAAGGGCCGTTGGGTTGGCCCTGAGAAGGGCCGTTTGGGTCGCCCTGGGGAGAGCGACTCGGCACAAAACGGCCGGATGCATCGCGTGCCGGCTTTCCAGTCATGGTACGAAATGTCCTCAAATAAAATTCGCAATTAAAATCACAGCACACTTTAGCCGCCGGTCTGCCACTCCGTTACGGTGGTCAGACACGGCGTTGCCCGGGGGATACTGCGTGGAAGTATGTGCTGTGGGGGATCCCCCAATTAGCTACTACACTAACCTAACTAATTTTTTAAGTCAGTTAATGAGACGTTAGCAAGGTTAGGTTAATTAGCTACTACACTAACCTAACCTTGCTAACGTCTCATTAACTGACTTAAAAAATAGTAGGAGGTTCTCAGTTCGTTAGAATCAATTTTTTTTGTTATTTTCCTTGATTACTCTAAGTCTGCTGGACCGACTTGGAATTATTATTTTTTGTTTGAAAGGGAAACAAAAAAATCTCCGGTCGATTCTGTAAAAATATCACCGTGAAACTTAGGTGAAGTGAGCTGTCAATAATGTTAATCCCTAGCATCCTGCCGGTCGATTTGTGACAGTGACAGCTCACTTCACCTAAGTTTCACGTTGATATTTTTACAAAATCGACCGACAGGTGCCCGCACTGGTCGGTGGTGCACTTAAGATGTGGTGGTGGTGGTCCTAGGTGGTCCCATATGAACGTGAAGTTCTGATGAGTGGTTTTTGAGTTACCTTCGATAATACGTGTTTAATCCACTTTGTTTAGGTTGATGATGATAACAAGTTCTTTTCACTGTTGTTTACACTGCAAGTAGTGGAATATGAATTTGTGTGGGTTAGGCAAGGGTTAGGTACCACAGATAAAAAGTGAAAAAAAAAACATTTTGAGAAAAAAAAAAACAATCGACTCCCAAAAAAATACTACAAAGTTAAAAATAACTTAATAAACGAAAATACAAAACCAAAGACACCGACTTCAAAATTTAAGTTATTTGACTTCAACATGAGCTATATCGTAAAGTTTGAAGTTTGATGAAGAAGGGCTGGATAACTTAAAGTAACGTAAGGTAAGTTTCTAAAAGTTACCAAAATAATAGGAAACGACGTGTCACAAAGTAAAGAACACGTCACATACACGTCACAAACAAAATACGGGTTGTGTATGAAAAATGTAACCGAACCGCGGTAATAAGCGGCAAAAGAGAATATGTCACGCTTGTGAGCCCCTGGAGAGAGAGAGAGAGAGTGGATACGGCATAAATGTACAGTAGATTGCATTTGGTAGACGATCAACTTTCGTATCAATGTGTATCGATCACGTAAAAATTGACAATTGCAATTGATGGTTTCGGGGAACCTTTAGTGGTGAATACTTTGACCTTGAGTTGGCCTAGCGTAGTACGGAGTTTCACTAGAATAAGAGGCCAGCTTATACTGGTTTTATAATGTCCACGGAAAATGAATAAACAGGCCTTTTTGAAGTCAGTAAAATAGGCAGTCGTTCCGTACAAAGAAAGCTTTAAGAACGAAGTTCTTTAAGACCAGGCACTCTAAAGATAAGTTCCACGCAAGCTCCGCCCCCATACACCCCGCCACTCCACTATATGCTAAACGCTAACACATCAGTAATAAAGTTGAATATCGCGTGCGCTCTTTGATCGTGTTCGAGCACGAAACTAAACGGCGTAAGTCTCAATTCTTATTTCGTTCATAACTAAAGTAATAATATTGATCTGGAGAAAAAATATCTTGTGGCTGGATAATAAACTTTATTTTCTTACTGCGAATACTTATTTTAGTTATAAAAGCCGAGTAATCTTGATTTTATATAAAAAATCTTTAAAAAAAATACATGATTTTCGAATAAATAAAATTAATCGAGCGAAAATGTTACATTTACGTAACTATCTTGAATGTACATGGGAAGAAAAAGATCCAATTAATCATAATTATACCAAAATTCAATTTTCATTGAATGGGTGACAGTTTCAAAATATTAATGCAAATTAACATACAATTTAGGGAGCATCCTCATATCGCGGCTTGCAGTAGGAGTAAACTGGCAGAAATCGACACGTAACAAAACAACATTATGCCCAAAAAGTCAGTTTTAACTGTCAAAAGTTTTTTTTTTGTCAAAAGACCATACTACAGAATATACAGCGAATGGAACTTCGTTGCAACCGGGTATCCCACGACACCCGACTTTTTTTAGTTTTAAACTTTTATTCACAAAATATCAGCAGTAACATTAAGACTATCAAACGTAATGCAGATCGTAATGTAACTTTACTCAAACTACACTTTAATTTTGCTCTCAATATTATGCTATCCACACACATAACGATTTACTTGTACGAATTTAGGCTATTGCAACTAAATCGTTCCTTCTTCGAACACACGTCACGTTAGACTTTTGGAAGCCTAAATTTGCGCAAGTAAAGGCTCATGCAAACCAGCGCGACACGACGGCGCGACACGATTCGAACAAAACAATTTCTAATAAAAATTCACGATATAACAATAACCGGTGTCGCGTCGCCCTGTCGCGTCGCGTCAGTTTACACGACGCTTAAATCGTTACGTGTTAGCAGGCTAGCATTAGAGTTTTCTCACATAATATGTTTCTAGAAAAAGTTTAGAAATAACAAGATATTTGCATTTCAAATACTCTCTTGCAGAATAAACGCGTAGATATGTACACTTTGGTCATATTCAAGCGACATAATGATCCTTTGGATTACTTTCTTCGTTGATATAAGTTTGTACCCTTTTCGTTTCGTGTCAGTGAACAATTTGTCATGTCCTCCCATCAAGATGTACCAACTAACTTTTTTTGAATGCACATAGGGGCAGAAAAAATGAGTTAGCGAGGGGACAAAACGGAATGTGTCATGAGGATATCAACTTGGGTGACTTTGAACTTTTTTTGTAAATTTTTAATGCTCAAGTGGGCCTGGTACGTAAATTCAAACGATTTAAGAATCGAAAATACAACTATTCAATAGCCTTTTTTTTTATAATTTCAATACAATTAGTATCACTCGTAGATATTGATACAGTCTTAAAACTAAGTAAATATTAGGTGTGAAACGAGTATTTTAATTTATTTTTATCTCTCGAATTTACGTTTAGTTGAGTCTGCGCAATCGTGCTAGGCCTGAACAGCTCCTACGGACGTCAAGTTATGCTTTTAAACAAGTATACGTAGCTATTTCAAAGTTTCAAGATACTATCCGGCAATAATTAAATAACAGTCGTGCTATTTTGTATAAATCTCACCGTAATAACTTTAGTGAAGTGAACTGTCAGTAGCGTCAATCCCTAGATCAGGCGCCATGACAGCTCACTATAACTAATTTTTCCGTAACAGAACGCCTAATTCCAATCAGTTTTTAAAGAACACTTTTTCACCTTATTTGGACGTGTATATGCAGATACTAAAGGCGTGTACGCATGAAAGAACAAAACTTGGTGAACATGAACATCGAACACGGAACATTTGGTTTGTATATGTGTATGTAAATTAGCCGAGTGATTACGAACACAGTTCGACTGGTGTGCGCTCAATTGCCCCACTCTCTTTAGTAGCCATGGATTCGAAATTGTGTTTGATGTTCATTAATGGTACGCACATGCGATCAAAGTGTTCGATGTTCATGTTCACCATGTTCTTGTTCGTTCATGCCTACATTTACTTTTAGTTAAAACAAAATTTCGCCCGCACTAAGTGGACAGAATATAATCCCGAACAGTCAGACACAGTCGCAAAGTTACTTTAAATTAATGTTCAGTACAGATTTCCTAGTTCAAACGATATTTCGTTTCTCTGAGCATTGCATTTCGTTTGAATCGTTTCAGTAAACTGCACTGTGTAAATGCACTTTTCTACTTGGAGTGCAATTCCGAGCTTCTATGAAATGCTTGAGTTTAATTATTTCTTTGAACTAGTTGTATTGCGGGAGCGATTGAAATTTAGTGTTTATTTTTGTAAACTATACCTAATTCGTAATATTCCGTCTCATTTTATAAAGGGTTAAACTAAATTATCTAGCAAAAGTGAAAAAGTATAACCGGTTACGTGCGTGTCGGACCACGTACCTACAATAAAGGGTTCCGTAGCTGGGATGAATTTATCCCTAGAACAAACTTAACACTTGTAGTAGTTTTTTTTTTATGCTTCCTGTTACACACTTCCGTCCCTCTTCATGAAATCACTCCCACAGATTGCTGGGTAGCGAGAAGAAAAATTATACATATTAAAAAAATACATATTACACATATATACTCACGACTTCTGCCCATGGGGGGTAGGCAGAAACTACAGAACGTCATCTGCTACGATCGTTACATACTCTTTTTGCTTCATTTACGTTCATACACGCACGCCAATTGCAGCAAAAATTAAGTCCAGCGCCTAATTACGTAACACTGGATATTGCTAATCCATTGCCTTATAGGTTTGAAAAATTCGTCTGCTAGCAACGTAAATAAGGCAATGGACGTGGGTGAACTGTCAAAATGAAACCCATTGCGATCAATTGTCATTTATGTCTGTAACGCCATTACCTCGCAGGTTTATTGCAGCCATTTTTTCAGAAACTACACTACATTGTCACATTACGTTTCAATGCTTCGTACAAAATGTGAATTTAACAAGCTAACAGTCACATCGAAGTATATAAATAGATCAAAATGCTGTTCACACAAACATATCTATCAAATAAACAAACACAGACCCAATACGTGTCTCTCTATTTACTCAATTCAGTTGATTGGATCTCCAGAATTATCTAAAACGAGGTGTAGTCTTCAAGTTTGAATATTCACCTCTATCTTCAAAGATAGTCTATCAATTTATGAGGAACTTGCTCTCAAAAGCGTTTGCCTCTTCGCGGCGAAGTAATTTCATTGCCGAAATTATTTTACGGTTGAAGATGGCTGAAATAATATTGGGCTTATGAAGTAGGTACAAAAGGTTTTTGCAGGGAACGTGGGAAAGATGAAACACAGGATATAACCTAATAGAACCCAGTAATAGTGATGTACAGCCTTCAATACATGCTGAATAATTAAATACGTATTTTTGATCTCGCGTGCCTCGGAAAGCACATTAAGTATTTGGTCCCGGCTGTCATTTGTAGAACTTTGACACTTTTTATTATTGTGATGATATTCTTCTGGGTAATTTACAGTGATAATGAATTATACAAAACTAAATCTAAACGTAAACGGATGTGTACTCGTTACACCCCTTTCTTTCTCACTACACACACCCACACACCTACCCACTATAAACATATACACACACACACATCCCACACTCACTACAAACACACTCAAACCCTATTTTTATTCACCACACAGTTAAATGTTTTTCATTTTGTGTTTTGTTTACATAAATTATATCCTGTTTTCTTTCGCACCATTTGCTTATTGTTGAAACGTCCTGTTTTAGTATAATATGACTTTGTTTGTTACGGAGAATCACTGACTCCTAAGACACCGGCACATACACCTAGTTTAGGAGTCAGAGTATTTAAATTATTTAAAATTTAATAAATCATCAATCACTTATCAAGTGATTGCCAATTGATTGATAAGTAAGCCTTATAATTATGCTCTTAGTCATTGTAATGTGATGGCTTTTGGTGAAATACAGAATTTATTATTTTATTGATTTATTTTATTAGTGGTTTTCCCCATTCGAGCTTAAAAGGCTGCAGTTCTATAAATAAATTAAAATTTAATAAATCATCAATCATTTATCATTTATCATTGTGACCTAGTTGTAAGCCTTATTAATTATGCTCTTAGTCTTGATATTGTAATGTGATGGCTTTTGGTGAAATAAAAAATGTATTATTTAATTTATCTATTTATTTAATTAGTAGTTTTCCCCATTCGAGTTTAAAAGGCTGCAGTTCCCTCTTAAGGGGACTACAGGACCTAAACGTGCCTAAACGCAAGTTTTATAATGCCTAAAAGAATATGATCCACTGCAGTAAACAAAATCAGAAAAATATATGATATTCTTCAGGATATATGCTAGTATGATAGTGTGTTGAAAACATAATACAACTAATTTGATACGATAGAAAATTATCATGAAGATACCTCTAAAAATTTCTTTTAACGATTAAAAATCATATTAATTTACATGCAATCATTCTGATTTTTGTCAGATTATTCTACAAGCTACATATTAGCATAATAGTGTTTTAATTTTCCAGTCCAATCAATAGATTTTTTGTAAATCGCTAACTGCTTCATATTTTGCAATAAATTACCTGCGTCGTGTCATCGCGCTTCTCTTTCATTTCTATGCAGTCCGACAGTGACCGCGCTTTAGCTGTTGTAAGCCTCTTAAGGTATGTTTTGCAATGACGATTAATAAGTCTCAGTGTCAGTCATTGAAAACAGCCGGAACTGATCTTAGATGGGACTACTTTCTGCACGGCCAGATTTACGTGGCCTGCTCGAGAGTGTGCTTAATTAGCAGCCTGATTGTGATAAAGAGGTACCTACTTTAAGTAAAAAATAAATAATCTGAACCGCCTGTGAATAACAATATAAGTTATTTTACCCTGAGTTTGGTACGGGGCTATAGAATAGGTGGCGTGCGAGTCATTACATACAGAGTGAAAATGTAAGCGAATTCTATACCTGGATTAACACATAGGTATATGGTACTTTGAATTCCGGTATTACGCTCCCGTGAGATATTTTCCGACATACACGCGAGCGAAGCCGCGGGAAAAAGCTAGACAATTTATATAAACAGCTTCTTTTGATATCACGTCTATAATTATTTATAATATTAATTCGTGAAGCAAAAACTTTGTCCCCTTTTTACGAAAATTACGCGGACGGAGGAGTATGAAATTTGGCACAGTTAAAGTTTATATGGAGAAGGAGTGCAGAAAGCTAATATTTTTTATATAATATACATTAGCAATAAATTAAATTAATTTAGAAAATACATTACACACACTACCATGCGTTTGACACAAGATGGCTACCTTAGAATCATGACATTTGAATGAATTATGGTCGAATTTTGAAATCTGGTCGACCACTAGTAACTGTAATTATTATACTGTCAATTGTTTTTCCACTCAATTAGAGTTGATTTCACTCCATTGGATTTGAGGATCTTGATTACATTAATGACATCGTGAACTTTCATTTCTTCTCATTTCCTAATCGATATTGAATAGTTTTTTTTAACCGAAATTAGATTAAATGTTCCGATAATATGACACAGCTATTTAAACCTTCTATAAAAACGGAAAGGGTAGAAAAAATGTGTTTTCTTACAGATTTTCTAAAGCATTTTCAGCCAATTTATGTTATATTAAAGAACGGCTTTTTATCTGTGCCATTTGGAATTCGGAAATACACGTTCAAGAATCTGCGTCTTAGGGTACTTGTCCACTGATCTGTAACAGTAACTGAACACATAATTATAAAATAAATAGTATTTGACTTTGGTTATATGTTAGGGTTACGTATATTTCGAAAAAAAAACAACACATTTCGCATAAATATAAACTCAAAATGCAAAATGTCGCTTTTATTCACCAAAAACACTCAAAATTAAAAATCAAGTATCTAATTACATAATTCAAACTCAAACTCAAAGCATTTATTTCAATTAAACCATTTACAGGCACTTTTGAATTGTCAAATAGTCGGTCAGTTAGTCAGAAAGTTGAAGCTAGTTGCCCAGTTCCAAAACGTAGATCTTCATGGAGAAGAACGGGCAAGAAACTCCAAGGACACTCTTTTAAATATAGAAAATTACACAATCCTGGGTACATTATTCTTGTTGCTTCTATATGTGAGAACAATGTACAATAAAAAAAATTAAAACAATTCAAAATATAACATTAAAAATAAGCCCTGGCAGATAAGAGATGACCAGTCACAACTGACGGCGCCCGTTCACGAACATGACGCGTGGATCAGCACCATCCAGCTCAACCATTTTGTAGGGAACCGAATGATCCAACACACTCGCCACCATCAGCGAGACATTTAAGTGGGCATGACAAACTCTCAACTGCCGTGCTCTTTCAAGTCAACAAACATCTTAATAACATAAAATACGGCTCCATGGTACTCACATTCACAAAAATTGAAAAAATGCTTCTAAATTATACAAAACTATAGTATGCAATGTATTTGAGAGATTAATAGAATGATACTACCAAAAAGAAAGAAAATCATTATCCATTGGAACATTCAACAATTAAACTTGTTTAAATAAAAAATAAACATTAAGTTCGTAATGTCAGAAAAATAAAAAGGCGAAGCAACTCTTCCAAACATTAAATTTTTTAACTAGTGAGCCCAAGTGGCTGTGGAGCAGGACCAGCATTAAGCCAAGCATTTTTATCATCGATATAATCATCCAACTTATAATATGCTTGTCTACATAGTGTGCGTTTAATGCATGTTTTAAATTTCTTCTCATTCAGTTGAAGAATATCGAGTGGTATTTTATTATAACATTTTACACAGTACCCCATAAAAGAAGTGTGCACTTTAGACAATCTAAAACGTGGTTGATCTAATTTGTTCCTATTTCTAGTGTTAAAATTATGCCTGTCACTTATCTTACTAAAAAGATGTCGATTTTTTCGAACATACATAATGTTTTCATATATATACTGACAAGGTACCGTCATGATGTTAATTTTCTTAAACAGTTCCCTTAGAGATTCGCGTCTGCGGAGGTTATATATGGCTCTGACAGCCCTCTTTTGCAGAATAAAGATAGATAGATAATCATTAAAAGACCTAACTACCTTTGTTTTTTTTTTGTTAAAGCTAACATTGTGGTTGTTTCTATCTTTCCTGTCTATGGCTTCCAACATACAACAACAACAACAGCAACACACAACAACAACAATATTTTAGATACTAAAATATCTTTCAGCGTCTTAACTGGGCTGTGGACGCTTTGTATAGCTGCATTTGTAAATCTAGGGTAACTACATTTTGTTGCTAGGTACTAACATCTGTATGACGTCAACAGGAGTTTCTTGCTGAAATACATTTAGTAGCTGCCTGTGAAAATGAGCATATCCATCTAAGAGTTCATCCTGTGGTACCTCATTGAAGAATAAAGGGGGGTAAAGGTTAAAATAAGGTCATACAAACGCGGTAGGTGACAACGCGCACGAAACGCGCTTCTTAAGTTATATACGTCTCAGGATTGCTGCGTTTAGAAAATGATTTTCTTTAAATCGTGGCAACGTATTGAAAACACAACACTTCACACAAAAAAAAAGTAAAAAAAAAAAAAAAGTTTTATTCCATTATTACACGTTGTACATTATACATCTTATACATTATACGTCTCCTTGATGCCTGTGCCAGGAGGAGGCGCTCCTGTATATCTTACTATTAATGTAATATGTTACTAAACATAAGTTTATAAATTAATAATTTTGTATTATTAATTTATTATTTAGTCTGTTGTTGTGTGTGAATGTGTGCGTACGTGCGTATGTGCGTGTGTGTGTGCGTGTGTATGCGTGTGTGTGGTTGTTTTATACGGATGCGGTTTCTTCTTATATTTAATAGGAGATTCTCTACTTCATAGTAGCATAACTTGTGTATCCACTTACTCAGCAACAAAGCCAACGCTTAATCAGCACTAATTAGAAAATTTCGCATGTATCTCACCTATTTAGTAAATTTCGAATTTATCGCATCTATTTCGTAAAAACTAAAACTATACCTAATAATCGTAGATTCACAAAGTCACAATACCTACTTTAATTGACTTTATAATTTAACATATTTAACCAACATTAGGATTTGAGAAAGTATGCCCATTATAAAATGAATGTATTTGTTAGGTAGGGGTGAAGAAACAGATAATTGACAGCATTGACAAAAACAGATATACCTAATATGTTCCCCAATATTTAACATTCATTCGATTTGCACAAAAAGTGATGGTCTGGTCAATTCATCCCACAATCGTTTCATTCTATTGGAAGATCGCTTTAACAATACAGCACATAAGTGAACAGGTACCTTTATAATATTTTATTCATGCACCCTTCTTTATCTTATTTTCTTTGAAAGCCGAAGCGTTTAGAATGCTGCGGTGGGATCAAGTAACTAAAGCACCGAGCGTGATTTTGTGAGGGTAGATAGAAATGATTATGAAAGGAATATTTTTCTATGGTAACATTCATATGAGATTTTTTGGCAGTGATTTTGAGTTTGGGTTTTAGGTACTATTGACGATTGATAAATGTCCTTTAAATTCCAGTTGCTAATAAGAAAAAAAAATAAAAAAATAAAAAAAGTGAGCCAGCCTTACAGTACTCGCATATGATGTGTAACATCTGACATCTCACCTTGGTAATACGCAATTAAGGTAAGCAACATTAAAGGGGCCTTGTCATGGTCGTTTCTGACGGCCAACTCTAGCACCGTGCGCGCTTGTCAGAATATGTAGCATTATAATAAATCAATCTTCGATTTAAGAGCGTTTATTCTGAAAGTGGGCAACGTTGCAAATAGCTGTCAAAAACCTGTTACCTGTTTTGAATAATTTTGCAATGTTACTCTGTATGGAATTATGAAATGTGGCTAACTAGCGAACTAAAATCTCTTAATTCTTATTCTAAACTAAGAAAAACGCGGCAGGCAAGGGTGCCTGAATATTTGACCTTTCCAAAATTAATCGACGTCACAATTGGGTTATCGAACGCCTTGGGGGTATGATTCAGCTATTATCTTCGTAATTCCATTGCATTTAGGGCTGTCGAACAATCTGGTTATATTAAAACTTTTTGAACGACGGTTTTCCCTTAACGCTGCTTGCGGTAGGAATGTACTGGTTGAAATCGTCACGTAACGAAAAAGCGTTGAGCTTCGTGCAGACCAGCGCGACGCCACACCGGTTATTGGTATACCGTCAAGTTTTCTTAGAAATTGTATTGTTCGAGTCGCGTCGCGGCGTCACGTCGCGCTGATCTGCACGAAGCTTTCAGTTTCAAGTTTCCAAGTTGCAAGTGTGAAAAGTTTTTATTTTTTATTAGTGTAGTTTTTTTTCGATTTGGTTTACCAGTGACTTACATCTTCGAAATTGTCATTACCTAAAATCAGAGTATTTTAACTGTTTTGATAAAGAATCATACATCCTATTAAATAAACTTTTCCAAAGTTCGACAAAAAATACAGATGCGAGCATCTTTAAAAAAAAGAAAACCCCAAACTGGGATTGGTTTTGCCAAGTTCCGAAATGTCTGGACTAATGTAAGTCGTCACTATCTTCAAACACTGGCTTTGCGGTAAAAACAAAACTTAAATATGCTTGACTTCTACCTCCGCATAATTAGCCTATAATGTTTCCAGTGCTGAGACACAGGCCGCCTGTCTTCGAGGGGGAGTGGGCTGTAATCTACCACGCGGGCCCAGTGCGGTCGATAGATGTCACATGTCTTCGAACGTTTGGTTCTAGGACATGCCGGTTTCCTCACGATGTTTTCCTTCACCGTTTCGAGAGCAGTGGTGATGAAATCATTTACACAAAGTAAAGCACCTGTCTGGGTTCGAACCCACGACCTACAACTCGTAAGTCGGGGCGTTAACAGTGGGCCACCACTGCTCTCGACCACCACAATCGCACCTAATTATTTTGTTGTAGTTATTACCTAAATTCAGACTCATGGATACTGATCATACACAGTATATTGTCCTTTTTTAAATTATTACGGAACGGTGCCAGACATTAACCATGAAAGCTGATTACTGTAGCAAGAAGCGTCAGGTAGCAAGAAGCGTGATTACTTTATGATCTAAATGGCCAACCCGTTTTTTTTTTTTTTTAGCGTGGGAAATGATCAAATAAGAGACTTTTACTGACTAAAACCCACCCGTGTTCCTTCCGTTGCCTGGGTTGCGATATCCTTTTCGGACAAACTCGCAACCCCGGCAGAAATGGCCAACCCTGATTTCGGCTTCGTTCGATTTAAGCTTAATATCTTTCAAACAAAAGGTATTGCTTTTTAATTAAATCTCGCATAACTAAGTCCGATATTCCTGAAATAAGGTAAAAGACTTTAAAACAACTTGGTGACAATTTATGTTAAGAGTCCTATTATACATTTTACGGAAATTCATGATATTTGACGTTCTAATTTTCAGCAACAGTAAGATATTTTAATTATTTTATTATGAATAACGATAGTGCAATTCCCTTTCTTGTAAGTTGGAGTTACACATTTAAATCTTTCTTTTCGTGAAATTTACTAAAAGTATTTTCCAAATTCAATTTACAATAAAAACCGTCGGTGATGGAACTTTGACGCTCAAATTTACATTGTTTCAGTCAATTCTAATAAATGTTAAAATTACTAAAAGATAACTTGAATGTTTTACTTGTTTATTAGAGTTCTAGAATTTCTTTAAATCCCTTGAGTTTTCACGGAACAAACCGTACAGAAAAGCAATAAATGTCTTGATTCAGCGTTCGTTATATTCCAAATAAACACTATTTTATCAAATAAACTAATATGATATAAAACTTCTATCTACAATGAATTCGTTTCATGATTTTCGTTTCTAAATATAATAAGACAAAATTACAATAAATAAAATAAAATTAATAAATATTCCGCGTCAATTCAGCAAATTACAGGAAAATAATGTATAACTCCAATTTTCAAGAAAGAGAATGGTACTATCGATAATAATCAAATAATTAAAATATCTTACTGCTGCTGAAAATTACAGCGTCATAAATGATGAATTTCCGTAAAAAAAAATATTACGAGTCTTATGCTTTGATCAGCTGATTTGTGTATTATGTCTGGGTTTATACGATGGCAGTGACTGGACCCAGTGATTCAGAATTTCGGACCCAGTCAGTGGGTTCATGTAGACAAGATCGGCAGTAAGTCAGGCGGGGGAAGCCACTGGGTCCGAAAATAGACGGGTAAGTTAGTCAACTGGACTGACTTGAGGGCGTGAAGTTAGCAATGGACTGGGTTGAAACTATACTCTATTTAAAATAAGATTAGACATTTAACTTAACCTTTTTTCATAGTCAGTTCAACCGATTTTGACTTCTATTCCTAAGGGCTCTGCATTACAGATGCTATCACAGCCACGGTTCGCATGTAATGTTGCTTAACAATTACAAACTGTTAACCCTAGAATCCAGAAAACTGCTTCTCGGTGCAATGTTTCTACATGGTATTGTGCATTATAAATATGATTGTTCAGACTTAATAAATAAACTATGTTACATCGTTCCGAGGACAGTAGTGCGTAGACAAGCGCGTCCATACCGCTTACTATCTATAAATACCAAGCACGTCTGTAACTCCAACGCTGGCTTACGCGCTCCTCTGCGCCAACTTGTGGATTTCTACAACACTAGATTTGAAGACATTGATATTTTTAGTCTAATAGCACATCAATTTAGGAAATCTGTAGTCGATGCTATCTTTGCTTTATGAATGATTAAGTGCTGTATTTTTTTTTTTTTTTTTTTTTCCTTTTTCTTTTCTATCCCATAAATTTCGTTATTGAGAAGCATTAATCAATCAATCAATTAAAAAAAATTATCTTTCTGTCCATTCATTCATGTAGTCTGTTTTTATTTTTATCTCACGTAGCATTCACAATCAACAAATTAGTAATAAGTGGATAATGCTGCTAGTAGTATAATAAGTACTTTGTATAATTAGTAAGATACTATGTATAACATTTAATTGTACTCCTGTTTTTTATCCCGAAATAAAACAAATAAAATAAAAATAAAAGTCAGGCGGGGGAAGCCACTGGGACCGAAAATAGACGGGTAGGCTAGTCAACTGGACTGACTTGAGGGCGCGAAGTTAGCAATGGACTGGGTTGAAACTATACTCCATTTGAAATAAGATTAGACATTTAACTTAACCTTTTTTACAGTCCGTTCAACCGATTTTGACTTCTATATTGCGTTGATGGCATGACAAATGGCAGCTGCAGTATACAGTTGGTATTGTAACCACTTTGTTGCTGTTAATGCCATCCTTATCCCACTACCCACGGTTTAGAAGTCAGAATCGGTTGAACGGACTGTAAAAAAGGTTTGTTTAAATGTCTAATATTATTTCGAATGGAGTACAGTACTCGACTCCAGTTGCAAGTCAGCGCTGGAGTGATTTACTGTAGTGTCACATTATTGGGCTCGTATAAACCTGCCTAGGGATCGGTGTCTATACGTTTTCCTAGAAATTCCAATGTTTGTCAATTGTTTTACGCGGTTAGTCCCTCTATGCTCGACTCAAAAAAAACCTACGCACGCTATTCTTCGATTCTACGTAAACAATGGAAGGTACAGTTGAAAAAAGAAAAGTATTTGAATTCAAGTTAAAAGTTTTATAGCGCTATTCGTATAAGCGTAGGCGTCTGTAAGTTAAAATTTGTCTCGTTCTGACCAGCCGTAAAACCTAAAAATTCGAAATTTTGTATGGGAATTACCACACGCCCACGTGTTATGAAGTTCACCGGGGTTATTAGCATTTGGTCAGGTTGAAGGCCAAACCCAGATGAGAAAGGACTATATATTTAACATTATAATTCCATGAAAAATAAATTTCATTTAACATTTAACACACAAATTGTCGACTTACATTTGAAAACCGAGCCACGTAAAATTCTTTGTGAAAAGTTAATTCCAAAGTATCATTTTTCATTGTAAACCTGGCTATGCGGCTACAATCACAAATACAAATGGCGTAGGATTTGCTGGAAAAATGGCCACGCAGTCGTACTAAATGGTACCTGCAATGGACTGGCATTGTAGTAATGTTTGGTAGATCTGTGAATTGAACTGGACTTGGTATTAAATTGTACCGTTACTAAACTATTACTCTGACGGACTGTCTCGTGGGTGTAGTGGTCGATTCCCAGTTCGGGAAAAGTGTTATAGGGGTTTTTCATTAGGAATTTCTCAGTATCAGCCCGGAGTCTGGTGCTGTGCACGGTTGATGGCAATAGGCTGACAAAATTTAGTTGTACTATAAATAGGTACACGTCGGCCAAACCCTTCGGGGGAATAGGAATGATTTCATGTTATGTTTTATGTATATCTATTAAACTAAATGTTTCCCGAGACTTTGTTCTCGACAACATATACCGTTTTTTTAGACTTTCATGGACTTTTTCTCAAAAAATTGTGTTAATTTGCGTTAACATATTTTGTATTTTTAATCAAATAATGTTCACTCCAGTTCATTCTGTAAAAATATCAACGTGAAACTTAGGTGAAGTGAGCTGTCACTGTCACAAAACGACCGGCAGGATGCTAGGCATTAGCACTATTGACAGCTCACTTCACCTAAGTTTAACGGTGATATTTTTACAGAATCGACCGGCTGCTGGCGGGTTCGAAATCGCAACCGTAATGTTGAATGTGTGAACATTGGCGGCAAAATGAAAAACTGATGACTTCACTTCGATAAATTGATATATTGTATTAACCATACGCAATTGACAATAACTTAAACGATATTTTATGAATAATTCCACTTAAAATTGAATATATGAATTAATTACCTACAATGAGAGTTGCGTTGAACATCGGTTGGAACGTTTTCCACCGACAGTGACCGAGTGCAACCATAGACTTTTATTCAAATCTATGAACTAATGAATTAAAGTTTCGATACAAAACACAGATAAAATATGATTAGGATTATTTTATTTTAATAATTAAAAAAAATACAAAACAAGTTAATTTGCCTCAACAAATTGCATGGATTGTGTTAAAAATGATAGTTATAATAAAAAATATAATTTAGGATCCAGCCACAAGAATGATTGTTGAAGCTACTAATAAGGAGTGATATCATAGGCTTTGATTTTTTAAATAAAAAGAAAAGAAAGGAGAAAGATTTCACAAAAAAACGTATTAATAAACGAAGAAATCCACTCAAGCGATTGCTAATAAGTACCTGATTAAGTCCTTTTATCAAAACAGTCCCTAAAAAAGCCGGTATACATTTCAAAGATCAAAAAGAAACAAGGAAACGAGTTTTACAAATATTTTTACTCCACGCCCGTTGAAAACTGGTTAAAAATCGTCCAAGACTTGTAAGAAAAACTATTGCTACGTTTTAAAATGGCTCGAAGCATTCTATTGTTCGTTTTCGTTATTGACATTGCTCTCGACTGTACCTTCCAGCCATTTGTCCCACTGAGAAGTTTGTCCAATATTTGTTCAAACTTTTGTTTTGTTTTGTGAAGAAGTCTTCACGCTTTGGAGTTTTCTTTATTTTAGAGTATGTTTTGTATTTGAAATAAAATCACCTACATGTTTGTGTAGTAAATACTCGTAAATAAGTCAAATTTTATAATATCTACTGGAATTATGTTGGTCAGAATTAGTTTGATTTTTGGTCGCAGATCGTTGACTTGCTAGATTATTTGAAAGAAAATTAGAGCCGATGACCTATTATGAATGGCAAATAATACACGGGCGCGACGCGACAGCCCGACATCTAGTAGAAGGATTTCTATAAAAACTATTGAAAATGCTCTACCAGAATCGCGTCTCATCGTCTGTCGCACCTGTCTGCGGGAGTCTGTAGTCACTCATAAGCGACTTGATTCTAGTGTCATGTGTTACGTATGTGGTCATGAATCATGATGTAAATTCCCATTTAACACTTTAACATAGATTAATACAGATGGTTCACTCCGCATTTTAGGTATGAACCTACAAGGACGCGGCGGGCTCGACTTCATGGGCCAATTCAGTGAGTGTAACGTAGTCAGAAGATCTAAGAGTTACGCGATAGAAACAGAGGCAACTTCTAGGTGAATATAACTGTAGGTAATTAACGGTGTGCGACCTGAATTGCACTTTATTTTGTCGTAGCAAGAGTGTCTTTTTATTTAAATAATTTTGCCAGAGAACCATCTATATTAATCTGTGACTGTAACTAGGGAGCTTTATCCGTGCAATGGATAGCTCGCCGTCCGATAGGGACCAAGCCCGGGTCGACGGCGCGTTGTGTTCCACGCGCTCCTCAAAGAGATGTCAGCACCAACTGACGGGGTCCGGAAGGGCCAATGCCTGCCGGGGGTGCGAGTTTGTCCGAAAGGGATATCGCGACCCCGGCACACAGGCAACGGAAGGAACACGGGTGGGTTTCAGTCAGTAAAAGTCTGACACGCCCTCCCGCTCCGCCCAGAGCGGGAGAAGTTATTTGATAATTTCCCAGACTCAAAAAAAAAAGAAAAAAAGGGAGCTTTATCCGTGGCTGTCAATATATGGCGTGACCACATAACCAAATTTGAATACTAGTAACCCCTAGGTGTACCAAATCGAATCTAGGATCTTGATGAAACGGTGTTCATCCATCAAACTTCATGAACCCTTGTATCGGTTACCTCGATTGATCTTCAAACAATATGCTCAAAGTAGAATCTTCATACCCATGTCCAAAATTTACCGTATAAAATGAGTTTGCAACTTCATTACACGAGGCAGTACTAAACAAACAGTCTTTTGACCTTAATTATCATACCTTTATACAGTGGACCTTGTTGGTTTAGGTCCTCACTCAACAGACGATAATTAGTGCATGTTCCCTGTTGATTGTGATGTGAACGAATTATGTAGGACGAGAGACAAAGGGGCCATCCTAATGACGAAATGTATGTGACGAAAAATTTGGAAAATTAAATTAATGGGACATGAAATTGTGTGAGTAGGTAATTTAGGTGACAGCGAAACCTTTGAGGTAAACCTAATTTTGGGCTGGGTCGGGAAAAAAAGCCCGGTTAAATTAGAAAGTAGGCTCTATGTAGATTAAGTTACTCTTGTAAAAAAATACTCCCGAATTTCGAAGAGCAAAATAACGGTTTTAGAAATGTTTTCAGAAAACTTTTTTAGGTACTCAGACATTCAAACTGTGTTATTTTTAAACCAGTGCCTTTTTGGGATAAAATTATGGATATCAAGACTTTTATATTTGTTCAAGTCGTGATACTTATCGATTACAAGAAACTTGTAATAAAAAAAGGGATCGTGTTCTATTATTACATCAATTTATATTTAGCACCAGAAAGTTTTTTCGATAGGCCAAATCTTAAATCCTTTTTTTGTCTCGTCATTTTTAGCTCCATGGTAACTTTCCCTTCGAGAAAAAGGAACTTCGCACGAAACGAGAAAACTACTTACAATCTCAAATAATTTATAAGAGGGTCAGAATATAATTACGTGCAAATGTTATGCCCCGGCCGCATTTGCGTCTATCGTGACAGAGCAAAGCGTGCCGAAGCTTCGTATGTTTTGCTTGGTAAAAATTTATCGCGCTAATGCGGTAGTCACGTTAGCGGCTTCATATTTTAACGAAATATAAGTCACAGTCAAAGTCAAATCATTTATTTCAAATAGGCCCTTGTAAGGCACTTTTGAACGTCAAAGTTTACAAAAAATTGAATTGATTCTAGTCGCCCCTTCCAAAAGGTAGTTTTCGTATGGAGAAGAATGGGCAAGAAACTCCACCGTTACTCTTTTAAAAAGTGTTACAATATTTTGTATATGTACGTACATCAGTTACATAATTATATGTGAAGACGATGCAACTAAAAAAAAAAAAAAAACGTTACCACAATAGGTAAAAAGAAGAATTAATAAAAATGAAGCAACGAAAAATAAATAAATTACTTATGTGATAGATGCATGGTTCTCACATATTTACAAACATTGTAAAAGTAGACGATTTTCTTAAAATTTTACAATTAATATGTCAGTGTGTGAGGAAGTAATAATATATAGCGCAATAATCCAAGATGGCTCTCCATTATTTCAACAGAGCTTTACGCAGTCCGGAAACAACGCTGCAACGCTAGTCCGACGCAGCCCGAACTATTGCGACGATAACCGATAACGGTTGGTCACATCTGCGTGTAACGTATCACAATGCGAAGCTTCATCATGATAGACGCAGATGCGGCCCCAGCATTAGGAAAAGAATATACAGCTTGAACTGTATTTTGACGTATTTCGTATAACATTTAAGCACCCCAACTGAGGCGAAAATCCATGGAATTCGAGAAATTTCAAGAGTTGGATGTTCGTGAAAGTTTCCCCAATTCGTCATTAAATATCATTTTTTATCACTTTCAAATTGACTTTCCATCGAGCTATTTTATTTGGTAGTAATTATGTTAGCAAAGTTTTTGATGTAACCAAGTGTACTAAAACATCAAACAGTTAAGTACATAGGTTACAACAAGAAGTTAACTAAAGATATTCAAAATCATATACGTACTTACAGCATGAACTTAGAAAGAAATTTTCAAAAAAAAATGCTGTCAAATGTAGCCAATATTCATAAACATAGACTATAATAGAAGTTTTCACTTTCACAAAAATATTTAAAGGTGCCCACAAAACCGTATAAATTGCTGGCAAAGAAAAAATTGGCAAATTGTTGAAATCGACTATCGACAAGTCGACGCACTGATCACTTGTCGCTTAGTACTTGTTTTTTTTTAATAATGACAGCTCACACGTTAACCTAGGAGGTTGTCGGTTGCTAAACCGGACTTTCCTGTAGCTGCCTTAATAAATTAAGGTCTTCACACAGGGCAAAAAACTTATAAACTAAGCGACTACACTCTAAGGGCACCCCCTGTGGGGTACGTGGGGTACGGACCTCGACTTAGGGTGTCGCTGGGGGAGGATAGCAAGGGACAGGCTGGATCGGTTTCCTTAATCCAGTTAGTTCGCGTGTTTTTAAACGAATGTGCATACAAACTGTTAAGGCTCCCGCCGGCATGCGCGTCATGCCGTCGCGTCGTGCGATTGAAGCATCAAATACTGCGTGTTATATATCTTATTCAGTAACATAATGCGGCACCATAAAAAGCAAACTATACATAGTTTCATTTTTTTCAAGCAAAATTCAAACATGTTTATCATTGTCTTAGAGTGAAAACCTCTTATATGCGAAAAACTGGTGGGCAACCGGGAATTTATATTATATGCTGATGCCGGGGTAAAATCTGCTTACTCGATGCAGGATTTTGCGTGACGTCAGTATGATGCGTAGGTCGCATGTGGCGATATAGATGCCGCCACAAAACTGCACATGTTACGAGGTTTTTTTTTAAAAAAAATGTAATAAAATAAAAAGTCAAAGTTCCGTTCCCGAGTTTTCCACTCTAAGGCGACGTTATGTACCTATATTAAAATGGCGCTTAGTATTTTTTTTTATAAGATTATGTTCACTTCAACATATTATTTTAGAAATGATTAATTTTATTACTTACATGAGTCGAAGAATACGCAGTCTTTCTCCATTCTAAATGTCCCACGGTAAAGTAGGTTTGTAAAATGTTTTTAATTTCGAGATTTTTGTTTTTTACTACCATAAAGCTTCGTGCAAACCAGCGCGACGCGACGCCGCGACGCGACTCGAACAATACAATTTCTAAGAAAACTTGACGGTATAACAAAAACCGGTGTCACGTCGCGCTGGTCTGCACAAAGCTTAATACTGCGTGTTAAATATCTCATTCACAGCACAAAACAAATCCACGAATAAACTAGAACCCTCATTTTCCTTCACACAATACATTCTCGGTCAGTAATCCATCCTTATTGCTGCCATCTTTACTTTATTTTCACAAAATGGCGGGTCCACAGACGATATACCGTCGTTTTTTGTTTTATTAGTTCGCGAAATGTCCGAAATTACTGGATATAGGAAAAGTTTTTGTTTTATAGTGAAATAAAATGAAGTTTATACCTACTGTTTTATATTTGGATTTGATTGAATCAGGGTTTTGTTGCTTTTTATGTGTTGGAAATAGATAAATTGATTGGTTTAATAATAATCTTTTTTTAATGGCGGTAATGTCATGTTACGTATTAATTACGCTTTTCATTTTATTTAGTTACGCTATTCTAGTTGTGGATTAGAAAAACTTTGAACCGATTAATTCTTAAAAATATTAAAGAGTGTTGAGAACAATAAATAAGTAGTTTGTTTGTTTCTAATGCAAAGATAAAACTGTTAGAAGTCAGTTTTTGTAGAACATCTTTAGACATACACTGATTTATTATAGATGTCACAGTTAAAACGCGTTTTAAGTTAACACGCGTTTTCACTAGTTAAAACTAGTATAGAACTTTTGTTAATGGTGTGTTAGATGTTCTATAGTAGATAAATTTAAATGTTTATTCAATATAACACAGTGAATTTAATTATGAAGTTACTATAACTAAACACAGTTTATAAACAACAATTAAGATTAGGATAATATAAAGTGACGCGAGTGACACAGGGTGCAGTTAGTGACTACCTGTGTGTGACATGTGTGTCGTTTTTAGGGTTCCGTACCTCAAAAGGAAAAAACGGAACCCTTATAGGATCACTTGTGTCTGTCTGTCGGTCTGTCTCAGCCAATTTGCTCCGAATAATATTCGGAGCAAATTTCATCGAAATCGGTCTATCATATTATGATAGACCGATTTCGATGAAATTTGGTACACATATGTATTTATGTAATCCAAACACGGACGTGATAAATTATTTTTGAATTTTGGGGTTACTTTTTTATTTGCCCCCCGCAAATAAGAAAATAAAAATAAATAGTTTTGCAAACTGAACCGTGTGACGTATCAAATAAAAGGACTTGTTGCGAGGATCTCAAATATATTTTTGTTATAATTTTAAACTAAATACTTTTAAAGATAATTAAGAAAATTGATGATAATTGACCCCTTATCTCCAAAACTATTGGGCCAAGAAAAATTGAAAAAAATACAGAGAATGGTTCTTTACTCATAGATTACAGGAAAACCTATAAGAAGTCTATGGCCTTAAAATAACATAGTAATTCTCTAAATATTGTTGTTGTAATATTAAGTTTGTTCTTGGGATTAACAATTCATCTCAACTACGGAACCCTTTATTGTGCGTGGTCCGACACGCACTTGGCCAGGTTTTTTATTGCTGAATTCGAACTGTCTCTGAACTCACAGACGGGCGACGGCAACGTCTTAGTATTTGAATTCCAAGTTTGTGTGCATGTGTGGGCTACTTACTACTACACAAGCATCATTTTAAGGAACATAAAGCTTCGTGCAGACTAGCGCGACGCGACAGCGCGGCGCGACACCAGTTATTGTTATACCGTGAAGTTTTCTTAGAAATTGTATTGTTAGTCACGTCGCGCCGTGTCGCGTCGCGCTGGTCTTCACGAAGCTTAATAGAGCCATATAATCATGCCTATATTAATCAAAACAATGAAATATACATCAAAGGAACGACCAAAAAGGTTCATTTTATTAAAACGCATTTTATCTAGTTAGTTAATATCTGATATTTATCTTAGATCAGTAGTAAATTCTAGTAGTAACAAACGGCCATTCATCATGCCTTCATTGATTCATGTAGTCATTCTAGTTATAACTAGGGAAAACGCGTTCTTACTAAAAACGCGTTTTAACTGTAACATATATAATAAATCAGTGCACAGTGCATGTCTAAAGATGTTTTACAAAAACTGACTTCTAATAGTTTTATCTTTGCATTAGAAAGAAACAAATTACTTATTTATTGTCCTCAACACCCTTTCCAATTACTTTATCGGAGTGTTTTTGGGAGAACCTCATTTATTTGATAGGTTCGCCCCTAGACTTTATTGAAGATAATACGTAAAATAAGACCCAATATTTTATATTGTTACTGGCTTTATCGCGCTTTTTTTCGGAAAGTATTGTAAATAAAATAAAGAACATTTAGAAAATTCCTAGAACAGATATGAATATTCGGTTCATGAAAACGAAAGTAATAAACATTTAAATATCTAAAAACTTTCCATGGAATGCTTGTTCAAACCGTTATTCTGCAATAAATTCATAATAATATGCAGCCAAGTGACTGACATTTTGACAGATTCTTTATCTTGTATTCTACCATTTTCTTCCAATTTCTGTTAACACAACTAAAATAAAAACTTTTGAGTATAAGGACTTATCGTTTTAGTAAAGATTTTTCTAGGTACAATATTATATTTGAATAAGAGTTTGTCTAAATTAATTCAATTATTCTGAGGGTATTTAAATCTATTGCAGTCCCACGGTGGGCGCCAATAAGTTTTACCCGTCGATGCGTTCTCTCTGTTATTTATTGCCTTAAGTTTATTTATAACCTAAATCGCTACAGATAACAAAGATGCTCATTGAATGGTTACGACTAATTTATTGAGTACAGCGGTATTTACCGCGAGTTAACATTTAAGGACCAGCGCATATAAAATTGATAGGAACTTTACTTTTCGTTATTTTGAAATTAGTAAGTTTTGGGAACGAAAATGTGATAGACTACGTTGTTATTTTAATCAAATTGTCTACTTAGGCTTTCAAAATTCAAAATTCAAAACTCAAAAGTCATTTATTCAAACTAGGCTGATAATCAGCACTTTTCGAACGTCAAAATTACATAAGACAGTCACCCAAAACGCCCACCCTTCACCACTTCCTAGTGCGATAGCTGGGAAGAAGAAGTGGCGCAACAAACTCCCCAGCAGCACAGCTGTCTGTTCAGTTAGAAAGAAAAAAAAAAGACTCTATATAATAGTATTCAACATAATTTAACCTAATTTAAATTATTATCCATATGTTAGCTAGCACACGCCAATATACCAAACAAAATCATCGAGAACTATACTCGGGCAGAAATAAAATCTAAACGTAAACAGAACTTAAAGTCTTAATAAAAGCCTCCAGGCATAAAGGGCGTGCCCGCTCACATAAAGCTGTAACTGGAAGTTATAAATGATAAACTAGGACCATCGAGGTAAAATAAAAAAAAATAGTTAATTACTAATAACAATAAATAATATGATCTATTGTCGAGGTCACTAGTTACAATATTGCAATACAACTCATTAAAAAAAACATTGTAATGAGTAGATTAAGTCAACAAAAACTATACAAACTTTCTATTAGTTACTAAGGCTTAGTTACCAATATTGGATGAACAATGATAACTTTGAAGCCTCGTTATCAAATGTCAGTATTGACCCGACTTATATAAAACTCAGTCTCATCATTTGCTTAAATAAGCTGTCAGACATTTTCAATTATATTCGAGTAACAACTTTCGAGCAGAACAAATTATTTGTATGAGATCTAAAATTGAAGTCATAAATGCATAGTTTACGCTTCAGTCCTCACAACAAATGCAATTTTGTTGAACAATATTTGACATTTTGAAATAAATACAGTTATTTGTTATATGAAAATGTCATACTCGAGCATATTTACTTAGAGTCCCATTTGGGCGCCAATATTGTATTGAAGAATGAGTCACAATTTATTAAAGTATGGAATTTATTGCAGTTATATTTAGTTCGAAGTAGCTTGGAAAATTTGATGAAATATTAATTTGAAAATATTGAGTATCTGTGTTTTATCATTATTGCTTCGACTCCTACGAAATCGGAGACTTAAGTAGGTAGGCAAATTATTCATATTTAACATATTATTAATTCATACCTATACACCGTACAGGGGCCATATTATATAACAAGGTGAAATCAATAAATATGATGTATTACAAAAGTATCTATATCAAAAAGTTGCTTATAGTCTTTAATTTTATTTCTATTTCAATTTCGTGCAGATCTAACATGTTTCTACCATTAGTTTTTCGTAATTATAATTACAAAAATATCGTTACTCATAATATTAAAACACCACAAATACCGGTAACATGCATAAAAACTTCACTTTTATGTCCTCATTTATCTAGACCGCAGCTTAAATACAAAGCTGCAAAATTAAATTACTGGACAGCGTGCCCCACGTTGGGCGCCAAATTTGTTCAGCTCTGGTTTACCATAAACTTTATGCATTGAAGTTTTAAGGTGGGTAGTATAATATTTTATTCATTTTTACGTTATAAACTCGATAAAACAAAGTAAAATGTTGGGTTTCCTTTATTATTTCTTATTTAAAAAAATGTAATACTAGTGACATGCTTATTACTAATCGTATATTTGTATATATTTTGGTGAACGATAGTGACATAATTATATAAATATTTTTATACTGTTTCGCAGGGTCACAGATTCGACTTCGACTTCAACTTTCTACAATTTGAACCTCCAACTTGATGATAAAATTCATCAAGTTGGAGGTTCAAATTGTAGAAAGTTTGCCTAAAGGTTTAGTTAAGGCAGTCAAAGTGACCGCTCCAATGAAAATCATTATTTATGTTATTAATAGTTATTCTGGTTATATATTTTATGACTCACAATAGTTTCAACAGAATCTGCATCAGGCATTAGTTGTCTCATGGCGGCATGGAGAGTGCGATTGTCGCAACCCAGCGCTGGGCACGCCACAATTGTGGCGATAAGTCCCCTCTTTGAGGAGTGGCTAGAGAGGCGCCACGGCGTCCTCACCTTCCGCCTGACACAGGTCCTCACCGGACATGGTTGTTTCGGGAGGTTCCTGTTCAGAATAAAGCGGGAGGAAACGCCCGGGTGTCACCACTGTGTGGATCGCCCGGAGGACACGGTGGAGCATACGGTGGAGGTCTGCCCAGCTTGGGCGGAGCACCGCCGTGTCCTCACGGAGGCGATCGGCGGCGGCGATCTCTCGCGTCCGGCCCTGGTTCAGGCCATGGTCCGGAGCGAGAGTGCATGGGAGGCCGTCACCTCCTTCTGCGAAGCAGTAATGCTCGCGAAGGAGGAGGCGGAGCGCGCGAGGGAGAGGCAAAATGCGCCCCCTCGCGCCCCTAGTCGCCGCAGGAGACGCCCCGGGCGTCGGGAGTCGCGAGCCGACTTCCGGCCACCGTAGGCGCGGGCTTGCGGACGGTGAGCAATGGGTAGCTCGCCGTCCGATAGGGACCAGGCCCGGGTCGACGGCGCGTTGTGTTCCACGCGCGCCTCAAAGAGATGTCAGCACCAAGTGACGGGGTCCGGAAGGGCCAATGCCTGCCGGGGTCGCGGGTTTGTCTGAAAGGGATATCGCGACCTCGGCACACAGGCAACGGAAGGAACACGGGTGGGTTTTAGTCAGTAAAAGTCTGACACGCCCTCCCGCTCCACCCAGAGCGGGAGAAGTTATTTGATAATTTCCCATCCAAAAAAAAAAAAAAAAAAAAGGCATTAGTTGTCTGGCATTCTGAACTGGGCGAACCTATTTGGCAGAGCCTCTATGCAAAACAACAACTTTGAGTCGATTCCTTCTTTGTTTCAATTAAATTATTTTGTCAATGTGTTTTTGTGCCAAGTCAACGTTTCTGTCGTTCTTTCTTTCAATAATTTTTAAGATATTAGATATTTCGGAAATGAACTGACATTTAAATTAAATTTATGATACATTTTGTCTTTTCGATCATTGTTATCGATGATAGAATGGGGAAGGTGTATAACGTACTCGTAACTCAGGCCCCCAAGAAACAAGCGCTGCCTAGTTTGGGGACCACTGTTTTAATAACTATGTTAATTAATATTCTAGTAACAGTAAGCATAAAATATTAATTATTTTTGTAATTTATTTTGTAACAAAGGACCAATAAAATTATTCTTATTCTTGTCGCGTTGAGACTAGCAACCTACTTGCGTAATAGACTTGAAATATAAATGCCTACCATTTTGACAATTCTACAATATTCATTTCGATATTTACGTTGCTTAGTAAACGGAGTTTTCAAACATAATATGAAGCAATGGATTATCCTGTAGCGGCATCTACATCGCCACATGCGAACTACGCATCAAAGACCTGAGGTCACACAACATCCTGACGTCACACAAATCCTGCATCGCGCAATTAGAGTTTACCGCGCGATGGACATATATACAAGCTCCCGACTTCAACCTCTGGGCAGTTGCCCGCCATACACGACACCCATCTCGTCGGAGGGTCCCCCCTTTTCTATGGTGGATGAGTGAACTTTACATCCTGTTCCTCATGCCCCTAAATTCCCTACAAAACCCTTCGGATGGTGACACCCCAATGTCGTAATTCACTTCGAAGTGTGTTACCAAACGCATTATTTTTTCAATACCTTAAAATAATACAGAATTTCTCTCTCACCACTTACTTTCATGTGGTCAATGGAAACACTCAGTTTTTCTTAATAATTAATTTGGAGCAGACAAAACTCGCAAATTAATTATTAAGAAATACAGAGTGTTTCCACTCAAAATAGAAAATTACCTACTAACTTGCCAGCGCGGGATCCCGAATAGAATATGTTCATCCAAATAACAAAAAAAAACTCTAAATACGTTAAAATGCGGGCATCTTTCTGCGTATGTTGCTGCTATATTTCGTTTCACGCGGTAAGGGAAGAGCAACTAAAGTTATTTGTGCTAACACTTTTATCTCGGAAGAAATTATATTATGTCCTTTTTAGGGTTCCATAGTAATCAAGGAACCCTTTTAGTTTCGCCATGTGCGTGTGTGTCCGAGGCCTAGCTCATAGCCGGTTAGTAATAGAAAGCTGTAATTTGGTATGGGTATACATATTAATAATGGCGACAAAGTGGTAAAATAAAATCAAGTTTTTTTTTTTTTGTGTCCTAGACGTAAAGAGGCGATGTTTTTTTTTTCTCGCCTATCCCAAAGTGTTGGAAAGGTCGTTTAAAAATATTTTGGGTGTGTAAAAATGATTTTTCATTTTAGGAATCCGTTTGCGAAATATTAGGCCTTAAAGTGCTCATTTTTGTTAGAGTCAAGTGTCCCCCCCCCTGTCAGCTAAATGGTTGTACTTGTACTGTGAAAAAAATTTACAGCAATAGTATATATAACAATGTTAAGTTTGTTATTGGAATAAATTCATCCCAACTACGGAACCCCTCATTGTGCGTGGTCCGACATGCACTTGGCCGGGTTTTCTGTACCATTCAGGTGTACATTTCCGTATTTCTGTGTGTGAGCACGGGTCATAAGAAGAGCGGAGCGGATTTTTCTTTATATATTTTTTTCTTCATTTACACACCAACTCTGTGGATTTTTTCAGACACAAAAATGTGATTTCAAAACATATTTTCTTGAACTTTTAAAGTAAAGAAATACATTGTGAAAATTACCTTGCAGTGGTAAAACTTGCAATTATAGAATTTTGGGCTAAAAGCGAAAAAGAGCTAACACAACAATTCAAACAGAAACTAACACAGTTTGTAAGCAATCGTTTCCACTACTGTCACTAACTAACTTGTAACGCTACATACATATTGTGGGGCCATACATGTTATATTTCAACAGTCCAATCCAATTTATTAGATTAGCATTCAAATCTATCATCCATCAAAACATCCCTTTGTTCTTTACATGTAAGAATAGTTTCACGAAAACAAAGGAATATAAAAACACTATATCACCGATAACGCCTAACCAAAATAAAGTTACACGATACTCTCACGCGATACTTTCTTTTTTCTTAGTCACAGAGTAATGCAGAACGTCAGCTCCATACAAAGCGAATACGCACTTACAGACACTCTATATTATAGACACGCTTCACGTACACAGAGTGCAAGTGCACTCGCGACTGTCAGATCGAGATATAGTCTGTTCCAAAAGTATCTGATGACAGTGTAAACCAAACCTGTTCAGCTTAGCTATTCACAACCATTCGATACGCTTCCGTACAGAATCGAACATCACTCAATGTTATCGAAGAATGGGTCTAGCTTCATCTTTTTGACTGACCGACCCCCTTGACAATTCAAAAGTGCCTGTAATTGGTTTATTTGAAATAAATGCTTTGAGTTTGAGTTCGAAGGTTTCCTGTAACCCTGTTCACAAATACAAAATCCGAAAATATTGTCAATTTTATTCAAATTGACGACCGATATTCTTCCGATAACTGTTTGCAGTCCGGGGCAAGGCAATTGAAGTTTTCGAAATCTGTCATTATCGACACGATAGTCTGTCGAATAGCTATGCAGTTTAAATTAATACACAATCACTCACTAAGGTTTGATTTTACTAAAGCCTTTTATAAACATTTTTAAATTTTTGACAGGTTTTCCATACATAAACTGTCAGACTTCAATTTCATTCCACAGATAAAATATATCTGAGGTCTTAAAATTTGCCCTTTAAAGGAATTACTAACGCATTCATCTGTATTTAGAAGTTTTCAACTTTATATCTCACCAGTTTTTCCGACAATTATTGTTTGAATAAAATGATTAAATTGTAATTGAAAAATCATCGACCAACATGTTTAACAGTGCGTGTGTGTGTGTGTGTTTTTTTTTGTTTGTGTTGTTTCAACATGTTTTGTGTTTGTTCTTTGTTGTGTTCGTGTTCATGTTTTATGTTTTGTGTGTGTGTTTGTGTTTATGTTGTGTGTGTGTGTTTGTTTGATGTTTGTTTTTTTTGTTTATGTTTATGTATGTTGTTTTTGTTAGTTTGTGTGATTATAATTTCGTAAATAGTATTCAAATAATTGAACCAAAGCACTCAATTTGTAAATGGCACTACAAAGGACATTGCGTAATTTTGGTCCAATCCCTCAACAACGTTGGATGTGATACCAAATGAACGGTTTTGGTGTACACTTTATTTTATACTATGACGCCTAAGTCAATATCCGTCGCGCGTATATGTTTTGATACATTTTGTAAATAAAAAAGCATAAAAATTCTTAGCATCATAAACTATACAAAAGCTTTTTGTTCTATTATTTCTGTACCTGCGCGTACGTCGCGTCGGTATGCACACATTTCCCCCTCTCTCATACCCCTCGCCCGCCCGCAATTTGTGCGGTCCGAACAAAGCAATGTGAAGTCAGTCCTTGCTCGCACCTTGTTTACGCTCCTTGTTTTTGTGTTACTATTGGCTTGTTTTGCGACTTTCTGACCCCGGCCCGTTTTATTTGACTTCGATATTGCTTACGTACCTACATGTGACTATCGGACTTCTAATTGAACACGATTTTAGCAAACGCTCTTGGTGAATAGTGTAATGGCAGATAGCCGCTGTGTATTATGTCTGCGCTCGCGCGTAGTACGAATAAGATGGCATATTTTGGGAGCAAATATTCCACAACGTCGACCACAGTTTGCAGAATATGTGCGACAAAACGCCTTGATCGAGGTATGGGCTTATTTATATATTTTTAGATATTATATTAAAAATCTGTGTATTTTTTATATGTCATTGCTGTCATAAAACATAGAAACACACTCTTATTCAGTCAGGAGCAAATTGACTACTATGCCATATAGCAAATTGTCTTTATAACGAAAGAAAACACTATCCACTATGTTATGTTATAATAAGAATACTACGCTCTAACTACTATCCGTTTAAGCAAGCCTATTAAACAAAAACAGAAATAAGCATCACCTTTGTATGTATTTTTCTGTTCCTTTTTTTCTTGTCTGTTTATATGTGTGTACATAAACCGTTAAATAAAATAAATAAATAAAAACCACAGTGGGATAAATGTCATATTTCAGTAGCCTTTAACTATTCTCATATTGGCATATTTATTTTCAGGTTGTGTATAATAATACACAAAATTTATACCATCGTTGCTGGCAAAGGATTAATGCTGCTTTTGCAGCAATGCAAAATGCAGAAGAAAACTTTGAAGAGCCTGCGGTGGAGGACGTGGAACCTGCGGTGGCTGACGTGGAACCTGCGGCGGAGAACATTTCTGTTGAACAAATGTTTTATTCCCCCGAATATATTAGAGCACCAAACACAGCAAATCATTGCATTTTCAACTATTGTCAGAATATTTAAATAAAATAAGGTTAGGTTTTAAACAACATGATCGCGCTCAATTTCGGCTTGGCGCTATAGCATGAAATATTTTACTCTTCAAATCCTTTCATTTGGCATAGGTTGTAACACTGTTGGTATATTGGACCAGGGTCCATACATTTTTGCCCATGGTCCTTTGTGCGACTTACAATGTAAGCAAATGGATCAGAAAACGTACCTGTGAATACTCTTTATCTCGGCTCGTATGGAGCCACCCTTCTGTACTATTCTATGACTTAGTTTACAACAAACCTTTGATGTAACGATGTATTGTGTTACGAGGATCATTGTTTTCCTTTTCGGGTCCGAAAATGAAGGAAGAATGAAATAACGAATGAGGGATGGGTAAATGGTATTGTTTGTAAATAAAGAAGGTTGTATATGTCTTTCTTCTGAAACTGAACTGAACTGAAAAAGATACGTAGAAAGATAAGTAAATTTTTGTTCTTTGGTATTCTTTTGTTTACTGCCTCCTAATAATATACAGGGTGTAAGGGACTGCGAGGAGCAAACTGTTACCATGAATTCAGTACTTGATTCTAGAGCCGCTGCTTTTCTAAACATTTTGCCCGTGTAGGTAGTGCACCTTTGTAAGAAACAGCAGCTTTTTTTATTAAGTAGCATAAGCATTATCAGCCTATGAAATGAAATGAAATTGTTTATTCTGTAAATAGGATATCGGAATCACTTTTACACGTCATATAAAAAAATATTAAAAATAAGCTAGATGAGGTCGGTGTTTCCTATCTGACAAATCTGAGAAGAAAGGCCGAAACTAACTCAGAGGTCGTAGTCTCTTTTAAAGTCCAGACATAATCTTAGTCAAGTCATATGAGGACCATGTGGATCAGTGTCTGTCATGGTCTTTTGAGGAAAGAACCACACAGATTTGAGTGGACCTGTCCAGTCAGTGCAAGCATTTATCAGTAATGACTATAATGTTCTCATTGTACTGCTGGGATACAAGCGTCCTCTCTTCGAGAGGGAGTGGGCTGTAATCTACCTGGGTGGCCCGTGCGGGTTGGTAGATGTCACATGTCTTCGAATTTTTGGTTCGAACATATGCCGGTTTCCTCACGATGTTTTCCTTCATCGTTTTGAGAGAAGTGGTGACGAAATTATCTACACAAAGTAAAGCGCCTTTCTGGGTACGAACCCACAACCAAGTGCCAACTGCCTAATACGTATATTTCTAGAGTTGTTGATTCGCCCATAAATAAATTAACTTCTTGGGAATCGCCTGGATAAAAAATAATATTATTTAAAAGTGACAATGCACCCGTTTCGGGCGGGTACATTCGTGCGAATCGACCAGAAAGCCCACGACTCGTATGTTGGTGCCGTTACTACCGGGCCATCACTGCTTTATAGGTTACTTCTTTTCCCGATATTCCCACGGGATCGAGACAAAAAGGGTGAAAACGCGGGGCGCAGCTAGTAATTCTTAAAAACTTAAAGGCTTTTAGAGATGAAAATGACTGCTAAAATGTTGTATAGTTATATATGCCTGTAGTTTCAATTTTTTTTTTAAGCTTAATCTTTTGTTTCACGAACCGTTGCCAAATAAACGTTATTCTTTCATTATTTTCAACAATTTTTATTATTTTATTTAAATTTTTCGCATTCAAAAAAGGTAGAAAGGCGGACTTAATGCCTTAGGCATTCTTTACCAGTCAACCAAGGGTGGTGGAGAGATTAGATGGCAGGTGCTCTGTCTGAGGGCAAAAAGGAAAAAAAAAAGAAAACTATTTATTTTTCTTGTTTTTTTTTCAGAACCTGAGAGACAATATTCCTGTATTTTTAAGAACATTCGCATTACAATCTTAGTCTCTTAGTCTCTATTAATCTGACAAACATTACCTCTAATTTACTGTAAACTTACTTAAAGTGTCGTTTTTGTTATTCTCTGATCGTCGCGGAGACGTTCAGACATAAAAAAAAAAAAACATTTTGACACAAACATTTTGAACGTTTTAAATAACGGGAATTGGCCTTCTGTTTTTTTTGACGTTCTAAACGTGCTGATTCTCAGCCTAGTTTGAATAAATGACTTTTTATTTTTTGATAATTTTGTTTCATTCCATTTTCGTTTCGCTCTTGTAGATATATCTACTTTAAACTCCAGCCAAACTAAAATAAAATACTTTTCAATAATACAATAATTCTCTCAGATCGTTGGCTCTTATCCCACAAAAATAATAACTCCATGAAGTAACATCTACAAACTGCACTGAGCCATCCATCCGTGTCTATTAGAAGTTATGAGAGTATGATGTAGAACTTCGAGTGTAATTGAATACGAGAAATTTCATTCCGTCTGATTTGTTGAAAATAGTGTAAGGACTTGGTTTTGTTGATAGCGGGAATAAACATAATTGTGTACCGACTGTTAACAATTGAAGCTTCGTGCAGACCAGCGCGACGCGACGCCGCGACGCGACTCGAACAATACAATTTCCAAGAAAACTTGACGGTATAACAATAACCGGTGTCGCGTCGCGCTGGTCTGCACGAAGCTTGAGACTCAACGATTACTTTGATAACTTCACTAATTACACTCCTACATTTGATATCCAAATCGCCCGATAATTCGAAAGCGCGGAAAGGGGCGCTCTTGTCACTTTCAAGTGACAGCTCGCTCAGTCACGACCCTGCATGTAGGGTTGGGATTGGTTATGCGATCTTCAGAATTCCGGTTATCACTACGTACCTATTTCAAATTGATTTTTGAACGGAAAAAGAAGGGTGTTGCATAACTTACTATTGGATTATAGCAACAGGGTGGGCAATATAAACATCCCAACATTTTTATGACAGCGAACAACATTCACAAATATTGAGCTAACTAAGGCCGCTCGCCCACGGCGACTTTTTGTAGCGATGCTGTCGCGCGTTTTGTAAACGCGCTTCTGCAGCGCTACTATCATGCGTTAGTCGCGTTTGCAACGTGTGACAGAAACAATGCAAACGCGCGGCTGTATCGATGCAAACGCACGACCGTTTCTGACGACACCGGGGGAACGAAGGGTGGAGAACGGAGGGAGGGGTGCTGGGGAGGCGACAGCATCGCGATAGTAGCGATACAGAATCTGGGCGAAGGTACACAGCCAGCGACAGCATCGCGGCTGTATCGATACACATGCGCGACAGCATCGCTACCGCATCGCTACAAAAAGTTGCCGTGGGCGAGGCCTCTAAGGCCAATCTACATCGATGAGTAGTTATCTATTCAGGAAAAGTCATCCAGGAGAATACTGTTGAGTTGGCAGCGTTTCAGAAGCTTCGTCAAATCTTCTCTTTGCCCACTGCGCATTTTATGATGACTTAGATCTTCAGTTAGATTGAGGGGATGAGAGGCATGCCTGAGCTATGCTGGTCTATTAGTTTAAGGTCGCAATCGTAATTATTCTTTTGCCCTTTTCCCAATTTATTTGTGGTCGACGCAACATGTCCTTTTCTTCCATACTTTTCTAATAGTCTTCACCTCGGTAGTCACCCCCTTTCTAGCCATATCTTCTTGAACACAGTCCATCCATCATTTCTTTGGTCTTCCCCTGATCATGTAGCCATCCATAATCACGCTTAAAACTTTCCTCACTCCTCCTTATTACATGCAATTACCATGAAAACCGGTTTCCACACAATTTCATTCACCGCTCAAGTTTATGTGACAAGAAAAGATATAATCAAACCCCCGCTCTCTGTATTACAACGTCCTTACGCTGCAGACGCGTTTCTTCCACGTTCACACAAATGGAAATAAAATTCAATGTACCGTATTCAGTTTGTCTAAAATAGTATGTGTCTAAAGTGCAGCGTTGTATTTTTATTTTTTGGCTGGAACTTGAAAGTGTGAAGTATGAGTGAATAACTTTCTCGTGTCTGGTAAACACCTTTTTTTTTAGCTTGAGAAACTATTAAATAACGTCTCCCGCTCTGGGTGGAGCAGGAGGGCATGTCAGACTCTTAGTGGCTAAAACCCACCCGTGTTCCTTCAGTTGCCTGTACGTTGCCAGGGGCCACGGTATCCCTTTCGGTCTTTCGCGCGATCCCGGCAGGCATCGGTCCTAGCAGACCCCTTCTGTTGTGCTGACATCTCTTTGAGGCGCGCGAGGAACACAACGTGCCGTCGACCCGGGCCTGGTCCTTATCGGACCGCGAGCTACCCATTGCTCACCGTCCGCAAGCCCGCGCCTACGGTGGCCGGGAATCGGCCTGCGATTCACCTGCGATGTAGGGGCGTGAGGTAAACACCTGCCGATCAATTCTGTAAAATACTCAACGTGAAATCTTAGGTGAAGTGAACTTGAGGTGAGCTTGAAATGAGCTGTCAATAGTATCAATCCCTAACATCAGGTGGAATGCAGCTCATCATAATTAGCCTATAATGTTCCCACTGCTGGGACCCAGGCCTCATCTCGGTGAGAGGAAGTGGGCTGTAATCCACCACGCGCACCCAGTGCGGGTTGGTAAGTGTAGGTACGTACGTGAATACCAGCAGAAGATGGTCGAGTTAAAGAAAATATTATGAATTTGTAGAGATCTTTATGATGTGTGTTTCTTAGTTCTACTTCACTTCCCAGTCTTAGCAAGGGGTATCGCGTTACCCAGTTACTGGGTTGTGGAGGTGAGATAGGCAATCATAATTGCCTATAATATTTCCAGTGCTGGGACACAGGGCTCCTGCCTTCGAGAGGGCGTGGGCTGTAATCTACCACGCGAGCCCAGTGCGGGTTGGCAGATGTCATGTCTTCGATTTTTTTGGTTCTAAGACATGCCGGTTTTCTCAAGATACTCGTATTTTCCTTTACCGTTTTGAGAACAGCGATGAAGAAATAATTTAACTGGAGGAATGTATGTCTGAGTAACGTGTACTTATAGGGGAGTAACTAAAGTACACACTACCTTTCCCTTCATTATACAAGGTTAAATTAAATGACCTAGCAAAACTTCATGGCCGCGATGGGTTGGAATATCTATTGACGATATTGAATTGTATTGCTTTATGGTTTTCCTTTGTTCTATATACTTTGCATACTATATTGTATAGAATCAAGTTCTAATAACTTGCAGACAGCTATACTGCTGGGGTGTTTGTTGCGCCTCTTCTTCCCAGCTAAAAGCACTAGGAAGTGGTGAAGACGGGCGTTTTTCAGGGACCCAATCAATCTACCTCGCCTATTCCCAACTAAGTTGGGGTCGGCTTCCAGTCTAACCAGCTGTAGCAGCTGTAGCTGTAGCTGTAGTATTTTATATGGAGCGACTGCCTATCTGACCTCCACAACCCAGTAACTGGATAATATGATACCCTTGGTAAGACTGGTTGTCAGACTTTCGGGCTACTGGCGACCCGTAACGACTGCCAAAGATCCATGAATGACAGTCGGGACCAACGACTTAATGTGCTTTCCGAGGCACGGAGGAGTCTCGGTATGTAAAGATGGTCACCCATCCATGGACAAACCACGGCAAGCGTACCTTACCCTGATGGATCGACCCGTGCGGCTGCTATTACTTAGCTACGAGCTTCTCGTGCTTTTTGAGGGACTATTATTATGTAATTTTGACGTTCAAAATGTCCTGATTCTCAGCCTTATTTGAAACAAGACAATTTAACAGCTATAGGAAGTCATATTTTTAATGGTACAGTAGTTTTTTTTTTGTATAGGCATGATGTTATGTCATGTTTTTTATGATATCAATATACATACTGACAATATTAATAAACGTTACATTTTGTTGGCAATAGCTCAGTGCGGTTTGGCGCTGGTCTCGCTACATGTTTGTGGTTGTAAAAGGTATATGAGTTGGCTGCCCGTCAAAAATCTGATTGAATTCCTTTATTATTTTTGATTGATTTGAATTTACACGAATTTACACGTGATGAGGATTTGCAAGTATACAGGGTGTCAGGGACATCGGCGCGAAGCCGGTTACCATGGATTCAGTACATGATTCTGAAGCCCAGCAGAAAAAAACAGCTGTTCCATACATTTTGACTGCGTAGATATTGCACTTGTCTATGAAACAGCAGATTTTTTTAAAAATAACTGACGAAAAATTTCAACTCAGGGGGGCTCAGAATCATGTACTGAATCCATGGTAACCGGCTTCGCGTCGATGTCCCTGACACCCGTTATACCTAAACGATTATCAAGGCAAAGTGGTATGAAGTCAATTGGGCGAACTTGAGGTTTCAGGATGGATTCAAAACCTCTGTAAAAAAAAGAAAGGCATTTTTCATTAACAAGAAAAGAAAAAGTAATTAATTACCATTTAATAATGCATCTGTGGTAATTACTAATAAACACTTTTTTTACACACTACCACGAATAGTACAAACACGGGGTAACATTTTAGTCATAAAACTTAAACTCAACAAACATAAACTCAACCAGAAACGGAACAACTATTTACCATAAAATAGCATCACGCCTGTATTCCCAAAGGGCTAGGCAGAGCACATTTCGCCGGTTATGTTTAAGTCCCACGTAAGAGACGGCGAGCCTATTGCCATCAACCAGACACTAATCCAGACTCCGGGCTGCTACTGAAAAATTCCAAATTGAAAAACCCAATAACACTTTGCTTCAAAGAAAAGAAAGAAAATGAAAAAATCATATTTATTTAGCACAGTCAAAAAGGCACACAACACAACATACTCCTACTGTGTCTCATTCAGATTATTTCTAATTCTTATATTGCTCATTCGCTCCTATATGTACTCACGTACTGGTGGCACGAATACTAAAGTACATAATAAACAGTGTCATAGTACATAATATGATGAGTAATTTTTTTATCATAATTGTAACGCATGGTTTCATGGCTATCACTAAATATTTTTTCTGGAATATTTTCTCATCTGACTGCCTGATTGGTATAGTGGTCGCAAGCGCATAACTTAAGTGGCAATGGGCAGGGCACATTGCTCGCAGAACAGATGGCCGATGGGGCCGAAAGGTTCTGAAGTGGCGACCGCGTACCGGAAGAAATAGCGTTGGAAGGTATCCCACAAGGTGGACCGATGACCTCATGAAGGCCGCAGGAATGCGAATGGATGCGGGAAGCACAGAACCGGTGGAAGGTGCTTGAGGGGAATGTCCAGCAGTGGACGTCTTTCGGCTGAAATGACGACCGTGAGTCGTTATAACCTTATCGCATATGCCTGTAATTTAACTAGCATAAGCCTATAACGTTTATTCCACGCCTAAACGGGTACATATTTGTACGGCGAAAATTAAAATACCTACGAGTAAAATGGCGGGGTCTTTGTACGCTCGCTTCGCTTGTTCACTAGTCCCCGACATCCCCTTCGGACCTAGTCCGAGTCAGGGTGCCCCAAGTTCCGAGCTCGCTTCGCTCACTCTTGCATCCTAAGTAGGTACTTCTAATAACAGTAGAAGTAACATTGTAGTAACCTTTCTAACAGTCGATACTCTGTACATCGATATTTAGTTCTTTTGATAGCTTTTGTAGATAATTAGATTTAAGATATTATATTTGACGTAGGTTATCTAACCATTCGACAATATAAACTTACGTTAATTTAATTTTATGTTTTATGGTCGTCCGTTATTTAAGTTTTCGATGTTTTGAACATTGACATTTTAACTGATTAACAGACCTATTCCCTGGAAAAACTAGGTATACAAAGTTGTCCAAGGGTGCAGGAGTGAGAACAATAATTATGACGTGAGGTCGAAATAATTATAATAATGACCCACAATACAATAAGAAGATGCTGTTTAGATAAAAATGTTTATATTGCATTGTGTTATTATCTTCCATGTCGGCAACTAAGATTGTATCATTGACACTGCTGATTTTCTTTGTTCTATGGAAAATGGTTTAATTGGTCTTGCTCGTTATTGTGTTCTTATATCTAACTTAATAGTTCTTTAGAATAGTCAGGTGCCTAGTTTTCGCAACCGGCATGGGTGTATGCCCAGATGTATGAATGTACACAAAGCAAAAGAGGTGAGGATCGTACCAGGTGGCGTTCTGTAGCTTCTGCCTACGCCTATGCGGAGAAGGCGTGAATTTATGTATGTATATGTACAACAGCTTCTTGTGACAGACTTTAAGTCCACGAAAGTCCTTGACAATGTACAGTCAATTATGAAAATTTTAAGCACCTTAAAGGTTAATTTTTACACCATTACTTTATTTGACTACGTATTGCTAACATCTATCTATCTATATAATATATATATAAAGCTTCAGTATTGGAGTGGTTTAGAAATAAAGATAATTAGGAAAACCCCAAAAGAAAAGCCGAAAAAAAAAAAAGTTAGTTTTGAGTTTTTTTTTTGTTTTGAATTAATATGCTGGACATGAGAAGCACAGTACTGGTCGAAATGGCGATGCCTGGGAGAGACCTTTATCCAGCAGTGGACGTCTTTCGGCTGAAATGATGATGAAGGTGACATGCGCCCGCTGCGATGCAAATTAACGCGTTTGAAAATTGCTAAGTAATTTCCCTCCTTGACCGTTAAAGTGTGTTACACCCACAACAACTTGCACGCACCAACCAGGTGATACATTGCTTTTCTTTCCTCAAAGGCGCTATAAATCTGATTCCATAAACAATAAACACAATGGTGTGAATATTAAATAGAAAAAAACAAACACACTTCCCATAAATAAATAAAAAATATGTGTATAAAAGTAGGTTCTTATTGAAGTAAAGGTAGGTTCTTGTTCCAAAATGACATTTTGATCAATTTGTATGGAAACCTTGTGCAACATTGAATGCTCCTAGACCAGTGCCAGCAGTGTGTGTGTGTAGGCAGTGCGTTGTCTGTAAGTGAGTAAATGAACGAATGAATGAATTTAAGATTTTTACGAATGTCATCCGCACCTGTGAGAGCACAAGTCGATGGCGTTCGTTAGTTTGCCAGCTAAAAGAATTTTCTCAAATACATATCCGTTTTACTAACATAGGAAGTATCAAATAGAACGCCGAAATATTATTTTATTTTATTTGAAAGGTACACCAACGACCTATTCACTAGAAACATTAACATTTAAAAAAAAATTTAAGCATTTAGTTATGGTGAATTAGTCACTTACAGGCGTACACAGCACTTACATAAAAAATTGCTTCTCAAATATACGTTTTAACAAGATTTTTACTCGTAGTGAGGATATAAAAATTAATTAGAAACAATGAACAAAACATAATCGTAATTCACATAAAAATTATCAAAAATTAAATTCAAAATTATCATTAGTATCAAAATTAAAATGAAAACATTAAGATTAAAATAAAAAACAAACAGTAAAATTGTTATTCAAAATTTGAATTGGTAGAACACGATAACAAGTGCAATAAGAGAACGTTCCAAAATGGTTGAAGAGGCAGATGGCACATGTGGCAAAAAACCAAAAAATTTAATAGTAAAAATAAAATAATTATTGGACTGTTGGTATTTAACTCTCAACGCTGAGCAGAGCGTTAGAAATTCAACAGCCGGTTTATTTGGGCTTTATTTTCGGTTTCGCCCAATGTTAGGGAAAACGGGCATTATTTTTTTTTTCTTGATTGTAAAAAAGTGTACGAGTACGAAGTATCTAATAATGGTATAGGAAAAGGCAATAATTAAGTAGGTACCAAAATGTGAAAACATTTTTAATTTGAGTGGAGAAAAGTAATTAAAATTGAAGATAAACGAGCTTCCAGTAATCACATAATTATGTGAAACATCTGAAATCGCACCTTGGTAATAAGATGAAAAAAATGATACAGGTATTATTTGAAATGATTTTTCGTAACGAAGAATAATAATTCTTTTTAATGAAAAATGTATTTAATTTAATTAACACTAGGAGTAATGCTCTTTTTTATTGAAGAGATTTTTGTTCAATTTGGGGGAGAGCAGGGACAATAGATTTATGATAACTAAAATATGAAACATACAATAAATATGAAAAAATGGGTGATTATAACAAAACTTGTTTTAAAGTAAACATGCTCGTTTTATTGTAAACCAAATTAGAATAAGAATAAGAATAATTTATTGGTCCATTGTTACAAAATAAATTTCAATAAAAATAATGATATTGTATGCTTACTGTAACTAGAATATTTAAAATAGTATTAAAACAGTGGTCCCCAAACTAGGCAGCGCCTGTATCTTGGGGGCCTGAGTTGCGTAATCTTAAATTTTAATTCGAAACATGTTTGCGTTAGCTTATAGCGGGAAGGCTCAGTTCTGCCGCCTACGCGGTCAGGAAAGTAAGACAATACACTGACGTCGATACAGCTCGATTAGTCTATTTTAGTTATTTTCATAGCGTTATGTCCTACGGTCTTCTGCTGTGGGGCAAAGCTGCTGATATTCAAAATATATTTGTCCTTCAAAAACGAGCTGTTCGAGCTATTTACCAGCTAGGCCCCAGAGTTTCTCTGAGAGATTTTTTCAAAGATATTGGTATCCTCACAGTGGCATCTCAATTCATTTTCGCCAACATCTTATATATTAGGCAAAATATACATTTATACAGTAAGAACAGTGATTTTCACAATGTTAACACTAGAAATAAGGAAAAACTAAGAGTTCCTTTTCACCGGCTTCATAAGGTTCATAACTCATTTGTTGGGCTTGGTATAACCTTTTATAACAAGTTACCCTCTTCTTTGCTAGATTTGCCTTTTAATGCGTTTAAAACGAAAGTAAAATCCAACCTTTGTTCAAAGGCATACTATTCTATCAACGACTACTTAAATGATAAGAATAGTTGGTCGCTGTGATTAACTCAAGACAATTTTTATGTTCTTTCACCAGAATTAGCTTACCTACTGACAGGTTATATGAGTTCATATAATTGTTTATTTTAATTTAATTTTAATTTATTATTGACATAATCTACTCATTACAATGTTTTTTTTTAATGAGTTGTATTGCAATATGTAACTAGTGACCTCGACAATAGATCATATTATTTATTGTTATTAGTAATTAACTGTTTATTTATTTTACCTCGATGGTCCTAGTTTATCATTTATAACTTCCAGTTACAGCTTTATGTAAGCGGGCACGCCCTTTATGCCTGGAGGCTTTTATTAAGACGTTAAGTTTTGTTTACGTTTAGTTTTTATTTCTGCCCGAGTATAGTTCTCGATGATTTTGTTTGGTATATTGGCGTGTGCTAGCTAACATATGGATAATAATTTAAATTAGGTTAATTAAGAATGTTGAATACTATTATATAGAGTCATTTTTTTTTCTTTCTAACTGAACAGACAGCTGTGCTGCTGGGGAGTTTGTTGCGCCACTTCTTCTTCCCAGCTAACGCACTAGGAAGTGGTGAAGGGTGGGCGTTTTGGGGGACTGTCTTATGTAATTTTGACGTTCGAAAAGTGCTGATTATCAGCCTAGTTTGAATAAATGACTTTTGAATTTTGAATTTTGAATTTTATATTTTATAAATTAGTTAAGTTCATCAAGGCTTTTAAAGAACAATTTTATTAGAAAATATTATACAGATTACGAAACAGTTACAGTTATCAGTTTTATATGGGGTTCAAAGTAAAATAGGAGTTTAAACGCAAGTGGTCGTCAAGGTCGTTTCTGACGGCAAACTCTAACACCGCGCGCGTTTATTGGTCAAATCAAATAGCGCGCGCTATTTGCGTGCTTCCTGTTACACACTTCCGTCCCTTTTCACGAAATCACTCTCACAGATTGCAGGTACTATTTAGTCTGTGGATTGCAAGAAAGCGAGAGAAAAGATGTTACACATCAAAAACACAATAAGGAAAAAGTTGGCAACGTCGCAAATTGCTGTCAAATATTTACCTGTTTTTATTCATTTGGCATTATTACTGTATGGAAATATGAAATATCGCTAACTAGTGAACAAGAACATTAATAATGAATTACAATTATAACACTGAATTTTATGTTGTAACCGTTAAGGTGTAAAAAAGGCAATTGGAAAGTTCCAAATACTTTATTTGCATTTAAAATAAATATTCGGTGTTACAATATTAATGATTGCTTTTCTTAATCAATATTTTAAATTACTAGTTAGCCATATTTCTTATTTTCACACAGTAATATTGCCAAATTAATCAAAACAGCGAAATATTTGACAGCTAATTGCGACGTTGCCCTGTTTCTGAATAAACGCTCTTAATCGTTTTCGAAAAACCTGTTGCTTTTTTGTACCATGAAGAACTCTCAATTTGAATTCAAAAGATTATACTGACCGACATTACATCGTAATGTAAATGACCTACAAAAGATGTACAAGTGTATGGATAGCTCCAATTGTAACTAAGAAGGGAAACAATTACTTCAATTGTACGTTAAATTGCAAACGACGTAGGTACGCACGTGACTACTGGTAGAAGATGGTCGAGTTAAATAGAAAATTTTATGACTTTGAAGAGATCTGTATTATGTGTGTTTCTTAGTTCTTCTTCTCTTCTCAGTCTTAGCAAGGGTCACCCAGTTACTGGGTTGTGGATAGGCAGTCATAATCCTCCTATTATGTTTCCAGTGCTGGGACACAGGCCTCCTCACTTCGAGAGGGCGTGGGCTATAATTTAGCACGCGAACCCAGTGCGGGTTGGTAGATGTCTTCGAATTTTTGGTTCTAGGACATTCCAGTTTCCTCACGATGTTTTTCTTCACCGTTTTGAGAGCAGTAGTGATGATGGGTTCGAACCCACGACTTGCTACTCGTAATTTGGGGCTGTTACCACTGAGCCACCACTGCTCTCAGCCGCTCAGATAGGCAGTCACTCCATATAAAATAATGGTATTCAGTTGCCTCCAGATAGTCTTAAAGCCGATCACAACATAGTTCAGAAATGGCTGGGCAGATGATGAGTGATCTTTATTATTTACCTATTAATTTATAATCGGGATTTCAATTTATTTTGATAAATTGAAATCAATTATTATCATTGAGATAAAGGGGAATGAGGATGTAATTTATTTAAATGAGGTTCCGAAATAGTTTGATTTTGTCGAAATATCGTTTTAATTGAATTACCAACTAAATGTTTCGAATAAGTAGTTTTATGTGGGATGCACATTGTGCAGATTTTATATAGGTATATGTATAGCCGTGCAGGCATTTTACTAGTTGGACTCATTCATGATTTGACCAGAAAGCAATGGAGTTAAAGGCTATTTTAAATACCTAATAACTAAAGTCCATACAAGTACCTAACTAAAAGAAAAACAAATAGAGAAAGTAAGTTTATTAAACTGAGGTTAAGGCACACAAGAAACACACAAAAACAAGATACAGAAAGTAACTTAGTTATAACAGTATGTGTACCTTACGACCGCGCCAAATAGACGGGCTATAAGTTCCTTACTGAAACCAGTTGGAAGGCGGAGTTTCTGATCGCAGTAGCTTATTAGTTTAAAGTTTAACTATAAGATCCTGGTATCCAATGTCTCTTGTCTCTGCAAAGAACACAACTCAGCCTATCGAAGTCCAGTTCTCCGCATTTGACCGGCATTTTATGGTTAAGACAGGCCTGTGGCCGGCGCTAAGCTGAGACAAGTGTTTTTGAATTTCCCTAATAAATGCAGTTGAGTAAATAATGGAATCGCCTGACAATAGAGTCGGTAAAAGCGTTATTAGTATTCTAAGAAAAGTTAAAAAAAAACGGACAAGTGCGTGTCGGACCACGCTTGACGAAGGGTTTCGTAATTCGGATTATCCCAAGAACAAACTTAACATTATAGTTGAAAAACATTTCTCCCATACTTTTATAATAGACAGGCGTTTTTCTGAATAATCAGGCATTTTGTAAATCCTAGACAGGCATCTTCCCTTACATATTGGATGGGCCCAATTATTTATAATAAATTACCAAGAGATTGGAAAGATTTAAGTGCTTTGCTGTCTAAGAATAGACTACGTAAATTTTTGATAGGTAAAACGTACTACATTGTGACTGAGTTCCTATCAGAGAAAAATATTCAATTCAATTCAATTCATTTATTTCAGACAATGTCCATAACTATTACAAAATTAAAATCAAATAAAATATTAAAATAAATCAAGAAACAAAAATTAGACAAAGACATTACAATAACATAATTAAGAATAATCAAATAAAAAATATAAATATAAATTAAAAATATATAAAAATAATATACTTTAAACATAATCAATTACAAAATTAGACATACACAATAGACAATAGACATACACACACAATGTCAAATAAAAATAATAATAAAACAAAAAATAATAAGTGTATAATAGTGTATAGTGTGTATATTTAGTAATATTAATTGACTTTTCTAGTTTTCGTTATATCTAAGGAACTCTAATTTAATTGAATATTGATTAATTTAATGGCATATAATTTAATAATAATTGATCAAATTTTTTTATGATTTGATTGATTTGATTATTTGCAAAAATAAAATTATTCTATTCTTTTCATAGATGGTAACCCTAATCCCAGCCATCTGCAAGGAACACAGAAATGATGAATCATTCAAGTTATTCTCAGAACAATTCATACACTGTTCGTAATACATACTTGCAACTATGTAAGCAAATTCATTTAATAATAACAACAACTCAAAAACTTAAAGTCCAAACACGGAAAATCTTCATCGCAACATCTTGGCAAGCAGCCAGAGTGGCTTCATGTGCTCATTAACGAATAACTGTTATTTAATCCGCTCTACAATGTACAGCAAATTTTAAACAGAACGTCTGGCCTTCCTAGTTAGTTGAGTAAACATTATTTCAGTAAATAATGAAGGTAGTATGAAGCCAGCAGTAGCTATTCCTTTAAATATGCAATACCTACAATGTCTGGCACGGTTAATATGCACTTTGCCATCCCGTTTTGCAAGGTCTTGAAACAAAATAGTTCCAATGTGTTCACCTCAACTTAGCCCTTCGAGGAAAACATGGCGTGATACTATGTGAAGCTTTAGCTGGCGCCGCCTTTAGTAATGAGGTTGTGCAGGATAAATGGTTAATATATAACAACGTAGATTCTGTAGACGGCCCTGTTGAAGGCCTTAAAAAATCTGGTAAAAGATTTTCAAACGACGATAATAAATCAATCTGCCTAAGGTTTGTTCAACTACTTACATCAAAAGTGTCTAAGGATCAAGTACATTTTTAACTTTTAAAAAATATCCAATAGGGATGTTGACTAAAATTTTTTTTTTCATCATGTAGTTTATTAAAAAATATTGGACACGTATTTTTTCTTTTTTTACGTAGTCAAACGATTACGGCAATACATTGAGTTGGCAATGCTTTAAAATGTGGCATGACGTCACTGGCCGGTAGATTTTATACTGACTTGTGACGTAGAGAGCCCACACTCCCCAACTTTAATGCGTTTTATCTAAACAATTTTTTATTAATATGATAAAGCAAAAATACGTGTCCAATATTTTATTATTATCTGACTGACGGACTAAATAGTTGTTTTTTGTTTCCCAGTCAATATCCCTATTAATATTTACCAAATCTAGTCTTCCAGACTGGCTTCTTACTTTAATTCCTATGTTTATGTTAACGACGTATCCCTATATTTTGTAAAAATTAAGAAAAAAATCAATTTTTGCAAATTGTGGGAAATTAACCTAAGTTATATCGTCATTTAAATGGCAAAAAAGGCAAAAATAAGGTTATTTTTTTTTCGTTTATTTATTTTATTTCTTACATAATTACATTTTTAAATATTTTTTACACTTTATTTTTTTATTATAAAGAGTTTGCCGTGACACCTACGAACGAATAAAGTCGCGTGATGTGACACTAAATCATATGCTTCCTAGGATTGTTATGGGCAAGTAACAGCTATCGACGGTTTGCCAAATTACATGAAATAAAGTTCACCGCCCTTAGCCGTACTGTCACTAAATGATATACCGAGATAGCGTCGAGAGGCAGTCTCTCCCGGAACGTGTTAAGAGGCTTACAACAGCTAAAGCGCGGTCACTGTCGGACTGCATAGAAATGAAAGAGAAGCGCGATGACACGACGCAGGTAATTTATTGCAAAATATGAAGCAGTTAGCGATTTACAAAAAATCTATTGATTGGACTGGAAAATTAAAACACTATTATGCTAATATGTAGCTTGTAGAATAATCTGACAAAAAATCAGAATGATTGCATGTAAATTAATATGATTTTGAATCGTTAAAAGAAATTTTTAGAGGTATCTTCATGATTTTTTTCTATCGTATCAAATTAGTTGTATTATGTTTTCAACACACTATCATACTAGCATATATCCTGAAGAATATCATATATTTTTCTGATTTTGTTTACTGCAGTGGATCATATTCTTTTAGGCATTATAAAACTTGCGTTTAGGCACGTTTAGGTCCTGTAGTCCCCTTAACCAAAATAAGTTTCCAAGTATCATATCATATTCAAGTGAGCTTAGAAAAACGGGTAATCAGGAATAGGAAGATTAATAAACATACGGTTTAATAATAAACCTTATATAATATCCATTAATACCCATGTAATCAATCAATCAATCAATCAAATATCTTTATTATGGATCATAGGTACATAATACAGGTCTTATTAAATAATTAAAATGTGATCAGCTATATCCCGCCCTTAGGGCATACAATAGTTGGATATCGCGACCTCGGCACACAGGCAACGGAAGGAACACGGGTGGGTTTTAGTCAGTAAAAGTCTGACACGCCCTCCCGCTCCACCCAGAGCGGGAGAAGTTATTTGATAATTTCCCATCCTCAAAAAAAAAAAAAAAAAAGGGCATACAATAGTTGTGGATCGCCCGGAGGACACGGTGCAGCATACGGTGGAGGTCTGCCCAGCTTGGGCGGAGCACCGCCGTGTCCTCACGGAGGCGATCGGCGGCGGCGATCTCTCGCGTCCGGCCCTGGTTCAGGCCATGGTCCGGAGCGAGAGTGCATGGGAGGCTGTCACCTCCTTCTGCGAAGCAGTAATGCTCGCGAAGGAGGAGGCGGCGCGCGCGAGGGAGAGGCAAGATTCGCGCCCTCGCGCCCCTAGTCGCCCCAGGAGACGCCCCGGGCGTCGGGAGTCGAGAGCCGACTTCCGGCCACCGTAGGCGCGGGCTTGCGGACGGTGAGCAATGGGTAGCTCGCCGTCCGATAGGGACCAGGCCCGGGTCGACGGCGCGGTGTGTTCCACGCGCGCCTCAAAGGGATGTCAGCACCAACTGACTGGGTCCGGAAGGGCCAATGCCTGCCGGGGTTGCGGGTTTGTCCGAAAGGGATATCGCGACCCCGGCACACAGGCAACGGAAGGAACACGGGTGGGTTTTAGTCAGTAAAAGTCTGACACGCCCTTCCGCTCCGCCCAGAGCGGGAGAAGTTATTTGATAATTTCCCACCCTCAAAAAATTCAATAAAAGTATTCCCCAATAGGTAATGCAGAGGCGTAGGTACCAATAGTACACAAAGTAGTATACTGTGTGTACTATTATAGGTACCCACAGGTAAACATCACTCTACATACACAATTGGACAAAATAAAAATGAACTGCCTTAAATATACAAAAGATACCTATCGCAAATTGGCAACCCAGAATTTTATAGGTTTCGTGAATAATTTTCATCGAACTAATTAATTCACTGTAATGTTTTTACCGACATCCACTTAATCAGTGGTATAGATTTTATTTATTTTTTGACGTGAATAGGCGATTTTAAAATGAGGGTTCCTAAAAATGGAAAAACTCAAGAAAATTTAAATCTCGCGGGCTACCTCAGCGCATCTCCCTTAAGCTAATACGCTGTTGAATTTCAATTTCGCCGAACCCGGTTTCCGTATATACAGGATGTTTTGATAGGCGATGTTAATTCCCCAAGTAATGGTGCTCGGTGCTTTAGTCATAATTATTAATAGGTAATTGTATCTCGAAATATCCGTAAGTAAAACCAAAATGTTGCTTTTTATCAAATTTTAACACGTCATACATAAGCAGATGTACTATAAATTTTAAGGTGAAAAGTTGGAATCACACGTAAAATCTCACTGTTTATCCGGTTTAAAACAAATGTACTCGTAGTATGAAACTTCCCTGTGATCCCAAAACTGTACTGATCATTATATCTGATTAACGGAGTCTAATTATGTGACCATTCATTTATTTTGGTCGTCTATTTATTAACAGTTTTTATCACGAAACTTATAGAACTTTTTAATTTATAGAGCCCGACAGAAAAACTAGAACTAATTTTCTTCAAAACATCCATAACACCGCATAAAAATATACTCGAAAAACATGTATTTCTAACATGTATTTTTTTTTCAGTAGGTAGCTAACGCTAAGTTTTTTGTATTCATTCCCGGATGATAGCAATAGGCTCGCCACCTATTGGACTTAAACATGACTGGCGAAATGTGGGTGTAATATATAGTACACCTTTGCCCAACTCTGCTGAGATTTAAGGCGTGATGTTATGTTATCACCTGTAAAAACCTATACTAACAGTAAACTCCATTTCTGTGAAAAACATTTAGCAATTTTATTGATTCAGCGACCGGTTAGACGAGGTCGACATCCAGTCTAACCGGTTGCAGCTGAATACCTGTACTTTAGGTACATGTAATCGGTCCTATCGGTCTTCCACGATCTGGTTACTGAGCAACACGATACCCATTGGTAAGACTCGTAGTCAGACTTTCGGGTTTCTGACAACCAATACTTAACGACTGTCAAAATAAATAAAAAATCTGTTGTATTTACTTAATAAAAATCTTAAGAGCGTTTATCCTAAAAGTTGGCAACGTCGCAAATAGCCGTCAATAATTTACCTGTTTTGATTAATTTGGCAATATTACTGTATGGAAATAAGAAATGTGGCTAACTAGCGAACTAGAATATTAATAATTAATTGCAATTATAACATTGAATTTGATGTTGTACCCGTTTTAGGTGTAAAAAAGACATTTGGAAAGTTTACAAATACTTTTTTTACATCTAAAACGAAATATTTGGTGTTACGATATTAAAACTCATCCTATTGTTATAGAAACGAGAAGGAAATACGGTTTCAAAAAGCAATGAATGAAAAGCATCTAAGCCTAAAGGTATGAGGGTAGATAATTGAAAAACTTTGCCAAAACCATTACTGTTTGAGAGTACAGAGAACTTCACATCAGTGGAAACAATTTGACATCGACAGCGCCTTTATGTCGAAACAATAAGGTTGATTTTCGTAATCCAAGTGATACTACTGATGTACAACGAAAACGATTACTGATTTCAGGAACTTTGTACACTACATGTTTGAAACTCGTGTGGTTTATTATTATTGTAATAGTTTTTACTGAGAATTCGTTTGGAATTTAGAATTTAATAGAGAGTTTCTAAGTACGGTGCACTCATTATCTCTCGGGATCTGAAAGGATTCTCTGCCAACGTGTTTCCACGTTATGACGTGATTAGGAACATAAATGTTCTAACAAACACGACTCTCCGACGATATATTCGTAACTTCTATCAAACAAAACACTCAATGAACAAAGCCATTGGCCATTTTGGTAGTTGTCATGGAATTCTGTTGAGTTAGGATAAATATTTGAATTATAGTTTGACCGAGAAGTAGCCGAGACCGCTGTTCCTTCCGCCCTGCCTTAGGAATGCGCAGTAGGTGGAACGCCGCGCGCCCTTAGCGTTGATGAATGAGCGGCCGTCTCGCCGCGCACATACCTAATGCACGGAACAGCGGTCCCGGTCAAACTATAACAAAAAAGTTTAGTGTGCGATTCAAAAATCACTAGCAACAAACAGTTCTAAACCACTCGCATCGATATTCATCTGTAATGATATCCAAGACAGGCTCAATAATATATCCCCAACAAAGTTCTGTTCTCCTCTACAATTCAAGATTACCTATAAACCAAGTTCGCCATCTTCTCAGAGGACTGTTATTGGTCCAAGGTTAATCAGATACGCCGTAAACTGTTACAAATGTTGAATCGGTAACAACCATTCTGTGTTCTGGAGTGGTTATGAAGTTTGGTTTGGGGATATAGCGGAGCGTAGTTATGACAGAAACGTTGGAATGGTCGATTCAGACAGCTAAGCATTTAAATGTTCGATTTGTCCCTGTTACGACAAAACACACGATTTTGACACCGACCGTATTTTTGTGGGTTCCTCTTAAGGGCAAAGGTCGTAATTACCACCTTTATACAACATGTTGTGACTATAACTAATTACCTAGATATTTGACAAACCATATAAACGCCATTTGCTTCGTCCGTATTAAAAACAGCTGGTCACAATTCCTTCCTATCATTTAAAACAGTAAACTAAAAAAAAAAAAAAAAAATTTAAGAAATCCTGACTTGGTTCCAAATAGACAACGTGTAATGGAAAGGGGTGAAGACTCTATCCAAAAGGGGTGAAATCTTCATCAGATAGAGAATCTCTATGCAAAGTTTAAGCATAAATTACTCAAATAATTCACACCAAGTTTTTGGTTTCGTAAGTTTATTGAATTCAAATCATAACAAACGTGTCAACGCACTTGGAGGGTCATTATTTTTTCACGTCATTTGCTAATGTTAAGTTAAATGGAGGGGATCAAACGAGCCGACAATGCTGGAAAGAGCGAGCGGTTGGTTTCATGTGCATAAAATTCACGTTCCTAACATGTAGATAAAGGAATGAAAGATTTAAAAACCTTCGTCATATAGTTTGTTATCATTATCATCCAAAGAAGTCGTGCACTTAAGTGCGTTTATTCAGAAAATGGGCAACGTCGCAAATAGCTGTCAAATATTTCGCTATTTTGATTAATTTGGCAATATTACTGTATGGAAATAAGAAATATGGCTAACTATTGAACTAAAATATTGATTATGAAATACAATAATTATTAACGTAACACTGAATATTTAGTTTGAGATGTAAAAAAAGTATTTGAAAGCTTTCCAAATGCCTGTTTACACCTAAAACAGTTACAACATCAAATTCAGTGTTATAATTGCAATTCATTATGTATTAATATTCTGGTTCAATATTTAGCCATATTTATTATTTCCATACAGTAATATTGCTAAATTAATCAAAACAGGTAAATATTTGACAGCTGTTTGCACCGTTACCAACTTTTTGGATGTACGCTCTTAATTTATGTATATAACCGTTCCGTTACACGTTGCATACATATTTTGTGGTAGGAGTATCTTGTCTATTTTTTTCAGAGTCAATAAACTGATCACCTCCGCCCAGTGTCGTTATAGTGAAAATCGGATATTTTTCACTTGTTTTTGCTACATACATAAAGGCTTCTTATCGTTTCTATTACTTTAGATTCATGTTTATCTAATGTGTACTTGTCCTTGCTTCCAATTATGGCGACAAAATTGTCGCCTACACCTTAAACTTAGTACAGCATACTTCATATTTGCCCTTGATTTTGAATCAGTTGTCATCGATTTTTGGAAGGTCATTTTCAATTTTGACAATTCGTGGCTGTTTCTATGTTAGTGGTACCATTGACGAAAACTTGTGTGGTGCACAGCCTCTTCAGGTGACAGATATTTGAGTTTTATTTTCATTTCATTCAATATGCTAGTGAAAAACGTTTCGTTACACCTATAGTCAATTGTCGTATTTTGTGATACAGCAATGAGACGCCTGCTATATGCCGTATTTTCTGAAAAACAATCGTGGATTGCCGTTTAATACCTAACGGCAATTGCCGTATCAATAACAACGCGGCCTCCGCCCTTCATTTTTAACTAAGGCTTGTTTTCTAAAGCCATTAATTATCGTCTTATTACTGCTTAGTTAGAACATTAACCATTTCAATAGAAGTGATGCCAGTTTCAGCATTGCAAATGTTTCGCAGACAAGACTATGAAACGATAAATGCAATTACACAGCTGTCACTGCATTCAGCAGGATATGAAAAGGGTTAAAATCGTAATTCTAACCCGTATATTCATGTGAAACGATGTAGTTCTGTTCGAGGCTAAGTTCTAACACCGCAGTTACAATATTTGGGACTACTCGGAATTGCGGACAAAAAATCGAAATAGATATGCGCCTATAAAAATGGACGATAAGTAGGTACTTATGATGATTACTATACCTTCGGGGTATTTCAACGACCTAACCTAAGGGTATAGCCCTCAGGTTAGTTAGTTGAAGATGTTATGAAATTCGCGTGGGTTTAACAAGAAAAAAAAAAGACAATAAAAATTTAATCAATAGGATGTTAAAGGACGAGAAATGAATTACTAGTTATACTTATCATATACTATTAAACGAGCAATATTTGTATATTTATATAATATGTATATATTTGTAATCACGTTCTCGAAAACGGCTCTAACGTATTTGATGAAAGTTGCAATATAGGTGCTTGGGAGGCGAAAAATCGATCTAGCTAGGTCTCATTGGTCTCTAGGTGATACAACGTTGGTATACCTGGACGATATGTTTATCTATTTACACCCGGGCAGAGCTCGGTCGACCAGGTATGTATAAGTTATACATACCTGGTCGACCGAGCTCTGAAAAACATATTATTATGTTTTTTTATTAATAGATATTATAGCTGTCACATCCAGAACCCATTTCGACTCCCAGAGATTGTAATATAAAAGCCACAATACCATACAATTGTTTCAAATCGACCTATGCAAGTTCCCCCCGCCAAAGTTGAAATATTTATTGTCGTATGTACATTTCCACGTATTACGTATTTGAATAAGTTGGCTAAACTCTTGTTTGGTAAAACATGGATATTTGTATTGTAAAACTTTTGGGTATTCAAGAGAAATAGTAGGATTTTGATATTATTTTATATATTCTTCTTTCATATACATTCTTGGAACGCCTTAAAGGGTTAGAGGATTTATTAAAGACAATACTCTCATATTATTTGTTAAGAGAACGCCCTAGGGGATCTCATATTGAACTTATTGGTAAAGTTCTGAAAAAAAATTAGGAGGAAAGGTTGCATACTTCACATAAACGACGTAAGATATTTTTAATATTTTTATTTCATTTGCAATACATATTATTTACATTTTTAAATATTTTGTAAAAACGTTCAAAAATATTAGCCCATCGGCATCAGGAACAGGGTCCAGGCTACTGGTGGTCAGGGCTCTAGAAAGAGGAACCTCCTCACTGACACAGAGCAGTCCTGGAGTACTGCTTTCTGAATCAAGCCCTTGACCCAGCCCCGCAAGAGATCCTCCTGAGGGTCGAGGGTCTCCGTTATTAGGCCGTAACGATTATCGGTACAATGCTTGCAGAGGCCACGTCCCACATGTCAACAACCTCCTGTGCTAAGTCAAGATATTTGATTTTATTATTTTACTTTGTTCCATTTAAATACTTATAAATGACATTTTTTTTTAAATATAAAAAATAGTAGCCCACCGGTATCGGAAACAGGGTCCAAGCTTCCAGCGGTCGTTTGGTTATTTTACATTATTATTATTTTCAAGAAATTAAAATAATTTGTCATGAACGATTTTTTAAATCAGTTTTCTTAAAAAAGATAAATTATGAATTTAATGTCCAAAACAAACTCGTGTGCGTACTTATTGAAAAAACAAACTGTACCTACAAATAAAAATGTCGTGATAATTCATTTAGCGCCTACTTAGAATAATAGGGTTATCAAACAAACAAACAAACATACAGGTATTTTAAGACAAAAGAACACGTAGAGTATTTTCCTATTATTGTGGTACATCATTAATTACAGAAGATACCTATTTTGTCACGATAAGTTGGGTCCTCGGTAACTAACGTAAAAGATAACAAGGTTTACATTTGATACTTCATTCTATTTATGTAATGTTACAGTTGGAGGAGCTCGTGGCTAAGTAATAACATCCGCACGGGTCGATCCAGCAGGTTAAGCTACGCTTGCCGGGGTTGGTCCATGGATGGGTGACCATCTTTACATACCGAGACTCCTCCGTGCCTCGGAAAGGACGTTAAGCCGTTGTTCCCGGCTGTCATTCATGGATCTTTGACAGTCGTTACGGGTTGTCAGAAGCCCGAAAGTCTGACAACCAGTCTTACCAAGGGGTATTGTGTTACGCAGTAACTGGGTTGTGGAGATCAGATAGGCAGTTGCTCCATGTAAAATACTGGTACTCAGCTGCATCCGGTTAGACTGGAAGCCGACCCTAACATATTTGGGAAAAGGCTAGGCAGATTTTAATGTTACAGTTGAAGTGAAATTATGAGATTCAATAATTCAACACCTAGTTTTTTTTAAATGAATGATTGAAACATTGACAACTGAAAAGAGAATTAAACAAGCATTATATAATTTATAGAATTTTGGTATTGCTTGCGGGACAAAGCGATGACCTGAAATATGGTGTTACTTTTGTTTGCCCGTCCGATACCAAAATTTATAATTATCTTTATTCTCTGTTTTTGCAGTCAGGTTTTTTAGTTTTTTAAATACTTTTTTTAATTTTCAGATTTTTTGTATTTTATAATTTCTCATTCCAATTTACATTTAAACATATGATTGAAATCTTTGTCATAACCTTTCAAAACCCTTCATTTTGATACCCCACTTGATAACGAAGGAGATTTATTTTATCATACTTATATACTTATAGGTCAGACACATAAACCTTCTTTTTTGGCTTCGCCGCAGTCGGGTAGAAAGAGGTCTTATACTTCTTGTTGGCTGTAAGAATATGAAAAAGACTTTAATTCTAATAAAATTATCTAAGACACCAGTTTTTTCTATTTAAAATTAACTCACGTTAACGACACGGATACATTAGGTGGTGTAACTTTATATCTTTTTCCTATTTTTCTTTACATTCATGTAATTTCTTATCATTTAATTGTGCTTTGTATATCTAAGCGGTATATAATGTACTAGCCGCGCCCCGCGGTTTCAACCACATAAGTCTCGATCCTGTGAGAAAATCGGGATACAAATTACCTTATGTCCTAAACAAGGTATAGGTCTACCCATGTGCCAAATTTCATCCAGATCTGTTTAGCCGTTTTAGCGTGAAAGCGTAACAAACAAACGAATAAATAAAATCACTTTCGCATTAATAATATTAGTTAGGATGGCGTGTTATGCTGATGGTGTATAATGTATCTATCTACGTTACTATTCGTCAAAATATTCGTTCCACCCCTTCTGATCAGAAACTTGATCTGGCTTTCCAAAAACGGTAGGGAAAATCCACGATCCTGGATTTTCTTTGAACGCTTACCGCTGACCGTAGACATGGTCTACAGTCTAGGGCGCAAAGTCGTTCATATTATCTTAAGTATCGTAATCGTGATAAATGCATTCTCACGTTATCTCAAGTATATTGTACTTTATTGAACTACAACTGGTTATTACAAGTAGTCTTAAGCTTGGTTCCTATAAACAAAAACGAATCGTTTTGTTTACCAATGGTAGAAATTTTGATTGCCCACCAGCACGCTTAGTAATGACCACAATAGGGTTTTGTCGACGGAAGATTAGACAAAATGACATATTAACAATCACAATCTGTCATTTTGTCTATTCTTCCATATAAATAGATTCGTAAGCAAATTTTATCTGTGATAACTACTTCCATATGGAAGGGTCTACTATGCAAAGCTATGAGGTCTTTGCTTCATTATTGGTATATATACAAGTCTTAATATTAACCAATTACAATCAATGCCAATTACGGTTCGTAAATTATAGGAATCGGCTATTTATCAGTACTTTCAGGTTGCTCGTCCTTATCGTGAAGTCATAAGGGTGATTTTACTTCTCCCATAGCTTCGTAATAATCTTCTTTTCATCAGCAAAATCAACATTTCCTTCAAAACTATTTATTCCATTTTTGTATTGAAACTACAATAGAATGCGCCATCTGCGCGGCTTCTACGCGCCGTCTACCCGTAGTCTATGCGGTATTTACGCGGCGTCTACGAGGAGTCAACATCTACATAGGACAAACGTTCAATGCGAAGACTTTGGATAGCGTCTACGTAAAGTGCACTCACACAGAACAAACGCTCTGAATTTATTACTCGTGTCCTGCGTTTCACGGACTAACTAAACTGAACGAGACATAACTGGGCTTGAAACAAACAGGGTCTACCATCAATCTTACTCTAAACTCTAGACAACTAACAGCGACACAGGAATCGTGCTGTCTCTTTCATTACAGGAATAAAAGAACAGGATGAGTGGTCATGTTCCAATATTATTCACACTGATTGTCGGGAATGATCGTTTGAATGGAGAGTGTACTTGCTTGAGTTGTCTGTTTTTATGTGTATTTAAATAATCTTCTTTAATTTTCTCGAACAATCTTCTGCAAGACTTCACAAAAGGAAATTTGTAGAAGAACTACGATATAGGTAGATACCTATAAATAGCTTTGGCGAGTTATATGAATGATGATAAACATATTAAAGCCTTTGCAGTTTTCGTTATCTCCCAAGACAGTAGTCCATAAACATCAGCGGATATTCTATAATGAAGGAAGTATCTAGATAATTAATGTTAATATTACAAATAGGTACAAATGAACTGGCTTTGTAACTGAACGTGAACCACTCTACAAAATGTTATTTGTACCTAAGTGAAGGACATTTGAAGACCGTCCTCAGTTAATTGTTTATTTTTAATAAATGTAGAATTTTAAAGGTTGAATTCCAGGGAAGTTCAAATTCAAATTCAAAAGTCATTTATTCAAACTAGGCTGAGAATCAGCACTTTTCGAACGTCAAAATTACATAAGACAGTCCCCCAAAAACGCCCACCCTTCACCACTTCCTAGTGCTTAAGCTGGGAAGAAGAAGTGGCGCAACAAACTCCCCAGCAGCACAGCTGTCTGTTCAGTTGGAAAAACTTGTATATAATAATGCTTTAATGCAAAAATAATTTACATTAGCACAAATTGCTATCAACTCATAAAATAAAAACATTTTAATGAGTAGATTATGTCAACAATAAATGAAAAGGTGAAATGAAGGTAACACTAATAGCTATTGGTCTAATGATCGATCTATATTGATAATTAATTCAGCAAGTACAAACAAAACCCGTTCTTTTCTTTGTAAAAACTATTTCAAGGAATCTATAGAAATAGTCACCAAATTAAGTTTGACCGAGTTATAATTATTATTTCCTTTCTTCGTAGATCCATCGCTAGCAACATTGATTTACTTTTCCAATAAATAACCTATAAATAGATAAAAATAGAACATACTAATCAATACATTGAACGCTAATAAACTTCAACAACATTATTCAAGTGGGCTAGCGCAGTAGCCCGCCCGTTCGAATGCTCCCGCGCAGTACTAACTTCTAAACTCAGTATCATCGCACGCGGCGATCGTCACGTCTCGCGCATTTACTTGTATTATACAAATGGTAATACTTTATCTAGGGATATTAAAAGGCCCGTAAAATGTGGTGGTAATTATAGTGCTGAAGGATTTTCTGTTTTATTTTGAAAGTGATAAGGTGTGATTTTAAGTGGAAGGCGTTTGTAATGGTGGGTTCATATAGTGTTTTTTTTTTTTTAAATTTCATAGTTTTTTTTCAGTATAATTCGCTGGATTATCGATAAATACATATAAATCATTTTATCTGTAGTATCAAATTATTTAAGAAAAAAACTTGTTTTTGCTAAATTCTACTGCAGTTGTTTTTATGAAATTGTGAAAATGTTACGTTTTTTTTTTTTAATTGACTATCTCGTAAGAAGGATATTTTATTTTAAACCCAGATGCATTGCCATGTTCTTATATTATCTGTGAAATACCTATAAATTTATTTATAACTAGCTTTCGCCCGCGGCTTCGCCCGCGTGGACGTCGGATATTATCCCACGGGAACGTACTACCGGGATAAAAAGTATCCTATGTGTTAATCCAGGTTATAAACTATCTGTGTGCCAAATTTCATCCAAATACGTTGAGCCGTTTTTGCGTGATTGACTAATAAACATTCAAATATACAAACTTTCACATTTATAATATTAGTAGGATAAATAGTTTCTATAATATTTTTTTTTAAATAAAATTACTAAACGTTATTGAGAACGAGCAAAAGAAACACTATTAAGAAATTATTTACGAAGATGTTAAGCTGCCACTCATAGATAACCTTTGTTGGATTAAAAATTAAATATTTACAGCAAGTCCATCAGAAAAGACTTACATGTTTAAATCAAACCAATCATTTTAATATGCAAAAATAAACAATGAATAACGTTAAGAACTTGCTAAATACATTAATAAAAAACTTAAGGGGGGTGCGCTAGGATAGCCCGCGAAACTCATTTATATTTTTCGTATTTTTGCCATTTTTCAGTCAGTATCAGGTTTTATGGTAAAGAAAAGGTAAGACGTGATCGTAGCAAATATATAAATAGAAAGAAAGAAAGAAAAATATTTTATTTGGGACACGCACAGGAAATAATACAAACAGTAAGTAACAATAAAAAATATAAAATAAAAAACGAAAAAGGAGCATTTAAAAACAGAATAATAACGACCTGTGCGAGGCCAAAAAGGCTCCTATCTCAGCTTAATGCGGCGATATAAAAAAAAAATACAACTTATAATAATCATCAATACAACTCTCTAAGTTAGAATTGGCCTCAAATGTCAAGTTTTCATGAAATGGAATAGAGCAATTTGAACTTGAACTGAGAGATGTATCGGTGTTTTTAATGATTAAACTTCGGTAAATACATATTTATTAAGGGCACGTCTAACGTCAGGTGCGTAATAAGTACTCGCAAACGACGTACTTGTATGACCAACTATCTAATTACGTAACATATTTTCGTAAACGATTACTAATAGTCTGTTTCATTTTGACAGTTCATCAACATTCATTGCCTTATTTACGTTGTTGAGCAGTTTTTTTTTTCGAATTTGTGATGCCAATGGATTAGCAGTCTGTTTCAAAACGACTCAAATTCTGATTGATAGGGTATTACGCAATATATGGGTACAAATATATATACGTAAATGAACCAAAAGGAGTATGAAAGGATCATAGCAGGTGGTGTTCTGTAGTTTCTGACTGTCCATGGGAAGAACTCACTACCCGTGAGCTTATTAATATACAGAAACTCACGCCAGTATGTACGTCTTACTTATTACCAACAACATGACACTGAGCAGCAAAAAACGAAAAAAAAAATATTACGGGCAACTACACTAGCGCTTTCTTTTTAATCAAGGCGTATGCTTGCGTATGCTACACCCAAAACACAAAGCATTGTAGGTACATAGACTTCTAAATATGCTGAGCGATGGCCGTTTTGCGTGGATGTGACGCATATTTTCCCCCAAATTGTATATTTTGTGTTTTGTTCTTTCTTTGCGTCATGTGTACCGCAAATAAACGTATTTTCTTTCTTTCTTTTCTTTTTCTAAATCGATTTTGCACTCCATCCAGAATCCTATGAAATACGAGTCGAGAAAATTCAATAGGAAATCTACGAAGACAATTCAGATCGTCCGCAATGCATAGTTATATAGTGTATATTATTATTTATGGTGCATTGGTAAGTATTTTCACGGATCTGGATTGGATGCAATGAAAAAATAAAATTACATTTTATTTTATTACCTTTTTATAGAATAGAATAGAATAGAATAGCATTTATTTGCAAATATGGGTTATACATAAGTAGGTAGTAGGTTTTCTTGAGTTCTGCCATATTTTACCATTCGGCATGCAAACATTTTTGTTACATAAAATTGTTAAAATTTAAATTCTTATACATAGAAACATTAAATTAATTATATCATTCTCATTAAATAAAATATATAAAATTCAAATTTTCATTAAAAATATCAACTTAATTATTACATTCAACAACAAGATCGTGGTCTGAAGATAAATATACAAACAAATATTAAAATTCAGGTCATAGACAATACACCATAATTATATCATGTAAACACTAATTAATTAATTAAAATTTCGAGGTAGTTTGACAAGAATTGTCCGTTAAAAACTCAGTTACACTGTAGTATGTTTTATCAATTAATAATTTACGTAGTCTACTTTTGAATTGCACCGTATTCAAGTCTTTCCAAGCACTTGGCAATTTATTATAAACAACTGGGGCCATGCAATAAATACTTTTGCGCATCATGGTGGTTTGACAGGATACATTATTTAATTTTGAATTGTCACGTCTGTTTCTTGGGTATACATCGGCCATACGTTCAAAGCGGTTTGGATTGTTCTTCACAAACATCGCTACTTCAAGAATATAGATACATGGAAGTGTTAATATGTTGTACTGCTTGAAATATGGCTTGCAACTGACGGTGGTTTTTAGTTTAAACATTGACCGGAGACATCTTTTTTGAGCCTTAAATGCTGTATCTTTATCGGTGGAGTTCGCCCAGAAAATGACACCGTAGCGTAAGTATGATTCAGCTATACCGTAGTACGCCGCAAGAAGTGTTTTTGTATCTACTATGGAGGCTAATCTGTGTGTATCTGTGTAGTGTGTTATTTAATTGAATAATTTTAATGTATGACTTGTATCCATTTTATTATGTCATTCATTGGTAGGTTAAAAAAAAAAACAATAAGTACGTAGTCCAATTGGGAAATTATTTTTTATGAAGTCTTTAAAATAAAAAATATCTCTCTCTCTGTATACACTAAATTAACGTGTACATCCATTTATAAATATTTTTTTCACTAGTGACAGTCATCTAATTTCTCAAAGGAGCAGTATTTTTTTAAATTCCACCATGACAGTACCAACATGCTTCTAAATTTTGATATTTTATTTTAACCGTCTAAACCCACCTTTACGTTCAAGTGTACTGAGAGATAAGAACAACGCAAATACAGTTAATACTATAAAAGGATCATAATCAAACAGTGATTTTCTTCCAGACGGCTTATAAAGACAGTGCAAGTAAGAGAGTTGGCAGAAACAGTGGTGAATCAGTGACAATGGTGTACACAATCAGTCAACAAGTTAATAACAATGTGGAGAAAAGTGAAAAACAGTGTTGTGTGTGGAAGGAGATACTTCTAGCTGTGTTGGGTATGTGATTTTCTTTTGTTTATTAAAGTGATTTTTTCTTACAACTTGTTCTTTTTGAGATCCTATTACTCTAGGCTATTAATGAGACCATATCAAAGAATCAACTGGCATATTTTTTATAATTTTTTTTTTCGTTTTCGTTTTCATTTTACATACAAAATAATTCGACAATTCGACAAAGATATGTATGTAAACATAAAAAAAAAAAAAAAAAAAACATAAACCAGGCACTTATGAAACGTCAGAAGCTAGGTGCATGGTTCCAATTGGTCGTTTCCTATGGAGAAGAGCCGGCAAGAAAGTGGACTTTCTTGCCGGCTCTTTTTTAATTATCTTATATAATTTTTAATTAGTGAAGTTTTAGCTGGCGAAATGTATATTCAAAATTCAATTCAAAATATTTTATATATTTTGAGATCCTATTACTCTAGGCTATTAATGAGACCATATCAAAGAATCAACTGGCATATTTTTTATAATTTTTTTTTTCGTTTTCGTTTTCATTTTACATACAAAATAATTCGACAATTCGACAAAGATATGTATGTAAACATAAAACGGTTCCAATTGGTCGTTTCCTATGGAGAAGAGCCGGCAAGAAACTCGGTTACTCTTTTAAAAGTAAATGGTTTTTACAATGTTTCCAAGTTACAGTGTTAAAAGGTATGAGAGGACAGTGTAGGCCCATCAACAAGTACCAGGCACTTGTCTGTTATGTCTACAGCGTTCTCTCATTCACAAAATTAAAAATAAAATAATCTATATAAAAGATAAATTAAATACCTAATAAAAATAAAAACCTATTTAAACCATCCTTACGTAAAATATGACAACGTCGCATTTGCTTAGCTTTAAATATTAATGATTGGTTTGAATGAAAATGATTTAGTTGTACATATCAATGACTCATCGAGAGCACATTCGAAAAAATTGAAAAATAATTCTTATGCCAGTTTATTCTTTGAGTCTTGATTCTTTGACCTAGAGTTATGGGATATCAAAATGAAACACATTGTCGTGTTCCCACTGCTGGAACACAGTTCTCCTCTCTGTGGGAGGGATTGGGCCATAATCCACCACGCAGACCCAGTGCGGGTTGACCCACACCGGCCCAGTGCGGGTTGACCCACACGGGCCCAGTGCGGGTTGACCCACGCGGCCCCAGTGCGGGTTGACCCACACAGGCCCAGTGTGGTTTGGTTTTGTATATCTTTATGTGACTATTTCGTGAGACACGCGTTCATGTTTATGTTTATTTTATTTTATTTATAATCACTTCGTTAGTCTTGGTTGAGGGATCTTTCGTGTTACTCAGTAAAGTGGGTTGTCAGGTCAGATAGGCAGTTGCTTCATGTAAAATACTGGTATTCAGTTGCATCCGGTTAGACCGGAAGCTGACCCCAACATAGTAGGAAATGCGAGGCAGATGATGACTTGGTTAGTCTCAGTTATCAAGGATTTATGCGGTTTATTGCCTTTTCTTCATAGAGCACGCCTTGGAATTGGCTAGTTGCAACTTTCAGACAAACTGACTAAGGGCCTGCGCCCACTGGCGGCACGGCACGGCAGAGGCACCTTTGGCATCACTATATGTAAGCGAAAACTAACGGTAAACAAGCCGCGGTATTCTTTGGCATGCCGCGGCATCCTTAGGCATCATCATTGAAATTTCAATGTTATTGTCACGTTATTAAGATATATTTGTATTCGTCGCAGGCTCTCACTGGGTCTTTTTGTATTCGTTACTTCATGACTATAATTGGACGTAGTTAAGCGGATAGGATCCAACCCACACTATGGGCGAAAATGAGTTAAGTATACCAAAACACTCTTTGTAGTTAAAACTTTAATGTCACAAAAACAATCCCAACGCATCATGTCATTATGACCATACATTACCAACCCGTATGTACTCGTATGGCAGGTCATACAATCACATAACACGATCTGATCTTACTGAATATCTCAAAACTAACTCTGTGTGGGTTGGATCCTTTCCGTTTAACTACGTCCAATTGCAAAACATTCAGTTAAGTAGTTGTAATTGTCAGTGCCATATATTTTTTTTGTAGTGTAATTAGAAAATAAATCTATCAGAAATTATTTAAGGGTTTAAGTACCCCTTTAATATTTTTTTATATAACCAAATAGATCATGAATAGCCAGAAAATATACACGTGTGACAATCGTAAACAATATCAAAATCAAAATATTTTATTTTACATAAACCTACATGGGCACTTATGAAAAGTCAGAAGGTACAGTTCCAATTAGTCGTTTCCTATGGAGAAGAGCCGGCAAGAAACTCCACGGTTACTCATTTAAAAATAAATGGCTTTTACAATGTTTTCAAATTACAGTGTTAAAGGTATGAGAACCATGAACATTGATTAGGTAAGGCAACGTCAGTGAAGTATTGTTAGTTACAACAAAAAATGATCACGGATCAATTGATTTGCGCACTTACTTTTGACATGACTTGTGAAAAGATTCATAAGTACAAAATGTATGCAGCATTGTTTGCGTCCTTGATGAGACAATGTGGGCTTCCGGAGAGGCCCTGACTCTGATAATATTTGCGGATAGACTGTAATTCTACGGTTGTATTTGATATACAAATTACTAACAGCCGATATAGGTAACCCACAAGTCTGACACTGGTCTCCCCTTAGGATATACTCATTACCTGATTACGCAGTCATAAATATTTAGAAGTCAGATGACAGTCGCTAGAATATTGATAAATATTGCATTTTATTGCTAGTAGAAGACATCAAGACATTTATCGTAATCCTATACTGTTAAACGAGCAATATTTGTATATACATATTTTTCTAATCACGTTCTCGAAAACGGCTCTAACGATTTCGATGAAAGTTGCAAAAAAGGGGTTATTGGGGGCGAAAAATCGATCTAGCTAGGTCTCATATCTGGGAAAATTCGTTTTCTCTGTATTTTCACCCGAGCAGAGCTGGGTCGCCCAAAGTTTAGAACAAGGCTACCTTAGAATAACTTGACATGGCAGAAGGTATGGCTCGGAATTAGTAAGTACGTACTATCATGGCAGCATGGAATTAGTATGTACTATACATGGAATTTGTATGAAATATCCTATACTAATAAATGAGCATTCTCTATTTTCACCCAAGCAGAGCTCGGTCGACCAGGTATTGTGATTAAAACCAAGTTGTTCGCCCTTAAGTGTTTGTCTGTGCGCAATTTTGTTCGTTATACGTACATAAGGAATTTTATTCTGGTTTTCACAATTAGAAAGATTAATTAAAAACAAAAAAAAAACGTTATTATTGATATTTTGCGTCATAGAGTAAACAGCACCTGGGCGAAGCCTGGAGGAGCTCGTGGGTAAGTAATAACAACCGCACAGGTCGATCCATCAGGTTAAACTACGCTTGCCGGGGTTGGTCCGCGGATAGGTGACCATCTTTACATACCGAGACTCCTTCGTGCCTCGGAAAGTACGTTAAGCCATTGGTCTCGGCTGTCATTCGTGAATCTTTGACAGTCGTTACGTGTCGTCAGATGCCCGAAAGTCTGGCAACCAGTCTTGCCAAAGGGGTGTCATATTACCCAGTAGCAGGATTGTGGAGGTCAGATAGGCAGTCGCTCCATGTAAAATACTGGTATTCAGATGCATCCGGTTAAACTAGAAGCCGACCCCAATACAGCTGGGAAAAGGCTCGGTAGATGATGATGACCAATACCAGCACCGGGTCGGAGCGTCTTGAACAAAGTACCTTAAAAACATATTTCATGTGAAAAAAACATTACCTTCCTATTATATCCCCGTTTTATCTCGCGTAGGTAATCTTAGTTGTTACAGTAAACAAAGGCAACCTGTTTCGGTATTTCACGGAATATTCGTGTGTTTGTAGTCAAAGAGCTGCGCTGACGCTAAGCTTCTTATCAGCGGAGAATAATGTCCTTTGTAGACAAGGAACGTGGAGACTCTTAATAAAACACCCTCATTTGAACCGTGTTGTGTGTTGTATTTTATGACTAAGGTGCTGATTTTTTTTCGCCGTATTATAAAACGAAATTTCTTGCTTTACTAAAAATATTATTGAACACTCTAATATAATAAATTCGCTTCAAATTCAAATTCAAAAGTCATTTATTCTAAATAGGCTGAGAATCAGCACTTTTCGAACGTCAAAATTACATAAGACAGTCCCCCAAAAACGCCCACCCTTCACCACTTCCTAGTGCTTAAGCTGGAAAGAAGAACAGCTGTCTGTTCAGTTGGAAAAACTTGATTCTATATAATATTGCTTTAAATGCAAAAATAATTTACATTACCACAAATTGCAATCAACTCATAAAATAAAAACATTTTAATGAGTAGATTATGTCAACAATAAATGAAAACAAAAATAAACTAAATTGACTTAGGGCCGAGTCACACCGGAATGGCAGCGGCCGGCAGCGGTCGGCAGCGGCTGGCTGCGGCTGGCAGCGGCCGTTAGCGGCCCGCAGCGTCACCGCTGACGGCCGCTGGTGGCTTCGCGCGACCTCCAGATCCCACGCGCCTAGTCTCATCACATTATACACAACGTATCCCGTTGCTAGGCTACAGCAGTGTTGCGGCGGGGGTGAGGAGCGCGTCGGGTCACACCGGAATGGCAGCGGCCGGCAACGACGGGGCGAGCACTTTCAGTGTGAAATAATTTTAAACTTTATTACTTAAAAGACCAGTATCGCTTGAAAAGGTCGCGAAGCCGCCCTCGGTGCCGCGAGTGGCCTCGCGTCGCTGCTGGCAGCCGCTGGCATAACCACTGGCTAGATGCGCGTGGCGCGCGGCCGCTCGCGTCAGCGCGGGTGGCCTCGCGACCTTTTTAAGCGATACTGGTCTTTTAAGTAATAAAGTTTAAAATTATTTCACTCTGAAAGTGCTCGCCGCGTCGTTGCCGGCCGCTGCCATTCCGGTGTGACCCGACGCTACAGTCAAATAAAATAATCTAAACAATTATATGAGCTCATATAGTATCATGTAGTCTTTGATTCTAAAAACACTTGTTTGTTGCTCGGGGGGGGGGGGGGTACATTGGAGTAGCTTAATTAGTCCCAAGTTTTTTTTCTGTCTTCTTTTTGTGAACCTATTTTGGGGTCTCTTATTCCTCAACGCAGCCATTTCGTGGAGGGCACGCCACAATTGTGGCGATAAGTCCCCTCTTTGAGGAGTGGCTAGAGAGGCGCCACGGCGTCCTCACCTTCCGCCTGACACAGGTCCTCACCGGACATGGTTGTTTCGGGAGGTTCCTGTTCAGAATAAAGCGGGAGGAAACGCCCGGGTGTCACCACTGTGTGGATCGCCCGGAGGACACGGTGGAGCATACGGTGGAGGTCTGCCCAGCTTGGGCGGAGCACCGCCGTGTCCTCACGGAGGCGATCGGCGGCGGCGATCTCTCGCGTCCGGCCCTGGTTCAGGCCATGGTCCGGAGCGAGAGTGCATGGGAGGCCGTCACCTCCTTCTGCGAAGCAGTAATGCTCGCAAAGGAGGAGGCGGAGCGCGCGAGGGAGAGGCAAAATGCGCCCCCTCGCGCCCCTAGTCGCCGCAGGAGACGCCCCGGGCGTCGGGAGTCGCGAGCCGACTTCCGGCCACCGTAGGCGCGGGCTTGCGGACGGTGAGCAATGGGTAGCTCGCCGTCCGATAGGGACCAGGCCCGGGTCGACGGCGCGTTGTGTTCCACGCGCGCCTCAAAGAGATGTCAGCACCAACTGACGGGGTCCGGAAGGGCCAATGCCTGCCGGGGTCGCGGGTTTGTCTGAAAGGGATATCGCGACCTCGGCACACAGGCAACGGAAGGAACACGGGTGGGTTTTAGTCAGTAAAAGTCTGACACGCCCTCCCGCTCCACCCAGAGCGGGAGAAGTTATTTGATAATTTCCCATCCAAAAAAAAAAAAAAAAGCCATTTCGTGGAACAGTGGTCTCGGTCAAACTATAGTAATCAGGGCAAAGCATGATACATAAAAAGTAACATGCTATTTGTAATTTAAGTAACTGTCTCAAACAAATCTTTGAAATGTGTTTCTGAAAACTGGATGCTAGTTTGTAGGTGTTTATTTTTAGTTTTTAAATGATGTTAACGTAAACCAACGGGGTTCTGCTCCAAAATTCCATGATGACGATACAGTATTTTGTTATGAGTTATGGCAGACTCCTTTTCTACATATTTTAATATTTATGCTGATATTAGCCTTGTGCTATGAAGTCATACATGTTTTCAATTGCTGTTGTGGTTATGCGTAAGATGTATATTTACCCAATGTATTTTATATTGACTGACATGTTTTGCAATGATTCTAAATATAGCTGGATTTAATCCTATGAATGAACACTAAAGCCCTCGGATACCGTAGGTATTTGTAAACCTATAATAATATAGGGTAACCAACTACTAGGCTACACGGTACGGACCTCCACTGAAATACTAATGCTGAGACATTTTGGTTATTCATTGGGGATTCCAGTATGTAACACGCTACTTTTGAGTACGTTTTGGACGATGGGCATTACTTAATGCCCACTGTCCACGACTCTCGTTTAGACTAAAGTAGACTATGTGAGCACATGCACATTCTATACCCACTCCATCAAATTATTTTTGTGTAAAGAGGGATAGAGCATAATTTCGTTGCTTCATAAATAAATCAAATTGAAGTGTCGGTTTATAATATATATACAAATTTGTAAGGTGTTGGCTTTGCTCTAACATATATTAATAAAATTAAAATATAATATCCTAAGCATTACCATACAACGTGGCAATGCCGGCAGTCTCTTGGGTACATTACCAGTCGACAGCGATGTGGAGGAATTTTTCGACGTCATATTTTAGTTTGTTAATAGTTTTAGTTAGGGTAGGTATTGTTATTTTAATTTTATTATTAGATATGCAAATATAAAAAAATTGAAGCGCAGCTAGTCCATACTAAAATGTCAACGTCAAGAAAAGTCTTGTTCTTGTTTTGGTTCTAAGATTTTGGTCTGAGTTTGCCTTCGAATTCTTTGTGGTTGGAGTAAACTTTATGAGTCATTTTCACATTCCTGCTTTGTAATTGTTTTTATGACTTCTCCTACTAGTAGTACTTAATCAAAATTAGCGTCATCTTAAGGAAATAACACAAGTCATTGCTCTGAGTATTATTATGACTTTATCCCTACTTGTAATGGATTGAATTCTGAATCAGGGTGCATACAATAACATGACTGCATTTAATTAGGCATCTTTGTACGTTCATTGTTTTTCGTGTGGTTAGTTACTAACCTGGTGTCAGAGTTTTAATGCCGCCCATGGGCCTCTCTCTAACTTAGCTTCACATGCCGTCGGGAAATATCTCTCAGGCATGCCGGTTTCCTCACGATGATTTTCCTTCACCGTTTTTGAAGCAAGTGATAATTATACAATACGTACATGAATCTGTAAAGTCAAAGGTGCGTGTCTTGGGTTCGAAATCGAGACCTAGGACTTGGCCGTCCAATGGTCACACCACTAGGCTATCACTGCCAGCCAGCCAGTGGGGTACATACAAAGATACCTATAGATAGGCTTTGGGCGACTGTGAGAGTACTCCAAATCGCCTAAAGCCTTCATGTACCTACACATACAATGATGCTGATCAGCTCTTCTGACATTGTGTGACCGGGTTTTCAAGACAGAAAGACATGAAAGGAAAGAAAATTTGTCTGAACTGATGTCGCCGGATACGGTGACGAGGACTAATGTATATAAGTACTAGCGTTTGCCCATGCACGCATGCATGGTTTGTCTTCACCTGCGCGGAGGTTGGAAATTATCCCACGGGAACCTACTGCCAGGATAAAAAGTATCCTATGTTAATGTGTAAGTATGTACATATGTTCTGTGTGTATGTGTGTTGTGTGTATGTGTGTATTTGTGATAGATCATCATCATTCTCCAGCCCTTATTCCAATTTATTGCTGAGACGTTTATTTTTAAATGTCGCAGCATCATGCTGAGATAGGAGCCTTATGGCCTTGTACAGAACTTCCTGATTTTATTTTTAATTTTACTTTGTTTTTTATTGGTCATTCTTTTTTATTTATGTTTAGTGTGTTTTTAGTTAAATTTGTGATTTCCTGTGCGAGTCTCAATAAATACTTTTTCTTTCTTTCTTTCTAACAGATAGACAGTTACTTTGTCATTTTATAATATTAGTATGGATATGTATTAAATATCTAAAAGAACAATTAAACCACCCAATCACAAAGTTACTTTTTGCCACACTCATAAATTGCGCGTTTTATTTGTTTCATTACATCTATCGCCCCACATTGTAAATAAACTACTAAATAAGGTCGTAACAAGTTGTATACAAAATATTTTATACTTCATTAGGACCTGTGGAAAAGCTTGTTTAAAAACAAACAGGATTATGTGAAATAAATTCAATTACATAGAGAGGTTGTGTTTGATTAGGGGTAGCCAATTGGGAAGTTGAAAATTTGGTTAGGTAGATATTTGAATTTATTTATTTCTTAAATTGCTATACTCCATTGGTTTAGGTAGTTAAATAAAGGAAAACAAAAAAAAAAAACACGTGACGTGACAGCTGTCAAGTAACCGACTAAACCTGTCAGTTCGGTTGTCATGCTACGTCACAGTTGTACTCTTCAATTTAGCAACGTTTTATTCGTTGATGTTTAGAGTTTGGGCTCTTTACGATAAACAGATTACAAAATATTATATTATTATGTCTTTGACATTTCTCGGGACCCTGGGGTCCCGGAGCTTTGGAAAGCGTACGAGGGGCCAAAGCCAACTCGCAGAGAGTAAATAAAATGAGGCACCAACCGACGATTATCCAAGAGCATGAGCGCCCAAGGACAACCCCCGGTTTTTGTAGGACTATTGCAGGAAATGGAAACAAAAATATTGGACTATGGGTTTGGGTGGCTTAAGTTGACTGGTGACGTGGAACTAAGGAAGGACTGTGGCCCCTGCCTGATCAATTTATTATTATAAATCTAACAAAAAAATTGTGCTCAAGCAGTTACATCTACGAAGAGTAGTTTAAGAATAAATTATAAAGGTTAACATACAAGAGTAAAAATCTAAAATAAAATTAATTTGGTTTTATCGTATTCAAGAACCACGAATCCGATTCCCGGCATCCCTTCTACGATTACACAACGACCCCGGGTAGGCTTAAAAGCCGTGAGAGCTTCTTACGCTCTACGCTGGCCATCCAAAACAAACCACCTACTGAGAGAAGTAAATTGTGGGAAGAGAAGCATCCACGACTTCGTTAAATCCCAGGAGGAAGCATCCCGGGCGTTATCTGCAGTGGCCTATATGAAGAAAGAAAAAGTGTTTATTCTGCACAAATTAAACGCACATTACAAAAAAAAAAACAAAACAATACCACTTTACAGATTAGCCAAAAGCCTCGTATCCATTATTGACACAGAAAAGTTTGACAAATTTTATCTATTACTTGCTGTCAGGGTCAGAGGCCAAAGATAATTACTTAATGTGTTGCAACATTTACAAAATGAAAACAAACAATATAAACATATATGGTAACCCCTTAATCGATTGCGTACCCAAGTAGGCCGCTGCAGACACAACTTGTCGAGGTGGGGGATCACTGATCCATCCAATACCCAGTGCGAGTGCGGTGCTTCTGATCAGACCATGTCCCACTTGCTGGAGAGTCCTAAGTGCCCGTTCACCTGCACCTTGGATGACCTAAAGACTGCCACAGATGCCCAACGTGGATACCTACTAGGCTCATAAAATATAAAAAATACAATGAAGAAAAGTACCGTCGATACAAAAGAAGAAGAAGAATCGCATTTTTAAACAAGAAAGTGTCATCTATAGAAAACCTTTTTTACGATTTGTTTACCTTTATTTAACTAACTAAACCAATGGAGTATAGATACGCGTCAAAAGAAAAAATTATTGGGATCTTTTATCTTTTGAATTATATTATTATACGTTGGTTACTGATAATTTTGATTTTTTTGCATGGGTCGATAATGAGAATATTGTTTGTAAAATTTCTAAGAATATAAAAAAGATTATGGAAATGTCGAATATGAGTGGAAACGTTTCAGACCAACAAACCGTCTCTTGAAAGTATCTGTGAGTAAAATGTATTGATATAAATGCGAGTTTAATCCCAGTCTTAACCAAATTTGCACCCTGACATGGTTGGTTTTGGTGTAAAAATTCGACAGATTCTTCTTTGCCTTGAAACTTATTATTTCTGAAGTCACTTATATTTCACATTAGTTCTTTATGATTATTTTCAGTGACACCTGTCGGTCGATTCTGTAAAAAGATCAACGTGAAACTTAGGTGAAGTGAGCGTGAAGTGAGCTTTCACTGTCACAAATCGACCGGCAGGATGCTAGGGATTAACACTATTGACATCTCACTTCACGCTCACTTCACGTAAGTTTCACGGTGATATTTTTACAGAATCGATCGGCAGGTAAGCGCCCTCAAAATGAATGCCTGAACAAAAGCCCGCTGTTGGATTTTCAACTTTCGACGGTGATCGCAGCGTTGAAACTCCAACAACGGGCTTCTATTAAAGCATTAATTTTGGGGGCGCCTACCTTATGTCTGTGAAAACAGGCATTAGACTTTATGCTTTTGTTATCAAATCTTAAATCAACTTACTACTCACAGTGTAATTACTGTCAGCTAAATCTCTACGTCTGTCTGACGCTAAGAAGATAATTGTCTAGATAATTTATATAATTCATAAATAAATATTTAAGCAATATCATCATGAAATGTAAGCATCTGAATCACTTTGTTTTTCTAAAGATTTCACTATTTGTGTGCAGGAAGGCACGTATTGTCCTTAAGTCATTTATTTTCTTGAGCGTATTGCAAACTTGATGATCACAACTTAAGCGTCTACTAATACTTAAATTACAGGGAGGCAATTATTATGATTGGCAGACACATTAAGGCTCGTTCAGACCAGTGCGACGCGACGGTGCAACGCGACTCGAACAATACAATTTCTAAGAAAACTTCACGGTATAACAATAACCGTTGTCGCGTCGCGCTGTCGCGTCGCGCTAGTCTGCACAAAGCTTTAAGGTACCACTTCGTACCCGACCGCAGGCGGCAACTGCAGGTGACATGTCGCCGCGACACGACTGGTTTCTATGAAATACAGTCCGTAGCTAGCAACACGTTGCTTGCAGCTACGAACGAGCGACAGACACGTGTAGCCCGACCGCTGACCAGTAGTGCCGCCAACGCTCGAGCGTCACCACGTCTTTCAATATTCTATCTACCGACTGGAATACGGGCTCCTGCCGCCTACGATCGGGTTCGTAATCATGACTGCAGCAACATGACGCCGGACGCGGTGACACGTCGGCTGCGGTCGGGTACGGAAAAGTACCTTTAATAATTCCAGCGGGGTCATTGCGTAACTGACAAAAGATTGCAATGTCTTTCATTTTGACAGTTCAACAACATTCATTGCGTTACGTTGATGAGCAAACGTTTTATCAAATATATGAAGCAATGGATTAGCAATTTTTTTCAAAATCCTTCGGGTTGTGATTGAAAGTGGGTTACGTAGTTGGGAAGTATTTCTGTGGTTATTAAGCAGGCAAAAACGATATTACCCATCCTTTTGAAGTTTTATTCCTAAAGGAATGTACGCACGAACGAACAAAACATGGTGAACAGGAACATCGAACACGGAACATTTGATTCGTACGTGTGGACGTAAATTATCAAAGCGAACACGAACACCATACAAACACAGTTTTACTCGTATTCACGCTCAACCGCCCCGCTATCTTTAGTATCTATCTCAAACATTTAGCCATGGATTCGCCGTTGGTAATGGTCGCATCAAATTTCTCCGAGCACCGTCCACACAGAATAACGGAATTGGATAGCCACGATAGTTTTTGGCGAATAAAGTGTTTGTTGTTCGTTAGCGGTACGCACATGTGAACAAAGTGTTCGATGTTCGTGTTTACTATTTTCTTTTTCGTTCGTGTGTATACGCATATGTTCTTCATTCTGTAAAGTCACTTTGAACCTCATTCAAGTGACCGCACATATGTAATTGGAAAGCGAACTCATTTGTTTTAAAAGTATCTCGCTTAAAAGTATAGGGGATGAACAAGAGACACTGTTCGAATTTTGAACCGATGCTTAGACTGAAATCATTTTCAATGCAATTGCGTTGTTCCTTTTTGTTAGGGTTCCGTAGTAAACAAGGAACCCTTATAGTTTCGCCATGTCCGTCTGTCTGTCCACGGCTTAGCTCAGAGACGGTAAGTACTAGAAAGCTGTAATTTTGCGTGGGTATACATATTAATTATGCCGACAAAGTGGTAAAATAAAATCAAGAAAAATATATTTTTTTAGGGTATCTCCCCTACACATAAAGTGGGAATGTTTTTTTTTTTCTCATCCTTCCCATGCTGTGGGGTATCGTTAGAAAGGTCGTTCAAAAATATTGTGAGTTTGTGTAAATTATTTTTAGATTTAGGGATTCGTTTGCGAAATATTAAGGTTTTAACAGATTTTTTTTGTTAGAGTCAAGTGTCCCCCCCTGCCAGCTAAATGGTTGTACTTGAATTTGTGAAAAAAAATCACAGCAGTAGAATATATAACGAAATTAAAAGGAAAACTATCACAGCTAAGTAGGCTGTACAGATTAACGAGTAATAACCAACCAACTTATATTTGCAGTTTGAAAAACATGATCTCCCATACATTCCGTACATGTTTTTCAACTACAATGTTAAGTTTGTTCTTGGGATAAATTCATCCCAACTACGGAACCCTTCATTGTACGTGGTCCGACATGCACTTGGCCGGTTTTATTGAGAATGATTTTGTGAACTGTACCACCCCTAGAAAGATTTTGTCGAACTGCAAAATGGTACGATTAGATAGCGATGAAACTAACTCGATTAGAAAGTACTGTTGGCGATCATTTAATTGCCCTTGGGGATAGTTAATGACTTTATTGCTGGATAAGTAGAACTCAACTGCCTCGTTGGTCTAGTGGTCTCAAGGGCTATGGTCCTGGGTTCTATTGCCGGGCAAAGTGTTATTGGATTTTTCTGTCTGGATTTTTTCAGTAGCAGCTCGGAGTCTGGATTTGTGGCCGGTTGATGGCAATAGGCTCGCCCCCTATTACATGGGACTCGTTGGCGAAATGTGGGGTGTATTATGGGTACACCTCTGCCAAACCACTCAGGGAATACAAAAGTGATGTTGTGTTAAAAATTTATTCTTTAAATTTTACTGAAAGTGTCTTTGCAGCAGCACGCGTCACCTGTAGAAATGTTATAAGAATGTGTAATCATTTTACAATCTTTTCATTGGATCTTGGAATCAACACTTTAGGATTAGTTCCTCTCTAAGTTTAGTCTTCAGTTCAGTTTTCAAGAATGACGATCCAGCGTTCCCATTCATTGTCAATAATCATTGTTATCATAATATCCATTAAGGTAAAAAGAAATAGTACATTACTGCAGCGGCCTGTAAAAGGGGCATCGATGGACGAATGTGAAACTGTCGTGGGGCCATCAATGCCTGATTACAGCCAAGGCTTGTATTGTACTTTTCAAATAATGCTTGGAAATTCAAACAGTAAATTAATTATAAATTCTAGAATCAGTGACGAACAACGATAATTTTTCACGCTCAAATTATGTTCATTTTTATCTTTTTTATGGTCTATTTGCAAGCCAAATCGACCATAAATAAAATCTTTGAATTATGTTACCTCTTTGGTTACCACTGTCGAAGTAAAAAGTTCGTTCCATTTTTAAATTATACAACAGATATGAGTTTTCATAGTAACTTATTCGGCCGGTAAACACGATAGCTGGAATTTTCATACTAACATTGTCGGCCGCCTGTTCGCATTTATTTGACCAGTACAGCATTTTTGATTTATCTCGAAGGAGGTTGTCACAATAATACTCGAATTTCCTAACATGTTTGAGAAAATACAATTTTATTCAGCACGAACTTCAGTCTTTTTTACACGTTTCTACAATGGTTGTACCTATATGTAATACTATTCTGTTGCTATTGTCTTGATGACATAATAATATTTGTATACCTATACCCTAATTACGTAATATACGATCAATCAGAATCAGAATAGCTTTGAAACAGATTGCTAATCCATTGCTTCGTACGTTCGAAAAAAAAATCTGCTCAACAACGTAAATAACACAATGAATGTTGTTGACCTGTCAAATTGAAACAGATTAGTCGGAATTGTCAACGAAAATGTGTTGCGTAATTAGATAGCTAGTCTTAGCATGACTATCTAAGCATGATTACTTTATTATTAAGTAGTAGTTCTGTGGACAATGTCAATTTTATTTTTTCTTATCTAATTTATTGACATTATAATTATACATTATTGACATTACTACATTTTGTTAAATATTTTCATTAATTACCTGACATTACCTATTGCATTTTATTAAATTACATTTAAAAAATTGACATTGATACTACTGAATTATTTTATTTTATATTAATTTACTTAATTGGCGAAAGCCTCCCATAAATGTAAATTTGTACGCCAAATGGCAAAACATGGAGAAACTATAATGTATAACAATTGTAACATCTCGCACACTGTTGTAACCTATGTTTACAAATAAAGAATATTGATTGATTGATTGATTGATTGATGTAACTCGTTATTACAAAAGGTTTTTACTACCGCTCTATATTTTTACTAGTTGCTATTCGACTGAAAATGGACGTATTTGCAAATCGCTAACCCTAGTCCCAATTGGGTGGAAAAGATTGGTCAGAATTGGATATCAACCGACTCGCCGGCATAATGATCAAGGTCGTAGACCAGAATATTCAAGTACGGTCCTGATTTAATGGCTGCAAACTAAGTTCGGATTATTCGGTAAAGAAAAACGTGAAAGCTTTCCTAATTAGGTCTCGATTGTAACAAGTTAGCCCTAATTAGGCGTTATTCCCTTGACTGGAGAAAATCTTGACAAGTTTTTTCTTTCTTTTCAAGATTAATAGTCCTCTAATTGTGGAATTGTTCATGGATATATCACAAGGCTCGTTTAGAATCTCCAATCGATATGACCTGAATCAACATCAATTGACTACCATGTTGTCATCTTATAAATTATTGTCCAATTGTAGACGCAATAAAACATCACTCCTCTCTCCTTAAGTCAACGGTTCCGTGTGGTGCCAGACGTAAAGAATAGTACCTACCATCCTATTTCTTACCGTGGGTGTCGTAAAAGGCGACTAAGGGACTTACTAGAGAATGGGCAGCAGCGTTCTCTACGCATTTTAACGCCATACTGCGATCGCCAACCCGCCTGCCAAGCGTGGTGATTATGGCAAACCCATTTGGGGGAGGCCTATGTCCAGCAGTGGACGTCTTTCGGCTGAAATGATGACTTAAGTCGAAATAGAAAGAAGGTCTTGTTAACATGAGACTTTAGAATAACCTTCCGAGATTTACGTCTTTCAAAATTAGTCCCTAGGTACCTACTATACCCAAGTCACTTTAGCATGACAATAGCAGTCATTAAACCATCTTCATTTTTTAGTATTCTTTATTTCAAAAACTGAAATAAAGTCCGTTAGCGTCTTGAATCAATATCTATCGTGATTCTTCAACATGTACCAATTATTGTTGTAGCAGAACCTCGCCTCCACCTCCGTAAGTGCGGAACTTCCGCTAGAAATCGTACCTCAGTAAGTTTTTACGGAAGTTTGGTTACGTTATGTTAACGCGCGAGGAGTGACGCTGGGCGACGCGCCGCCGCTCCCCGCCTGATTTAGTCTTGCGTACAAATTGATCAGAATTGTGTTTGTGCAGCAGGCAAGCGGGCGCTTTATTGTGGTGGAGATATAACTTTATATATAAAGTTTTTGCTGGCATTGTTCGCACTTACTTGCGAGCAATTTAGAAGCAACAGTAAAGTTTACTATGTTAATAATACATAGTAAACTTAACTGGTAATGTACTATGACCTATTTTGAATTAAGATTTGTATGGATATGATTAGGCAGATTTTATTTCATTAAAAACATTTCCCTCCTTCTGGGGCAATCGGGTAATATCTTTTTCCCCACGTCCGCTCCCACCTTCGCGTCCGCCTCTGCTTCGCTAAAAAGACCTCCATTACAACTCAAGTTCCAGTAACGAAAATCTAGATTAGGGAAAGGGCAATGACCGATATTGCCACGCTCAAGCGATTGGGGTATACACAAAATAGCTTTGTTTTTTGTTTTCCCTCTGAAAAGGGATCTTTGTACTCATTATTATGAAGAACTTTTACAATGGGAACAACCCTGAAATCACGTAAAACAATTCGGTGTTCAAATCTTTCGCCATTTTGGATTCAGGGTAAACAAAATCTTTGTATAACATCAAAAAAAGAAACCCTGTCCGACCCATGAGGGTGTTGTTAGGTATCGTAAACATTTGTCTGTTATTGTAGTATATTGTGGTGTCTTACGACTTCCGAACGAAGTGACGTGACGTGAACGAAGTCGCGGGCAGAAGCTAGTGCTAGTAATAGTATTATTGTAGTAAACATTTAGCATTTAGGTATATTCAGGCGACAAAAAACAATACTTCATAGCATAGTTATTTGCCGTCTTTTAGACGTAATCCAACTTGCTCATACTCACTGAAATTTATACTCAGTCCTTCCAGACGGTTAACGGAATATCCAAGTACGTGCAATGTAAACACGACTACGGAGTTTATGGAAACGACCTTGTGACCTATTTTCGTTTTGTGGTCGTTTTCTTCGGTCAAGGTCGGAAATGTTCGGGAGTTTGAAGAAATGTTGCAGTTTAATCTTACAGTGTAACAATAAGGTAATCTAGATTTAAGAATCTTTTGTGTGCTTGTGCTTTATTTAATACCTTGCCAAGTGATCTAATCCTAGTTAAACAATCAATCTTATTCTTATTCTAAAGTGGCATAATTGAACCAGAAACAAAAAAAAAACAAAAAAACGGCTGTGTTAGTTTCAATTTATCTAATTAATACGTAATTTTGGCATTGTTTGATTAAGGGGGATGCGCTAAGGATGCCCGCGAGATTCAAATTTTCTTGAGTTTTTTCCATTTTGCAAGTCAGTGTCAGGTTGTATGTTGATTAAAATATGATTCGCGACCTTAACAAATATGGCTTTACATAATTATAATCATTACAATCAGCAATACAACTCCATAAGTTAGCATAATTGTCAAATGTCATGATTTCATGAAATAGCCATTCAATGGGGTTACATGAACTTAGAGAGTTGTATTGATCATTTTTATGATTATAATTCTATAATTAAACATTTGATACGGCCGCGAATCATATTTAGATCAACGTAGAACATGATACTGACCTGCAAATTGCAAAAAACGTAAGAACATTTTAATTTCGCGGGCTGCCTTGACGCTTTCGCCTTAATAGAGAGTTGTTTATCAAGAAATAGCGACCCACACCTGTTTCGCTTAGGTGCAATGTATTGAAGTGACGATAATATGTCAAAAACATCAAGATTTCTATCTTGTAAAATAATAGAGCTGTTTAAAGTAAAGAAAAAAATACAAATAAACATATTGGCACGTGAAAACTTATCATTGTTAGCAGTCACACAGACAGACAAGTAAAATGACTTTACTCAGCCGTCCCATACATTTAGGTCGAGTAGGTATGGAAGTTTTGAATGCGACAGTTGGTATTTTTTTCGCAACTAAGATGTTGGTCCCATGGCGAAATTTCTTCAGTTTAATGGTCTGTACCACACCCTTAAATATTACCACACATTTCTGAAACATGCTGTATATTTATGTATACAATGTCGACCATGGGCATGTGCCCACCCGTATTTTTAAATTATCGAAAATTAACTTAAAAGGGGGGTCTGTCTGTATTTTTTTTTTTCAATATACCGGTATGATTTTATGGACTTAGAATAGAATAGAATAGAATATAGAATAGAATAATTTATTTGTCAAACATAGGTGATTATATACAAAGATCTTAAATATTAGGTAGAGCGCTATGTTTTGCCAATATTGACATACAAATGATTAATATTATTAAAAGCTAAATCATTAGTATTAAATAATACCATGACAACTTTATTATAAAATACTGCCGACAAATTTTATTAAAAAATATTAGTTACACCTAGAAGTTGTCTCTCTTTCTAACGCGTGACTCTTGGACCTTCTGACTAAGAACGTTACACTCACTGAATTGGCCCAGCAAGACGGGCCCACCGCGTACTTGTAGCTTCATACCTAAACTGTGGAGTGTCCTATCTGTATCAATCTGTGGTGCCGATTACTACAAGAGCACCTCACAAGAGGTGAGCAGTGATGACCCAGTAGTAACGGCCCCAACTAACGAGTTGCAGGTCGTAGTTTCGAACAAAAGCAGGCGCTTTAATTTGCGTAATTAATTTCACCATCACTGTTCCAAAACGGTGAAGGAAAACATCAAGAAGAAACCGGCATGTCCTAGAACCAAAAATTAGAAGTCATGGGACATCTACCAACCCGCACTGGGCCGGCGTGGTAGACTGTAGCCCATTCCCTCTCACAGAGAGGAGGCCTGTGTCCCAGCAGTGGGAACATTGTAGGCTGATTATGAGTACAACAGAGGATCATGAAATAAAGAAAATAAATGTTGCACGCAGACAGAAAAAACTTGCGATTGAATTACGCTTTCTAAGGTTTATTTTAGAAATAATTTTTTTAGGGATTTTGCTTTTAATTTTAAGTCCTTCCAAAGCTTTAAACCAAATCCTTTGCTTTATACATAAAACATGGTAATGCATTACTGAAATTGAACCGAAATAATAAATTTAACGATACCAATTGAAAGCCCTCAGGTCGTAAATATTTAAAACTGGCTTGACTAAAGGCCACCCGAAAAGTTTTAGATTGGTAATTTGAATAATACAGTCGTAACATAAATGTATATTAATATTATGATTTAAAGACTAGTCACAAAATGTAGGTCTGTATCATTTAAATAAGCTAGATTGCCATCCCACGTCACAAAAACACAGACAAAACGGATGATGACTGGGTAAAAAAAAGAAATTCTAAATATTAAACACGTATTTTTTGCTTTATCATCTTAATAACAAAATACTTAGATAAAACGCATTTTAAGTTGGGAAGAGGGGGCCGCTACGTCACAAGTAAGTAGGTATAAAATCTATATACTCGTGACGTCATGGCACATTTTAACTCAATGTATTATTGATTACGTAAAAAAAGAAAAAATACGTGTCCAATACTTCTTAATAATCTTAAAAAAAAAAAAAATGTCGTCATTCTTATTCATTTGTGATGTGAAACTGTAAATAAAATATACGAGTACGGCTAACACTCTGAAAGAAATAAATAAATGAACCATCTTAACTAATACCCCAACCACAGGCCTTTTCCCAACTATGTTAATGTTGGCTTCCTCTCTAACCGGAAGCAGCTGAGCACTGGTATTTTACATAGACTGACTGCCTATCTGACCTCCACAATCCAGTAACTGGGCACGATACCCCTTGGTAAGACTGGGTATCAGACTTTCGGGCTTGTTAATAAAGCGGCTTAACGAGCTTTCAGGATACCCTTTGGTAAGACCAGGTGTCTGACTTACGGGCCTTTGACTAAAAGAGCTTAACATGCTTTCAGAGGCACGTTGAGGTCTCGATATGAATTTAATGAACACCGGCAAGCGTTGCCTAACCTTGAGTGATCGAGCCGTGTGGCTGTTATTCAGCCACGAACACCCACTCTTTAATATACTCTCTGGAAATCAGACAGTTTCTAACCAACTCCTTCTCTCTTCCAGTAAACCTGCCCTTCTTCACGCACGGCATTGAGGCCACAAATCTGACGTCATCAGCGCACTCCGGCCATTTTATCAGCCACAATGGCACACAATGGACAACTACAGCTATGGTGGCCGGCGCTGGGCTGGCAGGACCGGTTCTCTGTTATATCGTGGATACGTATGGCAGGATGAGTGGAGTTTTCTTAGTCAGTATGATTCAAGGGGTGAGTGAACTTTAGAGTTATTTTTCCAGGTAAGTGCCTTTGCACATGACGACTTTCATATTTGGCATGACCTGTGTGCAATGTCATCATGTGCGGCCCTTTAGTTTGGGTTAACCTTCAACTTAACTGTTTATAATTTGAAATAATTATATTAACTTATTAAGACCAATGAGACAAAAATATTTATGGTTGCAAGAATCCAGTCATGCGTCGCTTCAACAGTTTCTTTAGTTTGGAACTCCGTACGCGATGAATGCAGATAGTTCAATCAGCATTTTAGGTATGAAGCTACAAGTACGCGGCGGGCACGACTTGTTGGGCCATTTCAGTGAGTGTCACGTAGTCAGAAGATCTAAGAGCTACGCGATAGAAAGAGAGGCAACTTCTAGGTGAATATAACTGTAGGTAATTAGCGGTCTGCGACCTGAATTGCACTTTACTGTGTCGTAACAAAAGTCACTTTTTATTTAAATTGTTTTGTGGAATGAACAATCTATACTACCTACGTTAGGCCAGCTTACGGTCAAAGCGTTAACACCGACGTGCAGTCGACTATACTTGTATGATGCGTGATGTATACTTTGCAAACTAATTATCGAACACAGTATGCACCGCTGCATTCAATCATCTCGTCTTAATCCACTTAAAGTTCTATTAACGTATGTATTAGTAATGCAATCCACGATGGACGGCTTCATATAGCTGTTATCAACGTAGATTGGTACCTTAATTGCTTTAAATTAATGACTGATATAATGATGTTCCGTAAATTTATCCTGTACTATTAAATGAGCAATATTTGTATACAATGTGAAATTTAATTCGTTTGCATTCTCTTAGGGGGTCATTGTACTCATCATTATGAACAACTTTCACTATGGGGCCAACCCTGAAATAACGAAAAAAAAGTCAGCTGTTCCATACATTTATGTTCGCATAGCTCGTTATAATGTAGGGAACAGCTGATTTTTTTTCGCGATTTCAGGCTTGGTCCCATAGTGATGCAAACGAATTAAATTTAAAGAAAGAAAAGAAAGAAAGAATAATGTTTGTTTTTTTTTTTTTTGTTTAATTTCACATTGTATACGACGATAAACAATTATCAAAGCCTTTGCAGTTTTTTTCGTTATTTCACAAGACTGACTGACACAAGACTGTCTATGAACATCATCGGATATTTTATAATGAAGAACGTATCTAGATAATTAATTTTTATATGACAATTTTTTTTTCCTATATAAATTATCACAATTGGTGACTTTATTCACATTACAATCTAGCGTATTAGCTAATAAGTAATTTAAATATAACTTAAACTGCTAAGTAACTATAAAATTAAGGAATCATCCAATAACATCATCATCATCTTTTCAGCAGAAAGATGTCCACTGCTGGACATAGGCCTCCCCCAAGCATCGCCACTTCGACCGGTTAACATACCTACGTATAACAAATCTGTGTTCACACTAAAATACCTATTCAAAAGGGAGACAAAGCAATAGACCTCCTAGGGATCAAAGGCCCTTCAATGGCGATCATTAAATTAATAAATTCAATTAGCATTTAATAGCTAGTTAATTTTATGGAGCTATTAATGGCAATGTTTATTGCCGATTTTGTTTTGGGCGCGACTCTGCCTTTGTTTTAGTTAAAGTATTGTATTTATATAAACAAAAATAAGATAGCCATTTTCTCTGTGGTTGACGATTCCAGGTGAAGCTCGCTTCCACCTTAGGCTTGATCATCACTTACCATCAGGTGAGATGCAGGCCAAGAGCTTCCCAGGAGTGGTAATTTTTTTTTTTTGTAATTATATGAAAATAATAATACGAAGAAGCTGCTCTCAAAAATTACTTTTATAATGAAATTGTATCATATTTATTAATGGTGAACAAAACATAAAATTTTGAAATAATTCCCGAGTAAACTTAGGGTTTTTAACACAAAAACCAAATTATTTCTGAAAATAATGATGTTACTTTATTGGAAATTAATTGCATCTAAATTGAAACATGAATACTTGGGTGAATTTAGTAAATGCTGTAAGTTCATTCATTAAAATTATATTCTTCGGCAGACTTAGCCCGAAGGCTTATTTTAAATAACAAACAAGCAGATCTTTTAATATTTATGAATCTTATAAGATTTATTAATAAGTATCTTATAATATTTATTAATTCTATTAATATTTTCTGTGCTTCTCGCATCCAGCGGATTCAAGAACCTTTCGAAGTGGCGGTGCTTGGGGAAGGCCTATGTCCAGCAATGGACATATTTCCGCTGAAATGATTACGATATTTAAAAATATAGACAACAGACAAAAACATTTATACTACTTGATATTTGATTAAATCCTTAGGGCCAAAGGAATTATTTCTGAAATTGTATATATTTTTTCTAAACTGCTTTTGTTTCTTTCCAGATATCCCTAGTCCCCCACTTCTTGCTCAACAAAAAGAACATTTACAACATTGAAATTATACTCCACGTACTGGCCGGAATATCTTCAGGAGGGCTATTTACAATCCTACCAATCTACATAAGGGAAGTCACAACACTACGTGGGTTCTCTGTTCCCCTTCTAATGGTCATGACGACTGCTGGGTACATGACGAAAATGATAGCAATGGAAGTGCGACTGTATCTGATGTTGGCCTTGGTGATGGTCCAGTTTCTGTCCATCATGGTGATGGTGGAAAGCCCGAGCTATTTGGTGATGGTGAAGAAATATGAGGTAAGTGTGGGCTAAGTTTTGTTAGGATAGATTTTAGTGTCTTTTTAGGGTTCCATTCCCGAAGGGCGCCAAATGGTACTGTATTACTAAGCCTCCGCTGTCCGTCCATCTATCTCGTGGACCGTAATAGGTAGACCGTTAAATTTTCACAGATTGTATACTTCTATTGCTGCTATAACACTTTCGTTTTTTTTTATATCGTTAATAATCTTAAATTGCCGCTATATATATTTTTATAACGTTAATAATTTTAAATTGCCACTATAATACTTTTTTTTATTTTTATACAGTTAATAATTTAAGGGACCCCTTGTTTTTGTCGGCGCTTTTTGCTCGACTCGCACTTGGCCGGTATTTTTACATTCTTATTAATAGTCTAGTACCAACTACCAACCACGGAAGAAAAAGGTTAGAAAAATGAAATAACGCGACTGCTGAACACGGGGTCTTGGGTTCGATCGCCAGGTCGAAGAAATAGTTATTGGGTTTGACCATTAAGAAAGATTTTTTATTTTTTATTCTGTAGAAATAAGACGGACATTATTTTAATTAATTAGCAGTGATAGCCTGTGGTGTGACCGTCGGACTGCCAAGTCATAGGTCTCGCGTTCGAATCCAAGGCACCTCTGTTCTTTACGGATTCATGTGCGTATAATTAACACTTGCTTTAAAAACGGTGAAGGAAAACATCGTGAGGAAACCGGCCATGCCTGAGAGATATTTCTCGACGGCATGTGAAGCCAAGTCAGAGGCCTATGGGCGGCTTTAAAACTCTGACACCAGGTTAGTCACTAACCACACAAAAAGAAGACGATTTTAATTAAGAATTTCTTAGTAGCAGCCCGGGGTTTGAATTTGTAACTGGTTAATGACAAGGCTCGCTCGTCATCTGTTACATGGGACTTTCTCTGCCTAGCCCTTTTGGGATTAGAGGAGTGTGTTATGAAAGAAAGAAAGAAAGAAAGAAAAATATTTTATTTGGGACACGCACAGGAAATACAAACAGTAAGTAATAATAAAAATAAATTATAAAATAAAAAACAAAAAAAAGGAGAATTTAAAAACAAGCAAGCAAGTTCAAGAGCAAGTTCGGATGATCTGGAAATCATAAATTATGTTTTATAGACGGATGTGTAACCACAGTTTGTTGTTATTTGAAGACAGGAAGACGCTGTTTCCTACACTCGTTACATAAACCATGAATCGGATTTTACAACATCCCACCACAAAGTATAATCAGATTTAGATAATGATTCATAACTTCATATGACTGACTGAAACTTACATAACATTATTCCTTCTTGCCCCGAAGATTAAAGCAGAGATGTACCCATAGTATATTTGACATTGTATGCTTACAATATTCTATATTTTTTTATTAAATTTTATTTGTTACAGCTGTAGTGGCAACCATTGTCATTTGGTTTAAATAGGTTTTTATTTTTATTATTTCATTTATCTTTTATATAGATTATTTTCTTTTAAATTTTGTGAATGAGAGAACGTTGTAGACATAACAGACTGTAGATCTGTGGACCATTTAATATTTTGCTAAGTACCTGGTACTTGTTGATGGGCCTACACTGTCCTCTCATACCTTTTAACACTGTAATTTGGAAACATTGTAAAAACCATTTACTTTTAAAGTAGAGTAACCGAGTTTCTTGCCGGCTCTTCTCCATAGGAAACGACCAATTGGAACCGTGCACCTAGCTTCTGACGTTTCATAAGTGCCCTTGTAGGTTCATGTGAAATAAAATATTTTGAATTGAATTTTGAATATACATTTCGCCAGCTAAAACTTCACTAATTAAAAATGTATGTAGAAATCAAAAGAGAAGACTAAAGTAACTTAATTAGGTAGGTACTAGCATAGCATAGAATAAGCATTAAATTAATCAGCCTATAACATTCCCACATGTCTCCTCTCTGTGAGACGGGTGGGCCAGTCAAAATTCGCATGGCGGCCCAGTGCGGGTCGGTGGTCAGAATTTTACCGTCTTCGAATTTTTACCCGACTACGCCCAAGCCAAAAGAAGGGTTATGATTTTCATCACTCTCTCTGATTCTCATAACTTTTAGAACTGCTTGCTACATTTACTACTTGTTCATTGTTTTGAGAGCAGTGATGTGGTCATTATTTAAATAACACAGAGTAACCGTATTTTGAGGGGCTCTTGTCGATCGATCAGGTTAAGCTACGCTTGCCGCGGTCTGCCCGAAGATGGGTGAGCCTTAACCTTAGCATACCAAGACCCTTTCGTGCCTCGGAAATCACTTTAAGCGGATGGTACCGGCTGTCATTCGTAGTTCTTTGACAGTGGTTACGGGTCGTCAGAAGCCCGAAAGGCTGACAACCAGTCTTACCAACGGGTATCGTCTTACCCAGTAACTGGGTTATGGGACAGCTCCATGTAAAATACTACATATTCACTTACATCCGTTTAGACTGGAAGCCGACCCCAAAATAGTTGGGAAAAGGCTAGGCAGAAAGTATTTGTGCTATTTATTTCCTACCCTCCACCATATTTAAGTCGGTTGTTATCACTGCTCTCATTAGGTGTAGTAGCTTGTACTTCAATAATAACAAATCATAGGGGGGTCTTCAATCATATCATATATCCCATTATTATCCTGCATGCAATGGATCATGTACACCATGTTTAAACAATTAAAATTTACTTACTTAGGACTATAAAAAATAGTGATTAAAATTCGTCTTATGTCGATAGGTAACTCTAGGGTAACGACTTGTCAGTTAGCGTGCAAGCTCTAAACAACATAATTAACACAATCTTGTGATATTGAGGAATATTATTTTTAGTGTCAGGAAAATTACTTCTGTAGGTACTAAAAATATCTTGCAACGAATGGACGATGTGAACTTTTGTAAACAAACTAAGTAAATATTTCATTGTGAGACAGCAGGTGAGTTTGAACCAGTAATATGTTTTGTAAATAAAATTATCATCAGGCACATACAATACAGTAATAATATTTTATCGGTTGATGACTTTTACTAGATTATTTTAAAGGTTTTTTTCAATTTATTTAGGACGTTCTGGTAGCATAATTACTATGAAGGAGTTAATTTGTGGACAATTTTATTGAAAACAAACATCACAATTTTATCAATACCCCGATAAAACCATTGTGTATAGGAAAAGTTAAATACAATTATTCGATAATTTACAAGAAGCAATTGCAACGATACAACAAAATAAACAATTTCAAAAAAATAAATACAATTCCAATGATCTAGTTTTATTGAAACGTCAATACAGTCGATCAGATACGTGTTCGGAATAAAACAGAGCTCGCTGCAGTTACGACATTGTTGTTAGAAGTTCATTGTGTTGCATTGATTATAAATAGCCTTATTTGAAGAAGCCTTTTATTAGGATGAAATACCGATTCATTATAAAGGAGTAGGTTTCAGTAAAACGTTATTTAGATGCGAACTTCTAAAGGATGTAACTCGTTGCCGGAGCCGTGTGTATACCGATGACTAAGTTTGGGAGTCTAGGCAGACGTGTACCATCACCAACTGCATCTCCGCCAGATTAAAGTCGCTATCAGACGCTTTAAGCTCGACTACAGTTATTGTTATACCGTGAAGTTTTCTTAGAAATTGTATTGTTCGTGTCGCATCGCGCCGTCGCGTCGCGCTGGTCTGCACGGGCCTTTACTCGAGTGAAGTTTTAATTATTATTTCATTCCACTTTCAAATGACACCGACAAATTTATATAGGAAGAAACGTTAATCTGGTCCTTTCATTTAGCTTTTCCATCATTCGATAGCCGAGTGCCGAAATCCACCATCGTCGAATCGGTAAATTAATGAAATCATTTTTCAGTTTTTATTCATTTCATGTTCAGACTTCGAGTGAAAGATGTTGAATGAAAGGCAAAAATGAACAAAGAGTGAAGTGTCTGATATTATCGGCATTAAGGCCCTTCCCTAGGCGAGCGGCCGATCGTTTCTTCTCTGTCACGGTCTATCTCGCTCTCTGCGCACGCCGAATTCACACAATTTAAATTAAAAAAAGAAAAGATATCTTTTTTAAATTTAATAAAACGTGAATTATTTAGAAGCTTAATTGTCTAGCAATTAGTGTAATCCTCAAATAAAAATAACGTCACCTTTAGCAAAAGATGCATTCAATCAATAATTTTAATAAGTTTTTCACAAGGAGATTTTAAATGTATTTAAATCACATAAAAACAAATAAGAACGCGCAATGTGATGATAGGATATCGAACATCAATAATGTGCTTTTAGATGTAGTTTAAGCTTCGTGCAGACCAGCGCGACGCGACGCAGCGACGCGACTCGAACAATACAATTTCTAAGAAAACTTGACGGTATAACAATAGCCGGTGTCGCGTCGCGCGACAAGTCGCGCTGGTCTGCACAAAGCTTTATTATCTTTATTAATGAGTTACTAGCCTCTGAATAACGAAAAAAAATACAGGTTTTGCTCGGGGAAGCGCCTTAAAAAGGCGCAGCGCATTTTTTTTTTGAGATAATGGCAAAATTGTGTACTACCGTCCCACATGCATGTTAACCCGCCTGGCTTACCGGTCCATAAGGATGATAGATTATGCTAGATTTTGTCGGTTTCAAGCTGAGGCACGGATATTTAAGGCTATGTACATTTTAGCTTATCCGTGACACTGCAGCAGTAAGGTGTGGCACGAACTAAATTACTAAACTAATCTATACAGGAATCACGATATACCTACATTTTACCAAATGCATTTGAAAGTATATACGGTACTTATAATAAAAAATAACATTTTTTGACTGTCTGTTTGTTCTGGCTAATTTCCGAAAGGGCTGGACCAATTTCGACGGGATCTTTATTGTCAGATAGCTGATGCTATAAGGAGTAACTTAGGCTATTATAGAAGACTAATTAGGGTACTTATATACGGGCGAGGCCGTGGGCAGCCGCTGGTCTATTTACAAAATGTTCTTTCATTTAAATCGAGCCTTGCAGTGGCTTGACTGGCATAGTATTCAGCCTGTATTGATTGGCATAGTATTCAGCCTGTAATTACATATTCGCCCGTATGCAAACTCATTCCAAATAGAAGAACAATTAAGAAAATCTGTGGCTAGCTTTAAGTGTTAATTAAGGCGACGATAACCGACTTTTAATGATTTTACACTAAAGATTACGTCTTATCGAGTAGTTTTAATGATTTGGAAAAAATATATGTTAAATTAGAGCATTTTTTTAATAACTTAATATGGGAATATTTTAGATTATATTTATATTACATGGTGAAATTAATTTGTAAAGTTATGTCTAACGTGGATAAAAAACTGAGGATCACGCAAAATTTATCAAACGATTTTTTCTGAAACCTTTACCATTTTAAAGGTAATTTAATTATTTATCTTTTAGTATACGTGTTTTATTAAAATAGTTTTTTTTTATTTATATGAAATTAATAATGCGTCTAATTTGAGACAATGTTTCTTTGTTCTTCTTTCTTCGACAATGTGACAATGTTTCCTTGATGGGCGAGTCCAATTACTGACTGGACGTACGACGCGTTGCGTGAACTCAGCACAGAACACGCCAGATAACCACTCAAGGTCACTGGCATATATCTGCGTCTTAAATAACACTAACTCGAAGTTTTTATAGGATTTAGTAACAAAACTCCTTTTTATGAGCGTTCATTCTAAAAATAGCTGTCAAATATTTACTTGTTTTAATTAATTTGGCGATATTACTCTATGGAAATATGAAATTAAAAACTATTAACTGTGCCCACTTTCAGAATGCACTCTGTTACACTACATTTCCATTATTGTACCATAATGTTGATGCAAATAAATATATTCCATCCTATTCTATTCAACTTAATTTACCTACTCGGCTTAAAGTCTGCTTTGCTAAAATGGTTATATTGTGCAGCCATGCATAAACCGGTTCTTAGTCTGTAACAAATTACTGTGGCGAGTTCCTGGTTATGAAACAAAGCGGCACGGCAGCAGTCAGACTATATGCTGTCCTTCGGGAAATCATATTTTATTGTTAAGTAATGTAAACGTTGACTTTAAAATAGGTTTCGTGCAAAATACAGCAGTTTACTTACTGAACAAATTTGTAAATCCATTTTCAAATTTGTTCAGTAAGTAAACTCGCGTTTGTCAGTGTATGTCCGCGTTGATCTTCTAAACCACGCAACAGATTTTGATGTGGTTTTCGCCATCGTTTAAAGAATTCATTCCGGAAGGTTCGTGTGTATAATACGTTGATATTGAAGTTACATTAACCTAAGAAATCTCGATGTTTTGTCAAGTCGTAAAAACCGTGCAAAGCAGGAGCGAGCGCAAGCTGTCCAATAAAAATCCTTAACAAAACAATTTGTATCATTTCAGAACGCGCGAAGAAATTTATCAAAGCTCATTCGATTGGCGGAGGATGATCCTTACATAACAAAAGAATTATCCAATCTGAAAGATGAAAGTGATAAAGCGAAAGCGAAGGGAAAACTTACTTTTTGCACTGTCTGTGAGTATAATTATATATTGTTTATTTGGAAAACTTCAAGATTTAAAGCGACCAAACTGAAGCGTGGGATGTCGCGCGAGATTTGTGACGAAGTTTCTCGAAGTGTCGACGAAGTGTCTCGCGCCGACAATCGGCGCGAGCATATTAACTAACTTATATGGAAGTAATCATAGTCGCGTGACTGCCTTATCATCAAGGGCCATATTACAATGGCGATTTAAGCTTCGTGCAGATCAGCGCGACGCGACGCCGCGACGCGACTCGAACAATACAATTTCTAAGAAAACTTGACGGTATAACAATAACCGGTGTCGCGTCGCGCTGGTCTGCACGAAGCTTTAAGCGTGTTGCCAGCTAAGCGATTGTTTAACGAGCTCGCAGATTTTATGTAGCAAGCACGCCACGTATGCGCAACTAGTACACCGCGGAACGAGAACGATTGATCTGAGTGCACAAGAGAGAGAGAGACGTGCAAATGAATAATATTGTGAAAAGGCGGCGCGGTTAGCTCGCTTCGCACCCGCGGAGAGCACGTTCACAAATTGCTTCGCTGGAAACACGCTGGCAAACCGTCAGTGTGATAACGCTCTTAAACAATAGACGCGAGGAGTCGAGTCTCGTATCCCACGTGGGATTTGCCTCAGTGTGGCCATAAAGTTTGATGATACATTTGCACTTGCTAAACTACTGTATAACTACTTTTTACAAAGTACGTTATTAATCTACAAAGGCAAAATGAGATCATATCTTAATTATAATCCTATTGAAACTAGAATGGTATCATTTTGAAACCCTTAAAATTTTCCAGGATATTTTTTTTTATTTTTCGATATATTATTATCTCTTTTCGTTTTTGAGAAGATTAAGGTTCTCTGAAAAACGACCCAAAAGAAACACTAAAAATTATGGGTTTTTATAAAAACAAATAAAAAAAAACATTTTTTTTTTGTTGCCGTAGCCTTTTTAGTGACGCATTGTTGATACCATTTTAATTTCTCTTTATTAATAATTAAGGACGCTAGCCGGGTCCCACTTTTCTTCAAAACGAGTACTCTACTGAAGCGATCGAAAAAGCATTTTATTTCACACAGTCGTGGGATTCGCCTAGATTGATATTATAATAACTTGATAGTATTGTGTTGGCCGTATATTATATTTAGATGATTTAGAATAGATTGGTTGATAATTCCGGGTAAAGCTCGTAAATTTGGTCTGATCATCACTTACCATCAGATGAGATGAAGGCCAAGAGCTTACCCGTAGTGTTTAAAAAAAAAAAAACTGGAACAAGTGCTTTTTTTCATCGCCACATAGTAAATCCGTGAGAATAAAGGAATTTTATCAAATTTAAAGTCAGCGATGGGATTCCATAGAAATGCGAAAACACTTTATGTCACAATCCGAAGGATTTGGAAGGAAATTCCTAATCCGTTGTTTTACAAATGTTTGGAAAATTCATCTGTTCGACAACGTTAATAACGCAATGTTGAATTGTCAAAATACATTGAATTGTCGAGAGACATTGTCGTTGTAAGCGTTGCACAGAATAGGGAAGTTGACTGGGGAACAAAAAAAATATTTTTAGCCCGTCAGTCAGATAATAAAAAAATATTAGTCATGTATTTTTTTGCTTTAAATCATATTAATAAAAAATGGTTTAAATAAAACGCATTAAAGTTGGAGAGTGGAGGCTCGCTACGTCACAAGTCAGTGATGTCATGCCACATCTTAATAATGTATTGCCGTATTCTTTTGATTACGTAAAAAAAGAAAAATCGTCACCAATTAAGTCACTATAATTATGTCCTTCTAGGGCAACTCTTCCCCGCTTTTCTACTCTTACCTGCTTTTAAAATAAATAATAACTAACAAAACTGTATGTGTAACAATCCCTTTTCTCTTCAGGGCGAAACAAAATTTGGTTGGACGGCACAAAAATAGGAATCAGCCTGTACACTCTAACAGTAATATGCGGGAGCATTCTGTTTCTGGACCAGCAGAAGACGTTGATGCAGCTCAGGGTGTCTGCTGACCCTGAAAGCACACTAGTTCTGAGTACTCTGTTAGCTGGTAGTGCCTTCTGTTGGGTCGGCTGTATGGTAGTGGAGAGAAAGGTAAGACCAGCCATTTGAATTTCTAAGACTACAAGCCGTGTACCCGATGGAATATCGCGTCGACAAAAATGACTAACGTCTATAAAATCTTATAATATATTCCTGAAACTTGATCGTCCAGTTTTTTTTTTTTTTTATAATTTTAAATTTATTTCAATTAATGTTTACAATAATACACATATGTTTATAAGCTATATTTTCTAGTTACAAATTAATTATAAATCTGTAGCCGAACTAGCAAAAGCCTGTATTTCGGCTATCAGCGCCAAAAAAACCCCTTAATTAAATAGACACTTAAAAATAGCCATCAAGTAGAGATGTTAATTAACATTATGAAGATTCAAAATAATAAAACAATGTGATGATAAATAACATAAAAGTTCGACACATTAATAAAAAAAAATAAAAAAATAGTGGAACAATATTTAAATCATTAAGAAAAAAAGTAAAAAAAAGTATTGTATGAACTATTGAAATTTGGACAAGACATCGTCCGTCGGGTCAGCTGATGAGAAATAAAAATGATGGAGTATTAAGTTCGTTAGAAATGACGGTACTTTTACTCTGGTTTTTATTTCATCAATAATATGACAGTAACTTTTCTATACATAAAAGTTTGAAACAAGGATTTTTCAGGGTCCTATTAGTTCACCATCTTCACGTCCTAATATAATAATATATAATAAATTTATCTAAGCTTACCAGCAATGAAAGTTACTGATATAAACTCCTGTTAACTCCTTCAACAAATCTAGAAATCGAATGTACGAGATAATTTCCATATTTCAACCGGTACAGATCAAAGTCGCGACCTCTCGTTTCATCTTTCTCACCAATTATTTTCCCTTCGCCTTTCAGCATCTCCTCACCGCAAGCTACGTCACAATGACAGTATCAACGGGAGTACTAGCCGTCTACACACAAGCTGATCTGACAGTGACGTCACTAAGATGGCTGCCTGTCACCGCGCTAGGAATTCTAGTCTTCGCCTACGGTATAGCGTGGGGCCTGCCCATCGTGGTTATGGTGGAGATATTTAATTTAGAGGTGAGAATTAAGATTTTTTTATGTTATGACTGTCGTGATTTGCAGGATTATTTTCTAACGATCATCGTCATTTTCCTGCCCTTTTCCTAATTTAAATGGGGTTGGCGCGTCTCTTCTACTTCCATACCATATTTACATAATAGGTTCCAATGTGTAGATGTCAATGGTGCGAAATCATCCGGGTTACCAGTTCAGTTAGGTGTACCTCAAGGCTCAATACTGGGTCCATTCTTATTCTTAGTATATATTAATGATTTACCATTTTCTTTAAAGGATATCTGTGAGGATACTGTTTGCAGATGATACCTCTCTTATTTTTAAAGTAGACAGGAATAGAGAAGATTTTGACGACGTAAACAGTGCACCCCCAATGGTTACGGATTGGTTTACAATAAAGCACTAGGAAGTGGTGAAGGGTGGGCGTTTTGGGGGACTGCCGTATGTAATTATGACGTTTAAAAAGTGCTGATTCTCAGCCTAGTTTGAATAAATGACTTTTGAATTCGCTTCGCTGTTATTCGTCATCTTGGTAGTTTCTTTGACTACCCCGTTGGTCTCGTAGTCGCAAGTGCGACTGTTAAGCGTGTGTTCGATTGCCGGGTCCAGCAAAGTTTTATTGGGTTCTTCCCTGAGGACTTTCTTAGTAACAGCCCGGAGGTTGGCGGTGTGATACCCCCGTGCCTTGGAAAGCATGTTAAGTCGTTGGCCTTGCGCCTGATCTTTCTATCTCTCTCCGGTCCGGTCCCATCGGCCTATGAGAGTTAGGGAAGGGAAGTTGCAACTGTGTCTGCGCACACACTTGTGCACTATAATATCTCCCGCGCCGAAGGCTGGTCTCTGCTGAGATTGGTCGCCATGGCCGAAATTCAGTCTCGAAGACTATTATTTGTTTCCCCCTTTTAGCCATACCACATAATTTCAAGAAAAAATTTATGCATTCCATTATTTCTTTGGTCTTCTGTTACTCTTACTACCTAAACATTACTGGAAACATTATCTATGTTGTCGGACTCCTGATGTCTTGTAACATCAGGGTAGTGGATATGCTAATGCGTGCACTAATGGCAACTTAGCTTAACACTAGCTTAGTGTAACAGTAGAGATATCATTCTTAGATATCATACTAGAGATATTATATCTTGCATGCATTCTGAAAGTAGGCAACGTCGCAAATACCTGTCAAATATTTCGCTGTTTTGATTAATTTGGAAAAATCACTCTATGGAAATATGAAATATCGCTAACTAATGAACTATAAAATATTGATTACTAGCGACCCTCCCCTGCTTCGCAAGGTTCTTACGACTCGACAAAACATCGAGATTTCATAATTATCTATAAATTTTATATTAATGTATTATACTCAAAAACCCCCGAAATAAATTCTCTAAATTGTGTTGAAAACCTCATCAAAATCCGTCGCGTATTTTAGAAGAACAACGCGGATATACAGACAAACGCGAAAAGCGACTTTGATTTATAATATGTATACTTAGATAAAATGCAATTATTTATTTATTTAAGTTTTTCACACTCAAAAACGTACAAAGGCGGATTTAATGCCTTAGGCATTCTCTACCAGTCAACCAAGGGTGGTGAAGAGATTACGTGTCAGGTGCTCTATTTGAGAGGAACAAAGGAAAAATTAAAACTATACATTCTAATGCATTATAACTAAAATAGATGTAACAATGCATAAATAGGTTACAAACTACATACACATACCTACATACATACATACATATTTACTATAATATATACCTATATTATATATATATACAAATTCAAGTAATTATCAATATCATCACACTGATAATATACATAATTTTCGATGTAAGAAAGAATTTGGAAACTTTCCAAATACCATTTTTACACCTAAAACGGTTAAAACATAAAATTCAATGTTACAACACTGAATTTGATGTTGCAACCGTTTAAATATAACCGTTACCGTTATAATAATTAATTATTACTTTTGCGGGTGGCTTGAAAAGATTAATGTTTTTGTATCTAGTTAATGTTATTTGCGTACGAAATGAAATGAAATGTTATTATCAAATTAATGATTTGTATGAATACCTGCTTAGTTTGTGTGTCAAAGTTCATATTATAATACTATATTTTTAAGTTCTAAAATGTTCTCAAGTAAGTGAGATCCTTGTAATTTCTTATTGAGAAATAAATTTCTTTTAACTATAATGAATTGCAATTATAATTTGCAAAACTATATATTTACCACTACTATAATTGCAATTCATTACTAATATTTTATTTCACTATAGAGCGATATTTCATATTTCCATACAAGTAATATTAACAAATTAATAAAAACAGGTAGATATATATTTCACAGCTATTTGCGACGTTGCCAACTTTTAGAATGCACACTATTAATAGTAACAAATAAGAAAGAAAGAAAAATAAGTTTATTTGTCACAGAAACACGTGCATCAAAAAAAAAGATGATAAACTCGAGTAAAAATAAGCAAAAGAAACAGAATAGATTTAAATACAATAACGAGCACAAAACAGAAATAGTCGGCAGCTGCTGGCACGTCATGACTGTGACACGAAGACTTCCACTCAGCTTGATGCTGTGCTATGGAGACCCACAGCACAGCGCTGATTTTCAGTGGTCACCCGAAAGAGACGTACGGATACCAAGTCAGGTTTAATGAATGAATAAAAAAAAAACATGTCAAATGTCATGGCCGCTTCCCTGGACTCTTAAATACCTGAGGAAAGAATACCTATAAGTAAAAAAAAAAACTAACAACATTATCTAAACACAAATACTATTATGTAATAGGCAAAGAAAAATTACAAAATTTAAAAGGGTTGCGAAGTTATTATATCGAAGTAAGTAAGCCACACAAGTTCTCTTTGTAAGGAAATTGTAAGAATATATGTAGGTAGCTGCCAGATCCGTTGCAGATGGAAACGTTCCCAGTATTAAAATATTTTCCGTCGATCCGGGTCACTGCGATATTGTATATATGCATCTGTGTAGGTACCGCCTTTTTGTTTCGTAAGGCTACCCCATACCATCAGTTCTACCTTCAGTTTTGCCCCGGCTTTAAAAACTCATACCGGTTTTTGGTGTGACGACGGATTGGCGACTACGACAACGTATTAGAGATCAACATCATCATCATCATTATCATTTCAGCCGAAAGATGTCCACTGCTGGACATAGGCCTCCCCCAAGCACCGCCACTTGGACCGGTTCTGTGTTTATTGCATCCAGAGGAATTCAGCAGGTCATCGGTCCACCTTGTGGGAGGCCTTCCAACCCTATGTCTTCCTCTTAGAGATCAATATGAACAAACGAATCTACGTCAGATCTGTCTGAACTGATGTGGGTATACAAAACGATCAGCCTGTTTAATTACAACGGTTTTCTTCTAGCAGTAGTCGGTCCATCAGTCGCAGGCGATCGATCTTGCATAACACGGATTTAGGTCAGATCTGCCGGATCTGAAGATAGATTAAACCAAAAATTCTCGCCGTTTTGTGTATATCCGCATTATGTCAGGCTATAAGCATTCACTCAGGCCAAACTGACACAGTTTAACCTGGCCTGTTCAAACTGGCTTCTCTATTTGTGTGACGCCTTAGAAATGCTGTGGATATTATTCACCTTCAAACACATTGTATTATTGTATTGTATTTTGAGGTATTGGTACTGTAATGTAGTTTAGACGTTTTCCTGTATTGTTGTCGGAACTGCATTATGTTTGCAACGATTCAATTGTCCGTATTTCATTATTTTGTATTTCATGGTAAAAGCTAAAGTAATGAAATAATTAAAAACCTGTCAACAACAGCAAACTAGGAGGAAGGAGAGGGCGAGCTTAAGATTGGATTGTAAAATTATTGATCAATTCTTATTTGAATATTAACATCGGTGAAGGGGTTGTGGCCAGATAAGAGCACCAGGATAATTTACGGCGCTTACTGCGAATCGCCAAAAATTTGGTTGCTTTCGATACAAAATAATCAATTCCAAATATGCAAGAGTCGTAATATTATTATCAGTTCATTTTGAGGATCGCAAATTTCGCTGTTTGACGATAAGATACCTTAACAGAAAGAAAATACATGCTTGTCCCATAAGGCTTCTTATCTAATATTATTACTGCGAAAGTGAGTTTGTTTGTTTGTTACGCTTCCACGCTGAAACGGTTAAATGGACGTAGACGAAATTTGGCACATGGGTAGACCATTACCTGAAGCAAGACATAGTATATATATTAGCTAGCAAAGTATATACTTTAATCCCGATATTCTCACGGGATCGAGACTTATGCGGGTAAAACCGCGGGGCCCTGCTAGATTCTTATAATTCTATTCTATTTAGCCCACAGTGTTCCACTGCTGGGCAAAAGCCTGTCCTTTCTCTTTTTCACATACGTCTATCTATTCTCTGGACCAGTCTCTTTGGTAGGAGTCAAGTTCATCTCTCCGTCTTCGTCTTTGTCTGCTGAAATGTCGCCTAGCATTTAAAGGAACCCAATCATTGGTTGTTTTAGCCCACAGCTCATCTAATATCGGGCAGTGATAGCCAAGTGGTGTGACCGTCAGACTGCAAGGTCTCGAGTTCGAACCCAAGGCACCTCTGACTTTTCGGATTCATGTGCGTATTGTATAATTATCACTTGCTTCAAAAACGATGAAGGAAAACATCGTGAGTAAACCGGCATCATGCCAGAGAGATATTTCTCGACGGCATGTGAAGCCAAGTCAGAGGCCCATGGGCGGCTTTAAAACTCTGACACCAGTTTAGTCACTAACCACACGAAAAGAAGAAGAAGCTCATCTAGTAATATTTTCCATTTATTTTCAGATCAGAGCAACGCTAATAGGAGCAATCTACGCATATTCACAAATAATAAAACTCCTCCACGTACACACGTTCCAATACATAGAAGATTACGTCGGAGTTTATACGACGTTCTATATATTTGCATGTATAAACCTGTTTGGTGTGGTGTACTCATTGTTTGCAGTACCCAACCTTAGGAATAAAAGTGTGAGACAAATCGAGAGACAACTGAAAAGGCCTGCTTTACCTGCGTAAATAAAAATATAGAATAAGTTTTGTTTACCGTTGTTTTCTTTTACTTTTTTTTTTTCAAAATATGAAATTACATTACACAATATCAAGCCTGTATTAATTTGAGCAGTGGTGGCCCATTGGTAACGGACTTGCGAGTTCTAAGGTCGTGGGTACGAACCCAAGCAGGCAATTTACTTTGCGTAAATAATTTCATCACCACTGCTCTCAAAACGGTGAAGGAAAACACTGACGAAACCGGCATGTCCTGGAACCAAAAATTCGAAGACATGTGACATCTACCAACCTGCACTGGGCCCGCGTGGTAGATTACAGCCCACTCCCTCTCGAAGAGAGAAGGCTTGTGCCCCAGCAGTGGGAACATTATAGGCTGATTATGATGAGCATGTATTCTTTGCAAGGACGGGAAAATGTGTGTAGTCTGTAGCACACCCACATTTTGTTAGCTGGCTTAAGTAATGAGGCGATCCTATTGCCACAAACCGAGCATCCATTGAGACTACGACTGCTACGGACAAATTCCTTCCGAGAAACCAATAAGCTTTTATCCGACTTGGGAATTGAACATAGGTCCTCACACAGCAGTCCCCCTTCCGTCCACTAGACCACCGTACAGGATCGCATCAATCATCATAAAAAAGAACAAAATACAGTAACTTACCCAAAAAAATCCCGACAATTTCTTCTTAGTGCAAAAAGCGCCTTCGTAAAATAGTGAGCAATCTTCATTGAACGCGTAATGCGTCCCTCGTAAACTGCGTAGGTACACGCGATGAAATATCAAGCTAGACATTTCCAGTATAATCTGAACTCTCATTGTACGGAACGCCTATACAAAGCGAGCTAGTTTATACTAGAATTGTATGTAAGCATACAACTTGTAAGTAGGCATACAACTGCGGTAGCGGTTCGCCACTTATTAACCACCTCATTTCGTCTCATACACTCATTGCAATGACGGGCATGGCGACTTACTGAGGTGGTTTGGTTCCGTAGGTGTTTTGAAAGAAAGCAAAAATAATTATTTTGCCACAAAAACAAATGCATATAAAAATACAAGTTAGCTAAACAACACAACCGCTTCTCTGCAAATTAAATACAGAAATGAAGTCAATCTAACACACTGGTGAGACTGAGATCTCGGGATTAAATGAGATAATGAATGCGAGGAATTGAGCTTTAAGAGCGTTTATTCTAAAACAACGTCGCGAATAGATGTCAAATATTTCGCTGTTTTGATTAATTTGGCAATATTACTATGGAAATGAATTGTGGCTAACTAACGAGTTAGAATCTTAATAATGAATTGCAATAATTAATATCACAACACCGAATATTTAATTTATGATGTAAAAAAAGTATTTGGAATCTTTCCAAATGCTTTTTTTAGGGTCCGTGGCTTAGGCCCCCAGTGGTCGAGGCACCTGTGGCCGACGCCCCCGATTCGACTTTTCACTTTTTTACTTTGTACAGCTAATGAGAAAAGTGTTTCACCATAATAATAAAGTATTTTTCCTTGCTAAACAAAAGTTATCAATCAAATAGTAGAGACAATAGATCGCCAGTTAATCTTATACACCTTTTTCCCCATTTAAATTATATTTATTATGTACAAACATACAAAAAATCAAAAAGACAGTTGATTATTTTTATGCTTAAAAAATTTCAAAAAATTTCACATATAAAATTTTTGTTACTCTACGAGTACGTTTGTTTTTTAAGCCTGATTATTTTGTTATGTTATTGCTATTGGAACTGACTGTTATAATTGGGTAAAATTATTCTCATTTGTTTAAGGTTTCACAGTTGATTATGTTTAATTATTACTGTTATAAAGATAAAAAGAACATTTCACTATGTAAAAAGTTGCTCTGCAGTAATTTTTAAGACTGATTATTTAAAATCACTATCTTATTTAATTAAATTTAAGACTGATTATTATAATTAAGTTAAATGATTCTCTTGATTATAAGTGATGAAAACTGTGATTTATATACAATTTTTTTACTAGATTTCTTATTGAGATAAATAAATAAATAATGAAAAATAACTAAGATATTCATCAAACATCCAATATAAAAGCATTTCTATGTTATAAATATAATTATGATTTAATATAAGTATAAACTTATACTTACAATCAATATACATTTATTATTTTTGTAAAACATTTTTGTGTCTGACAGTACATTTGATCAAAAATTGCTTTGAATAAATTAATCGAATCGGGGGCGTCAGCCACAGGTGCCTCGACCACTGGGGGCCTAAGCCACGGACCCTTTTTTTACGGTTACAACATCAAATTCAGTATTATAATTGCAATTCATTCTTAGTATTCCAGTTTGCTTGTTAACCACTTTTCAAATTTCCATACAGTAATATTGCCAAATTAATCAAAACAGGTAAATTTTTGACAGCTATTTGCGACGTTGCCAACTTTTAGGATAAACGCTCTTAATCCGACTCGCAAAAGTATTCGAAAAAGAAAATTTTGTTTTTGTGTGTCTGCATACGTACCATCAAAGAAGTTCATATCTAACCAGTTTGAAAACAAAATCCCGTGAACACGATGACCTCATCTGTAACCGGCCCGGTTCTATAGCCGCCGAGCGGTGCAAGCAAGAATAGTCTTTACGATGTTTAGTTATGAACTTCTTTGATGGTACCTACACCTCTCTCATTGAAATAATGGTTAACCTTATAATGCAGTTGTTTTATATAGTTGATGAAAACCAGAGGAGCATCCTAAAGTAAAAGCAAGTATGAAGGAGCAGTTGGCATTCTGTAGTTTCTACTTACCCCCATGGGAAAAAAGCATGAGTTTATGTACCTATTTATCATACCCAATCCTATACGTATATTTATTGCTCCATCAACATTACGAATTCGGGTTCGTTTTATAACTTTGCATTACCAATTTAGACACAGTACCAGCTCTGCTCGGGTGAAAATAGAGAATGCTCATTTAATAATAAAGGATGTTTCGTAGTAATTCCATGGATAGTACATACTAATTCCATGCTGCCATGATAGTAGGTACTTTCTAATTCTATGCTGCCACGTCATTATTCTAAGGTAGCCATCTTGTTCTAGACTGTGGGCGACCGAGCTCTGCTCGGGTGAAAATACGGAGAAAACGAATTTTCCCAGCTATGAGACCCAGCTAGATCGTATTTTCACCCCCGATATTGCAACTTTCGTCGAAATCGTTAGAGCCGTTTTCGAGAACGTGATTACAAATATATAAATTTACTTACAAATAATAATACGTGAAAACTTTGTACTCCTTTTTGCGAAAATTACGCGGACGGAGGAGTAGGTATGATATATGGCACAGTTAAAGTTTATATGGAGAAGGAGTGCAGAAAGCTAATATTTTTATATAATATACATTAGAAATAAATTAAATTAATAAAAAAAACATTACACACACTACCATGCGTTTGACAGACGAGACCTTAGAATCATGATATTTAAATGAATTATGGTCGAATTTCGACCTCTGGGCGACCACTAGTATTTACAAATATTGCTCGTTTAATAGTATAGGATATATTCAATATTATATAATTTTTCATATAATATTATATATCTGTTCGCAACTTTATCCGCGCGAAACTTCTTGTGCCCCCCGTCCCACCGCGTCGCATCGCATCGCCTGCCCACGCTATAACTTCGTTTTCACTTAGCGTTATTTCTGGCTATTTTCGCGTGATATTAAATAGATTCAAATTCAAAAGTCATTTATTCAAACTAGGCTGAGAATCAGCACTTTTCGAACGTCAAAATTACATAAGACAGTCCCCCAAAAACGCCCACCCTTCACCACTTCCTAGTGCTTAAGCTAGGAAGAAGAAGTGGCGCAACAAACTCCCCAGCAGCACAGCTGTCTTTCAGTTCGAAAAGCTTAATTCTATATAATAATGCTTTAAATGCAAAAATAATTTACCTTACCACAAATTGCAATCAACCCATAAAATAAAAAAACATTTTAATGAGTAGATTATGTCAACAATAAATGAAAACAAAATTTTAAATAAATTGACTTACGTTAAATACTTGCGTTAAATAAAATAATCCAAACAATTATATGAGCTCATATAGTATCATGTAGTCTTTGATTCTAAAAAAACACTTGTTAGACTATAGCCATTCTCAAGAATTAGGCTATCAATAATAAAAGATTTTTTTAAATCCGACTGGTAGGTCCAGATATTAATTAGCACGTTCAAACATACAAACAAAAAAAACTCTTCAGCTTTATTAGATTAGTATGAAACAGCATTAATTTATTACTAACTTAAAATAGTAAAGCTATAAAGCTTTTAATAATAATGTTAACACTGCATTACCGTACTTAGTAAAAGTAATTAAGAGCATTTATCTGTTATTAATAGACTCGTAAAAGTCAAAGTCACGAGAATTACTGCGATGTTCACGATTAGAACAAGCCATTACTTGCAATGTTGGTTACGCGGTTAAGTTATGAAGCCGAGAGGAGAATATGTTAAGCCAACAAGGCTGTTATGTAAATTATGAAGCATCCTGAATGAAAATGGAAGAAAACTCAAGGTCTGTAAAATGGAAAAGAAAGAAAATGATCAGTACATTAATTCATTAAATAGTAAAAAAACATAAAAACACTTAAATGGTTCACAAAAATAAAATAAAAATTCATTACATAAAATAGAATAGTAAAAGTAATTTTACTGTTTTTTAAAGTAAAAGTAATTTTACTGTTTTTTAAAGTAAAAGTAATTTGACTGTTTTTAAAGTAAAAGTAATTTTACTGTTTTTTAAAGTAAAAGTAATTTTACTGTTTTTTAAAGTAAAAGTAATTTTACTGTTTTTTAAAGTAAAAGTAATTTTACTGTTTTTTAAAGTAAAAGTAATTTTACTGTTTTTTAAAGTAAAAGTAATTTTACTGTTTTTTAAAGTAAAAGAAATTTTACTGTTTTTTAAAGTAAAAGTAATTTTACTGTTTTTTAAAGTAAAAGTAATTTTACTGTTTTTTAAAGTAAAAGTAATGTTACTGTTTTTTAAAGTAAAAGTAATTTTACTGTTTTTTAAAGTAAAAGTAATTAACTCTATCATGGCGCTGTGACTTGTGAGTAATTGTGACTTTTCGTCTGAATTTTAATGATCGAAATAATTGACATTAATGTCTGAAATTGCCATCACGCTTATAAGCATTGTCTAAGCCAGGGCTTCCCTAACTGTGCGTCTCGACGCCCCGCTCCAATACTACAAAGACAAACTGCTTGAATTTTTGAACTCTACTTCTCATGAAGTTCGTGCCATCATTACTGCAGCAATGACGGCTCTATTAACATTTGCGACATCATACTTGTGCGAAACAGGCTTTCCTGCAGTTGCAGCAATAAAGAACAAGTACAGGTTGTAAATATGTTATTTGGAAGCTAAGTAACTTGTTACTAGGCTAGAACTACACACTGGTAGGTACTTTTTGGCTAGAAGAGGGGGGGGGGGGGGAGGTCGTAAAAAAATGGTAAACTCCCAAGGGCGTCACAGTAAAAATAAGTTCGGATAGCCCTGGTCTTAGCATTAGTCCAAACTTCTTTTTATTTTTATTAATTAGTCAGCTCTTAATAATTACGTAGTAGACACAGCACTGCAAAAAATGTACATAACTAGCCCAAATTTCTGATTAGAAGAATGAGGATTTTTCGGCCTGTGTAATAATAATTTCACCGCAAAGTTCACGAGGGTTTTCTTTGCCGAAAGCCTTTGCCTATAAATATAATTATAATTTTAGTAAATGCCTGGTTATTTTCATAGACATTAACACTAATGGGTAATGACTTTGTGTTCTTCAAAAATCAAAATTGAAAACATTTTATTTCAAATAAACCTACATGGGCACTTAAGAAACGTCAGACGCTAGGTGCAAGGTTCCAATTGGTCGTTTCCTATGGAGAAGAGCCGGCAAGAAACTCCACGGTTACTCTTTTAATAACTTCTCCCGCTCTGGGTGGAGCGGGAGGGCGTGTCAGACTTTTACTGACTAAAACCCACCCGTGTTCCTTAAATAATTGGCCTATAATAAAATATTATCAAATAACAGTATTATTAGATATGGAAGGACAGTGTAGTTCTTTCAACAAGTACCAGGTACTTAACAAAATAGAAGATGTTCAATAAATCTACAGTCTACTAAGCCTCACATTTCGCGTTCTCACATTCACAAAATAGAAAAGAATAGAATCTATATAAAATATGAATAAATTTATAAAAATAAAAACCTATTTTAAACGAAATGACATGGTTGCTATACAACTGTAACAAATCTGAATAATTATCATGTACACAAAACCCGCAAATAAAGTGTTGAAATTAAATTGTAGGTCTTCGGGTCCAACGTTGAAAATAGGTATCTCCTTATTTCAATCGCAGCCCGTTCCTACGGAACCCCAAAACCTTTTCCCCTATTTGCTCGGATTACCGATCCTTGTGCTATACAGTCGGTATTATAGCGGTTATCAGTTTGAACAGTGATACTGCGCAAAAAACCTAATATTTTGGGAAACTGACAACATTACTATCTACGTATATCTTTATTAAAGAATTTTTCAAGAGGTACTTAAGTATTATGTAAGTAAAATGTTTATTAAAAAATGCATTATCTATGAGTGGAATATTGCATTTTTTTGTAAAACTTACATCAAAGGGAATTTCGGTGCGGCACGATTGATTTCCGAAGTTAAGCTGCGTCTAAAGGCTCGTGCAGAGTAGCGCGACTTGTCGTGCGAGGCGACACCGGTAATTGTTGTGTTGGTTGGAGTCGCGTCGCGCTGTCGCGTCGCGCCGGTCTGCACGACACTTAATCCTAAAATAGCTGATGGCCATTTATTATGCATCGGGGGCACGTACAGTACAACTCTTTTCTTAATGTCCCTCGGCAAACTTCGTGTTTCGTCAGTCGTCGGATTTCTATCAGTTGAAAATAGTTGTACTGTAAATTCATTGGTACACTCTGCGAGACGGTTTGAGCTAAGAATATAGGTTTTTGAGTAGGAAAGGAGAGTTGGCTGGCAGTTTTTCACAAAACACAAGTTAATTTATCAAATATTCACATCTGCCATTGTCAAAAACGACTTTGCACTTCATATTGTAAGAAAATAAGGATCGGCGGCGTCTGTAAGACAAATTATTGGATCGTCCGCGGCGGCGGTCAAAGCTATTTCCGTAGAGACCAGATATAAACACACTTTTGTAACCAAACTGAGAGATCGACTGTCTACTAGATGCTTACCAAGGGGTTTTGTGTTATTGTGTTACCCAGTTACTGGGTTGTGGAGGTCAGGATGTCACTCCATGTAAAAAACTGGTATTCAGCTGCCTCCGATTAGACTGTAAGGATAATTTACAGATAAGGTATGAGGTACAGGGTGTAAAGTTCGCTCATCCTCTTTAGAAAAGGCAGGATCCTCCGACCAGACGGGTGTCGTGTCTGGCGGGCAACTGCCCCACGATTGATGTCGGATAGTCATATATATGTCATTCGTGCGGTAAACTCTAATTGCGCGATGCAGGATTTGTGTGACGTCAGGTATTTGATGCGAAGTTTGCATGTGGCGATGTAGATGCCGCCACAATAGTGTTGGAAAAAAGGCTGTACAGATAATGATGCTTAGAGCACAATTTCTTTAATCGTGCGTATCGGTCAATGGGTTAAAATTTCCATAGAAATATAGAGGTATGAGGAAAATAAAAAATATTATCATTTTTGAAAATAAAAAGTTTTCCTATTTAAATTTTTTGTACCAAAATTACCCATCAAATCCACAAAAAATTACCCCGCACCATATGTAATAACGATAAAATTCCCCATTTTAAAAGGGTGAAGATTTTTTTTTATTACTACATAATTAGACTCACAGTATGATACCTAAAAACACCCTCACGAATCGGACAGTTTCTGTTACATGTTGTATATACTCGACTCGCGGTAAACCTTGCTTGCGCGATGCAGGATTTTGCGTGAGGTCAGTGTGATGCGTAGTTCACATGTGGCGTTGTAGATGCCGCCACAGAAACAAGAAATAAAAGAAACTCACTTTCGTTTCACTCACAAACTCATTGGCTTTTCCTTAATATTTCAGTCGTTCCTTTTTTCTTTCGGGATCGAGGATGTGAGAAATTGATAGTAAGTTTTCCTCGAAAGTGATGTTGGTCAGATTGATAGCCGGGTCAAATGTTAGACGAAAAAGGACGTCTGATGTATCTAATAAAGATGATGTATTATAGTCGTTCTGAGAAGAATGACGAACATAAGAAAGAAATTGGATTACTGTCCGGCTAGTGAAAGAACCGCGTTGTGGGACTTCTTGCGTGTGGGAAAGATGATTACGAGTTTAGGAGATACTGTTCGCAATGATAAACGTAGCAGCATCTAAAGTATATGATACTCGCTTTTGTTCTCACCTTACCACATTGACGTCAGAACCCAGGGATATAAAGTATCCTAACCTAACCTAACCCAGGTCATGTTTTGTCTATGTGAAAAATTTCATCAAAATTAGCTCAGCCGTTTTAAAGTGCAGGCATAGAAATCCGACGACTGACGAAACACGAAGTTTGCCGAGGGACTATAAGAAAATAGTTGTACTGTATGTAGTTTTTCAGGTCGATCGCGTAATTCGCGCTATTATTTCTAGGTAATTAATCTAGATTTATCCCCAGCCCGAATAGGCTTATTCTTTAAATAATATAGTCTTAATGTAATATTTCAAGCTGAATTTCTCTTTCTACCAAAAGAATAAAATTATTGCCCTATTAGGAATCCAAGTTTTATTAGCAAATATACTCTTGCCGACATTATTATTTGCTACTATTTGATAAACTGTCCCGAAGGTAAATATTAAAAAGCAAATGAAGTTAAACCTTATTGCAAATACGTTTATTTGTTTTCTAGAACACTCTATAAATCATAAAAATTAAACCTTATTGCAAATACGTTTATTTGTGTTCTAGAACAATGTTTATATCTTATTTGATTTAAGTACAGTTTTGTTTGAATTAGAGGAGGTATTGCGTTGTCAAATATTTGTCGGAGTCAATAATAAAAATAAAAATTGTGAACTTGTTCAGTGAAATACAATTGTTAAGGTATAAGTCCGTAGTCAACTGCAGGCAGTAGCAGCAGGCGACTGGTTTCTATGTACTTCTATGAAATACCTTCCGTAGCTGGCGATACGGTTTTTGCGGGTTTTTTCACAATTTATACGGCCTACCCGAATGCCATTTCTTTGGTATTGTTCGTCGAATCGTTGAGCTCCTTAAATTCTGAGTTGAGCTACACGATTACTGACAAATGCGTGCACTGACTGGACTTTCTTTCCACAAATACCATTTCAGACACCAATTTATGTACTGATCCGAATAAAATTATGTCTGGACTTTAAAAGAGACTGCGACCTCTGAGTTTGTTTCGGCCTTTCTTCTCAGAGTAGTCAAATAGGAAACGCCGACCTCATCTGGTTTAAACAAAAACGAGCGAGCCGTTGTCGCATAAATGATGTGTAAAATCTAACATCTTGGCTGGCAGTACCAGCGTCTCGGAAAATGGGTTGTTACCATCTGACAGCCAACTCTATCACCGCGCTCGCTCATTGGTCAAATCAAATAGCGCGCGCTTCCCCGGCTTCCTGTTACACATTTCCGTCCCTTTTCACGAAATCACTGACACAGATGCAACATGCTCGCTCTCATGCAGGAAAGCAAGAGGGGGGATGAAACACATTAAAAAAAAAATTAACGTGTAAAAGTGTTCGTACAAGCATACTTACAGAAATAAAATCATTTATCATTTACTGTTTTGTTGATACTGACGTACGGTGTACATCTGCTGGTAAAAACAATATGAAAACATGTCAACAACTTGTCATAAAATAATAGTAAAAACAATAGTTTGACAATAAGTAAATGGACTCAGAATTTATCGTTGGACTCTACCTGTTGGTTCTTTATAAATTGTAGGTAACAATTTAGTCGCTGTCAGTTTAGTAACTACAGCGACTATTTTAACCGCGTTTAGTTTCACGTTTTTTTCAGAATGTGGGTTTTTTGTAAGTACATGAATATGTACATGCATGTGTTTTAACTACTAGATTTTGGGGAATATACAACCTTAGTTTTTGTTTACCTTAAACCTCTTAAGGGGTCATGGTACTCATCATTATGAATAATTTTCGCTATGCGACCGACGACGAAAACGCGAAAACATAATCAGCTGTTCCCTACATTTCGACGAGATATACGAACATAAATGTAGCCCTGGGGTGACGTATCAATAGACAGTTAATCGACTCATTTATCTAGGCTAACCTGCCAATGTCAACTCACTAAAGGTGCCTAGCCTGGTACTAGTTGGATTTTCAACAATCGACACGTGTTATCATACAAAATCGAGTAATTGTGTAGGTAACTAAGCAAAAAAAAAAGATGATTGGCATCGTATTTTCTGAGAAATTCTATAAGAAGCTTGCAGAACTTATGATTGTCATAACACGACATATCGAGGGACCTGCCAGGGTTGCGAGTTTGTCCGAAAGGGATATCGTGGCCCCGGCACAAATGGCAGGCAACGGAAGGAACACGGGTGAGTTTTAGTCAGTAAAAGTTTGACACGCCCTCCCGCTCCCCCCAGAAAGGGAGAAGTTATATGATAATACCCCAGTCTCAAAAAAAAAAAAAAACGGTATATCTAGGGACAATAATTAGCCAAAAAAATCGGACAAATCTACCAAGGGGCCAAAATAATTACCAAGAAGTATAAACTAGATCAGTATAGGTACTCTACTCTCTAAAAAGCAATGCATTTGAAATCGGTAAGCCAATCAACAGTCTCTGAATAATTGTTTAACTCAATTATTCACGAAAAAGTCTTGAAAAACCAGTTGGAGTTATATTTCGAAATATAAAACACTCTATTGAAATTAAATTAAAATACTTTTGTAAAAGAGAATCGTATTTTATCGAAGTTCTTTATAAGATTAGACGAATTCTTTTCATTTGATAGAAATTCAAGTATTCAGTGTTTGAATTGAAAAGTGAAATATGTCTTTGGGAGTGGGACAAAATAAATCTAGAATAGTGAAATAAGTTAGGTCTTATCCATTCCATTTGTGGGATCACTTAATTTAAGGCGCTGACAACAGGCAAACGGAAAAAAGTAGACGTGACTTAAACAAAAAAATGCCTAATCTATATTATATAGTTTATGATAGCGGAAACAATATAATAATATGTTGATCTTGAAAATATTTTTCAGAACTTGGTTGTTACCAAAATCACGTTTTTCAAACAAAATCTCGATACAAATTAACGATAAACCAACCTTTTACTTTTGAGAAAATACCTGATATATAATAAAGATATTTTGGATTAGAATCCAAAATATCTGTATTATTATCAGGTATTTTAATTAATAACAAGAGTCTTATTTGAATGAAGAATTTGGTTGTTTTTTTATTTTCGATTACTCAAGTCATTTTTAATGAATCGATAAATAATTTCATCATATTTTGCAATAAATTACAAGCGTTGTGTCATCGCGCTTGTCTTTCTTTTTTATGCAGTGACCGCGGTTTAACTGTTGTCAGCGTCTTAAGGGTTGGAATTTGGATTACATAATACAACATAACAACATGCCTGATTCCTACAGGGTCAAATTAAACTAGCTGGCAAAACCTCACATACATGAAGAGTATTGATATCTACATGATAAAATAAAAATGATTTGATGTTATTGGAGGGGTCAACGACCGCTGGTAGTGGTGGTGTTTTTACTTGAAGTTGAGTTAAGAAAATCAGTCTGTGAAGCTTAAAAAATCCTAGATTTTTAAGGTTCCGAACCTCAAAAGGAAAAAACGGCCCTTATAGGATCACTCGTGTGTCTGTCTGTCTATCCGTCTGTCACAGTCAATTTGCTCCAAATCTATTATATTTCTGAAACCTTCACCATTTTAAAGATAATTTAATAATTCATCTTTTAGTATACGTTTTTTATTAAAATACCTTTTGATTTATGTATAATGAATTAATAATGCGTCTATTTGAGACAGCGCTCCATGATAGGCGAGTCCTATTACTGGCTGGACGCACGACGCGTTCCTTAAGCTCAGCACAAAACATGCAAGCTAACAAACAGACGCGACGCGACAGCGCCACGCTACTCTAATAACACAATTTTTAAGAAAACTTCACGGTAGAACAATTACCGGCGCCGTGTCGCGCGACTTGTCACGCCAGTCTGCACGAGCCTTTACCTTTGACTTTCAACCGGACACGAATCCAGACTACGGGCTGCTACAGTGAAATTCCTAATGAAAAAACCCAATAACGCTGTGCCGGTCCTAGGAATCGAAACCAGGACTTCATGCTCAGCAGTAGTTCTTGCGACCACTATAGAACAGTCGAGGGTACGGGGTTAGATCGATATAGCTTTTAGAACTTTATGAGTTACTTACTATCTTTAAGTACATGGTATATTGTCGTTGCGCGTGCAAAAGTCGCTATGTGTTATTTCGTGATTTTCGGTTTTTTATGCAGTTTGAATCGTTATTTTAATACACACATACTCTAAAAACAGCTATGTAATAAATGCAATATTTAAAGAGTTACGAATACAAACACAATACATCGAAAGTTCCATATAAACACGCTAAATATGTATTAAAGTAAAAGTAAATTATTTGAATACTCTGGGTATTTTTTGAGAATCAGTTTTTTGCGTCTCCTGTAAAGTGTGTAAAAAACACATAGCGATTATGGAAAGCGCAGCGACGATATGGTCCATGCACTCAATTATTCAACGAACATGAGTGCATCCATGAGACATACAGTTCAATATTTTAATTGGGTTATTGCGTGATATTTTAGTAAAACGTCTATAAAGAAATAAGTGGCTACAACGGCAATCTACCTATATCAAAGTTAGTATCGTCAATAAAAAACAAAACTTTACACTAATGATATAATTTAACTAGTTGGCCCTATTAAACTACAATGGATACGTTAAATTCAATGTACACAAAAAAGGCCTTTAAACTACCCAAAATCATGTCAGTCAAAATTGATTTAAAAAATATTGTATTCAAATTCAAATTCAAATTCAAAATATTTTTATTTCACATAAACCTACAAGGGCACTTATGAAACGTCAGAAGCTTGGTGCACGGTTCCAATTGGATATTAGAAACTCACACGGCAATAAGTAAAATCTATTTTAAAAATATGCTAGACCGGTACTCTTCTTCAATTAGTCCCTAATTACTGAGGATCTTGGTCATTGGAACCCCCCCCTTTAAACGGACAATCTGCCTCCGTCGACTCCGATCCAAAGTTGCCATCACCACCTGCTGAAATTTTCTTGAAGACGTAGCTTCTTTTACTTGGTCGGGCCATCGTGTTGGCGACCGGGCTCGTGCTCTTTACTTCGGTATTGCTAACAATGACCAGCTTTTCTCCCCTTCGCATTATGTGGCTGAAATAAATCAAAATATGTTTATATGCTGTAGACAATCGGGTCTTGATATTGAGTTGGGAAAGGACAGACATTTATGCGTTTGGCTGTCCATGGCATCGGGAACACCAACACTATATTTCGAATGCGTCTATCGTCTTTCTTTCTCCTACTCGTATTGTCCACATCTCAACTCGTCTCTCAGGAACATTTCGTTTCATTTCATTTATTTATTCATTAACAAATAACATTGTGCTGAACATTACATATTAAATAAAATTATCACATGCAGAAACAATACATTTAAAAGGCTAATTAATTTCAATAAATTTCAATTATGTCAATAAATAAATACAATGTCAAATTAATGGCAGGTATAATGTCAAATTCAATGTCTAAATATTAAGGCTACAACTATATCAAGGTCGTAGGAGCGTAGTGTTCAAGTCAAAAGATAATTTAATTTAAGCTTGTTCACTGTTATTATTTTATGTGACTATTTTTATTATCTACAATAGCATCGGGAAAACTAGTGCTTTCACAAATCGGGCTTTGGTTTTATAACCTAAGCCACGATTTTTCCAGATATTTTAGCTATGACTGTTCGTCGTGTTCCATCGCGGTCCGGTACATACCTATCGAAAATCAAAATCAAAATATTTTATTTACAAAACCTACAAGGGCACTTATGAAACGTCAGAAGCTAGGTGCACGGTTCTGATTGGTCGTTTCCTGTGCAGAAGAGTCGGCAAGAAACTCCGCTGTTACTCTTTTAAAAATTAATGGTTTTTACAATATGTTCAAATTACTACATAACATAATATCACGCCTATTAGGTACCGTTTAATTCCCAAGAAATAGAAGAAAAATGGGGCGAGCCTAAAAATACGACCCGTATCCACATTTGTTTAATCTAAGCTCGTATAAAGTTATTCCCCACGCGAAGTTCGTATTACCTACCAATATTTTACTTTCGAGCCTAAATTATTGTTGAATAGAGTCGTCAGTTATTCTTAACGTGTTTGAACACGCAACGGTTATTTCATAGTCCTGGTAGATATTGATAAAGATAGGAAAGCTGTATTGATAGATGACTGAAGAAATTAATAGTATACGAAAGAAATATTGGAAGTTTTATCTAGGTTTTGATTTATAGTAAGAAGCTGTGATTGAGACCTGACTAGACTATTCTGCCCGCGACTTGTTCTACGTGAAATTTCTCGGTTTTTCGACCCAACCCGCCATATTGCATCGTCTGCCCGCGCTTTTAGTTCGTTTTTCTAAGCGTTCTTCCTGACCTATTTTATTTTTGCTTGGCTCGTAAACCCTTACGAGCGTAGCGTAGCGTTATATTCAGTAGCTTATAGCCTTCCAGCTCATTTACACGAGGACGATTCGTATTTTTTGCCGTATCCGTTAGGCAAGTCATCAGCCGAACTGTGTTCGGACATCGTCGACCGAACTCGGCCGATCGAACTGAACAAATAATAATGATAATATATAAAAGAAAGTAATTATGTACACCTAGTTTTTGGATGTCTTTGGACGATGTCGTTTGAAAAAGTGTACGCAGTCATATTCTTTTACATAAATAATTTGATTTATATTTATTTAATTCAGACACAGGGATCCTATTTTTGTTAGTATCTGACCTCCACAACTCAGTAACTGGGTAATACGATACCCCTTGGTAAGACTGGTTGTCAGACTTTCGGGCTTCTGACGACCCGTAACGACTATCAAAGATCCATGAATGACAGCTGGGACCAACGGCTTAACGTGCTTTCCAAGGCACGGAGGAGTCTCGGTATGTAAAGATGGTCACCCATCCACAGACCAACCTCGGCAAGCGTAGCTTAACCTGATGGATCGACCCGTTCGGCTGTTATTACTTAGCCACGAGCTATTATAATACTCATAATACTATAATAACAAAAACTAAACAACAGAAGTACATTACTCATTATATATATAAAATCAAAATCATCTAATTCATTAAAATATTTCATCATCATCATCTTCATTTGAGTCGAAAGACGTCCACTGCTGGACATAGGCCTCCCCCAAGCACCGCCACTTCGACCGGTTCTGTGCTTCCCGCATCCTGCGGCTTGCACAATGTCATCGGTCCACCTTGAGGCCTTCCAATGCTACGTCTTCACTCCAGAACCTTTCGGCCCGATCGGCCATCTGTTCTGCGAGCAATGGATCCTGCACAAGTTAAAAAATGTTCAAAATCATGAATACTATTTCAAATCAAGAAATTAATTAAATAAATTATGTTCGGCTCGATCGACCGACTTCGGCCGATCACGGATTCGGTGTACCCGACGTTATCCTTATAGAACTTCAAAGGGCTAGCTAAACTGGAAAATTATACAAAAGATTTCCTAGCAAAATCTTAAGCTCGAAAACGATCTTCACGTTAATAACACATTCCTGTAACGCTGTTTAAGGACCTATTCAAATATGTTCCCAGGATCATTTTAAATGTCAGGAATCTCTTAGAAGCACTTAGAAGTGTGACAAACATTTGAATACCTATCCTAGATACCATTTAAGAAATAACGCTGGAAATTTAAATCCCTGTCATCAAACTGTATAGGGGAAGCTGTAAGTAGAATTGGAGTTCAGCTAGGGTTGCTCCGTATTCGGAGTAACAAGTAAGTCAAGATATTTTTTATGAAATTAGTAGTAAGTGTTCTGTGATCAGTTTGTGGCTCAGTGGTAACGGCCTCGATTTATAGTTTTTGTTGTAAGTTGTGGGTTCGAACCCAGCCAGGTGCTTTACTTTGTCTACTCCATTTAATAGCCACTGCTCTCATAACGGTGAAGGAAAACATCGTGAGGGAACCGGCTTGTTCTAGAACCAACAATTCAAAGACATGTGACATCTACCACTTCGCACTGGGCCCGCCGCATGGTCGATTAGAGCACACCCCGTGTCGAAGAGATGAGGCCCGTATCCCAACAATGGGAACAATATTGGCTGATTATGTAAGTCTTCTGCAATTTACAAAACAGCGTAGGTAGCTGATAATAATGATTTTTTTCTGAAAGCTTTTAAACATTAACCTTGCCGGTATTAAATCCTTTTAATAATATGGTTTATTTTTACATAAATCTTTGCTTGTTTACGTGCTGCTATGGTTTGATGTTCTACATTGACGATTGCCCTTTACAGGACAAATAAAGCAATATATTTATTTTACTTTAACATTAAACGGCTATCCGCCAATTAGGCATATTAGTTAATGCTGGGGAGTTTCTTGGGCAGACGTTTTTGTGGGGGACTGTCTTATGTAATTTTGACGTTCGAAAAGTGTTGATTCTCAGCCTATTTTGAATAAATAACTTTTGAATGTTGAATAAAAATTATAGTTTGACCGAGACTTGCGTGGTGAGACGGGGGGGGGGGGGGCAGTGCAGGCCGCTCATGCTTCAACGCTCAAGGCGTCTCGTTGCTCATTCGTCAAAGTTGTCCCCCACCTTGGTGCGCCACAACGCCACCGCGGTACAGCGGTCTCGGTCAAACTATAGACAAAATTCTTTCATTCATCTCATAGAACTCCGAACACGTACTGACATGATAGTCTTCCATTGGTCCGCACTAAAAAAATGTTTACAAACTGGAACCCAATAGGTACCATCGAAAAAAGTTCATATCTAACCACCGTAAGGACTATTCTTGCTTGCAGTGCCCGGCGGCTATACAACCGGGCCGGTAACAGATGTGGTCATCGTTTTCACGGGATTTTGTTTTGAAACTGGTTAGATATGAACTCCTTTGATGGTACTGAAGGTAATTCCAAAAACCATTTACTTTTAAAAGAGTAACCGTGGAGTTTCTTGCCGGCTCTTCTCCATAGGAAACGACCAATTGGAACCGTGCACCTAGCTTCTGACGTTTCATAAGTGCCCTTGTAGGTTTATGTGAAATAAAAATATTTTGAATTTTGAATTTTAATTTGTAAGTGACAACCCTGAATGTAAACCTCAATGTCTATGTTAAGGGGTAGGTCTCCTCGCAAAGTTTTACGAGGGCGACCTACGTACGTGTAAACTACCAGATTGTGGGTACTATTACATCTTTACTAGTATATTCTTTTGAACGCACATTTTTGGTTATGTTGAAACTAAAATTGAAATCGTTGATATAGTTCACGTTTGAGATAAAAGTAGACTATAAAGATGATTTTTATTAAAATTAAAAAGGGTTTTGGACATTTTTCTCATTTATAATAAAAATAAACTACGATACTTTGATTATTTATATGTCTAGTTATAGTGTCACGCTGCAAAAAAACTAAAAGACACAAGCCAACTTTTTTTGCTGGTGTGCGTGACAGCTACACTCGCGTCACGTCATTGTGCTGTCATTATGATTTTCTAATGTGCGTGCTTTTAGCGACTAACAGTTGGACGCTTATTTTTTCGGCGAATTCACAGCTTTGACTGTCTATCTAAACATACCTATTTATATCTTTGCTTCGATATTTTTGTCTTGTATGTTTTCCTATTTGAAACACTTCAGACTGCCAATCAAGACAAATAAATGGTTCATTGTGGGTATAATAGACAGCCAAGAAAAAAAAGGTCAAGCTATTATACCAGTTATTGAACATATTCTAGCAAAATAAAACACTTTTCCATGACGTACCGTTCACAATAGAAAAGTTATTTCCTATCTACTTTCATTTCATCCCACGTTTTAATGAACATGACCCAGTCGCTGCAAACATCGAATCAAATCCCCTATCTTCTCTTCGAACAATGTTCTACAAGAACACATACAAAAATACCAATACATCGTGGCATACAACAAGGTTGAAACCCATTTTCAATTTACTTTTACTACAAACTTGAAGTTTGATGGCTGACCCTACACCCTGCGAAGATAGGGGCTAATAAAAATGATGGATTCTCTAACAAGATGTCGGGAAGTGAATATTGTGTTTGTAACTTGATACCGACGACCGTCTTGTCAATATTTGGGTGAAGACATGTGTTTTTTATTGTCGTTGGTTGTTTTTTTATGTGTGTTGTTTTTCTAATGTTGTTGTAACTAATAGTGTAATGATATTTTTAATTAATTTTATTACATTCTACCTAAATATATAAATCCTTATCATATAAAGGGTGGCAGGGACATCGACGCCAAAACTGATAACATGGACTCAGTACATGAATCTGAAACCCAGCGTTGAAATTTTTCGTCAGTTATTTTTTTTTAAATCTGCTGTTCCATACATTTTGATCGTGTACCTATGTATTACACTTTTCTATGAAACAGCAGATTTTGAAGGCAAGTTGTTTATTATAAAAATAAAGTATACCACCTGCGTAACGGTCATCTTTTTTGAAAATCGCTCAAATACGTCCATAATCACTATAATAGATAAGTGATTGCAATATTTGGTTAGCACGTAGGTAGATGTTACTACCCAAGCACTTTAACGAATTCCCTAAGTCGCTTTATTGTATCAATTCATGCGTATAAGTAAAGGTTCAGTTAGTTGAAGTATTATATTTTAAGAGGGAAACAGTTGATCGAACTAAGGAATTATGACCCAAATCATGAAAACTAGAACTTTGTCCCAAAAGCAAAGCATTATAAGCAAAAAAAAACTTAAAAGTTGGTACTAACAACCTTCGAGATTTTCCATTACGCTACGGACTCGTTTGCGGTTTCAATCTGAAGCAAGCCTTAAGAGTTCAAAGCGGAGGAAAATTAAAAATTAAGGAACACGCCGAAATGTTCTTAGGAATTAGACTAGCGTTGGGGAAATGAGAATTAAAAAGTTTTCTAAATGAAAATAATAAGGTTACGTGTAAGATAATTGTAGGCTGAGATACGGAGTAATCTTTTGGGGCAATTCAACAAATAAGAATGTAATTTTAAACCCAAAAGAGGTGCATTAGAACTATGTTTGGACGTCATGTTACTGAGAGCTGCAAACCATTTTTCAAAGATATAAAATTGTAACCCTTCCATCCATGTACATTTTAGAGACCATAATGTTCGTCAAATCGAACCCAAATCTATTCCCCCTATTATCAGATAAAGTTATTCGAAATAGACGCGACAATAGTAAACTCTGCATTCCTAGATCCAGGACAGCTCTACTGCGAAAAAGTATATTCTGTATGGCGCCAATCCTTTATAATGCGTTGCCAAAATATTGTAGGGGGAATACACAACGGAAAAATTAAGAAGTAGATTAAAAAACCTTCTTTTAAAGGAAGTATACTACAGCACTGACGAATTTCTGAAGGATAAATTAATGTAATTCTTATTATTGTATATTCCTAATTACTTTGACATACAATATTGCAAATTTTTATTTTATATGATGAGTCATTGACTATTCTGTAGTACATTTTAATGTATAAATTCCAATTTGCAATTGTTAATTATTTGAATAATGTATAAATTTATAATTATTTGATTCAATTTAATAACCTACCCATTTGTACGGAGTTAAGGCAAAACATGACTGTAACATAATTTAATTGTAACATTCCATGTGTGTGTATGCTTATATTCTGGAAATAAATTATCTACTTTAGGGGCATGAGGACTGTAAAGTTCACTCACCCGCCATAGAAAAGGACGATCCTCCGACCAGACGGGTGTCATGTCTGGCGGGCAACTGCCCAGAGGTTCGGGACGTCGCGACGCCCCCTCAAGGGGGCGTGGTGACCGGGGTCGAGGCCTCGCCCCCTCTATCGGTGTGCCTTGGATGGCAATGGAAATGACACAACTATAAGTTGTGACTGTGTGTTTGGTTGCCCTGAATTTTCTGTAGGCGCGCCACGACGCTAAGTACTATAGCGTCGCTTCTTCACGACATCCCGGCGGTCTGTCCCCGCCAGGTGAGACCCCCAGTTGCCTGGGGGAGGCCCAACGAAGAGGACCAGCGACGAGGATGCCGACTCGAGGCTCCTACAGGTAGATATGTAGCTTTCCCTCGCCCCGCTCACAGATCTAGCCATTTACGGATTGAGGGATAAGCAGTCGTGTTGTATGAGCAGCTTGTGTTGTAGTTTAACACCGCTCAGTGTCAACGTGCTTCGCGGCCCGCGTCGCGCTCGCACGTTTTTATGTAGGTGTTTGTGGAGTTTAGGTTGTCTGTGTTAGTTACGCTGCGTTCTATATTTACCTAGAACACGCCACGCAACAGATGTGTGTGTACATCATTCTGTAGAGCCTCATTATATCGAGTAAGCTGCGTTTAACCTGGTTGCGGCTTACTCGAGGCGACAGCCCGGTGGATGGGGTCAATTGTCCGCTACCAGGTCGCGGGGCAGGAGTAAAGCTTCGTGCAGACCAGCGCGACGCGACAACGCGACGCGACACCGGTTATTGTTATACCGTCAAGTTTTCTTAGAAATTGTATTGTTCGTGTCACGGCGCGGCGTCGCGTCGCGCTGGTCTGTACGAGCTTTAACGCGTCAGAAGGGCGCACGTGCAATGGCGTCAGCCCAGAGGTGGAAGTCGGGAGCTTATATATGTCCACCGCGCGGTAAACTCTAATTGCGCGATGCAGGATTTGAGTGACGTCAGGATGTTTTGAGACGTAGTTCGCATGTGGCGATGTAGATGCCGACACTACTTTTGGTAAATATGGTGGGAGCTGAGATAGTTTTTTGGCACGAATCTCGTAGAATAAGATAAGAATTATTTTCAGCTGTCTTCTTAGCGTATCGATGTCAAATATAAATTATATTTCCTTTTTGGCCCAGAACTCAGAAACGCTTACACCATTCGCTGACGCAGACATATTGTGCTCACATGTACAGGTGACAAGACATGCGTCACTCGAAACTGGGACCATGGTCTGCGGGAAGACGCCCCCCCTTAAACATCGAGGATCGGAACTATCCGAGAAACTCCACCTGTGGAGAGATGTAATTGTTAAGTTTTTATTCCCTTAAACTTTACAATTAACAAGAATTGTAAATTAATTGATGATTTTGTTTAATTAATTACTAACCATTAAGAGCAAAGCTCCGGTTTTCGCTGTTGACATTTTTTATAGTTAACATTTAAACTGTTAATATTTAGGGGTGCTCCTGCTTCGCATGGTTTTTACAACTTGATTAAACATCAATATTTCTTTATTAAATGCAAATTTAATATAAAAGTATTATTCACATAAACCTTTCGGAATAAATTCTTTAAATAATGTTGAAGACCGTATCAAAATCCGTTGCGTAGTTTAGAAGAACAACGCGGTCACACAGACAGACAGGAAAAGCGACTTTAATTTATAGGCGCTAGCGACACTCTGTCCCTGTCGGATAAACTGCCGTTAGCGCTATAATAGTGACGCTGCCACGGCACTGCTAAACTGCCGTAAGCATTGCATTGTCATTGTCACTGAGTCACTGTCCCTGAGTTACTTTCCCTGAGTTACTGTCCCAGAGTTACTGTCACTGAGTCACCGTCACTAAGTCACTGTAACTGAGTCACTGTCACTTGTTATTTTGTTTGATTGTTGAGGTTAGTTCGCTGTAAAATACCACATTCCCAAAACATTACATTCTCTTGTGCCTAAACGGACCCTGACCCGTTGTGTGGTCACAGTTCTCATCTAACCTAACCTAACCTACCTTTCAGCCATTTGCATTTGCTGCAAAAAAAATTGCCAAGGGCTTACGGCTTCACTTAAGTTTAGCCGGCTAAAGGTAAAAGAAATTAACATTAGCCTCTCCTCAAAAATAAACTCATCTTTTGATATAATTATCAAAAACAAATTCGATCAATCACAAAGGCCAGCGAACTTACCTCAACATAATAACAAGTTACAGTGACAGTAACAGTGCAATGCTTACGGCACTTTAGCCAAGGCAAGGCAGCACCACTATTATGCCGCAAATAGCGGCACGCTATACACTTTCTAATTTATAATATCGCACCCCCGGTGCGAGACTGTCACTTATGCAAAAATGCAATTTTTCAGGAGAAGCATTTAAAACTTTGACAATAAAAAATATAAAAAAAAAACAGGATTTAGACAAGATGAATAGCTTTTACTACAACGTCAACTTTTAACTTACTTTTGAATTAATGATGACCACTCAATATTGTATTGCTTTAGGACAGTTATTACATATTTAATTCATTATTGCAATTTTTGCATAAGTGACAGTCTCGCACCGGGGGTGCAATATGTACCTATAGTTCCAAGTTTAAAAATTCACCTTATTACCTAAACATAAGCACTTGCTAACAATTCGAGACCATGCCTAACACCCCACGACAAAGTTAGCTCATTCTCCAAACTTGAGTACAACACAACTTGAATTAACCGCTTCGCTTCAAGGTTGGTTCTGCACACGACGAAGTACGTCACCTTGCACCAAGTGACGGTAAGTACATGTTAGGCAGCGTTCTCACTGTGTCGTGACATTTATTGTGGTAACCTGTACTTGTAAAAGTCCTAAGTACTTTCTGAGTTTATCTTGAACATTACTGACATCGGTGAAGGAAAAACATCGTAAGGAAACCTGGACTTTTATATATTAGGTCCCCACCTATGAAATCAGCGTTTCGTATGGAGAATTTTAAAGAAGTTGCATTATATAACAACCATAAACACGAATGTTTTAAAACTTTTATGCACTAATGTTTAAAAACTAAGATAACGAAATATGACACTTAGATTAAACGACAAAAATAAGTTTTGGCTAAGTTAAAACAAATATTGGTCAATTCAGCTAACAAAATGAGGAATCATTTTTAAGGTATTTTTTATGTTTAGAATAATATAAGTAATAAGGTTTTTTTACTATTGATAGTTGTCTATGATGGTCATTATTCGATATAATACCAAGCAATTGATGAATATTTTAAATCATAGAAGTGACGAGGTTCTGTATTTGTGAGAAAAAAAACGCCAATTTCATAGGTGGGAACCCAATATAATCAAAATTAATTGCTGTTCGTTGGTAAGCGCATCACGTGAGAGCGTCTGAACCGATCTGGTAAAATTTTGTTTTAAAATCTTCGTAATAGCTCGAATCAGGTTCTTATGAACTGCCAGGGAGTTTGTTGCGTCAATTCTTCTTCCCAGCTAACGCACTAGGAAGTGGTGAAGGGTGGGCGTTTTGGGGGACTGTCTTGTGTAATTTTGACGTTCGAAATGTGCTGATTCTCAGCCTAGTTTGAATAAATGACTTTTGAAATTTGAATTTGAATTTTCGGTAATAATAAAAGAAAGATTTGAATAGTTGCAGAGAAAATTCGTGAAAACTGAATGTTTTTACCTCTTCTAATAAATCGGTAAATTAGTTTATCGTATGTTTTGTAGGTAATTTTATGCCATCTTTTATATAATGACAATAAACGAATTTTACCATAATTTTCATAATAATAGACTTGTCAATTCGTTCACCAACGAGTTATCAACTTATTCACCGAGTTGTCAACTTGTTCACCAACAGTTATCAACTTATTCGCCTTCTGAGTGGGAAATATTAGTGTTATTTTAAGGACAAACACATTGGGCCGTAGTCCTCCACACGGGTCCAGTGCGGGTTGGTAGATGTTACATGTCTTCGAATTTTTGGTTTTAGGACATGCCGGTTTCCTCTCAACATTTTGAGAGCAGCGGTGATGACATAATTTACATCGTTATACCGGCCGGTATGCTGCACCGACCGGTCGCGATATGACATCAACCGGTGCAGCATACAATGAGATATAAATAAGATATAAAAATTAAATAAATATACAATAATTAATCGTAATGTTTATAGGTCACCTATGAAATCAGCGCTTTGTATGGATAATTTTAAAGAAGTTGCATTTTTCATACTAACATTTTATTAATTTATCAACCATGAACACTAATGTTTTAAAATTTTTATGCACTAATGTTTAAAAACTAAGATAACGTAATATGCCACTAAGATCAAGCGACAAAAATAAGTTTTGGCTAAGTTAAAACAAATAGTGGTCATTTTTGCAAACAAAATGAGGAGTCATTTTTAAGGTATTTTTTATGTTTAGAAAACTATAAGTATTAAGGTTTTTTTCCTATAGCTAGTTGTCTATGATGGTCATTATTCGATATAATACCAAGCAATTGATGAATATTTTAAATCATAGAAGCGACGAGGTTCTCTATTTGTGAGAAAAAAAACGCCAATTTCAACCCAATTTAAAATATATTATTTAAAGTCACAACGATATGACTGTTAACATGAAGCAGTGGGAACTCTCGCTAAGATGTAAGATCGAATCTTGTGTGCGGTGTACAATACGCGTTGATTGCGAGACGAAGCTCTGGGTATAGAGAAACTTGACTTAGATGGAGAGTACCTGTGGAGGTTTCTGGGTGTGACGATGTGTGGCTCTGTGTTGAGGATCAAGTTTTGATAATTGGGATTTTGGTACGGACACTGAATTGCTTGGGCAAGTTTGTATTTTACGTGAAATAAAATGGTTTTTGGGAAACTTATCACCTCTTTTTTACTTACTTTTATTTACTCAAGTCTTCAATGCAAATTGTCTTACAATCGGTATTCACATAAAGTTGTGTCGTTGTGGTGTGTGTGTTGTGTTGTGTTGTCTCTACGAATTAATTTATACTCGTTGTTTCTTGAATATACATGTATACATACATACATATATGAGAATATCAAGACGACTTTTTACTATACTTTGTAGAAGCACGCTTTCTTTAGGTGCAAAAAGAAGGAACAAGTTTCACTTTAGAAATAAAGAAAGAAGGAACTTATGGCTTTGGCTTTATTGGGAACAAAAGTTCTGTACGAGGCCAAAATACTCCTATCTCAGCTTTAAGGGCTTAAGGTACCATTCCGTACCCGACCGCAGGCGGCAACTGCAGGCGACGTATCGCTGCGACACGACTGGTTTCTATGAATTTCTATTAAATACCTTCCGTACCTAGGGACACGTCGTTTGCAGTTTCGGGCGAGGGACAAACGGCACGTGTAGCTCGGCCGCAGACCAGTAGTGCCGCCACCGCTCGAGCGACAACACGTTTTTCTATCTTCTATCTACCGACTGGAATAGGGGTTGCTGCCGCTTGCGGTCGGGTACGGAATCATGACTGCAGTGACATAGCCCCACGACGTGTCGCCGCGACATGAAGCGGCGACATGTCACCTGCAGTTGCCGCCTGCGGTCGGGTACGAAATGGTACCTTTAACCTAGGTGGAGCTACGATCTTCTGACAGTAGCTGGGTGAGAGTGGCCGAGGATCAAGTTAAATGGCATGTCATTGGAGAGGCCGATTATATCATATTATAAATGTTCAATTCGATCGGCCGAGTTCGGTCGAAGATGTCCGAGCATAGTTCGGCTTGCCTAACGCGAGTAAGGCAAGTTGCAATATTTCTAAAATAAATAGTCAACAAAGTAATTCTAATAACAGCAATCATTGTGCCGATAGTCGTGACGGCCAATAGCATAATAGTAAAGAGCCTCGACCATCACCTGAGGAGGCTCTCGTTAGGCAGCTTGATCCGTATTCAGCTGCATCCGGTTAGACTGGAAGCCGAGCCCAGAAATAGTTCGGAAAAGGCTAGGCAGATTGATTGATCATTGTAATTGTAATGTTTTCATTAAACTGCCAAGCTATGAGGTGGCTTACAAAACATATAATATTAGAAAATGATACCAAGGTTTATTGTTGTTCCAATCGGGTCTAGAGAATGTCAAACAGCAAAAACCTTTAAACAACATATCTTTCACGAATCAGTACATGGAAAACACAAAGGAAAATAACGTAAAAACACCTTCATAATGTTATGCATGTATTCATACAATAAAATTTATGAGGGCCACAACACACCTTATGTAACCGAACCCAATTTGACGGAAAGGGTAAAAAAAACAATACAATTTGCATGTTTTTCTGTGTTGGGCTTTGAAAACTAAGGTTTACTTTCATTGCTGGATGAGACTGATGCCAGCAACATTATTTACACAAAGTAAAGAACTTATTTTTTTACTTTGTTTCATCATCACTGCAATCAAAACGGTGAAGATAAATATTTGAGGAAACCGACATGTCTGTGTGTATGTGTGTACTAGAAACAAAAAAAAACTTACACTACAAAGTGAAAAATTATTTTAATTTCGGAAGTCGGTGGTAAAAAACTAAAATACAGATCCAAAGACACCGACTTCCAAAATTAAAGTTATTTTTCCTTTTCTCCTTTACCTCATGCTTAGTATACGAGGTAGAATATTTTAAAATAGCAGTAAATCAGCCTTAATACTGTGTTCCGTTTCGTGAGTCATGGTCCAAATCGTGGTTCCAACGCTTTTAATAGCGGCGGGTCGGTAATTTTAATTTATCTCAATATTTACTAACTGTAATGGCGTTGAGTATTACTTACACACACATATAACATCGCCTTCTTTTAGAAATAAAAATATTATAAATATTTTTTTAATATGATTTTTTCACCTCATCGTTGGCAACACAGGAACGTCACTCATTTTAGAGATCGTTAAGATAAGGAACAAGCTCTGTTTTCTGTTTCTGTACAAAGTACTTCCGAATACTTAAATTCATTTGCAGGTTTGGGGCTGTTAGCAAGTGGCGATTGGGTAATTATATTCTATATCTGCACCCTTATTGCGTAACACACAATCAGTCACATCTGTTTCATTTCGACAGTTCAACAACATTCATTACGTTATTTACGTTGTTGAGCAGACAAAATTTTCGAACATATCAAGCAATGGATGTGCAGTATCGTGCGTTATGTAATTAGGATGCTGGTATTCATTCGAAAAACGTAACGTAGGTATATCAACGTGATGTGTGGGCTGAAACCTGAAACCTAGAAAAATGGTTTTGAAGTTAGAAGGAATACTAAAGTAGGTCTTCTTCGAAAAAAAATTTACTGAAGAGCAAAACCTTTTTAACTACTTATGGATTTTATCTGGACCTTGATTGGCTGTGACATTTCGCAAGAATAGCAACGGAAAATAAATCTTTTTCTAGGTATATTTCGCGTTTCAAAGGGAATTAGAAGAAATAAGATAAGGGTCCTCTTTGTCAGAAAGGTTCGCAGTACAGCAAGATCTCTTTAATGTCTAATGGGTTTTTGTCTGGACCCTGATTTGCTGATATTTCACAAGAATTTCAAAAGTCTAAGAAATCAGCCTATAACGTACCCTCTGTGTATGCACGAAGCTTCTTCGAAGGATTAAATCAGGAAATGAGTTACCGACATAGCTTGCAGAGTAAGCAAACTGAAGTGGCAGTGGGCTGGCCATGTTTTTTCTGAGGACCGATGGCCGGTGGACGAGACGACTCCTGGAGTGGAGACCACGTATCCACAAGCGTAGCGTGGGACGCCCCCCAGCTATATGGACAGACGAACTTTAGAAAGTGGCTGAGACAGACTGGATGCGAAAGGCAGCTTGGGAGAGGCGTTTGTCCAGCATTGGACTGGCAGCATTTGACTTGAACATACCGGCAGTGGAAACGTTCAGTCAACTCATCCTAAGTTGTTGAACGTTCCCACTGCAGGGACGCGATTATCCACCACGCGGGTCGGTGGATTTCACATCATGTCTTCGAATTCAATTTCCTCACGATATTTTCCTTCGTCACTTTGGGAGCAGCCGCGATGATATTACACAAAGTAAAGTGCCTTTCTATGTTCGACATTTCGAAAGTCGAACCGTCACTAATGCTCTCTTCTCTTCAAAATATTCTTGCCCATTTCATGCTTATTGTAGTACACCCGCTACTTCTAAGGCCCAAGTCCTCTTCACATGACATTTGCTATTGTACTTCACAAAGGTCACTGGCTGGTATGAACGCAATTCGGTGCTCAAAGCCATGTGAATAGCGTTATTTGTTGTTTACCCATATAATTGAGTTACTGTATGAACAGCGGTTTCGCAGTGTCTCGTCAATTTGGTTTGATATTTGTACAAATGGCAATAGGATTAGTACTGTTGTGTGTGTTGGGTGATGTTTCATTTGGTTTAAGGTGAGCTATATAAATCAGCGCTTTTTTTTCGTACCTATCAATAACTTCTTTTACCTGTTCAATTTGCTAAGATTGGCAGTCAGCTTCTATTATTTCTGTCGGTCTTTTGCGATCAGCTATTTCTCAGAAATATGACTTGCTTTACGGTGTAGCTTATGTAGCGATGTAGCAACGAAAATTGATAAGAGTATGCTTAAATTGTTTGTTCATGTCATGTTGTTGTTAAAGGCGACAAACAAAGATATTTACGAGGTAGGGGCGACTGGAAATGCCGGGAAGGGACGCCCTAGGAGGACACATACTGATCTTACTGGTGATATTCTTCAGAAAGTTCAGGTGCGTGGTACTCACAACCAGCGTGCATGTATGACCAGATGTATGAACGATAACGAGGCAAAAGGAATATGTAAAGATCGTAGTAGGCGGCGTTCTGTAGTTTCTGCCTGTTTCTGCCTTATGGGAATAAGACATGAGTTTATGTGTGTATTACTTGCTTTCTCCTATCTGTGAACTGTATGAGATTATATCATGCAATAGTGAAGTGCTACTAACATAGTCTAAGCCTTATTTATTAACAAAAGTTTTTGTTTATATTAAAATATGTATGTTTAGGTTAAGGTATTTTTCTATGGGCCTGTGTCGCCTGAAAGAAATTAAATATTTTATTTTTTATTTTTTTAGAAAAAGTGTCAGCCAGTCAGCGAAATAGAAGCAACTCTGACGTCCCAGAGTGCGTCTGATATACTATCGAAGAACTTCATAGCTAAGCAGTTTGAAAACAAAATCCCGTGAACACGATCACCACATCTGTTATCGCCCCGGTTCTATAGCGGCCGAGCGCTGCAAACAGAAATAGTCCTTACGGTGTATAGATATGAACTTCTCCGATGGTACATTAATCGTAAATTCGCCAGTCATGAAAGCTATTTTAACTTTTAATTAATACACAACTATAAATCACCAACTTAATTACATGCTCAAACCACAAAGTTGATAATTTTTCTCATGGAACAGAATCATAAATCCCGTTCATATTAATGGCGACAATTGATCTACTGACGTCATTAATACTCCGACGTATTTGCGTTCACCGAAATCCGATGCGTATCATTAATCAGCTGGATGCACTTCAACAGTACTGATTATGGCACAAAGCAGGGATAATTTGATTGGAATTGATACGCAGAATATGTAATCCATGCGCGTCAGGTTCGTGAATAGGCGCCGTATATGGTCTGGTCATCTCTTAGCTGCCACGGCGTAAATAAATTAAAATAAAATTTTGACTTGTTTTTTTCAAATCTTTTTATTAAGGACGCTCTTAAAGTTCTGCATGGTTCTATTTTGTATTGTATAATTTCAACACGAATGATGTAACCAATATTTTGTAACCATAATTTGGTTTAAAAGAGTCTTATTACATATTAAGGGGTATCGTATTACCCAGTTACTGGGCTGTGGAGGTCAGATAGGCAGTCGCTCCATGTAAAATACTGGTATTCAGCTGCATCTGGTTAGACTGGAAGCCGACCCCAACATAGTTGGGAAAAGGCTAGACAGATATAGATTTGGGATGATCGACAGGCACCTGCCTGACTTTACCTAGTGGTTCTAGATTTGATGAAAGAATTATGTAGCAGTGAAGTGTATTGTTTGCCTCTAAATTGCGGATGAATGGAAGATGATGCTGTCAGAATGTTGAATATTTGTGAGAAGAATGCATGACTATGTTAAATAAATTATGTTTAAATAGTGTAATTGGCTTCGGCCGTTCTATTTAAATAAATAAATAATAAATAGGCCGGTATAGTCTTTATTTGTAAGTTGAATGATTAATTTGCATTTGCATAGAGCTAGATGCTAACCGAAAAAGTTCCATCAAGGGATTTTCTGCAACAATCCGCGTCTGTCTTCAAAACACTTTTGTATCGTAAGAAAATAATGGAATAATTTTGATGTAGAGTAAAACTTCACTCTAAGGTCTGCTACTGCCTTAGAAGGCATCCGGACAGCGGAGTGTTTTGGAAAATATTTTACTGACTGATAAATCACAAAACCAATAACAATTCCAGTTGTTGATTTCAATATACCTACATTTAAATAAAAGAAGAGGGGTGTTATAAGTTTGATCGCTTAATGTGTGTGTCCGTGTGTCTGTTTTTGGCACCGTATCTCTTAAACGGGTGAACCGATTTGAATGAGTTTTATTAAATTTGAAAGCAGGTTTTCTAGCGATGGTTCTTAGACATGTTTTTCATGAGGTTTGAGGTGCTTTCATCAGGTTCAGCCGTTTGAAGATTATCAGCTCTTTTCTAGTCGATGAATGGATGTGAGCGTCTTCCACAGGTCTGATCGATTTGAACAAACACAGGATCAATACCTACTGATCTTGTATTTTTTTTATTTGAGTTTGTCAATCCCCATTGGTGAACATTCATCTGTGTGACCCCATGGGATCGAGTCGTGAATGTGATAATGTATGTGTATGTATGTATGACATTATCCAAAAAGCGAATATTTACAAAATAATTAATGTTCATTGATGATCGATCATGAGGATGGAATTTGAGACCATGCAAACATTAAAAGGTCGGTTTTACACTGAAAGCTACACTAGCAATAGTAGCGTGTTAAGGCGACACTTACCGACTTTTAATGATTTTATACTGAAGATCACGTATAAACGAATATGTCAGTAGCCTTGATTATTTAACTTGCATGTTCTTTGCTGAGCTCACGCAACGCGTCGTACGTTCAGTCAATAATAGGACTCGCCCAACAAGGAGCGCTGTCCCAAATTAGACGCATTATTAATTTATTATACATAAAACAAAAGGTATTTTAATAAAAAAAACGTATACTAAGATATAAATAATTTAATTATCTTTAAAATTAGGGGAAGGTTTTAGAAAAATACGCGTGATAGTTTTTGCGTGATTCTCAGTTTTTTATCCGCGTTAGATATAACTTTACAAATTAATGACACTATGTAATGTAAACATAATCAAAAATATTCTCAGTTTTTAAGAAAATGCTCTAATTTAACATTTATTTTTTTCATACCATTTTAACACTACATCTGCGTTTTAATATAAATCCTAAATTAATTCATTCATTCATTCACTCACAGACAAGGCACAACAAGTTGTGAGTTGTCTGTGAGTAAATGTGTGGGGTCTAGAAACATGAAAATTTGCGCAAGAGTTCCTTATATAACGTGGGTGATCACTAGCGAAGAATATTTTAATAAAGGTCTCCTAAGGGGATTTTTATTTTGTATGGAAGTTGGTATGAAGAGCAGTGGTGGCCCAGTAGCAACGGCTCCGACTTACGAGTTTGGTCGTGGTCTCGAACCCAAACAAGCGCTTTACTTTGTAAAAATAATTTCATCACCACTGGTCTTAAACTGGTGAAGGAAAACATCGTGAGGAAACCGGCATGTCCTAGAACCAAAAATTCAAAGACATGTGACATCTACCAACCCGCACTTGGTCCACGTGTTAGATTACAGGCCACTTGCTTCCGAAGAGAGTAAGCCTGTGTCCCAGCAGTGGAAACATTATAGCCTGATTATGCTTTGCATTTTTGCCGATGACAAATCTCATTGGGCACACTTGTAATATTTATAAAAAATTATTTGTAAGAACTGTAACGTAGTTTCTGGCTATCCCCATGGGTGAGAGGTATGAGTTTCCTTTAGGATATAAACAGTTAATTGCAGAAGGAAGAAAGAAAGAAGAAGTATTTATTGAGACTCGCACAGGAAATCACATCACATTAAACTAAAAACTAAAAACACACTAAACATAAATAAAAAACAAAGTAAAATTTTAATTTAAAGCAGTCCTGTACGAGGTCAAACGGCTCCTATATCAGCATGATGCTGCAATATTAACAAATAAAAAAAAAGTCGCAAGCGCTGGTATTCTGATAGGGCCCGCAGTGATGTCACGGAAAGATAGATACAGAAATATATAAGAAAAAAAAAAAAAAAATTGGTGGGTGAAATAATATAAGAAGTCCGCGTGTCTGCAACGAACGACTACGACTACGACTCAGCTACGACTTCAAACCTAAAAACTATTACCGTTTAGGTTACAGACTTAGAGCATATAACACGTTACAGATTTATCTATTTTTGTGACTTGTTTTACCCCCATTCCATAAGTTCAATTTAAAATATCTGGCACATAAATTCATTTCATACAAGTCCACTTCATATTTTGTTTGAAACAAGCTGCGCCCCGCTGTTTCACCCGCATAAGTCTCGATTCTGTGGGAATATCGGGATAAAAAGTGTTCTATGTTCTTATCCAGGTCATGGTCTACCCATGTGCCAAATTTGTTTGAAATCTCTTCACCCGTTTTAGCATGAAAGCGTAACAAAGCGAGCAACGGTAAAGCGATTAATTTTGTAAATATATTGTTACAAACTAACATTTGACGTTTGAAACATGCGCCATTATTAACAGCTGTCAAAATTACAGCGTTGCCACACAATTACAGGACCCTAGAATTGGATCAGCCTTTATTATAAATGAGTTTTTTTTTGTTACGCTTTCAGGCACATGGCACATGAAATTTGGCACACGCGTAGACCCATGTCCCAAATTTCATCCAAATCCGTTCAGCCGTTTTAGCGTGAAAGCTTAACAAATAAACAAACTCACTTTCGCATTTATAATATGAGTTACCCGATAAAATATTACAGTTTTTACTGTTTGGTGTAGTTTTTCAAATAGCCGTTATAATATTTTATTTATTACTTTTTGGTTATATTTGGAGATGACTTTTTTCCGATCAATGAAACATTTTATTTACGACTTCTCCCGGCCCATTTCAAGATCCATAAATAAATTACTAGATGGCTCGGAAAGTTTTAAAGGGTCACTGTTACATAGTTTATCACTTTATATAACATGATAGTGTCGCAAATTATCAACAGAATAGTTTTTTTTTTATAAAGTTGGCAATGTGATATTGGGTCTAAATTTTTTATTGAATCCGGCTAGTGGTAATAGATTCGCCCCGTACTACATGGGAATTCAATACAACTGGCGATATGTGGGTGTACAACTAGACCTCTGCTTAACTCTTCAGAGAATATAGGCGTAATGTTACGTTGCAACAAAAAAAAACCGGCCAAGAGCGTGTCGGAATACGCACAATGAAGGGTTCCGTAGTTGGGATGAATTCATCCCAAGAACAAACTTAACATTGTAGTTGAAAAACATGTTCTTATATTCCAACTGCAAATGGTACTTTGTACGCACAATATTGGCAGATTTACCATGTTATTTTAAGACCATAGACTTCTTATAGGTTTTCCTGTAATCTATAAGTATAGAACTATTTTCTGCGTGTATTTTTTTTTAATTTTAAGCTTATTTGTTTCGGAGATGGTAAATTTAGGTACGTCTATTATTTTAAATATCTTTAAAAGTATTTATTTGAATATTACATTTTTTTTTTATTGAGATTCTCAAAACCAAGCCCTTTCATTTTATAAATCACACGGTACAGTCAGCAAAACTTTTGTTTTTAATTTTTCAAATTAACTCCGAAAAGTGACCCCTATATTCAAAATTCATATATTTTCGTTACACTTCCGTGTTTGGGTCACAGAAATTGATATGAGTACTAATTTCAAGTTAATCGGTTCCTTAGATTCGGAGAAAATTGGCTGTGACAGACGGACAGACATACACACGAGTGATCCTATAAGGTTTCCGGTTTTTCTTTTAGAGGTATGGAACCCTACAAATTTGAAAAAAAATACTTTCATAAAATAACGTTATGGTAGGTACCATCAAAGAAGTTCATATCTAACCAGTTTCAAAACAAAATCCCGTGAACACGATGACCACATCTGTTATCGGCCCGGTTCTATAACCGCCAAGCGCTGGAAGCAAGAATAGTCCTTACGGTGGTTAGATATGAACTTCTTCGATGGTACTTGTGATAAACTAACAGAAACGTAAATGTAGGTACTACATGTACATATATAGGATAAACTATCGGAATAATAGCAACCAATAGAATAGCTTCTACTACACACCAAGCCTAAACTAATCTATTAGCCGGATTGGGTCATCGGAACCAAATAAAGGCCATTAATAACGATGTATAATAAAACAAACATCATAATTATTATTTTTGTCGATAGCTAACTATAGCTACGCTTCTTGTGTGGGACTTGGGAAGCTTTCAGGGGATTATTGAAGATGGATTGCCGAAAGCATTAACTATACTCTCAAGGCTATATTTTAGTGTATTAGAATATTTTTCATATATATTCTTTTATAGTTTGATTAATATTACCCAGTAACTGGATTGCGGAGGTTAGATTGAATGTCGCTCCGTGTATATGCTGAGACGCAGGTGATGCAGGTCCACGTAGCGCAGGGCAGAGCAGATTTTGTAATGCATGAACGTGCGACGCAGACATGTATCTATACTGCTCTGCGTCTCGTTGTAGAGCCGGCACAGATTTCTGCACGACGCGTGCAGGTCGTCACTTGTTTTTTCCACTGATTCATGCAGCATGCGTTCCCGGCTTATGTCTGCCCTGCCTGCCATAACCTGCAAAATCTGAACTGTGCTGTGCTGCATCTCAGCAAACGCTTAGCCTAAACTACTGATATCCGGCTGCGTCCGGTTAAACTGGAAGCCGTCCCCAACATAGTTGGTAAAAGGCTAGGCGGATAATGATTATGAAAAACGGCAGCAATCGTTAATTGAATAATTTCTTATCATTTAGGAAAGATAGTGGACAATGGCAAAACTAGGACATGATAAATGTACGTAGTGAATAGGAGTAATGCCTAGGTAAAAAAAAAAAAAATCTAAACCAAATATTGGCCTTCATCTGTATTGGCAACGTGGTTTTGTTACCAGAGGTCAAGACTACAGAGAGACAAACTTCGAACAATACAAGCAGCAAAGCAAGCAGGTAAGATGCCAGTAAATTCACTAACAAATGTCTTGTAACTTGTTACGATTGATCGATCAAAATACAAATACAAATAATTTATTGTGTAAATAGAAAGTTACATTTGAATCGTGTTTGGAGCCTCCTTTTAGACAAACAATGCCTGTATTAGAAGGCTCCGTACTTTTACATCATTGTCATACTAAAAAATAACAATCGAATTTTTTTTTAAATACCAATCGTAAAATACCAATCGAAAAATAACAATCACCAATCATAATACTTTGATTTAGGTATATTGGTATTTTTTAGTATGACAATGATGTAAAAGTACGGAGCCTTCTACAGGCATTGTTTGTCTAATTACAGCTTGTATAATTACAAGCTCAATAAATATACATCTCAATAAACAGTACGTATCTACAAGCTTAGTTTTTGTTTACCCTGAACTTTTTATCATGGGGTCATTTTACTCAATCATTATGAACACCTTTTGCAACGGGCCCAACCATGAACTCGCGAAAAAAAAACAGCTGTACATTTGTGTTCACAAAAACCAACAAAATATGTATGGGAAAACAGATTTAGCTCAAGAGCTAAACCAAAACTGGGAAAAACGCAAAGGGAAGCCTTTGCCCTGCAGTGGGAAAATACAAGGTGATTATTATTTCCTTTATTACATTTATATTTTATATTTTATTAATTACAGTTTTAAATATTTTTATTAAAAAATAACGATGAAAAAATATTTTAAAATATACAAAATTGTGTCCTATCGGCACCAGGAACAGAGTCAAAGCTGTCGATGGTCAGGGCTCTAGAGAGACAAAACCACCTGGACCTCACTATGCGTGCCGAGTTCCAAGGGTACTGCTTTCTCAATCAAGCCCTTGACGTAGCCGCGCAATGAAATGCTCCTGAGGTGTTGGTCGAGGCTCTCCGCTATTAGGCCATTCACCGTTACGATTATCGGTACAATGATTATTATTATTAAAGCTAAGGTTGTAGATAGGTACTCAAACTCAAACTCAAAGCATTTATTTCAAATAAACCAATTACAGGCACTTTTGAATTGTCAAGGGGTCGGTCAGTCAGAAAGATGAAGCTAGTTGCCCATTACCAAAGCGTAGTAGGTTCCTATGGAGAAGAACGGGCAAGAAACTCCACGGACACTCTTTTAAATCAAATATCAATACTGTGGATCCATTCTGTAAACATCTCACCGTGAAGAGTGAGGTGAAGTGAGCATGAAGTGAGCTGTCCATAGTGTCAATCCCTAGCTTTAGGTACAATGACAGCTCACATCAAGCTCACTTCACCCAAGTTATCACGGTGAGATGTTTACAGAATACCACGGCTGTTTATTGAGATACATTGGGATAGACTTCCTGGGTTTTTTTTATTGGAATTCGTTAAGAAATGGGTTTCTGGAAACTGTCATCTTCAACTAATTTCCATGACCAGCCTTTCCAATATGCAAAAAATGAAGAAATAATAATGTTTCGCGATATTTTATTCATATCCCGCCTTCCTAGTCAATTCAAATCAAGTCCGAAGGTAACCTTACTTCGCCATATGACTATAAAATCTAGAAGCGTCTCTCCATTGTTTCACGTTATTCTTTACGGCTTTATATTATCAATTTCGAGCTGGAGTATTCACTTATAGAGTTGCTCTTCATTTCTTAGCCTTGTGGAGAACCTTCTTCTCTTTTTTGCCCCCCTGGCTGATGGTCAATCGACAGATCTCCACTAATTCTATCTCAGTTACTGTTCTGGTTTTGTTTTCACCCATTGTCGGGATTGCCGCTTTCATGATCGATGTACACCACGACAGCATAGGGAAATTTTGTAAATTAATTATTAAATACTGCTCCCACAATCAAGGCACACTCTGAATTGGAAATTTATTAATTTTACTAATTCGACGATATTTAATTTTTAATTTGTTAACCAAATATTTAATTTTAATTTGATTTGGTTTATTATTAATTGATTTTACATTAATTTAATTTGAATTTTCATTGGTGTTATATTGCTACACTAGATTAGCTTACCTTAATTGGAAAAAATGTAAAATTAAATATATAGTGCATATGGTGTTAGCCTGTAAATAATTGTTGCACTTATAAATGTATATCGTGTACTTTTAAATGAAATGTTATGTGTAAACAGTTGTAGGCCAACCTATTAATAAATAAATTAAAATTAAAAAAATGTGTCTCTCCCAATTTTTCTCTTTTTTTCTGTGACTTTACGTTCGCATTCTGTCCCTCATTTTCTCTTTTTCATTCTAACTTAACATTTGTATAGTTCTTCCACATGCTCTAACGAGAGCTGATTTCTTATTGTTTTGCCCCAATCTCATATTAGGTATACGTTATAAACACAAACAACTAGACCCCGGACCAACTACCTAAATGGTGTCATGCCGGAATCATATCCACGTGCTTTCTTTTATCGCTCACTATCGCTCAGAAACTGCGCAAAACACCAAAATGATTGATGATCATAATATTTGCAGCTTACGGCTCAAGCGGCGTGGATAAGTGCGTTCGGCTTAAGAGGGAAAGGCGCCTGCGAGGAATTTGAAAAATAGGTATTTGAAGAAACTATAGCCGTCGTCTTACCTCAAGTCTGCCCCCGTAGAGTGCGATAGGGACAGCTGCAGCTCAGACAGATAACATCACAAAATTTAAGAGATCGACGTTTCATATTCCCCTTTTTCTCCTCGAAAATTGAGCCGATTCAATTATTTTTTACATTATTTTTTTAAGACAGAGTGTGTCTAGGTTCCTATCATTTTCTTTTATATTAAATAAATTCTAATTTGTCTGGTAGTCCTCTAATCACGGTGGTAAAAATGGGGCTTTTTTATAATTTTTAGAGGGTCATATTTTCTTTACCGATAAGTTGCTGTAAAAAAAAGAAGAAATAACAGGGACTTGTCTACAGCAGACCTTGATTTTATGAAAAAATATGATTGCTGTAGAGGCAGTATTCAGGAAGAAAAAAGGGAAATATATTTATATGGAGAATCGCAGGCCCTGTTCCCTCTTAAGAAGAATTATGAAGCCTCCTACGCTTAACAGTAACTATTGGACCGAAAAGGTTTTAAATACTTGAACGTGAAAGAGAAGTTTCGAGAACCTAATAGCCTTAAAACGAAAAACGGAAGAGGGAAACGGCTTAACCGTTTGAGTGAATTAATTCAGTTCGATTTTACATTTTATTGTGAAGATTTGGTGTGAGTTTTGTGGGTTTCCATCGGGAATAGATCACTCCATTTGTAAGAGTCTACTTAAGGATTATTACGGGTAGGTGAGTCCTACGAGCAACATTAATTAATCTTTTAAGTAGCTTATATCGGATGTATTAAAAGACTTTTTTTTTTGCTCCAATAAGCCCACCCATATCCTCCATTTCAGGACCCTGTTTACCCGACTACAGCAAAGCCAAAGAAGGGTTATGGTTTTAACAGGCTATGTATGCATGTGTGTATGTTCATCTGTTCCCTCGTAACTCCTAAACTACTCGTCGTATTTGACAAATGAATCGTTGGAAGTGTCAAGTTGTTCCGCGGGTTATAGGCTATATGACGTCACATAAAATCCAACATGGCGACATACAGAGGACGGAGTGTCACTGAAAAAAAAAATTTGGTAAATATTAGTGTTTCGTATCTAATGCAAGGTCTTAAGGAGTACTTTTTGGATGCATATCCCCTATTTAATAATAAAATAAAATTATGTTTCACTTTAATTGATAACACTAATTAATATCTGTTGAATTTCCGCAATAAAAGAACTGGGTAGTCGGGTTTTAGTTATACTTAACTGACAATGCGACATATTTGTCAAAAAATTACAAATTGTCGCATTTTGACTGACAGGTGCTGTTAAATACAGCAGAAATGTATGAAATAAATTTGTAAGATTGTTAGATTGTCGCCTATCACCTTTTTTTTTTGCATGGTAAATTATCAAATAATTTCACCCGCTCTGGGCGGAGCGGGATAGCGTGACAGACTCTTACTGAATAAAATCCACCCGTTTTCCTTCAGTTGCCTGTACGTTACCAGGGGCCACGGTATCCCTTTCGGACTTTCCCGCGACCCCAGCAAGCATCGGCCCTAGCGGACCCGGTCAGTTGTGCTGACATGTCACCTGTCACCTGACTGTTTTATTTAATTTTAATATAGGCCCCTGCATGTAACTTATTTAAAAGTACCTACATGTTTCGTGCAGCATAATAATATAATTGAGTTTGTATACGAGAAAAGACGACTTAGGTCAGCCATAAAATTGCACCACATCAAGGAGGAATGTCTGTTGCACATCACAATAAGTTGAGGACTGGGAGATTTTTGTCAAAAGTTGTCAAGAATTTTGTGGTCGACTTGTTTACTTCTGTAATTAATGTCTCAGCATTTCTCGATTAAATAATATGTAGCTATAATATTAGGTCTCCACCTATGAAATCAGCGTTTTGTATGGAGAATTTTAAAGAAGTTGCATTTTTCACACTAACATTTTCTTAATTTTTATAACAACCATGAACACTAATGTCGACTTATCCGTAGAACAGAGTCCGATGTGATCATGGAGCAAAAACGAGTTAAATAGCTAGACGAGTTAAGGAATACGAACTCTACAGACGTACGTTTTCAGAATGACTCTTACTGACTAAAACCTACCCGTTTTCCTTCAGTTGCCTGTACGTTGCCAGGGGCCACGGTATCCCTTTCGGACTTTCCCGCGACCCCAGCAAGCATCGGCCCTAGCGGACCCCGTCAGTTGTGCTGACATGTCACCTGTCACCTGACTGTTTTATTTAATTTTAATATAGGCCCCTGCATGTAACTTATTTAAAAGTACCTACATGTTTCGTGCAGCATAATAATATAATTGAGTTTGTATACGAGAAAAGACGACTTAGGTCAGCCATAAAATTGCACCACATCAAGGAGGAATGTCTGTTGCACATCACAATAAGTTGAGGACTGGGAGATTTTTGTCAAAAGTTGTCAAGAATTTTGTGGTCGACTTGTTTACTTCTGTAATTAATGTCTCAGCATTTCTCGATTAAATAATATGTAGCTATAATATTTTAATACCTATGAAATCAGCGTTTTGTATGGAGAATTTTAAAGAAGTTCCATTTTTTATACTAACATTTTCTTAATTTTTATAACAACCATGAACACTAATGTTTTAAAACTTGTATGCACTAATGTTTAAAAACTAAGATAACGTATTATGCCGCTAGCCACTGCCAGATTAAGCGACAAAAATAAGTTTTGGCTAAGTTAAAACAAACAGTGGTCATTTCTGCTAACAAAATGAGGAGTCATTTTTAAGGTATTTTTATGTTTAGAAAACTATAAGTAATAAGGTTTTTTTACTATTGGTAGTTGTCTATGATGGTCATTATTCGATATAATACCAAGCAATTGATGAATATTTTATAAATCATAGAAGTGACGAGGTTCTCTATTTGTGAGGAAAAAACGCCAATTTCATAGGTGGGAACCCAATATTACTTTTATATTTGAGTTTTTTAAGAAATAAAAAATGCCGTATCGTCCAAAACAGTGGACGCAGTACCTACAACATATTGGAAGTGCGATATGAGTGCATCTCATCACAGATCGGAACACGTTCCAGCTATAATAAAAATGGGTTCCGTCTTCCAATAACCTTCGAAGGTGGGATGATATGAGCAACGTCGATACACTAGGACAAGGCTGCCCAACCAAATTTGAAGGTGGGTCATAATTTTGATTACGTGTCAGCCGGCGGGTCATCTAGTAAAAAAAAGTTGCCTAGCAATTTATGTTACCTAGCAATTAAAAACACGACTTTTAAGTTACTCATAGTTATATTACTAGTCGACAGCGATGCGGAGCAATTTTTCGATGCCATATTTTAGTTTGTTAATAGTTTTAGTTAGGTTCAGATATTATATTTTTAGTTTTGGAAGAAGACTATAAGTAGAAGTATTCCATACTTAGATATATAAAATTAAATAAAACTAAACTCATAGCTTGAATGATCTAAAAAAAAAAATTACTGATACGTTTGAAGAGGTTTGTAAGTTAACAACACTTATAAATATTCGGCGACAAATTTTAGGTCGATTATAAAATCAAGTGTGAAAATAAAATGTTTTATTGTTGGCTATGCGAGAATAAAAAAATAAAAAAGGAATTTTCGACCAAAAACATTTTATAGACCTGCCATGCTATTCTGTAACCATCTCACCGTGAAAACTTAGGTGAAGTGAGCGTGGAGTGAGCTGTCATTCCACAGAGATTGACACTATTGACAGCTCACTTCACCCAAGTTTTCACGGTGAGATGTTTACAGAATCGCATGGCTGGTTTGAAGTGCTGAAATCTGTTCTCAAAAGACTATCGCCAGCTGATAGCTTGTGTCGGGCCAATTTAAATGTGTTGGCGGACCACATGGTGGCCCGCGGGCCTGGGGTTGAGCAGCGTTGCACTAGTATGTTTTACATGTAGTCCAGACTTATTTATTGCGTAGGTATAGGCCACCTCGTTATTGCTATATCACTCTAAGCTTGAGTGTCATTTGCACGTCATAAACGACAAGGCTTATTTTTCTATGCGACTGTTAGGTAGTTTCAACTTTAGTGAATTTTAAGGGTTTTTTTATATGACGTTTACTAGGTGGCAGCACCACTGACGTCACTTGCCAAGTTGTCGAAAGTCGAAGGTACTTAAGTTTAATTGTTTTTTTAGGGTTCTGTAAGTACCCAAAAAGGAAAAAACCAAACCCCTATAGCAGGGGTCTCAAACTCAATTTTGCAGAGGGCCATATATTAGATTTAGAATGTGTAGGCGGAATTACTTTTAAGTAAAGCGCGCGTATTTTTAAACTTGCGTAGAGGCATTGAGTCTAGAATCTCTAAAAAACAAGATTCATTTATCTGTGATATATTGTGATCGCGGGCCGCATCGAAATGGCCCGAGGGCCGGATTCGGCCCGCGGGCCGTATCTTTGACATGACTGCCCTATAGGATCACTTCGTTTTCCGTGTGTCTTTCTGTCTGTCAGTCTGTCTAGACTCTTTTTCTCAATAACGCGTGGAGGTATCAAGGTCAAATTAATATCAAATACGTAGATCTATGGCCCCGTGTCGTATATTGATGTATGGGAGAACATGTTTTGCAAATATTGTGCGTGGTCCGGTCGGTGGTCAAACACGAACATGGCCGGTTTATTAATTAGAAGCTGCGATCAAAGCTACAGCGCCCCAGTTATTTTATCGTGTGAACATAACTGTTCCTTTATAAAATGATTATTTACTTTTTCATGGCTGTATTTCACACTGTCCAACTGATTTATAAAATAAACGACCAATAAAATTTGAATAAAGTAAAAATTATAAATAAATATCCACATTATTAAGTTCTAAATTAATAGATAATATTTTTGTGTGGAAAACAATAAACGATATCTGCAGTGCTATTCTGAAACCATCTCACCGTGAAAACTTAGATGAAGTGAGCGTGGAGTGAGCTGTCATTCCACCTAATGCTAGAGATTGACTCTATTGACAGCTCACTTCACCTAAGTCTTCAGGGTGAGTTTTTTATTTACAGAATACGTCGGCTGATTTATAAAATAAAAGACAGATAAAATTGGAATAAAGTAAATATTATAAAAAAATATCCACATTATTAAGTTTTAATTTAATAATGTGGATGTTTTTTTTATAATTTTTACTTTATTCAAATTTTATCAGTCGTTTATTTTATAAATCAGTTAGTAAAGTAAAGTAAAGTAAACATTTATTTGCATAGATTGCAGGTACAGTAAATAAGATGTGACAGTTTGGTGGTTGATCCTAGTGCAATCTACCTTATAATAGGCATGCAACATTATAATAAAATTAGTGAATTAACAATTGAATTGCAGTGATGATACAGTTACAATTATATTTGAGGTATTACAGTTCAATAATAGTCGGCATGGTACATTCATATAATAAAAATACAATTAAAAAAAAAAAAAAAAATACCTACAAATTTAAATAATCTAGAACACAATAGGCATAAAAAAAAAAAAAATTAAAACAATGTCACAATTAGGTGTGTCAAATTAAATTACATTAAATTATTCAGTACTTAAGTCAGTGTCATTTAGAAAGTCATTCACAGAATAATAGCATTTTACAATTAATAATGCTGTCAGTTTCTTTTTAAAATTTTGTATTGTGTCATTTTTAATTATGTTAGGTATTTTATTATATATTATTGGGCCCATACTAATAACACTTTTTTTTTGTAAAGCTGTGTTACAACTCTCAACATTTAGAAGATATTTATACTGACTTCTTATAGGTCTCTTTCTATCTTTTGACATCGCAGTGAAAAGGTTAATGTTACTTTTAACAAAAATTGCGATTTCTAAAATGTACATAGCCGGAAAAGTTAATAGTTTGAGGGACTTAAACACAGGAACACAACTATCTGTCGCTTTCTTATTAAGTATTGCTCTTAGGCAACGTTTTTGGGCCTTGAACACCTGTTCTCGTAGAGTACAATTTCCCCAAAAGATTATCCCGTATCTTAAAATGGACGCGACCAGACCATGGTATGCAACTACTGTTGTGGAGATGTTGACCTTTTTCGCTAAATTGTATAAGACATACGCGGATACGCTCAGTTTTTTACAAACCTCTTCTGCTAGAGGTTTCCAAGTCAACTGACTGTCTATCAGTATACCTAAAAATTTTGCAACTTGTACTTGGTCTATATTACAGTTGTTAAATTCTATTTTTACATTTGGTACTGATGTGCGTTGATAAAAATGCATTACGTTTGTTTTTTGCAGGTTAATTACTAAATTATTTTCGTCAAGCCAATTAACAATGTCTTTAAGAGTGTCATTTATGTCATGTTCGTATTTAATTATGTCTGTACATTTAATTAGTGCGGTGCTGTCGTCAGCAAATAAGACCATAGGGTGTTCAATGTGGTGTGGTAAGTCATTTATGTATAGCAAGAATAAAAGTGAGCTAAGAACTCCACCCTGAGGTACGCCATGTCTGATTACTCTTGCTTCAGATATGTATTTCTTCTCACGCCTAGTGTTTATGCAGATTCTAGATATTTCTGTGTATTGTATACGGTCACTTAATAATAATAATAATAATAATAATAATTTCTTTATTTGTATAGAATGCAGGTGTTACAATAATGGTGTTAGTTAAGGATATATTCCCAGTACATTCTGCCTGTTGGCATACAAAAATATAGTGGTTAACTTATAGATAATTTAGAAACTAGGTGCTTAAATTCAAAATGAGATCATGGATCAGCTTAGTCTAAAATTATTTACATAATAAATGAGATAAAGTGAAGCAAAATATTACAATTCATCATTTATAAAATCGGTAACAGAGTAATAACATTTCTCTGTCAGCAACGACGACAGGAGTTTCTTGAATTTTATTAAGGGCTGATCCTTAATACAATTTGGCAATTTGTTAAATATAATAGGTGCCATACCAATTATGTTTTTTTTAAACAAAGCAGTGTTATATCTACCAGTACACAATAGACTCTGATATTTTGATCTCATGGCAGTAGTTCGCATCCTGGTATCACTTAATGCCGGAAATAGATGCTTGTTAGTTTTAACGAATATAGCTACTTCGAGAATGTATATACTAGGAAAAGTTAGAAGTTTGTGTTTCTTGAAAAAAGGAATGCAACTATCTGTAACCTTGAGATCAAAAATGGATCTTATGCACCGTTTTTGGGCTTTAAATATAGACTCCCTTTCGGAACAATTGCCCCAGAATACTACACCAAACCTTAGAACAGAGACCACCAAACCGTGATATGCAACCATTAATGTATCAACGTTAACTTTCTTGGACAGATTGTAGAGAGCATACGCAGACGTGCTTAATCTTTTGCAAACTTCTCCAGCCTGCGGTTTCCAAGATAATTGACTGTCAATCAATATACCCAAAAATTTAGCCACGTTAACGCTATCAATAGTTTGTCTTTTATAATTAATTTTTATAAAATTTAAATATGACTTAATAAGATTAAGTACGTTTCCTCTTATCCCATACATGTTAAGCTTATCAATCAGGGTTACGTGATGGACACAAGTTGCAGCACACAGTTGTCGTTATTGTTTTAGGATCCAATGTTAAACAAATTATTCGTCAAATAGATAAAGCGAAAATAGCAGTAGAATAACGGTCGAATATCAAGATAATTTCATAAGTTTAGTGTTCTGTTTTGACAGTTTTGGCTAATCAGATCTGACAAAAATTACGACTGGACTTTAAAAGAGAATGACCCCGGAGTTTGTTTCGACATTTCTTTTCAGGGATATTCAGATAGGAAATGTCGACTCCATCCAGCCTATTTTTTTTTATGACGTGTAAATGACATTCTGGTATTTTGCAGAATGGACGATTTCATTTCAAAGTATATTAAAAAGATACGGTTGGCGTTCAGAGCGTTTATTCTGAAAGTGGGCAACGTCGCATATAGATGTCAAATATTTAATTGTTTTGATTAATTTAGCAATATTACTGTATGGAAATAAGAAATGTGGCTAACTAGCGAACTAGAATATTGATTATTAAATGCAATAATTCATATCGTAACACAGAATATTTAGTTTTAGATGTAAAAAAAGGATTTGGAAACTTTCGCAATGCCTTTTTTGCACATAAAACGGGTACAACAGCAAATTCAATGTTATAATTGCAATTCATTATTAATATTCTAGTTCCTTAGTTAGCCACATTTCTTATTTCCATACAGTAATATTGCTAAATTATTCAAAACAGGTAATTTTTTGACAGCTATTTGCGACGTTGCCAACTTTCAGAATAAACGCTCTTCATTATGTAAAGACGTATTAGTAGGTACCTACTATATGCATTGAAAAAGTTTAATGTTGATAATGTTTGCACCTAGTCAATCAACACTCAATTTAAAACTTTACTCTTAAAGATAAAATGAGTGATTTTGTATAGAATCCATTAGTGCCTATGTCAAAAATATTATGAAATAAACCATGCTTCCCTATGTGGTAGATATTAACACATTAATTTATTATATTGCTGAAATGTGCGCGTTTTGGGAGGCGATAAGTAAAATCTGTCATATTTGACTATCAGTGTTATAGGTAGGATTATTATCAATAGGTACGATGACTATAAGATTATTTTATGTCCGTCTGGTAGGTTATTAAAACACTATATTGGACACGTATATTTTCCTTTTTTACCTATCAAAAGATAACGGCGATACATTGAGTTAAAATGTGCCATGACATCACGAATGTGTACATTTTATACTTGTGACGTAGCGACCCCCATTCCCCAACTTTAATGCGTTTTTATCTAAGTCATTTTTTATTAATATGATAAAGCAAAAAATATGTACGTGACTAATATTTTTTTATTATCTGACTGACGGACTAATCAGAATTTCTTTTTTTACTCAGGCATCTTCCCTAATCTATAAGCTTATGGAGTTTGCACTGTTGCATAGACACTTTCGCATGTTACATTTAGCATAGAACCTGTGTAAACAGTTGTTGCCGAACAAAAAAAAAAAAGAACGAGTATCAAAATGACGTTTAATTTTAATTCTGCACCATAATTGCCTAATACAATCAATTAATCTGAATCACTTTGAAGGATATCGCTAATCCATTGCTTCATGTGTTCGAAAACTTTGTCTGCTCAACAACGTAAATAATGCAATGAATGTTGTTGAACTGTCAAAATGAAAGATTGTGATTGATCGTGTATGGTCGGGTACAGGGTGTAAAGTTTACTCATGCTCCATAGAAAAGGGAGGATCCTCCGACCAGACGGGTGTCGTGTCTGGCGGGCAACTGCCCATCGATTGATGTCGGATGTCTTATATAAATGTCGTTCGCGCGGTAAAGTCCAATTGCCCAATGCAGGATTTGTGTGACATCAAGATTTGTGTGACGCCAAGTCTTTGATGCGTAGTTCGCATGTGTTGATGTAGATGTGTTACGCAATTGGGTGCGGGTTCGATAAATGGTTAAGAATGAAATAAGAGAAGTTTCAGTTTGTGTGTCTTTTAATTGCTTTTAGGCTTGAATGGATTGAGTTAAACAGTAGGTAGAAGTAGATATGTGATTGGAGATGCCCAATTTTTTGTATCCAGTTAAGCTAAGAGCACATATCAGACTGCAGCGCAACGCATCTCAATACTTAAAAGTGCGGTGCGGCCCGCCTGTAGTGTGCATTAGCCTTTACAGTGGACTGTTATTTTCTGATGATGACGATCGCTCAAAAAATCAAACTAGTTATGAGTTTGGACTTGAGATATTTTCTTTTATGCTATTATAGTATTTTAGAAATATACTGCACTACCTAATAAACGATTTTTTTCTCTGTGCTTGTTAGGTGGAGTACCGGTACCCGTTTGGAATCGGTACCCGTCTGGAACCGATACCCGTCAGGAACCAGTAACTTTCTGGAATCGGTACCCAGGTACTGGTTCTCTGGTACCGGTTCCAAGCCCTGGTCTCTGCACGCTTTTACCTACCGATGAATGAATATAATTTTTTCTCTGCTGATGTAACTTTAAATTGTAAATAAGTACCAATAGGTACTTATTTACAATTTAGTTACTTATAGACAGAAAATACGTACAAAGGCGTAGTAACGCCTTTGTACGTATTTTCTGTTTTTTTCCTTCTTGTCTGGTTATACTCGTATATGTGTGTACATAAATGGTTAAATAAATTAATAAGTTAATATAGATTTATAATCGAACGCACAGGCGCCTTAGGTACCATCAAAGAAGTTCATATCTAACCAGTTTCAAAATAAATTCCCGTGAACACGATGATCATATCTGTCACCGGCCCGGTGCTATAGTCCGCTGGGCTATTAGTCACCAGAAAACTCGGTAGGTAATCAAATAAATGACAAAGCGAAAAAACAGCCTTCAACAAATTGAATTTTGTAAACACAGCTCGTCATTATTGTGAAGACTCTTTTGTTCAGATTTTCAGTAAAATGTTTTATTTAACATGGCCTACTGTATTGAGTAGATAGGGACTTGATTAAAGTAGGTCAAACACTGTTTTAAGCCTCGTGCAGATTAGCAAGATGCGACGGCGCGACTCGACACCGGTAATTTTTAAACCCTGAAGTTTTCTTAGAAATTGTATTTTTAGAGTCGCGTCGCGCTAGTCTGCACGAGGCTTTAAGCTTTTCTTGTGCTTTTCCGAGTTCGCAGACTTTGGTTGTCCTTGGGTTTTAGGTTCAAATATTGCTAAACATTCACGTTGTTTCAAGTCTAGATTATTTATCTGCCTAGCCTTTTCCCAACTATGTTGGGGTCGGCTTTCAGTCTAACCGGATACAGCTGAATACCAGTATTTTACATGGAGCGACTGCCTATCTAACCTCCACAACCCACTAACTGGGTAATACGATACCCCTTGGTAAGACTGGTTGTCAGACTTTCAGGCTTCTGACGACCAGTAACGACTTTCAAAGATCCATGAATGGCAGCCGGGACCAACGGCTTAACGTGCTTTCACAGGCCCGGAGGGGTCTCGGTATGTAATGGTGATGGTCACCCATCCACGGACCGATCGCGGCAAGTGTAGCTTAACCCGATCGTCTCGTGCAGCTGTTATTACTAGCCACGAGCACCAAGTCAATTTCAAGTCTAGATTGATGTATGGTTCATTTATTTTCAATCTATCTATCAAGGATTTTTTTTTTTTTTTTGAGGGTGGGAAATTTTCATATAACTTCTCCCGCTCTGGGCGGAGCGGGAGGGTGTGTCAGACTTTTACTGACTAAAACCCACCCGTGTTCCTTCCGTTGCCTGTGTGCCGGGGCCACGATATCCCTTACGGACAACTCGCAACCCCGGCAGGCATTGGCCCTAACGGACCCCGTCAGTTGGTGAATCTATCAAGGCTTCATGTTGTTATTTTGATATTATTTAGTTATACACGTTTACCCTACTATCGAACTAAGCCATCACACATCCCGTTATATGATTGAGATGGGGCATTGATGATGAATACAGAAAGTGATCAAAAAGCATTTTCCTCAAAAAAGTTTTTGTAACATTTTTCCTTATCATCTAAATTACCACATTCATCAAAAAGGGAACAAAAGAAGTAGACAAAACAGGAATAAACAAAGTTAACAAAACAAATCGTTAATTATTCAGTTATTTACATAAAATGGCACAAAGAATGAAAGAACCATCTATCACTTTTATTAATCAAAGTTGTGGAGTATAGTCTTGGGCCCATTTTTCAAAATTACTTACTGTTTGGATGAGAACTGTTTTAGAAACTGCATAAGTATTATGAAACAAACAGAGAGAGAGAGTGTGTGGTTCTGCATATATTAGGAAAAGTAAAAGCTCAACGTGAAGAATAAAATCTGTTCAAAATGTTTCTGGTCCTACATAATTAGAAACTAAAGACCACTTGTTACGAACAGGTGGTCTTTGAATTTAAGACCACCCTGTTCCTACCTTTTCATTTTTGTCATATGAAAATAGTATTTGTCCAATAATAAAAAAAAGTATTTAAAAAAACTAAAAAACCCGACTGCAAAATCACATGAAAAGAGAATAAAAACAAGATATTATAATTATAATTATAATCTATAGAATTTTGGTATTGTAAGCGGGATACACCAATAACCTGAAACCTGTTGTTTGTTCCCGCCTGCACGCAGTTACTGCGTTCGGCGTCTTTATGACTCTTTAAGAACAGTTAAGCGGATTAGGTTACTAAATAAACTTCGTGTATTGTATTTTAGTATATCGTTGGTTTATCCTTTACTAGTTTTTACAACTATTTTAATAAATTTTAAACCAAGAATTTTTTTTGGACTGATAACGAAGTCAGAGACCCAGAAAGTATCCTGAATAGTTTAGCGTAGGTAGTCTAGTCTAGGTATATAACCATTAATTTTATTAAGATTTTGTTCCTCAGAAAGAATTATGTAGTGTAGATTAGAAGAAACGACACAATCTATACATATAAATAAATTAAATTTAAGTATCTTTTTGTAAGGTCAAAATAACAGCTTTTTACAAAATTGAAATTATTAAAGTATTTTATGGTACTCGATAAGAAAAATCTTTTTTTTTGTCTGTCTGTTTGTTCCGACTTATCTCCAAAACGGCGGGACTGAATTTGACGGGACTTTCACTAGGAGATAGCTGATGTTATAGGGAGTAACTAAAGGTACTTTTATTTTAGAAAAAGAATTAGGGTCCACGTGGGCGAAGTCGCAGGCGTAGTAGAAACTAAAACTAAATCTTTATGGCCGGCCGTACACGTATGGATTAGGATTCCTGAGACGGAATTCCGTTAGACTAGCGCAGACGTTGTTTTTTGTTTGTTTACGACACGAACGTCAGTTTTTTTTCCGTTCGGAAAATTTACAAACGTGTGCGCTTAGTCGAACATTTTGTATATAAGGTAAGGCAAGCATTAATAATTAATGCCGGGGCCGCGGGAAAGTCCGAAAGGGATACCGTGGCCCCTGGCAATGTATAGACAACTGAAGGAACATGGGTGGGTTTTAGTCAGTAAGAGTCTGACACGCCCTCCCGCTCCGCCAAGAGCGGGAGAAGTTATTCGATAATTTCCCACCCAAAAAAAAAAGGCAAGCATTCAGATTTCCGAACCAGGAATCCTGATCAGGAAACTGTACGCAGGAAGCCTAAGAAACGATGTAAAAAATTAAAGAACTTTTCAAAATGTTGCGGAAAAAAAAGCTACCTACGCTTCGAGTATATTTAACAAAAAACCATTTAACGGAGCGCTGGAGTGCACAGTGGACGAACGACAAACACTCGGGACAAAAAGAGTAAATAATAAACGGTAACTCGGTTTGCCTGTGTTCCGTGGTAGTGCACAGTGCAATTTTTTATGTACACATACAGGGAATATTTAATTCTTGGTTCCTTTGTTGATTTGTAGGCTATTTAAATGAGAGTAATTGCTTTGTTGCGTATCGTGTGTGACAGCCAATTTAAAATCGAACAATTTTCATGAAGTTTTCATTGAAATTTCACCAGAATCGTGTCACGCCGTCTTGTCGGCTCGCCTGTGCGGGCGCGCCTGCGCGGGGGCCTTAATAAGTAAATTAATGATGTAGGCCCGGTTGCTAACATTTCAAACTCTACTTTGGCATTAATTTAAAATATTATTTCCAAAAAACGTAAAGAATTTTCGAGATTTTCGAAAATTCCTTTGAATTTGAAGGCTCATTTTCATTGTTCGATGCGTATGCGGGGTGCGGGAGATTTCTATAACGCATGCCATAGGGCCCGCATGCAAGTAATTTGCTCGCATGCAAATTATGTCCTCGACACCACCCGTATTTTTTTTTGGGTTTTTTTTTCCCTAATTCGTCTTGAGTTTAACAACTAACAATTTATGGTTCTTTTATTTATTTAGTATAGTGGTAGATAAGTTAGTTGTGTTACATAATGTATTGATTATAATTTTATAAACTCACACACATAACATCACGCTTGTAATCCCAGAAGGGCTACGCAGAGGTGTACATTCACGAGCACTAATATGTATACACTTAGCAACTTTTAAAAGTGATTTGCTCCTACTGTGTTGATTGTAATGTTATTTTGGAACCCAGTGTGGGTTCCAAAATAACATATATGAAATAGGTCTTATCTCAAAGTTGTAGTCGTTATTACATGAGAAAATCGCTTTTGAATTTTGCTACGTGGATACATATTAGCGCTCGTGACAGTACTTGTAGTAGGTACACCTAATTTTAAAGTATTATCAGAGATTAATACAGATGGGACACTCCGCAGTTTAGGTATGAAGCTACAAGTACGCGGCGGGCCCGTCTTGCTGGGCCAATTCAGTGAGTGTAACGTAGACAGAAGATCTAAGAGTTACGCGATAGAAAGAAAGGCGACTTCTAGGTGAATATAACTGTAGGTTATTAGCGCTGTGCGACCTGAATTGCACTTTATAGTGTCGTAGCAAGTGTAGCTTTTTATTTAATCAAGTATACCCCACTGTGACCAATTGGTTACGGTTGACTCACAATTTTTACTGAAATAATGGCTAATATAGTCTGTGGGCTGTTTCACTCTATGGCCTTTTCCCAACTATATAGGGGTCGGCTTCCAGTCTAACCGGATGCAGCTGAATACCAGTATGTTATATGGAGCGACTGCCTATCTGACCTCCACAACCCAGCATCTGGGTAATACGATACCCCTTGCTAAGACTAGTTGTCAGACTTTCGGGCTTCTGACCACCCGTAACGACTGTCAAACACCCACGAATGACAGTCGGAACCAACGGCTTAACGTGCTTTCTGAGGGACGGAGGAGTCTCGGTATGTACAGATGGTCACCCATCCACAGATCAACTCCGGCAAGCGTAGCTTTACCTGACGGATCGACCCGTGCGGCAGTTATTACTTAGCCACGAGCTCCGACGGATATTCTCGTCAACTAGACCTAAAATAATCAAAAAAAATCGAAAGTGTCGTAAAGCGCGCGTCAATATCAAACCGCGGGGCTAGACAAGTACCCTAATTACGTAATACACGATCAATCAGAATCTGAATCGTTTTGAAACAGATTGCTAATCCATTGCTTCATACGTCCGAAAAAAAGTCTGCTAACCAACGTAAATAACACAATGAATGTTGTTGACCTGTCAAATTGAAACAGATCAGTCGGAATTGTCAACGAAAATGTGTTGCGTAATTAGATAGCTGTATGATTTCGCGGCGTGTCCCGTCTGTATTAATCTGTGGTATTATGAAATAAATAATTTATTATTTAAAGAGCCCACAACATAAGCGACAAACTAAGTCAATGTTACCCAACTCAGTACCCATATCCTCACAATTTGTTATTCTAATCTATCAGATAAGTTAATCTGTACACAAGACTACTTTCAATATTCATGATTCCTATTACCATGGTAATTACTTGAGAATATTCCCCTAGGTAGTGTTGTGCCGCGTTCCCGGAAATCACGGGATAGGCCGGGATTAACGATGATATCGCCCCGGGAAATGGCCTGTATCTTGATACAACATTGTCGAGCTTAAGTGAATTTGTTAAGTATGTGTGTTAAGTTATATTAGAGGATAATGTTTAACTTGGAAATTAATTGAAATAGAAGTTACAAAAAAATATAGTAGATTGTTTGCCTAGGGAGCAAACAACTATTTTAAAGGCGAGAGTGTTTCTTTGAATCTTGAGCTCAGTGGATTCAAAGTTCGTCACTCGACCATAAAATAGTGTTGCTCCCGAGGTGGAGACTCAACTTTTTATTAACTAATATGAAAAAATAAGTAAGTACAACTTATGAATAAGAATAGTTTGACTTTTACTTGAGGATGACACATAATATTTAGCTAAGTAATATAAAGCTAAGTAAAATCAGAATTTGAGTAAACAGGCACAATGCATTTCGCGCGTTTTTTATTTTATCAGAAACTTTTTTTTATATTTGGCTTGCGCGCTGTTTACTTTATCATACAGTATGTTACTTGTTCATACAATATTCGTGATTGATCTCTTTGGTGGTTGGAACTTTTATTAACAATATTCAAATTCCAAATTCAAATCACTTTTAGTCCCTAGGAATTGAAGAGCTATTTTAGTCCCTGTTTACGAAGAAAAAACTAGTTAAATAAAAATAGATTTGATAAAAAAATAACTGTTGACTATTAAGCGGTGAATTCATGATTTAGGTGTTTGTGTGTGTGTGTGTTACTGAAATAATTAAGTGTTTTTTCTGAGAAATTAAAACAAAATATAAAACAATGTTTAATAGAAATTTTATAATTTAGCAGAAATTATAAGTTACGCTTTAGTCACTTTCGTTGAGGCGGTAATTCTACCCATCAGACTAAACAACTTTAGCTATGAAACTCATATTGTAACACTTTTTAAAAGAGTAACGGTGGAGTTTCTTGCCCATTCTTCTCCATACGAAAACTACCTTTTGGAAGGGGCGACTAGAATCAATTTAATTTTTTGTAAACTTTGACGTTCAAAAGTGCCTTAAAAGGGCCTAGTTGAAATAAATGATTTGACTTTTGACTTTGACTTTGACATATCCGGCTCGGGGAAAAAAATAACAAATTCCTACACAGCAGTACGTACCTAATATAGATTTGGGTCGAGTAGGCATTGAAGTTTTGTATCATGGGACGGCTGATTTTTTATTTTTGCTATTACGATATTGACTCCATAGAGAAAGTTGTTCAGTTTCATGGGCTTTACCACGCCTTTAAATATTACCACACATTTCTGATACACACTGTATAAGCCATATTTTCAAAACACACAAACTATTGATAGTAAAAAAAAAAAAACTTCTTATCATGCTAGATTTTGTCTATAAATTATACATTTACATACAGTAACAAATAAATGAAATTGAAGTGTCTGTTTGTAATCCAATACAATAAATACAAGAAATAAAATAAATACAATAGATACAAGAACTATAAGAAATACAAAAAATATAATAAATACAATAAATACATATGTAGCGGCATCGCCGCCACACTACGAAGCGACCCGAGTACAAACGTGCATACTCGGCCGTCTCCGCCGCGCCGCCGCGCCGCGCGCTCCGTTCGGTTTGTTACATGCTCACGCGCGCGGCGCGAGTCTATTGTTCGCCGCTGCGCAAGGCACTCGTGCGCTCGCTTGTTCTAAACTGTTTAATTTCGCGCGCCCGTAAAACTTAAAGTATTCTGTTTTCTCCCTAATTCTATATGTTTAGCTTTCTCATATCTTGTTAAATATTCTTTCGTCTTTCTATCTTCCTTCTGTAGTGTTAACGTGTTTCTCTCTCTGTAACCATCCTATTCTTGATACTATTGCTAATACACGTTCTGGTGTACGTAAAGACTTTTATTTGGTGGACTAATACCTACACATACATACTTACAGATAAATAAAATTAAAGTGTCTGTTTGTAATGTCAAAATAACAGATTTTTACCAAATGCATATGAAAGTATATACGGTATTTTTTAACAATAACATATTTTTTAAATGTTTGTCTGTCTGTTAGTTTGTTCCGGCTAATTTCCGAAACGGCTGGACTGATTTTGACGGGACTTTCACTGGCTGATTGCTGATGTTATAAGCAGTAACTAAGGCTACTTATATTTTCGAAAAAGAATTAGGGTCCATGCGGGCGAAGTCACGGGCTGCAGTTAGTTATTACTAAATAAAATGCACGACTTAACTCAATCCATTAAATGAAAGATATTCTAAAGCAAAGTCTAGATTTCCCTTGACGATAGTTGGCTTTGCATATGCATGTCGTGTGTTGCCAGGGAAATTATATGTTTATCAAATTGCCTCAATCTACTTAGCCTTTTCCCGACTATGTAGGGGTCGGTTTCCAGTTTTACCGGAAGCAGCTGAATACCAGTATTTTAACACGATATCCTTTGGTAAGACTGGTCATCAGACTTTCGAGCTTCTCCTGAGTACCTGTAACGACTCTCAAAGATCATCGAATGACAACTGGGACCGACGGATTTACGTGCTCTCCGAGGCACAGAGGGGTCTCGATATTTATTGGATAGTCACCCATCTATGACCAGACCGCGGCAAGCGTAGCTTAACCTCGAACGATCCGAGTATCTGTTATTATTTTGCCATGAGCTCTTCACCCATTTTATGCGCAAGTGAGTTTGTTTGTTTGTTACGTTTTCACGCTAAAACGGCTGACCGGATTTTGATGAAATTTGGCACATAGGTAGACCATGTTCTGGATTAGGTTATAGGATATTACGTACAAACAAATCGCTGAACATAACTTGATTTCCGTACGTGCTTTTCGGGTGACCACTGAAAATCAGCGTTGTGCTGTGGGTCCCCCATAGCACAGCATTATGCTGAGTGGAAGCCTTCTTGTCACAGTCATGACGTGCAGCTGCCGACTAAAGCTTCGTGCAGACTAGCGCGACGCGACACCGGTTTTTGTTATACCGTAAAGTTTTCTTACAAATTGTATTGTTTGAGTCGCGTTGTGCCGTCGCGTCGCGCTAGTCTGCACGACGCTTAATTCTGTTATATTTATTTATATATATTTTGTTTTCTGCTTACCAACTCATGTCTTTTTGTATGCACGTGTTTCTGTGACAAATAAACCAATTTGTCTTTCTTTCTTTGACGTGTATCTAAACTTCTAAACTTATAATATTATAAAATTAAAAGATTAGATTTTTTGTGTTTGTTTGTGCATGTACTAATTTAGCGTGAAAGCGTACCCGCTAGCACATGGGTAGACCATGACCTGGGTTAAGACATAGATACTTTTTATAAAAAATAATTCAAAATTCAAAAGTCATTTATTCAAACTAGGCTGAGAATCAGCACTTTTCGAACGTCAAAATTACATAAGACAGTCCCCCAAAAACGCCCATCCTTCATCACTTTCTAGTGCTTGAGCTGGGAAGAAGAAGTGGCGCAACAAACTCCCCAGCAGCACAGCTGTCTTTTCAGTTGGAAAAAGGGAAATCAAGAAAAAAAGGAATCGTGGGGCGCAGCTGGTTATGCATAATTATAAATCAGTCGTAGCCTATGAATCATTTAGACTACCACTTGATTTTAATAACATAATGATTTTTAGATTAGCAATTTAGTAAAACGGTAACTTTAGTAAAAATTATGGTCGGCTGTATATCCATGAAACATTTTAGACATAAATGGCGTATCAATTTCTATAATGGACACGTTAAAAGTAATTAATCACCGCCTAATACACATTTTCTTTTAACAAAATTGATTAATTGCTAGGTGTAGTGCCCATAATTTATCAATATGCTAATTTATTGGGCTATATTAAAACCTATTTTTGATACAAAGAATACAACATGTACAAAAACCCGGTTAGGTATCCTGTTAGGTATCGTACTGAGAGTATATTTATCTGGTAATTTCCAAGAAAAAAGAAAAAAAAATTGTCACTTTTTTTTCAACGGGGAATTTTACCGGGTTATTTCATGGGACACGGGCTTCCGTACTTTAGCGGGTATCTACAAGTCATAATTCGTGACCCCTGTTGATTTACGATTTTTTTAATGCATTTGGGATAATTTTGGTACTAAAAATTGGATTTTTAAATAGCAATTACTTTTTTATTTGCAATAATACTAAGATTTTTTATTACTTTTAGGTAATTTTATACAAATACAAATTCAAAATCATTAATTTGCAATACGGGTAGTTAAACAAAGCTGTTACAAAAAAAAAAAAAAGCATACTTCAACCATATTACGCCTTTTTTTTTTTTTTTTTTTTTTTTTTATTTATTTAAAGTGGCTTTTACGCATAGCGTATTTCAGTCCCATCGTATCCTAAACAATAGAAGGTACTTCACAACACGTGGGCCATGAATTTGAACAAACCCTTCGCATCGTCGCCATTTGGTTGGGATAGAATTGTATGGAACATGCCTACATCAGTTTTGTTCAAATTCAGGGACCTATTACGCCTTAAGGCATGCAAATATCAAGCTTTGACTGTTGCACAATAATTATTGTAATAAATAATTGTATAATAACGTTGTGAAACAGTAATTTATAATTAATAACACAATATTGCGGTACCTATCCTTAACCTTTCGGATCGGAAAGGGTTTTAAAAAAAAAATTATTTTTGTATTAAAATAGGTATTTAATAATGCCGTTGAACTCGTTCTTAATAGTCTACTGCTGGTAAAGGCAATTATTATTATTTTTTGAAGCTAAGCAACTTGGTATTTAAATTAAAGTAATTCTATGAAATTTTGTGGTTGAGAAAACGGCTAAGACTTTGAATTTTAATCTGTATCCTATTTTAAGTCACCTCTCTGTTTGAAACTAAGACTAAAATTTATGTCTAATTTGTATTTCTCTACGGCATAAATGGTAAGCCAGTGGCGTAGCTACTAAGGTGCAAAGTGGTGCTGGGCACCAGGGCCTGCGGTGTTTGGGAGCCCCCTTAGTGTCGCCTCAGTGTGCTCGTAGCCGGGACGTCTACTAAGTCTATTAGGCCCCAGCCTAGAGCCTCAGTCGGCTGGGTTTTAAAATAATGTGTTAAGTTATGAAGGAAGACCACTGTGATCCATTATGGCATGGGCCCCTCCAATTTATACTATGAATGAATGGTCAAAAGAAAATCTAAGTAACCCGTGTCGGGGTGCTACAATTTTCGCGCTCGCTTCGCTCGCTCTTACACCTTAAGTTGCCTTAATTCTTCAACTATTTACATAAAGCGACAAAGTAACTCCTATTTGTGTACGAATGGTCGAACGAAAATCTACCCCATCCGAGGCGGGGTGCTACAATTTTCGCACAGCACTAGGGTTACGCGGGGATCAATTGATTTGAATTTGCAACAAGCATATTAAATAAATCCTTTGTTCTTTTATTACCGATTATATAATAAAATGTGATAAATAATATACTACTATTTATTTTCTCGCAGTCAATGGTAAAAAGTAGAATACACAACTTAAACAAAAAAATCCACACGGTCCTTGTATCCCTCTCTCCGCTCAGGATTCTAATCTAGAATCCTTCGCTGCTCTCGGGATCCAACTTAATCCCTCGAATTAAATTCCCTTATTTTCACTTGTTGTATAATCTACTATTTTGCGTTTATGATGTTAGTTCCATGGAGTAATTTGTTCAGTTTGATGGATATGACAATACCTTTCTGATACGAGTAATGTCGTATATCGGTAAATATTTTATCGCTTAATCGCTTTTAAAATAATATCGCTTTTAAAGCTTAATTGTGTTAACTTTCTTCCTACAAATTAAATAGACCATCTCAAATCTTTACGCCAAAAACATAAAAGTAATCATTAAAATGAACAAACCGACAAGATTGCCGTTAAATTAATTATAAGAACAAAGTTAACGTAGTGACGTCACGTTAAACGTTAATTTGTTCCAATAACTTTCTATTCGTATTAATGAGTTTGTAATTTCGACTACATTGTACTTGTACCCAATTCTTTGGGAGAAAATTATTCGTTAATTTGGGGATTTCAGCAAATTAAACAGCGTTTGTTTTTTTTTGGGATAATAATTGTTGTCGGCTCGTGGCTAAATAAAAAGAGCCGGACGGGTTGTTGAAGGTTAAGCTATGCTTGCCGCAGTTGGTTCGTGGATGGGTGACCATCCATTAAATATTGAGATCCCTACGTTTCTCGGAAAGCACGTTAAGCCGTAGCTCCCTGCGGCTGTCATTCTTAGATCTTTGACAGTCGTTACGGCACTAGTTGTCTGACATTCATTCTGAACTAGACCTATTTGGCACAATCTATACAATAACGATGTTTATTGGGGAAAAAAAAACTATGTAGTCCATTAGTTAGATAATAAAAAAATATTAGATACGTATTTTTTTCCTTTAACATATTTATAAAAAAAATATTTAGATAAAACGCATTAAAGTTGGGGAGTAGGAGCTCGCTACGTCACAAGAAGGTATAAAATTTGTTGAAGAGTGACGTCATGCTATATTTTCCCTCAATGTATTGCCGTAATCGTTTGATTACGTAAAAAAAGAAAAAATACGTGTACAATATTTTTTCATAACCTATCTGACGAAAAAAAATTTTTAGCTAACATCCCTATTGGAATTCAATTTATCAATATTAGGTTTTTTTTTTATGTTTCTCTATTCATATTCCAAATAATTAATAAGATTTCTTAGTATCTTTCTGCACTTCATCATTATCTGCCTAGCCTTTTCCCAACTATGTTGGGGTCGAGCCATTTTAGAGTTTTTGAGAAACTAACGCACGGCAATTGATCTTTATATACATACATATTGATAGATAGATAAAATGGAAGTAGAACTCAAATAAAACCATAAAATAGTCGATAATCCTACTTCTTTTATAAAGATTATTTACCATTTATATATCCCCAGTGTATAAATCTCTTGGGCACGCCACAGTTTTGGCGATAAGTCCCCTCTTTGAGGAGTGGCTAGAGAGGCGCCACGGCGTTCTCACCTTCCCTGGCGCAGGTCCTCACCGGACACGGTTGTTTCGGGAGGTTCCTGTTCCGTATAAGTTTATTAAATACCGTAAATTTTAATTTCACATTGTATAATATTAATAATCCTTTCTCCATACGAAAAAAGAAACAATATAAATAAATGAGATTATATTCTCAGATATATTCAACACGAAAGGGCAATAAAATCGGTAATATGATAAAGCATAAGCAAATCCAATATGGAGTACGGTACCAATAAAAGTAAATACTGAGATGAGATCGAATATTCGCATACTGTTTCTGACACAGAAATACGCCTAAAGATTTATACACTGGGTAGTATATAAATCGTAGATAATCTTTAGGGCAGTTCAATTTAATATACAAGTATGTAAAGGAAAAAATAAATCAAAAAATTCGTTCGTATCGCTGTCAGCGGGAAAAGTGTCAAAAAAGCTGGCAGCATTATCACACGCTATAATATCGTAGAAACTGTAATCGGAAATTATTTCGTCCAATACTTGGCGGTTCGCTTCGGCGGCGTCGCTTAGAATCACAAATATTCCTTTTCCCCACAAAATAAACATCATAAAAGAAACTCATTCTCAAATATTTACATCAGAAAGCTAAGATTTATTTAGTCAAGCCTTTCTGTCTAAAGAAGTATTTTTATTTCATTTATTTGTAAGTTATTTTTGTAACTTTTTGTTCGGGGTTTTTGTTGGTGTTTTGATATGGTTTTCTTGACCTACTTTACTTATGATATAAAATACTTATTTTATTACACCAATACATAATTTTTTCTTTTTACACTTCAACATTCCTAGGAATAATTTTAGTATCAAAAGCAACAATACTACGAGTATTGTACCTAATGAGAAACCAAAATGAAATTAAAAGTTTATTTCTGTAAGTACCTACATATTTTAAGACAATTTTACATGTCAATATTTTAAAACATACCGGCGCCGGCATTTCTAGCTGACCTATCCCTGAGAAGAAATGCCGGAACAAACTCAAGGTCATGTTCTCTTTTTAAGTCCAAACATTATATTACCGCTTGTTGGTTTTCTGAGCTGAGTATTACTAGATTCAACTTAATAAGAGGGCGCCCAACGGTACACTAGCGCCACTCCTCTAGAATTTTCTAATACCCTTTATAAAGTTTTATATTGACATAAGTAGCAACAAAATACGATCTAGAGGAATGTGGCCGCTTTTCTTTAGATCTAATTTTGTTGCTTAGTGTTTCAATAATAAGAAACTTTATAAAAGGTATTAAAAAACTCTAGACATACTTAGCGCGGGTCCATAAAAGCCGTTATTCATAATTCTTTCTCAGTCACGAAATAATATTTTTTTAAAGGGGGTGGCGATATTGTACCTTTGGGCGCCCTCTGTACTTAGGAAGTTGACTATTCAGTTTATTCTTTAAATTAATTTTAATCTATGATGGCAATAACATAAATTGTGCACCTATAATGCAGTCAAACATATTTTGGTCCTTTTATCCTGGAATATAAATAATTATAAATAATATTTTATATTGGAATTCAGTACTTTTATAACTAGGATTATCGAGTCATAATTATTATACCTTAAACTAGAAACGTGTTTTTGTTTGTTTCTTGCAAAGGGCGAGAAACATCATAAAATGTCAAGGTCACTTTTAGAATTTAGACATTACCTAGATGATTAGTTAATCGCAATCATTGATTGCACTCTATATTTTAAACCTAGGTACAAAAATATGAACCCTGCAAGGGCACAGCAACATGATAAAATTTAAATGTCAATATTTTAAAAACATAATTAAGACTATTACCAGTAATAAAAATAAAAAATCTAGGTATTAAAATTATTTTTAAAATAAAATGAGTAAATATCTGTCACAGAGAATAAAAACCTCGTAAAAATTCAATAGACCGATAAATATCTACCTTAAATACCAAAAAACCAACCACGCTTCGCAAAACCCGTTAATAATAATTATAACCACGCATTGAACATTCCAACCACATAATAATATCGGTTTGAACATTCCAACCACATAATAATATCGCATATAGACTTGACACCACCCACTTTACGATCGCTGCTTATGTACACGGCCGTAAACAGCGTGATGTTACGAGCAATAAACGTTTTGAGTGAAACGCATAGCTCGGAAACATTCGAATTAGATCACAGTATAACGCGTTTAACTAATATAAGGTTTAGGTTACACTACACGGAGTTAAGTGTTTTAAGGAATTTTTTACTTACTTTATTTTTAGCTTGTTTCAAATTCATGTGTTAATTTAAAATAAATAGTATTATGTTGTTATTAATGAATCTGAGGGTGGCTGCAATCCTTCTTATAAAGCTCATATCACTTGCCAAATAAACTTAGTGTGCTGCTAGCTAGCTGTCGTTTCACTTGTCCCTAGTGGCGACGAATACCCACGATAAAAAAAAAAACATATATATACGAGTATACGAGAAAATGTCTCACTTTGGAATTTTTCGAGTTTTGACCATGTAACTCACATTATGGCAAAACTATAAGCAACGAATTTCACAATGGTTCATTGCGAATGAGATTGACAGTGTAAAGGATCCGAAGGGGGACGCGCGCATACGCACGCATACGCTTTACGCATTTTCTAGATAAGTTTGCCTTATTCATTGAAAAGTACAGTAGAATCCGTTTATTATGACTCCGCCTATATTGACCAACCGCCTATTATGACGTAATTACACAGCGAAGTTTGGTTTTCATATAAAATTCTTGGTAACAAAGTCGGATATAATGACTTCATGACTTCGCTTACAGTGACATGTCGCATACTATGACCCATTTTTAATAAATTCTGTCCGTTTTTGACAGATTTCTTAGGTAAAAAATGAAAAATATATATACATGTATTACGTGCAATTTTTATTTTGATTTAATAAGCTATGTTTCTCTATTAAAATAACAAATTTACCTAAAAAAAGAAGGTTGAATTGTTTTCATAAAAATGCTTTGTATGACGTCCGCTTAGTATAATGTGTTTGTCAATTCCCTTCGATGTCATTATAAACGGATTCCACTGTAGTTGTCAATTCTACTAAAACCTATCGATCATTACGGAAGTTTGGATTTCTGTTAAGTACCTAGTACTTGTTGAAAGACCTACACTGTCCTCATACATCCATACCTATTAACACTGTTATTTGAAAATATTGTAAAAGCCAATTATTTTCTTTAAATTATATAGGCTCGTCTTTTTTTGCCAACAGTAACTCGTAACAGTTAGTATTTACCTATCTCATTACACAAACCTACCTTTTGATCAGTCATTCTATTTTTCCGTATGTTTGTCTTTTTACTAATATCAGTTTTTGTGAATCTCAATTTTGATTGTACCCTGAGGAAAATTCTCGGGAGCTATGAGTTAATAGAAGTCGTGAAATTAAACGTTGTGCTGGTTAAACGATATCCCTTTTATCTAAGGTTGTCAAATGGGTCGACGGCCCTCTTAATGAAATTTCTGATAACTAGACTGCTCTAGGGGTTGTTGCCCAAGGTCAACAGTAAAATATGTGCTGGTTTATATTACTTATAGCGACACATTTTTTGGCAAAAGGGCCTTTTGCATAGTTTTTAAAACAAAATTAAAAGAAAGAATACGCACGCACGCTCGAAACTATCCCACCAAACAAAAGTGCACAATAGAACCAATTCGGTCCCTTGTACTGGGGACCCTATTATAGTCTCCGCAATAGAACCATTCATCATTTGTTGGTAGATTACCTTTCGCTCAGCACTTTTCAGCCTATTATGCAGAATTCAATATTCAAGAGCTTTTAGCTATGTAGGTTTTATTTACATCGAAGGCTTGTTTGAAGACTTCTTTTGCGTTTAGAATAATATGTGATAGTGTGTTCGTAATGGAGTAACTTGTAACTGTGTTAATGTTTGTGTATACTATATCGCAGTAAGATGGTTGAAGCCATGATATAGTTATATCCATAGGGATTTCTAGGGATATAGCTATATACCGTAATTATATGAAAGCGGTTCATAACTGTTTAGGATTATAACTATGATACGAGCACGATCTAGTAATATAACTATTAAGGCACTCCGACTAAATTGGTTAGTTTATAACTGTGACCAACTACGCGCGAGCCGAGCGAGAGAAGCGAGCGAGCGGTGCCACGGCAGCGGCTGGCGAGCGCTACGTCGAAATTGGTCGCAATAACCAAATTAGGGCACTCCGAAAGTTATGAACCGCTTTCATATAACTATATTACGGTATATAGCTATATCCCTAGGGATATAACGATATCACGGCTTCAACCATCTTACTGCGACATATACATACAGCTTATTTTTCTCCAACCCTTAAAAAGTCAGAAACAGGTTAGGATGACTGTCAACACATCGAAAACTATTGGTTTGGTTGCCGGGAGACGGTAGAAGGAGCTGCAGACCAACAGTCAGGTAGGTTGGCGACCTACAGAAGATCGCGGGGAAGACCTGGATGAGGCTCGAAGAGACCAAGGAAGCATGGCACAAAGGGTAGGAGGCCTATACTCAGCAGTGAGTGGAACAAGGCTGCCAATGTTGACGATGACATCGAAAACTGACGATGTCTTTATTCATGAATAAAGACATCGGTAAGAGAACTGGTAGACAGTAAGGCGCAGCCGCCGACTTGCTCAGCACACCGGAGGTGAAGCGTAAAATTGAAACCCTAAATCAGGATTTTCACTAAAACTTAATTGGCACTTAATAAACTCGTTATTGAAAAATAATATAAATAATTCAAATAACGGTCGTGTCTGCTAGGGCGCTCGACAGGACGCAAAGTCGTACGTGCACTATCACATCAGCCTAGAAACGATGTCTTTATTCATGAATAAAGACATCGTCAGTAATAAATAGTAGATAATGTATTAACAGTTTCTCGTGTATACTAACCTTAACTGTAACTACTACAGACTTGGAACTATATAAAGCACATAACTACTCTAATACCCGCCACATCATAATAATATATTTATTAAGCCATACTTTTACTAGATATAAGTTTTATTCGTTAATTACTACTTTCTGATCTTTCGTGGCGTGTACAGCCGCACGGGTCGATCCATCAGGTTAAGCTACGCTTGCCGGGGTAGGTCCGTGGATGGGTGTCCACCTTTACATATCGAGACTCCTTCGTACCTCGGAAAGCACGTTAAGCCGTTGGTCCCAGCTGTCATTTGTGGATTTTTGACAGTCATCAGAAATCCGAAAGTTCCCCTTGGTAAGACTGGTTGTCAAACCAGTCTTACCAAGGGGTATCGTATTACCCAGTTACGGGGTTGTGGAGGTCAAATAGACAGTCGCTCCATATAAATAATGGTATTCAGCTGCATCCGGTTAGATTGGAAGCCGACCCCAACATAGTTGGATTGCAACAAACTGGATTAATGAAGACACGTTCCCGATACAAGATGGATTAAAAACCTGGGATATAATATAGTAATTTAGGGGTATGAGGAACAGGGTGTAAAGTTCACTGATCCCCCATAGAAAAGGGAGGATCCTCCGACCAGACGGGTGTCATGTCTGGCGGGCAATTGCCCAGAGGTTGAAGTCGTGAGCTTGTAAATATGTCCACCGCGCGGTAAACTCTAATTGCGCGATGCAGGATTTGAGTGACGTCAGGATGCTGTGTGACGTCAAGTCTTTGATGCGTAGTTCGCATGTGGCGGTGTAGATGCCGCCACAGTATCATGCCTATTTTCCCCGCAGGGGATATTATCAGAGGTGTTATGTAAGTAAGTAAGTAAGTAAGTAAATTTTATTACTTTAAACATGGTGTACTGATACATTGCATGCAGGATAATAATGGGATACAGAAAAGTTCTAACATGTTCAGCCGCATATCGCGGCGTACAAATTGGTAGGAAGAGATGGTGCATAAACCGTGATAATATTCATCAAAATTACATTTCATAATTATTCATTAAAGATTAGGTATACAATTCAATAAGCATATCTTTTAGATACAATTCAATGTCAAAGTACTCATTAAATAAATTGGTCGATAAAAATATGAATTACTGTCATTAAAAAATTCAATTGCAATAAAAAAAATACAATAGATTACAATAACATGTCAAAAATACAACATTGTCATCTAAAAAGCGAAGAAAATTTTCCTCTTTCATAAACTCTGCTATACTGTAATATGCTCTTTCAGTGTGTGTTGTTGTGTGTGTTAAGGGTCGTACAGACCAGCGCGACGCTAGGACGCGACGCGACTCGAACAATACAATTTCTAAGAAAACTTGACGGTATAACAATAACCAGTGTCGCGTCGCGTTGTCGCGTCGCGCTAGTCTGCACAAAGCTTTATACGGCAATACCTACATGATATTCGGCCAGTTATGTAAATAAGTTTAAGTTAGTAATAGGGAGCGATTCTATTATCATGAACTGAGGACTGAAAATTTCCTTAAAGAAAAATAGGTAATTAATTGACCTCTATTACTTAAACATAGCTTAGACTATAATGTTTATTTACATCATTGGAACAAGATAACAACATCACATTACATATCATAACACAAACTCATTTATATATCGCGTATTACTTAAACTTAACTGACTAAATGTGGAATTCAACTCATATTTTTATCTTCATCACAAATAAAGTTTAATTCGAATTCAATCAATTTAATTCCCAGAAAAACATAAACATAACTATTTCGCCGATACTACAATACAATATAATTTCGTTCCCTATTTCCCCAATAGGGATTCACAATAATAGCCTTGACTAAGTAGGGCGTCGGAGTGCAAAGTTTAAGGCCAACTTGACAGTTTGTGAACTACGATTGTTCAGTCACTGTTGTTCAAATAATCTACAAGTATAGGTATGTATTTATTGCTCCCTTTACATCTCTGTTTACTTTGAGTTTTCAACCGAATTCAAATAGGTTTTTTTTGCAAACACTGTCCCACTTTTGGAGCAAGATATCTTTCTACCCTCTTTAGACCTGCTATCCTTTTCCTCAAATCATCCAAAAAGGTAATTTTTAATAATCTACACTAACATTATAAAAACAACTCTTGCTTCAAAAACTGTGAAGGAAAACATCGCGAGGAAACCGGCATGCCTGAGAGATATTTCTCGACGGCATGTGAAGCCACGTCAGAGGCCCATGAGCGGCTTTAAATCTCTGACACCAGGTTAGTGACTAACCACACGAAAAGAAGAAGAAGAAAATTATAAAGAGAAAAGATTTGTATTTTTGTTTGTAATAATCTCAAAAAGGACTGGACCGATTTAAAAAATTCTTTCAATTGTAGATGCTATAATGAGGTAACATAGGCTGTAATTAATAAAGATATTAAGCGTATGAAGCTGCTGGCGGAAGCTTGGATTTGATATATGTAATACGGTATAGGTTTCTTCATTTAGCTAACATATGGATTATAATTAAATTAGGTTAATTATGTTGAATACTATTATATAGAGTGATTTTTTTTCTTTCTAACTGAACAGACAGCTGTGCTGCTGGGGAGTTTGTTGCGCCACTTCTTCTTCCCAGCCAACGCACTAGGAAGTGGTGAAGGGTGGGCGTTTTGGTCTGTCTTATGTAATTTTGACGTCGAAAAGTGCTGATTCTCAGCCTAGTTTGAAATGACTTTTGAATTTTGAATTTCTTTCCTTAACTAATTGGAAAAAAGTAGCGCAGTATCGCGACCGATTCAAAGAATACGTCTTTCCAGCAGTGAGACCGTACAGGATAGCATTATTAGGTAATAGATTTGCGTTTGAAAATTATCTCGATGCTAACCGACAATGCCGTCGACAGCATGCACGCTTATCATAATCAGCCTATAATGTTCCAACTGCTAGGACACAGCCCTCCTCTCTGCGAGAGGCGGAGGGCCGCATTTCACCAAGCGGGCCCAGTGCGGGTTGGTAGATGTCACATGTCTTCGAATTTTTGGTTCTGGGACGTTTCGAGAGCAGTGGTAATGATGTGATTTACTAAAAGTAAAGCGCCGACCTGGGTTCGAACAAGTCAGGACCAACACTGCTCTGCACTGGCCCGCATGCCTGGAAATATCCCATTGACCCACTAATAGTAATAGGCTAACGCAGACACCGGCAGGTAATTCCAATTCATTCCTTAGCTCTACTCCTGGTAAACGTGTTACCGAAATATTTGCCGCAACATATTCCAAACTCTCAAGTTTTGAACGAAGCGTGACATGTTTTTGTAGAACACTACGTGATATCACGTCTCACCACAACGTGTGGAAATTAATTGTAATTCCTCTTGTTTTTACATTTATTTAATGAGTTGTTAATGAGATACCGACTTTATTTTGTTTGTTAGGTTCCGCGGCCATTGTTTGGTTCCGCGCCGCTTTTGTGATTTCGGAAAATTTGTGGTTTTCTTAAACAAACGGGATGTAAATTAAATGAAAACTGGGTAACTGGGGACAATAAACTCAGTCAAGTTGTACGTGACTAGTATGCAATTCATAATGACGAAAAATTTAAAGAAAATTTTAAGAATATTAATACTCTTAGCTCTGTTATGAAATGCTGAAAAGCAGTTTATTGTATCACTTGGCTTGGCTTGGCTCGCTTTAAAGTCGGTTTATTTTTATAAATCGACTTTAAAAAAAGGAGGTTATCAATTCGACACGCATGTATGTAATATTATTGAAATTGCAATATATTGACATAATGTGATAATCTATTAGGGCTTCCCAACAAATATATAACATTTTATAGGTGTATGTATGTTTGTATGTTGCTCCATGCATTTCTCCGAAGCTATTAATCGGATCGTGACTTGTGTTTTTTATTAGCTTACATTTACTTCAACTTAGTGAACAGTCCAAGTTTCATCAAAATCAGTTCAGTAGTTTTCAAGATAACGAAACGACGAGATTTCGATAAACGTTGACTAATACGTATAACTAAGTGTGACGGCCTGGCTTAAGCTTCGTGCAGACTAGCGCGACGCGACAGCGCAACACGACACCGGTTATTGTTATACCGTGAAGTTTTCTTAGAAATTGTATTGTTCGAGTCACGTCGCGGCGTCGCGTGACGCTGGTCTGCACGAGCCTTTATTGATACGAGCTACTGGTGTGGTGTATAAGGGAAAATATTTCAGAACTTTGGTCAACCACAACTAAAAAGTGAAAGATAAAAAATATTATTAGGTACAAAAAAACGACAACGACTTCCGAAATTAAAGTTATTTTTTTTTTGGATGTCTGTTTAAAAAAAAAAAAAAGTATTTTGGTTATGTGAAAACATGACGACAGTGATAATGAACTTTTGTTGCTGTACTACCTTCATTATTTAGGCTCCTTCATTAATAATGTATCTTAATTGACTTCATTAAGGGGACTACAGGACCTAAACGTGCCTAAACGCAAGTTTTATAATGCATAAAAGAATAATATGATCCACTGCAGTAAACAAAATCAGAAAAATATATGATATTCTTCAGGATATATGCTAGTATGATAGTGTGTTGAAAACATAATACAACTAATTTGATACGATAGAAAAAAATCATGAAGATACCTCTAAAAATTTCTTTTAACGATTAAAAATCATATTAATTTACATGCAATCATTCTGATTTTTTGTCAGATTATTCTACAAGCTACATATTAGCATAATAGTGTTTTAATTTTTCAGTCCAATCAATAGATTTTTTGTAAATCGCTAACTGCTTCATATTTTGCAATAAATTACCTGCGTCGTGTCATCGCGCTTCTCTTTCATTTCTATGCAGTCCGACAGTGACCGCGCTTTAGCTGTTGTAAGCCTCTTAAGAAAGTACCTCGGATACCCCTCACGCATACAAATACCTTACTCAAGGAACCAATAACAGCAAGCGTCCGTACTTTGTTTTTGCATAGCATTGTACAATAGTTTGTTACCCCTTCATTTACAAGTGCTTCCCTATCTTCCTGAATACCAACATAAGGGCCGGGACACAAAGTTGAATTGTTCTCCGGCTAGTTATGTCAACTACAAACTATTCGCCGGTCGTGAAGACACGCCTTAGTCAGGAGTTGATAAGACGCATTGTTATTTGATTGGCCCCTTATTGTGTGTCTTTATTCTTATGTTTTAGTTTTATGCTGGGGCCGAATCTGCGTCAATCTGAATGTAACGAAAGTTCACACAGTGATGTGACCAACCACTATCGGATATCGTCGCGATAGTTTGGGCTGCGTAGCACTAATAACCCGGGTGGCGACACTAAGCGTTGATATTAAACGTGGCGTGCGGTGGGACTAGTGTTGGTAATTTGAAATGTTGTTCGGACTATATTTTTTTATTTTTTATTTAATTATCATATATACATAGAACACTGGATTAGAAAAAAAAAAAAAAACGCAAAAAATGGATGGATGATCGTTTATGGATTATAAACGCTCTGTCAAAATAATGGAGAGCCATCTTGGATTATTGCACGACAATTCGTTACAATTATGAACCCGCTAATGTGACCATCCCATTAGCGCGATAATTTTTAGCGAGCAAAACATACGAAGTTTCGGCACGCATTTCTCTGTCACGATAGACGCAAATGCGGCCGGGGCATTAGCGACTATTTATATAAAATAAGCGATGCTTAAACTTGAATTATTGCTTCTTTTTTATTAAACATCAGCAACCCGTGTTGCCGTTTTTACTACACATAACATCACGCCTGTAATCATCGAAGGGTAAGGCAGATGTGTAGCTATAGTACACTCTCATTTCGCCAGTTATGTTTAAGTCCTATGTAATAGGGTGGCGAGCCTATTGCCATCAACCAGGCACAAATCCAGACCCCGGGCTGCTAATGAGAAATTCCTGAGGGAAAAACCCAAGAACACTGGTTATATTTATTTTGCTAATATAGGACATAATCTATCATCATTATCACTTCCGCAAGGTTTCGTGAGGCGTATCACACAGCCAGCCAGCATCCACGGCTTCACCACCAGCATGCAGCGAACGCGTATTCTTGGTCATCACCGTCAGCCTCATCAGCAACTTTGGCACAGCACATGCACTTACGTCCGGTCTCACAAGCAGAGCTCATACTACCCACTCCTGGTCGACGTCAGCAGTCATCCACAAGCCGTTGCTGTACCACATCCGACTCACTGGATCATAACACAGCGCCATCCCGACTCACCGGGGAATCACCACAATCACCGCAGACAGTTCTGACTCACCGCGAACTATGCGGCAGTCGGTTCCGACTCACTGGAACCTTAGTTGGCACTGTGAAGTATCGCAAGCTACAGTAGGTGAGTATTGGGGTACCTGGATCAAAAGATCCAGGTACCCCAATACTCTATTCAAAATGAGTGTTGCATTCAGAATCCTCTATTCAGAATTCTCTATTCAAAATGAGTGCTGTATTCAGGATCCTCTATTCAAAATGAGTGTTGTATTCAGGATCCTCTATTCAAAATGAGTGTTGCATTCAGAATCCTCCATTCAAAATGAAGGTTGTTTTCAGAATCCTCTATTCAAAACGAATACTATATTTAGAATCATCTATTCAGAGTGAGTATTGTTTAATTAAATAATTAAGTTCAATATAATTTGACTGTTGGTGTATGCAAAGTTGCATGTTTGTTAAATGTAACTAATAGGTATGCGTTTGATGTGTAAGTAGGTAGGTGACTTTTTTAGCAGGAGTGATGGCAATAAAACAACCGAATGGAAAGTGCTAGTTTATTCACATCTTTTTATGCAATTTGCTTACAATATCCTTAACACACCTATAGATATCATCATTAAATACATTCCCCACAACATGTTGGACACAAATATTGGCACTACAATCACATGGCGAATTTGCGAATTCGTCGGCGTCAAAAACTTGTATTCGTATTATTTTACTGCGATGACCCGTTGATGGTTTCTGTATGTATGAGTATACAACATCATTTTTTCGTTTTTTATTATTATTGTTACTGTTATCACTATTACTGCATGGTGGTGTGTCTTCAAATTGGAATGGTTGAAATGGTCTTTCTCTTTCTAAATAGTTGACCACTTTTTGACGTAGGGCTTGCTCAGCAGGAATTGGAGAGTATGAAGAATCATTGGGGAAAATATCACTGGACATCTGAAACAAAGAAGTACATTATTATTAATTAAATAAGACTAAACTTACAAGTTGATGAAGACAATCACAACTATCCTAGAACAGATCCTAGTGTAAATATTAAAAAATAATTAATGATTATTTATTAATAATTTAAAATACTTTTTGATAAAATATTTACTTACCGACATCGTAGAGCAGATAAGACCACTTGAATGTTTTTTTCAGGTATCTTGGTTCGTTTATATAGGGAATGATCCAATTTTTTTTGTGTCATTAAGGTTCAATTCAGTTTCGTTTTATGTATGCAAACTATGCAAAGTAATCCAAAACTTACGGCTCCACATATGGCTAGGAATTTGTGACACGTGCACAAAGATGCATTGAAATCTTCAGACGAGCGTTATAACCGCAGCGTTTGTACCGCTAACACATTCAATATAAAAATTACATGTCAATAAATTGATTATAATTACGTTTTCATTTAATCTCTCAATAATCTATTGTTAGCGGTACCCGCGTTGACACTTAATTAATTAAGCGTTTAAAACGCTGCGTTTATAACGCTCGTCTAATATCGATGTAAAAATGCTGTGCTTGCAATCTTTGTGATGAACTTATTTTTGCACGTATGCATTTTTCCAAATTTGGTAATGCGTAACGCGTTTTTACGCCTATATAAACGGGTCGAGGGCGGCAGTTCACTACCAAACCACCACGGGAACTTGGAAGGACTCGGTGCACCTGAATTTCTACGTCAAGTACAGAACATAAGTACATCAAGCAAAACTCAGCAGGCTTTGAAATGTAAGTAATTTATTATCTTTTCAATCAGTTCTCTGATTAATAATTTCATCTATTCACTCATTTTATCTATTCAATCGTTTCATTTATTCGTCGATTCATCATCTCCCAAATTATTTAATAATCGATTAATCTATTTCAGTCAAATAATTAACCTACCTTTTCTTATGCATTTAATCATTTCTCTCAACTAAAGCAATTTAATCCCATCCTGTACTGAACTGTGCCTTGTGTAATATTTTTATTAGATGTCTAATACATAAATATATATTGTTACAGGTCGAAACAAACAGCTACCCAACTTTTCTCTTCCGATGATGAAGCCGAGCATCAGCAGCAGCTGAAAAAACCGAAGGATCCCAGAGCTTCATCTTCGTCAACGTCTGTCAAGAGGTTGGCGGAGGACGAATCGATGAACACCGAGATCAAGAAGAAGAAAAAGAACAAGACCACAATCAAGCCTATCAGCGCCAGCATGAGACCCACGTCGCATGATCTATTTGGGACCGACAGCGACGACGAGCAGGAAGAGGAGGCCGTTGCAAGCACCTCGGGTAAAAAAATAGCGCCGTTACATTCTTATTATACCCGTAGAGTAGCCAACGGTATAAGTAAACAGACCTATGAAAACAAAAAGGGTAAATTTTATGTGGAACTAAAGATCTATGATCATAGTGAGATAGAGCGTGTAGCCCCTATAAATCGATGGAGGCATGCTATCATAACTGTAAAAAATCGTACTAATGATGAGACGCCAGCATGGAAGCATATAAAAGACTTTTTGAAAGAAACTCATAGAGAGTTCAAGCACTGTCCCATAGATTATGTCAGCAGTTATTTTTAGTAGATGTATTCTCTCGACTCTGTTCTTAATACTTACTGACTTGTTTTTAATCATTATTAATCATTCACTTAATTACTTTAATTATAGTATCTAATATACTTACCTAATATTAATATAATAGTTATCGATGCGAACGTAAACTATTGATAAGGGTTACAAATCATAATATAATGCAGAAATGTAACTATAATTTTATCTTTTTGTTTTATTTACAGTACAAACCCCGACTACTCACCGAATGCAATATACAAATAATCCAGAATATACAGAATGTAAAACATGTCTCATTGAATTACCGAGTAATAAATTCAAATATCACTTGAGAACAAATATTCACAAGTCTAATAGTTTATTGCAAAGCCAATTTGAAAATATTTATATAATTGCAAGTGCTTTCAAAAACAGAATCATAACATATCGTTTAAATCCTGCACAAGATGTTGAATACCTCACACCGGAGGCATTCTTGTGTCAGAATAAAAATGATATCCTGAAACTTATACATACATCTTTAATAAAAAATACTTGTCTCAAGATTAATTTCGAATTGTTTGCCCACTTTGTCTTACAAAAAACGAGTGAGCAACAACTTAAGTCATTCAATACGAAATATGAAATGATTTGTAATAACACAGATATTGATGACCTGTATTCGAAAGTAACCGAACTTTTAAAATGTAAAATGTCTGAATTCGAGCACAAAGACTCTGGATGGTCTTATCATTCTGTAAGTCATCTAGAAATCAATGTGAATAAATATTGTCCTATGAGAGGTGGTACATATTTAGATTTGCCTACAAAAATTAAGAATTCTAAAAGTTGTATTAATATACAAAATGATGACAATCATTGCTTTTTATGGAGTGTGGTAGCTGCTTTGTTTCCTGCTAAGATGAACGTATGCAGGACTCATTCGTACCCACACTACAGTTCTGTATTAAATATTGAGGGAATGTCTTTTCCTGTCTCATATCAAGACATAAAACTATTCGAAATAAACAACAACATAAGTATTAATATTTATGGATTAGATAATAAGAGCGAAAACGTAACTGGACCTCTGTATTTAACAAATAAGAGAAAATCTGTACATGTAAATTTGTTATATTTAGAAAGAAAAGGAGTAAGCCATTATTGTCTTATTAAAAATCTGATACGATTAGTAAGACGACAAGTGACATGTCATAAAGGTATTTTCATGCTGTGTGAATCATGTTTACAATTCTATAGCAGTGAAAATAAATATAAATCTCATATCTGTTCAAAAGTTTTATCAATTTTGCCCGAAAAGGATAGTAAACTCGGTTTTAAGAATTTTGAAAGAAAACAAAAAATTAATTATGTCATTTATGCAGACTTTGAAAGCCTATTGCAGAGTTGTTTGGAAACAAAATCTGAAAAAACACACAATTTCAAAATACATCAGCCTTCATGTTTTGGATACTATATATGTTGTTCACACGATCCAAGCCAAAATAAATATGTTACGTATAGAGGCCCTGACTGTGTTGAAGTATTTGTTACTAGATTAATAGAAGATGTGAAGAAAATATATGAAATATTATCAATAAGAAAACCAATGATACCTTTAACGAAAAAAGAGAAAATCAGTTATAACAATGCTACTATTTGTCACATCTGTGATCAGTTATTATTTCATGATAAGGTACGTGACCACGATCATGTGACGGGGAAATATAGAGGACCTGCACATGTTCAATGTAACTTAATGTTTAGAGTGTGTCCATTCATACCAGTATTTTTTCACAATTTATCGAATTACGACTCGCATCTCTTTATACAAGAATTAGTGAGACATAGAGGTTATATAAAAATTATACCTAAAACTAAGGAAAAGTATTTAACTATTACCAAATATATAGAAAGCGAGAATGGAGATCGTTCTATTCAAATAAAATTCATAGATTCGTTTCAATTTTTAAGCTCTAGTTTAGATGCACTAAGTAAAAGTTTATCAGATCATGATTTTATTCATTTATCAGCAGAATTTAATAATGAAAACTTAAACTTGTTAAAAAGAAAAGGTATTTATCCTTATGATTATATTAACACATGGGACAAGTACGAAGAAGAAACACTCCCTCGAAAAAAATACTTCTATAACTCTTTGAAAATGGAACACATTAGTGATAAAGAATATGAACACGCAAAAACTGTGTGGAATGCATTTAATATCAATACTATTGGCGAGTACACTGACTTATATTTAAAATGCGATGTTTTATTACTGTGTGACATATTTGAAAATTTTCGTAATTTAAGCTTAAAATGTTATAATTTAGACCCTGGGTACTATGTAACGGCACCTAGTTTAAGCTGGGATGCTATGTTGCTTTACACACGTGTTGAGCTAGACTTGATTGATGACTTAGAAATATATCAAATGTTAGAAAAGGGCATACGTGGTGGTCTGGCTCAGTGCTCACTACGTCATGCAAAAGCAAATAATCCCTATTTATCAGAATACAACGATTTAGAACCGACAAGCTATTTGATTTATCTCGATTGTAACAATCTGTACGGATATGCAATGACAAAAAAAATACCAATTTCAGAATTTAGACTTTTAAATCAGAAAGAAATTAACAGTTTCCATGTAATGAGTATATCTGATGATAGCGAATATGGCTTCATTTTAGAAGTAGATCTCGAATATCCTGAATCAGTACATGATTTTCATAGTGATTTGCCGTTTGCTCCGGAGAAATTCATACCCCCCGGAGGAAAGACAGCTAAACTCATAGCTAATTTATATAACAAATTTAACTATGTTATTCATTATACTCACTTAAAGCAGTGTTTAAAATCGGGGCTAGTCCTAAGAAAAATTCGCCGAATTCTTACTTTCCGACAAGAAGAATATTTAAAAAAGTATATTGATTTAAATACTACCCTGCGTCAAGCATCTGCAACTGCATTTGAAAAAGACTTTTTCAAGCTTTTAAATAATTCTATTTTTGGTAAAACGATAGAAAACAAACGTAAACAGGTAGATATTAAGCTAGCTACAAAATGGACGGACAAAGAAAATGTCACAAATAAGCAACTCTGTGCTGAAAAACTAATTTGTAAGCCTAATTTAAAATGTATTTCGATATTTTCGGAAAACTTTGTAGCGGTGCAATTAAAACCCGAGAGAATTGTTTTAGACAGACCGATTTATATAGGTTTTACGGTTTTAGAATATGCCAAGTTACACCTTTATCAGTATCATTATAATATTAAAAGAAAATATATGAATAATGTCAGGCTATGTTACACAGACACCGACAGCCTTCTTTATTTATTTTACACGGAAGATATTTACCATGATATAAAAAATAATATAAAGGAATTTGATACAAGTAATTTTGATTTAGATAACCCATATTCAATACCTCGGGTAAATGCAAAAGTACCGGGTCTATTTAAAGATGAACTAGGTGGAGACGTGATCAACGAATTTACTGGTTTAAGAGCAAAACTTTACTGTTTATCGGCTTCTAAAACTGAAATAAAAAAAGCAAAAGGTATTTCAAACTCTGTCACTAACAGGCTAGAGATGGCGCATTACAATAAATCATTATTTGATAATGAAAGTAGATTATGTAAGATGAATATGATTAAGTCAATCAAACATGTTTTATATTCGCAACAAGTAAATAAACTGGTGATGAATAGAAATGATGATAAAAGGTATATACTCGCAAATCAGATCGAAACATTACCTTGGGGTCACTATGACGTTGTATTATAGTTTATAGCTTATATTTTTACCTTAAGCTATTATTTTATAGCATTAAGTAGATACTATTATATTTGTTAATAAACGTAATGAGTTCCAACTTTGTTTTATTTATTGATCCCTATATATATATATAAATACGCCGATCATTTATCTCACATTTCACAATGAAGTTCATCAAGCAACCACACACTTTAGAAGTTAATAATATAAAATTAGAAAATCAATCAAGTAAAGTGAAACATAGTGCACTCTTACCCAATACCATTAGATGTATAATATGCGGTCCATCTAACTGTGGAAAAACTAACATAATGCTTAATTTAATATTACATGAAAATGGTCTCAAGTTTAAGCATATATACTTATACTCGAAGACGGCTTTCCAGCCAAAGTATTGCTTTTTAAAACAAGTTATGGACTATATACCAGGTGCTAACTTCTTTGTCTTCAATGATAATAAAGAAGTCATACACCTCAATGATGCTTTAACCAATTCAGTAATGATTTTCGACGATGTAGCATGTGAAAATCAAATCAATATCCGTAATTACTTTGCAATGGGGAGACATAAACAGATAGATTGCTTTTACTTATCACAAACCTATTCTAAAATACCAAAACAACTTATACGAGATAATGTCAATCTATTAATCATTTTCAAACAAGACGAAGTAAACTTAAAACATATTTATAATGAGCACGTGAATACAGACATAGAATGGTTTGAATTTAAAAAACTTTGCTCCGCTATTTGGAAAGATCGTTTTGACTTTTTATTAATTAATAAAGATTGTCCTCTAAATGAAGGTAGATACAGGCAAGGCTTTGACATATTTATTTACTTTTAAAAAGTATATATTCACTTCATTACAGAAAATATATCAATCGAAATCTGATATCTGTAAATAACGGATGGGTCATAATAAAAAAAAATACATTATGCAGGTTAATATTAAAGAACAATTGATAAAGTCGGTCGATAGTATAAAAAATAAAATTAAAACAATACAAAATGAAGAAGATACAGCTCAATTAAAATTTAAAAAGGTCTTTAAACCAATAACAGATCCACTAGAAACATTAATTAAAGCAAATGACAAAATTAAACCAATATTGGACATTTCAAGAAATGAGAGTAACACGCTTAGAAGATTTAGCTCATCAACAGATTATTCTCCGGATTATGTAAGTTTTGAAGAATGTATAAAAACAGATTCAAATGAAGATTCTGAGTATAATAAAGACGCTCTTATAAGAAATCATTTTAAAGATTCTAACGATACACTGATTTCATTAAATAAAGAAGATATGATGGAAATCTATGATAATATGAATGTCCCATTTGGGATACGTAGTGAAAATAAAAAACTGATGATGGGGAATAGCAAGGTTTCGTTTTCTATTGCAAATAAAAGCAGTAATTCACCCAAAACCAATATAGTCACTATTGATAAAAGGCCTTATGAATTAACACCGGGCCTGAAGGAACTTTTGGTACGCAGTAAACCTGACCTTAATTTGGTTACCGAACTAGATAAAATTGTCTATAAAGATATGCTTCATAATACACACGCGCACAAAAGAGATTTTCACCCTAATGGTCAGATAAAAGGTGATAAAAGTTTAAAATATCGTCTAATTATTAAACCTTTGTTTTCGCAAAATAGTTATGTTCAAGATGAAGGACAGATAATTAAAACAAAAAAGGGTGGTTTTTTGCCTAAATTAAAAAAATATAGAAGTAATACCGATTATGTTTACTGGGATGACCCTAATGAACTAATCGAAAGGTTGAAACTTCTAATTGCTTCAAAAAATGCTGGTAATACAAATCATGATAATGAAATTCTTTCAATTATAGAAGAGTTAAAAGAAGCTGATATTATAAAAGACTAAAAAGCTTTAGAATGCTCTCAGTTATCAAAGTATTTTACAACATGAATGAACATATAAATATTAATTGTGTTCATACAAATAAAGCATCAGTCGTAACTGAAAGTAACATAAGAGTGGAGCGTGTTGAGGGTAAAAATATTACCGAAGAGAAAATCGAAAAAAATAAAGATAATGTTTGCATGCAAATAAAGCAACTGGATAAACTAATTTCAACTTTAAATGAAAAAGTAAATAATCTTGAAAAAAATATTGTGTTAAAAGAAATTGCAGGAAATTTAAATAAGCATTATGAGCAAAGTAGACGTCATAAATGAAATTCATAAATGTGCTAGAGTTAACTTTCCAAGAAGACAGGTCATACTTAAAGATATCGACGATCTCTGGCAAGCAGATTTAATGGACATGCAAGCAATTTCGAAAGTAAATGGTGGTTACAAATATATACTAGCAATCATAGACACTTTTTCAAAATATGCTTGGACGGTTCCTTTAAAACAAAAAAATAAGCAACAAGTGTCAAAAGCATTTGAAAGTTTATTGCTCAAAGGACGTGTTCCAAGTAATTTGCAAACTGATCTGGGAAAAGAGTTTTATAATGAGAAATTCAAAAATATTGTTATGAAGTATAAAATTAATCATTATTCAACGTATTCCACTAAAAAAGCTTCCATTGTAGAAAGATTAATAAGGACATTAAAAAATAAATTATACAAAGAGTTTAGTCTTAACGGGAATTACAAGTGGATGAACGGAACGCTTAACAAAATTGTAAATGAATACAATAATACTACTCATAGAACTGTGGGACAACCTCCTGCTCCTGTGAATCATAGCAATAAAACAAACATAATGCAAAGATATATTCATTTGGCTAAATGTAAGAAAAGCACTAAGTGTAGAAAGTTTAGTGTTGGCGATTTTGTAAGAATAAGCAAATATAAAGGATGTTTTGATAAAGGCTATTATCCTAATTGGTCAACAGAAATATTTAAGATAAAAACAATACAAGAAACTAATCCGTTAACTTACTTGATAGAAGATGCAAGATGTCGACCAATACTAGGAGCGTTTTATGCTCAAGAACTTCAAAAAACCATCCATCCTGATTTGTACTTAGTTGAAAAAGTATTAAAAAGAAAAGGGAATCAAGTATATGTAAAGTGGCTCGGGCTTCCTACTAGCGAGAACAGCTGGATAGATAAAACAAATATATTTTAAGTGGGCCAAACAAAAATTTATTTTAATGTGTATTTAAGGAAATACACGTATATTTTCTATTCATTACGTATTTGTCCTTAAAACAAAAAAGACTTGTATTTGTGTCTTTACAATACGTTTCTATTACTCTAAAGAAAAAATAAAGCAATAGAAATGAAAACCAGAAGTGGTATTTCAGGCAACAAAAAACCAATTTCATCAGCATTCAACAAAAACATCAATAAAGTAAAAACAGGAGCTGGTTTTAAGAAAACTCTTAAAAAGATTGTTAGCCATACTAAAAAGCACATTAAAAAATTAAAACCATCATGTAAGAAAGTACTGATGGAATCAGCATACGCAGCAGCAAAAGAATTCATATCAGATACATCAATAAAATTACCTAGGATTATACCAGTACCAAAATCAGGAGGATTTCTTCCTTTAGTACCAATATTTGCCGGATTATCTGCTGCTGGCAGTTTAGCAGGAGGTGCTGCTGGTATTGCAAAAGCAATCAACGCATATAAATTAGCTAAAAAGCAATTGCGTGAAGCAGAACGACACAACAAGGAAATTGAGGCATTATGTATTGGAAGAGGATTACACCTCAGGCATTACAAGGATGGTTTAGGCATTTACACATCAGAGAAAAAAAACTGAAATCTAGGCTACCCAGTAGAGCTTTAACCAATATTGACATAATCAAACATACGAATAATGTACCATTCTTTCGAGGCGTGTTTATGAGAGATAAATTACCACCTAAAGTTCTGCCGATAGAATGTGGAGTGATCAATCTTGACTCTTCCGAAAACTCTGGTACTCATTGGGTAGCCTACGGAAAAATAAATGAATATATTGAATATTTCGACAGCTATGGTAACTTAAAACCTCCGAAAGAATTTATGAAATATGTAGGAAATAACATTCAGTATAATTATGAAAACGTACAGCGTGATCATTTGTATAATTGTGGGCACTTGTGTTTAAAATTTCTTAAGTCATTTTGGAAAGATAATAAATAGATGTCCTTGTAACGTAAATAGAACTATGTAGTTATAAAAGTTTACATCCTGATACACTACACACATTCTTAGATTGCATGTGATGACAATCACTACTCACATTGCGAAGAATAATTGAGCTAAATTTAATAATAGTAGTTCTACCTATTTTGTTTACACATAGAAACAACATGCTAGTTTTTAATAAAACGCCTACCACGAGAAATAAATGTAATATTTCACTTCCTGTTTCCAAAGGAGTCAGACGTATCAACATTAAAAGACAAATTAAAATTAGTAAAGAGAATAAAAGATTTCTCAGAGATATTGGATTACAATTAAAAAAATAACAACATGCTTCAAATAACAGATTTAGCGCAACATGACAACTCTATCGAAAGTTATGAGATTCATAGCTACAATCCTTATAATACTAGTTTTAAAGAAAATGATGAAATCAGAATACCCATTCATCACCAAGATTTGTATGTATTGCCCTCCAGTAGTTCCATTTTTATAGAAGGGTATGCAAGTGTATCTACTAAAGATCTAGCAGGAAAAATAATAAAAAAAGATGTTGAGTTCATAAACAACCCAATCTTATATTTGTTTCAAGATATTAGGTACGAAATAAATGGTGTTGAAATCGATCGCATTAAAAATGCTGGTATCACAACAACTTTAAAATCGTATGTCTCCATGAATGAAGGTGAAAGTAAAGCTGCAGCAATTTGGGGGTGGAATTTAAATGGTACGAAAATAGGAAAAGGACATTTTAGCGTTATTATACCAATGAATAGAATATTGGGATTTGCAGAAGATTACAACAAAATTATAATTAATTGTAAACATGAATTAATTTTACAAAGAAGCAGCTCTGCATTAAACAGTGTGCTTATGGAGAAAAATGATAGCCTGGAAATAGATATACAGAAAATACAATGGCGTGTGCCGCATGTAAAAGTTTCTGATCGTAACAAATTATTATTGCTTAAAAGTTTGGAGAGAGACCGGTCCATACAGTTAGCGTTTAGAAATTGGGATTTGTATGAATATCCTCTATTACCAAAAACAACAAAACATTCATGGTCGGTGAAGACAACTTCACAATTAGAGAAACCAAGGTTTGTTATATTTGGTTTGCAAACTAATCGAAAAACTAATAAAACTAAAAGTTCTTCCTTATTCGATCATTGTAATGTAAGCAATATCAAGTTATTTTTAAATTCGCAATATTACCCATATGACTCACTTAATCTGAAATTTGATGAAAACAAATACAGTATATTATACGAAATGTATGCTAACTTTCGTCAGTCGTATTACAACTTAGGAATAGATCCGTTGCTTAGCTTAAATCAATTTAAAGAAATTGCTCCACTTTTTGTTATTGATTGCTCAAGACAAAACGAATCACTTAAAACTGGACCGGTTGATGTACGATTAGAAATCGAATGTTCAGAAGATATTCCAGATAATACATCTGCTTATTGTTTAATAATAAACGATCGACTTTTCGAATATAAACCTTTGAGTAATATTGTTAGAAAATTATCATGAATGTTATTGTGGATGTCCAAGGGTTTAAGAGTGAAGAAAACGAATTTATTCCAAAAGAAATAGCAATGATATATGAAGGACGCATACTAGTACTGTTGATAAAACCACCACGACCATTTTATGACTTGACGAAGAAAGAACGGTTACAAGTAGCTTGGATTGAAAAAAACAGGGGAATACATTGGAATGAAGGTTTTGTACCATATTTTAGCTATAAAGCTACCATTGCAAATTTTTTTAAAAATAAGGATTTATTTACAAAAGGTAACGAAAAAGTGTTATGGTTAAAAGATTTATTTGAAATTAATAATGTATATAATTTAGAAAGTAAGCAGTGTCCAAGTATAACAACATTGTATAAAAAATATTCAACTTCACCTGATATTATAAGTTGTATTAATCATTCTAATATTTGTGCCTTGAAAAATGTATTTTGTTTAAATAAGTGGTGTGTTGAAAATAATGTTTTTTTAAAATAAGCAGAAATATAAAAAATTGAGATGACCAACATGTTAGTTTTATTTTTTAATACCTATCTTCGTTAAATTTAAAGGGCTTTAATATAAAACAGAGGCAACGGCCTCACATAACATAATATGGAACAGCATATAAATTCTAGTATGAACAGTACATAACATTTGATGAAACGAATGCTGTTTGTAAGCTTGTCCCATCCACACAACACACACGCACACATACAAAACTGTCTATATTACACGCATAAGTATAATGTTATACAGATAAAAAAATATAAGTGAATAGTTGACATCTTCACTCCATTTATTAAAGAAACAAGTATTTAAAATGAACTGTGGTAGGTAATAGGTGACAGTTTCCTATTCCCCACCATTCCCGTTAATATAAACCATCATGAAATCCTACTGATAGAAGTTCCATTCCGAATGAAGTATTTTAGAATGCTTCACTCTATTTAGATAGAAGATTTAGAATAAAGGTCTCATTTCGAATTGTTTACAATACTCACTCTGAATAGATGATTCTAAATATAGTATTCGTTTTGAATAGAGGATTCTGAAAACAACCTTCATTTTGAATGGAGGATTCTGAATGCAACACTCATTTTGAATAGAGGATCCTGAATACAACACTCATTTTGAATAGAGGATCCTGAATACAGCACTCATTTTGAATAGAGAATTCTGAATAGAGGATTCTGAATGCAACACTCATTTTGAATAGAGTATTGGGGTACCTGGATCTTTTGATCCAGGTACCCCAATACTCACCTACTAGCTACAAGACTGAGCCCATATAGACCTCTGGTCTCCGAACGGAGGTGATGTGGCGGCATCTACATCGCCTCATGCGAACCACGCATCAAACACCTGACGTCACACAAATCCTGCATCGCGCAGTTAGAGTTTACCACGCGTACTATACAGGGTAATTGCGAGTAATTGCGTGCCATAGCTTCAGGGTGAGTTCAGAGTCGATAAAGGAACCCATAAAAAATAAATAAATTAAAAAAAAAGTGTTAAAAAAAATCGAAAATTATCATAAGATGAACCTAATGTAGTACCTACTAATTAAATAGCAATCGTTTAGAATTGATTAAAAAATTGCTTAAAATATGTTTTTATTTTGTTTAAATGCTAATAAATAATTTCCTAGAGTTACTACCTACTATCGAACGCAATGAAAGTAAGTAATTAAAGTATTTAAACAAATAAAATAAGTTTACTTCTAAACGATTGCTATTTTAAGTTAGTAGGTACCAAATTAGATTGATGTTGCAATTTTTTTTTTCCTGGGATCGTTTACTTTTTTTAAAGATATTTATTTTTTCCTGGGTTCCTTTATCGACTCTGAACTCACCCTGAAGCTATGGCACGCAACTACTTTAACACCCTGTATAAGACTATCCGACATCAATCGTTGGATAGTTGTCCGCCAGACACAACACCTGTATGGTCGGAGGATTCTCCCTTTTCTAAAGAGGATGATTGAACTTTACACCCCGTTCCTCATACCTCAAAAAATCTATCCTTAATCACTCTTAATGACACCTCAACTACACAAAACGTTGGCCTAATTCTTCGTAAAACATTTTATAGAGAAGTCGTTAATATGATTTGATAAGTTCGCCAAAAAAGCGTTTTTGTCTCAAAAAATAACAAAAAATATTGACATAATTTGTATCGAAAATTTCTTTTTCCGAGGCAAATTGCTACAGACATCTTAAGGAAATTGCCTAATAACATGGTTGTCGTAAAAGATTGGCGTCCTACGTGCGCTGATTCTAAATCTTGTTATGAAAGATAAGTAGAATATTAAAATATTTCGCGTAGGTTAAATTCATTATCGGTTAGATAGTTTATTTAGGGGTTTCACCATACTTAGATTTGCGTATTTCAATTATGTAAAAACTGAATTGTATTCTTGTTATCTCCTCTGACGAAATTGTTTCTGAGACTACACACACTTTATTTTTCATCATCTACCTAGCCGGATTTCAGATTCCAGTCAATCCAGATGTTACTGACGAAACACAATTAAACCGCTCCTAAAATAATTACTATTCAGTACCAACATTACCTATTCATTTGTATAAAACTTCTGGGATCCACTACATACCGATACTAGCCAGAATGCAGCTGTCAGCTCGGAAGTTTCCCGACATGTAACTAATAGTCTCGCAACCACGGATAGTCTGCGGCAGTATAACATAGATAGATGTAAATCTTTATTTAGGGCAAAACAGAAGAAAAGACACAACACACAAGTTAATTCACAATAAATAACACATCTATTTATTATTATGTATGTGTTGAATGAGGAAAATGTCGTGGGGAAAGTTTTGGGTATGAATATCGATGGCTATAAGAGTAGGGGAAGACCAAAAAAACGATGGATGGACTGTGTGGAAGATGATTTGGCTAGAAAGGGGGTGACTACCGAGATGACGACTAATAGAGAAGTATGGAAAAAAGGGACATGTTACGCCGACCACAAATAAATTGGAATAACAGTGATGAAATAATATAATACATCTGTATATATAATAGTAACGACGACAAAACTATACATTGAATTGTTTTGATATAAAAAGTAATTGGAACGGGTCTGATGCCGGAAATTTGGTTTTTATAATTTTTGTCTATTTACCTGTTTGTATTGATGTATATTGTTCCGGATTGGCGCATAAACGGCTGAATGGATTTGGTTGAAATTTGGCACACAGATAGTTTATAACCTGGATTAACACATACGGTACTTTGAGTCTCGCTAGTACATTCCTGTGGGATATTTTCCGACATCCACGCCGGCGAAGCCGCAGACAAAAGCTAGTGAATAATATAGCCCATTCTCGGTAACCCAAAATAAATCGTCTTTGTCTCAATGTAATATATGTTCTACAAGGATCTTTTGGCAGTTGAATGAAATTGTCAGAGCAATTGTATTGAAAATACAAGATGGCGGCGTTTGTTCCAATTTTACCCACGCGCCAAAAAATCCTTGTTCCGTTGTAGGTAAAAAAAACCTTGACATTTCATCACAATATAAAAACTCGACCAAACAACATTTAGTTTTGAGTTTAACATTATGTTGAGAAGTTTTTGATTTAATATTATTTGGTTTTAACACTGCGTGAGAGCAAAGTTTCAAGTGAAAGTTAGTAGAGAGCACATCTGATGTTCTCTCACTATTGTGACAAATATAGGGTTCCTCCTCCAGGTTGTTTAGAGCTTCGGAGATATATCTCTATTTTATTATTTTCGGGGATAGGTACCATCAAAGAAGTTCATATCTAACCAATTTCAAAACCAAATCCCGTGAACACGATGACGAAATCTGTTACTGGCCCGGTGCTATAGCCGCCGAGCGCTGCAAGCAAGAATAGTCCTTACGGTGGTTAGATATGAACTTCTTAGATGGTACGTTAAAACGGTTGCGAGGTGATTTGATTCAAGTATAAACTTCTGCTCAATAGATTGTTGTTTGGATTACTTTTTTTTCTAGTAAATCTGAGTTTGAGTTGTTTATCTTCCCAGAGATTATATTGTGATATGTTTATTAGAAAATACTTCATCCCAAACCATTAATAAGATATTCTGCATGGTCTCACAAGTTTTTTCACAATTTCCGGTTAAGTTGTGAGCCTAAAAATAAAATATTATTTATTAAAACACATGACTTTTTTGCTTTGATGTAAATGTATATTTTGTATCACCAAACATCGCAAACATTACGAGTATGTATCAAAGGACCATAAATACGAAATTCTCTCCCGGACTTGAACAAAGGTATTTTCACCTCAAACTGAATTCCAAGCTTCTGTCGTCTTAATTCTTCATTAATTTAATAAAGATATTAATTTAAATGGGACCAGAATAAAGCGATAAATAATATAATTAAACATTGAGACAGCAAAATATCAAAACTTTATAACAGAAACTTATCTTGAAGAAGACACAGGGTGGTGCAAGTTTGGATTAATTTTAATGAAATATTACCGAGTCATGTTTTAATTAGTTTTGATTATTCTTCAGAAGAAATATTTGAGAACATAATTAGAATCAGTTGATTAATAAATATAACGGCATAGCCTTTAACAAAAGTGGTAATCGAATTAGTGGTTCAACAGTTTCAATATCATCAGGATTGTGCCGGAATAGAGCAGTTCGTCATGGACGTGGTACGACAGCAGCTCCCCTGACACCATCCCTGTCATCAAAAGCAGCCACCACGCAACCATGGACGCGACGCTGCGCTGGAGTGACAGTCACCAGCCAGTGACACTCTTATCCGAGCTTTTCGGTGATTCCTAGTAACTTCGTAACAAAACTAGACGGCGCAATAAATTAAATAAAAATGACACATAGAGTGCGCGCAAGATAAGTCTGCACGCGACTGGTGGCGCTGGCGTGCTTAATTCTATACTGTTATATTCAAAATATTAAATCTATATTAATAACTAGCTGCCCGCCCCGGCTTCGCTCGAGTAGCACTAAGTACGTATCTACGGCGCACCTACCTGCCTACCCTACCTGCCTACCCTACCTACCCTACCGACCCTACCGACCCTACCTACCCTACCTACCCTACCTACCCTACCTACCCTACCTACCCTACCTACCCTACCTACCCTACCTACCCTACCTACCCTACCGACCCTACCGACCCTACCTACCCTACCTACCCTACCTACCCTACCTACCCTACCTACCCTACCTACCCTACCTACCCTACCTACCCTACCTACCCTACCTACCCTACCTACCCTACCTACCCTACCTACCCTACCTACCCTACCTACCCTACCTACCCTACCTACCCTACCTACCCTACCTACCCTACCTACCCTACCTACCCTACCTACCCTACCTACCCTACCTACCCTACCTACCCTACCTACCCTACCTACCCTACCTACCCTACCTACCCTACCTACCCTACCTACCCTACCTACCCTACCTACCCTACCTACCCTACCTACCCTACCTACCCTACCTACCCTACCTACCCTACCTACCCTACCTACCCTACCTACCCTACCTACCCTACCTACCCTACCTACCCTACCTACCCTACCTACCCTACCTACCCTACCTACCCTACCTACCCTACCTACCCTACCTACCCTACCTACCCTACCTACCCTACCTACCCTACCTACCCTACCTACCCTACCTACCCTACCTACCCTACCTACCCTACCTACCCTACCTACCCTACCTACCCTACCTACCCTACCTACCCTACCTACCCTACCTACCCTACCTACCCTACCTACCCTACCTACCCTACCTACCCTACCTACCCTACCTACCCTACCTACCCTACCTACCCTACCTACCCTACCTACCCTACCTACCCTACCTACCCTACCTACCCTACCTACCCTACCTACCCTACCTACCCTACCTACCCTACCTACCCTACCTACCCTACCTACCCTACCTACCCTACCTACCCTACCTACCCTACCTACCCTACCTACCCTACCTACCCTACCTACCCTACCTACCCTACCTACCCTACCTACCCTACCTACCCTACCTACCCTACCTACCCTACCTACCCTACCTACCCTACCTACCCTACCTACCCTACCTACCCTACCTACCCTACCTACCCTACCTACCCTACCTACCCTACCTACCCTACCTACCCTACCTACCCTACCTACCCTACCTACCCTACCTACCCTACCTACCCTACCTACCCTACCTACCCTACCTACCCTACCTACCCTACCTACCCTACCTACCCTACCTACCCTACCTACCCTACCTACCCTACCTACCCTACCTACCCTACCTACCCTACCTACCCTACCTACCCTACCTACCCTACCTACCCTACCTACCCTACCTACCCTACCTACCCTACCTACCCTACCTACCCAACCTACCCTACCTACCCTACCTACCCTACCTACCCTACCTACCCTACCTACCCTACCTACCCTACCTACCCTACCTACCCTACCTACCCTACCTACCCTACCTACCCTACCTACCCTACCTACCCTACCTACCCTACCTACCCTACCTACCCTACCTACCCTACCTACCCTACCTACCCTACCTACCCTACCTACCCTACCTACCCTACCTACCCTACCTACCCTACCTACCCTACCTACCCTACCTACCCTACCTACCCTACCTACCCTACCTACCCTACCTACCCTACCTACCCTACCTACCCTACCTACCCTACCTACCCTACCTACCCTACCTACCCTACCTACCCTACCTACCCTACCTACCCTACCTACCCTACCTACCCTACCTACCCTACCTACCCTACCTACCCTACCTACCCTACCTACCCTACCTACCCTACCTACCCTACCTACCCTACCTACCCTACCTACCCTACCTACCCTACCTACCCTACCTACCCTACCTACCCTACCTACCCTACCTACCCTACCTACCCTACCTACCCTACCTACCCTACCTACCCTACCTACCCTACCTACCCTACCTACCCTACCTACCCTACCTACCCTACCTACCCTACCTACCCTACCTACCCTACCTACCCTACCTACCCTACCTACCTACCTACCCTACCTACCCTACCTACCCTACCTACCCTACCTACCCTACCTACCCTACCTACCCTACCTACCCTACCTACCCTACCTACCCTACCTACCCTACTAAAATGTTAAAAAAAGTAAAACTAAAAGCTACCTCCCCACCAATTTTCAGCCAAATCGGTTCAGCCATTCTTGAGTTATAAGTGGTGTAACTAACACGACTTTCGACTTTCTTTTATATATATAGATTTAATTTTAATATTATTAATACTTTATTAATATTAACTAATTAATTAAATAATTATACTTAATTTGACCTTACATAAGGACAATACGGCGGCATACGATTCGTTCCGATTTCAGCCGCGCGCAGACTTATCTTGCGCGCAGTGTAATTTTAAACTGTTGACTGAAATACCTGATGCGCATTGTCAACTGATGATTGGTTAAGCTGCCAATACAATGACAATTAACTTAAATTGTGTTTATGAATGAAGTAAATATCGAATACCGCCTTACGACGAAAGAATACTTAGGTAGTGACGAAACTTATTCTTTAGACTGAAATCGTTATCATGCTTATAAAACATGTTGAAGATAGCTCAATCAAAGATATAAATACATGTATCTAGATAGATAGTCAAAGCTGTGAAATCGTCGAAAAAATTGCGTCAAATCGTTAGCCGCTAAATGCACGTACACTAGAAAAGCATAATGACAGCATAATGACAGCACAATGACGTGGCACCAGTGTAAGACGTACCTGTCACGTACACCAGCATAGCAACGTTGACCTGTTTGTTGTAGTTCTTTTGCAGCGCGACACTATCCAGACATATAAATATCAAAGAACTTGTGACGTTCGCTGCATGCTGGTGATCAGGATACTCGTTGAAGCCGTGGTGGCTAGCTGGCTGTGTGACTCACCTCTCGAAAGCTTGCGGGAGTGATGATGATGATGAATGATGATGATGACGTCACGCTGAGGTAGTTGCACGAAGGCTGCGTTGACGTTCATACTCGGGTCTTCAATTTAGAGGTATGAGGAACAGGGTGTAAAGTTCACTCAACCTCTATAGAAAAGGGAGGATCCTCTGACCACCTCTCTCCGTCTGATCCGGTTGTCGTGTCTGGTGGGTAACTGCCCAACGATTGATGTCGGATAGTCATAAATATGTGGTTCGCGCGGAAAACTCTAATTGCGCGATGCAGGATTTGTGTTACGTCAGGATTTTGTGTGACGTCAGGTCTCTGTTGCGTAGTTCGCATGTGTCGATGTAGATGCCGCCACAAGCTCAATAATGAAAATTACCAATTTATTCAAGAATAAAGAAGAATATTAATCGAATTTCGCACTTGCTAAGGAACAATACCAAAAATAGTAGACTCGTGCAGAAAATTAATTTCTCCCAAAACTTACAGCACGTGCATCTGAATCTTCATAGTTTAAATAATGTTTGTTCAAAAGTTCCACTTATTGTAATTAGTAGAAGCCTTGGCAAGTTGTCAAGTTCCCGAAAACTTCGCGATGTGAATACGAATATATGTAAATATAGCTTTAACTTGCCTTGTAGTTCGTGACAGATTATCTAAAAGAAAGAAAAGAAAAAGAAAGAAAATACGTTTATTTGCGGTACACATGACGCAAAGAAAGAACAAAACACAAAAATAAACAATTTGGGGGAAAATATGCGTCACATCCACGCAAAACGGCCATCGCTCAGCATAATGCTGCGACCCTATGCGAGACAGAGCCCCAACGCTGGTTTTCAGCGACAGCCGGCGTTGACGTGATGACGTCAACCGGTGCAGCATATAGTGAAATAACAAAATGAGACAAAAATAAAATGAATAAAAACAATACTTAGTCCTAAATGTTTATATAAAATAAAATATTTAAAATGGTAACATTTCATACCGTCGGCGCAGCTGTCATAAAAACTATTTGTTTGACGTTTTGACATATTGGTTATGTAGTGGTTACGTAATAATTATAACATGGCGCATTAAGTAATTAGTGATATGATGCAATGCATAATATGTAAAAACAAAGGATGCATTGGGAGATTGTGTAGCTATGGTTCTTGTAAATAGTGTTTGTGTAAATGTTAGAAGGTGAAAAAGGCAAGCTCGGAGACATAATTATATGAGATCAATGGTAAGTGCAGAATAATTGTATTTATCAACGAGATTGTATTGGATTCTATTAGGTACTATTAAAATAAATGAAATTGGAATGAAAATAGATGATAATAGATGAAATTGGATTGGAGTTATGTAAATAGAATAAATTTGTAAATAGAATAAATTTGTAATCAAAGGAACTACCTACCTACTTGACAAGCCGTAGTATGCTAGTTGAATAACTAGGTTTAACCATAATTTACAGAAACACGGTGGCGTTCCTAAGTATAAGGGACGAATGCAGTAGCGAAAGACAGACTCCAAAACAACCCCACCGTCGGAAGAGTGAGTTCCAAGCAGCCCACGCCCACTTCCAGGAGATCCCAAGCCAAAGCCTGCATGCCAAGACCCCTGAGGTACAGTGATCCAACACAAAAGTACATGGTTAAGATTGAAGGGAAATTTGATTATGTATGAGTAACTTTTTGTATTGGAATTTAAAGGATTGTATTTTTTCCAGGCGTCGCATTGGTGGTGGGAGATCATTCCAACAGCGTGTGGCTGCGAACTTGAAACACCCTCTGAATGCTGTAGTTCTGTGCATTGGCACCGACAGTGGACTTACAAAGGAGCGAAGACTATACTTTAAGTGATGTTGTTTCCAAGTAAGCTTTTCGTACAGATAGCGTGGTTTATGGGTTGTTATGATACCAAACAACAAGTTGGCCAAATGAAGCTTCCTCCTAGCAGCCATTTTTAATAATTGCAGCTGATTAATATAAGGAGTAACATGACTTCTACGTGGGATGTTAACACAAAAACGAACACAGGCATTCTGGATACGTTGGATTACTCGCTCCGTTCTTGAAAGCAGGCATGGTCCATAGACTATGTCACAGTAGTTAAGCTTGGATAGGATGAGACTGTCAACAAGTTGTTTCCGTACTGGTATACTTAGGTATTTCCGTATTCCATATAAAACCTTTAGCCTATAAAAACAATTCCGGAGAACATTAGTCACGTGGGCCTCAAAGTGCAGCTCTGGATCCAAAATTAGCCCTAGATTGCATGCCTGCACCACACTCTCAATTTTCTCTCCCTTGATAACTATCTCAGGGTTGGCAGACAGTATTGCACTAACTTGTTTCTTTGAACCCAGCACCATAAATTTAGATTTAAGGGGGTTCAGGACCAGAGAGTTCTCTTCGGACCATAAAACCACTCTATGCAAATCCTCATTTATTTTCTGCACTGCCAGAGATGTTTCATCCCCCTTGAAGGATATGTACACCTGAATATCATCAGCATACATGTGATATTTGCAGTTAACAAAGGATTTTATGATATCCGCACTGTACAGAATGTACAACAAAGGCCCCAGAATCGATCCCTGAGGTACACCCCTTGACACCTGGAGGGGGGGGGATGACACTGTAGACCCATCCTCCCTACGCATCTCTACGTATTGAGACCTGCTTGTAAGGTAGCTATTAAACCACTCTACTGCATCACTGTCAAAGCCATAGAAGGCTAACTTCGACAGCAGTAGACTGGTATTAATAGCATCAAAAGCACGGGAAAAGTCCAGCAGAGCCAGAATTGTTCCCTCCCCCCGGTCGCGAGCTTCAAGAATACTACCCACAACATCAGCCAGAGCCGTTGCAGTACCTCTACCCTTTCTGAAACCCGACTGAAGGTCAGGGAGAATGCTATTACTTTCGAGGTATTGGTTAACCTGCGAGTGTACTACGCGTTCCAGTATCTTAGACAGGCAAGGCAGAATGCTAATTGGTCTCAAGTCTTTCATGTTAACAGGGTTATTGCTTTTAGGGATAGGACAAACAATAGCGCATCGCCAGAGTTCGGGGAATGTACGCGTGGCTATGGACCGGTTGACGATATCTGTAATGGCTTGCAAGGTAGTTGGCAACGTGAGAGAAATCATATCGAGACTTATACCGTCGACACCCTGTGCATTTGACCCTAGACTCTTGATTATCTTCAGGACAGATTCAGGACTGGTTGTTGTGAGTGTGAATGAGGCCGGGCCATACCTATGAGACTCGAAGTAGGACAATTGCAAGCTGTTATGATGACAATTACCTGGAACTTCAAGAAACGCCGCATTGATGTCATCTGGATTGTCGAAGTGACTTGGCAGCAGTCTCTGCTTATGGTCCGGAAGCACATCGGATTTTAAATTGCGCCACAACAGTTTCGGGTCCTTTATTTGGTCATTGATGCTTTTGCTGAAATAAGCGGTCTTCTCGCTAACCAGTGCCGTAACTGTTTGGTGCTTCAGATCCAGATAATAAACTTTATGACCCGGTAGTTTGGATTTCCGAAATCTGTCCCTGGCTCCATCTCTCAATTTCGACATCAGTCTGATGTTTTCAGTTATCCATGGAGTAGGGCGGGTTTTAAATGTCTTCCTTTTAAGAGGAGCGTGGAGATCGAATAATTGGATCATAAATGAATTAAATGTCTCCACCATTGAATTGACATCACTCATGGCTCCAATAATCGACCATGGAATCATTTTTAAATCTATGTCAAAAAAGTCCTTTAATATGTCTGTGAGCGGACGAAAAACGACCAATCTTGGTTTAGCCTTATGCTTCTTAAATATCGTCTCGCATGTGATAAACGAGTGATGGCCAAGCTCACTGATATGATTCACCACGACGTTCCGGATTGAAGCATCAGTGCAGATTATGTCAATAAGCGAACTACTATCACATACAAAGTGTGTGGGTGTTTGGACTAACTGATTTAGGTTTAAGTAGCTGAGAAATTCTAAAAGTTGTTTAGTTTTAGGGCTATTGACATCTAGCATATTAACATTAAAGTCACCTAGTAATATTACATAATCGTAGGGGGCTAAACCACCAATACTGACAGTTAAGCCCTCGAGAAAAAGCTCCAAGTCCAACCATGGCGGACGATATGCAGTGCCAATGAGTAACTTTTTTTTGTTTACGTTAAGGGTTAACCAGAGCTGTTCGACATTGGGATGATCAGGATGAGCCTTTACCCGTGCAGTAACCCCATTTTTAATGTAGAAAGCTACCCCTCCGCCGCGCCCACTGCGTACAGACATGGGTCGCGGTATGTGCTTGAGCTTGTACCCAGGTACACTAGGCGCTCGGTCCTCCTCACCCTTACGCAACCAAGTTTCGTTTATAGCCATGATATCCACAGCATGGTTGCCCATGGCTATCAAAAATTCATCCTGATTAGTGCCCAGAGAGCCCGCATTCAGTAGACCAAACTTAATACATTTGCTAGGAGTCATTGCATTTTTCATCTGTGTATTGTATGTATGTGTTGTGTATAAGTTTATATACTTTGAGTAATTGAGAGTGTATGTATATGCGTAGACAGGAACTATGTTCAACAGTGAGCTGCAATGATCTTAAATAATGAAATGATGTTATATTGTAGTTGTGATTAGCATTGATTAGAATCTTTGTTGAAAAATTGATTGTATATAATGTTTGGGTATGATTAAGGTATATTGTAATAAGTGTTTGAAATGTATTAAAAATATGTCGAACAAATATATAAAAAAATATTAGTGGTATCACACCATGCACACCTGCCGATCTATGCTCAACCACCCGATAGTAACGGTTGCGACGCATATCCTCCCAAGTAGAAATAATTAACATGAACTTAACATAAATTAAAATAAAGAAAAATGAGATTAGATAATAATCAGACTGTTTCATTGACAGGTCCAAATATCCGAGATATGTCTTCATCGGTGCGGATTCTTTGTGTGGGGTCACCTGGCTTCCTCCTGGCAAGAACGCGGCCGCGCTTGGTCCACACAAAACGCCAGTCGAATAGACTAGCAGCGTCCCGAGCCTTCCGAAACAACTGGCGGTTTATCTTCGTAAGACGTTCATTAAGGAAGAATCGCTTGGCCGGGCCGGACATGTCAAGGTCGGCTGTCGTTGCTCCCCGTCGCACTCGCGCGCTCGCCAGCAGATCGTCACGCAGATCACGACGCGCCAGCCGCACAACTATGGCGCGAGGGCGAGTTTCTGTCGCTCCCGAAGAGCTCGTCGCGTTGAGCTGCCTCCCGCCGACTCGTTCTGCGCTGACAACGTCGCGTTCCTCAAGGTTGACCCCAAGCTTAAGGCTTATGGCCTTGACGATGTGGATTGGGTTATCAACCTTGGCCTCGGGTATATTAGATATCTCGATATCATTCGCCAAGAGGTCCTGATCCCTGTCGTTGAGCTCGCGCCTTAAATCCTCCACGATCTTGTCCACTGCCCCGGTATTCGCCGGACCCGAAGATGCCCGCCGCTCCAAGGCGTCCACCCTGGCCTCTAGGCCATCGATGCGCGTGTTGCAGGTATTCATGGAGGTTTTGAGCTCCATCATCTCCATCTCCATTTCCTTACGGAAGACTTGGATCTCCGCACGCACCGCCCTTAGTTCCTCCATGATTAATTTCATGTCGGAGCCGGCGATCAGCGATACTTCTCGGGCCGCGACATCGACTATAGAGCCATGGTAAGGCGGGGGAGTGGTGTAGTTTGAGGGGCACGTAGTCTGTATAGGAGCAGCTTTGGAGCAGATATCAGTGGTATTTGGGGTACTGGTTTCCAAGCTGGCTTGTTCTACGGGGGTCACTGATTGAGAACTTTCCGCTGTTCCTCTAACAGGGGTCTCAGACCTGTTATCCCTAACGAGGTCCTTTTTACATTCCGGGCAACGCCAGCTACTGGTGATATTTGTTTTGGTCGGAATGCCTACACACACTCGGTGGTATTGAACCTGGCATTTCCCGCACCTAGCGCCCTCTACCGTCGAGATGAAACGACCGCAACCTCCACACTTGACACCTGGCATGATGGTGAGACGAGCTTGCTATGTATGTAAGTGATACTAGAATTGCACGCTAGATGGCGCCAGAGATGACTCGATACAGATCGATAGCTACGGGATAGACAGATGGCTCTGTTAGCGTTTTAGTGCTGCAATTACTTGTTTTAAAAAAGTGGGTAAGCAGCTAATTACGCTAAGTCACTGTTATTGTTTAGTTGATTTACGTCACTTATGCGCACTATTTGTTATTCACTCCAATGTATGTCACGCTATACTGTACTAAGTTTACTATGAAATACAATTTTTACACTAGAACTTGTGTTTTAATTATTTCTGATAAAAAAGTTATAGACAGATCTACACCGATACAGACGTCAAACGTCACTCCCTACTACTCCCAATCTGTAGATTATCTGCCTAGCCTTTTCCTAACATTGTTAGGGTCGGCTTACAGTGTAACCAGATGCAGCTGAATACCAGTATTTTACATGGAGCGACTGCCTGTCTCACTTCCACCCAGTTACTACTTTTTAGGGTTCCGTAGTAAACAAGGAACCCTTATAGTTTCGCCATGTCCGTCTGTCTGTCCGCGGCTTAGCTCAGAGACGGTTAGTACTAGAAAGCTGTAATTTGGCATGGGTATACATATTAATCATGCCGACAAAGTAGTAAAATAAAATCAAGTAAAATATATTTTTTAGCGTACCTCCCCTACACGTAACATGGGTATATTTTTTTTTTCCTCATCTACCCCATGTTGTGGGGTATCGTTAGAAAGGTCGTTTAAAAATATTGTGAGTTTGTGCAAACCATTAGGCTGGAAAAAGGGAAAAGGCTAGGCAGATGATGATGTTTTTTTAAGTCTCATGTAATAGAGGGCGAGCCTAGTGCTATCAACCGGGCACAAATCCAGAACCCAGGTTGATGGAAAAACCCAATAACCCTTTGCCCGACCCGGGAATCGAACCCAGGATCTCGTACTCAACAGTAACGCTTGCGACCACAAGATCGACAAGGCAGTAAAAAATAGACAGTAATTAATCCTCCTTTTTACCTGCTTGGTTAATTGCAACAAAAAGTTCGTGTAATCGTTAAGGTACCATTCCATTGCCGACCGCAGGCGGCAACAGGGACGTGTCGCCGCGATACTACTGGTTTCCATGAATTTATATGAAATACCTTCCGTAGCTAGCGACACGTCGTTTGCAGCTACGGGCGAGGGACAGACGACACGTGTAGCCCAACCGCAGACCAGTCGGTCCATTCTGTAAAAATATCAACGTGAAACTTAAGTGAAGTGAGCGTGAGTGAGCTGTCACTGTCACAAATCGACCCGCAGGATGCTAGGGATTGGCACTATTGACAGCTCAATTCACGTTCTCTTCACCTAAGTTTCACGGTGATATTTTTACAGAATCGACCGGCAGTAATAGTGCCGCCAATGCTCAAGCGATAACATGTTTTTCTATCTACCGACTAGAATACGGGCTGCGGACGCCTGCAGTCGGGTTCGGAATCATGACTGTAGCGACACTTCGACAGCAGTTGTCGCCTGCGGTCGGGTACGGAATGCTACCTTTAAGTAACACAAAAGTTTAAAAGGTGAGAATATTTTCCAAGTGAGATAGCTCGAGTGATTTATTTGGGACAGTAATGAAGATATTTGTTACAAAGTTTTCAGCTCATTTATTATTGTTGGAACAGCGTGGGCAGGGCATGACTTACTTAATACAGTACTAGCGAAATAAAAGAGAAAATTACATTTAAATAATGGAAATTCTAGGCAGTAGTGGCAAGTTAATTTTAATATTTGATTCATGTAGACTGTATTGTATTACTACTTTTAATAATCATTATTTGGCCCTTATACCAATTTTTCTGGGGTAGGCGCAACATTTCTTCTTCCATATTTCTCTACTAGTTAACATTATTATTATTTATTTATTTATTTAAATCACAAATTATAACAACTTTATAGACGCATCCAAGGCGATGTTATAAGCCACATACCTACGTACGGTTTTCTGATCACGATTCCTGAGTCGAAATTCCGTGAGACTAGCGCAGACGTTCGATTTTTTGTATTAGGAATTTACACTGCCAGTAGCTAAGTGACGCTTTTATGAAAGCACGTTAAATAGGGACGACTACGAATTGATTGCTATTGCACTTTTACTCTCGATAAACTAGAAAAAAAGGGAATGTCGTTATTGGGTTCACCAGCTATCTAATCTGTGGTTATAGAATAAATGCTCATTTATTCTATTAGTATTTAGTGGGTGTTTCCACAGATTCAGTCAATTCTATCTGAAAAGAGCAAAATTAAGCAATATGACTTTGTGACCGCGCGCCGGCGTTGTTCTGAACGAAAATTTCCATTCGTGTGCGGCAACGGAGCAAAAATGTATGCGAGCGCTGCGTTCGGGATGATTTCATTCGGCTATTTCCCACCTGAATGACCCGAACGCACGGTTTGTTTCCGAAACGAGCGTCAGGTTCTTTTTCCGTTCGGAAAATGTACAAACGTGCGCGCCTAGTTGAACATTTTGTATGTAAGGCAAGCATTCAGGTCTTAGAATCGGGAATCCTGATCAGGAAACCGTACGTATGCGGACGGCCTAAGCAGACAGACAGAGTCACGAGTAGATAGTAATAAGGGTTCTTTTTTTTGCTTCTGAGGTATAGAATCAAATTTTTTTTTTTAAGCATCTCGAGGTAGAATCAGTAGAAATACACAATCTGTGAAAATATCAATTGACTACCTTTAAAGGGTCAAGCGATACAGCCTGCTGACAGACATGCCGTCGGAAGGACGGACGGAAAGCAGAGGCTTAGTTTCGGAAAAATATAGAGTTCATCAGCATACTCGTAGATATTCACAACCATTAGCTGACTAATGGCAGTGAATACTTATTTATTTTCGACACGACTGCCTGAGCAGTCGTGTCGAAAATGACACATTTTGATGACATAATTTACCTTGCCGCCGACAACAAATATTCGTCGGAAGAAAAGCGGTCTTCTATTAGAAAAAAGTACAAAATTTTCGGGTACAAAATTTTCTAGTACAAAATTTTCGGGTTTTGGAATAGTGAACCGTGTCTAGAGCAATCCTTCGATAATGATTGATGTTCAATTCCGCACGGACGCGTATCGAATGGTTGTGATTAGCCAGATCAGTTATACTAAAGCTTCACTGCTGAGGAGAGTGAGAGTCAGGCGCAACAGCATCCTGAGAACTGTAACGGGGAGCTTCAGCTCTCTAATTGGACGTAGTTAAGCAGAAAGGATCCAACCCACACTATGGGCGAAAATGAGTTATGTATACCAAAACACTCTTTGTAGTCAAAACTTTAATATCACAAAAACAATCCCAACGCATCATGTCATTATGACCATACGATACCAACCCGTATGTATGGCAGGTCATACGATCACATAACACGATCTGATCTTAAAACTTGAATATCTCAAAACTAACTCTGTGTGGGTTGGAACCTTTTTGTTTAACTACGTCCAATTATAAAGCAACTTGTGCGGAGGGTGATTGGGACCAACACTAGATAAAGTTGTTCTAATATTATGTTTCTAAGACTCTATGGATTCTTCGTTCCGAAATAAAAATCAATATTATTCATTATCTGCTTAGCCTTTTCCCAACTATGTTGGGGTCCGCTTCCAGTCTAATCGGATGCAGCTGAATACCAGTATTTTACATGGAGCGACTGCCTATCTGACGTCCACAACCCAGTAACTGGATAATAAGATACCCCTTGGTAAGACTGGTTGTCAGACTTTCGACTTTCTGACGACTCGTAACGACTGTCAAAGAACGATAGCCAGAACCAACGGTTTAAAGTGCTTTCCAAAGCACGGAGGGGGTCTTGGTATGTAAAGATGGTCACCCATCTACGGACCAACCGCGGTAAGCGTAGCTTAACTTGATCGATCGACCCATGCAGCTGTAATCAATATTATTATAATTATAATAAAAACGGTTTAAAATTAACACCCACCAATTCGTATTCATTAAAATAGGAGCAAACAAAAAAACCCCATTATACGTTGAGTGGAAACTAATTATTTAAACCATTACTTTTTATTACTATTTCATTTTAAAATGAACCAGCCTGTAAATGAAAAGACAGTCAAGACACCGCTTAATTTTCTAAAGTGGTTTTAAAAGACTATTCATTGTCTTGTTCTAAGTTTTAGTAGTTAGTGGACGTGAAATTTTAATTAATATGTTGATCACTTATTTAAAAGGCTCTTTGCACTTGAGGTAAAGGCTTCATTACTGAAACATAGACTGTGGTCGGGGTGGGTCAGGTTATTGAAAAGGCTTCCATTGAAGGTTAAACTTTGATACAATGCCACCCATGGGCATGTGACCTCCCATATTTTTCTGAACATTCATGACTTTTTTTCGAAAATTTACTTTTAAAAGGGGGGTCTATCTATAATACTTTTCATGTTATAAAATTTTTTGAGTAGCGTTTTGACCTTGCTTTACATTTTTGCCATATCTCCGATGTTATTGGCTCGATTTGGATTCTGTTTATTATTTCTTAAACCTTATAGTTAAGCATAGTAGTGTATATTTGCCACACATTTTACAACATAACGTGCCCACGTCGGGCCCTCTTGCCAAGCTCCTACCACAAGTGACAATCCGTCAGGCTGCCACATTACTGACAGGCTGCTAGAGAGGTCTTAAGCTCATCATAATAATCATTTCAGCCAAAAAGACGTCCACTGCTGAACATAGGCCTCCCCCAAGCACCGCCACTTCGACCGATTCAGTGCTTCCCGCATCCAGCGGATTCCTGCGGCCTTCACAAGGTCATCGGTCCATCTTGTGGGAGGCCTTCCAACGCTTCGTCTTCCGGTACGAGGTCACCACTCCAGAATATTTCGGTTTCAATTCTTAAGCTACTTTTAAATAATACATCAATGGCTAGGACGGAGGAGTTGGTACGTACACCGCTAAAAGATTCAATTGTTTGTTGTTTTTGGAAGTCTGAAATTGGTACCCCGGTGACTGAAAGGTATGTGGTAACCAGTCATGGTATGGGCGTGTGATGCAGAGGGACGAGGAAAATGCCGTCAGGAAATATTTCATCATCTTATTTTCTATTTTTTGTTTCTTTTGAGCAATGGTGGCCTAGTGGTAACGGCCCCGACTTACGTGTAGGTCGCTTCTTCGAACCCAGGTAGGCTTTACTTTGTGTAAATAATTTCATCACCACTGCTCTCAAAACGGTAAAGGAAAACATCGTGAGGAATCCAGCATATCCTAGAATTTAAAAAAACCAAGACATGCGACATCTACCGACCCGCACTGGGCCTGCGTGGTAGATTATAGCCCACTGCCTCTCAAAGGGAGGAGGCCTGTGTCCCAGCAGTGGGAACAATAGGCTGATTATGATGTTCAATCCTACTATATATATATATAATATAATAAATGGGAAAGTTTATATGTTTGATACTCAATCATGCAAAAACAGCTGAACGGATTTGAATGAAATTTGGCACATACAGTTTATAGCCTGGATTTACACATAGAATACTTTTTATCCCAGTAGTAGGTACATTTCTGTGGAATAATTTCTGACCTCCGCGCGGGCTAAACCGCGGGCTAACGCTAGTCTTAGATAAAGCCGAGACACATAATTATCGACCTTATTAATCCCCTTAGGACTTACACTGAATACACTTACGGTTTTTTGGGTTTTCCCCAACTAAAAGCTTTCCTTCGTACTTCGTACGCTTTTAGCCAAAAGTTTTTAAAAGTTTTATTTCTTTTCTTGTATTTTTTTTACTAATGTAACAAAAATACAAGAAATATAATGCATTAGTAATAATTTCGAACCTTTAAGTTTGTACATTGTTTTTCGATTATTGGAAAAATAAGTTTTTTTAGACAACTGAGGTATCAGAAGCTTTTGTTTATTTTTGGGAATGATATGTGATAAAAAAATGTTTCTAAGGCAATCATGGCATTCTTTTGCATTGGAAAATTATACATCGAGAGACAAAAAAACATTTTTCATACTCTATTCATACAAATAAATATAATTGAAGAATGTGTTTGTAATGTCAAAATAATATGTTTTTACTAAATGCTTATGAAAGTTTATAACGGTACGTATAACAAAACATATTCTTTAAAAATACTTGTCGTTCTGTCTGTTTGTTCCGGCTAATCTCCGAAACGGCTGAACCAATTTTGGCGGGACTTTTATTGGCAGATAGCTGATGTTATAACGAGTAACTAAATTAGGGTCCAAGCGGGAGAAGCCGCGGGCAGCAGCTAGTTATTATTACCCAATTACGGCGGCGGAAGGTTATGATTTTGACCGGTATGGGATAAGTATGTTCATCTGTTACCTCATAAGTTCTAAACTGCTCATTACAATTTAACAAATGAGGTATCGTTGGAAGCGTCTTGATTTGGTGCACTGGTATAGGTTATAGGCTATATGATGTCACAATAAATAGCATCGCAATTGTCACATTACGGCGCCTAATAAACGACTTAAAGTAATGAACAAATAAATAAATTATGATACCATTTTGGGTAGGTATCAACTGAGAGGGGTTAATTAGCACATTTCAAAAATATTATATAAAAATTATAACCTCCAAAATAATTTAAATAAAAGTGATAAAAACTAAAAAAAAAAAACAGGAGTCACACGTAATCTGTTCGATCTATGACAATGATAGCACGTGTGACTCCGAATTTTTAATTTATCTCTCTGTGATGTCTAGTTTATATCTTTTTAGTTGGCGTTTTTATCGTAATTAGATTTTAGTTTTTATAACTCTTTTTTTTTAATATAATTGCTTGTAAATAGTATGTTCCTAAAATACCTAAATCCTTTTAACTGACTTAATTTTTTTTTCCCAGGTTGCGCCATCAATTATGGACTGATTAAGAAAATTCTTTTTTCATTTGGTAGAAGAAACTTGCGTGGTTCCATATAAATTTTATTAACTTGAGTAGTTTTTGATTCAATAATACAATATTTTTCCCACTTAGTCTATGTGAATGATGTAAAGATAACTTCCTGCCACTGTTTTACATAGGAAGTTGTGGTATTCGAATTTATGTGGGAAAGGTACCACAACAAAAAATCCGTATTTAAATTTTATATTTTCGCTTTTTGCCACCTACTTCCGAAATTAAAGTTATTTTTTTTTGTTGTTTTTTTTATGACCATTCATTTGTTTTTTTTTTTTGTAAAATGCTTTCTTATTAAAGTCATATCTCTCAACCCATCGGTATCCTACATTATTTCCTTCTTTCTCATTATATAAACGCAAAAAATATTACCCTCGATACGAAATTGCTTACCATAAATTACAAAATACAAAGCCGTCTTGTAAGGCAGTGTGTAAAATACCCTTTTCAAATGTCAGATCTTCTGGCCTGGAGGAGCGTTCCTGCCTAGTAACATATGTGGCTAGATTGATCACTTTAGATTTAGGTCTAGTGGTCTTAAGCGCAATTGCTTAGCGTGGGGTCTGATCCCGGGTCGGTCAAAGTGTTATTGGGTTTTTTCCGGCTCCATATTAGATGAAAAAATTTAGGAAATTTATTGTAATTTAATTTTTTGAGAGGGGTAGTGGCCCATTGGTGAATCCGAAAAGTCTGAGTTGCGTCTTGGGTTCAAATTCAAATTCAAAAGTCATTTATTCAAACTAGGCTGAGAATCCGCACTTTTCGAACGTCAAAATTACGTAATACAGTCCCCCAAAAACGCCCACCCTTCACCACTTCCTAGTGCTTAAGCTGGGAAGAGGAAGTGGCGCAACAAACTCCCCAGCAGCACAGCTGTCGGTTCAGTTGGAAAAACTTGATTCTATATAATAATGCTTTAAATGCAAAAATTATTTACATTAGGTACCACAAATTCCAATCAACTCATAAAATAAAAACATTTTAATGAGTAGATTATGTCAACAATAAATGAAAACAAAAATTAAAATAAATTTACTTTCAGTCAAATAAAGTAATCCAAACAATTATATGAGGTCATATAGTATCATGTACTTACTATTCGAACTCGAGACCTATGGCTTGGCAGTCCATCGTTCACACCACTAGGCTATCACTGCTCGCAAACGAAGTAGTAGTGCGGACGGGCGATGCGATGTGACGGGGTCAGTCGGAGTAACAAGAAATTTCACAAGGACAGTCGCAGTCAGAAACTAGTTTTTTTAATGATAAAAGCCAAAAGCTATTCATATACGTAAATTTTAACAGTAGGTACCTACACTACTTTTTTTATACAATGCAGATGCAATAAGATAATTATGTTATTACTGTTTAAAAGAAGCAATTTAAATAAAGTAGATCGTTGAAAAAATACCCTTTTTAGAATTAATGCGTTCTCAAATTGTTATCGTATTCATTGCAGCCAGACTACGAATATATTAATAACTACGAATGAGACGAGATTTATATTTTAATGTTGAAATAATGAGACAGTTTCTTGGTATAATAATTATGTATAGTAAAAATTATATTCGTTGGTAAGCGCGTAACTTGAGAATGGCTGCATCGATTTGGCTATTTATTATTTTAAAATGTTCGTAATACTTCGAATAAAAGAAGAAATTTTTTAAAAGGTGCTGGAAAAATGTTTAAATTCGGGGATGAGATGGGACGGGATTTTTGTATGAACTATTGAAAGAACAGGACGTTTGTCGGGTCAGCAAATTTTCATATAATTATGCCAGCGCCAGCGACAGATAAGTTAAAAGGAAATTATTTGGGTTGGTATAGGCATGCGATGAGAAGGGAAAACGCATGGGACTCAAAAGGTGGCTATAGACTAGGCCATTTACTTGTATCAGAATATCGACCAGTCGCCGTTTTAAAATTTTATCGAACCACACTTCGAACACGACGCTCGATGTTTTGTTACAACCTGGTTTTAAAATCCAACATTGGTGTAACATTTTATCGAGCAAAGCCACGAGCGTAGGGGGCGTGGAGTAAGGTGCGTGGGCCGAGAGCAGGTCCTTACAATGAATGCAAAGTAAAGGGAAATGTTACACGTAAATGCTCACTCACCGTAAGCATCGAACGCAGCGTCGACCATTCGCAGGAATGTTACAGTACATGGAAATGCTTTTTTAAATTGAGCTTTTGCTTGTATTGTACCATTCGTAAGATCGTTAAATTCCATGGAAAATCTCGAAAATTGCTGTGCTTTTTGTGTGCATATTAGAAATAAATTATTTGACTTTGAATTTTACTTTCTATTGAAACTTGGTACTACGCTAGGCCAGCTCGACGTCGAAGTGTTAGGTACATCTGACGTGTGCCCGAACCAACATAATTTATTTAATTGAAATCTGTATTTACCCGACTGCGGTAATGCCAAAAAAGTAGGGATATGCATTTGACCTGTATGTATGTCCGTCTCTATGTTCCCTTGTAACTATTAAACGGTTGAACCGATTTTGATGAATGATATGTCGTTAGATTCGTCTTTATTGCGCAAGTGTCACACAAACGTGTTCCCCCCCGCCTGCATTACCAACATTCTTATAAATTATAATGCTTGTTTTTATTCTCTTTTCCGTTTTGTGTTTTGCAGTCAGGTTTTTTATTTATTTAACGGTTTATGTACACACAAATAAACAGACAAGAAAAAAGGAACAGAAAAATACGTACAAAGGTGATGCTTATTTCTACAGAAATCTCTTCCAGCATACCTGCGATAGGAAAGTAGTTAAAGAGATGTAGACAACGTGTGTAAGAGTAGAAGAGAAAATAAAATACTTAAAATAAAAACACTTAATTATTCACTAATTTAACTATATTATTAACTATAAACATACATTATGAGAATAAACTTACCTACATACTTCTAAAATAAATATCACTAATCACTAAAATTTTAGTTTTTAATATACTTTTTTTTTCACAGAATGATCTGGTTTTCGACAAGCCAGGGCAAGCAACAAATTCATAAACAATTTTTACCTAATATAAGACCAGACGAAGTTTTAATATTAATCAGATATAATAAAATTGATTTATGTCAGAAAAATGAGGCGTGTAATTTATTTTTGAAGCCTAATTTGATGTAAATCCGACTTTCATATAAATAAGTACGTGATTATTTTGAGCTTCGCAAAAGTAATTGAAAATACAGATAGATGTCATCATCATCTACCTAACCTTTTCCCAACTATGTCGGGGTCGGCTTCCAGTCTAACCGGATGAACCGAGCGACTGCCTATCTGACCTCCAGTTACTGGGACATTGGGCAAACAGATGAATACTTGAAAAAAAAAATTGGTACCTACATAAAGTCTCGACTGCCTCATCGGTCTAGTGGTCGCACGCGCTACTGCTGAGCATGAGGTCCTGGATTCGATTCCCAGGTCTGACAAAGTGTTATTACATTTTTCCGTCAGGGATTTCTCGTAAGTAGCAGAACGGAGTCCGGATTTGTGCCCCCTTGATGGCAATAGGCTCGCCCCCTATTACATGGGACTTAAACATAACTGGCGAATTGTAGGTGTATTTACACCTCTACTAACTTTCTATAAATATTACTTTAGTGTGGGAAAGAGATGAAACTCCACAGGACGTATAGCTCCATCTCTTTCCCGTAAGTAAGATTAAAATAATACTGCTTAAAGGCTCGTGCAGACCAGCGCGACACGACGGCGCGACGCGACTCGAACAATACAATTTCTAAGAAAACTTCACGGTATAACAATAACCGGTGTTGCGTTGCGCTGTCGCGTCGCGCTAGTCTGAACGAAGCTTTAGAGGTGGTGGTAGACCCTCAGATGTATGCGTAAACGAGACGAAAGGACTATACAATAAGGATTGTAGCAGGTGGCGTTCTGCTTCTGCTTACCCCTATAGGAAGAAGGCGTGAGGTTATGTATGTAAGAGCAACAATATTAAATGACTCTTAACTGGATTTTTCAAACAGCCAAAATTAATGTTTTATCTGACCAGATAAATCGGTCAAAATGGACATGACCATAATCTTGCCCTAATTAATCGGCTGGTTTTTATCTATTTATGAAATCAAGTATTCGACTGTAACAGCGTTATCTTTTTAATTAATTCTGACATGCCATGTCGTTGTTAACGTTTGTTCCGAATTATGCCTATGACCTTGACAAGGTGACAAGGAGTGTCAACTGTGCTTTACCCTATACTATTAAATGAGCAATATTTGTATATATATCACGTTCTAGAAAACGGCTCTAACGATTTCGATGAAAGTTGCAATATAAAAGTCGGGGACGAAAAATCGACTTAGCTCTCATATCTGGGAAAATTCGTTTTCTCCGTATTTTCACCCGAGCAGAGCTCGGTCGCCTAAAGTTTAGAACAAGATGGCTACCATAGAATAAGTAATTAGTAAGTACGTAGGTACTTACTAATTCCATGTTATGCTGCCATGATAGTAGTATCATGGCAGCATGGAATTAAAAGTACCTACTATCATGGCAGCATAAAGTTAGTACGTACTATCATGGCAGCATGGAATTTGTAAGTACATACTATCATGGCAGCATGGAATTACTACGTACTATACATGAAATTAGTAAAAACTTTCCTACAGTAAATAAAATGAGCATTCTCTATTTACACCAGAGCAGAGCTCGGTCGCCCAGGTACTGATAGAAATGTGTGCCGGATCAGAATTTTATTACGTAATTTTTTCGTCCTAAAAGTAGTCGTGATCTTTTAATAAAATTTTGACAACAACATTATTTATGTAAAATTCGTCTAATCAGTAATAACAGCAGCATGGGTCAATCCACCAGGTTAAGCTACGCTTGCCGGGGTTGCTCCGTGGATGCATGACCATCTTTACATACCGAGACTCCTCCGTGCCTCGGAAAGCACGGTAAGCCCGGCTGTCATTCGTGGATCTTTGACAGTCGTTACGGTTCTTCAGAAGCCGGAAAGTCTGACAACCTGTCTTACCAAGTGGTATCGTACTATCCGGGTACTGGGTTGTGGAGGTCAGATAGGCAGTCGCTCCTAGTAAAACAATGGTATTCAGCTGCTTTCGGTTAGACTGGAAGCTGACCCCAATATAGTTGGAAAAAGTCTAGGGAGATTGTTTGAGTCATTATATGTAGTCACCATGGAATCTGCGAATGTCATTCTAATTAAGGTTATGTATCTTACCCTAGTATATCAACATGAAGTAAAACCAGTCATAACGGAACTGGTCAAATAGACTTAAACTAGTCAAGCATTATTTGACCAGTTCCGTTATGACTGGTTTAAACAAACTTAGGACCTCTCAATCTAAAGTTACCCTTCGCTGACGAATCACAAACGTTTGAAGTTACTAGGCTAACAGGGATAAGTAGGAGTTAGTTATAGCTCGTCGCTTCGACTAAGTTTAGTATGGACTTCCCAATGTTAACTGTCGCGATTCGGATTGCCGAAATAGGAGATGTGTCCTCTCGTCTCTCCTTACAAGATTATTCTACACTTTTTTGTTCTGAGTATCGATCGGCTGACGAATTAAAAAAAAAAAAAAAACAAAGCATTTATTTCAAATAAACCAATTACAGGCACTCTTGAATTGTCAAGGGGGTCGGTCAGTCAGAAAGATGAAGCTAGATGCCCATTCCAAAGCGTAGTAGGTACCTATGGAGAAGAACGGGCAAGAAACTCCACCGACACTCTTTTAAATCATGATATCACAAAAGTTTGGTTTCAGGAATCTAAAGATGACTTTACACAAAAAAAAACAGTCACATTTTTGAATTTGTACCTCAATGAACATCGTCATTTAAAGGATATTCTCTATATTTTTAACAGGTACAGAAAACACTATTCTCACAATAATTATATTTCATGTCTCGAGTATCTTGACTTAGCTCGCGAGGTTGTCGACATGTGGGATGTATACTCAACGATCATTGTGCTGATAGTCGTGACAGCCAATGGCTTAATTGCCAAGAGCCTGGACCAACACCTAAGGGGGCTCTCGTTGGGCAGCTGGATTAAAGGCTTGATTCAGAAAGCGGTACTCCTGGACACGGCTCGCATTGTCAGAAGGTTTCTCTATCTGAAGCCCTGACCGCCGGTAGCTTGGACCCTGTACCTGATACCGGTGAGCTACTACTTTTTATATTTTTATTGTTTTTTATATTATTCTATTCTAATATTTAAAAATATAATTAATATATAAATAGTGAAATAAAGGAAATATTTAATGTCCACAGAAGTTGACATGAGAAGATGAAGAAATTAATGTAGTTATTGTGGGTGAAGTAAGTTTGTGGTATTATGCACATTTTAGCACATTCGCGTCACTTTGTAGCTTTGGTGTACAAGTCGGCAGAATATTCACACAATTAGATCGAATCGTTCATGAAATGAAATGAAATGAAATGAAATTGTTTATTCTGTAAATAGGATATCGGAATCACTTTTACACGTCATATAAAAAACTATTAAAAATAAGCTAGATGAGGTCGGTGTTTCCTATCTGACTACTCTGAGAAGAAAGGCCGAAACCAACTCAGAGGTCGTAGTCTCTTTTAAAGTCCAGACATAATCTTGTTCAAGTCATATGAAGACCATGTGGATTAGTGTCTGAAATGTTCGTTTGAGGAAAGAACCACACAGATTTGAGTGGACCTGTCCAGTCAGTGCAAGCATTTGTCAGTAATCGTGGAGCTCAACTCAAAACTGAAGGAGCTCAACTCGACGAACAATAGGTACCAAAGAAAGGATATTGGCCGCATCAACTACTCAAACTGCCAGACTATCATTAAAACTAACTGAGAAAGAAAAAATGAATGAAAGAAAAAAATAAAAATAAAATATCCACATAGTCCCCACATTCACAATAATTAAAATAATATAATACTTTACAAAGTAATCGTGTGCAGTTTGAATATAATTTTCAACAATGTCAATATGTATATAAAACTGGTTTATTGTGATGAATAAGTAAAATGTCAAGTTTTATGGTTTTCACAAGGCTTAGCAGAGCAAGCAGCTCAATCCTAAGCTTTTTTATCTTCTAAATAATCTGAAATTTTATAACTCATTTAATGTTCATCATCGTGCATTTACTTACTAAACATATGTAAAGTTCGCACCGATGCTTAACCCCAATCCTAATGGCCTATTCTGTTAGTCCCAGGTTTATCCCAAGCAAAGATATGGTTGACACTTTCTGCGACCCCAAGGCTTTTACCTTGGCCAGAGTCTAAGCATTGCCATACAACGTGGCAATGCCGCCAGTCTCTTGGGTACATTACCAGTCGAGGGCGATGCGAGAGAGTTTTGACGCCATTTTTTGGTTCGTTTATAGTTTTAGCTAGGTTATTATATTTTTATTTTAATAGTAGTTTAAGAAGTGTATATTTTTTTATCCTCTTTAATAAATACTCAAGATAGTATAAAAAAGCGCAAAGGTCAGTTTGCTAATAAAACTTAACAATTATAGTCATAAGTCATTTATTTCATCATTGTCATTTTTTTCATTTAACAAAATACATTGTGTTGAAAATATTACAGAGACAATAAAGAAAATAGTAACAATTAAAAAAAAATACATAACATTAATATTTAAAATTTATTACGCATTTAAAATGTATCAATATCACTAATATATAATTTATGTCAATAATTTAGTACCTATAATTTAAATAATTACCAACATTGTATTTAATTTAAAAACATATTAAAAAAAATAAAAAACATATAAAGGTGCATCCAGACAGGGCGAGGCATGTGTTTCGAATGGTAAGCCAAGCATGTGACGCGTGCTTCAAATTGAGGCATCTATGTACAATTAATAAAATCTTCTGCTTGATAAAAATCTAAAATTTATTCGTTCATCACTGACAGACAACGGACAGCCGTAACCATTGGGCACAACCTAAACTACTAGGTCTAGACGCATGAGATTTTGTTGAGTTATATGTTTATAACATGCAAAAAAAACGTGTCCGATCCGTGAGGGCGTTGTTAAGTTGTACTGCGAGTATATTTAAGCTTCGTTCAGACAAGCGCGACGCGACAGCGCGACGCGACTCCGGTTATTGTTATACCGTGAAGTTTTCTTAGAAATTATATTGTTCGAGTCGCGTCGCGCCGTCGCGTCGCGCTGATCTGCACGAGCCTTTATGCGAAAATTTTCAGGAAAAAGAATAAAAAAACCCCACTTTTTTTTCAATGGGGAATTTTACCGGGTTATAGGTACATAGCGTGCAGGTGGCCGTCTTTTAGAGGATGTCTAAGAGTCATAACATTATGACCTTTTTTTTTTTTTTTTTTTTTTTTTTTGAGGATGGGAAATTATCAAATAACTTCTCCCGCTCTGGGTGGAGCGGGAGGGCGTGTCAGACTTTTACTGACTAAAACCCACCCGTGTTCCTTCCGTTGCCTGTGTGCCGAGGTCGCGATATCCAACATTATGACCCTTGCTGAAAATTCGCTTTTTTTATGGATTTGGGGTAATTTTGGTATTTGGTACTAAAAATGTAAATTTGAAATAGCAATAACTTTTTATTTTCTATAATAATACATTTTTATAAATTGGTAATATTATTGCAGTACCTATGTGCCCTTTTCGGATTGAATAGTTTTTTTTTACACCTTTTATAACTTATGTTTATAACGAAGGTGGGCACTTAGGAAAGATTTTTGGCAATTTATCCGTAAAGGGGTTATGTAGGGGATTAAAGTTTGCATGGAAGTCCGTCATTTTCGCCGATGGGAAATCCCACCGTGCGCATGGGTTGTCTGACTTATTAAAAAAATTAATTTGCGCCGCATGCTTCGTCAATTAACATAAAACTGTCTGACAGGCTGCAGACGGTCGATAGACGTCGATACCATTTATGCTTAGCGCCCTACCAACTACGGCAAGTAGCTCTATAAAGTTGATAGTAATAAATGCAGCGCAATTTATGCAACGCAAAACGTAAGACAAAGAATGTTACCTACTATGATCGGGAAACTCGTGGTGAAGTATAAGAAGCATTCACAGCAAGTGAACTTGATGTACCTAAGTATGTATTAATCTGCGCAATGAATCCTGGCCTAGCCGTAGGTAATTATGTTTTTTTTTTTTTTAGCATAAAATTTATTTTTAGCCCTCAGATAGATTATAAAAAAATATTCAACATGTATTTTTTATTTTTTTACGTAGTCAAAAGGTTACGGCGATACATTGAGTTAAAATGAGCCAGACGTCGCGAGTATGTAGATTTTATACAGACTGGTGACGTAGCGAACCCCCAATCCCCAACTGCGTTTTATGTAAGTTTTTTTTTATTAATATGATAAAGCAAAAAATACGTGTCAAATTTTTTTTTATAATCCGACTGACGTTCTAAATTTTTTTTATTTACCCAGGCTTTTTCCGAATTAATGAATGAATGAATGAATGAATGTTATTTATTTCTGAGTATATGGTACATTGAGATCTTACATTAAACACTGTTTCACACATACTACCATTGCTGGTGTAGAAATATTAAATCATAAGTTAATAATTATTAAGTAGGTACATGCAAATCAGAACTAGGTACATTATAAGAATATTATATAAAATTATGAAATCCTGAATTAATTTTATGAGTTTCATCAAAATGCATTATATATAATGTCAAATATCAATAGCTAAATCAAAAATATAAATCATAATGTCGAAAATATAAACCATAATGTCAAAGAATAAACCATAATGTCAAAAAAAAAAAAGTTAGAGAGAATTCATAATAATGTCAAAGTACTAATGTCATTTTAAGATCTTTAATTACATTATTAAAAAGTATGGTTTAAAAATTCATTGACGGAATAAAAACACATGTCTAAGAGCCAATCAAACATTATACATTTAAACTTATTCATTGGTAACATTCTCAGGCCAGGTGGTAATTTATTATAAATTTTAATTGTCATTTTTTTCAATTGAATAGTTAAGCAGAGGTGTAGTTTTACTAAACCCACATATCGCCACTTATGTTTACTTATTGCCGTCAACCGGGCACAAATCCAGACTCCAGACTCCTACTGAGAAATTCCTGATAGAAAATTCAATAACACCTTGCACGACTTGGTAATCGAAGCCTAGACTTCATGCTCAACAGTCGCGATAGCGATCACGAGATAAAGAAGCAGTCTATAATTGTGTAAGTATTACAATATTTTGACTTAATAGAAATTAGTCTTGGTTCCTGCACACCTCCTGAAGGATTTGATATCATCAAACAACTTATCAAAAGGTATTATCTTCTATTCCCAAAATTCCCTGAGAGATATTTCCTCACTCCCTATCTCTCTCTAGAGACATGACATTGACGTAAACGTTTCAATATTGTCGTCAGGTTCAACAACAGACAACTTACTTATCGCGTCAAACTAAATAACTTTGTACCACAGAATAAGAAAATCGTATAGAAGTGACACTTATTGTACCTACAGCTGTATCGAGTTAAGGAAAAAATTCACCTCTCTAGAACATCATGTCTGCAACACTCACTCATTTTTGTCTTTTTCTGAAGTTTGATATAATTATTATCTTACTAGCAGCGCCCCGCGGTTTCACCTGCATAAGTCTTGATCTCGTGGGAATATCGCGATAAAAAGTATCCTATATATTAATCCTGGTTATAAACTTTCTATGTGCCAAATTTCATCCAAATCAGTTTAGTAGTTTTTGCGTGAAAGAGTATCAAACATCCCTCCATCCATCCATCCATCCTCGCAAACTTCCGTGTTTATAATATTAGAAGGATTAACACCTGGTTATTCCATTTTCCTTTGCTTGTGTACTGATAACGCAGAAAAAATCAAGAAGGTTAAAACCAAAGATTTAAATCGTAGATGTGCCCTCACCGTACTAAATTACGCGAAAAAGTATCCACACTGAGAAGAGTGACCTCGCACAATAATATTGGCGTTTCCTTGACAATCAAGTCAAGTGTCTGAGATATTGTGTGACAGAGGTGTCAAAACGAAACACAAACGCGACCATCTTTTAACGCGGCAGGGTGAATCTACGATTGAAATCTTTGGTTAAAACCTTCTGTTTAAACCAATCTATTCTGTAAAAATATCAACGTGAAAACTTGGGAGAAGCGAGCTAAAGCACAGCTAGTATAAATAAGTACATAATAGAAAACGGCTGAAACGGCGCTTTTCGAAATCTCAGTGTATATCACTATGCAACAGTATCTAGTGCGCGGTAGTTACGCACGGACGCGGAAGGTTTATCTACGGAGCGGCCGTAGGTAATTATTTCAAGGTCACTGCGGAGATATAATACTGCTACTTATTTATTCTGTGGCTAAAGTAAGCTGTCAATCCCTAGCATCAGCAGTGCTATTTTGTAACCATCTCACCGTGAAAACTTAGGTGAAGTGAGCGTGGAGTGAGCTGTCATTCCACAGGGATTGACACTATTGACAGCTCACTTCACCCAAGTTTTCACGGTGAGATGTTTACAGAATAGCATGGCAGGTTTAATGACACAGGCCTCCTCGTTGTGAGAGGGGGAGCAAGCCACAATCCACCACGCTGTCTCAGTGCGGGTTGGACGGAAGGTCTCTTGCCTTAGCCAAAATAGGGTTGTCAAAATTATTGTGATTGAACGCAGACATGCGTCGCAAACCAAATTACAACCCTGAGAACCTAGTCAAGTTTGGTGGCAACTGCTTTCAAAGTGTTTCGTACAATGACTTTCAACAGGATTGAAATCAGCTTTTCGGTAGCCTATGTCAAACCGTAACATTTTTGACTTCTCCATCATCGTTATCGTTGAAAGAATGTCTCTTTTTCTAGGCCCCATGTTTAACGTGCCTTCGGCAGTTCGGCCCCATAACTGACGTAGGCATTAAAAGAGCCTACGGAGCAGCTGTGTCGCATCTACACATTCTTGTTCTATGCTAACCTAAGTGATTGACGTAGAAACGGAAGGGGCGCGTCCGCTTAATTTGACAGAAATGTTCGCGTGATCTTGAACTATAAGGTATTAAGGTTGGGGCCTATTTTTTGTGGTATTGATGTGTGGGTTTATTTGCTCAATCTGGTATAATTTCCGTATTTATTTAGAATAGGTACGCCAGCAGCATATATATTGTACATTAAATATTAAAGTTAACAGATATGGGCTCATAAACAATGTGAAATTTAATTCGTTTGCATCCTCTTAAGGGGTCATTGTACTCATCATTACGAACAACTTTCACTATGGGGCCAACCCTGAAATCGCGAAAAAAAAATCTGCTGTTCCGATACATTTATGTTCGCATAGCTCGTTATAATGTAGGGAACAGCTGATTTTTTTTCGCCAATTACAGGTGTACACGACATTTACATACAACAAAGCAACCTTCTTAAATTACATAAAATTAAATATTAATTTAAATGGAAAATTTAAATAAAATCATTAGCAAAAAAACAGCGTTGACTTAGGTCTAAAACAGAACAAAAAACAGATCATATATATCTCTGATATTTAGATCTCTGATTAACGTTTGCGAAATTAGTTCGTTCAAATGATTTTCTACATTCGCATGTTTGTTTATATTTTATTTGAAACGTTTAAAAGCTCGTACAGACCAGCGCGACGCGACGCCGCGCCGCGACACGAACAATACAATTTCTAAGAAAACTTGACGGTATAACAATAACCGGATTCGCGTCGCACTGTCGCGTCGCGCTGGTCTGCACGAAGCTTTATACGATACCAAGGCAGACCAAACCAAAGATGGTGGTATAGTAAGCCAAAATGTCTGTGGTAACACTTTGTACTGGAGGTGGCCTAGTGTAGTACTGAGTCTCAATAGAATAAGAGGCCAGCTCTGACAAAACCAGTACCTATATTCTTTTATTACTGCTGATTAACGTATAAACGTGACCCCTACCGAAAGAACTGGCCCACATTAGCAACGAAAATGAAATGTAGGGAAAGTGCAGTAGGTCAATTTAACATGGGCCAGACTAAAAATAGGGTTAGGGATTCGAGTTTAGGACACTACGTTTATCAGTCAACCTTACTATTACATTTAGCATAATTATAATATAATAAATTTTCCCACTGCTGGGACACAGTGAGGTTCTACCGAGACAAAAAAGGGCTAAGTTTCACAACTTATTGTATCAACCACCAAGTCATAAAGATATTTATAAAAAAAATGTGTTTAATATGTGTATAACTACTGATTTATAATGACATTTCAAATGATTTAAAATTGTTGCAGGGTAATCTATTTAAAAAAAAAAATACCGTTTGGCTACAAGAGAGTTGTTTCTATAGCATTAAGGAATTTATGGAATTTAAAAATTAATGTTAGGTATGTACTATTGAATGAAAATGAATAATTTGAGTTTAGAATAATTGTAATAATAATAATTGCATGATAATAATTACATAAATAGACGTAAGTAAATAATTTGCACGCTTGCTTGCAGGCAGAATACAAAGACTTTTAGGACTTATGATCTTTCCTTGAATTTGTATGTATTTTCTAGCAAATAAACATTTTTGATTTGATTTGATTTGATTTGACAGGCCTCCTCTCTGTGGGAGGGACCACGCGGGCCCAGTGCAGGTCGGTAGATGTCACATGTCTTCGAGTCTTTGGCTCTAGGACATGCCGATTTCCTCACGATGTTTTCCTTCACCGTTTTGAGAGCAGCTCTTACTATTACTGAACACTAAAAAGCGTAATGCAAAACAAAATTCCACAAAAACACAACTTTCTACCGCGTTTAAAATTTCAAACTTTACAAATAAGACCATCTTTGACACTCTGTTTGCCGCTCCATAAAAACCAAGTTATTTTAACAGCCAAACGTTTGACAGGAACCTGGATAAATATCTCGTTTACCATTACAACGTTTATGAGCGACAAATATTTACCGCCTTCCGACTACAAATATTGAGCAGAAGGACCAATCTAAAGCCATACACATAATGTTGTGTGCCCATGCGTGTGGCCCATATTGTGCTGTGAAAGTAGGTGTATTTGTGTGTGTTAGGGACAAATAATTAATTATATTTTCTTCAACATTTTGACATTCAAAAGTCTACTAGACACACTTTTTATTGTTCTTTTTTGTCTCTAACATTTATATTATGTCAATATCGTGCATACCTGTTATTTGTATGGTTACTGAAATGGCAATTTTAGCTGTTTTTGTCAGTGATGGTGCTGTCGGTGTGCTTAATATAAATAAATAATGTTATGTGCGCACTGGTAGCGACTGACGGCGGCAATTTTTTTTGTTTAAGACCCTAGTTGACGATTCTAGATGCTGTACGGTATCTCGAGATTATCTTTATCGTGCTCAACTGCTCGTCCAATTGCTAAGTGAGGTGAGTGCTCGAATAATGCTAAGTGAGGTCTGCATTCGTTTTCAAGGATCTTTACGGTCAGTAAACTGAGCAAAGGAATTTAATTTCACACTGAACCATTCTACTTTACCATGGTAACGTTTGTCACTACCCAGGGGTAAAGAAAAGAAAGAAAAGAAATAAAGAAAAAACGTTAACTGACGTCAAGATGTCACGTGACTTTTGAGCTGTCAATCAGTCAAGCAATCAAGTGGATATATGTTTAAAACAAAATTTAAAAATCTATTAATCGATAATTATTTTATATTTTATACTCTGCATGAGTTTTTTTACTTGACGTGACTTTTGAGCTATCAATCAGTCAAGCAATCAAGTGGAAATATGTTTAAAACAAAATTTAAAAAAACTATTAATTGATAATGTATTTTATAATCCGCATGAGTTTTTTGAGAAAAACACTATGAGAGTATGTAATTTATTTGCCTTTAAATACTATTGCATATCCGACATGGACTGCTGAGCCTAAAAAAAATATGTTTAAAATAAGATCTGATGTACAGTTATAAAATAAATATATCTTTACCTTTTATCTTTTTTATCTTCAGATCGCGAAGCGGTCAGAGGCTATGGTCCTTCTGCGCTTTATGTTTTCCGTATTATGACTACAAAAGACAATTTATGAGAAATATCTGTACCGTAATAAATCTTAGTATTGAAAGTATTTATTTTGTGAAAATAAATTCTTTAAGTCTTTTCCCGGGCGGGACGAGCTGGATAGGTTCCGTCAAAACTGGAAGGAGGACGCGCGGGATCGCGAACGATGGAAGGAGTGGAGGGAGTTGAAAGTACAGTTGGAGCTGCTGAAGATTTTAAAAACTATCTTTGCATTGTATAAATTCAATCTCTTAACATTGTATAATTGCATAGAACATGTGTGAGTACTATGTACCGACTATAAAGCTACCATTTAGGTGCAGGGTATGTCTTTCATTGACTTGAATGTGTCATGGCGGCTGAGAGTATGTCATGCTCACTCTAATGTCTCGCTGACGGTGGCGCGTGTGTTGGATCATTTAGCTCCCTTCAAAATGGTTGAGCTGAATGGTGCTAATCCATGCGTCACGTTCGTGAACGGGCGCCGTCAGTAGGGACTGGTCATCTCTTAGCTACCACGGCTTATTTTAATTTAATTTAATTTTTTGGATTGTTTATTTTTTTCTTTCTGTTACGGACGCTTTTCACGTTTTGCATCGTTCTCACATGTATAACTTCAACATGAATGTACATCATTCATGTTAATTAAACCAATAATTTTGTAACCATATTATGATTTAAAAGAGTGTCCGTGGAGTTTCTTGCCCGTTCTTCTCCATAGGTACCTACTACGCTTTGGAATGGGCATCTAGCTTCATCTTTCTGACTGGTTTATTTGAAATAAATGCTTTGAGTTTGAGTTTGAGTTTGGAGGCCTTTGACCAGTAGTGGGACAATGTAATGTGTCCTTTTTGTAAGCAGCTTTAAGAGGTCGGAAATTATCCCATAAAACCGTACTACCGGAATAAAAAGTATCCATATGCCAAATTTCATTCAAATCCATTTAGCCGTTTTAGCGTAAAAGACAAACAAAAATATCTGTTGGCTAGTTTTCGAGTTCTAAGGTGGCTCCTCAATCCAGACGTCAGGATTGAGGAGCCACCTTTAACGTCGTATAACTTTTTAAGGGTTTTACTACAAATTCCAGGATCAGGTCTACAAAATCGGCTAATTTACTACTAAATATTGGTAGTTCGTTCAAATATGAGACATGGCTCCTCAAACCAGACGCACACCAAACAAACTCACTTTTTCATTTATAATATTTGATTTGTTTTAACATTGCAGTTCTGATACAATGAGTGTTACTAAAGGTAACTCATCTTCAAAGTAACTAATTTACAGGACCTTGGTGCAAATGTGAAGCCAATTTTTTTTCAAAATTACTTATTATCTATTTAATTTCAGTGAATACTAAAGTATGCCGTTACTACAAATAAGGATGGTCAACACTGATAAAGACAACAATAACCGTCTTATTACAAAAAATTACAAAAGTAATAGTTTAATAATATAATATATAATATTGCCTGGAAGAGATCGCGGAAAGCGATAAGGTCGCCCATTGTATATTTTATACTGCATTTTTTTTTTGTTATGTATTTTTGTGATTTATAATAAAGTATATATACATAAATAATAATAATCATTTTATTTCAGAATAATATTTCCATAATTTATTAGTAAACATTGATCTTAATAACTATGTTAGTAAACATGCAGGTTGGACAAAAAATCGACGAGCAGGCAATCAAATTTTCCCGCAATTACATTCAGGAGACTGTTCGCGCTGCCCCGGACCCTCTGCAGCAGCGATGCGGCACGCTTACGTCTGATCGCTGCAAAACCATCAGTGTAACGCATCAGCAAACATGCCCGATGCACTGCAGAAGCGTGGCAAGCTTAAACCAAGAAAAGGTCTAGGATTGTTACGCTAATAAAGCTAGTACCAGGCTCAAAATGTGTTCCGATTACAAAACGAAAACTATTAAAAGATAGTAGTTCTGGAACTAGTGATAAACTTCATTTTAAAATAACGTTTTATTTAGTCATGGTACTACAGCTAGTAGTTATCCCAGTACCAAAGGACAATGACAAGAATAGGCTCGAATCATGTAGCGTCCGACAGACTTTCTGTAATAATGATAATTCATAACAGAAAATAGTAACAATTTTACAATTTATATAAAATCTGTAGAAGCACACCGCTGAAAACTCATTTTAAAAAGTTATTCAACTAATTGTCAATTTAACAACACATTTCATAGCTACAATTTCAAGAAGAAATGTTGCCAATACCAAAATAAATAATATCGATACGAAATTGCATTATGCAAATCAATTACAATAATATAAATATGAATAAAGATAAAGTCCTGCCCCTTTTGTGACGTTTTAACTGTCAAGTTAGCGTTAGCGTCAACGTACAGGCAAGTGAAGGAACACGGGTGGGTTTTAGTCAGTAAGAGTCTGACACGCCCTGCCACTCCGCCTAGAGCGGGAGAAGTCATTTGATGAAAAAAACGTCATTTATCACTTTAGATTTTTTAAATTATTTATCCTTGAATGTCGCATGATACCCCATAGGTGCATAAGAAAAAAGGCACATAAGGTGGATAAGTATGAGATCTAACCCGCGTGACTCACCGTCGTCGATTCGGTTGGGTTTGACGGTTTTGGCAAACTGTCTCCGGTTCGGAGACAAAGAGCCTGTGTGTTCTTTTAATAATAAATACCGTTTAGTTATATTTATGAATAATATTATAAAGTGATGTAATAATTTTATTAAAAATAATCCGATGATCGATACTGTTTAGAAAAGTTTATTCGTAATACCTTATAATGTTATTATAGTAGTGGCAACACTTGATGTAAAACAACTCCTTTCTTCTTTCTTGGTCTTTGCTTCATTATTGCTTAAAATACAAAAGTCTTAATTTTAACCAATAACGGTCCGTAAATTATAGGAATCGGCCACAAGGCAGAATATTGTTATTAGATGGCCATTCTTCCGAGATTGAATGGTTTTTACAATAATTATGTTTAGTCTCATTTCAAAAGTTTTAGTGACCGGATTTAGTGAAATGATACGTGCTTCTTATGACATTTCAATGCCGTCTCTAATGTTTTCTAAAGCCGCATTGTAACTGAAAGAGAAAATGAATAATACGTTACTGGCATTACAACAAAAACACCTTAAAAACCGGCCAAGGGAGTGTCGAACTACGCACAACGAAAGGTTCCGTAGTTGGGATGAATTATTTATCACAATAACAAACTAATCATGTAATTACGTGCGTGTAAATAAATAATTATTACCTAAAACATTTTCGTAAACGATTACGAAAAAAGAAAAAAGAACTAACTTAACACTGTAGTTGAATAACATGTTCTCCCGTACATTCGAACTGCAAACGTAAGTTTGTACGGACAATATTGGAAGGTTTTCCTGTAATCTGGCTCAGTAGTTTCGGAGATAAGAATGGTAAATGTTTCATCAATTTTCTTAAGTAACTTTAATCAATCTACCTATTTTTTTCCCAACTAGGGATGGGCAACTGGGGTCGGCTTCCAGTCTAACCGGATGCAACTGAATATCGTATTTTACATGGACGACTGCCTATCCTCCACAACCCAGTAACTGGGTAATACAATACCCCTTGGTAAGAATGGTTGTCACACTTTCCGGCTTCTGACAAACCGTAACGACTGTCAAAGATCCACGAATGACAGCGGGGGGGACCAACGGCTTAACGTGCTTTCCGAGGCACGGAGGAGTCTCAGTATGTTAAGATGGTCACCCATCCACAGACCAACCCCGGCAAGCGCAGCTTAACCTAATGGATGGAACCGTGCGGCTGTTATTACTTAGCCACGAGCGATTTTCTTAAGTAGTTAACTTAAAAACTAGGTATTTATTTTAAAATTGTATAAAAAAACTTACTTGAGACCCTAACAGTAAGCCCTTTTAACTGATTATATCACACGGTACAGTATTCAAAACTTTTGTTATTTTTTTTTTATTTATCTCCCAGAAGTGACGTAACACGTCCGTATTTGGGGCACTGGAATCGATTTTAGGGGTAGAGGAACAGGGTGTAAAGTTCACTCATCCCCCATAGAAAAGGGAGGATCCTCCGACCAGACGGGTGTCATGTCTGGCGGGCAATTGCCCAGAGGTTGAAGTCGTGAGCTTGTATATATGTCCACCGCGCGGTAAACTCTAATTGCGCGATGCAGGATTTGAGTGACGTCAGGATGTTGTGTGACGTCAAGTCTTTGATGCGTAGTTCGCATGTGGCGGTGTAGATGCCGCCACATCACTCCCCTCCGGAGACCGGAGGTCGATAGTGGGCTGAGTCTTGTATCTTGCGATGCTTCACAGTACCAGCTGATGGTTCCAGTGAGTCGGAACCGGGTGCCGCATAGTTCGCGGTGAGTCGGAACTGTCTGCGGTGCTTGCGGTGATTCCCCAGTGAGTCGGGGTGGCGCTGCGTCTTGATCCAGTGGGTCGGATGTGGTACAGCGCTGGGTTGTGGCTGACTGCTGGCGTCGACCAGGAGAGGGTAGAATGGGCTCTGCTTGTGAGACCGGCCGAAAGTGCAGGTGCTGTGCCAAGGTTGCTGATGAGGCTGAGGGTGATGACCAGGAATGCGCGTTCGCTGCATGCTGGTGGTCAGGATACCCGTTGAAGCCGTGGGTGCTGGCTGGCTGTGTGACTCGCCTCACGAAAGCTTGCGGGAGTGATGATGATGATGATGACGTCACGCTGAAGTAGTTGCACGAAGGCTGCGTTGACGTTCATACTCGGGGTCACCAATTTAGGGGTAGAGGAACAGGGTGTAAAGTTCACTCATCCCCTTTTTTTTTTTTTGGATAATATGTATACCAAATTTCAACTTAATCGGTCAATTTGATTCGGAGCAAATTGGCTGTGACAGGTGGACAGACAGATAGACACACGAGTGATCATAAGGGTTCCGGTTTTTCATACGGACATACGGAACCCTAAAAAACAGAAAACAATGCCTGTGATGGCAAAAGGGCCTTAACTCAGCATTATGTCAGCTGACAACACTCGATATATCACCTGATGCTGAAAAGGTGGGTTGTCAGCTTGTTTATCGATAAAAAAGCAAATCTTTTATAAAAAATATAAAAACTAAAAAATACTACCCGAGACTTTTACAAATACCAACAATATGTCCCAACTATAAAAATAAAATGTCTGCTTCAGCCTAAACGCAGCTAGAACGTGTCCAGTTCATAAAATATTCAGGTCACGTTTCAGTACAGATTTTGAGACGAGCCTCCACGTGTTCTCTAAAATAAATACGACCAATATTTTCCCTTTTTTTGTCGACTTCGTTTATTTCTTTTTTAGGGTTCCGAACCGTTCGTGTGCGAGTCCGACTCACACTTGGCCGGTTTTTATGTTTTTTTGTAGTTTTTTTCATGAAAACAGCCTGTAATTTCTTAAATTTTTTTAGAATAGGTATTTCTGTATCTGGTAAAAAATATTTAGCATTCTTTACAAAAACGTTATGTGTATTAAGACGAAATTTCTATAGTCTTAATGAGAATAAAGTTCTTTTAACCGAATTTCACCTAATTTGCGGTTTCAGGCTGGAAAGTTTACATTCAGAATTACTTAGGCTTTTAATTTAAAAAAACTCGTGGGCCGAATCTGAAAATAAACGGTAATTTTAGGAGAAAAAACACTCAGGATGAAGTCTCTAAAAACAGGCCAAGAGCGTGTCGGACCACGCACAGTAAAGGGTTCCTAAGTCGGTATGAATATTTACGCCTGATAGATAGATAGATAAATTATTTATTTGGTGCACATAAAAGACAGCACAAAATACAAAAAAACGATTAAATAATAGCTAAATACATGAATATAGCTATAAGGTGCCAATATACAAAAAAATTAAATAAAGCAGAAAATAAAGACATTGTGATGACTATTGGCTAAGACACTTTAAAATAGTGAAACATACAAAGTGCGCACAGCATGTGTGCGTGCATGCACAGTATTGATTTTACCGGCCCCAAAAATAACTTGGTATTTCATAGCATTTCTCTAAAACCTATGAAAAACAAAGTTATTTCTGCGCTTGTAACCGAAAATGTGCCTCATCCCTAAAACTATTGACTTCAAATCAGTTACTTATTTAAAACATCACAATCTTTAATTTTAATTATGGCAACCAGAAATTCCCCACACGCTTATGTGCAATGATATTTTTTTTTCATCTTTCGGTTGCTTGTGAAATTGATTGCCATCTCTGAATAAGTTTTACTACAGCACTGTTTACTGGTGCGCAGAATACACTTTCTTCCTAATTTTCATATATATAGTGTTAAAGTCCCCGAGTAAAATGGCTGTCATATCCGGACAGACGGCTATGACGAAATTATAAGGGTTCCGGTTTTTGCCATTTGACTACGGTATCCTAATAAGAGGAAACGAATCCCAAACTCAAAACCAGACAAATTATTTTCGAGGTACTTAATAATTAAAATTCTGATTACTTTGACAGGCTTTCGGCTCATTCTAGATTTCTTCATAAACATTTCAAAAATATAAAGAAAACACGTGTAACATAAACTGGAGAATTTTAAATAAACATTCTTTGTCTAGGAGTTCATCTTTAAACGAGTCATAGTTTTAAACTTTATAGTTGGTGTTTTCTCACAGACTAAGGACGAAATACTGATACAAAAGACGCCATGTTTTCCTTTTGATAATAATTTCATAAGATAAGATAAGATAAGATTATCTATTTGCATAAAAATGTGTGTACATACCTAGAAAGTGCATACACGATGATAAATTAAATTAAGTGCAAACATGTTTGCCACTACGTGACGCGCAAAATAATATATTTATACAATTCATAATGACCAAAAATAAGAAAAAAATTACAAAATATTAGAAGTTGTCAAACTTAATTATTAATGGGTTATTACAATTATAGAGTAATTCAACATTATTATATAAGTAGCTCCGAATTAATCTAATTACTTATGTCAAGACAAATTCATTTTCATTCAGGAACTCAGTAACGCTATAATATGCTCTGGCGGTCAAAAAGTACGAAGTTTATTTTTAAACATACATTGTATTATCGCAGTCCACCAAACACCCCAATTAGAATAATTATATTTTTAATTTAATAAAACATGTGATTATTGTTGGAATAAAAAATTACTTTTATATAATAAAATACTTTCATAATGTGCATTAATTCAGTTACACATTGAATATTGTAGATTCGGTTTGTTACAAGGAAGACCAGGATGCCTACCATGATCTAATTAAAAACGATTCAAAAGCAGGGCATTTCAGTTTAGGTTCTTAAGCTGCATCGCTTCAAAGTCGTACCATGACGTCCAATACGCTCAGCGGCATTTGGATCGTTAAAAGTGAATTAAAGATCGCAATTTGTGGCTGAATCGCGTTTCAAACGTTTTTCGTGAAAAAGAGACACGCTATTATTATCAAATAATTTTGTTTTGCGAACATTTAGTGTCAGACACGTTCAGAAGAAAGTAACATACTTTAAAGTAAAACAGACACCCAAAATAACAGTTTTTTTTTTAAGTTTCCACGTTAATACGGTAACTATTGTTAAAATAATTCTTAGTCAAAGTAGATATTTATTTACCTTTAGCTATTTATTAAGTATACGAAAAAATTTTTTTTATTTCGACGTAATAAAACAAATTATGTTACAGTTACGAACGTACCAGAGTAAAAAAAGTTGTGCGAGTTGTCATGTCACTGTCAGTGTCAGTTGACTTGATGCGTAGTCTGTGAAGTTGTGATTTCCTTAATTAAATTATTGTACTTTGTGGTTGCGATTACGGTGGGAAAATTAAAGTGAAAAAGTTTAACATTATTTCAAGGAATCTTCCTCAAAAAACTCAAATAAGTAGTTCATCAGACATCTGTTAGAGAAAAACAAATGCGGTTAAAAAAGGCATGTAAAATAGGTATTTTAAGACTTTAAAAGAAAGATTAATGCACACTTACATTGGTTTTTGTAAAATTCCACTAAAATACTTTATTTTCGTCAATAATTCACCAAACGTTTCAGTTTATGTTAGAGAAATAGTAACTTTTATTGAATCGCTTATTTTGACGGTTGAGCGTTTAAGTTGAGCTGCTTTACTGAAGTCATGGTACCGAACAAGAATGAATGAAACCAAAACTTGTGACTCAGTTTGGGACAATCGCTGTCAGATGGCATGGCCTAAATTGAATCGTTAAACTGACGTCATGGTACGAATTAGAAGAACAGTTCAGTTTAGGTCCTAAAATGGATCGCGCTAAGAGCTCGTGGTAGGCATCCTGACCTGAATGTCTTTGAATGTCTTTGAGTTACGTCCGTATAGAAACGGTTGGTTAGAACTCTTGGTTGCTAAATACTTTTTATGTAGATTTTCATAAAAACTTTGAAAGCATATTATAAATAATACGATACGTTCAAAATTATTTCACTATTTAGAAGAATGTTAATTATTTTGTATATTTAAAAAAAGATTGAAGTATTTCTAGAATAAAAAAAGTTACACAATGGTTCTTGTTCCTTTAAATGAAACAACTTATATTTCGTAATAATAATTAACTCTAATTAAATCTGGAATTGTAATTACATCGGAAAATCTAAGCTTCTTGCGGGATAAGCCTAGTGCAAGAAGTCAGAAAAAACTAACAAAATAAATCTACATGACCGATTGATTTTCTCGAATTTTTCACCATCTAAAATAGTGCCACTACAATCTATAAAAGTACATATATTAGAATTCAAACGGGTGTGACTCATTGATATTATCAAACAGTCAGATGTACAGTTAAGTGCAGAACGGTTACACTCGTACACAATGCTCAAAGCGTAACGTAAACGTTTTGAACGAATTCGCCAGGAGTGAAGCCATTTTGTATTCATAAGAGCGGGTTCTTCTCGCCAGCACTGAAATAATGGGGATTGGTTTGCGAAAAATGTTAGTATATTTTCGCACATACTTAACAGCACTAGTGTTTATGTACGAAAATTGAGAAAAAATACTGTATTCCAGGGGTTCCCAACTTTTTAACACACGCGCCTCCTCAACTTTATTTCAAAATCATTACGCCCCTGAGTTACTTTGTCGACATAAGCCGTAAAACATAAAAATGTGAAGCGAGCGAAAGTGAGGTCAAAAATGTTTGCACCCCCTTTGGATAGGTTACATTTTCTTTTCATTTTTCAAACAGAAATAGAAGTAACTGTGTCGAGTTTTGCAGAAAAACTAAAGAATTATGAGAATGCATGAAAGCGAGCTTGAAGAATGTTGGACAATTTCGTATGCATTACATTTTTCTTTCTTTTGACCATTCATACTAAAAAAGAAATTACATAGTCGACTTATGCAGAAAAGTTGAAGAATCAAGAGAATATAATAAAGAATGCAAGAGCGAACTAAGCGACCTCGAAAATTGCAGCAAGCCGCCTCGGATAGGTTGGGTTTTCTTTAGCCCATACATACAGAAATAGAAAAACCTATTTTGTCAACTTCAGCAGAACAATTTTGTTAAGCAGAAAACCTGAACCTTATTTTACTGCTCCTAACTAAGAATTATGAAACGTTTAGGTTTTGGAACCTAGTGTCTAAAACCAAGAACATAAAATTAAATAAATCTATGCTTTATTATTGGAGCCGCCGCACCCCCCCGTTGGTCAGTATAAGCCCCCCGAGGGGGGCACGCCCCACCGGTTGGGAATCCCTGCTGTTTACCAACGAGATTTCGTTTTTTAAATGTTTTAGTAGGTACCTACATTAGGTACTACCGCGGCCGCGGTCTGAAATGACTGCGTTGCGCTGGCAGTGCTCATGCGCGTAGCGCAGGTTCAGGCCAAGACAACGCGGTCAGCATTGCAGCCCTTGATGCTGGACAAGCTTGAAGGCCGAGAGCGTAGCTAAGCTCGAGGCTGTCATAGCGTGTCTTCGGCCGACCACGTCAAAAGATGATCACGTTTCTCTTCTGTCGACAATGACATTTGTATCGTTTATTTTTTATGTTATTATTATTCTCAAACATTTACATTAGTTGTTGTTTTTACAATTTTACTCGCCAAATTTTCTAGTTTGACGGCGAGAAATTGGTAATAGGTACTATTTTCCGTTCACTGCGGGATGTGTGAGCTAACATTTTTGCGCGAAGATTTAAATCTTTGGTGCGAGTGGAAACTGACGTTCGTATTTGCGCTCTCCGCAAATTGCGCTGCACGAATATTAAAAATACTGCCGTCAGTAGTCGCTGCCGGCGGCGATTCCGTGCTCTGTGTATAAATGCAACCGACTTAATCCAATACCGTTTCTCAACCATTACGACGCCCCCGACAAAAGGGGGTGACCTATTCTTACACGAATGAACCACAGAACACTCAGCCATAGTATAAAATATGGACAGTACAGAAACTAAGTAGTAAAAGTTTGAAACGGCATACTCACACAGACGCGCTCATTGACGAGACCCCAAGCGATTGTCGCGGTGCTGTCAGTTGCGCGTGCCGTGTCGAGACAAGTGGTCGCCGCGATCTTTTTAAAAATGGAGCATGGGTAATTATTTCAACAAATAGGCCTAGTTTCTATACTGTTCATATTTATATTGTAACTCGCCATTTCATATATTATTCTTATTCTTTCTGGCCTGTGAAAAAGTCCTACTGCAGGGTTTATAAATGGTTTGCGGACGGTGAGCAATGGGTAGCTCGCCGTCCGATAAAGTCCAGGCCCGGGTCGACGGCGCGTTGTGTTCCACGCGCGCCTCAAAGAGATGTCAGCACCAACTGACGGGGTCCGCCAGGGCCGACGCCTGCCGGGGTCGCGGGAAAGTCCGAAAGGGATACCGTGGCCCCTGGCAACGTACAAGCAACTGAAGGAGCACGGGTTGGTTTTAGTCTGAATCTGACACGCCGTCCAGCACCGCACAGAGCGGGAGAAGTTCTTAGATAATTTCTCACCCAAAAAAAAAAAAACGGGTTTATTAATGGTTTATTCTGAACGTTGATTACCCTGATTCTGTTTCTTTTAAAGGACATTGAGTCCACAAACATAACATCACGCTTGAATTCCTCAAAGGAATAGGCAGAATAGTAGGAATGTGTATGTCCACATTTCGCCAGTTATGTTTAAGCCCCATGTAATAGGGGGAGAGCCTAATTGCCATCAACCGGGTATAAATCCTTACCCTGGGCTGATAGTAAGAAATTCCAGAAAAAACCCAATAACACTTTGCCCAACCCGGGCATCAAACCCAGGTCCTCATACTCAGCAGTAGCGCTCGCAACCACTAGATCAATCACACTTTCCAACCGAACTCAGGAATTCATGAAATTCAAAAGTCATTTATTCAAACTAGGCTGAAAATCAGCACTTTTCGAACGTCAAAATTACATAAGACAGTCCCCCAAAAACGCACACCCTTCACCAGTTCAGCATACTCAGCAGATGCTCTTTCAACAACTAAACTAACGATGATGTCAACAACTGAGTAAACAATCTGAATTATATCGCCTTATAAATGGCCCCCTTGTATTATGCACATAAAGACATCAACTGAAACTACAAGCTTACTCAAATACCAGAAAACTTTGGTTTCCTTGCATATTGTTCACAAGAAAATAAGCCACAGTGTAGATAAATTGGGAGTAGACCCACTTTTTTGCGTTCCTTGCGAAGCATGTGGCTTTGAGGAATTATGTGATAAGACAACGGTGTGGTGTAAAAGAAGATGTAGTGACAAAATTTTAAAAAGATCCGCCTTGGTCACGTTGAGAGGATGAATGAAAGGTGACTAACAAGGCAAATGTGAGTGGAAACGCTGGGAGCGGACGTCCTAGGAGGACACATACTGATCTTACTGGTGATGTTCTTCTGAAAGGTCAGATGCGTAGTGCTCGCAACCGGCGTGCGTGTATGACTAGATGTATGAACGTAAACGAGGCAAAAGGGGTATGTAAGGATAGTAGCAGGTCGCGTTCTGTAGTTTCTGCTATGGAAACAAGGTGTGAGTTTATGTATGTGTGGCCCACTTTTTATAGTAATTATGCAGTGTTACGTCTATTTTGTTATCTATTCTCGACCAACCCACCTCTCCTTCTTACCTGACTTCCCATATTCAATACTTATGCTCTGCCTATAGCAAAAATCTTCGTTCCACAAACAATCGTCTTCTACGACGTCCTTCTCACCGTTCTGGTTTCATTCACTCTTCTTTCTTTGTCCAGGAGGTCTTGCTTTGGAATGCTCTACCTCTGAATATCAGCACGGCAACCGGTCGGTTGTCTTTTAAAGTGAAGGTACGTGAGCATATACGCAAGAAGTTGGCTGAAACATCCCAGCGGTGATTTCCTGGATTAGTTTTCTCCTCCACTGATCGTTATTTCTGCTCTACCGATCGTCATTTCTCCTGACAAAGTTATTCTGTTTATACTATGTATGTATGTATATATCTATGTATTTATTCTTGTATTTTATAGTTAATTTCGTGTTATCTATCCCATTTGCACCTGCCATGTTTTGTCTCTGCCCTATGGCTGACTGGTAGAAAATGCCTCGGGCATTAAGTCCGCCTTTGTATGGTATTTTTTTAAACTTGTGCATAAAGTTTTAATAAATATATAAATATTACATTAGATGCCGCATGTCTCTGGGTGTATCGTCGAGTGGAAAGCTTACGTTCTAAGTACGTACAGGCGCTTTTTTACCGCGCACGGAATTTTCAATTCGATGCTTGACTTGTCGAGACTTGAATGGCGGGAGCATGGGCCAATAGATAAATGTTCGTCGGGGGCACACTGGGTAGTCAACCGACCACCTTGTTGACTGGCTAATACTCATAATACGACATTTGTATGTTTAGATTTTTGAAGTGTACAGTACATTCATAAACACCTTATTGCTAAGCAGTTTGCTGCAACGTTTCTTTTGCCGAAAGAAAATAGGACGGGGAAAAATGTGTATTTTGGAAGGCTTTTAATGATTTGACCCTCAGAAGCCTAGCAGTGGTCGCAAGCGGTACTGCTAAGCATGAGGTCTTGGGTTCGATTTCCAGGTCGGGCAAGTGATATTAGGTTTTCCATTAGGAATTTCTCAGTACCAGCCCAGAGTCTGGTTTTGTGCCCGGTTGATGGCAGTAGGCTCGTCCCTATTCCATGGGACTTAACTAACTGGTGAAATGTGGGTTTAGGTACCTACTATGGGTACACCGCTGCCTTACCCTTGAAGTAAACAAGGCGTGATATTGTAACTCTTTTTAAATGGTGTCATTATTTGTGTATTACGTATAATATATTATGTACTTAGCTATAGAGCTTTGCAGTGAATCGCATGAAATGACACTTCTGCATTTTCTTTAAAAGACTGTGACAAAGCCGTCATGTTTGTGTTGTGAGCCAAGTTCAACACATATCTTAAATAACTTAGCTTTAACTGCAGTATGGTCGAAGGATATTTAAGTTTGTTTTGTTCAGTTCCTTATAGTTACTCTTGCTAATAGCGTCGTGTGGTTAGACTGCAAATAGGTATTAAATTAGGCTGCCCGGCTGTGACACCCGCCGTTGGTAACTAATGCCCTTGTCCAGCACTTGACGTGTAAAATGGATGGTTTTTCTTGACCTTTATAAATGGTACACTAATCTTTTGAAAAGATATAAGAAATTTTGGTGATTTGACCTGCCCCTTTCGCAATTAAAGGATGCAAGGGTTAAGCTTCGTGCAGACCAGCGCGACGGGGCACCGGTTATTGTTATACCCTTGAGTTTTCTAAGAAATTGTATTGTTCGAGTCGCGTCGCGGCGTCGCGTCGCCCTGGTCTGCACGAAGCTTTATGCTAAACTACGGGAAAAGTTATAGCTAGCTTTGTTCGAATGATATCGAATGACATAAAAAAACAGTATGTTGATTTTGGGCTTAAAATCGGTTAAAGTTTAGATACGTGCCGCCTCGATACCCGTAGGGAAGGGGGAGTGGGGTTTGAAAACCACCCCACGCCGAGGGTACATAATTTTTTATTAAACGATTTTTTATTAAGTATGACATCTATCAATCTCATAAAAAGATTAATAAAATAAATGTAGAGGGAGCTGGAAGGGAGGAGAGAGCAAGAGGGCAAGTTATCCCTCCGCCCAGTTCCAAGGAGACACATTTTCATGGTCAATGTCAAACTTCTCGAAGGCCAAGGTCAAATAAAAAAAAATGTTATATGGTTAATATAACATTTTTGAAGTAAGGCGTAGTCGACGGAGCCACGCCTGGCGGGGCTCCGTCGAGAATAATTAGCCAGAGTGAGCCCACCAGTTTTCTGGGCACGTTTCCGGATGACAGCGATGTGGACGATTATTTGGACACCTAAGGGCGCGTCCTATTTAAAAATGATCGTCGCGCTAATACGCGGTTGATCGCGTGCATATTTTACTTTTTGTTCGTAAAACGGAAAGCGCCCTCTGTCGGCGCGTTCAGGTTTAACAAAAAGTTTGAACGATCGTGTATTAGCGCAAAGATCGCTTTTAAATAGGACGCGGGGTGAGTGTCCTTTTGTTTTTGTATTAATTTGTATAGTTAGTTAGCCATTTAATTTAGAACCTAGGTAGTATAAATAGTTAATTATATTATATGTATATGAAAAAAAAAAATTGAAATAATTGAAATCCTATCGTACGTCAATATTGGAAAATCTCGACGAAAAGATAATATTATCTATTTCAATGTAATTAAACGAGTGAATACCCGCGAAATTTTGCGTAGTTGCATAATTTTTTAATTAGTCGAGATTTTTAATTCATTTTATTTATGGCACCTCTCTAGGTCATGCATGAGCTATCCGAATATCAAAAAATATTTGACTTAGGTCTTAAGGGGGAGACGTAAAAATTAATTCGCTTTACATTGTAGGTAGATTATATACTACCGTATTCAAGTACGTAAATAATTATATATTTACCTGTCGCTATAATATAATCATTTATAAAGTCGTCGCTAAAGTGGGGAATATTAAAATTAAGGCCAATAAAATTACCTCATTTAGTAAAATTAAATAACGTTGAACACATTTTGTGGCGTTAGAATGACGCTTTCCTAATAGGTATTTTTTTGATGATTTTTATTTTAAATCATTGTACTTCGTTGCTGGAACATTTTTTTTGTTTTTTTTTTTCTGTCCTACTACTCGGTCGAAGGCTTCGCCCCATACTTCGCCAGTTGTCATTACTCTCTGGCCATAGAAGAAATAATCAAGAAATAGTCTAGGCCGTTGTGCCAGTGTTTCTTAGGCCTACCTCGGTGACGACGCCCGTCATCAGGCACCCACTGCGTGACGACCCTGGCTCATCTGTTTTGATACATCTTGTAGATGTGGCCGCCCAGTCCCATTTCCGCCTCGTGGCTGGGAGTGGTAATTAAAATAAAGTTAATCCTGAGTTACAAAGTCATTACATAGCAACGCTGTTTGACAACAGAAATGGATTTGGTGGTAGGGATTACTTTGGCCAACGAATTTAGAATGAGATTTACACATACAGGTAAATTAATAGTTAAACTACATTACACCTATAATATAACTACATAGACACCCTACATTTCACACAATTATCTAAGAATGACAGTTGTGATTTGAACATACGGGGAATTTAAGGTGGTATTGTCTTGGCGCGACTGCTAATCATCGCCTGTGGTATGTGAGTGGCCTCACCACTCACATACCACAGGCGATGACACTAGCACAGGGGAGGTAGATAAAGAGGTCAGTCTGCCAATTTTGTCAATGGCGCCCGCCCCCGTCTCACCGCTCACATACCTCAAGCGGTGACTAGCAGTCGCGCACGAAATTTAGTCAATTTTCTTGACAATTAACTTCCCTGACTATAGGTACACATCTACGTCCCTTTTCGGAGCATACAGGTATAAAGCTTGGTCTCATAAGAAAGTGGTTCCGTCATATTATAAAGTCCGTCATGAAAGCTGTCATTTTCACGATGTGAAAATGACAGCATTTTCAAATGGACAGCATTTTTTTTTTATTTGACATTAAGGTGTCAAAAAACGCTATGTGCATATTTGGACAGCCGTCATCGTGTGACCGTTCACCACTTTCTTAGGAAACCAAAGCTTTTGGTATGTAACTGCTTTTCTAGAACTACGTTCCAATAAACTCCGCAATTAATATGATCTACAGATAAACAGACGGACATGAAAACTGTTGACGACTTTTCCCATAAAATACTCTATAAAACCGTCTCAGCATCATTTTAGCGGCCCCGTCCAAAATTAAAGGGTCGTCAAACATCAAACACAATTTTATGGGCGATGAGAGCTCTTGCACTTTTATTATCACCCTGTTTCTATATGTTGAGAGTGGTTCATTTAAAACGGCTGAACTTTGTCTTTTCCCAGTACCTACCTTTAATAAAGCGTTGAGCATGGCAACACATATTATATCTTTTGGTCTATACTTAACGTACGTATGTATAGTAATTTTATTCTAGGTGCATCGTCTACACATATAATTAATCTAAACAAGATAAACAAGCATATTACAAATTAGATGATTATATCCAAGATAAGAATGCTCGGAAACATGCTGGTCCTGCTCCATTTTTTTTTATTAGCAACCAGTTTAATTTTGTCTAGGCTCTAAATCAGGACAATTTAGAGCCTAGACAAAATCAAACTGGTTGCTAACTTAATTGTATAAGTCAGTGTGTGAGGAAGTAATGACAGAATGTAAAATCAAGATCATAGAATAAAAAAATATTAATTATACAATTAAGTTAGCAACCAGTTTAATTTTGTCTAGGCTCTAAATCAGGACAATTTAGAGCCTAGACAAAATCAAACTGGTTGCTAACTTAATTGTATAATTAATATTTTTTTATTCTATGATCTTGATTTTACATTCTGTCATTACTTCCTCACACACTGACTTATTAATTGTAAAATTTTTGGAAAATCGCCTACTTTTACTATGTTTGTAAATATGAGAGCACCATGTATCTATTACATAATTAGTTTATCTGTCATTGCTTCATTTTTAGTGCAATTTGTTTTTTTCTAGGTGCATCGTCATCAAATATAATTATATAATTAATGTATACAAGATATTGTAAAACATGTTAAAACAGTAACGGTGGAGTTTTTTGCCCATTCTTCTCCATACGAAAAATAACTTTTGACAAAAAAAAAAAAAAAAATCTGTCGCCCCGACTAGAATCAATCTTTTTTGTTTTTTTTTTCCTTCAAAATTTAATGACTTGACTTTGATTTTGAAAGTCTGAACTACGCAATCCAAAATTACAAATATCCGAAATACCCCTAAATCTATGGTTTACTAGAAGATCGATGGCGGCCACATAACTTCGTTCAATATCATATTCATTCACCAGTCATGAATCTCTGCTTTCAATGGCTGTTTGTAAAGAGGCCATCATTATTTACCGTCAGAAAATTTAAATTCAGATCCAGTAAATCATTTCAGGAGTTTTGGCAATAAACTCCGCCTACTTCAGAAACTTATATAAATCATTCCTGTTTTATGCTGCTCGAAATTAGGTCAGAAACGCTCGGTAAATTCGGTTGACAATGCATGCATTTGACAAAGTTTATTCTCCTTTGCTTAAAAGAATCCAAAAAACCACCCGACCACAGCAGAAGGGTTATTTATGAGCAGTATTGAATTTTGAAATAAATGCATTTATTTTCAAGAAGTTGGTTTGAAGCTTCCTTCAGCGTTTTGAGAGCAATGGTGATGAAATAAATTCCAAACTCAAACTCAAAGCATTTATTTCAATTAAACCATTTACAGGCACTTTTGAATTGTCAAAGAGTCGGTCAGTTAGTTAGAAAGTTGAAGCTAGTTGCCCATTCGAAAACGAAGATCTCTGTGGAGAAGAACGGACAAGACTCTCGAAGTCTTCCAAGTTACACAAAGTAACGCGACCTACAACTCGTAATTCGGGGCCATTACCACTGGACCACCACTGCTCTCAAAACGGTGAACGAAATTATCGTGATATTTGAAGCGTGAGTACAGCGGTCTCGGTCAAACTATAGCAGTAAGTTTGAAGCTATTTCTTTATTATACGCAGGGTGCATAGGTGACTGGGCACGCCACAATTGTGGCGATAAGTCCCCTCTTTGAGGAGTGGCTAGAGAGGCGCCACGGCGTCCTCACCTTCCGCCTGACACAGGTCCTCACCGGACATGGTTGTTTCGGGAGGTTCCTGTTCAGGATAAAGCGGGAGGAAACGCCCGGGTGTCACCACTGTATGGATTGCCCGGAGGACACGGTGGAGCATACGGTGGAGGTCTGCCCAGCTTGGGCGGAGCACCGCCGTGTCCTCACGGAGGCGATCGGCGGCGGCGATCTCTCGCGTCCGGCCCTGGTTCAGGCCATGGTCCGGAGCGAGAGTGCATGGGAGGCCGTCACCTCCTTCTGCGAAGCAGTAATGCTCGCGAAGGAGGAGGCGGAGCGCGCGAGGGAGAGGCAAAATGCGCCCCCTCGCGCCCCTAGTCGCCGCAGGAGACGCCCCGGGCGTCGGGAGTCGCGAGCCGACTTCCGGCCACCGTAGGCGCGGGCTTGCGGACGGTGAGCAATGGGTAGCTCGCCGTCCGATAGGGACCAGGCCCGGGTCGACGGCGCGTTGTGTTCCACGCGCGCCTCAAAGAGATGTCAGCACCAACTGACGGGGTCCGGAAGGGCCAATGCCTGCCGGGGTTGCGGGTTTGTCTGAAAGGGATATCGCGACCTCGGCACACAGGCAACGGAAGGAACACGGGTGGGTTTTAGTCAGTAAAAGTCTGACACGCCCTCCCGCTCCACCCAGAGCGGGAGAAGTTATTTGATAATTTCCCATCCTCAAAAAAAAAAAAAAAAAAAGGGTGCATAGGTGACGAAACTTAAATACTTACCTACATACATCGAACGCTCTCTGGACAGTCAGCCCCGATACTAATCGTGGCTAAACTGAGAACTTACGATGGAAGAATTCAAAATGTTTTTTGAAGTGAAAACTTCTTTAGGCGCGTTGAGCGTTTTTTGGTAGGGGATAAACTTATGGATTCGCGTCACCGACATGCTCGCGCAGTCGTGCTGTATAGGTCTCCGCCTATAGAAGCGCATTTAGTCTGCAATGACGAATGAGCGGCGGAACACCGTCAGCGTTGACGAATCAGCGGACGGCACTGCTCTCGCCGGGCACATAGTAATGGCACAGTATAGAGGTCTCGGTCAAACTATAGCAGTAACTTTGAAGGTCGCTCCTGAGTATTTTATTGAAAACTAATTGTTTTTATGTGTAATCGACAGTAAGTGGATATAATATTCATTTATAAGTACACATACAGTAGCCCATCATGTTTTGATTAATAAATAAAGTATGTGAAAATGTTTATAATTATTGCTCGGCTTGCCAATAGATGTGAAAACTAGACAAATGTTAATAATTCTAATGAAATAAAAAAATATTATTCATACTATAGTAAATTTATAAATTTTGTTATTCCGTATCGTCTGGATACTCCTAATATTCTGTCCTTAAAAAATAAAGTACTCATGCTAAGCCAAGAAGATGCTTCGTAAGTGGAGAAAAACCCGGCCAAGCGCGAGTCGGAGTCGCATATTTAGCAAAAACACAGAAAAAAACACGTTTCTTTTATGGGGGAAAATTATAGGTCCCTTTAATTTTAAACTTTATTTTATTTTTATTATTTGTTGTTATACCAATAATAATGATTATAACAGATTGTGTATTTCACAGAATCTGTGAAAAAAAAACATTTAAAAATAAAAATAAATGTTTTTATTTATGTATTGTTAAAGGAGCAATAAAAACACATAATCTATGAAAATCTCAACTGTCTACCCATTACGGTTCATGAGATACAGCCCACTGACAAACAGACGGACGGACAGCAGAGGCTTAGTAATAGGGTTCCGTTTGGCACCCTTCGGGTACGGAACCCTAAAAACGAGGATTTTCGATTTAACCGATAACGGTTTCTAAGAACAAGAAAAACATCATTTTTCGCATTCATTAAACGTTATTTTATTGCCACTCCTAACTTCCCAGATAAATTTCCACACTTAACAAATGTATAAACTCCATTCCAAATAAAATTAGAATGTAGACGGTTTTGTAAAGTAAACGATTTTGAACCTTAATGGGACAGTTTAAGGTTGATTTAACATTTTCATTCGAATTCGATGATTCTTCATGAATGAATTTTTGAGTTGTCTGAGTAAGGGACTAAAATTTCTTGAAAATCCTCTTAATATATCTTCGGAAAGATTATTGGGCTTTGGTACTTATTGGAGATTTTCCACGAATCCATTTTGTTTAGGTATAATGATCTCTCAAGTGAAATGCTGGAAGTTCTTGTAGAAGTATTTGAGAACTAAAACTGCTTATTCCGTAATAATAAGACAAGAGCCTACTAGAAGATGTTTGTTCGATAGGTATGTCGACAATTTTTTTTTGTGTCCTTCAGTTAGATTGTTAAAAAACATTGAACAAGTATTTTTTTATTAAATCATAATATTACGGCGCGTAAAATGTGGCATGACGTCACTGTCCGGTAGATTTTATACTGAATTGTGACTTAGCGAACCCCCACTTCCCAACTTTAATGCGTTTTATCTAAATTTTACCCAGTGAACTTCCCTATTCAACCATTTTATGATGATAGGTACCATATATAGGACCCAGGTATACTGCCCATTCTCAAACATAATGATTGTCTAATCTTTCTACATGGGAAGCTGTTCATGTTATTATACTGACACTCGATTCAATCTATCTCGGGGTGTTAAGGGGGATGCGCTAAGGTAGCCCACGAGATTCAAATTTTCTTTAATTTTTTGCATTTTGCAGGTCAGTGTCAGGTTTTATGTTTATTAAAATATGATTCGCGACCGTAAGAAATATGGCTTTACATAATTATAATCATTACAATCAGCAATCAACTCCATAAGTTAGCATAATTGTCAAATATCATGATTTCATGAAATAGTCATTCAATGGGATTACATGAACTTAGAGAGTTGTATTGATCATTTTTATGATTATAATTCTATAAATAAACATTTGATACGGCCGCGAATCATATTTAGATCAACATAGAACATGATACTGACCGGCAAATTGCAAAAATCGTAAGAAAATATTAATTTCGCGGGCTGCCTTGACGCTTTCGCCTTAATGAAAAAAGCACGCACGTGCACGTGGAGCAAAAATCTCAAATGATTAAATAACGAATATATTTATAACTAGCGACCCACTCCTGCTTCGTACGGTTTTTACGACTAGATAAAACATCGATATTTCTTAGTTAAACGTAACTCTAATATTAACGTATTATACACATAAACCTTTCGGAATAAATTCTCTAAACGATGGTGAAAACCTCATCAAAATCTGTTGCGTGGTTTAGAAGAACAACGCGGACATGCAGACAAACGCGAAAAGAGACTTTGTTTTATAATATGTATAGTTTATAGAAGTAATTAATATCGTTATTTGCCTAGCTACGTTTTCGAAAACGTAGCTAAGCAAATCCATACAAAAATTTCAAAAAAACCAGCCAAGTACGAGTCAGACCACGCACAATGAAGGGTTTCGTAGATGGGATGAATTTATCCCAAGAACAAACTTTACATTGTAGTTGAAAAAGATGTTCTCCCATACATTCCACACCCATTAAGTTTGTACGCACACTATTGAGACATATTCCATGTTATTTTAAGACCATAGACTTCCTATAGGCATATCCATTTTTACTGTAAAACTATACTAAAATAAAAAAATTGAGACCCCTCACAGTTAGCCCTTTTAATGTATCACACGGTACAGTTAGTAAAACTTTCTTTTTGCCATTTGACCCTCAAAAGTCCGCCATATTCAAAATTAATTTATTTACGTTACACGTCCGTGTTTGGGTCACAGAAATTCATGTTTACCCATTTTCAACTAAGTCGGTCCAGTAGATTCGGAGCAAACTGGCTGTGACAGACGGACAGACAGCCAGCAAGACAGACAGTTAGACACGAGTGATCCTATAACGGTTTCGTTTTTTGCCTTTTGAGGGACCGAACCCTAAAACGTTAGACAGTCGTGCCTGCCGGTAAAATTATGTCACCGAAACAAAGTTCCAAAGTTTCATTAATGTAACGACAGGTCATGGTCCCCGTCTGTACTGTGACAGACGGATAGACAGACAGACACACGAGTGATCCTATAAGTGTTCTATTTTTTCATTCGGACGTATGGAATTCTAAAAACATTTGACAGTCGTGCCTGCCGGTAATACTCGTATTATGTCGCCGAAACAGTTTCATTAATGTAACGACAGGTCATTGGTCACCCGTCTGCCGTCTGGTCAAAGTCAACCTCAAAAACTGGACGGTCCACGACCGAAAAATTCAACGGTCTGCGGTACAGAGTCCCTTCGTAGAAACTTTAAATTCATATTGCTTTTGATTCATTCATCATTGATAACCAACCATTTCTATAAAATATTCGATGATGAACTTTGATGACATATCTCTCGAAGCCTGTCTAAGTACATAATGAAAATGAAGTCGGTAAAAGGGGTATTGATCAAGAATCGAATAGCAAACTAAAACTATTTTAACAAATGAAACTTTCAGATATAAAAGTGATAAATGCTTGGGTATAAAATTGAGTACCTATTGTAAATTATGAATTATTGGACTATGTGGACCAAATCTAGTGAAAAGATTTCGTTTGAGCTTTAAATCTATGCTTCTATATTAATATTCAACGCGTGATATCTTTATAAATTATAATAATATATGTCGTAACGGCCAATGGCCTGATGGCCAAAAGCCTCGACCAACATCTCTCGAGGCGCTCGTTAGGCGGTTGGGCCTGATCCAGAAGGCAGTACTCCTCGATACGGCTCGCATTGTGAGGAGGTTCCTGTCTCAGCAGCCCTAACCACCGGTAGCTTGGACCCTGCTCCCGACACCGGCGGAACACTATTTTTTGTATAGTTTTTATATCGTTTTTTAAGAAATATTTAATAATTTATTTTATATGTTCGAAATTATAATAAACCAAATAATAATAAAATAATTTATTTGCGTAAAATATGGTATACAATGGTGTTTATCATAGGTCAGAGTGGCACAAACATGTTTAGCGATGATAAAACATAGCATGCAAAAATTTAATGTCACTGGGTAATTATAATTAAGTACATTCATGTTAGAATACTCGTATAATGTAATATTTTTTGTCCATAAATTCTTTCAAACTATAAAAACTACATTCATTTAGCCATTTGTATAATTTGTTTTTAAATAATCTTACATTTAATAGTTTTAAATTATTTGGTATTTTATTATATTAAGTACGTAGCAACATGGCTAAACAGCTTTTATTATACACTCGAGAGCAATGAATCCGGGTCACTTAAAGAATGTTAAAAATCTCGGAAACTAAAAATGATAGGTTAATGCAATAAATTGTATTTAATAGACAATGTAATACTCCTTAAATGAAAGTAAAAAAAATATGAGTCACCATACATTTTATTAACACAAAATTACATAAAGAAAAAAACTGCTGATCTCTCCTTAAAACAAAAATAGGAAACATGAAATTTTTGAACTTTATTACGATTTTCTTGAATTTTAATACTTCGTATTGCCTCCTCGTGCTTCCATTACTGCGTTTACGCGGTTTGGCATGCTGTACACCAAGTTCCTTATACGATTTTGGGGAATATTCTCCCATTCCTCTGTGAGAGCAATTTTGAGCTCACGAAGCGTGATTGGGGGAGGGTTTCGTTGTTTTACGCATCTGCCTAGCTCGTCCCAAGCATGCTCGATCGGGTTGATATCCGGGCTGCGCGCTGGCCACTCCATACGAGTAATGTTCATCTCTTGAAGGTAGTCATTCACAATCCTACCTGTATGAGGTCGGGCATTGTCATGCATAAATATAGCATCCTCACCTAAATTGACCATAAATGGACCAACGTGATCATTGAGGATTTCTTCCACATATCTTACGCTAGTTAAAGAGCCGTTTTCTATGATCACCAGCTCTGTGCGACTTTCAGAAGAAATTCCGGCCCACACAAGTACAGACCCACCACCGTAGGCTACTTTTTCTTCGATGCATGCTTGCTTGAATCTTTCCCCTGGTCTTCGATACACTCTGTGTCTTCCATCGTGCTTGTAGAGCATAAATTTTGATTCGTCGGAGAACATAACTTTTGACCAATCTTCAATACTCCAATTTACGTGGCTCTGGGCATATCTTAGTCTTGAAATACGATGCCCACGCTCCAGTTTAGGGCCGTTTGCAGGTCTAAGGGGTTTTAAGTTAGATTCAGCAAGCCGACGTCTTACTGTCCATGCACTTGGGTTACTTCCTCCGAGGCGTCGAAACTGATTTGTGAGTTCAGTTCCTGTGAGAAAGCGATTTCGAAGCATGGTGTTCACCAAGTATCGGTCTTCTCGTGCTGTGGTACACCTGGTTCTGCCCGTTCCTGGTCTGCGTAGGTTAGAACCAGTTTCTTCGTAACGTCGGAGAACTCTTTGTACTGTTGACAGCGACACACCGACAGTCCTGGCTGTATCGCGCTGACTCCGGCCGGTTTCCAGCATTGTAAGTATTCTGGTGCATTCTTCAGGCGTAAGCGACATAATTTCAGCTTGAATAATGAATATAGAGCACTATCAACATGGTTTATGTACCCACATAAATGACAGATTACAAACAAAAGCAAAACCAAATGCTGTAATTTCGTAGTTCCATCTTCGAAAGTGGCCCTTTTTCAAATTTGATTTTTTTATGATATAACTTTACAATAACTGAGAAGTTTTAATACCTTCATTTAAGGAGTATTACATTGTCTATTAAATACAATTTATTGCATTAACCTAGCATTTTTAGTTTCCGAGATTTTTAGGATTCTTTAAGTGACCCGGATTCATTGCTCTCGAGTGTATTTGGTTAGCTTTGGTAAATCATTTAACACCAGTCTATATGGATCACGTCTGCTCCGAGGACATACATCGCTTGCTGTGTTTATATATATATATATTTATATAACAGTAAACGATGTAATGCTATAATAGCCCAGGGCTTCCCAAACTGTGCGCCTCGACGCCCTGGGGCGTCGCGAGGCGATTGTCCTGTGATTCCAGCCGCTCCAATACTACAAATTTTTGAGCTCAGTTTCTCATGAAGATCGTGCCATCATTACTGCAGCAATGACGGCTCTATTAACATTTGCGATATTGTACTTGTGCGAAACAGGCTTTTCTGCAGTTGCAGCAATAAAGAACAAGTACAGGTTGTAAATGTTATTTGGAAGTTAAGTAACTTGTTACTAGGCTAGAACTACACACTGGTAGGTACTTTTTGGCTAGAAGAGGGGGGGTGCGTCGTAAAGAAATAGTAAACTCCCAAGGGCGTCACAGTAAAATAAGTTTGGGAAGCCCTGCTATAGCCTATGTTACTCAGTGATAATATAATATTCTAGCGGTGGAAGAATTTAAAATCAGTCCAGTAGTTTTGAATTTATTCATTACAAATAAACATACAACAAAATAAAATGTTTTCTTTTTGTAATGTTTTAGTTTAGATTATAAAGAGTTTAATTTTGTGAGTTTGTACGTAGGGGCACAGACTAATACACATGGAACTCTCCGCAAAATCATTTTAAATAAAAAGGGACTCTTGCTACGACACAATAAAGTGCAATTTAGGTCGCACAGCGCTAATTACCTACAGTTATACTCACCTAGAAGTTGCCTCTCTTTCTATCGCGTACTCTTAGATCTTCTGACTACGTTGGCCCAACTAGTTGAGCCCGACGCCTAATTGTAGCTTCATACCTAAAATGCGGGATAAACCATCTGTGTTCATCTGTGGGAATTTGAGTGTGGCGCGAGGAGGCGAAACGCTGGGGCGTAACTCCGCTGCCGCGAGAAATCACGGAACAGCGGTCAGAGCTCCGGCGGGATCTCATGGCGTCATGGAGAGTGCGTTTGTCTCAACCCAGTGCAGGGCACGCCACAATTGCGGCGATAAGTCTCTTTGAGGAGTGGCTAGAGAGGTGCCACGGCGTCCTCACCGGGCACGGTTGTTTCAGGAGATTCCTGTGCGGGATAAGGCGGGAGGAAACGCCCCGAGTGTCACCATTGTGTGAATCGACCGGAGGACACGGTGGGGCATACGGTGGAAGTCTGCCCGGCCTGGGCGGAGCACCGCTGTGTCCTCGTGGAGGCGATCGGCGGCGGTGACCTCTAGGACCTCAAATAGTACCATTCCCAAAAACAAACAACAGGATAGGTTACCCAGTAACTGTGTTGAGGAGGTCAGATAGGCAGTCGCTCCATGTAAAATATAAATATTCAACTGCATCTGGTTTGACTGGAAGCCGATCTCGACATAATTGAGAAAATACTAGGCTGATGATAATGACAAACATACAGCAGAAAGCCATAATGATGAAAACGATCCAAAAGTTGAACAACGGTATCAGAATGACCCATGACCCTAAAAATAAACGATACATTTACCTTACCCAAACAAAGTGAGAATTACTTCCAAATACTGTTTTTATTGCGCAGATCATTATTTGACCCAGAAGCGTCGCTGCAGAATGTTTAACGATGCCGTAAACTGTGAGACTCGATTGATTGCTTGCGACGAATCATTGCGTTGTCGCTGCCAAGTATCTGAAGCTCTTGGCAATTTGATGCATCAGATTTTGGTTTTGGTTTCAAGTGTTTTAAGTAGGAAGAAAATTTTACATTACATTTGAGTCGAGTAGGTGAGGCAACAACAGTCAGGCCCAACAAAGGGGCACGCAGTGTTTCATACGAGGCTTTATGGGAGGACGTGCGATCGGCCGCACTGGGTGATGGGGCCCGCTAGGCATGGCGGGCCGATACCAGTCGGGGGTGCGGCGAATGCATTAGTATCTCTCCTGTCCCTGACACGTCATGGTAGTAGTAGGAACGGTGGGGTTTTAGTCGGTAAAATAATAAATGATTTTATTTGCGTAAATAGGTTTGTACAAAACACTTTTCCACGTCAATCATATTTATTTCAACTAAATGAGGTCGGCGTTTCCTATCCGACTAACTCCGACTACTCCGAGAAGGAAGGCCGAAACAAACTCAGAGGTCACAGTCTCTTTAAACTCCAGACAAAATCATGGTTAGATCATGTGAAGATCATGTAGATTGGTATCTGAAATGGTCTTTTGAGGAAAGAACGACACAGATTGAGTGAACCTGTCGAGTCAGTGCACGCATTTGTCAGTGACCGTGCAGTTCAAGACAGAATTGAAGGAGCTCAACGATTCGACGAACAATACCAAAGAAAGGATATTTGGGTAGGCCGCATAAATTACTCAAACTGCCAGACCATGATAAAAACTAAATGAGAAAATAAAATAAAAGGAATGACCCACATAGTCTTCACGTTCACAATTATTAAATAATATTATACTTTAAAAAGTAAATATTCATGTCATTGTATATATAAAATTAATTAATGTCAATGTGTATATAAAACCCAGAAATAATCTTGTCAGATCATTTGAGTGGTAGGAGTCCGACATAACCCTCGGTTCTCACAAGACGGGGGGTATCCATGAGGATATCCCCACGGAAAAAAGGTATTGAACTTTCACGATAGCGATGTTGGTCCCCATGGAGAAAGTGTTTTTCAGTTTGATGGAATGTACCACACCCTTACATATGACCACACTTTTCTGATACATTTCTGTTTATCAGTGAAGCATGTTAGTAATATGAACAATATGACTGAAGATGCGCAAGACTAACAATATAATTAATTTAATCATATCTTCTTAGCCCAGCTGATCGCACGGAAATCTAAAAGTTGGCAAGAGCCTACAGCTAGTCGACAATACCATCTTCTTAGCTAAGTCTTAAAGTTAAGACTTTGTTGTTGTTGGCAATATTTCAAGGCCAGCAAGATTAGCAGTACACCTACTCATTGGAATACTGACGTAAGCCTACCTTAAGCTTAAATACTAGTAATCTCTTATCTGCCAGGGCTTATTTTTAATCTTATATTTTGAATTGTTTTGATTATTTTTTGTACATTGTTTTCACATATTTATAGAAGCAACAAGAATAATGTACCCAGGATTTTGTAATATCTATATTTAAAAGAATGTCCTTGAAGTTTCTTACCAGTTCTTCTCCATATAGATCTACTTTTTGGAATGGGCAACTAGCTTCAACTTTCTGACTAACGAAAAGTGTTCAAAAGTGCCTGTAAATGGTTTAATTGAAATAAATGCTTTAAGTTTGAATTTGAGTAAATCCATACTAATAATATAAATGTATGAAAAAGAATGAATGAAAGTAAAACTGTCTGTCTGCTTGTTCCGCCTTAACGGCAGAATAGATTTCGATGAAATTTGGCACACAGATAGACCCTGACCGGTCGGTCGATTCTGTAAAAATATCAAAGTGAAACTTTGGTGAAGTGAGCGCGAAGTGAGCGTGAAGTGAGCTTACTATAGTGTTAACCCCTAGCATCCTGCCGGTCGACTTGTGACAGTGACAGCTCACTTCACCTAAGTTTCACGTTGATCTTTTTACAGAATCGACTGACTGTTATAGGACAAAGGATACTTTTATCCCGGTAGTATTTTCCGTTGAAATAATTTCCGACCTCCACATGGGCGAAGTCGCAAGCAAAAGGAGTTCTAATTATATAGAAAAACATAAGACGTACCGCAAATCTTTTCACACAAAAATAAAAAGGCGTAAAAGAGTATCGAATCAGCACTTTTCTTGGCCAAAATATAAAAGCGTTAACGAGCCAATAAACGCTGTGGGAATCGATTGACAGCCTTCAGATGTCTCGCCGAGGGCTGCCAACTTGGCGACGAGATATTCGCTACGTCAGTTGTTTTTATAAGGTTGGTACCGCGTAATCAGGGTAAAGACTCTTTTGATGATTTTTTGTTTGATGAATGCTGGATAGCTTGGCGTAACAATCGTTATTTAATTTTAGAACTTATACAATGTGGCCCATGGGCATGTGTCCGCCCGTATTTTTCTGAATATTCATGACAAATTATCGAAAATTAACTTAAAAAGGGGGTCTTAATTTTTTTTTTTCCGATAAAATAACTCATAAGCTTTTACTAATAATACACAGAATGCAAATCGAGCCAATAACATAGGAGATATGGCAAACGCAACAAAAAAAAATTAAAATTGAATAACATGAAAAAGATTAAAGAAATAAGAAGAGAAGAGAAGAGATTTTTTCATGAATATTCAGAAAAATACGGGCGGGCTCATGCCCATGGCCCACATTGTATAAGTACAGCATCGCGCTTCTAAGGAGTGGACTTCTCGGCCGGAGTATGTGCTTTCTGATTGCTATATTATCCCGGGAGTAAAAAAGTATTAAAAAAAAATCCAAGATTATTTGCAATGTGGGTCGCTCATGAGTAACGTAGTCCTGTAAAGAAACTCAACTAGGCTCGTTGTTTCAAGAGAATAATTAGTGCTAATTAATGATAATATTATTACACCAATAAATCTACATATATAAATATAAAGCTTACGAGTAAGTACTGACAATTTGCAGCTTTCGCAGAATCTTTGACCGAACTAGACAAATTCCTAACTGAGCAGTTTCTAAAGACATTTTTTGTGTCGAGTTGGTACTTATTGTACTAACTATTAGTATGGCTCAAAACTAGAAACCTCTTCTTCATAAATACCATCAGAATTATATTTTTATGTTATCCTATACTATTAAATGAACAATCAGTCTGCCTAGCCTTTTCCTAACTATGTTGGGGTCGGCTTCCAGTCTAACCGGATACAGCTGAATACCAATATTTTACAAGGAGCGACTTGCTCTGTGACCTCCACAACCCAGTTACTGGGTAATACGGTACGCCTTGGTAAGACTGGTTGTCAGACTTTCGGGCTTCTGACGACGATTCTTGGATCTAAGAATGACAGCCGGGACCAATGGCTTATCGTGCTTTCCGATGCACGGGGAACTCTGGGTATGTAAAGATGGATCACCCATCCACGGACCAACCCCGGCAAGTGTGGCGTAACCTGTTGGATCGACCCGTGCGGCTGTTATTACTTAGTCACGAGCTCCTCAAAACAAGCAATGCCTATAGGGTTTACGGGGCAAAAAATAAATCTAGCTACATAGGTCTCATATCTGGCAAACATCGTTTTCTCTATTTTCACGTGAGCAGAGCTCGGTCACCCAGGTACTAAAGATTTAATCAAATAAGGCTCGTTTCTGCCAATATTCTTGTCAAGATAGTAGTACTGGGACCCTAAAAAGGGTGACATTACTAATCTAATTACCGATCCTTACAAGTAAATTGTATTAGTTAAATAATTCCGTCCTGGTGTGGCCTTGAAAATAGCGTGTAGGGTAAAAAGGTATATGTGTTATTAATTTACTTCAGCCATTGCAGGGACGAGGCCTCCCTTTCTTTTTATTCCTCTTCTTTTTATCTTTCGTTGATTTTGTGTTTGTCCTGTCCCACCATTTAATCCTGTGCCCATTGCGTATCATACGATCAAAAGTTTGTCTGCTCAGCAACGTAAATAACGCAATGAATTTTGTTGAACTATCAAAATGAAACAGATTGTGATTGATCGTGTGTAACGCAATAAGGGTGATGGGTCTGTCGAGATCAAAATAAAAGCAAAGCTCAGCTCAGCTCGGCTCACAGCAGATTTATCATAACTGTTCAAGCATTAAGTGCTTTGGCATCAGCAAGCTTCGGAAACGCCGCCCTGCGATTTCATTGGCCGCCGTCTGACGCAGAGTTGAATTCCGAACGAAACTTTTCACGTCGAGCGCCTTGGCGCCATCTTTAACTTCACTTTGCCGGCGACGATCTTTTGTAACAGAACTCTTACACAATAATAATTAAAATTACTTTCAAATACAAGTAATTCAAATGATCAATAACGTATCTTTATTGGAGAGACCCCTATTATAAGAAGTCAAAACAATAACTCGCTTCTTCTTTTTCTCTATTGTTAGCTCGAGCTATAAAATTAACTCTATTATGGTGAACGAAAGCATAGACAACTTTTACGGTTGGTTACAAGTGCATAGACTGCACAGTAGTGCACAGTTTGCGTGCTAAATATATTTAAAACATCTTCACTTAGGCGCCTTTTTCCCACGGCAACATCCCATTTTTGCAGGTACGGTTCCCGTCCGATCCGATCGCGTTTATTAGTGTACTTGGTTCAATACTTAGCAGTCACACGAGTATCCTGTTTACAGTATCCAGCAAAAAAAACGATCCGTTCGAATTTGACACTCAGTTTTGGCGAGGTTTTTGCTGAAAATCAGCGCTGTTGACAATAGGTTCGTCCGAAGTCACTGCATTCAGCTGAGCAATGACCTATTCTTGCACAGCTACGACGCACAGTTTAATTGTTCTTGTTATTGTTGTTACTTGTTACACAAACTGTTATTTTTCCACTTTGCAATCAGCATTTTGTAGGTTTGATTGTTTGTTTTCATTTTGTAAATGTCGCAACACATTATGTAATTATAGTAAATTGTCTTTGGCCTCTGACCCTGGCAGCAAGCAATTGTTTAAATTATATTATTATTATATAAGTTTTCTGTAGATACGAGAATATGGAAACGAGGCTTTTGGCTAATTTGTAAAGTGGTATTGTTTTGTATTTTTTTTTGTAATGTGCGTTTAGTTTGTGTAGAATAAACACTTTTTCTTTCTTTTCTTTCTTTTGCCACTACAAACTGGATCCAGTTGTCCAGTAAAAAACAGTATCCAGTTTAATTACACGTATAAGCCGTTTAAAATTCACCTCGAATTATTCACGTTCGTATTTTAACATCTGTTAAATAAAATGCAGGTTAAAACATTTCCCAAATCAAACAGAGGCCGTTGTACGACTCACAATCTTTCCACCACCCCTTGCCTGGCCTCAACTCCGCTATTTTCAAGGCCTTCTCCTCACCCGCATCGGTTAAGTGAGTAAATGAGTTTGGAGCTTACGATACCTTCACACGACGTACCTGAAGACGATGCTGCGCATATGTCTCGCTGATTTGGCTTCGAGCCATATCTCGTACGTTATCGTATGTGTGGCTATGTTGCGGGCGTTTAGGAGGAGAAGTGTTTTAGATAAGAGGCTAAGTATTTAGGGTAATGCAGGTAAGTAGACAAAATCGCCAATAAGCTTTAAAAAAATAGGTAATTAAAAAAATCTAAAACCAGACTGCGTAAAAAGTGAACTTTAAAAAAGATGGAAACAAGATGACATATTTCTGTCTCCAATCCCACGTAATACCATAAACGATCTCGTGCAGTCGGAGGCATCTGCTTAAATTTAACAATAAACAACGATTGCCTCTGACGGCCATTTTTATAATTTTAGTATATCCAACATTTGCGCATTATAGACGAGTCTAACGACATGTCATTCATCAAAATCGGTACAACCGATTAGTAGTTACGACGGAACATAGGGACGGACTTTTTTATACATACATATCAACACACACACCCAAACACACACCACACACACACTACTAACACACCACACACACCCACACACACACCCACACACCTCCACTCCTACACTCCTTTTTTGGCTTCGCCGCAGTCGGCTAAAAATCTTTTACTAAAACGACAATACTAAACCCGTACTCTTGTATCACTGCAAGGTACACTTATTACCTCTTTTTACTGAATTAAGAAGTTTATACGCTCAAGGTTTTTATGATATTTCTTTACTCTTTCAGTGCTTTCAAGGTTCTACATGAATACTCTATTCAATGCCACCCATGGGCATGTGACTGCTCATATTGTTCTGAATATTCATGAAAACTTATCGAAAATTAACTTTTTTTTTTTCAATGTCAACCTATTTTTTTATGGACTGACACACATGTTTTTTAAATAAATACTGTTTTATTTTTTTGAAAAAAAATCTTCACCAAATCGAGCCAATAACATCGGAGATATGGCAAACGCTACTCAAAAAATTAAAAATTGAGTAACATGAAAAATATTAAAGATAGTTTTAAAGCTAATTTTCGAAAAAAAATCATGAATATTGAAAAAATTCGGGCGGACATTGTTTAAGTAGGTATTTCGCTAAAATTAAGGGTTTATTTTAAGCTCACATGAAATGCTAAACAGCATTTTGCCGTCAATAAGCAAAACTTAGTTCACGTTTAGTATTTTAGTCCGAATTTTCCGAAATTACTAGCCATTTAGCTAAAACACTGCTTTACCTAAATACCTGCGTCATACAAAGGAATATAATATGATTTGTATTGATCTTGTTAGGGAAGAGAAATTGTCTTTATGAAGACGTTCCATCAAAATATATTGGTTTGGGTAATATTTTGGCATGGGATATGAAACCATAGGGATAATATAATTCTGTCTTATACGTGAAGGGCTTTCGGAAAACGTATGAATTGTTCATGTTATGCATAAGCTTCCTCGTATCTTATGGTTTTATTGTTTAGGGAAAGGGTTAGTAACATAACCACAGATTAATACAGACTGTTTACTCCGCAAAATCATTTAAATAAAAAGCGTCGCACAGCGCTAATAACCTACAGTTATATTCACCTAGAAGTTGCCTCTCTTTCTATCGCGTAACTCTTAGATCTTGTGACTACGTTACACTCACTGAATTGGACCGAAAAGGCGAGACCGTCGAGTACTTGTAGTTTCATAGCTCAAATAAGGAGTGAACCATTCATTCATTTATTTATTCATTAACAAATAACATTGTGTTGAACATTACATATTTAATAAAATTATTTCATGCAGAAACAATACATTTAAAAGGCTAATTAATTTCAATACATTTCAATTATGTCAATAAATAAATACAATGTCAAATTAATAGCAGGTATAATGTCAAATTCGATGTCTAAATATTAAGGGCGACTTTATCAAGGTCCTAGGAGTGTAGTGTTCAAGTCAAAAGATAATTTAATGTAAGCTTGTTCACTGCTATTATTTCATGTGACTCATCATTCGGTTCCCTACAAAATGGTTGAGCTGGATGGTGCTGATCCACGCGTCATGTTCGTGAACGGGCGCCGTAAGTTGTGACTGGTCATCTCTTATCTGCCAGGGCTTATTTTTAATGTTATATTTTGAATTGTTTTAATTTTTTTATTGTACATTGTTCTCACATATAGAAGCAACAAGAATAATGTACCCAGGATTGTGTAATTTTCTATATTTAAAAGAGTGTCCTTGGAGTTTCTTGCCCGTTCTTCTCCATGAAGATCTACGTTTTGGAACTGGGCAACTAGCTTCAACTTTCTGACTAACTGACCGACTATTTGACAATTCAAAAGTGCCTGTAAATGGTTTAATTGAAATAAATGCTTTGAGTTTGAGTTTGACTATTTTTATTATTTGACATAAATTCTGATACCGAGTAGAAACATTTTCCTAACAAGAAGGCTTTTAATTTAGTTTTAAATAAGTGAGAGCTATAAATTAATAATTTTAAATCAGTCGGTAACCCATTAAATAACTCCACTGCTTGGTATCTGGAACAATGCTTAGCTATGTTTAAATTTGGTGCCATTTTGTGTTTAAATTCCTTTCTTCTTGTGCTTTCTCTTATCTTACGGTCCTCTTGTGATTCATACTCATGAATATACTTAGCAAAGTGATTTAGGATAACTAATATGTATAAACTTGGTACTGTTAAAATGTTTAATTCTGTAAACCAATACAGATGTATTCTTCTGTGACATAACTTATCTGCTGATATAGAATAAAGAAATAGAATGCATTGTGCCGGTCGAGTCAGGTCATATTAGATTGTGGTGGTGAATTCAGTTGTAATGCCATTTTGAATAATATTAATTTGGAACAATGAATTATTGTAAGTAATTATGATGTACGAGTCTTTTTGTTTAGATATTTAGAATGTTGATTTGTATAATTGTTGTATTTAAAATTTTAACTTTTATGTCTGTGATTTTTATAAAGATACCTAGTAACTATAATTTTTATATGTATATGTATTAAAAAAATATAGTTACTAGATATCTATCCATCGGCTACGGAATAGTTACTAGGTACATATACATAATTATTATATTTAATATAACATTAAAACCATTTTTAAACAATTTAGAATTATTTTTAAATAGTACCAAATAAGATGTAAAGGTGGCCAAAAAAGACGTTGGTACTGAGGTGCTCAGTATCTGACTGATTTTAACTTTTTCAATGTGAATTTATACACATGATTGTTATAGTTGATTTATGCAACTACTCTGTTGATTTGTATAATTTTATTCATAAATTTTCTTTTATCTGTCTGTGATTTTTAAATAGTAGGTACTTATTTTTGTCTGTGTTATATTTGAATATTACATTTAGTTAATATTCTCGTTATAAAAAGGATTGTCTTGATTTTACTTACATGTACCTAATTTTAAAAGGCTTTAGATTTTGATTGAGAATAAACGTTTAAACCTAATTGAATTGCGTTTTATTATATTTTGACTAACCAATTTTGCGCTTGACTGTATCCACTGGTAGCTTTAGACAATCATAGATGTTTTTTTTAAGTTTGTATTTGGGTCCAGTTGACCAATAAAATAAAATAAAGTATCTGGCTGATTGGACCAGCGGGTCCAGTAGCGAGCGGGTCCAGCTGACCGAAGACTCGTACTAACGAACCAGTGACATTTCAGATTAAAGGTACGATTCTGTCGCCGCGACACGACTGGTTTGTATGAAATACCTTCCCTAGCTAGCGACTCGTCTTCTTCATAGAAATACATATAAACCAGCCGGTCGATTCTGTAAAAATATCACCGTGAAACTTAGGTGAAGTGAGCGTGAAGTGAGCTGTCAATAGTGCTAATCCCTAGCATCCTGCCGGTCGATTTGTGACAGTGACAGCTCCCTTCACCTAAGTTTCACGTTGATATTTTTACAGAATCGACCGACAGTTCTGTCGCGGCAACACGTCGCCTGCAGTTGTCGCTTGCGATCGGCTACGGAATGGTACCTTAACGTGAAACTTAGGTGAAGTGAGCTGTCACTGTCACAAATCGACCGGCAGGATGCTAGGGATTAGCACTATTGACAGCTCACGTCACGCTCACTTCACCTAAGTTTCACGTTGATATTTTTACAGAATCGACCGACAGTTCTGTCGCGGCAACACGTCGCCTGCAGTTGTCGCTTGCGATCGGCTACGGAATGGTACCTTAACGTGAAACTTAGGTGAAGTGAGCTGTCACTGTCACAAATCGACCGGCAGGATGCTAGGGATTAGCACTATTGACAGCTCACGTCACGCTCACTTCACCTAAGTTTCACGGTGATATTTTTACAGAATCGACCGACAGTTCTGTCGCGGCAACACGTGGCCTGCAGTTGTCGCTTGCGATCGGCTACGGAATGGTACCTTAACTAAATGAAGATTCCGGCGCTGTCATAATGAAGTTAATTGACTAAATCGCTGCAAGATTAATTTCATCATTTCGTGTCATAACTTTCATGAGTGAATTATGATTCCCTTTTAAAAGATTAATACTACTACTCAAAACGTAGAACACGAATCTCATGCGCAATAATATGATTTGTACCAATTGTAAAGAGAATCTTTTAATTAAGAGAGAGCTGAGAACTGATCGACTTATTGAAATATTTACTGTACGTGAAACATGTCAACTTTGCCCACCTTTTTCGAATAATTACAATTTTAATACGATTTTTCTTAAGAGACAAGGATTTTCCTTCATCAGCTACAACTGTAAGATCATGTGCATATGTTAGTATAGCTAAATGTACTATTATTCAACATTGAATTCAATATTTGTTCGATTTTGTTGGCGGGCAAAATTATGTGGACTTTTAGCCAACTTTGCCCACATTGATTTTTTGACGCACATATGGCCTTTATGCAGATGACATAAAAATCATTACAAGAATTTTGGCAAAGATGGCGTTTACTTTAGGTAAACGACACTATGAAAAGTATTTTACTAAAATGACTGGGCAATGTTACCCTGACCTTGCACTAAAATTAGCCCACAAAAACACGCACCCCATTTGACGAGTTCCGACAAGCTACTAAGCGAAGTTAGCAACAAACACAATAGTCAGAATTGCCTTACATAAAACCTATTTTCCACCTAAGTCAATCAATCAATATTAAGATATTTTTGCACATCAAAGATTACTTATAAATGATTCATCGGGCAAAGTTTCCCTTGGGGGAAATATTGGCATATTTCACGGTAGCGGCGAAAACTTACCTAAAACAAAAAAAATATATATAATTTTTTTTTTTTTTGGAATTAGGTGGTGGTGAAGGATAAGTAAGAAGGGAACAGATCTCAAGGCCGGTCACTTAGCCGCTAGTCAGACCAAGTTACCGCCCTCACTGAACTCTCTGTTACGACCGCCCTGAGAGAAGCTGAACGAATGAAGTGGAAGAACATCATACGTAAAGCCATGAAAGCCTTTCAGGGACGTGACCTTCAGTAGGTAATGAAGTACGCGACCAAGAAGTAGAAACAGAAGCAAGGAAGCGAAAAGTGGTCGTTGGCCGAAAAGCAAGAGGCGAAAAATCTAATCCACTCGTGATGTTTCTTAACAACTTTTTAACCCCCCTTCCCCCCTGATAATACGTGGTGAGGTCTAAAATCACGTGTATTTTTTTACACAAAGTATGTACATATTGTAACAACTTAAAAAATTTCAAAATATCTAATCTTTAAATACTTACTTATTGTTGCCTGGCAACGGCGAGTCAAGGTCACGTGCCGCTTTGCGTTATAGAAATCACAAGATTAACGAAAAAATAAATACACGTGACATCTCACACCCTTCCCCCTTGTGATACTTCGTGATTATTCTGTACCGCTCCCCCCCCCCGTTTCGAGCCACACGTAATTTATGGACGATCCCTAACCCGAAGATATGCGTAAAGAATTTCTCATAATCTCAGTATCATTTCCATCTTTCATTTCCATCAAACTCCTTACAAAAGTGAATAAAAAACCCACAAAATTCTCAGTTTATTAACACAAGGTGTTCACAAATAATGAAGGCGAAGAAAATGTTTGATTTTCATCCATCGTAAAAAGTATCAAGATTGACTTGAAGATCGCAGTATTCGTTGGTAACAGTGGCAATGAGCCAAGTTTTTGATTATCGGATGAATGAATGAAAACCGTCGCTGAATTAAATTTTTTAGGGTTCCGTACCTCAAAAGGAAAAAACGAAACCCTTATAGGATCACTCGTTAGTCTGGCTGGCTGTCCGTCTGTCATAACCAATTTGCTCCGAATCTACTGGACCAATTCAGTTGAAATTTGGTACACATTTGAATTTCTGTGACCCAAACACGGAGGTCACTTTTTGGAGGCAAATCGAAAAATTAAAAAACGTTTTGCAAACTGTATAGTGTTACATTTCAAATGAAGCTTGTTGTGAGGATTTCAAATATGTATATATTTTTGTCGTAACATATAATTATCAAAATAACTTTGAAAGCAGTGATAACCTAGTGGTGTGACTGCCAAGTCATCGGTCTTGAGTTCGAACCGAAGGCACACACTTCTGACTTTTTGAATTCATGTACGTATTGTATAATTATCTCTTGCTTCAAAACCGGTGAAGGAAAACATCGACAGGAAACCGGCATGCCTGAGGGATATTTCTCGACGGCGCGTGAAGCCAAGTCAGAATTCTATAAAAACTCTGACATCTGGTTACCTGGTTAGTGTCCAACCACACGAAAAAGAAAAAAAACTAAGAAAGGTATCTATTTAACCCAGTTGGCTTGATTTCATAACACTTCAGGTGTGTCTTGAACTAAATTTTACCTCCTTTTTGAGGTAAGGTTGGTCATATTTACTTAATATAATTTTAGATCGCATGTTTTTCTATCTTCAGATGAGAAAATAACTAAATAACAATAAATCATTTCCAAAAAACAATGTCTTTGAACCAAAAACATACAAATATACACAAAACTTAAGGTTCGTTTTTTTTTCTTGTAGAAATCCTTATGACTGCCATTCGCCTTGAAACGGGTCGAAGGATACTGACTACTACGAATGAAAGAATTCTGTGTGGTTGCTATCTTTACTAATGTATTTTAAAATATATGTCAGAGACACGTCAGCATTATTTACGCAGAAAATGTAATCTTCATAAAATGTTCGCCAAAAATACTTATAGAAGCGATGTGACGTCCTATAGATTTTCATCTACATCAATCAGAGAGATAGGAATCTGCAAATATCGACCACGGTCGCGGTGTCAAAGGTCGACAATGGCTGTGCCGTAGTCATAGTCTCGACAATTTTCAAATAAATATTTATTATTTTCTGCATCGGTGTCAGAAACGGCTGTCAATTTTAAACAGTTAATATCAGAGTCAGAGGCCCTAGCTCGAACGCGCGGAGTAAACGTAAGGGAAATTCGAACGATTATTGAATCGAAAGAACATCTAACCTAGAATTCTGGTTTAAAATTAGTTGACAAGCACAATTGATATCACCCATAGATATTAATAAAGTTTTAAAACTAAATAAATATTATGTGTGAAACGAGTATTTTCACATTTAAAATCCTTCAAATTTACGTTACGTTTACTCCGCTCGTTCGTGCCAAGTGATTAGATTCGAAAAACGTAAACCTAACGTAACGTAAGACGAAAACTGTGAAAATGTGGCTTTTTTATGTGTAATATCTTTCCTCTCGCTTTACTGCAATTTGTGGGAGTGATTTCGTGAAAAGGGACGGAAGTGTGTAACAGGAAGCCGGGGAAGCGCACGCTATTTGATTTGACCAATGAGCGCGCGCGGTGCTAGAGTTGTCCACTTCCGAGAGGTTGTAAACAGGATGACGATGGCGATGGCGATGATGATAATGATGATGAATATTTTTTATATCATATATGTACCTATACGAATGCTACATGATGAACGAAGATGTCAAATGTTACACATCATATACGGCTACTGTAAGGCTCGCTCTTTTGTTTTATGTGACGTTCGGCTGCTGTCCAGATGTGAAGTATCACCTCAACTTATTTAGGCTCAGCTTTTTGGCTGCAGTATGTGCTTTTGACTCGATGGTTGAGCCGAAGTTGAGGTCAGATGTCAACTCCATGCCCAAAAGCTCTAGGCGGTTGGTAAATGGTACAAATGCACGTCGGAAAGTAGGATAACCAAAATTGGTTCTTTTTGGCAGTGAAAAAACATACCTGCTGTGTTTGTATCCCAAAACGCCCGTTGTTTGTGTAAACTGCACGTTTTTTGTGTTAAAAGTCAAAAGTTTCTTGGACATAGTAAATCACTGTCAAGTTTCGACTTAGCAAAACGTTAGTGGACTGTGGGAGTGTAATGGCTACTAAACTTCTAGTCTGCCACAAGTTTTTGTTTCTTAAATATGCCATAAATCGAGGCCCACATCATGTTCTTAGATTTAGTTAAGCTGACCTGGGCTTAACTCTTAACGCACTAAACTTTCAAGCTGACTGACGGCGGTATCTCTCTGTTTCCTCTCATAAATCTAACTTGCGTAGCATTTCTGAAACATCGACCGTTTAGTGACAAACGTGTGTTTAGAATCTACGGTCGTGCAATAAATTTGGATTGGTCATAAAAAATCTTTATTTATACGAAATTATGAAAACTAGTATAATGAACTGAACGAACTTCGTGGTTTTATCTTTTCGTTTTTCCTTTCTTTATGTTTTGGTTTTTTTCTGTTTATTATTATTTGTGTGTACATTTAATTTGTATGTCAATAAACACAATATTATGTTCATAGTGATACATTGTTGCAGTAGTTCTGAACCTTTTCAGAACTTATCTTTTACCCCTGCTTCTTATTTCAAATGTTTAAATATTTATTAAAAGCTTATTCAAAATAATATATATTTTATTAAACACACTACCATTTTCATACTTTGATTAAAGTATAAATCTGAACTACACATATGCGTCAGATCGTCAGAAAAAAACCCGCATTCAATTTTTAGGGACTAAAAGCCGCTTCGACACGATATTGAATTAAGTACTAAGTTAGATACTTTAATGCCTTTTAGATTGATACGAACTTGACATTGGCTGTTAACGATAGGGTTGACGTTTTTTTTTTTTTTTTTGTGGTTGGGAAATTATCAAATAACTTCTCCCGCTCTTGGCGGAGCGGGAGGGCGTGTCAGACTTTTACTGACTAAAACCCACCCGTGTTCCTTCCGTTGCCTGTGTGCCGGGGTCGCGATATCCCTTTCGGACAAACCCGCAACCCCGGCAGGCATTGGCCCTTCCGGACCCCGTCAGTTGGTGCTGACATCTCTTTGAGGCGCGCGTAGAACACAACGCGCCGTCGACCCGGGCCTGGTCCCTATCGGACGGCGAGCTACCCATTGCTCACCATCCGCAAGCCCGCGCCTACGGTGGCCGGAAGTCGGCTCGCGACTCCCGACGCCCGGGGCGTCTCCTGCGGCGACTAGGGGCGCGAGGGCGCGACTCTTGCCGCTCCCTCGCGCGCTCCCATGCACAGGTGACGGCCTCCCATGCACTCTCGCTCCGGACCATGGCCTGAACCAGGGCCGGACGCGAGAGATCGCCGCCGCCGATCGCCTCCATGAGGACACGGCGGTGCTCCGCCCAAGCTGGGCAGACGTCCACTGTATGCTCCACCGTGTCCAAAGGGTTGACGTTGTAGTGCTATTCTGTAAAATTCACTTTGAATAAGTCCACTCACTCAAGTCATCATCTGCCTATTCTTTTCGCAACTATGTCGGAGTCGGCTTCCAGTCTAACCGGATACAACTGAATACCAGGATTTTACATGGAGCGACTACCTATCTGACCTCCACATCCTAGTTAGTGTACGACACAACTTAGATGAAGCATCGGCAAAATTCGTAAAACCGATCACCATCCGAACTGAGTGCGTCTTCAAAATCACCCATGTTTATTACAGCTTTAGGTGAAAATGATCTTAACGAAAACGCAATAACTTGTAGTCATTAACCATTGAAAATATTAAAATGTATGCTACATCTAAGTTGTGTCGTACTGTACTAGGTAACACGATACCCCTTGGTAAAACTGGTTGTCAGACTTGGGCTTCAAACTACCCGTAACGACTGTCAAAGATCCACAAATAATAGCCGGGATCAACGGCTTAACGTCCTTTCCGAGGCACGGAGGAGTCTTGGTATGTAAAAATGGTCACCCATCCACGTACCAAGCGCGGCAAGCGTAGGTTAACCTGATCGATCGACCCGGTTCACTGTTCAAGTGTCCACTCACTCAAGTGACTGCAAAAAAAATCAAAAGCGTAGTCATTTGTTTTAAAAATAATAATAGTGGATTCTAATGATTAGAGGTGTCTTAATTTATAAACACTGATCAAACCACTTTTTCTAGTAAATTACCATTTAATGGCAGGGATCCCTATACCAATCAGAAAAGCGGTGATTATCTTCAAAATTGGTGTACAGATCTTCATCAAACATAGCTATGAACAATTCCGATTAAATCAGCCTTCTACTAAAAAAAACCGCTTTGAAATAGGACCATATGCTTGGGAGCTACGATGCCAGAGACAGACACACAAATACACAGAATGACAGAGCCGTGAAACTTATAAAACCCCTCTTCATTGGTCGGGAGTTAAAAATGTGTATCGCAAATAAGCCACGATTTAAAATCCAAAAATACATTTAGGCATAAAATTTAAAAAAAAAAAAACAAAAGTCATTTATTCAAAATAGGCTGAGAATCAGCTCTTTTCGAACGTCAACATTACATAAGACAGTCCCCCAAAAACGCCTTTCACATAAATTTAAATCAAGCAGGTAGGTACTGATAAATAGGTCTAAAACTACAATTTTGACTTTTAAAAGTTACTTACAAAAGGGTCAAAACTCCAATAATGTAACTTTAAACTATTTCTATTTTCCAAATGAAAAGTAATGAAGGTTGATGAGCGTTTTTGCGTCAACGAAAACTAGGTACGTTTCGTCGAAATATATTTATGTTTTTAAAACAAAACCGATTTATAAGACGTTTCATCGTTTTCACAATCGTATAACAATTCAAATAAACATGGGCTCGTTAGTAACAACATCGTTAATTAGAGTTTCCAAACTTGAATAAAACAAATTGAAGTTTTTCGGAATTTTGCGGCGAAAGCTAAAACGATTAACTTTGGAACTTTGAACGAAAGTATTTCTGTAATTATGTGTGTAAAGGGTGATTTACTTTTGAACCACGTGACTCATGAGTACGAGTAATTAATTGAATGTGGACATAATGTACCATAATATCACACTTGTATTCAATTAAGAGTTAGGTAGTTTTTAATTCCATGTAATAAGGGGCGAGCCTATTGCCATCAATCGGGCACAAAGCCCGACCCCGGGCTGCCTGAGAAATTCCTGACCCATGGATGGCATTGTATATACTAGCAACCAACCCGGCTTCGCATGGGTAGCATAATTCTATACACCTAAACCTCCCCTTAATTCTTTTTTTATTTTTTTTATTGGTTTATTTATTTTGGTGTATCCCATAGTGGGATTTATCTTAGTCCGTAGGTGTGTCCATGGCATCACAGTGGGCCCTATGAGAATACCAGCGCTGCGGTATTTATTTATTTTTTAAATATCGCCGCATTATGCTGAGATAGAAGCCTTTTTGGCCTCGCACAGGTTGTTATTATTCTGTTTTCAAATTCTACTTTTTTTTTAAATTATTACTTACTGTTTGTATTTCCTGTGCGTGTCCCAAATAAAATATTATTCTTTCTTTCTTTCCCCTTATGAATCACTGCGTCAATTGGTGAAAAACCGCACGAAAATCCGTTCGGTAGTTTTCGAGTTTATCGCGTTCACAGACGCGGCGGAGGGATTTTGTTTTATAATATGTTATGATTATAACATTCATTATATTCATAACATATTATACACTCGAGAGCAATGAATCCGGGTCACTTAAAGAATCCTAAAAATCTCGGAAACTAAAAATGCTAGGTTAATGCAATAAATTGTATTTAATAGACAATGTAATACTCCTTAAATGAAGGTATTAAAACTTCTTAGTTATTGTAAAGTTATATCATAAAAAAATCAAATTTGAAAAAGACCCACTTTCGAAGATGGAACTACGAAATTACAGCATTTGGTTTTGCTTTTGTTTGTAATCTGTCATTTATGTGGGTACATAAACCATGTTGATAGTGCTCTATATTCATTATTCAAGCTGAAATTATGTCGCTTACGCCTGAAGAATGCACCAGAATACTTACAATGCTGGAAACCGGCCGGAGTCAGCGCGATACAGCCAGGACTGTCGGTGTGTCGCTGTCAACAGTACAAAGAGTTCTCCGACGTTACGAAGAAACTGGTTCTAACCTACGCAGACCAGGAACGGGCAGAACCAGGTGTACCACAGCACGAGAAGACCGATACTTGGTGAACACCATGCTTCGAAATCGCTTTCTCACAGGAACTGAACTCACAAATCAGTTTCGACGCCTCGGAGGAAGTAACCCAAGTGCATGGACAGTAAGACGTCGGCTTGCTGAATCTAACCTAAAACCCCTTAGACCTGCAAACGGCCCTAAACTGGAGCGTGGGCATCATATTTCAAGACTAAGATATGCCCAGAGCCACGTAAATTGGAGTATTGAAGATTGGTCAAAAGTTATGTTCTCCGACGAATCAAAATTTATGCTCTACAAGCACGATGGAAGACACAGAGTGTATCGAAGACCAGGGGAAAGATTCAAGCAAGCATGCATCGAAGAAAAAGTAGCCTACGGTGGTGGGTCTGTACTTGTGTGGGCCGGAATTTCTTCTGAAAGTCGCACAGAGCTGGTGATCATAGAAAACGGCTCTTTAACTAGCGTAAGATATGTGGAAGAAATCCTCAATGATCACGTTGGTCCATTTATGGTCAATTTAGGTGAGGATGCTATATTTATGCATGACAATGCCCGACCTCATACAGGTAGGATTGTGAATGACTACCTTCAAGAGATGAACATTACTCGTATGGAGTGGCCAGCGCGCAGCCCGGATATCAACCCGATCGAGCATGCTTGGGACGAGCTAGGCAGATGCGTAAAACAACGAAACCCTCCCCCAATCACGCTTCGTGAGCTCAAAATTGCTCTCACAGAGGAATGGGAGAATATTCCCCAAAATCGTATAAGGAACTTGGTGTACAGCATGCCAAACCGCGTAAACGCAGTAATGGAAGCACGAGGAGGCAATACGAAGTATTAAAATTCAAGAAAATCGTAATAAAGTTCAAAAATTTCATGTTTCCTATTTTTGTTTTAAGGAGAGATCAGCAGTTTTTTTCTTTATGTAATTTTGTGTTAATAAAATGTATGGTGACTCATATTTTTTTTACTTTCATTTAAGGAGTATTACATTGTCTATTAAATACAATTTATTGCATTAACCTATCATTTTTAGTTTCCGAGATTTTTAACATTCTTTAAGTGACCCGGATTCATTGCTCTCGAGTGTATATGCCAAAGTTTGTACACGGGCAATCTATGGGTCAATTATACTAAGAGATCGCTGGATGTCCTGCGCGTCCAATATAACAATGCTTTCAGGATGTTGTTGAGGCTGCCTCGTTAATGTAGCGCGTCGGAAATGTTTGCGCAAGCGCGCACCGACGGCTTCTATGCAATTATATGCAAAAAAAACTGCTTCGCTCTTGAGGGTTAGGGCTGGTGAGGGGCAGTCGGAACAGCATCCTGAAAACTGTAGCCGAGAGCTTCGGCTCTCCGATTGTACGACAGTTTGTGCGGAGCTTGATTTTTACTAACACTAGGCAATAAGTAATTTTTTTGTATGTTACTAACACACATTATGGATACTTGTCCGAAATAAAAGTATTCTATTCTATTCTATTCTATTATATACAACACATACTTAAAATACCTACCTAACATAGCTACATAATTAACAATTATACAACAAAAAAATAAGGTAACCATTAAAAATACGTACTTACTCATTTTGTGCTCAACTATACTCGAATCGAAAATGTATGTAGAAGTTTACATGTAAGTTTAACATACTTCTACATAGTAAACCAGGTCAAAATTACCATGGTTGGAGACGGCTATTTCTTGACTATTTTTTGACAGCAAATTCAAATTAAAAAAACGTAAGCATTCCGCAGTAATCAGGTGAGGATTGCGGCGAGAATGACTCACCACGTAATTCTCACCAAGACCGCTTTATATCTCTGGAATCCCTTAATGACTATTTTTGAGATTTGGCACAGCGTTACGACAATTTTTTGGAATTTAAACCAAGTCGATACTCCCAGCCGTTTGCTTGCACTGAGGTGAGGATTGTGTGGAGACATTCAAACCACAATCCTCACTAACTATAACTTCGGAATCATAATGTGACAATTTGTTTTACCTTGACTATTTATGACCATTTCTTGAAATTTTTTTGGCGTTCTCAAAATTGTATTTTATGAAGTTTTCAAAGGTGAGGATTGTGTGGTGAAGGACACACTTTATTGATTCCTATTTACAACAAAATAGTTTTAATACCTAAGAGAAAATCTTTGCATTTGTCAACTCAGTACACATTTCATATGAGGGTATATTTATATAATTTTAGAAAGAAAGAAAGAAAGCGCTCGGTTTCGGTTTTTAATAAAAAAAGTGAAAATAATCTTTTAACAGTAATGTCGTAATTTCAAGTTATCATAACAATAGAAAAGCGGATTGCCTCAATATTTTACGGACTATACAGCGTCCACATTATATAGGATGAGCGTTAACAGTATGTTCACGTATCATCTTCCCGTACACATTCCTTAAATTTATTACGAAACACCCTCGTAATGGGAAGCGTTTTCAGAAGAAAAATAAGGGAACTACCTCTTTTATCGGTGGTGACAAATTAATTTGTTATTACGCGATGTGATAAGAATTAATATTATGTGTAAATGTTTTTTCTTTTTAGCAAAAAATAAGGACATAATAAAATTTATTTTTCTCAAACATGCTTGGAAATTCATTATTTTGACGAACTTCTTCGAGATAATCGAAATTGCAGAGGTACTGGTAGAATACAAACAACACACCGCCTCCCATCAGGGTTTACTCCGTGATCTAGTCCAGCCTAGAGCCTGCTGCGACCAGAGACGAAGATGGGAGTTCGGCACAATAGTGCGTCGCCTAGGCAGGCTTCATTATGAAGTGCAGACAGATGGGGGCGTCGTGTGGCGTAGACACCTGGAACAGTTGCTCTCAGTCCCAGGCGCGGGACAACCAGGAATGGCGGCGGACGACTGATATATACTGGCCACCAGGTTACGACGTCTGTCGCTTTGACGGTTGGTGACGTCTCTCTATCCTTCATTAATTTGAAATAAAGATTATTGTTTTACAAAATGTGTATTTAATCATTGAACTTGTTGGGATTTTAAAACACTTTCGTGCGTTATAAATTAAAAATGGATGTTTAAAAATTTATTAACTCGGTTTACGGACATTAATATTTCTGAGATCAGAGTTATTTAAGTTATCACCTCGTGAAATTCACCAAATTCATGTATTTTTTAATATATTTTACGCACCCATTCGGTTCTATGGCAAAGACGACGCCGCCGCAGTCTACGAGTTATAAGAGAATTATTATCTTGAAAATACAGATTATTCATCGCGCTCCAAAGAGGACTTCACGAATGCGATATCACCGGAACACTACCTATTTGACAGAGGAAAACTTATTCAGTGTGCTCATTCAATTCGTATGACCACGATCGTATATTTCCGTACGATATAAATTCGCGTCCAAACTGAGCAAAATTCGAAATTCAAAAGTCATTTATTCAAACTACGCTGAGAATCAGCACTTTTCGAACGTCAAAATTACATAAGACAGTCCCCCAAAAACGCCCACTCTTCACCACTTCCTAGTACTTAAGCTGGGAAGAAGAAGTGGCGCAACAAAGTCCCCAGCAGCACAGCTGTCATTTCAGTTGGAAAAACTTGATTCTATATAATAATGCTTTAATGCAAAAATAATTTACATTAGCACAAATTGCAATCAACTCATAAAATAAAAACATTTCAATGAGTAGATTATGTCAACAATAAATGAAAACAATCAGAAATAGGGTTTAATTTACCGGATAGGTACGTGGCGCGGCGGCGCAAGCCGCAGCTGCTGGTGGTGCCGAGTGCGCGCACTAACCTGCTGGGGCGCGCACCGCTGACTCGTGCGCTACGCACTCTCAACACGGTGGCGAATGCCATAGATATATTCACCTGTACACTGGGTGAATTCACAAGGGCCACGTACTGTATAGCATGTAAGGTTAGTAGCATGTAAGTTAAGTATATTTTAAGTTACTTTGTCGCATTAGATTTACTCTGTAATGGCAAAGGAAACATGAGTTGTGAAATAAATAAATAAATAAAATTTAAAATAAATTTACGTAAGTAAATTTATTTCAAATTTGATTGATTGATTTTTTTTTTTTTTTTTTTTGACTGTAAAGTCAAATAAAATAATCCAAACAATTATATGAGCTGATATAGTATCAAGTAGTCTTTGATTCTAAAAACACTTGTTTGTTGCTTGGGGGGGGGGGGGGTACATTGGAGTAGCTTAATTAGTCCCAAGCCTTTTTGTCGTCTAAGTAATCTTTGAGCGCGGCCGTGATGATTTCTACCGGTCAACTCCTACCGCAAGCCGCGTTAAAGAACTTCGTTCCAAAATTAAATTCCAATAAAAATCATCATGATCATCCCTGCTGGTTATTAGACCTCTCTACTGTGCCATGCTTCCCTGGTCTGGGCGAGTTTGGTCTTACCCACGAAAATGTTTTTACATTATTCCAATATAAAGTTTAGATAAATGCTTAAACAAATACCTAAAACTTCCTGGAAAGTTGCATTGTGTCCGAATTTTCGCTAACTTTGACAGCGTTGCGACCGAAACTTTTCGTCGATCGGTCACTGTCCGTCTTTGTTTTCCTAAACTCTAGCTTTTGGGAAGCTAAGCATGGGTAGGTTGATTGGTTTATGCAATGAAAACCAGAACTGGGGCTCTGTCTCACATAAGGTCGCAGCATTATGCTGAGCGATGGCCGTTTTGCGTGGATGTGACGCATATTTTCCCCCAAATTGTTTATTTTCGTGTTTTGTTCCTTCCTTGCGTCATGTGTACCGCAAATAAACGTATTTTCTTTTCTTTCTTTATTTCTTCTTTCAATGTTTGTTCATGGGTTCTAAACCTGGAATATATTACCTTGACCATTGTGTGACTTCTTTGACTTCACACAGTTCATCAAGTAGGTAACTGTCAAAGGAAGCTCTAATAAAACTTTGGACAAAAAAAACAAAGAAGAAAAACAATCATTATATTACACTCATCGACAAACAATCTTAAAATGTGTACTTAACAAATGAGTTGTACAAAAGGCCGACCTCCAAAAAAAAAACACTACAAAGTGAAAAATTACTTTAATGTCGGAAGTCGGTGGCAAAAAACTAAAATACAGATCCAAAGACTTTGGAAATTAAAGTTTTTTTTCACTTTGTGTTGTTTTTTTTTTGAAGGACTTTTTTTAAAGTTTATTTTCACTTTTTATTTATGCAGCCTACACCAATTCACACAAAAATATAAACATCAGTGACAGAAAATATTATATATAACATCATCAAAATACACAAAGTGGATTAAATACGTGTTATCGAAACTAACTCAAAAACTATACAAAGCTAATCAAATTTATATAGAACCACCGCGCAAGCTTTCTCTATAAATCGAATTTTGAAAATCGGTTCACAATAACATTGACGAACATAATAATATCGATAAACATACATTCATAAAAAGAAATTCATTTTAGACGAACATAAATATAACCTCCACCTTTTTTAAGTCGGTTAAAAACTAATTAAGAACACGAAAAGTACTGCTTCATCTAAAATTGAAGCCACTTCAATTAAACGGAGCACCAAATATAACGAGTCTCCAAGTCTCCAAAATGAACGCGTTGGGGTTCGTCCAGAGTAAGGAACTTGCGCGGGTACTAAAGCGAGCGAGAGAAAACGAGAAAAATAAATTATGAAATCGCCCTTGCGTCCGTATATATAGTGTTGTGGCTATGATGGGCGCCTAGCGTGACGGGACTGAATTCACCAATTCATAATCTCTAATAACTTACGTACATTCTATCGCCATTTATACCACAACTCTTCTACCTCAACCGACAATTAAGGTATCTGCCCTTACTGCTCCATCTCTAAAATCCACCCTGAATTAATATATAGAAAGAGAGAGAGAAAGAAAGAGAGATAAATAGAGAGAGAGAGAAAAGGAGATACAGATAAAGAGAGAGAGGGAGATAGAGAAAGAGAGAGAGGGAGATAGAGAAAGAGAGAGAGGGAGATAGAGAAGAGAGAGAAAAGGAGATACAGAGAAAGAGAGAGAGGGAGATAGAGAAAGAGAGAGGGAGATGGAGATAGAGAAAGAGAGAGAGGGAGATAGAGAAAGAGAGAGAGGGAGATAGAGAAAGAGAGAGAGGGAGATAGAGAAAGAAAGAGAGGGAGATAGATAGAGAAAGAGAGAGGGAGATAGAGAAAGAAAGAGAGGGAGAAAGAGAGAGGGAGATAGAGATAGATAGAGCCTTATCATGCTAGACAATAACATTTTTTGAAAAAACGTTGAGAAAATTTTACTATAGGGATAAAAATATCTAACTATGTTATAATCAAAGAGAGAGATAAATAGAGAGACAGGGAGAGAGAAAGAAGAAGAGATAGAGAGTGAGAAAAGGAGATATAGAGAGAGAGAGAGGGAGATAGACAGAGAGAGGGTGATACAGAAAGAGAGGGGATAGAGAAAGAGAGGGAGATAGAAAAAGAGAGAGAGGGAGATAGAGAAGAGAGAGAGGGAGATAGAGAAAGAGAGAGAGGGAGATAGAGAAAGAGAGAGATAGATAGATAGAGCCTTATCATGCTAGACAATTAAATTTGTTGATAGTATTACCATACAAAAACTGTCAGACGTTGATAAAATTTTACTCCAGGGATAAAAATATCTAAGTAACTATGGTAAAATCAGCCCTAAGATGATTTATTTGTGACCATTTGTAATAAAAATGATCCTATGGTTGCATGGTATGGATCAGAAACAGTCGACGGTCGCTCGGTACCTAGCTTAATTTGAAATCAGAATTCAAATATAACCAGCGAGCTACCGTCGATTGTTTTATCCTGTGGAAAAGCTCCATTAGGTATTATCGGTGCAAGTTTATTGCGTGTGGCATACCACAAAAGCAGCAATTAATTGGCACCATCTAAATAACACGTACAGTTGTTGCACGATGCGGGCAAGTTTGTTTACGTTCAAAATTCGTATAGATATAAAAAGCACGTACAGTAAAATTGCACTTATAATAATATCGCATTCAATTCTGGCATGAAAATTTTCTTTCATTCAAACAATGAGTGCGTTGAGTGAGGGTGTGTTAATCGTTGCTGCTCTTTTGAGGTAATAAATCCTAAAAGAAATGTACAAGAACGTGCAACTCTGTATTTAGAGGAGGCAACTTGAATGCAATAATCGCCTTGCAATAATTACATTTGTGTAAACATAAGTCGCATGCAATGATTGAATAGCAAAACTTGCATTCCATTTTATGAAAATCGCACGCGTGTAACACTTGCATGCAATTCTTGAAGGGCAATAATTGAACGTGCTTTAAGGCATGCGATTATTACTCTAGAACGTTCCAGAAAATTGCTCCGTGTAAATTGGGCTTTATGGTAACACACTACTCTCTACTGCTCGCTAACTTGCGATGCACTGTGGTCATTTAATCGCGTCCGCCACTGCGCCCGCTACCGCCTTTGTCACCGCTGTTTCACAATGGACGAGCTAGAGGTCTCGTTAGCGCTGGTGATTTTGTCGCACTGACTCATCGCCCTTTTTTTTTGTTTGATTCACTATTGATTATCGAGCTGTCTTTTAAAAAGTTGCTAAAATTTAAATTCTCGTGCGAAAGATATTTCCATGTTTGGAATTTTCCTTTTAAATTAACCTTACCACATCAAGCTCACTACACCCAAGTTATCACGGTGAGATGTTTGCAGAATAGCACGGCTGTTCACTTAAATTATTATGGCGGCTGTACACTCTCGCTGAGGCACACCGAGACAAGCCGAATGCGAGAATGTGGATGAGAGCGCTCGGCCCGCCTCGGTGTGTCTCGGAGTTCCTCGCTTGCTTTCCGTCCCGTGTCGGTTTTTTGTCCCCGAGTCAAAGGATCTCGCGACAGTTGGCGGCTGTATACTCTCGTATCTCCAGTGTTGCTTGCGTTCAATGTCTGCGTCCATCCTCTCGGGGTTCACAACTTCAACTGAACTATGCGAGAGCGAACATGGTTGCAATCGAGCTGAAGCCCGTCTCTCGAGACTTTTTCGCGAGAGCACTCGGATAAGAGTGTACAGCCGTCATAACATGCCTCCATTCTACAAGCATTAGCATAGTCTGTATTATTAGCATGAACTAAAAAGTAATAAAATGGTAAATAAATAAACTGAAAAAAATCCAATCTTCAAGCCTCATTATAATTAAATTGTATTTCAACCATTGAGACTTAAATCTTAAGATATTGAATGTCGAATATTATATTTCTGACCAGATTTTAATGACGATCGGAGTGACCTTGAACTTAGGTAAGGATTGTTAAGTTTGGTCAAGGTCAAGTCCGCTCAAATAAGTTGGTAAAGCTTTTAAACTGCGTGGCGGTTGGTGGTAATACATTCATGATACGATTTCAGTTGTTATTTTTATTTGTTTTCAGCCATGGTTTGCTGCAAATGTCCCGCGATAGGTGTCTCCTGGGGCCTATTTGGTGACATGCGACAATTCGTCAATTTTATAATATAATTTTGTAATATTTTGACAAATATGTCGCATTGTCACTTTATTAATTAAATTAAATAGGGACCACATACGTCGTCAGGCAGACATCTTGTCTTCCGATCTTTTTAACAATTTTTGGTGTCGCCAGACATAGGCACGTCACACGACCTCGCGCGATGTCTACACGTGTAGCTTTTTAAATCATCAACAGGAAAATGAGATAAGCACAGCTGTTTTAAATTTACTTTTTGGGTGGGAACCTACCAAATAACTTCTCCCGCTCTGGGCGGAGCGGGAGGGCGTGTCAGACTCTTACTGACTAAAACCCACCCGTGTTCCTTCAGTTGCCGGTAGGGGCAACGGTATCCCTTTCGGACTTTCCCGCCACCCCGACAGGCATCGGTCCTAGCGGACCCCGTCAGAAATAAGCACACCTTACAACGAACTAATAATATTTTACTTAATCTATAAAACAAACGCACCATTTTCATACAAAATGACGCGATTTTATCTCTGAAAGTAGGTAAAGGAGGCCGCACGTTAGTGGTAACAACTGTGACCTTGAGCTGGCCTAGCGTAGTACAGAGTTTAAATAGAATTAGAGGCCAGCTTATACAGGTCTTGTCACCTCTAACGTGCGCCCTAGCGTACCACGGAAAGTACCCTATTATTACGTTCAAACTTTAGAATCTACACCAAAGTAACCATCTGTGTAACTATCCTCTTAAATCTCGATAAAAACTAGAAGAGCCGTAGAACTTTCTAGAACAAGTAGTTTTTCCTTCAATACTTAGGCACAAATGTAGCCAGGCTATCGTTTCGCTAAAAGCAGTAATTGAACTAACAATAAGAACAGCAAATCTGTACATTCAAGTTTGAATAAGACAAGCTCTGGCGTACTTTTGTAACATTTAATTGACATACTAAAATGGGATAAAATGTACCTACAGTATATTCCTATTTCTGTTATAATTATGGTAAAATAAATGTCCACCAAATAAAGCTAAAGATAAAAATATATATACAACCTTAGTTTTTGTTTACATTAAACCTCTTAAGGGGTCATTGTACTCATCATTATGAATAACTGTCACTATGGGACCGAAGCTGAAATCGCGAAAAAAAAATCTGGTGTTCCCTACATTTATGTATGTTCGTCTATCTCGTCGAAATGTAGGGAACAGCAATTTTTTTTTATTGTATATATATTTTTATCTTTAGGTTTATTTGGTGGACATTTATTTTACCATAATTATAACAGAAATAGGAATATACTGTAGGTACATTTTATCCCATTTTAGAATGGCAATTAAATCTTACAAAAATACGACCCCTTAAGAGGTTTAGGGTAAACAAAAACTAAGGTTGCATATAATTATCACTGATAATCAAAACCCCCGGTCTAGGTAACCTTGACCGTTCTTGTGGCACCAGGTTAGTTTTCCGGCAGCGTGGCATACCATTTAATTTTACCTAAGTCTTGTTTTTCATAGAATTGTTTTGAGCAATTATTAGTAGCAATTACAGTTTGACCAATACAATTCTGTGTACTAGTTTCCTTCTAAATAAACACAACAGCTATATATATATATATTTTAATTTGTGCTCCTTGTACAAGCAATTCCTTGCTTAAAAGGTGATCTCCAATAACAATGTATCGAAATGTCCTTTGAAATTGAAATAAACTTTTATTTTTTATTTTTTCTATACCTTGACTTCTTCATACCCTACATCCTTAAGTAAAGATCAAGTTTCAGACAGATTTAGTTCAAGTCTTCGCTACGATGTTTTGCTTTCTATTAAGTAACAGCAGTTTTCTACGGTTCTTTAGACTATAAGCTTGTAAACACATTTATGAACATTTTGGTGCCAGATGTATTTTACCGGTCTTGTCAATGTATTTGGGCACATATGCGCCAAAAAGATTCTAGAAATTGAATTGGAATTAAATTATTTTTCTCAAACTTGCTTGGAAATTCGAGCATTATTTTGGACAACCTTCTTCGTGATAATGAAAATTGCTGTACTGCGAATACATACGAGCCCGGCCGGTAATGTTTGTATGAAATTCCATACCTACCGTGTTAAGCGGCCGAATAAATTATTATGAAAACTCATATCTGTCGTGTTATTTAAAAATGGAACGAACTTTCGACTTCAAAACATGGCAACCAAGGAGGTAACTTATTAAAGATTTTATTTAAATATCGATTTCGCTTGCAAATAGAGCCGTTTAAAGTAAATAAAAAACAAATGAACATATTGGCGCGTGAAAAATTATCGTTGTTCGTCATTGATAATTTACTTATTTTGAATTTCCGCGCATTATTTGAGAAAAGTCGTATTCAAGCCTTGGTCGCAAACAGGCATTGGTGAACTCACGTATGTGTGCCCGATCGTCCATCAATGCCCCAGTTGCAGGCCGCGACAGTAATGTACTATACCATAACAAAATATTATCGTATGTCGACCTCCTAATTGCTTTAAAACCCTAAGGATCAATGTCACTGGCATATTATCATAAAACGTCAAAGTCTTTAGTCGCTGGTGTTCTGTCTCTCATAGGGTCGCAGCATTATGCTGAGCGATGGCCGTTTTGCGTGAATGTGACGCATATTTTCCCACAACTTGTTCTTTTTTTGTTTTATGTTCTATCTTTGCGTCATGTTTACCGCAAATAAACGTATTTTCTTTCTTTTTTTTCTTTCTTAAGACCAATGTGACAGTTAGATAGCTTTTAACTGACTAAGATTATGTCTGGACTTCACAATAAACTGCGACCTCTAAACCTCTGAGTTAGTTTCGGCCTTTCTTCTCAGAGTAGTCAGATAGGAAACCATATCTACATAGTTTAAAAAAATGTGATTGATGTGTAAAAGTGTTTGTACAAACCTTCTTACAGAAATAAAATCATTTATCATTTTTAAACTTTATTGAAGTTTTAATTTTCTAGGAGTTTTGGCGAAGTGTTAAATTAACAAGTGACATATAGGCCATTATTTAAAAACACAACATCTAACTCCAAGTTATACTGTAGATTACTAAACTCATTTATTATTTTATTTATCTTTTATATAGATTATTTTCTTTTAAATTTCGTGAATGTGAGAACGTTGTAGGTAAGCCAACGTTCTCTCATTCACAAAATTGGACAGACTGTAGATCTGTGGACCTTTTTATATTTTGCTAAGTACCTGGTATTTATTGACAGGCCTACACAGTCCTCTCATATCTTTTAACACTGTAATTTGAAATCATTGTAAAAACAATTTACTTTTAAAAGAGTAACCGTGGAGTTTCTTGCCGGCTCTTCTCCATAGGAAACGACCAATTAGAACCGTGCACCTAGCTTCTGATGTTTCATAAGTGCCCTTATAGGTGAAATAAAATATTTTGAATTTCATGTTTTGTCAAATAAATGATTATTCATGATAATTATGTAAATCTTAACCTATGGCGCTCAGACTTGGTCGTTGACCGAGGCTCAGAAGTCCAAAGTTAAGGTTGTCCAAAGAGCGATGGAGAGTACGATTTTGAACATAAAAAAGAAAGAAAAAAGAAAGAAAGAAAATACATTTATTTGCGGTACACATGACGCAAAGAAAGAACAAAACACAAAAATAAACAATAAAACACAAAAAAAAAACACAAAAAACAATAAAACAACAAAACAAACAAAAAAATAATAAAACAACAAAACAATACAACAAACAATAAAACTAACGTATCAGATTTGCAACACAGTAATACTCTCGAAGACAGGCATCGCTGATATCGGCGATAAGACCGCGAGGCTGAAATGGGACTGGGCGGGCCACACGTACAGGATACATCAGGACAGATGGGCCAGGGTTGTCACGTGGGTGCCTGAAGACGGCCGTCGTCACCGAGGCAGGCCTGAGAAACGCTGGCGTGACGACCTAGAGTCTTTCTTGACTGATTGGCCGGAAAAAGCAGGACACAAAGATGAGTGGCGAAGTATGGGGGAGACCTTTGCCCAGCAGTCGGACAGTACAGAATGAAATAAAAACCGGGCACAATGAAGGGTTCCGTAGTCGGGATGAATTTATCCCAAGTACAAACTTAACATTGTAGTTGAAAAACATGTTCTCAAACTGTCATGTTTTCCAAACTGCAAATTTAAGTTGGTTAATTATTACTCGTTAACCTGTACAGCCTTCTTAGCTCTGATAGTTTTCCTTTTAATTTCGTTATATATACTACTGCTGTGAATTACCTATGCCAAATTACAGCTTTCTAGTACTAACCGTCTCTGAGCTAAGCTGCGGACAGACAGACGGACATGGCGAAACTTTAAGGGTTCCTTGTTTACTACGGAACCTTAAAAAAGGCCTTACTACTGAGGTACTAGGTCATTAGTGGCTATGGAGCTTACAGATGATCTTACAAATACATTCATTTAATGTTTTTTCTTTTTAGGCAGAACATTTTCTAAGTAAAGTAGTTTGTCAAGATAACCACGAAGAGTCGTAAAAGTGCTAACAAATAGGACTACTCCCAATTCTTACAAAAAATGGTAAATCGAAAGCGATCAGGTTCATTACTCTAGGGATTCGAAGAAGTCTGGATTACAAAATCACCTCGTTGGACTCATAGGGAATAGTTGTCGAAAAACTTTGCCAATTTTCTTAGAGCACGCAGAATTTTTATTTGTTGTCGCTACACCCCATTTCTGGGTAGTTGTTTTGATGGCTATATGCGGTGCTTCTATAGTTCCGTATAAAAAACAATCGTCAAGCATCTGTGAAAGTGAGGTTTGTTTGTTTGTTACACTTTCACGCCAAAACGGCTAAACAGATTTGGATGAAATTTGGCACATGGATAGACCATGACTTGCATTAGAACATAGAATACTTTTTATTTCAACATTCCTACGGGATCGAGACTTATGTTGGTGAAACCGCGGGGTGCAGCTAGTTAGCTATAAACTGAACAAAAACGATTTTATGAACATAAGACTGACAGAGTTACAACTTCATAAAATCGTTTTTGTCCAGTTTCTGTGTAACTTTGCAAGACTTCTGTGAAAAAAAGTTATAATAGCAGTTGGTGAACTTAAATGCTTCTTGCTACTAAAGTACAATGTTTCTATTTGAGAATAGTTGATGCTGTAACCGCGTGGTCTAAATACCAGGAACAGAGGTGGCAGTGGAGCTGACTGTAGTAAAACTATTAGCCTATTATAGATAGTGATGGCACTACACTTCTTCCTAAACGCGATTACTGTACTGTAAGCTATACTGTTAGTTTATTTATTTATTAGTTAGCGATTAGGAAGAATAGTGGGGCGCGTCTTCGTGGATGAGATGGCACTATCTGTAGCAAGATGGTAGTATGGTAGTAGGGTTGACGGATCAGGGACTTATTACTTGTTTTTTGTTTTGGAAAATCGTCTACTTTTACAATTTTTTGTAAATATGTGAGCACCATGTTTCTGTTACTCAATTAATTTATAACTTACTTCAAAAACGGTGAAGACAAACATCGTGAGGAAACCGGCATGCCTTTTTTTTTGGGTGTGATATTATCAAATAACTTCTCCCGCTCTGGGAGCGGGAGGTCGTGTCAGACTTTTACTGAGTAAAACCCACCCGTGTTCCTTCCGTTGCCTGTGTGCCGGGGTCGCGATATCTCTTTTGGACAAACTCGCATCGGCATGCCTGAGAGATATTTCTCGACGGCATGTAAAGCCAACTCAGAGCCCCATGGGCGGCTTTAAAACTCTGACACCAGGTTAGTCACTAATCGCACGAAAAGAAGAAAAAATAATGTATGTGTCATTGCTTCGTTTTTCATTTTTTTTATCTATTGTGGTAGGTATAGTAATTTTATTTTAGGTGCATCGTCTTCGCATTATAATGATATAATTAATGTACACAAAATATTGAAAAACATTTTAAAACAATAACGGTGGAGTTCCTCGCCCATTCTTCTCCATACAAAACTACCTTTGAAAGGGGCAACTAGAATCAATTCTATTCTCTTGTTAATTTTTGACGTACAAAAGTGCCTTTTATTGTGCCTCTTTGAAATAAACGATTTGGCTTTGACAGTAAGGAAAATTAATAGTTAAAGCTTTACATCCGATCTTTACTTGCCATGTTGTAGCAATTTTATACAACTGTAAATCAAGACAATTGTGATTTGAATCAGAGATGTTACGGAGCTTTGATTCCGACTCCGAAAAGTCGGAACTTATTTGGTTTTTTTTTGCCTGAAAAAAAGTGCGACGCTTAGAAAGTTTCGATACATTTCTACATACTCGATTTAACCAATTATTTAGTTCCAACTTGGTCGCTCATTATGTTGTGTGTATTATAAAAATAAGTTTATCCGGTTGAATAGAACTTTTAATATGGACTGGCTGCTTCCTGCCTTTCAGTACCCAATTACTGGAGGCTACAGATATTCAAGTAGAAAATCTTACTCCTCATTTACCTACACAAGTACTTATCTCTAGTCTTTCTCTTCTTCTTCTGTTCTTTGTTTTTTTTATTTTTATTGGTTGAATACGAGTCCTATGGCTACTTTTGTATGTGTGTATTTTATGTCTTTTTGTCTTTGTCTGTGCGTTTTGTTTGTGCGGAATAAACAATTTTTCTTTCTTTTGTTTTCTTTCTTCAAAAAACGGACACATTTGATGCTTCTAATAAATTACAATATACTTATATATTTTTTTTATTTTTTTCAGAAACAAAAACATTCTTGAGAAAATACGGGCCTAATGATGTGAAATTTTAGAAGAATATATCCTATATACCTTTTTCTGACAGTGGGTCAAACAGTTTGACATCAAATAATAATAAAAATGCGAAAGTGAGTTTGTTTGTTATGCTTTCACGTTAAAACGGCTAGACAGATTTGGATGAAATTTGGCACATGGGTAGACCATAACCTGGAAAAGGACGTAGTAAATTTTATCTCGATATTCCCACGGATTGCACAGGTAGTATTCAATAAATCTGGCAAAATATAAGTTTAAAGGTACCTACGATTATTCTACATTCAAACGTCCAAACTACCCGACATATTACATGAATACCAGAGGGCCTAGACAAAGTGCCATTCTGTCAGCGGGAACGATGGTAGAAAAGTCAAAAATGTATATAGCTAAGCATCAAGCATAGCAGCAGCAGCTAGCTATGTATATGTATGTAGCTTAAGCCAATCCTGTTGAAAGTCGTTGTGGAAATACGAAACGCTTTGAGGCCCCGTTCACGGCCTCGAGCGATACGACCAGCAACGCTACTTGCGTCAAGCGATACGCGCGCGCGTCTCTTTGTTTCCGTCCGTCGCTCCGCAAGACGTGTCACGGTCACTCATACATGCTCTAAAGTCTAAACAACTTCTTTCATTTGTTTTTTCCGCAGTCTCTGTCGCAAGACGCGTGTCGCTTGAGCGTGTAGCTCGTGGTTACTGAGTTAAAGCGACACCATTTGTCAATGGCCTCTTGTATTATTCCACCTCTGACGTTCTCTAGATTATCTACTCTATAGATATCTAAATAATATACCTAAGATACTAAACCACCGTTCTTGTTACTTAGGTGAAGAGACTCCCAGACGACCACCTAAACTACTTTGAGTAACACACTTAATAGGTAAAGGGTACTCTAGATTGGCATTAGTTAGTGGCATCGGTTACTTGTATCATACTTAAAGTTAGAGTTTACAAGGTATAGATGAGTCTTTGTTTTCGATGACATTAGTTTTCTTAAACACATCTAGTTATTAAGTTAAGTAACAGAGGGCGTTCCCGTTAACACTCACTAATTAAAAAATATAAACATAGTTTTTAGGGTTCCGTAGTAAATAAGGAACCCTTATAGTTTCGCCATGTCCGTCTGTCTGTCCGCGGCTTAGCTCAGAGAGTACTAGAAAGCTGTTATTTGGCATGGGTATACATATTAATCATGCCGAGAAAGTGGTAAAATAAAATCAAGAAATATATATTTATTTGGGGTAACGTTAAGTGGGGATGTGTTTTTTTCTCCTCATCCCATAGTGTGAGGTATCGTTGGAAAGGTCAAAAATATTGTGAGTTTGTTAAAACCATTTTTAGATTCAGGGATCCGTTCGCGAAATATGAAGCTTTAAAGTGCTATTTTTTGTTAGAGTCAAGTGTCCCCCCTCCTGCCAGCTAAATGGAAATGGTTTGGACGTGTGAAAAAATTCACGGCAGTAGTATATATATATATATAACGAAATTAAAAGGAAAACTACCACAGCTACGTAGGCCTTACAAATTAACGAGTAATAATCGACCAACTTAAATTTGCGGTTGCTAAGGAGAACATGTTTTTCAACTACAAAGCTAAGTTTGTTTTTGCGATAAATTCATCCCAACTACGGAACCCTTCATTGTGCGTGGTCCGACATGCACTTGGCCGGTTTTTTATAATTTATTTATTTATTAATAAAATATTAAGTTTATACCTACGTAAAAGAATCACTCTGTACACACCCACTTGTCTTTCGACAGATCTTTGATACGTAATTCTCTTGTGGCGATGTAGAATGCCGCCACACAAGGACAGGTAGCTGATGATCTAGGTACCTACGATTTGTGACCAAATTTAAAAAAATACGACCAATGAAGGGTTCCGTAGTTGGCATGAATTTATTCCAAGAACAAACTTAACATTGTAGTTGAAAAACATGTTCTCCCATACATTTTAACTGCAAATGTAAGTTTTTACGCACACTATTGAGAGATTTACCATGTTATTTTAAGACAATAGACTTCTTATAGGTTTTCCCTTTTCCTGTATGTAATCGTAAAGTAAAGACCCATTCTCAATTAATTGTTTCAAAATTTTAGGCTCAGTAGTTTTGGAGATACGGATGGTACATTTTCATCAATTATTTTTATATAAAAATAAAAAAATTGAGTTTCTCGCAACACGCCTATTCAAAAAGCTTATTATTTTATTTTCAAATTTACTCCCGAAAAGCAACCCTCATATTCAAAATTCATTTATTTACGTTACACGTCCGTGCTTGGGTCACAGAAATTCAAGTGTCATTTCAACTTAATTGGTCCAGTAGATACGGAGCAAATTGGAGACAAACAGACACACGAGTGATCCTATATGATTTTGATTTTTTCCTTTCATTTTGGGGTACGGTAAACGGTACAATAACCAATGCCGACCAATGCCGACAAATGCCGACCAATGCCGACCAATGCCGACTGAATGGATCGTTGCCAGTTTAAGTATATAAACATGTAGATAATTATTGTATATTTATTTAATGTTTATATCTTATTTATATCTCATTGTATGCTGCACGGTTCGACGTCATAACGTCAACGCCGGCTGTCGCTGAAAATCAACGCTGGGGCTCTGTCTCGCATAGGGTCGCAGCATTATGCTGAGCGATGTCCGTTTTGCGTGGCTGTGACGCATATTTTCCCCCAACTTGTTCTTTTTTGTTTTGTGTTCTTTCTTTGCGTCATGTTTACCGCAAATAAACGTATTTTATTTCTTAATGATATTTCGAAATTATCAGTTAATGATTAAAAAACAGCTGCGTTTGCATTTCCTATCAAACGGGCGGGTTTCATTCCATTTCAAATCGAAATAACAGTAGCAACTCAGAGTAACCTATTCGAAATCTGTCATTACAATAAATAGCAACCACTCAGCACCAATATTTCATCTAAATTCTAAAGCATAGCACATACGATACAAAACAGGCTATCAAAACCCACTGAGGCGTGTCTAACTCGAACCGGCAACTCTACACATTACAAAAATCCGTCCTTACGAATTAGCCCCGAATGAATGGGTAGCGGACAAGACAGGGATATGAAAAAGGACTTATGGCCTTCCAGTGAGTGATTACACGCATGTGTCCCTTGGCTTACAAGTGGGGATATATTTAGGTGCGTTGCTAGTGGATACAGTAAAACTATAAATAAGATTATGAAGTTTTCACAAGTAGCGAAAGTACTTCCGCACCTTGGACACGATCTAACCGAACCGCCTCTCAGGTCTAGTGGTTAGACCACCTGCCTCAGACCCAGAAGTCCCGGGTTCGATTCCTAGTTGGGGCAATTTTTTCTGCTCGGTTTGTTTGGTGGTAAGGCTTGTTCTAAGTCCGCCTGGCTAGCTACCACCATCTTATCTAATATTGTAACCATATCCAGTAAACAGGAAGTCAACTTCGAAAGACGTAACGTAAAGGCTATTACAATATTCACCTACCAATCACAATCAACCTATTGCACACATCAGTCACCCTCGATAAAATGAAACTCAATGAATAAAATAAATATTTATTGAATATTGCATTCCATTATTAAACAAAATACAATTAATAAATTGGTTCGGGAGAGAAGTTTCCAATTGTATATCATTCTCGGATATTACCTTGACAGCCTGAAATTGGACTGTTTTATTCACTTTTTAACCTTTCAAAAGATAGGCGGAGTTCGAGCCAATTATATTGGCAGTTGTTGTTGAAATATTATGATTGTTAAATAAATCTTGAACGGATTCAGTAAATAACAATGGTATGCATATTACTTACATCATAATTCATTGGAAATATGAAAACATATTTTTTTTTGGGATTTGGAGTTTAAGCGAATAATGAGAGAAAGAATTTTACAAGGTGAAAGTGAATTTTGTTTTATTTTTATCCCAACCCAAATATCAACCTTGTTGACAAGCTAATCTGCACTCCATAGACAGCTATTGGCGTATAGCTCGGGCTGATCCGAAATAAGAAATGTTACGCATTGACTTTTGTGACCGAAAATAACTATTAGATTTAGATTCGAAAATGAACTCGTGAACCATATTCAATGTGATTTCATCTTAAACAATTTGCAAGATTGCACTTACGGCCGACCCCATTATCCTATTGTCAGTAAAAGACAGATCGCTATTGATGGTAGACAGTATAATTTTATCTGTCATTATGTCACATTCCATAACATTCCTAGTCACTGACACTAGTTAGTCACTGACAGATTTTTGGGACGTTAAAACCATTGATAGATAGATAGGTTCTTGTATCTCGAGTATGCCAAAAATGGTGATAGATAGGTTATTGGGTTCGGCCGTAAGGCGATAGCGATAACCGATGAATATAATCGTTTCGTCAGACGAATTCATACGCTCGTTGCCGAAATGGCGAGGACATATACCTGACAGCCCAGCAAGTGGCACCGAGTTTTATTACGAAGTTACTGGAATCACCGAGGAGGTCGGATAAGAGTGACACTGGCTGGTGACAGTCACTCTAGCAGAGCGTCGAATGGGTGGTTGCGTGGTGGCTGTCTTCTGATGATATTAGATGATATCAGGGGAGCCGCTGTCGCACCACGTCCACGACTAACTGCTCTATTCCGGCACAAACCTGACGATATTGAAGCTGCTGATCCACTAAATATGAAGTTAAAAGGGCCTTAATTCGTAGTAACAATAGCCGTTTTCACAGTGGACGATAACGATATCGACACGATATCGTCGGACTGGTAGTTTCATACAATTACTACTAAACGCTTTGATACTGTGTCGGTGTAGTTAACGGTCGCCGACATTGATTGCCGTGCCGATATCGCCGGACGACATAGTGCACTTGTTCACTACTGCCATTATTATCTCGAATACACTATTACACTTTTGGAATAGCGCGGCGATGTAAGCTTTTGCTGGCGCAACGTGACTATTCGAGGCTGATGTGGCATACCGCATTACAATAAGCTATTTGTTACCGATATTGTCGTCCGAGCTGACGATATGTCGGTGTCGTTATAGTCGCAGTGTGAATACGGTCAATGACGGCATGATTCCGAACGTTGCCGCGTGCAGCGTTGTTCGGAATCCATACCTTAATGGTTTTCGTAACTAAGGGGTTACTACTAATCGGTTCGTTAATTCCTAGACAAGGTCTACAAGAACTAGTAATCAGAACACTATCGAAGTGAAGGTTGGGTACGCAAACTTTTGACCTGCAGATCCGACTCGTTAGGAGCGCAAATATTGACGGGACTAGGGGATGCAATCCCGATCTTTTTTCGAGATTCAATCTCGTGGGAAGACAATCTAGTTTGAGATCTCGACCGATAAGGTCGAGATGTGTAGGAAAAGCAAGTGATTTTGTTTACAAAATATAACAGGATTACCCTTAGTAGGCGTAGTTTTCATTTCAATAAAGTTAAAAAAAAAATGATTAAAAAAGGGCATTATTTTAAAAAGTAGGTGAAACTGACAACCGGGCTCTCGAATGGCTAATCTCGACAACAGACACCACGCGAGATCTCGCCTCGAGATAGTATTCCCTAGACGGGACCAGGTGGCCGCCATCTGTCTGTTGAAGCGCAAACTATGGTCGCAATGCGGATATGGACTGTGCCAAACGTTGAGACGTGGATTTCGCTGCGTTTAGCTTTGAGATTTATGGTTAGAAATCATTTGTAGAAAGAACTTTTATCCCGACGCTATGAAGGTGGCCTAGTCTGAAACCATTCGGGCTTACTTAAAGCCAGCTTATTACTAAAACTATGTAATTAAAGTCAGGGAAATTAATTAGGTATTGAATCGTCCGTACAAAGAAAGAAAGAATTACGTTTATTTGGACACAGTTCGTAAAACACAAAATACAAACAACAAAATAAGCAAGCGAAAATAAATTACAATTTAAACAATCATAATATTTCAACAACAACTGCCAATGTAATTGGCTCGAACTCCGCCTATCTTTTGAAAGATTGAAAAGCGAATAAAACAGTCCAATTTCAGGCTGTCAAGGTAATATCCGAGAATGATAAACAATTGAAAACTTCTCTCCCGAACCAATTTATTAATTGTATTTTGTTTGAATATTGGAATGCAATATTCAATAAATATTTATTTTATTCAATGAGTTTCATTTTATTGAGGGAGACTGATGTGTTTAATAGGTTGATTGTGATTGATAGGTCAAAATTGTAATAGCCTTTACGCTATGTCTTTCGAAGCTGACTTCCTGTTTACTCAATACTCAATTTTTTATTGCATTCCATATGTATTACATAGATATATAAGTAAGAGAGCAATATGGACCCTGTCGGGCACAGCAAAATAAGGAGAGAGGAAGAAGGCTTAGCAGTAATTCAATATTATTTGATGTTTTTAATTGGGTGTATAATTATGTATATATTGTATATTATTAGGTTTGTGTATATAGGTATAGTATATTAGTTATTTTAATTTTGTGTATTGCATAAGAATAATACTGCTTACGCTGCTTTTTTACTGGATACGGCTGCAATATTAATATTTCATAGCGTGCTTGCAATTGCTATTTTCACATAATATACTGGCGTTATACATCCATGTTACTTGCTGCTGCGGGTGGTTCCACTCTCATTTTAGTGCAAATGAAATTATACTAAAATTTAAAAAAAGACCCCTCATTCAAACATTTCGTCATTTCTCTTTCCTACTCCATCACCAGACCCTGTTCATCATCTATCTATAACTTATTCATTGAGACCATTGCAATGAGCCCAAACACGAGACCCGTAAGTTGGGTATCCTGCAAATTCCAGGTGATGCTGCAGCATCAGTTCAAGGTTACTATGTTCTTTTAATATCATTGAAGTGACAGATAATACCAAATTTCAAATCGATCAAACCTGTGGAAGACGCTCACATCCATTCATCAACTAGAAAAGAGCCTATAATCTTCAAATGGCTGAACCGATTTTGTAGAAAAATGTCTAAGAATCATCGCTAGAAAACCTGCTTTCAAATAAAAAAACTGCATTCAGTTCACCCGTTTAAGAGCGACGGTGCCAAAGACAAACACACAGACACATAGTGGTCAAACTTATAACACACCTGTTTTTGCAGCGGGGGTTAAATTGTGAAAATACTGTAATGTTGTGTGTGTTTATTCGAATCACAACTGTCATTTTTTGACAGTTGTATGAAATAGCTATAACACGACCAATTGATGTAGAATGTCGATTTGCACACAATTAATTACACTAACTGTACATCGATTAACTTTTTCCCATATTTATTCATGCAAAGAGAGCAAGTAGCTTGCTTTTTGTGCTTTATATGTTATGTTACTTACAAACTACATATACAAAATGCGATGAACCAAAGGGTTTATCGCTCATTACCTATGTAGGTTTACATATGGCTCAATTTTGTTACTCCTAATAGAATAGACTACTTTTATTTCAGACAGAGTCCATAGGCTAGTAACAATTTTATTTAACATCTAGTGTTAGTAAGTAGAGACACAGATTAACATACAATTTAAATTCAGCGTGGAGCTGCATCCACCTCCGCAACATCGGGCAATCCCACCGATCTGTGAACACACTGAGAATATTGTTGGTGCTGCGCTGAACACGTGACATCAGGGATGAACATCTTTTCCTAATAATGGCGGCAAAACCATCAATTTTACTATCCGCAAACATCCCTGACGCACTACAACGCCACGGCAACCGCAGCAGTACCTACAATCAGTGCATTATTATACTGAACGCATAGGTCGCTGTATGCGCGCTGAGTGATGTTGACCCACAGGCTGCACGTGTAGAAGTATTGACATTGACGTTATGATTTTGACATTGTTATTATTGATGATGATTTTGACATTATTATTAATGATGATTTTGACATTATAATTGTGATTTTGACATTATTATTGATGGTTTTGACATTGCTAGTAATTATGACCAAAATTTGCCCAATATTATTATTATGTACTGACACTAGCGTTTAAGATGTGTATGTAACTAACTAACAAATTGGATTGTATGATCTGTAAATAAATAAATAAATTTGATTGATTGATTGATTGACAGTAAGCTTTAAAAAGCGTTACTTTAACTGCCTTCGTACATCGTGTAAACCTGCGGGCCAGCATGTTACAAACTTACAAATGACCCATTTTTTTGTACAGGCTACGCATAAGTACAAATCCTACAAAATCTTCAAAAATATCCGTTGGCTAGTTGTCGAGTTCTAAGGTGGCTCCTCAATCCAGACGTCAGGATTGAGGAGCCACCTTTAACGTCGTATAACTTTTTAAGGGTTTTACTACAAATTCCGGGATCCGGTCTACAAATTCGGCTAATTTACTACTAAATATTGGTAAGTAGTACCCTCGTTCAAATATGAGACATGGCTCCTCAATCCAGACGCAGACACAACGGAAACTATGTGGCTTTCTGAAATTAGGAAGGAGTCACTACTTTTTAGCTAAAACTATTCACTTTTGAGTCCCTATTTTCAATGCTCGCCCCCTATTACATGGAACTTAAACATAACAGGCAAATGTGGGTGTAGCCTCCGCGTATCCCTTCGGGTTAATACAGGCGCGATATTATATGTTATGGTACTTCCAAATGTCAGTGTTTAATAACAATTAAAAGGCTCAAAAACCAGTTCATATTCAAAGTCAAATGAAAACAAATGGTAATAGATACTTTACACAAACGCCCACTCAGAGGCAGTTTAAAATGGCGTGGGCGACTTAACGGATGAAAGGATCGTGCGGGGCAGCTCTCAGTACGAACTGTGTCACAAAATATTTCGGAAAATGTCCTAAGTTAAGGTTCGTGCAGACCAGCGCGACGCGACAGCGCGACGCGACTCGAACAATACAATTTCTAAGAAAACTAAGAAAACAATAACCAGTGTCGCGTCGCGCTAGTCTGCACAAAGCTTTAAAGTAAATTTTTCACGTCCTAATAAAAAATAAAAAGTAATTATTAGAACTTGGTCAGGAAGATCACAAACTAAACTCAATCATAGAAACATTAAAAACCCAGCCAAGTGCGAGACGGACTTGCAAATCAAGGTTTCCGTACCGTATTAAGATCCGAAAACTCAAAAAAAAAAACATGTTTCTTTATTTCCTTTAATTAATAAATAAAGAAACATGTTTTTTTTTTACTTTATTTGATTTTTATCATTTGTTGTTATAGCGGCAATAGAAAATACACAATCTGTGAAAAAATCAACTGTCTACATAGTTAAAGTAAACAGCAGTGCTATTTTGTAACCATCTCACCGTGAAAACTTAGGTGAAGTGAGCGTGGAGTGAGCTGTCATTCCACAGGGATTGACACTATTGACAGCTCACTTCACCCAAGTTTTCACGGTGAGATGTTTACAGAATAGCATGGCACATCACTGTAATACACCGAACAAACCTCGCCCTGCCAGTCGAGTTTTCGCAAGCGACACAGACTGGCATTTAAAAGCAATATGAACTGTTTATTACTAACCTAGCTATATTGTACAGGTAGTAAAAGACACAAAACAATCACGAAACTCAGTAAAATACACTCAATAAATCCGGCGACGCCAGTCTGAGTGCAAGTCTAAACTTGGGCAAGTATATCGTAACGTGTATGGCTACTACAAGGCTGAATGTAACTTGCACGTGTTAAAACGACAAAGTCGATTTATCTATATTGTTAGCTGCATCTCCAACCTACACCGCTCCGGCCAGCCCGGAACATGTGATCGAGTCCATATAAGACCGTGCGCACCGTGACCACGGATTCATTCCCAAACCCGGCGGCGCGCTCTTTGCTATTCCCTATCGGTTCTTGTTGTAACTTAATTGTTTGATTAAAAAGTCTTTCTTTGTTAACTTTAAATTAGTGTTTAATTAAATTCCTAAAAATATGATAATTTTAACCTTAATGATGTTTTAATTTACTGCAATTTTTGTCAAAAATGTCAAAGCAATTACCTATATAATGGTGCCTAATAGGCCGAGCCTAGTTTGGGACAAACGCTATCTCTATAATATTGGGTTCCCACCTATGAAATAGGCGTTTTTTTTCTCACAAATAGAGAACCTTGTCACTTCTACGATTTAAAATATTCATCAATTGCTTGGTATTATATCGAATAATGACCATCATAGACAACTACCAATAGTAACAAAAACCTTATTACTTATAGTTTCCTAAACATAAAAAATACCTTAAAAACGACTCCTCATTTGGTTAGCCGAAATTACCACTATTTGTTTTAACCTACCCAAAACTTATTTTTGTCGCTTAATCTAAGTGGCATATTACGTTATCTTAGTTTTCAAACATTAGTGCATCAAAGTTTTACAACATTAGTGTTCATGGTTGAAATTAAGAAAATGTTAGTATGAAAAATGCAACTTCTTTAAAATTCTCAATACAAAACGCTGATTTCATAGGTGGGACCTAATATAATCGCTCTCCTGAACTCAAACAGATTTTGATATGTTTGCGAATGAATGGAAAATGATCAATCAATCAATCAGTTTATTTGTAAAACATAGGTGTTTACATAAATAGGGGTGCGCTATGTTTTGTCATAATTAAGACATACAAAATAAGTGACACACACACACAGTGATGATGCTGTCAAGAATGTTTTAATTTTTGTGAGAAGAATGCATGACTGTGTAAAATAAATATATGTTTAAATAGAGTAATTGGCTTCGGCCGTTCTATAATTTGAAACTGAAATAAGCCAATAACCTTGTAACTCATACAACGTGTTTTTCAGCTGATGTTTATTTTGCCAGGTGTGCGAGCTATGATCCAACAGGTGGGCCCAGTGCGTACATAGAAAAAAATTTGTAAAGGACGCCTCTGCGAGGGCCTTTTTTATAAGGAAGGTAAAAGACAAGACCGGGATATACATAAGAATAATTAGCCTATAATATTCCCACTGCTGAGACACAAGCCTCTGTGAGAGAGAGTAGGCCGTAATCCACCACGCGGGCCCAATGCGGGTTGGTAGATGTCCTATATCTTTGAAGTTTGAGTTCTAGGACTTGCCGGTTTCCTCACGATGTTTTCATTCACCGTTTTGAGAACAGCGGTAATTAAATAATTTACGCAAAGTAAAGCGCCTCTCAGGGTTCGAACCTACGACCTACGACTCGTAAGTCGCCGCCATTACCACTGGGCCATCACTGCTCGAAATATACCTACATTATAAGCTAAATGAATAGTCCAGCAGTTGCCAAAATTATTTTATGACGAGCCGTCAGTGCCCGTTGACATATCACCATCAGCTGCCTAACCTTTTCCCAACTATGTTGGGGTCAGCCTTCAGTATAACCGGATGCAGCTAAATACCAGTGTTTAACGTGGAACGACTGCCTATCTGACCTCCACAACCCAGTTACTGGGTAATAGAATACCCTTTGGTGAGACTGGTTGTGATGTTATTGACAAAATTGACTAACAAATAAACCAGTATTCTCCAGTATACGTATATAAAATAAAAAAGACCCAGCATTTTTTAAGTGTTAGAAGTGCAGATATCTATTTAAATACTGAAATATATTCTATAAACTGGTGTTTTGAAAAAAAAAACGAAATGATCCTGTATTTAAAATGCAACAATGTTACATTTAAATAATCCAATTTTTGACGATAAAAACTAAACGAGTAAATTACCGACAAAATGTTATTCTTAAATTTGGAACCGGCACGAACATTTTTATCGTACGTGTTGTTCGTAGAATTTTAAATGAGCTGTGTAGATAGCTCGACTATTTTATTTCTTCATATTATGTATGACTACACAAAACATACTACGTAATACCTGTTCACGTATTTTGTGTGGCAACGAATAATCAAAGTCAATGGAAACCTTTTATCATTCAGTTCTGGGATTTAAACTAGGTTCGGCAGCAAATTTCTTACTAACTGCATTAGCTTCAACCTTCTGACTAACTGACCGACTATTTGACAATTCAAAAGTGCCTGTAAATGGTTAATTGAAATAAATGCTTTGAGTTTGAGTTTGAGTTTGCAGACGGGTTAGTGATCGAATTAAATAAAATTGTTTATTCTGTTAATATCGGAATCTCTTTTGCACGACATCTCCTACTATCCTACTAATATTATAAATGTGAACGTTTGTATGTTTGTTACTCAATAACGTAAAAATGGCTGGACGGATGTGGATGAAATTTAACACACAGATAGTTTATAACCTGGATTAGCATATAGGATGCTTTTTATCCCAGTAGTGTGTTCCTGTGGGATAATTTCCGACCTCCACGCGGGCGAAGCCGCGGGCGAAAGCTAGTAACATAATAAAATAAGCTATAATATTGTCGACATTTCCTATTTGTCTACCCCTGAGAAGAAATGGCTAAACAAACTCAGGGGTCGGTCTCTTTTAAAGTCCAGACATAATCTTCGTAGCGCTGGTTCAGGCCATGGCCGGAGCGAGAGTGCATGGCAGGCCGTCTCTTCCTTCTGCGAAGCAGTAATGCTCGCGAAGGAGGAGGCGGAGTGCGCGGGGGAGAGACAAGATTCGCGCCCTCGCGCCCCTAGTCGCCGCGGGAGACGCCCCGGGTGTCGGGAGTCGCGAGCCGACTTCCGGCCACCGTAGGCGCGGGCTTGCGGACGGTGAGCAATGGGTAGCTCGCCGTCCGATAGGGACCAGGCCCGGGTCGATGGCGCGTTGTGTTCCACGCGCGCCTCAAGAGATGTCAAAACTAACTGACGGGGTCCGGAAGGGCCAATGCCTGCCGGGGTTGCGAGTTTGTCCGAAAGGGATATCGCGACCCCGGCACACAGGCAACGGAAGGAACACGGGTGGGTTTTAGTCAGTAAAAGTCTGACACGCCCTCCCGCTCCGCCCAGAGCCGGAGAAGTTATTTGATAATTTCGCACGCTCAAAAAAAAAAAAAAAAGGGACTGTCCCCATTTTTTTTTTTCTCTCTCTTTTAAAGTCGAGACATAATCTTCATCAGGCCGTATAAGGACCATGTAGATTATGAAATGGTTTTTCAGGAAATAATCACACAGATTTGAGTGGATCTGTCGAGTGTTTTGTAAGCAAAAAAGATGTTAGTAGATTCCTTCTTCCTTTTAATATTATAATATAAATGTGCCTCAAAGGCTGAACGGATTTGAATACAATTTGTCATACGGGTAAACCATGACTTGGATAAGAACGAAGAATACTTTAACTCTGATAATACGTTCCCGTATCTCGTGGGATAATTTCAGACCTTCACACAGGCGAAGCCACTGGCAAAAGCTAGTAACTTATAAATATCACACTAAACCACAGCTACTTCAATGTCTATAATTATTGGTAGACCAAAAAAATGTCGGAAAGAGAGTATCTAGTCATATTACGTATGAACTTTAAAATGGAGGATTTAAAAATTAAACTAAAATTATTTTTAAGCCGCAAAATTACATAAAGTTTTAAAACTTTTGTCACTAACTACAAAGTGATGGTCATCAGAAAATAACTCATTAATGAAATTTACCGTCCCACGGTATACGACGTCCAAATAGAAATTCTTTCACAATCCAAAAATAGTGACAAAACGAAATACACGTCCGATGCATTCAAAGTTCTAAGAATAAACCGTCGCGTGGCGGATCGGGGGCCTGCTACGGACAGCGTAGCAGCGTAGCAGTGACAACCCTACGCCGGCTACGACGTAGCAACAGAACCATCTTTGTATTTGTTTCACCGATACCTGTATTTGTGTTGACAACTACAAATACGGGTATCGATTAAGCTGAACTTTTGTGTGTTTTCTTTTGGAAACTCTCACGTTACAGATGTTTGCAAACCCTGAAATAGAAGTAAAGTTAGGTAAATGTATTTGTTTTGTCTGTTCCTTTTATTGACAGTTTTTGCGGAAATAGCTGTAACCTGGGAGTATTTGTCGTATTTCAGACGGAGACAAGAATTTTTATGCTAAAACAATAATTAGAAAATAGGTTTTAAGTAGTGAAAATAATAATGACAAGTCTAGTTTTAGACTGCGGCTATTACAAGTTATATGAGTCACGGAGGTGACACTCTACAAAGCCTATTATTTATTTGATGGCTGATTTTTCCAACGCCAGATATTCTAAAATTGACGTAAGACAGTTTTGTTAGAAGAAACAATCAAAAATTTAAGGCAGCGTCTATACCTATCGAATAAAGTGCCGCTAGCGGCATTATATTGATGCTTCTTCGGCCCGGTTAAAGTGCCGTAAGCATTGCATTGTCATTGTCACGGTCGCTGTCACTTGTTATTTTGTTTGATTGTTGAGCTTATTTAAAGAAAGAAAGAAAGAAAAAGTGTTTATTCTGCACAAACCAAACGCACATAACAAAAAAAAAACAAAACAATTTCCACTTTACAGATGAGCCAAAAGCCTCGTATCCATGATTGACACAGAAAAGTTTGACAAATTTTTATCTATTCCCTACTGGAAAAATAACAGTTTGTGTAACAAATAACAACAATAACAAGAACAATTAAACTGTGCGTCGTATCTGTGCAAGAATAGATCATTGCTCAGCTGAATGCAGTGACTTCGGACGAACCTATTGTCAACAGCGATGATTTTCAGCAAAGACCTCGCGACCTATTCGCTATAAAACACCACATTCCCAAAACATTACATTCTCTTGTGCCTAAACGGACCCTGGCGTTGTGTGGTCACAGTTCTAACCTAACCTAACCTACCTTTCAGCCATTTTCATTTGCTAAGCCAACGGGTTTTGGCTACACTTAAGTTTAGCCGGCTAAAGATGAAAGATATTAACATTACCTTCTCCTCAAAAACAAAATAATAAGTAACAGTGACAATGACAATGCAATGCTCAACAATCAAAGTGACAGTAACAATACAATACTTACGGCACTTTAGCTGGGCCGAGGCAGCCCTTAGCCGGGCCGAGGCAGCGCTTAGCCGGGCCAAGGCAGCGCTTATCCGGGCCGAGGCAGCGCTTATCCGGGCCAAGGCAGCGCTTATCCGGGCCGAGGCAGCGCTTAGCCGGGCCAAGGCAGCGCTTATCCGGGCCGAGGCAGCGCTTAGCCGGGCCGAGGCAGCGCTTAGCCGGGCCGAGGCAGCGCCACTATAATAAGATAAAGTGCGGCTAGCGTCACTCTAAACACTTCCAAAAATTATAATGATTCCTCGGATAATGATAAATGGCGTAAAAATCAACTCTTAGGGCCTAGTTATAACAGGCGCCCGAGGCGCGCGTCTTGTACAGTCATGAACACTAATATGTATACACTTAGCAACTTTTAAAAGTGATTTGCTGCTACCTGTGTTGATTGTAACGTTATGTTGTTACGATTGTTTACGAACCCACAATAATATGAAATAGGTCTTATTTCAAAGTTGTAGTCGTTATTACATGAGAAAATCGCTTTTGGATTTCGCTAAGTGGATACATATTAGCGCTCGTGACGCTGCGTTTTGGATAGGTACTCAAAAAAATACTATGTAAGCGCTGCCATCTAAGGGTGTGCGTCATCCTGCCGGGGTTGCGAGTTGTCCGAAAGGGATATTGTAGCCCCGGCACACAGGCAACGGAAGGAACACGGGTGGGTTTTAGTCAGTATAAGCCTGACACGCCCTTCCGCTCCGCCCAGAGCGGGAGAAGTTATTGTTATTAGTACATTAAACGTAGAAGTCGATGCAAGTCATTTGCTTGAATTTTATTTTATGCCGCAGCTGCACGTACGAAGCTTGCATCTAATGAATGGGGCTTTACAAATAGTAGCGGAAAACCACACTCCGTGTCGCCTCCGCGTGTCTACTACGGCTTTAGGACCGAACCAGGAGAACCGTCCGTATAGAACTAGGAATCAATAAGATAGAGACCATTGTCGTTGTGTAGATATCAAATATACCCGAGGCCAAGGTTGATAACCCTATCCACATCGTCAAGGCCATAAGCCTAAAGCTAGGGGTCAACCTTGAGGAACGCGACGTTGTCAGCGCAGAACGAGTCGGCGGGAGGCAGCTCAACGCGACGAGCTCTTCAGGAGCGACAGAAACTCGCCCTCGCGCCATAGTTGTGCGGCTGGCGCGTCGTGATCTGCGTGACGAACTGCTGGCGAGCGCGCGAGTGCGACGTGGAGCAACGACAGCCGACCTTGACATGTCAGGCCCGGCCAAGCGATTCTTCCTTAACGAACGACTTACTAGGATAAACCGCCAGTTGTTTCGGAAGGCACGGGACGCTGCTAGTCTATTCGACTGGAGATTTGTGTGGACCAAGCGCGGCCGCATTCTTGCCAGGAGGAAGCCAGGTGACCCCACACAAAGAATCCGCAGCGATGAAGACATATCTCGGATATTTGGACCTGTCAATGAAACAGTCTGATTATTATCTAATCTTATTTTTCTTTATTTTAATTGATGTTAAGTTCATGTTAATTATTTCTATTTGGGAGGATATGCGTCGCAACCATTACTATCGGGTGGTTGACCACAGATCGGCAGGTGTGCACGGTGAGATACCACTAATATTTTTTTATATATTTGTTCGACATATTTTTAATACATTTCTAACACTTATTACAATATACCCTAATCATACCCAAACATTATATACAATCAATTTTTCTACAAAGATTCTAATCTATGCTAATCACTACTACAATACAATATCATTACATCATTTAAGATCATTGCAGCCCACTGTTGAACATAGTTCTTGTCTACGCATATACATACACTCTCAATTACTCAAAGTATATAAACTTAAACACAACACATACATACAATACACAGATGAAAAATGCAATGACTCCTAGCAAATGTATTAAGTTTGGTCTACTGAATGCGGGCTCTCTAGGGACTAACCAGGATGAATTTTTGATGGCCATGGGCAACCATGCTGTGGATATCATGGCTATCAACGAAACTTGGTTGCGTAAGGGTGAGGAGGACCGAGCGCCTAGTGTACCTGGGTACAAGCTCAAGCACATACCGCGACCCATGTCTGTACGCAGTGGGCGCGGCGGAGGGGTAGCATTCTACATAAAAAATGGGGTTACTGCACGGGTAAGGGCTCATCCTGATCATCCCAATGTCGAACAGCTCTGGTTAACCCTTAACGTAAACAAAAAAAAGTTACTCATTGGCACTGCATATCGTCCACCATGGTTGGACTTGGAGCTTTTTCTCGAGGGCTTGACTGTCAGTATTGGTGGTTTAGCCCCCTTCGATTATGTAATATTATTAGGTGACTTTAATGTTAATATGCTAGATGTCAATAGCCCTAAAACTAAACAACTATTAGAATTTCTCAGCTACTTAAACCTAAATCAATTAGTCCAAACACCCACACACTTTGTATGTGATAGTAGTTCACTTATTGACATAATCTGCACTGATGCTTCAATCCGGAACGTCGTGGTGGATCATATCAGTGAGCTTGGCCATCACTCGTTTATCACATGCGAGACGATCTTTAAGAAGGCTAAGGCTAAACCAAGATTGGTCGTTTTTCGTCCGCTCACAGACATATTAGTTGACTTTTTTAACATCGATTTAAATATGATTCCGTGGTCGATTATTGGAGCCATGAGTGATATCAATTCAATGGTGGAGACATTTAATTCATTTATGATCCAATTATTCGATCTCCACGCTCCTCTTAAAAGGAAGACATTTAAAACCCGCCCTACTCCATGGATAACTGAAAACATCAGACTGATGTCGAAATTGAGAGATGGAGCCAGGGACAGATTTCGGAAATCCAAACTACCGGGTCATAAAGTTTATTATCTGGATCTGAAGCACCAAACAGTTACGGCACTGGTTAGCGAGAAGACGGCATATTTCAGCAAAAGTATCAATGATCAAATAAAGGACCCTAAACAATTGTGGCGCAATTTAAAATCCGATGTGCTTCCGGACCATAAGCAAAGACTGCTGCCAAGTCACTTCGACAATCCAGATGATATCAATGCGGCGTTTCTGGAAGTTCCAGGTAATTGTCATCTTAATAGCTCGCAATTGTCCTACTTTGAGTCTCATAGGTATGGCCCGGCCACATTCACACTCACAACAACCAGTCCTGATTCTATCCTGAAGATAATCAAGAGTCTAGGGTCAAATGCACAAGGTGTCGACGGTATAAGTCTCGATATGATATCTCTCACGTTGCCAACTACCTTGCAAGCCATTACAGATATCGTCAACCGGTCCATAGCCACGCGTACATTCCCCGAACTCTGGCGATGCGCTATTGTACGTCCTATCCCTAAAAACAATAACCCTATAAACATGAAGGACCTGAGACCAATTAGCATTTTACCTTGCCTGTCTAAGATCCTGGAACGCGTAGTATACTCGCAGGTTAACCAATACCTCGAAAGTAATGACATTCTCCCTGACCTTCAGTCGGGTTTCAGGAAGGGTAGAGGTACTGCAACGGCTCTGGCTGATGTTGTGGGTAGTATTCTTGAAGCTCGCGACCGGGGGGAGGGAACAATTCTGGCTCTGCTGGACTTTTCCCGTGCTTTTGATGCTATTAATACCGGTCTGCTGCTGTCGAAGTTAGCCTTCTATGGCTTTGACAGTGATGCAGTAGAGTGGTTTAATAGCTACCTTACTAGCAGGTCTCAATACGTAGAGATGCGTAGGGAGGATGGGTCTACAGTGTCATCCCCCCCCTCCAGGTGTCAAGGGGTGTCCCTCAGGGATCGATTCTGGGGCCTTTGTTGTACATTCTGTACAGTGCGGATATCATAAAATCCTTTGTTAACTGCAAATATCACATGTATGCTGATGATATTCAGGTGTACATATCCTTCAAGGGGGGTGAAACATCTCTGGCAGTGCAAAAAATAAATGAGGATTTGCATAGAGTGGTTTTATGGTCGGAGGAGAACTCTCTGGTACTGAACCCCCTTAAATCTAAATTTATGGTGCTGGGTTCAAAGAAACAAGTAAGTGCAATACTGTCTGCCAACCCTGAGATAGTTATCAAGGGAGAGAAAATTGAGAGTGTGGAGCAGGCATGCAATCTAGGGCTAATTTTGGATCCAGAGCTGCACTTTGAGGCCCATGTGACTAATGTTCTCCGAAATTGTTTTTATAGGCTAAAGGTTTTATATGGAATACGGAAATACCTAAGTATACCAGTACGGAAACAACTTGTTGACAGTCTCATCCTATCCAAGCTTAACTACTGTGACACAGTCTATGGACCATGCCTGCTTTCAAGAACGGAGCGTGTAATCCAACGTATCCAGAATGCCTGTGTTCGTTTTTGTGTTAACATCCCACGTAGAAGTCATGTAACTCCTTATATTAATCAGCTGCAATTATTAAAAATGGCTGCTAGGAGGAAGCTTCATTTAGCCAACTTGTTGTTTGGTATCATAACAACCCATAAACCACACTATCTGTACGAAAAGCTTACTTGGAAACAACATCACTTAAAGCATAGTCTTCGCTCCTTTGTAAGTCCACTGTCGGTGCCAATGCACAGAACTACAGCATTCAGAGGGTGTTTCAAGTTCGCAGCCACACGCTGTTGGAATGATCTTCCACCACCAATGCGACGCCTGGAAAAAATACAATCCTTTAAATTCCAATACAAAAAGTTACTCATACATAATCAAATTTCCCTTCAATCTTAACCATGTACTTTTGTGTTGGATCACTGTACCTCGGGGGTCTTGGCATGCATGCTTTGGCTTTGGCTTGGGATCTCCTGAAGGTAGGCGTGGGCTGCTTGGAACTCACTCTTCCGACAATGGGGCTGTATTAAAGTCAGTCTCTCGCTACTGCATTCGTCCCTTATACTCAGGAACGCCACCGTGTTTCTGTAAACTATGGTTAAACCTAGTTATTCAACTAGCACACTACGGCTTGTCAAATAGGTAGGTATAGATCCTTTGATTACAAATTTATTCTATTTATATAACTCCAATCCAATTTCATCTATTATCATCTATTTTCATTCCAATTTCATTTATTTTAATAGTGCCTAATAAAATTCAATACAATCTCGATGATAAATACAATTATTCTGCACTTACCATTGATCTCATATATGTCACCGAGCTTGCCATTTTCACCATCTAACACTTTCACAAACACTATTTACAAGAACCATAGCTACACAATCACCCAATGCATCCTTTGTTTTTACATATTATGCATTGCATCATATCACTAATTACCTAACGCGCCATGTTATAATTATTACGTAACGTTCCACTACATAACCAATATGTCAAAACTTGACGTTTTGACATATTGGTTATGTCAACACATAGTTTTTACGACAGCTGCGCGCACAGACTGCATTAAGACCGCGGCGCGTGAGTCACCGACGGTATGAAATGTTACCATTTTAAATATTATATTTTATATAAACATTTATAACTAAGTATTGTATTTATTCATTTTATTTTTGTCTTATTTTGTTATTTAACTATATGCTGCACCGGTTGACGTCATCACGTCAACGCCGGCTGTCGCTGAAAACCAGCGTTGGGGCCCTGTCTCGCATAGGGTCGCAGCATTAAGCTGAGCGATGGCCGTTTTGCGTGGATGTGACGCATATTTTCCCCCAAATTGTTTATTTTTGTGTTTTGTTCTTTCTTTGCGTCATGTGTACCGCAAATAAACGTATTTTCTTTCTTTCTTTCTTTCTTCTTTCATTGTCATTTGGTATAAATAGGTTTTTATTTTTATTATTTTATTTATCTTTTATATAGATTATTTTCTTTTAAATTTTGTGAATGTGAGAACATTGTAGACATAACAGACTGTAGATCTGTGGACCATTTTATATTTTGCTCAGTACCTGGTACATGTTGATGGGCCTACACTGTCCTCTCATACCTTTTAACACTGTAACTTGGAAACATTGTAAAAACCATTTACTTTTAAAAGAGTAACCGTGGAGTTTCTTGCCGGCTCTTCTCCATAGGAAACGACCAATTGGAACCGTGCACCTAGCTTCTGACGTTTCATAAGTGCCCTTGTAGGTTTATGTGAAATAAAAATATTTTGAATTTTGAATTTTGATAATTTCCCAGCCTCAATTTTTTTTTTTTTAAAGTTTGTGCGTCATATAATTCTTCTGATATAACTAGGGCCTTAGTCAATGGCTTTAATTAAAATAATAAAACGTGAGCGGAGCCGCAGCATGCGCTAGTTCTCCACTAGAAAATATTGCGTGCAGTCCCTTAATTATTTAACACATTTTTTACCACCTAAACTACATAATTAAACTCATGGTTATTTATGTAGCGTGGTATCTACCATCAGTCCGCTTTAAGCCATAAAAACATATCTATTAAGCTATCAATTCTGAACTACCGTGCCATTTCTACCACCAAGCAACTTTACTATGCTATGTTACGATTTAAAAGTTATGTGACATTTCTTGTACCCTACACTATTAAACAAGCAATAGGTATTTGTATTATGTTACCGTTAGAATGCGGAATACGTTAATATGCGCATTAATTAGGTAATCTGCAAAACTACCGGGTAAGATCCCTTAAAGTGCGAAATTTTACTATAAGTAGCAGATATCTGCACTTTACCTAGTTAATTTGCATAATAACGAATGCTACGCCGTTAAACTTGGAAGTAGCGCTACTTCCAAGTTGCTCGCATAAATGTTTTCACCGATTGAATTTATTGCTCACTCGCCGGCCGCTGATACGGCACCGCTCGCTTAGCTCGCTCGACTCGCGCGCGAGCGAAGCTACCGGTGTCACGGCAACGGCCGGCGAGCGCCAAGTTGCCCGCAGAATTTTTTTCACCATTCTCTACTATAATGGCAGCATGGAATTAGTATGTATTATACAAGGAATTAGTATGAACTATCCTAAACTATTAAATGAGCATTCTCAATTTTCATCCGAGCAGAGCTCGGTCGACCAGGTACTAGTATTTTTATATCACGAAGCGACGCGCGCTTTACTTGTGGTTGCCAAGTTACAAACACGCTGTGAATGTGTGTGTAAGCGCAGGAGCTGTCGGTACCGTCCGAAACAATGGCGAAGTGTGAAGTCAGAAGTGTATAAGTGTGTGCGTATGTGTTATGTGCTGACGCTACTCGTGTTCACGATACGACGAGACGTGCACACATTCATAGCGTGTTTGTACACTTGTTAACACAAGTAAAGAACGCGTCGCTTCGTGAGAAAAATATCCTGTACAGTAACCTGTCATAAATATGTCTTCATAGTTTACAGTCCTTTCATAGTTATTTTACCTCTGATTTTGCATCACTGTCAAAATCAAAGTGATCTTTATTTACGTTACAATAAGGTTGCTTTTGGGTTGCTGGCATTGACAAGTCTTTCAAAATCACTGTGATTTTTATTTACGTTACAATAAGGTTCCTGTTGGGTTGCTGCCATTGACAAGTCTTTCAATATCACTGTGATTTTTATTTACGTTACAATAAGGTTACTTTTGGGTTGCTGGCATTGACAAGTCTTTCAAAATCACTGTGATTTTTATTTACGTTACAATAAGGTTCCTGTTGGGTGGCTGCCATTGACAAGTCTTTCAAAATCACTGTGATTTTTATTTACGTTACAATAAGGTTGCTTTTGGGTTGCTGGCATTGACAAGTCTTTCAAAATCACTGTGATTTTTATTTACGTTACAATAAGGTTCCTGTTGGGTTGCTGCCATTGACAAGTCTTTCAAAATCACTGTGATTTTTATTTACGTTACAATAAGGTTGCTTTTGGGTTGCTGGCATTGACAAGTCTTTCAAAATCACAGTGTTTTTCATTTACGTTACAATAAGGTTGGTATATGTATGTATGGTACGGGCTATGCTTGCAATATCTTTGAGGGATCGACAATGGAAAAATCATCAAACCTTTTTTTTCTCGTATTTAGATATCGATACCCATCACGTGTGCGGGGTTTCGCTAGCTAATTTCATTTGACCCTGAATATTGAGTCAATAGTGATTCACGTGGGGATCAATCTTTACCCACGACCTTGCTTTTGGAAATCGGCATCAGAAACGTATCTGTAGGGTAGGACGCCCTCAGGCTAGGTGGAGCGATGATCTTCGCATGGTGCTTGGTAGCTGGAAGAGAGTTGCCTAGAACCAAGTCTCTGTCCAGCGGTGGACTGCTGTAGGCTGATGATGATCTGAAAGATAAGGTAAGCTATTGAAGTTTTTTTTTCTAAAGTGGATATCCTCACTATAAAGGCTCGTACACACCAGCGCGACGCGACGGCGCGACGCGACTCGAACAATACAATTTCTAAGGAAACTTGACGGTATAACAATAACCGGTGTCGCGTCGCGCATCCTAACTAATGTTAGGTATAAATTATGATAAAATGCGAAAGTGAGTTTGTTTGTTTCTTTTTTACACTTTTACGCTAAAACGACTGAATGGATGTGGATGAAATTTGGCACATGGGTAGACTATGACCTGGAGAAGGACATAGGACACTTTTTATCCCGGTAATTCGTTCTCCTGGGAGAATTTCTAACTTCCTCGTGGGCGAAGCCGCGGGCAAAAGCCAGTACTCGTATATATTTGAAAGACCAATATTGATTTAAGTTTACCAATAAACCAGTAACAGAATAAATTACATTTCAAACCACTCAAAGCGTAATAAAAATCGTTTTTATCGACAATAACATCGTTCAAGTTATAAATAGATTCAATAATCGACTCACTGACTTTTGATCGGGAACATGATACCATTATTATGTCATGAGTTCAGAATGGGATTATTTATCATACGAGTTGAATTATGTTGAAAAAAAAGCGGAAAAAAAACATTATCAGTGACTACTGTTTTGAAATACGCAATAAATAATATGAAGGGTCAAATAGCAATAACCATTGAATTTTTTTCAAATGTCAGAGTACCTAGGTACGTAAATAAAAGTGAAAAATGTATTTCGAAAAAGGACAATTTTTATTCCCGCCTCCGCAGCCTAACAACAATAGAATTGATTCATGTTTTAAAAATATAAAGATCACGTACGATTTTCTGTTTTCAAAGTTATTCTTTTATTAGTAATTTTTGGGAAGACTTAATATGTAGGTACTTTACAGAAGTATGAGAAACAGGGTGTAAAGTTCACTCATCCTCCATAGAAAAGGGAGACTCCTCCGACCAAACGAGTGTCGTGTCTGATGGGCAATTGCCCGACAATTGATGTCGGGACGTCGTAAAAATATTTCTCGCCACGCGGTAAACTATACTTGCGCGATGCAGGATTTTGCGTGACGTCAGTGTGATGCGTAGTTCGCATTTGGCATTGTAGATGTCGCCACAAAAACATAATAACTTTTTGAGTTTGACGTTTAAACATTTCATCGACATTATCTAATTTCAATAAAAGATATGTTTCACAAAATAAATGATTATCCTTATCCATCTTTTCTCTCCAAGTGGCTTAGTTATTATTTCCAATGCCGCCTCTTTATTTTTGATCCGGAATCGACTGACCTACATTCGCCTTCTGATAACGATAAACCACGGTTAACAATCCGCTTGCCAAGCAAAGATTATGTTAAAGCTTACCATGATTTATGCGGATAAATCATGGTACATAGGAACTAAAACAATGGTGGCTCGATGCCCGTATGAAGGCAATTTGTATGTAGCCGTAAAACAAAAGTCTTCAAGCCGCAATAGCTTGGCTAAATAAAATTTATTTATTACTTTATGTGACTACTATTCGTGATGGCCCAGTGGTTAAGGCCTCGCCTCTCATGTACGAGGTTTTGGGTTCAAATCCGGGCAAGTACCAGTGTGACTTTTTCATTTCATATGTACTTTCTCAGATTATCTTGGACATTACTGACATCGGTGAAGGAAAACATCGTGAGGAAATCAGCAGTGATATTCTGTAACCATCTCACCGTGAAAACTTAGGTGAAGTGAGCGTGGAGTGACCTGTCACTCCACAGGGATTGACACTATTGACAGCTCACTTCACCCAAATTTTCACGGTGAGATGTTTACAGAATAGCATGGCTGGACTTATAGTTAATGTAAGTCTAAAATCGCCAACCCGTCTTGGGCTAGCGTGGTGATCAATGTTTGTTCCTTCTCTGTATGAGAGGAGGCCTTTTCCTTGCAGTGGGACAATAATAGGCTGGTATTATTTTTAATATTATATTCATGTCTAGAAATCAAAACAAAATAGGCCAGCAAAAATATATCCACATTACAGTATTTTTCAAAAAATCAGAAATAATGCACTGAAAATTACATCACTTTTTGGCTCCACAATATCTATTCGAGCAGTTTTTTTTTCGAATGAAAAACGTAAGTCCAGGGCAAGGACCAAAATCACAGATATTCACGGCGATCGGCGTTGGCGATCTCTCGCGTCCGGCCCTGGTTCAGGCCATGGTCCGGAGCGAGAGTGCATGGGAGGCCGTCACCTCCTTCTGCGAAGCAGTAATGCTCGCGAAGGAGGAGGCGGAGCGCGCGAGGGAGAGGCAAAATGCGCGCCCTCGCGCCCCTAGTCGCCGCAGGAGAAGTTATTTGATAATTTCCCACCCTCAAAAAAAAAAAAAAAAGGGGCAAGGACCAAAATCACAGATATTCACCTTGAAAACAGATTGAGAATTGCAACAACCACTATTGGGGCAGATATTGATAAAGTTAAGAGTAAACAATGTCAAACATCTCATTGATTGAATTTTATTAGTAATCTTTGCTATTGCCTTGTAACATTTTATAATAAATAGCTCCGAGGTACCTACTAACCTACAAGATTATAATGGAATATAATCAATTTTCCTTGTGTCGCGGCCCGCCGAACCAAAATCAAAGTGTTCTCGGCCCTTGACTTCAAAAAGGTTGAAGACCCCTGCAGTAGAACGACAATTTGTATGTAATCTTACGCCCAATGAAGTGTCTTGATCCCGGTATTTCAATAAATACTGCTTGTAATGGGTCTTCCTTACAAATATAGATAAGCCAAGTCATTCCATTAATTTGGATATTTACACAAAATGGAGTGAAATGACAAGTTAGACGTCAACATGTGATCTAGGATTGATTATTAATTCCGCTGTTACTTAAATAAAATTATAGTGTTCAGTTAATTTTAATACATGATTATTTTGTATAGAGTGTGGCTAGTGACGTCCTATATAGTGGCGCCTACCTAGGTCCGTTTAAAGTGCCTTAAGCATAGCCTTTCAATTTTCATAAAATTCAACTTATTTGGGCAATAAAATTTACATTTTGTGTGCATACAAAAAAAGGCTATGTGACTACTACTGTTACTAGGAGAACTTAGGAAGTAAGAGCGAGCGAAGGGAGCTCGGGACTTGGGGCACCCCGACTCGGACAGGTTAAGTTCGAAGGGGATGGTGGGGTCTAGTGAGCAAGCGAAATTCAAATTCAAATTCAAAATTCAATTCAAAATATTTTATTTCACATAAACCTACAAGGGCACTTAGGCGATTTTTTTGGCGGCACCTATAGTTTTCCGCATTTTGGGGTTTTCGAATATACACTAAAAAGGGTCATTAACCTCAACACTCAACCAAAATAACAAGTGACAGCGATAGGACGCCGCTAGCGGCACTTTATGCACTGCCTTCCTTTTAAACTTAAGCAGAGCCTTAATACGTATAAGCTACTTATGTGGTAACCACATAAATTACACAAGTGTTGTTTCACACTTAAACAGTCTTTTTTTTAATTTTCCCAAACTTCATTTCGTTTGTTTAAAAAAGAAAATAACAGACGTTTGTGTTTCTTCAGCTAGTAGTTAGTAATTAACGTTAGTTATGTAGTAGCTAAATGATATTTGAGAGTGTGTGTGTTACTGTGTACTATCTTCTTAGTAATGAACATATTGGCCAACCATACCTACACAATATCATTTTAATTATGACCCCTACTTTAAATAAAAGAGCAAAATCCAAAAGCGATCTTCCCAAAGATTGAAATCATTAGATTTGCCCTGACCGTACTAAGTCGCGTGAAAAGGTGTCCACACCGGGAAGAGTGAACTCACACAATAATAATGTAATTTCCATGACAATCAAGTCAAGCTACAACGACATTGTGTGTGTCAGCGGTGTCAAAACGATACAGAAGCGCGAACATCTTTCGACACGGTATTAAACGGCAAATCGTCGATTTAAATCTTTGGATCTTTCAAAAAAAGAGTTCTAAAAATTTCAATAGACAATCCCGACATTATGAGGTAGGTAGTTAGTAGGAGTAGCAGTAGTACAAAAGGTAGGTACAATGAAATATATTGAGTCATAAAATTCTTATTTAGTACGAGTAAATAATAAATGTAATGCAATTTAGTTGTAAAGGTAGATAAATTAATGTCGTTCCGTTTGTCTTAAATAGTTTCCACATTATTCACACGTGGCTATCTGAAATTAAACACGTACAATGGTCCATTACCTATATAATTCACAAATAATTGCACTTAGTAAAGAGCTTTAAAGGTCTGCCCACACTGAGGTGAAACCCACGCGGGACTACTTCACGTGATTGCGCGCCTCGATAGTTTTAATTATTACGACGACTATTCACCCTAGTTAGAACACCTTTTATCATCTGGGTAAGAAAGAAAGAAAGAAAAATGCGTTTATTGGCATTATAAAAAAATAAAAAATAAATACACCTTAAAACTATAAAAACAGAAAAAAAAATATTATAATGCCAAAAGGGCCTCAGCTCAGCATAATGTCAGATGGCAACACAAAGTGAACCACCTGACGCTGATTTTCAGCTGCAACCCACTAGTGCCATACGCTAGAATAATAAACATAGAGAAGTGTCTGTCCGTTATAATAAATAATTTAAAGATAGTATACAAAATAAAATAAAATAAAACTCATTTAAAATCAATAAAAATTTTGTGACATACATGTGTGTGTGTGTGTGTGTTGTGTTGTGACTAAATAAAAGAAACGAACAAAGAAACTAAACTAAATACCTAATATCTGTGTAGATCCTACATAAAATAATAAATCTTTTATCTATAAATAGAAAATACCTTCAAAGTAAAAACGGGTAACTGCGTTGTTCTTCTAAACTACAAAACGGAGGTTTATGCGGTTTTATTATAATTTAAAATACCTAATATAAAAATAATAACTGACAAATAAAAAGGGTAGCCTTCTACGTTGGAGTTGGGTTGCAGTCTAAGTGCATGCAGCTGAATATCAATACATGGAGCGACTGCCTATTTGACCTACACAACCCAGTTACTAAATAAAACGATATCCCTTGATAAGTCAGGTTGTCACACTTTCGGGCTTCTGAATTCCCGTAACGACTGTCAAAGATCCGCCCATTATATATTTTGTAGCGTATTACTTTTTCTTTATGTAATGTATAATCTGGTGTAGGAACAATAAAGTATATATAAATAAATAAATATCTAGAAATGACAGCCGGGACCAGCGGTTTAACGTGATGTCCGAGGCACGGACGGGTGGGTCTCTTTATGTAATGGATGCAATGGTCACCCATCCAGGGACCAACCAAGCGTACTTCAATCGACCTAAGCGATTGTTATTATTGAGCCACGTACGCCTCCGAGTTTTTTTACTCCTCTATACAAGCTAATTGACAAATAACAGCGCAAGCGAATTTCATCTTACGTTCCACGTGGAATTCCCTTTAATTAGTCCAGAGCTTAACTGCGAACTGTGAATATTTGACTGCATAGCATAATCAGCCTATAATGTTCCCACTGCTGGGACAGAGCCCTCATCTCTTCGAGAATCACGTCTTAGAATTTTTGGTTCTAGGACATGCCGGTTTCCTCACGATATTTTCCCTTACCGTTTTGAGAGCAGTGGTGATGAAACTATTTACACAATTCAAAGCGCCTGCCTAGGTTCGAACCCACTACCAAATCTAAAGTTGGGGCCGTGACCACTGGGCTGACACTGCTCCCGTGAATATTTGACTGTAGACCCATTTCATATAACAATAAAAAGGTCGACTGAATAAATCTTTTGATTTTTACCAATAAAGTGTAACTACATGGAAATTCACTACGGTTTTCAATGAAACAAATACAATAACATGTATTTTATTTAACAATAGCAGTACAATTGAAAGCTATTGTTGAATTGTTTTTATTATATTTTGAATGACACAATCAACGCACATGGCCTCTCAATTAAATTAAAGTGAAAACTGAATTTAGTTGAAAAATACTTTCGATGGATATGTGTTTGAGTTTTGATTTTAGTGGTATTGTGGAATGTTGTTTGTGAATATTTTTTTGTAATTTATTTTCTACTACCTACGTAGCCCTAGAGCGAGCCATCCACCACAAGCTAAACTAAGTTAGTTTGCAGAAAGTGCTAAACTAAACTAACTTAGTTTAGCTCGCAATGGACGGCTCGCTAAATTATTTTTCTAAAATAAATGTAGTCTACGTAAGTTATTCCTTATAACATCAGCTATCAGCCAGTGAAAGTCTGCCCGCCTAAAATGGTCCAGCCATTTCGGAGATTAGCCGGAACAAACAGACACAGACAGAAGGACAAAAATGTTATTTAAAAAAACCCGCCAAGTGCGTGTCAGACCACGCACAATAAAGGGTGCCGTAGTTAGTATGAATTTATCCCAACAACAAACTAAATATTGTTGTTGAATAACATGTTCTCCCATACATCATGGATACGTCACGGTCAATTCTCCAACATCAAATGTAAACTTAATCGCAAAAAAAAATGTTAGATAAAACTATAAATTAACAATTTTCAGAATTTTTCCTTTACTTGTGCTGTGAGATCTTGCTTTCTGCCAAATTTCATGATTCTAGGTCAACAGGAAGTACCCTGTAGGTTTTGATTTATTTGCGAGTATCAAAATATGTCGCATAAATGGCCATATTTTTTTATTGCGTTGAATTTTTGAGCTCCAAGAGGCCATTGACCTACGCATTTGATATTCATTTCAACTTGATACCTCCACGCGTTACTGAGGAAAAAGGTCTTGACAGACTGACGGACGGTCAACGAAGTACGGAACCCTAAAAATTATGTTTTGTTATAAGTACCATAAATACTTTCATAGGCATTTAGTAACAAGTTGTTATATTTACATTACAAACAGACGATTCAATTTTATTCATTTGTATGTATATTTATAGAAAAATAAAACGGTATAATATGCCAAGGGGACGGGAGTGAGTTTAGTTCTAATCTCACCCAATGCATTTACTATTGATGTCAATATTGTTTATTTAGAAGAATGGAGAGAGTCGTTGAAATCACATTACCAATATATTGTGTAAAAAAATATGTACTATCGAGGACACAGGCGCCTGACCACTTTTCGACATTATTGCTTAGACAATCGATAGTACATACCTAAAAAGTGTTGTGTGTGTTGTATTGTGTCGTGTGTTGCGTAATAATTATAATTTTATCAGTTCACAACAAAACCCAGCAATTTATACTGATTGCAACTAATAGCAACTGCGCGATTATTTTATTTATTGTTTGAAGGGAGCCTCGACTTCCTGTTCTTTGTAAAATCAATTTAAAGGTCACTAGTTTTCAGAATAATATAAATAGATTGGACATTTTCCATTAATATGACATTTTATATTTTTTAAATGTATGAAATATAAATCTAAAAAGTCTAATTATTCGAAAATGGTTGACATTTGGAGTCATATTTTTATAGGAGTCATAACGGGTCATTTGGTTGTAAATGACCTCTCCAACAACCCTTTATTGAATTTTTTTTTTTCTTTTTTCAAATCCAAATGTCATTTATTCAAACTAGGCTGAGAATCAGCACTTTGCGAATGTCAAAATTACATAAGACAGCCCCCCAAAACGCCCACCCTTCACCACTTCCTAGTGCGTTAGCTGGGAAGAAGTGGCGCAACAAACTCCCCAGCAGCACAGCTGTCTGTTCAGTTAGAAAGAAAAAAAAAGGATTCTATACAATAGTATTCAACATAATTAACCTAATTTAAATTATTATCCATATGTTAGCTAGCACACGCCAATTGATTGCCGATGTATAACCAATAAAAGAAAGAAAGAAAAAGTATTTATTGAGACAAACACATAGGAGATCTCAAAGTAAACTAAAACACACTCATTGAAATATAAATAGAAAATAACTATTAAAAATAAAAACGTAAAGTCCTGAGCGAGGCCAAAAGGCTCATATCTCAGCATAATGCTCCGACATTTAATTATAAATGTCGCAGCGCTGGTATTCTCATAGGGCCTGAAACACCCGAATAACCTTATATATAACTTGGAACTTACTCAATAAACGTATTACAGTATAATATATGTAGGTATGTTAAAAGGCTAGTGGATGGATGAACATTCATTACATATCGAGACCCTCTGTGCTTGGCAAAGCTCATTAAGCTGCTGGTCCCGGCTGTCATTCGTAGATCTGTGACAGTCGTTACTAATAGTCAGAAGCGCAAAATTCTGACAACCAGTCTTACCAAGAGGTATCTTGTTACACAGTAACTGGGTTATGGAGGTCAGATAGGCAGTCGCTTCATGAATCAGCTGCATTCGGTTAGACTGGACGCCGATCTCAACATATTTGGGAAAGGGCTAGGCAAATGATGCTATGTGTTAAAAGGTGTATTATTTACCACTGTCTAACCCTTGTGGAATCTAGGCTTGGCGTGAACTTGTATTATGATTCAACCAATGTTCTAGGGGATATCAGCCATCACGTTCCGATTAACTTATAATGCCAATAGAATACACAGACACGTGATTTATAACGCGGGCACAGCCAGTTTAAGAATAAGATCTAAAGAATATCACGGCGTTTCACAAAGAGGTAAGTAAAGCTTTGTTCCAGCTAAACCCGAAAAAATTGGAATTAAAAATTCGCAGCCCCAACCTGCAATTACGCCTCCACGCGCCCGCAGGCAAACGCGGGAAGCATTCAATGGCTGCCACATGCCTACAAATCGTTTTGTAGGCTAACATTTAATTACAAAATATCATAAAACTACGCATAGGTACCTATTGTGCAGGAAAACAATTACTTTACCTATTTCAATTCATTGGCAAAAGTAAAATTCATTTGGAACTATTTCAATATTTCAGTAGTGAAAATATTCGATCAAAATAGTTTTAAAATAATGAATTCTATTCGTGTAATGAACCCTAGACGCCTAACGTTCGCAACTTCACATGGAAACCATTATAATAGGTACCTAACCATTCGTCGATTCGACGAACACTTTTCTATACAAATAAATAAAATTGAAGAGACTTTTTGTTATGTCAAAATAACAGCTTTTTGCTAAATGCATAATTATGAAAGTATATACGGTACTTACAACAATAAAATATTTAAAAAAAAATTGTCTGCCTATCTGTCTGTTTGTTACGGCTAATCTCCGAAACGGCTGGACCGATTTTGACGGGACTTTCACTTGCAGATAGCTGATGTTATAAGGAGTAACAAAGGCTACTCTTATTTTAGAAATAGAAAAAAGAATTATAGTCCACGTGGGCGAAGCCGCTGGTAGCAGCTAGTTTTTTTAATAATAAAAATGAATGTAGATTTTGTACTACTGAAAATTTTCTGTCAAATTGTTTTTTTTTTAAGCCACGTTACGCCGTCCCCAAATAAATTGGAATAGGGGGAGGAAAATGACGATTGGTTTTCATTTTTCATAGGAATTTTGCTTCTTCGTTGAATCGATGATTCCAAATTATATGACTTATATGATTAGACTAACTCGATTTTTATAAAATCCTGTCTTGACTAAGATGCATATTTTGCACCATTTTCCCTCGAATCAGTTCAAACAATGCAAAAAAAAATTATATCCTGGTGTGTATATTAACCAGTCTGCAATTTGGTAGTTTGGCTGAATAACAAGTGTGAGTGATAGTCTAGTAATGTGATGGACTGCCAAGTCGAGTTCGAATCCAAAGTTCGAACGGGATACCGTGGCCCCTGGCAACACACAGGCAACTGAAGGAACACGGGTGGGTTTTAGTCAGTAAGAGTCTGTGGCGGCATCTACACCGCCACATGCGAACTACGCATCAAAGACTTGACGTCACACAACATCCTGACGTCACTCAAATCCTGCATCGCGCAATTAGAGTTTACCGCGCGGTGGACATATATACAAGCTCACGACTTCAACCTCTGGGCAATTGCCCGCCAGACATGACACCCGTCTGGTCGGAGGATCCTCCCTTTTCTATGGGGGATGAGTGAACTTTACACCCTGTTCCCCCCATACCCCTAAATTGGTGACCCCGAGTATGAACGTCAACGCAGCCTTCGTGCAACTACTTCAGCGTGACGTCATCATCATCATCATCGCTCCCGCAAGCTTTCGTGAGGCGAGTCACACAGCCAGCCAGCACCCACGGCTTCAACGGGTATCCTGACCACCAGCATGCAGCGAACGCGCATTCCTGGTCATCACCCACAGCCTCATCAGCAACCTTGGCACAGCACCTGCACTTTCGGCCGGTCTCACAAGCAGAGCCCATTCTACCCTCTCCTGGTCGACGCCAGCAGCCAGCCACAACCCAGCGCTGTACTACATCCGACCCACTGGATCAAGACGCAGCGCCACCCCGACTCACTGGGGAATCACCGCAAGCACCGCAGACAGTTCCGACTCACCGCGAACTATGCGGCAGACAGTTCCGACTCACCGCGAACTATGCGGCACCCGGTTCCGACTCACTGGAACCACAGCTGGTACTGTGAAGCATCGCAAGATACAAGACTCAGCCCACTATCGACCTCCGGTCTCCGGAGGGGAGTGATGTGGCGGCATCTACACCGCCACATGCGAACTACGCATCAAAGACTTGACGTCACACAACATCCTGACGTCACTCAAATCCTGCATCGCGCAATTAGAGTTTACCGCGCGGTGGACATATATACAAGCTCACGACTTCAACCTCTGGGCAATTGCCCGCCAGACATGACACCCGTCTGGTCGGAGGATCCTCCCTTTTCTATGGGGGATGAGTGAACTTTACACCCTGTTCCTCATACCCCTAAAAGTCTGACACGCAAGTATGATAATTTCCCACCCATAAACAAAAAGAACAAAAAACGGTACACACCTCTGTCTTTCGGATTCATATGCGTATTATTTTCACTTGCTTCAAAAACGGTGAAGGAAAACATCGTGACGAAACAAAGACATGCCGATGTCTGAGAGATATTACTCGACGGCATGTAAAGCCAAGTTAGAGGCCCATGTGCGGCATAAAAACTCTCGACACCAGTTTAGTCATTCACCACACAAAAAAATTAATAAAAAAGAATGTCCCTACGCAGCGCGTCGATATGTTAAAAACCAAGCCATGGTTTAAAATTATTTAATACCACTTTTAATTGATCTTTGTGAGCAGTAGCGACTGTAGCGAGGAAGTAACTTTGTTTGGGGGAGGGCCCAACTGAATTAAAAAAATAAAACTTTTAACGGGTCCAAAACAATAGACCATGACGGGAATAGACAATGTTGGTTAATGGATTATGGTAAGTTTATGGTACTTTTGGAAAATTATTTTCAACTGAAAGAAAATACATTTATTTTACACAGACTAAAAAGCACAAAATTTATACAGCGGATAAAATATAAAATCAAATATAAAGTGTAAAATGCGATGTAAGGTATTAGCAAATTGTCTCACGGCTCAAAAAAGGCACAGTTCAGCAAAAAACGACATGCTTCGTTCGCAAAACGATGATGCACGATGGTTTGCTGTCTAAGCAAGTTTACGAACTATGGTTTTGCGACTAGCATCGTAAACGGACTCACAGCATGAAAGAACGATGAAGTCATAGATTTCATAGCATATAAAAATATTTGGAAAATCCAAAACTGCACGCCTCATTCAAATATTTTACCCATCAATATGGGTAAAATTGCTCACCTCGCGATCTTTACGTACTGTCAAAGATTATTTAGCTTTGCTTTGTTGGTTGCTAGGCAACGGAAGAGGGTCGAAGTTGAAATATATAATAGATATTATAATAGTTAGTTTTTTATTATTAATTATAATTAAACTACTTTGAATAAAAGAGCCATTTTCATTAGGGTTCCTCCTACGGCTGAAACAACCCTATTAAAAAAAAAAAACTCAATTACATGAATGACGGTAAAAAAAAAAACTATTTTGATGTCTTAAGCTTCGTGCAGACCAGCGCGACGCGACGCCGCGACGCCACTCGAACAATACAATTTCTAAGAAAACTTGACGGTATAACAATAGCCGGTGTCGCGTCGCGCTGTCGCGTCGCGCTGATCTGCACGAAGCTTTATTCATTTTTGCTGCATATCAATTTATGAAGAGTACAGAATTAATTTCCATTTTATCTACACAGTGGTATACAAAATTAAGTACGTTCTGTAACAATAAAAACAGTTGCAGAAAGGAGACAAAACAAATTTTTCGATCGCAAAGCGCTCTAATGCTTCGCAATAAGAGTCCCGCAAAAAAACATTATTTTATCAGCATCATCTGCCCAGCCCTTTCCCAGCTATGTTGGGGTCGGCTTACGAAACACTGTACAGGGTGTTAGAGAAATTGCGTGCCATAGCTTCAGGCTGAGTTCAGGGTCGATAAAGGAACCAGTAAAAAATAAAAAATAAATACCTTTAAAAAAAGTTTAAAAAAAAACCGAAAATTATCATAAGATGAACCTAATGTAGTACCGACTAATTAAATAGCAGTCGTTTAGAATTTATTAAGAAATTGCTTAAAATAAGTTTTTATTTTGTTTAAATGCTAATTTCCTAGAGCTAACTACCTACTATCGAACGCAATGAATGTAAGTAATTAAAGCATTTAAACAAATTAAAAAAAAACAATTTTAAACGATTGCTATTTTAAGTTAGTAGGTAGGTACCTACTAACTTAAAATAGCAATCGTTTGTTTTGTATATCAATTGTACTAAAAAAAAAAAAATGCACTTTACACTCAACCTAACTCAGTACCTACTAAGTTAGGTTGAAAGTGCTTTTTTTTTTTTTCCTGCTTTCCTTAAAAGCTCGTACAGACCAGCGCGACGCGACGCCGCGCCGCGTCACGAACAATACAATTTCTAAGAAAAGTTGACGGTATAACAATAACCGGTGTCGCGTCTCGCTGGTCTGCACGAAGCTTTATCGATACTGAACCTACCCTTAAGCTATGGCACGCAATTTCTTTAACAACCTGCATATTTACACATCGCATAATCCGTCTACTTATATGTAAGATTCCGAGTTTTCCGACTGCTGGGACTCAGGCGTACTCTATATATAAGTGATTAGAAACAATCGCTCGCAAGCTTCTTTACGGAAAAGTAATTGTTAGCAAATGATTTTTAGTTTTTTATATTAGCTATCGTGTACCATTTCTTTCCTATTTTATGTTTAATAGGTTTTTGTACCGCCCTTTTTGTCGTTTTTATTTTTAATGTTTATCAGTGGAAACTTGTAAATGGCCTTCAATTTTATATTGTTTAAGAACACTGCTGTAAAAATTAATTTAATAAAATTAATAACAATTAAAAAAAGCAGTCTAAAAACAAACTATTGTCCACGTTCTGTCGCCAACGTGACGTAATTTTAGAACTAAGCCAAAAATTACCAAATCTTTCTCTCATATTATCTAATACTTTTCAAAATAAAAAAATGCAGACTTAACACAAACTATTGTCCACATTCTGTCGCCAACGCGACGTTATTTTAGAACTGAGCCAAAAATGACCAAATCAAACTTTCCATATTTCCTTATAACAACTACCCTATTCAACTTATATCTTATCAATGCCTTATAGTTTATACCTCTACTTACACCATATAGAGATTTATTACGCTGCAGCGATTTGCAATCTCGCCTACACCCGCTGTATGAGTAGAACTCTCAACTCGAGTCGACAGTCGTTCGCTGTGTTCCAACCGCCGCGCATGCCTCAATGCGCCGACTATACCGTAACTTTACACTTGCGAAACAACGTATAATAAATCTTCGATTTTTTTTAAAACGAATTTATGCTTCAAATAAATATTTATTCTTAAAACGTGCATCAGTTTTGAGTTCGAACTTTTTTTTAATACGAACTATTTATTATTGGAATTTCGAAATGTGATTATACTATAATTAAACTGTGTTTTTATCGAGTGTTTTGATTATACTTTTTGAAGTGAATTAAGTGCGAATTTTCTGCATTCAAATGCGAATTTTAATTGTTAAATACGATTTAAAAACCGAGTGTCAGTGAAAAGTTTTTCAAAAGTTGACGAATAGTTGTTTAGTTTGAAAAAATTAAGTGAATGTGTTATTAAAGATTTCAGTTCATTAAGAAATCGTTGAATTGATGCCAAAACTCTTATGGAACGTAAGTAAATAATTGTTGGCATTGTATTGACGTTTTTAATCGTTTTTAGAAATATGGTTGTGTGTTTAGAGCGGGCATTAATCGCTTTATTTATAGCTGTTCGGAAACGTACGTGCGCTATCTATTCGACATGACATAAAACCCATTAGGTATTGTTTTTTATAACAAGGTAAAATAATTATGATAAGTATTTAATTAGGGCAACATTATTATCGGTTGTAATAATTTTTATGTCACGTATTTTTTGTAAGGTGTTGAAGACAGGTTTTCAACTTATACGAGTGCATATTTTTATTAATTAAAAAAAAAATAGGACATTATATGCTATTTGGAGTTCAATAACAATTTAGGAATGATTTATGTAAGAATTAAAAAAAATCATAACGTTAGAACAATGATTTATGTAGGATTTAAAAAAATTCATAAGAATAGAACAATTTATGAAGTTTCTATATAAACAACGTTCGTTCTCACATAAAAATATTATATTAATTGCTATAATATTTGTGGTGCCAACAAGAAACACGTTCCACTTTTTCTTGACTTGGATATTATATCTTCCGGTCGGAAATAGGAATTACAAACTTTTATAATGTATAAAAAATAAATAAAAAGGGGTTTTCTTTTTTATGCGAAGTTTCAAAAATATTTCAAGCTTATGTCAAGATCGTTGTAACAATTAGATATCTACTTATAAAACTTTGTCTCGTATTAAGGCTCCTGCAAACAGGCGCAACGCGACATTGCGACGCGACTCTAATAGAACAATTTCTATGAAAACTTAATCGAAGTTGTTCTACCAGAATCGTATCCTATTCTCCAGGAGCCATTAGTTACATTTAAATTAAGTAATAAGATTTTAGAATGGGTTGAAAAATAAAATTTCGTTTTATTTTTAATAAGATTTTAAGTCTTTTATAACATAATAAGCCTCTTTTCAAATATAAAAATTAAACGAAAAGTTCCAGAATATTATTTTAAACGAGCAAAAATACTTTTGACTTTAAAATTTCAGCTGCAAATCTTCATAAAGATTTTAAGGGCACCAATTATTAATTATACTTACTGTGATTACAGTTCTTCATTATTAAAACCAAAGCACTAGATTATTATTTTCTGAAAATAGACTATTCAATTATCAACATTTATTTCTTAATCTTTAGCTACCAACTGTACTTGAAGAATTACATATTTTAACCACTCGTAAAAGGGCATTTTATTCACCGATAACAGTGAATAAAACTCTCTTTTACTCACTGAGTAAATAAAAACAATTTGGATATTGAACAAGGACGAATTATACGAATTATGTACCAAAAACAAATGGGGCATGCTTGACCAGTACCTATACTGGCTGGCTAAATGGAGCTATTCCATAGAGCTATATATATATATATTTTTTTTCAATGTCCGGTCAGTTTTAGTTAGGTTCTTTTTTATCTGTTATCGTGGTTGTTTTAATTTCATTGGAAAATCTATTAACTTAAAATAAAATGAGTTCTTCCAGTGACGAAAATGAGACGCTAACTCCGGAATCATTTCGTTCTAAAGCAGCAATTACAGTAGATAATTTGTTGCCGCCAAAAATGTAATAAATATAAATAACATAACATCACGCCTTATTTCTCCGAAAGGTTGGGCAGAGGTGTACCTGTAGTACACCCACATTTCGCCAGCTATGTTTTTAAGTCCCATGTAATAGGGGGCGAGCCTATTGCCATCAACCGGGCACAATTCCAGACTCCGGGCTGCTAGTGAGAAATTCCTATTGGAAAAACCCGATAATACTTCACCCGACCTCGGAATCGAACCCAGGACCTCATGCTCAGCAGTAGCGCTTGCGACCACTAGACTAACGAGGCAGTCGCATAAATACTACAACTACGACAGATAAATATAAATACCATACCAATATTTATTTTCTCGCAGTCAATGGTAAGAAGTAGTGCACAACATTTTTTTTTTTCAAAAGTAGTGCATATTGTGAAAAAAAAATTGTCTCGGTCCTTCTATCACTCGCTCCGCTCAGGATTCAAATCTAGAATCCTTCACTGCCCTCGGGATCCAGCTTAGTCCCTCGAATTAAATTCCCTTTTTTTTCACTTGTTGTATAATCTACGATTGCCTACTTAATACACAATACTTTATTACATTCCAAAATGTATGTGCTTATGTGGTAAGCATTTGCTTGAGAAGCAATCGTGGTCCCTCTAATGCACAGCAAAAGAAAGATAGTAAGTAGAGATGATGACTTATCGTATAACTTATAATCTAACTTATTCTAAAAAATCATTTTTTGTGTATTTTATACGAGTTTCAATCGATCAGTGGTTGGTGGTTTCAATTTATCATTTAAATATTCGTTTATACTGTAATAACGTTTACTTAATAATAGATTTTTTAATTTATTCGTGAAAGATTGAGTCTTTGTTCTTTTCTGTTTGATTCGGGTAATTTTTTATATATTTTTATTAACATAACCAGAGGACTTGTTGAATGTAATTTTAGGCGGGATTTTTGTAAGTTTAGTCGTGTTTTTATCGGAGTGTGTAGCTTGTTTGTATGTCTTCTCGTTTAGTGTAAAAATCTTGGTGTGTATGAGCGAATTTTCATATTTCAAATATATTTACAAATACAAGGCAGAGTTAAAATGTTTAGGTTTATAAAATTTCACGTTCCTAGTCCGTGTAGTTTCGGCTCTACGTTGATATGTCAGTCAGTCAGTTTCTCTTTTTATATATATAAGGTCCCATTAAAATAGATGGACAAACTTTTAGAAATCATTCAGACCACCAAAATAAGGACAATAGTAATAAAATAAATAAGAAAAATGCACTTACAAGAAATATTAATCAGCTAACGAAAATACACTAAAAATGTTGGTTACCCAATGACATTTATTATTTTAGGTCAAAATAAAATTACTTTAATCAGTGTTTATTTGCTTGATAACTTTGGTTAGACGTACTGAACTCTGTGTTAAAATTTGCCCATCTATTTTAGTGGGACCTATAGATAGATTATACAGCAACGTTTAAGAAACCTGTCAAATATAAGAGTCCAGTAAGGACCATTGTTGAAGACCCATATTAGTTACCAATTAGTAATTAATTTACCCTAATAATCTATACTTCTATACTAATATAATAAAGGAAAAGTTTGTTCATTTGTTTGAACGTGCTAATCTCTGGAACTCCCAGATAACCCGACCGGTGACTCTGGATTGGGTAAGTGCTGTGAAATACATGCACACAGGTTTTTGAAGTGAAAACTTCTTTAGGTGCGTTGAGCACTTTTTGGGTGGACAAAAATCATGGAACTCGCGTCATCGTCACCGCACGCTTCCCATGAGCTACATGTATACTGTGTATACAATGTGAAATTTAATCCGTTTGCATCCTCTTAAGGGGTCATCATTATGAACAACTTTCACTATGGGGCCAATCCTGAAATCGCGAAAAAAGCTGTCCCTTTATTATAACGAGCTATGCGAACATTAATGTATGGAAAAGCAGATTTTTTTTTCGCGTTTTGGTTGAAAAAAAGCGTGAAACTCGCGTCATCGTCACCGCACGCTTCCCATGAGCTATATGTATACTGTGTATATATGTACATAGCTAACAATTCACAAGTTACTTAGTTCTCACTCCTATCGGCAGTCCCCAAAGACTGCCCCGTGTGTTTTTTTTCTCTATGAGAAAAGGACTTGGGTAACTGGAGTTCAAACTTACCTACGACTTTTCATAGGGATATTACTGTTCCAATCACTATTTAGGTACACATACGTGTAGTATTTCTTCCGTTTTCGTGTGGTTAGTGACTCACCTGGTGTCAGAGTTTTAAAGCCGTCAATGGGCCTCTGAATTGGCTTCACATGCCGTCGAGAGATATCTCTCAGACATGCCAGTTTCCTCACGATGTTTTCCTTCACCGTTTTTGAAGCAAGTGATAATTATGCGATACGCACATGAATCAGAAAAGTCAGAGGTGAGTGCCTTGGGTTCGAACTGGAGACCTATGACTTGGCAGTCTGACGGTCACACCACTAGGCTATCACTGCATACGTGTAGTATAATCAGCCTATAACGTTCCCACTGCTGGGACACAGGCCTTCTCTCTTCGAGAGGGAGTGGGCTGTAATCTACCACGCGGGCCCAGTGCGGGTTGGTAGATGTCACATGTCCTCGAATTTTTAGTTCTAAGACATGCCGATTTCCTAACGATGTTTTCCTTCACCGTTTTGAGAGCAGTGGTGATGAAAAATATTTACACAAAGTAAAGCGCCTGCCTGGTTTCGAACTCACGACCTCACACTCTTAAGTCGGCCCCGTTACCACTGGGCCGTTACTTACGTGTAGACATTTTCTAAAATAAAACCTTTCACACGGATGATATAAATTCAACTTCCACATGACGTGTGAACAAGACTCTGAAAACTTTTTCAGTAAGCCATACAAATATTTACTCCTTCATGTATAAATTATTATAAATACTCGAAGTTTTTAAAATACTGTCTTCTGTTGGTCGTCAATGAAGCATTTGCTTCAAGAAAGCCAATTAAACAATCTCGGATAAAATAATATTTTGAACTATTGCAGCAGCAATACAAACATATTTTTATGAAAGTATTCAGAATTTTTAGAATAACAGATTTCCCAGACGGACTTCCAAGAATCTGCTAATCCTTTTCCAAACTATGTTGGGGTCGGCTTCCAGTATAACCAGATGCAGCTCAATATCAGTATTTTACATGGAGTGACTGCTCCAAGAATGTCATATGATAAGTATTATAAAAATATGACTACTTCATTAAAACGAGATCCAATTTTTGACATTTAGGTTCGACATTTAAGTAATTTCAAATTTTGGGTGATGCTTGCCGATAACCATTCCATGGTTTGTGTAAGCCATTTTTAATTTTAGAGCATTGGAAAATTACAGTTTCAAACAATGCAATCAAAGCAAACAATCAATTAACTCAGTGAGATTATCGGTGTTATCAACCGGTTTAATTATACACAATTATAACAAGACAATCGACTTCCAAAAAAAACACTACAAAGTGAAAAATAGCTTTAATTTAGGAAGTCAGTGTTTGGTTTTGAATTTTCGTTTTTTGCCACCGAAAAGTATTTATTTATCACTTTTTAGTTGCGGTACCTACCCCACACAAATTCGAATACCATTACCTGCTATGTAAATAACAGTGACAGGAAGTAGGAAAAATACGTATTATTAAAGCTTACTCAAAAACTATCCAAGCAAAGTTAATAAAATGTATAAGGGACCCATTTGGGAGCATACCTTTTCATACAAAAAAATATTTTCAAAATCGGTCCTCAATTGACGGAAAAATCGGTGGACATAAATAAAAATAAAAATAAACTTTCATACGCGACGAAGATATAACCACTAAAACAATTATATCTACATCTCATACCAGTCGGTATTCGCACAGCCGCTAGCCAGTCGCCACTACAACTATAATAGGTGAGAAATTGATACTGAAACTTAGTTTTGTTCCACATAATGTATAAGTCCCCATACGGCCTTAATATCCCTGCTGAAATATCTACAGAAGACTTGGCGGCACACCCAAAATCCTAAATAGTTTCATAATACAAAATTTAAGGTAGCAACCAAGTCTCATGCAGTAATACAATGACATTACTTTCAGTGAGTTCACACACAGCGCACGCATTGCTTCGATCGCTTAATCGATTTACAAATTGTAATATTTACAATTAAAGAAACGTATTTAAAAACAAATTACAGACATATTTATTGAGGAAGGGCTATTACAGTATTGTTGAGTTTGTAGATGGCAAACGACACCCATAAATGATAGACTTATGAATTATTATTATGTATGTTTGTGTATTTGTGTGTTGTGTTGTTATTGTTTATGATTTTTTTATTTTCTTTCTTTCAATACTGGGAAATGAATTTGATAAGTTGAATGGAATTTTGGTGATTATTTAATTTATTGTTACTGAATTATTGACATAAAATTATTTTTAGTATAAGTGATATTGATATTTAAATGCGTAATGAATTTTAAATATGCATGTTATGTTTATGCTTTTTTTTTTAATAATTATTATTTTACTTATCATCACTGTAATATTTTCAACACAATGTATGTTGTTATGAAATAAATGACATGACTTATGTAGGACAATATAGATTTATTAGATAAATTATGTACAATCCATAGTTTATTATGTAGATTCTTAATTCCTCTCCCTCTCGCCGTATACTCACGGAATCGCATAAACCTGACCCCCATAGGTCAGAAATCAACACTTAGAGCGTGCATTCTGAAAGTGGGCAACGTTGCAAATACTCGTAGATGTCAAATATTTCACTGTTTTGATTAATTTGGCAATATTATGCTGCTGTACGGAAATATGAAATGTGACTAACTAGTGAACTAAAATATTGATTATGAAATGCAATAATAACGTAACACCGAATATTTCGTTTGAAATGTAAAAAAGTACCAATTTTTAGACTTTCTAAATTACCATTTTAAAGCTCGTACAGACCAGCGCGACGCGACGCCGCGCCGCGACACGAACAATACAATTTCTAAGAAAACTTGACGGTATAACAATAACCGGTGTCGCGTCGCGCTGTCGCGTCGCGCTGGTCTGCACGAAGCTTTACACCTAAAACGGTTACATCATCAAATTCAGTATTATTCATTATATTAATATTCCAGTTCACTAGTTGGCGATTTTCAAATGTCTATGTAGTAGTGTTGCCAAATTAATCAAAACAGGTAAATATTTGACAGCTATTTGTGACGTTGCCAACTTTTAGAATGAACACTCTTAAGAATCTTTCAAGCCCACTTCTATCTATTGTAACTTTAAAAGAAACAAATTCCATCTCTTGTTACTGTGTTAGTTCCACTTTTACACAATTTTCACCCATTTCACTGACATTATTATGTCCGAATAGCAGTTGCTTTTTTCAATCGAGACACGTAAACGGTCGAGGACAATTTGAGCAACCTGTAGTTTAGTCGAGCCTAGACTAGTGCCACTCACGTTGGCATAATATTAACACTAGAAATAGGAACAAATTAGATCAACCACGTTTCAGATTGTCTAAAGTGCACACTTCTTTTATGGGGTACTGTGTAAAATGTTATAATAAAATACCACTACCTGCTCTTACCTGCTGTTTTATTTGTAATAAATAAACTCAAGAACTACTGGATCTATTTTAAAAATTCTTTCACCAGTAGAATGCTATATTATCACTGAGTAACACAGGCTATAATTTATTAAGATTTCACGCGGGCGAAACCGCTAGCGGAAGCTATTTACTAATAAAGGCTTACATTTTTAAATCTTATGCGGTTTTTTTTGCTTTTGCGGCTCACTGGTTGGAAATCAATGTTAATTACAGATAGACGTGTTATAATATATGTATATAAACCACAGACATGACGGTACTTCATTTTGGCAGCGCCATACGAAGCTTTAATAAAATATATTTCATTGCAAAAATAAAATTTGATTACGAATTTCATGTGACACTCGCGACACAAACTTATTGACTTTTTTACGATTCTGTGCAATTTATGAGTTTTATGTTTTAAGCTGTCAGTCACATCGTAAAAATTCAGATATTAAAAACCAGCCAAGTGCATGTCGGACCACGCACAATGAAGGGTTCCGTAGTTGGGATGAATTTATCCCAAGAACAAACTTAACTTTGTAGTTGAAAAACATGTTCTCCCATAAGAAATGTATGGAAGATCGGTTTTTCAAACTGCAAATTTAAGTTGGTCGAATATTACTCGTTAACCTGTAAAGCCTACTTAGCTGTGATAGTTTTTCTTTTAAATTCGTTATATATACTACTGCTGTAATTTTTTTACAATTCCAAGTACAACCATTTAGCTGGCAGGGGGGGGGACACTTGACTCTAACAAAAATTAGCACTTTAAACCCTAATATTTCGCAAACGGATTCCTAAATTGAAAAATGGCTTTTACACACCCACAATATTTTTGAACAACCTTTCCAACGATACCCCACACTTTGGGATAGGCGGGATAAAAAAAACATCCCCTGTTTACGTGTAGGGGAGGTACCCTAAAAAAAAATATTTATCTTGATTTTATTTTACCACTTTGTCGGCATTATTAACATGTATACCCATACCAAATTACAGCTTTCTACTACTAACCGGCTCTGAGCTAAGCCAGTACGGACATGGTGAAACTATAAGGGTTCCTTGTTTACTACGGAACCCTAAAATCACTACAGCTCACTTCTGATTTTTTATTTGCTTCTGACGTTTTGCCTAATTTGACAACGTGGAACATTTTATGAAATCTTAACGACGAAGGGTTTCGTAGCTTATTAAGATCGAGCAAAAAAAGCCGAAAAAAACACGTTTCTTGCGGAACCCCTTTAACTATTAACTCTATTTATTTTTTATAATTTTTTGTTATTTTTTTATTTTATTTGGGACAAAAAACAGTTATACATTACAGCATTTACAAAAAGTAGTTATATTACAGTCGAAAAAACGTATAACCTACACAAACGTATATTGTCCACGAAATGACATCGGTGTATGAAAACGAACGCATGCTAAAGGAAAAAAAAAAAAATGTACTTATTTAGAAAAAAAAAAAACCACTATATACCGACGAATCGATGGAAGCGGATGACACGACCATCCGTCTTATAGGCGATTTGTAAGAGATTGAGTTCCATTCTTTTAAATTTAGATTGGGACAGCGCGAAAATATCAAAATCAATAAACTGTGAGTTATAGGTTCCTAAATATATTTATAGCGGCAATAGAAGTTATAGTTATTATAGTGGCAATAATACACGATCTGTAAAAATTTCAACTGTCTATCTATTACGGTTCATGAGATACAGCCCGCTGACGGACAGACGGATGGACGGACAGCGGAGGCTTAGTAATAGGCTTCCGTTTGGCACCCTTCGGGTACAGAACCCTAAAAACAAAAGAAGGTTCATTTTATTTTAATCCGTGAGCAGGTTGCACCCAAGAGTTCGTTTGACAAGATTTAAAAACCACAAACATTTCACGATGCCAGTTAGCCAGATGGCGTAAGCCATCCGGGTTTTAAATCTATATTTGAGTTCATTATACTGGATCTGAAAACCGCAAAAATATTGATGGCGATTAAGGGCGAATTTCACCAATGCGGTAATGACCATGGACATTGTAAAAACAGTAGACTACGTATATTTAGTAACCTAATCCGCTTAACTGTTCTTAAAGAGTCATAAAGAACCCTGTACGAAATGAACACGTCGAGAGCAGAGCAGCTCTGCTCTCGACGCTTGACGTGTCAACACGTCAGTTCTGGCTTCGCAACAAGTCAATCATCATCCTGAGGATGCCTTGTTGAGGGGTGAAACACGTGTCGATTTCTTACAGGGTTCTTCATGACTCTTTAAGAACAGTTAAGCGGATTAGGTTACTAAATATACGCCGTCTATTGTATTTATTTGATAACATAACAAAAAACAAACACTACAAAATATACCTACAATGGGCTCTCTTATCGTTTTCTACGATCTCTTCTAGGCTACCATGCAATGGACAGTGATTTGCCTGGACACAAAATGGGGCTGTCGTTGGTGCAAATAAAAATAACACAATATACTAAAATAGATACACAGATAACATGACGGAGGAGGGAATGTATGTCTTTCGTTATTATCAATCATATTTTAACTACTGTGGGCGTATTAAGTGTTGGTTATTGAGCAAAAGAAAAACCGTTTAAAGTTCAGATCAAATTATAATTTACGATTAAATGAATCACACTAGCAATTCAGACACTGTAGTTACACGACACAACTATTCGGATTGCGCGACAGTTTCTAAACGTGTCCACTGCTTGACTGCCACCGATGAACTCAGCTTAGCTCCAGCCGGTCCGAACGTTATGATCTAGACTCTGTCGAGCGCCGCTAGGTGGCACTGGCGTCCCGATTAGTCAACTCAGTAACGTATTTCCGACATACATATCCAAGATAACATTGTAGGGATACAGGGTTTAATCGAATTGAGTTGCAGATAAGTTATCGTTAGATTCTGAAGCAAGTAACCTGATTCTCATGCAGTGCAATACTGCACGCAGCGGTTATCAAATAATTGGTACTACTGTTTGGAGTTCAGAATACAGATTTGATCTCAAACTATGTGACAGAACGGGAGTGTGGTCGCGGTCTAAAATTGGACCGAGGAATATACTAGTTCTAGTTAATTTTCTACGTGTATGAGAAATTTCAATAATCACCCTAAGTTGGTAGGCATAAGATTCTAGAAATTTCGAAAATCATCTTTGACATCAAAGTGATTATTTTAAACTTAGTGCAATTTTTTTTTTCGAAAATCTCCGATAATATTGTTTGCAAATACAGCTTTGTCTATGTTACTTTCAAATGGAACTTAATAAAAAGCAGAGACTTAACTTTGTAACCATAAGGCCGTTTGTCCATCGCACTATGAAAGGGACGTCAACGAGAACGAGATGACAAAGCCGAAGTAGCGACAGTACATTAACTATGGCCGCGTAATCTTGGTTCTCGTTGACGTCCCGTTCACGGTGCGGTGGACATTCTAAAGGTTACAAAGTTACCTTCACTTCGTGGATAAACTTTTCAGCCAAGCCGGACTAATTAAATTGTAAAGAAAAGAGCACACTGATCAGACATTAATTAGAACCTCACTACTTCCTTTAAACAAGACTTGCAGAAAGAAGAAACTTTTAAAATGAGGTCTTACAAACTTGGTACAAAAAAAAAACTAGCCACTGGGTAAGCTTGGTAGTCGTAGACGAATGCAGGCAAAAAAAAAACATGTTTACTTAGCAACGTTTTGTATTGCAAGTGTCAAAAGAAAAAAGTAAGAAAATTTGAATTTCGAGGGCTTCCTGACCACATCCCCTCAAACAGTGTTAAAATGAAGTCTTTTGTTGCTTCAATTTTACCGCATGCAATACGCAAGAAACTTGCATCGTGTAAAAATGGGGCTTTAGGCGCTAAATGATAACAATTTTGGGTTCCTGAAGATAGTACAGGCAAATCCGAATTTCTCACGAAGAAGTCTTTTGACTTCTTCGTGAGTCATTCGGATTTGCCTATTCGGATTCGTATTGCATACGGTAAAATTGAAGCAACAAAAGACTTCATTTTAACTCTGTTTGAGGGGATGTGGTCAGGAAGCCCTCGAAATTCAAATTTTCTTACATTTTTAGCAATTTAAAGCTCAGTGTACGGTTATATGTAGATTAAAATATGAAATTAGAATTAGCAATTCAACTTCTTAAGTTAGAATTAGCCTCAAATGTCATGACTTCATGAAATAATCATTCAATAGGATACTATGAACATAGAGAGTTGTATTGATTATTTTTATGATATAAATAAATATTTGTTACAACGTAACCTACTACGAAAGGTACTGCAAATTGCAAAATTTGAAAAATGACGCAAATAAAGAACAAAGAACAATTTGGGGGGAAATATGCGTCACATCCACGGAAAATGCCCATTGCTCAGCATAATGATGCGACTCAGAGCCCCACCGCTGATTTTCAGCGACAGTCAGCGTTGAAGTGATGACGTCAACTGGTGTAACATATAGTGAAATAACAAAAACAAAATAAAAAATAAAAACTAAAATAAATACGAATGAATTATAAATTTCCTTCAATTTTTTTAGTTCGTGATAAAAAATATGTTATAGTTCCTACACTCTATGCCGCTGGCCCTGCCGCCGGGCAAGCCGCGGCGCGCCCGGCCCTGCCACACAAAGCCGCGCAAAGTATCGCAAAGGAAATGAAAGCGCAAAAGCCGGGGGTACGTGCCGCGCCGCAAAAGTCGACGGCCATGCCGCGCGCCAAAAGCCAACGGCCAAGCCGCCTGCATAGTGTGTAGAAGCCATAACGCAGTTGAATATCAGTATTTTTTTATTAGATATTCAGTATTCGTTTATTAAAAGATACACTTGTCCTGCGGCGTTCATTAGCAAGCTAGAATTAATAGAAGCAATTTACTGCGTAAGTGAATTTATTTCACTTCATATATTACTCATAAAATAATAATATTGTCATAGAATATATCAGTTGACTGGTACTTCAAAACTATTTTGAATAGATCACAGAGAAACTTTGCCAATAAAATAGAGAAATATTAATATGAACAGAATATTAATGAAGTCATAATAATATATTATATTAAAACTAAAGTGTAATTAAATAGTATGGCATCTATACTAATAATAAAGGTGAAGACTTTGTTTTTTTTTGTTTGAACGCGCTCTTCGATCATTGAAACAATTTTTTAAAATAAAAAAATGTTTGTTAACCCGATAAAATAACTCATTCGATTTTAGAAATAATAAACAGAATCCAAATAAAGCCAATAACACCGGAGACATGTCAACCGCTAAACATAAAATAAAATAAAAATGACATGAAAAATATTAAAGATTGGTCTATCTGTAATATTTATTGATAATTAATTATTATTAATGTTTCATGAATATTCAGAAAAATACGGGCGGTCACATGCCCACGGGCGCCATTGTATAGTACACCCACATTTCGCCAGTTATGTTTCAATTCCATGTACTAGGGGGTCAGCCTATTGCCATCAACGGGGCACAAATCAAGATTCCGGGTTATTACTCAGAAATTCCTCATGGAAAAACCCATCAACACTTTGCCCGTGGTGCGCTTTGTTCTCGGTAACTAACCCTGGTAACTAAACCTCAACTCGATGCTGACCGTCTACCCGTAACAACAGACGAATTTCTGGAAATTGAAGATAAATAGATGCGAACCTCGGTAATAGTGTAGAACATGCTAAAATAATAGAAATTAATGCTCTGTTTAGTGTAGTAGAGCTTAAAGATTTCAATCGTAGATTAGCCCTTCTGAGTCAAAAGATGGTCGCGTTTCTGTTTTGTTTTGACACCTCGAGACGGACAGTGTCGCAGAGACTTGACTGGGTTGTCATGGAAACGCCATTGTTAATGTGTGCGCTCGCTCGTCTCAATAAGTACGATTTTTCGTGCGACTTAGTACAGTGAGAGCAAATCTACGATTTAAATCTTTGGTAGAGCTACGCTAAACGAAACATAAACAAAATCTAATCGATCATCAGCTCTTATTGAAAGATATGAATCATTTTTATCACGTAGTCTATGTGATCTATTAACCTTTGGCAGGCTTAAGGAGAACTAAACTGTAGTTTCTAATTAATGTATTAAAATTTGATTACATGGGTCTGAATTCACAGTTGTATATTAATAAATGTCTCTGTATTTTGAGTGTAAATGTTTGTTTAGGTGATGCGCTCTCCTGGAATTGTTTGAGTTACCTATCAGGAAATCTGATTAAAATTGTTGAAGATTTCTATTGTGTGTATTTTTTTCTTAAGTTAGAAAAATACCATTGGCGTTACGAGGTAATAATTTTTATTATTAAGCCAACCGATAGCAAATATGTTTTGGCTGAAGATTTTCTCTACACTTCTTACTGAAGTCATAATACACAGCGCTTTAAAAACAATTTTTACCCGACTGCCAAGGAAGGGTTATGTTTTTCGCGCGTATCTTGTATGTATGTTTGTAAATTTATTTATTGCCCCATCTCCCAAACGGCTGCATGGATTTCGACTGTTAAGGTATCGTTATGTTCGTCTTAAAAACCCAAGGGTCCTCAGACAGGTATTTGAAAAAAAATATGGCGGATTTTTGGCGCGCTATAGTAATACGTTATAAAAAATAATGAACCGAACCTATCGAGTAGGATATCAAAATAAAGGAAATTAAAAGGGGATTACAAAAATATATATAAGTTATTATGTTTAAATTTAATTAGGAATAATAAATTGGTAAATAAAGTTTTTGATAGCGTAAAAATGGACCAGTTTTTGTTCATATGAGTGTGCACACTAAAAAGTTTAAAATAAAATAAATAATTAAAAAAATCCGACTGCAAAATCACAAAATTGAAAAGAGAAAAAAAAAACATTATAATTAGGGTACTTACGTAATTTTCGTTTTTACGAAATAGTTTTTATGTATCTACAATATTGTTGTTGTAGTGTATTGTTGTTCTTGTTGTTGTTGTATGACAGAGAAAAACGTAGAAACAACCACAATTAACAAAAAAAAAGTGAGGTCTTATAATGATTATACAAATAAATAATTGATTATTAATTTTGAGTTTTTTAATGATTAAAAGCGAAATTTTGCTTTTTAAGTTTATATTTATGCGAAATTTCGATTTTTTATTTGCGAAATATACGTTATCCTAATTCTAAAAAAATCTATAGAATTTTATGGTATTGGAGGCGGGACAAACCAATAACCTGGAAATATGGTATAACTTTTGTTTGTCCCGGGCCTGCGAAACCATAAAATTCTATAGAATATAATACTTATTTTTCTCTTTTCAGATATGTAATTTTGCAGTCGGGTTTTTGATCTTTTAATTTTATTACTGTAAAAGTATAAAACTTTTTGCACAAAATGTTACAATCTTACTAAAAGTTTCATACTACACGCTGTCACGAAGAGGGGATAAACAACTAAAGTAGAATTACAAACAAACTTATTTGAGTAGTTACTTAGATAGCTTCTTATACAATCTTGTTTAAGCTCATAATGCTGGTAAAAGCTGCTAATAATTCTAGACAAATTTGTTAAAGTTAAATCTATTTGAAGATAATAATAATTAATCATTTTAACGTATGGGTCACAGGCAAATGAACTAATAACTTATAGCAAAGACATAAATTATGCTGAAAATGAAAGACTGAAATACTCAATACTGATTAGTCTTCTTCTTCTCGAGTAGTTAGTGACTAACCTGGTGTCAGAGTTTTAAAGCCGCCCATGGGCCTCTGACTTGGCTTCACATGCCATCGAGAAATATCTCTCGAGCATGTCCGTTGCCTCTAGATGTTTTCCTTCACCGTTTTTTAAACAAGTGATAATTAAACAATACGCACATGAATCTGAAAAGTCAAAGGTGCGTGCCTTGGGTTCGAACTCGAGACCTATGACTTGGGAGTCACACCACTAGTCTAATCTAGCATTACTTAGAAGAGCCTATGTCGACGTGTCTACGGGTTTCGCTTTTACTTCGAATTTTACATGTTTTTTTTCACTGAGGTATCATTATATACTTAACTTAGATATTTAAGCCGTTGGTCCCGGCTGTCATTTGTAAATGTTTGACAGTCGGATAGTCAGAAGCTCGAAAGTCTTACCAAGAGGTATCGTGTAACCTAGTATCTGGATTGTGGAGGTCAGATAGGCAGTCGCTCCATGTAAAATACTGGTTACCAGCTGCATCCGGTTAGACTGGGAGCCCACCCCATCATAGTTGAGAGATTATAGTGATGTTTACGTCTTTAGTTTTTATTTCCCTTTATTTTCACATAACTATGTAGCTGGCAATATGATCTACGCCCAAAGCAATAATGAAAATCGATGTTGAACCAACAAAGCGTTTCAATAAGTCTCTGATTACGGCCCTTCCCCAGCAAGGGGAATCTATGAAAGAAAATGTGCGTATAAAGGTTTCCCGTCTGTCAAAAAAAAAGAAATGGATGAGAAAAATACTTTCCGTAATATCTATATTTTTATGTTTGTTATGGACATAATGGACGGAGCAATGGTCACCCAGACGTGGTAACGGCCCCGACTGAGTTGTAGATCGAGGTTCGAACTCAGTCAGGCGCATTACTTTGAGAATTTCATTTCATCACCGCAGCTCTTAAAACGGTGAAGGAAAACATCGTGAAGGCACCGGTAGTTCTTAGAACCAAAAATTCGAAAACAAACATGTGACATCTATCAACCCACACTGGGCCCTTGTGGTGGATTACGGCCCAAACCCTCACAGAGAGGCCTGTGTCCCAGCAGTGGGAATGATATAGGCTGATTATGGTTGAACATAGTATTGAAAACTAACTATAGCTTGCGACTTCACCCGCGTGGAGTTTGAAATTCCACGGGAACGTACTACTGGTATTAACATGATCGATTGCATAATTACAAATTAAAATTACAATTTTAGTTACATATGGCAGTTAATAATAATATCATAAACACACACAATTTATTCAGGATGTCAAAGTATAAAAACATTATCAATTCAATTAGGATGTCAAAGTATCATTCAAATAGTCGTTTAAATTATAATAACATTTAATATATAAAAAGGTAGGTAAAAAGGTATAAAAAGTCTCCTATGCTAGATAGATAGAGATAGAGATATTTTATTTCACAATACACGGTGTTATAAGGAATAGATTCAGCCATATTTTACCAGTAGGCATGCAAAAGTTGCAAAAATTATAAACTAAATCCACTAAACTAATCTACAACATTTTAACAAACAGAGCAAAAATCAACACAAAACTAAACAAAATTCTTATTTTGAAACAATACAAACTATGTTACAATTGTTTTTTTTTCACTTAGGAATTTTGTTACGCTGTTGTTAGCTTTGACTGTCAAGAAGCTTCGAAGCCTTTTTTTAAATAGTGATAGCGGCAATTTCCAAAACCTCATATATAATATTTAGAGCAAAAAATAAAAAACTCCCTAACTACCCTAATCTAAACATAAACGGAGAAGTACTGAAAAGGACTGATCAAGAAAAATACCTCGGACTAACTCTTGACAGCAATTTAACATGGAATCCACACCTTCAAAACATTAAAAACAAACTTTCATCATTGGTGGGCTCACTGTATAAAATTATAAGATGTATTCCAAAAAAAGTTCGTCTAGTAATATACAACTCCCTTGTTAAGCCTCATTTATTGTATCTTATTGAAGTATGGGGTAATTCATCTAAAACTAGTCTTAAACCAATCCAAATTCTACAAAATAAAATAATAAAAATACTACACAATTATGATTTCTTAACACCGTCAAAAACCATTTACAAAGAGACGAAGCTATTAAACATCAAACAACTTTATATATATAACACATGCATACTTATCTATAAAATTATTCATAAACTTATACACTCACGCATTACATTCACAACAGAAGGGGAAATATGCAAATACTCATCTCGTCGAGCTTGTCACCTAGTATTATCTAGAGTAAGAACTAACTACGGTAAAAATAACCTAACATATGGGGGAGCACAGCTCTATAATAGACTTCCAAAGGATGTCAAAGAAGCGACTTCACTCAGCATATTTAAAAAAAAATTATTCACTTTTATTTACAACGATGAAACAGTATGTTAATAGTGTTGTGATTATTTTTGTTTAAAACGGCAACATCTTTTAACTTGGGCCACCGCCTTATCTTAGGAATGCAGTGAACTCGTTTCCAATTTTGTTGACAATGATCTTTTAATGTTTTTTGCTTTTGTTTTTCTTCTACCCGCACTGATGTAATATATTTAGTAATAAGATTTAATGTTCTCATGTAAGTGACAATTGTCTTAATGAGAATAAAGTTCTTTAAACCGAATTCTTTCCAACTTTTTGGCATTTTATCATACATGACCGGAGCCATGCAGTAAACACTTTTGCGCATTAGTGCTATCTTAACAGACTGATGACATAGTAGGGGTATTGTTGTGTCTATTACTTCTTCTTATTGTGTCTATTGATTTATAATAATTATAAATACCAATACCCATATTAAATACAAACAACAATGTTTGTATTTAATATGGGTCAAGGACCTAAAATAAATGAATTTTATTTATTTATTTATTACGTAAAACTACATCGGCCAGACGTGTAAAACGATTTGCGTTCAACATAACTTACTGCTCTAACTCAGGTCATAGTTTATCCGTGTACCCTTAGAAATCCGGTTATCCGATAAGGCGTGAAAAGGTAACAGACAAACAGAGTTACTCTCGCGTTTATAATAAGTGCCTTTTAGTATGGACTATGAAATTTTTTATTAGTATGGATAATTTTTATACAAACATACTGTACGGACTGTCTCGACTGTCAACTAGACGCAAGCATGACTGCCACGAGTAGAGCCGTAGGTTTGATTTCAAGGTCGGGTCAAATATTTGGGTGTTTGCATCAGAAAATTCTCAGTAGCAGCACGGAGGATGTGGGGCCGTTTAATGGCAATGGTTTGCCCCTATTAGGTAGCTATGAGACTAAAACAAAATTGGCCAAATACGGGTGTTCATTTCGGGCTATCCCTTCGGGGATAACTGGCTTGATGATATGCGCAAGTGAAGCGGAAAATAATTTTGAATTTTCGTCAGTTCTAATGAGATCTATGTCAGATCAAAATTTTGTTGTTGATAACAGGAAGTTTCGATTTTGTCCGAAGCATCATGTATTTACCTTGTTGTTGCAGATAATGCAACGTGCGTAATAGTGCTAATCGTAAATATCCTGTCTGTTGCTAAAAATAAGATAATTCCTCTCTACACGTGGGAGTCAGCTTTCACCATGCGAGAATTATGGCTTTATTATAAACTAGATGCGCCACACGGTTTCACCCGCATAAGTCTCGATCTTGTGGGAATGTTGGGGTAAAAAATATTCTATGTCCTAACCCAAGTCACGGTCTACCCATGTGCCAAGTTTCATCAAAATCCGTTCAGCCGTTTTAGCGTGAAAGCGTAAGAAGCAAATAAACAACTCAGTTTCGCATTTACAATATTAGAGTAGTCGTGTAGAGTCATTTACGTCGTGTTTTAGCATTTTATTTATAGTTTGAAAGTAAAAACTTATACATTTTTCGAGGTCTCAATTTTTGAAATCCGTTTCTTGCTAAATAAATTTTCTGTTAAAAGCAGGTGACAAACTTTTTAAATCAGCCAGTGCCTCTTATATTCCGAATTACTCGCTAAATCATCAAATTTGGAGTATCAACGCAGATTTTCAACGAATAAAATGGTGTCTAAGCTTACGAGCCGAGTATTGACAATCCAACAGAGGGCATCCCAGATGCGCTCTGTTGGATTGTAAAAAATACACAGTTGGATTTTAAAGTCGAGGCGCTATAGTCTTTAGAATAAGCTGGAGTTATCTCCGACTGAATCTCGTCATCCATCCGTTTAGGATTCGCGGTGTTTATCACGATTGTATCCTTGTTTATAGCTGCTAGATTAGGGGAGTGCTGAAGTTTAGAAATATAGGGATGAAACTTTATATGAAAACGCTCGTGGCAAAAAATTTGAACCCTGTGAAGTATGTGTAAGTGAACTACGAACTTTATGGTACAGTAGGCCGCACATCAGTGGTAAAAAACCAGTATAAACTAGCCTTTTATTCTATTGAAACTCCGAACTACGGTAATACAGCTCATGATTTCCACCGACGGTGACGTGCGGCCTACTGTACATCACATAACACAAAAAGGACATTCTTTTATTTTTTTAATAAAAATATATTTTTAACCAAATATGAACCTTACAGTTTACAAATTTCGAGTGACTAGATCACGTCTAGGCAAGCGTGCACTATCGTCAACCGCATGCTCACTTCACTTCACCCATCAATCAGGTGCAGAGATGAGGCTGAATGTCCATCAAAGATAAAAAAATTAGAAAATCCAAAAGTGCACGCCTCATAGACAAAAACATGTCGACGATAAATATTACGGAAAAAGAAAGTCTAAGAAAATTCATAGATTTTTTATTAATATCTTTTGAACGGTTATGAGTTTGATAACGTAAATCAATAGGGCTCATCCGAAAGATGAAAGAAAACTTATAGACGAAGATTTAGAATAATGCATTGTGTGTGACAACGTGAATCGTTTTTGACGAACATTTTTTGTTACATATATCTATCTAAAAATAATATATTAATCTTATAATGTCATGTCTCTAGTTTTTAAAACTTCCCTACTAATATGCATTCCATGTATTTAAGAGTATAGAACAAGGTATAATATCTATCTAAAAATATATTAATCTTATAATATTAATAATTTAAATCATTTATTCAAGTAACATAGACTCATAATAATATTAAAGGTAGGCATAAAATTTACAAATAAAATTAAGATTAAATTAAATTAAAAATTATTTTTTAATGTCATGTCTCTAGTTTTTAAAACTTCCCTGCTAATATGAATTCCATGTATTTGAGAGTATAGAAACAATTTTATGTTGGAACATTTTGACAAGGTGACATATTGAGAGTAGAAAATTCTCACACGCTGAAACGTTGCGAGGCGTGGAAAAAAACTGTATTCTGTTTCAGGGAGATTTCATCATAGTTCTCATTGTTTTCAAGGATTTTGAAAAACGTTGAGAAAATTAAAACGAACGTTTATATTTGCAGCAGTATTTTCAGTATGTGCAGTAGAAAAGTAAGGTTTTGCATAAAATATCGTAATCAACTAGACCAGTAATTTTTCAGATATTGTTATTAGTTATAAAGGTAGACAATATTTTCTTTCCGTTCTGAAATAATTAACCCCACGAAAAGTATTTTTTTGTTGCGTTTATAGAATCGATATTATTAGCTGGGTCATAAATCAAACTAAAAATAGAACTACTGAAATACAAACCAATAAATTGTTACAATAATATTTTGCGGCAGAAATATTATATTTTCGCGTCTCAGGAACCCACGCGTTTCATTTTATTACCGCCCACTAACCAAAGAATATCAAATTAATGTCCCGATATTAATAAGAACAGACTTTAGTACCGTTAATTGAAATGATAAAAGGGGTCACTTAGAACAAGTGTTGGCATTGGGGTCAATGAATACCTACCTAAGTTTTAAGCTAATTTTTCAATTACAATTTCAAATAGCCTGAGCAATTGTTTAAGAATAATTGAAACTTAAATAATTTTATTTGCATTAGCAACATTGATATATATTTTTGTTAGTTTTTTTTTTTGACAAGCCTGGTTGGACGCTAATGCTAAAGAGCAACGCAATCTAGGATTTCTGATGTATAAACCATTATTTAGATGGTAAAACTAGTTTTAAGATTACTGTACTTATAATAAAATGCTTGTACATTTATTGCAGTAAACTGTATTTCCAAAAAAGTTTTGTACATTTTTTCAAGAGCGAAAGTTCATGAAATTATAAAGGAAATGCAGTTTCAATCTTTTTATACATTATTTTTAACTTTTTTCGTAATAATCCAAATGATCTGATGATATTTATGAAAAAAAAAAGCATTTTTTTTATAGATTCACAGTTATTGTGCTTTTAATTGTTGTAACTATCGATTGTCTATGAATAAATTAATGGAAAGTCCTGATTTGGATACTTCATAATTTTTTACCACGGCCGAAAATAGTACTTTTTTACGGCCAAAAACGAAAATTGCCGAAAATTAAATTTGATCGGACTCCAATTTCAATTAAATATAATCGTCCAAACAAAAAAAAAACCATCTCACTAAAAATCTGCTACGCCATACATGTTTGCGCAACTCGACAAAATGTAGGGAACCGCTGGTTTACTTTTTGCGTTTTCAGGATTCATCCCGTATTAAAAATTAGTTATAAAGATGAGTGAAATGGCCCTTTAAAAGATATTCAGTTATTTCAATGACAACTTGTAAATTTTCTCTGGCAGGGTTAAGGATAATATTTAAAGTCCTTACAAATCAATTTGTAAGAACAGCTAGTAAACCATGAATAAATATATGCTACCTTATATTCAGCACAGAATTTCCAATGATGTTCGTAGTGCTTTTACATAAAAAACATTTTTTTAAACGGAATATTCTCGGAGTTCTGACGACTAGATTATTTAATTTTTCACAACTAAAAAGCGATGTACCGGTATGAAAATAAATAACCCTTCAAAAAAATACATGCAAACTAAAGCGTGCGTCACTGTGTACTGAAAGAAATATGTGAGAATTTAACACAGTAAAGCAAAAAAAATAACATTTATTATTTCTTTACTGAGGTAAATTCTCGCATGACAAGTAAGATCAACAATTAACAGGCTTTTTACAACTAAAAACCATATAGATATTATTTTACAACCATACCACCAACCATATAGATATTCTTAAAAATTAACCTAACTAAAACTAAAGTTATACATTTTAGTCAACGTATTGACAGTAACAGTAATTTAAATATACAATACGATGAGCAGCCTATAGAAGAGGTAGAAACAACAAAGTTTTTAGGACTCCATATTGATAAAAAACTGAATTGGAAAACCCATATCGAAATCTTATGCAAGAAAATCAGCAAATCTGCTTATGCACTGCACACATTATCTTCTATAATAGGTGTGGAGGCATTACTTACAGCCTACTATGGCATAACGGAATCCCATCTACGCTATGGTGTCGTCTTTTGGGGCAATTCAACAGAAAGAGAAACGGTGTTCAAGGCTCAAAAGAGATGCGTCCGTTCAATGTTTAAAATTAAACCTACCGATAGTTGCGTGCCGTACTTTAAAAAATATAAAATACTTACGTTGCCATGTCTTTACATTTTAGAGGTAGCTGTATTTGTAAAAACGAATCCACACCGATTTAAACAATTAAATGAAGTTGTACCACGTAACAGGCGTGACAACAGTAGGATATGCTCTCATGCTGCGAGAACATCACTCATGCGCAAAAGTATTTTCTGTATGGCTCCGATGATATTTAATAAATTGCCTAAAAGTTGGAGAGAACTGCCCTTGTCACTTTTCAAAAATAAGCTGAGAATTTTTTTAATTAATAAAGCATATTACACTATTTTACATTTTTTGGATGAAAAGGACTTTTCTATTCCGACCTCTAATGTAGATGGTTAAAAATACAATTTTATAATGTGAACACAGTTAATTATAGTGGACATAGTTAATTTAATTTATTTTGGACTTTAAAATCGTGACATCAATTTTTATTGTTTATTTCTTACGTATTTTCTAATGAATTTAAAATGACGTGACATGAAATGATTATAATGATACTATTTGATAATTATGTATATATACTGGACATCATTTAATTTATTTTTGACCATAATATACTTTAAATCTTGACATAAATTATTAATGAAATGATTATGAATGTTAATCCAATTAAATGAAATTGTTAACTAATAACTTACAACTTATACCATTTGTACGCCGCTATTGGCAAAACATGGACGCTCACAACAAAATATTAACTCAATACCTTGCATGTCTGCCTTGTCAGTTTATGTATACGCATGTTTGACAAATAAATTATCTTTCTTTCTTTCTTTCTTTCTTTCTTACAATCATAACCAATCTGAAAACTGACCACAGGAACAGCAGTTGTAAATCAAATAATATCCGAGATTCTGGTCCTTCCACCCCAGTTCCTGAAATTACATTCCCGTCCGATTTAACTCCCGTATGTTCCAAACTCAAATGCTCGTTAAGGTAATGCCCTGTTATCTGCGACTCATCTCTTACAAAAATCTTCAATACTCACTTCAGTTATCGCCCTTTTAACAGCGTCTTAGTCCTTCCGTCCGTGAAACATCGGATTTGGGTATTTAAATGAGGTTGGTTTATTATTTTGGGCATTTTCAGCCATCTCATTTGCATTTATTCGCCGAAGTTGTATTACGGTGGAATGTGGCTGCTCAAAGGTATTAAGTAGGTTATTTGAAGACATTTTTCTTTGGTCCTTAGGTAGGGCAGTGTTTGTAATAATTGTGCATACACTCCGCTGACACCTTCAACGCCAAGGGGTTAAGCCAACCTTCACCCGGTCGACATACCTTTCAAACCAAAAGAGGAGCCAGAGCTTGTCCGCAGAAGGTTTGGGAATAAGATCAATATTATGCTCACTCAGTTTGCAATAAATCTTATTTTAATTAGTCACTAAACACCATTTGAAATAAGATTAGATATTTAAGTAAACCTTTTTTGCAGTCTGTTCAACCGATTTTGACTTTAATTACTTTGGTGGCATGACAAACGGCAGCTGCAGTAAACAGTTGGTATTGTAACCACTTTTTGCTTTCAATGCCATCCTTATGCCTACGGTATAGAAGTCAGAATCGGTTGAAAAGGCTGTAAAAAAGGTTTGTATAAATGTCTAATCTTATTTAAAATGGAGTATAGGTATTTTAAATATAGGTACCTAATTAATTTCCTAATTAGGTACCTATATTTAATTTATTTAAGTAATAACAGCCGCATGGGTCGATCGATTAGGTTAAACTACGCTTGCCGCTGTTAGTATGTGGATGGGTGACCATATTTATTTATTGTACACCACAAAAATACATAACAAAAAATAATAATTAAGCACTACAAAATATACAATGGGCGACTTTATCGCTTTCCGCGATCTCTACATAACAAGCCCCTGTGCCATACCATATTTACATACCAAGCCTCCATGCCTTGGAAAGCACGCTAAGCCGTTGGTCTCGTCTTGCATTCGGGTCGGTTGGTCGTCAGAAGCCCGAAAGTCTGACAACCAGTCTTACCTAGGGGTATCGTATTACCCAGTAACTAGGTTGTGGAGGTCAGACAAGTAGTCGCTCCTTGTAAAATACTGGTATTCAGGTGCATCCGGTTAGAATTCCAATAAATTGGAAAAGGCTAAGCAAAAATGATGACCTAATTAAGTTCATTGGTTTCATAATCTTAGTTCTGAGTCGGTATTCCGAAACGGACTTACGATACAGAATGATTTGATTTGAACTCCCATTAAAGGCTACTTTTATTTGGAATACTAGGTACTGAAAACAACGAAGTTATGGTACTCTTTACGAAAAAGGGTTTGAAGATGAAGTGGGTATGTAGGTTAAACTAATTGTCCCAAAAACTCACACACTTAAGCCCATTTGTCTTGTACCCAGGGGACTCTTTTTACTGTGTCTAGGTAGGTAGGTGTGTATGCAGGGTGGACGCTAAATTGTACTTGAAGTCAGATCAACAATCATCACACAAAAACTATGTGTTAGATAATTATTGATTCGTACACGGAGAAGACATGAATGAAAAAAAAAACAGACCTTTCCGTCCTTGTTATGGTGTTAGTAATACACACTACTTACAAGCTATGTTAGTAACAAAATAAATGTAAAACAAAATTTTAATTCATAATTCTGTTGCACTCAAACTCAAAGCATTTATTTCAATTAAACCGTTTACAGGCACTTTTGAACTGTCAAATAGTTGGTCAGTTAGTCAGAAAGTTGAAGCTAGTTGCCCAGTTCCATAAAGTAGATCTTTACGGAGAAGAACGGGCAAGAAACTCCAAGGACACTCTTTTAAATATAGAAAATTACACAATCCTGGGTACATTATTCTTGTGTACTCACCAGACGCACCGGGTACATGCATCCAATACGCCATAATGGCACAACACGGCTTATCGTTTATATTATTTTAAGAATACTAATATAAACAATGGCGGCGATAGTATCGATAAATGCTGTAAAAAAAAAAAAAAAATTGACACTAATGCTTGCTTACAAAGCAGTTGTTGCCTTAATTACTTTAATATTAAATTAATGCTTCAATGGTTTACTATTATTAAATCCTTTATTAATACCACCGACGACAACGCTGTGGAAGTGGCGAAGTTTCGTCCAAGAAAATTTTAAATGCTGTCGTGCTACCGACTTAGAGAAGCAGAAGAAGAAGATTATATCCTATGAAACAGTACATTGTTTTCTCAAAATATCGTAATGACAATGGAGAGACCTTTAATTCACGACCCTGCAAGAAAATTGCTTAGAAACTACTTATATGAAGTATGTAGTATTTAACATCTTGATTTTTTTCTAATAAAGCGTCAATCACAATCTGCTTTATACCTTTTTTTAAACCGATCAGAAACATTATCAAAGTAATTCATGATCAAACACACCCTGTAAATGGCTTATGATCGACAGGTTAATTTCCTGCGAAGAACCTAGACAAGTTATCGGAATATCAGAGCTTTTTTGTATTAATGTGTTTTTTTTTTGTTTATGATTGAAGTAATCTTTTTTTTTTTCGAGCTTATATGCCAAGAAAATACTGCCTAAAAAGTAATTTAAAAGAACTGATGTAAAAAATACAACCACAGTATTTTTTTCTCGCGACTCCATCTGCTTGGATTTTCAATTTTCCTACAGTAACTTCAACACCCCATTGTAATTCTCTAGTAATTGATTTTCAGAGTGTTTTATAAAAAAATTCAGAGTTCAAGCTATATATTTTATTATTTAGTTAAAATCGATTCAGTGGATTACCCGTGAAAACGCAACAGACAGATCGTATAACTTTCACATCTTTATCGAAACATTATAAATGAACGTCGCCTTTCGTGTCTGTTTGTATGACCGCGTTGTTCTTCTAAGCTACGCAACAGAGTTTGATATGATTTTCACCTTAATTTAGAGATTTTATCCCGGAAGGTTTATGTGTATAATACATTTATATTTCACTTACTTTCATATAATAAAGATATCGCCATGTTTAGACGAGAAAAAAAAAAGCCGCACGATTTTTTTCTCGTTAGTTCATAATATTTGTAGGTATGGTTTAAAGAAGGAACATATAAACATGTCTTGGCATGACGCATGTCGTATGAACTCTGATATCAAATTTATTTAATTTTCATACAGATAGGAATTTTGTTGAGCGAAGACATTTGTTTTGATGACAGGAAGTCAACAAGACTAATCCTTTGATTAATTTGAAAGCATTTAAAACTTGGCGCTGTTGGTAATTATATTTTTCAGATTATTTTAAGATTACTGAAATTTAAACCATTTCCCGGTGTACCCGCAGATTCATATCAAAAGGCTTAGGACAAACATAATCAGTCTATATCGTTCTACAACTAACGTTCTACAGCTAGGACACTCCTCTCTGTGAAAGGGAGTGGGCGATAAGTAATCCACCATGCGGGCCCAGTGCGGGACGGTGGAACATGTCTTCAAATTTTTGGTTCTAGAACTTGCTGATTTCTTCACGATGTTTTCCGTCACCGTTTTGAGAACAGGGATGATGAAATAAATTACAGAAAGTGCCCAAAGGCGCATTTTGTGTAATTTTGAATTCACGACCTACAACTCGTAAATGGGGGCCTCCCCTTCTATTTCAAAAGGCTTTTGCTGTGTTAATTACCATTGTGAAAAATAAATTAAAATATTCAAATAACCTTCACTTGTAACGCAGTCAGGTTTTTTATAGTTTTTTATGTTTATTTTTAAATATTAATAAGATCTAATAAAAAAACTTTATCGACGCTTTATTTTAACTTTTGAAAATTTGAGTGAGAATGATTGCTAACCAACTTTAAATTGTTATAGATCCTAAATGGTCATTCAAAAAGTTAGAGAAATCTAAGATGATAGATGATTTTCAAAGACCGATTCAATGATAACTTGACACAGTTCGTCGACTTTATTTTTTATCTTTTACACAATATGGCGTCTGGTTGTCGCCATATTGAATTTTTATTACTGTCATGTCTTTAGTGACACTCACAAGATTAAGACAAATCGATTGACGTTAGAATGATCAAAACCGGCCCACGCGTTTGGTCAGATATAATATGTGGTTAGATATATTTAGCGCCACAAAGGAACAAACATACATACATACAAAATATATAGGTTGATAAACACATTACCCTCCTAAGAAGGGTAAAAATAAGTAAAAAGTAAAAGTAATTAATAAGTTGGGTAAAAATCTGAATAACTTAATAGTCTGAAATATCTAACACACATTGTTCAGCAAGCTTTGTATGCTGTGCTTTAAGTAAACGCTATGTCCTTGCAGTAGGACATTTAAAACCTTACTATTTCTGTAAATAGAAGGAAATTGCTAGCCATACTTTTAGGTTTAGGTTTAAAGAATATTTATTTCATAAGAACATGATACAGTTCACTTAAATGAGACTTAAGTTTTGACATAAATAATCGTCGTCTAATGACGAAGTGAATAAGTAAAACTATAACAACAACGTAGGAGATCAACAGCAAACAAAGCAAAATTGTAGTTAGTTACTTATAAAACAAGTTACATGCGAACCCGCCGTTTACAACACCCGCGTGTTAAAAAGTTATCTCACTATAACTATCTACTTTAACCCCCTAACGCCCACAATATAACCCATAAAGGCGAACTATCCCCCATTCTTACGCCCTAAATGTCCACTGACCCATTTATTTGGAAGAATGCCCCAAAAAGCTTAGGAATGCATGTGAACGAAAGAATTGAATTAGTTAAATGGTCCTTTTGTTGTGTCTTCATAATTAGGTTATTGGAGCAAGGATTATGTCGGATAGACTTATTTTTAGTGTACCGACTAGCGTACCCTGAAAGATAGATTCAGGAAAAATCAATCAGTCAACATGATTAGCATGACATCATGTTCTCTATTCACATCTAAACTTGTAATTCAAGTTGTTTATTATTTATTTACAGGGCAATTCAAAATATATGTGCAGGACGCCCCCTAATAGTATAGTAGTATGATTGTATGTAACGTAAATCGATCAAGAACAATGTTATAAACATTATTATTTAGTTATAAGAACTCTGTCATGATCGTACGCAATTATAGGTCAAGTCGAGAGCGAGTTTGAGCCTGACCGAGCGTGTCAGAACCTGTCTGAACTTGTACGGACTTGTCCGACATTGACACGCCTCTGCCTCGCTCTGATTGGTGGACCTGGGATTGCGTGCGATCGCCAATTTATTTCTAATTTTCGTATTTGTTAACGTATTTTAACTATTGATCGCTACCGACGCTACTTGCGCCTATGTGGCTTACTATAAGTATAGGCGCCTTTATTATTTTGTATTCAGTTTTCAACATTGAGTTTTCTAATAGTCATCATTCAGTTTAATAGTTATCATTCAGTTTGTATCCAGATCTCATAGTGAACAGTAAATAATATTCGACAGACAATTAAGAGTTTTTATTCAGCGAACCAAATAATAGTGCCCTCCAATCCAGTGCATAATAGTGTGAGAACCCGAACCTAGAACTTAGAACCCTCACAATATATACACAATCTTAGATCTAATATACAACTTGAAATTGAAGTTTTAGTTAAACCAATTTTAAAGCTTTTATTTTATTAGGTGTTGTCCTTGATAATTTCCTTTTAACATGATTCCTAATCGCAGTAAATTGGCGGAAAATATGAATAAAATAATAATAATTCAGTTAGGGCTTATCTTAGCTTGATAACACAGACCTTTCAAAAATCTGCCTAACCTTTTTCCAACTATGTTGGGGTCGACTTCCAGTCTTACCGGATGCAGCTGAATACCAATATTTTACGTGGAGCGATTGCCTATCTGACCTCCTCAACCCAGTTACTGGGTAACACGATACCACGTGGTCAGACTGGTTGTCAGACTTTTGGGCTTCTGATTACCCGTAACGACTCTCAAAGATCTACGAATGACAGCCGGGACTAACGGCTTAACGTGCTTTCCGAGGCACAGAGGGGTCTCGATATTATGTAATGGATGTTACTCATCCACGAACCGTCCGCGGCAAGCGATGTGTCCGTGGCATCACAGTGGGCCCTATCAGAATACCAGCGCTGTGTTTTTTTTTTTAATATCGCCGCTTTATGCAGAGATAGGAGCCTTTTTGGCCTCGCACAGGTCGTCGTTATTATTCTGTTTTTGAATGCTCCTTTTTTGTTTTTTATTTTATATATTTATAATTTTTTTATTATTACTTACTGTTTGTAAGTATTTCCTGTGCGTGTCACTAATAAAATATTTTTCTTTCTTTCTTTCAAGCATAGTGTTCTCTTGGATTGGCCCGTGCGGCTGTCATAATTTAGCCACAAGCCCTAGAGGGGCTTGTGGCTAAATTAACACAAAAACACAAGCCTTTATAAATTACAAAACCCGAACAAACAAATTATTAATCGTAATAAATCAGCGAGCCCAATCAAACAATTTGTAGAATATTACTTACATTTTACTAATTTAACAAAGCCATATAAAAACTAAACTTACTCGTATATAAAACGAGGCCCCAACTTCGAAAACTAATTATACTAGTTGACGATAGGTCAACAATTAATCATAATAACTTTGTACTATGTAATCAATCACTGGTGTTATATAAAACTAATGAAGGCTGTATGTAACCTACCTACCTAATAATAGTACCTACTTCCTAGTAGAGGCTTTGCCTGGATGGCTTTGCCAACCAACCTTTGTTGGGTATTAAAATGATTTATTTTTTAACCCCCGACGCAAAAAGAGGGATAAGTTTGACCGCTATGTGTGTGTGTCTGTTTGTGGCGCCGTAGCTCTAAAACGGATGAATTGCTTTGACTGCGGTTTTTTTTATTTGAAAACAGGTTTTCTAGCGATGGTTTTTATTTTTTTTTTATCAAAATCGGTTACGACGTTTGAAGATTATCAGCTCTTTTCTAGTTGATGAATGGCTCAAATTTAGAGACTAGCTATCTAATTACGCAACACATGTTCGTTGACAATTCCGACTAATCTGTTTCAATTTGACAGGTCAACACCATTCATTGTGTTATTTACGTTGTTGAGCAGATTTTATTTTCGAACGTACGAACCAATGAATTAGCAATCTGTTTCAAAACGATTCAGATTCTGATTGATCGTGTATTACGTAATTAGGGTACAGTTCAAAATTAAGATTTTTTTTGAGTATTCGACTCCTACTCAGGTTCTTCAGTTTTCCTCCACAATTATGATGTGCACGGCCAAAGTGTGGAAGTCCCTGCCACGGTCTGTGTTCCTTGCCACATATAACCCACCAGCCTTCACAGCAAGAGTAAACAAGCATATTCTAGGCACACTCGTTCCATCGTAGACCGCATCCATCGCTTTTCACCAGACAAAATAGAGGTCAAGAGCAGGCCCATTCAGCATTAAAAAAATAAGTGGCCATAAAACTGTTTGCTTACGTCTTAAAAGTTGGTTTAAAACTGGTTTCATCAATTTCGTTTAAGGAGGTAGGTAGATAAAGTGCAGTGTAAACAAGCCTGTTTTATTTGTAAACAAAATAATTTTGTAGTGGACGCGTTTGTGTCATGTTTGTGTAAACAGAACTAAATGTTTATTAACTCATTTAAATGTTTGAGTAAAGTACTCAAACATTAGTATTAACTCGTTCTGGTGTTATTCATTTCTACTCTACGGTAAACAGTGACCCATCAAAAACATAACATGTAAAAAAATGCAAGTCTCGCAACGCAGATTTTCTACTGATCTAATGTAAAACCAACAAGCAGTAAGTACCTATCTACTGGAGCAGCTATCAAAAAACTTTGTTATAAATGGTTATCTAATAAGATAACTAACAACATGTTATAGTGATAGTTACTGTATTCAAATTCAAATTCAAAAGTCATTTATTCAAACTAGGCTGATAATCAGCACTTCTCGAACGTCAAAATTACATAAGACAGTCCCCCAAAACGCCCACCCTTCACCACTTCCTAGTGCGTTAGCTGGAAAGAAGAAGTGGCGCAACAAACTCCCCAGCAGCACAGCTGTCTGTTCAGTTAGAAAGAAAAAAAATGATTCTATATAATAGTATTCAACATAGCACACGCCAATATACCAAACAAAATCATCGAGAACTATACTCGGGCAGAAATAAAAACTAAACGTAAACCAAACTTAACATCTTAATAAAAGCCTCCAGGCATAAAGGGCGTGCCTGCTTACATAAAGCTGTAACTGGAAGTTATAAATGATAAACTAGGACCATCGAGGTAAAATAAATAAACAGTTAATTACTAATAACAATAAATAATATGATCAATTGTCGAGGTCACTAGTTACATATTGCAATACAACTCATAAAAAAAAAAAAACATTGTTATGAGTAGATTATGTCAACAATAAATTCAAATTAAATTAAAGTAAACAATTATATAAACTCATAGGTATAGTAGTATCAATATGATACCTACATATTACTTTAATAAATAGATTGACTTGGCACTCTTGGCGAAAAATTCACCCATTTTTTCCCAAAAGTTCCACATTTTTGCTAATGGGAAATCACATCGAGTGGACTGTCTGTCGTCTGATAATTTGATTCGAGGTTCAATTTTGATGTTTTCCCATGCAAAAACTGTCAAACGTCAATTTCATGTCTCGGATAAAATTACCTGACGATGGAAAATCGAGGTATTCCACTCAAAGCATTGATTTCAACGGCACTTTATCGGACGGCACCGAAGCTATTCTACTAACCGCACTGAAATAAGACTTTGATAAGTACGGTTCAGTGGAATATTTTCAGTCCACGAACAGCACCTGCGATGGGAATCGTCACAGTTTCACACCTTGAAACTTTTCCAATTTCGAAATAACACCTAATAATGTTATAGATACGAGAATTGCTTCATGTATGTGGCCCAAGCCGGGGTGAACAGATTTGCAAGTCATCAAGGTTGGTTGGCCACCCAAGGTGTGCCTAACTTACTAAAGGCACTTTTATTACGCCCCACACCTTGAAAATCTCGCCAAGTCACAAGTAAAGTAGGAAGTTAATTACAGCCAACATGCAGTGATAGCCTAGCGGTGTGACCGTCGGACTACCAAGTCATAGGTTTCGAGTTCGAACCCAAGGCACGCAGCTCTGAGTTTTCAAACCAGTATTTGTAAATCATTGATTGATTTACTCACTCGAGAATCCCACGTAAAAAATCCTGACATTTGATTTTTATAAATCATCGTTCTGTCTAGCATTTTCCTAACTAGGTTGGGGTCGCCTTCCAGTCTAACCGGATGCAGCTAGCTACCAGTATTTTATATGGCGCATGCATCAGCACCATCCAGCTCAACCATTTTGTAGATCCGAATGATCAAACACACTGGCCACCATCAGCGAGACATTTAAGTGAGCATCACATACTCTCAGCTGCCATTCTCTTTCATGGTGTTTATTGCATGACAGTAGTCAAAATATTATTTACCCAAAGTAAATATTGGTGTGGGGTATATTACCTAAACGCCATGTTTTTTGCCACAGCCTATGGACATGTTGTTTTTAAATATTAAAATAAATGTGTGTTTAAAGCCTACTTTTTTTAAAGTAAAAAAGTCTGTTGCGTCTGACGTTACGAATTAAGATGGCTTCCCATGGCACGTGCTATAAAATTGTATCACGGAATTAGTATTTCGCCCCGGCCGAACATTCAAAATGAAATCATAATAATGATTGCACTAAAGGTCTAAATGCACTATAAATCAAGGGGGTTACATTCATTAATAGAAGTACAATTTCTGAGTCATCATAAAGCAGATCTATAAAATATTATGTATATTTGGAGCGGAATATAATTATGTAGGTATGTTAGCAAAGTTATAGGTATACTCTTTATTATGTACACCATAAAAATGACAAATATGGCATAATCAGCCTATAATGAGAGGGAGGAAAGGGTCATAATCCTTGGAGTGGGTCACGCGGGCCCAGTGCGGGTTGGTATATGTCACATGTCTTCGAACTTTTGGTTCTAGGACATGCCGGTTTCCTCACGATGTTTCCCTCACCGTTTTGAGAGCAATGGCTATGAAATAATTTACTCAAAGTAAAGTGCCTGCCTGAGTTGGAACTAACAACCTACAAACTCGTAAGTCGGGGCCGTTACTACTGGGTCATCACTGCTCTAAAGATTACAGATATAAATGTAGAAATTTTACGTAGGGCACATTTTCCAATTAAATAATAGACAACGGTCAAAGTCAAAGTCTAAACATTTATTTCAAATAGGTTTACACAAAATTTAATTGATTCTAGTCGCCCCTTCCAAACGGTAGTTTTCGTATGGAGAAGAATGGGCAAGAAACTCCACCGTTAAGCAAGAACAGCAAGAACAGTGGTCGCCCAGTGGTAGCGGCCCCAATTTACGAGTTGAAAGTCGTGGATTCAAACTCTGATAGGCGCTTTACTTTGTGTAAATTATTTCATCACCACTGCTCTCAAAACGGTTAAGGAAAACATCGTGAGGAAACCGGCATGTCCTAGAACCAAAAATTCAAATACATTTGACATCTACCAACCCGCACTGGGCCCGCGTGGCAGATTACGGCCCGCTCCCCCTCATAGAGAGGAGGCCTGTGTCCCAGCAGTGGGAACTAATAAGGCTGATTATAGTAATAGACAACACATAACATTATATAAATACACAAAAACGTCAAAATTCATTACGTCAAAGTCTCTCACACTGAAATCAGCTTACCCAGCTATTAATTCTAAAATAAAACACGGTATCTGAAATACGAGCTATTGTTTGTACAACTAATCGTACAGTATTCTATTATTGTAACTGCCGGTCAGCATTACTTTGTTATACAATACTGACATAATAATTCCGTGGGTGAAGTTTACAATGAATTATTCAGGTCAGCGGAATTAGAAATAGGCTAATTAGCGATTATAAAATCCACTTCCTCATTTCTTTGACTGCCTCGTAGATTTGTCACTACCGCGATTATTGAGCGTTGATGGGGTTCGATCCTCGAGGCTGACAACGTCTTCTTTTAGGGTTTTCTATTTTTAAAATCTCAGTAGTAGTGTGGATTGCGGAGTCTGGATTTGTGTCCGGTGTTATAGGCTCTGGCTCTAGTTGTCTATTACCACAGGTGAATACAATTGGAACACTCTACAGTTTAGGTATGAACCTACACGTTCGCGACGGGCTCGACTTGTTGGGTCAATTCAGTGAGTGTAACGTAGTCAGAAGTTCTAAGAGTTACGTGATAGAAAGAGAGGCAACTTCTAGGCGAATAAAAGTGTAGGTAATTAGCGCTATGCAGTCTGAATTGCACTTTATTGTGTCGTAGTTAGAGTCTCTTTTTATTTATATGATTTGCGGAATGTCCCATCTGTATTAATCTGTGTTATTACTAGCATTGTTGTCAAAGAAGTATGTCGTTAAAGTTGCATCGTTTCATAGTTAAGGCATGTCGAAGGAACGCTTTATCGGAATACAGTAGTATCGGACGTATTTCTAAAGTATTGTCGAAATGAAGACGTGTCGGAGTTCCATATTGTCGAAATCTTCGATCGTATTACGGTTTGTAGAAATTCAGTTTTTAAATCTTTCACTGGCAGTGACTCTAACCATCAGATAGTCCGTCTGTTCGACACTTCGTCGTTCAATTTAGAGATACTTGAATTTATTTTGGACCCAGTTTCAGCTTACTTTTTGGCTTAAATATGTAGTTGGGTAATCCAGAAACATTGACTTAAGGTAACGGCTCTAGGTTCTATTTGTATACGTGAGACTTTTAACTGGCACTAACTGTTCTCTAAAGGTCTACGCTAGACGAGCCAAGCACGAGCAGAGCCGTTCGGGCGCCGTCATTCGCGGCGTCAAGTGTGGACTTACAACGAACGTACATACAACGATCACTGTCCTCGAAAGCGATGCAAATCCCTTTGTGTTCGTCAATAAAACCGACAATTGGCGGAACACAGTCGAGCACGAACCAAATGCTCGAAGTGCGCTCGTTCGAGGCTTGTAAGTCGGTCCATACTACACGAATTTGTGCTCGACTCGTGCTCCGCTCGTGCTCGGCTCGTCTAGCGTAGACGAATAAATGTGGTTACATGTCATTCATAATAATTGTTTGAGTTTAATAATCCGGACATACATTTGGTGAAAGTAGGGCAAAAATAACGTATTTTTTTATTAGTTTCGAAGATATCTTGAAAGTTTCTGTATTTCGGTATAACAATACATTTAATTGACAGACTATGTCTTGTGGATTTACAATTAATCGAGAAACTTTAATATAAGTACCCCACTTGAGTCAACCGTAATTTGAAACCCTAACCACAGTATAATAAAGTAACAGTATTAGGGATATTACCTTGAAGTAACTACCTACGGCCGCTACGTAGATGAACCTTCCGGGTCTGTGCGTAACTGTCGCGTACTCGATACTGCTACATACTGATACACTGAGATTTCGAAGCGCGTCGTTTCGGCCGTTTTCTATGAAGATATATGTATATATAAGATATAATACTGTTACTTATTTATACTGGGCCCTAACTGAACTCAAGTATATAAATATCTTGTATCTTGTAGATACAAGATAGATACAAGATACAAGATATTTATTTTGTAAAACATGAGTGTAGAATTATACAGGTCTTAAAAATAATAGGAGGTAGCTACATGTTTTGCCAATCATGGCGTACAAAATTAGTCGCACTAAGACAACTATTATTACAAAATGATAATTATAAAATCGTCAATAATAAATTAAAACAATGACATACAAAGAAAAACAAAAAAAAACATAGGATTAAATTAAAATGTCAACAATTTAAATTCAATATAAGTAAAATACAGATTAGAAAAAATAATAACACAGGTACACATTCCAAATTCTATTGCAGAAGATTATCATTTAAAAAGTCATCTACGCTGTAATAGCACTTTTCCAGTAAAAACCCCTGAACGGACTTTTTAAATTTGGTTAAAGGTAAACATTTAACATTTCAAACAGAACAAGTTGCTAGGCAACCTAGGGTCGTAACTCTAGCAATATGACAGCCACCATATTATCCACGTACCATCGCGTTCTAGTAGAAGAGGTTATAAAACAAATGGCTTATGTCAGCCCCGCCATAAATGGACTAACGACCTTTTGCTCTTTCTTTAATAGCTTACAGATATGGTTTATGTTTAGATGGTGCGATAAAGAGGAACTGCGTTAGCACATTTTTTATGTGTATCATCTTCCCTCTCGCTTTCTTGCAATCTGTGTGAGTGATTTCGTCAAAAGGGACGGAATTGTGTAACAGGAAGCCGGGGAAGCGCGCGTTATTTGATTTGAATTATGAGCGCGCGTGGTGCTAGAGTTGGCCGTCAGATGGGACTAACACATTTTTCGACAGGATGGTATTGTCAGCCAAGATGTCAGATGATACACATCAAATGCGACTACTGTAAGGATCGTTTTTTTTTTATCGCAACTAGGAAGCTCTTGGCCTTCATCTCAGCTGATGGTAAATAATGATTTGGCCGAAAGGGGCAGCGACCTTCACCTGGATTCCTCAACCTCAGAGGAACTGACTATATTTATTACCTCGAACTGCCGAAACACAACAATGCTGCTAACATTGGCGACAGACTTTGGTTAAATGGTGGTAGCTAGCCAGGTGGACTTAGAACAAGTCCTACCACACCGAGCAGATTTTTTTGCCCTATCATTTTATATGTATCTACGTCTATCTAGAGTTATTTTATGTTGTTCATCCTTGCCTCGTGTATTTTGAAGAGTTAATAGAGCAGCTTCTTTTGAAAATGGTACAGAGGTGTGAGGAACAGGGTGCAAAGTTCACTCATCATCCATAATAGAAAAAGGTGGATCCAGCGACTAGACGGGTGTTGTGTCTGGTGGGCTACTGCCCGACGATTGATGTCGGTACGCTGTATATATGCTAGTCTCGTTGTAAACTCTGCTTGTGCGATGTAGGATTTTGCGTGACGTCAGTGTGATGCGTAGTTCGCATGTGGCGATGTAGATGTCACCACAATGGTATGGGCGCCGTTTTTTTATCTATTAAACATTGTAACAGCGAATCAATTATCAATTTTCTTAAGGGGGAGGGTTAAGAGAAATATTTTTTTATATTCGGATAGGTCATGATCTAAAGTGGTGCCATATAAAATACCGCCGTTTTGGGGCGTAATAAAGTCACTTTTTCGATCTCAGAACAGAGATATTACTTAAGTAGGTAAACATACAACCTAGAACTCGTAGTGTGTAATAACTAGGTAGGTTTAAAGAACTTTATTTCTCATAAGAACTTAACAGTTCGCTTACAATGAGATACTTAGTGATCTAATTACATTAGTTAGTTACCTCTAGGGTGTTGGAGACATTATATCAGTGATTATAACTAGTAGGTACCATTAATATTAGTTACTTCTAGGGTGTTGGAGACATATTATTATTAATTGACTTCTAAAAAAAAAAAAGGAATCGGATGTTTGCATTCTAAGACACAGATTATGGCAACACACCGCAACACCCAGAATAAACTAAAACTTTCAGTTCATCTCGGATGCCGCGATGTATTGCCCCAATCTGCGTTTGAATGTGTTTATATTGTCACATTTTTTCAAATCCTCCGCTGTGCGCCTTCAACCAATATCGTTTTTTTACCATAATTAGTGCGAGCGTGCGCTGGTTTTATCTGGATTTTGTTTTTATTCCTTACGTTATAAGTTATGTTTTTCATATGTAGTTGTATGTTTGATTGAACAGATTTGGTGATGATTTTTTTAATAAGAATACATGTGTAGTATTTATAAAGATGAGTTATATTTAGGAGTTTGGTTTTTTTGTATAGTATTCTTGTCGGAGTTAAATAGTGATAGTGAAATAATGTTTTTATAATTTTGTTTTGTGTTCTTTGTAGTGGGTCTAGGTAAGTTTTCGCAGCTGACCCCCATAGCTCAACTAAATATTCAAGATGAGATTTAACCAGAGAGTTATATATTATTTTACGTACTTTTTTTGGAATGCAGTTTGAAACTTTACGCAGTGCTGCCAGTAATGACATCAATTTTGTTTTGATATGGTTGATGTGATGTTTCCAAGTTAGTTTGTCGTCTACATGTAATCCTAGGTATTTTTCATAGGTTGACCGTTTGAGAACTTCTATATCTATTGTGAGTGGTGTGAACTCTGGTAACGGTTTGTTTTTGGCGCAAAAAATCATGAAAGATGTTTTTGCGGCGTTGATAGTAAGTAAATTACATTTTAGCCATTCGTTCAGCAGGTTAAGGTCGGTTTGTGCGTCCGTTATAATATCATGAATAGATTTATTGAAATAGAATAGACATGTGTCATCTGCGTATAGAGTTAAGTGGCCTCTAAGTCCTATGTTATTAATATTATTAATATAGATTAGGAAGAGTAGTGAGCTAATAACGGAGCCCTGGGGACAGCCATACGTAATGTTTTGAACAGAGCTAGTGAAATTGTCTAATTTAACTACTTGGCGCCTATTCTGTAGGTATGATGTGAACATATCGAGTGCGCTGCCTGTGATACCTATATTATTTAGTTTCTGGATGAGCTTTTGATGGCTTACTGTGTCGAATGCTTTTTTTAAATCAATAAATATCCCTAAAACCACATTTTTTTTATCAATATTTGTTTTTATTTTTGTTATTAAGTCTACTGCAGCTGTTAGGGTACTTGACTTAGCTCGAAAGCCATACTGTTGATCTATCAAGAAATTATTGTCATTTAGGAATTTACTTAGCCGATTATATAGAACTCGTTCGAATATCTTTGATAGCACTGGCAAGACCGACACCGGCCTATAGTTACTCGGGTCAGTTCTACTTCCGGATTTATAAATAGGGCTGACCCTAGCAATCTTAAGCGTATCGGGAAAAATACCTCGAGATAAGCACACGTTTATACAGTCAGTTAATCTCCTAATTATTATATGTTTTAAACATTTGATCGCCTTAGTGCTGACGCCATCTAGGCTTCTAAGGGTCTTGTCTTGATTTGCATTTGACGCAAATTCTAGACAGTTCCGAAAATTTACCTATCTCCTACTATTTTTTTTAAATGGGATTAAGCAATTTAGCTCGGCCCAAAGCTGTATCATTTGTTTACACAAAATATAATTTTAGTGTTATATTTTCAATCTCATGCTTAAAAGCATCTCCCTAAAATACCAAACTGAATTTTCAGACTTTGTCCTAAAATTGAGCTTCATACTAACGCCTTGCTCGGGAACACTAGTACACGCACAGCTATATGTTCGTGACTTATCACCGACAAGGCTTGGTAACGAGGGTCTGGTGATGGAGCCAGGAGTTGGATACTGGAATTCTTTAGTAGTTACTAATAAACTCCTCGAGTTTGGGCTCATATGATTCGTTTTAATGAGTCCAATATATTGCACTTGATGTCGATGGTCTGATGATGAAGCCAGGAGGTGGATAGTAGAACTCTTCAGTGGCTACTAGTAAACCCCTCGAGTTTCGGCTCATTATGATTTGTTTTGATGATTCTGACGCAAAATTTCATCAAAATCCTAGACCTTTAAGAGGTAAGATAGTAAGTACCTATTTATAATAATAATGCACGGAAAGATTAGTTTGGATTCAAGAATAAACTGCATTAAATAACATGAAAGATATTATTATTCGTAAGCCATTTTCAAATCGTAAGTATACCATTATGACGTTTTCACATTTGACCTGTCAACGAATAGGAACGTAACATCTATATTATTCCCATAAAGAATGAAATCATGACGCACCGATTGTATTGTAGGTATTTTTGGTAGGTAGCTACGTCCATTTGTAAGTGTTGGTACAGTGGGAAAAATAATGGAGTATAGCAGAGTGGAGTATAATAGAGTGGAGTATAATAGAGTTCAACACTATAGTCATATTTATTCTAATTCGTAAATATTAGTTTTTACTATCCGAGCCCGTGCTTATCCCTTGACTGAAATCCTTACTTTCTCAGTGACTGTACTTATCTTCTAGCCTTGTGTGGGATCTCACATAATATTAGTAAAACACAACTTCCAATATGTAAAGAAAAGGATCTTCTTCTTTTCGTGTGGTTAGTGACTAAACCGGTGTCAGGGTTTTAAAGCCGCCCATGGGCCTCTCACTTGGCTTCTCATCCCGTCGAGAAATATCTCTCTGGCGGTTTCCTCACGATGTTTTCCTTTACCGTTTTTGAAGCAAGTGATAATTATATAATACGCACATGAATCCGAAAAGTCAGAGGTGTGGCTTGGGTTCGAACTCGATACCCGTGACTTGGCAGTCTGACGGTCAGACCACTAGGCTATCACTGTTGTAGCTGCTGCTGCTTAAAAAAAAAAAAAAACGTATTATTGAAATACTTAGAACGGCCTTTGCTTTGGTGTCCCTTTTACCCTAACAGTGTTGCCGATAATTTATTGTAATTCCTTCTTTTAAGAAAACTGCCCTAAACAGGTTTTACCTACTCCTAAATTGTGGCTTCATTAGCAGACACAAACCTCTTCTCCAGTATCATGTTGTTCTATATATATATGTCACAAACACTTAGACACGAAAACAATATCTTTAGTTACATGAAAAAAATACTAATAATTCCGACCACTGACCACTGTGTAAACCTTGCTGTCTTATTAGCACTGACTTTATACATGGTTCTTGTGTAGATCTATGTAGGTATAAAAAGTAACGTTACGGTGCTTTTTTTTATAAAAAAGTATATCTAAACACCTATCAATTATTTTGCCTGTAAAAATATTAATTTGCCTAATACATTGTGGCGGTTTAGTCACTTACATCCTACCCGTCATTCGCGATTCGTGAAAAAATTGTAAATCGCCATGCTGTATTTAGCCTGCGAACTTGACTGTTATGCCGTGTGTACGTGCTAAGTGTAAGAATAGACCGTTATGAACTAAGAGCTATTTATGTGGGTAATTGGTAAATCGGTCTAAAATGTAGCATTTGGATTGTTGGAGTGGTTCAGGAATGTTCGAGTTTGGGTATAAATAGACCAAGGCATGTTATAAATGGTGAGACCAGTAGTGGCCCAGTGGTAACGAGCGCGACTTATGAGGTTGTAGGTCGTAGGTTCGAACCCTGACTGGCGCTTTACTCTGTGTAAATTATTTCATCACAAACGGCTCTCAACACGGTGAAGCAAATCATCGTGAGGAAACCGGCATGTCCTAGAAGCAAAAATTCGAAGACATGTGACATCTACCAACCCGCACTGGGCCCGCGTGGTGGATTACGACCCACTCTCTCAGAGAGGAACCCTCTAAAGGCTGATTATGCTATTTTAAAAGTGTTTTTTTCCGATAATAGGATTTCTCTTGAATCGTAGCTCGTTTTTTTTAATGGAAATAAATGTTGCATGGCGAACCTAAATACGTTACTCTGTATCATTTATTCTGATAACAAGACAGATTGGATGTTAAACTTTCTGAATTAACTGACCAGCAAATCTGTTAGCATATTTTTTTTTTGAAATTTACAAAGTAAAAAAAAAAATCCTAGTGCGTACAAAGTTTCTAACGGTGACGGTAACGGCTAAGTAAACTTTGTACGCACTAGGAAGTGGTGAAGGGGGGACGTTTGGAGGACTGTCCTAGTTTGAATTAATGACTTTTGAATTTTGTTTTTTTTTTTTTTTCTAGATAATATACAAAAATAAAATGAAATTGTTTATTCTATAAACAGGATATCGGAATCACTTTGACACGTCATAATAGAAGGGAAAAAAAAATAAGCTAGATGGAGTCGACATTTCCTGAAAAAAAATGGCGGAACAAACTCAGGGGTCAAGTCTCTTGACGCCCTGGGCGTCGGAAATCGCAAGCCGATTCCCGACCACCGTAGGCGCGGGCTTGTGGACGGTGAGAAATGGGTAGCTCGCCGTCCGATAAGGACCAGGCCCGGGTCAACGGCGCGTTGTGTTTCACGCGCGCCTCAAAGAGATGTCAGCACAACTGACTGGGTCCGCTCGGACCGATGCCTGCAGGGGTCGCGGGAAAGTCCGAAAGGGATACCGTTGCCCCTGGCAACGTACAGGCAACTGAGGGAACACGGGTGGATTTTAGTCAGTAGAGAGTAAGACTCTGACACGCCCCCCCGCTCCACGCAATGCGGGAGAAGATACCCCCACAAAAAAAAAATCCATGCAAATAATTTGATAAGAAGCATTCTATCTTTACAATATTTCTTAGAAATACAGGTTCGATACCTATACTTAGAGCCAGAACTGTTCACTTGTAGCAAGTATTTCCTCAACCTTGTTACACTTAAAATTTCCTGCACAGCTACCCAAAAACTGAATATTGCATCAAATTCAATTTCAGCTCAATATGGTTTTATTTTCGTCGCCAGGAACGGGGTCAGATGCAAATAGTCTCCATTTCAATGTTAGGAGACGCGTCATGAGCTATCGAGCTAGTGCCCCCCCTCCTCCTAATAAAGCTCTATTCGCACTATAGTGTAACACGGAGCGAAGGTAGCTCATAATTAGATTCCGCGAATGCAAATACTGCCTCAGAAATGAAAAGAAACGGTGTGAAAGAAAACTTGAAGAGAAAGAAAGGACTTTTCATTTTAACAATTCAATTTTCCTGAGTCACTTTCTATTTTTTTTTTGTGGACCAATGAAGGAAGGAGATAATATCTATATTCAAGATGGTCTGTGATTACTGCGCAGTGGTTTTCAAATGAACTTAAGTGAGAATACAATCCAGGCTTAATTACAATGGTGCCCATCATACATAGGTATATCAAAACGGTGAAGGAAAACATCTTGAGGAAACCGGCATTATCTAGAACCAAAAATTTTAAGACGAGACGTGTACCAACCCGCACTGGGCCCGCGTGGTAGATTACAGCCCACTCCCTCTCTTCGAGAGGAGGCCTGTGTCGTAGCAGTGAGAACATTATAGGGTGATTATGCATTATGCATCTATTACGAATTTGTAAACAGGAAGAGACCTTCGACATCGAATATACTTCAATGTACCGGTATCCTTTCCCCAAGGCGACACTTGAGAACTATTTTACGGCAAACACACAGTAAATATGTCGCATATTTTAACGATGTCAATTTAATATATTCTACCCTATTTGCGTACTGAGTTTATTTTTAGTAAGGTATTCAATACTTAGTGGTGTTATGAAGTATTTAGTGGTCGTTGGCCAAAAATAGGTCAATAACACATTCCTTAATAGTGTACCGTTGAAAACTTTCAGCTACTCGATCCTTTTTAAGTATAACTTATAAGTGTATATAAAAGAAGAAAGTGTTTATTTTTATTTTTATTGAGTAATCCATTATAAAATACAATAAACGACGTATATTTAGTAACCTATTCCTTATGAGTCATAAAGAACCCTGTAAGAAATCGACACATGTTTCACCTCTCAACGAGGTATCCTCAGGATAACCGTTGACTTGTTGCGAACCCGGACCCGACGTGTGGACACGTCAAGCTTCGAGAGCAGAGTAATAGTGGGCCTTTTTGTACTTAGCATAATCAGCCTATAATGTTCCCACTGCTGGGGCACAGGCCTCCTCTCGGTGAGAGGGAGTGAGCCGTAATCCACCACGCGGGCCCAGAACGGGTTGGTAGATGTCACATGACTTCGAATTTTTGGTTCTAGGACATGCCAGTTTCCTCACGAAGTTTTTCTTCACCGTTTTGAGAGCAGTGGTGATGAAATAATTTACACAAAGTAAAGCGCCTGTCAGGGTTCGAACCTAAGACATACAACTCTTAAGCCGAGGCCGTTACCACTAGGCCACCACAGCTCTTCTTGTCCTTACCAAGTGGTGCAAAATCTTTTTTATTCGGGGTAGTCCAAATCTTAGTCACAAACTGAACTCCAACACACTAAACCCAGATGCTGTGTTCCACTTTTAAAGTTATGTGCTGCTAAAAATGAGACATGATACTTTTTACCACTTCTTGGTAACGATTGCAATAAAAGTCATTTATTCGAACTAGGCTGATAAGCAGCACTTTACGAACGTCAAAATTACATAAGACCCCCAAAACGCCCACCCTTCACAATACTTTGTCACGATAGGCACGTCCTATGTAGACGTGGCCTACGATTTTCGAAGCGTTGCAATTGTAAACAGAGGTAACAGAATATGACCAAAAATTGAGAATCTGATGATTTTGTAACATCAAACAATTTTTTGCAAAGTATGAATTGAACAAAAAGGAATATCGTTTCTAATGTCACTCTATTTGTGTAGGATATTGAAAATATCTCATGGATTTCTGCTTCAATGGACAATTGAGAGCATCAAATAATAGCTAAGGGTCTAATTGGGGTTCGGATGAAGCCGGTAAGGTCTTCAATAGAATATTGGACAATACTGATAGGTACCTGTATTCATATCTAAAAATAGAGATTAATAGAAAATTGGGTTTTTCAAAATTACCAGTATCACCTTTATATCAAGCCATAAAACGAAATAAAAATTACGTGCGAAACGAGTATTTTCAATTCAAGAAACGTTCGAATTTACTTTACGTTTTCTACTCCGCTCGTTCGTGCTAAGCCCACAGATGGAGTAATTTCCTGTTCAACATTCTATAAAAAAAAAAATGCATTATAGGTATTCGTTTGTGATATCGTGCACAGTTAAGAAGTACTGGAACGTTAATATACAAAGTATTAAAGAAAGTATTTACTGTATTTTTCAAAGGTCGGCGGCATTCTTGGGAGGATCAGAATTGAAAGAGGTTTATAAAAGAGCGGCCTTGATCTTTCAATGAATAAAGACAGCCCCGAACTTGGGACCTGACATTGAGACCCGAGTAGTACATTATGTAAACAATTTGCCGCCATACCTACTACTAGGGCTCGGGGGTAACTAAAACCTGCATGGGTCGATCAATGTACCAACGCTTGCCAGGGTCGGTTCATAGATGAGTCACTACTCATTATAAACTGAAACAGTTCCGTGCCGCGAAAAACACTTTAACATCATCGGGTCTGCATTTCATTCGTCGTCTGCGACAGTCGTTACGTGTAGTCAGAAGCCCGAACAACCAACAAAAAGTCCTATCAAGGAGTATCGTGTTATCCAGTAACTGGATAGCACGATACTCCTTGATAGGACTTTGAGGGGGGACTTGAGGGGTCAGATAGGTAGTCGTTCCATGTAAAATGCTGGTAATCAGCTGCTTTTGGTTAGACTGGAAGCCGAGATCAATATAATTAGGAAACGGTCAGGCAGATATACTGGCACCTTCTACTATGTGGAAGTTGTGTTCTAAATTAAACACTATCGCGACTTATCGCACTGCGACCGAGTCGCAACGTTGCAAAAAGTCTATTAAAGCAACGATAACAGACTTTTAATGATTTTATACAGAAGATCATAACGAAACGAGTAGTGTTAATGATTTGAAAAATATATGTTAAATTAGAACATTTTCTTAATAGCATGATACTCGTATATGAATATTTTAGATTATGCTTGTATTACATAGTGAGTTTAATTTGTAGAATTATGTCTACCGAGGATAAAAACTGAGAATCACGCAAAATCTATCAAGTGTATTTTTCTGAAACCTTCACCACTTTGTAGATAATTTAATAATTTATCTTTTAGTGTTTTATTAAAATACCTTTTGATTTAGGTATAATAAATTAATAATGCGTCTAATATGGGACAGCGCTCCTAGATGGGCGAGTCCTATTACTGGCTGGACGTACGACGCGCTAACCACTCAAGGTCGTTGGCATATTTCTGCGTCTTGAAATGTAGGGAATGCTTACGTTTGCTATTCATATGTAATTCTAAGTATTCACACATAGGTAACTGTAAGTTCTGAGAACTAGGTTAAGATAGCTATCGTTCAGGAAAATGTGTAGTCATTAACATCATACAACAACTACAAATGACAATATTAATGTATGTTAGACATGAAAGTTAGATGGACTTTGTTAAGTTGGAATACTGAAATAGAGCATTTCGTTTTATTATCAAGTAGCTTTTGCTCGCGACTCCGTCCGCATGAAATTTATTTTTCCCCAACCCACCTCGTCGCATCGCATCGCCCGCCCGTGCTATTACATCGTTTCGCTTAGCGTTCTTTCTCACTTTTTGCATTTTTCTCGGCTCTTAAAGATTTTTGCGTGATGTACCTTCCTCTGAACTAACCGGCACAGACCTAGACCTCAGAAGCGATATGGCGGTGGGGTGAGTAGCATTATTATTTAAGGTTAATTTTGCTCCATTTAGCATGTTTTTTGCTTAAAAGACCAGTAAATAATTATAATTATCTAAGTTTAAAAGATATATTACGACTTCCCTGCAGCTTTATTAAAGGCGTCGGTTATGAATGAAATATTCGCAATATAGGGTGACAGGTTGTCGCCTGGCGCCATCTTGGAATATGATTTGTAGGAGTTTTAAAAATAGAACACCCAATTTCCCGCGCGTTTTTAAGGATTCTGTTTTTGTTTTTGCTGATGTTGGGCATTATTTTGTAATTAGAAGGTAATTCAATTACCTAAGTTATTATTGTTTGGCTTCATTCTTCTTTATAATCATTTCTGTAAATTGGACTTTCTCCTCGGTCTAGTGACCATTGAGTGACTAAGAGCGAGGTGCTGGTTTCAATCCCCAGGTCAGGCATGGAATTACTTAGTAGCAACCAGCAGTCTGGCTTTGTGTTCGATTAATGTAGACTGGATCATGCCATATTAGGTGTATGACACTAAAACTGGCGAAATAATGGGTCCACTAAACACTCTGCCTATACCTTCAGGGAAGACAGGCACGCACTAAAAACAAATTATATATAGTTAATAAATATTTCCGACTTCGTTCCACACCAATTTTTTTTTACAGTATTTTTACCTCACAAAGTGGCGCGCGCTTTACTTGTGGTTACCAAGTGCACAAACACGCTGTAAATGTGTGAGTAAGTGCAGGAGTTCTCCTACCGTCGGAGACACGGGCGAAATCGAAAGTGAGTGAGTGAGTGTGTGTGTGTGTGTGTGTGCTATATGCTGACGCTACTCATTTTCACGCACACATACACAGCGTGTACACTTGGTGACCACAAGTAAAGCGCGCATCGCTTCATTTGATAAAAATACTGTATCACATTAAGGCGACGATGACCGACTTTTAATGATTTTATACTGAAGATCACGTCTATACGAGTAGTGTTAATGATTTGAAAAAATATATGTTAAATTAGAACATTTTCTTAATGGCATGACATATGAATATTTTAGATTATGTTTCTATTACATAGTGAAATTAATTTGTAAAGTTATGTCTAACGCGGATAAAAAACTGAGAATCACACAAAATCTATCAAATGTATTTTTGTAAAACCTTCATCATTTTAACTATATTTTCAGTAGTATACGTGTTTGAATAAAATACCTTTTGTTTTATGTATAGGTAATACTCGTAAATTGATAATGCGTCTAATTTGGCTCCTTGATGGGCGAGTCCTACTCGTATTACTGGCTGGACGTACAACGCGTTGCGTGAGCTCAGTACAGAACACGCAAGCTAACCACCCAAGGTCACTGGCATATATCTACGTCTTAAAAGATTAGAAAAGAACGTAACAGCGATAGGTATATCAACAAAATACGATACTTTTACATGACTGCGTTACCTATTGTGTTCACGACCGTGAAGATAAGTTTGTTTTCTACGCTGTTCAAAGCCAAAGCAACGCAGATTGTAAATGAAATCATATGAGTCAGAGAAAATTGTTTAAACACATAGCATTACATGAAACCTTTGGAGGGGTAAGCAGAGTTGTGTTATACTTACACCCACATTTATTTAGTAGTAAATTAGCCAATTTTGTAGGCTCGGTCCTGAAATTTGTATTATCACCCTTATAAAATTACAGGACGTTTAAAGTTTCTCCTCAATTCAAACGTTGGAATTGAGGAGCCTCCTAGAACATGAAAACAAGCCGATCGATATTTTTGAAAATTGGGTATGATTTATTTATTCATAATCTGTTGGTTTTCTGCTGAATTTGAGATAGCTACAATGTTTTGATTTGTCATAAAAATCCATACATTTATTTCACTGCATTGTTTTTCGGAAACTTATTAGCCAAAAAAAATCTACATTTAATCTTGCACCAACAAAATTAAGTATAAACCTTTATTTATTTAATGATTTATCTACATACTTATATAAACAGACAAGAAGAAAAGAACAGAAAAATATGTACAAAGGTGATACTTATTTCTAAAGAAATCTCTTCGAGTATTCCTGCGATATCCCCCTGCAACCCATCGTAATTTATGGAACCAGCAATACAACTACTTTATGTTCCTAAAAGTCATGATTTAATAAAATAGTAATTTAATAGGATTATATGAACTTAGAGAGTTGTATTGATGATTTTAATGATTATGATTTTATAAATAAATATTTGATACGACCGCGAATCATATTAAATCAACATAAAACCTGATATTGACCTGCAAATTGCAAAAACCATAAGAAAATTTGAATTTCGCGGGCTACCCTGACGCTTTCACCTTAAATAGATCGAACAATTCGTAGCTGCCATCTTAGATGAAGAGCCAAGATGGCGGCCATGAAAATTCGTTAATCACGCAGTTAGTAAGAACGATACAGCGAATGCTATGCAGATTATTACGCCGTTTCGACTTTTCAGCTTATATGCAGATATGCATCAGGATAGTATTAATAAATCACTCTTAGTTCAGAGCGCCATTTAAAGTGCCTTTTTATGCTTTCAAATATAATTCTGATAGCTTTTGCACTTTCACAGTTCTTTATTAATGTGAGTAAGCTGAAAACTGTGAAGTGTTTTTTTAGGGTCTGTGTGTTTTGAAATATATAGTCGTAAAGTACACACCCTTACGTAAAACGTAATGTCTTTCCCTCTTTCAATTTGTTAGTGTGTTTATAGCTCGAGAAACACTTATTAACTTTAATGAGCTAATGTACAATATTTCACCGTATAATTACGATTTTCGTCTGTTTATAATTTTCCAAGATCACCATTGTAAGTCTCTGGTTTTTTTTTTTTTTTTACTGCAGTTGTTAAGCTAGAGCACAGTTACTTTTGTAAAATTCGTAACGTAGTTTAAAATCCAGAATATTAAAAAACTACACTTTTGGACCGAGTCACGAGCACAGCTCATAAAAGCCATTCGTTTGATTTATTTTGCACATAAAATTCTAGTGTAAAATATAAATCGGTAACATTATGACTCAGTGGGTGAAAAGATCTCGGTTTGTTGCAAATAATGGGCACGATGCTTAGCTACCCTTCTGAGATATTTAAACAGACTACTACTAGTCCAGCCGCCGCCGCGCCGGGAGAATGCGTTCCTGACACCAGCCGGTCGGTTCTGTAAAAATATCACCGTAAAACTTAGGTGAAGTGAGCTGTCACTATCACAAATCGACCGGCAGGATACTAGGGATTAGCACTATTGACAGCTCACTTCACCTAAGTTTATTTTTACAGAATCGACTGGCTGCACGCGTAGCATGACCGCCGTAGAAACGGGTTTGGTCGACGGAAGAATAGACAAAGTGACAGTTAAACAATCACAATCTGTCATTTTGTCTATTCTTCCGTCGACAAAACTCGTTTCTCATGTGATCATGCTACGCCTGCTGTCAGTTGAGTACAAAATAATACGTGTTGTACTAATTTATACTTTATTTATTCCTTATCGTGTCCAAATGAGAGGTGTCAGAAATGAGAGTGATCGTCCAAAAGGTTGGCAACGTCGCAAATAGCTGTCAAATATTTACCTGTTTTGTTTAATTTGGCTAATATTGTCAAATTAATCAATACAGGTAAATATTTGACAGCTATTTGCGACGTTGCCAACTAGTTAGTCATATTTCTTATTTCCATACAGTTGCCCACTTTCTATACACATGCTCTTAAGCGAATTTCTTCCATGACTTAGTACTCTGAAATGCAGTGTTATAATAATAATGTCAATTCAATAGCATTATCTTATAGGTAGACACGGGCACACAACTTCGTGGGCCCGATGCGATGTAATCAGCAAAATGACGAACTTCCATCCAAACTTTGATGCTCTATTTAACTAGCGAAGTATACTCGAGAGCAATGAATCCGGGTCACTTAAAGAATGTTAAAAATCTCGGAAACTAAAAATGATAGGTTAATGCAATAAATTGTATTTAATAGACAATGTAATACTCCTTAAATGAAAGTAAAAAAAATATGAGTCACCATACATTTTACTAACATAAAATTACATAAAGAAAAAAACTGCTGATCTCTCCTTAAAACAAAAATAGGAAACATGAAATTTTTGAACTTTATTACGATTTTCTTGAATTTTAATACTTCGTATTGCCTCCTCGTGCTTCCATTACTGCGTTTACGCGGTTTGGCATGCTGTACACCAAGTTCCTTATACGATTTTGGGGAATATTCTCCCATTCCTCTGTGAGAGCAATTTTGAGCTCACGAAGCGTGATTGGGGGAGGGTTTCGTTGTTTTACGCATCTGCCTAGCTCGTCCCAAGCATGCTCGATCGGGTTGATATCCGGGCTGCGCGCTGGCCACTCCATACGAGTAATGTTCATCTCTTGAAGGTAGTCATTCACAATCCTACCTGTATGAGGTCGGGCATTGTCATGCATAAATATAGCATCCTCACCTAAATTGACCATAAATGGACCAACGTGATCATTGAGGATTTCTTCCACATATCTTACGCTAGTTAAAGAGCCGTTTTCTATGATCACCAGCTCTGTGCGACTTTCAGAAGAAATTCCGGCCCACACAAGTACAGACCCACCACCGTAGGCTACTTTTTCTTCGATGCATGCTTGCTTGAATCTTTCCCCTGGTCTTCGATACACTCTGTGTCTTCCATCGTGCTTGTAGAGCATAAATTTTGATTCGTCGGAGAACATAACTTTTGACCAATCTTCAATACTCCAATTTACGTGGCTCTGGGCATATCTTAGTCTTGAAAACGATGCCCACGCTCCAGTTTAGGGCCGTTTGCAGGTTTAAGGGGTTTTAAGTTAGATTCAGCAAGCCGACGTCTTACTGTCCATGCACTTGGGTTACTTCCTCCGAGGCGTCGAAACTGATTTGTGAGTTCAGTTCCTGTGAGAAAGCGATTTCGAAGCATGGTGTTCACCAAGTATCGGTCTTCTCGTGCTGTGGTACACCTGGTTCTGCCCGTTCCTGGTCTGCGTAGGTTAGAACCAGTTTCTTCGTAACGTCGGAGAACTCTTTGTACTGTTGACAGCGACACACCGACAGTCCTGGCTGTATCGCGCTGACTCCGGCCGGTTTCCAGCATTGTAAGTATTCTGGTGCATTCTTCAGGCGTAAGCGACATAATTTCAGCTTGAATAATGAATATAGAGCACTATCAACATGGTTTATGTACCCACATAAATGACAGATTACAAACAAAAGCAAAACCAAATGCTGTAATTTCGTAGTTCCATCTTCGAAAGTGGCCCTTTTTCAAATTTGATTTTTTTATGATATAACTTCACAATAACTAAGAAGTTTTAATACCTTCATTTAAGGAGTATTACATTGTCTATTAAATACAATTTATTGCATTAACCTAGCATTTTTAGTTTCCGAGATTTTTAGGATTCTTTAAGTGACCCGGATTCATTACTCTCGAGTGTATTTGAATAACACACTTCCAGAAGCAATGGCATTAATTTTGACAGTTCAACAAAATTCATTGCGTTATTTACGTTGTTAAGCAGACAAATTTTTCGAACATACAAAGTAATGGATTTACAACATACTTCAAAATCATTCAGAATGTGATTGATAGCGTGTTACTCAACGGTGCAGTGGATAAATTTTCAAAAATCCTTCCTTAGCACTCACCTGCGTTAAAAAGTACGCTTTAACAGAATTTCACGCTTCTAAACCCAGCAGTTTAGGCTGTGCTTTGTGTGTCAGTGAGTCAATGTATTTAAGGTTTTTATTAAGCAGATGAACTCTGGTATAACTGAGCAGTAAAATTTAGTTTTACTCAAATTAAAAATGAAGTTGCCTCGTTGGTCTAACGTTCCCAAGTGTGACTGCTGAACATGAGGTCCTGGATTCGATTCCTTGGTCAGGCAAAATGTTATTGGGTTTTTCTATCTGGAATTTCTTAGTAGCAGCCCGGAGTCTGTATTTGTACATGGAGTCCTATTACATGGTGGTACACCTCTGCTAAGCCCTTCGGAAAACAAAATGTGATGTTGTGTGTAAAAAACCGGCCAAGTGCGTGTCGGACCACGCACAATGGAGGTTTCCGTAGTTGGGATGAATTTATCCCAAGAACAAACTTAACATTGTAATTGAAAAACATGTTCTCCCATACGGAATGTATGAGAAATCATGTTTTTCAAACTGCAAATTTAAGTTGGTTGATTATTACTCGTTACCCTGTACAGCCTACTTAGCTCTGATAGTTTTCTTTTTAATTTCGTTATATATACCTACTATTGCTGTGAATTTTTTCACAAATACAAGTACGACCAATTACCTGGCAGAGGGGGGGGGACACTTGACTCTAACAAAAAAAAACAGTTAAAAGCTTAAAATTTCGCAAACGGATCCCAGAATCCAAAAATAGTTTTCACAAACTCATAATATTTTTGAACGAAAAAACATCCCTACTTTACGTGTAGGCGCGGTACCCTAAAAACAAATATTTTTCTTGATTTTATTTTACCACTTTGTCGGCATGATTAATATACATATACATATGCCAAATTACAGCTTTCTAGTACTAACCGTCTCTGAGCTAAGCCGCTGACAGACAGACGGACATGGCGAAACTATATGGGTTCCTTGTTTACTACGGAACCCTAAAAAGCAGTTCTATATTTTCTTTATTCCTCTTGATTTCATTTCATAGTTCTATCTCAAAAACTCAACCTGAATAAATACGCTTGCACCTTGCAGTATCGTGGATCATATCAAAAACTCCCAGCGAACTACCTCTTTCATTATCTGTTTGTTTAAGACAGTAATATAGTAACTATCGATCGTTATCGAGGATCTCATCATCTCGCTGACTGCCGACGGCGAACTTATTTCATATCCCGTTTCAAAAGTTTGCAAGAGATAAGCTGAAGCGGAAATCTGGTCTGGTAGTTGAAGGAGTTTGCGTCGAGAAGTTTTGAGATTTGTAGTAGCAACAGGTTGGGTTTATGCCAAGTGTGTTGTCTTATCTTTCTTCTATGGTTCTGTGACTCACATGAAAGCGCAGAACCATAACATAATATTAATAAAAGTTTACATATACATAATTAGCCTACAATGTTCCCACTGCTGGGACACAGGCGTCTTGTCTGTGGGGGCTTGGGCCGTTAAGTATCGCGGGCCCAGTGCGGGTTGGTAAATGTTGTGACATTTCGAATCTTTCGTTCTAAAACATACGGGTTTCCTCAGGATGTTTTCCTTCAACGTTTCGAGAGCAGTCAAATGGTGATGAAATAATTTACTTACACAAAGTATACCGCTTATGTGGGGTCGAACCTACGACCTACAACTTATAAGTCGCTGCCGTTATTTGCAATCATATAATACATTCTTAACACTTCGCGAGACAGTAAATGCCCCGAGACGTAATAACAATAAAATTTATATTGTGTCTCTTTCAGTGGCCTTCAACCGATTAACATTTAAAACATAATTTCTGTTTCTGCTAACTTCCAACAATTGACTAAATAAAATAGGACGGTGTTTCAAATGCCTTCAGCGCTAAATGTATTAAGTGATTTGTTTTGGCAACTGACCAGTATAGAGGGATGAGGAACAAGATAATAGAGAATGAGTGAACTTTACGTTCACTCATCCTCTATACCCGGTGTCGTGCTTGGTGGGCAACTGCCCGACGGATGTTGTCGGGAAGTTATATATATCCTGATCATGCGGTGAACTCTACTTGCACGATGCATTCGCGTGACGTCAGTGTGATGCGTAGTTCGCATATGTAGATGCCGCCGCAACTCCATTCTTGTCCAAAGTAGAAAGTGCGACTGCTATTGTAATTTAAGAGGGTGAAGATCAGTATTACAGGTCCCAAACCCAGTATAGACTAGAGCTCTCACAAAGAATATCTTGCTGTTACTTATGACACTTATGAACCAAAAATAGTACCGTTTTGAGAGATAAAAAACTTATTACATAGAAACAAGGACTAATAACCCATGCCTTACTTAACTGCGGCGTATTAACAATCTGATATTATTATTTTTTATATCTTACTAGTCATTTATCTCATAGGAAGGCCATGAGGTGTAGGCCTTGCAGTAGGACACTTTAATCTGGCTAGCCTTTTCCCAAATATGGGGTCGGCTTCCAGTCTAACCAGATGAAGTTGAATACCAGCCATGCGATTCTGTAAACATCTCACCGTGAAAACTTGGGTGAAGTGAGCTGTCAATAGTGTCAATCCCTGTGGAATGACAGCTCACTCCACGCTCACTTCACCTAAGTTTTCACGGTGAGATGGTCACAGAATAGCATTGCAGTACTTTACATGAAGCGACTGTCTATCTGACCTACACAACCCAGTAACTGGGTAATACGATACCCCTTGGAATAACGATACCCCTTTAAGACTGGTTGTCAGAATTTCGGGCTTCTGACAACCCGTAACAACTGTCAAAGATGCACGAATGACAGCCGAGACCAACGGCTTAACGTGCTTTCCAAGGCACGGAGGAATCTCGATATGTAAAGATGGTCACTCATCCTCGGACCAACTTCGTCAACCGTAGCTTGATGATCCTTCTGATGGATTGACCCGAACGACTGTTATTACTTAGCCACGAGCTCCTCACAGTGTAGTAGGACACCTACAGGTAGTTTTAAAAAAATCGCCTTCTGCTCCTACTTCATCCCACACCTGAAATGCAAACATCCCCCCCATTGACACGGATAAGTGTGGCACCAGAGCCGACGTCGACAACGACTTCTAATGGAACTTTATTGAGCAACTTTATCTCTCGAAGTCTTCAGCTCGAAGTCGTTACAATACACTTTTATGTTGAAGTTGTACAAACTTTAATGGATTTCGTTTCATTTTGGTCATTGGAAATGTAAAATTGGAGTATTTTTCAGTAGTAGTTCATAGGACCTAGTTTTTTAGTTTGTACTTTATTTGAAAAACTAAAAGGACCAAAATATCTTGAGGTCTGCATTATTACGCATCCCTTTTTTTTTTTGAGGGTGGGAAGTTATCAAATAACTTCTCCCGCTCTGGGCGGAGCGGGAGGGCGTGTCAGACTTTTACTGACTAAAACCCACCCGTGTTCCTTCCGTTGCCTGTGTGCCGGGGTCGCGATATCCCTTTCGGACAAACTCGTTACCCTGGCAGATTACTACGCATCCCTGATGTCTCAATAACGTTTTACTATTTAATATGAGAAAAATAAAATGTTTAGTTGCGAGAAATAAAACATTACGTTGTAAATGGCGCCACGAAATCAATTGTGATGCAGCTTGGAAAAATGTGCAGAACTGAACTGTCGTCGATAGAATTTCAATCGTTTGGCAACATTACAAAAACTTAAGAAATAGTCAATAAAGTGTCAGCCCCAGAATATTAATAAAACATTAGGTTTAGAGCAACAGAGCATTGCTCGGAACTTAATGTTTTATTAATACGGGTTCAAAATTAAATGCATTGTAAAAATATAATTGACTACCAACTCAAATTGTCCGTTTATTCAAATCATAACTGTAATTCTTTGACAGCTATATGAAATGGCTATATCAGGGAAAATTTACGTAATTGTTTACTAAGCGATAAACATTTCATTTCCCTGACTGTACCTAAATAATTCAACTTAGCAATTAGTATGATTATCAATCCTACCAAGCGTAATCACGGTGATTAAAGCTCGTTATGCAGATACCTCCTGCCAAGTGAAGCCGCAATCATTGCAGCATAACCAGATGTACCCACAATACTAATCTTCAAGCCAAGTGTACTCATTATGGCAACACTCCAGGCCGACTGTGGCAAACAAAACCTAATAAACGATTACTAGTGTACATAAAATGGTGGTAATGAATCAACGATACGGTAACATTCCTGAAGTAATGGCCGACTCTCACCGCCGATAAACTGTGCCGTTATGTGTTGAAGCTGCTTACTGTTGAGTGCGATAGATCTTTAAGAAGTCTGTGTCATTTACCTACCTATTGCAATTTATGCCGTAGAGTACTTACTCTACGGCATGAATTGCAATAGGTAGGTAAATGACAAAAAGCCCAGAATCGCTGGGCCGTGCGCGCCGATAGCGTCTAAAAACGGCAGTACTATTAAAATTCGTGGCGCCGAAAGTGTGTTGAGCACAACTTCTGTCACGGACCGAATTCACACCCTTCAGTTTTTAAAACGTCATTTACATTGTTGCGTGTAAACGGTGACACGTTTGGTTTGTATGGAAAGTGTTGACCAAGCCGCCTCTAAATTTCAAATTTCATTTGTTCAATCTAGGCACAAACAGCACTTTTCGAACGTCAAAATTACATAAAACAATCCCCCAAAAACGCTCGCCCTTCACCACTTCCTAGTGCTTTAGCTGGGAAGAAGAAGTTGCGCAACAAGTAGCACAGCTGTCTGTTCAGTTAGATAAACTTGATTCTATATTATATTAGTACTAGCAGTGGCTGCCGAGGCGTCTAATTGCCCTGTGGCAATGAATCAACGATATGGTTACGTTCCTGAAGTAATGCCGGACTCTCCGATAAACTGTGCCGCTATGTAGTTGTAGCTACTTACTGTTGAGTGCAATAGATCTTTAAGACTTACTACTGCGGCATGAATTGCAATAGATAGGTAAATGCCACAGATCATGGAATCGCTGCGATTCCGTGATCTGACAACAGCGTCTAAAAACGGCAGTACAATTACAGTGGCGCCGAAAGTGTGTTGAGCACAAGTTCAATCACGGACCGACTTCAAAGCCGTCAGTTCCTATACGTCATTAGTGTCCTATTGCAAGTAAACGGTGCAGGCGGCAGGCAGGTGCGAAGCGACAGCGCGACGCGATTTTAGTAGAACAATTTCTATGAAAACTCCACGGAAATTATTCTACCAGAATCGTGTCGCACCGTCGCGTCTTTCCGTCGGAGCATAACACGCTTGGTTTGTATGAAAAGTGTTGACCAAGCCGCCTCTAGCAGCGACCGCCGAGGCGTTTACTTGCTATGTGATATAAAATAATGGCAATGAATCAAGGATAAGGTTACGTTCCTGGTTACGTTGCTGACTCTCACTGCCGGTAAACTGTGCCGCTATGTGGTTGAAGCTGTTACGGGCATAAATATGTTACACTTTCTCACAACAGCGACTTTCTCTTAAATTTTGATATAAATATACAATGTGAAATTTAATTCGTTTGCATCCTCTCAAGGTGACATTGTACTCATCATTATGGATAACTTTCACTATGGGGCCATTATAACGAGCTATGCGAACATAAATGTATGGAACAGCAGATTTATTTTTCGTGATATCAGGGTTGGCCCCATAGTGAAAGTTGTTCATAATGATGAGTACAATGACCCCTTAAGAGGATGCTGACGAATTAAATTTCACATTGTATAATAGAGAAAATAGTGCTTCAATGGTTTCTAAAACCCTGAAAATGCGGAACAAAGATCTGCCGTTCCGTACTGATTTTTTTGTCACGATTACAGGTTTGGTCATTATGATAAATGTTGCAAAACGTTTATGAATAAAATGCCCCCCACCAAAGAGGGTTTCAGTTATTTTATTTACACTCTGTATTATTCATTTACCACTCAAGATTAAGGGGGATGCGCTAAGGTAGCTCGCGTTTATGAATAAAATGCCCCCCACCAAAGAGGGTTTCAGTTATTTTATTTACACTCTGTATTATTCATTTACCACTCAAGATTAAGGGGGATGCGCTAAGGTAGCTCGCGAAATTCAAACTTTCTTTAGTTTTTTGCAATTTGCAGGTCCGTGTCAGGTTTTATGTTGATTAAAATATGATTTGCGATTGTAACAAATATGGCTAATAACTATTAGAATCAGCAATACAACTCCGGTAAAGGACCAGTGTCGCCTTTTCGGCGACAGCGCGCCACGTGCCCCAACCGTCAAGGGCCGCTGGCACCGAAAAGGCGACACTATGCGTGTCAATTTCGGTGCTAGCGGAGCTTGACGGTCGTGGCGCGCGGCACCGATTCGGTCGCGGGCTGTTTATCGGTTTACCGTTAGCATAATCCTCAAATGCCATGATTTCATGAAAAAGTCATTCAATAGGATAACATGAACTTAGAGAGATGTATTGATGATTTTTATGATTATAATTCTATAAATAAACATTTGATACGGCCGAGAATCATACTTAGATCAACTTACAACCTGATGCTGATCTACAAATTGCAAATAACGTAAAAAATATATAATTTTGCGGGTTACCCTGGCGCTTTCGCCTTAACTTCCATTGCAATACTCATGTTTAGCGGTAAACGTATTATACGTAAACTACGTTTTGGTATTTCAATAGAAAACATCATTTAAATTGCACTGAATTTAATTTATTTAGAATAACGCATTGACCCAGACATTTATTTAATTTGTTTTATGTCCATCAGTCGGTTATTTCATTAGAGGAAAACTGCAGCGTTATATGGTTTGCATTTTTTTTACTCCTATTTAAGAGGGTTTATCCGTAAAGTGGGCAACGTCGCAAATAACTGTCAAATCTTTACCTGTTTTGATTAATATAGCAATATTACTGTATGGAAATAAGAAATGTGGCTAACTAAGTTACTAGAATATTGATTATGTTATGCATTATGCATATGCATTTTGATAAGATTAACTAATGTTTTATTTTTCTTTACTTATCTTATTTGGTAAAGAATCATGGCGTACTAGTTCTATTTCAGTTTACTGAAATTCATTGTTCTTTAATAATAAGTCATTAAAACAATAATCATATTTATAAATCATCATTTTACAGGCACGGGTTATTGAAATATATAATCGTAAATAGAGAGAGGTGTCTGAGGTAGGCGGGTCCTGAGTTACAGATCCCCGGCTCTCTTCGATAGGACATGTTAATTTACAAAACGGTTACAGTCAAGATATTATATAATATAAGTCTAATATCACTTTTTAGGTCTTTTTTAGGGTTCCGTACCTCAAACGAAAAAAAACGGAACCCTTATAGGATCACTTCGTTGTCCGTCCGTCAGTCTGTCAAGACCCTTTTTCTCAGGAACTCGTAAATGTATCAAGTTGAAATTAATATCAAATACTTAAGTCTATAGTTCCTTGGAGCTCTAAAAAATTCAAGCTTCTAAGTCAACGCAATAAAAAGACACCGCCATTTATATGTCATATTTTGATACTCGCAAATAAATGAAAACCTACCGGGTACTTCCCGCGGCAGGAAGCAAGGTCTCACGACACATATGCATAGAGGAAAAAGTTCAAAAATCGTTAACTTGTAGTATTATCAAACGAAAAAAATTTGTAATTACACACTTACATTTTCAGTTGGAAAATTGGGGAGAACATATTTTTCAACTACAATGTACAATACAATGTTTGTTTTTGGGATAAATTCATCGCAACTACTGAATCCTTCATTGTGCGTGGTCCGACACGCACTTGGCCGGATTTTTGTTTGTTACTGAGTTAAATATTTCTGTATTTTCCATCGTACTTGTAAACATAGCTCATTTTCCTTTTGTTTTGTAATTTGTAACTAAAGCTTTCTGCAGACTAGCGCGACGCGACAGCGCGACGCGACACCGGTTATTGTTATACCGTGAAGTTTTCTTAGAAATCGTATTGTTTGAGTCGCGTCGCGCCGTCGCGCCGCGCTTATCTGCACGGGCCTTAATTCAACGAACGATACCTAAAACGAGAACTTCAATGATTAAACGAAATCATTAAGTTCTGTGCTAGTGCTGTGCACTTCTGTAAGTGACGAATTCACAATACTTAAAACTGTTTGTGATTTTTGTTTATATGTTTTAGTGAGTAAGTTGTTGAAGTGCCATATCATTAAATAAATCACAATTAGGTTAAAGCTGAATCTACAAACGTTTTTGATGTCATTCATACCTAAAGCTTCGTACAGACTAGCGCGACGCGACGGCGCGACGCGACTCGAACAATACAATTTCTAAGAAAACTTCTCGGTAAAACTTTATGCGTTCATTTCAAATAACAAGACGCTCTTAGAATATGGAAGTTGAAAAAAAAAAAAGCGAACAATACAATTTCTAAGAAAACTTCTCGGTAAAACTTTATGCGTTCATTTCAAATAACAAGACGCTCTTAGAATATGGAAGTTGAAAAAAAAAAAAGCTAAACTTCCTTAGCTCCTGAGGAGCTAAGATGTGGATAAAATATAGTATACCTACCTACTGAAAGTAGCACTTGAAAATGATTTAAAATTGAGTTCCATAAATTACTTACAAACTAAATGAGAAACAAAAGTCGTCTCGAATGAAAGCGAATTGTCTGTAGTCTTATATTACTCAAGAAAAAAAATGAAACAGTTAAGCTTCGTGCAGAACAGCGCGACGCGACACCGGTTATTGTTATACCGTCAAGTTTTCTTAGAAATTGTATTGTTCCTCTCGCGGCGTGGCGTCGCGTCGCGCTGGTCTGTACGAACTTTAACACTAATTCCATGTTTGAACACCATATTCGCAATACGTGCAACTTTTTTTTTCATGTCTTTTTATTTCATATCGTAATTTTATACCATGATGATTTTCACTCATGGCCGATTCCAACAGTTTACGGACCGTTATCGTTAAAAATGAAGGCTCTTGTATCTTTACCAATAAAGAAGCAAAGACCCTAATGGAAGTAGCTATCACAGGTAAAATTAGCTTATGAATCTATTTATATATGCCCAGTTTGGCAATAAAAAAATTTACCATTGGTACTACAGTACGACACAACTTAAATTTGCATACATTCATTTAAATTTTACAAATGCATTTTTTTATATGACTTAAAAAGTTATTGCATTTGCGTAAAGATCATTTTCACCTAAAGCAGTAATAAATATTGGTGATTTTGAAGGCGCACTCAGTTAAGGTGCTGATCGGTTTTACGTTTTTCGCCGAAGTTACATTTAAGTTGTGTCGTACTGTAAGAAAAACGATTCGTTTTTGTTTATAGGAACCGAGAATTAGTAACTTTGGTTACGTTAATACTAATAGGTCTTTACCTATGAAATTGCCGTTTTGTATGAAAAATTTTAAACGAATTTTTTTCATGTATTTTTTATTTGTATTAGTCGAAGTAATCACGCATGCAATCAATGCATCTTTGCCAACGCAGTGGCAGTTTATTGATGCCCTTCTTAAATAAATCAGCTGGACGGGAGGCAACAAATTCTTCAAAGGCATTTTGTACTGCCTCTCGGGTATTGAATTTTTTTCCCGCCAAGAAGTTATCCAAATTCTGGAAAAAGTAGTAGTCTGTAGGCGCAAGGTCTGGTGAGTAGGGCGGATGACGGAGAACTTCCAACCCCAGTTCTTGCAACTTGGAGACCGTCTGCTGTGCAGTATGAGGTCGCGCGTTGTCGTGCCGTAGCAGCGGAGACGAGCGATTGACCAATGCTGGTTGGAGATGTGCCAGCTTCTCCATCATTGTGTTCAGTTCTTCACAGTACACATCTGCACTAATGCTCACCCCGTTTGTTAAGAAGCTGTGATGAATCACACCGGCGCTAGACCACCAAACAGTGACCATCACTTTTCTAATAAGTTCAGTTTGAATAAGTTCGTTTAGGGCATTGTTTAGGTGCTGAACCAGGGATCCAACCAACTTGCTGAGCGCTTGCGGTTATCAAACAGAATCCATTTTTCATCGCAGGTAACAATGCGGTTCAAAATTCCTTCATTTGTGTGTCTGTTGAGCAGTGCAAGGCACGTCTCGACGCGTACTTTGCGCTGGCGATCATTGAGTTCGTGGGGCACCCATTTGTCAAGCTTTTTTACCTTGCCAATTTGACGCAAATGGACCAATATTGTTTTTACGCTAACGTCGAAAGCTGCTGCTAATTCAGCCGTAGATTGTGTATCATCAGCTTCCACAATCGCCTTTAATTCGTCATTGTCGACCAAAGCCTTCGGACGACCGTGAGGTTCATTTTTCAGGTCGAAATTTCCAGAACGGAAGCGAGCAAACCGGTGGTGCGTTGGTTTGTAGTGTTAGCTCCGTAAACGTCGTTGATGTTGCGTGCCGCTTGTGCCGCGTTGCTGCCACGACGGTACTCATATTCCATAATTACTCGAATTTTTAACGTATCCCTGATGACGAAAAAGATTGAAATGCGATGAAAATGTAACACTAATCAATAAACAAATGACTACTTTTGGAAAAAAAAACATGTTTTTAAAATAAAATTAATTTGAAATTAGAATTCTTAGCCAAACAAAAATTATTTTGATTTGAAATGGCCAGTACTGCAGAACGGCAATTTCATAGGTAAAGACCTAATATTATTTATTCTGTGGCTTGGTTTTGAATGTGGTCCTTACATACGAAATATAATTATTGCTTTGCTCCAAACCTAACCAAACATACCTATTGCTAAAGTGGCGCGTGGCAGTCGGATCTATTTATTTAAGTCCAGAAGATAAATGCCCTGCACCATTTCAAGATTGCACACTATTCATTCCCTTTGGATTTCTGCTCACAAGACGTGAAGAAATATAGCATATTTATTTAAATAGATTCAACCTTCAGTGTTTCTGTGGCTCAATGCGTCTATTGTTATGCGATATCTTCAAAAGTATTACATTGAGTGAAATAACAATACAGGCTGCAAATAATGGATGTTCACATCTTTTATAGTGCCTTTGAAGACGTATATGTTTGACTTGGAATTTTCCTGGATTTGAATGAACTACTTTAGTGGTCGCAAGCGTAGGCTGAGGGAGGGGTTAGATTCCCAGGTCGGGTAAAGTTTTATTGGGTTTTCCAATAAGGAATTTCTCCGAAGCAACCGGGCACAAATCCGGACCAAGAGTCTAGATTGAATTAGAATAACGGAATTCGTCAAACTTTTCTGTGTCAATAATGGATACGAGGCTTTTGGCTAATTTTTAAAGTGGTATTGTTTTGTTTTTTTTTTGTAATGTGCGTTTAGTTTGTGCAGAATAAACACTTTTTCTTTCTTTCTTTTCTTTCTTTTAGATTTATGTCTGGTTGATGGCAATAGGCTCGCCCCCATTACATGGGACTTAAACATAACTAGCGAAATGTGGGTGTACTTAGGCTTACAAACGGAGACGTTTCCTGAGGAAGCTGCGCGGTGCGGGAGGGGTGACAGTTGTCACAAGTTGACGAATCACTGAGCCCTCGCATCACGTCACCACACTTGCCCGCATCGCGCAGCTACCTCAGAAAACGTCTCAGTTAAGCGGTTATAGCGGGTAGTCCAACTTCTCTAAAAAAAAAATGTTTTGTCCCAAACACCTCACAAACTTTTTTTTTTGTCCGTCGGATAGATTATCAAAAAAAATATAGACACGTATTTTTTCTTTATTTACGTGATCAAAAGATACATTGAGTTAAATTGTAGCATGACGCCGTAATCATGTGACAAACGTTCAAAATCGTTTCATAAAATATTTCGTTTTTTGAATGTAGTTAGGTACTAGCACTTTGAACCAACCCACGTATATGTTTGAGAAACTTAATACAAAGTGAACAGCTACAGTTTTATTTGATGAAATCTTGTATGCGGTACATAAACGTTTACTGTCTGTACGAAACTTCTCTATCCCCCGAGATTTCATGCAGTGGTATTGTGTTATGTAGAAAATTGGACAGTAGCTGCGATGCGCTTTATCAGTCTCTAGACGAATAAAGCGCATTACTATTTTCTTTTGTATTTTGGAATGTTCTGCCATAATTATAAGAACTCTGGTAACGCGAGTGCAAAGACCTTTGAGACCAACCGGCAAACGTCATATAAAAGCTTGAAGAGTGAACTTTATTCCATTATATGGCAGCCAAGCTCAAATTAACCACAAAAATGGTGCCTTGGTACATTTTAATTTAGTATGCAGTTAGTTTAGTTTACAGTATTTTTCTCTGGTATCGGCGCGAACTACACTCAGATCGAATAAAAAATCAAGCCATAGTGTTGTCAATAGTGATGTGAGGGCGGTTTCGTATCACACCACAATTGTAGAGACACAAATCGTACCAGACCTTTCTTGCCGAAAAACACAAATAAAATCGTCTGATCGGCTGACCAGTCAAAAAAAGTTTCAATGAAGAAGAAAAAAATTCAAAGTCAAAATTTTGCTATCCTAAATTGAAATCACGAGACCCACTCAAACGCGAAATCTAGCTTTTATTAAACTATACCAATCTGGGCTGGACGGAAGACGGCAATCTGGGCTACGACAGTTCTTCCTAAACTAAATTGCACTCTATTGTTGCGGATTTAAAATCTATTTTCGTACAAAAGGACCACCGTTCCATTGGAGAACATTTATGATTGCTCGAATGTAGTTCGTTTGTAGATTTGCTTAGTATTGGAACTGTGTTAGCCTTTTGAATTTGGTCTACATCTAGACTAAGGTTTCCACTTTGATTCTTTGATCTACCGTTTCGCTCTTGGGACTTTTTAAGATAGTTTTATGTAAGATCTTTCAAACAAGTCTGTCTGTATAAGTAGGTACATTTCTTCATAAAAATGTTGTATTTTTATATAACCTTTGTTACATAAAAATACAACATTTTTGTGTCACGTTTACTAAACTGCTTTCTGCTACTCTTCTCTTTACTTAAATAAAGAACAAATCTTGTTCATCCTTTTCAATATAATTACTTATAATATATATCCAGGACAAAACTGCCCGTTTTATATCTCTGATTTTTGACTGTTTCAAGAGGAGTTTGTGGCTAAGTAATAACAGCCACACGGGTCGATGCTTGCCGGGTTTGGTCTGTGGATGGGTGACCATCTTCGAGACTCCTCCGTGATTTGGAAAGAACGTTAAGCTGTTGATACCGGCTTTTTTTTTTTGAGGGTCGGAAATTATCAAATATCCCTTTCGGACTTTCCCGCGACCCCGGGTCATTCGTGGATAGTCGTTACGGGTCGTCAGAAGGCCGAAAGTCTGACAACCTGTCTTACCAAGGGGTAACGTATGACCCAGCTGCTGGTTTGTGGAGGTCAGGTATATTATATTATTATGCCGTTCGGTCTATGTATAATACTGGTATTCAACTGCATCCGGTTAGCCTGGAAGCCGACCCCAACATAGTTGGGAAAAGGCTGGGCAGAATGATTGATTGAGTCTATTTGACTGTTTCATATACAATCAGAGGAAGTACTGTTTTTACTAATGATTACGATCATTAATTGTTTAAACTTACCATTTCGTCGAGTGATCAATTTATTTTAGTCTTTTCATATTCCAGATGACCTTAGCCCTTTGCGTGTTACCATCATACACTCAAAGTAGGTACCTATTCATACAAATTTCATTAACCTTCCAGTGTTCATTTATTTAAATATTTCGTAACAAAGGGTAACACAAATTCGCCCACAACAAAGAGAGGTCTGTGTATCCAACCCTCGCATTTTTGGTCCTAAGAGACCGACAGGACCAAAAATAAAGTCAATTACTATAGGAACGTCTATTATAATGTCCAATCCCGGATTTCATCATGGTCCTGATGAATTAATTTACATGCATGGTTTTGGTCTCCAAGGGACGCTTTTAAAGAAAGGTATATTGGTTTGTATTTTTTTTAGTTCGTGATGTCATTTATGACAGTTTCTTCTGGTATATTCAAAGGGTATGAGAATGTGTAACTTTAGCTTCTACTTAATTAAAACCTTTAATACCCTGACAGATAATGCACAGCTTATACTGCTGGGTCTAGAAGCATTAAGTTTTGTAAAAGAGTTCTTTATACACGGTTATTTTTAATTCACTGTTAACCTTTCAGGAGTTGAAAGTATTCATGATTATAAAATAACTTGCACTATAGGACCAACTACGAATTAGCAAAACATTAAATATTTTTTTAAAGTTACCGATGGGAAATCAGACACACGGCTTGTTCTTGAATAACATATATTGTACAGGGCAGAGGTGTACCTATGGTCGATATTATTCTGTTTTTAAATGCTCCTTTTTTGTTTTTTATTTTTATTATTACTTACTGTTTGTATTTCCTGTGCGTGTCCCAAATAAAATATTTTTCTTTCTTTCTTTCTTTCTTTCTATAATGTACTATAGGTACACCTCTGCCCAACTCTTTGGGTATACCTACATTTCGCCAGTTATGTTTAAGTCCGATGTAAAGCTTTGTGCAGACTAAGGCGACGCGACAGCGCGACGCGACTACGGTTATTGTTATACCGTGAAGTTTTCTTAGAAACTGTATTGTTCGAGTCGCGCTGGCCTGAACGAGCCTTAATAGGGCACAAATCCAGACTCCGGGCTACTGAGAAATTTCAGATAAAAAAAAACCCAAAAAACACTTTGCCAGACCTGGGAATGGAACCCAGGACCTCATGCTCAGCACGCAGAAACATTTTTCATATTGTGAAGTAGGAGACATGTAATAGGCGAAGAGCCTCTGCTATCTCATCTGGCATAAATCCAAGACCCAAACAGCGAGTAAGAATTTTTACCGAGTCTGTGCTTTCTCAAATAATTAAATTCTTGGGATCTTCAAGTCGGGAGAGAATAGGTATGCAAAACGTGAATATATTATCTACATATCTTCTATTCAATATATAGAAATAAATAAAATTGAAGTGTCTGTTTGTAATGTCAAAATAGCAGCTTTATACTAAACGCATATGAAAGTATATACAGTACCTGTAACAAAAAACAATTTTTAATATTTTTGTCTGTTTGTTCCGGCTTATCTCCGAAACGGCTAGACCGATTTTAACGGGAATTTCACTGGCAGATAGCTGATATTATAAGGAGTAAATGAGGCTATTTTAGAAAAAGCAACGTGGGCGAAGCCGCGGCCAGCAAGTAGTATCAAATGTATTTAACACCAATATTAAATAAAAAAACAAATGTACAGGATTTAAAATATTAAATTAGGTCATTCGGTAGTCTTATTGCTAGGTAAAGATAGATCGACGAAATACTCCATACTGTGCACCGTATATATAGCAAGCAATATTCAACATAGGATGTTACAATAGATAGTCCTATCAGTGAAAGTGATCTTTTACAGACAACCTTTATTTACGTAAAAGGAAATCGATCGTCATTTAACATAGTTTTGGGATAGAGGACCAACGTGAAGAAACGATGGATGGACTGTGTGAAAGATGATATTATAAGACGACTACTTATGTTCGGTTCCTATAAACAAATACGAATCGTTTTAAACTTCGTGCAGACCAGCGCGACGCGACAGCGCGACGCGACACCGGTTATTGTTATACCGTCAAGTTTTCTTAGAAATTGTATTGTTCGTGTCGCGGCGCGGTGTCGCGTCGCGCTGGTCTGTATGAGCTTTTACTTACCAATGGTAAATAAAACAAATTAAAATTTTGAAAAAAGCGTATATCACTTTTTTAAAGAGATGCTTTTATTTACCCTCTCTACCTATTACATATTCAAAGACAATCGTAACTCCAGTCGTGCGTCCGAGCTAACACACACACACTTTTTTTACTGTTCAAATTTTTTTCTTTTGTTTCATTAGTGTTTTCAATGGTCCTAAGGTACATTTTTAGTCTTTTGTAAGATTTGGCGCGGCTCAAGAAGACTCCACAGTCTGTTACAACTCTAAACAAAAGCTTCAGTCATTATTTTCGATACTTCTTAGCCAGGATTTCAAGTGTTGCGTAATGACATTTCTAACAAAAGGTCAGAAAGTATTATATTTGGAGTAAGATGTGTTTATTCACAGTTCTTGATTTTCTGTGATCATAAAGAAAATCTGTAATCAGTAAAAAAAAAATCGTGTCATGGTTTGTAATCCATGTGATCAGTGGACTGTTGGGTGACAATTTAATAAAGTTGTCTTAAACATAACTGGCAAAATGTGGGTATAGGTATTCCTCGATGAAACAAAAACTTCAAACTAATAAAATCACGAGTCATCACGGACGTACGTGTCAATAGACCGATAGGTACTATCGCGGACACTGGCGCCTGACCACTTTTCGACCTTATTACCTAAGCAATAAGGTCGAAAAGTGGTCAAGCGCCAGTGTCCGCAATGGTACCTATTCTTTCAGATTTTGGGTCAGAATGAGATTCAAACTAGCAAGTTCTCGAAATGGGATATAATTTATCCAATATCGCAGCAGTACCTGTCCTAATTAAATTAGAGGTACACGTATCAATTAAACCCACAGTGAATTAGATTTATCATTGTTGTCTTATCGGGTTAACCCATACGTGGATACATATGTAGCTACCAGGGTCACATAGTAAATAATAGGTAAGACCCCAGGGGCTTTGACTTCTCCGAATATTAACTTGAGTAGGTACATTGACTGGTTCCAGTGAATAAATAGTAGTATTTATCAACCTGTGGGGTTTTGAAAGTAATTACCTAATGTCTGATTCGTAATTTCCACCACTTGGTTTAGAACAATGTTATCCGATTTTAATATAATATAAATTAATCTCAGAACATTTATTTCAATTAAACCATTTACAGGCACTTTTGAATTATCAAGGAGTCTGTCAGTCAGAAAGTTGAAGCCAGTTCCCCATTCTAAATAGTAGGTTCCTATGAAGACCATATGTATATATTTTCCCGATTCCATAAAATAGATTTATCATCGCTTCTCAAATGAAAACCGATGGTGGTGTCAGGGAATTAAGTTATTTACAAATAAAATTGCTTTTAAAATCTTTTCAAAGGAAACTGGTCCTTTTCACCGCATTTTTATCCTGAGGGATCATTAAACCTTAGGGATCATCAATCACCCCCATAGGTTTCGGATCCCTTTTGCGGGATAAGGGACCCGAAACCCATAGGGAAGATAAGACTAAGCTTTTGAAAATCTAAACGTATTTCAAAATTAAGTCGCTTTTCGTGTGTCTGTGTGACCGCGTTGTTCTTCTAAGCTATTAAATAAATAAATAATAAATAATAATAATAATTTATTTAGCAAAAAGAAGAAATACAAAGCATGTTACAATATTATGTTAATACATTTGTGCTCAATTTTGTGAATAATGACCCCGATGCTAGGAAAATCCTGTGTTATAGGGGCCATCCATTCGTCCGTTAATTATATTACAAAATTTGGGAAGCTAAACCGTGTAACAGCAGCAATAGTGTGTAAGTAAGCGCATGTGGTGTGGTGTTATAGTGGAAGTGTGTGGGTGTGTGATGTGTATATGAGTGTGTGATGTGTGTATGAGTGTGTGATGTTTGTATGAGTGAGTGATGTGAGTCGTGTGTGCGTTTAGGGGAAGGTGATTTTGGATGTCTGTGGGTTTGTGAGTGTTCGTAATACTAATAATTATTTATTTGTATAGGGGTTTCATTAGTGCTTCTGTTTCATCATAATCTAGGGTGAGGAGGAATTCTTTAGTATTTTTTTTACATTTGTGTGTGTTCAGCGTATGTATGTTAAGTTTTTGATGTATTTTGTTGTATAAAAGGGCACTTAGGTAAGGGTAGTGACGTCTAGCAAATGTAGTTTTTGTATGTGTTGAGGGACAAACCGTTTTGGGTCTTCTTCTTACTGTCGGGCTGTTATTTACGCTGTATGGAAGACTCACGTCATTTATCGGATATCGGTGCGGTTTTCATCATCAATTAGTAAATTTACTCCGGAAGATTTATGTGTATAGTACATTCCTATTAAACTAACATATGTTGAAGAAATCTTGAGGCCAAGTCGTAAAAACCGTGCGAAGCAAAGAAAAGATTTGATTTTTTTGTATTTTTGTTTGATATACTGCGGTCGCATCTGCGTCTATCGTGACAAAGTAATGCGTGCCGAAGCTACGTATTTGCTCGCTAAAAAGTTATCTCGGTAACGCGGTGGTCACCCGGGCGGTATGTGCTACGCAGCCCGAACTCGTGACGGTAACCGTATCACTGTGTGAAGCTCCGTCACGCTAGACGCAGATACGGTTTCACGCTAAAATGGCTGAACGGATTTAGATGAAACTTGGCACGAGAGTAGACCATGACCAAGGTTAGGACAAGGGATACTTTTTGGCCCGATATTTCCACGGGATCGAGACTTATGCGGGTGAAACCGCGGGGCGCTACTATATCAAATTAACGAAGAAGCATCTCCCTACCCTTTAATTCGTTTTATTCATTCTGCTTGCAAACTACTGTTCTTACTTTATAAATTGCTTTTCTCTTTAAGTTTTAAATCTTAGTGCATTATTATTCATGCAAGTTACCTAGTCACTAAGAAAGAAGTACTATTTGAATTGCAGTAAGACGGTCTCAAAGAGAATTTAAGTACGAATAAAATCATAATAACTATTCGCTTTTTATTTTTGATGAGAGGGCGCTCTGGTCCTGAAGTTATAAATTCATCTAGTAGAACTTTTGTGTGTCAGATTTTTTACCACAAAAGGAGCTGCCATTAATTTATAAATGTGTGGAGTCAACGTAGACCAAAACTGTTTTACGATCAAAGTAAAAGTCAAATAATTTATTTCAATTAGGCACATAAAAAGCACTTTTGAATGTCAAATTTTACAAAAAAAATTGAATCGACTCTACTCTCCCCTTCCAAAAGGTAGTTTTCGTTCTGTGCAACATTCTACGACGAGACAGAATTTGACATGAAATGAGACACGGGGTTTCAGTGATTTTCTATTATAAGCACCTAAAAGGTATATATATACTAATTGATTAACATTTGAAAATACTGTTGGAGCTGCTGAAGATTTTAAGACCATCTTTGCATTGTATAAAATCAATCTCCTTTGTATTATATAATTGCAGACCACAGGTGTAAGTACTATGTACTTAAGAGCTACCATTTACCGGGTAATACGTCTTTTATTGACTTGAATGTGCCCTGGCGGCTGTGAGTATGTCATACTCACTCAGATGTCTCGCTGATGGTGGCGCGTGTGTTGGATCATTTAACTCCCTTCAAAATGGTTGAGCTGAATGGTGCTGATCCATGCGTCATGTTCGTGAACGGGCGCCGTCAGTTGGGACTGGTCAACTCTTAGCGGCCATGGCTGATTTTAATTTTTGAATTGTTCTTTGTTTTATCTTTGTATTACGGACGCTTCTAACGTGCACGTCTTTCTACATTGTTCTCACATGTATAATTTCAACATGAATGATATAACCAATACTTTGTAACGATTTATTTTATTTAAAAGAGGTTATATTTGGTTTACCCGTTGGAGTTTCTTCCCCGTTCTTCTCCATAGGTACGTATAGGCGCCTGACCGCTTTTCGACCTTATTGCTCAGGCAAATAAGGTCGAAAAGGGGTCAGGCGCCTGCGTCCTCGAGAGTACGTACTACGCTTTGGAATGGGCAACTAGCTTTATATTTTTGACTGACCGATTCCTTGACAATTCAAAAGTGCCTGTAATGGTTCAATTGAAATAAATGCTTTGAGTTGGAGTTTGAGTTTATAATTATCCCTTTAGTCGCCTCTAGCAACCACACAAAGCATTAATATTAAATCTAATTCCACCACGTGTATCATGAACAATCGGCGTTAGCCCGCAATGGATTATTATGAGAATTATGTCATAAATTATGACTCACTCAAATCCCTTTGCAAAGCAGATCATATAATTTATCCCAGTATTATATCGTTTCCTCAATTTTCATACAAATCCTTACACATTAACATATCATAAACAATATCTTATAACCTATCGCTTGTAAGTACTTTGAATAATCGTTCGTGATATTGACACCTCACAAAAACATCGTAATTATAACTCCACCACACCTGAAAACCATCTCTGCTTCATAGCTATAAAGTCCAATTTTAAATGTGCTATTCAAGACTTCAGACGTTCACACAGATTCGGTTTGACAGTAATGGGTAATCGACTTTAAACAAACAACGATAGAGTTGGATTTCGAATAGAGCAGATCTAGATTACTTCTGTCGTTTACAACTTTTGTATGGAAAATTCGCAAATCATTGAGCTCCGCTTTGCTTTATTAGTTTACTATTGTTGATGGAAAGTATTTCTGATGTGAAGGAATGCTATCGGCGTTGCCAATCGCTTATCTTGAAACCGACTGTGTACAGTCAGCCTCAAACAGATGTATATATTGTTCCATAATACCGAATTAACGTGCTGCAGAGTACTCAATGTGTAATATATTTTGTGGCTTCACATTGATACAATATTAAGAAAAAAAATTGTGGACATTCAAATCAATTCTTGACGATCAAAAATTAAGCTCTATTGCTGTCTGCATCATTTAAAATTGAACTGTATTTCATTTTACCAGAGTTGGTTTTAAGGATAAAGATATATTTATTGCATAACTGTGTACATCGGTTCTTATTTTAAACATATTTTATTAAATTTTTTTTAGGTTGTAACCATGTTGGATATTCAATAGTATTATAAGGCAAATAAATTACAAATAGATTACAGACAAATTACAAATAAATTACATAGGTACAAACGTTATTTTTTCTCAAAAAACTCATGAAGATTATAAAATACATTATCAAATTACAAGTTTTTTTTTTTTTTAATTTTGCTCTATACTTATTCTAACTCAGTGTTTCTCCAAGTGGGCGATAACGCTTCCTTGTGGGCGCTGAAGGTCAAGAGGGGGGCGGTAAGAGGCCCAGAAAAAATTGGGGCGTGTTGAAGTGGTTTAGGGGGGCGATGGCTGATTTGTAATTTCATCTACTTAATATTTTCAAATTCACTGAAATTAAATCTACCTACTACACAACATCGATTATTTAGTTCATATTTCTGTCCAGTTTGATTGTATAAGAGCAAAAAATATTTAACATAGATTTCGTAGGATAGCCCATGAGCAATCAAGTTTTAACAAGTTTCTGTTAAATAACGCGATTTGTGGAATCCTGTATCAATCAGCTGGTTCATCGATACTTGTGCTTACTTGTTCAGTACGATTGAGCGTATAATGGGATAAACGAGTTTCCGTTCTAATTGCTCTCACTGGTAAAAAAGTCTCGTTTTGAATTTAAGTTTAAACTCCCGACCAGAGTAATATAGCACACTACAATTAAAATAATTAAAGTAATGAATGTCATTGTGGTTTTTAAGCTGTGGTAAAGTAAAAAACATTGGGGGGCGCTGAAAAATATTTGTTGAAAAGTATTTGTATTTTTGTTTGTAATGAATAAACTCAAAAACTACTAGACCGATTTAAAAAATTCTTTCACTCGTAGAATGCTATATTTAGAAGAATTTAACGTAAAATGTTTCGAGGGCAAAGCCACTGGCGCCAGCTAATAAGATATTATTTATGATTAACATCTGTTTGATGCTGACTGTATCTATTCATTTTTCCAAGTATTTTTTTCCAATAAGATTTTTTCGTAGAAATATTGTATTTGTGATCCGTTTTCGTCGTATTGTTGAATATTTTCAGAAGAATTGATATATTTTCTTTTATTTTAAAGACATATTTATTTGAGTGTATTGTTATATTGCCATGATACGGATTTATAAAATACATTTACTTTTGACACCTAACAGAAACCCAGATAGTATTGACGGGGTCCGCTAGGGCCGATGCCTGCCAGGGTCGCGGGAAAGTCCGAAAGGGATACCGTGGCCCCCGAAAGAACACGGGTGGGTTTTAGTCAGTAAGAGTCTGGCACGCCCTCCCGCTCCGCCCAGAGCGGGAGAAGTTATTTGATAATTTCCAACGCCCAAAAAAAAAAAAGATAGTATTGAAAAAAAAACTGTTTTTGTTTTTAAGGATAAATAGAGTATGTAAGGTTCATAGCAGGTGCCGTTCTAAGGTGTGAGTTTATGTTTGTTTTTGATTGATTGAATACAGAATTTTATTAATTGTATTGTATTGCATGAGGTCTTGGGTGCGATTCCCAGGTCAACAGAGTTAATGGGTTTTTCTATCTGGAATTTCTCAGTAGCAACTCGGAGTCTAGATTTGAGCTTGGTTGATGGCAATAGGGTCACCCCTTCTTCTTCTTTTCGTGTGGTTAGTGACTACCGTGGTGTGACAGTTTTAAAGCCACCCACGGGCCTCTGATTTGGCTTCACATGCCGTCGAGAAATATCTCTCAGGCATGCCGGTTTCCTCACAATCTTTTCCTTCACCGTTTTTGAAGCAAGTGATAATTATACAATACGCACATGAATCCAAAAAGTCAGAGGTGCGAGCCTTGGGTTCGAGCTCGAGACCTATGACTTAGCAGTCTGACGGTCACACCACTAGGCTATCACTGCTCGCCCCCTATTACAAGGGACTTAAACATAACTGGCTAAATGTGGATGTCCTATAGGTACACCTCTGCCCCACCCTTCGGGGAACCAAGGCGTGATGTCGTGTAACTGGAATTGTTTATTTACGTGTGGCTTTATGACCAGACGGATAATTAATTTTAACGATAAAAGATAAGTGACGCCCATTTTATAGAGCCTATAAAAGATTTCATGCGTGAAATAATATTTTTTGGTATAACATCTTCCGCGGAAGAGGAAGATGTTATACCAAATAGGGAGCAATCTTTTGTATCAAGCAACTAAATCTCTCTCAGCTGAGGTGGCCCAGTGGTAACGACCGTCATCATCATTTCAGCCGAGAAAGTCCACTGTTGGACATAGGGCTCCCCAAGCACCGCCAATTCGACCAGTTCCAGCATCCAGCGGATTCATGCGGCCTTCACCAGGTCATCGGTCCATCTTGTGGGAGGCCTACCAGCTATCGCTATCTCCAGATTATAATTTTAGGGTTGTAAATAAACGAATTTACTTCGCGAAGTGATAGCTAGAGAGATCTGGTCATTATCACAGGCCTCCTCTCGGCGGGAGGAAGTCTGCTGTAATCTTCTACGCGGGCCCAGTGCGGGTTGGTAGATGTCACATGTCTTCGAATTTTTGGTTCTAGGACATGGCCGGTTTCTTCACGATGATTTCCTTCACCGTTTTGAGAGCAATGGTCGTGAAATAATTTACACAAAGTAAAGTGACTGCCTGGGGTCGAGCTTAAGACCTACAACTCCTAAGTCGCGGGCTACACTGAGACACAACTTCACTGCTTTCGTTCGTCTTCATCACGTTAGACTAGATGGAAACTACTTCGGATAAGACTAGGCGAATGTTCGCAATCAAAACAAAATCTTCTTAACATTCAAAGTAAGTCTAACATAACATTATAATATGAAACAGTGTTCGGAACGTAATCAGTAATGTGCTGTTATCACGTGTCGAGGAGCACGTGTCGCGGCTCGTTCCATCGACTTTCTTATTTCATATGCGACGTGATTTTTGTACGTAGGAACGTACGTCGAATATTAGGTAACGTGTTGAGTAAACAAAATTAGTGAAAATAATAAAACCTCTAATGTTGTGTGCGATACAATCGGAAGTCTGTTTATTCTATTTGATAACGACTACAAAGACTTTTTCTCACCTAATACGTATAAAGGCAACACGTCTTCTTTATCAGAAGAGGTCTTATTGTCTCCGCGTGTACACAATAATATTCTGAATAATCACAAATCGCTGATCACATTAAGGAATGAACAATAATGTAAACGACATTCCCCTGAGTACGTGAGGCGCGAGCGCACATCGATCAACTCACTGCACTGCAAGGGTAGTTTAGTCACCATGATCACCATTATCCCGGTCGCCATAACACAGTCCTTAATTAATCAAATGGACTTCGATCCATTTTTGCGATTTTTCTTTTTGACAGGGGCCGCCGGCCGCCTTCTCAGTAGTCGGGGTTACGTCAAGTTGACAGCTGTCATTATCGTTCTAAAATCAACTCCGTAAGTTTGGCGTCGTTAAACCTTTAGACGCGCCGTCACGTAAATAATAGGTCTTTACCTATGAAATTGACGTTTTGTATGAAAAAATTTAAACGATTTTTTTTCATGTATTTTTTATTAGTATTAATCGAAGTAATCACCCATGCAATCAATGCATCTTTGCCAACGCAGTGGCAGTTTATTGATGCCCTTCTTAAAGAAATCACCTGGACGGGAGGCAACTAATTCTTCAAAGGCATTTTGTACTGCCTCTCGGGTATTGAATTTTTTTCCCGCCAAGAAGTTATCCAAATTCTAGAAAAAGTAGTAGTCTGTAGGCGCATCGTCTGGTGAGTAGGGCGGATGAAGGAGAGCTTCCAACCCCAGTTCTTGCAAAGTGGAGACCGTCTGCTGTGCAGTATGAGGTCGCGCGTTGTCGTGCAGTAGCAGCGGAGACGAGCAATTGACCAATGCTGGTTGGAGATGTGCCAGCTTCTTCATCATTGTGTTCAGTTCTTCACAGTACACATCTGCAGTAATGCTCACCCCGTTTGTTAAGAAGCTGTGATGAATCACACCGGCGCTAGACCACCAAACAGTGACCATCACTTTTCTAGGGGTAAGTTTTCGTTTAGGGCATTGTTTAGGTGCTGAACCAGGATCCAACCAACTTGCTGAGCGCTTGCGGTTATCAAACAGAATGAATTTTTCATCGCAGGTAACAATGCTGTTCAAAATTCCTTCATTTGTGTGTCTGTTTTGCAGTGCAAGGCACGTCTCGACGCGTACTTTGCGCTGGCGATCATTGAGTTCGTGGGGCACCCATTTGTCAAGCTCTTTTACCTTGCCAATTTGACGCAAATGGACCAATATTGTTTTGACGCTAACGTCGAAAGCTGCTGCTAATTCAGCCGTAGATTGTGTATCATCAGCTTCCACAATCGCCTTTAATTCGTCATTGTCGACCAAAGTCTTCGGACGACCGCGAGGTTCATTTTTCAGGTCGAAATTTCCAGAATGGAAGCGAGCAAACCAATAACAGGTGGTGCGTTGGTTTGTAGTGTTAGCTCCGTAAACGTCGTTGATGTTGCGTGCCGCTTGTGCCGCGTTGCTGCCACGACGGTACTCATATTCCATAATTACTCGAATTTTTAACGTATCCATGATGACGAAAAAGATTGAAATGCGATGAAAATGTAACACTAATCAATAAACAAATGACTACTTTTGGAAAAAAAAACCATGTTTTTAAAATAAAATTAATTTGAAATTAGAATTCTTAGCCAAACAAAAATTATTTTGATTTGAAATAGCCAGTACTGCAGAACGCCAATTTCATAGGTAAAGACCTAATATGTTGTGTATATCTTTTGTTGGAGATCCTATATAAACAAATACTCATTTTGATTTTTGGAGCCGATTTTTTTACAGTAGCTACTTAATTCGAAAACTAACAAAATGCAATTATAATACCTATAAAGACTTTGATATTTTAAAAACTAGTTCATTTATGTAGTTGTTGAGATTCTTTATTACATACTGTTGAACAGTTCTTTTTCTTAAATCAATCACTGTTCTTTTTAAAAAATAACTTTATTAGACACACGGAATCGTGACTGCAATGTCAACTGACTTGCTTCATATGTCAATGATCACTGGCTTTTCACAGCCTTTTACAGTTTCGAAATTACTTTTGCCCACCCAGAAATAACCAGAATGTCATATAACCGTCATTTTTAAGTGTTGCCAAAGTAAAAATAATATGTTCAGCTGCCATTACACTTCGGTATTAGAATCATACATTTAAAAAATTGAATCCAAACTTCCGTAATAATCGATAAGTTATAATAGAAATCAATGAATGAGGCAAATGTATTTAGAAAATACGCAATAATCATTTGACATTAAAACATGAATTTAAAACAAGCTAACAATTATTACCTAAAACAGAATTTATGGCTTAATATATTTACAACTGGAGTTTGGGAGCGAGGTACCTTATTTGGTATGATTTTAGGTAGACTAGTAAACAATGGTTTAGTTTCGGCATTGTTGTTTTCAAGTTACTACTATACAATGTGATATTAAATTCGTTTGAATCCTCTTAAGGGGTCATTGTAATCATCATTACGAACAACTTTCACTATGGGGCCAAGCCTGAAATAGTGAAAAAAAAATCAGCCGTTCCATACATTTATGTTCGCATAGCTCGTTATAATGTAGGGAACAGCAGATTTTTTTTCGCGATTTCAGGCCCTATTGTGAAAGTTGTTCATAATGATGAGTACAATGACCCCTAAGAGGATTCAAACGAATTAAATTTCACATTGTATATTCAAGAAGTAACTACAAAAGGCTTATTCCTAAACACGCAAAATATTAAACTCAAACGGTCTTGTTTTCTGAGATCGCGATTGTTATAACGTCAAACACTTCAGCCAGAACAGGCAAAGGAAGTACCTAAAGTACTATTCATATTGTGTTAGGTTTTTTTTTTATCACCTACAACAATCTCGACAATGTCACAGTATAAATTAATAACAGTATTGTGTATTCACTTTAGGAGCAGTGGTAGCCCAGTGGTAACGGCCCTGACTTGCGAGTTACGGCGCTTTACTTTGTGTGAATAATTTCATCACCACTGCTCTCAAAACGGCGAAGGAAAACATCCATCGTGAGGAAACCCGCGTGACTTCTACCAACCCGCAGTGGGCCCGCGTCGTAAATTACAGCCCACTTAAGCAGCTATTAATGCCTTCATAGAAAACGGCCGAAATGTCACGCTTCAAAATCTCAGTGTATATCAGTTCGCAACAGTCTCGAGTGCGCGGCAATTAAGCATAGACGCGGAAGGTTTATCTACCGAGCGGCCGTAGGTAATTATTTCAAGGTCACTAAGCCAAGACATAATACTGTTACTTTATTATACTGTGACAATGTACTTACTTACTCTGAACAAAAACAGGCAATATAATAACACTTCGCTATAAAAATGTTGCGTAAAGATAGAATTGTTATGTTTTGTATAAAAGATGAAATTCTCAATCTCGTTCAATAAATACTTCATGGCATCCCTTTGTCTTGACTTCTAGATTATCGTGTGACATGAGATTGTGTTATATAAACCACATTTTCTTATCTTCCTATACTAATAATAAACTTAAATTTACGGGGTCTACCCCTTCTATCCGTTGATGTACCCAACCTTGTTCGTAATTGGCATGGTTGGGTACAACAAACTGGAGACAAGAAGGGACCTGGCTTTTACCACGTATATTTTTAAGCTGTTGCGCGGTAAAATGTTTAATGCTGGTGTTTTGAAGGAGATATATCTGAATGTGCCTGATAAGTACGCATTGCGACGCCGACGGCCACGGTTGTTAGCAGTGCCACGCGCGCGAACCAACCTGCTCAGTAAAGCGCCCCTGACGCGAGCCTTGCATACACTGAATGACACTGCTGATAGGATAGATTTATTTAATTGCTCTCTGAATGAATTCACAAAAGTAACATTGTTTGTGTTATGTTATGCTAATATATAAGTAGTAGCTTTAATTTTAATTTAGAATGTAAGTAAAGACCACGCTACCGCATTAGTATTATTGCCTGTAATGATAGTTGTGTTTGTGATAAATAAATAAAAAAACCTGAAGAGTTTGTTTTTTTTATTTTGTTTGTTTGAACGCGCTAATCTATGGAACTACAAGCAGGATCAAAAAAAAAATGCATTTTAGAGCACAATTCTTAAGGAAGGCTACAGGCTATTTAGCCTCACGCTAGAACCCTGAGAAGCCGAGCAAACAGAAAAAAAGTCAGTAAGAGTAAGTAGTGAGTGATTGAGTGAGTGTGAGTGGGTGTGTGTGAGTGATTCAGTGAGTGTAAGTGGGTGTGTGTGAGTGTGGGTGTGTGTAGTGAGTTATTGTTTTGTTATGTATTTTTGTGGTGTACAATAAATTAAATATAAATAAATAAATAAATAAGAACGCTAAGCGAAAACTAAGTATAAACACGGGAAGGCAATGCGATGCGATGCGGTGAGTCGAGGGAACATGAAATTTCACACGGATAATGTTCCTTGCAGAAGCTAGTATCAGAATGAAATATAAAATAACTTTATTTATGTTATATTCTTTCCCTTTGCTAGCTAAGGTCTTCCTCCATTCTTACCGCCTAATACAGGGTGGCATCCCACATCGACGCGAACCCGGTTACCATGGATTCAGTACATGATTCTGAGTCCCCCTCTCGAGTTGAAATTTTTCGTCGGTTATTTAAAAAAAAAACAGCTGCTCCATACATTTTGACCGCGTAGGTATTGCACTTTTCTATGAAACAGATGATTTTATTTTAATAACCGACGAAAATTTTCAACGCAGGGGGGTTCAGAATCATGTACTGACCCCATGGTAACCGGCTTCGCGTCGATGTCCCTGACAGCCTGTATACGCACCCCGCTTATTGAACGGGTTTGTAACCTAGCTAGGACGCCAGATTCAATTCTGTTAATTGTTACAATTTTTCTGATTATCCGTAAATTGTAAAACTATATTTATTGTAACAGACTGGAACCACACTTTTTTATAAATAAATAAATTACTACTACTACTAATTTGGCACACAGATACTTTATATCCCGGATAAACATAAAGGGTACTTTTAATCCCGGCAGTACATTCCCGTGGGATATTTTCCGATCTACACGGGCGAAGTCGCGGGTAAACAAACGCTCACGCAAACCAATATTTACTCTATTTTAGTACATTTTTATCGCTCAACGTATTTATTTAATAAGATTGAGTTTATTCAGTTGGTTCATCAAACAGTTCTTCGAAGGAAAAATCTATTTTTGTCCCAATTAACATCAATGAAAATGCTATAAAATAACGCATTTTAGCTCATCTGGTTCTCATTTTCCTGAAGAATTTAGTTGTTGGCAGGAATCTTGTGCAACCAATTTTGATCAAAGAGGTGTTATGTGGTTCTCTTTATACTGACTGTTTTAAACATGAGCACACAAAATACGTGTGGTTCACAAAATATGCCGTAATATTTTGATGGACGACCCTTTTCTGTCATGGGTCAACAACATTTCATCGTTCAAGTCAAATGGAAAAACATGTGACTCTCACCTTCCCTGAAAATACACATAATTCACATATATTTTCAGAACGATGTTGAAAAGGTTTTTTTTTTTAAATTATTTAGTACAAAAACACCCAGGATTCTTCTTTATATCAGTTGACCGTAAAAACAACTAACACCCAATTTCTAAATTGGGAATTTGTAGTTGAAAACTTAATAAACTTTACTTTAGCTTTAGCTTTTTTTGCATTTCTTAAGGTGAAAGCCCGCGAAATTCAAAATATCTTTGCAAAAAATGTAAAGTCAGAAGTCAAAGTCAAATAATTTATTTCAATTAGGCACATAAAAGGCACTTTAGAACGTCAAAATTTACAAAAAAAAAATTGATTTTAGTCGCCCCTTCCAAAAGGTAGTGTTCGTATGGAGAAGAATGGGCAAGAAACTCCACCGTTACTCTTTTAAAATGTTTTACAATAATTTGTATACTCATTGTATAATTATATGTGAAGACGATGCACCTGGATAAGGTTACTATACCACAATAGACAAAAATAATTAAAAATGAAGCAGTGACAGATAAATTAATTATGTGATACATTCATGGTGCTCACATATTTACAAACATTGTAAAAGTATGTCTACGATATTCCTTAAATTTTAACATGTAATTTAGTGTGTGAGTTCAAGTTATCACAGAATTTATATCATTGATTTTACATCAATGATAATTATAAATAATAATAAAATATACAATTAAATTAGCAAACAGTTTGATTTTGTCTTGACTCTAAATGGTCATGAAGAAAGACCAGCATATTTCCAAGCATTCTTATTTTGGATATAATCCTCTAATTTGTAATACGCTTGTTTACAAAATGTATTTTATAAAATGAGTTTGAAATTTTCTTTCATTATGATGTAATCACAAGGTATTTTGTTGTAACATTTAACAGAGTAATTTAGATAATCTGATCTATTTTATCTTACTTTTAGTATTAAAATTATGTCTATCACTTATTTTCAATAAAATAATAATTTTGAATTTCGCGGGCTATATTTAAGGAATCACCTTAAATAACGGTAAAATTGATTTTGACAAGTTCTCAACCTCAAATAGGTACCATTCAATTCATAAGGTCTGAATAACGAACATCCCAACTCACAAACATCCACACCTTCCCATTATTAAACTATGTAAACGTATAGTACATTTTTTTTGTGTTACCTGATCTAAATTTGCCGTATTTTTTTTTTTATAACTTTTTATTTTTGTTGATTGATTTATGTAAAGCCAACAGCAGTATGCGCGCTTGACAATTTGATCACATTAATTTTTTAATAATTTTCGTTCGATAAACTGGCCTAAAGACTGTCTTGTGTCATTGCCATAAAACGAAAAGAAAAATAGGTTTATTTGTCACAGGAACACGTGATACAAAAGATAATTAACTATAATAACAAATAAAAATACAAACAATATAAATCTATAAATAAAAAGTCCATCGACAAAATTGTAAGAGTGTACAGCGCCCCGTGGTCGTATTTGGAACTAAACAATTATCTTGAAGTCTTAACAAATGTAGTGAAATTTCTTGGAATGTTTAACATTTCAATGATATTTATACAACACAAAGATATATTTTTAAGGTATATTTTCATACTAAACCGTAATATTTGATATTTTAAAGTTTATCTCCATGTTCGATAGATGGCGGCAAAATTAGAAGTCGATATGGTTTCGTTCCAGGGGACGACTTAGGGTTGGCCACCTTCATAAGAAAAATAAGGAGTAGTAAGAAAAATAAGGCAGTTGACTGATGTAGCCACAGCTAGGTTAGTATACTTTGCTTATTTCCACAGTATTATGTCTTATGGCGTTCTGCTGTGGGGATCGGCAGCTGATGTAGATTCAGTTTTCATCTTACAAAAGAGGGCAATTCGCGCGATCTATAAAATGTCTCCTCGTGAGTCGCTTAGAGATAAATTCAAAGAAATTGATATACTTACTCAGCCTTCTCTTTATATTTTAGAAAGTATTTTGTATGTTCGCAAAAACTTAGGACTTTTCAAAATAAGAAGCGATTTCCATAATATAAATACACGTAGTAAACATGAAATTGTGATACCCAAATTTAGATTAACTAAAACTAGTAAGTCATTTCTTATAAACAGTATTCGCTTTTATAACAAGTTGCCAAAGTCAGTTACAGAACTTAGCGATGGAAAGTTCAAAGCCCACATCAAACGTGTCCTTATCAAAAAAGCATATTATAAGATTAAAGACTACGTTGAAGACAAGGAAGTTTGGCAATAATTCCTTCTGCACATGTGGCTTCCCTGGTGCCTCATTAACGGCATAACTATGTAAATGTCTATTAACTGCTCCCAAATTACGATAATTATTTTAATTTACTTTTTAATTTATTTTAATTTACAAATGACATAATCTTTTTATTATTTGACATTGTATATTTACAATATATTAGATTTGATTTGTTACAGCAGTAGTGGCAACCATTATCATTTGGTTTAAATAGGTTTTTATTTTTATTAGGAATTTAATTTGTCTTTTATATAGCTTATTTTCTTTTAAATTTTGTGAATGAGAGAACGTTGTAGACATAACAGACTGTAGATCGGTGGACCATTTAATATTTTGCTAAGTACCTGGTACTTGTTGATGGGCCTACACTGTCCTCTCATACCTTTTAACACTGTAACTTGGAAACATTGTAAAAACCATTTACTTTTAAAAGAGTAACCGTGGAGTTCGGAGTCTTGCCGGCTCTTCTCCATAGGAAACGACCAATTGGAACCGTGCACCTAGCTTCTGACGTTTCATAAGTGCCCTTGTAGGTTTATGTGAAATAAAAATATTTTGAATTGAATTGAATTGAATTCATGGGATCCTGTAAAAAAAAACTTTACCCCCATAATTATGTAGAAATAAGAACTGCAAACAAAAGAATAAGATAAACTATTTCAATTCAAATTCAAAGGTCATTTATTCAAAATAGGCTGAGAATCAGCATTTTTCGAACATCAAAATTACATAAGACAGCCCCCAAAAACGCACCCACTCATACTTCAAGCACACATAACGAAAAAACGAGTCCAAAATTAATTTCTAAATTAATAATATTTCTGTCAGAAACCACCACGAAATGGACTAAGAACTAAAAAATTGTTTTGATAATATGGCTTCCGCAGTATATTTACCTACGTAATTAGGTACTAATTAATTCTATATTATTCTTTTGGCCTGAACGTTAATAATTTTTTAGGAAAAATAATAACTATTAGGTGCCCACTGTGATAAAAATATTGAGCAAGTCAACAAGTTAGTAACGTAGGTTGGAATAAAAGCGGATAAGGTAAAAACATTTTTATAAAATAAAAAAATTGAATATCTGATCCTTTTCAACCAACTTAATTTATACATTCTTCTTGACAGCCACTACCCACAACCAAAACTTACCTACGGACCCCAAAAAATTGCTGACGAAACAAGAAGTAAACTAATTTCCGACGTGACAAGGCCTGGGCGTGTTTCAAGCAACCCATTTGAATAAACTTGTATGCAGACGGAACCGCAAAAGTTGGGGGCCCGTTATTAGCGGAACTCCAAAAGGGATGGCATTTGTGTAAACGTGAACATGCGAATTAATTTGAAAACTTTGTTTTGAAGACATTTAATTTAATTGTTGGGTTGGACATTTACGGGTGAATAAATAATACTAGTAATCTCGATCATTCTATAATTTTCCCACTGCTGGGACACAGGCCTCCTCTCGGTGAGAGGGAGTGGGCCATAATCCACCACGCTGGCCCAGTGCAGGTTGATAGATGTCAAATGTCTTCGAATTTTTGGTTCTAGGACATGCCGGTTTCCTCACGATGTTTTCCATCACCGTTTTTGAAGCAAGTGATAATTATACAATACGCACATGAATCCGAAAAGTCAGAGGTCTTGGGTTCGAACTCGAGACCAATATACTTGGTAGTCTGACGGTCACACCACTAGACTATCACTGCTGTTCAACACCGAGGACTGTGACAGGCGGAGTTGATTTCTTGAAGGAAAACAAATTGCTTAGCAAATGAGCCATTGGCTCAATAGCATACAACCTCCTTAAAATTCATAATTCCAGCTGCTGGGATGCCTACTCGTTGCACTATAAATATAAAAATATACACTACACCTTGTAAGTATATTTAGCTTGGAGCGGTCATCAAGAATACAAGTAAATTTTCTCTCTTTAAAATAATCAGAATTTTAGAAATACTTATAATACAAAACTTCGTCAAAATATTACAACGTAAATAACGTTAGAAATATTTTGACGAAGTTTCAGTAAATGTTTTTGGTAATATATTATTTGTTAGGTAAATATTTTAGTTAAATATTTAAACCTGAAACTTACCATAAACTAAACACATGAATACTCCACTAGCACTTGGGAATAGAATAGAGTAAAAAAATATTACAATAGAAAAAAATATGTAAGTAATTTTAATAAAAATGTCGAGTTTTTTCTTGCATTCATTTTTGGTAACAGAATAGATGTAGATATTTTTATTTATTCTATTATATTATATAATTATTATATTATAAAAAAAATATTTTCTAAATATGAAAGTATTTAGAAAATGTATTACTGATAATGTACACACAAATTATAGGTGCACGTATTTACACCTATATTATCGGCACTATTGGCTTGAACTATGAAAACAGCACGTTTGTGTTAAAAAATCATTGACTTTATAACCGTACTATCTGCCCTAACTATCTGGGCTGATAACGCCTACACTGTGAACCCACCTCATTTCCAATAGTTTGTAAACTAAAACCGCTAATATACGACTTGATTTAGATCACGCCTAGAACTATATTAAATGAGCTAACGAGGTGTTTACTAAACTGCTCACAAATTGAGATTCAAATTAAATAAAGAGAGACAAAGTGATATTCTATCAGCGATAAAGCGGATTGCAGACCAAGAGCTAAGCTAAGTTAGTTCAGCTTACTTCGCATATCTGAGGTAATTTTTCATACTTGTGTGCAGACCGCAAACTATTACCAAAGTATGAAAAATTACCCCAGCTATGCGAAATAAGCTAAACTAACTTAGCTTAGCTCTTGGTCTGCAACCCGCTTTACAATGGAAAAGTAAAAAATGTACTGAATTGACAAAAGACATCCACCGCTGGATATAGGCCGCTTCCAAGCACTGCCACTTCAACCGGTTCTGTGCTTCCTGCATCCTGCAGATTCCTGCGGCCTTCACAAGGTCATCGGTCCACCTTGTGGGAGGCCTTCCAACGCTACATCTTCCGGTACGCAGTCGCCACGCCAGAACCTTCCGGCCCCATCGGCCATCTGTTCTGCGAGCACCGATAAGCATAAGTACAACCTAACTTTGGTCAGCCAGTTCTTTGTATTTAACTAATTCGACTGAGTTCTAAATACATTACTAACAACATTAAATTATTTAGAACTGTAATATAGTCAGAATAAGTCCGACATTAAAAAATGGATCGATGGTTCAAATCTGGATTCAAAGATTCGTAAAGGAATACGCCATGATGGACAGTGCAGCATTATCTAAACCCGCGAAAAGTAGGACCCAACCGCAATCCCTAAAATCCGCTAGCTTTATGCTTGCACTTTCAAACACCGGAGTCATTGCACTAGTGCCGAGATTTACAAAAATGAATTACAGATGTCATGTTTACCCTAAATCAAGTAGATTGTGTAGCAATCAGTGTTGTGTAGGACTTTTTTTTTGGGGTACAAAGTTATCAAACAACTTCTCCCGCTCTGGGCGGAGCGGGAGGGCGTATCAGACTCTTACCGACGAAAACCCACCCGTGTTTCTTCAGTTGCCTGTGTCTTGCCCGGGGCCACGGTATCCCTTTCGGACTTTCCCGTGACCCTGGCAGGCATCGGTCCTAGCGGACCCCGTCAGTTGTGCTGACATCAATATGAGGCGCGCGTGGACTCTGGCCTTATCGGGCGACGAGCTACCCATTGCTCACAGTCCGGAAGCACAGATTGCCGATGCACAGGGCGTCTCCTGCGGCGACTAGGAGCATGAGGGCGCGAAGTTTACCTCTCCCTCACTCGTACCGCCTCCTTCTTTGTGTCCCTAATGCTAGAAATATATGTATATGCTAGTAACAAAAGTGCAAGCTAATGAGAACTATCGCGCTTGAATTCGCCGGTAGAGGCGCTAGTGTAGAGTGAGGTCCCTAGAAATATCAAATGTCACTGAACGTTCACTGTCTGCGGGATTTTCTATCGCAAATTTTTACTCCTTATTATATTTTTTGTGAAGATTATGCCATTCCTGATTAATTAAGGGTTAAAATTGCAAATAACAACTTAGGATCTAATTTGGAGGAAGAATAAAATTTGTCTGCTTCATGCTTGACAATTTTAGAAACAAATGTAAATATTAATTTTGAATTTTAAAATGAAATAAAATAAACATAAAAATAAAAAGTAACGGGTACTTATACATATCCAAAACATATCTAATAAAAGTAGGTACTGACAGGACTTTACCCACCAGTGACGCCATCTGGTGAGCACAAAAACGATATCCCCCATTGCACAAAAGTGTACAATTAGATAGCAAGACATTGTGACAGAGAAGTTATCGGAAGTTGTTATGACGCATGTGAGTTACTTGCATACTTTTGTTCAAGTAACTGGCATGTTTGTTGTTGGCTGAAGATTAATTAATCTATTTCTTGAATTGCAAAATACCTAATTATTAACTTACTAGCCGCGCCTCGCGGTTTCATCCGCATAAGTCTCGATGTCTTGGGAATATCGGAATAAAAAGTACCCCATATCCTAATCCAGGTCATGGTCTACAGGAGACGCCCCGGGCGTCGGGAGTCGCGAGCCGACTTCCGGCCACCGTAGGCGCGGGCTTGCGGACGGTGAGCAATGGGTAGCTCGCCGTCCGATAGGGACCAGGCCCGGGTCGACGGCGCGTTGTGTTCCACGCGCGCCTCAAAGAGATGTCAGCACCAACTGACGGGGTCCGGAAGGGCCAATGCCTGCCGGGGTTGCGGGTTTGTCTGAAAGGGATATTGCGACCTCGGCACACAGGCAACGGAAGGAACACGGGTGGGTTTTAGTCAGTAAAAGTCTGACACGCCCTCCCGCTCCACCCAGAGCGGGAGAAGTTATTTGATAATTTCCCACCCTCAAAAAAAAAAAAATAGGTCATGGTCTACCCATATGACAAATTTCATCCAAATCCGTTGACCCGTTTTAGCGTGAAAGCGTAAAAAACAAACAAACAAACAAATTCACTTTCGCATTTATTATATTAGTTAGGATTACTCATAAAATACGGAAGTTTTTATTGCCAGGCCGACACGCTAAGTAACTAAGCAGGCAGGATAAGAACCACGTAACAGGAAAAGACAACGAAAATTAATGATTTGCTTTTCTTTATTTTTCATGTATTTTTTGCTTTTTACTGAAAAGACAACTTTTTCAAGCTTTTGCAACTATTCATTTATTATTATTATACACCCACTATCATTACAGGATGACCCAAATACAATAGTGGTTTGCAAACATACAACAAAAATTGAAATTCGCCTTACGACTATTATCTTATACCTACTTAAAAAACTAAACTTTAAAAATACAAAAACATCACATACCTAACTCTTTTAAAAACTACCATATTAAATAGATGAAATATTAATTATGAATTGCAATACTTACACTGAATTATTTGTTGTATGTTTTAAAATAGTAATTATTGCAATTCACAATTACACAGCAATATTTCTAAATTTCATTTAATAATATTGATAAATTAATCAAAACAACGAAACATTTGACAGCTATTTGCTACGTTGCCAACTTTCTGCATGCACCCACTAAGCAGAATTTGCAACTATCACTGCGGTTAAATGTAATTTGAAATTGTATCCGCTTTCTAGGTAATCTAATCCGTTGAGACGAGTAAACCTTAAATCTTACTACGTACTTCTATTAACTAAAATTCAAATCCAAATTGAAAATATTTTATTTCACATAAACCTACATGGGCACTTATGAAACGTCAGAAGCTAGGTGCACGGTTCCAATTGGTCGTTTCCTATGATGCAGACCCGGCAAGAAACTCCACGGTTACGCTTTAAAAAATAATGGGCCTTTACAATATTTTCAAATAACAGTATTAATAGGTATGGGAGGACAGTGTAGGCCTTTCAACAAGTACCAAGTACTTAACAAAATAGAAGATGGTCAATAAATCTACAGTCCACTAAGCCTACAGCGTTCTCACATTCACAAAATAGAAAAGAATCTATATAAAATATAAATAAATTAATAATAATAACAAAAACCTGTTTTAAACGAAATGACATGATTGCTATTACAACTGTAACAAATCTGAATAATTATCATGTACACAAGTTAGTTACTGAGAATTTAGGACTACGGCTGATTATATCAAATATGTAAATTACGTGTTACCTCCTTCAGAGGTGGCAGGAATTCCAGAATGTTGACAGAACGCAAACCAGCAAACCTAATTGCGTAATACTGCGATCACGTTGCAATCTGAATGATTTTGAAGGATATTGCTAATCCATTGCTTTCTAAGCTCGAAAAATTTGTCTGCTCAACAACGCCACTTCTTCTTCCCAGCTAACGCACTAGGAAGTGGTAAAGGGTGGGGCGTTTTGGGGGACTGTCTTATCTAATTTTGACGTTCGAAAAGTGTTGATTTTCAGCCTAGTTTGAATTTTAGGGGAACAAGGAACAGGGTGTAAAGTTCACTCATCCCCCATAGAAAAGGGAGGATCCTCCGACCAGATGGGTGTCATGTCTGGCGAGCAATTGCCCAGAGGTTGAAGTGGTGAGCTTGTATATATGTCCACCGCGTGGTAAACTCTAATTGCGCGATGCAGGATTTGAGTGACGTCAGGATGTTGTGTGACGTCGGTCTTTGATGCGTAGTTCGCATGTGGCGGTGTAGATGCCGCCACAGAATAAATGACTTTTGAATTTTGAACGTAGAATGTTATTGAACTGTCAAAATGAATGCCATTGCTACTGTAAAGGTACAAGTCCGTAGCTGACTGCAGACAGCAGCAGCAGGCGACATGTCGCCGCGACACTACCGGTTTCTATGCATTTCTATGAAATACCATCCTTAGCTAATGACACGATAAACACACGGTTATGGACTTAAACATAACTGGCGAATTGTGGGTGACCCATGGGCACACCTCTACCTAATCCTTTGGGGAAGCGTGATGTTGTTATGTTATCGTATAAAAAATATGAGTTTTAATTTTTCTAACTCTCATTGCTAAGTTTACTTTGTCGCAATTATTTGTGATGAAAGCTTATTCACAGGGAGACTGAAATTACTTTAAAATTAGAAAATAAAACAAAACCTATCGGTCATTCTGGATTGCGGTTCCATTTTATACACCATGATTGTAAAAGATCTACGAAATTACAAAAAAAAAGTTCACTTAATACCGCGTTTACATTAAAGGCTTACCCAATTAACTGACCCTTTTACCCTGCCAGGGTAAACCGTAAGGTTCGTTAATTTTTTTAAATCCTGTCAAACATCAGGACTTTCATGACTTAATTAACTTTGCAGTGAAGCGATAGCCAGTATAGGTTTAACGAACAAATTAATTGAATTTGGATAAAAAATTGAATTACCTATTTGATGTGGTTTCGATAAAGAGGGCTCGTTGACTACTTAGGACAGTATTGTGGTGTAAATTGAAAAATATCGGAGATTTTTATTTTTTATTAATCTATTTTCGTTAATCGTGTCTTGTACCTGTAAAAAGAAAATATTTAAATAGGTAATAATATTATTTATTTATTTAACCATTTATGTACACACATATATAAACAGACAAGAAGAAAAGAAAAGAAAAATACGTAAAAAGGTGATGCTTATTTCTTAAGAAATCTCTTCCAACATATCTGCGATAGGACAGAGGATAAAAAGAGATGTAGACACCGTGTGTAAAAGTAGAGAGAAAGTAAAGTACATAAAATCAAAACAATTCACTTAACCGGTAAAGCCCTGGGTGACCCTCAAGCACGTCAATTAGCACGTTAATTAGTTGTTTATCAGGCCTTTAACGGTTAATAAAATAAAACAAATTATTTGAGAATATACTTAGTTACATAGATAGATACATACAAACATTCATACTCCTAAAATAAATATCACTAGATATTATTAAATTATAATATACAAAATAAATAAAAAATTATAATAAAAATTATATATTTATTTTGTATTTTTTTTATTATTATTATAATAAGAAAAATACAAAATAAATACTACTATTGAGAAAGCGTGGTGTTGCTCGTGCGTGCCTTCTCTTCATGAGAAGTTGCCCAGCCATGCAATGGGACAATAATAGGCTGGTATTATGCTAATAATAATATTATTTAAATGGAAACATGACGTCTGCTGATTATCAAAAATATTGTCTAAAAACACACATCATCGCTTTGCCTCTGTTTAATATTTAGGAGTGCGGCCTTGAAGTCAAGATTTTTTGTGGCGATTAACATTTCGTTTTGCAAAACTTTTGTAATTATTTAATTATAAAGGCTGATATTTATGCTGATTATCGGGAAAAGAAAAGTATCTATCTCAGGCCTACTTTCACTTAATCTGTCTGTTGGGACAGTAGACTAAATTACTGGAAATAAAACTTAATTAAAGAGTAGGAACCTATACATGTACAATAATCTTTTGGCGCGTGGTCAAAATCGGCACTAACGCTGCCATCTTGTTTGTTCATTACATTTCACAAAACAATTGCACAAATGTTTACCAACAGCGCCCCCCTGTTAACGTCATTCGAGCGCCAAAAGATCCTTGTAGCAATGTAAGTTGATTAATTGACAGACTGATACGTGAATTTATTGATACTTGCTGGTCTATTCTGTAAAAATCTCATTTTGAAAAACTTAGGTGAAGTGAGCCCTGCACCGCACAGCTACATCAGAAACCGTCTCATTTAGGTGGTAGGCCTATAATTAATCTAGCACCAATCAATGTACTCATTGGTAAACCGGTCTATTCTGTAAAAATCTCATTTTGAAAACTTAGGTGAAGTGAGCTCGAAGTGAGCTGTCATTTTACCTGCCGGTCGATTCTGTAAAAATATCACCGTGAAATTAGGTGAAGTGAGCTGTCAATAGTGCTAATCCCTAGCATCCTGCTGGTCAATTTGTAACAGTGACAGCTCACTTCACGCTCACTTCACCTGATATTTTTACAGAATGGACCGACAGATACAGATGCTATGGATTGACACAATTGACAGCTCACTTCAAGCTCACTTATGCTTTTAGTCCATTGATGGGTTGTAGCACAAAACTCACAATTTGGATTTGGTGAGAAATTCGTTAAAAATTTCGACATGTAATTGTTTGTTTATAGAGTAAGCTTCAATCACCTGTCGTAATTGACTGGTAACCGACTCTTTCAATCAACAAGTCAATACTGTTGGCTGTATAAGACAGTTCATTTACGTTTTTCTTAGGAATACGTGCGGCTGGAATATTTCAATTTGAAATGTTGCGAGTTGTTTAAAAAAAGCATAGGTACCTATAATAATGAACGAAAAAAAATATTAAAATTGTTCTTGGACTAGCAGAACTTACAAAATGTAAAACAAATGAATAAAAATGTAAATAAACTAAGGTAGATCAAAAAACAACCCATAAGCTGCACAATTTAGAAAAAGTTAAATTCGTTTAAAACAAATAGAACACGTAGGCCATTTTCATGTCGTCCGTAAATCGCCTTTTTCATAGCGTTTCATATAAGGGCGTCGCACATGTGGTGTTTACTGTTAATAAAGGAAGTGACGAGACGATGTGGAAATAGCGGCACGTTTTATATGAGGAAGCTATCATATCCGCCATCTTTAATGTATACTCGAAATAGAGACAAAGGAACTAAGGAAATTAATTGAGGAATCTGCAACTATGTTATATCGTGTCAGCTTGATAGTTGATGTCATCGGCAATGTTGGTGGACCGACTGCAAATTTGAATCTTGAAGGCTTTTTCTCGTGAATCCTAACTAAAATGTTAAATGCGAAAGTGTGTTTGTTTGTTTATTACGTTTTCACGCAAAAACGGCTTAACGGATTTGGATGAAATTTTGCACATGGGTAGACCATAACCTGGGTTAGGATATAGGATATTTTTTATCCCGATATTCCCACGGGATCGAGACTTATGTGGGTGAAACCGCGGGCGCAACTAAGTATCTATATTAAAGTCATTGTAGAAGAAAGGATTTTTCTCAAACAGAGAAGGTAAGAAAGAAAAACAAAAAGGTTTATTTGGCACTAGCTTTTACCCACGGCTTCGTCCACGTGGATGTCAGATAAAATCCCACGGGATCATATTACCAGGTACGTACTGTGCGTCCGTGTACTAATAAGTCCTGCCATGCTATTCTGTAAACATCTCACCGTGAAAACTTGGGTGAAGTGAGCTGTCAATAGTGTCAATCCCTGTGGAATGACAGCTCACTCCACGCTCACTTCACCTAAGTTTTCACGGTGAGATGGTTACAGAATAGCACTGCTGTTAACATGTATTACATTAGTTTATGTGTATCATCAATTGTTTTCGCAGCTTACACCAAATAATTACTTTTATTGGCAAATTTTAGATACCTTGGTTACATTATTGCAATTTTTTGTAGGGATCTACAGATTTTTTTTGAAAAATTAATTATAGTAAAGCTTTATAAAGGTGAATTGGTTAAGCTTTTTTGAGTTTATCCATTACAAACAAACAACCAAAAAATCAAATACAAAAAATAAAAGTTATAAAAACTAAAACATAACTAGGACAAAAAGTAATTTTGTAATGTCTTTATGTCCTCTAGAGGGCTCAGTTGAATGCGACGTCACATGACCTATAGCAGACGATCAAGACGCTTCCAACGATACCTCATTTGTCAAATTATAATGAGCAGTTTAGAAGTTATGATGGAACAGATGAACATACATACATACCATCGAAGAAGTTCATATCTAATCACCATAAGAACCATTCTTGCTTGCAGCGCTCAGCGACTATAGAACCGGGCCGGTAACACATGTGGTCATCGTGTTCACGGGATTTTGTTTTGAAACTGGTTAGATATGAACTTCTTTGATGGTACATACCTACATACCGGTCAAAATCATAACCCTCCTTTTTGCTTCTCCGTAGTCGGGTAAAAAATCAAATCTTTTCTCTTTTTATTATTACATTAGACATAGGTACACAAAAGGGAAAAAAGCTAATAAAACCAGTGCTGATCACCATACTTGCTAAGTACGATTCGCGATTTCAGACCAGAGTGGTTCTGAGGGCCAGGTAAAAGTGACTTTCTTATCAACAAAAACGGTGATGGAAAAGTCAAAATGTATTGGATAGCCTTCTGATTTCCTGCTCCTAACGTTATCTACACAAATCATCTTTCAACTGTACACAACAAAAAATAATAAAAACAGGCACTAATACAGAAATCCTAAAGCCAAATCTAAAAAACTATAGAACCTGCTCTACTCCTTTTGATTCATTTACGTTCATACATCTGGTCATATACCTACGCACGCCCGTTACGAGTACTACACTAGTAATCTAAAAATACAGGGTGTCAGGGACACCGACGCGAAAACTGATACCATGGATTCAATACATGATTCTGAACATCCTTGGGTTGAAATTTTTCGTCGGTCATTAAAAAAAAATCTGCTGTTTCATAGAAAAGTGCAATACCTACGCGGTCAAAATGTATGGAACAGCAGATTTTTTTTTTAAATAACCGGCAAAAAATTTCAACGCAAGGATGTTCAGAATCATGAACTGATACCAATTTACGCGTCAATGTCCCTGACAACCTGTATAACCCAGATAATTCTTTTGAGAAGAAATATGTATAAATAGCAAAACTGTGACAGGGAAAATTGGCTGGTAGGTAGATACAAAAGAATACTCTTAATGATGTCCACCACACAAATTACAGATATTAAAATACATACAATGGGCGGTCTTATCGCTAAAAGCGATCTTGCGAGGTACTCTTTCATACATATATCACAAAGTAATTACACCAGCTTTTAGTTATACTTTAATCAAGATATTACATACAAATACCTTGCTTATTTCTTTCACCGACCCACAGCGTAGATTGATCTCTTTAAAATACGGAACGCTGATTATACCTCGCAGCGCAATTTGTTGAGAGATGACTGTCAAAACGAGTACTTACGGTAAATTCGAGATTATTTTTGGGTAAATCGGATCTGTGGTAGGAGTACCATCGTGGCTACGGTTTGGGGTTCACTAGGAACGAAATAAAGGTTTTCTTAAATTGTCTGCTAAATGCTTTGCAGAAAAATATTATACAGGGTTGGATGCTATCGTCTACCAGTCGATCTTTGACTTATGTTTTTTTAATGTCAGTAACATTTATCATATATTTGCAATAACTTATGAATTGCAATAAATTATAAGCAATAATTTAATTATTATAATTACTTATTACTAATTATTTTAACTACTTATAATTTGCAATAAATTATAAGCAATACATAATATAGAGTTGATTTTTCAGACGTCTTTAACTTTTTGAGAAGAGTTTTTCTAAAGAAAATCTGTCAAAATGTCATATTTATTATTTTGATTAAAAAATCGGCTTGTTAGTAGCCGATTTATATCTGTCTAAAAACGCTCGTCGTTTAAAAAATCGTAATCAAAGAAATTATTCTCAATATCCGAATCTTTCATCTTATTTTGTACAGAAATCTCTTTTATCTATACGAACCAATCACAATTTCCTGTTTATTATCCTACGGAACCATTTCAATCAATCTCCGTAAAAATAACCGAAATAATCTTCGCACAAATTTTCACAGGAAGTTCATTTGTTTTTACGCTCTGCCTAAAATTCCCGCATTGATTGACGTATCCCATTAGCGCTCCATTGTTTTAATTTCCATGCCACATACCATGGCATATGCGTGAACAGTTCAAAATAATTTTACCTACGCAGATAATAATATCTGCTACACACGATGAGTTTTTAGAATTGATTTTGTTTTAGATTTTGATTTAGATTTTATTAAAATTTTTTGGCAAATTCTGAAAACATTGCCTTTATTGATTTAAATATTATGGAAATGTATCGAACTATTAAGTTATTTAACATCACAATTTATTTATTTTATTTTCAATACCTATATGTACAAAATGGCTTTTTTTAAGTGTTTATTATTTGAGGGGTTTGGCGCTAATAGCCGAAATACAGGCTTTCGCCTAGTTCGGCTATACATGTCTAATTCAATGTAATGTACCTAATGACAAAATATCGCTTATAAGACTAGTGTATCATTATAAAAAATTATATCTTTATAAGTAAGTCCATGCAGAATGAGGAAATTGCCATTTAAATTTTTAGTAATCGGAAAATCGAATTAATTTGGAATCTGGGAAATGATTTTTTTTTTCGTGTAAACATGTGATGGATTGGTTGATAAATCAAAGCGCTTTGGAAGATAAATATTGATTTAAAGTACTGATGTACAGTTAGCAAAAGAGTTTTGTTTGCAGGAAAGAAAAAACATTCTTGCAGGAAATATTCATCTAAATCGGTAACTTCATAAAACATAACTTCCCACTTCACTTCATTTCTTCTTCGTTCTTCCTTCTTCTTCTTCTTCTTCTTCACTTCTTCACTTCATGTGGTGTTTACCTTTAAGTAATTGTTACACTGTTTAAAGTTTTTTAAGACGTTATTATTATCAAGATGTTAGTGTAAGCAATTGTTGGTGAACCAAATAAATAAATAAATAACTTGCGCTATTTAAAATACATCAGCACGTACTCTGGCTGCAAACAATTTTTTTTTGTTGACTGAGATAGGATAGGTAAACAAACCCATAAGTGTAGGGGAAGACCAAAGAAACTTTGATGGACTGTGTGAAAGATGATATGGCTTGATAGGGCGGGGGGGGAGACTACCGAGATGACGACTAATACTTTTTTTTTTCTAACTGAACAGACAGCAGTGCTGCTGGGGAGTTTGTTGCGCTACTTCTTCTTCCCAGCTAAAGCACTAGGAAGTGGTGAAGGGTGGGCGTTTTGGGGGACTGTCTTATGTAATTTTGACGTTCGAAAAGTACTGATACTCAGCCTAGTTTGAATAAATGACTTTTGAATTTGAATTTGAATAGAGAAGTATGGAATAAAAGACAAGTTACGCTGACCCCAAATAAATTGGGATAGTGACAGGAGAATGATGATGTAGATAACCCACTGCTTGACAAAAGCCTTTTATTGATGTGTTACATCTTTTCTCTAGCTTTCCTGCAATCTGGGGGAGTGATTTCGTGAAAAGGGACGGAAGTGTGTAACGGGAAGCGCGCGCTATTTGATTTGATTAATGAGCGCGCGCGGTGCTAGAGTTGTCCCACAGAATGGTACCAATCTATATTCCGAGAGGTTGTAAAGAGGGTGATGATGCCGATGACGATGATGGTGATGACGGTAACGATGATGATGATGAATATTGTTTATATAGTTCAGTGATGCTTTGTATTTTTAAGTTTAGATTTTTACGTAGGTATTAGCCGTAAGTCGATTTTTCCATTTATTTGGTGTGTCTTTGCAAACCACTATTGTATTGGAGTCATCCTGTAAGGATAGTGTGTGTAAGTTTAATAATAAATAAATAAATATATAATATATACGTCAGCCAAGACGTCAAATGCTACACATCTTATGCGACTACTGAAAGGCTCGCGCGATTTGTTTTGCACGAATTGTGTTTGTGAACGCCTATGTTAAATGAACTTTTTAATCCATGCGTCATGTTCGTGACCGGGCGCCATCAGTAGTAACTGGTCATCTCTTAGCTGCCACGGCATATTTTAATTTAATCTTTGAATTGTTTTTTTAAATTTCTATTACGCTTTTAACGTTTTGCATCGTTCTCACATGTATATCTTCAACATGAATGATGAAACCAATATTTTGTAACCACAATTTGATTTAAAAGAGTGTGCGTGGAGTTTCTTGCCAGTTCTTCTCCATAGGTACCTACTACGCTTTGGAATGGGCAACTAGTTTCATCTTTCTGACTGACAGATCCCTTTCTTTATTTTTTGTGGGAAGCTATCAAATAACTTCTCCCGCTCTGGGCAGAGCTGGTGTGTCACACTTTAACACGCTCACGCGCACTTTTCTTGAATTGACTGACCAACCCCTTGACAATTCAAAAGTGCCTGTAATTGGTTTATTTGAAATAAATGCTTTGAGTTCGCCTAGGTCATAAATCTCTAATACTAAAACAATACTTTACCAACAGTAGATTAATATGTGTAGCTATTTGTCTAACAAATATTCAACTGTCAAATGGGTACCATTCCAATCTTTATAAGGAAAACAATAGTAAAGCGAAAATCCGCACATAATGAGCTCACGTGTCGGTTCGCCAATTAATTCACGAACCGCACTTTTGGGATCGTTGCATGATTGCCAGTTATCGACTGACCCTAATACGCACATGTTCAGTTTAATCGTACGAATCAGCAATAGAATTAACAAATATATTTCAGCGATATTCTCTGTTTACTTAGATCTCAACTAGACAACTAGTCATTGTATCTAAAATACCAGTATTCAGCTGAATCCGGTTAGACTGGAAGCCGACCAACATAGTTGGGAAAAGGTTAGGCAGATGATGATGATGATGACTTAGATCTATCCACGTAGCATAATCAGGCTATAATATTCCCACTGCTGGGACACTGGCCTCCTCTCTGTGAGAGGGAGTGAGATATAGTCCACTGCGCTGGCCCAGTGCGTGTTGGTAGATGTCACATGTCTTCCAATCTTTGGTTCTAGGACATGCCGGTTTCCTCACGATGTTTTCCTTCACCATTTTTAGAGCAGTGGTGATGGAATAATTTACACAAAGTAACAGTAAAACATTTAATTATTTGGTAACAATTCTTGAAACGTAAATAACACTAGAATTAGAAGAAGTAGAATTTAGGTATTTAGCCTCCACAAGCCAGGCTAAATTAAACCCAAGCTGGGCTTTCGTTGAGACCAAAACTGTGAAGAACCGCTACTTTTCATAATTATAAAATACCAGCCTTATATTCGACTATTTCTGTTTTGTACTCGTTATTGTATTTAAATCTATTCTGTTTCATTTTCCTTATTATTTACTCGAGTTTATCATCTTTTTTTTTTTATGCACGTGTTTCTGTGACAAATAAACTTATTTTTCTTTCTTTCTTCTTATATTGTCCCACTGCGGGGCAAAGGCCTGTTTTTATACAAAAAAGGCACGAGCTTTGATCACCAATCTTGCTTAAGACGGCTTAGCGATTTAGAAAGAGATGAAAGAAAATACGTTTATTTGCACTAAACATAACGCAAAGAAAGAACACAAAACAAAAAAAGAACAAGGGGAAAATATGCGTCACATCCACGCAAAACGGACATAGCTCAGCATAATGCTGGCCCCTGGCGCTGGTTTTCAGCGACAGCCGGCGTTGACGTTATGACGTCGACCGGTCCAACGTACAATGAGATATAAAAATAAAATAAATGTACAATAATTGATCTGGGAGAGATTGGAGAAAGCGATAAGGCCACCCATTATATGTTTTGTAGTGTTAAAATTATTTGCTATGTATTTTCTGGTGTAACAATAAAGTATTATATAAATAAATAAATAATTAATCTACGTGTTTACATTAAATATAATATTTATAATGGCAACATTCCGTTCAGACTTAGGTTTATTACATATTATTATGTAATCAAACTAAAAATTTGCATACTTACCTACCTATAAAATTTGTGAAGATTTTTAACATTTTCAGACTTTTATAAAACCTTTTCCGGAATATCGATAGCTCTTGTAACAACTTCAATACTATTAGTAGCAATTTGCGACCCTATACAAAAACTAAGAGCTTTTCAAGCACTAACAGGTCTCTGAAATATATTTTTTCTAGATTTTGTCCGCGACGTCGTCTGCGTGGAGGTCAAAAATTATCCCACCTATCCTTTGCCCTAAACCAGGTCATGGTCTACATGTGTGCCAAACTTCATCGAAATCCGTTCAGCCTTTAAGGCGTGAAAGGGAAAAACAGACAGTTACTTTCGCAAATAGTATGGACATGGAATATACTTTTGAGCGTTGTCTATACTAGGAATATCTTTTATAATAAATCTTTTGGAGCGGTGTGGAGAATCTATTGATTTTAAATCTTTGGATGACGGGAAGCCTCTGTTACAATCGTATTGTCAATGTTTATTACAGTCCAGCCGTTGAAAGAATGCGCTCTTGACACCTGTCAGTTTCATACTAAAGAATATGCGAATTTGATCCCTATAACAACAAGAAATATTCCAACTGACAGGTGTCAAGAACGCATTCTCTCAACGGCCGGACTGTAGTATAGGCAATGTTATCATTCTAAAACCGTTCAGGCGTTTATTGCTCTTGTCATTCCATTTTGAGAACATGTCTACTGTTAATTTATTCTAGTCCTCTCTAAAAGCCTACCTTAGCAAATTGTAATTTAATTTATTAAAGTTTAAAAGACCTACTAACTAAGTAATAAACAATCTTGATAATAAAACTTCAAGCTCATAAGTTAAAATGAGATTAGATTTAGAGCTTGAGCCATGAAATTCTAGAAATAAAGAGCGTTGTTATAAACTAGAAAATGAGTTTGAGTTCTTATTAACACAATGGGTGGTTTCAACTTAATTTAAAACTTAGTTGAAGTATGCCACGCTTCTTCAAAGTTTTAAAACAAAAGAACGGCAACATAAGCTAGGTGGATGTCATCCTCACTTTATTAGTTCATCAAAACTAACACTGTTTCAGTGATGAAATTTACTTACCTACTGACGGAGCGGCAGTCTTAGTAAATGATACTCGTTCCTTCACCGAATATGCACAATAGATCAATTTTATTCAAGTCTTGTATCAATTTTGTATTACCAATCAATTAATCTGCCTAGCCTATTCCCAACTATGTTAGGGTTGGCTTCAAGTCTAACCGGATGCCGCTGAATACCAGAATTTATTATGGAGCGACTGCCTATCTGACAGAATTGTAGATTAACAACTGTGCAATTCCAAATAACTTTTCAAAACGTTTGAGTGACAGATGAAGTGCGACTGGAGTAGGTTACCCGACGAAGAGAAAACTTCATACAAACGCGCAATGATAGGTACACTACTGCAAAGTGCGGTAGTAGAAAACTTAGACTTAACTTAGTTTTGCCACTGTGTCGCAACGTCCACGCTAATTCGAAAACACGAAGATTACCGAAGCGCACGCTTTTTCTGGGTTAACTGTACCTTCTATAGAAATTACTCGTAGTCTGCAATGATCCCAAAAAATATTCATAACAAAGTACTTACTAGTTATGGAGCTCCCTGTGAAAGAATTTGTTCAAAGAAATTCTACCACTGTCGTAAGCGTCCGGCAGTAAAATTACGGGCACATTCTCTGGGTAGCAAAGGAAATTCACACATAGAAGGCGCACGAGGTGGTCATGAGACTGGTCAGGAACACGTGCATAATTTCATCAAATGGATGAATGTTTTCCTAAGCAAGAAAATGCAAAAAAAAGTTAAAAGCTTCTAAAACCGTTGGAAAAACAAATGAAAGAAAATAAGCCGTTTCTTTCATCGCATTGTGACTTTTGAGAAAACGCATTTGAATAAAATATTCGTCTATTAGCATTTTTTTACCGTGTTTTCATTTGTTTTTCACGAGGCCGTGATGGAAAATGCATGCGTCTTTCACAATTACACAATAAGTTAATGGACTTGTGAAACAAAGCATGCGTTGGGTTTTAACTTCTGATCAAGACCTCCCATTGTAGTTTACAACTTTCTATCATTATTTTTACATATCACGTTTTGTAACTTAACACGCTTCGCTAATTCTTAAGGATGGCATTCAAGACATTTATTACGTCATCCCTTCCGGATGTCGCCAAGACAGCCATAACAGTCCTAGAATTACAACAATTTCTTTTAGAAAAAAGAATAAAGAACAAAAAAAAATATATTAAAAAAATCTTCTATGGAACCAAAGTTTAAAACATTATGAATTTTCCTCTGTCATATAAAAATACGAATAAGTTTGCAGGATTTTGTGTAACGTCAGTGTGACGTGTAGTTCGCATGTGCCGTTGTAGATGCCGCCACAAGATGACCAATACACTCCACAATTGACGGTAGATACTAAGGATTTGTTCGGCATACTTTGGACAGTAAGGGGTGTTAAACACTTGATCGGGTCGGCGTAACCGCATTATTCGGCACAAATCGGCACAGCTGGGCGGCAAAAAAAAAAATTGATTTTGCCGCTCATAGCATAATCAGCCTATAATGTGGCCCACTGCTGGGACGCAGGCCTCCTCTCAAAGGTTAAAGGCTCGTGCAGACCAGCGCGACGCGACGGCGCGACGCGACTCGAACAATACAATTTCTAAGAAAACTTCACGGTATAACAATAGCCGGTGTCGCGTCGCGCTGTCGCGTCGCACTTGTCTGCACGAAGCTTAAAGCTTTGTGCAGACCAGCGCGACGCGACAGCGCGACGCGACAGCGCGACGCGACACCGGTTATTGTTATATCGTCAAGTTTTCTTAGAAATTGTATTGTTCGTGTCGCGGCGCGGCGTCGCGTCGCGCTGGTCTGTACGAGCTTTAATCCACCACGCGGTCCCAGTGCGCGTTGGTAGATGTGTCACGTCTTGGATTTTTTTGGTTCTAGGACATATCGGTTTCCTCACGATGTTTTCCGTCACCATTTTGCGAGCAGTCGTGATGTAATAATTTACACAAAGTAAAGCGACTGTCAGGGTTCGAACCTACGAACTACAACTCGTAAATCACAGCCATTGACTGGTGACCTGTACAGGTTTTTTTTTAAACCTACTTCTGGCACCAGTCTCTCACAAAGTTAGCTCCTTGTTCGTGCACTATTGTCAAAAAATAAACGTCTTATATTATTATTTTATTATTTATTACCACTGGGCCATCTTTGCTTTGCACCTATATCTATTTGACGCCCGGCTGTGCTAATTGTGCCGAATACTGCCGACCCAAACGAGTGTGTAGCATGCTTTTCCTATGCTACAAACCTGGTTAATGTTTTTACCACATCACGAACTACAAATACCAAATATTCTCCGACAAAACTCGAATTTATAAAAAGACGGCCTAGAAGTTGGTATAAAAAACGTTTGGCAAACGCAAAGTATGTTTGTACAAGTTAAAACGTCCGCTTTTGACCACGCTATGATAGATCCGAAATAGACATAGCTCAATCAATATAATGAGATAAAATAAACAAGATTAGAGTGGTAATCGGTGTTTGTACTGTTCTATTTCTGTTGGCCAGTCGTTTGTGTTTTGTTTAAGGGCTTATTAGCCATCTGAGGCCCTCCCGTTCACGGCCTCGGGTGTTGCGACTTGCAAGGCGGCGTGTGGCCAAGCGTCACCTACTTCCGTCTTGGCGACTCGTGTCATGTTTTAAAAATCCGGCCGGATGTTAGAAAAAGAAGCCGAAAATAACACGTTTCTCATATGGAGACCCCCTTTACCGTACCTTTGGGTACGGCCCTTAAAGAACATCGCTCATTATAGCAGCACGGGTCCGACACGGCAAATAACTTGTCGTTCAAGTTAGGATTTTAAGTCAAATATATTAAAGTCTATTTTACGATGGCTATACATAATGGTAGACGGCTCGCGGGCATTAAGCGGCTCGCGAGTCGTCATATATCGCGCCGCAAGCACGCTTCAAGCGAGGAGCCGCTCACCGACGCCTCGCTTGTGAATGAACAACAAGCTCACCTCACCGGTAGCGTGCCGGCAGCGAGCGGTCGCCTTGCTTACGGCGCGTTGACGACTAGCGTTCGCTTTGCTTATGGCTTGTTGGCGACTAGCGGTCGCTTTGCTTACGGCACGTTAGCAACTAGCGGTCGCCTTGCTTACGGCGCGTTGGCGATTAGATTTTTTGAGGCGCTGCCGGAGCGTTTCTCTGCTGGAGCGGAACTGTTGTAATAGGCAATGAGCTTTAATGTTTTCATTTGTTTTCTCCGCACTCTCTGTCGCAAGCCGCGTGTCGCTTGAGCGTGTAGCTCATGACCACGGAGATAGGCTGACTTTCCACTGGAGCGGAGAGGAGAGGAGCGGAGCGGAGCTGTGCCAATATTAACCAATGGAATTTTCACTGGACAGGGATTTGCGAATTAGTTTTAAAAAAACATACAAAACCTGGAAGTGGAGCGGGGAAGCGAAGCGGGGGGATGCGGAAAAACCCGGCCGCGGGGTATTGCAGCCCGCTCAAATTACTCGTCGCATGAACTCGTCCTAGATCACACAGTCCGTAACTCCGTTCCGCCCTACCTCGCTCCGCATCAATGAACAGACACAGTCCGTAACTCCTCTCCGCAAGACTCTCTCGCTCCGCATCAATGGACAGGCAGCCTTAGCCATTCGTTTGCATGTTTTGTTTAGAGGCTTATTAGTGATCTAACACTAAGAAAAGCTGGGATTCTATAAATTCTCGGAAGCAGAGTTTAAATCGAAATGTTTATTTTTCCGTTCAGTTTTTTCTGATCTTTTTATTAGTCAGGAAATAGATAGACGCCTACATTCATTGGATACGCATAAACAAGGCTAAATGAAATTAGCTAGCAAAACTCAACAGACGTTATGTGTACCGATATCTTAGCATGGTAAAACGAAAAATTGTTAGATGATTTTGTATCCCAATTTATTTGCAGTCGATGCAACACGTCCCTTTCTTCCACACTTCTCTATTAGTCGTCATCTCGGTAGTCACCCCCTTTCTAGCCTTATCATCTGCCACACAGTCCATCCATCGTTTCTTTGGTCTTCCCCTACTCTTATAGCCATCGACATTCATACTCAAAACTTCCCTCACGACAGTTTCCTCATTCCTCCGCACACATGCCCATACCATGACAACCGATTTCCGCACAACTTTTCAGTCACCGGTGTCACTTTCAGACTTCCTCTTGTGTACTCATTTCTTATTCTAGCCACTCGTATAACACACATCCTTCCTAAAATTCTGCCATGCTATATATTCTGTAAACATCTCACCGTGAAAACTTGGGTGAAGTGAGCTGTCAATAGTGTCAATCCCTGTGGAATGATAGCTCACTCCACGCTCACTTCACCTAAGTTTTCACGGTGAGATGGTTACAGAATAGCACTGCAGATCTCAACTGCATGCAAATTTTTTCAAACTTTTGCCAATAATACAATAATATCTTGTACCAATACATACTTATACCAATAATATCTTGACTCTACTGTTTTGTAAATTAACATGTCCTATCTAAGTGAGCCGGGTGATCTGTAACTCAGGATCCTCCTACCGCAGACACCTTTCTCTATTTAAGATTGTGCATTTTATTAACCAGTGCCTGTAATATGATGTTGAGATAAATAAAGATTTTATGATTATGATTATTATTAAATGCCTTTCAGTCATCTGTATTATAGCTCAACATTCTGATCCATACAAGTTTTTGTTTTTCATGTTTTGATATCGTTTCGGATCACAACTGTGGCGTTTCGCTAGCTTATTTTATTTGACCCTGTATAACATAGATTAACATCTTGTTTTAAATCGTAAATCGATAATATGTCTAATAGTATTGCATATATTTAATCTCATAAGCTAATTAATAAATATTACATCTATCTACTATCATTCGTCACCAATTTAAATATTACTGTCCCACTGCAGGGCAAAGGCCTCTTCTCATACAGAGAAGGCACGAGCATTAATCACCACACCTGCTCAAGAAAGAAAGAAAAAGTATTTATTGACACCTGCTCAAGACGGGTTGGCGACTTCAGACTTGTTTCCTAACTAATATTTTAAATGCGAAAGTGAGTGTGTGTTTGTTTGTTACGCTTTCATGCTAAAACGGCTGAACGGATTTGGATGAAATTTGATACATGTGTAGACCATGACCTGGGTTAGGACATATGATCGGGACTTATGTTGGTTTTTTAATTTATTTATTCAGGTTATCCAACAATTTTTGACACAATACATTTATTGCTCCATTTATAATTTTACATTATATTTACAAAGCCAAAAAGGAAAGGAGACGGATACGCTTTCATACAATCTTGGGCCTGGATGTAAAGAGATGAAATTGGTATCAATTAATAGCTACTATATTGTCAAACCATCACTGAAAATTTTGCGGATTTTAGCAATCTGAGAGCCGAGTTAACGAGATTTTGTCAAAGTGAGGTTACGTAACAAAACAGCTGATTTTTGAAGTGCGATGTATTTTTTTTTAAAGATAGGATGCTGTTACAATTATAGAAGGTGTATACAGTGCCGCTAGCGGTTAGTTCGCTGTAAAACACCAAATTCCGAAAACATAACATTCTCTTGTGCCTAAACGGAGCATGGGTGGCAGCAAGGGTCGTACAAGAAGTAAGATCAGAAGTCCGTAGAAAGAAAGCAGGGGTCGAAGAAAATATAAATAAAACTATGGGAGGAAACACTCAAAACGCACACGCACTAAACGATACGAAACGAGTGACTGACTGACATGTCACCATAGACTAAAAAATACAATAATCGATTAGCAAACGTGAATCGATTTTAACATTTATCTTTATAGATATTTAATTAGTTTAAACTGTTTAATACGTTAATTCTAATAATTAATGTATTTGAATTAATCATCTGGTAAAAGCATCTTTTAAATAGTATGAACTCGGTCACGATAGTCGATTATAATTTAATCGATATTCTATTTTGTTCGTAGCCATAACTTAATTTTCGGATTTCTCAATTTCCAGATTGTAAAATGGGCTGATATTTCACATTTTGTAATAGAAAAATATAACCTTTTTTTTTAACCATACGTCAACTTATTACAATCAGGCCCAGAAATCCCCGTCTCCTTTACAATTAAAGTTATTGAATCATTTTTGGTAATTCATTGCTTATCATTCATAAAATAAAATAAAACAGATTGATAACAATAACATTAACTAGTTGACTATAAGTCCAGTTATATGTCAGTAATGTCCAAGATTAACTCAGAAAGTTAAAATAAATTGAAAAAGTCACATTGGTACTTGCCCTGATTTGAACCCACAACCTCGTACTTGCGAAGCGAAGCGTTAACCATAGGGCCTTCACGACATATAAAATTTAAATTAATTTATCTGCTTCTCTGCAGGAGCGTAAAATCTAATTTTACAGTCGCAATGCTGCGTACCTCATACCTATGCAAAAACATGCAGATTGAGACAAATTTTAACATAAAACAATTTGTAATATTTTCGCAATAAAATTTTGAAAGTTTCAGCAATTTATAAACTGCGCCGCAATAACAACAGAATTTAAACGTTTTGAATCTAATATTCTTTTTGGAATTAGGAATTACGTTACCGAAGGTTTTATAGCATCGGGGTTGCCAACCTTTTAAAAGAGACCTTGGGACCCCAAAATCTACTTACAAGTGCGTTCATTAGAAATTGTCCGGTAACGCGATTGGTAGCACTAAATTTTGCAGTCATATGTTTTTTAGTACTGTTCTGTCAGTCGCCATTTTGAACTCTATTAGTATTGAAACTAAGACTCCAAGTTCAGTGCTACCAATCACGAGACATGTTCTAATGAACGCACTGTACTTATTGTTATGTTTCCATGAGACTTTTTAAGTTTCTCCTGTAGGACTGGTTATCCTGGAAAGCGGTGCCGTCATACAGCAGACGTAAAATGATGACTCTCAGTAACTGTATTACGTATCTGACTTTTTTAAATAGGCAATCTACCTACTCGTAACTATTTTGTATCTGCAATGATTTAAATCTTTAGATTCACTCGACTACGTCAAAAGATGGTCACGTTTCTATTTAGTTGAGAATGACATTTGAATAGTATTGTGTCGCTCCCTCATGCTGAAAATTATGCGTATCTATCGTTCAATGTGAGATTTATGAGGGCACTCTCCTCAGTATGGACACTTTCGCATAACCTAAGTATGTTAAGGGCAAATCTAACGATTTAAATCTTCGCGAGTCTACCCAAAATGTCACAAATTTCATACTCGAAGATCATTTCCTTTCATAATCTTCTCATTTTCTTTAGATTAGTCTCATTACGTTTACGCGTGGCGAGACAATTTGTGGGACTGTGTCTGACGTCTTTGCAAATTTTTGTTAAGAATTATAATGGCATGTCCTTGAGTAGGTAATAAAGATAACTGTAATTGAATGTTTTTTTAATGAGTGTTTGTTTTGAAGAGATTCTTTAGTCGCAGAGTAGATGATGGACAATTTATCTGCGGTCAATTCGGAATCGTATAGACATTTAGCGGGCACGCAGATCAAATGCCGGAATTTCCAAACGATCCCAAATTGTCCGCGAGCAAAGCGTCTATCGTCTGCTCAGCGCCTAAAGCTATCACACACGTTAAAGATAATATATATTATAGCGCCTAAAAATCCTTAAAAAATCCTTTAAGGTAAAATATAAGAATGTAAACGTTTATTTGGACACAGTTCGTGAAACACAAAATACAGACAAACTATAAGTGAAAGTAATCTTTGGACAATAAGTGTGTGCCTCACGGCTCCGCCAAAAAGGTTCATTTCAGCATTAATGTCAGACAAATGCTGTCTGACGCTGGGTTTCTAATGAACCTATAGGAACAAGTGACGGGGAGTACAAACAGTTTCAACATACGTAATACATAATTTGTATACTTCTAAATAAATAAATAGGTAAACTAATTACAAAAACAACAAAAAAAAATACGAAAACAACAAGCTATTCTTAGCGATTAACTAGATTGATTCGTGCACTGTGCATTCACATTTCCACAAATCGCAACAGACCACTGACCGAGGCGGACAGATACAAGGTTAGTTTTACGACAGAAAAAATACTGTGAGGTGTTTGAATAAAATATATAAATAGTTATTAATTATAATAAAACAAAGACAAAAATGAGTCATAAATAGTTAATGTAAGACTATACGTACAGAGAAAGTGAAGTACCTATAACAATAGATGAAGTAATGAATGTTAATAGAAGGTAAGCGTCACGTAACGACAAGTTTTTTTTGCTGATCAGTATTTTTTGTCTCTTTTTTAGTATATATTATCTTCACTGTGTGTGATGGTCCATTAAATTGTACGGTGAGCGATTCATACGTCGAAGATAATATATATTTTATATTATCTTCAAAGTGACGACCTTAAAGGTGCGCTCAGCGATAAAAGTCGATAAAGCTACTTTTATACATCATCTAAATTGACACAAAATTATTCAAAACATTGTATTTCATATTATAATAGCTAAAACTTAATATTCTTTTAATTTTACTTCTGTTCCGATTTTTCTGTATTATTGAACTAGTTTTGTAATCAATCATGTTTAATAACCAAGAAAGTTATGTTCAAACTATATAACTTATCCGTTACTTAATTTAATTAACCTAAAGTCAGAACTCTTATTAAAAAACTTTTCTATTTAAATCTTAACACTAAAAGTTATCCAGTTAACCTGTGACTTTCAGTGTAAAACTAAATTAACCTGAAAATACGGTTGTCGCCCAATAAAATCATAATTGAGCTATTTCGCCGCGAGGACTCATAAAATGTAGGTAACATATTATTTTTAAACCTTGCTGACGTGTTTTTAGTAAAAAGAAATGAAATCTTTCACGTTTTTACAACAAAAACCACTTTAATTGATACGGAATGAATTTATTTTTAATTTCTAACAGTGAGTCTAGTGTCTAAGAGTTCTAGAGTATATGAATTTATTTTTAATTTCTAAGAGTTATGACGGAACAGAAGAGGTTTGAAAGCGTCGTAATAATTCACAGTTTACAAGTTCGTAATGAAACACGTGCCGAAGTAAAAGGCAAGTATTTAAAAGATTACGACACCCATTAAAAATATTATGATCATAATTCATTGTGAAAAATGTCTAGTATTACTCAAAAATTTCTTTTTTACGCTTTCTTGTAACCGGTTTTCATACTTTTTACTTTAAGTCTTAAAAAATATATATTATCATGATTTTTCTTTATCTGTTGATCAATCAATCTGCCTAGCCTCTTCCCAACTGTAATGAGGTCGGCTTCCAGTCCTAACCGGATGCAGCTGAATACTAGTATTTTACATAGAGCGACTGCCTATCTGACCTCCACAACCCAGTAACTGGGTAATACGATACCCCGTAAGACTGGTTGTCAGACTTTCGGGGTTCTGACGACCCGTATAGACAGTCAAAGATCCACGAATGACTACCGGGACCAACGGCTTAACGTGCTTTCCGAGGCACGGAGGAGTCTCTGTATGTAAAGATGGTCACCCATCTACAGACCAACCCCGGCAAGCGTAACTTAACTTGATGGATCGACCCGTGCGGCAGTTATTACATAGCCACGAGCTCTTTTCCTCTTTTATTTATCTGTTGATATGAGTGAATAATGGTGGATAGGATTTGACAAAAAATTCATTTTATGCAAAAAGTCGTAAGTATAATCATTGCCACCCTTTGTTTTTATTGGGTGAGAAATTATCAAATAACTTCTCTAGCTCTGGGCGGCGCGGGAGGGCGTGTCAGACTCTTACTGACTAAACCCACCCGTGTTCCTTCAGTTGCCTGTATGTTGCTAGTGGCCACGGTATCCCTCGGACTTTCCCGCGACCTCGGTAGGTATCGGCCCTAGCGGACCCCGTCAGTTGTGCTGACATCTCTTTGAGGCGCGCGTGGAACAACGCGCCGTCGCCGCGTCGTCGACCCGGGCCTGGTCCTTATCGGACGCCAAGCTACTACTCATTGCTCACCGTCCACAGATCAGAAATCATTGCCACCCTTTACATTTTTTGTAATAATAGTTATTTTTCAATTGTAGATTTTGCCTTTCACAACAAGCCTAGTTATGACGAAACGTCAGCTCGATATTAGGTATGCACCCTCTTAATTTAAGTCTAGGTAGGTACCAGGCAAACATAAAAATCAAAAAGGTCACGTTTTACTGTAATACTCAACCCTCTAGGGCTACGCAGTTTTGATACTAGACCGAAAATCACAGAAGACCCATTTTAACACATTCGTCGTGACTGAGCAACTAAATTCACTGACAGACGACGCACAGCTTCATTCGCTAAGCCTAGAGCATGTAATTTTGCACAAGAATTCCTTAATTCCCTGATTGGGCTGATTTCTGATTTCGTTTTAAAAGCCGATGGGATTTCCAATCGCCAAAAATGACGAACTTCCATTCAAACGGTCATCCCCTATTTAACCCCTTTAGGGTATGGTTCCGTCTTGCTTTAATTAAATGTTTCATAATTTGGCGCTCATTTGACACTTTAGCTTAAACTATGGATTTAAGAGTCATTAATTTTGCACAAAACAAAATAGGTATCTACCTACTTAACATCACGCCTGTTTTTCGCCAAGCAGAGGTGGGCAGTAACACCCACATTTCCCCAACCATGTTTAAATGCCATGTAATAGGGGTCAAGCCTATTGCCCAACCAAAGTACTTGGAAGTGGTGAACGAGAGCGTGTTGGGGATCTGTCTAATGTAATTTCGAGGTTCCAAAAGTGCTGAAATAAATGACTATTGATTTTGATTTTGCCTCTAAACGGGCACAAATACAGACTGCGCGCTACTGAAAAATTCTTGACGGCGAAAACTTTGCCCGGTTTACCTATAATAAGTTCGAAAAATATTTGACCGAATTTCATTTCACCTAAAACTTTTCAACTTTTCGTTTTGTTTACTTCATCGAAGTCACGTCTGCCACTGTATCAGTTGACCTATTATCAATTCAATTTTTTTCGTTACTCCGACGTTTCATTTGGTCGAAAAACTTTTTAGCAAAGTTACACTTAGCCGAAATAACATTTATTCGAAGTATTATGTATATTTCCGAATATTTGTTATACAAGCAAGCATGCAAACAAGGATGCTTGCTTCAAGCATGCAGCATGCAAGCAGGCATGCAACATGCGGCAAGCATTGTTTCTGTCACGGCTCCGGCGCTGCGGGGTTTGGGCGGCCCCACGCGAGCTTATCGTCGCAGATGGTTTTAACGCTCACCGGCGCGGCTGAGGCTAACCGGGGCATGGCCGGCCAGCAAGCCGAAGCTGCGGTGCCTTCAAACCACCTGCTCCTCAGCTCGCGGGCCGCCATACCCCTCCGCGCCTACGCGGGCTTAAATTACACTCTAGGGGTAGGGCAGACCTGCCGGGGTTGCGGGTTTGTCTGAAAGGGATATCGCGACCTCGGCACACAGGCAACGGAAGGAACACGGGTGGGTTTTAGTCAGTAAAAGTCTGACACGCCCTCCCGCTCCACCCAGAGCGGGAGAAGTTATATGATAATTTCCCAACCTCAAAAAAAAAAAAAAGGGGTAGGGCAGACAAGACTACGTGGAGTCGGTTTTGCAGCGATTCGTTTCTGTCACTAAATTTTATAGCACAACATAATAGACTTTTTATATGACACCATTTTAATTTAATATTGAAAATGCTATCAAGTAACCGGCTATATATTTGTGACCAAATAATATTCCGTATAATTTTATTTCGGTGTGGTAAAAATATGGCAAATAAATCTTTTGGTAAATGAAAAAAGTTTAAAACAAGCTTCGGCCAATAGCAAAAAATTATATTGTAAATCAGCGAAATATAGTTTGGTAAAATAATACCACTGACACGTGATACTTCGATGATCTAAAAATATGTCAAATAATGCCTACAGCAAAAAAGACGTCGGTCAATCGTTTTCGATAAAATAAAATTCGAGCAAAAAAATCGAAAAGTGATCGGTTCCCCTCGTCCCGAACTGGGGATCATACCCAAGACCCATGTCACTCAATCAACACTTCAATCTCTCGAATACGCTCCTTTCAAAGTGATCCTTCTGGAAATATTATTCCCGTTGCCACTGACGTCACTAAAGCAATAAACACACCATTTGTTTTCAACCTCCATTAACGCAACGTCGTAAACTTTTGTGTGTACGCACCCTTACATATTTGATGAAGTTTCTTTTTGGCAGGACAAGTTTTGAGCGTTGTCATGTTCGCTCAAGTGTTAGGGAATTTTATGTTGATCCGACAATGAATTGCTAATACAGTTTATTGTATTTTTTTGTGAAAGGACATTGCTCTCATGCCATAGATTGGTAATTACTTATGACCACATTCGACTGACTTGACAATTCAAAAGTGCCTGTAATTGTTTCATCCTAACGAATATTATGCATGCGAAAGTGAGTTTGTTTGTTTGTTTGTTACGCTTTTCGCTAAAACGGCTGAAGAGGTTTGGATAAAATTTGGCACACGAGTTAGGAAATAAAATACTTTTTATCCCAATATTTCCCAGGGATGGAGACTTATGCGGATAAAACCGCGGGGAGCTGCTCGTCTAGTCTTAATAAAAGTTTGGAAACTTTTAACAACAATTTACCAGAACGAAAATAAACGTTCATTCATGCCTTCAAAAAAATAAAATCTTCGAAACTTTTTCTTTCTTCTTTGAAATTGCTCCCAACTGCATTAGGCTCGACAAATAAATTCAGTCTAATAAAGCGACTTTGTCTGCCTATCCAGTAATGTAGTTACCACGATAGCTCCGGTCGCTTTTAGGGTGCAATACAAATATGTTACGTTACAGTACTTGAGTTTCTGGAAAAAAGAATTGTGTAAAAGTTGTATATGGTATTTTATTGGGTCGGTGACAGCTCGGCCCGAGTTTACTCAACCCGTTGTTTTCGATAGTTATGTTTTCGTGCTTTCTATATATAAATGAAAAATCATTTTCACCCAATTAAACCTAATAGTTTTAAAACCTAAACCAAATTAAATTCGTAATGATTTATTTTAAAATATCGTTATTCTGCCCGACCGGACAAATGACCGTAATCGGGAGTGATATATGTGGTATTATTAATAGGGTCCAGTTGACTCGGGCCGAGTTGTCACTGACCCTTTTATTTGAGATGTAATTTCTTGTTTGGGTACTCTTGCCGAGCTAAATATGTTTAGGTGGATGCACTAAGGTAGTCGCGAAATTTATTGTGTTTAGTTTTTTTGCTATTTGCAGGTCAGCATCAGATGGCCAATAATTCTTGTACTTAAAAAACGTTCCCATTCAAGTCGCAATCTGTCAATGTCAAACTTGTCAAAAATTTTGGTAAATTAATTGTGTTTTCGACAGATTGCGAATTTGATGCGAATACGTTCTTAAAAAATACGGGAATTGCCCCTCAGGTTGTAGATAAGTTGATCAAAATATGATTGGCCACCATAACAAATATGTATTTACAGAATTGTAATCATTAGAATCATCAGTACATCTCTCTAAGTTAGAATTGACCTCAAATGTTACGACTTCATGAAAAAGGCATTCCATATAGGTTAATTTGAACTTTGAGAGTTGTATTGATGATTCGCGACCGTATCGCGATTCATAATTGTTGTGTGAATAACCTAAAAATCAGCTGTTTCATAGTACATAAAGTTTAATACCTACTGTTCTAAACCGTATAGATGTTGTTTCTTTTCGCGATTTCAACGTTGGGCTCATAGTAAAATTTATTCAGTTCGATGGTCTAAAACACGTCTTAAAGTTTCTAAAGTATTTTTTAACACCTTTTATTCAATATATAACAGGTTAATTCCTTACCTACGAATACCGAATACGAATACGTTACAGGATAACGTAAAAAAACGTAAAAAATATTTTCGAAATCCTTTCGCTCTTTGCACTCGCTTTCGCCTTAACAAAAGGTTGAAGAACAAAAGTCTCGTGATTTCTCGCCATTCAAACGTCTTAGCTATTAGGTTAAGGGCTTATCCCAATTGGCTAAAACTCGTCTAAATGGCTAAGTAATTGAATCCAGATATAAGTATAATTACTTTCAGCAAGTTAGCCGCCTAAAAAGTAACCTGATTAGATACCTATGTCTGTTTTTAGGGAGGTATTTATGTGTGTATTACGCCTAGGAAGATCCTTGACGTATTTACAAAGCACCAATTTTTTTTTTTTTTTTAACATAACTGGCAAAACGTGGGTGTACTATAGGTACACCTTTGCCTAACTCTTCCAGGCATACATGCGTTATATTATGCTATGTCGCAAATGAAACATCTTCAAATTAATAATGATAGGGGAAAAGCACATACTCGTATCAACTCGGAAAGGGATCGTCACCGTATCAACTCGAGCCATTCAGTATTCTTAGTATGAAACTCCCTACTGCAACGCACACTATTCGGAATCGTAACGTGATCGCCTCGCCTCGGGACAAGCTCACGAACTGCGGCGACATATGCGACCTTTAGTGTGGAGCTGTTTTAACAATTTTGTTTATATAGGTATATATTTATTCAAGCCACAACGTAGAGAATCTAAATACCTAAATTTTTGCCTGAAAAAGAGAAAAAACCTAACCCTTTCTTCAATTGTATAGAAAACAAAATTGTAAAGCGAGAAAAAAGGACTGGATTTTCAAACAAAACCAAGACTGACGTCTAACAACGCGGCGTAAGCTCAGAATGTTTCATTTTAATTGTGAGCACCGCCTTTACACACTTACTTTTTTCATTTCTTCTGGCACAGACGGTATTTTTATTATATTAGCCAACTCAGCTGCCTAAATCTTCGTAGAATTTATATTCCTTTTACTGTAACAGTCCACCGGGCTTTTGTTAAAATGTGGCGGTGTGGATAGGGATTCAAATAAAACGGAAAAGTTCTAATTTTTTTAGAAATTACTAGCTTCTGCCCGTGGCTTCACCCGCGTGGATGTCGGAAAATATCCGACGGGAATGTGCTTACGCGATTAAAAGTACTCTAAACAATGTATTGGATAGATAGATAGATAAATCGTTTATTTGGTGCTCACAAAAGACTGCACAAAATACAAAAACACGATGAAGTAAAGCCAAAAAGCAGCAGTGCAGTGTAGTGCTATTTTAAAGTGTGTTAGCCAATAGTCATCACAGTGTCTTTATTTTTTTTTTTTGTATATTGGCACCTTATAGCTTTCATGTATTTAGTTATTATTTAATCGTGTTTTTGTATTTTATGTTGGCTTTTGTGTGCACCAAATAAACGATTTATCTATCTATCTATCTTTATCTATGAAATAACAGCTAAATACATGAATATAGCTATAAGGTGCCAATATACAAAAAAATAAAATAAAGACATTGTGATGACTATTGGCTAAGACATTTTAAACTAGTGAAACATACAAAGTGCGGTGTGCGTCTCAAGGTTGCACCAAATGGGAGTCCAACTCAGCATGTGTCAGGCAAATATACCTGACGCTGATATTCTGCTGGATCCCTGCAGTGACATACGGACGTTGAGCAGATGAGATAGATAATAAATATGCGAATTATTGGTGTTGTGAAAAACGAATGAATAATTCCGTAATACAAATTGTTTTCATATAAATCTATTAGTTTACGCGGCGCACGCCAGTAAAGCTCCCAGTCTGCTTGATTTTTTCGAAGATCTCCAACAATCATCGTAATCATCATATTTCAGCCCATTTACACAAAACCTTAATGAATTATACACTTAAACCTTCCTCATGAATCACTCCGTCCATTGGTGAAAATAATATGAAAATCCGTTTATTATTTTTTGAGTTTGTCACGTTCAGACAGACGCGGATGGGGGATTTTGTTTTATAATATAATTAAATGATGAATCTTCAAGATTCATCATTTAACTATAATCATAAGTGCCCTGGAGAAAACTCTAGGACTGTGGAAGGTAGAAAAGTACTTCTATTGAATTAAGAATTCTTAGAATACCTATAGAATTACGGATTGGTAGTCGAAAACCTAAGAGAAATGTTTAGTAATGTTTTTTCTTTTTTTTTGTAATTTTTTATCGAATGATTGAATGAAGGCGGTGACGCAGGTTCTTCTGAGTGATAAATCTTATTCGTTTCTTATGTAAAAAACTTAGGCCCAAAATTGAAAATAAAAACTGTCTATTGAAGCAAATTCTGTTTAAAAATATTGTCATCTTCATCCAATAGATTTGGGTGACTACGCTAAAGAGAATTCTTTACGAAAATATTTTTTGTATAGCTTTTTACGTATTGCGTAATTTTGAAGGAACAAAAATCAATCTGCCTTGCCTTTTCCCAACTATGTTGGGGGCCGCTTCTAGTCTAACTGGATGCAGCTGAATACCAGTATTTTACATGGAGCGACTGCCTATCTGACCTCCACAACCCAGTTACTGGGTAAAGCGATATCCCTTGTTAGGACTTTCGGGCTTCTGACGACTGTCAAAGATCCACGAATGACAGCAGGGATCAACGGTTTAACGTGCTTTCCGAGGCACAGTGGGGACTCAGAATGTAAATATGGTCACCCAACCACGGCACAACCGCGGCAAGCGTAACTTAACCAGCACGCGTAGAAACGAGTTTTGTCGACGGAAGAATAGACAAAATGACAGTTAAACTATCACAATCTGTCATTATATATGGCGGTCATGCTACGCGTGCTGATCGATCGACCCGATTTGCAGTTATTACTTAGCCACAAGCCCCCTGAAGGAACTTTGAGTTACAAAATACAATATGTGAAATTGTAAAGTCTAGTGACCTAAATAAGACATTCTCAAGCCAAATATTGAAACAGTTCGGAACACATAAAACAGTATTGTCACGAAATTAATTTGAAATACGAACACACATACTGCCATGTTAACCCCAGTTTACGTGACGAAAATAATAAACGTTTTGACAAACAGTTAAATACCATTTCACGTTTTAGTGCCAACATAACATATTTAATGTTTACATGCGTACGAAGTATTATTATTCACTGTGACAACACACGCGAGTTTAGTGGGTTACCTTCTAAATATGCGGGTAGCAAAATGGGTATTAATCCTGAATTTGACACATTATTGTCAAAATACCTTTACAAATACCACGAAACGCAAAGATATTATATGTCCAACTATCTTCCGGCCGCGGCGTCACCAGCGTGCTAATGATGCTGTCGCGCGTTTTGTAAACGCGCTTCTGCATCGTGCTACAGAAACGATGCAAACGCGCGACTGTATCGATGCAAACGCACGACCGTTTCTCACGACATCGGGGGAACGGAGGGAGGGGTACTGGGGAGGCGACAGCATCGCGATAGTAGCGATACAGAATCTGCGCGAAGGTACACAGCCAGCGACAGCATCGCGGCTGTATCGATACACATGCGCGACAACCTGGCTACTGCATCGCCACAAAAAGTCGCCGTGGGCGAGGCCTCTAATACCTTTATAAATAACTTGCTTCTGCCAGCGGCTTCGCCCGCATGTTATCTTTATAAATTATAGCCTAAGTTACTCAGTGATAATATAACATTCTACTAGAGATTTTTTTTTTAAATCGGTTCTTTCGTTTTTGAGTTTATTAATTACAAAAAAATATACTTTTTTTTAATAATATTAGTTTAGATGCGTTGCCTTGGGATTATCGAAACAGGGTTTTAAAAGTTTATAAGGAATAGTGTTCTTATTTGTTTTTCTTCAGTGGCCAACCATTAATTGTTTACACTGCTGCAATAAAGATATTCTAAATAATGTTTTACTAAAATTTAAGTTTCGAGTAACAATTTCATAAAGGTAGGTTAGCACCGCATTCCCCATAAACATAAAAATTATGCCACAAGCACTATATTATAAAATTAATGACTAAATAGGAACAACTCCTTCTTTGAAGATCCGAAATACATAAATAAATAATCCTACTTTCATATTATAAATGTGAAAGTTTGTATATTTGGATGTTTGTTACTCAATCAAATTCAAATTATAAATGTGAACGTTTGGATCTGTAAATGTCTTGGATGTTTGTTACTCAATCACGCAAAAACAGCAGAACGGATTCGGATGAAATTTGGCACACAGATAGTTTATAACCTGGATACTTTTATATTATTTTACATTGGATACTTTTATCCCGGTACCTAATAGGTTTCCGTGAGAAAATTTCCGACAACCACGCGGGCGAAGCCACTGGCAAAAACTAGTAATAAATCAAACAAACGATACAAATTTTAAAGTTACGTCAGATAACAGCCAGCTGACAGACAAACGGACGGACAGCGGAGGCTTAGTTATAGGGTTCCGTTTGGGTTTCTCCTGGTACGGACCCCTAAAAAGTGTTTACTTAAGATAACGTTTATTATTTTTGCAAGCCTAGTTCAGTCAGTGTAACTATCACATAAGTCTCAATTAAAATGATTTCTGTTGTAATTATCGTTACCGAAGAAAAAGAAGAATCAGGAAAAAGCTAAATGGTTATTTTTAGCAAGTCAAATGGTTTAAGGAAATGGATTATCCTAATAAAATAAACCTTAGAATTAACCCTTTCTAAATTGGTTGTGTTCAACGATTAACTTTAATTAATCGACTTTAAACTAGGGCTACCATCCGTCCGGATTTATCCGGTCGTGTCGGATTTTTGTCTAAAAGCTTTTTGACACAACAGAAAAACTATTACGAAATTAAAAAAAAAATAATGTGAAGAATAATTTATTTTTATTTGCAGTACGCAAAGAACAAAACTGTCCAGATTATTTTTAACTCTTGACTAGCCTTTGCCAGCGACGTTGTATGCGTATGTTTTGCATTTCACCAGTTTTTAGGGTTACGTACCCGAGAGGTGCCAAACGGAACCCTATTACTGTCTGTCTATCAGCGGACTGTTTCTCATGAACGATTGTATATTTCTACTGCCGCTAAAACAACTTTTTTTTTTTAATAATAGAATACAAGAAACGTTGCTTTTTTTCGGCGTTTTTTACTCGATCTTAATACGGTACGGGAACCGTTTGTGTGCGAGTTCGACTCGCACTTGGCCGGTTTTTTTATACTGACAAATATTCAGGATTAAAAGTAGCTACGTCCTTCTTCAGGACCCAGGCTAATTATTTGTCACATTTCATAACGATCTGTATAGTGGTTTAGGCGTAAAAAGGAAACAGACAGGTAGACTGAAAGAGTTGTTTTCGGTTTTATATTGAATGAATGAATGAATGAATTCTTTATTTGCCAGAATATAGGTACATTGTGTATGGTAAATTATTGAATGGTTTCACTATATTCGTTATTAATATTAATGTTAGTAATGTTATTTCTATATTATTATTAATGGATAGGCTGGGATAGGCACGACAGTTACGTCGTCAACTGTCTCATGATGGTTAGCGCTGATGCACGCTTGCCTACAGTCCGGCCGTCGAGAGAATGCGTTCTTGACACCTGTCAGTTACATACTAATGAATACGTGTTTTGCGAATTTGATCCTTATTAGTACCAGAAATTGTCCATCTGACAGGTGTCCGGAACGTATGCTCTCGACGTCCAGACGAAGTAATTGAGAGTCCGCGCCAACACTGAAGTCCGGCCGGAAAATTGCACATTTTTTTTATGCAATTTGATGCAATGACATAGACACTAGCGCCGCGTCTATCGGACTTGAGTGGTGGCACGGACTCTGGCTAGCAACACTTCTCAAAGATTTGTTGAAAAATTACCGTATTTTTATCTGGACTTTCTAAAAGTGGTAACCCTACCAACTGAAGCTTTTGGTTAATTAGAGGGATATTCCCCTTTTCATGCCTTAGTGAATAAGATTATGTTAGCAAAATAATCATTATATTCTACTAGCTTTCGCCTGCGTGGAGGTCGAAAATCCCTCGGGAACGTCTACCGGGATAAAAAGTATCGTCTATGTCAGTCCATGCTATAAACTGTGTGACAAATTTAATCCAAATCCGTTCAGGCGTTTTTGCGTGATTGAATAACAGACACACAAACACACAGACTTTCACATTTATAATATTAAGTAGGATAGTAGGTTTATTTGGATGTGAAATTATCAAAAATCTTCTCCCGCTATTGGCGGAGCGCGACGTCATCCCTTTCGGACTTTCCCGCGAGGATTAACTAGCTTGTGTTCTTAGCCAGAAATTGCTGCGATGCGATGTGATGTGACGGGGTGAGTCGGGGTCCCTGACTCACCCCGTCACATCGCATCGCCTTCCCGCGCTATTACATCGTTTTCGCTTAGCGTTCTTTCTTACTTCTTGTTTTCCTTGGCCCCTAAGGGTCGTAGCGTGATGTTAAATAACTTATAGCCTTTCTCAAGAACTGGGCTATCAAATGCAAAAAGATTTTTCAAGTCCGACTCGGAGTTCCAGAGACTAGCGCGTTCAAACAAAAAAATAAGCTTCATTATTAGTATATCATCATCATTTCAGCTGAAAGACGTCCACTCCTGGACATAGGTCTCTCCTAAGTACCGCCATTTCAACCGGTTCTGTGCCTGCATCAAGCGGATTCCTGCGTCCCTCACCGGGTCATCGGTACACCTTGTGAGAGGCCTTCCAACACTACGTCTGCCGCTACGCGATCGCCACACCAGAACCTTTCGGCTTCATCGGCCATCTGTTCTGCGAGCAATATTAATAGTAATATATTGATTACATAATTTGCGAAATGGGGGTATGCATAACTATGTGGACTATAGGTACACCTCTGCCTAGCCCTTAGGGGGAACAAGCCGTGATGTTTTGTTATGTTATTTAGTTATTCTTGGTGAACCGAGATCGGGTTTTGTCTCATTAGTGTGCTCGTTGTTTACTTATTAGTTGATAATATTAAATAGAGCTGAAGCCGAATCTTATAGAAATTATTCTTAGAGAAATATTAGGGACACACATCATGCCTGTATGCCCTGAAGCTATAGACAAAGATGAACATCTATACATCCACGTATATGACCAGTTGTGCTGTTAGAGTCCTAGTCGACCCAGTAGTTCTACTAATTGGGCAATAATATACATTCAAAGCTGCTACTTAGGCCCCTCGCCCACGGCGACTTTTCTTAGCGATGCTATCGCGCGTTTTGTAAACGCGCTTCTGCATCACTGCTATCGCGCGTTAGTCGCGTTTGCAACGCGCGATAGGAACGATGAAAACGCGCGGCTGTATCTATGTAAACGTGCGACACAACGTAACCAATGTTATCTTGACTGAGACCATCTTGCAACTGTATTATAATTCTATTAAAAACATTTGATACGGCCGCTAATCATATTTACATAGATTAACATAGAACATGATACTGACCTGCAAATTGCAAAAAATGTAAGATAATTTGAATTTTGCAGGCTATCTTGACGCTTTCGCCTTAAGACATTAATTCCTCAAAAAGAATACAATTCACTTAACATGAGAAATACAAGTTCGAACTTATGAAGAACGTTAGGTACTCGTAAATAATCTAGTAAGTAGCAGATGCACTTTTTTAGGGTTCCGTAGTAAACAGTAGCAATACCCTTGTAGTTTCGCCATGTCCGTCTGTTTGTCTGTCTGTCCGCGGCTTAGCTCAGAGACTGTTAGTACTAGAAAGCTGTAATTTGGCACGGGTCACATATTAATCATGTCGCCAAAGTGGTAAAATAAAATCATGAAGAAAGGAGTTTGGATAATTATATGAAAATATTCACGACAGTAGTCTAATATAACGAAGTTACGTAAAAAGAAAACTATTACAGCTATAATAACAACAACCGGTGTCGCGTCACGCTGTCGCGTCGCGCTAGTCTGCACGAAGCTTTACAGGTTAACGAATCGACCAACTTACATTTGCAGTTGCAAAAACATGTTCTCCCATACATTCCATATAGGACAACATGTCTTTCAACTAGAATGTTAAGTTTGTTCTTGGGATAAATTCATCCCAACTACGGAACTCTTCATGATCCGACACGCACTTCGCCGGTTTTTTAGGGTTCCGTACCTCAAAAGGAAAAAACGGAACCCTTATAGGATCACTCGTGTGTCTGTCTGTCTGTCCGTCTGTCACAGTCAATTTGCTCCGAATCTAATTGACCGATTAAGTTGAAATATGGTACACATATGTATTTCTGTGACCCAAACACGGACGTGTAACATAAATAAATGAATTTTCAATATGGGGGTCACTTTTGGGGGGCAAATAAGAAAATTTAAAAAAAAGTATTGCTTAATGTACCGTGTGGCATGTAATATGAAAGGGCTTATTGCGCGAATCTCAAATACATTTTTTTAATTATTTTAAAATTAATAATTTTAAAGATATGTAAGAAAATTGATGAAAATTTACCATTCTCCACGCCTTATCTCCGAAACTACTGATCATAAAATTTTGAAAAAAATACTGAGGATAGTTCTATGCTTATAGATTACAGGAAAACCTACAAGAAGTCTATGGTCATAAAATAACATGATAAATCACTCAATATTGTGCGTACAAACTTATATTTGCAGTTGGAAAGTATGGGGGAACATGCTTTTCGACTACAATGTTAAGTGTTCTTGGGATAAATTTTATTAATCCCAACCACGGAACCCTTCAGTGTGCGTGGTCTGACACGCACTTGGCCGTTTTTTTATTTTTTATACGGATGTACGTCCAGAAAATATTGTCCAGATGTCGCTTCAACAATAGCAGTGTAGTAGGTACACTCTCCCAACTTAGGACCTACTAACCGTTCCTCCGTGCAATATAATTAGCGTTGGTCTCGCTTCGAATTCTATTTGCTTCGTTAGTCTAATAAGCGTGTAGCTTTAAAGGAACGTAAAATACGTCGTTCTACCGTCAAATAGCATGTTTTTCTGGACGAGGTATAAAGGTAGAAGGTGTGTAGCCGATTGCAGACAGCAGCAGGCGACGTGTCATCGCGACACGACTGGTGACACGGTTTAGGGGTTTGAGGAACAGGGTGTAAAGTTCACTCATCCACCATAGAAAAGGGAGGATCCTCCGACCAGACGGGTGTCATGTCTGGCGGGCAACTGCCCAGAGGTTGAAGTCGGTATAAGTGTTTCACCTCTCAACGAGGCATCCTCAGGATGACGATTGATTTGTTGCGAGCCCGGACACGACGTGTTGCCACGTCAAGCGCCGAATGCAGAGTATGCACACGTGTCGATTTCTTACAGGGTTCTTTATGACTCTTTAAGAACAGTTAGTAAATATAAGTCGTCTATTGTATTTTATAACGGATTTCCGCATAGTCACGCCTGAGTCAATTAACTATTTGAAAAAGAGTTTGTTTATTTGTTACGTAAAAATTTGGCACATTGGTAGACTATGACCTGGGCTAGGATTTAAGGTACTTTTTATCTCGATATCCCCTCGGGATCGAGACTTATGCGGGTGAAACCACGGGTTAAGCTAGTAATAATGTTACAAGTGGGCCGAGCATGAACGCGTCGAGTAAATGTAAAAGAAATTGGAACTTACTTTTATTTTTAGAAGACAGAAGTCTATAGCCACATTTCTCGTGATGTTTAAGATCTATGTAGGTACCTAGCTAGATTTAGCTTCCAACTTCCAATTTTACATGGAGCGACTGCCTATCTGACCTCCACAACCCAGTAACTGGGTAATACAATACCCCTTGGTAAGACCGGTTGTCAGACTTTCGGGCTTCTGACGACCCGTAACGACTGTCAAAGATAGACAGCCCGGCTTAACGTGCTTTCCGAGGCACGGAGGAGTCTCAATATTTAAAGATGGTCACCTATCCACGGACGAATCCCGGCAAGCGTAGTTTAACCTGATGGATCGACCCGTGCGGCTGTTATTACTTAGCGACAAGGTAAAACTAATACAAGGTAACTACTAAGTAAAAGTAATTAATTAAGGCATCCTGTTGTTTCGGGAATTTAGATATACGAGTATAGATTACTTTGAATTTATTGCTTACACTGTGCGGTGCTCCGTACCACATTCATTTGTTTTAATTGTTTTGTTCTTTATGTGCCGTCGTTGGGATACAGGGATTGACAACATTGTTCTGATCGTGTGTGAATTCAATCGAAGTCAAAGTCAAAGTCAAATCATTTGATCAATGAGCAAGAAACTCCACCGTTACTCTTTTAAAATGTTTGTACAATATTTTGTATACATTAAGTATATACATAATTATACGAGTATGTGAAGACGATGCACCTAGAAAGGCTAGAATAAGATTACTATACTACGATAGGTAAAAATAATGAAAAATGAAGCAATGACAGATAAATTAATTATGTGATAGATACATGGTGCTCACATACTTACAAACATTGCAAAATTATACGATATTCCTAACATTTTAACAAGTAATACTAATAAGTCAGTGTGTGAGTTCAAGTAATCACAGAATATAAAATCAGTGTTAAAAAAAAAAAAAATAACAAATTATATAATTAACTTAGCAACCAGTTTGATTTTGTCAAAAACTAAAAATAATATCAATTTCATATTATTTTTAGTTTTTTACAGTAGGCTACATCTCAGTAGTAGGCTCGCTTTTTATTCTATTGGAGAACTGTACCGCTAGGACAGGTCAAGGTCAAAGTATTACTACAGACGTGCATTCAATGTTCATACTGTTGTGTGAATGAGATTAGTTTTTTGTAAATTAACTAGTGACCAACCGAAGCTTCGTTTTCGGCCTTCGATTCGGCTATATTTTCGTTTTCGGCCATAAACCAGCTGAAACTTCGGCAAAGCCGGAAATCAGAAGTTCGTGAATTGTTGTGCGTCATACGCCTACTTCCTAAAGCTCGGCAATATCAGGTGACGTTCGGATAACGTCGGTGTGAATCGGGTCTGCTCGTGATCTATTAAAGCCTATATTTACTCTTTCGAGGTGTAAAAAAAAACAAACAAGATTTCAGTATACAGCAGAAATATTAATATTTTTTACTGTCTAAATCATTTTCGTTTTCGGCTGAAAATCCATATTCGTTCGATCACAATAAATAACCTTACGTCATCTTTTGCTTGTGATGTTGACGTTTCACTTCGAAAAAATGTACAATGATAAAATAAATAACGTAATTCTTTACTAAACGTGTCAATAAATCGAATCACAATTGATTAATAAACATCCATGACTAAAACAAAGAAGGAATATAATATCAATTGAATACCTTTAATAATAATGATTGCTTTATCATCACGTTCCTTCCAATTTGTATTATATTTGTAAGTTGTTTTTTTTATTGAGCCAATGTAATGAGCAATGTTGAAATCAATCTCTGCCGTGATAAAATGATTTTTTATAAAACAAGCAAAATATAATTTAACTAGCCTTTGCCCGTGGTTTCGACCGCGTGGAGGTTGGAAATTATTCTTTAGATAATACCGGGAAAAAAAGTATTATAAGTCTTAATCCAGGTCATGCGTGCCAAACATGAAAATCCGTTCAGCCACTAAGGCGTGAAAAGGTAACAGGTGAAGTGAGCTGTCACTGTCACAAATCGACCCGCAGGATGCTAGAGATTAGCACTACTGACAGCTCACTTCATCTAAGTTTCACGGTGATATTTTTACAGAATCGACCGGCTGGAGTTACTTCTGTATTTATAGTGGTAGTATTTCTACAATTAGGAATAGTACATTACTGTCGCGGCCTACAACAAGGGCATTGATGGACGATCGTGAAAATTTCGGTAGAGGCGAAGCCGAGGCACACATAGGTGACTCCATCAATGCCTGGTTGTGGCCAAGGCTTGTATAGTACTTTTCTCAAATAATGCGCGGAAATTCAAACTAAGTTAATTAATTATAAATTCCAGAATCAAAATTCAAATTCATACAAACTAGGCTGAGAATCAGCACTTTTCGAACGTCAAAATTACATAAGATAGTCCCCCAAAACGCCCACCCTTCACCACTTCCTAGTGCGTTAGCTGGGAAGAAGAAATGGCGCAACAAACTCCCCAATCAATGACGAACAACGATTATTTTGCACGCGCCAATATATATTTACTTATTTCTTCTTTACTTTTAACAGCTCTATTTGCAAACCAAATCGAAATTTAAATAAAACCTTTGATAAGTTACCTCCTCGGTTGCCATGTGTTGAAGTAAAAAGTTTGTTCCATTTTTAAATAACACGACAGAATATGGATTTTCATACAAACATTGCCGGCCGGGCAGTACCGCAATTTCGATTGATCTCGAAGAAGGTTGTCAAAATAATGTTCGTAATTCGCATGTTTGAGAAAATGAAATTAAACACACACAATTATTTTTATTATAACCTGCAGTGCCACAGCTGGGCAAAGATCTCCGTAACGTACACCATTCTAGACATTGTCTTCTGCGGTAAATGTTTCAGAAAAGTTACCTAACTCAGTTACGGAAGCGAAGTTGTGTTCTTTTACAATTATTTCTCATAAAACTTTCTGAGAAAATTTATTTTACTCTAAACTTAAACACTTGCTAAAACAATTAACTTAAAACGGTAAAAATTCTGTAAAAATAATATAATAAAACCTTCCTCACTCCCCCATTGAGAATTCACAGCCATTACTGCCGAAGCCAAATTGCCCAATTTAAATAAAGACTTTTCTTTTACAGATGGCTCAGAAACCGGAATTTCAACGAATAAAATGATCGAAGTACTAACCAACATGCAAACTTGAAAAACGGAAGATGGATTTAAAAATATTATTTTCGAGTGTCACCATGTTAGTCATGTTGAAATTCAGTTTTTCAACAACAGATATATACGGTAACACGTCTATATCAAAATTAGATAGCATAACAAATTTCGCCAACAAACCAAAAATGGTGGCCAACAAAACAGACAATGAATTTGAAATAGAGGAGTTTATGATGAATACAACACTAAGCAGAGATAGTAAAGATAAACTAGAGAATAGTAATGATACAGAATCTAGTATACTATTCAATGATACAGACTTCTGTGTTGGCGACCCCGACTTTTGTAATATGACAAAAGAGGAATATTTAGAGATGTTAAATGATTATATATTCCCACAGCCATATGAATGGGTTTTAATAGCAACCCATGCTATAGTGTTTGTTATCGGGTTAATAGGCAACGCCTTAGTTTGTATAGCGGTGTACAGAAATCATTCTATGAGGACTGTGACGAACTATTTCATCGTAAACCTGGCCGTGGCGGACTTTATGGTCATACTCATTTGTTTGCCGCCCACCGTGCTGTGGGATGTGACTGAGACATGGTTCTTCGGGACGGCGATGTGCAGAATTGTACTCTATTTTCAGGTGAGTGACTTTATTTTTATTTAAAGGTAGAAAAATATTTAGGACACGCACAGGAAATACAAACAAAAAGTAATAATAAAAAAAATAAAAGAAAATAATAAAATAAAAAACATTTTTTTAGGCCTCGTATAGGTCGTTATTATTCTGTTAGTTTTTATATGCTTCTTTATTGTTTTTTATTTTTTTTATTATTACTTAAATTTATTACGTAAATTATTTTTGCATTAAAGCATTATTATAAAGAATCAAGTTTTTCCAACTGAACAGACAGCTGTGCTGCTGGGGAGTTTGTTGCGCCACTTTTTCTTCCCAGCTTAAGCACTAGGAAGTGGTGAAGGGTGGGCGTTTTTGGGGGACTGTCTTATGTAATTTTGACGTTCGAAAAGTGCTGATTCTCAGCCTAGTTTGAATAAATGAGTTTTGAATTTTGGATTAAAAAAATTTTATGAATAAAAACTGAAACTAAGTAATAAATAAATTAATCTATTCACGCCCGACGTTCCAACGTATTCGTTCCGTTCATCCGTTATTTATTCTTAGTTGTATAGATATAAATTTTACTTTTGACTAACCAAACATAGCTTGTCAAATGCCAGGTCATTCAAAAGATTCTGATGGCTATTTTACCTATAATTTCTTTTAATTCATAAGAAATCCTTCATGATTCTTAATCCTTCGTGCGTTTCGTTTAGCTTGCATTATAATCCTAACTAAGGATTAGTTAGGATTATAACTAACTATCCAACTAATATTATAAATGTGAAAGTTTGATACTCAATCACGTAAAAACGGCTGAACGGATTTAAATTAAATTTGGCACTCAGATAGTTTATAACCTGAATTAACACATAGGATACTTTTTATCTCGGTAGTAAATTCCCGTGGGTCAATTTCCGACATCCACGCGGGCGACGCCGCGGGCGAAACCTAGTAATGTTATAAATGTAATAGTGAGTTTGTTTGTTTGTTACGCTTTCACGCTAAAATGACTGAACAGATTTAGACGAAATTTGGCACATGGGTAGACCATGACCTAGATTAGGACCTTTTTATCTCGATATTCCCACGGGATCGAGACTTGTGCAAGTGAAACCGAGGAGCGCAGCCAGTGAACATATATTAAAATATTAATAAAATATTATACTAATAAATATTAATATTAATTCAAAACATAATAATATATTAATTATATCCTTTAAAGATATTATGTACACAGGAAAGATATTGGAAGCTGTATCTCATAGGTGATTGAATGAATTTGGCATTGCTGTGGCTTTCCTTGAAACCACCTGCGCTCTCTATTGTTATCTTTCGAAGCACAGACAGCTCTCTTGAATAAAATATGAGTAATCGATTCTTTGCTTCGAGATGAACATTTTTAGGTTCTCCTTGATATACTATAAGACCCACTTCCACCAAGACATTGTTGGTTAATTTCTTATACACTGGAATATTTTAACAAGTTCACGTATTTACCTACAGATAGAAAGAGCTTGTTCTTTACCTTTAAGGAGAATAGAACCATATTTATTTGCATACAAACATACACAGACAATAAGGGTATTTATAATACTTAGGGTACTATACTCCATAGGTTTAGGAGTTAAATAAATGTAAACAAAAAAAAAACCACGGACAAGACAGCTGTCCAGTAACGGACTAAACGTAATACCTGTCACTTCAGTTGTCATGCTACGTCACAGTTGTACTCTTCAATTTAGCAATGTTATAATTCGTTGACGATTAGAGTTTGGGCTTTTTACAATAGACAGATTACTAAATATTATAGTATTATTATAAATCTAACTAAAAAATTGTGCTCAAGCTGTTACATTTACGAAGAGTAGTTTGTGAATAAATGATAAAGTTTAACATCATTCATAAAAAAGAGGAAACAATTGTAAAAATCTAGAATATATTTAGTTTGGTTTATCGTATTTTTGAACAAGAAAGTTTCATCTATAAAAACCCGTTTATCGATTTGTTTACCGTTATTTAACTACTTAAACCAATCGAGTATAGGTAGTCTTAAAATCCTAACATTAATTTAATAAAGTACGTAATAGCATCATCATCATTTCAGCCGAAAGACGTCCACTGCTGGACATAGGCCTCCCCCAAATGGGGGGTTTGCCATAATCGCCACGCTTGGCAGGCGGGTTGGCGATTGCAGTATGGTGTTAAAATGCATAGAGAACGCTGCTGCCCATTCTTTAGTAAGTCCCTTAGTCGCCTTTTACAATACCCACGGGAAGAAATGGTTTGGTACTATTCTTTACGTCCGGCACCACACGGATCGTGCGACGTAATAGCATAGAAAAGTCATAATATTATTGTTTCTTCCCGGATATCTTAAGAAGCAAGCCGAGGAGGGTTAATGACCCTCTCCCCAAGAGATAACAGAAGAAAAATAGATTGGAAGTGTCAAAAACATTATTATTAATGTTTCTAAAGGATGATAGAACTTCCTTTTCATTTTGCTTCGACGCGTTTTTAATATCTTCTGAACCAGATTAGCTGCTAATAATCCACCCACACGCTTCCTTAGAAACATATTTTCTTACTGAGCACAGTAATGATTAATAATATCGGAAAAGAGAAGTTTAGGAATATCGCAAGACAACGAAAGGAAAAAGTATAGAAAATAAATTACATTTTAGAAATAAGAGGAAGCCAATAAATAGAAGAAGATAGAACAATTTTATTTCGGACAGAGTCCATAGGGTTAGTAACAATTTTACTTAACATCTAGTGTTAGTAGGTACAGACACGGATAAACATAAAATTAAAATTCAGAGTGGAGCTGCATCCACCTCCGCAACATCGAGGAATCCTACCGATCTGCGAACACACTGAGAATACTGTTGGTGCTGCCGCGAACACGTGACATCAGGAATGCACATCTTGACAAGACAATGACAAGATGACAAGATGTCATGTTAGACATCCTGTATCGGGTCCGGGATCGCAATAAGTCAATCGTCATCCTGAGGATGCCTCGTTGAGAGGTGAAACTCGTGTCGATTTCTTACAGTGTTCGTTATGACTCTTTAAGAACAGTTACGCGGATTAGGTTACTAAATATACGTTGTCTATTGTATTTTATAATGGATTTCCGCAAAGTCACGCCTGAGCTAATTAACTTTCTTATTGGATGTATTTTTACCACGGACAATTTCTCCAAATTATTCCGTACTAGAAACGTATCAAGATCTTTTGCCAAATCAGAAAATATCGGGATATAAAAGGTTTTATTTTTCATTTTTTAGCTATGGTACCTACCTCACATCAATTTGTATACCACTACTTGCTATGTAAACAACAGTGATTGGAAGTATTATACCATCATTAAGATACACAAAGTGGATTAAACCAAAGTAAAAAAAAAAAATGAAGAAATGCAAAACGAATTTTCTAAATTGGTAAACCAAATTGACAAAAATATCGATGGACACAAAAAACTAAAACATACAGACGAACATAAAACCTCCACCTTTTTTGAAGTCGGGTAACGAAATTGACCATATTGGAAGTTTGTCCTTAACACATTAAAAATGGTGTGACGACTAAACAAAAGTTTAAAGTAACAAAGTCCAAAATTGATCAAAGCTTTTCTACAAGCTATTGTATTTCCATACAAAATATTAGTTCCATGTTTATCAGCTCTGGAAGTTCCTTCCTGCATCCGACAGAAATCCGAACGACAAAGTACGGCACATCGATACGTCATCAAGCCATATCTGGTAGCTTCAAAATAATGGCTTCCTATGTATGAGCCAAACCCGTTATTCGAAATGCGTAAATAATATATTTTCTACGGACTGTAGATAAAAACGGGTCTGGGCTCATTTTAGATTTATGCACCAACGATATTGGAATATTTCAGAGGTTTATAAAGTTTTTAAATAATGGGAACTAAACTTTTTTTTTTTTGGGGGTGGCAATTTATCAAATAACTTCTCCCGCTCTGGGCGGAGCTCAGGGCGTGTCAGACTTTTACTGGCTAAAACCCACCCGTGTTCCTTCCGTTGCCTGTTTCCCGGGGTCGCGATATCCCTTTCGGACAAACTCGCAACCCCGGCAGAATGGGAACTAACCTGGATGTTCCTTATTTGGATTTTAACACCCGGTTTATGCATAATTAGATTATAATCTTCCGGGAACTGCTGGGACACAGGCCTCCTCACCCTGAGAGAGAGTGGGCCGTAATCCACCACGTGTGGATTGGTAGATGTCACATGTCTTCGAAGTTTTTGGTTCTAGGACATGCCGGTTTCCTTACGATGTTTTCCTTCACCGTTTTGAGAGCAGTGCAGGTTATATAAAAGTGTCTGTCAGGGTTGGAACCTACGACCTACAACTCGTAAGCCGCGGCCGTAACCACGGGGCCACCACTGCTCTCCAGGTTTATGGAACGAAAATTCAGATCAGATCCAATTGACTGTTGTTAACTCAGTCGACCAATCAGAGCAGTTCACGCTTGTCAATTTGCTCGCCACTTTTAGTTGTTATTATTGGTCTTCGCGTTTCTCGTTAGACAACTCTGTAGATTCTGGCTTACAAGACTTGCAGTGGGCGGGCTAGTCTCGATAACAAATAACCTCACTCTTCTAGCTATACACATTATTTTCCTACCCTCTTCCATTGACTTTGGGTCATTGAGTGGATCCGCAAAGGCAATGATCTTTAATTTTTTTTTGCAATTTGCAGGTCAGTGTATCTTGATCAAATGTCTTGATTTCATGAAAGAGTCGTTAAATAGACCAATTATTTTAACTTAGAGAGATGTATTATTGATTGTAATGGTTATAATTTTGTTTCGGTCGTGAATCATATTTTGATCAAGATAAAACCCGACAGTCAGTCGCCTAATATGACCGTGTCTGATCCTACCAAGGAGAAATGTCTTATTATAAATGTTCTACCAGCCATCGATCACAATTTCACCCTTCACAAAATATGACTACCACAAACCACTATTGTACTAATTACACAAAATTCTATACCAACGTCGTTTGTTAGCTTACAAAGGCCGTCTTACCAAACTCGATACTTTATTAGACAAATTGCTTGGTATCGAATACAATGTACAATTTATCAGCAGCATCTATCATTTCTTCGAGCGATTAATTTCCGTACAGCCTTCCTAGGCTGACACTTTAAACCGGCAGAATGGCCGGTATTTGGGCTAACTGCTTTTAATTGAGTAATTGGTTCTTCTTTGATAATGTCGCTATAGGCTTGAGAAAAGTTTGCGGGTTTTAACCTGGTAAAACAATTGTCCATCAGATTTTTTCCATCCTACGTACCTACTTTAGTTTCGTATCCGGATACTATTATTATTGGTTAACCGGATAGGTACTATTACTATCCGTTAACCGGACCCAATTACTATTGGTTCACCGAATATTATTACTATTGGTTGTCCGGATACTATTACTATTCGTTAACCGGACCCTATTACTATTGGTTCACCGAATATCATTACTATTGGTTGTCCGGATACTTTTACTATCCGTTAACCTGACCCTATTACTATTGGTTCACCGAATATTATTACTATTGGTTGTCCGGATACTATTACTATTCGTTAACCAGACCAAATTACTATTGGTTCACAGAATATTATTACTATTGGTTGTCCGGATACTATTAATAGAATAAATAAAAAAATATATATATATCCATCTATTCTGCTACCAGAAATGAATGCAAGAAAAAACTTGACATTTTATTAAAATCACTTAATTATGATGCAACAGAAAAACTTGTGGAAATTTAACATCTCGGAAAAACACACTCACGACACACAACTCACCACACCCTCACCCTCTCTCACTCAACATTAGGTACTCACACACACGGCAGTTTTTCTCGAAATGTATTATTTTATTATTTCTTTTCTTTAAATATTTGTTAAAATGCCTTTGTTATGTAGTCGTCTTGGAACAAGCTACCCCCTCACTAAAAGTCGGGCGTTGGTAGCTGCGCCACAGTTTTAACTTTTGCTTTTTTTTTTTTTTCGTCGTTTAACATTTTTGTCTTGTATGTACATATTTGTTTTTTGTTCCCAATAAACGATTTAATTTATTACTATTAGGTAAACGGATAATATTATGAACATTCAGTTAGGAAGAAAAGTTGGTTAAAATGATGAAATTTTCTAATGAATAATTATTGAGAGTTTATCGAGTACCTTTTCAGTTTCAGTTCATTTAAGGGTGTTTAGCTTTAAGCCTCTGCCCCACAGGCACGTTTTTATTGGTCGACAATAACGCAAGCGTTATTGCGATAACTGTTTTCAGTACATTTTTTATTAGGACGGCTACAAAGTTACACACTGCTGCAATAATAACGACTCAATAAAAGTAGCACGCTTGTGTTCCTCCGTCTTGCGATATTCCTAAATGTGTAATAGATCCTTTTGCATTAGAACACATGCGATTTTACACACACCTGCGTTAATAACGTTAGTACGATGTAGTGCGGGCCGTAGGTGCCTGTAGGTTACACGCAGAAGTTAGAAATATCGGACGTAAAAACGCAGCTGTGTGCGAATCGGGACGCATTATCGCATTAACGCTTGCGTAATTATCGCGCGATAAAACGCGTCTGTGGGGGAAAGGCTTTAATGACCGTAAAGCAAAAGTTATTTTTGTGCAGAGAGGAATGCTCGCTAGCATTGAACACATCGATTGCTCACTACATGTCGGCGAGTCCAGACAATTAAGTCCAAGTTCCCCATTTTTTTTTCATCTCGTTCCAATATTTCTAAAATTTATTTAGGCCTCGTCGCCTTGAGTCCTATTATCATAATGATATTCTTTCTACATTCTTTTGATTATAAATTAAGCTTGAAATTATTATAGGTAAAACATTGTTAATTAAAGTTTTGCAAAAAAATATAATCATTTTGTAGTTAACGTTGAATATTATCTCATTTGTACATGCTGTATGTACTCGTATAGAGTATTATTATAGTAAATTCAAATTCACAGTGTAATGTCTTTTATATTAGTAGTGATGATGATTCCAAATACACCTTATTAAAATACTAAGGAATTATTATTATTTGACTAAGCACACTAGCTCGTGGCTAAGTAATAGCAGTCGCACGGGTTGATCCATCAGGTTAAGCTACGCTTGCCGGGGTTGGTCCGTGAATGGGTGACCATCTTTACATACCGAGACTCCTCCGTGCCTCGGAAAGCACGTTAAGCCGTTGGTCCTGGCTGTCATTCGTGGATCTTTGACAGTCGTTACGGGTCGTCAGAAGCCCGAAAGTCTGACAATCAGTCTTACCAAGGGGTATCGTATTACCCAAATATTGGTTTGTGGATGTTAGCGAGGCAGTCGCTTCATGTGACTGCTTAAAAAATTCAGCTGCATCCGGTTAGACTGGAAGCCGACTCCAAAACAGTCGGGAAAAGGCTAGGCAGATTGGATTGGTTAAGCACACTAGTAGCTAATTAGCTGATGCGTGTGTATCAAATAGCTTCGAGATATTTAATCTGTGCCGTGGATTGTTGAAGCAGTTCATTGAGGGAGCCGTCGAAATATTTTCCGGGAGCCTATTCTATACTGTTACAACTCGGTTAGACATGAATTGCTCCAAAGACTTTTTTTTCGATCAATTTTCTCGGGGGAGGAGGTAAGGAATGTAAGATATTTTTATCATATATGTATAATAAGACCTTAAATAAAAATAAATACCTTACGAATTCTCGTTAAGTTATGAACAAGATTTCGTCACAACTTCAAAGATCCACGTTATAATTTTCCAAAAGTGTGTACATAATTCTCTCGGATTGTGCTTACATACCATACTACACATAAGTGCTCGATATTGCGTAAATTCTTCCGTTTACTGACATAGCGAGCGCGTAACGTCATAGAGTAATAAATCGATAGAAAGGAAACTTCCCTTTGAACGTAAGTACGCTATCGCCATGCTATGTCCCACGCTTGTTTAAAGCTAAAATAGGGTTGTAGAAATAATTTATATGCATTTGCGCGGCATAAATTTTATAAGGACCGCGGGTCATCTGTTTACCTGCCGGGGTTGCGGGTTTGTCTGAAAGGGATATCGCGACCTCGGCACACAGGCAACGGAAGGAACACGGGTGGGTTTTAGTCAGTAAAAGTCTGACACGCCCTCCCGCTCCACCCACAGCGGGAGAAGTTATTTGATAATTTCCCATCCTCAAAAAAAAAAAAAAAAAAAAAGGGTCATCTGTTTAACACGCATCAACTTCTTCATCACTCATACTCGCAGACCCACACGCTCACACACCCAAACTCATCACACACCTAAACACTCCACATGAACACTCCTTCCTATAAGTATATTGGAAATGTCTTCGAGCCATATGTTTGTTAAAAACCACCGAAAGTTGCAAACCATTTTTCGCTAGTTTAAAAATACTTACGCTTCCATCCCTCTATATTTATGAAATTTCAATATTTGTTAAGGAGAATCTATCTAAATTTGAAAAACTTATTACTAGACGTCACCAAAGCACACTAAAATCAAAAAAACACAATACTGCACTTTTCTCAAAGAGTTGTCTCGGCATGGGTCCAAAGATTTGCAATAAATTACCAAAAACTTTAAAAAGCATGACCAACATTAACCATTTTAAATCGCAACTTAAAAAATTCTTGATTGAAAAGGCTTACTACTCTATCAATGAGTTTTTAGATGATAGAAGCATAAAATAAAATAAATGTCCGATCCACTTGTTAATCTGTCTTGTTTACGACGTTACTTGTTTGTTTTATTTAGTTTGTAGGTTTTTACACCAAATTTGTACGCCTTGCAAGGCAAAACATAGTGATACAACGCAATTTTTATACCATGTACCATATTACCTATGTTCAACAAATAAAATACTTTGACTTTGACTTTGAAATGATTGTCTAGTTTTAGTTTTCGGGAAACCATAATTATGTATTTGGGGGGGAGACCTGGTGGCCTGAAATACAGGCTTCGGCTTAGCTTAGGCACCAGTCTCCCACAGTATTTTTCTTTGAACCCATAGCTGGACAATATTGTTTTTTGTAATTATTTTGCAAGGATATTGTGGTGAGAAAATAAATATATTATTATTATTATCTGCACGTAAACCTTAACACACTATCAATCAAAATTAGAATGATTTTGAAGGATATTGCTAATCCATTGCTTCATATGTTAGAAACATTTTTCTGCTCAAATTGTGTGGAATGCAACTTAATTGAAGATGTTCATCATATCATCATTGAGTCGGCCGGAACGAGCCGGAAAGACGAGATTTGTTAATTTTATTTAATAATATGTGCGAGACTGGTGTATGTAACAGTGTCCTTGCTGATCCTGCTTTGGAAGCAGCCAGGATGCTGTACAAGCTCGTAAACATTGGGATTAATCGTAGATCTAGATAGTGTAAGATAACTTTTATTAGTTGTGTAGTAGCATGTAAAAGTCGACTTGTAACGATGGGGGTGGCATAATCTGTCTAAGTTAAAAACCTCTTTAAAAAAAAAGAAAAAAAAATCGATCATAACGCAACAAATTTTGGAACTGTCAAATTGAAAACCATTGTTACTTGTAGCAATTATCTCGCTGAATGAGAGTCGCACAGACTAGGGAAGCATGGCACAAAAAGGGAGAACGCCTCAGAGGTAGGTGGAACAAAGCTGTCTAATGATGATGAAATGATAATTGACGCGGCGCGCGCCGTACTTGCTGATTTATATATTTTGCATTACTAAAGTCGCGACTTATGTCCCTTGACGTCTATAAGTGACACTTCATAATGAAAAACTGTCACTTTTGGACTGACGTTTGAACTTGCTACTTGAATAAACTCGCTGCTTATAGAATAATAAAAGCATAATTACGGTTACGGTTTGAATTCATTTATCTCTAGAGATTACAAATCACTTGTACAGAAATAAATACTAAAAATTACTTTATTTATACATTTTTGCTGTCCAGGAGCTTTTAGTGTTAACATTACGAATATAAGGAGGTAATTGTTAAAAGTTTTGTATTGTCTACGGCCGTGCGGCGCGTTGACGCGGTAATTAGCATATAATGTTCCCACTGCTGGGACACAGGCCTCCTCTCTTCGAGAGGGAGTGGGCTGTAATCCACCACGCGGGCCCAGTGTGGCTTGGTAGATATCACATGTTGTCGAATTTTTGAATGGCATTTAGAAAGCGTTTAAAACCGGAGATACCATTCTATGTATTTTTAATCTATGGTACCATCAGCGAGATATACGGAGTAACACTCAGAGCTCGCGCGAATAATGTGGTGTAAATTGAATTTAACATTATTTGGTACGGATAATGGAATCCAGAGCTGCATTGTTCGGTTTTGTCTTTAATTTAAAATGTGTTACGTTAAAAGGATTTTGAGTACGTTTTATTTTAATATGGAGCCCAATTACTGGGATATTCAAATTCGACTTATTCACTGTTTTATTGAGGAATTTGGTTGTGGCAGACCAATTGCGGTCACGCCATGTTACCTAAATGCTAATTTAATAGTTGCCCCACATTCAATTTTTTTTTAAAACATAACAATAAATTAAACATTCAATACAATTAAAAAATTAATAACATTGCAAGCTACATTGCAACCTTCTAATATTACCTACCCAGTCTCACATTACTAATATATTTTTTTTTCATGTGGATATGTCATCGTCTATTGAATACAGACATTTCTCCAATAGGAACGCTCTGAGTCTTGACTTAAAAGAGCTCTTATAAATTATAGTTTTTATATTATTTTATCGGATCGATAGCCAAGTGTGGCAAATTCATAATCCATCTTCTTAATTAAACCTCTTAATCACTTTACCTACACACACACGTAGAAAAAGGGGTAACATATTTTTGCTTCGTAAACCACTGGGTACTACGATGATGTAGTGCAAGACTAAAAATAAGCCGTTCTATTTCTGGTACATAGGCGAAGTAACTAAGTTGTGGGCGGTCAAAGGATTATGCCCTCATGCCACAAGGAGGAAGTGACATTTCAGTGTTGTGATCAAATTATTCTAGTTTACTGTTAAAGGCGACGATAACCGACTTTTAATGTTTTTATACTGAAGATCACGTCTAAACGAGTAGTGTTAATGATTTGGCATTTTTTAAATAACTTAATATGTAAATATTTTAGATTATGTTTATATTACATAGTGAAATTAATTTGTAAAGTTATGTCTAACGCGGATAAAAAACTGAGAATCTCTCAAAATCTATCAGGCGTATTTTTCTGAAACCTGCACCATTTTAAAGATAATTTAAGTAGGATCTTTTAATATACGTGCTTTTTTTAAATACCTTTTGTTTATGTATAATAAATTAATAATGCGTTTAATTTGGGACAGCGCTCCTTGATGGGCGAGTCCTATTACTGGCTGGACGAACGACGCGTTGCGTGAGCGCAGTCCAGAACACGCAAGCTAAGTCAAGGTTACTATGACTTAATTATGACTGCTTCATTGGTCTAGTGATCGCAAAGCTACTACTGAGCGTGAGGTCCTAGGTTCAATTCCCGAGTCGAACAAAATACATTTTCTTCAGGCACCTAAAAGACACCCAGATTGTATTGAAAAACAATCTGTTTTTGGTTTTAAGGATAAGTGGAGTATGTAAGGTTCGTAGCAGGTGCCATTCTAAGGTGTGAGTTTATGTTTGTTTTTGATTTATTGAATGGGTACTGGAATTTTATTTATTGTGTTTATTTGTTGTGTGTATTGTTTTGTTTGTTGTTGTGTTTTGTGTATTGCATGATGTCTTGGGTTCGATACCCAGGTCGAGCACAGTGTTATTGGGTTTTTCCATCTGGAATTGCTCAGTAGCAGCCCGGAGTCTGGATTTGTGCCCGGTTGATTGCCTAACCCTTCGGGAAATGTTATGTTATTCTAGTTTAACTAACGTATTTGTCGGGATTAGCCGACTAATTTCGGAATCGAGCGGACACTCAAACTCAAAGCATTAATTTCGAATAAACAATCTACAGGCCTTTTTTGAATTGTCAGTGTGTCGGTCAGTTAGAAAGATGAAGCTAGTTGCCCATTCCGAAGCGAAGTAGGTTGCTATGGAGAAGAACGGGCACGGGAACTTCATGGACACTCTTTTACATTTGATGACTCTGAAGTTTTGCCACATTTTACCAGATTATCCACCGGAATTAGATAGATAGATAGATAAATCGTTTATTTGGTGCACACAAAAGACAGCATAAAATACAAAAACACGATTAAATAATAACTAAATACATGAAAATAGCTATAAGGTGCCAATTTACAAAAAAATAAAATAACGAAAAAATAAAGACATTGTCAGGACTTTTTTTGAGTTTTATATCAGTCGGAGAGCCCTTAAATTATATAAAGAAGTTCTTTATTGGAAGAATAATTCATTTGTTATGGATCAATCAATCTGCACAGCCTCCGTACGTAACTGCTACGCACTCGAGACTGTTGCGTACTGCCAGGCTATTCTGTAAACATCTCACCGTGAAAACTTGGGTGAAGTGAGCTGTCAATAGTGTCAATCCCTGTGGAATGACAGCTCACTCCACGCTCACTTCACCTAAGTTGTCACGGTGAGATGGTTACAGAATAGCACTGCTGGTATACACTGAGATTTCGGAGCGCAACGTTTTAGCCGTTTTCTATGAAGATATAATACTGTTACTCATTTATACTGTGGCACAACATAAAAACGCACGATTAAATAATAACTATTTACATGAATATTAGGAAATAGCTGCAAGGTGCAAATATATCAAAAAACAAGAGCAAAAAATTATATCGTGTTGACACTGTTGGCTACGACACACATCCAGTGGTTTTAGTTTTACCAATAATTTGATTAGAACCAGGTTTATACGACGAAGAGCTAAGTTGAATTATTGGGGTTTGTTCCAACTTTAGGTTTTGTCGGATCAGTCTTAACTTTGGCCGGACCCAAAAGTTTGCGGATCAAAATAAACATCAAATTAACTCACAAGGTCGGTAAATAGGTTGCAGACGAAAATAAGCCTGAATTAACATTGTTACCGCAGGTTGTACGCCTCATTATAAATTCAGCAGGGAGATGGTCAATGATTCGTACACCTCCCGCCTCACTGATTGCCGTAACGCCCGGTTTGAAAGAAAAACATCTGCCATCGATTGTCTTTTTTTTTGTTTTTCACACATTTTCACCGAGCGATACACTAGGTTTGAACACTGCCTAAATGCTTCCAAAATCCTTTTTTGCATTGTTTTATTTTTCAGATATACAGAAAGATTCTTCGAAATCTTATATTTTGGAGTACTGGCACCGAAAAAGCGACACTTGACACGCATAGTGTCGCCTTTTCGGTGCCAGCGGGGCTTGACGGTTGTGGCGCGCTGGCACCGATTCGGGCGCTGGGACTTTACCGGGAAAGTTAATAAAAGAAATCACGCTCCCTGGTTTTACCCACATAAATCTCGATCCCGTGCGAATATCGGTATAAAAAGTTTCCTATGTCCTTCTCTAGATCATGGTCTACACTTTTGCCACATCCAAATCCGTTCACTGGTTTTAGCGTAAACCCTTAACAAACAAACAAACTCACTTTCAATTTATAATATACTAAAGTTAGGATTGCGACCTTCATTTTCTCTTAAATTACAAGCTAAGGAAATTTAACACTAATTGAATCAAACACTAGCTGTTTATATTCGCCTATAAAGTGACCTTTCAACATATATTTTATAACGTGTGCCACACGCGGCGAGCAGCGATGCACTTAAGTGTTCATATACAGTTCAAACATAGCCATTAGTGCTTGCCCTCGACTGCCCTGTTTATATAAGATGGTTCCTTAAGATATTTACCTAAGTATGTATATCAAAATATATTACATTGATGATAATAAAACGGGTGTAAAAATACCATTAACGAAGCCGAGAGTCATATTTTGTTCTTATTGTTATTATGATCATTTTTTTTGTACTGGACCATTACGGAACTTGGTTACGGAGATATTGACAGTCAAAGTTCCAACTTTATTTGACGTTTTTTTATGCTGTTTGCATAAAAAAAATACGTGTGGCACTCGAGGACTGCCGCGGTAAAGCTATTGCATAGCATATATTCAAAAATAAGAAGATAATATTGTTGATTTAAAATATTTTTTTTTTTAAATACTCCTATACCCCCCCCCTAAATCGCAGAATTTACACAACCGTCAATGACGTCTGCCCTCACGCGTCTGCCCGCGTTCGGGTCGCGCACTCGGCGATCGCGCGTCATTGCCTATCCCGCCCCTCCACCCTCGTTCTGCGCGCCCGCCGTCGACTCATCGCAGGTCATTCTTATCGTTCTAACTTTTAAAATATTAGTCCAAATTACTTAGTGTAAAAGACAAATTTTATCTACATTAAATACCGAAAGCGATGAAGGTATTTATTTTGATACGAATTAACTAAATACTTTAAAATATGCAACTTAAAAAAAGTATTCAATTTAAATGTATTTATAGCTCACTATTTTGGCTATAATGGCTTCCACATAAAAGGTAGATATATGCTGTCGCGGACTTTTATTTAGAACTCTTTAAGACAAACAACCCCACAATACATTCTTTTCATGTAACTCCAGCGGTTTAGGCAGCGCACGCAAAGATAGATCTCAGAGGGCAGGATTTTTTCCGACTTACTGGATACTTATCGTTATATTATGGCTAAATCACATAAAATCTTTATAAATTGTAGCCTATGTGTTATTCTGATATATAAGCCACATTACTGTAAAGTTTCATTAAAATCCGTTCGGTAGTTTTTGCGTGAAAGAGTAACAAACATCCATCCATCCATCCTCACAAACTTTCGCGTCAGGTTTTTTTTTTCGTTACGGAATTTCTACATTCGGTCGCCGCGCTCAGAGTCTCCGATAAAAGCTATGCAATAGCTTAAAAACGTCATTTAAATGTTATAACTTAATATTAAGCCTGGTGCAGACTGTCGCGACGCGACACCGGTAATTGTTATACCGTGAAGTTTTCTTAGAAATTGTTTTGTTAGAGTCGCGTCGCGCCAGTCTGCTTGAGGTTTACAATCACAGACATTATTTTTTTTACTTCAATGTATCTTAAATCTCTTTGCTTTCAATACTTCCACGATCCGTGTACCATTGCATGCACAATGTATAGCATTACGTTATATTGCCCACTACCGTAAACAGAATTATCACAGCAAAAATAAAATTCGTTTACCAGCAGTTATTTTTAAAACTTACTAGGTTTGATGTACAGAATACGTAGATGACGAGCTGTTTACATACTGTATATTACAGACTTCTAACAAGTAAAGTTCGAATTTGTGCTAATGGTGACTTTTAGGCAAGCGAGCACTAACGCGCATCTTCATTTACCACCGTTACTGATAAAATTGTAAGCAAACATGAGGCTATGATTTAAAAAAAAAACATATCCAAGAAAAAAATTATGGTGATTGTGAAAGATACAAGGAAGGAATTGAACACAGACATGGCGTTTGATATGAGATGTATAGTCGAACAAACCAATTTTTTTTTTTATTAATACATATTATCTTTTAATGCTTATGGCATGCTTAATACCCAGGCCACACTGAGAACGAAGCGAAACGAAACTAAGTTCGTTTAGCTACATGAGCGAAGCTAAACGAACTTAGTTTCGTTTCGTTCTTAGTGTGGCCTGCGCTTAAGAGAGTGTTGTGTGACTCAGCACACTTACAATATTGTAGTTGCAAGTTAGTTTCCTGCATACCAAATAACCTAAAAACTATCAAAAATTGGGATAAAAACAAGAACATGAATGATTAAACGAACTTACCCTGAGTGAAGTTCTATCATAATTATACGAAGAGCTTCGTCCGAAGAAATTAATGCTAGAGCTGTACCATTCTTACATACCCCTTTACCAAATGACTACCTTCAATACATTCACAATATACCTCCCATATTCGAGACATTGTTCCTAGTATGTAGATCTTGTCGTCGGTATGTTAACTGAGGCGGACTGTCGCATACCGACTGAGTAACGTTTCGTATGTGGTGAAACTTGAGTGAGTAACGTAAACTACGCAGTTTATGATAGAATTCGTTCTATAGCTAACTCTTACAGGATGGGTCCTCCTACAATAACAAGGATCCAAATCCGTAACTTAATTTTAATCCCTGCTCATATGCGGGCACAATTACTCCTATATAATTAAAAAATGAAAAATAAAACCACCAGTCTCATCTCAGATTTTTTATTCGATAAAATAAATGATGTGACATAAGTTGCAAATAACTAGAGTCTTGACAGGATATACGCTTCATTAAAAAAAAAAAAACAAAACAACGAGCGAGTCTTACAGTCGCAAATGATGTGTAACATCTGACATCTTGGCTGACGTAATGATATAAACAATATTAATCATCATCACCATCACCATCACCGTCACCGTCATCGTCGTCACCATCATGGTACCATCTGACGGCCAACTCAAGCACCGCGCACACTCATTGGTCAAATCAAATAACGCGCGCTTCCCCGGCTTCCTGTTACACACTTCCGTCCCTTTTCACGAAATCACTCCCACGATTGCATGAAAGCGCGAGAAAATGTTACACATCAAAAACAATAAAGTAAGACTCCAGTCAATTTAAAGGATGTCTGGTAGACTGTAAGAGACAAAACCTGACTGTCATTGTCTACTAAAATCGTTGTCTGCTGGTGTTCAGAAACCGTTATCGCGGCCAAATGATGGTTACACTGACCTCGGACAGGCCTAGCGTAGTACGGAGTTCCAATAGAATAAGAAGCCAGCTTAAACTGGTTTTGTTACCTTTGACGTGTAGCCTACAGCGCCACAAATACCGACAACCACGTTTACCATTTGGGTAACCTCCCCTCATCCACAAACATACTGACGTCACGCAGTGAAATTGCCCACTGAGGCAAACTGCCGCACGCCGCTACCAGCCTAGATTTAGTGCTAACTACATGATTGTTATGTAAATCTCAAGATTTCCCTCATTCGGTTAGTGGCCGCAAAGGGGCTTGTTGTTAGATTACGTAGATTAACTTCGTAGGCAGATGAGGAGTATATACATTGGTACAGACTCGAAGCTGGTTATTTCTCTAACAACGAGGTACGTTAGGGGTGGGTAGTTACGTGATTTTCGCGAAACGTAACGTAACTAGTGACTTCGAAGGCGTCACCTGCCGTGCCATTCTGTAAACATCTCACCGTGATAACTTGTTGTGAGCTGTCATTGCACCTAAAGCTAGGGATTGACACTATGGACAGCTCACTTCATGCTCACTTCACCTCACTCTTCACGGTGAGATGTTTACAGAATGGATCGACTGTTTTGAAAACTAGTGATTTTAGTAACAAGTTTTTTTTTTCAAATTCTATTCGGTGATTCAACAAGAAGTATTATTACAGTTATTTGCGAAACGAAAATATAGATGATTACCTACGTAATACGCTAGTTATCACAAGCTATAGGTAGAATGAAAAAGTTTTTGTAGTTGTAACATGATCACATCATTAACGTAGATAATAGATAATACGGGCTGATATCCGCAACTCCACGACTAAGCGCGTATTTTGCGTACATCATTAACGTAATACTAACAAATAAACTTTCCTTCATATCTTATTCATGCTTAGGATGGTTATTTAGTACTTAAGTAGTTACATTATCTAAATTGTAATTACTTACAAAATAACGTGTTTATAGTTGGACTCGAAACTAGCTATTCGGCTACATGCCCCGTAGCCAGTTATTGTAACCGTGACGTGAAAAAACGCCCATACCTAAAGTAAGTTCAATGAATTGTGGAAGTCTAGGTATCGCAAGACTTGCTTGTAAGTAAATGTTAAGTTTTTGCTGTGAAACATCTTTCCTGCAATCTGTGGGAGTGATTTCGTGAAAAGCAACGGAAGTGTGTAACAGGAAGCCGAGGAAGCGCGCGCTATTTGATTTGACCAATGAGCGCGCGCAGTGCTAGAGTTAGCTGTCAGAAACGACCTTGATGAGGCCCCGCCCCTTTAATGTTGCTTATTACCAAGGTGAGTGGTGGGTGGTGTGGTGGGGTCAGATGTAACACATCATATGCGACTACTATATGGCTCGCTCGTTGTTTATCTTACCCTTATGGTTTTCACCATCTAAATAAAAGCCTAAATAGAAGTGCGCTGTTGGATTTTCAACGCTCGACTCGGCACCAAATGCTTTGCCACAAGTTTTGGCTTATCGGCGAGTATCGTAACTGCATTCATGCCACATTACTGTCCAAACTCGTAGCGGCAGCGACCCTAATAACCGAGTTGAGAGGATTTAGACACGGATTTATTAAAAGTTTCTCACTCTTTAAGCACTCACATTTCGCCGAAAAACCCCATTTGCGGACCTGCAGTCCAATTGCATAGCATACTTTTATATTCATCCGAAGGATTTGTAGGCAACTTCATAGCTTAGAAAAATTCGTATTCTCAACAACGTAGACAGCACTGTGTTGGTTTTTTATTTGGTCTGAGCTTTGCCATTGCATAAAAAAGCGCCTGCAATTGTTTTGTTTGAAATAAATGCTTTGAGTTGGAGTTTATGTGTATACCCCTAAAACGCTATGGGGAAGGCAACAGTCAAAATGGCGCTGTCCTAGTAAGATCCCAAAACAAGGCGTGAGGTGTATTTTTTTTTTTAGAAAGTTTCGCATTTTATTTTCCCGAATATTCCGAAATTGGAGGCCACCATTTTCTGAAAGACCCTTAAATTAGAAGATTGTTGCTTAAAAATGAAAAAAATATATACTATGAAGAATGTGATTACAAGGAAATATTTAAGGTTTTAAATTCTGACACTTTCCATGTCAAATAATTGATTTAAAATAATGAAATCACCGAAAATAACTAAATAGTGAAATAAAACAAAATTCATGAATGAACACGAATTGGGATGAATGAACGAAATGTCAAATTTATTATAGGCCGTAGGGACCTAGCTATGGTCACGCCATCTACAATTACAAAACTTTGACCGACCTTCCCCATAGCCAGCTGCTGTGATAGTTCAAAATAGAGAAAAGAAACAATATTGTTTATTTGGAGACAGTTCGTGAAATACAAAATAACAAAACAAAAAAGTGAAAATAATATTTTAACAATAATATTATGGTGTGTGCGTCACGGCAATTACGTTTGCTGCGATCAGAGGATCGAAAAAAAACCGAAATGATTTTAAATAAATTTAATTACTGATTTAATATTACAAAATTAAACCTATGAATGATGATTCTAGTTCGAAGTAGGATATTAGAATAATCATTCTTACAATTTATTGAACAAACAACAACTTGCGAAATCGACTGATGTCATAGGTGCATCAGCGATTATAGAAATTAATAAGGTCGGCGCGGATGCAACATCAGCGATCTTCATATAGTAGTGCTATGTAATTCCTCCCCTCTTAGAACGGCGACTATTTTAGCACGTTGAGTGAAAATGTTGCCGGAAGTTCGTCAGGAGTTTCCTTATTTTCCAGGGTTGCAGCTGGTGGTTGCTGCTTCTTTTTCATAGTGTTAGTACATTTGCACAGGTAGCGCCGGGTCATTGCGATGATAAAGAGTACGCTTGCACTCAATAGTATTCCATAGAATGGGATTGTAGTGTGATAAAGTGCGTTGGTCTGCACGTTCTCAAGTTGAACAGGATTCTGGATCATAATTTGGTCCTGGATGCTGTGTAGTCCTTGTAGATTAATAGAGTTCAGATTGACGTGGGTGGCTGTGGTGGCCTGTTTCTCAGCGTCGTAGGGTATTTTCATTAACTTCAAGGGTTGGCCATTAATTTCATCGTAAACGTTTGCAATGGTGAACTCTTCGGATTTCAGATAACATCCAATAGGAATCGTAGCAAGGTAACTACCCTGAAGCGATGTGTAGTCTTTCTGGTTGCAGGTTAATTGTACCTTCGTTTCTTGAGGAAAGGAGAGGACGTAATGTTGGTCGTCGAGTTTCTCCATGGCTTCTCTCATCAAGGTGACTGTGGTAAACTTGCAGGAGTCTTGTAGGGCTTGGTTGGTGATTAACTCCTGGACGCAGTCAGCTTTGTTGCGAGTCTGGTGAGTAATATCGTTGTCACAGAGGTACCAGTCTTTCAACTTCGGGCATTCAGCCTCTATGTACGCATGTAACATCTCGTTAGTTGCAAGGAAAGGAAAGGGTGGAATTAAGAGCTTGTGCGTGTTTATTAGGTACCACGGAGAGTTTATAAAAATCATAACTATTTTTAGAAAAGATTGGAAATTTAAATACGAATACTATCTGGTTATCTACATAATATGATCCCGGTTTTATAATGTCATAATAATCTCTAAGTTCTAGATCTAAAATTTGCTCTTCGGCGTAAATAGTCTTAAGTTTTTGTACCATTGACTGTAGTATTTCTACGTCTATCATAGAGTGGTGTGTACTACTCGCACGAACAAAAGCTAAACTATTTTCTATCCTAATTAGTTCCTGAGTTAAATCTTCTACATTATCGCTTATAATTTCTAGTAGTTGGGCAAAATGAGCATATTTTGTTAAATTATTTTCTCTTAGTGCATTACTTTGTAATATAGTCTCTAAAGTAGTGTTGATTTTATTCTGGTTTTTTACTATTTGTGTAATTACGCTATTATATTTAGACATCCACTCTTTACTTATACTTATATGATCATTGAATTCGGTCACTAATTTGTTTTGATTACGTTCTAAGATTTGAATTGCCTGATTATACCTTACCGCATCCTCGTGATCTAGGTTCCCGGTTAGGCTTTTTATTATTGAACCTAGTCCGTCTACAAGACCTCTTTTGGCTCTGTTGGGTTCTAAAGATCGTAATTGTTTTAGGACATTGCCAAGTTTGCTAGCAAGATACTCCAATTGAATTTCGTATAACGCATAGGTGTCATTAGTCATTTGATTTTGACAGATCGTTAGTTGAGTTTGTAGGGATTGAACATTGTTTTCTATATTGCTTAGTTGTACGTACTGGATGAAAATATGATGGTGAGTCGTAATTTTCATTTGTCCAAGTTTAAAGGGTAGTAGCCCAGGTCCGTCATCGAGGCTTTCGAGTCTTATCTCCTGAGGTCGCGTCATTGGGAGAATTGCTATCAGTAGGATCCTGTAACAATTTTGCTGATTTAGGTACACGCTTGAGTCTTGATTTCGCTATGGGGCCACGTTTTTTTGAAGTATAAATATGAATCGGCAAGTCTGCCAAAACTGTGTCCTGTGTATATCGTGGGGCAGTCTTTTGTCGACTAGCAAGGGGGTTTGTTATAAATATTTGCTGTTGGGGTACGTATTCTATCTCGGGTTCACGTTTTTCATTTCGTTTCTCAACTATCGCGGTACGATTAGCAAGTGATGACGAGTTGATGATGTCATAAACATGTTTCATTTTATCTCTATGGACTTGCGTGTACTGTTGTAATAAATGCTGTGTAAGGTCAATGTCTTTACAGTCTCGGGGGTCAAAATGACCAGTCAGTAGGTCAAAGGGGCGACATCTCGTGAAACTATGTATTGAGCTATTATAAGCTATTAAAGCATAGGGCACAAGATTAATTATTGGTTCGTCTTTAGACTGTAGCTTGAGAAGTCTAAGATGTTCTAAAAGAGTTGAGTGGAATCGTTCGATATTTCCGTTATCGTTAGGAGAGTGAGCTAGTATTCTATGATGGTTGATCCCATGAAGCCTCGTAAATTCCATGAACAATTGGTTTGTAAACTCAGTCCCATTGTCTGTAATAATAGTTATAGGGACGCCATGGTGGGTGCAGTACTGCAAAAGGGCTTGTAGTATGCTAATAGCGGTTCCGTCACGTAGGTGGTAAGCTTGACCGTACTTTGTAAATACATCTATAAATGTTACATATTTTTCACCCTGTACAGTAAATAGATCCATGTGGATTGTCTCAAACGGCTTGGTAGCTGGTGGTACGATGTTAAACTGAGGTCTAATCGGGTTTCTATCGTACTTGGCTTGACCGCAAATCGTACATTCGTTTATAAATTTGATTATCTGGTCTTTCATTTTTGGCCAGTAGTATTTACGAGATAAGGCTAAATGACACTCGGTAATTCCACGATGGTTAGTTTTACCGTCATGATGGTGTCGTATTATCTCCTGTTGTCGAAGGTAATCTTTGACATTTTCTAATTCACATTTAGCTAAAACGAGATTTAAGGATGAACTTTTGAATTTTTCCTGTATGATTGGTATAATTGAGTACATGGCTAGAGGTGGATTAACTAAAATAGCTGTCTTAACCTTGGGGTTAACGTATTCTTTTACGGCACAGATCACATCTTCCTCTAAGTTAGATTGGGATAGCTGGATACTTATACGCGTATGGGTGTCAAATGGCCTGGTAACTACAGGTCGTTTCTTTACGTCATTTACAATAGTTAAACATATCTGTCTGTTAAACTTATTTAATGGCTCGTCAGTTATGGGAATTTCTAGGATGGGGTTTTCAGCGCTTGTATGTACTGTTTCAGTCGAGGAGTTTGGTTTGCCAGGGATGGTTTCTGATGGATTACCCATTAAGGAGTTGAGTTCATCGATTTCCTCTATTAAGGACATGGCTTCTTTGGTGTGAATTTCAATGCGAGAAAGGGCGTCAGCATTTGTATTAGATTTCCCTTTTTTATAAATAACTGAGAAGTCGTATTCACTAAGTCTAAGTCTCCATCTTGTCAGTCGAGAATTTGGTTCTTTCATGTTCATCATCCATTGCAACGGTTTGTGGTCAGTGAAAATTTTAAATTTACGTCCAAATAGGTAGGGTCTGAAGTATTTCGTAGCCCAAACTATAGCAAGCAATTCCTTCTCTATAGTACTGTAGTTCATCTCGCTTTCATTTAAAGTTCGGGATGCGTAACAGATGGGCTTGTCTGAATTTATGGGTCCTTGGGATAGAACAGCGCCGATGGCTACATTAGAAGCGTCTGTCGTCAAGTTAAATTCTTTATTGAAGTCCGGATACTGTAGGATGGGGTCATTAGTCAGGAGAGTCTTGCATCTTTCGAAACAATTCACATATTCGGAGTCAAGGGTGATTTTGCGTCCTTTTTTCAAGCATTGCGTAAATGGTTTTGTAGTTCGGGCAAAGTCAGGAATAAATTTTCGATAATAACCGAGGAGGCCCAGAAATTGTTTGATTTCTTTCGGTGTTTTTGGAATAGGATACTTCTTAATTGCAGATATTTTATCGGGATTTGGCTTGATGCCATCCTTACTGATGACATGGCCTAAATAAGCAGTTTCAAGTTTAAGGAATTCCGACTTGTCCATTTGGATTTTGAAGTTGGATTCTCGAAGTTTCTGGAATACTTTTTCGAGGTTAATGATATGTTCCTGAAGGGATGTACTGAAAACGATGATGTCATCTAAATATACGAGACATATGTCGTTTTGGAGTCCTCTAAGGACATTGTCCATCACACGTTGAAACGTGGACGGAGAATTTTTTAGTCCCATCGGCATTCTTAGAAATTCAAAATGACCGTGTTCTACATTGAATGCGGTCTTTTCTACATCCTGTGGGTGCATCTCTACCTGGTAGAATCCACTTGCCAAATCCAAGGTCGTAAAATAGTGGCATTTACCTAATTTGTCGAGAACGTCATTGATATTAGGTATAGGGTACTTATCGTCTAGTGTCTTTTCGTTTAACTTGCGAAAATCTACTACGAGACGCCATTTTTGCTTTCCTGAGGCATCCATTTTTTTTGGAACTACCCAAATAGGCGAGCTCCATGCAGATTCTGATGGTCGAATGATACCTTGATCGAGCATTTTAGTTATTTGGTCCCTAACTTCTTGGCGGTGTACGAATGGATACCGGTAGTTTTTAGCGTGCACTGGAACATCATCGGTAGTTCTTATACGATGCTTTATTTTATTTGTGAAAGTTAGTCCCTCACCTTCAATGTAAAAAACATCCGAGTAACGAGAACAAAGAGCTATTAGGTTAGCCTTCTCTTCCGGGTTTAGGTGATCAGTTCTCAAACGCGATACTACTTCCTGAGCGCGGGTCGATATTTGTTGAGTACTACTGCACTCAATATTAAATAATTCCGCGTGCGCTGGGCGATCGAGTGAAAATATTACGTCATTTGGTGTCGGGTTTTCGATTTCTAAGTAGCCACGATTATTATTTACGGTGGTAATACATTCATGAATTATGCAATTGCAAAGAGTTTGTTCCCGAATAAAAACGTCGCCTTCTGGCACCTCAATAGGGATACGAATAATCTTAGTGCTCCCAGCTGGTATAATATCTTCGTATAAGTTTATGTTGCACGAGTTATACATTACAATAGGATTTATCGCAGATCGAGTTACTAGTGTATTTTCTTTTAAATCTATGCGAGCTTCCCATTTATTTAATAGATCTAAACCAATGAGGCCGTCGAAATAATTATGAAACCGATAAATGAACAACTTCATGCTGTTAGCGTCGTTAAACTCCGCAAAACATGGCAAGGTTATGGAATAGTCGTTCCTGCTTGTTGCGTGTATGTTGGTTATCTCAAAAGGATCGAAATTCAAAGGATACTCAGAGAAATATTTTTCGACAACTTCGGGGCTAATGAAAGATTGGTTAGCACCTGTGTCTATTAAAAGTTTTAATGGTGGGTCTCTAATTTGTATATAGGGAAGTTGCCTCTGTGTCTGAAGGTTTAGTTCTATTTTGGTTTTTGTGACATCGAAGCCTCCAGAAAATCCTGCTGAGCATGTGTAATTATATCCGCTTGCGATTCATCAAATACCTGGGCGTCCGTTGACACATTATAATAAGTCAAGTCAGCGGCTAGACTCGGGTCAATGTCACTGTTGTTGTAATCAGTATAGTAATTGTACCCCGGTTCGTTATAATAGTTGTAATATGAGTCGTCATACGTCATGCACTCGTTCATATTCATTTCTCGGGCTTTAAAATAATTTGAGGGTGGTGGATTGCCAAACTTGTTCCAATCATGGACTGCTGGTGCGTTTATTGGGGGTAGAGGTCTGGGGGTAAAACGTTGAACCCACATCGGCTGAGGGCCTTGAGGTACATTATTTCGGGGTGGTAATCTAAATGTGTTACTACGGTGGTTGTAGTTAGGAGGTGCCGCACTGAACACTCTTTGTGTGTTCGTTGGCATACGATATTGGTATTGTGCTGGTGCAGGGAATTTAAAAGGCTGAGGTGCAGGTCCCGCTGGACGTTGTCCCACGGGTAATGGCCAATTAGGTACTGATGTTGGGAAGTTATGAGGTCGTGGGGTAAACGCTACAGGTGTTAGAGTGGAATGAGTGACTTTAGAAGGGGCTTGGGTTTTTGCGGTCTCACGTTGTTGCAAGTACATTACATTGAGCTCTTCTTGAACGAACTCAAGCGCCTTTTCTATCGTTGGTGGGCGCATGCAACGTATACGGGATCCTAAGGGTTCTTTTAACCCTCGAACATATGCCTGCATGGTAACCTTTTTATACAAGTCGCGTTTCGCTGCTATAGTCGTTGGTACAGTCTCATGTAAAGTCACGTATGTCATGATCGTACTAAACAACGTTTGGCAATGATCATAGAATTCTTGTGGCGTTTTATTACCCTGGGTAGTTAGAGAGAGGTCGTTGTACAATGCGGTCTCATCACGTTGATCCGAAAAGTTATTAATCAAGGCAGTTCGAATGCCTAGCCAGCTCTCAGGTATTCCATTTGCGTTAATAGTACATGCCGCGGTCCCAGTTATCTTGTTAAGTATACCGTTCAGTAAACATAAGTTGGAAAATTCGCTGCCGGGTGTATTACTCAAATACTGCGCAGCTAACGAATCACAAATTCTAATGAAACGCGTAAGGATATTTGGGTTGCCGTCAAACTCTGGAACAAGGCGAAGGGCCTTGAAAATGGTATCTGGGTCATTTTGAGTCATATTGATTAATTCTAATTTTTCAAGTTATATCTCTATTTATATCTACTATGCGTTGGCGAGCCTGTCGTGATTCAGGCTCCCACACACTGGAGGCCCTTGGATGGTAAATCTTGAGGGTTAAGATTCAAAGGGATGCAACACGAGAATGATTTAAGTGTACTTACAGGTATCTCATTTCTGATTCCTCTCTGTGAATCGATGGCTGGATTCTCCTTCTGGTCTGCAGCAGGTCCGTAGGTTCAGGATACCCGAAATGGTGCTTGATAGCCACCCGAGCGACTCGCGACGCGATTATCGATGTGAGATAGAGTCCCGATATCTCTCGTGGATATCCTACCGACTGCGCCAATTACGTTTGCTGCGATCAGAGGATCGAAAGCAAACCGAAATGATTTTAAATAAATTTAATTACTGATTTAATATTACAAAATTAAACCTATGAATGATGATTCTAGTTCGAAGTAGGATATTAGAATAATCATTCTTACAATTTATTGAACAAACAACAACTTGCGAAATCGACTGATGTCATAGGTGCATCAGCGATTATAGAAATTAATAAGGTCGGCGCGGATGCAACATCAGCGATCTTCATATAGTAGTGCTATGTAATTCGGCTGCACCAAGAAGGTTCATTTCTGAATTTATGCCAGACAAATGCTGTCTGACCCTGGTATTCTAATGATACAAAACAGTTTCAACATACCTCATAATGTTTTTACTTCTAAATAAATAAATAAACTAGTAATCAAATATAATTTACGAAAATACGAAAAAAACAGGAGCTCCAAGAAAAGCCTGCTCTTAGCGATTAGCTAGACTAGATTGATTCGTGCACCGTGCACTCACAAAACGCAAAATGACAGAATTCAAAAATTATGGCATGTAAATGAACACTTTACATGCTATAATTTTTGAATTCTGCGTTGTGTATTAACACACATACATAGGTACATTGTACAATCGGCATTGCCCAAACACATTAGTACATTGTGTGCCTTTACAAGCACATCTGAAACGCTGTCGATTTGTGACCGGACCAGTTACGTTATTGGCCATTTCCGGTGCAGTAACAGCTTTGCTACTGTAGACCCAATTTTGTCGAACTGTTAAATCTAGGTCAGGAAAACACAGTGTGTGTTAAGCTTTTCCATACATTCTACTTCGTTATAACCTGCCCATGGGTTTCCCTCTGCAACGCTTGATCATTTCGAACCGAGCATCGATCAATAGGTATGCTTACCTACTCACTACGTGTTTGCGATTTGAACCAAAACGTCTTGTACCCTAATTTCGTAATACACGATCAACCAGAATCTGAATCATTTTGACACAGATTGCTAATCAATTGCATCATAAATTCGAAAAAAGATCTGCTCAACAACGTAAATAACGCAATGAATGTTGTTGAACTGTCAAAATGAAACAGATTAGTCGTAATCGCTTACGAAAATGTGTTGCGTAATTTGGGTACATGTTTCATAATTTTTTTCTGTAACTTCGTTGTATTTCCTAATAACAAGAGAAGCTTAATAAACGCTTGCTTTCTTCTTAGAATATCAATTATGTCGTATTTGATTTCTGTTACTGATACAACTTAGATGTAGCATACAATTAAAAAAATCATTCATTCATTTCTTTACGAATGTATTTGGTTATATGACTTAACAAGTTATTGCGTTTGCGTAAAGCTCATTTTCACCTGAAGCAGTAATAAATATTGGTGAATTTGAAGGCGCACTCAGCTGATGGTGATCGGTTTTACGTTTTTTGCCGATGCTGTACTTTGGTCGACTATTCACAAAAGTTTTAATAAGATTTGACAGCAATATACAAGATGTCTCGGTAATACGCACAAATTTACAATTAGCAAACACCCCAATTAGAATTATTATCGCTTAATCATAATAAATACACTGTTTTTTTCTATTATGTATAAAACACTGTTTATTAATTAAATTAGTTATAATGATTGTGTGAAAAAAATATGATCACATTACAAATCTACGTAGGAAGACAGTCACACATGTATTATGGGTCTGGCATAGTATGTAGTTCGTCCATTTTGGTTTGTTTTGACTGTAGAGCGGAAGTGTGACTGTAATTTACGTAGTTCAAATTATTTTTGGAATAAGGTTATAATAAAAATGTCATAAATCGACTCAGTAAACGATTCTGAAAAACTACTTTCATAATGTGCATTAATTCAGTTACACATTGTATTAATATCTACTCATCAGGTAGTTTAATTTATCTGACACTAGCTACGCTCCGCGGTTCTACCCGCATAAGTCTCAATCCCGTGGGAATATTGGGTTAAAAAGTATAATCAACCAATTACAAAAGATTTTTTGTATAATTTAGCAGCAAATGTGTTTTAATTTGTACAGTAAAAATAAAATGGAAAAACTATATAATTTCGCTGATACAACCCATTTTATGTGGCTCATGAAAATATGTACGTAGCTACTAAACTAGTTTATCAAATCGGATAACAATAGCACCAGTATTTAGTAGGAATTTCTACTTCTAGGGTCCGGTCTACAAAATCGGCTAATTTACTACTAAATATAGGTAGTACCCTCGTTCAAATATGAGACATGGCTCCTCAATCCAGACGCAGACATATTTTTTTAGGATTGTATGGAGCAAAAATGTTGCGTTGGATATATTTTTTTGTATGGGTTTGGAAAAAAATAACGGTTCGGTTTATTTTACCAAACCCAAGAGAAAAAAGGGGCGCGGATTATATTTTCATGCCGGAAACAAAACATTGTAAATCAAACATTTTTGCAGAGATAACAGAGAGGGCGCGATAAATAAGTTGACATAGGTCACCCGAGATATGTAGGCGGGAAACTTGTATCAAAGTAGCCTTTTGAATACTTATAATTATTTTTGTAGGAGATTTAAAAACAAATTGAATATTGCGAAGTAAAATATAGTGGTTGCTTATTCTAATCGCATACATTCCGGTTATTTATAAATATCTTTCAAAAGTTTAAAGAGGCTGTCTAATAATGATATTATTCATAAGTAGGTTTTGCCAGTGCCTTCGTCCGCGTGCATGTCGGAAATTATCCAGGTTATCCATAAAAAGTATCCCATGTCCTATTCCAGGTCATGGTCTACCCGTGTGCCAAATTTCATCCAAATCCGTTCAGCCGTTTTAGCGTGAAAGCGTAACAAACAAACTCAGTTTCGCATTTTTAATAACTTTCGCCCGTCGCTTCGCCCCCGTGGAGGTCGAAAATTAGACCACGGGAACGTACTACTGGCATAAAAAGTATCCTTTAAGTTAATCCAGGTTATAAACTATCTGTGTGCAAAATGTCATCCAAATCCGTTCAGCCGTTTTTGTGTGATTGAGTAACAAACACACAAACATACAAACGTTCACATTTATAATATTAGTAGGATATTTTATTATTATTATATTCTTATTTTTTGGTATTTGTCATTTCTCGGGACCCTGGGGTCCCGGACCTTTGGAAGGCGTACAAGGGGCCGAAGCCAACTCGCAGAGGCCCGTTAGGCGTTTTAATGAAATGAGGCACCAACCGACGATTATCCCTGCATGCACTATGCAAGTGCACCCAAGGACAACCCCCAGTTGGTGCAGGATATGGAAACAAAGATATTGAACTACGGGTTTGATATTCTTATTATGTTATATTATATTATATTTTAGTAGGTTATGTACGGGGTTTCGGCCATTAAGCCGAAATCCCGTCCCCCGTGCGTATCGTAGGCTCGCACTCATCGAAATTTGTACAAAGGCTCGCGAGCCGTAGTTTACCAACCACTGTCACTCTTGATCCCTCAGAACTCCAACGCCATCATCCGCTTGGCTTGTTAACCTGCTAATAAAAGATCATAACCAGCCTTTCTGTTGTTCCAGTCAGTATCAGTCACGGTGTCAGTGCTAACGCTGACGTTCATCTCCGTGGACCGCTGGTACGCCATCTGCTTCCCGCTCAAGTTCAAGTCAACCACGGGACGTGCCAAGACCGCCATACTTATAATATGGTTGCTGTCTTTGCTGTTCAGTAAGTATACCTTTTGAATTATGTTTTTGTATGTACAATGCTGATAATTTACATACATAGTGTAAATTATCAGCATTTTATCCATCAAACCTATACCTATGGTTCTTTCCTCAAAAGACCATTTCAGACACAAATCTACATGTTTGTCATATGGACTGACCAAGATTAGGTATGTCTGGACTTTAAAAGAGACTTTGACCCCTCAGTTTGTTTCCCCATTTGTTCTAAAAGGTAGTCCAATACGAAATGTGGATGTTTTAAAAAAAAAAAATATATGACGTTTACGAGGAGCTCGTGGCTAAGTAATATCAGCCGCTCGGGTCGATCCATCAGGTTAAGCTACGCTTGACGGGGTTGGTCTGTGGATGGGTGACCATCTTTACATACCGAGACTCCTCCGTGCCTCGGAAAGCATGTTAAGCCGTTGCTCCCGGCTGTCATTCGTGGATCTTTGACAGTCGTAACGGGTCGTCAGAAGCCAGAAAGTCTGACAACCAATCTTACCAAGGGGTATCGTTATACCCAGTAACTGGATTGTGGAGGTCAGATAGGCAGTCGCTCCATGTAAAATACTGGTATTCAGCTGCATCCGGTTAGACTGGAAGCCAACCCCAACATAGTTGGGAAAAGCCTAGGCAGATTGATGACGTTTACAAGTGTTCCCGATATCCTATTTACAGAATAAACAATTTCATTTAATTAATTGCCTGAAATACCCAATCATCACTCTCAAACGCATAACCAGAAACTTCAGACTCAGAAAGTGTAGAATGTCGGAAACCTTGTTGCGATACGGAAATCGATCCTGCAAATCCGAACTGGATATTATACGCCCTACCGCTGTTATTATATTCATCATTAATCATTTCTCCGAGTCTTCTTGAAAAGTTTTTATATGGCTTAAGTAAATAAAGCCAATTTTACAACATTAATCAAAACTGGTTGGTTTTGGTTCTCCACCGTTTCCTTAAAAGAAAACATGAATCCTCGCCTTCCAATTAAAGTTTTAAGACTAAAAGTGTTCATATATGTTATGAAAAATATCTTGAAATTATTGTTCATACAAGGTCAAATGAATCCGGAAATCACGTTAAGCCGTTAGACCAGGCTGTCATTCGTGGATCTTTGACAGTCGTTACGGGTCGTGACTAAAAGAAATGATATTTACGGCATGTATACAAAAAATATATTCAAGAAGACGTGTCTGTTCCGTTTATCTATCTTTACATACCGAGATCCCACCATGCCTTGGAAAGCACGTTATGCCCTTGGTTCCGCTGTCATTCGTGGATCTTTGACAGTCGTTACGGGTCGTCAGACTAGCCCGATAGGCTGACAACCAGTTTTACCAAGAGGTGTCGTGTTACTCAGTAACTGGGTTTTGGAGGTCACATAGGCAGTCGCTCCATGTAAAATACTGGTATTCAGCTGCATTCGGTTAGACTGGAAGCCTAGGAAGATGGTGAAGATGATGATTCGATAGCCAAGATATAAATACATACAAAATATCAATCTTTCAATTAAAACTCCTGATAAACTTTGTGATACAATGAGCCCTTAGTAAACGCCTCTTTCTTACAAAAAAATCGGATTTGCAAATACACAGACACACGTGTGTGTGTCTGTGTATTTGCAAATCCGATTTTTTTTTATATGAATGAGTATGCATGTGTATGCATACTCATTCATAATCATTCAGCCCTGAAACCGCGAAAAAGAAATCAGCTGTTCCCTACATTATAACGAGCTATGCGAACATAAATGTATGGAATAGCAGAATTTTTTTTCGCGGTTTCAGGGCTGGCCTCATAGAGAAAGTTGTTCATAATGATGAGTACAATGACCCCTTAAGAGGATGCAAACGAATTAAATTTCACATTGTATATGTATATTTTGTTTTTGGCATTTATTTTTATATTCTTGGTTGAAATGAAAAGTCTCTTTTGTTTCCTCTTTATTTATTTTTCTTTCTTTGTTTTGTCATAAAATAACAAAAAATGTGTGTCTTTTTATTACGGGACACTGGCTCCTAAAACACCGTTTTAACTAGCGCAGGAGTCAGGGTGTAAAAATTGTTTTATATCATTTATTTTTTTATGACAAATATGAAGACAAAAAAACATTATTTGCAGTGAGTTTCCGTTCACACCCTTAGGAGTGGGAAAACCTAAAAAATAACGACCTCATTTGCTTGTTAATAACAGTACCAAATTATTTCCAAATGAAGTAATTTCTGTCTAATAGTCTAAAAATCTCTTGTTCCGTGTTTCTTCACAGTCTCATAATTAATTCGTTATTTAATTATCTACTTCACTTTTGAAACCATTTTAAACGCAATTTTATTCTGAAGCTTTCACGTATTTCGTGATTAAATATTCACGTTAAAACAATCCCAAGAAATGCTCTGTTTTGTGTTAGATCACCCTGACGTCTCCCTTGGGCGTAAAAAGCGTCTGTAACATTAGATGCCTGAATTCTCTTGAGGTCTTTTTGAATAGTAAATACGATACATTATAGATCACTCACGCTCGTATCCCCCGAACGGTATATGATATGCAATAACAATTCATAAAGTCTGCGTAGTGCAAATATGCGCTTTTGTGAACTGTACTCCGGTGGCGTTTAAGACGCAGATATATGCCAGTGACCTTGAGTGGTTAGCTCGCGTGATCTGTACTGAACTCACGCGACGCGTCTTACGTCCAGCCAGTAATAGGACTCGCCCATCAAGGAGCGCTGTCCCAAATTTGGCGCATTATTAATTTAATATACATAAAACAAAAGGTATTTTAATAAATCACGTATACTAAAAGATAAGAATAGTTAAATAATCTTCAAAATGGTGAAGGTTTCAGAAACGTTTGATACATTTTACGTGATTCTCCGTTTTTTATCCACGTTAAACATTATAAAATATTTTTGTATTAATTTATTAAGAAAATGCTCTAATTTAACATATATTTTTTCCAAATCATTAACCCTACTCGTTTAGACGTGATCTTCAGTATAAAATCATTAAAAGTCGGCTATCCTCGCCTTAAAGAAAAAGAAAAACACGACGACAAAGAGATTATTCGACGAAATGATTAATGGCAAATAGTAATACGCGAATGATCGCGTTGACAGTATCAGCAAGAAATATATAGCCTTCACTGACTCGTTCAGACTAGTGGTCGTTAGAGCGACTGCTGAGCTTGGAGTCTTGGGCTTAATCCCACCGTTGGGCGAAATGGTACAGGGTTTTCCGATAAGGACATTCTCGGAAGTATTGTATTCTCAGCCCGTAGTTTTAGTTTGGATTTCTACCCGGTTAATGACTATGGAATCACCTCCTGTTACATGGGACTCTGACTAACTGGCAAAGTGAGTGATGTTTTTATTTAAAAGCAAAATTGTGATTACATGCAGCTACACAAACCAACGTTTCAAATAGTCGAAACTATGCAGTAAATGTTCTCCCCTGTGGTCTCATAACAAAGTTAACAGACGATATGGTTGACTAGTCAGCTCAGTTTGAAATGCATCAAAATTCGCTTTGACATGGTCTGAATTGACTTTTGGATAATCATATGATGCGCATCACTTACGTCAGATAGCAGTTTATTGAAATATCAACTAAATTTAGATGGATAAGAGTGATAGTAGGTACACGTGTAGATGTCTGCTTAAACCATCTTTATTCACCATTTCGCCCTCTAGAAGAAAAACCTTAACGTTTTTCTTCATGCACCTTACCGGATTACCCACTGACAGAGAAATGTAAGCCATATCCAATAGACAGTCCACATAATTAGGTATATATAGCAAAATGTTTTTTTTTTTTTACTCTTAATTATTGCATAATTTTAAGGTGCAAAGTTCAATGCAAACTAGTTTTCATATAAACATACCTACTGAAAGTCGAAATTCCTGACAGTGATTACCATCAAGTTGGTTTACAAACACAAACTAAAACAAATAATATAGTTTTAATAGATATTTTATAGTTTATCCAGTGTTCATATTTATTATAATTGACGTTAGCAACCAAAACAATGATAAACATTATTTCTTTAGAACCAATAGGTGATATTTTGCTCGTTGCCGGAGCCAGCAATGTGCTCATGGCGTAACCTGCCTTTTGCAGCTGGTGTCTTATAACACGACAAAGAAATGTTTAAGTTCAAATTCTTATTTCTTGTATGCACTCCTAGCAAATTATATGATCGGTAATCTATTTACCAATCATAGTTATTTTATTTAAAAGAGTGTCCGTGGAGTTTCTTGCCCGTTCTTCTCCATAGGTACCTACTTCGCTTTGGAATGGGCAACTAGCTTCATATTTTTGACTGACCGATTCCTTGACAATTCAAAAGTGCCTGTAATGGTTTAATTGAAATAAATGCTTTGAGTTTGAGTTTAACATGTCATCTATCATGCAATATACGGATTTATATGAAGGCTTATGTCCAAATCTCCGCCGTTTTCACTTTGAGGCTTGGTGATTAACCCAACATTTCTCCACCAGATGTTCCAGAATTCGTGGTTCTCCAAGTGCAGAGGAAGATGCAGCTTCGTTTCAACGTGCAGTACTTCATGCAGTGCACTTCCACCTGGTCAGACGAAAGTGACCTTAAGTGGCATATCATTAAGGCACTGTTTTTATACACGTGAGTCTTTTGTTTTTGTCCTTTATTTTAAGTATAGTTTGACCGAGACCGCTGTTCCGCGGTATCCTGAGGTATCTATGCGCGGTGAGACGGGGGGCAGTATAGGCCGCTCATTCGTCAACGCTATCTAGGCCGCTCATTCTTCAACGCTACCCAGCCCGCTCGCCTCGCCGCGCATTCCTAAGGCTTGGAACAGCAATCACGGTCAAACTATAAGAGTTGGAAAGAGATGGGCATTATAGTCTAAATACTTATCTGTCAAGCCTTTACTTTAAGTTGGGGTCAAATTCCAGTCTGACCGGTTGCAGCTGAATACCAGTATTTTATAAAGCCTATCTCACCTCCACGAGCTTGTGTTTATCAGTAACGACTGCCAAAGATCTACAAATGACAACCGGGACCAACAGATTTACGTGCTTTCCGAGGCAGGAAAGGGTCTCGATATGCAATGAATGGTAACCCATCCACACCAACGTCGTCGGCAAGCGTAGCTTAACCTTCGATTGACCGTGAAACTGTTATTATTTAGCCACGAGCTCATAAAGTTGCTATTGATTCTTTTACTAATAGGTAATTGTTATTGACCTAGATTAAACAATTTTTGGCCGCATTTACTGTGCGGATTTTACAGACTTCGAAAAAGCCTTTTAACAGGACTATAAAGATGAAGCTCTTTACAGTCCTGTTAAAATGCTTTTAAAGCTGCTTTGCTTGCTCCCGGTTTTATAGTTCAAAATCCATATCGGAAAATCAAAGGGAACGTAGGTAACAGAGTTTTCAGGTACCCTTTGATTCTCATTGCATGAGTACCTACTTTTTGATTCTCTTTACTTGAGGTAACGTTAAAGTAAGACCTACTTATAATTTACGAATGTGTAAAAACTGTGAGGGTTCAAATTCAAAAGCTTGAGAAGTAAAGCTTGGAGTACTTTTGTTTGAAGTGTTAAAATATCGAGCTGGTCAAGCGACAGTAGCTGGTCAGCAAGGAAGGTGGTGAGGCCGCCCCGAAAACACTGGTTGCAGATATACGTATCCTCATTCATTTTTGTGAAGATCATAAGCCTGGAATACACATGCTATGTAGTAGCACAAAAGCATGCTAATTCCGAGCAAATTAGCATGTGTATGCAAAAAGAGTATGATTACTTGTCATGCTATAAATAAGCATGCTACTTACTAGCAAATAAGCATGCTTTTATAATAGCATGTGTATTTCAATATTTATACTAATTAGCAGAATGGTGCATAGACTGCCTTTTTCCCACCACAAACAGACCGTAGACATAAGCCAAGAAATTTTACTTCAAAAACAAAACGTTGGAAACACAGCACCTCAACATTGTTTTGTTTCCAGATTTCCACTGTTCTTGATGATGATAGCGTACTGCCAGATCGTGAGAGTGCTCTGGAGATCAGACAACATCCCAGGTCATACGGAGTCACATACGCTGTGCTCGACACCTCAAGGACATAACAACTGCAAGAATTGTGAGAACTGCTCTGTTATTTATTATTCTTCTTTTTCTATTTCCTATGCCCCTTATTGCTAGATGTCCTTCCTGTCTCCAAAATAAGGAAAATGGATTATTCTGATCATGAAATAAGATGCACTATTTAAACTAAACATAAAAACTCAAACACTAATCCAATGTAGTCAATAGCCTATTATTCCTTAGTCACTAACGTTGCTGACTGGTGGGTTAGTGGTCGTTGTGAGTGCTGCAAAGAGTCTAAAATATATGCTGTGACTTTTCTCTTTAGATCGCTATAGTTATCTTTTACTACACCCGTAACTTTTCACAGAAGTTAGTAAAGTATAAAATGTTTTATCTCATAAAGGTGATTGTCCTTATTGTGTGTTTGATGCACGTACAAGGCTAAGTCTTCACGCACACCAAAATATGTCACATGCATCTACAATTAATTATTCAACCCATAATTAAAACTACTACTACTTTATAAAATAAAACTTGCGGGGTAATTGCGCAAAACACATAATGGTAGTCGATCGCGATTTTTTTTTTTTTGACAAGTCATCCGAAATTCCTTTTGACAATTCAGCCGCGTTCATTGTGACAGTCCAGCCGCGTCCATTTTGACAGTTCAGTCACGTTCATTTTGACAGTTCAGCCACGTTTGTTTTTGATAGTCCAGACACGTTAATTTTGACAGTTCAGCCACGTTCATTTTGACAGTTCAGCCATAGACAGTTCAGCCACGTTAATTTTGACAGTTCAGCCACGTTCATTTTGACAGTTCAGCCGCGTTAATTTAGACAGTTCAGCCACGTTAATTTAGACAGTTCAGCCACGTTAATTTAGACAGTTCAGCCACGCTACTTTTGACAGTTCAGTCACGTTAATTTTGACAGTTCAGTTACAAATAACGTTGTTGAGCAGACGAATTTTTCAAACCTCACGAAGCAATGGATGTCAAAATGCGCAATTAACAATGGCTTTCAAAGCGTTTCGTATTTCTACAACTACTTTTTTACTCTCAATTATATGACATGTTACATAATATAAATGTATATCTTAAATTGCTTGATCCTTTCTTCTCCATACTAGAAGTGCCCTCTGCCATACAGTGGATACAGGCTGATTATTTTTATCAGTCCTCTCATTTTTGTGTATAGGGCTGGCCGCTAACAGGCGCACTACACCCTCGATCCACACGAACGCTTCGACGGAGGGTCAGCTGCGCTCCAGGCGGAAGGCTGCCAAGATGCTAGTGGCTGTGGTCGTCATGTTTGCTGTCTGCTACTTCCCTGTGCATCTGCTCTCTGTGTTGAGGTAAGATATGTGAAGTACCTGTTTTGCTAGCGTATAATATTATTAATATCCTCCCGACCTCATTTCCGTCACGACGGGCAATTTTAACGGAGATTTACCAAGTACGCGGGAAACATTATCCAATGCTATCAAATGAGCAATATTTGTATGTATGCAAAAAATATATAAATTGTAACCATTTTTTAATTGCTCTAGAGGTATTTTATGTCGGTTACATTGAGTGGCCCTTTGACTAAAATGTCACGGTGTATTTTTTTTTTTTTATAAATATTTAATAGTCATTGGATACATGAAATAGGCTGCTTTGATGAAAATCATTGATGGCCGTATGCTTGGAGTATTTTTTTAAACATAATAATTTCTCATATCCTATCCTATCATAAACTATTAAATGAGCAATATTTGTATATTTATATATTTGTAATAACGATTTCGATGAAAGTTGCAATAGGTATATTGGGGGGGAGGGTTTATGGAGGCGAAAAATCAATCTAGCTAGGTCTCATATCTTGGAAAATACATCATGAATTTCAACTTTTAACTTGATCCCAAACATTACGATTTCCACAAAACAGACGAAACATTATTAGCCATCGACTAAGGTCAATAAGTTCAAGAAATGAACAACGAAAGCATTTTAACAATACAATTTATATTCTATTCAGGTTCTGAGAAATAGGCCGAGAAAATTAAACGTTAGGTAGGTACCCATTATTATGCCAATTTCCAGTCTATTTCACTTTGGAATGATAAATATCTCGTTCAATTATACAGCTAAATATCTGTTAATTATTCTTATCTTATCTCTATCACTTTTTGGAAGGGGTACGAATAAGCTAAGTATTTGATACACAAGCAATTAACTTGCAACAATTTTTAATCAATATTGTGAGTCGTGTGCTGAGTACCCAATTCTTTTACATCACTCTCATATACTCGTGAAAGCTTGAAAATATATTAATTTATTTGTTAAACATCTTTGGGAGACTAAGGCTAAGAACTCACGGAGCTGTTTTCAGCCGCGCACGCCGCGGTGGCGCGTGCAGCGGGACCCGCAATCAATCAATCAATTTATTGAGGAAAGGCTATTATAGTATCAATGAATTCATGGAAGACATTTGACATTGTAATATTATTGTAAAGTTGTATTTGATATAATTTAATTTGACATTTATTATTTATAATCTTATTGTATTTGAATTCTCAATTGACTATTAGTGTTTTTATTTATTGATATTTCTAAATATTTTAATCTGATTTAATTATAATGTTTTATGTTATGTAATTTTAATGTAATTGCCATGTACTGTTTAATATTTTCAACGTTTTTGATGTATTTTAATGAATTTTGATCCGTATTAATTGTTATTTTTAATTTAATTTCATTGCAATTTGTTATTTTTATATTATTTTCAACACAATGTTTCCATATTGTTATGAAATAAATGACTTTTGACTTAATCGCGCAAGCCGCGGGCATGAACCGCCTCGTGAAATTGACTATAATTTTCCATGTACTACGTGTTCGTACGTGTTTTTGCGGTCCCGACACCGCGGCAGGCCCGGTTGAAAATAGCTCCGTGAGTTCTTAGAATGAAAATAGTAAGAAGTGTAACTGTCAGCCAATTACAAGTCTTCGCTTATACAAACAGAGCAGTGAGATTTCGCACATAATCAAAATGAATATTGTCAGTGTACATTCATATTTTGTTTTGAGAAAAATGTAGAATTTAAACAAAAAGAAAAAACTGAAAACTTCTCAGATCTGTTAAATTTCTTATTCTTCGTAAGTCTACATTGCAACCGCAATTAATCCAATAACGTTGAAATTCTCGTGCACCCACAATGACCCTTTAAATCCGGAAATGCACAGCGATACAGAGATTTTTTTATCTGGCAGGTCCTTCTCGAAAGGATTTTTCCACAAATATTTGATTTCTACTAAAAAACTTTTCTACTCAAAGCGAATAGTTAGACAATTTGTACCTAAATCAGCTAATGCTAGAGCAGAGATATCGAACCTATGGCACGCGCGCCACGAATGACATGTGACTGAGAATTTTGAGCATGACATTGATTGAACTATTGAAGTACGAAATCTAATGGTCGATTTTGAATATAGAACAAGAGCAAGAGTAAAAGCATTCTTCTCACAATTTTCTTGAGGTTTTAGTTTATCTAAAACCATACAAAGAGAATTCGTTTGACCTCGAGCTACACGCGTCTTATGATAGCGACTGCGGACAAAACAAATGAAAGAAGCTGTTTAGAACATGCCACGATTTCGTGAGTTACTGCGATGCGACTTGCGGAGCGACAGATGGAAACAAGTGACGTGTGGCTTTTGACGTAAGTAGCGTCAAAAGTCACATCGTGTGAGGCCGTGAACGGGGCCTTAAGTGCAATGTAATTCTTATATAGATCATCTTGGCATGCAGATACAAAAAGGTTGGCCATCCCTGCATCATTATTCAATCATACCTTCTCGAAATTCATGCTGAAAAGACTATTATTTAAAAAAATCCGTAAATAAAATAAAAGTAAATTCGTTAGGTTGTCGTGAAATCGCTTTATCACTTCCAAAGTAGCACCCTTAGCAACCGCTTCCTACGAAATTCTTTATTCTTTCGAATTTTCGAAGGCGGAAAGAAATATTTATTAAAGTTATATTTTAGAACAATGTTTCTTCAAGGATATTATTTTATCCCTTGACAATTTTTGTCAGTTTAAATTAATTCGCGTGAGCTCCCCCTGTTGTTAAGGGACATTTTATTAATTAAGATCGAGTGATATCTTGTTAACTTTGGTGTTTGCTCAAATGGATTGCGCAGAGGTCTTTGTTCCTTTCAAGTAAAAGTTCAAGGGCAACTATAAGACCATCAATCATTTTTATCAAAGTAGCAAAATAAAGGGCTGTATTGGCGCCACTGTTGCGACTGCTGACCAAGCGCAAATAACAGTATTTGCGCTTGATCAGCAGTCGCAGCAGTGACAAAAAATTTTTCGTCATAACTTTATGTCCTCTTGAGGGTGCCATGTTTAATTTATTGTGACGTCATATACGTAATATAATATTACAGCTCGTGGCTAAGTCATAACAGCCGCATGGGTCGATCCATCAGGGTAAGCTACGCTTGCCGGGGTTGGTCCGTGGATGGGTAACCATCTTTACACACCGAGACTCCTCCGTGCCTCGGAAAGCGCGTTAAGCCGTTGGTCCCGGCTGTCATTCGTGGATCTTTGACAGTCGTTAAGAGTCGTCAGAAGCCTGAAAGTCTAACACCCGTCTTACCAAGGGGTTATCCAGTAACTGGGTTGTGGAGGTCAGATAGGCAGTCGCTCCATGTAAAATACTGGTATTCAGCTGCATCCGGTTAGACTGGAAGCCGACCCCAACATAGTTGGAAAAAGGCTGGGCAGATTGATTGATACGTAATACCTATAATATTTCGTAACATAATAATTAATTATGATGAGTAGTTTAAAAGTTTTCAAGGAACAGATGAATACATACCGGTCAAAATCATAACCCTTCTTTTTGTTTCGCCATAGTCGGGTAAACATATTTTTATCATCAATTAATTTTGGTGGTGTTATAGGATCGCAAACTTCAGAATGAACAATGAAAAGAAAGCAGTTTTCTTGCCCAATCTACTACTTATATTAGCCTCGTTATTTAAACTTAAGTTTTAAATCATTACAATGAAGTTACCTTCCGTCTAGAAATATAGATTTCAAATTAAAAGTTTCTATCTTCAACGGAACTGTTTTTATACTAAGTACCTGGGCGACCGAGCTCTGCTCTGAAAATAGAGAATGCTCATTTAAGGCTCGTGCAGACCAGCGCGACGCGACGGCGCGACGCGACTCGAATAAAACAATTTCTAAGAAAACTTCACAGTATAACAATAGCCGGTATCGCGTCGCGCTGTCGCGTCGCGCTTGTCTGCACGAAGCTTTAAAAGTACAGGATAGTTGATACCTATTCCATGCCATCATGTCATTATTCTGAGGTAGCCATCTTGTTTTAAAATTTCGGCCACCGAGTTCTGCTCGGGTGAAAACGAATTTTCCCAGATATGAGACCTAGATAGATTGATTTTTCGTCCCCGTATAGAGCAACTTTCATCGAAATCGTTAGAGCCGTTTTCGAGAACGTGAACTGATTACAAATATAAACACCGTGATATTTTAGTCTTGTTACAATTCTTTTGTAACAAGACTAAAACTTCATGTATCCAATGACGACTAAAGATTCATAAAAATAAAAAGTACACCGTGACAGTCATCTTACAAAGGACCACTCAATGTACCCGACATACAATACCTCCAGGAGCAATTAAAAAATTGTTACAATATACGATACATGAAGTGAGCTGATTTTGTAAGACAACTAAAATGTCACGGTGTGTTTAATAGTATAAGATAGATTATTATTTTCCTTATAATATCCTTGGCCTGGAGAAAAGTATGTGGCTTAGTTAGGTAGGTACACGTGTACCAAGTTGACCAAAAAGTTATTCGTCCGAGAGATTGATAACAGGTACAACTTTTTGACACAAGGTCAATACTGCGAAAGATGGTTCTGTATTTGTCAAGAAAAATGGAAACCGTTTATACAATCTTTATTGACCTTCTCGGGCCCAACCATAGGTGAGTAATTGAAGAGCGCCTTTTAAGGCTGCTGGCCGGCTGGCTCCGAAACGAGGGAGTAGTAGGATACGTTGTACGGGCTCTACCCGGAGCGGATCGGACGCCGGACGGGCTCTACCCGGACCAAGCCGCGTCGCTGTGAAAGAATGTTCTAGCGCCTCACGTGTGTCTCCGTTCCGGGAACCCGTACGGGCCTCCCGGACAGCTGTGAAACCAGCCTAAGGGCGGAGTAAGCCACGGTGACAATTAAAAGTTACATCGCACTTGTACAAAATTGTTTACTACCTAAATTTTTGTCAAACACTGACCAAATTTATGTCATATATTGAGTGCAGTGTGACTCCTTGACCCAGTATATCGACGCGCAGCTTCAAGTATTGATACTTCCCAAAGCTATAACTGGCTTGGGAAAGTAAAACTAAATACGTTCTAATACTTTAAAGTCCTCTTAACCTATGTTTCCTCCCCAGGGTGGCATACGACGTGCAACAAAGTGACGTCATGACTTGCATAGCACTCATCAGCCACGTCATGTGCTACGCAAACTCCGCCGTTAACCCGCTTATATACAACTTTATGAGTGGTACGTATTATTTTGTTTTAACACTGAATAATGTATAAGTATAGTCTGTTCCAAAAGTCTCTGATGAAAATGTAAACAAATGGCTCAGAAACTTAAACAAAAGTACTTGTACCAATTTGTAGTGCCACTTACAAATTGAGTGTTTTGATTCAATTAAATTCCTAAACCCGCAATGTTAATTTTAAATCACCTTAAATCATTAAAAAATGAGGTTAATTTTATAACCTCAAGTTTAGTCGATGATTTCTCAATTACAATTTAATAATGTTATGCAAACAATAATTATTTGTAGGCAAAAGTGATGAGATCTAAAGTTGAAACTTTCTAAGTACAGATGAATACATACTCGTAATATGTTACTAATTCCCTTTAGTGAGTGATTGCGTAAAAATTAAACCTGAACAGTATTTGTTTACATTTTTATCACATACTTTTGGAACAGAACATTTGTATTTAATAAGCGCTAAAAATTATGAAGGCAAACATCGTAAGGAAACCGGTATGTCTTAGGACGATACATTCTAAAATATGTGCCTCTAACCCGCACTGGGCCCGCGTGGTGGATTACGGCCCACTACCTCTCACAGAGGAGGCCTGTGTCCCAGGAGTAGGACCATTAAACTGATGATGCATGTATTTAATTATGAGTCTTTATAAAACCAACAGCCTTTTATCATCATCATAATCTTCATCAATAGTAGCTAAGGTATGGTCGAGTTACGAAAACTTTAACCACACTTACGGCCTATTCAGATATAAGCGATATCGCTCTCGCGATCGTTAGCGATACTGGTCCAAAGTGACCGACCAGGGGTGGCAGTCTCGACAAATCGGTCTTAAAGTCATAATGGCGTCCCTAGATACGCGCAACGTGCTTGACAAGCACGTGATTTTTGACTCTGACGAGTCACGCCACTAACTTATCATGAAATATTTCCAAAACCACGCAAGATAGCTTCTTAAAGTAAAAAGCAACATTGAAGTGTATTTAATAGCACATAAAAAACACCTTTATTTTTTTTTTCAATTTTGTTTTTCCTTCATGTACAAACTGTGGTTTAGGAGATTTTTAGATTTTTTTGACACTTTGCAAGTAGCTTTTATCTATAGCATCGGCATTGGCATTATTCTGCAATGAGTACTTATGACATAGATAATTATAAAACCCATAGATAAAAACTAACTTAATATTATGACACTAACTTAGTTTTAAGTTATAAACTTAAAACTAAGTTAATTTTATATACCTATATAATTTTTTATTTCTTTTTTTTTAACGAGTTTTTCCAATTTTAAAGTTACGTTTACTCCGCGCGTTCGCAGGCTCACAGAACGCAGGATCAGTGTGCGCTAACATGTCCCGTCCCATTCACGATCAATTTGGCCGGAGCTGTGACGTGAACCGATTCAAACTAGGAACGCAAAACGGCAGCTATATTGCTGGCAATCAAAATACAGGCACATGAGACTGTTTTTTTTCTGGGAGACGGGCGCAATGACATGTAAGGACCCTTGGTGGACTAAACCTATGTGGTATAGCAATTTCAAATAGCCAGAGGTTTTTGACCACAGATAGTCCATCTGCAAGTTCTATCGCTTGAAAGCCTATTGAATTTTATCTATGGTCCAATTTCATGCTTACTAATTGAAGATAATAAACTGATTTTATGAAGGCTGTAGTTATTTTGGGCAACTAATTAGAAAAGTTGACAGTAGAGTTACTGAACAGAGACATACTGTCACGTTTTTCTGTAAACCATAGCTTACTCAAAAGACAACTCAGGTAAAAATATGTTATAACAATCTATATTTAGGTACTTTTCAAACCAACATTAAAAATTAAATATATTCCCCTTAACAAATTGAATCAGTATAATACATCTGACACAACATTGAGTCGGGATTACCGTTAGCTACGTGATTTACATAAATAAACGATCACATTTTGTAAGCCTATTAATTGGACGTGAAGGTTTACATCGGAAGCTATGATATGCTTTAAGTAATGGTTTTAAAACAATGAATGTTGTTTTTGTTCCTAGTGAAACTCCTTGACTTACGACTTACTTAAGACTTCACATAATAAAATACTGGCTAATGGCTAAGAGGCGTTACGCCCATTCAACCGCCGCGTTTGATGGCGGTTAAGTGCGTACAACCATACGCGGTTGCATATTAAAAAATAAAGAAGCGGCTAGCCGCCCCCACGGTTAACCGCTAGTGCGCGTGAGGGCGTGTAATCAAAATATGCTCAAACATGCTTGGAAATTCGACCATTATTTTGACAACCTTCTTCGAGATAAATCGACATCAAATTCAAATTCAAAAACGTAAGCGTTCCGCAGTAATCAGGCGAGGAAGGCTCACCACGTAATCCTCACATGACTTCACAGTTGAAATGATTTTATTTTCTGTAAAAGGGTTTGTACGAACACGTCAATAATAATACCTATTTTAATAAAAACTAGATGAAGTCAGCGTTTCCTATTTGACTACTCTAAAAAGAAAAGCCGAAACAAAGTCCAGAGAATCTTGAAGAGATTCAGATCATGTGAAAAGCATCTAGATTGATGTCTGAAATGTTCTTTTGAGGAAAGAACTACACAGATTGAATTTACTCTGTCCACCATCCATCTGCCTAGCCTTTTCCCAACTATGTTGGGGTCGGCTTCCAGTCTAACCGGATGCAGCTGAATACCAGTATTTTACATGGAGCGACTGCCTATCTGACCTCCACAACCCAGTTACTGGGTAACACGATACCCCTTGGTTATACTGGTTGTCAGAGTTTCGGGCTTCTGACGACCGGTATCGACTGTCAAAGATCCACGAACGACAGCCGGAACCAACGACTTAACGTGCCTTCCGAGGCAAGGAGTCTCGGTATGTAAAGATGGTCATCCATCCACTGACCTACCCCTGCAAGCGTAACTTAACCTGATGGATCTGTGGCGGCATCTACATCGCCACATGCGAACTACGCATCAAAGACCTGACGTCACACAACATCCTGACGTCCCACAAATCCTGCCAATCCTGCATCGCGCAATTAGAGTTTACCGCACAATGGACAATCACCACAATCACCGCAGACAGTACCGACTCACCGCGAACTATGCGGCACCCGGTTTCGACTCACTGGAACCCAGCTGGCCCACTATCGACCTCCGGTCTCCGGAGGGGAGTGATGTGGCGGCATCTACATCGCCACATGCGAACTACGCATCAAAGACCTGACGTCATACAACATCCTGACGTCACACAATCACAATCGACCCGTGCGGCTATTATTACTTAGCCACGAGCTCCTCATTAAATTCAATGAGGAGCTCGTGGCTCTCTGTGTGACGCGCAATTCAATGATTCAAGGGTAAGATAAAAAAATTATGCTTACTTACGAGTATATGGAGTCTGTGGAGATGACACGAGGTATAGTATTTCAGGCTATCCGGTCGCTCAATCAAATATTATAAATTGATGCCAACGGCAAGACAGTCAATTTTATGAGCAAAATAAGTATCTAAATAAAGAATTTTTTGGCGATTGCTTAAAACGTCCATGTCACGTAAGCTTCAGACAGTATTTGTATATTGATGTTACACTGAATTATTCTGTATTCGTGTTTTATTGAACACAGCATCTCTGTCTCGTATTATTTACATAAAAGACGGATAGGATTTGACATGATACTCGTAGATAGTAATTTGGCTTTATAAATTGCGTACAAATTCAATTGACAGCCAATTTAATGTAAATTGAACAGGTTTTTTGTTGTTTTCGGGAAGAAAATGGGCTGTACACTACCTTGATTATCAAATTACCATATTATACTTATGTATTTACGATTGTCTAAACAATCTAAACGAATATATTAAAGAGAAAATAAAAATATTTTCTTTGTTTGTTACGTTTTCACGCTAAAACGGCTGCACGTATTTGGACGAAATTTGGCAAATAGGTAGACCACGACCTGGGCTAGGATATAGAATACTTTTTATCCCGATATTCCAACGGGATCGAGACTTATGCGGGTGAAACCGCGGGGCGCAGCTAGTATTGAATATGACATAATATTATTGCAAAATTTCATAATAAAAGTTTAGATTTTCAATTTTTATTTTCTATAGAGTGATTATCATCTGTTTTCCCAAAAAATGTGTGGAAGAAAAGTTACTGTTACAAAACAAATCGTATATGAAAGCCATAAGAGAAAATATTGTATGTTCAACGCTAAAAGCAAACGTTCAGGAACTAAATAGCCTCGCTGTCTACCTATCCATTTCTTGTCAGTAAGTAATATTTTTACCGCACCATGACAAGCTATCTTATTACGCAACACATTTTCGTAAGCGATTACGACTAATCTGTTTCATTTTGACAGTTCAACAACATTCATTGCGTTATTTACGTGGTTGAGCAGATTTTGTTTTCCAACTTATGAAGCAATGGATTAGCAATCTGTTTCAAAACGATTCAGATTGATCGTGTATTTCGCAATTAGGATACTGTTCTTATAATGCTCGTGTCGTCTGAACACCCGTCCTTCGTCGCGACGACGCGATCAACGTGTTCATATGTCACTTTTTATTCCTTGAATCTGAACGCGTGGTCGCACCGACAGAGGGCGCTTCCCGGTTCTCCGAACAAAAAGTGACATTTGACCGCGACCATCGCGTATTTGCGCGACGATCGTTTTTATTTATAGTTATATAGTACGCGGCCTGTGTCAATACGAAGTTTTGTTTCTTCAAGATTGCTAGTGATAGGTAGTAACTACATGTTGAATGCATTGTATTGGCGCGTAGGTTTTTCAACAAAGCGCGGAATTTAAATTTTATCATTATGAAACCTACTACGAATGATTGAGTTCAATGAGCGCGTAGATCTGGCAACCTAACCAAGTGCGCGTGGCATTAAAAGCGGGGATTTTGAAATTTGATTACTTATTCCTATTACATGAATGATTGAGTTCAAGTTCGATAAAGGTATTTTTTTTAAAATTTTTTTTATTGGAAGACTTACTTTTGTTCTTGTGAATTATGATTTTATTAGGGCATACCGGGCTTTTTGGCTACGAAGGTACTGTACATGGATACGAAGGTACGTACATTGGACATGGATATAATATTGTAAAATCACCCTGAATGTTATGATTTTCTGGTCAACTTAATTTGAATGTTCCCTTTTTGCCTTTTTAAAGGGTTAACAGGCGTGTAGTGTGAGGTAGATCTTATGGTTGATTATAAAGATTATAAATATAGTTGGAGTAGTAAAATAACACAATATTAAGTGTTGTTGTTATGTGCTCGTTAATTAACACTTTACCTCTATTTTATGTGACAAGTTATAAGGGTGGATCTGCACTGGTCATATAGTTTGTGAGCCAGGTTACCTATTTCTTTAAGCCGCTTCTTTTTGTTTGTAACAAAGTTGTCACTTAAAGAAATTATTTATTTATTTACACTAAGTATAATTTTTATATGATTAATTTTGGGGAATATTTAAAACTTTGTGATCTTCTATTTATGATCGCCTTTTTACTCAAAGATCTTCTTAAAACTTTTTGTGGTCTCAAAAGTATCTGTTTGTGGCAGTAACTAAGCTAGCACCCTGGGTACCCTACCCGAGCTTAGAACTGCGACCTCGTAGAAGTCTGAGAGACGCCTGCGTCCGCCCCAGGGCGGAGGACCTCCAAAAGGATTTCCACACCGTTACCAAAAAAAAAGGTGAAAAGAACAGTGACCAAACACCCGCCAGCCGAGTGAGCGACGAGGCTAGCGGCGACAAGCGGTACATCATCATAGTTGGTCGTTGTTACTAGGCTATGGCTAATCACAAAAATACGATCAGTGGGTGAGATACCTTTTAGCAATTTGATTCGTATATTTCTGAAATCAAAGTGGGAATTATTTGGCGATCGACAAAAACATTCCTCTATTTTTATAATCATATTATTTTTAACATAACTACTCCGAAACCAAACAGACTGCTCTGGGCCAGACAGCTTCAATTTGGCCCAAGTTGATTTGCCTTTGGCTAACATGAGATAATTACTTATAGTTCCTCGAGAATATTTGACATGTCCTTTAGAACTTCCAGTTTTAAGTAGTTCAACCAAAATTTGTTTATTGTAGAATTGGAGATGTCAAAATCAGTCTCCTTTAATTATACAGGGTCAAAATAAAATAGCTAGCGAAACTCCGCAGAGGTGATGGGTATCGATTTAGTAAACATTAAAAATCATCGATCAATTGTATGATTCCTTCTAATCTTCTTCTTAAGGCGACGATAACTGACTTTTAATGATTTTATACTGAATATCACGTCTAAATGAGTGGTGTTAATGATTTGGAAAAAATATACAGTAAATTAGAGCATTTTCTTAACAACTTAATCTCTGAATATTTTAGAATATGTTTATATTACATAGTGGTAATTAATTTTTAAAGTTATGTCTAACGGGGATAAAATCTCGGAAAAACGGAAAAACTATCAAGGATATTTTTCTGAAACCTCCACCATTATAAAAGTAATTTAATTATTAATCTTTCAGTATACGTGTTTTTATTAAAATACCTTTTGTTTTATGTATAATAAATTAATACTGCATCTAATTTGGGATCAGCGCTCCTTGATGGGCGAGTCCTATTAATGGCTGGACGTACGACGCGTTACGTGAGCTCAGTACAGAACACACAAGCTAACCACTCAAGGCCACTGGCATATATCTGCGACATATATCACGACACGACTGGTTTATATGTATTTCAATAAAACCGACGTGTTGGTAGCTACGGTAGATATTTCGTAGAATTACATAGAAACTAGTCGCGATTAGAAGAAATCATACAACGTATCGATCTTCATCAGGTCGTTATTATTCTGTTTTTTTAATTCTTTTTATTTTGTTATTTATTTTATAATTTATTTTTTATTTGTAGTATTACCAACTTACTGTTTGTATTTACTGTGCGTGTCCCAAATAAAATATTTTTCTTTCTTTCTTTCTTATCAATTTACTGCACAAATAAACATTCTTAAACCTATTTTATCAAAATATTACGTTACAACTTCGAACTTCTACGCGACTCGTAACGGGCTCATGTAAAACTTCCTTTCAGAACTTTGAAAAATATCGCCGTTTCTATACCGTGTTGCCTTTTACTCGTTATCGAAAAGAAACTGGATTTTAGTTTACCGTTTCACGTGGAAGAAGTTTTCTGGTTTGGAAGAAGCTTGCTATTTCAGGTTGGAAGGTTGTTTTATGTACCTTTTGTTCGGTTAACTTTTGTATCGGACTTCATAATTTCTCTGAAAAAAAATTCCTAGACGCTGTACAATGAAAGAAAGAAAGAAAGAAAGAAAGAAAGAAAAATATTTTATTTGGGACACGCACAGGAAATACAAACAGTAAGTAGGTAATAACAAAAAAAAAAAAAAAAACAAAAAAAAAAGAATTATAACGACCTGTGCGAGGCCAAAAAGGCTCCTATCAAATACCAAATGCAAATACCTACGTAGTAACTACGAATATATTGTTTTCTATTCAGTATAATTTATTATGAACGTAGATTCTACCGACAGGACCACACCTACATTGTATTACTTGTGTTTTTCTACATTACATGCATGGATGGCGGCAACTACATCGCCACATGCGAACTAAGTATCAAAGACCTGACGTCACACAAAATCCTGACGTCACACAAATCCTGCATCGCGCAATTAGAGTTTTTACCGCGCGAACAACATATAATATATATGTACATATAAAAATGTGGCTGTTATTGTAGTATATTGTGGTATATTACGACTTCCACGTGAACGAAGTCGCGGGCAGAAGCTAGTATATACATATAACTTCCCCGATATCAATCGTTGGGCAGTTACCCGCCAGACACGACACCCGTCTGGTCGGAGGATCCTCCCTTTTCTAAAGAGGATGAGTGAACTTTACACCCTGTTCTTCTTACCTCTAAACATGCATTACCTTCTTCTTCGATCGGTCCCTCATTACTGAGGACCGTGGTCACTGGACCCGTTTAAGCGGACAATATGCCTCCATCGAGTCCTGTCACCACCTGCTGAAATTTGCTTGAGGACGTAGCTTCTTTTACTTGGTCGGACCATCGTATTGGCGACCGCCTCGTGGTCTCTTTCCTTCGGTACTGCCAACAATGACCAGCTTTTTCAAGGCTGCTATCTCCCCTTCGCATTAAGTGGCCGAATTAGGTCAAACTTCGCTGTAGGCAAACTGTAGACAATACCCCTCCCCCTTAATTTATTGAATTAAAACAAAAATAATTCCAGCAACAAATACATGTATATGGAATGAAATAAGTTACGAATAAGTATAAACTTGCCCTAACCGCTATTTGGTTACAGCGCACGCCCGCCGCGTTTATGAATATGAGTCTAACTAGCCTTTTATGACGACTCGTTATAATAATTATTATATTATTATCCTTTATTATTATATTACCTTCTGCCCGCGAATTCGTCCGCGTAAAATTTCGTCATAGATTTTCATACAAACATGCCGCCTACTAAAAGTATTCAGGATTTTCGATTTATCTCGAAAGTTTTTTACATTTTGTATAGTGTTTTTGACGATAGGCACTGCATATACTGGTCATCATCACTGGGGTTTATTAATATTTTTGGGTGGGAAGTTATCAAATTACTTCTCCCGCCCTGGGCGGAGCGGGAGGGCGTGTTAACAGATTGTTAGTGGGCTATAATTCTTGTGGGCTACGATTCATAAAATATCTACCAACTAATAGCAATTAACGGTGAAGGAAAACATCGTGAGGAAACCGGCATTACCTAGAATCGAACATTCGAAGACATGTGACACCAACCCTCTTCCTCTTCTTAAGACTATTTTATTATTATTTTTTATTTTTTTTACTTGTATTAGTCTCAGATTAGTTTTATTTTTGTGTTTAATCATACACTATAAAATCAATGTGATTTATATCGCACGTCGTTCGTGTTTGTTTAACTTTTTTATATTATGTGGAACATGTTGTTGGCTACACATTTATACACCCAGTTTAGTTTTAAGTTCTATAACATAATATTGTAATGTGTAACTGTTTATATTCCCAAATAAAATAAGATAAAACCCGCGCCGGGCCAGCAGTGGGAACACAGTAGGCTGATTATGTATGTTATGTAGGAGCAATTACCTTGTAAGTAATTGCTATTATTGTTATGTAATAGCAATTACTTTGTGAGTAATTGCTGTTACATTATATAGGATTAAAGGAAGAACAGTAATTAAGGGAAAGAAGTTTTGTGGGAACATTTATAACAACTACGTGATGTGAATCTCGTATAACGTATTATAGTCATTAATTACAAGGAAAATACTGTCGTTTGTTTCGAAAGAAAATATAGCCAACATGTTAAGTTCAATTTAGGATTCAGGCAAAAGCGTCAAGGTAGGCCGCGAAATTCAAATTTTCTTACGATTTTTGCAATTTTCAGGTCAGTATCATGTTCTATGTTGATCTAAATATAATTCGCGACCGTATCAAATGTTTATTTATAGAATTATAATCAATACAACTCTCTAAGTTCATGTAATCCATTGAATGACTATTTCATGAAATCATGACATTTGACAATTATGCTAACTTATGGAGTTGTATTGCTGATTGTAATGATTATAATTATGTAAAGCCATATTTGTTACGGTCGCGAATCATATTTTAATAAACATAAAACCTGACACTGACCTGCAAAATGCAAAAAAACTAAAGAAAATTTTAATCTCGCGGGCTACCTTAGCGCATCCCCCTTAAGGTTACGCCACCAACCCTAGGAGAATGTGTGGATAGATATACAAGGTTATTGGTTATATGTCGGCAATCCGATAGGGGGATGTAGGACAGGTCATTCGCAACCAAATGACCCCAGAGGGGTAATTACCGTAAATTATTTTGTATACCCACGCACCGTTGTAAGGTTTTTCCTGTATCGTGGGCGTATTAACAAACAGTGATTTCAAATGCACAAACAGTTCTAGTAAATTACCTAGATACAAGCCTTATTCAAAGTCAAAAATCGCCAAAAATCATAAAGTGGTGCAAAAAATCGGCCGGTTCATACTACATAGCGCAGAGTCAAATCTAAAATTTTACTTAGCAAATTCACCCTTATTTCTACATAGTATTCCGTTGAATGCGCGCGTTAAATTGTAACTCGATAGAAATATGTGCATTACGATGTAGATAAATACTTACTAGTACTGTGAAATTTTTACTATTTATTGGTGAGTTTGTAACACGTTACTTTTACTAAAAAGTGGTCGGCCATCCACGAAGAAAAAACCGGCCAAGTGCGTATCGGATCAAGCACAAAGAATGGTTCCGTAGTTGTGATGAATTTATCCCAAAAACAAACTTAACTTTGTAGTTGAAAAACATGTTCTCCGATAAATCGATATACGTCACGGTCAATTCTCTAACCGCAAATGTTATAATCCCAAAAAATATTTTGGGATTATAAACGTGATAAAACGACAAATTATCAATTTTCGGACTTTTTCCTTTACTTGTGCTATGAGACCTTGCTTCCCGCAAAATGTCATGATTCTAGGTCAACGGGAAGTACCCTGTAGGTTTTGATTCATTTGCGAGTATCAAAATATGTCACATAAATGGCCATATTTTTTTATTGCGTTGACTTAGAAGCTTGATTATTTTAGAGCTCCAAGGCACTATAGATTTACATATTTGATATTAATTTCAACTTGATACCTGTACGCGTTCCTGAGAAAATGGGTCTTCACATACTGACGGACGGACAACGAAGTGATCCTATAAGTGTTCCGTTTTCCCCTTTCGAGGTACGGAACCCTAAAAAGTGCCCAAAGGTCTGAAGCCTTTGGGTTCTGAAAGTCAGAAAACTTTTCTGGGCTAGATTCAGAAACAAGCAGCCTGTGACAGCTAAATTCAGAATAAAATTGGCAACAACCTTTTATCGTATTTATTTCTAGCCTATTACATTTTATTTATAAAGCTATTTATTTTAATATCACCGATAAGAAGGACTTCGGGTCACTAATCTTTACGAGCGAACATTTGTTTGTGGTTTAATACAAAATGGCTTCAAGTTATATGCTTTTAAACGATTTTCGGAAATATTTTACTGGACGGCAGAAACTCTTTATTTGCTACCATTATAAAGGCTACCGCAGGCAGGCGCGACGCGGCAGCGTGACGTAACTCTAGAAGAACAATTTGTATGAAAACTTGTATGTGCGCTCAGTATTGCAAGAACGCTTTAGCGCAGCGCCGAAATGTAAGAGGGCCCTTAATGCGCGGCATAGGTAGTCATCATAGCTTTTCATCCAAATTACGTGCAGACATTGTGCGTGATTGAGCAACATACCCCTTTATCTAACACATTCATAATATTTGAGAAAATATTGAGATAGTATAATATAATAAGATATGGATTTCACATACCTACACATACCTACGTCTATACATCCAAAACGTCTTCCTTCATCTTAAGAGCTCGTACAGACCAGCGCGACGCGACGCCGCGCCGCGACACGAACAATACAATTTCTAAGAAAACTTGACGGTATAACAATAGCCGGTGTCGCGTCGCGCTGGTCTGCACGAAGCTTAAGAGGAGGCTCCCTAAATTGTATGTTAATTTGCATTAATATTCTGAAACAGTCACGCATACAATCAAACTGGAACTTTAGTATATGATTTATTGGATCTTTTTCTTTCCATGTACAAGACAGTTACGTAATTGTAACATTTTCGCTCGATTCATTTTTTATTCGAAAATCATGTCTTTTTTAAAGGATTATTTAAATAAAATCAAAAACTGGGCTTTTATATCTAAAAAATTAGTATTCACAGTAAAATAATATAGTTTATTATCCAACCACAAGATATTTTTTCTCTAGATCAATTATTAGTTTCGTTATAAACGAAATAAGAATTGAGATTTACGCCATTTAGTTCCGTGCTCGAACACGATCAAAGAGCGCACGCGATATTCAACTTTATTACTGATGTGTTAGCGTTTACCGCATAGTGAGTAGCGGAGTGCGTGGGGGCAGAGCTTGCGTGGAAATCGTATTTAGAGTGCCTGGTCTTAAGGCGACGATAAGCGACTTTTAATGATTTTATACTGAAGATCACGTCTAAACGAGTAGTGTTAATAATTTGGTAAATATATATGTTTTAAAAGAGAATTTTCTTAATAAATTAATATAGAAATATTTTAGATTATGTTTATATTACATAGTGAAATTAATTTGTAAAGTTATGTCTAACGCGGATAAAAAACGAAGAATCACGGAAAATTTATCAAACGTATTTTTCTGAAACTTCACCATTTTAAAGATAATTTAATTATTGATATTTTAGTATACGTGTTTTATGTATAATAAATTAATAATGCGTCTAATTTGGGACAGCGCTCATTGATGGGCCAATCCTATTACTGGCTGGACGTACGACGAGTTAAGTGAGCTCAGAACAGAACACGCAAGCTAACCACTCAAGGTCACCAGTCATAATAATAAAATAAAACGCCTTATATTTCTCTCTAAAAAAAACAAAATTTTACTTTTCCTTACACATGACAATTTCTTACATACTATTAAGTTAAAACTTATTTTTATATATAAAGCTCTAGTAAAAACCCCTCAGTTAATTGAATGTATAGGCCTCCTCTAGACATTTCCATTCTTCCCTGTCCATCGCTGTGACATCCACTGTTCGCCAGCCACTTGTACTATGTCGCCTGCCCACCGGGCATTAGGTCGACCTCTGTTCCTCTAGTCCACCATACATCTGCGTCTTCATATCTCATGCAAGGACGGTCCCTTACTATTATAACTCAGTCGATTGGCTGGTTGCATCGGATTGAAATATTGAGATGAATGAATATTCACTGAAGCAAGTCCGGCAAGTTTATACCGTCTCAATACTATGCAAATTTATTGCTAATATCCTGAAACTCTGGTGAATTTACTGGAGTGTGAAATTGGTAGAAATTGATATGGCAATGGAATTCTATTAGGAGAAGGAATCGACATTATTGCCAATTTTGTGTCATTAGTCGATTATTGAGTAAACTTTACTTATGGCTGGCTGGGATTCTAAGATCTGGCCGTTATTAATTTTTTACACATAATACAAAAGGTATTTTAATAAAAAACGTCTACTTAAAGATAAATAATTAAATTATCTTTAAAATGGTGAAGGTTTCAGAAAAATACTCTTGTTAGTTTTTACGTGATTCTCAGTTTTTATCCGCGTTAGACATAAATTTACAAATTAATTACACTATAATAATATAAACATGATTTAAAATTTTCACAAATGAAGTTATTAAGAAAATGCTGTAATTTAACATACATTTTTTCCAAGTCATTAACACTACTCGTTTATACAAGATCTTTAGTTTAAATCATTAAAAGTTGGTGACCGACAGTGGCCAGTTGCGAACAGGTGGCCCGCCAGCTGGTTTGCTATCCAATAACATAAAAGAGGCTATGTCTTCTTACATAATTATACGGGATCAAAAATAGCTAGCGAAACTCCGTAGTCGTGATGGATACCAAAACCAAACAGTACAAAAAAAAAAACTGTTGTTTTTTTGGGTCGAGGAACGCTGCAAGTGGTGTTATTTGAAGTATAAGTTGAGAACCTGTATTTTTTTTTATCGTGTTTAGATAATTATCGATAACCGCCACGACTGTGAAGTATCAACAAAAAACTGATTTTTTAAACTGAAATTTCAAGTATACTGCGGTTGATGATACTAAAAATTTTTTTTTTAGTTTTTCTTAGTCGTGTTTGAGCATGACCTGGGTTAGGACAAAGAAAACTTTTTATCCCGATATTCCCACGGGACCCAGACTTATGAGGGTGAAACCGCGGGGCGCAGCTAGTCAAATATTATTTTGCATTATGAAGTTAAATATGACCATAGTCTACCTCAATCGATTGAACTGCATAGCTATCGTATGAAAGTTATCAAAGTAAATACAACCGCGGCAACCAGATTCGATTTAAACTTGAACGTTTAAAACCGACTGTTTTGTTTTCACTCCCGATACATTTTCAGAAATATCTACCATTTATTTGAGTTCTAGAATAGTATGAAACTTTACTGGTATTGGTTGTTGGAAAAACAATGGAAATATTAAACTGTCTTTTGTTTAAATTCTTTTTATTTTCTGAAGAGCCAGATGCGACCTCAGCAAAAAGTTTTCGATGTTGGCAGGACCACAGATTAATACAGATGGTCTCTCCGCTCAATCATTTAAATAAAAAGCGACTCTTGCTACGACACAATAAAGTGCAATTCAGGTCGCACAGCGCTAATTACCTACAGTTATATTCACCTAGAAGTTACCTCTCTTTCTATCGCGTAACTCTTAGATCTTCTGACTACGTTACACTCACTCAATTGGCCCAACAAGTCGAGGTCGAGACAAATGCTTGCACTCACTGGAGAGGTCCACTCAAATCTGTGTGATGCTTTCCTCAAAAGACCATTTCAGACACTAATCTACACGGTCCTCATATGGCCTGACCAAGATTATTTCTGGACTTTAAAAGAGACTTTGACCCTTGAATTTGCTTCACCAGTTCTTCTCAGGGAAAGTCAGATAGGAAATGTCGATTCCACATAACTTTTTTTTTTGTTTTAATGTTACATGTAAAAGTGATTCCGATATCCTATTTACAGAATAAACAATTTCATTTCGCAAGTCGGTGGTAAAACGTTGGCCTTGAGCTGGCCTAGTAAGGCGTTTCAATAGAATAAGAGGCCAGCTTATACTGGTTTTTTTTACCACTGACGTGTGGTTTACTGTACATATGTGCGATTTCGGTTGAGTTTTAATCTCGTACAAAAAAAAAGTCAATTGAAAAACAATTTCTTTAATAAACAAAAATATTATCCAGAAACTAAACGATTTTTCATTATCTTGTTAGATATCAATTCTAACAAACTTAATATTTTTTTAATTTAAATATATACTCCCGTATTCAGAGCAAGGTATAATGTAAAGATGTATAAGGTCCCTTGTGTATTTGTAAAAGGTAGGCTAAGCTTTTAGAACAATTGACTGCTGAGCTTAGAATAATATTGTGTCAGAGAGATAAAAGATTTTTAGGTAAATAGAGGAATATACTTTTTGGATTATAGAGATGTTTTAAAATACGAAATTATGTCTTTATTCAGATTTTAGAAGTGTTCGTTACCGTAGGCGACTAGGTTATATAAAACCTTTTAAATTTAAAAAAATATACATATTGTGCAATCGTATAAAAAAGATTTAACAGATGCCCATTTTCGGAAATAATCGTATTTTTTAACGAGTAACCTATAGGTATTTATACCTGAAACGGACAATATCGATATTGAACATCTTTTTTTAGTATCAGAATCGTGCCTGTCTGTGATATTGCCTTAAATCATCTGTAATTGTAATTAATTAACTCAACAAAGCAGTGGCAGTGATAGCCTAGTGCTGTGACCGTCAGACTGCCAAGTCTTAGGTCTCGATTTCGAACCCAAGGCACGCTCCTCTGACTTTTCGGATTCATGTGCTTATTGTATAATTATCACTTGCTTCAAAAACGGTGAAGGAAAACATCGTGAGGAAACCTGCCTGAGAGATATTTCTCGACGCCATGTGAAGCCAAGTCAGAGTCCCATGGGCGGCTTTAAAACTCTGACACCAGGTTAGTCACTAACCACACGAAAAGAAGAACTCAACAAACATTCCATACGATAAGTAATGCGCAAGTTTCAAAATCAAAAATCGTTTACTTACTCACATTAGGCTGAGAATCAGAACTTTTTAAACTTGAAACATAAGCCCCCAATACACAAGCGTAGCCGATATTGTGATGAACTGACAGCATCAAAACTGACATCGATAGCAATCAATCAATCAATCAATATTTATTCGTGAACTCAATGAAGGTCTTATGTATACATTTTAGTCGAGTAGTCCTACCAATGAAATTGGTGTACAAATATATTAGGTTTTTAGTAATAAGTCTGAATCTATACAATACAAAGTCACGAATGATCGAATAAATAATGTCAATTAATCAGTTATAATTTTATTTTTACATGCATGTCAATGGTAAATTATATTAAAGGGCTAGTAATGTCATATTTCATCATATTATAAATAATGTCAATTATATGTATTATTATTAATAAATAATTAATCAATTATAATTTATTTTTACATGCATGTCAATGGTAAATTATATTAAAGGGCTGGTAATGTCATATTTTATCATTTAAAAATTCTTCGATTTAGTAATACGTCTTATCTATGAGAAATAAATACAATTTACTTTTGAATTTGCGGACATTTTCTTCACTCCTTAAACATTTTGGTAACTTTTTATAGACCTTTGGAGCCATTACGAAAATACTGCACTCACAGAAAAAAAAACACAACAAGCAGTCATATTCTGTAAACACGAGTGAGTTTACAGAATAAGAAGCTTGTTTTTGCAATTTATGTTAACAATATTTCGCCTTGCCAAAGGTACATGACAAATTCGAAGGAATTCCTCAGTCGTCTCGACCTTACCGAGGACCGCATTACATCATATCCATTCTTATTCATGTCCATTAAATATAAATGTCCAGTTTCATAACAAAAATCATTTCTCTCGTAAATTCCGGCTTTATTCCTGAAAAATACGTCACCCAACATTTTGCTTTCAGGCTTCCCAGGCTTTTCAGGTTAGTAAACAGAGAACCCTTCGATCCCGATTACCACACAGCACGTATAGTGTTGGGACATGACTTTACACTCGAGTAGATATTTAACGTCCTTATCCATTTTAATTTTTTTTTTTTTTTTTTGTCTTAAATTTTTTTTTTTTTTTTTGGAATATTAATTTGTCATAAATTAATATTCAATACAGGTAAATGTGTTGATGTTTTTAATATTAATTTAATTTTAAATGTTCTATCAATGTTCAGCAGAGGAGTCATGACTTCATCAACAAAACTATTAATTTACGTAAATCATCTTAGTAGGTAAGCTTACAAAAAAAATCTGCAAAACTAATCTACCTTAAGAAAGAGCTTGCATCATACTGGTTAATTTTTTCTTGACCTTTAAAGAAGTCACATTCAAAGATCAAAATCTCAACAAATAAATTATTCTTGTGAATATTTTTCACAAGAATAATTTATTATTAAACCGTAAAAATTTAGTTAAACCAACAAATGAACCTATTTATATCACGCACACAAACAACTATATAATTCCTAAAATAACCTTGAGTAACAAAAGAATATAGTATTCTATCAAAAAACTCGAGTACAAAGCCATGTCACAACACTATCTTTTCAAATATCCATTGTTTTCTTTGAATGGTGTCAAGGTAAGATACGAATCTTTTATGAATATCTCACACAAAGTTGATAGATACGGAAAAGTATAAATAAATGGACATGATACGGGTAAAGGGGTATCGTATGTATTACCCAGTAACTGGGTAGTGGAGAAATAGACAGTCGCTCCATGTAAAATACTCGTATTCAGCTGCATCCAGTTAGACTGGAAGCCAACACCAACGTTGTTAACATTGTTGTGAGGCTAGGCAGATTGATTGATGGGAGATTTTGTATTAAAAGTAGATTGTAAGCGAAATTTTTAATCACACTTTCTTTTTTTTATCCATGCAATGCAGTGCAAAATTAACAACACGCTTCTTTTGAGGTCGGTTCAGATTTTTTAAACTCATATTTTTATATGTACAATGCCGTTCAAAAATTGCAACACACTTTTTAAAGATTACATTTCCGCTCATGTTAAATAAATTAAGGTTATAATAAGCTCATCAATGGCCACAATAACTCAATAAGCTTTGCTTGATTGCAAATCTGTTCGGAAAAATCCTAACAGGTGTTTTAAACCCGGTTTTATTTTTAATTCCGTGGACAGCTCATTAATAGCTGATAAAAATATTACAATTTTGCGCGTTGTTTGTTAATGCTTTTAGATGTATAAATATGTAATTCCTATCGATAAGCTTAAAACGTATTTTGTGAAAACCTTATATTTCTCAAAAGCTCTACACTCCGCTTTTCATAAATTTTTCCCACAAAACCACACTTTAAAACCACTAAAGGTAATTAAAAAAAAGCTCTCGCATGATAAAATTATTTATCTTATTAAGACAGCATTTTCTTACGAACGTGTGTTGAGTGCTTTTCTTAATGAAAATGGTTTACCGGTGCGTTGAAAGCTTTCAATTTTAGACCTCAAATGACAGATTTCAAACAAAGATTATAAAGTCGCAAGAACTTTCTTTGAATTCAAGGTTTACCTTCAAAGGCGTCTTAATATTTTTTATTTCGACCGAAAATTCCATCACATCTACCATGTTTATTTTGTTTTGATGCACCAAAATAACAAGAAATATTTTTATTTAAATCCTCGAACTATTCTTATTTTCACCATCTTCACCAAATTATCTCCAGCTACAACACCTTCCAATATTGCACCATGCACCTCCCCACCAAAAATTTGGCAATAAATTCCAAATTCTGTATTGTTCCAGGTAAATTTCGCCGAGAATTTCATAGATCGTACTTCAAATGCTTCTGCTGCTGTCATTCTGCGGCAGCACCAGACCAGAATGGAACCTCCTTCGCACCAATAGGAAGCTCTAGAGCGGGAACTACCAGGACTGTGGTTCGTCGTAACGATTCTTACGTCAGCTACCGACTCACGCACTTATCACCTTCAAATCACAACATCCATCGAGACTACATCAGAAACACGAACACTTCTTTCATAGAACAAATGAATGGGAACCGTCGTCCCAAAATCAGGGACGATTCCATCAGCGAATCAGCAACGAGATTCACTCTAGCTACTGATGTGTGCAGAGATTGACAACTAGGCAAGGATCTTCTTTCAGATTTACGTAATAGAGATGGCATTGAGACTTATATCGCGAGGAGTACCAACAGTATTGATTGCAAACCGTACTACGATTGCTTCAAAGATGGAAAGATTGAAGAAAGGCATAGTGATAATGCTGATTACCGGCACGTTGATGAATCTAAAGATCTGTATGACGATGATTTGAAAAATGGTTTTAAGTTCAAGTTCAATCGCAGTTTGAATAGTTGTCAGATTAAGAATAAAAGGAAGGTTAATATTTATTAAGTTACGTATTGTGTGTAAATCAGTCAATTGTTTTTGGATGTCTGTTTCACTATTTAATACTATATTTGTATGAAGATCATTCACATAAGTTTCTCATTTATTTAGCCGTATCACTTTTTGTATGCCAAGGATAGCCTCTATTGCAGATTAAGTCCTTCAAGAAAACTACTTTTGAAACTTCACACACATTCAAACATATCGGTACTTACGTTCATATCCACTTCTAAACCCTAATTGATTAGCTCACTCTTCTTGTCAATTGGTATGACCTCATTTCTCATCTCTGATATGTTCGGTTTCCTTAATATCAGGAAAGTATATATGACCTCATTGTTGTATCCTTGTGACGTAGCAATATGTGCCACTTATCGTGAAATTGGAACCATACAGAATATCTTATGAGTTCAATTTAGAGGATGTGAAGGGCTCACTATTCACTTTTATTAAAAACCAAATTACTTCAATATGTTTAGAGACAAGAGTTATTTTTCTCAGTATCTATGTCAAACATTTTGTCAGTAGGAGACTAAAGTTTGCACACCCAAATCAAGTTAAAAGTTTAATTGATAATAATGGCCTAAGTTTTGGTGAAACAGACATTTAAAGTAATATCTTAGTTTATAGTACATGTGAGCTCTTAAACTTGTAAATATATTTTATCGTAAAAGCACAAATTGAGTTCTTTGGGAGTTAGGGTTGTCACTTATTCAATATAGGGGCGCTTGATAAATTTTCAATAACTCAATTTGGTAACATCGAGTTACAGTTTGTTCTCAACAAAAACGTCTTTTTCCATTCGCTTTTTGTCATGGGCCGCTTTTATAAAATACATTATAGGGGTTTCACCTTTTTTACCACCGATTGCCGGATAGATTCGATCTCCTCGATTCAGCTGACAAATTAAATACCTAATAGGTAGGCAGGCCTTTGACAATTTGAGATATACTGCGAAACGAGCACTTTCGTTTTATAAATGATATAAGTGACCAGATTTTTTTTGAACGCAGTGTTATTTAAATGAAGTGACATTAAATAAGTGACAAATGCAGACCTTAATCGTTTTGAACGGTGAATTTCAATATTATATTTTTAAGTCTTTTACATATTATAATAATTATTAGAGCTGAAAATGTAGCAGTGCAAAAACAAGTCCTCCCTTCAAAGCAGTGTTTTCGTTACAGAAACAATTAACCGCTTAAAAATGCGCTCGTAAAAAGTTTTTATTGTTAGAACTACCCTTAAATTAAAAATGTATGTTGGCAAAAGCGTTAAAACGTCAACGTTGTCGGCTGTTATTTTTTCTTAATTTTTTATTTAAGAGGCAGAGTTTAATTTTGAAAAGAGAACGGTCCCTTCCATTCTTCGTTATTTTAAATGGTTAGGCTCATTTTAAAACAACAGGGGTGCTGCAATGCAAACGAACAAAAATAAAACACTTTCATTGAAAATCTCAGTTTATTTATTTACTCGCACATCCGGCAAATTGAATTTCTTAGAGTACATCCGAGTACAAGTTACAATATATTTTATGTTATAATTATTATTGTTAGTAAACAGTACACCCAAGTGTACAGTTGCAGGAAATGGCGTGTGTATACAGAACTAATCGTACACTGCTGGCCATGTTGCTGTAAGTATGCGATTTATTTTTAGTTTCTTTAGTTTGTTATAAGTTTATAACTCATGTTTTATTTTGGAATGTGTTTGCGAATTTTTGTGTTTTATAACTGCTTATGATTTTCTGTTGTTAATCGACTTGTGTATTTTTCTAGTGTCCTCCTATAAAAAAAGTGATGAAGAAATAAATAAAAAAATCATAAAAATATTTTTCAATGTGTAATAACTAACCACTATTTTAGAAATTCTGTATAATTTAATTAGTAGGTACCTACCTCCTAGTTACCCAAAATATGTGTATAAATGTGACCAAAGTTAATGTAAGATAACATAATTAAGAAAAGAAACTGCATTTATGTACTCTTGTAAATAATTTTAAACAGTATAATAAATGTATGTTAGATAAACAACAAAAAATATTCTAGTATTATTAAGATAACATCGTAGACTAGAAACGATTTTTTTTCTTGTAAAATAAACTTAAGATTATTAGTCTTAGGAATATTTTTGACAACTTAAGTAAGCAAATTAATTACAGGAATTTATATTTGTCGACATGATAAAATATCTCCATTTATCGTAAAAAAAAAAATACTTGCTACAGAAAAATATTAATTTCGTGGACGGTAACTAAATACCTAGCAGCCTTTTTGTAAATTAAAAGTATGATCTTATCTGCATTGTTCAACTTTTTAATTTTTTATAATCTTTCAAACATCTCTTTGTATGATTTTTTGTTTCATTTTCACTTTAGTGTGAATATTAAAAAAAAACATTTTTAATTAAAACAGAAACCAAGAAATGCTATTGGTATGTGTAATAAATGTATTAAAACTTTTACATTTTAAAGTTTTATAAAAATCCAAATTTATTTTTTCAAGTTGTAATATTTGATAAATTAAATCATTGATTTTTATTTAGTAATTGTTCAATGGAGAAAGCTAGATAAAATAACGAATGGAAAGTTATTCAACTGTAAAATATCTTATTATGTCTAGTTTTAAATTAAAAATGTATGTTTTATACGAGATCTCTAGATGTAAAATATAATATCGAATTATATCTAAATGTATAGTTAGAACGAACGAATACGTGACGCAATACCTTCATCTTTATGTTATAAGAACACAGCGAATATCGCCTATATCTGACTGGGCTTATACTTGTGTCACGAAGTGTAGAGGTGCGTCCAGAAACTGCGAGGCATGTGGTAACTCAAACTCAAAGCATTTATTTCAATTAAACCAATTACAGGCAGTTTTGGATTGTCAAGGGGTCGGTCAGTCAGAAATATGAAGCTAGTTGCCCATTCCAAAGCGTAGTACGTACTCTCGAAGACACGCCTGACCCCTTTTCGACCTAATTTGCCTGAGCAGTAAGGTCGAAAAGTGGTCAGGCGCCAAAACGTACCTATGGAGAAGCACGGGCAAGAACCTCCAACGGGTAAACCACGCATATAATGACGGATGCCTCGAGCTGATGATGATCTGACATAAAAATAACATCGCGCTTGTAATCCCTGAAGTATTAGGACAGAGTAACGCCCTCAATTCGCCAGTTACGTTTAAGTCCCATGTAATAGGGGGCGAGCCTATTGCCATCAACCGGGCGCAAATCTAGGCTGCTAATGAGAAATTCCTGATGCAAAAACCCAATAACACTTTGCCCGACCTAGCAATCCCTAGACCACTAGACCAACGAGGAAGTCAGAAATCTATCATACCTATAAAAACGCGTTTATGACGTATGCTTCGTATTGTCGGAACGCGCCTAAAGATTTTTGAAGGAGCAATGTTTAAAGATTGTAAATAAACGTGAAAACTTTCGAGCTTTTCTACTATATAGAATTTTAGCAATATTCAGGCAGAAATGGTACAAGACACAGTTATGATAACGTAAAGCAAAAACCATCCTCGATTACTGACATTTTTTTCATCACCACTGCTTTCAAAACGGTGAAGGAAAACATCGTGAGGAAATCGGCACGACCTGGAACCAAAAATTCGAAGAAATGTGACATTTACCAACCCGCACTGGGCCCGCGTGGTAGATTACAGCCCACTCCCTCTCGAAGAGAAGCCTGTGTCCCAGCAGTGGAAACATTATAGGCTGATTATCATATATTTTTTGTAAATTTTCCATCGCACTGTCGATTACCAATATTAAATTATTTTCCATAAGCAGATCACGCAGCGGTACTCTCAGACTAAACCCACGAGAAAAACCATAAGAAATATAACAAAGTTCTGCAATCAATCACCAAGCATTTATCTCGAAATAAGAAACGCAGTAGGTTCCAGTTATTACAACCATAACATGCCAACATACCTTAAGCGCAGGGCACACGAGAATTACTTACTCGTAGCTTAGCTCAGCTCACGAAACTGCGACGTCTTTCCATCCTTCAGTTTAAGATTGGGTTACTTAACATATAATACTAGCGACCCGCTTCTGCTTACCACGGTTTTTAGGACTTGACAAAACATGGAGGTTTCTTAGTTGTTTGTTTATATTAACGTATTATACATACAAACCTTCCGGCATAAATTCTCTAAATTATGGTGAAAACCTCATCAAAATCTGTAGCGTGGTTTAGAAGAATTATAATTATTTTTCATTTGACAATTGAGGTTAAATTTTGTCGATGCATTTTCAATTACAATTTATTAATGTTATTCAAACAATTGTTGGAAAAAGTGGTACGATATGAAGTTAGTCTAAACAGAGAATGTGTTAGGTACTAATGTAACGTAACTTGAATAGGGTTTGTTTACACTCTCATTAGATACTTTTGAAACAAAAAAAAGCAGATTTTTAAATTTATTTTTACCAGGAATTAATTTGATTCATTGTTTTAATATTTCGTATAAGCTAAATTTTTGCCGAATTCCTTTTAATTAATTTTATAAAAAATATATATTTTTAATCATATACTTTTATATAAATAACTTTACCATTATATCAGCTTAGCACGCCATGTGACTTACGCCTTAGTAAATTTTCCCTCTCATATTAAAACTTGGGTTCCTGTGAGGATAATAAAAAGTTGAACTTTGTGTCGAGGTACCGTTTTTAAGTAAGAATGTGTGTATCACTAAGTTTTGGCCCTCACGGGGTAGGCAGGGTTTCAGGTAGCTTTATAAAGAGAGATGTGTGGGTGTAAATATATTATTACACTAGCTTTTGACCGGGATAAAAATTATCCTATGTCCTAATTCAGGTCATGGTCTGTTTGTGAGCAGAATATCTTCGAAATCCTTTCAGCCGTAAAGGGACCCCGAAACGATAAAGTTCCATTGTAGTAATATTGTCAATCGCTTCAATTGCATTTTGTAGATGATCAATTTGCGCATCAATGTATATCAATCACGTAAAAATGGACAATTGCAATTTATCGTTTCGGGAACTCTTTATGGCGTGAAAAGGTAACAGTACAGTACAGTACTAGTTACTTTCACATTTTTAATATAAAAAATTATAAACAAGACATCACAGACAGCCAACTTAAAAATCCGGAGTCACGCGTGTTGGGGCATAAATCGAACAGACGACTGAGTGACTCCGGATATGGCTGTCTGTAATGACTTGTTTATACCTTTTTAGTTGACTTTTTTGTCGTAGTTGGGTTATAGTTTTTAAAACTTTTATATTTATTTAAATTATTTTGGGATTATAATAATATTATAATAAAATAAACATAAATATGTATATTTTTGAAATGTACTACTTAAGCCCTTTCATTTGACAACATGGCATATTTTTTATTCATTACTTTATGTAATCAAGCGGGCGCCATATTGAATTTAATGTAACGTCACATAGTCTTTATACAACAGACGATCAAGACGCTTCCAGCGATACCTCATTTGTCAAAATATGATGAGTAATTAAAGAAGTTATGAGGGACGAGATCAACAAACATACATAAATACCGGTTAAAATCATGATCCTTATTTTTGTTTCACCATAGTCGAGTAAAAATATATGGATGAAATCAGTGTTATGTTTTCTGAGTAAATAGGTCACTTTTGAGTTACCCATTCACAATAATTAGATACTGTTACACCACTTGCCACTTCTGCCTTGTACCATTTCTATCTAAGCCGTAACCATAATGTAACGGCTAGGTACATACGTGTCTAGCTATGTATTGGTAAACTTGTACATAATAAAATGAATAAGATGAACTTTACCTGTGTTTGTTTTTGATATCCTGGTACTTATAGCATTGGCTTTGACATGTTTTATACAAAACAGTATTCTGAACGTCACAGTTATTCATTTTTAACCGACGAAAGGGAGGAGGTACTCAAGTCAACGCGTATATTTTTTATTTTTTTATGTATACGCATAACTTTTTAATAAGTAGTCCGATGTGAACGATTCTTGTTTTATTGGGGAGGGTATACCTCGAAGTTGGTCCCATGTGAAATGAAAAACCAAAATCCACCCCTAAGGGTTCTGCCGGTGTTGCGGGTTTGTCCCTGCCGGGGTTGCGGGTTTGTCCGAAAGGGACATCGCGACCCCGGCACACAGGCAACGGAAGGAACACGGGTGGGTTTTAGTCAGTAAAAGTCTGACACGCCCTCCTGCTCCGCCCAGAGCGGGAGAAGTTATTAGATAATTTCCCACCATCAAAAAAAAAAAAAGAAAGGGTTAAAAAATTGGTGTTGATTGATTTTTCATCTACAAAATTTTCAATTGCGATTCGATTCTGTTGTAATTTCGCGCACATAATGTAGTTCTGATAACACAACCACATAATAAAGACATGGAGTTGATCTGATGATGGAGACGGAAGACAGTTACGAGAGCTGCTCAACAGTTTAACAGCAGCTACATCGTGTTTGGGCTTATTTCATTCACCTTGATGAGAACTTTAGACCTAGCTGGGGTATGACTGTCATCGAGTGTCTGACCATGGAGACGGAATGCTGTTAAGGAAACAATAAAATTAAATGGTAACTCAGACAGGATAAAAAAAAAAAAATACAAAAAAAAAACCGACGCAAAAAAAACTGAACTGAAAAGGTTATTTTTAATGTTCGCTTTTCAGTTTTTTTGCGTCGGTTTAATTTATTGTAAAAAAGTTTTTTATCGTTAGCTAATCTATTTAATGCCGCCCATGGGCATGTGACCGCCCGTATTAAAGCTCGTGCAGACCAGTGCGACGCGAAGGCGCGACGCGACTCGAACAATACAATTTCTAAGAAAACTTCACGGTATAACAATAACCGGTGTCGCGTCGCGCTGTCGTGTCGCGTTAGTCTGCACATAGCTTTATTCGGAATATTCATGAAAAATTATCAATAATTACCTGTAAAGGGGGGGGGGGGGGGGGGTCTATCTTTAATATTGTTCATATTATCCAATTTCAAGTATATTTTGAGTAGCATTTGTGACCTAGTTTATGAGTTAAGCTTTTAGAAATAATAAACAGAATCCAAATCGAGCAAAACACTTGGGAGATATGGCAAAAAATGTAAAACAAAGTCATAAACACTAGTAAAATATTAAAGATAGACCCCCCTTTTAAAGCTTCGTGCAGACTAGAGCGACACGACAGCGCGACGCGACACCGGTTATTGTTATACCGTGAAGTTTTCTTAGAAATTGTATTGTTCGTGTCGCGTCGCGCTGGTCTGTACGGGCCTTAAAGTTAATTTTCGATCATTTTTCATGAATATTCAGAAAAATACGGGCGGTCACACGCCCTTGGGCGGCATTGTATAACTGGATCAGTGATCATCGACTATGAACTATTCAGGGTTCTTATCTGGGTTATTATTCAATTCCGGACTAAATTCTAAGAAAGTAATAACTTACAAGGCCGAGTTCGGAGTTCTAGAGCACATAAGTTACGACTATGCTGAAGCAAAAAACTAAGAAACTAGGGTAAGTACTTTTACAAGTTTTGCGATACTGATGAAAAAAATACATTGGAGAAAACTACACACCAAGCAATCATAATTAACGATAATGTTATACCATTTTCTTCCCCGTGGCCACGAGCTACACGCTCAAACTAGTAGATTTCTTTGTTTGAATAATTGCGTCTGTATAATTATGACTACAAGCGTTAAAATCCTATTTAATAATTGTCTGTCGAGTTGCGTATCTGACGAGACGCACATCTGTCAAGTTGCGTGTTTGTCGAGTTGCGTATCTGACGAGACGCACATCTGTCAAGTTGCGTGTTTGTCGAGTTGCGTATTTGACGTGGTGCAAAGCTGACGAGATGCGTTTCTGTCATTATGCGTTTTCTGGCGAAATGCGTATTTGACCACTTGCATTTCTGACGACATGCTAGGGATCCACTCAAACGACTCAATTCTTGCGGCAGCGACTGCGGAGAAAACAAATGAAAGAAGTTATATAGAGCATGCCAGAGTTACTGCGACGCGACTTGCGGAGCGACGGACGGAAACAGCTGAAGCGCGCGCTTGTCGCTTGACGCAAGTCGTAAGCTAGCCCACTTGATAGTAATGAGGCGGCATCTACATCGCCACATGCGAACACACACACTGACCTCACGCAAAACTCTGCATCGCGCAAACAGTGTTTACCGCGCGACTAGCATATACACGGTGACGTTTGAATCACAGTTTTGCTAGAACAAACGTTGTTCAGACCATGATCTACTACCATTCTACAGCATTCAATAAACAAAAAAACGTCATTGGTTTTTGAAAAAAGACAAAGTTAAAAAGTCGGGATTATCGTTTCTCCCTACAACACAGACACTGCGGCGCTCGCGTTTCAAAAGTAGACGCGGCGCGGCGCACGAGCACGCACGGAACACAGCATTGTCTACAGGGAAATGTACCTACCTCCACAAACGAAATTTAGTAAGCACTTATAGTTGTACTTCTTACTAGAAAATACCAAAGTTAAAAGTTAACTTCGGTAGGCATTTTATCACTGATAAGTGGCTACAATAAAACAGTAAAAAAAAATTGATTCAAATGTCACCGTGTATACAACGTCCCGACATCGATCGTCGGACAGTAGCCCGCCAGACGCAACACCCTTCTGGCCGTTTGCCTTTTCTATAGAGGATGAGTGAACTTTACACCCGGTCCCTCATACCTCTATAGTGAGGTAATCACCGCCATCTATAAACACCTGCAATAACAGAGACATCCCAGGTTTGTTGCTGTAACAAAGGCCAAGCTGAACATCTCCAGTGTCTGTATATCCTTGAAACTGGATCACAGCTACGCTGCACGATAGCAGAAATAGGTACGGTAATAGAATAGGTAATAGGCCCCCTTTTACATGGGACTTAAACGTGACTGGCGAAATGTGGGTGTTTCCTGCCCTGCTAAGCTAAGCTAAGCTAAGCTAAGAAAGGCGCTATCTCAATCGGAGTAAGTTATGAGAAAACTGACATTTTGTAAGGAAATATAAGGATAAAAAAATCTTCCAAGTGGTTTTTACATGTTTTAAGTTAGATAGCGCTATTTGGCTGATACCGTTAGATGCGAAATTGTTATAGCTATTGAATGGTATAAAAAAAAGTAAAAGGCCGTATTCAAAATTCAAAATTCAAAAGTCATTTATTCAAACTAGGCTGATAATCAGCACTTTTCGAACGTCAAAATTACATAAGACAGTCCCCCAAAACGCCCACCCTTCACCACTTCCTAGTGCGTTAGCTGGGAAGAAGAAGTGGCGCAACAAACTCCCCAGCAGCACAGCTGTCTGTTCAGTTAGAAAGAAAAAAAATGACTCTATATAATAGTATTCAACATACTTAATTAACCTAATTTAAATTATTACCCATATGTTAGCTAGCACACGCCAATATACCAAACAAAATCATCGAGAACTATACTCGGGCAGAAATAAAAACTAAACTTAAAGAAAACTTAACGTATCTCAGAGATAGCGCCTTTTGGCTTAGCAGGGCAGTATAGGTACACCTCTGCCTAGCCCTTCGAGGATTACAGGCGTTATGTTATGTTACAACATCAGTTTTTTTTGTGTAAACTTTACACATGTGATAGGTATCGATATCTCAACACGATAAAATAGATTATATCAACTCACACTTCAAGTAATAACAAAAAAAAACATCAAATCTTTTCTTATTTTATTGTTTTTAATTAATAACGATACCCATGACGTCTGCGGAGTTTTGCTAGTTAATTAAATTTGACCTTGTATGTATACGGTCAGGGAAATTTACTGTTTATCAATTTGACATACTCGTATTCGTAGCCGTATTAAAGCCATGTCATACAACTATCTAAGAATGGCACTGTTGTCATATACATCCTTACGGACTCTTTAAAGGCCTATGCAGACTGGTGCGACATGTCGCGCGTCGCGACACCGGTAATTGTTCTACCGTGAAGATTTTTTTGTAATTGTTTTATTACAGTCGCGTCGTGCCTGTTTATGGGAGCCTAAAGCCGCGCGCACTTTGGAAGCGTTTTCGTACGAATTTTACCCGTCCGTATACGTAGTACGGCCATGGTCGTACGAATTGAGTGCGCACACTGGATACGTTTTTCTCCGTCAAATAGAACAAAATAAATCACAACAAGTTTGGATTGTTTTCGGACGTCGGAACTATAAATACGTACGTATACGTACGACTAAGTCACACCTAGTCTGCGCGCTCTCTTTGTACTCGGAAAGTAGTAATCGTTCGTGCATGTTCGTACGTGTGTACGAGTGAAATTCGAACGAAAACGCATCCAAAGTGCGCGCGGCCTTAAGTTGGAAGTAAATGTGATTAAAATAAATTTTCCCTCTCTGACACTAAAAGCTATAATAGACCAGTCATTTCAATTACTTTTTACAACGTAATATTAAACTATTTCTCTGATTGTTCTAATAGTAGTAATCAAGACCAACATAAGGGCACTGGGCAGGGTTCACTCCCTAGGGAGAGAAACTGTAATTGGCTTTTTCTGTTACAAACTTCTCATTTAAAAGGGTTGATTGTACCCGGGAAATGGCAATAGTTTCAGCCTTTATTAAAAATCAGTTTCAAGACTGTTTAATTCCCAGTTTTGGGAGTCCGTTCTAAATAATTCTAGCAATTTAGATTGGCAATTTTGGTACCAGCTTATAAACTGATTGAAACTAGCTTCTCGAAACCTAACTATAAGATTTTCTTCAACCTTTTGAATAATGTGATAGACTGTCCTAAGTTCTTGAGTAGGATTAATTACAGGGACCCTGCTAGATATCCCCGCATTCATATTAACCTTTTCTATCCCCCCGCACCGAAGAACCGTGTACGGAACAAATTCCCCACTGCCAAGAATGTGTAGGCTCTTCATCAAGATATACATATATATTACTAGCCATTTTGCTACTACTATTACTAGCTATTTTGCCCGCGGCTTCAAAATCAAATCCCCGGGAACGTACTCCCGGGATTACATACCTAATAGCCGCGGAAAAGGTCATTGACTCCTACCGCTGCGCCCGCGTTGCCGTCAACCATAATTATTTTGTTACGCGTAATTTTGAATCTGTGATATCTTTTAAACTTATACATATAAATGATACGATGTCAATGCATATTTTAATCTTAATCAAATGCCCAATTTAAGTAACATATTTTATTGGATACGGATTAATAAAATACCGGTCAAAATAGCTTCGGAAAAAACAATGAATTTTTTATCAAATACTGAAAGATAATAATGGTTACCGTGAGTCTTCCTTAGAAGATAGACATTTGCCATTGCAATTTTTTTTATTGATCTTTTTAAGATAAACAATTCTGCAGAACATAATGTTTATGTAGGTATCTAATACGGTTAAAGGCTCGTTCAGACCAGCGCGACGCGACGGCGCGACGCGACACGAACAATACAGTTTCTAAGAAAACTTCACGGTATAACAATAACCGTTGTCGCGTCGCGCTGTCGCGTCGCGCTAGTCTGCACAAAGCTTTAAGCACCGCGCGCCAGTAAAGCTCCCGTCGCGGTCGTCGCCATGATTTGTTCCGACATTTTCAACAATTATCGTCATATTTCAGCATATTTATACAAAAACTTAATGAATTATACACCAAAACCTTCCGCAAGAATCACTCCGTCCATTGGTGAAAACTGTTTGCAGATCCGTTTGGTAGTTTTTTAGTTTATCACGTTCAGACAGATAGACACACATACGCGGTAAGGGGATATCTAGTTTTTTAATACAACTTCACATATTTACCAACAACGCCCCCCTGTCAATGTCATTGATGCGCCAAAAGATAGAAAGAAAGAAAGAAAATTAAAATACGTTTATTTGCGGTAAACATGACGCAAAGAAAGAACACAATCACGAAAAGAACAAGTTGGGGGAAATATGCGTCACATGACGCATCCACGCAAAACGACCATCGCTCAGCATAATGTAACGACCCTATGCGAGACAAAGCCAGCGCTGGTTTTCAGCGACAGCCAGCGTTGACGTGATGATGTCAACCGGTGCAGCATATAATGAGATAAAAAAAAACAAAATAAAAAAAAACAAAAATCTAAATGGTTTATTTATTTATTTATTTAATTAACGGTTTATGTTGTGTACATAAACCGTTAATTAAATAAATAAATATAAACAGACAAGAAGAAAGGAACAGAAAAATACGTACAAAGGTGATGCTTATTTCTAAAGAAATCTCTTCCAGCATACCTGCGATAGGAAAGTAGTTAAAGAGATGTAGACAACGTGTGTAAGAGTAGAAGAGAAAATAAAATACAAAAAATAAAAACACTTAATTATTCACTAATTTAACTATAATAATATTAACTATAAACATACATTATGAGAATAAACTTACATACATACTCGTACAAATATAATATTTAAAAGGGCAACATTCCGCATTCAGATCCGTGTATGTACCTACCTAGTATTCTTGTATCGTTAATCGTCGAGCCTACTACGATTTGAGAGCAAGGGCCTCCTTGTAGCAAAAAACCGTAAACCATAATCGTAGATAGTCGTGGGTCTTGTTTACAAAGATTAATAGTGCAATTTATAATAACTAATTCGGTGGTCTAATAAATTGTTTATAATTTGTCGGGCTCACAATATAAAAAAAAAAATAGTTTGGGCTTTTCTTATAACGAATCTTTTTGGAGCAAAAAATGTAAAATATTGTGTGAAGGAGAATAGCTTTTGTGCACAGCTGCTTTTCTAAAACATTTCTGAGACCTATAAAAAAAACTGGCCAAGTGAGTGTCGGACCACGCACAATGAAGGGTTCCGTTGTTGAGATGAATTAATCCCAAGAACAAACAAGTAATTTTCTCAATATTTTTACATTGTGTACAACAACAATATCGAGAAAATTACTATGTTACTTTAAGTCCATAGACTTCTTATAAGTTTTCCTGTAATTTATGAGTAAAGAACTATTCTCCGTATTTTTTTTTAAATTATGGCTCAATAGTTTCGGAGATAAGGGGGGGGGAATGGTAAATTTTCATCCATTTTCTTAAATATCTTTAAAAGTATTTAGTTTAAAATTATTAAAAAAATATATTTGAAATCCTCGCAACAAGTCCTTTCATTTGATATGTCACGCGGTTCAGTTTGCAATTTTTTTTATTTTTATTTTCTTATTTGCCCCCCAAAAGTAACCCCAAAATTCAAAATTCATTTATTTACGTGACACGTCCGTGTTTGGGTCACATAAATACATATGTGTACCAAATTTCAACTAAATCGGTTTATTAGATTCGGAGCAAATTGGCTATGACAGACAGACAGACACACGAGTGATCCTATAATGGTTTCGTTTTTTCCTTTTGAGGTACGGAACCCTAAAACATGAAGAATTTTAAAAGCACTGAAGTAATCTGCAATGACGATGAATATTTTTTGCATAGACTAAACTAAAAACAATGCTAGTTATTTTTATGTACACACACACGCGTACGCACACCATAAAAATACTGAAGAAAATAACAGCTGACAACATAACCTTTGCCCGACAACCCGTCCTCTCAGAGACGGTGGAACGTGCCGCTCTGCAGTACACCGAATAATCTCTTTTATTTAATTTTTCCTTGGGGAAATCCTCGTGGATACCTCCCATCTTTGGAGAACGGTTATGTCGGACTCCTACCGACTAAAACCCCACTGTTCCTACTACTACCATGAGTCGAGCGCCTTTTTTTTTTTTTTTTGAGGATGGGAAATTATCAAATAACTTCTCCCGCTCTGGGTGGAGCGGGAGGGCGTGTCAGACTTTTACTGACTAAAACCCACCCGTGTTCCTTCCGTTGCCTGTGTGCCGAGGTCGCGATATCCCTTTCAGACAAACCCGCAACCCCGGCAGGCATTGGCCCTTCCGGACCCCGTCACTTGGTGCTGACATCTCTTTGAGGCGCGCGTGGAACACAACGCGCCGTCGACCCGGGCCTGGTCCCTATCGGACGGCGAGCTACCCATTGCTCACCGTCCGCAAGCCCGCGCCTACGGTGGCCGGAAGTCGGCTCGCGACTCCCGACGCCCGGGGCGTCTCCTGCGGCGACTAGGGGCGCGAGGGGGCGCATTTTGCCTCTCCCTCGCGCGCTCCGCCTCCTCCTTCGCGAGCATTACTGCTTCGCAGAAGGAGGTGACGGCCTCCCATGCACTCTCGCTCCGGACCATGGCCTGAACCAGGGCCGGACGCGAGAGATCGCCGCCGCCGATCGCCTCCGTGAGGACACGGCGGTGCTCCGCCCAAGCTGGGCAGACCTCCACCGTATGCTCCACCGTGTCCTCCGGGCGATCCACACAGTGGTGACACCCGGGCGTTTCCTCCCGCTTTATTCTGAACAGGAACCTCCCGAAACAACCATGTCCGGTGAGGACCTGTGTCAGGCGGAAGGTGAGGACGCCGTGGCGCCTCTCTAGCCACTCCTCAAAGAGGGGACTTATCGCCACAATTGTGGCGTGCCCAATGAGTCGAGCGCCTGGGAGCTACATTTACATTCGCCACACCCCCGACTGGTATCAGCCCGCCATGCCTAGCGGGCCCCATCACCAAGTGTGGCTGATTCCTCGACCGCACATCCCTACAAAGGCGCGCATTAAATACTGCGTATCACCCGACCATTGCTCGACGAAGCGCCAGCCCGCGCCAAAGCTGAGCCTGTAGCTAATAATAAATAATAATTACCGAGTTATGATCCAGCGTGTCCCATCTTGCTGTCCTCCCCCCAGCGACGCCCGAAGCAGTCGCTTAGTATATAAGTTATATTTTACGCCGCCCTGGCTGGAGGCTTTAAGTTAGTAGCTTAAGGCAGCCACAGGACAACCCGGTTAAGTAGGTACGGTCCTCAAAGGTCAACAAAGAGATGCCACTCAATAAAAGAAATAACTGCGTGCCACCTCTTTGGAATACGGAATACCCTGGTAAACACGTCATCTAGTACTGTTGAGCGTACCCGTCTCCTGGGAGAATGGGTGACTCCCATTCTCCCACAGCCAGCAGCTTGTGTCTTCAGGCGCTCCCATCATCCACGCATTATGATGGATAACTCATCGTTTCGGCTCCCGCTTAGCCCAGCAGTGGGATAATGTAGGCAGAGACTAATCAGTAACAATATGATAAACAATAGAACCTTACTAACTAAAAGGGCATTGTCTGGACTTGGCCATTTTTAAACACGATGCAATACAAAAATATAATTTACCAATATTTTAAATTCTATTTTAGTAAATATCTGATGCAAATAACTTTGTATCAATTAGCACTGTAAAAAAACATTTTATTTTAGTATCTGAATTGATGCTACACATGAACCGGCTTTGGATTTGGTTTCAGTGTTGCCAAACCAAAGCTCCATAAAAAAACAAATTCATTTATTTGGTTTTTAAGTTGGGCAAGGTATCAGGAACATATTAATCCACCTGCCCAGTTCCTTGACCATGTTCTTTTAACATAAATGAATCTGAATAATAAATATAATTTTATTAAAAAACCATTTTTATTTCATACATAACCTGTTTCGATTAAATGTAAAAAAAATATCGAAATATACATCTTGATACAAAACTAGGTTTATATCCCCATTCTTACTGATATAAGCTATTAAATCAATCACATATTATTAACTGAACTGTTTGTTTATGAGTGGCCAAAGTTCTATAGAAATTGAACAATCCCCTTTATATTGCCACCCTCAAAACTATTTTCCTGTTTTATTCAGGAGGAAAATTAGGTAGAACTTGGATACTTTTAATTTACCAGTAGGTATTCCTGCATTCGTGTATCAATAATGTATTTTTTCTTTGTCTGCTCAAATGACTGTTGATAGGAGTATAGTCAAAAATATCTACATCAGCGTGCGGCGAATGTGGAACACAGAACTAATCTATGTGACACAGACTACGGTAAGTAAAGAGAAGTACAACTAAATAATACAGGGACATCAACGCGAAAACTGTTCCCATGGGTTCAGTACATGATTCTGCACCCCCCTGCGTTGAAATAATTCGACGGTTATTAAAAAAAATCTGCTGTTTCATAAAAAAGTGCAATACCTACGCAGTCAAAATGTATGGAACAGCAGATCAGGGGGGTTCAGATTCATGTACTGAACCCACGTCACGCTCTATCCCCGGTGCCGACTACACGTTCCCTTAGAGTTATTGTGTACTTACTGATAATTTGGTGGTTTTACTATAAACCCAAACCCTATAACAAATGATCCATGTGAACACCACATTGCTGTTTTCGCGTCGATCTCCCTGCCACCCTGGAAACCGTTCATGGTCTTCCGATGAGATACAATATTAATTTTATCAAGTGTTCGTGGCTCTTTTATGCTGCGGCCACATTGTCGCGATACGGCGAACTACACCTCGCGCGCGCGCGAAGAGTAAAGTGTTGTTTTTGAAAGTCGGTTGTTTTTTTTAAATAAAAAGTTTTTATTTTTCACTTTTTACTTGTGGTACCTACCCCACACAAATTTGAATACCACTACCTGCTATGTAAATAACAGTGACAGGAAGTTATCATCATACGAGTATCATCCACATATTATACTAAGTGGGAAATATACGTATTATTGAAGCTTACTCAAAAACTATCCAAGCAAAGTTAATAAAATTTATATGGGACCAATTTGGGAGCATACCCTTTCAAACAAAAAAAGAATTTTCAAAATCGTTCCACAATTGACGGAGAAATCGGCGGAGATAGATAAAAAAAAACATACATACGCGTCGATCATATAACCTTCTCCTTTTTGGAAGTTGGTTAAAAAGTCTTCTGTTAGAGAAAGCCTATTACAGCACCAGGAAGAATTTCTGACTGATAAATTAAGCTGACTTGTGTGAAAGATGTAGATTTTTGACTTTTAACTGGCTAATTTTATTATAAATTTCTATGTCTAGTTCATGACAAAATTCTATAGTACACTCGAGAGCAATGAATCCGGGTCACTTAAAGAATCCTAAAAATCTCGGAAACTAAAAATGCTAGGTTAATGCAATAAATTGTATTTAATAGACAATGTAATACTCCTTAAATGAAGGTATTAAAACTTCTTAGTTATTGTAAAGTTATATCATAAAAAAATCAAATTTGAAAAAGGGCCACTTTCGAAGATGGAACTACGAAATTACAGCATTTGGTTTTGCTTTTGTTTGTAATCTGTCATTTATGTGGGTAAATAAACCATGTTGATAGTGCTCTATATTCATTATTCAAGCTGAAATTATGTCGCTTACGCCTGAAGAATGCACCAGAATACTTACAATGCTGGAAACCGGCCGGAGTCAGCGCGATACAGCTAGGACTGTCGGTGTGTCGCTGTCAACAGTACAAAGAGTTCTCCGACGTTACGAAGAAACTGGTTCTAACCTACGCAGACCAGGAACGGGCAGAACCAGGTGTACCACAGCACGAGAAGACCGATACTTGGTGAACACCATGCTTCGAAATCGCTTTCTCACAGGAACTGAACTCACAAATCAGTTTCGACGCCTCGGAGGAAGTAACCCAAGTGCATGGACAGTAAGACGTCGGCTTGCTGAATCTAACTTAAAACCCCTTAGACCTGCAAACGGCCCTAAACTGGAGCGTGGGCATCGTATTTCAAGACTAAGATATGCCCAGAGCCACGTAAATTGGAGTATTGAAGATTGGTCAAAAGTTATGTTCTCCGACGAATCAAAATTTATGCTCTACAAGCACGATGGAAGACACAGAGTACAGAGTGTATCGAAGACCAGGGGAAAGATTCAAGCAAGCATGCATCGAAGAAAAAGTAGCCTACGGTGGTGGGTCTGTACTTGTGTGGGCCGGAATTTCTTCTGAAAGTCGCACAGAGCTGGTGATCATAGAAAACGGCTCTTTAACTAGCGTAAGATATGTGGAAGAAATCCTCAATGATCACGTTGGTCCATTTATGGTCAATTTAGGTGAGGATGCTATATTTATGCATGACAATGCCCGACCTCATACAGGTAGGATTGTGAATGACTACCTTCAAGAGATGAACATTACTCGTATGGAGTGGCCAGCGCGCAGCCCGGATATCAACCCGATCGAGCATGCTTGGGACGAGCTAGGCAGATGCGTAAAACAACGAAACCCTCCCCCAATCACGCTTCGTGAGCTCAAAATTGCTCTCACAGAGGAATGGGAGAATATTTCCCAAAATCGTATAAGGAACTTGGTGTACAGCATGCCAAACCGCGTAAACGCAGTAATGGAAGCACGAGGAGGCAATACGAAGTATTAAAATTCAAGAAAATCGTAATAAAGTTCAAAAATTTCATGTTTCCTATTTTTGTTTTAAGGAGAGATCAGCAGTTTTTTTCTTTATGTAATTTTGTGTTAATAAAATGTATGGTGACTCATATTTTTTTTACTTTCATTTAAGGAGTATTACATTGTCTATTAAATACAATTTATTGCATTAACCTATCATTTTTAGTTTCCGAGATTTTTAACATTCTTTAAGTGACCCGGATTCATTGCTCTCGAGTGTACATTTACTATAATTTGATTGATTAAGTTTTAATATGATATTTTGATTGCTTTGAATAATGAAATAATTATTTTATGTATAAGTCCTACTAGTTTATAAAAATAACCTACCTTTTTAAATTTGTACGCCGTTAAGGCAAAATATGACTGTGATATTATAATTTAATATAACATCTTGCATGCCATGTGTGTAAATATTAGGTCTTTACCTATGAAATTGCCGTTCTGCAGTACTGGCCATTTCAAATCAAAATAATTTTTGTTTGGAGAATTCTAATTTCAAATTAATTTTATTTTAAAAACATGGATTTTTTTTTCCAAAAGTAGTCATTTGTTTATTGATTAGTGTTACATTTTCATCGCATTTCAATCTTTTTCGTCATCATGGATACGTTAAAAATTCGAGTAATTATGGAATATGAGTACCGTCGTGGCAGCAACGCGGCACAAGCGGCACGCAACATCAACGACGTTTACGGAGCTAACACTACAAACCAACGCACCACCTGTTATTGGTTTGCTCGCTTCCGTTCTGGAAATTTCGACCTGAAAAATGAACGTCGCGGTCGTCCGAAGACTTTGGTCGACAATGACGAATTAAAGGCGATTGTGGAAGCTGATGATACACAGTCTACGGCTGAATTAGCAGCAGCTTTCGACGTTAGCGTCAAAACAATATTGGTCCATTTTCGTCAAATTGGCAAGGTAAAAAAGCTTGACAAATGGGTGCCCCACGAACTCAATGATCGCCAGCGCAAAGTACGCGTCGATACGTGCCTTGCACTGCTCATCAGACATACAAATGAAGGAATTTTGAACCGCATTGTTACCTGCGATGAAAAATGGATTCTGTTTGATAACCGCAAGCGCTCAACAAGTTGGTTGGATCCTGGTTCAGCACCTAAACAATGCCCTAAACGAAAACTTACCCCTAGAAAAGTGATGGTCACTGTTTGGTGGTCTAGCGCCGGTGTGATTCATCACAGCTTCTTAACAAACGGGGTGAGCATTACTGCAGATGTGTACTGTGAAGAACTGAACACAATGATGGAGAAGCTGGCACATCTCCAACCAGCATTGGTCAATCGCTCGTCTCCGCTGCTACTGCACGACAACGCGCGACCTCATACTGCACAGCAGACGGTCTCCAAGTTGCAAGAACTGGGGTTGGAAGCTCTCCGTCATCCGCCCTACTCACCAGACCTTGCGCCTACAGACTACTACTTTTTCCAGAATTTGGATAACTTCTTGGCGGGAAAAAAATTCAATACCCGAGAGGCAATACAAAATGCCTTTGAAGAATTTGTTGCCTCCCGTCCAGCTGATTTCTTTAAGAAGGGCATCAATAAACTGCCACTGCATTGGCAAAGATTGCATGGGTGATTACTTCGATTAATACAAATAAAAAATACATGAAAAAAAATCGTTTAAATTTTTTCATACAAAACGGCAATTTCATAGGTAAAGCCTATTACTTATGTTTTGGACAAATAAATTATCTTATATTTTAGGCCCTTGAAGACCCACCGATTCTCGACAGAGTCACAAATAATAGATTTAATTCTATCTCATTACTCATTTTATTTTCAATTAGAACAGCTTCTTGGGTAAGTCTATGAATATTATATTCAACGAAAATATTAATTGACCTCAAAATAACTTAGAAGAGGCGCGAACAAAGCATCCGCTAAGTCTTTGTGGCCTGTGATAGGTTGAATTCATTAATTGGTTGAAATTGACGAAGGTAATGGTCTGATTTCCGAGCGACTACTAAAAGGTCATCGCAGTTAACTAATGAACAAACTACCCACATTCTAACTTTGTTTGACAGTTCCGTCGAATTTGCTCGAGTTCTTTAATCATGCATAGAATCGGTCGCCATCTTTGTTTGTATATAAGTCCAGGAATAACTCATGAACTTTCAGGAATATAATTATTTCTTTATCACAGTCTCAGGACTGGTTTTGTTCTGAGGTTTGCTGGTTCAAACTTTTAATGAGTTTATCGGTATTATAGATAAATGAGAACCCAGTTTAATCATAAAGTTTAAATGAATAGGAGCCTCTTAATGATAATTAAATGATTATGAATACGGAGAATGTGTGAGCGAAACTTACACTCTCAATTCATAGAAGCAGGACGTACATCGTGGGCTTATAATAGCCTATAGTAGTGTGACAAAACCCTCAAACCCTCTATTCTCCCTAGACAGCGGGTAATGGGTAAAATCCCTGAGATTTTTCAGGGAATATAAAAAGTTAATATCATCATCATCTAACTAATGAAAGAAAGTGGTTGCTATCAACTAAGGACGTCTTGCCCTTATGAGTATGGCGTACTTTAGCCGAAAGACGTCGAATGCTGGACATATCTACAAAAGCCTCACCCAAGCCAACATATCTACAAAGTCCTGTGTTTCTTTCATCCAATGGATTCCCGCAGCCTTCACTAGGTCATCGGTGCACCTTGTGGGAGGCCTGCCATCGCTGCCGGTACGCGGTCGCCACTTTAGAACCTTTCAGCCTGATCGACCACTTACTTACTTCATGTTACTTACGTACTGTACTTTTTAAAACCACGTACAAGCTAAAATCTGTCCTGAACTCAACATTCAAAACAGGCCCACAAAACCCGATACCGACAAGAAAAAAAAAAGCCGATCGTTCTCTATTCATTCCATAGTCTGCATCCTCTTTATGAAAGCACCGGTAGACAAAAGTTAGTCTTCCTATTGTTCTCTTCGACTGTGCCAGACGGTTTTTATGCAAAAGAACTGAAATATTGCGACCCGTTTTTATTTAACAAGGTTACCGTGGTTTACTTTGTATGACGGTGCTAATTATTGTGAACTGTCGTTTGAATAATTGGATGGTTTTTTCTTGTCTAGAAAGGGTGTATTTTGCAAAAAAATTACAGTAAACGTGCTTACTTGCAAACAAAATGTCATCAACATCATGATCTACCTAGCCATTTCCCAATTATGTTGGGGTCAGATTCCAGTCTTACCAGATGTAGCCATCTTGAAGACGAAATGTATGATTACAAAATGATTATAAGGTAACTCTGGAGCTGTAATGCCTTTGCAAATTGCAGGCAGGCTTAAGAGCGTTTATTCTGTTAGTGGGCAACGTCGCAAATAGATGTCAAATATTTCCCCGTTTTGATTAATTTGACAATATTACTGTATGGATATATGAAATGTGGCTAACCAGCGAACTAGAATATTAATAACGAATTGCAATTATAACACTGAATTAAATGTTGTAACCGTTTTAGGTGTAAAAAAGGCATTTGGAAAGTTTCTAAATACTTTTTTACATCTAAAACTAAATATTTGGTGTTATGATATTAATTATTGCATTTCATAATCAATATTTTAGTTCGCTAGTTAGCCACATTTCATATTTCCATACAGTAACATTACCAAATTAATCAAGACAGGTAAATATTTGACAGCTTTATGCGACGTTGCCAAGTTTTAGGATAAATGCTCTTAAAAAAAACTAAAAAAAATTGAACGGCCTAATATCCAGCACTGCACCGCTGCTATATGTGCACGTGCCTGTAGGCCGTACATGTTTTTATGTTTTTTGAAGCCTTGTTTCAAATAATAAATAAATTTGTTATGTAAAACAAATTAATAATGCGTCTAATTTGGGACAGCGCTCATTGATGGGCGAGTCCTATTACTGGCTGGACGTACGACGCGTTGCGTGAGCTCAGCACAGAACACGCAAGCTAAACACTCGAGGTCACTGGTATATATCTGCGTCTTAAGTGTCGATAGCCATCACGTCTACGGAATTTTGCTTTAATTTTACACTATTTATGCTTTTGTAAGTTAATCTTAACCGTGCCAATTTTTGTGTCACTCAATCGGTCCTCCCCTAACTTCAGACACAGTGTATTAAAGTAACAGTATTATGTCGCGGCGGTTTAACCTTCCGCGTCCGTGCGTAACTGACGCGCACTCGAGACTGTTGCGTTCTGATTATACACTGAGATTACGAAGCGCATCGTTTCGGCCGTTTTCTATGAAGACATAATACTGTTATTTATTTATACTGTGCTTCACACATCCACAGGCCATCAGTCAATCCAGCAATGCTTCAGTGGGTTTGTCGCGGTCTCCACTTTACAACTCTGATAATTATTCACTTTGTGGATCAAAGGACTTTGAATATAATTATGGATATCTGTAAACTTTAACAAAACTTGGTGACGTAGTTACAGTCATCAGCTAGACAGCCAAATAGCTGAAATGCTCCGTGATGACAGCTGTCATGGAGATTTGAAGATAGTTTCGTGTTTTTGTATTACCTAATATATTAAACAACATTTTCACGCCTCTTCGTACACCTACGTATTTCAAAATGAGGTAGGCAGAAGTGTCATTAGGACCTACAGAAACATTAAGTCAGTTGTGTTTCAGTCCCATGTAAGTGCGCAAGTCTTATTAACAACAAAAAACTACCGATTGCTTCCATTCATGACAGCCATCATAAAAAACTTATAAGAAAATTTCAATAAGCTACTTACATTTTTCAAGTTGAACAGAGGGGCAATTCCCGTAATTTTTATGAACGTTCGCATTCGCATCTTATTCGCAATCTATCAAAACTACAATCAATTTACCAACATTTTCGACAAGTTTGACAGATTGCGACAAGAATGTGAACGTTTTTTAAGTACGAGAATTGGCCTTCAGATCATTTTCGTTTGCCCGTTTTCACAAATACTAGGCGACATCTAAATGAATGTGTGAATAAAAGCGCGCAATTGGATTTTCAACTTTCGGCGCTAAACCGAGCGTTGAAATTCCAACGGCGCGCTTTTATTTAGACATTGATTTAGATGTCGCCCAGTTTTAATTGGCAATAGTCTCATGTCATAATGTGCCTATACCTAATATCACTTGTACCCGTACCATTCACAAAGGTAGGTAATAGTCCTCCAAACCGAATTTCGGCCATGAAGACCAATCTCAGCGGAGACCAACTTTCGGTGCGGGAGATATTATCGTGAACAAGCGTGTGCGCAGACACAGGTGCACTCTCTCTTCCCTCACTCTCATACTCTGATGGGACGGCAATTCGACACGACTGGAGAGAGATCAGGCGCAGGGCCAACGGCTGAGGAAATGCGCGTGGTCTTTTTTCCATAGAAACGCTCTCGCCTGCTTTCTTTCTGATTTATGATCTTAGAGCAATGATTATATACAGTAAAATAAATATCAACTACTTGTATGTCCCTATGTTTTCTTTTTTGATGTTACATTATCTTTTTAAGCATTAGAATCCACAAAAATGCTCAAAATTGCCTAGTTAGACCACTGTCACTGTCTACAGAGGTCTAGTGTACAAATTTGACAACTAAAACATAGGGACGCAGTATATATTCTACTTACTCAGTTTATAAAATATCTTATAAATTGGTCCAAAATTAGTCGAATTATAACTTTTTACTTAGGGTATTGAGTTGGAACTGCAGCTGTCCTTATTGCACGAATAGCGGCCGGCGCCGAGTGCTCGCGACAGCGATAGTTTCTTCAAATACCTAATTTTCAAAAGTACTCCGACCGCATTTCCTCTTAACGTACTTTCCGAGGCACGGGGGTATCACGACGCCAACGTCTAAACTCCGGGCTGTTAAGAAACTAAGAAATTCGTAATGGAAAAACCTAATAACACTTTGTCCGACACGGGAATCGAACCCAGGACCCCATGCTAAGCAGTTGCGCTTGCGACTGCGAGACCGAACGGGGCATTCAGAATAGGTAGAACACATAGGTAGGTAGGTAGGTACTATAGGTACACAGCTTCATGCTACGTGGAGCAACTAGCTGTGCCGGTTATACATTTTCACTAGGGCCTCTACTAATTTGGTCTGGGTTAACCACATCAGAATAATAAATTCAAATGAATATGTAACAGAAGTGCAAGCGTGGGTACAAAGGTCATTGAGGCGGTCATTACTAAATGTCGCTACCATACAACTTCGTGCAGACTAGCGCGACGCGACACCGTTTATTGTTATACCGTGAAGTTTTCTTAGAAATTGTATTGTTCGAGTCGCGTCGCGCCGTCGCGTCGAGGTGGTCTGCACGAGCCTTAAGCGGCTTGCAGACCAAGAGCCAAGCTAAGTTAGTTTACCTTATTTCGCATAGCTGAGGTATTTTTTCATACTTTGTTAATAGTTTGAGGTCTGCAAGTATGAAAAATTACCTCAGCTATGCGAACTAAGCTAAACTGACTTAGCTTAGTTCTTGGTCCGCAACCCGCTTTAATGCCTACGAAAATATATTGTTCATTCGTTTGCCATTTCTGACATGTTTAGTAAGTGCACAACTAGTGTCTACAATTTGTTTTAGGTGTTAACGATAAACGAAACTAGTAGACACAGCATGTAAAATACCTAAATATTTTACGCCTCGGTGTTAACGCGTGGTCATAAATGTATGAAACGCTACCGGAAAACAATTTATTCTTCGTCGCGGTAGGTATCGAAGCAGAGTCAAAAATAATACTAGAGAAAAAAAATGCTGACGAAAAAATTATAAGGAAGGGACTTGGAAAACGGTGTCGAATAACATAACTGGAGTTGGGTTTGTACGATTTCGGATTCTATAACGTTTTGTGTAAGTCAGCGGGATTTAGATGGAAAAGTAAAAGTACTGATAATGGGTTCCGGTTGCCAACTACTACGATCGTAAGACAATACTGTTTTTTTTTGTACAAAAATATATTTTTAATTGTTTGTAAATATATATTTTTAATTGTTTTTTTTTTTTGTAGGAGCTCTTTGCTAAGTCATCAGGTTAAGCTACGCTTGCCGAGGTTGGTCCGCAGATGGGTGACCATCTTTACATACCGAGACTCCTCCGTGCTTCGGAAAGCACGTTAAGCTGTTGGTCCCGGCTGTCATTCGTGGATCTTTGACAGTCGTTACGGGTCGTCAGAAGCCAGTCAAAATCTGACAAATAGTCTTACCAGGGGGTATTGTGTTACCCAGTAACTGGGTTGTGGAGGTCAGATAGGCAGTCGCTCCTTGTAAAATACTGGTATTCAGCTGCATCCTGTTAGACTGGAAGCCGACCTCAAAAGGCTAGGCAGATTGATTTTGAGTTTAAGACTTTACATATTTATATTTTGTCTCTTCTTGTTCTCACACACTGTTGTCTACATAATGTCACTGCAGGGATCCAGCAGAATATCAGCGTCAGGTATATTTGCCTGACACATGCTGAGTTGGACTCCCATTTGGTGCAACCTTGAGACGCACACCGCACTTTGTATGTTTCACTATTTGAAAGTGTTTTAGCCAATAGTCATCACAATGTCTTTATTTTCTTCTTTATTTTATTTTTTTGTATATTGACACCTTATAGCTATATTGATATATTTAGCTATTATTTAATCGAGTTTTAGTATTTTATTTATTTATTTAATACTTCAAGCACAAAAATGTACAGAGGCGGACTTAATGCCATAGGCATTTTCTACCAGTCAACCTTTGGGTGATGGAGAGACAAACAGTGGTAGGTGCAATTACGAAAAATTGAGGAATAAAAATAAAAAAAGTACTGTACTTTACTTACTTAACTTACTTACTTTGTATTTTGTGCTATGTCTTTTGTGTGCACCAAATAAAAAATAAATCTATCTACGAGTATCTATCTACTAATTTCTTTTTCACTTCTCCTTTCGCAGGTCTGCTGGAAGAAATTTCTTAAGAAATAAGCAGTTTGCACTCAAAATTATAATTATGTAGTATCTGTATCTATTTTACTGTGTATACATAAATTTAAAATAAATAAATAAACATTCATTTCTAGTAAAAACATGTCTCATACAAAGGACGATTGGACCCCAGCCTAATGTGGCCATTTACCTCTCTCCATCAACATGATGGTCCTCATCATAAAATATGTTTATGCGTATTGTTTAATATCATTGAAGTTATTATTCCTAATGTGAAGATCTAATTGTATGTGTACTGTCATCATTTGAATATTCAAATTACCACTAAAATTAATATAGCATCATGACTCTATTCTTTGAAACGTGGGTAGATGTTAATAGTACAGTACACCCACACATTTTGCATTGTTAGGCGGCGCGCACTTCGGATAAATGAATTTGTATCGTACGTAAACGTACGATTGTCGTACGAATTGAGTGCGCACACTGAATACGTTTTTCTCCGTCAAATAGGTAGTGTTCCGGTGATATCGCATTGAACGCACTGAAAATACCAAAAAGTTCGGATTGTTTTCAGCGGTCGGAACTATACGTACGTATACGTACGACTAACTCGCACTCAGTCTGCACGCTCCCTTTATACTTGGAAGGCCGAGATCGTTTGTGCGTGTTCGTACGTGTTCGCATGAGTAATATTCGTACGAAAACACGTCTGAAGTACGCGTGGCCTTATATTATAAGTTCCTATAAGGAGAGGTGCCTATATCCAGGATTCAAACCCAAGTCCGACGTTCAGTAGTCGTGCTTGTGACACTAGACCACCGAGACAGTCATACCACGGTTATTACGTCGCCTTTTAATGATTTTATCCTGAAGATCACGTCTAAACGAGTAGTGATAATGATTAGGAGAAAATAAATATTATATTAGAGCATTTTCTTAATTACGTAATCTGTGAATATGTTTATATTATATAGTGAAATTGATTTGTAAATTTATGTCAAACGCGGATAAAAAACTGAGAATCTCGGAAAAACTATCAAGCGTATTTTTCTGAAACCTTCACCATTTTAAAGATAATTTAATTATTAATCTTTTACTATATGTGTTTTATTGAAATACCTTTTGTTTTATGTATAATAAATTAATAATGCGTCTAAATTGGGACAGCGCTCCTTGATGGGCGAGTCCTATTACTGGCTGGACGTACGACGCGTTGCGTGAGCTCAGCACAGAACACGCAAGCTAACCACTCAAGGCCACTGGCATATAACGGCGCGCGGCGTCTTAACACTGCGGGACACTAAACGCCCCCAGACGTAAAAACAATAAAACTTCTATAGTGTTTCGTACAGTGTCCTTCACCCAATTAACTTGGTTTGAAAGCTATAAAAATTCAACGCATGCAATGTACGTCATTACATGTACTCGTATGATACAATAGCTACACTACTATTGTAAACAGAAAAGATTTGTATTTTTGTTTTTATTGAATAAGCATAAAAACTACTGCAGTGCTATTCTGTAACCATCTCACCGTGAAAACTTAGGTGAAGTGAGCGTGGAGTGAGCTGTCATTGCACAGGGATTGACACTATTGACAGCTCACTTCACCCAAGTTTTCACGGTGAGATGTTTACAGAATAGCATGGCCGGACCTATTTAAAAAATTCTTTCACCAGTAGAATGCTATATCCTATACTATTAAATGAGGAATATTAAATTTGTATATATACAACATATTATTTGTAATCACGTTCTCGTGAACGGCTCTAACGATTTCGATGAAAGTTGCAATATAGGGGTTTAAGGGGGCGAAAAGTCGATCTAGCTAGGTCTCATATCGGGAAAATTTTGTTTTCTCTACTTTCATAGTCTCAGAAATGTGATTCAACGTTGGTATACCTGGACGATATATTTATTTCCTTTCACCTGAGCTGAGCTCGGTCGACCAGATACTTATCACTGAATAACATAGACTATAATTTATAAAGATATCTCGCGGGCGAAGCCACTAGCGGAAGCTAGTGTTTTATATTATTATGCGAAATGTTTTTGACAAGTCTTTTACAAGATTTGACGAAAACAAATATCACAACTTGTATAAGGTTATAGACGCCGGGTAAGATAAGATAAGATAAGATCATTTTTATTTGTCAAAAACATGTGTAGGTTTACAGTTGGTATGTTCAAAAAGATAAAGTTTCAACATGTTTTGCCTGGAAAGGCGTACAAATACAATAATAATAGCTTGAAACAATTAAAAGCTCGTGCAAACAAGTGCGACGCGACAGCGCGACGCGACACCGGCTATTGTTATACCGTGAAGTTTTCTTAGAAATTGTATTGTTCGAGTCGCGTGGCGCCGTCGCGTCGCGCTGGTCTGCAAGAGGCTTTAATCATGCAAAATACCAAGAGGGGGGGGGGGGTAATAATGGGTAAGAAGGTACCAAAACGTTTTATTATACCTAATCGAAAAACTTGTGTCCTCATTATCATTCACTTACGAGGATTAAAACAATGTTTTAAAAGAATTTAAATAAAATATATTCTGCCATTTTAACCACCTCCGTATTTTTGCGGACGCTCATTGGACGATAAAATTTTATTTTATGGACGTTAAATTACATTTAAGACCGACATTGAAAATCTTTAAGAATATTTTTGAAAGGATAATTACGATGATAAGACATGCAATATAATGTCAGCTTCTTTTATAAAAAATACGATACATACAGGTTTACAGAAAACAATTTTCGACTTCAGGCTACCCAAAATTACTATCACAGGATTATTGTAAACGATTTCTTAAAAAAAATGGAACTGAAGCAGATTTTGGACCATGCGCTTCGAACCAGGATGATTTCTATTCTATCTACAAAAAAAATGTGTTTTTTTTTTCGGGAAAGCATTAGGAATTCAAATTCAAATTTAAAAGTCATTTATTCAAACTAGGCTGAGAATCAGCACTTTTCGAACGTCAAAATTACATAAGACAGTCCCCCAAAACGCCCACCCTTCACCACTTCCTAGTGCTTTAGTTGGGAAGAAGAAGTGGCGCAACAAACTCCCCAGCAGCAAAATTACAACAGGATAGGGTATAGACATGATACAAATGTGAAATCAACCACGTTCTCCACAAATACACAATGAGACAATTTGATACATTTTAAGACGACTTATTACGACGTAGAAACATTTATAACAAAAATGAATACAATTGAGAATTTTTAAAAGTCGGTTGTTATCGACTTTTAAAAACTCTCAATTGTATTCATTTTTTTCAAGTTTTTCGTATATTCGAAAAACTTTTAAGACACTCGAAATAAGATATGTAAACTCTTAATAAATACAATAAAAATATATGTTGAACATTTTCGGAAGCTATACTACGAACAATAAACATTACCATACCACAACGAAGCAAAACGACTAAGAAATAAGGCTCAATTTCCTTTAACGATGTGTTAAACAAGTCGAATTACCGCGTAAAGGCTTTCGAAACCGTAAAAGTACTTTAAAAGTAAGTCTGTATATGATACAATAAATAAAAGTAAAATGAGAATTGTTGAGTCTGGTAACATTGAGAGGAGAAAGAAATTCCACTTCCACTTCCCGGCACCAAGTATCGCTCTGTCCCGCTCGCTCTGTGAAACTGATTCAGTTAGGGTGAACTATACTATTGCTGTACGTTTGCTTCGTAATAAATTATTAAACCTAATATTTTATTATTTGACTAAAATATTGTAAATCGATTTCAAAGTACAATAAGAATCACCGTCTTTTGGAAAGATTCAAGCATTTTCAGTATTTCCCTAAGGAGTTCGCAGACGGTTACCCACATTTCGCTAGTTATCTTAGTCTCATGTAAATGGGGGTGCGCCTAAAGCCGATCGTCTACCGCCAGGTAAACTAAATTAGCTCGCAGAGTTTTCATACAATTGATGGCAATTAAGGCATGGCTTAATTGCCATCAATGGGCCAGAAACGAGCATTGTTTTTTTTTCATGTTGTGATTGAAAAACCATTTCGAGGAATAGGGTAACTGATCTCACTGCGGACCAACAAATATTTAATCATATTCTAAGATTATTTATATTTTCGTACAAACATGTTAGACCATAGTGGCGTCAACCTTTATAATGACATTGTTCTAAAAAGGCTTGGTTTCGTTACGGCAAAATAAAAAAAACCGAAAAGCACAACATGCGACTATGTTGGCTTTTATATAAAAAAACCGGCCAAGTGCAAGTCGGACCCGCACATGAAGGCTTCCGTAGCATATTAAGATCGAGCAGAAAACGCCGAAAAAACACGTGTATTGGGCATTGATTTTTTTCGGCTGTTTTTATCATGAAAGTCTCTTCAATTAAACTGGAAGAGCCGCCATTTTTATCAATAAATTCATAATATGTATTTTCAGCACATCGTATCGTTTCGAAATGCATACAAATTGCATAATATTCAATTTAAATGCGTTTCGCGATCGGCAATAAAATTTAACAGGTCAATTTTATTTTCACGGCAGTTTTATATCATTAAACGTTGCAGAATATGGGTATATTTTATTTTCCATGGACATATTTATAATAGAATATTTAAATGATCGAAGAAATTATTACTTGATGATAATTTGGGGAAGGATCCTCTTACTGAAACTACGTTATCACAAGAAGTTTGTACCTTGTTTCCTATGGGTGGCATGCTTATTTTTACCCGACTACGGCGAAGCAAAAAGGAGGGTTATGAAAAAAAAAAAAAAAAAAAATACGTTTATGCACACATGATGCAAAGAAAGAACAAAACACGAAAATAAACAATTTGGGGAAAATATGCGTCACATCCACGCTAAACGGCCATCGCTCAGCATAATGCTGCGACCCTATGCGAGACAGAGCCCCAACGCTCACTCAACGCTCGCTTTTCAGCGACAGCCGGCGTTAACGTGATGACGTCAACCGGTATGATTTTTATCTGTTTATTTATATAAGCTTTCTGCCTGTGGCAGCAAATAAATATAATGAATTTAGGAAGAATGGGTTTGCGGGACCCGGTGAGCTCAAGTAGTAAGTATATAATTAGTGCACCAGCTTATGAGCTAACTATTATACCGGTACTGAAATGAGTAACCAGCACTTAATTGGTACTTGAGAATACGAATACTGAACGAGTTGTACAGTTATTCAAGTACATAATTTATAAGCTTCTTATCAAAGGCTTGGTCCAGGGAAGTACTAAATTACCAGGTAACTACTAATATCTCCAGCAAGTTAACTTTAAAATCATCATTAGTTAATGCATTTTGGAACGAAGTTCTTCAACGCTGCTTGCGGTAGAAGTAAACTGGCAAAAATCGTAACGTAACAACATATGATGATAACTTCCTGTCGCTGTTATTTACATAGCAGGTAGTGGGTTTTCGAATTTGTGTGGGCTAGGTACCACAACTAAAAATTGAAAAATCATACAAAAAAAAACAACCGACTTCCAAAAAAAACACTAAAAAGTGAAAAACACTACAAAGTCGGTGGCAAAAAATGAAAATTCAAAACGACTAAGACACCGACTTCCGTAAAGTTATTTTTCACTTAGTAGTAGTGTTTTTTTGTAGGGAACCGAATCATCTAGGACACGCCACTATCAGCGAAATATTTAAGTGAGCATGACATACTCTCGACAGCCATGCTCTTTTAAGTCAACAATTGAAACTTGAGACCATACTAAATGGCTCTGAATTAATACACTAGCTACTGCTGGCGACTTCGTTCACATGCCAGATTCTAATTGTCATTTTTATATAAAGAACTGTATTTCATTCAAAACTTGTTTTGTAATACGACAATTTGTGTTCTGTATAGTTCTGTTTTGCAATACAATTTCAAGTCAAGCATAAATAAGAATTCATTTCTCGGGAAACTGAGCAGACATCAAAATACTTGATTAGTAAATTTGCAATGTAAGCAAGAAGTAATCTGCAATCTCTCTAATGTGAGTATCAACTGAATACGAGAAACTAGTGATGTGAAGTGGCGGAACTTTCCCGGGACCGGGACTGTGGTACGCCGGGACTTTGAATCGGATACATACGTTAGTGCACCAAGTTGGCGTGCTTAGTGAGAAACATTGAAACGTTAATAGTACCTACCTATTAAGTACAATTTAGTTGAGTTTAATTTATTTTGGCATGGCATTAATATTGACATAATCTCTAGCCAAATTATATCGTCGACGGCTGGAAAGGCTATTGTTTTTCACTATACAGCCCATTGTTGGTACACAAGCAGTCTCTAATGCGAAATCATTGTGGCTATGATACTTAGCTTATAGCAGATAAAAAAGAGATACACTAATTATTATTCGTTAGGTACTTTCACTGGAAATTACAAAATATTTCAGGAACCTCATGATTTTTTTCGTCCTGCAAGATTTCGCTGCAAAACCGTAGTCTTGAAAAAGTGCTGGTATATATTGTAACAAAAAAAATTTGAGAGGTGTCAAGGGACACCCGGATGAAACGAAGTTCGAAGAGAGAGAGAGACAGACAGAGAAACATGCGCACGCCGCACAGCTTACAATATCTTACTGTAGCAAAAAGTGTCGTTACAACTTTTCGTGAGATTTTTTTCCGTCTAGCTCCCTTTCACAACGCGCGATAAGGAACTTCGTTCCAAAAAAAACACGCGTCTAGATCCCAGTGCGTCACAACACTATTAACAACGTTAAAATATGGTAATGTTTGTAGGCTCGCTCCAATTTAGTTCAGTGCCTTATTAGGAGGCACAACCTTTATACTTAGTTTATTGTGCACTTTGGTTAACAAATGAAGCCGGATAAGTTTCAGGAAAATATTTTTTTAAGCTTTACCTACTGCGGGCTTACTGCGAGGCTTTTAAGTATATATTGTATCATTTTAAAATAAATAGTTTTAAAAATTATTTAACAAATATTGCCATACAAAGAGGCAACGCCGCCAGTCTCTTGGGTACATTACCAGCTGACAGCGTTGAGGATGAGTTTTATGATGCTTTAGAATAGTTTAGTTTAGTTTAGTTTTATTTTATTTTATTACATTTCTATAGTTAATTTTGTTTTAAGTATGTTTTTTTGTCTTATTTGGTACTATAAATTTAACAAAATAGATGAAAATAGATCATTCATCACCTTATGTCCGAAACTAATGAGCCTAAAATTTTGATTAAAATACGAGAAATGGTTCTTTATTGACTACAGGAAAACCTATAAGAATTCTGTAGTCTTAAAATAACATGGTAAGTCTCCCAAAATTGTGCGTACAAACTTACATTTGCAGTTGGAATGTATTGGAAAACATGTTTTTTAACTACAATGTAAAGTTTGTTCTTGGCATAAATTCATCCCAGCTACCGGAACCCATGTTGTGCATGGTCCGAGGCTTTTTTTTTTTTTTTAGGTAGTGCATCTCGTAGCTGACCTCTGAGGTCATGACTACTTAACCGGTCAATCCTGTGGCTGCCTTAAGCTTCTACACTTAAAAGCCTCCGACCAGGGGCAAAACTAGGCGAACGCTCGCTAAGGGCACCCCCTGTGGGGTACGGACCTCGGCTTAGGGCGTTCGCTGGGGGGAGGACAGCGACAGGCTGGATCAAAGATATATCATGATTATTAGTCGGGGAATTTAAAGCTACAGGCTCAGCTGCGACGCGGGCTGGCGCATCGTCGAGCAAGGGTCGGGGGGGATGGTCCGAGGCGCACTTCATCGGTTTTTTAGGTTCTCCCCCCAAGTTCACATTGAGGAATGCAATAAATGAATTGAATATCGACTTAAAAATATTATTGAACATTGCGCCTTTTTTTGTGAACGTCAAATAGTTTCTATTTTGGGGTCCTAAAAATACTAAACAGCCAATTAACTCCAACCCACTTGGATGCAGCGGTTCGGACCCTAGCTTAGTTAAAAAGTAAAAGTTTTTATTTATTCTGCTCAAAAAAGCGCACGTTTAAAATAAAAATGACATAAAATACACATACAAAACTAGCCAAAAGCCTTGTTCAACCACTAAAACCACTACAAAGTGAAAAATAACTTCAATTTCGGACGCAAACCAATAAAAGTTCAAAAGAGGCTCTATTTAAAAACTTTTAAACAAAAAAAAAAACTACTGACTTCCAAAAAAACACTACAAAGTTAAAAATAACTATAATTTTGGAAGCCGGTGTCTTTGGTTTAGACTTTTCGTTATTTGCACCGTGTTTTTCACTTTTTAGCTGTGGTACCTACCCCACACAAATTCTGGTATGTAAACAACAGTGGCAAGTGGGAAACATACGTACAAAAACTGTCGAACTGAGTACCTCTTCCTTTTTTAAGTCGGTTAAAAAAGGGTGCATTATTAGAAGCGCAAAAAGTTTTGAGAGATTCACCTCACCTCGTGAAGTGAGCTGACAGTGTCACAAATCGACCGGCAGGATGCTAGGGATTAGCACTATTGACAGCTCACTTCACGCTCACTTCACCTAAGTTTCACGGTGATATTTTTACAGAATCGACCGGCAGTTAATATTTCCCATTTTCTACTGCATTTGGAGCGAGACTTTCACGTCTTTAAATTCGTATTCTATGACAAGAGGAGGCTTAAAGGTACAAGGCTTTTATTAAAAAAACTTAATCCGTACTCACACGTTATTCAGTCGACATTCCGCCGTCAGAGATTACATAAATATAATAAGACCTCAATATTAAAGAAAATTTGGTGAAATATGAAGGTAGAAAAGTATTTCAATTCTGTAAAGTTCACTTAAAATGCACTCAAGTGAACGCACACAATTTGAAAGCGAACTCTTTTATTTGCGAAATTCACTCCTTGGCTTGGATTTTAAAGTGAATTTTAGAGAATACTAGTTGACCCGAGTCGCTGTCCTGTCCAAAGTTCAATAATTCATTTAAAAAAAAAAAAAAAAAAAAAAAATTATTTCATTTTTTTTTAAATCTAACAGAAGAAAGGACACTCAGTTTTTTCGAATTTGAAATATTTCCAGGAAACTTTTCAAATTTTTCTTTCCATATTTTATTTTATTTGTTATATATGATATTTGTGTATCTAATTTTAAACTTATTGAATGTTTGAATATTATTTTATTATTTATGTATTTAATATTTTAATTTAATTAAATGTAATGTTATGGACTTTATCTGAAATAAATGGAATAATAATTTAGAAAACCTAATTCGGACTATTAAAAACATTTTAAAACAAAAATTTACCGAATTGGTCTAGCCATTCTCAAGTGATACGCTTACCATCGAACAGCATTTAATTTTTATTTATATACACTATTGACCAGCCCTTGCTTCACACGGGTGCAATTTATGTAGATTGTCTATATAGACACACTATTGAAAGAAAGAAAGAAACAAAAATGCGTTTATTAGCATTACAGCAGCAAAAAAAAACAGAAAACAATGATTATAATGCCAAAAGGGCCTCAGCTCAGCGTAATGTCAGATGGCAACACAAAGTGTGCCCGGGTTTGGGGATAAGACCAGGGAGTGTGGGATTTTTACCTAACTAAAACCACTTGTGAATGTGAGTACTATGTGGATATTTTATTTTTATTTTTTCTTTCTCAGTTAGTTTTAATGATGGTCTGGCAATTGAGTAGTTGATGCAGCCTACCCAAATATCCTTTCTTTGGTATTGTTCGTCGAGTTGAGCTCCTTCAGTTTTGAGTTGAGCTCCACGATTACTGACAAATGCTTGCACTGACTGGACAGGTCCACTCAAATCTGTGTGGTTCTTTCCTCAAAAGACCATTTCAGACACTAATCTACATGGTCCTCATATCACTTGACCAGTGAAAGAGAGAGAAAGAGAAAGTCTAGACATAACTACGACAGAGACTACGACCTCTGAGTTTGTTTCGGCCTTTCTTCTCAGAGTAGTCAGATAGGAAACACCGACCTCATCTAGCTTATTTTTAATATTTTTTTATATGACGTGTAAAAGTGATTCCGATATCCTATTTACAGAATAAACAATTTCATTTCATTTCCACCCCGGTGGTCACTGCACATGAAACGGGGCACCGTTTCCTCTCAAAAGACCGATTTGAAACCCTCTGTGCAACGCCTGTTAGATCACATATCATTGGAGACTGTAAAGGGGTCTCTCCGAAACCTAATTGTACAAGAGTGCAAGCCTCATTTTCAAAATTCCTAATACCAAATTTTCCTTCACGTCAAAAATAATCCAGATCTTTCATTGAAAATTGACTGATGAGCGCTGGAAGTACTAGGTCATCATAAAACCCTGCAATTTGTTCGTTCCTCAAACTCGGGTGGCAATACTGTCGATAACGACGGTCGCGAAGTGTGAAAGGCTTTCATCAGTAGTCCGCGGAGTTAACATAGAAACTGGTTCAAACTGGATGTGGCCGGATAAAAATGGTTTAATCGAAATTGATTATGAGAAAATAAGAAGTCTTGTATGTGTCGAGTGATACAAAAATATTTTACAGGTTTGAATTTTTATATAATTTTATACCAATCTCCATATAACAAACTCCTTGGCATTTGGTACTACTACCCCTTTTCCACCTTTTCTCGATGTAAGTAAACCTCTTCGTTTGCGATATCTACCATTTTTAAATTACACAACAGTTAAGAGTAATTAATATTCGGCCGCTAAACACGACAGATATGGATTTTCATACTAATTTACATTTTCGATTCATATCTCAAGGAAGATGTCAAAATAATGCTCGAACTTCCAAGCATTTTTGGGGAAATATCATTGAATTCTACACTTAAAAAATTCCGTAAAAACTTTAATGAAATCCCTAGTTCCACGTGCCCTCGCCATCTTTGAACAGGCTCTCTAATCAATGGCCTCTGAGGCTCAGAAACTTTACAGATTCAGTTGAGACAATAGACCTTTTTTCTTTGTGTGGGTATTAAGACCTCGGTATTAGAACTTAATGTTTGTTGAAGAAGGATCTTATATATAAAAAGTCGTGTTAGTTACACCATTTATAACTCAAGAACGGCTGGACCGATTTTTATCATTTTTGATTTGTTGGTTTTGTCTCTGCCCCGAATTAACTAGGTAATGGAAAAATTCACGAAAAAAAAAATATGTAGAAAAATCGTTTTTATAAATTTAGTGTTTATGATATCTCGGATGAATTTTTCGATGCTATATTTTAGTTTGTAAATAGTTTTAAGTAGTTAAGTTAGTATATAAATTTGCTACTTTTATTAATTAATTATTTATAAGTTGTTTGTACCCACTTGTAAATATGTATATTCGGTATTAAAAATATTTAGGATAATACCCAGTATTTATAAAAAGTTCTGCGGTTTTGAAAGAAGGACTTTTCTAGAACGTCAGTATTGTTTATAGTGTTTGTTTTTTGTTTTCATAAATGTGATCAGTCGATCCATTCTGTAAACATCTCACCGTGAAGAGTGAGGTGAAGTGAGCATGAAGTGAGCTGTCCATAATGTCAATCCCTAGCTTTAGATGCAATGACAGCTCACATCAAGCTCACTTCACCCAAGTTGTCACGGTAAGATGTTTACAGAATAGCACGGCAGGGGCCCAACCACTCCTATGGACCATTTAGACGGGGCCAATCCCCGAGACAATTCACTAAGCCAATCCATTAATAGCATCGTGTAAATAGAAACAGTCCACTGCACTGGTTTGTCCTCAAGCCATTTTGCCTTTAAATTTTACTGGCTTAGTGGATTGTGTCGGGGATTGGCCCCGTCTAAATGGTCTATTATAGTAGTATTATTTTGATAATACTTCATAGTAGAAAAGAGATACAGTTATGTCTTGTATAGCTCCATTTCTTTCTCACACTAAAGTAATACTAAAATCTGCTATAGGGGTGGTGGTACAGTCACAGAGCAATATATTTTGTCTAGGATAGAACGGGTTGCAGGATACATTCACAGAACCCCTGTTACGCTTCCTTACTAGAATAAACGAGTTAAGACTGATAATGCACAACAGCTCAGAAATAAGCGTTTAAAATGTTTCGTAAGACTTGTCTTTTACTTTACTTTACACCGCATAAAATGGTAACGTTAATAATAATTGTTTAGAAAAAGCATCGTTAAAGAATAAACGAGTTAAGACTGATAATGCACAACAGCTCTGAAATAAGCATTTAAAATGTTTCGTAAGACCTGCCATGCTATTCTGTAAACATCTCACCGTGAAAACTTGGGTGAAGTGAGCTGTCAATAGTGTCAATCCCTGTGGAATGACAGCTCACTCCACGCTCACTTCACCTAAGTTTTCACGGTGAGATGGTTACAGAATAGCACTGCTGTCTTTTCGTGAGCAGAGTATTATACAAGGTCGCACACATGCTGCACACCCACTTTCCTTCATTTATTTTGGCATACAATAGGCTATATGAAGCGCATTAAGCTCAACACACATACAAGGCGGGTTCGTGTCGGGCGCGGGTCGGGACGGCAGTACGGCGGGCGTATAATACAAGGAATTATTGAATGTAATTCCTTGTATTATATGGATGTCAGCACACGAAATGCGAGCGCGGGTCGGGCGCGGAGCGGGTCGAGAGCGGGAGCCGCGCACGCCTTTGTTGTGCTGACATCCATATAAAATACAAAGAATTATAATATATACAACCCGTACCGTACTGCCGTCGCGACCCGCGCCCCACACGCACCCACCTTGTGTATCACACTGACACACACTGATCCACACTGTCCAAGTGTACACGACGGAGACACAATAGTTTTAAACAATCCCTATTAACCCTATATGGTTCACTGATTTGAAATATGGTTAAAAACGGACATACGTCTATCCCTATGTGAGTATATTAACGTCAATATCGGTCTTTTGGAAAACTAACCTGATACGTTCAGGTACGGTAAGGGAAATAAATTGTTTATAAAATTGACCTACTACGTGAATTTGCCGTGTTAAGCGTCTCAAAAAACGCTAAGCGAAAACGAAGTAACATCTATTTCCCTGCGTCCCTACGTACGTTCTTGCCAAAAAATTACATATGTTCGTGACGATCGCTTTTGAATAGGAATTCAAAAGCGATCTTTGCGAACATATTATGTCACTTTTTGTTCGAAAAAACTGTTAGCGCCCTCTGACGGCGCGGCCACGCGTTCAGGTTCACCGAACAAAAACCGTGCTATTTTCTGGTTCTTATGTGGTCATCCACCCATTTTACGATTTTTATTTCTAGATGCAACATTAATATTTCCACTTTCGCAATTTTCGTCAGATGAACTGTCAAGTAGGTCTAGCAATAATAAGTTTGGTATGCGCTTCATTGCAAAAACTGAACAGTACAAGGGACAAAACGTACGATTTTGATAGAACGTCATTCTACCAAAATCGTACGTTTTGTCCCTTGTACGTAATATCGTAGCCACTGTCGCAATCTTCGTCAGATGAAATGTCAAGTAGGCCTAGCAATAATAAGTTTGGTATGCGCTTCATTGCAAAAACTGATCAGTACAAGGGACAAAACGTACGATTTTGGTAGAATGACGCTCTCGCGATATACTATCGTATCTCAGCTGTGTGAGATCGGTTAAGATAATACCTATATCTTTACATTAAGCGCTATTATCATCTTCGCTGTCTTTGATCCGGTTTATAACCATATCAAACAACTGTCAAAAAATTACAGTTGTCATAGGAAACAAGGACAATGTAAATTGATAGTCACCTAGAAAAATAATTAATTTGCCAGACTATTCATAGAATAGAATAGAATTTTCTTTATTCGAGTAACCAAGACTCAACAACAAGATTGTTAGTAAAACTTACGACTATGTTAGTAAGCACAGACACTAAACAAAAACAAGGAAAACAATACAAAAAGTAACAACAAATAATGGTTGGTCACCGTTGCGATATCCCATGAGAGACGGCACAACAGTGACCCACGTACACACAGTCCAGGCGACTCGCAACCATGCTTAAGACACTGTTTGAGCCGCCTCGCACTCTGTGCACCAGGGAAGCGCACCTTTTACGCATTGTTGCGTAAAAGCAATCTACGTGCGCATCTGCGAATATCCCTGACGCACTACAGAAACGGGGCAGCTCCCCCAGCATCCTAACATAGGGCCACGGATAAATACAAATGGGTCACTACACATTTTAGGTATGAAGCTACAAGTATGTACAAGTCGGGCTCGAATTGTCGAACTCAGTGGGTATAACGTAGTCAGAAGATATAAGAGTTACATGTTATAAACAGAGGCAACTCCTAGGTGAATATAACTGTAGGTAATAAGCGCTGTGCGACCTGAATTGCACTTAAAGCTTCGTGCAAACCAGCGCGACGCGACGCCGCGACGCGACTCGAACAATACAATTTCTAAGAAAACTTGACGGTATAACAATAACCGGTGTCGCGTCGCGCTGTCGCGTCGCGCTGGTCTGCACAAGCCTTTATTGTATCGTAACAAGAATCGCTTTTTATTTAAGTGCTTTTGCGGAGTGACCCATTTGTAATAACAACAACCAACCAACGTAACTTCCGTATGTACGTCTGTATCAACTAACGTAACTAAAACGTCCTTCAATCATTAAGTTCTCTGCTAGTGCTGTGCACTTCTGTAAGTGACGAATTCACAATACCTAAAACTGTATATGATTTTTGTATGTGTATGTTTTAGTGAGTAAGTCGTTGAGGTGCCTTACCAATAAATAAATAATCTGTGATAGGGCTCATGATGGATATATTCATGTTACTTAACCTTTTATACAACATCCAAGGTCCCCTACTGCGACCAAACACGCATTAAAAAGAGCCGCGTCATCGAACCATAAACCTCTTTATAATAAAGCTAGAATGCACACACATGTTACCACTCTGATGCGATGTGAGGATAAAACTAGCTCGTAATAAGTGTCGCAGCGCACTATGCGACTGTCACCTACCGCAGCTCAGCGACAAGAAAGAAAAAGGACAAACATTTATTGAGCACAAACTAAAAGGCAGGTCACCTCAGGTCACAATTTTTGATAATTTTTTCGCGAAATCACGTCCGGAACGCCAAAGGCCGGGTGTCTACGCTCTACAACAAATCAATCAAAAAACCTTTTGACGGCTTAAAATTGTACGCCGCAAAAAGGCGTTTTTTTAGATTTGAAGAACGTTTACGTCATACTGAACCATGTCCAGTTTTTACGGGGAAATGCAAAACAGGCGACCAGTTTAACTGGCCTGGGTTGAGCTACGAGTGACTGAATAAAATAAATGGCCGACGCCAGTCAAAATCAAAATCAAATTATGATTTTATTTCAAATAAACCTATATGGGTACTTAAGAAACGTCAGAAGCTAGGTGCACGGTTCCAATTGGTCGTTTCCTATGGAGAAGAGCCGGCAAGAAACGCCACGGTTACTCGTTTAAAAATAATTGACTTTTATAATATTTTGAAATTACATTGTTACACAAGGTAACAAGGTAGGGAGGACAGTGTAGGCCTGTCAACATGTACCAGGTACTTAACAATATAGAAAAACGGTCAAAAAATCTAGTCTACACGGCTTACGTTTTCACATTCAGAGTAGTATTCAAAGTTTAAAAGAATCTATTAAAAGTAAAAGTAAAAATAAAAAAATAAAAATCTATTTAAACCCAGTCGCAGAGTCGAAAAGTGTGCGGCAACACGTCGATGTACCATACCTCATATTCCATTTTCAAATAAAAATACCATTTTACGTCAAAGGGTAACAAATTCGAACTCGATCTGACAGATGTGAGCCGCAAACTTCTATTTCGACTCGAATTTTGAAGTCGGTGCACATGATTTGAAAGTCGTACGTCTTTTGATATGTGTATTAAATATGCCTTGTGCATACCTTGGGGATTCGATAAGATGTTTCTCTTAGATATGTGCATGCTATGTAACCAAGGTTTTAGTTGGAATACTTTTTCTTTTATCTTTAGAATTTGCACGTTAAAAACTGCTTTGTACCTCAAAGATTTATGGTCTCGTTTCTTAAGCACTGGTTTAATACCACAGACATGTACTAATGAGCCTTTTTCAGAGGTTTGCAGTGAATAAAAACCTGGTTGAGAAAAGCTGGTTTCAATAGCCTGAATATTTGAAATCGCCAACTTGCAGTGAGAAAGATTGATGATCAATGCTTCCTCAGTTCAGTTCAGATCAGTTTTTCCTGTGTATGCTATGTATATTTTACCTAAACTTTAGATGCCCCAAAATATATAAATTTTATAGTTTCAAGTATTTCTACCCGACTACGGCGAAGCAAAAAAGAGGGTTATGATTTTGACGGGTATGTTTGTATGTGAGCGAGTATGTATACACGGCTAGCCTCTGAACATCACTATGATTATCTATTAAATACATTAAAATATATTACGTGTAAGTTGTTTATGTAATAGACGATAAATATTGAACAGATTGTACGTAACATTTTCAGAAGAGAATAATTTCTTGTTTTATACTTTTTAGAACGTGATTTTTCAGTAGCCGGATTTTAGTTTATGAACTTTCTTTTTTTAAATATTGAAATACTGGCTTTTATATGATCAAAGTGGTGAGATGGTAATATCTCATTGCGCTCAATGATGAAGTAATCTCTAATTTGACACTTTATATGCCTAGCCTTTTCCCAACTATGTTGGGGTCGGGTACCAATACTTTACATTTTGTGAATGTGAGAACGTTGTAGACATAACAGACTGTAGATCTGTGGACCATTTTATATTTTGCTAAGTACCTGGTACATGTTGATGGGCCTACATTGTCCTCTCATACCTCTTAACACTGTAATTTGGAAACATTGTAAAAACCATTTATTTTTAAAAGAGTAACCGTGGAGTTTCTTGCCGGCTCTTCTCCATAGGAAACGACCAATTGGAACCAAGCACCTAGCCTCTGACGTTTCATAAGTGCCCTTGTAGGTCTATGTGAAATAAAATATTTTGAATTTTGAATTTTACATGGAGCGGCTGCCTATCTGACCTCCACAACTCAGTTACTGGGCAATGCTATATTAAGACTGATTTTCAAACTTTCGGACTTCTAAAAATCCATAACGACTGTCAAAGATCTTCAAATGACATTTGGGGCCAACGGCTTAGCGTGCTTTTCGAGGTATGGAGGGGTCTCAACATGTAATGGATAGTCATCCATTCACGAACCGACCGTGGAAAACGTGGTTTATCCTTTGATCAACCAATACGTCTGTTATCATTTCAAATTCAAAAGTCATTTATTCAAACTAGGCTAAGAATCAATACTTTTCGAACGTCAAAATTACATAAGACAGTTCCCCAAAATGCCCACCCTTCACCACTTCCTAATGCTTTAGCTGGGAATAAGAAGTGGCGCAACAAACTCCCCAGCAGCACTGCCGTCTGTTCAGTCAGAAAAAAAACTTAAACTTATTTAGCCACGACCTCACATTCTTTCAGTATCGAATATTTTCCCGAAAACTTCAGGGGATTTACCCACCATAATGAAGCTATAATAAATAGCTATCGCATTCACTTATAATAGAGGCTTATTGGTCGATTCGCACGAATATACTCCCCGAAACGGGCGAATCGTCCGTTTTAAATATTATCAAGTTTTCTGTATGCGATTTGCACGAAGTTAAAAATATTTGTGGGCTTATCGACAACCCCGGAAATACGTAGTAAGAAATTGGTAAATTTTAACGTTTATGTAATAAAATTAAGAAAATATAATTGGCAATTCATATTTTGATTCGCCCGTTTCGGACGAGTAAATTCGCGCAAATCGATATTTCTCGGTTCGCACGAATACGAAGATATACCCTTAATTAATGTTACAAATTATGATAAAAGCTGCTGTAAATTGTCGCTTGTTCTTCCTTTGTTTGAACTAATTTGTAACTTTTAGTTTAGAAGAGTAATTTGACACATTCGCTTTTCTTGTTTCTTCATCGGTAATATGGCCATTGATACTAATTTGTTACTATGAAAAATATGAATAACAATACACTTCAGCATTTCAACCAATCTTACCAAGGGGTATTATGATACCTAATTATAGGATTGTTTACAATCTAATTACTTCTAGCCTTTGAGTCAAATAGTAAATCGCTCCATGTAAAATACTGGTATAATATAAATTTGGGTAAAAGGCTATACAATCAATCTGCCTAGCCTTTTCCTAACTATGTTTCGGTCTGTTTCCAGTCTAACCGGGTGCAGCTATTACCGGAATACCAGTATTTTACATGGCGCGACTGCCTTTCTGACTTCTAGTACCCGATAATTGGGTAATACGATGCCCCTTGGTAAGACTGGTTGTCAGTCTTTCGGGCTTCTGAAGACCCGTAACGACTGTGAAAGATCCACGAATGACAGCCGGGACCAACGGCTCACCATGCTGTGTGCGTGGGCGTGTGTTTGCCAATCAACAACATAACGTTTATTTTTAAAACGATTATTAGGCAGCCTGTGTTGTCGCTGACAGCCTAGAAATTCCACCTGATGTTATGCGATAACGTTTACTATTCACGAATGCAATAATCTTGATTGTCACGTTCACCTAGAACGTGCTTTACATTTTTCATAACATTTATATTTCCATAATAATATTTTTATATTATAAATTCGAAAGTTACTCTGTCTGTCTGTCTGTTTGCATGTTACCTTTTCACGCCCAAAACGAACGGAACGGACCCAAAATAAAATTTGAGGATAGATAGCTACAAAAACGTAGTAAAACACATCTAGCACATACTATATGTTTCACAGAATTTTAATTCTATAAAGATTACAAAAAAGCAAACTGTAGCAACACAATTGTATAGTTAGTAATTAACGCCATCATTTCGATCGGTAGAGTGGCATCAACGTAGAACATTCCGCAGGCATCCATCTTGTCGAATGTCGTTTCATGTAGGCGTTTAATATTCTTGTACAACCTTTTTTCTTCATCTGCAACGATTAGGGGTGCAAAAATTACGGGAACATTACATACATTTTCGATTTCAAATTGGCTCATTTGATGGTCCTGTCATAACACCGGGACCCATACTGCTTGGCAACAGAAAAAGTAAGATGGTGGATTACCACCATCTTACTTTTTTCTCAGTTCTTCGTGAAACTGTACTAGATATGTCCCAGATGGATTGTCGAGTCAGCTGTTTTATATAAGCGTCAGTTGCTTTACAAAACCTCTTATAGTTAACCCGCAGAATTTATACATACATGCAAAACGTTTATGAAATTCCGCGTGTTGAAGTTCAGTAATTATGAAAAGCCGCTAAACGTTGTTTAGCTGTTTTATATAACAGAGCTGTTTTGTGAAATAGCTAGCGGTTATGTAAAACAACTAATAAAGCAATCCATCTGCGACGGATACATCACACAATCCCAGGCAATCTCGAAGTAATTAATGACAATATAAAAGCAATAATAATAAATACAGTAATTGTTGGATCGTAATACCTGTACAGTTTGAATTCAACAAGACTGCGCATGTGTCTTGAACTTTATTCAGAGTAATGTAGAATTTTTCTAACTCCACGCTCAATATAGTTTCTAATAACAAAGTCTTAGCTAGCCAAGTGTTTATCATTAGCCATATTACGTAATTACCCTGAAAAAGAAAACCTTTTTGATGCTATGCTTCTGTTGTTGGTTATTATGTATGCTATAAATTATATGTCGCACGTTTATGGTTCCAAATTTTGTACCCCACCAATAAAATATATATACATTAAACCGGGATATATTAAAATTTAGATTATACTTTTAGCGACATTCAAAGGAAGCGAGTTCAGTGCCGGGATCAAAGGAACCGACCAAATTGAATACAAGTAGTTAAAGTCGTCGAAAGGTTTTTTCAATGAATTTGCAAACATTCTGTAGTAGAATACTCACCACATTGGCCTTGTTCTCAAGTGCTATCTGAATGTGAATCAAAGTGTTGTAGAAGGCGCTCGTACAGTGAAACACGATCTGTTAGGATTTTAACTTTGGTATAAGAATTAGTAAACCAACTGAGGACAACTACTTCGTAAATAAATTGCTACTTACTTACCATTTGTTGAAAAGAAAACTTATAGATGTCAAAGCAATCTAATATATAAACAAAGGCCTGATATAATCTATTACAATGATCCTCTCTATCCCTTTCTCCTAAATTTTGATAACTCAAAGTTTGAATATTCCAAAGATCAACTTTATTTTTTAACAACTTAATAAGTCTGATAGCATACACAATATTTGTATCAAAACTTATTACAATGAAACCACATAAAATATTGTGAGGTGGAAGTTTATGGATTATACAAATGTAGATAGTAATATTAATACCAACAACCAAAATTGAGATGACACTTAACCAATTACCAACAATGAAATGTTTGAATGTAGTCTTATTATTAAGAAATCTGTGGATAAACAATAATTTTAAAACAAATATGACATTTTCATTGGTTTGAAAAATAACAGCGAAAAAATTTATAAGGAATCCAATAGAAGTAAAGATAAAATCAAAGTAATTGATTCCGTCAATGTCGAATTTATAATAGTCACCAAGATGTTCTCTGAGTATTCGCCAATAGAAGCGATAGAAAATAAAAAATATGAACATTATCGTGCCACACAAAGACATTAAAAACGATCGACAACTATTTGGAGAAATAAAATTGTCCCTGATTCTATACTTGGGACAAAAGAAAAAATGTTGCACTAGGTTCAAGGGGAGAAACATAGACTGCATATCTTTGTCAACGAAGTTGTCTCCTTCAATCTCCAAACGACAATTGCGGTTGATGTTACAACGCATTTTCTCTTGTATAAAATTAATTTTAAAAATCCAAAGATATTCAGTTTACAGACACGTTATTCTTCAAGAAGTGGTCGACTTGAATTAAATGAAGTTTCAGGATTACTTATAACAATGCTTGCTTGAACATTAACGTAATTGAGATACAAATGTTAATACAAAACTATGTCTTGTAATCAACCATTATTATCTATATGACGGTATTAAGTGCTTGATCAATAAAACTTGTGGCTGTTACAATAACGTCGTGCCTTGACTTGACCAACTTATTTGTGGAATATAAGGTCGCTTTTATGTTTAACTTTCATTATTGTTAGCAAGCATCACAACCCATCAGCTTACAGTAAATTTGTCAAACTTATTGTTTATACTAACACTACTACTAACTTTAAACAAATCAATAAAAAATAATTCCTTAAAGAAAACTTAATATTCATCAAAGTAACTTTCAATAACTTAATTAATTATTAACGGTGTTGTAACTAAAGCAAAAAAACCTAAATTAGTTCATTGTATTTGTAAAGTATTTTTACAAGTAACCTATTTGTCGTTTTAAACGTTTACCCTACCCGGTATGAATGTTATGATAACCGGTACCCGGTATGATAATACAAAAATTATATCTTATTAACTAAAGATCGAGTGGCGATTTAGACCTGCAATTAGAAGTATCAGTCATCTGGCGACGAGATTGGTAGACGACATTGATGCTTTGGAATTGGCACAAGCTAACAGAGTACTATGCCGAGCAGTATGTGAAGTCGCGATCAATGGTCACTCATTTGTTCGGAAAACCCGAACTCGTCCTCTGTGGGCGTGACCCCGGTATGACCGCGCGTCCTAACGAAAGTGACCAGTCGCGCGAATACGCGATCATCGCGTTCTTTATGTCACTCATTTGTTTGGAAAACCGGAAGGCACCCACCGTCTTTCGGCGCGACCACGTGCTCGTATTCGCTTAGTAAAATTATCCCAACTGTCGTTTGCGCGAAGATCGCTTTATACTCGCGCTAGTAAAAAAAATCACATCACGACCGGCCGGATGTTAGGTCAGAGCTTCTGTAACCATAGTTGCACGTAGTGCATGTAGTTCCAAAATTAGGTTCAATGCAGTATTCATTCAAGAAGCCCCAGTGGCCTTCCCCATAGAATTTGAGAATAAAGTTACAAAAACATAGTAACACACATCCAGCACATACTATATTATGTTTCAAAGAATTTTAATTCAATAAAGATTACAAAAAAGCAAACTGTAGCAACACAATAGTATAGTTAGTAATTAACGCCATCATTTCGAGCGGTAGAGTGGCATCAACGTAGAACATTCCGCAGACATCCATCTTGTCGAATCTCGTTTCATGTAGGCGTTTAATATTCTTGTACAACCTTTTTTCTTCATCTGTAATGATTAGGGGTGTAAAAATTACAGAAACATTACATTTTGTTTTGTTATATCAAATTGGCCCATTTGTGGGTACTGTCATAACACCGGGACTCATACTCTTCAAACCGAGACACAGCAAAGCTGCTTGGCAACAGAAAAAGGGAAGATTTCCATTTGGTGGTAATTACCACCGCCTATATACCCAAGACATCGCAGGTGAATTACCATATCAGGAAAAATCTGATGCGCCTGTCATATCGCCGGGACTCATACTCAAACCGAGACACAACAACGCTGGTTGGCAACAGAGAAATGGAAGGTGGTGGTAATTCCCTAGACGAACTCTTTCACGAAGAACTTTACTAGAAATGTCGCAAATGGATTACTGAGTCAGCTGTTTTACAAAACTGTTAGTTGTTGTACAAATCAGCTCCGTTATGTCAAACAGCTGAACAACGTTCAGCTTTGATTGCCATTGCGCTACGTTTAACGAAACTGCTATCCAAGTTTAGACATTATGCAGAATGGCTTATCTACAGCATGGTTGGAACTGTGACCAACTACGCGCGAGCCGATTCAGTCGTAGTAACTAGGCTAGGGCACCCTGACTAATTGGTTAAGGTTAGGTTAGAACTTTGAACAACTGTGCCGCAGTAGCGGCCGGCGAGCGCTACTTCCAAGTTGGTCGCAGTAACTTGGCTATATAGTATTTCTAGTACTGACTTTCATAAAACTATGATAACTTTTGATTAAAATTTTATTGTCCTTATAAATAACTGTTTTCATTTGAGTTAGTGTAATTTTCACTCATTTTTATTACTCGTTTTATTTATTTCTGTTTCGGATGGCATTATTGTTTTTGTTTTTCGGATGACACGAGCGACAAAATGTAGAAGTAAAATCTACAATCTGACATTTTAATTCACTTTGTTTTACATAACATCTAATTGTTAAACCGCTGTATTGATACATGCAAAACGTTAATGCAATTCTGCGTGTTAAAGTTTAGTGGATAATTATGAAAAAAAACTAAACGTTGTTCAGCTGTTTTACCTAAGGGAGCTGTTTTGTAAAACAGCTAGCGGTAATGTAAAACACCTAATTAAGCAATCCATCTGCGACAGATACATCACACAATCACAGGCAATCCCGAAGTAATTAATGACAATATAAAAGCATTAATAATACATACAGTTGGATCGTAATACCTGTACAGTTTGAATTCAACAAGACTGCGCATGTATCTTGAACTTTATTCAGAGCAAAATAGAATTTTTCAAACTCCACGCTCAATATGGTTTCTAATAACAAAGTCCTAGCTAGCCAAGTGTTTATCATTAGCCATATTACGTAATTACCCTGAAAAAGAAAACTTTCTTTTGCTATGCTTCTGTCGTTGTTTATTATGTATTCTATATCGACGGGTGCAAAGTAAAAAATCAGCTACAATTTTGAATTTTTTTGATTATTTCAGTAACTAACTAAAAATATCATATTCTACAACACGGCAAAAATAAATAAAGTTCGACTCATTTTTTGTACATTTTTCACGTAAAAGAAGACAATTATTCCTGTTTTGTAAAATTACACAATGTAGATTCGTTAAACTACCGCTGGCCGTTTTTACGTTTACGTTTTACGTTTTTACGTAGGGCGCGCATATATTTATTTGTTATGGCTAAAGTTTGTGTGAAAGTGACAATATAGTAAGCAATTTGAGTACATCACAATAGACATGGAGAGACGTAAATTATTTGTGAATTGGGCAAAACGAGACGAAAATACGCTAATCCTCGTATGATCCGAGAAGAACTATTAAAACTTAATGATAACAGCAGTGACACTGGTTCTGGTACGTATTTTTTATAATAAAAGTATAATGTTATTGTTATTTTGAAGTTAAGTCATGTTTAGTTGTTGTATTAACGAAACGTTAGACGTAGAAAAATAAATCTGCAAAATTATGTTCTGAACTTGGTGTATTTAAGATTAAACACAGTCATGAACTGATTTTAACAATAGGAAATGTTGCACTTTTTGTATTTACTGATGTATGAAACATACTTTATTAAATCCAGATTATTTAATTCCCATGTAGAAACAGCCAAGTGGTAGTTAACATAGTTGTCATATTTTTAAGCACAATGTAGATGCAGACAACTACAATACCTCGTAAATTAACCATCATTAAAAAAAAACAAATATACATGTGGATTTCTTATTAAATAACGAAGCAGTGATGAACATTTCAACAAAGCTGTAGCTGTTTTATATATAACTCATTTTACTTTGCACCCGTCGATATTATATGTCTGACATCTATGGTTCCAAATTTTGTACCCCACCAATAAACATATATAAACATTAAACCGGGGCATATTAAAATAAATTAGTTATACTTTTAGCATAATTCAAAGAAAGCGAGTTTAGTGCCGGAATCAAAGGAACCGACCAAAATTGAATACAAGTAGTTAATGTCGTTTTGTAATAAATTTGCAAACATTTTGCAGTAGAATACTCACCGTATATGCTTCGTTGTCAAGTGCTATCTGAATGTGAATCAAAGAGTTGTAGAAGGCGCTCGTACAGTGAAACACGATCTGTTAGGATTTTAACTTTGGTATAAGAATTAGTAAACCAACTGAAGACAACTACTTTATAAATAAATTGCTACTTACTTACCATTTGTTGAAAAGAAAACTTATAGATGTCAAAGCAATCTAATATATAAACAAAGGCCTGATATAATCTATTACAATGATCCTCTCTATCCCTCTCTCCTAAATGTTGACAATTCAAAGTTTGAATATTCCAAAGATCAACTTTATTTTTTAACAACTTAATAAGTCTGATAGCACACACAATATTTGCATCAAAGCTTATTTCAATTAAACCACATAAAATATTATAAGATAGATGAAGTTTAAGGATTATACAAATGTGGATAGTAAAATAAATACCAACACCCAAAATCGAGATGACACTTAACCAATTACCAACGATGAAATGTTTGAACGTGGTTTTATTATTAAGAAATCTGTGGATAAACAATAATTTTAAAACAAATATGACATTTTCATTGGTTTGAAAAATAACAGCAAAAAAATTTATAAGGAATCCAATAGAAGTAAAGAGAAAATCTATGTAATTGATTCCGGCAATGTCGAACTTATTATATTCACCGTGATGTTGGTAAAATATTCGGTAGCAGAAGCGATAGAAAAGAAAAGATATGAACATTATCGTGCCACACAAAGACATTAAAAACGATCGAAAACTATTTGGAGAAATAAAATTGTCCCTAATTATATACTTGGGACAAAAGAAAAAATGTTGCACTAGGTTCAAGGGGAGAAGCATAGACTGCATATCTTTGTCAACGAAGTTGTCCCCTTCAATCTCCAAACGATAATTGCGGATAATGTTACAACGCATTTTCTCATGTATAAAATTCAGATTACAAGCACGTTATTCTTCAAGAAGTGGTAGACATGAATTAAAAGGAGTTTCAGGATTAGTCATAACAATGCTTGCTTGAACATTAACGTAATTGAGATACAAATGTTGATACAAAACTATGTATGTATCTTGTAATCAAACATAATCTATATGAAGGTATTAAGTGTTTGATCAATAAAACTTGTGGCTGTTACAATAACGTGTGCCTTGACTTGACCAACTTGTTTGTGGATTATAAGGTCGCTTTTATGTTTAACTTTCATTATTGTTAGCAAGCATCACAACCCATCAGTTTACAGTAAATAAGTCAAACTTATTGTTTGTACTAACACTACTACTAATTTTAAACGAATCAATAAAAAATAATTCTTATTCATCTACAACTTAATATTCATCAAAGCAACTTGTAATAAACGATCACTTATAAATTATTGTACGTTACGTTGTTTCGTTATATTAGATGAAATTTTTAGATATTATTAATTTATTATACAACTTCAGATATTTAATTTATAGCCTTGGACAGAACAATGTTTGATTTGTAACTAAAGCAACGAAAACATGAGTTAGTTAATTGTATTTCTAAAGTATTCTTACAATTCACTTATTTGTCATACTGTTTTATAACTCGAATGGTTTTCTATGAGGACGTTACTAATATCGTCCTGCTTCTATTTTTTTAAAGGGTCAGCCCCGAAAGTTATTCATATATCGCTTTTATAAAGATAGAAACCCGGCGGGTAATTGGTATACCGCAAGGCAGTATACTCGGTCCCATACTGTAGTCTGTTAATGTGTGTATGTTTGGATACGGTGTATGTCACTATCTTCTGGATATTTTAATATAAAGATTACCAACTTAATCGATGCTTGTATCACAAAATTGCAAACTGTAGCAGCACAAAAATTTCGTTTTTAAGAAAACTCATCAGACTCAACATACGTAATTTGCTGAATGATACTCAATGAAAGCGCAGTACATTCTTGCATATTTACTTCTGATAATTGATCTGTAAATAATGGCACAAACACCTTTATTAGTCACCTACATTATTTGCAAATAAATAATTCAGTTTCTGGTTCTGACATATTTATAGGTTTAAATTTATTATCAAAATATATCGTATTTTTTACTGCGTTGACTAAGAAACTTGATTTTTTAGAACTCCAAAGGGACCGTAGACCTACGTATTTGATATTAATTTCAACTTGATGCCTCCACCCTTTTTCCGTTCCGGAAAAGGGGTTTTGACACACTGACAGACGGACGGACAACGAAGTGATCTTATAAGGGGTGCGTTTGAGGTACGGAACTCTAAAAATGTTTTTGCAAGTGTGCGATTTCTCCCGCACTGCACATGGTTCAAAATCGCCGGACACTTCACTGTTTGTCAAATGCTGTCAAATGCTGTCTTACTTTCTAGCAAATGTAACCAGTGTCAGGAACTTATAGTTGTCTGGTATTTTTTGCTGAACTGGGCGTTTTGGCGCAGCCGTGAGGCACACTCCCCTGCTAATTTCTTACATCGCATTTTACACTTTTCATTTGATTTTGATTTTTAATTTCTTATTTACTGTATAGATTGTGTGCTTTTAGTCTATGGTAGATATGTATTTTCTTTCTTTCCTTCTTTGCACTTAAAAATCAGGTCAATTTAAAGCTTTATACACCACGATATTAAAGAGTAGTTAAACTAACGAGTATGATATTCTCATTAACTGTTAACCGGAGATGTTACAGCTTCATTAACCATAATGGTTTGCGGTTAAATTTTATATAAAGGTTAGTACAAGCTGGTTCGGGTTCTAATTAGTAAGCTCCCATTACCTACAGGTAGAAAAATGGCTACTAAGTTCTAGGTCTCAACGTTAGATGCGAAGTTTCCTATGTTATAGTTTTTAACCGACTTCTAAAATGGAGGAGGTTATAACATAATGTTCTTCTGTATTGTATATTCAATCTCTTAGCATTGTATAATTGCATAGCACATGTGTGAGTACTATGTACCGACTATGAAGCTACCATTTAGGTACAGGGTATGTCTTTCATTGACTTGAATGTGTCCTGGAGGCTGCGAGTATGTCATGCTCACTCTAATGTCTCGCTGACGGTGGCGCGTGTGTTGGATCATTTAGCTCCCTTCAAAATGGTTGAGCTGAATGGTGCTAATCCATGCGTCATGTTCGTGGACGGGCGCCGTCAGTTTGGACTGGTCATCTCTTAGCTACCGCGGCTTATTTTAATTTAATTAAATTTTGGATTGTTTATTTCTGTTACGGATGCTTTTCACGTTTTGCATCGTTCTCACATGTATAACTTCAACATGAATGATGTAACAAATATTTTGTAACCATATAAAATTTAAAAGAGTTTCCGTGGATTTTCTTGCCCGTTCTTCTCCATAGGTACCTACTTCGCTTTGGAATGGGCATCTAGCTTCATCTTTCTGACTGACCGACCCCCTTGACAATTCAAAAGTGCCTGTAATTGGTTTATTTGAAATAAATGCTTTGAGTTTGAGCTTGAGTTATTATTTTTATGTGCGTCAGTTGTGAACCGATTTTGAAAAATAAAGATTATTTGGTAGAGTGCTTGCGCGGTGGTCTCATATAAATTTTATTAACTTTTCTTGGGTAGTTTTCGAGTTAGCTTCGATAATACGTATTTAATTTATTTATTAAGATATTAAAAAAAAAATACGAATAATCCACTTTGTGTATTTTGATGATGATAAAATACTTCTTGTCACTGTTATTTACATAGCAAGTGGTGGTGGCGAATTGATGTGGTAGGAACCAGAACTAAAAACTTAAAAATTAAAAACTTTTTTACAAAAAAAACCACCGACATCCAAAAATAAACACTTTAGTAATTTTTCACTAGTGTTTTTTTAGAATTCGTTTTATTTTTTTGTAAAATTGTTTTTTTTAGAACGCTACAACGTTCTGTTTTCGTTATATTTGTATAATTACTATTGAGATTTAACTGCCGCATTCAGAGACGTCATATAAAAATAATCAATTATTTACTTGAATAACCAGCCATGCAATTAGTATGTACTGATTTATTTAAGCTCTTTGTGACCAGCATATCTAAATGTTCTCAATTTGTCATATTTATGACTGACAGCTTTCCAATTTATGTTTGAAAGAAAGAAAGAAAGATAGATAGATAGATAAATCGTTTATTTGGTGCACACAAAAGACAGCATAAAATACAAAAACACGATTAAATAATAACTAAATACATGAATATATGGTGCCAATATACAAAAAAATAAAATAAAGAAGAAAATAAAGTCATAAAAAAGAGAGAAAAAAAAATGGGGAAGAAAGAATAATGTTTATTTGGACACAGTTCTTGAAACACAAAATAAAAAAAGTGAAATGAAAATTTTGACAACAATAGTGTGTGCCTCACGGCTGCGCCAAAAAGGTTAATTTCAGCATTAATGCCAGACAGGTGCTATCTGAAGCTGGTTTTCTAATGAACCTATAAGTAGGGATCAGTGACGGTGAGTACAAAACAGTTTCAACATACCTAATACATAATTTGTATACTTCTGTTTGCACATTCATCATAATCAGGCTATTATGTTTCTACTGTTGGGACACAAGCCTCCTCTCTTCGAGAGGGAGTAGGCCGTAATCTAACATGCGTACCCTGGGGGGTTGGTATATGTCACATGTTTTCTAATTTTTGGTCCTAGGACATGCCGGTTTCTTCAAGATGTTTTGAGAACAGTGGTGATGAAATAAATTACCCACATAAAGTAAAGCGCCTGGCTGGGTTCGAACCCACGAGCTACAACTCGTAAATCAGGGCCGTTGAGTACTACTGCTCTTTGTTTTCACATTAAAGTTAATAATATATTTTTAAGTGATACGGCATTAAAAACTTTTGCGCTGTTTAACTTTTCTCATCATCTCTCACTTATAATTTAGTAAAAGCAAGTTTCTTCCAAAAAGTATAAGTAGGTTCTAGAAAGTACTCTTCCGTAACTTCACCTATAAGTAGGTACCTATGTATCGTTAAAGCACTCCCCAGAACCTCAACAGCACCTTATCTGCTAAAGCTAAAGGTGCACTCACGCTAAGTGCTTCTCAGTTTACGTGACGTCACACCGGGAAGTGCCATGGTATATGCACAATGAATTTAAGAAGCGCTTATGGGTAATAATCAGCTGACAGAAAGGATGAGGTTCGGTGTCGTAGCCTTCTTGCTACGGCGTAGCAGTCTCGTAGCTATGGCGTAGCGCTCCGCGTAGCATTCGTGCCGCTGTTTCGCGCGGTTTTTACAACTTGACAATCCATCGCGATTTCTTTATCATAAATTTAATATTAATTCATTATCCACTTATACCTTCCCGAAGAACAAACGTTTTCGTGTGTGTCTGCGACTTTAATTTATAATATGTATTGATATAGAGAGATTGATACATAGAATTCTATTGTTTTCATTTCTTGTTTCGCAGGTCTGAAGGAAAAAAAATCTTAAGAAATAAGCAGTACCTGTGTACTCAATACTTATACATCGTATCTGTATCTATTTTACTATGTATACATAAATAATAAATAAATATAATTATAAATAAGACCGTATCAATTTCATTCTAAGCAAATGCTTGTATCGTTATGTTGAGATCTAATAATATGCTGCTATTAATACGCTTGCTAGAGACTAATACCATAGTTAATTGATTGAGGCGTGACTTTGCGGAAATCCATTATAAAATACAATAGACGACAACATATATTTAGTAACTTAATCCGCGTAACATAAGTTACGCGGATCAAGTTACTAAATATATGTCGTCTATTGTATTTTTTTTACTAATACCATTTTAGTACTCGTAATTTTTATGCAGCTTTGAAGCATAATTTTATAAGAAGAGCTGTATCTAAACAGCATCAGCTACATCTTCAGCTGAACTACATAAAACATCACGCTTACATTTCCCCGAAGAGTTAGTCAGAGGCGTTCCTATTAGTACACCCACATTTTGCCCGTTATGTTTAAGTCTCATGGGGACGAGCCTATTGCCACCGGGAATAAGTCCAGCCTCCAGGCTGCTACTGAGAAATTCCAGATGGCAAAGCCCAATAACACTTTTCCCGACTCGAATATTAGCTGAACAAAAGGCTTCCAAATTCTATGTTCCGTGTCTTAAATACAAGCCGAGCTAGACTTTTCAATATTCGGCCAAAACAAGCACAATATTACCAGTATAATTTCATAAAAGGAATACTTATCAATCAGTAAGTAGTTTCAAGTTACATCGTAGATCAAAAGGAAATGATTGATTGATTGCTAAACTTGGTGGGAGCTAACATGATCAATTCTCAATCAACTTCGGAGCTTGTGCAAGAAGTAAGGAACTAGATCAGGGTTTAGAACTATCGATTAGTGTGGTGGTAATTTTAAAATAATGTTGCTATGCTATTTCTGAAATGAAGAGATCTGCAAGAGAAACAAGGTAACCGACATAGCCCGAAGAATTGCCGAACATAAGTGGCAGTGGGCAGGGCACATTGCTTGCAGAACAAATGGCTGAGGGGGCCGAAAGGTTCTGGCGTGGTGACCGCGTACCGCGTAAAAGTTACAGGAGCGTGCGTGTCTTGGGTTCGAACTCGAGACCTATGACTTGGCAGTTTGACGGTCACACCACTAGGCTAGCACTGCTCTCGCCCAAATACTGTAACCCTATATGCTCTTAAGAGTCTATAATACCTCAAATTTCTTAGCATGATCCTCCGTTATATCAAAAATACTGCAGCATTATGTTTGAAATAAATATAATTATGGTAAAGTACTATATTTGACGAAAACACGTTTCCATAAAAATTCTCTATAGAAAAAAAATCCAAAGTTACCTCCAAACCCAACAACCATATTCAAAAAAATACTTCAAATTAGATCATGAAACTTTGCATAGTAACTGAACTATAAAGCAGATACTATGGTTTTATTTTCTTTAAAATTATCATTATTTTCGCCGTTAAAAGAAACTACCTAAACTATTGGCGCCTTGGAGCCTTCTACCCGCCGCCGCTCAGTCTCGCTCTCACTTAGTCTATGAGCAGTATCTTGCCAGTGAGATAAGGAGTGAATTTGAACCTTAATATTATGGACTCTTAACACTCCTTTGGAATGTTCTCAAATCCAATGTCAAAACTGAAACACGTACCCACCTTCCCTTATTACAAAACAAGGTTTTTCTCCCGACTACTTTTTCTTCTTCGTTCTTTGTTCAACACTGACAAGTTAGTCTGGAAGTAATCATTGTTGTATTAAAGAAATTTGCCTTAGTGGAAATAAAGTTCAAAATACAAATACTGGGTTAAAAGTTTGAGAAAGAACTAAATTTAAAAAAACTGGCCCAGTGCGAGTCGACTCGCACAGGAAGGGTTCCATACCATTTAAGATCGAGCAAAACATGCCGAAAAAAACATGTTTGTTATATGGGGACCGCCTTTAATTATTACCTTAAAATTTTATATTACTTGTTGTTATAGCGGCAATAGAAATACGCAATCTGTGAAAATTTCAACTGTCTACCTATTACGGTTCATGAGATACAGCCCACTGACAGACAGACGGACGGACAGCGGAGGCTTAGTAATAGGGATCCATTTGGCACACTTTGGATACGGAACCCCAAAAAGATGCGAAGTAAAAAGAATTTATTTTTGGAATCAGACGGAAACCGTCGAGGTGTGAATCCAGGATGATTTGCAAAAAAAAAATGAAATAAATACGTATTTTTAGCGACGTATCGTCAATGCAATTAATAGTGAGGTTTTAAGTGGCGGTGAGCAATGGGTAGCTCGCCGTCCGATAAGGACCAGGCCCGGGTCGACAGAGCATTGTGTTCCACGCGCGCTTCAAAGACATGTCAGCACTACTGACGGGGTCCGCTAGGGCCGATGCCCGCCAGGATCGCGGGAAAGTCCGAAAGGGATACCGTGGCCCCTGGAAACACACAGGCAACTGAAGGAACACGGGTGGGTCTTAGTTAGTAAGAGTCTGACACGCTCTCCTGCTCCGCCCAGAGCGGGAGAAGTTATTTCAAATCAAATCAAATCATTTTTATTTGCATTAAAACATGGTATTACAGATGTTACATCAAAATTAGTGCTTACATGTTTTGCTATACATACATAGCATGCAAACTTGTCGGCATGCGTTACATCACATAATATTATACAATTATTGGAGCATATTTAGTCTCTATAAATTCTTTAATAGAATAGATATTTTGTATATTTAGCCATTTATATAGTTTGTGCTTAAATGCTCTAGAAGTCAACATTTTTAAGTTGCTTGGCTTATTATTATAAATAGGTACCATCGAAGAAGTTCATATCTAACCACCGTAAGGACTATTCTTGCTTGCAGCGCTCGGCGACTATAGAACCGGGCCGGTAACAGATGTGGTCATCGTGTTCACGGGATTTTGTTTTGAAACTGGTTAGATATGAACTTCTTTGATGGTACGTACACACATTGCTAAACAGTTCTTATTGTATTTTGTAGATCTAGGAAGGTCCTTTAGTACGAGTCTGAATGGATCTCTACGATTTCTTGGATTCACATCATTTGCAGTTCTAAATAAATCTTTGTTGTTTGCTACGAACATACATGTTTCATAAATGTAAAGTGAGGGTAGAGGCAACAAACCAAGGTTTTTAAATATCGGTTGACATGATTGATCAGGTTTCATGTCATACATTGCTCTTATGCATTTTTTTGTGCTACAAATGCTTTGTGTTGGTCTGTGCCATTTCCCCACATTACAAGTCCATATCGTAGTATTGATTGCAGATGGGCATGATACGTCATTATAGCTGTTTTTAAATTGGTAATGTACATATAAATTACTTGTCTTAACGCATACACAAATTGATTTAACCTTTTGAAAACACTTTCTGTCTGTAATTTCCAATTTAAGTCTTCGTCTATGATTATTCCTAGGAATTTTGTATGTGTTTAGTATAATTTGGTATGTCAAGATTAATATTATGAAATTGAATGAATTCAGATTTGATAATATCGCACCCAAAAAAAGAAAAGAAATAGGTTCTGTGACTGATAAAGACGCTAAAAAGCTAATCAAGCCTGTGTGACTCAATCAATCTCTGAAATTCTATTCAACTATATCTTTTGCCAAATTCATGTAATTACATCCGTTCTTGTTCTTTATTTAGGTCAACCAATCAAAACAGCAAAAAAATAAATAGGGCGATTAATTTTCTGCCTTTTAATTTGGTTGATTACGTTGTAAAATCAAGGATATTCTTTGTTAAGTAAATTGTGGCCGGCGAATTATTTTATGCCGTCATTTTGTTGTTTACGTTGTATAATGAATCTTTAAGCAAACTTGGCCAAATATTTCATGACACGAGATCGTGATGGCCCAGTGGTTAATTCCTCGCCTCTCATGCACGAGGTCATATTGTGGCGGCATCTAAACCGCCACATGCGAACTACGCATCAAAGACTTGACGTCACACAACATCCTGACGTCACTCAAATCCTGCATCGCGCAATTAGAGTTTACCGCGCGGTGGACATATATACAAGCTCACGACTTCAACCTCTGGGCAATTGCCCGCCAGACATGACACCCGTCTGGTCGGAGGATCCTCCCTTTTCTATGGGGGATGAGTGAACTTCACACCCTGTTCCTCGTACCCCTAAAATATAGGCCCAAGTTCGGATAAGTACCAATGAAATTAAAATGGGATATTATAAATTGCATATCAAATAAATAATCGCCTATCAAAACATACTCATCGTTTATATTCTTATTTACATCTAATAACTTACTTCACTACAAATAAACTAAATGTTTAACAAAACTCAAACTGCAGATAATTCGAAATTATACATCAATATAACATTACTTTTTTCCTCATAATGCAATACAGTTAAATATATTTTTGTACAAAAATACTACATACATAGCATAAATACTGACTGCACAGCAAATTTTCCATATTTCATAGCAAAATAACTATCCCAGTCGCATATTAACCAGTAAGTACAACAAAACCTGTTCATCATATTTGTCTTAATTTTCAAGAAGCCATGCTCGGCAAATTTAATGATTATTATAACAAAAAAATCCTTTTACATTGCATTATTTCTAAAAGCAGAACAAATTAACTGAATAAAAGGTTGGCGGCTTCGCGCGCTTTTTCGTCACTGGAGTGCAGAGTGGCGCGAGCGAGTAAGATAGAGATAGCGCTAGGTCGTGTCGTCGGGAGTTCGCCGTATATCTCGCGCGTAAGAGCGAAATAGAAATATTTCGTTAGTGTAGGTGTCGTTTTACACAATCCACGTGTATTTGTATTTTTTTTACAGAAAGATCACATTATTAGAAGCCCCCACGTAAAATTTAAAGTTTCGGAGATAAATAGTTTACGAGAAAAAAATAAAACAAAATCGTAAAATGTTTGCAATATTTCGTCACTTTTGACATTTTGCCAAATAAATGTTTATTTACAAATTAAATATTTGTTTTATTTTAAAATATACTATCCTGTTAGGGCGGATCCGACATGGTTAGGTTAGGTGAGAAGGCTAGCATTTACGTAACCTAACCATGTCGGATTCGTCCTTACCCACATTTAGCCTTCTAAGAGAACTTAGGATGCAAGAGCGAGCGAAGCGAGCTCGGGATTTGGGGCACCCCGACACGGACAGGTTAGGTTAGAAGGGGATGGCGGGGTCTTTAGACCCCGCCATCCCCTTCGTGGTTATTTTTTTTAAAACCACTCAGAAATAGGAGCCCCGCAAAGCTCCGTCGACTATACGTTACTGAAAAACAAATATGTACCCTATCAAATAGCCATAAAGTACCTCAAAATAAGATCGTTAAGTATTTATTTAAAAAAATCGAGGGATGATAAACTAAAGTCGTACCGGCACCTGCAGAAGCTAAAAATGTGCCTATTGGGCAAAAAAGGAAGCGTGGACGCCCCGCGAAAGCAAGACCCGCTTTAATAATTCAATAAATTACAATTTTGTATCTAATTTTATATTTTTTTTGCTGATCTCATTATGTGGTAATTAATAAATAATAAGACGACTGTGACTAATAAAATGCTGTTTTATTTAGATAAACTGCTGTAAATAATATAAAAATAGAAGCTTTATTTAAAAGAAAAAGAGTTAACATGTATAATGTGCATTAAGATTATTAGCTGTGCATTGATGAAAAAGCTTTTGCTTTAGGAAAAATCGCTGTACGCTGCGAAAATAAATTGTAGTGTGTTTAGTGATATTTTGAGTTGAATATTTTGCTGTGCAATCAGTAATTTTGATGGGAATTCGGAATCTTATTGCATAGAAAAAGGATATTTTTTGATTTGCGTTTAAATACTACCCAAATTAAATTATCGAGATTTTTTTTAATATTATTAATTTAATTCAAATTTAAAGTGTAGGCCTGAAACACAGGTTTGAATTAACCTAGATCGGGCGGGTCGCTACCTAACATTGTAATTCCGAACCATCAATACTTGCACCTGTTCTAAACATATTTTAGATTTAGTTAGGCGCTATATATTATACGTTTTGTCAACGATTTTATTCAATAAAGAAATATTATTATTTTTAATGTGATATTTTCAATGGATATAATACTTTTTATCTTAGACATTACAGACATCGGTGAAGGAAAACATCGTGAGGAAACTTGGACTTATTCTAACTGATATTAATGCGAAGGTCAATTTATTTGTTTGTTTGTAACGCTTTCACGCTAAAACGACTGAACGGACTATAATTACGGTAATATAGGAAATCAAATTTAAATATTAATACATAAATAATAACACAATTTAATAATAATGAAAATACTTCTAAGAATTTAAATAATAACTACCTTATTAACCTAATTACCTTATGCAATACACAAAATTAAAATAACTAATATACTATACCTATATACACAAACCTAATAATATACAATATATACATAATTATACACCCAATTAAAAACATATAATAATATTGAATTACTGCTTAGCCTTCTTTCTGTCTCCTTATTGTGCTGTGCCCGATAGGGTCCATATTGCTCTCTTACTTATTATACCATCTATGTAATACATAATATGGAATGCAATAAAAAATTGAGTATTGAGTATTGAGGGTGAAACCACGAGGCGCAGCTAGTAATTTATAAGTGACTAGCTTTTCGCACGCGTGGGGGTCGGAAATTATCCCATGGGAATGTCCTCAACAAAAAAACCCCCTTTCGCATTTATAATATTAATTAGAACTGTCTCTTTCAAGTAAGTTGGATGAATATTAAGTTTTCTTTAAGGAGTTATTTTTATTGTTCATTTCAAATTAGTAGTAGTGTTAGTATAAACAATAAGTTTGACAAATTTGCTGCAAAGTGATGGGTTGCGATGCTTGCTAACAAAAATTAAAGTTAAACATGAAAGAGACCTTATATTCCACAAATAAGTTGGTCAAGTCAAGGCACACGTTATTGTAACAACCACAAGTTTTATTGATCAAACACTTAAATACCTTCATATAGTTTATGATTGATAACAAGATACAGAGTTTTGTGTCAACATTTGTGTCTCAATTACGTTAATGTTTAAGCAAGCATTGTTTTGAGTAATCATGAAACTCCCTTTAATTCATGTCTACCACTTCTTGAAGAATGACGTGCCTTTAATCTGAATTTCTTCGGATTTTCGAAATGAATTTTATAAAAGAGAAAATACGTTATAATATTAACCGCAAATGTCGTTTGGAAATTGTAAAAGACAACTTCGTTGACAAAGACGTGCAGTCTATGCTTCTCCCCTTGAACCTAGTGCAACATTTTTTCTTTTGTCCTAAGTATAGAATCAGGGACAATTTTATTTCTCCAAATAGTTTTCGATCGTTTTTAATGTCTTTGTGTGGCACAATAATGTTCATATTTTTTATTTTCTATCGCTTCCATTGGCGAATACTCAGAGAATATTATAAATTCGAAATTGACGGAATCAATTACTTTGATTTTATCTTTACTTCTATTGGATTCCTTATAAATTTTTTCGCTGTTATTTTTCAAACCAATGAAAATGTCATATTTGTTTTAAAATTATTGTTTATCCACAGATTTCTTAATAATAAGACTACATTCAAACATTTCATTGTTGGTAATTGGTTAAGTGTCATCTCAATTTTGGTTGTTGGTATTAATATTACTATCTACATTTGTATAATCCATAAACTTCCACCTCACAATATTTTATGTGGTTTCATTGTAATAAGTTTTGATACAAATATTGTGTATGCTATCAGACTTATTAAGTTGTTAAAAAATAAAGTTGATCTTTGGAATATTCAAACTTTGAATTTTCAAAGCTTAGGTCATAGGGATGGAGAGGATTATTGTAATAGATTATATCAGGCCTTTGTTTATATATTAGATTGCTATGACATCTATAAGATTTCTTTCCAACAAATGGTACGTAAGAAACAATTTATGTCCAAAACAAAGTAGTTTTCCTGAGCTGGTTTACAAATTTTTATGCCAAAGGTAAAATATTTACAGATCGTGTTTCACTGTACGGGCGCTTTCTGCAACACTTTGATTCATATTCAGACAGCACTTGAGAAAGGGAAATATCCTGTGAGTATTCTCCTACAATGTTTGCAAATTCATTGAAAAACCTTTAAACGACTTAAACTACTTGTATTCAATTTGGTCGGTTCCTTTGATTCCGGCATTGAACTCACTTCCTTTGAATTTCGCTAAAAGTATAATCGTTTTATTTTATTACGTCTCTGTTTAATGTCTGTATATTTTTTATGGTGGGGGACAACATTTGGAACCATAGATGTCTGGAGAAACCATCGAACACAGACAATATAGTCATTAGCATAGACACAACAACCGAGCCATAGCAACAAAAACCTTTTTCTTTCAGGTCGAAGAATATGCTTTCATCATAGGAATAATAAACATTTGGCTAGCTAAGGCTTTGGTGTTAGAGACTATATTGAGCGTGGAGTTTGAAAAATTCTATAATGCTGTGAATAAAGTTCAAGACACATGCGCAGTCTTGTTGAATTCAAACTGTACAGGTATTACGATCCAACAATTACTGTATGTATTATTATTGCTTTTATATTGTCATTAATTACTTCGAGATTGCCTGTGATGTATCTGTCGCAGATGGATTGCTTAATTAGCTGTTTAACGTAACTGGTAGCTGTTTTACAAAACAGTTCCGTTATGTAAAACAGCTGAACGATGACGTTTAGCGATTGTTTCATAATTACTGAACTTTAACACGCAGAATTGCATAAACGTTTTGCATTGATCAATGCAGCGGGTTGTCGCTCGTGGCTCTGTGTGTCATAACAACAATATGAGTGAAAATGACCATAACTCTAGTGACAACAGTGATTTTAAGAACAATTTTAATCAAAACTTATCAGAGTCTTGTGAAAGTCAGTCCTACAAATACAAAATAGTTAATTATCTGCGACCAACCTGGAACTAGGACTCGCCGGCCGCAGCCGCGGCACCGATCGCTTCGCTCGCTTAGCCCGCACGCAGTTGTTCACAGTTCTAACCTAAACAAATTACTCAGGGAGCCCTAGCTTAGTTTCTATGACCAATTCGGCTCGCGCGTGCTTGGTCTCAGTTCCAACCATGCTGTAGATGGCCATTCTGCATTATTTCTAAACTGGGGTAGAAGTTTTATTCAACGTAGCCCAATGGCAAGCAAGCTGAACGTCGTTCCGCAGTTTGACATAACATTGTTGTGTCTTGGTTTGAAGAGTATGAGTCCTGGTGTTATGACAGGCGCATCAGAACTTTTTCCTTATATGGTATTACGATGTCTTGGATGGTAATTACCACCAAACGGGTCAATTTGATAAAAATAAGTAATCTTCCCGTAATTATTACAACCCTAATCATTGCAGATGAAGAAAAAAGGTTGTACAAGAATATTAAACGCCTACATGAAACGACGTTCGACAAGATGGATTCCTGCGGAATGTTCTACGTTGATGCCACTCTACCGATCGAAATGATGGCGTTAATTACTAACTATACAATTGTGTTGCTACAGTTTGCTTTTTTGTAATCTCTATTAGCATTCAAATTCTTTGAAACATAATATAATATGTGCTAGATGTGTTTTACTATGTTTTTGGACCTATTTATCCTCAAATTCTATTCATTCAGGCCACTGGGAATTCTTGAATTGATACTGCATTGAACCTAATTTAGGTACGACATGAACTATGCGCAACTTTGTTTGCAGAAGCTCCGAACTCCGGTCGGTCGTGATGCTATTCTTTTACTAGCGCGAGTATACAGCTATTGTTATAATTATACAATACGCCCATGAATCCGAAAAGTCCGATTCCCGGCCACCGTAGGCACGGCCTTGCGGACGGTGAGCAATGGATAGCTCGCCATCCGATAAGGACCAGGCCCGGGTCGACGGCGCGTTGTATTCCACGCGCGCCTCAAAGAGTTGTCAGCACAACTGACGGGGTCCGCTAGGACCGTTGCCTGCCGAGGTCGCGGAAAAGTCCGAAAGGGATACCGTGGCCCCTGGCAACGTACAGGCAACTGAAGGAACACGGGTGGGTTTTAGTCAGTGTCTGACACGCCCTCCCGCTCCGCCCAGAGCAGGAGAACTTATTTGATAATTTCTAAATAAAAATTGTGTGCCTTGGGTTCAAACTCGAGACCTATGACTTGGCAATCCGACGGTACTGTAACGACGGAGGGTCATCGCTGAAACCGCGAAAAAAAAATAGAAAGAAAGAAAGAAAAAGTATTTATTGAGACTCGCACAGGAAATCACACATTAAACTAAAACACACTAAACATAAATAAAAACCAAAGTAACAAAATTAGAATGAAGTCCCGTACGAGGCCAAAAGGCTCCTATCTCACCATGATGCCGCGACATTAAAAAAATTAAAATGACGCAGCGCTCAAAATCAGCTGTTCCCTACATTTATGTTCGTATATCTCGTCAAAATGTGGGGAACAGATGATTTTTTTTCGCGATTTCAGCTTCGGTCACATAGTGAAAGTTATTCATAATGATGAGTACATTAACACCCCTTAAGGTTTAGGTTTAGTGTAAACAAAAACTAAGGTTGTATACTAGTGTGTGCGGGAGTGTGTGTAAGAGGGAGACTATATAAAAATGATAGAGAGTATTTCTATATGTTTATATTGAGTTTAACATAATTACTTTGAAGTTCAACACCACATTTAATAATAACGCGTGTTTAGTTTGATGGCTAGTTTTCTACAATTTTTTCATCAAACAAAAACCACATTCCAATTTTATTTAAAATACCAATTGTCAGAATGTTCGAGTGTTTTTTTTTTAACAGCCTTTACAACACAAGGTTGCTTATTGCATAAAACCTTACAGTACCACACCACTAGGCTAACACTGCTAGTAATTTATAAAAGTCTGAAATCGCCAACCCGTCTTGAGCAAGCGTGGTGATTAATGCTCGTGCCTTCTCTTTATGAGAAGAGGCCTTTGCCCTGCAGTAGGACAGTTACAGGCTGATATTATTATTATCTCAAAACAATTAAACTATTAGCTGTTCACGAAGCCATACTAATTATTTCTCAAGCTATACGATTTCATTATCATTAGGCGAGTTACCCAACGCCGGAGTCAGACTAACTCATAATCTCTAATGAGTACGCCGCCTACCGCTCGTAAAAGTTTCTAAGGCTAAGTTCACATAGCAAGAAAAGTCGAGATATATGAACATTTTCTAAGATTTTAACCGTCTTAACAAAAAAAGGGAAACGTTGTGCATTCGGCGAGTAATCTTTTCATTTTTTTTATTACTGATTTCTCCGTGATTACCGGGCCGATTTCGTGATTATTTTTGCAAAAATAATCACGTTGTGAGTTGACTTTTAGAAATCGTCACGTAAATAAAAAGCGTTATGCCTCCTCCATGCGACTTTTTCCCTCTCTATCTCTTCTATATCTATACATATTACAAAACATAGTCTCTTTTCGCGTTTGTCTGTCTGTCCGCGTTGTTCTTCTAAACCACACAACAGATTTTGACGAGGTTTTCATGTCATCGGTTAGAAAATTTATTCCGGAAGGTTTATGTGTATTAAAGTTACGTTTACCTAAGAAATTTCTATGTTTTTTCAAGTCGTTAAAACCTTGCGAAGCAGGAGCGGGTTTGATATTTCTATTATACTATAAGAGTGTGAATTAGAGTGGCAAAAAAAGAAAATACAAAACTAAAAACACCAACTTCCGAAATAAAAGCAAATTTTCACTTTGTTGTGATTTTTGGGAGTCGGTTGTCTTTTTGTAAAAACTTTCGTATTTGTGGGCACGAAAATAATAAAGGTAAACAGCCAGTCAGCTGAGTCAGCAAAGATTATAATTGGGCTTAATTAAGGATCCTAAGCAACTGAGATCCTAGTACGGTGGGTATTGTGACTGTTACGAGCGGCCTTATTGTGATGTCAACAGTATACTTAAAGTAATAAATTGTGAAAAAATAAATAGAAACTAAACCATTCATTTTACGCCCCAGCAGCCGGCAAATATCAAAACCGGTTGTATGAGCCTTTTTTTTCTTTTTTTGTGTGTGGGTAATTATCAAATAACTTCTTCCGCTCTGGGCGGAGCGGGAGTCAAACTTTTATTGACTAAAACCCATCCGTGGTCCTTCCGTTGCCTGTGTGCCGGGGTCGCGATATCCCTTTCGGACAAACTCGCAACCCCGGCAGGCATTGGCCCTAACGGACCCCGTCAGTTGGTGCCGACATCTCTTTGAGGCGCGCGTGGAACACAACGCGCCGTCGACCCGGGCCTGGTCCTTATCGGACGGCGAGCTACCCATCGCTCACCGTCCGCAAGCCCGCGCCTACGGTGGCCGGAAATCGGCTTGCGACTCCCGACGCCCAGGGCGTCTCCTGCGGCCACAAGGGGCGCGAGGGTGCGAATCTTGCCTCTCCCTCACGCGTTCTGCCTCCTCCTTGGCGAGCATTACTGCTTCGAAGAAGGAAGTGACGGCCTCCCATGCACTCTCGCTCCGAACCATGGCCTGAACCAGGGCCAGGGCAAGGGCTGTATGAGCCTAAAGCCATCATCAGACGCTTAAATTTTTGTCTATTTTGGCCTTTCATTCGACATCTTTCACTCGCAGTGAAATGAAATGAATCAAAGTCAAAAATGGATTTACTAGTGAACCGATCCAGATATGATGGATTCGGCACTTGGAATCTTTCACTCGTTTACCGAATGATCGAAAAATTAAATGAAAGGAGCACAATATGAACGTTCATTCCTGTATCCTATATTTTCTATTATCTATTCGTTGTAATTAATTATATTTAAATAAATAAATAAATAAATTAAATAAATATCATTTTGTCGGTGTCGTGTGAATTCGGCATAAAACAAAGAACGGCCAAGTGCGAGTCGGATTCGCACACGACGGATTCCGTACAAGCGTATAATATTTAACAAAATTCTTGTAGGGACCTCCAAGAAACATGTTTTTCGGCCCTTTAATTATTAAGTTTAATTTAATTTTTATTATTTGTTGTTTTAGCGGAAAAACAAATCCACAATCTGAAAAATGTCAACTGTTTACCTATTACGGTACATGAGATACATCTCGCTAACAGACAGACGGACGGAACCTTAGTAATAGGTTTTTGTTTGGCATCCTTCGGGTACGGAACCCTAAAAATGAAACTTCACTGGAGTAAAGCGTCTGATGTCGGCTTAAATAAGTTGCACTAGATGTACGGTCATTTGCGTAAGCCATTTTAATTAATTTAAAATCTTTTATTTTGGACCCATAAGTATAGTCCATTTGAATAGTATATACACGACTTAGAAACTAGTGTTAGTAGTTATATCTAGCAGGAAAACAACACAAACTTAATAGTTTGTGTTGTTTAGTATAGGGATGTTGACTGGGAAAAAAAACTATTTAGTCGAAAAAAAATTAACCTATACCTAACTAAACTATTCAGTTCGTCAGTCAAATAATAAAAAAATATTAGACATGTATGTGCTTTATCATATTAATAAAAAATGGTTTAGACAAAACACATTAAAGTTGGTGTGTACGTTACGTGGCTCGCTACGTCACAACAGTATAAAGTCTACCGGGGATTGACGTCATGCCACATTTTAACGTATTGCCTACTCAATGTATTGTAGTAATACTTTGATTAAAAAAAAAAATACGTTTCCAATATTCTTTTTATTTTTTTCTTTATCGGAAGGACAATTTATTTTAATTTTTCTGTCAACGTTCCTCTTACTACGCCACAGTGGCATATACCAGCATATCCAATGTCCCAGTATGGAGCTGTGCCACTCATCAGCTATAGCTTTAGTTAAAACAAACTGTCAGTAGTAGTTGCAAATGACACTGTTGAGTGTTGTGGGTCCAGGGTTTGATCCTCAGGTCATTCGGTTGTTGGTTTACGTTAATAAACTTGTTTGTCAGTCCCTTAAGCCCAGATAACTATTTCATTATTACTACTGCTTCTGTATTCGATGTATTATCAAATTAATTCCGGCAAACCTCAATTTATAAACTTAGGGGTAAGGTTTACCCTCGAAAATGGGAGGGAAACATAGCCGGGCTTATTGTATCCCAATTATGTGAAGCTTTGGACTCTGGAGTCCAAATTGAATGCCGGAAGTGGGGAGACTTGACCCTTTTGGGGTTGTGGTACAAAATGTAACAAAAAGCGAGAATTTATTGTAAATATAATCCAGGACATAGTTTTAGATGGTGGAGTTTTTGGGTGGATGGTAATGGGGTTCACCAGTATCTACGTTCTATGTTATAGAACGTAAATACTGGTACTTCTATGTTGGTTTCCGCACTTAGTCCGTCAGGTGGACCATTGTGCCATGGCGGCCGTTTGGTGGTTATTCCAACCCACCTCCAAAGGTTAATTAAAACTCCTGGTCGACGTCACTCTCTGGTAGATTTATACTGAATTGTGACGTGGCGAGCCCCCACTCCCCAACTTTAATGCGTTTTATCTAAACCATTTTTAGGGTTCCGTAGTAAACAAAGAACCCTTATAGTTTCGCCATGTCCGTCTGTCTGTCCGAGGCCTAGCTCATAGCCGGTTAATAGTAGAAAGCTGTTATTTGGTATGGGTATACATATTAACAATGCCGACAAAGTGGTGAAATAAAATCAAGTTTTTTTTTTTTTTATGGTACCTCCCGTAGACGTAAAGAGGGGATATTTTTTTTCCCGCCTATCCCAAAGTGTGGGGTATCGTTCGAAAGATCGCTTAAAAATATTGTGGGTGTGTGGAAATCATTTTTCAATTTAGGAATCCGTTTGCGAAATATTAGGCTTTAAAGTGCTAATTTTTGTTAGAGTCAAGTGTGTCCCCCCCTGTCAGCTAAATGGTTGTACTTGTATTGTGAAAAAAATTCACAGCAGTAGTATATACAACGAATTTGAAAGGAAAACTATCACAGCCAAGTAGGCTCTACAGGTTTACTAGTAATAATCGACCAACTTAAATTTGCAGTTTGAAAAACAGATCTCCCATACATTCCGTATGGGAGAACATGTTTTTCAACTACAATGTTAAGTTTGTTCTTGGGATAAATTCATCCCAACTACGGAACCCTTCATTGTGCGTGGTCCGACACGCATTTGGCCGGTTTTTATTAATATGATAAAACAAAAAATACGTGCCCAATATTTTTTTATTATCTGACTGACGCACTAATTAGATATTTTTTTCCCGAGTAAACAACCCTATTGAAGAAGTATATCTATAAAACACTTCACTATCGTTCCGATCCCAAAAACTGTTATCAAAACCTCGCTACACATCCCTCCAATCTGATATGTTATAACACTGAAGCCAAATAGGTTATCAACACTTTAAATCTCTTATATCTTGGACCATACCCAAGCAGTCTAGCACAGAATACAGACCAAAACTGCGTGTAAACTAGGTCATCAACATTTTAGCCTAACCTATAGACCAGGGGTTCCCAAACGTTTACAGTTCGCGGCGCACTTGCAGGTTTAGTATTTTTTCTCGGCCGGCGTCCTTTCTAGTCGAAATAGGGTAGACGGCACAAAAATTAAAACATCCACAGTATGAAGCTGACTTTTTAGGGTTCCGTAGTAAACAAGGAACCCTTATAGTTTCGCCATGTCCGTCTGTCTGTCCGCGGCTTAGCTCAGAGACTGTTAGTACTAGAAAGCTGTAATTTGGCATATGTATACATATTAATCATGCCGACAAAGTGGTAAAATAAAATCAAGTTTTTTATTTTTTATGGAACCTCCCCTACACGTAAAGTGGGGATGTTTTCTTTTTTTCTCATCAACCCCATGTTGTGGGATATTGTTATAAAGATCGATTAAAAATATTGTGAGTCTGTCCAAACCATTTTTGGATCTAGAGATCCGTTTGCGAAAAATTAAGCTTTTAACTGAAATTTTTTGTTAGAGTCAAGTGTCCCCGCCCTTGCCAGCTAAATGGTTGTACTTGGATTTGTGAAAAAATTCACAGCAGTAGTATATATAACGAAATTAAAAGGAAAACTATCAGAGCTAAGTAGGCTGTACAGGTTTATGAGTAATAATCAACCAACTTAAATTTGCAGTTTGAAAAACATGATCTCCCATACATTCCGTATGGGAGAACATGTGTTTCAACCACAATGTTAAGTTTGTTCTTGGGATAAATTAATCCCATTTACGGAACCCTTCATTGTGCGTGGTCCAACACGTACTTGGCCGGTTTTTTTTTATATTTATATTGACACAAGAATACATTTATTATTTAAGAAAAATAGGAAATTAAATACAATGGCAACTTAGTCAATGTGATGCATGGGCTTGGTAATTTCCACACATCTTTTCAAGGCGTGGATAAGGGATGAGGTTTGACACCGTTGCTCTCATTTCTTGTTTTACATTCATCTTTGAGCGATAATTGCTCTATATAGTTATATTCTGTCGACATCATAGAATTATACAACTTGGTAATACTTAGTAACACTTAGGTATTTTAGTGCTGAGTGTGTTGGTACTTCATAAATTAGTTAGAAAGCTTTGGAGGTATGAGGAACAGGGTTGAATGTTCCTTATTATCCATAGAAAAGGGAGGCTACTCCGATCAGACGGGTGTTGTGTCTGGTGGACTACTGCCTGATGGTTGTTGTCGGGCTGTTGTATACTCGCGGAAAACATTGCTTGCGAGATGTAGGATTTGAGCGACGTCGACGACGAGATTTAATGCGTAGTTCATAATGTACCATTATACAGGGTTTAAGAAGACGGTTCATGAAGGTGTCATCTACATATTCTGTAAATCAAACTAAGTTTCTTTCCGCAAAAAAAAATAGCTGGGAAACGACTTTTTTTTTTACTGTGAAAATTCGCGGTTACGGTAGTGCGCAATGATGGTTGTGCCAAAATCTAACTGAAAGCATTTTTTTTCAATAAAACAATTACAAGCACTTTTGAACTGTTGAGAGGTCGTTTAATCAAAAAGATGATGTAGCTTGCCCATTACAGAGCGTAGTAGATTCATATCCAGAAAAAGGAACCAGAAACTCCATGGACAATTTCATTGAATCTTGTGAAATACTGCTGTGACATTCTATGGCTACTCATTTGAGTTTATAACTGGTAACTTTAGAATCGTGAACGATGCCATCTAAGTTATATGGTACACTAGAAGCTCCGAAATCTTACTACAAGCCATTAAGAAAATAAATACTAAATAAAAAAGAAATTTAACTAACGATTAATAGCTATCCAGTAATTTAAGCCCTTAAACAATTTGGCTAAATAGCAATTAAGGCTAAAGTGGTAATTAAAACCACAATTATAATAAAAAATGGCGGATTTAACCTCACTAAAGACGCTGATTTTTTTTGAATAATCTTAGAAATAAATAACCATTACAGAAAACTAAGATTAAAGAAAATATTCTGACTCATTATAGAAGTACTTAAGAAAATATTATGTAATCTAAAATATGCGAGAATAATCTAAAAAGTAAGGAGGGTAAACAAAATAATGAAAATGTACAATATATGGCCGTCAAATAGTTTCAGAGATAGCTGACTGTGGTATCCAGATAAACACCAACGTGTTTCATAAGCATTACTTTTATCAATTTACTAGCTAGTTAATTAACTCAGGCGTGACTTTGCGGAAATCCATTATAAAATACAATAGACGACGTATTTTTAGCAGTAATCATATATAAATGGGGTTATCGGGCGGCGTGGCTCGCACGCGTTCGGCGCTTGACGTGGCAACACGTCGAGACCGGGTTCGCGAAAAGAACAGTTAAGCGGATTAGGTAACTAAATATACGTCGTCTATTGTATTTTTTTTTAACTAGCCGTTGTCCGCGACTTCGTCTGCGATCCAGGATGAAAAGTAGCTTATGTCCTTCTGTGTCAAATTTCATTCAAATCCGTTCAGCGGTTTTAGCGTGAAAGCGTAACAAACAAACAAACTCACTTTTGCATTTATAATAACAGAGTGTTCGAACTGAGTCCACGCTCAACTCGACCGTCCGGCTGAGCGGGGCGTGCGACGTTCGTGTTAAACACCTGCAAACAATCGCGAGTGTCCTGGGTGGCGGCCGAGCGGCGCGGCGAGGGAGCGTGCTTGTTTGCGGTGAGCGGGGCGTCGAGCGTGGCGTCATGTGCAAGTTCAAACCACTGTTTTTGCAGCGGTGACGGAAGCGTTCGCGCCATTTCATTCGAAAATATTGTTATGGAAATTCAACTTAAAATAAGCGTGCACAAGGCTTGCACGCAACGCTGAACGCTCCGCTGGACGCTTTTTCACTCACGTACACTAAGTGTACGGCCTGAGTGCACGCTCTATTCGAGCGTCGGGCGGGGAGGGGCGTGCAGCGTTCATGTTAAACACGTGCTACCCGTAGTGGCCGTCCTGAGTGCCGGCCGAGCGGAGCGTGGGCAGCAGCGGGCTTGTTTGCGTCGAGCGGGGCGTCGCGTGCAAGTTCAAACCAGTTTGTGTTTTGCAGCGGTGATACGTGCGTTCTTGAAGGATGTGTGAAAATTAGTACTACTCAATTTTAATCTTGATTCAATTCTCTGTAATATGTAATCAAAAGTTGCCACTGTCATCCTTGTATCTCATGAAATTTATCTTCATTCACCCTTAATGTTTCAAATAACGTAGAAAACTCTCCAAATTGTTTTCTTTGCTTCACAATGTTACTAGGACCTTGTCTTGACTCATAATTAAATTTTAGCCACAAATTTTCTTCTAAATACATATCAATAATATCGTACGACGCAGACGCCATGATGAAAAATGTGACCGGCTCACACGAACGCTAAGCGTGCACTAAGGCCATTCGGCGAACGCTCTTTCGCCGCATGCACGCAACGCTGAACGCTCCGCTAGACGCTTCTTCACCCAGGCCGTACACTTAGGATTTAATTCACATTTTTCATTTTCCGTATTACAGCCATTTCATAAAACAGTCAAAGAATACCCGTCATGATTTAAAGAATACCCGTTATTATTTATTTACTAGCTCCCACCAGCGGCTTCGCCCGCGCGATATACTTATACGTGTAGCCTATGTTAATCACTGATAATATAGCACTCTGGTGATAGATTTTTTTAAATCAGTGCAATTTTATTAAGATGTTAAGTTTTGTTTACGTTTAGTTTTTATTTCTTCCCGAGTATAGTTCGCGATGATTTTGTTTAGTATATTGGATAATAATTGAAACTAGGTTAATTATGTTGAATACTATTATATAGAATCATTTTTTTTCTTTCTAACTGAACAGACAGCTGTGCTGCTGAGGAGTTTGTTGCGCCACTTTTTCTTCCCAGCGAACGCACTAGGAAGTGGTGAAGGGTGGGCGTTTTGGGGGACTGTCTTATGTAATTTTGACGTTCGAAAAGTGCTGATTCTCAGCCTAGTTTGAATAAATGACTTTTGAATTATTTTTTTTGAATCGTTTTTGGGTTTATTCATTTCAAACAAAAATACAAATCTTTTCTCTGCATATTATTAGTGTAGATTACAATTTATGCAACATAAAAGGCACAGCAGGCCGCACATCAGTGGTAACAAAACCAGTATAACATGGCCTCTTATTCTATTGAAAGTCCGCACTAGGCTAAGGCAGCTCAAGGTCAAAGGTCAAAGTGGCCGCGGTCGACTGTACAAAGGCGCGCTTAGTGATTTACTTTAGTTGTTTGGAAATTTGCTAAACAATTAATTAAGTACCTGACTTTAATTGCATTTGTGAAAATTCTATTCACCTTTTCTACAAACTCAAACTCAAAGTATTTATTTCAATTAAACCAGTTACAGGCACTTTCGAATTGTCAAAGGAGTCGGTCATGCAAACAGACGAAGCTAGTTGCCCATTCCAAAGCGTAGTAGGTTCCTATGGAGAAGAACGCACAAGAAACTCCATGAAGTGTCCATGGAGTTTCTTGTCCGTTCTTCTTTTAAATCTCTTTTAAATTATATTGTTACAAAATATTTAAAAAAGAAATTTGCTTGTAATGTATCATTTTATGCCTGGAGGCTTTTATTAAGTTCTGTTTACGTTTAGTTGTTATTTCTGCCCGAGTATAGTTCTCGATGATTTTGTTTGGTATATTGGCGTGTGCTAGCTAACATATGGATAATAATTTAAATTAGGTTAATTATGTTGAATACCATTATATAGAATAATTTTTTTTCTTTCGAACTGAACAGACAGCTGTGCTGCTGGGGTGTTTGTTGCGCCACTTCTTCTCCCCAGCTAACGCACTAGGAAGTGGTGAAGGGTGGCCGTTTTGGGGGACTGTCTTATGTAATTTTGACGTTCGAAAAGTGCTGATTCTCAGCCTAGTTTGAATAAATGACTTTTGAATTTTGAATTCGCAGCGAGCTTAGTTGCAATACGGTGATACACAAGACGCGGCGAACGCTCGGTTCGAGCAGCATGAAATTTTCGTATTTCCGTTTCAAAGGAATTCACGAAACAGTCGACAGTCGAGTGGAGGATCGGGCGCTCACATCGAGCGTTCGGCTCGCTGCACTGACTTCTGAAACGCGTTACAAAAACTCGATAAGTATATTACAAACAAATGTTACCAGTCAGTCTCCGCCTTTAGTTACATCATCAACTAATACTGCATTAGAGGTGTTGCTATGCTAACCCATAATTGTTTACGGTTTATATTGTTCCCACTTTCGAATACTACATAAAGATTATCACAAATAAAGCTTTTAAACCAAAACTACTATACTTTCCCTTTTAGCATGGATTTAAAACTTACTAACTTGTATTAAGGCTCGTACAGACCAGCGCGACGCGACGGCGCGACGCAACTCGAACAATACAATTTCTAAGAAAACTTGACGGTATAACAATAACCGGTGTCGCGTCGCGCTTGTCTGAACGAAGCTTTATACGTACAGCTCTGCTTAACCCTTTGCTTAAAAACTTTTCAAATCAAGATTCTCACAGTAAAAACATCAATCTGAAAATCAAATCAAGTCTATGAAAGAACTTTTTATACAAAAGTCTGTAGATTTTTTAATGTATTGAAAAGCTTCAAAGAGATTAGCATCGTGGTAGTTTTTCAAAAGAATTCTTTAGAGGAATAAGCTTTCATTCAATTAATCATGACAATACAATGTGAAAATCAGCTGTTCATTATAACGAGCTATACGAACATAAATATATGGAACAGCTTATTTTTTTTTCGCGATTTCAGTGTTGGCCCCATAGTGAAAGTTGTTCATAATGATGAGTACAATGACCCCTTAAGAGGATGCAAACGAATTAAATTTCACATTGTATAGTCCGCGCCACCATGGAAGTCTTTTGACGCGGCGCTAGTGTCTATGTCTTTGCATCAAATTGCATCAAAAAAATGTAGTTCCACAATTTTCCGCCGGACTTCAGTGGTGGCATGGACTCTAGATCATGATCGTCTATAATCTTTGAAAAATCTTTAACAGTTACAGACTTAGGCCCACTTCCACCTCCAATCACCAAATACAATTTGTTTAAACATATTTAAAACATTATTCTGACTAACATAGTCAGAATAATGTTTAAATAATTGATAGAAACATAACCGGCTATGTCTAAGACACACCTATGACTGAGACAGCCTCACTGCTAAGTAGATTGCGCGGGAGCAGTAACAGCATCCTGAATGTAATACCCAATAAGTTGGACAGCCCACTGGTGTGGAGCCTCACCCAGAGGACTAAGTCTCTCTTAGTTATTAGGTACTAACATAGTTTTTAAGTTCATACTAACAATATAAATGTAAATGTAATGGATCATTGGTTGTCTGTATAAATAAAAATATATTATTATTATGTGGCCTAGTGGTTAGACCACCTGTCTCAAACCCAGAGGTTCCGGGTTCGATTCCAAATGTGGGCAAAATTTTCTACTCGGTTTGTTTGGTGGTAGTGCTTGTTCTAAGTCCGCTTGGCTAGCTACCACCATCTTATCTAAGCCTGTCGCCATAACAACAATGTTAACAGCATTATTGTGTTTCGCCAGGTAAGATTGCCAGTTCCTCTGTGGTTGAGGATTGCGAAAGAAGCTCGCTTCAACCTACGGCTGATCTGACTTACCATCAGGTGAGATGCAGGCCAAGAGGTTCCCCATTGTGGTTAAAAAAACAAAAGTAGGTTCGATATTTAAAATTTCGTTTAGCGTTAAAAAAAATTAAGTGATTTGTGGTGTTGTTGGCCTTAGATTCATCTTTTTTTTTATTACCAGGAATAACAGCTACCACACATAGGTCTCTCTATGACTGCCTAGGTATTTTTTTTTTGTTAACACTTTGCCGGACATTAAACGCCCCCAGACGAAGTAGCAGTAAAACTTCTATTGTCTCATTCAGCCTCCTTCAACCGATTAATTTCACTTCAAACATCAACTCAAGTGACCGCAACCAATTCGAAAACAAACTCATTTGTTAGCGCGAAATGACATGTCGACCGTTCGACATCGTTCGAATTTCGAAATGATACCTATTTATTTACGGTACTCTCATAACGTAATGTTCTGATTAGAGAACAGGCTGGAAATGCCGGGCAAAAAAATAGTTTGCATTTATTTTCTAAATATAAATAAGTTGAAATTGATATTACTCGACCGGGAGTCACAACGTCCCGATGAAATTATAATTACGCTCAAATGAAAACTGGAAATTGCCCTTCCTTACTTAACACCTACCTTGGGTGCCTCAAGGACTGAAATTTCATTTTCTACGTCAATATTTTCGAGAAAAATACAGGATATTTCCAAAAAAAAACTAGGTTTCTGACTGAAATTGAAAATGCCAAAAGCATATTTGTTTGTGTATTTATTACTTGCTCCCAAATGGCTGAAAAGATTTCGCTGAAAACGCTAAGTTTTTTTCAACTAGAGTAACGTAAGCCCTTTTTTTTTTTTGAGGGCGAGTCAGACTTTTACTGACTAAAACCCACCCGTGTTCCTTCCGTTGCCTGAGTGCCGGGGTCGCGATACCCCTTTCGGACAAACTCGCAACCCCGGCAGGCATTGGCCCTTCCGGACCCCGTCAGTTGGCTCTCTAGCCACTCCTCAAAGAGGGGACTTATCGCCACAATTGTGACGTATGCCCTGGAGTAACACAGAAAATGCTTTTACAGCAGCAAAAATCCCCTAAAATTCTTAGAGTGCATACGGATAAATTTGCTGGCAAAAGGCAGTATAATGTATTCCCAAAAGATTAGGAAAAGGAATTCTGGAGTACTCATAAATCAGTTGTACTTTCTCATACGTGCTGGCTTTGGGCATGGTTCCAATAACTTGTGCCTGCATTCCCATCAACTTGAAAAGTTTTTATTATCCCGAATGAAAAATACTTTTAAGCTTTTGTTCGGGTACAAATCGAGTGTCTTAGAGCGACATATACAAATGGACAGATTCTTAAAACTGAAGCATTTTAAGACCGGAATATCAGTACCTATTCCTTTTTGCCAGGTCTCATGTTAACTTTAGGAATGGTTGATATGTAGATTTGTTGACCATTTTCTATTTTGTTAAGTACGTGGGGCTTGTTGAAAGACCTACACTGATCTCCCATACTTATAAACACTGTTTTTGGAGGTACCACCTGTATTACTTTATGGCACGCCTTTAAAAAGGGTCCGTAAAGCCAAAGTCAAATCATTTATTTCAAATAGGCCCTTGTAAGGCACTTTTGAATGTCAAAATTTACAAAAATTTTAATTGATTCTGGTCGCCCCTTCCAAAAGTGTAACCGTGGAGTTTCTTGCCGGTTCTTCTCCATAGGAAACGACCAATTGGAACCGGGCACCTAGTTTCTGACGTTTTTATATAGTGCCCATCTGCCCTGCTATGCCGAAAGGCGCTATCTCAATCGTAGTAAGTTTTGAGAAAATTGACTTTTTGTTAATTGTAATTTAAGGAAACATATGGAAATAAAAAACTACTGAGTGTTGTTTTTTAATGTTTTAAGTTAGATAGCGATATTTGGCTTTACCATTAAATGCGAAATTGTTATAGCTATTGAATGGTATAAAAAAAACTAAAAGTGTGTATCTCTGAGATAGCGCCTTTTGGCTTAGCAGGGCAGTCATGTAAGTTTATGTGAAATTAAATATTTTAATTTTGATATCATTTTCGTCAAGCCAATCACAAAATGAGATACTATACTTTGCTTTCTCATTAAATAAGTGGCTTTTGAGTCACATGCGGAATATAACCAGCCAGCGTTTGTGTTCCTTTCCACTTATAACCCATCAACCTTATTTATTATGTATTTATTTAACGGTTTATATACACACATATAAACAGACAAGAAAAAAGAAATAGAAAAATACGTACAAAGGTGATGCTTATTTCTAAAGAAATCTTTTCCAGCATACCTGCGATAGGAAAGTAGTTAAAGAGATGTAGACAACGTGTGTAAGAGTAGAAGAGAAAATAAAATGGGGGGAGGGGTTATTTAACCTTCAATGCAAGAGTAAACAGGCATCTTCTGAGCTCGCTCGTTCCATCGTCGAATTTATCCATCGCTTTCCATTAGGCACGATCGAGGTCAAGAGCAGGCCCAAATAAAATATAGAAGAACATATAGTGACCTTATTGGTGATGTTCTTTTTAAAGGTCAGGTGCATAGAACTCGCAACCGGCGTGCGTGTATAACCAGATGTATGAACTTCAACGAGGCAAAAGGAGTATTTAAGGATCTTAGCAGATGTGTAGTTTCTGTCCACCTCCATGGGAAGAAGGCCTATGTGTAATAAAATAAATCACTATACAATAATAGTTTAAAAATTGCAAAAATAAAAACCGGCCAGGTGCGTGTCGGACCACGCACAATGAAGGGTTCCGTAGTTGGGATTAATAAAATTTATCCCAAGAACAAACTTAACATTGTAGTCGAAAAACATGTTCCCCCATACTTTCCAACTACAAATGTAAGTTTTTACGCACAATATTGAGTGATTTACAATGTTATTTTAATACCATAGACTTCTTATAGGTTTTCCTGTAATTCGTAAGCATAGAACTATCCTCTGTATTTTTTTCAAAAATATGGGATCCATATGGATAATGGGAACATGTTTCACAAAATAAAATATTACTTACTTACTAATAGTTTCGGAGATAATTCGTCGTGAAGTCAATTTTCAATAATTTTCTTAAATATCTTCAAAAGTATTAACTTTAAAATAATTTAAAAAAAAAAATTGTGATCCCCGCAATAAGCCTTTGACATATCACACGGTACATTTAGCAAGACTTTTTCTTAAATTATCTTATTTGCCCCCCATATTCAAAATTCATTTATTTATGTTACACGTCCGAGTTTGAGTCAATAAACGTATTGAGTATTGAGTCACAGAAATACATATGTGTACCAAACTTCAACTTAATCGGTCAATTAGATTCGGAGCAAATTGGCTGTGACAGACGGACATACAGACAGACACTCGAGTGATCCTATAAGGGTTCTGTTTTCTCCTTTTGAGGTACGGAACCCTAATAAGAAGAAAATATGCGTGGTAACAGCGAAACCTAACCAAAAAACAAACTCTCCACCAAAATACTTTGAAATGTAATTTAAAACGTTTGCCTTTACCGATATCAGATTATTTCGATTTAAAAAAAGAACTGGAGCAAAGTTCACACTGTTAGGAAGAAGCACAGATAGCCGGAGAAGTTTAATGAAGCCATCACACCGAGTTTAAAGAGCGTCGGAGCGCTAAAATGTCTGCAAATGGGTCTAAAACGAGCCTTCGTACATTCATCGTTTGTTGTGGAGCGTCGTAAAATGCTGCTCCTACCATTGTTACGAAAGAACGAGGTGAATACAACATTGGAACTTTTGTTAGTCTTTTGGTAGTCGGGAATGTTTTTAGTCACGAATAATATGAGGTTACGTACAGATGACAGGCATTAAACGTGCGTTATGCTAACGCGCGTTTACAATTGATACGAATTTATTAATTAGCCCCCAAATTAAATGTAATTTTTATTCTGATTTTTAATTTAAACTACAATTTTTAATTCTCATTAAAAAAAAAATATTTTCTAATTATAATTTCAATTTGATTTAGATTTAATTTTGTAATTAATTTTAATTTGATTTTGTTATTAATTTTAATTTCATTTTGTTATTAATTTTGATTTGATTTTGTTATTAATTTTAATTTGATTTTGTTATTAATTTTAATTTCATTTTGTTATTAATTTTGATTTGATTTTGTTATTAATTTTAATTTGATTTTGTTATTAATTTTAATTTGATTTTGTTATTAATTTTAATTTGATTTTGATTTAATTTTGTTATTAATTTTAATTTGATTTTAATTTAATTTTGTTTTGTTTAATGGTAAATTTTTCACTAACGTATTGTTAATATAAACCGGAAGAACGGAAGTACCTAATACAAGCAATGTTTTGTTTAAAAGGTAGTTCCTATCATTATATTGTTGATTGTATATAAGTTCTGGAAATAAAAGTATATATTATTTTTTTAAGTAAGTAAGTAAGTATTTATTTGCATAAAACATGGTATACATGGTGTTACAATAATTTACAATAAAGATCTTACATGTTTTGCCAGAATTGTACTTAGCATGCATATGTTCACTTAATACTAACATGAGAATTTGCTATCCATAAATTCTTTAAGACTAGAAATTTTTCAAGTTTAACCAGTCAAACAATTTTCCCTTAAATAATCTGGAGTTTAAGTTTTTTATGCTACTCGGTATGTTATTATATATACTAACACAATTATATAATCAGCTTTTATTATATTTAGCAAGCTTGGGAAGATCATGCTAACTTGTAATCGTTTGTAACTGGCGAAATGTAGGTACGTAACTCATGGTACGATTTTACATAATATTGATAAGTAAAATCGTTGCTTAGACAATCTTAAACGTCATCACTTAATAACATAACCTTAAGCAGAGTTTATAAGTACCTGAGCGGGAAATAGCCGTAGGCATCCACATGTTATGTTTAGAGTTCTGTACCTCAAAAGGAAAAAACGGAACCCATATAGGATCACTCTAGTGTCTGTCTGTCTGTCCGTCTGTCGCAGTAAATTTTACTCCGAATGTAATGGACCGATCAAGTTGAAATTTGGTACACATATCAATTTCTGTGACCCAAACACGGACGTGTTACGAATATACTTAAATAAATTTGGAATATGCGGGTCAGTTTCCGAAGCTAAATTGTAAAAGTTAAAAAAAAGGTTTGCAAACTGTACTATGTGACATATCAAATGAAAGGGATCTATTTTGTTTTTTTTTTATAATTTTAAAATAAATACTTTTAAAGATGTTTATTTAAGAAAATAAATGAATATTGACCATCCCCCCATTTATCTCCGAAAGTACTGGGCACAAAAAAAAACAAAAAATAGTTCTATACTTATGGATTACAGGAAAACCTACAAGAAGTCTGTGGCCTTAAAATAACATGGTAAATCTGCCAATATTGTGCGTACAAACTTACATTTGCAGTTGGAATGTATGGGAGAACATGTTTTAAAAATTGCATTAGTTTTTTTAAATATTGCAGAAATATACCTTTTTTGGCCCCGGACAGTTATTATTCCCATATTTTTTTAGTTTTGAATATTCCTGTTTTATAGTTTGTATTGCCTGTACGTGCCCGAAATAAAATATTTTTCTTTCTATGCGGTGAAAAGATTTTTATTTTTATTAATTTTTTCACTGCAATAAAACAGATATTTCATTAAAAGACCCTCTATGCCTATCAATTTTTTCGTGTGCTTAGCTTTGTGCAATAAGCTACAGGCAACAGCCCTGCGCACCCAGTATAATAACGCTTTTAGGATGCTGTTGGGGCTGCCGTGGCGCTGCAGCGCGTCCGGCATGTTTGCTGAAGCGCGCACGGATGGCTTTCAAGCCATCATGCGCAAGAAAGCCTACTCCTTGCTGCACCGTCTACGAAGCAGCAGCAACAGCATCCTAAATGCTATTGCTGCCCGCTTTGACTGTCCTTTCCAAAATATGTGGATAAGGACAGCCATAGGCATAAGTTAGGTATAGATACTAACAATACTAACATATTTTTCGGTACAATCCTGTTACTAACACACTAATACACTATTATGATTTTATGTTCTGTATTAAGTATGTAACCAATTATGGAGTTTTTCTCTGAAATAAATAAATAATAATAATATTACACAAAAGGTATAATTTACCAAAGGTATGATATCAGCTGAACAAAATACTACGTCATGAGTGGACTCGAACTTGCCAACAATATGAATGAGTCGAATAATTTATACTATATCTATTCTATACTATTTATTTTATTTACTTATTTATACACTGTACAAAGTGGTAAAATGATATCAAGAAAAATATTTATTTTAGGGTATCTCCCATACACGTAAAGTGTTTTTTTTTTTCTCGTCTATCCCATATTAGTGGGGTATAGTTGGAAAGGTCGTTCAAAAATATTGTGGGTGTGTGAAAATCATTTTTCAATTCAAGAATCCTTTTGCGAAATATTAAGCTTAAAAGTGCAAATTTTTGTTTTTGTCAAGGGTCCCCCCTTTTTTTTTTTTTTTTTTTTTTTTTTTTTTTTTTTTTTTTTATTTTTTTTTTTTTTTTTTTTTTTTTTGAGGATGGGAAATTATCAAATAACTTCTCCCGCTCTGGGTGGAGCGGGAGGGCGTGTCAGACTTTTACTGACTAAAACCCACCCGTGTTCCTTCCGTTGCCTGTGTGCCGAGGTCGCGATATCCCTTTCAGACAAACCCGCAACCCCGGCAGGCATTGGCCCTTCCGGACCCCGTCAGTTGGTGCTGACATCTCTTTGAGGCGCGCGTGGAACACAACGCGCCGTCGACCCGGGCCTGGTCCCTATCGGACGGCGAGCTACCCATTGCTCACCGTCCGCAAGCCCGCGCCTACGGTGGCCGGAAGTCGGCTCTCGACTCCCGACGCCCGGGGCGTCTCCTGCGGCGACTAGGGGCGCGAGGGGGCGCATTTTGCCTCTCCCTCGCGCGCTCCGCCTCCTCCTTCGCGAGCATTACAGCTTCGCAGAAGGAGGTGACGGCCTCCCATGCACTCTCGCTCCGGACCATGGCCTGAACCAGGGCCGGACGCGAGAGATCGCCGCCGCCGATCGCCTCCGTGAGGACACGGCGGTGCTCCGCGCGGTCCCCCCTGCCAGCTAAATGATTGTACTTGGATTTGTGAAAAAATTCACAGCAGTAGTATATTTAACGAATTTATAAGGAAAACTATCACAGCTAATTAGGCTTTACAGGTTAACGAGTTATAATCGACCAACTTAAATTAACAGTTTGAAAAACAGATCTCCCATACATTCCGTATGGGAGAACATGTTTTTCAATTACAATGTTAAGTTTGTTCTTGCGATAAATTCATCCCAACTAAGAAGTTCTTTGTGCGTGGTCCAACACGGACCTGGCCGGTTTTTTTAAATTGACTTTGATTATCGACTATTTCTTGGGTTTTTATTTCTCATGCGCCTATTTCAGATTCGGCACTTTTCCCAATATAGGTACATAAACAAAAGTTTCTTTCATAAGAGAACTTTCCACCTTTTTCATTTCTTATCGACTTCTAATAGTAATCCACTTTAATGAGTTGTTCAACAAATATGAGGTTTTTATCGAGTTTGATAGAAGCTTTACCGCTTAATGGTCGCCCTCAGCCCCTCTCTACCGCTGTTCAGATGTCGATAATATTGTACTACGGGGCAGCTCTAATGTAGTCCGTTTTACTCTAGGTTTTTTTTCATAATAGCTCCTATAGCTTTACTTGAATACTTTTTATACGGTTTTTGATCTGGAAAAAGGGGTGTTAGAAGATTCTCATTTGTGTTTCAGTCTGCGACCCCATTTCTTCTGTTTTCATCTAAAAATTGTAAATTTTAAGGGTTCCGTACCCGAAGTGTGCCAAACGGAAGCCTATTACTAAGCCTCTGCTGTCCGTCCGTCTGTCTGTCTGTCAGCGGACTGTATCTCATGAACCGTAATACATTGTGTATTTATATTTCATAAGACAAATTAAATAAGTTTAATATTTGAAGGTCACCATATAAGAAACGAAAAGTTTTTTTCTGCGTTTTTTTTCCGATCTTAATACGGTACATAACCGTTCGTATGCTAGTCTGACTCGCACTTGGCTGATTTCTAGAATAATTTTACAACAAGCCTTTTAGCTCACATTTAATTATCGACAATAACTAGGTACCAGAAAATCCGGCTATAGCTAAGTTGTTCTTTTTTTAAATTACCTACAATATGGTTTTTATGAAAAACAAAACACATCGATAGGTACACGTAATTATCATAAATATTTATTGAAAACGATGTTTACAAATCGATCCTTATCTGTTTGATTGATGGTAGTTTTATTACTCAGGCTCATTATCATTTAGGTATCTAATAGTGTTTCTAGACTGATGTCTTCACACGGGCGTATCATTATCGTGGCAATTTTTTTCGCGCCCTTTTTGTTTTCAACGCTTTGTTTAGTGATATCGCAGCACTAGACGGCCACGACCACGACCAGTGGTCGCAGCGGCCAGGTAAACTATAGAAACCGATGCAAATCGCGCACTTGGTCGCAACGGCCAACTAGCCGTACACCGTACAATACCTCTAGACGGCCACAACTGGCCGGAGTCGTGGCCGTCTAGAGCGCGAGATCTCTCGCGAGTTGAAAATCGAACAGTGTGTGTCTCAATGCTCGGCTCAATACCGAGAGATGAAAATCCAGTGCGCAAAAAAAATCGCCCGTGCTTATTTGGGCTTACCGCTAACTTAAGGATCTTATGTCGGAACGTTTAGCAGCGCTTACCACGGTTGTCACTGAGACCATAAATAAGTGACGAGATCAATCTTTGCTCATTAAAAACCCTGGTTATATCTTAGGCATAATATTATCTACAGCAGTCATTACAAGTTGTCGGGTGCCAAGTCTTCTGAAGCTTTTCAAAAGATTTTACTAAGATCTATTTATAACCTTGTTTCCAATTAATGTTATTTCCACTTAAACAAACATCAACTTTATGCTAGTGTAAATAAAGTTGATTTTAGTACTGTTGAAAAAGTCATAAAAAATATGAAGTTGTAGCGCTAATTGAACGTTATGCGTTGGTATTACAGTTATTTTTCTTAAAACTCGAGTTTGTTTACATGTTTGGCAAATAAATTGCGAACGCAAATTAGGTGCTTATATACTTACCTATGTGGAACTTTATGATTCTAATAATTACATTTCCTACAGTCCAGCCGTTGAGAGAATGCTTTCCTGACACCTGTCAGTGGGACAATTTCTAGTGCCTAGTAATAAGGATCAAATTCACAAAATACATATTCGTTAGTATGAAACTGACAGGTGTCAAAAACGCATTCTCTCGACGGGCGAACTATATTTACATTTTCTTTACTGTTGTTAAGAATTTTCGTTAAATATCCTGATCTGTTCTAAACCTCATCGCAGCTAAACATTGTGCTGTTGAAAACAATGATCAGTTAATCTAAATAAACCATTATGTTACCTCATCTCACCTAAGCTATTGTCGGCGTTATAAATATTTAAAGAAGGCACGCCCAGCGCCTTAATAACCAATTAAAATTATAATCAGAATATTCCACAAAGGAATATCGTATTTTCTTACATTATGCTGCGCTAAACCGTTTTGCATAGCAAAGGGAGGGTTAATATCTTGAGCACTAGATACTGAAGAGAAATTAGATAGTCATGCATTATTAAGTAATTGAACTAGTGTGCAGTCTCTTGTAATAATATGTTGTTTACTCGTATCGAAATTTACTCATACTGAAAATCAAAGGTGACTTTGGTTGTAAGTTTCGACTGAAGTTGTATCTTCTTGAAGATCATAATATGTATTTGTATGTAATTATTAGAAACTGCATGCATTTTTTTTTTTATGGTGGGTAAATAATCAAATATTTTCTCCCGCTCTGGGCGGAGCGGGAGGGCGTGTCAGACTTTCACTGACTAAAACCCACCCGTGTTCCTTCCGTTGCCTGTGTGCCGGGCCACGATATCCCTTTCGGACAAACACGCACCCCTGGCAGGCATTGGCCCTAACGGACCCCGTCAGTTGGTGCTGACATCTCTTTGAGGCGCGCGTGGAACACAACGCGCTGTCGACCCGGGCCTGGTCATTAAAAACATGCTTGAACGCTATTTAAAAAAAAATATATATAAAAGTTATTTTTAACATTTTAGTGTTTATTTCTTTGAGACCTTGTTGATTTATTTTTGTAAAAAAGCTTTTTATTTTTCACATTTTTGTTGTGCTCGACCAAGGTTTTGAGATGTATCAATAAGCCAGGCCATCACACTTCTATGTATTAGTACATTTCTTGAACTAATTTTGATGAAACTTGCACTGTTCTCTAAGTTGAAGTAATGTAAGCCAATAATATAAAATGGCCACGATTCGATTAATAGTTTCGGAGCAATGTGTGGACAAACGTACAGAGATACATACAAACATACATACACCTACAAAAATGTATATTTGTTTGTAAGTCCTAATAAATTATCACATATTGCTTAGTTCTGATAATATTACATACATACGTGTCGAATTGATAACCTCCTTTTTTTGAAGTCGGTTAAAAATTGTATTACTTCTTAATCCCATATTAGTTGTCATTTTGATTATATAAAATATTTAGCCTTTACTAAATATTTTACTTTATTATTACTATTTATTTATTTATTTTAAGCATCTCCAACTTAATTTGTCCATATACCTATTCAAATCACAACTGTTATTCTTTGACAGTTTTCTGAAATGGCTATAACACGGCAAATTGACGTAATGCTATGTCAATTTAGAATACAATTAATATCCTATTTGCTTGTAATTTGTTCGCATTATGTAACCATTAATTGCACTATGACATCACACAATACGCAGAACTTAACATAGGTATTTACTTATGAATAGATTTAATGTCGAGAAAACTTTATTCTCAAGCCATTTCGTAAAGAGCACGTACTGAGTGTTTTTAGACAAATTCTACGAAAGCTATCCCAATACTTTTATCTATTTACTTGTTTAGCACCAAATATACTCACATCAAGTTGTTAATATTCCCATACCTTCGTCAAAGGTGACACGGTGGTACAACCCTAAGTACCCTTTGTATGTTTCACTATTTTAAAGTGTGTTAGCGAAGTCATCACAATGTCTTTATTTTTTTGTATATTGGCACCTTATAGCTATTTTCATGTATTTAGCTATTATTTAATCGTGTTTTTGTATTTTATGCTGTCTTTTGTGTGCACCAAATAAACGATTTATCTATCTGTCTATCTACATAAGTGAAACAAACTTGTACACTGCAGTGCATTTCAATTATAAACCTCTATATATTAACAAGCAAGACAACAGCTTGAATATTTCCAAGTAAACCCCCAAGTTGAGCTAAGCCAAACAAGGCGGATCATAAATATGCATCTATACGAAAATATGACGTTATCTCGTCGTATTTACATACAAATTGACACCTGTCAAGTACATGCGGGGCTGTAGGGAGAAATTATATCGTTGTGGTATATGATGGCATGACAGAAAAAGATTTTTTTGGTAGCGAACGAAGGCTTTTTAGTTCTTAGATATACAGGGTACAATTAAAATAGCTAGCTAAACTCTGCAAGCGTGATGAGTAACGGTATACAGGGTGTCAGGGATATCCCTATACCTACGCGGTCAAAATGTATGGAACAGCTGTTTTTTTTTTAAATAGCCGACGAAAAATTTCAATGCAGGGGCATTTAGAATCATGTACTGACTTCAAAGTAACAGTTTTCGCGTTGATGTCCCTGCCTCCCTGTATAGCATCCTAAAGGCTGTGGCGGCAAATACTTCCTCGGCCAGTTCCCATTTCTCGTGGTCTAGGTGGTGGGTGGTCTTCTCATTAATTCGTCTATAGTTTAACTTACTAACAATAGTATTTTAAGTGCAAACCTGTTACTAATAATTTATGTATCGATAATTTGTCCGAATTCAAATGATTTAATTTATTTATTTATATGTCGGCGCGCGATGATTTAGTCGATGTTTTTGGTATCTTTATTTGGAGCGGGTAATACCGAATGAGGTTGTAAGTGTCATGGCGGCGGTGGCGATCACTTTTGATGCGATCGTCACGCGGTGCACGAAAACAAGTCCATTGACTCTGAATTCAAGTTCAACAATTATTGTGATTTATCTTAATCAGTGTTAATCATTTTGATCATTACTTTTTGTGGTTAAGTTTTGTAACGATATTTGCAACTAAATTAAGTGCGTTACTTTGCGAGTATTATTTTTTAAAACCTGCACGTACACGCCCGCGTTGGAAGACCAACAGATGACGGATCAGCAGCGATACGTGGTGTGTCGGCCTCTCGAACATTCTGTCATTAATAACATGATAAAAAAAAATATAATAATTTTTTTTTCTGGGGTCATCGACCACCGTCACTTGAATATTAGTTTTAAAAAACTGTTTTTTTTGTTTATTTTACTTCACAGACATTATGGGTATCGTAAAAATTGACCATATTTTTGTAATTATGGGTTTTGGGTGCGATTGAGGAATGAAATTATGTGACTATCATACACTGCACGATTTAAAAGTTTCTATATGCACAGGTTTAAATTAAAGTAGCTAGCGAATCTCTGCAGACGTGATGAGCATTTATATCTAAACACGACAAAGCAAAATAAAACAGTGACTACCAGCGGTCGCCGACCCAAAAAAAACATCTATTTTTTATTTTATTCATTTATTTTATTTTATTCTATTCGTGAAACTTACAGCTAACTTACAGTCTTCTTAAACAATTTAAAATTGAAGGCCATTTACAAGTTTCCACTGATAAACACTAAATATTAAAACGAAAAAAGGTTGGTACTAAACACCTATTTCAATAAATTCTTCAAAGTCCAGAAATGAATAGAGACGTGGGTTTTTTTGCATTATATCGTTTATGTTTACTAAGCAACGGACCAAGTACACTCTCCGGGAATACTCCATATCTTAAATCTCTTTGTTTCGATGGTTCAGTTTTACATATTTTTTTTTACCAATTCGTGTTCTGATGCTTAAATTCGACTCAATTCATAACAGGAAATTACTTCCAATTCTTCTATGTAATTTGATGGAATAGATATTTTGATGGACATAATCAGAAGCCTGTATTATGTCCATGTAATAAAAAAGTTAAGAAGAACATTAATTGTTTCATTTAAACAATAATTAATGTTGCATTCATCCCCACAACCCGGGATTTTTTACTTCCAACGGCCCATAATTATATTGTAATTGTCAATATAGTATTATTTTACTGCCCATATTGAGACTAAATTTTTTTATTACTCGTATTTGAAAAACTTTTTTCAGCGGACATTCCCTTTTAAAAACTCAGCCTGTATATTTTTTGCATATACTGATAGTATATGCAAAAAATATTTATATATAAATATATACATTCGTTGATAGTATACTATTATTTGAGGCCTATCTTTTTGTTTTTTGAAAATGTATGCAGTTAGTTATTTAATTAAGTACCTAGTGTAAGTAGTTAGGTAATAAATAATACTAATGTACATTAATTTTCTTACGTTCAATAAACATGCTGACAATTTATCTTGAGTATCTATTAATCCATTTGCATTATATTGATACCATCCATGTCATTATCGTGATTAAAATGTTTAAATATGTTGTTTAGTTGACCATCAATTACTGAATAGCTTGAGTGCTAGGAAACGACTGTTCAAAATGAAGAACTTCCGTAATATATTAAAAGAATATCCTGTGAATTTTACTTTGAACAATATTGTGGATAAAGATGTGCAGTCAATGCTCTTGCCTTTGAATCTGATGCAATATTTCATGTTCTGTCCTAAATATTCTATCAAAGATAATACTATAACTCCGAACAGCCGCATCTCCAATTTTGTTTCAATGATTGTTACACTATTTTTAATATGTTCATGTTTACTCTGTGCCTATTTGGTGGCCTTGAAGAAAGATGATTTTGAATATCCTAATTTCACGTATGTTCTTGCTATTTTCAACACCATCTTCTACTGTTTCGGCTTTGCTATGCATTTCGTGATCGGAATCATTCAAACCAAAAATCATGTCCACTTTGTCTTGACTTTTCAAAAAGTGCACAGATTTCTCAACAAAGACACCAGTTTTAACCATTTTATTATATGGAATTGGATTCTTGGAATCCTAGCTCTATGTTTTTATGTCTTTGCTTTCACTTATATCATCCTGAAAATAAATGCACCTTTCTATATTGCATATGATGGCTATCTTTTGGTCGTTTTTGACTTCAATATTATTTATGCCATGCGAGTCATTAAATTGTTAAAAAACAAAGTCATTCTATGGAATTATCAAGTTTTAAATTCGCAAGAATTGCAAAACACGGACGGTAAAAAGTATTGCAAGAAAATGCTTAGGGCTTACGTTCAAATATTAGAGTGTTACAATATCTTTAAAATTGGCTTTCAGCTATTCGTAAGTACGTTATTACATACTTAGTTTTATTAGCAGTCAATAGAAATGTGGCACTTATATCTTATGTTTATAACTTCAACATGAATGATGTAACCAATATTTTGTAACCATATCATGATTTAAAAGAGTGCCCGTGGAGATTCTTGCCCGTTCTTCTCCATAGGTACCTACTACGCTTTGGAATGGGCATCTAGCTTCATTTTTCTGACTGACCGACCCCCTTGACAATTCAAAAGTGCCTGTAATTGGTTTATTTGAAATAAATGCTTTGAGTTTGAGAGTTTGAGTTTGCACATGTTTTAAAATTTTAAATTTTCAGATACTATATCACATGATAGAATTAGCTGTTAACTATCTGAGTTACACACAAGTGGCAATAGAAGTGTTCAAAAAAGACATAGTCGTAAATGATATGGTGAGTATATGGTGGACCATTTTGTGGTCCCCACCTATGTAATCAGCGTTTTGTATGGGGAATTTTAAAGAAGTTGTATTTTTCATACAAACATTTTCTCAATTTATATAACAACCATGAACACTAATGTTTTAAAACTTTTATGCACTAATGTTTAAAAACTAAGATGACGTAATATGCCACTTAGATTAAGCGAAAAAAATTAGTTTTGCCTAAGTTAAAACAAATCAAGTGGTAATTTCTGCTAACAAAATGAGGAGTAATTTTTAAGGTATTTTTTTATTTTTGAAAAATATAAGTATTAAGGTTTTTTTACTATTGGTAGTTGTCTATGATGGTCATTATTCGATATAATACCAAGCAATTGATGAATATTTTAAATCATAGAAGTGACGAGGTTCTCTATTTGTGAGAAAAAAACGCCAATTTCATAGGTGGGGACCCAATATTATTTAATATCCATTCTTTTTACCATGGTATCCAATTCTTCTTGCACAACGCATCCCTGGTCGCAGAAGCACCGACCAAGATGCGGAAGTTTATAGTAAAGTAAATGAAGTTTGGCCACAAATAGTCGTACGGCACATCGGTCGTGCGACCAGTTGGTCGTCTCAGCCAAGTGCACGATGCGTATTACGATATTTACTTAAACGCTTTTGTTTTTTTTTGTGAGGGTGGGAAATTATCAAATAACTTCTCCCGCTCTAGGCGGAGCGGGAGGGCGTGTCAGACTTTTACTGACTAAAACCCACCCGTGTTCCTTCCGTTGCCTGTGTGCCGGGGTCGCGATATCCCTTTCGGACAAACCCGCAACCCTGGCAGGCATTGGCCCTTCCGGACCCCGTCAGTTGGTGCTGACATCTCTTTGAGGCGCGCGTGGAACACAACGCGCCGTCGACCCGAGCCTGGTCCCTATCGGACGGCGAGCTACCCATTGCTCACCGTCCGCAAGCCCGCGCCTACGGTGGCCGGAAGTCGGCTCGCGACTCCCGACGCCCGGGGCATCTCCTGCGGCGACTTAGGGGCGCGAGGGCGCGCCTCTCCCTCACGCGTTCCGCCTCCTCATTCGCGAGCATTACTGCTTCGCAGAAGGAGGTGACGGCCTCCCATGCACTCTCGCTCCGGACCATGGCCTGAACCAGGGCCGGACGCGAGAGATCGCCGCCGCCGATCGCCTCCGTGAGGACACGGCGGTGCTCCGCCCAAGCTGGGCAGACCTCCACCGTATGCTCCACCGTGTCCTCCGGGCGATCCACACAGTGGTGACACCCGGGCGTTTCCTCCCGCTTTATCCTGAACAGGAACCTCCCGAAACAACCATGTCCGGTGAGGACCTGCGTCAGGCGGAAGGTGAGGACGCCGTGGCGCCTCTCTAGCCACTCCTCAAAGAGGGGACTTACCGCCACAATTTATTTATTTATTTATTTACTCACAATATACAAATATCTTTACAGGTTAATCCCAATGCGATATCGTAGTACACTTAAAAATCAACTAATTCCACTGCTTGAACCATAACAAATTCTATAGCTAGCTATTCTTTCAAATTCACCCAGAACGCAACAAAATATGTCGATGTCATCAGCAATGAGGTTGAGAGTGCGGAGCGCGCTCGTCAGCGGCGCCTCACGCAGCAAGTTAGTTCGCGCGCGCGGTACGGCCAGCAACCGCGGCTGCCGAAGACGACCCACATACCCGTCTGGCACGACTAGTTCCACCCTTCGCAATATATCCGCATTGTGTATCTTCCCTCTAATTATCTTAAAGATATAAGTAACCAGTGTGAGTTACCTCCTGACCCTCAGTTCATTATATCCGACCATACCTAAGATAAATAGTGTTGGATACATCAACGGATAAAATGGATACACCCCGTATTCCCTCATATATTTATATCTAATAAATTTATTTTGCACGCGCTCCAACATGAGACTATATTTAGTTTCATGCGGAGCCCAGATAACTGCATTACATTCTAATTGGCTCCTTACTAAAGCATTATACAATGCCGTTATAGCTTTCATATTTGTGAAGCCTTTAACCATTCTCAGGACAAATCCAAGGTTTCTATATGCTTTTTTGCATACCTTAACTATATGCTCACGAAACGTTAGTTCAGTGGTAAAACGGACACCCAACTCCTTCACTTCAGTGACCCTCGCCATCGATACCCCATCCACCGTATAACTATGTCTAATAGGCGTGCGTGTGCGCGAGAAAGTTATGGTCACACACTTAGATGTGTTAAACTGCAGGCGATTACTCTTGCTCCAAGTTACTACTCTGTCTATATCTCTCTGCAGTCTTTCACAGTCATCCCTGTTTGTTATGGGGAGAGAAAGTTTGAGGTCGTCGGCAAATAATAAGCACTTAGCATCTTGTACCACCCTTGGTAGGTCATTTATCATTAAGAGAAACCCAAGCGGCCCTATATTACTTCCCTGGCTTACACCAGATCTAGTATAATATGCCTTCGATTGGTATCCCGCATAGTCAACATACTGTTGCCTGTTACTCATATAACCCGCAAAAAAGTTAAGTAAATGTGGGGTGAAACCGACCCCTGCTAACTTTTTCAGTAATATATATGTGGCGTGCCCAGCGCTGGGTTGCGACAATCGCACTCTACATGCCGCCATGAGATCCCGCCGGAGCTCTGTCCGCTGTGCCGCGATTTCTCGCGGCAGCGGAGTTACGCCCCGGCGTTTCGCCTCCTCGCGCAACTCCCACATGTGCGCGAGGACTTTCGCCTCCAGATCCCATGGCGGTAGTCCGGCAAGGAGGCTCGCCGCCTCACGGGAGACCGTGCGGTATCCCCGTACCAGCATTTATTTACTTAAACGCTGCAGCCGCTGACGGTGATCATAGCCTCGTAGTGTAGTCCCTTTTTATACAAGTAGAATCTAACTTTTATTTTGTTACAGGATGACACAATTACAAGGTTGTTCTCGGTTTTGAGTTGGTTGGTGAAGGATTTCACGTGGCAAACAATGTTAATCCAACAATGCGATGAATTCTACTTAGCTATCCAAAGTGTACAAGATACTTGCGCACTTATTCAGAAGACAACTTGCTCTGGTTATTTCTTTACAATATTTTCATATGAGAGATTGCGATACATGAAAACATTTAACAGTCTCACACCCAGTTGTACAAAGACAAACATGTATGCCCCATTACGTAATGGATCATTAGCGCTAATGATTTCATTAATTTCATCAGTGGACCATTAAAATCGAGTCTTATGTTGCTTTCTGCAACAAGTTAAAACAAGTTAATGGAAGATTAGTATTTAATGACAGCTTTAAAAGTTAAAGTTCGTTTCTGCAACTAGCTGTAAGGTTCCCGCGAGAACAAAATCTCGTTTCTAACTTTATGGTTCTTCTGCCAACACATGAGATTCACAATTAATATTAATGATCAGTAATAAGCATCCATGATCAGATGTCATCATCATCTTCCTGACCTCATCCCATGTCACTAGGGGTAAGCGCAACATGTTTTCTCTTTTCATTCTCCCCTGTCAATCGTCACGCTATCATTCCCCCCTTCTCTTCCATATCATTCCTCACACAATTCATCCATCTTTTCATTGGCCTTCCTCTCACTCTCCTTTCATCAACATTTATATTAATCACTCAGATCAGATATATCTGTACTGTTTTTTTATATTTCAATTAAAATTATATTGTTAAAATAATGTATTTTTTTAACAGATGAGGAGAAAAAGCTATGCAAGAACGTACTGCGTTTACATCGAGCATCGTTCGACAAGATACGTGTTTGTGGCATGTTCTCCGTAGACGCTGCCTTACAATTAAGTCTGATGAGCTTTCTTACTAATTATACTGTTGTATTGCTTCAGTTTGCATTTTTGTAATCTTAGCCTCAATAAATTGATGTTGGGGGAGTCCGAATTATCATTTCAGAAATAATTAGTATTTCCAGTTAATGACACAGTTTAATGATTTACTAGTTGTGTTAAGCCAAACTCATGAATAAGGCAGTGCGCTGTAATCTACCCAGGCCCAGTGTGGGTTGGTAGATGTCACATGTCTTTGAATTTTTGGTTCTAAGACATGACGGTTTCTTCACGATTTTGTCCTTCACCGTTTAGAGAGCAGTGGTGGCGATATTATTTACACAAAGTAAAGCGCTTACCTGGGTTAGACCACGACCCATGACCTATTACTTGTAAGTCGGGCCCACTACCACTGGGCCACCACTGCTGATAAAATCCAACAATATCGTACCATCGACACAAAAGAGAAGTTTAATTATAAGAACGAGTCTATTAATGGTTCTCATAATAACTACCTTAATGAATTTTATATGAACAGTCAATACATTTACCATCGATTATTGTGTCATTTGTGTGACAGAAAGCTACTGTTTTAGTTGAGAAAAATGAAGATATTTAGAAATATCGGAAAAATATATCCCGTTTATTGATCCCGATTATTGTGTCATTTGTGTGACAGAAAGCTACTGTTTTAGTTGAGAAAAATGAAGATATTTAGAAATATCGGAAAAATATATCCCGTTAATTTTAACTTATACAACACGGTGGACAAAGATGTGCAGTCGATGCTCCTACCTTTTAATCTGATGCAATATATGATGTTCTGTCCTAAATATCGTATCAAAGATAATGTTATAACTCCAAATAACCTCTTCTCAAACTTTTTTTCAATGATTGTGACATTCGTATTTATATTTTTATACATGCTCGGTACCTATTTGGTAGCTTCAAATAAAGATAGTCTAGGAACTCCTTTCCGATACGTTACTTTTTATTTCGACTGTTTCTTCTATTTTATCGGTTTTGTTATGAATTTCGTAATGGGGATCATTCAAACCAAAAACAATGTCCAGTTTGTACTAACTTTTCAAAAAGTGCACAGATTCATCAACAATGAAACCAGTTCTAAACACTTCATGATCTGGAATTGGATTCTAGGAATCATTGCTCTCAGTTTTTATGTCATTGTTAACACATATTTTTTGTGGCAGCTAAGAGTACCCTTCTATGCTGCATATATTAGCTACTTTATGCCTTTTTTCGATTTCAATATAGTTTATACCTTCCGAATGATTCAAATGTTGAAAAATAAAATCATTCTTTGGAATTTTCAAGTATTAAGTTGGCAAGAATTAGGAAACAATAACGGCGAAAATTATAAGGAAAAAGTATTTCAGGCTTACGTTAATATATTAGAGTGTTACAACATTCATAAATTTTGTTCTCAGCCATTCGTAAGTACTTTGCTACCATGGTACTTACACATTTTATTTTAGAAACATTTTTTTTGATATGTAAGTTACATCTTTCATCTCGCTTTCCTGCAAATCTTTCCTCTCGCTTACTCCCACAGATTTCCCACTTCACAGATTGCAATCTGTGGGAGTGATTTCGTGAAAAGGGACGGAAGTGTATTACAGGAAGCTGGGAAAGCGCGCGCTATTCGATTTGACCAATGAGCGTGCACGGTGCTAGAGTTGTCTTTCAGAAATGACTTTGACGAGGTCCCGCCCCATTAATGTTGCTTATTACGAAGGGGAGATGTCAGATGTTACAAATCATATGCGACTACTATAAGACTCGCTCGTTATTTAAATTTATTTCAGATACTATTCCATGTTTTCGAATTATTTAATTCTCTGTGTTACATTCAAGTGGCAATTGAAACGTTTAAAAAAGGCAATAACATGGCGAGTAATTATTTATTATCTACTCTTATTTTTCAACATATGGACAATCAGTTTATAATGATAGAAGTATCAAACGTATATTTTGTTACAGGATGAAAAAATAATGCGGTTGTTGTCCGTTTTAAGTTGGTTAATAAAGGATGTAATGTGGCAATCGATGTTGATCCAACAATGCGAGAAATTCTACTTAGCTATTCAAAGTGTTCAAGATACTTGCGCAATTATTCTGAAGTCAACTTGCTCAGGTTTGTTATGTTCTTCTTTAATTATAAGCCAAATGAGATTTCTGATGGGAATCTTCTCAGGAGCCTTAGGGGGTGAGATTCCAAAATAACAATTCAGATTCAGATTCAGATAACTTTATTTGCTCAAACATGTGTGTACATACAATACAGTGCAGGCAAGGTGTTATATAAGTACATGGAGTTGTGCTAACATGTTTACCATATTTTCATGGTGTGCAATTATTAATAAAAAAATGAATTAAAACAATATTGTCAAATATTCAATTATTAAAAATAAAAATAAACAATTAAAACAAATAAAAATGATAGTGGTGTCGATTCTCTTGTACACCGAACTAAACTAACTTAAACTAAGACTAAAATTACTTACTTTTGGCTATGAGAATCTTAGAGCTATTCTGCAAATAAAATTCTCTAAACTAAAAAATAATTTTGACACAACTAAAATAGAATTTGACAATCGTGAATCCACGTGGTACCCGTGGTTTGCCCTAACCGGTAAGTTTTTTTAGAGCCGGAGGTGCGTATGTGGTGTAGCCTCGACGTGCTTTATATGGAATTTTTATTTTTTTGTATGGAAAATATGAAAAAAATATTACCTACGTGTTGAGTGTCAGGTGTTTAAGGGTTTTATAAAGGGGGTCGAAATTTTCATTATTTTTGCGATAGGACGCACCATTTTCGAGATATTATAAGCAAAAGAAAAAATAAATACAGTACTGTTTTTGCACGTGAAGTCGAGATGTTGGTGTGAATTTTAGTTCATAACAACTTATTTTATACCACACCATTTTAATCGCGATTAAAATTTGTCAGGTTTAGTCTGATTTGGTCTTTTACAACCAAAATTTTGGGTGAAAAACGTCATATTCAGAATAGCAAAATTGCCATTTTCACTAAACTAAAAACTCAGTACTATCTTAGCGCTGTCAAACTAAAATATAGTTAAGTTGTGTCACTTTAGTCTATTTCAGAATAGGAAATCGTCGTTTGACAGGAATAAACTAAATTTTAGTGATTTTTAGTTTAGTTTAGAGGCATTTGTGACAAGAGAATCGGCACCAATGTCAACGTAGGTCCAAAATATTCAATACAATCTCCACTACCCAACGACATATTATGGCGACTGCTCTCGATTTGTTTGCTTCACTAGTGGAAAGCTGTGTCTCACTCACCCTCTTCTAATGAAGCAGGCAGATAAGTCCTATATCCACATTGATGCAACAAGGGCAATGAATACGAAAGCCCCTATCCAGTATAAAAGCATCCCCTTGAAGGACGTATAATGGACTTTCGTTTGAAAATTCTTCTTTCATTATATCAACATCTGAAGTGGTGGCTGGATATCCAGCCAGCACATCAATTATATGCCCATCGGTAAATACCCTTTTTTTTTTTTTTTTTTTTTTGAGGATGGTAAATTATCAAATAACTTCTCCCGCTCTGGGTGGAGCGGGAGGGCGTGTCAGACTTTTACTGACTAAAACCCACCCGTGTTCCTTCCGTTGCCTGTGTGCCGAGGTCGCGATATCCCTTTCAGACAAACCCGCAACCCCGGCAGGCATTGGCCCTTCCGGACCCCGTCAGTTGGTGCTGACATCTCTTTGAGGCGCGCGTGGAACACAACGCGCCGTCGACCCGGGCCTGGTCCCTATCGGACGGCGAGCTACCCATTGCTCACCGTCCGCAAGCCCGCGCCTACAGTGGCCGGAAGTCGGCTCGCGACTCCTGACGCCCGGGGCGTCTCCTGCGGCGACTAGGGGCGCGAGGGGGCGCATTTTGCCTCTCCCTCGCGCGCTCCGCCTCCTCCTTCGCCCTATACCCTTAAAGACGGTTTCATAAGGTTGCGATATTTGTGCATGCTATATGTTCTTTTTTGGTATAAATAATTCGAACTCTTTTCAATGTAACAATATGTTCCATCAAGTATTACAATGGGCCTATCAACTCCCTCAAAGTTACCAAATAATGTGTTAGGTATAGACCGTAGGCGCGGGCTTGCGGACGGTGAGCAATGGGTAGCTCGCCGTCCGATAGGGACCAGGCCCGGGTCGACGGCGCGTTGTGTTCCACGCGCGCCTCAAAGAGATGTCAGCACCAACTGACGGGGTCCGGAAGGGCCAATGCCTGCCGGGGTTGCGAGTTTGTCCGAAAGGGATATCGCGGCCCCGGCACACAGGCAACGGAAGGAACACGGGTGGGTTTTAGTCAGTAAAAGTCTGACACGCCCTCCCGCTCCGCCCAGAGCGGGAGAAGTTATTTGATAAGTTCCCACCCTCAAAAAAAAAAAAAGTTATAGACAGATTTCTTTGCACTGTTTGCTACCTATTCATATGACATAAACTCATAAAGCAGATCTCTCACTCGGTGCAACTACTTTTCTAGAGTTCGTCTAGACACTTTTAATAAAGTTGATAACCTCTTATCAGAGTCCCCAGTTCTAAGCTTAATTAAATATGCTGCTAAAGCTCATATACAGCTCTAATTGGCCCACCTTATGAGAATGACAGCTATTTTCAAATAAAAAACTACCGTAGTCTATGGGACTTCTTGAAATTGCATTATGTAACCCGGACCAGCCAAAACTGTAAAAATATTTTAAAATTTCATCGTATTTTCGTATATAGCCTTAGGTAGGTTTAAGTTTATTTTAAGTCTACTGCAAGATCAAAGTTTCACCAGTTAACTATATCAAAACATTGATTTAGTACCTGTTTAGTTGACTAGAGTGGTTTCGAGACTTTATCCGTGTCGACACTAGCCAAGCTTGGCAAATCCTGATGATCAGTAGATCGGTCTATACCTACTGTGTTTTATTATTGATTAATAATGTTGTCATTGCAATTTTTGACAGATGATGAGAAAAAGTTTTGCAAGAACGTACTGCGCTTACATCGAGCATCATTCAGCAAGATACGTGTGTGTGGCCTGTTCTACGTCGACGCTGCGTTACAATTAAGTCTGATGAGTTTTCTTACTAACTACTCTGTTGTGTTGCTACAGTTTGCATTTTTGTAATTTTGGCTTCAATAAATTAATTTTGCGCGTAATTCAGTATTATTATTTTACAAAAGTTCAGTATTTCCAAGGTCCTTTTTACGACTGCACATAAACCATTAACTGGATCTCCATTGCAAAACAATTTATGTCACTTTTGCATTGATATTTTGTTTACCCAAACTCATAAAAGTAATTATTCATCTAGTTGAGTCTCCAATTTAACGAGATAGCTCCTATCTCGATAAATCGGGAATGAGCCACGAAAAATCTCTCACCTCTTATCCTGTCTCTTAAGCCCCAAACCCTGCAAAAAGAGTGACCGCTGCAACAACTGACAACGACGGTGGCAAAATATCGGTCCCTTAAAATCTAATACAATCGTACCATCGACACGAAGCAGACGAAGATAAATAATTTGTCCGAGTACATTCATGCTTTTTATAATAATTAACTTAATGAATTGGATGTGAATAATAGTCAATACATTTACCATCGATTATTGTATCACTTGTGTGCTGAAAAGCTACTGTTTAAGTCGAGAAAAATGGACTCATTTAGAAATTTTAGAAAAAAATATCGTGTGAGACTTGAATTAAACAATAAGGTGGACAAAGATGTCCAGTCCATGTTCTTGCCTTTGAATCTGATGCAATATATGATGTTCTGTCCTAAATACCGTATCAAAGATAATATTATAACTCCAAATAGCCTCATCTCAAACTTTTTTTCAATGATTATGACATTAGTGGTTATATTTTTATATATACTCAGTACCTATTTGGTAGCCTTAAATAAAGATAGTCTAAAAACTTCCTTCGAGTATGTTACTTTTTACTTCAACTCTTTCTGCTATTTTATCGGTTTTGTTATGAATTTCGTAACCGGAATTATTCAAACCAAAAACAATGTCCAGTTTGTACTAACTTTTCAAAAAGTGCACAGATTCATCAACAATGAAGCCAGTTCTAACCACTTCATGATTTGGAATTGGATTCTAGGAATCATTGCTCTCAGTTTTTATGTCATTGTTAACACATATTTTATATTGCAGCTGAGTGTACCTTTCTATGCTGCATATGTTAGCTACTTTATGCCTTTTTTCGATTTCAATATAATTTATGCCTTGCGAATGATTAAAATTTTGAAAAATAAAATCATTCTTTGGAATTTTCAAGTATTAAATTCGCAAGAGTTGGGAAACACGAACGGAGAAAATTATAGGAAAAACGTATTTCAGGCTTACGTTAATATATTAAAGTGTTACAACATTCATAAATTTTGTTCTCAGCCATCGGTAAGTACTTTGCTACCTGTAGGTACTTAGATACACTATTTTCATTAATTCATGAAAATGTCACTGAATTCCTTTTTTAATTTTTATTTTTCAGATACTGTTTCGCATTTTCGAACTATTTAATTCTCTGTGTTACATTCAAGTGGCAATCGAAACATTTAAAAGAGGACAAATAATTAATGACATGGTGAGTAATTATTTCATATCTACTCTAATTTGTCAACATCTCTATAATATGTTTACAATAAGTACCTGGGCGACCGAGCTCTGCTCTGGTGAAAATAGATAATACTCATATAGTAGGAATAGTAAAGTTCATACAAATTCCATGTATAGTACCTACATACAAATTCCATGCTGCCATGATAGCAGGTACTTAATAATTCCGTGCTGCCATTATTCTAAGGCAGCCATCTTGTTCTAAACTTTGGGCGACCGAGCGCTGCTCGGGTGAAAATACGGAAAAAATAATTTTCCCAGATATGAGATCTAGTTACATCGATTTCTCGATCCCGTAAACCCAATCCCAATATTGCAACTTTCATCAAAATCGTTAGCGCCGATTTCCAGAACGTAATTACATATAATATACCGCATGACTTTTTTTACCGTCTCGAAAAAAATAGGGTATAATAGGTGAACGGAGTAGAAGCCTATGGCATATAAATTTTAATGTTTTAATTTTTTTCAATAAAAAATAAAATAAAAAAAAGTTCCAAATATCCTTAAAAAAACATGAAAACTATCCATCATATATCATGATAAATTCCGCGCATCTAGTAGGGTGCGTATGAGGGTAGGGTTCTTTTTTATTTTCTATTTTTAATGTTCTGGAATGAAAAGTTCACTTTATATGCTTGGTATTTATCGATAAATCAATTTCATTCTAGATCATTGAAAAAAATTAAAACATTAAAATTTCTATGCCATAGGCTTCTACTCCGTTCACCTATTATACCCTATTTTTTTCGAGACGGTAAAAAAGTCATGCGGTATATAGTAGCTGTTAGCCGCAACTTCGTCCGCATGGAATTCTATACATCAATTTTATTTATTTGTAATAGCTGCCAGTGAAAGTTCCGTCAAAATCGGCTATTCGCTAGCTATTTCGGAGATTACTCGGAACAAACAAACAGACAGACAGACAGACTGACAGACATTTTTTTTTTAAATTTTGTTTTTGTTGTATGGAACCCTATAAACTTTCATATGCATTAGTAAAAATCTGTTATTTTGACATTACAAACAGACACTTCAATTTTATTTATTCGTATAGAATAGATATAGATGTATACATACAGACTTCAAGGGTTTTAATTATTTGCGTGGAACCCTACTTTTTTTTTCTAAAACAAAAGTAGCCTTAGTATCTCATTACAATATCAGCTATCATCCAGTGAAAGTCCCGTCAAAATCGGACCAGCCGTTTTGGAAATTAGCCGGAACAAACAAACAGACAGAGACAATTTTTTTTTTTTAATTGTCTTTTTGTTGTATGTACCGTGTATACATTCACATACATTTAGTAAAAAGCTGTTATTTCGAAATTACAAACAGACACTTCAATTTTCTTTATTTGTATTGATTATATAGAAATGTATAGATATATATACAAATACTGCTCATATAGGGCCAATTTTTCAATCCTCAGTTAAATCGTTCCATAGGTAGCAAGCGTATAAAATTATCTGGCTGTTTATCAGGCTAATAAATATTTTGAAGAATAGTTATCTGTGGTCTTTGTTCACCAACTTGACACTATCATGTGCAAGCGAGATGCACAGATATAGTATTCAATAACATGTTAGACAAAAATAGAAACAAAACGTATGTTTGACATTTTGACGAGATTTCATGAACTTTTGTCCATCCACAGGTGGTCAGCAATTGTGGCACCCTTTTATTTCTTTTTTGTTGGTAGCTAATTTGATAGAAGTGGACATGTATTTAGCTAAAAAGGATCAGTTACGAACAATTTTTCTGTGTTAACGTTGATTTCGACTTGGTACTAAAAGTTGAGCGTTAAATTGTTAAAATGATTTCGTCCCGAAAACGTAAGAAAAGTGATATTTGAAGATATTTAAAAAAACCATCGTCAATTGAATCAAAAACGTAAATTTTTTCATCAACACGAGCACCAAAATACGCAGAGGCAAAACACATTAAAACCACAAACAAAACAAATGACAAAACATTATTTATTCCCTAGAATAACGTACTATCTGAGGCTTGAAGGGACAGTTCACTTTATTTCTCAGTTATGAGCTTTAACTGTCCGATACTGATTATCTGACTATTGAAAAATCGAGAATCGTACTAGGTGTGGAATAAACGCTATTCGATTATTTATCTGAGGATTGAAAAATCGGCCCTTAATAGAAGTATAAAACGGATAATTTGTTACAGGATGAAACAATTACACGGTCGTTATTCGTTTTAAGTTGGTTAATAAAGGATGTAATGTGGCAATCAATATTGATCCAACAATGTGAGAAATTCTACTTAGCTATTCAAAGTGCTCAAGATACTTGCGCACTTATTCTGAAGTCAACTTGCTCGGGTTCGTTACTTCCTTCTTTAATTATTTCCATTTATTTTAAGTCCTACAATATCAAAGTTTCTCTAGTAGTCTATATCAAAACATTTATATAGTTACTGTCTCGTTGGCAAGCGTGGTTTGGTGTCTTTACAGTGTCGCGACGAACCAATTTAGGACTCCCGCAGACAAACAATTGTAAATTGGCCAACTATAGTAACTTACTAAGATACAGATATAGATTTAGTTGGACAAGATGTGGGGGCTAGCATATGTCAGTATACCTATTGGTATACTCTGCGATTTTGTCGGACAACTTATAATTGGACGTAGTTAAGCGGAAAGGATCCAACCCACACTATGGGCGAAAATGAGTTATGTATACCAAAACACTCTTTGTAGTTAAAACTTTAATATCACAAAAACAATCCCAACGCATCATGTCATTATGACCATACGTTACCAACCCGTATGTATGGCAGGTCATACGATCACATAACACGATCTGATCTTAAAACTTGAATATCTCAAAACGAGCTCTGTGTGGGTTGGATCCTTTCCGCTTAACTACGTCCATTTGTAAATCTGCGGTCGCGCTTATCCAAATTATGATGATAGATGGAGCACTACGGTGTTTTTATGTTGGATAATAATGTTGTCATTGCAATTTTTGACAGATTATGAGAAAAAGTTTTGCAAGAACATACTGCGCTTACATCGAGCGTCATTCAGCAAGATACGTGTGTGTGGCCTGTTCTACGCAGACGCTGTGTTACAATTAAGCCTGATGAGCATTTTTACAAACTACACTGTTGTGTTGCTACAGTTTGCATTTTTGTAATCTTGGCCTCAATAAATTAATTTTGCGCGTAATTCAGTATTATTATTTTACAAGAGTTCAGTATTTCCAAGGTCTTTTTTACGACTGCATATTAGTCATTGGACACATAAACCATTAACTGGATCTCCGTTGCAAGACAATTTAAATGTCGCTTTGTATTGATACTTGGTTTAGTCAAACTCAAAAAATAATTCATGAACTCCGAGTCCAACTGCGGTTCAGTGTCTGATTTATAGATAGATATCACAAACAATGTCTGACCTCATATCCTTAATTTTTTTTCCGTGGCGATACCCTCCGTCTGGGACAACCGAGGATTATGCCGAACTCCTACCGACTAAAACCTCACTGTTCTTTCTAGTACCATAAGTCGGGGGCCCGGGAGATAATAGGTCTTTACCTATGAAATTGCCGTTTTGTATGAAAAAATTTAAACGATTTTTTTTCATGTATTTTTTATTTGTATTTATCGAAGTAATCACCCATGCAATCAATGCATCTTTGCCAACGCAGTGGCAGTTTATTGATGCCCTTCTTAAAGAAATCAGCTGGACGGGAGGCAACAAATTCTTCAAAGGCATTTTGTACTGCCTCTCGGGTATTGAATATTTTACCCGCCAAGAAGTTATCCAAATTCTGGAAAAAGTAGTAGTCTGTAGGCGCAAGGTCTGGTGAGTAGGGCGGATGACGGAGAGCTTCCAACCCCAGTTCTTGCAACTTGGAGACCGTCTGCTGTGCAGTATGAGGTCGCGTGTTGTCGTGCAGTAGCAGCGGAGACGAGCGATTGACCAATGCTGGTTGGAGATGTGCCAGCTTCTCCATCATTGTGTTCAGTTCTTCACAGTACACATCTGCAGTAATGCTCACCCCGATTGTTAAGAAGCTGTGATGAATCACACCGGCGCTAGACCACCAAACAGTGACCATCACTTTTCTAGGGGTAAGTTTTCGTTTAGGGCCTTGTTTAGGTGCTGAACCAGGATCCAACCAACTTGCTGAGCGCTTGCGGTTATCAAACAGAATCCATTTTTCATCGCAGGTAACAATGCGGTTCAAAATTCCTTCATTTGTGTGTCTGTTGAGCAGTGCAAGGCACGTCTCGACGCGTACTTTGCGCTAGCGATCATTGAGTTCGTGGGGCACCCATTTGTCAAGCTTTTTTACCTTGCCAATTTGACGCAAATGGACCAATATTGTTTTGACGCTAACGTCGAAAGCTGCTGCTAATTCAGCCGTAGATTGTGTATCATCAGCTTCCACAATCGCCTTTAATTCGTCATTGTCGACCAAAGTCTTCGGACGACCGCGAGGTTCATTTTTCAGGTCGAAATTTCCAGAACGGAAGCGAGCAAACCAATAACAGGTGGTGCGTTGGTTTGTAGTGTTAGCTCCGTAAACGTCGTTGATGTTGCGTGCCGCTTGTGCCGCGTTGCTGCCACGACGGTACTCATATTCCATAATTACTCGAATTTTTAACGTATCCATGATGACGAAAAAGATTGAAATGCGATGAAAATGTAACACTAATCAATAAACAAATGACTACTTTTGCAAAAAAAATCCATGTTTTTAAAATAAAATTAATTTGAAATTAGCATTCTTAGCCAAACAAAAATTATTTTGATTTTAAATGGCCGGTACTGCAGAACAGCAATTTCATAGGTAAAGACCTAATACTTGTACATTCGCCGCAACCCCCGACTTGTATCAGCCCGCCATGCCTGACGGGCCCCATCACCAAGTGCGGCCGATCTTACGACCACACGTCCTTCCATTAAGGCACGCATTCAATACTGAGTGCCACCTTTTTGAGCCTTACTGCTTGAGCGACAATGCAGCCCCAATTTCGCCGCCCGCAGGCCCCTCTTTTTGATGACTGGATATCGTTAAGCGCTCTCCGACGCCTGGTTGCTCCTCTAGTACGCGTGGAATGAGAGGTATGTTCTCTCTTACTCTCCGCCGCCTCCTTTGCATGCATCACCTCCTCGCAAAAAGAGGCGACAGCATCCCACGCGTTTTTGCTTCCGACCATGGACTGAACCACGAGCGGAAGCGAGAGATCATCCGCACCAAGTGTCTTGACGAGGGCACAGCGCTGTTGGGCCCAAGCTGAGCACTCTTCCAGCGTATGTTGCGCTGTGTCCTCCAGGCAGTCCACACAGTGATGACAAGCATGCATCCGCTCCCGACCTATGCGACGCAGGTACTTCCCGAAACATCCCTAACCAGTAATCACCCGCGTCTGCCGGAAGCTGAGGGCGCCATGCTGCCTCTCCAGCCATTCCTCCATAACAGGCCTTACCGCAACTATTGTGGCGAGCCCCCACCTGGGTTGTGCAAGTCGCTCCTTCCGTCACGAGGATCTGACGGAGACTTCCACAACCCAGTACCTGGGTAATACAATACCCCTTGGTAAGATAATACTCAGTGGTGTTCAAAATTTCGGGTTTCTGATGACCCGTAACGACTGTCAAAGATACACGAATGACAGCCAAGACTTAACGTGCTTTCCGAAGCACGGGGGAGTGGGTATGTAAAGATGGTCACCTATCCACGGGCCAACCGCAGCAAGCGTATGCTTAAAAGTCTAATGCTAAAAAGTACAAAATAAAATAAAAGTACAAATCTTTTTAAAAACAAGGTTTAAATTAACTAAAAAGTACTAAATAAAACTTAAGTAAACATAGAATTTTAGTTTCTGGGTTTAATATTGAGTAAAGACAAGGTGGATTTGCAAAAAAAAATTTGGGGGAATATTCAATACCTATTTTATTTTATATTTAAGGGTTTTTAAGTTTGAGTCATGTTTTTTATGAGGCATCAACGTCCTTCTTACATTTAAAGATAAGCCTCAAGTTCTTAGTAATAAGTACCTTAATGGATTTGATGTAAATATTCAATACATTTACCATCGATTATTGTATCACTTGTGAGCCGGAACGCTACCGTTTAAGTTGAGAAAAATGAAGACATTTAGATATATCAGAAAAACGTATCCCGTAAGACTTGACTTAAACAACACGGTGGACAAAGATGTGCAGTCGATGCTGTTACCTTTGAATCTGATGCAATGTATCATGTTTTGCCCTAAATATCGCGTCAAAGATAATATTATAACTCCAAATAGCCTCATCTCAAACTTTGTTTCGTTGATTGCAACACTAGTATTTATATTTTTAAATATACTCAGTACCTATTTGGTAGATAAAGATATTCTAGGGACTTCCTTCCATTATGTTACTTTTTACATCGACTGTTTCTGCTTTTGTATCGGCTTTGCTATGAATTTCGTAATCGGGATCGCTCAAACCAAAAACAATGTCCAGTTTGTGGTGACTTTCCAAAAAGTGCACAGATTCATCAACAATGAAACCAGTTCTAACTACTTCATAGTTTGGAATTGGATTCTTGGTATCGTTATTCTATGTTTTTATGTCATTCTCCACACATATTTTATGTGGCAGCTAGGAGTTCCTTTCTATGCTGTATATGCTAGCTACTTTATGCCTTTTTTCGATATCAATATAGTTTATGCCTTGCGAATCATTGAATTGTTGAAAAATAAAGTCATTCTTTGGAATTTCCAAGTATCAAGTTGGCAAGAATTAAGAAATATGAACGGTGAAAATTATAGGAAAAAAGTATTTCAAGCTTACGTTAACATATTGGAATGTTATAACATTCATAAATTTTGTTCTCAGCCATTCGTAAGTAATTTGCAACCTTGGTACTAATAATTATTTTATATATCGACGATGAAGTGACAAGAACTCCTAACTGTCATTTTTGCGATTTTACTTTTTTTACGTAGATAGACTTTAAATAATTGTTTGCGTGAGCAGGCAATAGCAGCTAACTTCATAATATCTTATTTTTTAACGAGTTATTAATAACTGACAATACCTATTAAGCAAATGTGCATCAAATTTGCTGACAATAATATTGTCAGCGATTGTTATTAGTTTCTTAGATAATATTATTATCTAAGAAACTAATAACAATCACTACTAAATAACCCTAACGTAATTATTTCTGTCAAGACCTCCTATCTTCACTCCTGCTAGATACGTCCTTACTTTCACGCAGCTACCGGCCGACTGAATGGGCCTGCTTGCGTCTAGGAAGGTTAATTAAAAATTATTCTATGAATACATAACTTAATAGTTTAAAAAAAACTAAAAAACACGCTTTTACGTGCACCTTTAGAAGACCTTTCTAACAAGTCCAAACACGGCTATGATACGATATTTCATCAAGGAATGCTAGTGCCTATCTTCCGGCTTCATCACCAGACCTTGAAACCTAATCATGGTCAAGGTTCACTACAAGACCTTTCTAACAAGTCCAAACACGGCTATGATACGATCATCCATCATGAAGTTCCAGTTCATATCTTCCGGCTCCATCATCAGATCAGCGCGACAGTACCATGTTATTGTATTGTCATTAAAATCACATACAACTGCCAATTTTCATAACGCTACGATCTTTAGAAGATGGTTAAATTAGTTTTCTTAGATTTGATTACATAGTTACATACATACAGGTCGACCTAATAAAAGTGTGTTAAAATCACGCCTTTTCTTTAAAATATTATAGAATTTCCTTACTAGAAATAGCTTCTTTCTTTGCTATTATTATGTATATTTTCAAAGCCTAGTTTGCAATATCACCTATCTACGTCTAAATCAAAAAGTTGATTGTATATACACTAGTCGCACATAGATACACTATACCCGCTTCTTATTTAATATATATCCAATAACAGTATTTTTCATACCTTGCGTTTAAAATAAATAAAACGTTTTTTTTGTTTCCTGTAAAATCATGTTCTGGTAGATAAAGGTTCTTGTCACTTCATCGTCGATATATCAATCCATGCAAATGTCACAGAATTCCTTTTTTTATATATTTTTTTTATTATTATTTTCAGATGCTATTCCACATTTTCGTATTATTTAATTCTCTATGTTATTTTCAAGTGACAATTGAAACGTATAAAAAAGGCAAAATGGCAAGTAATTATTCATTATTGTTTATCAACATTTCGTTAATCAGTATAGAATGATAAAAGCATCAAACGTGTTTTGTTACAGGATGAAACGATTACACGGTTGTTGTCCGTTTTAAGTTGGTTAATAAAGGATGTAATGTGGCAATCAATGTTGATCCAACAATGCGAGAAATTCTACTTAGCTATTCAAAGTGTTCAAGATACTTGCGCAATTATTCTGAAGTCAACTTGCTCAGGTTACTTACTTTGTTCTTTAATTATTTATATTTATTTAAGGCCCTGCAATATCAAAGTATCAAATAAATAAATAAATCACTAGTTGCCTATATCAAAAGATTTACATAGTTACTGTGTTGCGTTGAAGCGTGGTTTGGTGATTGTACAGTGTCGGCTTCAACCAAACAAGACAAATTATTATGATATTTACATTGCATTCATTGACAGATGATGAGAAAAAGCTTTGCAAGAACGTACTGCGCTTACATCGAGCATTGTTCAGCAAGGTTCGTGTATGTGGCCTGTTCTATATAGACGCTGCGTTACAATTAAGTCTGATGAGCTTCCTTACTAATTATACTGTTGTGTTGCTTCAGTTTGCATTTTTGTAATCTTAGCCTCAATAAATTGATTTTGTACGTAGTCGGTATTATTATTTTAGAAATGTTCAGTATTTCCAAGTTTTTTTACAATTGCATTTTAGTCTTTGGACACATTAACCATTAACTGAATCTCCATTGCAAGACAATTTAAATGTAAATTTGTTTAGCCAAACTCAGTAAAAAAAAAAAATTACTTAACTCCGTGTTTAAATGAGAAGATTCCACATCAATCTGGTTAAGTCTCCTATTTATCGAGATAGCCCCTATTTTGATAAATCGGAGCCAATGTCTCACCTCCTATTATGTTTCTTGTGCCCCAAAACCAGCAAACAGAGTGACCGCTGCAATGCCACTGACAATGATGTAGAGGTGGCAAAGTTTCGGGCCCTCAAAATCGGAACACTATCGTACCATCGATACGAAGCAGACGAAGATTAATAATAAATTGATCCGAGTATATTCACGCTTTTCATAATAAGCGAAATAATACCCTATGTAACAAAATTCATCACGATTTGTGTACAATTAGAATAAAAACATTTGTAAACACCATTGTAACAACCTTTTTAGTAATGAAAACCTTGAAAAATCAAATCAAATCATATCAACAATACAGTAGTCGCATATAATGTGTAACATTGACATCTCACCTTGATATTATGCAACATTAAGGTAATAAGCAACATTAAAGGGGCGGGGGGCCTCGTCAAGGTCGTTTCTGACGGCCAACTCTAGCACCGCGCGCGCTCATTGGTCAAATCAAATAGCGTGCTCTTTTCTGGCTTCCTGTTACAGACTTCCGTCTCTTTTCACGAAATCACTCCCACAGATTGCAGGAAAGCGGGAGGAAAGATGCTACACATCAAAAAGCAAATTGTGACACGGATAATATTTATTTAACACTTAACGGCTGAATGTATAATATATATGCATGTTTGGAACACGGATAGACCATGACCTGGGCCCTAGTCCAGGTCATGGTCTATCCGCGTGCTCTTTACTACCGGTAGTAAAGAAAGAAAAATATTTTATTTGGGACACGCACAGGAAATACAAACAGTAAGTAATAATAAAGAATTATAAAATTAAAAAACAAAAAAGGAGCATTTAAAAACTAACAGAATAATAACGACCTGTGCGAGGCCAAAGGGTCCTATCTCAGCATAATGCGGAGATATTTAAAAAAATTAATACCACAGCGCTGGTATTCTGATACGGATAGTACGTTTCCGTGGTAAAATTCCTGACTTCAACTCGGACTAAGGCGAAGGCAAAAGCTAGTCATCTAAATGAATAAATAGTTTAAAACAAAGTCGCTTTTACATGTCTCTCTGTGTAACTGCGTTGTTCTTCCAAACTTTTTGGTAATTTTAGTATGTATTTATTCAATTTTATAAATATTGTAATGATTAAAAAAAAAACTAATTTAATAGTGGTTCATCCTTTATTATGAATGTTGTGCATGATAAGAGATATATTTACACAGTACTGAAGACTTGTGATTACCTATTGTTTATTCTTGTAAATATGTCGTTGTGTGGCTTGCTCAATAAATAAACTTGGTTTTTGATGCAGTTGTCACCATCATTTAGATATTATATTATATTACATATACATACATACAACACTGTAATTTGGAAAACTTGTAAAAACCATTTACTTTTAAAAGAGTAACCGTGGAGTTTCTTGCCGGCTCTTCTCCATAGGAAACGACCAATTGGAACCGTGCTCCTAGCTTCTGACGTTTCATAAGTGCCCTTGTAGGTTTATGTGAAATAAAATATTTTGAATTTGAATTTGACATGAATATTAAACTTACATAAATAGTTAAAAAATGTCAAATCGTAAAAATCGAAAATATAAACATCAATATTAAACTTTAATAAATAGTAAAAAAAAATTCTAATCGTGTCGTATCGTCGTTTTTGTCTTATTTTGTTATTTCACTATATGCTGCACCGGTTGACGTCATCACGTCAACGCCGGCTGTCGCTGAAAACCAGCGTTGGGGCTCTGTCTCGCATAGGGTCGCAGCATTAAGCTGAGCGATGGCCGTTTTGCGTGAATGTGACGCATATTTTCCCCCAAATTGTTTATTTTTGTGTTTTGTTCTTTCTTTGCGTCATGTGTACCGCAAATATACGTATTTTCTTTCTTTTTTCTTTTCTAAAAACCGACCAAAATAGAGGCGGCCCCTCTTTTTCGCACGGTTTTATGACTTGACATGTTTAGCGCTAGTTTACCGTAAGGGCGTTTACGCACATATCCGTATACGGTTCGTATCGATTCACGCCCCTGACGCGGGCGCTTCGCACCCTTAACCTTGTAGCGGAGGAAATTGACATTTTTGCTTGTACACTGAGTGAATTCACAAGAATAACATTTTATGTAATAAGTTTTAGAAAATAAGTTGTTATTATTAAGTTTGCTTCACTATTGCATTGGGTTGTACCTGTAATAATAGTTGTAAGTGATGATATAAATAAATAAATAAAATGTTCGTTTCTGATGCGGTTTGGTCATCCTAGTAATTGTATGGACGTTTGTGCACTCATGCGTATACGATTCTTGTTCGATACTTAATTTTTTACTTCGAGGCGTTTTTTTAACTGATCAAAACCGAGTAACTATATCAAACAAAACGAATAGAATACGGATAAGTGTGTAACGGAACGTTACATGAATAATCATGTTTAGTTTATAGTACCTACTAATGCAAAAGGACAACTAATGGATTATACCTTAATGCTTTGTTCTTTGTTTGTGTACGACTTGGAACGCGCCGGGTAGGTGCGTGTGCGGTGCGGGGCGGATTTTGGAACGAATGAATGATGTGAACGGGATCGCGCCCGCGCAGGAGACGGAGTCCGACCAGTCGTTTTTAGGCTGATGGGAGAGTGCACGTACTACTTTGCGTCCTGTCGAGCGCCCTAGCAGACACGACCGTATTCGAATTAGTTATATTCTTTCTCAATAACGATTTTATTAAGTGCCAACTAAGTTTAAGTGAAAATCCCGATTTAGGGTAAGTTTTGAATAGCACACAAATTACGCACATCATACCATGTATTGTTTTGCCAATCATTATTCTGTGTACTATTATATAAACTTCTTTCTTCTTTTTCCATTTCTTTTGCTTAGTAAAATTCATCACATTAAGTAAGCACTATTTAGGAATAGCCTCAGAAATTGCTAATAATGCTGTATCATGCTACTTAATTTCCTTCTACCGTCATGTACAATATTAATTTTAAAATTTAAATTCTAAACGTTTTAACCGTTTCATAACCATCGTTTTTATTGTTTTCTTTATGCTCGAGCTTGTTTTAAAATATGTAAACTCCGTTCTGGTCAGTACCACCACGTCAATACTACTACAATCAAATAGGTATCTCTTCCTAGTTGTCGTCGGTGGTACCCCAGCACGGAAGTTATTAGGCCGAGTTCTAATCAGCTGGAACGGTGATTTCCAGGTTTCACTTTTACGCTTCACCATCGGTGTGCTGAGCAAGTCGGCGGCTGCGCCTCACTGTCTACCAGTGACGTCACCGTGCAGCACAGCGCGGAACTTCGGCTTACTTCCATCTCCGGCCAGCGACGGGAATTCGCCTGCAGCTACAGGGGAGTACCTATCCCTGCAGAAGTGACGACAGACGTCCGTAACCCACGACCCACAAATTATTGTATGCCTCCGGCTTTACCAGTTTGGTTTTATTACCAATATAATACTTTTGAAGGTACACACCCGTTTTTTATTCAGACGCTAGTTATCAGGTGGGAATCGAACGGGTGGAGGCTACACTGGCGCCCAACGTGGGGCACGCGTGAATTTCCCGTCCGTCTTTTTCACGTATCGAATACGAAGCGGATACGGATAAGTGGGCAAACGCCCTAAGATTGAAGACGCTTTCAGAAACCGGAGTCAAAGAATTATCTATTCTACGATCATCTTACAAGTACATGTCCAGTCGTTAGCTACGGCGTAGCTGTCATTTGCTACGTCGTAGCATTCTCGTAGTCGCTACGCTGAATAAAAACGTGTCATCGAATAAATTACGTCATAGTACGTAATTTCTTATGAAAAAAAATACCTAGGTATGAATATTAATTAAGTTTGCGAACACGCAAACTTTTCTATTGCAGAGCGTATTCGTATTGAAATCGTGACGAACATGTTTTTTAATGAATATTCATTTGTTTTTAATAATTAATAACTTTTTCACTTCTGGTCTCGCAGCCACGCGATTTTTTATTACAGAGCGGTCATGTTATTAATTTTCTTTCTCTATTTATAACACGATCGTCGACGATGAACCGAATAAAAATTAAAATAAACTGATTAGGACAGCTCTTTTTGAAGAATAAAAGTTACAAAAGACAATTAGTTCCTTGATAGATACCCCTGTCAGTTGGTAGGATACCACTGTCGACCGCCTCAACACTTAAGCGACGAGGCGACACGACGACATCAGACGCTTCACTCTTTGTTCATTATTGTCTTTCACTCAAAATGAAATGTCTAAATACAAAATGAATCAAAAGCAAAAATAAAATTTATTTGTGAACCGATCCAACGATGTCGGATTTCGGCATCATCATTCACTTGCCTGCCAGATGATCGAAATTCAAATGAAATGAGCAAATTAAAGTTCTATGTTATTTTGTCGGTGTCATGTGAATGTGTAATGAAACAAATAGGTCCCGATAGTCCTTTGTCAACTCTTGGGTTTGACACTAGAATCACCGTTCTAGCTGAACACGTGTTTGCACTACACGATTAGGAATTTCGACATATAGTGAAAAATAGAAAGTCGCGCGCATACGCCTGCCCTCGCGATGTGACGTCATAGGCAAATTATATCCGGCTTCAAAATTGTTATAAATATGACCTATCTTTTGCGTGCCCAACCATTACTGTAGCATTAAAAGTGTTTTAGTTATTAGCGATTGAAATCTTACATGTTTTTGACGGTCAGAAATATTTACCACCAGTACTCCGAGCGAACACACGTTTTTACGTCAAAAGGAACATTCACTGAAGTGAAGCGTGTGAAGCTTTACCATCTGGTGAGATAGTGGTCAAGCAAGAGCACACACAAATAAAATAACGCCTTGTTTACCTAAAGGGTTGGGCAGAGGTGTACGGACTTAATAGTGCATCCACATTTCGCCACCTAAGTTTTACTTGACAGGCTTACACTGTCCTCTCCCTCATACCTACCCTACCTAATTTGAAAACATTGTAAAAGTCATTTATTTTTAAAAGAGTAACCGTGGAGTTTCTTGCCGGCTCTTCTCCATATGAAACGACCAATTGGAACCGTGCAACTTTTTTTGTTTTTCCGAGTGGGAAATTATCAAATAACTAAATAACTTCTCCCGCTCTGGGCGGAGCGGGAGGGCGTGTCAGACTTTTACTGACTAAAACCCACCCGTGTTCCTTCCGTTGCCTGTGTGCCTAGCTTCTGAAGTTTCATAAGTGCCCATGTAGGTTAATGTGAAATAAAATATTTTAATTTTTGAATCCTAATAGAAGAAAATAATAATATAAAAAGCCTGTAGTTGTTTCTAAGATATCTAAACTGCCCTTTTAACACTTTACCGAGTTTCATAATTGAATTTAAGGGCGTTAATATCTCAAAGGGTTTTCATTTGTATCAGAAAAAAGTCCGTACTTTAGTTTAAAAGTAACCTCTCGCCTATTTATTTTAACATAATTTTAGTGAACTTTGTAAAATAAGTATGTAAACATTGTATAAGTTTTTAAATGGGTTTGAATATTTATAATAACTATTAAATAGATCTCATTCTTATTCTTTTTTCATAGAAGGTTACTTAGCGTGCAAGGAGCCAGCTATGATCGAAGTTTTTTTGATAGGTATCTTCCAGAATAATAATTTAAAAAAAAAGTTTATTTTTTTATATCCACATATTACATTATTATAATAAGTATACATAATAAGTTGACAGATATTTTCAGAGATCTAAAGTCTAAACTAAGCCTAGGCCTGTATTTTAGACCTCCAGGTCCCCCATTATAACACATAGTAAAGATCGTCAACGTGATACAATTGCGAGTGGTTGATAGTGTGTCAGCGTGTATGTTTGTTTGAGTTTGTGTGCTACATTTTGCTAGAATCACCTTGCTATGAGAAAAATATCGTGTGGAAAGTTTTCAGTTTGAATGTGGATATCTATAAGGGATCTCGCGCACTATACGGCCATGACTCCGGCCTGACAGTGGTATTGTATGGTCTGCAGCTAGTTGGCCGTTGCGATCAAGTGCGCGATTCGTATCAGTTCCATAGTTTACCTGGTCGCTGCGAGCACTGGTCGTGATCATGGCCGTGTAGGGCACGAAATCCCTAAGATTAGGGGAAGGCCGAAGAAACGATGGATGGACAAAAGAGGACTTTATATTCACAAAAGGGTGATAACGACTAAGTCAATCAATCTGCCTAGCCTTTTCCCAACTATGTTGGGGTCGGCTTCCAGTCTACCCGGAAGCAGCTGAATACCAGTATTTTACATGGAGCGACTGACTATCTGACCTCCACAACCCAGTAGCTGGGTAATACGATACCCCTTGGTAAGACTGGTGTCAGACTTTCGGGCTTCTGACGACTCTTAACGACTGTCACAGATCCTCGAATGACAGCCGGGGCCAACGGCTTAACGTGCTTTCCGAGGCACGGAGGAGTCTCGGTATGTAAAAATGGTCACCCATCCACGGACCAACCCAGGCAATCGTAGCTTAACTTGATGGATCGACCCATGCGGCTGTCATTACTTAGCCACGAGGTCCTCTTGTGTCTTGATGACGACTAAGTAAGGAAGTAAAATATATTTTGCCCTCACCACAAATAAATTAGGGTGAGGGCAAAATAATAATTATAACCTGTTTATTATAACAGAATGAAATTATCAGGATAAAAATGGATGGGTGTTGGGCAGACGAGTCCTTGAGTGGAGACTACGTATTAGCTAGCGCAGCGTAGGACACCCCCAGCTAGGTAGACCGACGACCTTAAATTATAGGCGTCTAGCCGACATATTCCCACGCAATAGACGCGACAATGGTCAACTTTGTCTCCAATCCACTAAGACGACCCTAATGCGCAAAAGTGTATACTGTATGGCTCCAGTCATTTATAATAAAGTACCTAAAAGCTGGAGAGAACTACCTCAATCTATGTTCAAAAATAAACTTCGTACTTTTTTGACCGCCAGAGCATATTATAGCGTTACTGAGTTCCTGAATGAAAATTGTCTTGACATAATTAATTAGATTAATTTGGAGCTACTTATATAATAATGTTGAATTACTCTATAATTTTAATAACCCTTTAATAATTAAGTTCGACAACTTCTAATATTTTGTAATTTTATTCTTTTTTTAAAATCATCTTAAATTATATAAATGTTTTATGTTGCGCGTCACGTAGTGGCAAACATGTTTACACTTAATTTAATTTATCATCTTGTATGCACTTACTAGGTATGTACACACACATTTTTATGCAAATAAAATAATCTTATCTTATCTTAAAAAGGTGGCTAGAACAGACTGGATACGGATAGAGGAGCACTGTTCTGTGGTGGATTTATTTCAGGAGAGGCCTATGACCAGAAGTAGACTACGATAACCTGAGTTGATTGTAGTACGGCGAAAACAAAACAATTACAATCTTAGTTATCGTTGAAAACGATATCCTATCTACAGCAACAACCACAATTATAGTGTACGGTTGCACAACTGACCAACTTAACGAGCAATTTCCGCCTAACTACGAAGATATTCCATATATTCGAACCACATAAACATTGAACGCACGTAGGTAAACCATTAATTACGCGAAAACCAAACTCAAACTCAAAGCATTTATTTCAATTAAACCATTTACAGGCACTCTTGAATTGTCAAATAGTCGGTCAGTTAGTCAGACAGTTGAAGCTAGTTGCCCATTCCAAAACGTAGATCTTTATGGAGAAGAACGGGCAAGAAACTCCGAGGACACTCTTTTAAATATAGAAAATTACAAAATCCTGGGTACATTATTCTTGTTGCTTCTCTATCTGAGAACAATGTACAAAACAAAATAATTCAAAATATAAGATTAAAAATAAGCCCTGGCAGATCAGAGATGACCAGTCGCAACTGACGGCGCCCGTTCACGAACATGACGGGTGGATCAGCACAATCCAGCTCAACCATTTTGTAGGGAACCGAATGATCTAACACACTCGCCACCATTAGCGAGACATTTAAGTGAGCATGACATACTCTCAACTGCCATGCAAAAGCTTAATACTCGCCACACTAGTATATATAAAGTTACGGGCACAAAAAGTGTGACCTAGACAGCCTCTCTCGGTAAATAAAACAATTTCATAAGACAATTTTTTTGGGTTCCGTATCCGAAGAGTGCCAAACTAAACACTATTACTAAGCCTCCGCTATCCGTCCGACCGTCCGTCTGTCTGTCAGTGGGCTATATCTCATAAACCGTAATACTTACACAGTTGAAATTGTCACAGATTGCGTATTTCTATTACCGCTATAATAACAAATAATAATCATTAAATTGAGTTAATAATTAAAGGGGATTCTCATAAAAGGAACGTGTTTTTTTTTACTAAAGTATTTGGAAATAAAGAAAGAGAATAAATTTATTTAACCCAGGTTAAGCACACAATATTCAAACCAGAACAAAAATAAAAACGCTGAAAGCTTATAGTAAATATATAATATAATAATATAATATAATATAATATATTATATAATATAATAGTATTGTGTGTCTCAGGGCTGGCTAAAACATAAAATGCTGCTGATAATACATAAAATTATCACCCCAGTATTCCTCAATGGGTAATGCAGAGGCGTAGGTACCTATAGTACACACAGTAGTATACTGTATGTACTGTAGGTACCCACAGGCTCGTCGGGAGTCGCGAGCTGACTTCCGGCCACCGTAGGCGCGGGCTTGCGGACGGTGAGCAATGGGTAGCTCGCCGTCCGATAGGGACCAGGCCCGGGTCGACGGCGCGTTGTGTTCCACGCGCGCCTCAAAGAGATGTCAGCACCAACTGATGGGGTCCGGAAGGGCCAATGCCTGCCGGGGTTGCGGGTTTTTCTGAAAGGGATATCGCGACCTCGGCACACAGGCAACGGAAGGAACACGGGTGGGTTTTAGTCAGTAAAAGTCTGACACGCCCTCCCGCTCCGCCCAGAGCGGGAGAAGTTATTTGATAATTTCCCACCCTCAAAAAAAAAAAAAGAAAAAGTGCTGCGCCAAATAGGCACAGTCATAAATGCCAGACAACTGCATGACGCTGGCTGGAAAAAAAAAATGTAGTGTTAAATATTGTACATTGAACCCTTCGTCAGCGAGTTCCACTCGCACTGGCCAGCTTTCTGTTCTCGGTTGAAAAACAAGCAGGTGACTTTCCTAGAGGTAAGTACTCACCGCCGTTTATGAACTTAAGCTTAGGGCGTCGCTGGGGGAGGACAGCAAGGGACAGGCTGGATCGGATTAGTAGTAATTCCCAGACGAACTTTTTTACAAAGAGGTCTACTACGTGTTTATAACCAGCGTTTTATATGTTATCGACTTCGTCTGCGTGGACTTCAGAATTAGGTCTAGAGAGAAATGAAAAATGGAGATAGACGTAATTACTATAGCGTTGCTACTGTTTTATAGATCTTTTTAAATGGAATAATTTTGTAAGTTTTTTTCATATAATTCTATTGGTTTAGTCGGCGCACGTAAAGCTCCCAGTCTGCTTGATTTTTTCGAAGATCTCCAACAATCATCGTAATCATCATATTTCAGCCCATTTACACAAAACCTTAATGAATTATACACTTAAACCTTCCTCATGAATCACTCCGTCGATTGGTGAAAACTATATGAAAATCCGTTCGGTAGTGTTTGAGTTTATCTCGTCCAAACATACAGACAGTCACGGCTGGGGACTTTGTTTTGTAATATGTAGTGTTTTTTGCAATCAATCAAGTAACTACATTGTCTTGTACTGTGTTAACCTGTCATGACTGTAGGGGTAGACTATCTTCTGGTAAAACTCCATCGCTCACAAAATCGGTTATTACAAAACAGTTGAGAGGTGTCGGGGACACCCGGTTGAAACGAAATTCCTTTCATTGTCTTTTTCGGGTGACCACTGAAAATCGGCGCTTTGCTGTGGGTCTCCATTACACAGCATCATGCTGAGTGGAAGCCTTCTTGTCACAGTCTTGACGTGCCAGCAGCTGCCGACTATTTCTGTTTTGTGCTCGTTATTGTATTTAAATCTATTGTGTTTTTATTTTCTCATCTTCTACTCGTGTTTATTATCTTGTTTTTTTTTTTTGCACGTGTTTCTGTGACAAATAAACTTATTTTTCTTTCTCTCTTTCTTTCTTTCGTTGTGTATTGTATGTATTAAATAACAGGCATAGTGAAATAAATTAACAACGTTTGAGAGTAAGTAACCGAAAACCACAGACGCGTATACTGAATACTCCATTGGTTTAAGTAAGTAAATAAAGGTAAATAAATCGTAAAAACGGTTTTTATAAATGACACTTTAAAAAAAAAATACATTGTAACTTATAACCAAATTTGAATTTTAAATGTTTACGAGTTTCCTCTTTTATTAATGTATGAATTATTATTTATTCATAAATTACTCTTCGTAGATGTAACTGCTTGAGCACATTTTTTTTGTTAGATTTATAATAATACTATAATATTTTGTAATCTGTCTATTGTAAAGAGCCCAAAAAAATAGGTTCTCTAAACTTCAACGAATTATAACGTTGCTAAATTAAAGAGTACAACTGTGATAGCATGACAACTGAAGTGACAGGTATTACGTTTAGTCGGTTACTTGACAACTGTCTCGTCACGTGGTTTTTTTGTTTACATTTATTTAAGCACCTAAACCAACAGAATATCTAGATGGCTCTGTATTAAAAATGCGCATTATATTCACACTTTCTCTCTCTCAACTCACTCACACCATAATTCTCACTTTCTCTCTTTCGAGAGAAAGTCGTCTGTCGCATAACGCTTTTACGTGACGATTTCTACCAGCCAACTCGCGTTAAAGAACTTCGTGCCAAAAATAACTGTTCAACGTCAATCGGGAATCAAAGTTCGAACCATAGATGATAGATGGCCAAACAATCGAGAAACAATAGCAAACGCGTCGAGTACAAATATTATCCTTTGTGTCGACGCCCGAGATTGATGACTGTGTCTGTTTAGTGTAGGGATGGAGGGCCAAAACCGCAATTTAATGGTTTTTGTTTATCTTATTATTGTGTGTGACGTGATAGGTGGGACTTTCCGATGCTACACCGATGTAACAACGGGAATTTAAGCTACTCGGAGATACAAGTGCTTGGTAATTTTCTACTTAAAATTATAATGTTTATATTTATTTAATCGCGAAAAAAAAATCCGCTGTTCCCTACATTTATGTTCGTATATCTCGTCGAAATGTAGGGAACAGCAGATTTTTTTTTACGTGATTTCAGCGTCGGTCCCATAGTGAAAGTTATTCATAATGATGAGGACAATGACCCCTTAAGAGGTTTAGGGTAAACAAAAACTAAGGTTGTATAATTAACTAGCTTTTCCCTGTCCGGCTTCACACGGTTAGCAGTAAGCATATCTACGGCGCACCTACCTACCTATCTACCGGGATATCATAAATACAAAATGGATGAAAACATGATTTTTCTTCATATAAAAGATATTTTTCGTGATGTTTTCCAATGTTTTATTAATTATTCTGCTATTCGGGGTGGAGAAAAATCAAACAAATAAATGATCATAAAACTCGGTCCAGCCGTTCAAGAGTTATAAATGGTGTAACTAACCCGACTTTCTTTTATATATATGCGTATAATTATGTATAATTATGGTCATTAGTAGTGGAGAACCTAAATATGCCTATATTATAAATAATTGAATGCCTATTAAAAGTGATGTTAATGTCATTGTGATAATTGTAATCTTTAATAAGATAAGGAAAATAAATAATTGGATAATGTAATGATTGAATATAAGAAATTTGTTTAACTGTGACTGATATTTAATATATAAGTGTAAAAGTAAAAAATAATTGATTCAATAATAATAATTGTACCTAAGATATTTGCTTATTTAAGATCTTGCATGCATGTATTATTTTAATTCTGTATGTATACACATCGACTGTAGCAATTAACATTGGCGGATCTACATTTCTGCGATTTCTATTTTATTGCATTAAAGGTCTTAGAATAACTTATTAAAAAAAAAAAAGTTATTAGTTAATTGCTACAGTCGACATGTACGAGCAAATAAAATTTCTTTCTTTCTTTCTATATAGAAGATTATATTATATATTTATGAAATATTGTATGTACAATAACTGTAGGCACGCACACACAGACACACCAACACACCTACACACATCCTCACAAACATACACTCACACACACCACCAATCACTCGCAATTATTGTACCACGTTGACAGCCTTTACTTTAATACATTTTTTTTTTAAATAACACATAGGGTGGCCATACAGGCTGGGCCAATTTTTTTTGCAAATAGCAACACCTGATTTAATTTTAGAGGGAGGGGCGCGCGGGTAGCGGGGAATTGTGCAATGCTTCATGCAGTTTTAGTCACAATGGAGCGCTTCACGGGACAACAGCGTGATTTTTGTGTAATACAATTTTACAAAAATAACGATTCCTACGTTACTGTACGACGCCTATTTAGTTTTTTTTTTCTTTAATAATTCATTTTGATTATCAAATGAAAGGGCTTTAACTGGCGGAAATTTGCACATAAAAAAAAAATTATAACCCCAAAATAATTTAAATAAAAATAAATGTTATAAAAAATACGCCCTAAAAGATATCAGAAATAGACAATTTAAAAATCCGTAGTCACACGTAATCTGTTCAATTTATGCCCCAAATCTGGATTTTTTGCCATTTATTTATCACCAAAATTTCATTCGACAGCCCTGCTTTAGCCGATATGCGTATCATGAAATCAATTTGCGAGCCCATCAGTACGTTAATGAACAAATTAATAGACCTCTCATTGTTATGATGTGTTCTACTTTTCGTATTCTTTGTAATATTAACAAAAATGGAACAATAAGCGGCGATAAATCAAAACGATGACGTTATAGACTAGAGATGTGTATGAGCCTCGCTCCAATTCAATCACATAATTATTCTATGTAGCCTTTAGTTAATTTAATTACTCATAATTACATTACAAGTTCCTATATGGATAATTATACAATTACTGGGTTTATAGGTACCTAGTAATAACAACTGTCTTGTTTATCTTCACTACTCATCAATGTCAGACCAGTAAGGCCGTTTTTCCACCACACCGTGAACGAGATAAAACCGCCGAAATAGTGACAAGAAGAAAAAGACCTCGTTTCTCTTTGACGTCCCGTTCACAGCGCGGTGGACAAACAGTTTAAGTGTGCAGTCCGTCCGCAGCAAAACGACATATCTTGACATATTTTGTGATCGTGGTCCTTACTTTTCGCTTTTATCATCATCATCATCATATCAATCAAAAGACGTCAACTGCTGGACATAGAACGGTGCGGAAACGGTGGAGGAAAACTTAAGACTGGGCCTTAGGACCAAAAACTCGAAGACATGTGACATCTCCCAGCCCGCACTGGGCCCGCGTAGTTGATTGCGGCCCACACCCTCTCAGAGAGGCCTGTGTCCCAGCAGTGGGAATGTTATAGGTTGATTATCCTGGACATATACCTCCCCAAAGATCGTCACAACATTTGACTTTGATTACTGAAACACTTTCTCCTTGTTCTACTGGTACGAAACGCGACTGCTGAGCAAGAGGTCTTGTTTTCGATCTCCGGGTAAGGTCGAGGAATATGGTTCCAGGTTTTTTCCATTAGGAACTTCTCAGTAGCAGGATGCAGTCTGACGATGGTGCACCTCATCAGAAATCAAATCGATTCAAAGCCTTACCCCGTGTTCTAACCAAAGTTATCGGCTGCACGAATACGCGATCGTCACCTTCATAAATGTCACTCAATTTCATTTGTTCGGAAAAACGGAAGACGCTTTTGTCGTGTTAGGGTTCAACGAACAAAATGAACGCGACGATCGTATGTACGCGTGACGATCGTTTTAGTTAGAACACTGCTTTATGCAAATACACAAACAGACTAAGCAGGGAAACAGGGCTAAGCTTAATCAATACTAGAAATGGTAATGAGGAAATACAAATTTTACAGATTATTGATTGTCGAATATATTTTCCTAGTCGTTGATCCGAAGTCAATTATAGTTTCCGGATCAAAGGATCTATTTAATGGTCATCCCATTAAATAGATCCTTTGATCCGACAACTACGTCACCACATTAGCCCAATAGGAAGTGTGTAAGTACCTACTTTCTACCAAATAATCAGTGTGAATAATTATCCGACTGAAATTAATTATTATGTGTTCACGATAATTGACTTCCGATCAACGACTAGGAAAATATATTCGGTTAAATCAATAATCTGTAAAATTTGTATTTCCTCACTAAGCAATATTTAAGCAATTAAGTTGTACTAATCTTTATCACGTACTAGCTGCGGAGCCGGGCTGGAGTCGGCGAGCCGACTTCCGGCCACCGTAGGCGCGGGCTTGCGGACGGTGAGCAATGGGTAGCTCGCCGTCCGATAGGGACCAGGCCCGGGTCGACGGCGCGTTGTGTTCCACGCGCGCCTCAAAGAGATGTCAGCACCAACTGACGGGGTCCGGAAGGGCCAATGCCAGGTTTGCGAGTTTGTCCGAAAGTGATATCGCTACCCCGGCACACAGGCAACGGAAGGAACACGGGTGGGTTTTAGTCAGTAAAAGTCTGACATGCCCTTTCCCAAACTCAAAAACAAAAAAAAAAAAGGTCGGGCAAAGTGTTATTGAGTTTTTCTCTCTGTAAATTCTCAGTAATACATGGGACTTAATCATAACTAACGAAATGTGGGTGTACTATAGATACAACTCTGCCCAACCCTTTGGAAAAATAAGGCGTGATGTTATGATGATTTTATCATAAATTGAAATCTACTAAATAATGCTATGAAAATACAAATAAACTAACACAAATTGCCCGCGACAAGCACGAAGCGCAATGTTTTTCTACTTAAGAATTGCAGAGGAAATAAAATCTAAATCTAGTTTAAGTTTCCTGCTTCGATTTTCACTGAAAATGTTGTTTCACATCCATTTTGTAGAGCAACGTTTTTAGTTAAATTGAATATAACTACGGCATCGCGTTTATACTTCAGATTTTATAGACAAACGGATCTTTTATGTACCTGGATGTTATTTAAAGCCACCAGTCGGTCGATTCAGTAAAAATATCAACGTGAAACTTAGGTGAAATGAGCGTGAAGTGAGCTGTCACTGTCACATATCGACAAGCAGGATGCTAGGGATTTACACTATTAACAGCTCACTTCACGCGTTTCACGGTAATATTTTTACAGAATCGCGATGCTGTTCACTACCCTGCCGGGTGAACATTTTGTTCAGACCATACATTTGCTGTTCTGTCAATGTTCGCTCAAAACATAAAACATCTGTCTGCATGAACAGCATGCGCACTCGGCATGTCGTCCTTTTCAATGAGAGAATGAGCGAGCGAGCATTCGTTCTCCGAGTCCAACCGATCATCATTGTACAAACATGTTCGCTCGCTCAAGTGTTTTCATTTACCGCGCGAACAAACGTTTGCTCGCTCAGAACTGTTGAAAACGCTAAGTGAATATGCTGCTTTCGTTATACATTATGGAACTGTTGTATACTGAGCGAGCTGCGTCAAATTTAATTATCTAGTGAAGTTCGGGAAACCCGGTGGATATCGATATTAAACATTATAAAACAAAAATGCCTTCGAATTGCACAATGTAACAACTATCAATCTACCTAGCCTTTTCCCAACTATGTTGGGATTGACTACCAGTATTATACATGGAGCGACGGCCTATCTGAGCTCCACAACCCAGTAACTGGGTAATACGATACCGCATGGCAAGTCTGAGTATCAGACTTTCGGGCTTCTGACGACCCGTCGGCCGTAACGACTGTCGAAGATCCAGGAATGAAAGCCGGACCTTTCGTTCCGAGGCATGGAGGAGTCTCGGTATGTAAAGATGGTCACCCTTCCACGGACCAACCTAGGCCAGATAGACCCGTGCGGCTGTTATTACTTAGCCACAATGTAATATAACAACTATACTGCACTATTAATCACGTGATACTACCGCCACAAATCCGTCTGTTAATTGCAATATAATTGTTCCGTTAATTAAGGTTTCAGTTACAGATGCCATATCTGGGAAGATTTACGATGCAGCCAGTTTGGTGTAGCTATTATCGAGTGTGAGGTTCTGGATTCAGTTCCCAGGTTGGCAAAAGTGTTATTAGTTTTCACATAATATTTGAAAGACAGCAAATAAAGGCTTAAAGACACACAAAATATTCTGCAAAATAAACAGTTTTAGTTCGTTGCAGAAAAAAAGACAGATATTTTTTTTGTAATCAGTACTCAAAACTCAAAATTTAAAAAAAAACAATATTTAAAAGTCATTTATTCAAACTAGGCTGAGAATCAGCACTTTTCGAACGTCAAAATAACATAAGACAGTCCCCCAAAACGCCCACCCTTCACCACTTCCTAGTGCGTTCGCTGGGAACAAGAAGTAGCGCAACAAACTCCCCAACAGCACAGCTGTCTAATCAGTTAGAAAAAAGAACAAAAAAAACTACATAATGATTGAACATAATTAGCCAAATTTAAATTATTATCCCTATGTTAGCTAGCACACGCCAATATACCAAACAAAATCATCGAGAACTATACTCGGGCAGAAATCTCCATTTGAAATAAGATTAGACATTTAAACAAACCTTTTTTACAGTCCGTTCAACCGATTCTGACATCAATACCGTAGGCATAAGAATGGTATTAAAAGCAAAAGAGTGGTTACAATACCAACTGTTTACTGCAGCTGTCATGCCATCAACGCATGTTTAGTCAAATGTCTAATCTTATTTCAAATGGAGTATAGCTGTGTCCTGTGACTTTGCTTTCGGGGACTTCCGTATTCTAAAACATAGTAATTGATAGAACCTTTAACAAATAGGACGTTGTGTTTTATAATATTATTTAATGATGAAATGTCATTCCTGTTTTTCCAGGTGAAAGCGGGCCACACCTTTTCCAAAATCAGCCTTCGAAGCCAGGTATATCAGATCAACCTTTGGCCGTATATCGTAGCTGTCATTGAATTTTCCGTGACAGGAATGTTCCTAAATACCTGAGCCTACCAGACGTTTTAATATAACTCCGGGTGAGCCTTCCAGGAACCGGGTTTTCATTGACGTAGCAAGTTCTAAAGGGGTTCCTTTATCAACATTTATTGGGGGCCGTTTTTACCTGACTGCGGCGGAGATCAAAAGAAGGTTATTGTTTTTTTGACGTGACAACGTCTTAAATTAGGTTGCGGCTTGGAGTCACTCATGAAAAAGTGTAACGCCCGCTCACGTCTGTTACGATGAGTCGCCGCCGATAAAAAGACGTTGTCACGTAAAATCTTCGCCCGTAAAACCGACTTTACAGGCAACCATTTTTACAAAATAAATCAAATAGCAGTCTTACTCGGGAAATTATGCTGTCATTATGTCCTGGAGAAGGGTCCCTGTAGCTTGGCTCACCACAGCTGTATAAACGATACGGGGCCCTATCATTGATTCGACTGAAATGGCGGTAGCTTCGCCCTTGCGAGCATTCCAGGAACCGGGCCGTCCAGGTTCTGTTTCATGTCCCTACATCAAATCATGTTACAGAGGGTTCTGACGGACAGCCCACAGCCTGGACAAATAGGGAGTAAAAATACACCTATCACATAGCCGTTATCTACGCAGTCTGGCCATCAAACTAAGGTACTTTGAGAAAATTATTGCTGGGAAACGACCTTAGTTTATTGGTGTGAAAGATCGCTGGTTACGGCAGCGTGCAATGGTACAGAGTTGTAAGGGCATTTAAAGTTAAGTTATTACCTTTGATTATTTATGTCTAGATAGTGTCGCGCTGCAAAATAACGAAAACAAACAAGACTACTTTTTCATGCTGGTAAGCGTGACAGTTACGTCTTATATTCGCGCCACGTCACTGTGCTGTCATTGTGCTTTTATAGTGTGCGTGCATTTAACGGCTAACAGTTGGACGCAATTTTTGTCGAAGAGTTCACTGATTTGACTGTCTATCTAGACATATTTATAACTTTGGTTATAACATTTAAAACCTGATTACACGCACAGAGTTAAAACTTTGACCTTCAATATCTCCGCAACCAGAAGATTCCCAAGTATGGTTCTGTAATTACAGTCTGAGCAGTCTCATTATGTAAATATGGTCACCCATCCACGGACCAACTCCGGAAAGCGTAGCTTAACCTGATGGATCGACCCGTGCGGCTGGTATTCCACGAGCTCCACATTTTGTGTTACAAAATGAATGCAAGCAAAATTCTCGAATCGGACGGAACCCTGAACGTCTTTGAACCTGATATTTGTAAATAGATCATTGAATAGATAATTGTTTTGTTATAACAGAGCGTAAGTTTTAATTAATTTAATGGAAGCTTACAGGTTAATATCGTGTATGAGTACGGTTAAATATATTTACAACAATTTCCCAATTAGGTCCCGACAACCTTCCACAAAGCTATAATTTAACAATGTTGTTATTACATTTATGCGAGATACTTACAATTCTGGACAGCGGTAGATCAATGGCTTAAGACGCAGATATATGCCAGTGACCTTGAGTTAGCTTGCGTGTTAGAAAGAAGAAGAAAGAAAATACGTTTATTTGCGGTATACATGTCGCAAAGAAAGATCAAAACACAATTTGGGGGACGCAAAACGGCCATCGCTCAGCAAAATGCTGCGACCCTATGCGAGACAGAGCCCCAACGCTGGTTTTCAGGGACAGCCGGTTCTGTACTCAGCTCACGCAACGCGTCGTATGTCGAGCCAGTAATAGGACTCGCCCATCAAGAAGCGCTGTCCCAAATGAGACGCATTATTAATTTATTATACATCAAATAAAAGGAATTTTAATAAAACACGTATACTATCAATAATTAAATTAAGTATCTTTAAAATGGTGAAGGTTTTAGAAAAATACGCTTGATAGATTTTGCGTGATTCTCAGTTTTTTATTCGCGTTAGACATAACTTTACAAATTAATTTCACGATAAACATGATCTAAAACATTCATGTATTAAGTTATAAAAAAAAACTCTAATTTAACATATATTATTTTCCTAACCATTAAAGGTACTCGTTTAAACGTGATGTTCAGTATAAAATCAATAAAAAGTCCGTTATTATCGCCTTAAAAATACTGAAAATAACAAAACGACACGCTTGGAGTTTTACCAGTTATCTTTAACTTAATTCCACTAACCGGCTACTAAAAAACCTTATTTTGCTACTGAAAAACCCAATAATAACACTATACTCGACCTGGGAATCTAATCTTAGTCCTCGGCTCAGCAATTACGCTTCCAAACGCTAGAATAAAGAGCCAGTCATTTAATATTAATTTAAAGACAAGGAAAAGTTTACCATATTTTATAAAAAGTTGACTCTAACAAACGGCGATGTAAACGGTACAGTAAGCTACATAACCATCACTCTATGTTGGCAGTATAAAAGTATAGTCACGCACATTAATCATGGCGAACCCTTTTTTACGCCGATCGCGTCGTTCATATACGTACTTACTAAGTGTACAATTACGTGTTGATGGCAGATGGATTTCTAATTAAACTCTATGAAAATTAACATATTTAGCCATTGCATCATGATGCAATGGGTGCCTAAATATGTTAACGATACCGCATCGACCAATAAGAAAATGGCCGTGTGCATCATGATGCACACGGCCATTTTCTTATTGGTCGATGCGGTATCGTTTCGGTATAATATGCATTGGTCGGTAAGCTGCAATGCGGTATCTAGACAAAATCAAACTGGTTGCTAAGTTAATTATATTATAGTTTGTTATTTTATTTTATTTTGATAACACTGATTTTACATTCTGTGATTACTTGAACTCACACACTGACTTATTAGTATTACTTGTCAAAATGTTAGGAATATCGTATAATTTTGCAATGTTTGTAAGTATGTGAGCACCATGTATCTATCACTTAATTAATTTATCTATCATTGCTTCATTTTTCATTCTTTTTACCTATCGTGGTATAGTAATCTTATTCTAGATGCATCGTCTTCACATATAATTATATAATTAATGTATAAAAAATATTGTAAAAACATTTTAAAAGAGTAACGGTGGAGTTTCTTGCCCATTCTTCTCCATACGAGAACTACCTTTTGGAAGGGGCGACTAGAATCAATTCTATTTTGTGTAAAATTGACGTTCAAAAGTGCCTCTTATGTGCCTAATTGAAATAAATTGTTTTGACTTGCTGTAAAACGCGTGATGTGAGCATACCGCATTGGATATTTTTACGGTGACGCGGTAAATTGAACGTTACCGTTCCGCTCCCGCTTATAAGTACCGAGTCAATCAGGAAACACTCATTTTTATAAAGCCCCAAAACCGATTCCTCGCGCCCCCTCCAGAGGGGCGCAGAGACGACTAGACGACGAAACACTCATTGAAATATAACTCGGTAAGCTTTCGGTACAGAGTACATGCTGATCCCGCACCGCTGACGTACCGACCGCTGAGAAAAGGGCCTTAGTAGACGCTTATTGAACGTCGCGCTTACCCCGCGTCAATACAAGTCTGCCATCACTTGATCCATAATTATGATCTCAGAGGCTCATCAAAATACCAGCTTGCTGCACTTGACTCGGTGGAACGCAGAGCAAAAAGCCTTATAGGTGACGAAACGTTGGTGACTAGGCTTCACAGCCTAGCTCATCGGTGTGATGTTGCTTGCCCTCTCGTTCTTCTACAAACTGTACTTCGGAGAGTATGCGCAGGACCCCGACGACCTAATCCCACCATCGCCCTTTTATTACAGGACTACAAGACGTACTGCAAGGTACCATCCCCAATTGGTTGATATCCCGTTCAGTCGTACTCAGCGCTTCTCCTCCATATTTATTATGCGCACAGCCAAAATGTGGAACTCCCTACCACGGTCTGAGTTCCCTTCCACGTATCAATCAAATCAAAAAGCCATTTATTTAAACTTGGCTACGAAACAGCACTTTTCGAACGTCAAAATGGCATAAGACAGTCCCCCAAAACGCCCTCCCTTCATTACTTCCTAGTGCTTTACTGGGAATTGCCGCAACAAACTCCCCAGCAGCACAGCTGTCTATTCAGTTAGAAAACCTCGATTCTATACAATAGTATGGAAAATAATTTACAATACGCAACACAAAGTAGGAGAACCGACATAGCCCGAAGAATTGCCAAACTTAAGTGGCAGTGGGCAGGGCACATTGCTCGCAGAACAAATGGCCGATGGGGCCGAAATGTTCTGGAGTGACGATCGCGTACCGGGTGACGTAGCGTTGGAAGGCCGGACAAGGAGGACCGATAATCTGATGGAGGCCGCAGGAATCCGCTGGATGCGAAAAGCACAGAACCGGTCGAAGTGGCGGTGCTTGGGGGAGGCCTATATCCTGCAGTGGATGTCTTTCGGCTCAAATGATGAATATAAAATATAACCCGTCTCCTTCAAAGCAAGAGTGAACAGGCATCTTCTGGGCTCGCTCATTCCATTATAGTCCTCATTCATAGCTTTCCATCAGGTGAGATCGAGTTCAAGAGCAGACCCAATCTGTAAAGAAAACTGCGCTTACTAACTTCTACATATAATGTATTAATGAGTTACACAAATAACACTCCGTTTACGAAATACAACAATTATATCACAATAAAATGGATCATACACTAGAGCTTCAATTTAAAATTACTGAAACTTCGGAGGCCTCCGAAATTATTCAATATAATTATTTAACCTAATTTGGGCAATTCTGCGAATAAAATAAATTATGTACGTAAATTGAAAATTATCGTATAAAATAGTCCGAGCTGGTTATGATATTAAATTATATGTGGATTATGCGGCACGTGTGATGAACTCACTTTCGCTCGCTTTACATTCTTATGTTTTTCTGCTTATGTCGACAAAGTAACTCAGGGGCATAGTGATTTTAAAAGAAAGTTAGGGGCGCGTATGTTAAAAGGTTGGGAACTCCGGCTCAAATAGAATAACCCAATAACACTTAGCGCAATCCGGGGATTGAAACCAGGACACCACGCTCAGCAGTCGCGATAGATACCGGACTGTCCTCCAATACCAACTATCACTGTTATTGAAAATATTGTATAAGCCAATTATTTTTTAAATAGTAACCGTGGAGTTCCTTCCCGGCTCTTCTCCATAGGAAACGACCAATTGGAACCGTGCACCTAGCTTCTGACGTTTCATAGTTGCCCGTGTAGGTTTATGTGAAATAAAATAATTTGATTTGATTTGGGGCAAAATAAACTGACGTCCTACGATGTCCTTTCAAAACCAGTTTGCTCTACGTTCATACATCTACCCATAAAATCAGCTATCAGCAAAATCAGCAAAATTTCCACTTCATTATCTGCCTAGCCTTTTCCCAACTATGTTGGGGTCGGCTACCAGTCTAACCGGATGCAGCTGAATACCAGTATTTTACATGTACCGACTGCCTATCTGACCTCCACAACCTAGTTACTGATTAACACGATACCCCTTGTTACGACTAGTTGTCAGACTTTCGGACTTCTGACGACCCGTAAGAACTGTCTACAAAGATCTACAAATGACAGCCGGGACCAACGGCTTAACGTGCTTTCCGAGGCCTTGGTATGTAAAGATGGTCACTCATCCACAGTCCAACGCAGCAATTGTAGCTTAACCTGATCGATCGACCCGTGTGACTGTTATTACTTAGCCACAAGCCCCTCTGTCATGTCTCAGCCAATAGTCATCACAATGTCTTTATTTTCTTTTTTTGTATATTCATGTATTTAGTTATTATTTAATCGTGTTTTTGTATTTTATGCTGTCGTTTGTGTGCACCAAATAAACGATTTATCTATCTATCTCTGCAAGATTTCCCCTTATCTTCTTTAAAAGCATAATAAAGCAGTTCATTCTACTACCTACACAGATCTAACGAGGCAAGCAAAACTCTGAACAGAATAATGACAAAAACAAGGGGACATTTGGAAGAGCGCCAAACGATGTCGCACGTCCCGCTATATGTGCTGGACATTGATTGTTTTTTAAGTTTTACGGTTTTTATTCTTGTAACTGAGGCGTTTATGTATTTTGTTTAAGAAATTTAGTGGCTTTTGCATAGTTTATTAAAGCCCGATGTTCTCGCAACCAGTCTTACCAAGGGGTACCGTTTTACCCATTATATTTGGGTTTACACAAGCACTTTGTTTTGGTTAAGTATGTAAGTTGAAAACACTACCGAAAGAACCATAAGTAAAGTTAAAAGTTATGTATATTGGAAGGTAAAAGTAGTACTGCCGGTCGATTCTGTAAAAATCTCACCGTGAAAACTTGGTGAAGTGAGCTTAAAGTGAGCTGTCATTTCGCCTGATGCTAGGGATTGACACTATTGACAGCTCACTTCACCTAAGTTTTCACGGTGAGATTTTTACAGAATAGCACTACAATCGGTCGATTCTGTAAAAATATCAACGTGAAACTTAGGTGAAGTGAGCGTGAAGTGAGCTGTCACTTTCACAAATCGACAGGCAGGATGCTAGGGATTAAGACTATTGACAGCTCATTTCACGCTCACTTCACCTAAGTTTCACGGTGATATTTTTACAGAATCGACCGGCTGTTCTTTCTTTATCAAGTGCTTAGTCTCACAATAATTGTTGTACTCGATCATTACCTATGTATTGCTTAACAACTTCTAATTATAGCAAAATATTCGTGACGCACGACATCCAAGTGCGTTGTTGCGTTTGCAAAGTTTATGTACGATTCATGAGACCGTACAGAGTTCAAATCGGCAGTCATAATCAGCCTATAATGTTCCTACTGCTGGGACACAGGCCTCCTCTCTTCGAGAGGGAGTGAGCTGTAATCTACCACGCGGCCCAGTGCGGGTTGGTAGATGTCACATGTCTTCGACCTTTTGATTCTAGGACATGCCGGTTTCCTCACGATGTTTTCCTTCACCGTTTTGAGAGCAGTAGTGATGAAATTATTTACACAAAGTAAACCACCTGTCTGGGTTTGAACCCACCAACTCGTAAGTCGGGGCCGTTACCAATGGGTGATCACTGCTCGCTAACACAATAGGCAGTCAGTGAAGTCAGCTGATTAGACTGGAAGCCGACCACGATCTGGCGATAGTTTTGTCTATCATAGTTGGTAAGAGGCAAACGATAATAGTGTAGGTATTTTATGATGTGAGAATTGATTATAGAAACTTCTGGGCACTATCTTTTTCTGTCTCATAAAATAAATTGTGGTCTGTGAAACGGCCATGTTTACTTGCTAACTAATAATAAACATGAGCGTTTATTTGTTCGTTCTTTTATTTGTTCTTTTATTCTGTTTGTCACATGATTTTCGTGTGACAAACACAACCATTTAGTGGAGCCTAAAAGCATAATAATTTAGGTAAGTTATGCGTCAAGCTCGTCGATAAAATAGAATTCACAAAGCTTTGGCCAAAAGTTAGGTATCTACTTCAAACAATATGCCAAAAAAAAAAAAAAAATGTAATGTAATAAAATGTATCACATTAAACACGCAGTGCTCTTCCTCCTCTCTCCTACTTGATCTATGCTGTGCCCGACAGGGTCCATAAATTGTGACTAATATTATTTACCTACCAACTTTATACATTATGGTACGCAATAAAGAATTGAGAATTGAATTGCCTGGCGTTTTTTCTACTCAACTCAAAGCATTTATTTCAAATAAACCAATTACAGGCACTTTTGAATTGTCAAGGGGGTCGGTCAGTCAGAAAGATGAAGCTAGATGCCCATTCCAAAGCGTAGTAGGTACCTATGGAGAAGAACGGGCAAGAAACTCCACGAACACTCTTTTAAATCATGATATGGTTACAAAATATTGGTTACATCATTCATGTTTAAGTTATACATGTGAGAACGATGCAAAACGTGAAAAGCGTCCGTAACAGAAAAAAAAAAAAAAAACAATCCAAAAAATTAAATTAAATTAAAATAAGCCGTGGCAGCTAAGAGATGACCAGTCCCTACTGACGGCGCCCGTTCACGAACATGACGCATGGATTAGCACCATTCAGCTCAACCATTTTGAAGGGAACTGAACTACTATGTTGGAGTCGGCTTCCAGTCTAACCGGATTCAGCTGAATACCTGTATTTTACATGGAGCGACTCCCCACAACCCAGTAACTGGGTAATACGATACCCCTTGGTAAGACGGGTTGTTAGACTTTCCGGCTTGACGAATGACAGCCGGGACCAACGGCTTAACGTGCTTTCCGAGGCACGGATAAGTCAGGTACTTGATAATAATAATTTATATCTTTGAATTTTGAGCTTTTTATTTAGTTCACAGATTGGAAAAAATACTACATAATATCACGCCAGTATTCCTTAAAGGGTTGAGCAAAGGTGTACCTAAAGTACACATACATTTCGCCAGTCATGTTTTAGTCCCATGTAATAGGGGGCGAGCGCATTGCTTTCAATTTACTGATGTAGATACTGCGAGGCTAGTCTATTTCAGTTACTTTCATAGTATTATGTCTTACGGTATTTTACTATGGGGACGAGCTGCGGACATCGACTCTATTTTTATTCTGCAAAAAAGAGCCATAAGAGCAATATATGGCCTCCGCAGGTGCGATTCTCTTAGGGAACTGTTTAAAAATATTAACATCATGACGGTACCTTGTCAATATATCTATGAAAACATCATGTACGTAAGGAAAAATCTTAATCTTTTCAGTAAAAGAGGTGAAAGACACAATTATAGTACTAGAAATAGGGACCAATTAGTTCAACCTGGTTTCAGACTGGCTAAAGTAGACTCATCCTTCATGGGGTACTGTTTAAAATGTTACAATAAAATACCTCCCCACATACTCGAACTAAATGAAACAAAATTTAAATCTTGTATTAAACGCACACTATGCTGCCAAGCATATTATAAATTGGGGGATTACATCGCTGACAAAAATGCTTGGCTCAACGCTGGTCCAGCTCCACAAGGGCGCATAAACTAGTTGATTAGCATTGAAAATAATGTTGCGAGCTGCTGAAGATTGCAAAAAAATATCTTTGCATTGTATAAATTCAATCTCTTAGTATTGTATAATTGCATAGCACATGTGTGAGCACTGTGACCATTACCATTTACTGGGTAAGTCTTTCATTGACTTGAATGAGCCCTGGCGGCTGAGAGTATGTCATGCTCACTCAAATGTCTCGCTGGTGGTGGCGTGTGTGTTGGATCATTAAGTTCCCTACAAAATGGTTGAGCTGAATGGTGCTTATCCATGCGTCATGTTCGTGAACGGGCGCCGTCAGTAGGGACTGGTCATCTCTTAGCTTCCATGGCTTATTTTTAATGTATTTTAATTTTTGAATTTGTTTATTATCTTTTCATTGCGGACGCTTTTAACGTGCACGTCTTTCTACATTGTTCTCACATGTATAATTTAAACATGAATGATGTAACCATTATTTTGTAAGAATATTTTGATTTAAAAGAGTGTCCGTGGAGTTTCTTGCCCGTTCTTCTCCATAGGTACCTACTACGCTTTGGAATGGGCAACTAGCTTCATCTTTCTGACTGACCGACCCCTTGACAATTCAAAAGTGCCTGTAATTGGTTTATTTGAAATAAATGCTTTGAGTTTGAGTTTGAGTTCAACCGGGCACAAATCCAGAGTCCGGGCAGTTACTGAGAAATTCCAGATGGAAAACCCCAATAACACTTTACCCGACCCGGGAATCGAACCCAGGATCTCTGCTCAGCAGTTGCGCTTGCGCGAAAGAAAACTACTAGGTACTTAATCGTAACTATATTAAGCGAAAGTGACTTTATTTGTTTGTTAAGCTTTCACGCTAAAACGGCTGAACGGATTTAGATGAAATTTAGCACATGGGTAGACCGTGACCTGGAAAAGGACATAGGATACCTTTTATCCCGATATTCCACGGGATCGAGACTTATGCGGGTGAAACCGCGGGGCGCAGCTAGTATCAGATAAATACAACTAGAAATATTGGGAGAAGGCCAGATTTATTTCCACATCGTCATGATAGGTAGATAGGTACTTCAAGACAATATTATGTGGAAGCTTGTACCTCCCACTAGGTCTTGCTCCAATTATTTTTTATTCCTTTCTTGCGTGAGATAACGCCTTTGCTCTGGACTGAGACTATTACAGGCCAGTATTGATATTACATTTCAAACGTATATCGTAGTACTTATTTCATACGTTACTACAAAATAAGGCAGAACCAGAACCATCTCAGTTTCAGAGTCTTGAATGCAATGGCAATCGCTGCCAACCATAGCAATATCATCGCTTTCATACGTAATAGGAACCCTCATTTTAAAATCGCCTATTCACGTCAAAAAATAAATAAAATCTATACCACTGATTAAGTGGATGTCGGTAAAAACATTACAGTGAATTAATTAGTTCGATGAAAATTATTCACGAAACCTATAACATTCTGGGTTGCCAATTTGCGATAGGTATATTTTGTATAGGTATTTAAGGCAGTTCATTTTTATTTTGTCCAATTGTGTATGTAGAGTGATGTTTACCTGTGGGTACCTATAATAGTACACACAGTATACTACTTTGTGTACTATTGGTACCTACGCCTCTGCTTTACCCATTGGGGAATACTTTTATTTATTTTTTTGATTGTGGGAAATTATCAAATAACTTCTCCCGCTCTGGGCGGAGTGGGAGGGCGTGTCAGACTTTTACTGACTAAAACCCACCCGTGTTCCTTCCGTTACCTGTGTGCCGCCATGCCGGGTTCGCGATATGCCTTTCGGACAAACTCGCAACCCCGGCAGGCATTGGCCCTTCCGGACCCCGTCAGTTGGTGCTGACGTCTCTTTGAGGCGTGCGTGGAACACAACGCGCCGTCGACCCGGGCCTGGTCCTTATCGGACGGCGAGCTACCCATTGCTCACCATCCGCAAGCCCGCGCCTACGGTGGCCGGAAGTCGGCTCGCGACTCCCGACGAGCCTGTGGGTGCGACACCTCTGCATTACCCATTAGGGAATACTGGGGTGATAATCTTATGTTTTATCAGCAGCATTTTATGTTTTAGGCTTATGTTCTAAGCTTTAAAGACTGACTGAAGTATTCGAAAGATTTTCTAATTTTACGACTGTGAAAAATAAAATATTTATGGTCGGTTCAGCAAATTGGTTTGTCTAAGATGAAACTACCGACTGGTTCTCGTAACGAATTCATGAGGTAGCCTGAAACGGCTATTATTCGTCTTTGGTTTTCAGTCACCTAATAGGTCAATGTCTTCTGCTTCTAGAAGGTAAGGAAAGAAAAGACTAAAACGCATACCCTCCTGAATATTAATAAGTGCCAACTAATATCTAGAACTTACTGTTGGACCCCACTGGTCAATGATGGCTATAGGTTCGCTTAGCAACAAAAATAATACATAATTGACCCCTAAAAAGAGTGCATCTTTTAATAATTTCCCAAAATCTGTTTTTACCTCCTATATTTCTTGATCCCTATCGTGTAAAGGTGTGTCCAAACATAGAGCGAAAAGAGCGCGGCAGCAACACGCGGCGTTTGCAGGACACATTTCTGCCGCGCTCTAGTTAGGACTAAACCGACGAATATTTGCGCGGCTATACTGTGCGGCACATCCAAGACACGCCGCGCACTTCAGTTGGCAATATCAATCTGTCTAGGATTTAATACGTGATTATACCAGACAAATTTTGTGGCGAATGTTTCCCAAATATGTTTGTGCGTAGAGCCAGGTAGACAGAATCGTTCGCGCGCGGCAGTCGTCCAAAAACAGCGCGGCAGGCTGCTCAATATTTGGACACACCTTTATAGCTATACAAAACAAGTACATTACGTTGACAAACGATGTGGACAGAAGGGCCGGCCGCACATAAAATTGGACAATTAGCACAGGGCGCCATGCAGAAGCGGTCGGTGGAGGTCTGTCTTAAATGGCAGGATAATTAATGCCCGTTTTCCGTGTTTAACCTACTACACTTTGGAATGGGCAACTAGCTTCATCTTTACCATATTGTCCGAAGGAGCACAGTTTTATAATGACCTGCCAAATGACGTAAAAGATTGTAACAACATTAACTCATTCAAAATGAAACTAAAAAATCATATTCATAAAATGTAGTCATACCGCATACCTACCTATCAATTAATGTTAGCAACTTCTTACCTACCTAATATTTGTTTGTATAACTTCACCAGCACGCACCTGAGGCAAAATGTATTTAATTTAGATTTAAGCAATTTATTTGTATCTCATTGTAAGTGAACCTATATATTGTTCCTATGAGAATAAATTCTTTAAACCTATCTTTCAGCGACAGTTAAAGTTCCTTGACAGTAAAAAAAATGCCTGTAAATGGTCTAATTGAAATTAATGCTTTGAGTTTGAATGGCTAAATATTTTGTTTAGGAATTCAAACTGTTGGATTTTCAGCTGTCGGCGCTAAACTGAGCGTTGAAAATCAAACAGCGCGCTCGTATTTAGGCATTCATTTCGGTGCCGCCTAGTATTGGTGAAAACGGGCATGAGTGTTTTATAACGGAAGGTTGCAAATTAGATTTATAACATACGCTCTATAACTTACCAAGTAATCGTGTTACCCAGTAACTGGGTTGTGAAGGTCAGATTCAGCTGTATCCGGTTAGACTGGAAGCCGATCCCAATATAGCTAAGAAACGGCTAGGTAGATAATGAGAAGAGTGTTATAGGTTGTTTTTACTAAATAATCCTATCATAAAAAAACTAAATTTAGTTTTTTAATAATAATAAAGAATTAAGCAAAGAAAGCAGACACTTTAAACCATCTATTCGTGCCACCAATTCCCAGGACATAGCCCAGTAAAATCAACAGAACTTACATAATAATACTAAGGAGAATCTGTGTCTTTTTAGGACTCAGACTATTTGCTAAGGACTAACTTTCTCTGTAAATAGACCTTTGTTTTTGCGCCACTATTTCAGGACAGCTAAATTGATGTAACAAAGGTACCTGTAATGATTTTGGGAGAAAGCAGCTTAAGAAAATGTTAGTTTTACAAGATGTGTCTAGCTAATTCTTGAAACACGGTATCTACATCTACTCATTCCTCTTTCATTGCCTACCTGTACCTTTTAATGTTTCTATGTACCATTTTAATTAAGTATAAATAAATTGCATGTATCTTTTTTATTTGGAAATAGCAAACAACCCAATATTTAATTATATATTGTAGCGCGCACCGTTTCCGAACGTCTCAAAACCCAAATGACAGTGCCGTTAAGATGGCAGCGAGCGCACCTCCAGGACGCCAACCTAATAACCGCGTCCTGCCGCCAACCTAATAACCGCGTCCTGCCGCCCGCGCCTTATACCCCTGTCGCTCTCTCTGTCCCGGGTAAAATCAAAGGACACGCACGCGTGCCCGTCTGCGTCCTGTCGCCATTATTTTATGTAACTTCCTTGTACGTAAATGCTAAAACATTGTGTAAACTGTGTATTTTACATACATTAAACTTTTTTAACGAGTGTGCGGGCACTTTCAATTCCACGAATCCCTACAATATTTATTTATTAAAGAACACCAACAGCATATACATTCAATAATTGGATTAAAAACAATAATAATATATTTGAAATGTTTTTGTTTTCTCTTTTGATTTCATAAAAATATTTAAAAATGTAAATTATATTTATATAAATGAAATAAAGGAAATAATAATAATTAGGAAAGGTATTACTGCTAATTTATACACAAATTATTATTTATTACTCCAATAATAAAACCACCCTGTAACTATATCATTGCAGGGTATAGGTTTACCTCAGGGCCGTTACCACTGGACCACCACTGCTCCACAATCGTCGAAAGAACGATAATTCCAAATGAAGCTGCATACATCTTGCTTATGTACAGCTAAGCGATTTCAAAGTCCAGTTTTCGTAGCTATGTTTCCTTGCAACAAGTGTCTAAAATTTGCGTAGAATGAAGTCCTTCTGTAACCGTGGAGTGAGCTGTCATTCCACCTAATGCTAGAGATTGACACAATTGACAGCTCACTTCACCTAAGTCTTCACGGTGAGTTTTATATTTGCAGAATACGTCGGCTGTATACTTTAAATTCTAAAAAGCTTCGAAAATACTTTACCAAATGAAACTACAGTCTTGTGCTTAAAACTTCTGACCACCACAAGTTTTGAGTCCTAACTGACAAGAATCACAAAAAGCACGTAAATCTTACAAAGGGATTTGAGAGGTTGAAGAATTTCCAAAGGCCATTGACCTTTTACGAAACTTCGTAAAGTTAATACGAGACATATTAATGATGCTGACGGCGTTAAATATCGTCTTGACATTATTTTGTCGAGTCGGGCGACGAACTTCAGGGCTAAAAAGACTGGTGCAAGGAATAATGACGGGATCCGACGATCAGGGGGCCTAAAATGGCCACAATAAGCAATTCCTCTAAAAGCAGTTCATTTTCTGAATTCCCAGCAATTCCTCTATGGTGACACATATTCTAGCTGAATCATATTCAATTCATTTCAGAATCATATTTGGTGTAAATATTGCCGCATGAAAAAAATTAAGACCGTAATTTTACCGGATATTTTTCTTTACAGGTTTTATTAATCAAATGGGATTATTTTTTTATTTCTACATGATAATTCATTATAATATAAAACTGTCAAACAGATGAATTGAACGCAAATAATATTATGAATTGTCAGTTTGTGTGATTCATATTATGATTAAAACGAAAATATTCTAGGTCAAAGGAATTACCAGCAAATTCGAATGACGGGGAACAAATCAGATAGTGCTTAATATAGATAGACAAAATAATATTCAGTGCACACAAAAGACACACATAAGCACAATTAAATGATAACTAAGATGCCAATATGCAAAAAAGAAAAAAAATACTTATAGAAATGAACTGACATTACGACAAACATATCAAATCAAATATACAAGATGCATATAGTCGTTTGGTTTTTCTTACCAATCTGACTTAGGAAGCTTACAACAGCTAAAGCGCGGTCACTGTCGGACTGCATAGAAATGAAAGAGAAGCGCGATGACACGACGCAGGTAATTTATTGCAAAATATGAAGCAGTTAGCGATTTACAAAAAATCTATTGATTGGACTGGAAAATTAAAACACTATTATGCTAATATGTAGCTTGTAGAATAATCTGACAAAAAATCAGAATGATTGCATGTAAATTAATATGATTTTTAATCGTTAAAATAATTTTTTAGAGGTATCTTCATGATTTTTTCTATCGTATCAAATTAGTTGTATTATGTTTTCAACACACTATCATACTAGCATATATCATGAAGAATATCATATATTTTTCTGATTTTGTTTACTGCAGTGGATCATATTCTTTTAGGCATTATAAAACTTGCGTTTAGGCACGTTTAGGTCCTGTAGTCCCCTTAATGTTCGACTGCATAGGTAATTCGGGGAATACAGTCACCATGTTATGTTATGACTTGATGCTTTATTTTTTGAATTAGTAACGTAAGGAAAATAATGAAGTACAAAGTCTAAAGCATAATCAGCCAATAACGTTCCCACTGCAGCGAAACAGGCTTCCTCTCGGTGAGTAGGTTTAGGCTGTAATCCACCACGCGGGCCCAGTGCGGGTTGGTAGATATCACATGTCTTCGAATTTTTGGTTCTAGGACATTCCGGTTTCCTCACGATGTTTTCCTTCACCATTTTGAGAGCAGTGGTGATGAAATAAATAAAACGAAGTAAAGCGCCTGCCTGGGTTTGAACCCACCCACGACCTACCTCGTCGTAAGTCGGGGCCGTTACCACCGGGCCACCACTGCCCTCAAGTACTAAGAAGCATATCAGTATTACGAGTTGCGATATTAACTTCCAACTGTCCGTAAAATATACAATTCGCAAGTCCGTAAATTGTAATTATGTAAGTACTAGCTTTTGCCCGCGGCTTTGCCCACGTGGAGGTCAGAAATTATATATAGTACCTGGGCGACCGAGCTCTGCTCTGTTGAAAATAGAGAATGCTCATTGAATAGTACAAGATAGTTCATACTAATTCCATGATGCCATGATAGCAGGTACTTACTAATTCCATGCTGCCATGTCATGTTATTCTAAAAAAATTGGTAAAACTTTCGCCAAAAACTCTACGATACATACCTATTTAATACCTAAAATATGATCCTACGCAACATTATATGACCCTGTTCACAATACATATATCACACTGTAGTAGTTCATATATTTTAGACAGCTCTCTCGACCTATCACGTAAGAGATATAAAACAAAGCTAGGTGCTAACATAGAGTGAATATGAACGCAAAAAAATCCGATTGTCATTTATTCCTTGTACCATTTTTTTCTTGCGACGCTTTTGTGTTTTGCACGCTAAGAAATATTTACTCACATACTTATGTACTTATCTCTAACCAGCAGTTTGTCCGCGATTTCGTCCGCGTGGATGAAGTCGCGGACAAAGAGGGATTCTATACTTTTCTCAAAAAACCGTAACACCCCCTTTAAGATATAGTTTTCGCAAATTAATGTTTACGATCTTTATCATATATTTAGATAAATATAATATTTAGATAAATATAATATTTAGATAAATATAATATTTAGATAAATATAATATTTAGATAAATATAATATTTAGATAAATATAATATTTAGATATAAACAGAGTAAACAGAGTATATAAACTTATACACAACACATACATACAATACACAGATGAAAAATGCAATGACTCCTAGCAAATGTATTAAGTTTGGTCTACTGAATGCGGGCTCTCTGGGCACTAGTCAGGATGAATTTTTGATAGCCATGGGCAACCATGCTGTGGATATCATGGCTATAAACGAAACTTGGTTGCGTAAGGGTGAGGAGGACCGAGCGCCTAGTGTACCTGGGTACAAGCTCAAGCACATACCGCGACCCATGTCTGTACGCAGTGGGCGCGGCGGAGGGGTAGCTTTCTACATTAAAAATGGGGTTACTGCACGGGTAAAGGCTCATCCTGATCATCCCAATGTCGAACAGCTCTGGTTAACCCTTAACGTAAACAAAAAAAAGTTACTCATTGGCACTGCATATCGTCCGCCATGGTTAGACTTGGAGCTTTTTCTCGAGGGCTTAACTGTCAGTATTGGTGGTTTAGCCCCCTACGATTATGTAATATTACTAGGTGACTTTAATGTTAATATGCTAGATGTCAATAGCCCTAAAACTAAACAACTTTTAGAATTTCTCAGCTACTTAAACCTAAATCAGTTAGTCCAAACACCCACACACTTTGTATGTGATAGTAGTTCGCTTATTGACATAATCTGCACTGATGCTTCAATCCGGAACGTCGTGGTGAATCATATCAGTGAGCTTGGCCATCACTCGTTTATCACATGCGAGACGATATTTAAGAAGCATAAGGCTAAACCAAGATTGGTCGTTTTTCATCCGCTCACAGACATATTAGAGGACTTTTTTGACATAGATTTAAAAATGATTCCATGGTCGATTATTGGAGCCATGAGTGATGTCAATTCAATGGTGGAGACATTTAATTCATTTATGATCCAATTATTCGATCTCCACGCTCCTCTTAAAAGGAAGACATTTAAAACCCGCCCTACTCCATGGATAACTGAAAACATCAGACTGATGTCGAAATTGAGAGATGGAGCCAGGGACAGATTTCGGAAATCCAAACTACCGGGTCATAAAGTTTATTATCTGGATCTGAAGCACCAAACAGTTACGGCACTGGTTAGCGAGAAGACCGCTTATTTCAGCAAAAGCATCAATGACCAAATAAAGGACCCGAAACTGTTGTGGCGTAATTTAAAATCCGATGTGCTTCCGGACCATAAGCAGAGACTGCTGCCAAGTCACTTCGACAATCCAGATGACATCAATGCGGCGTTTCTTGAAGTTCCAGGTAATTGTCATCATAACAGCTTGCAATTGTCCTACTTTGAGTCTCATAGGTATGGCCCGGCCTCATTCACACTCACAACAACCAGTCCTGAATCTGTCCTGAAGATAATCAAGAGTCTAGGGTCAAATGCACAGGGTGTCGACGGTATTAGTCTCGATATGATTTCTCTCACGTTGCCAACTACCTTGCAAGCCATTACAGATATCGTCAACCGGTCCATAGCCACGCGTACATTCCCCGAACTCTGGCGATGCGCTATTGTTTGTCCTATCCCTAAAAACAATAACCCTGTTAACATGAAAGACTTGAGACCAATTAGCATTCTGCCTTGCCTGTCTAAGATACTGGAACGCGTAGTACACTCGCAGGTTAACCAATACCTCGAAAGTAATAGCATTCTCCCTGACCTTCAGTCGGGTTTCAGAAAGGGTAGAGGTACTGCAACGGCTCTGGCTGATGTTGTGGGTAGTATTCTTGAAGCTCGCGACCGGGGGGAGGGAACAATTCTGGCTCTGCTGGACTTTTCCCGTGCTTTTGATGCTATTAATACCAGTCTACTGCTGTCGAAGTTAGCCTTCTATGGCTTTGACAGTGATGCAGTAGAGTGGTTTAATAGCTACCTTTCAAGCAGGTCTCAATACGTAGAGATGCGTTGGGAGGATGGGTCTACAGTGTCATCCCCCCCCCTCCAGGTGTCAAGGGGTGTCCCTCAGGGATCGATTCTGGGGCCTTTGTTGTACATTCTGTACAGTGCGGATATCATAAAATCCTTTGTTAACTGCAAATATCACATGTATGCTGATGATATTCAGGTGTACATATCCTTCAAGGGGGACGAAACATCTCTGGCAGTGCAGAAAATAAATGAGGATTTGCATAGAGTGGTTTTATGGTCCGAAGAGAACTCTCTGGTCCTGAACCCCCTTAAATCTAAATTTATGGTGCTGGGTTCAAAGAAACAAGTTAGTGCAATACTGTCTGCCAACCCTGAGATAGTTATCAAGGGAGAGAAAATTGAGAGTGTGGTGCAGGCATGCAATCTAGGGCTAATTTTGGATCCAGAGCTGCACTTTGAGGCCCACGTGACTAATGTTCTCCGGAATTGTTTTTATAGGCTAAAGGTTTTATATGGAATACGGAAATACCTAAGTATACCAGTACGGAAACAACTTGTTGACAGTCTCATCCTATCCAAGCTTAACTACTGTGACATAGTCTATGGACCATGCCTGCTTTCAAGAACGGAGCGAGTAATCCAACGTATCCAGAATGCCTGTGTTCGTTTTTGTGTTAACATCCCACGTAGAAGTCATGTTACTCCTTATATTAATCAGCTGCAATTATTAAAAATGGCTGCTAGGAGGAAGCTTCATTTGGCCAACTTGTTGTTTGGTATCATAACAACCCATAAACCACGCTATCTGTACGAAAAGCTTACTTGGAAACAACATCACTTAAAGTATAGTCTTCGCTCCTTTGTAAGTCCACTGTCGGTGCCAATGCACAGAACTACAGCATTCAGAGGGTGTTTCAAGTTCGCAGCCACACGCTGTTGGAATGATCTCCCACCACCAATGCGACGCCTGGAAAAAATACAATCCTTTAAATTCCAATACAAAAAGTTACTCATACATAATCAAATTTCCCTTCAATCTTAACCTTGTACTTTTGTGTTGGATCACTGTACCTCAGGGGTCTTGGCATGCAGGCTTTGGCTTGGGATCTCCTGGAAGTGGGCGTGGGCTGCTTGGAACTCACTCTTCCGACGGTGGGGTTGTTTTGGAGTCTGTCTTTCGCTACTGCATTCGTCCCTTATACTTAGGAACGCCACCGTGTTTCTGTAAATTATGGTTAAACCTAGTTATTCAACTAGCATACTACGGCTTGTCAAGTAGGTAGGTAGTTCCTTTGATTACAAATTTATTCTATTTACAAATTTATTCTATTTACATAACTCTAATCCAATTTCATCTATTATCATCTATTTTCATTCCAATTTCATTTATTTCATTTATTTTAATAGTACCTAATAGAATCCAATACAATCTCGTTGATAAATACAATTATTCTGCACTTACCATTGATCTCATAATGTCACCGAGCTTGCCTTTTTCACCTTCTAACATTTACACAAACACTATTTACAAGAACCATATCTACACAATCTCCCAATGCATCCTTTGTTTTTTACATATTATGCATTGCATCATATCACTAATTACTTAATGCGCCATGTTATAATTATTACGTAACCACTACATAACCAATATGTCAAAACGTCAAACAAATAGTTTTTATGACAGCTGCGCCGACGGTATGAAATGTTACCATTTTAAATATTTTATTTTATATAAACATTTAGGACTAAGTATTGTATTTATTCATTTTATTTTTGTCTCATTTTGTTATTTCACTATATGCTGCACCGGTTGACGTCATCACGTCAACGCCGGCTGTCGCTGAAAACCAGCGTTGGGGCTCTGTCTCGCATAGGGTCGCAGCATTATGCTGAGCGATGGCCGTTTTGCGTGGATGTGACGCATATTTTCCCCCAAATTGTTTATTTTTGTGTTTTGTTCTTTCTTTGCGTCATGTTTACCGCAAATAAACGTATTTTCTTTCTTTCTTTTTCTTTCTAGATAAATATAATATTTAGATAAATATAATATTTAGATAAATATAATATTTAGATAAATATATTATCTAAATAAATGATAAAGATATAAATTTATATACGTATACTTATTTTAAGTTTATAGATCAAAGTAATAAGATTTTTCAAATAAACTGTCCTCCCTTTGCACCACAACATCGCTTGTTTTAAAAAAATCGTTTGGTACGTTTCCATTATATGACGTAGACAATAGCATTATTTTCATTTTTATCTGTTTCGGGCTGTTTCGTTCTCATTAGTGACTACTTTGTTTTCTTCGCCGTCTGTAATCTTCGGGCTACTAACTACTGTCAACTTAATAAAAAAAATAAAAATTTATTAATTAATTTTCTTTCTTTAGGGGGATTACCCCCTTTTATTGGATTTTTCCCAAAATGAATTATTATTAATTTTTTAATTAATAATAATAATATATATGTATTAACTTTTATTTTTATTATAATAAGTTTAGTCTATTATATTATTAATTAATTAGAAAATTAAAAAAAATATTAGTACATTACTGCAGCGGCTTGCAAAAGGGGCATTTATGAACGAACGTGAAAATGTGGGCCAAGGCGAAGCCGAAGCACACATACGTGAGTTCATCAATGACTGGTTGCGGCCAAGGCTTGCATAGTACTTTTCTCAAATAATGCGCGGAAATTCAAACTAAGTAAATTAATTTTAAATTCTAGAATCAATGGCGAACAACGATATTTTTTCAATTTTGAGGTGTATTATAAAAGTGAAAATGTCGATAAAAAATTGTATTTAGGTAATGGTAACTGTTCTCCACACAGACTGTATTTATAGATTATTTGCTTACCTATAAAACGTGTTTTTCGCTATTTTAGGTTCCATATAACGTTATTAATATTCATGACTACTTTTACCCCCTAATGTATTGCCCAAGACGAACTGAACTAACTGTAGAACTAGACTATCTAACAAAAAGAAATACAAAGTCAGTTTCTATAGTGTAAAAAACAAACTATTGGGAAAATTTAATTTTACAAAGGCGTTTTAAGCTTCGTGCAGACCAGCGCGGCGCGACACCGGTTATTGTTATACCGTCAAGTTTTCTTAGAAATTGTATTGTTCGTGACGCGGCGCGTCGTCGCGTCGCGCTGGTCTGTACGAGCTTTTATTGTATTTTCCTAGTTACGATTATACTAAACTAGCTGCGCCCCGTGGTTTCACCAGCATAAGTCTCGATCCCGTGAGAATATCGGGATAAAAGGTATTTTATGTCTTTCTCCAGGTCATGGTCTACCCATGTGCCAAATTTCATCTAAATCCGTTCAGTCATTTTAGCCTGCAAGCGTAACAAACAAACAAACTCTCTTTCACATTTTTTATATTATTATAGTTAGGATATGATTAGCAGATGATTGCAGTGATAGCCTATTGGTGTGACCGTCAGACTGCCAAGTTATAGGTCTCGAGTTCGAACCCAAGACCTCTGACTTTTCGGATTTATGTGCGTAGGTATTGTAAAATTATTACTTGCTTTAAAATCGGTGAAGAAATATCATGAGGAAACATGCAGCAACGGCATGCCTGAGAGATATTTCTTGACGGCATGTGAAGCCAAGTCGGAAGCCCATGGGCGACTTTAAAACTCTGACACCAGGTTAGTCACTAACCACACGAAAAGAAGAAGAAGAAGAATTATCAGATGTAAAGTTTGTCACCGTACAGTAGTTCGTCTAATGATAAACAGTAAACTTTTCCAATAACAACAGCAATACTTAAAACTACGTTATAAATCAGGAAAAGGCATAAAATCCGACACTTAGGGATCGAATTGAAAGATTTTACGATTCTGTGACGTTGGATTCATAAAATTTCACCCAAACGTGTAAATACACACCACACACCACCCTTAAGAAACAAAACATTTAATAAATAATATTATATGCATCATCTATTTAGCCCAGAGATCATCAATTAACTTCATTAATTCCCTTTGAAATGTAATACGACTGTCGCGTTCCGTTTGGTAGTTTTTTTTAATAATAAACAAAAATTATGCAATGAACAAAAATAACTCAGTAAGTATACTTACCTAATTAATAATAATGTGAAAAATTACATATTTATTATTATTTAGTGCACGGAGCCTTAAATGAAATTACTCTGTTTACATTTAGTTAGCTAGTTATAAATTTTATTGTTTACTCAAGGTCCGCATAAAATAGGTCGGCGGCCCAGATCCGAACCGCCGTCCGTCATTTGGTGACTCGTCATCTAGCCTTTTCTTTTCCCAACTATGTTGACGTCGGCTAATCGGCTTCCAGTCTAACCGGATGCAGCTGAATACCAGTATTTTACATGGAGCGACTGCCTACCTGACCACCACAACCGAGTTACTAGGTATCACGGTAACCCTTGGTGAAGCAAAACATACACTATTCCTTCACCTAAAAAATGTATACAACGCAAACTTATGTATCACATTTTCCTCATCGGAAAGAATGATTGCAAAAGTTGTAAACACGCGCTTTTTCGTCACAGTGTTATACTATTTTTCTTTTATTGTATTTTTATGTGAATATGACGAATACGGGGCTTTCGTAAGAGGGTTTATCCGAAAAGTTGGCAACGCCGCAAATATCTGTCAAATATTTACCTGTTTTGATTAATATAGCAATATTACTGTATGGAAATAAGAAATGTGGCTAACTAGTGAACTAGAATATTAATATTGAATTGCAATTATAATATTGATTTTTATGTTGTACCCATTTCAGGTGTGAAAAAGGCATTTGGAAAGTTTCCAAATACTTTTTTTACATCTAAAACTAAGTATTCAATGTTACGATATTAATTATTGCATTTCATAATCAATATTCTAGTTCGCTAGTTAGCCACATGTTTTATTTCCATACAGTAATATTGCCAAATTAATCAAAACAGCGACGTATTTGACATTTATTTGCGACGTTGCCCACTTTCAGAATAAACGATCTTAAAGTGGGGTGACATATACGATGAGTAAGTGTTCTAGATGTGAGGTTACGTAAGAAAGTGTGTATAAATATTTTAGAAAAATAACAGTTAACTGGGAGCCATTTCGCTCACTGTGTTACCCCTTGTAAATTGTATACATATACATCTGTAATTTTTATGGTGTACATCAACATCTGCCTAGCCTTTTCCCAACTATGTTGGGGTCGGTTTCCAGTCTAACCGGATGCAGCTGTACCCGTATTTTACTACTACTACTCGTATCTAGCACTTGTCGGCAAAGTAGTGTCATTATTATAGGTCTGCATCAAGTAAAATATGTATTTAGTTTCAAATGTCTGACCCTTTTATGTCGACCTGTACTTTATTCAAACAAGATTTTTTAGGAATACAGCACTCGGCAAATACCTATATTAAGGTTCCGCTAATTCTTTTACTGTTGCAGTTAAGATTATGAAAACAATATAAATTACATAAACATATTTGTAGTTCAGAATATACCAACTTCGTGCTGCGTTTGTCTCCAATTCGTTTCTTTTCTTTTTTTCGGGCTTAAGAGCGTTTATTCTGAAAGTTGGCAACGTCGTAAATAGCTGTCAAATATTTACCTGTTTTAATTAATTTGGAAATAATACTGTATGGAAATAAGAAATGTGGCTAACTAAGTTACTAGAATATTGATTATGACATGCAATAATTAATATTGTAACACCGAATATTTAGTTTTAGGCGTAAAAAAAGCATTTGAAAAGTTTCCAAATGCTTTTTTTACGCGTAAAACGGGTACAACATCAAATTCAATGTTACCATTGCATAACATAATCAATATTCTAGTAACTTAGTTAGCCACATTTTTTATTTCCATACAGTATTATTTCCAAATTAATCAAAACAGGTAAATATTTGACAGCTATTTACGACGTTGCCAACTTTCAGAATAAACGCTCTTAAATACATTCCAATATGATCTCGATTCCATTGTTCCAGATTTGATTTTCGCTTTATTTAAACATCCAAATCTACACACATGCTTGTTCCTTGTACTAAAGCTTGCGAGTAGCTTGCATGCCATTCTGATATACCTACGAATACTACGCACCTCGGTCAGGTGTGCAGTACTCGTAACCAGCGCGCGTTCTCAGCATTTTAAGTTAATATGATGAAATATCCAATTAGGTAGTTCAAGATTAGAGCTATTTTAATCTGTTTGTTTTGTTAGAACAAATAATCGGGTAGTTGTATTTTATTTAAAAGAGTGTCCGTGGAGTTTCTTGCCCGTTCTTCTCCATAGGTACCTACTACGCTTTGGAATGGGCAACTAGCTTCATATTTTTGACTGACCAATTCAAAAGTGCCTGTAAATGGTTTAATTGAAATAAATGCTTTGAGTTTGAGTTGAACTAACTCAATATTGCCGATGAGTGTGGGTGTCTTTCAATATACCTACAAAGTATAATAATTTATTAAATAAATGCATAATATTTTTTTTTTAAATAGTTTTATGCAAAAATATTAAAATAATTACACAATAATTGACTTTAAAAAAATGTGGCACTCTCCTTATCAGGGTCGAACGTACGCTTAATTTGACTAACCAACCACGATGATACAAAAACACACCGTTTCATTAACACAAACTAGATTTATTCCAATACAACAATGCCAAACTAAAGAGTAGAAACCTCTTAATTACTAAGAATACCTCGTTTATAAGCAGACAGCGAATCAAATTAGAATTTATACGCTTCATCCTCATTTATTTAGTTACGTACTACACTAAAGTCGAGTCTCCAGTAAAGTAGAATTGTCCTAAAGCTGATTAGGGGTAGGAATTGTAGGAATCACACATTTTACTGTCCGATTTTACGACTGTTCCAATTAGAACTACTCACAGTTAGGCGTTACGTCATTTGTTTGATTTGGGTACCGTCTCTGTACGCTTACTGCCACTGTCCACTATAACTTGTCCCTTGCCATCATGTTGGCACCATTGCTTGTCAAGCTTAGTTTCAATACTAATAGAGTTCAAAATGGCGACTGACAGAACAGTGCTACCAGTTGCGTCACGGGAAGTTGTAATGAATGCACTGTCATTTGTTTCTTAAGGTTTTGGCCAAGGTTTTACTTCAGTCTTAGGTTCAGGTGACACCGAGACGTGACGCGAAGCGACGCTGCGCGCACTTCTTAATATAGTGATACAAAATATAACTTTATTTACTACTCAAAAAGATACACATTTCATTGAGATAATTGGAAAAAGCCTCGCGAAGTCGCGCTGCGCCTCGAGATGCCTTGCGGCGTAGCGCGATGCATGACGCATGGGGCTGCCAGCGACTTCACGATGCCTCTCACGGCGCCGCGCTGCGCAGCGCAAAATCACTGGCCTCTTCAAGCATCGTCGCGTCGCGTCACGTCTCGGTGTGAACAGACCCTTAGGCTGAGATTAATAGGTAAATGTTACTAAGCACGGGCTTAAGCTCGGAATTCTTCTGTTTAGTCACTATCAAAACCAAACACGTCCTAAGTAACGTTCATTAATCTCGGCCTTAGATTTTTTTGTCTTATACACTCGAGAGCAATGAATCCGGGTCACTTAAAGAATCCTAAAAATCTCGGAAACTAAAAATGCTAGGTTAATGCAATAAATTGTATTTAATAGACAATGTAATACTCCTTAAATGAAGGTATTAAAACTTCTTAGTTATTGTAAAGTTATATCATAAAAAAATCAAATTTGAAAAAGGGCCACTTTCGAAGATGGAACTACGAAATTACAGCATTTGGTTTTGCTTTTGTTTGTAATCTGTCATTTATGTGGGTACATTAACCATGTTGATAGTGCTCTATATTCATTATTCAAGCTGAAATTATGTCGCTTACGCCTGAAGAATGCACCAGAATACTTACAATGCTGGAAACCGGCCGGAGTCAGCGCGATACAGCCAGGACTGTCGGTGTGTCGCTGTCAACAGTACAAAGAGTTCTCCGACGTTACGAAGAAACTGGTTCTAACCTACGCAGACCAGGAACGGGCAGAACCAGGTGTACCACAGCACGAGAAGACCGATACTTGGTGAACACCATGCTTCGAAATCGCTTTCTCACAGGAACTGAACTCACAAATCAGTTTCGACGCCTCGGAGGAAGTAACCCAAGTGCATGGACAGTAAGACGTCGGCTTGCTGAATCTAACTTAAAACCCCTTAGACCTGCAAACGGCCCTAAACTGGAGCGTGGCCATCGTATTTCAAGACTAAGATATGCCCAGAGCCACGTAAATTGGAGTATTGAAGATTGGTCAAAAGTTATGTTCTCCGACGAATCAAAATTTATGCTCTACAAGCACGATGGAAGACACAGAGTGTATCGAAGACCAGGGGAAAGATTCAAGCAAGCATGCATCGAAGAAAAAGTAGCCTACGGTGGTGGGTCTGTACTTGTGTGGGCCGGAATTTCTTCTGAAAGTCGCACAGAGCTGGTGATCATAAAAAACGGCTCTTTAACTAGCGTAAGATATGTGGAAGAAATCCTCAATGATCACGTTGGTCCATTTATGGTCAATTTAGGTGAGGATGCTATATTTATGCATGACAATGCCCGACCTCATACAGGTAGGATTGTGAATGACTACCTTCAAGAGATGAACATTACTCGTATGGAGTGGCCAGCGCGCAGCTCGGATATCAACCCGATCGAGCATGCTTGGGACGAGCTAGGCAGATGCGTAAAACAACGAAACCCTCCCCCAATCACGCTTCGTGAGCTCAAAATTGCTCTCACAGAGGAATGGGAGAATATTCCCCAAAATCGTATAAGGAACTTGGTGTACAGCATGCCAAACCGCGTAAACGCAGTAATGGAAGCACGAGGAGGCAATACGAAGTATTAAAATTCAAGAAAATCGTAATAAAGTTCAAAAATTTCATGTTTCCTATTTTTGTTTTAAGGAGAGATCAGCAGTTTTTTTCTTTATGTAATTTTGTGTTAATAAAATGTATGGTGACTCATATTTTTTTTACTTTCATTTAAGGAGTATTACATTGTCTATTAAATACAATTTATTGCATTAACCTATCATTTTTAGTTTCCGAGATTTTTAACATTCTTTAAGTGACCCGGATTCATTGCTCTCGAGTGTATTTAACGGAGGAGGGTAAATGTCTCTTTTGTTATTATCAGTCATATTTTGACTACTATAGGCGCACTGTGGGTAGTGTTGGTTATTACGCAATAGAAAATCCGTTTGCAGTTCAGATCAGATTATCATTTACTATCAAATTAATCACATTAGCAATTCACACACTATAAAAATAACGACACAACTATTTGAAACGCGCGTCAGTGTCTAAACGTCTTCACTGCTTGACCGCCATCCATGAACTCTGCTTAGCTCCGGCCGGTCCGAGCGTCATGTTGTACACTCGCGCCGATAGACAGAGCTGGCGTCCCGATTAGTCAACTCAGTCATCAGTCATTTCCGACATATTTATTTCTATCATGACAAATGCTTTCTACGACGTAACTTATCGCTGCGGTTTGATTTGCCTTTTCAATATGAATACTACGAAATAAAATAAAAGTATAGGTCTTATCGCTTTTCGCGCTACTATGAATATCCTAACTATAATAATCCTAACTAATATTTTAAATGTGAAAGTGAGTTTGTTTGTTACGGTTTCACGCTATAACGGCTGAACAGATTTGGATGAAATTTGTCCGGATGTTCCCACGGGATCGAGACCTATGCGGGTGAAACCGCGGGGAGCAGCTAGTTAATTATATTGCCACGATCAATTCATTTGGCTATCCAATTGTTAATCGAAAAATTTGGACAGTAAGAAGCTGTTACCCATTTGCTTATCATCATTATTACAGCCGGAAGACGTCCACTGCCTAGTCCGCTGTCGTGTGCTCCTAGCGGATTCCCGTGACCTTCACCTGATCATCGGTCCACTATGTTGGCAGGCCATGGCTACGCAGTTACTTACATGAAATTATTTTCATCGACATTCTCAATTCAATATGAAAGTGTAACAGGAAATCGGCAATTACATTCTCCATCGGTCTTGCGCCTATTAGCGCTATTAATAATTATAGCATCGACATTAATCTTAGGTGGAATCCAGGGCCTTATATACTATAACATATTGCTATTCATAATGATAAATATGGGGATTTAGCTTGTTCGTCACAATAACATATTTTTTTTTAATATTGTTTCTGGAGTAAACAAACCGGCCAAGTGCGTGTCAGACCACACACAATGAAGGGTTCCGTAGTTGGAATGAGTTTATCCCACAAACAATATATACTATAAATAAAATACATCGATATAGTTCACGGTCAATTCTCTAACTGCAAATGTAAGGTAGTAATCGCAAAAAATTATAATTGTGTGATAGAACTACAAATTAACTATTTTCGGATTTTTTCCTTTACATGTGCTGTGAGAACGAGAACAAGACGCGTTTTTGTACGTATACGTACGACTAACTCGCACTTCTATTCTGCGCGCTCCCTTAGTAGTTGGAAGGTCGGGATCGTTCGTGCGTGTTCGTATGTGTTCGCACGAGTAAAATTCGTACGAAAACGAGTCCCAAGTGCGCACGACCTTAAGGCAAACGTACATTAAGCTGATAGCAGTTGCTTCGCTCGAGTGAATAGTGCACTCAAGTGAATGTTCATTTAAATTTCATTCCACGTTCACACGACACAGAAAAAATTATAGAAGAATTATTAGGTAAATCGTTCATCTGCTGCATTAATTTCATTTTTCGATAGATGCTGTGAGCTTAATGTTCACTAATGAAATTAATTTTTCATTTTTGATTCATTTTGTGTTCACTGTGAAAGATGCCGAAATAAAGACAAAAATTTACAAAAAATTAAGCGTCTGATATCTGCTTTATAGCCGCATCGGACCGCTTCATATTCCAATGGAAAAGCTTGGTTCGCTGTATGATGGTTCAAAGCAAAATGTACAAAAGTGATGTACGAAGATTTTTGCGTTACGGTGCGGCCTGTCCTAATGTGTACAAGCCTTAACTCAAATATAACGCGCGAACCCAAATATTTGCCTCGCGTTGATAACTTATTCAACATAATAGAGATATCAACAGAGCATCGTCCCAAAATGTGTTTTTATCGAAAAAATGTTCAGAAACCTTGTAACATTATGCTGGGATCACACGTTTTGATCGACGTTTTTTCATGTTTACGTTGAACGATGTTTTCGAATATTCGAAAAGAAAATGTATATATTAATAAACTAAGAAGGTAAAGAAATAAAAGTAATTAACCATCGCACAGTAAAAGCGTCTTACAATGAAGGAAGGATTAACCAAGACTACACACTTCGTGTTAATTATTTTCAAACTTAATTTCTAGTTTCTTCACCCAAATTCAGTCGTCTTTAAATTTGAATGACCTATTAGGACCCCTTTAAAACAGAAGTCTAGAACTTAGAGCTCAAGAGGGTCCTTAAACCAATTTACATAATTAAATCGAAGGATTTTAAGCCGCAAAACGGAGTTTTAAGAACAAAACCGCCGTAAACGCTAAGCCTGCTCGGAACATAACACGAAAATCTACATAGTTTTGGGAAGCAAAGCACGAATAACCTTTAAACGCCAGATTATAGGCACAAACGTGCGACACAAATGTATTGACCCGGAAAAATTCTTACACCCAAAAATCACGAGAATTTCCCGACGATTTAGATGTGGCTTTATGAAAATCTCCGTTTAGTTGTTTTTGTATTTTTGTTTAATGTCAGGAATTCGGGATGAAAATGCAGATTTGACGAAGGCGTGTCGGAATTTGAAGGTAAAATGTGAAAATGGTTCCTATGATATTTTTGCATCGGGATTTCATGCATTCTTTAATTTTGATGAAAGTATTTTATTTTTGGCGATGTTGTGCTATGACTGCTGCCGTTAACGTCAACAAAAATATGATTCGCGACCATAAAAATACGTAGTTACAGAATTATAATAATTAATTTAGAGAGATGTCTCTCTAAATTAGATTTGTTCAATATGAGATTTTTGTTCTTATGGAAAATTCGAATTTCGGGGGCTACCAACTTAAGGCAATAGGTAACACAATCATCAGTACTAAGAAAGTTTCAACTTTATATCTCACCACCTTTTCCAACAATTATTGTTTGAATATCATTATTAAATTGTAGGTAGGTAATTGAATTACCATAGACGACAAATGAGATTATAAAAATATCAATTGTCATATGAAAACCATGTTTAAGATGATTTAAAATTAGAATTTCGGGTTTAAGTATTCCAATGATTAAATCAAAGCACTCAATTTGTAAGTGGCACTACACATAGGTACGTTTTTGTTACCCATTTGTTAACATTTTCATCAAATACTTTTCGAAAAGAGTATATTGAACTTCTTTTGATGTTGACAGACATTGAGGTTCAATGTAAACTAGAGCAGCTAGTTCAAACTAAAGATGTCCCACGGATGTCAAATTTGACACCGCGGTTGTCACATTTGACATCCGCGGGACATCTTACGTATATGCGTAATATTCAGTCAACTGAGACGTTTTGTTGTGTTGAGCAAAAATTTTGATCGCAGTGTCTGCTCTAGTTTACATTGAACTTCCATGATGGCAGAGGTGGCTCAGGATACGGTATAAGAAGAAATAAAGAAAATACGTTTATTTGCGGTACACATGACGCAAAGAAAGAACAAAACACGAAAATAAACAATTTGGGGGGAAATATGCGTCACATCCACGCAAAACGGCGACGTATCAATGGGGCCAACTCAGACTCATAAAACATATTAATATCTTCAATCGCCCAACTGTCTAGTCAGGTGCAATAACTTCAACAACTTGCACCACCTATCCCTAGAACGTACACTTCAAAAGAACTTTTACCTGCAAAGTTCTTTTGAAGATCATCTTATAAGCAAAGCACACATTGCAAGTAACGCAAAGACGTCGTGCTCTTCATAAATATGAAGTTTATGTTTTAAATCAGCTGGGATTAGCATAGTTATAAAACTGCTCATTCTCATTTATGTCTGTCGGCTGTATGTTCTTGGCTTTTGAGACTAGCAGGCTGTGTTCGTAACTCTGTCTGCGAGAAATATTTTATCCGTGTATGTTTGATGTAACACAACAAGATTGATTCGATAATTTAATGGAAGACGCAAAAAAGACAACTTGATTGCTCTTTTCGATAATAACAAATAAAAATTTCGACATGACTGCACGTAGATATTAATTCTGCAATAAATTCAAGAGCAAATAATTATATTCCACATTAGGTTTTTAGGGTTCCGTAACCCTCATAGTTTCGCCATGTCCGTCGCTTAGTGTCAACCGCTTAGCTCAGAGACGCTTAGTACTAGAAAGCCGTAATTTGGCATGGGTATACAATACATATTAATCACGCCGACAAAGTGCTTAAATAAAATCAAGTTTTTTTTTTTTTAGGGTACCTCCCCTACACGTATAGTGGGGATGTTATTTTTCTCGTCATGAGTCTGTGGAAACCATTTTCAGATTCAGGGATCCATTTGCGAAACATTAAGCTTTAAAGTGCAAATTTTTGTTAAAGTCAAGTGTCCTCCCCCCTCCCGCCAGCTAAATTGTTTGGGTTTAGCTATGTGAAAAAATTCACAGCAGTAGTTTATATAACGAAATTAAATGGAAAACTATCATAGCTAAGTAGGCTCTACAAGTTAACGAGTAACAATCGACCAACTTACATTTGCAGTTGCAAAAACATGTTCGCCCATACATTCCGTATGGGAAAACATGTTTTTCAACAACAATGTTAACTTTGTTCTTGGTATAAATTCATCCCAACTACAGAACCCTTCATTGTGCGTGGGCCGACACGCACTTGCCGGTTTTTAAATTTATTAATTTATTTGGGTCACCAACAATTGTTTACACTAGCATCTTGATAAAAATAACGATAATAATCTTGTTTTGCCTAAAAACTTTTAATTTTATCCTCCGTTCTAAAATCTATATGAATAATATAGTGAGCACAAAAGACAATAACGGTACACGATACAACAGCCAAATAAAATATGTTTAACTTTCAGTACTACGAGTAATTGGCGGTCTATTGAGAAATTAACAGTATTGATATATTATTTCTACGAATCTGTAATTCTAAAAAAAAACAGGTATAGTAGAGAGAGCTACGTGCGAAAATGGTTCTTCTTTCTATCATATATTTATGAGTAAACTACGTAATTTTTTAAAGAATAAGACGTTGTGACAATTTTTTTATCAGAGATTTTTTTTTTGCTGAAATGTTGCTCCCATTTGTTTTAATGTCATTTTTTTTAATTTAATTTATTATTGTATACGAGATTGTGACCTATTTGTCTATGTGCCGTCTTAATTTATTGACATTTATTATTATTGTTAACTATTAGTGTTTGGCATGAAATTGTGACAATTGCCTTGATTTTATATTTTTATTTTCAATTTTTTTATGTGACATTTAATACCTAAACAATGTTGTATGCCTTCTGGTGGGACATAGTACGACATTTATTTGTAAAACAACAGTATATATTTTTTTTTACCCTTTTTTTTTTTGAGCGTGGAAAATTATCAAATAACTTCTCCCGCTCTGGGCGGAGCGGGAGGGCGTGTCAGACTTTTACTGACTAAAACCCACCCGTGTTCCTTCCGTTGCCTGTGTGCCGGGGTCGCGATATCCCTTTCGGACACAAAATTAATACCCTATGTTCACAAAATTAATAAATGAATTGAATTGAATATACCAACCTACATAGATTATATCGCTAAGCAGCTTACTGCTGTATAGAGTTATGAGGAACAGGGTATAAAGTTCACTCATCCTTTGTAGAAATGGGAGGATCCTCCGACCAGACGGGTGTTGTGTCTGGTGGGCTACTGCCCGACGATTGATGTCGGGACGTTGTTTATATACCAGTCGCGCGGTAAACCCTGCTTGCGTGATGCAGGATTTTGCGTGACGTCAATGTGATGCGTTGTTCGCATGTGGCGTTGTAGATGCCGCCACAGCTGTATTTAACAGTTGAAAGTTGAAACAGTTGACTGCTTCGTGTTTCTAATATTCAGTCACCAACATTAGGCGATACATAAACGTAATGGCAACATTAAGCAGTTAGGTACTAAGCGCAAAAAATCGTGTCACCAGCCACTAGGCGAACTAAAGTTACGACATTGATTCGCCAATGCGTAATGCTTAGACAACTCTTGCGAGCTGCGGAGCAATATATGTCTAATGAAATAGACATAATATAAAACTTGACTTGATAAACCACAGACGAGTGTAGATTTTGAAACTTACGAGTTGCCAATTGAGACACGAATGGTGAAACAGAAGTGGTTGCTTAAGGATCTTTACCTAACACTTTTAAGGGGCGTTGCTAAAAAAATAACGTTAGTGAAAATAAATACTTACACACATACATACTATAAACTCACGCCTTGTCCCCATGGGGGTTAACAGAAACTACAGAACACCACCTGCTAAAATCCTTACATATACTTACTCCATTTGCGTCATTTACGTTATTTGCGTCGTATACATCTGGTCATAAACGCACGCCGGTTGCGAGTACTACGCACCGTACCTTTCTGAAGAACATAACCAATAAGGTCAGTATTTATGTCCTCCTAGGACGTCCCCTCCCGGCGTTTCCACGGACATCTGCCTTGTAAAGACATTTTGTTAGTCGCCTTTCATTCATCCTCTCAACATGACCAAACCATCTAAGCAGACCCTTTTAAATGTTGGTCACTACATCTTCTTTTCTTTACAATTTTTTGTCTAAATATTTTGCATATACATAATAATTTCTAGTTTTACCCACCTTACGAATGTATTAATTAATACCGAACACCTGCTAAATGTCTCAAAATATTATGTTCACTATAAAGTGCTGTTAAGTGTGTGATTGTTGGAGAACGAGGAAGACTGATACAGTTTTTACTAGTACGGAGGTCAGTGTGAATTACTCTCTAACAACCATAATATTTGTACGCACGACATGAGATGTTATGTTTTGTATTTTATTTTTTCTTTATAAGTATTTGTTATTCTTATGGTTGTTATTGCGATGCTGGAAATAAAGTTTTTTTTTTTTTTTTTTTAAACCACACCGTTGCCTTATCACATCATTCCTCAGCCCATCATTCATAGTTACACCACACAGGCTTCTCAAGGAGCGTATTTTCACAGCATTTATTCTACTTTCATGGTTCTTTTGCCACACCCTGCATTCACTTCCATACGTAAGCGTGGGTACCAGCACACCATTGTGAACAGCCAGTCGAACCTTTTTGGATATCAACAAATAAATACTTGCCGGAAATACGTTACTGAGTTGAACAATCGGGACGTTAGCGCCGCCTAGCGGCGTTCGACAAAGTCTACAACATAACGTTCGGACCGGCTGGAGCTAAGCAGACTTCATGGATGGCGGTCAAGCAGTGAAGACGTTTAGAAACTGTCGCGCGTTTCGAATAGTTGTGTCGTGTACCTACAGTGCGTGAAATGCTAGTGTGATTAATGTGGTCGTAAAATAATAATTTGACCTGAACTGCAAACGGTTTTTCTATTGCGCAGTAACCAACACTTCCCACAGTACGCCAACAGCAGTTAAAATATGGCTGACACACCCTCTTCCGTTATACTTATAATTAAAAAAACAAACGAGCATCGTTTTCGAATACCTCACATAAGCGCTCAATCATAACTTCTAGGCCTTGTAATCTGTAGCTCAAATAACCAGACGCAAATTCCAAAGTAACTTCAGTTTCAGACTAAGATTACATAAATTCCTTGTCTATAAATACCTATGTGATACATATTCATGAACATTATGCTTTGTGTCTCGTAAGCTTATCTTCAACGGATATAATCCATTGTCTGAACCAGAATTATTCAGATGCCAACGGTACCACAGCAGAAATTAGTAACAGTATTACGGTATTCATAAAAAACGGCCAAAACGACGCGCTTCCTAATCTCAGAGTATACTAGTACGCAACAGTCTCGAGTGCGTTGCAGTTACGCACGGACGCGGAACGTTTATCTACCGAACGGCTATAGGTAATTATTTCATTTCATTTATTTGCATACCATAATGTGAATAAAAGATGTTACATGCGGCTTAAAGCTAAAGTACAGTTATGGACCCTGTTAGGGCACAGCAACATAAGTTATTTCAAGGTCACTGCTGAGACGTAATACTGTTACTTTATTATACTGTGACGGTACTCAAGCGATTTTACAAAACAACCAAATACGTGAGAATAATTAATTATATGTAGATAGTAAAGTCCGGTATTTTCATCGTTCTGGTCCTAAATACGAGCAATTCTAATAGTTTTTTATTGGATTGTTTAACTTACAAATGGTGTTATTGTTTGAAATGCCTTACTCGTCCTTCGAAAGAAGTACTTTGGGGTTTTATTTGTAAATACTTTGGATCGGAAGAAGGATATATTAAGCTATGCAAACTTGGCGAAAATGTGGGAGAGAATTTACCAAACTGTCGCGGCCTTTTTTTATTTTTTGATGGTGGGAAATTATCAAATAACTTCTCCCGCTCTGGGTGGAGCGGGAGGGCGTGTCAGACTTTCACTGACTAAAACCCACCCGTGTTCCTTCCGTTGCCTGTGTGCCGGGGTCGCGATATCCCTTTCGGACAAACTCGCAACCCTGGCAGGTAAACTGTCGCGGCCTGAAACAAGATCATTGATGGACGATCGTGGAAATGTGAGGCGAGGCGAAGCCGAAGCACACATACGTGAGTTCATCAATACCTGATTGCAGCCAAGTCTTGTATAGTACTTTAGTACTTTTCTCAAATAATGCGCGGAAATTCAAACTAAGTAAATTAACAGCACAATACTGATAGTCGTCGACATGTGCACCTTCATATCTTCGTATGTTATGCTAAGTACCTGGTACTTGTTGATGGGCCTACACTGTCCTCTCATACCTTTTAACACTGTAACTTGGAAACATTGTAAAAATAATTTACTTTTAAAAGAGTAACCGTGGAGTTTCTTGCCGGCTCTTCTCCATAGGAAACGACCAATTGGAACCGTGCACCTAGCTTCTGACGTTTCATAAGTGCCCTTGTAGGTTTATGTGAAATAAAAATATTTTGAATTTGAATTTTTGAATTCGGCATGGGCATCGTTGGAACCCGCAGCATTCTGGTTTAAGAACACAGTCTCCTTTTCTACGTTAGGTCGACACATAATTATTTTGTACCGATTTTTCCGAGTTTAATACGTAATTATTATTTTTCACATGTTTTGGAGCCGTAACACTAGACCAAGACCGAAATCGCGTCACGCGCAGGCAGCGCAGGCTCGCGTGGCAGGGTCACCATGTAGGGAACTAGTATTATTGAAACGACTGTACCCGATCGTTTACCTTTTATTACTACTCACCTTATACTAATACAATATATTCTATAACATAGATCTTACCTACTAAGTACATACATACTCATAATTATAAATTCCAGAATCAATGACCAACGACGATAATTTTCCTCGCGTCATAATGTTATGTGTAGCTTGAAATATAAGTTAGAACAGCTGAATAACAGTATCAAATAAAATAAGAACCTTCTCAAAGTTACATCTAAACTTCAGACAATTCTTCAAACATTCTGACAGTATCGTGTTCCATTCTTCCACGAATAAATCAAAATCTGTCTCGAGGAATCGAGCATAATTTATAGTCCATGTTTCCTTACAATAATTTTCTTTCTAGTTCATCATTGGTATTTAAAATTGTATAGGTATATAAAAAAAATTAAAAGTGTATTTATATTTGAGATAAATGGTGTGAGTTTGAGTTTAGAGGAGCTCGTGGCTATATAATTACAGCCGCACGGGTCGATCCATCAGTTTAAACTACGCTTGCCGGGGTTGGTAGGTGATAGGTGACCATCTTAACATACTGCGACTCTTCCGTGCTTCGGAAAGCACGTGAAGCCGTTGGTCCCGGCTGTCATTCTTGGTTCTTTAACAGTCGTTAAGAGTCGTCAGAAGCCCGAAAGTCTGACAACCAGTCTTACCAAGGGGTACCGTATTACTCAGTTACTGGGTTGTGGAGGTCAGATAGCCAGTCGTTCCATGTAAACTACTGGTATTCAACTGCATCCGGTTAGACTAGAAGCGGACCCTAACAAAGTTACGAAAGGTGGAAAAGGCTAGGCAGATTGATTGCTTTGAGTTTGAAGTTTGATTTTAACTTAGAAAGTACATAATAATTATTTTTTATTACTCATCATAGTTTGAAAAATGAGGTATCGTTGATTTTCCGCTGGTTAGAGGCTATATTGTGACTTCACATTAAATGTATATGGCGCCCTGTAGAGGACATAACGTCATGACCTAAAAACAAAAAAAAAACTATGAAAAAGTCAAAATTTTAAATCCGGAGTAACATGTAATCTGTTCAATTTATACCCTAACCCGTGTGACTCCGAATTTTTAATTAGTCTGTCTGTGATTTGTGTTGTTTATACCTTTTTAGTTGACTTCTTACTATTTGTCTTTCCTGTCATGTGCGTGTCCCAAATAAAAAATATTCCTTTCTTTCATTCTTTAAATCACAACTGCCATTCTATGACAGTTGTATGAAATGGCTATAACACGGCAAATTGGCGTAGTCTGTCAATTTGATATACAATTCATTTCCCTGACTGCAAATAAATACAAACTTTAACCTATTATAAACCTCTGCCTCTCCTTCGAAAATACAAGCGCAATGATAAAATAGTTTAAAAAGCCATGCTCTATCCGCGGTGTCAAAACCACAACCTCGTTCTCGTCCGGGCCATTACAAAGTTATTTCAATTACCGCATTAATTAAAAAGTTAGCAACGGCGTCACCACTGGACGCTGACATTTAAAGGTCCATCTTTAATCAATTCCTTAATAGAAATAAAATAGTTTCCGAGGGATTAGCTCGGTTCTCATCCTTGCACAGTCAGTGGTGGCTACACACTTGTTCGGGTCATCCTGATTCGGCACAGCCGGGTGATAAAATCGAATGGGTAGATACAAGCCGTGCGCCCGATGGAATCAGCATCCCATCGGCAAAAATGACGAACTTCTTTACAAAATTTCTTACTCTATTTACCCCTTTAGGGAGTTAATTAAAAGAAGTCCTTCGTTATATAAATTATAAGGAACATTTGTGCAAAATTTCAAGCTTCTGGAACTAGAGGTTTAGGATGTGCGTTGTTTGTCAGTGAATTTAACATTTTGTTCGGGAAAAAACCGCTCGGCTTATCTCGAATTGTGACGACCGACCCGAACATGATCCTGTGAGGTTAGATGCCGAAGTTTCCGTTCAGCACGGACTTAAACGGAATGAAAAACGACGTTTTCATGAAATTTCATGCCACCAACTGGCGCCACTTTGACAAGAGGTCTTCCATTTCGACAATGAACATAAAATACATATATGATGATCTTCATCATTCAGTCAAGACTAAAGAAAATATAAACACTTTGACACTTTTGACAGTTGCCCAGACCTGTCTCAGTGCTGTCACCTAGTGAACGTTATTTCCGAAAACCCTCATTGCTTCGGATCGGCGTTGTTGTTTGACAAATAGTGCCGAACCGAATGTTCTGACCCGAAAAACAGACTGTGGGCAACACAGTCTGTTTTTCCTAGACCTCACTAGACCAAACGCGAGTGAGATGAAAATACTATTTTATCTCGCCACGTTTCCTAAGTTTATACTTTCTTATAACTCGGAAGGACTTTAATTAATAAGAGTTTATAAGGATCAGGAAAAATTAATTCTGGTTTTATTATTTCAGTCAAACTAATGCATTAGCTAAGTTGTAATTATTATGATGTACCTCCTTGAACGCTTTTAGCGTTAAGACCGCCCAAAGGTTCATCAGCGTTTATTTATATTATTTATTTTTACTTCGATGGTCCTAGTTTATCATTTGTGACTTCGAGTTACAGCTTTAATAGCTATATGTAAGTGGGCACGTCTTTTTAAGCCTAGAGGCTTTCATTCGGGTATTAAGTTCTGTTTACTTTTTATTTTCGCTTGAGTATAGATATCGATGATTTTTGTTGATATATTGGCGTGTGCTAGCTGACATATAGCAAATAATTTAATTTAATGTTTTATGTTGCATAATGTACATTATTTTGCATAAGTACTATTGTATAGAATCAAGTTTTTCTAACTGAACAGACAGCTGTGCTGCTGGGGAGTTTGTTGCGCCACTTCTTCTTCCCAGCTAAGCACTAGAAAGTGATGAACGGCGGGCGTTTTTGGGGGACTGTCTTATGTAATTTTTGACTATCGAAAAGTGCTGATTCTCGTCGTTTGAATAAATGACTTTTGAATTTGAATTCATCATTTCAACCGAAAGACGTCCACTGCTGGACATAGGCCTCCCCCAAGCACCGCCACTTCGACCGGTTCTGTGCTTCCCACAACCAGGGGTTTCATGCTGCCTTCATTAGGTCATCGGTCCACCTCGAGACACCATCCTTGTATAAAATGTCTACATTTATCTGTAATGATATAATTATGGAGAGATTCTTTTGTATTCTATTCTTGAATTCGTCTAGCTTATAGACATTGGCGCAGCATCGCGGGTTTTTTTCCACATCAGATCATTATCATCTGCGTAGCCTTTTCTCAACTATATTGGGGTCGGCTTCCAGTCTAACCAGATGCAGCTGAATACCAGTATTATACGTGGAACGACTGCCTATCTGACTTCCGCAAACCGGTGACTGGGTAACACGATAACCCGGGTTATGGGTTTTATTCCCATATAGATCAAAAATTATTAAAGTTGTTCCAGGTTTGAGTGTTTCTGTTAGTAAGATTTGTGCTCCTAAGATTCTGTAAACAGCGACGTTTTTCCTTCATAACAAATTCACAATCGAGTTACTTGTAATTTTAGTTGCTTTTCCTAAATCATTGATAGTTGGAGCAGCAAAATTCTTCACAAAACTCTATAAATTACTTGACAAATATAACAAAACAAATACACCAGCGTAGTTAGCAATGCTACTGATATTTATCTTTGTCTTGTATTTAATAGCGAGTCTCTGGTGGTGACAGTTCACTGTACGCTTGTTAAGATGTGCGGTACCATAGATTATGAAGTTCGTAGAGAAGTGAAACTCACCTATACGTGGTTCGTTCAGGTGTGCATGGTTGACCGGGTATAATACCCCCCCTCCAACATCGTTGCGGCCTGTGCACACCCAAGCCATTACAGGTTTATCAATATTGATCGCGGATGGATGCGGAGCTGTGGCTCAAACTATGTCTCAACGGCTATCCTGCCCTCTGAGCCCCAAAAAATGTAGCCATAGCGACCTCGGCGCTGCGACCGACGATGCCTTGGAAGTGGCGAAGTTTTGGGCCAACAACATTTAATTCACTGTCGGGGCCATCGTCATCGTTGAAGAAGAAGAAGAATTTCATCGCGACAAGCTGCGTCCATTTTTGTGACATGTCAACAAATATAGACGCAGTAATACGCGTGGCCAAGGATGATTTATTATGCAGATAGAACGTGCAGAAGAAAAAATGCGAGGTCCTATGAATTATCAAGGAAATATATTCTTTCAAACTGACGTACCATCGAAGAAGTTCATATATATACACCGTAAAGAATATATCTGCTTGCAGCACTGGGCAGCTATAGAACCGGGGCGGTAACAGTTGTGGTCATTGTTTTCACGGGATTTTGTTTTCAAACTTCTTAGATATGAAGTTCTTCGATATTACGTTCTTAAAGTAATCCAAATACAGTTCTAATTCAAATTGGAAAGACCGTGTCTACTTCATTACGCTGTCATTTAAAGGCCTCACAGTTTTCTTCCACACATTCTATCAGGAAATTCATACATGGCATAAAAAGCAGTAATCAATTGTCATACATATATATTTTACTGTTAGATTGTATTTTATATATAAGATTTGTCAACCAACGTTGTATTGTACACAATAAATACAAACAAGAGTAACTTAATTAAATTTGTCATACAATTTATTCATTCGAAGGCCTTATGAGATAATATACGGACAGACAATGTCAGGACTCCAAGCCACATTATCCAAGACGAGTACCGTAGCATTATCCGTTGAAATAACACAAATGTGGGGGACAGCTGGTTAGGTAGGTCTCACCGACCCTAAACCGTAGGCAAATGTAGGTAGATCGCATGCAACAGGAATATCGCTTCCATATTTATTGTATTCATTGGTAACAAGTAATTTGCAGAAGATATACAGTATAAACATTACGTTTTAAATGTAGTGTACTTAATGTAGGTGCAACGACACTTTAGAATAAAAGCTTATAAATAAAAAAAGGTTTATTTATCACAGGAACACGTGCATACCAAAAAGACAACTTATGATCCAACAACATAATAAATTATAGACCGTCTTCATAACAAAAGTTCAAGTTGTATTCTAAACTTTATAAAATAAAATATATGGAGTACTTACTCGTACTTTTACTTTGGAATTACAAATTCATTTATGAAAACAAAAACAATTAAGTATGAATTACAAAAACGCGAACTGCAGCAACACAAAAGTGTAGTTTACAAATAGACACATAAGTTTGAATTGTAACGCAGCGTCGACGTAGAACAGGCCACACACACGTATCTTGCTGAATGATGCTCGATGCAAACGCAGTACGTTCTTGCACAGTTTTTTCTCGCCTTCTGCGAATTTTTAAAATTCCAATTAATTAGAATTCAGTGCCCTTACCAAACGATCACTATAATTTATTTTGAAGGTCATGGTTTTATCTTATCTGAATGCGCTTAACCGTTAATTGTCAAGTAGGGTTTGTTATAAGTAACATCAACTTTGGGAGATTTCATCTACACTAAATAGAATTAATAAAGAACGTATAAGTATGTATGTATAAAGAAATAACCAGAGCAAGATGAATTCAAAATGCACGTGCAGGTATCTTGAACACTTTGAACAGCTGAGTAGAATTTTTCGCATTGTTGGATTAACTTTGTTTGACACATAAAGTTCTTTAACAACCAAAAGGACGCAACCGGGCTCAAGAACATTGCTTTATCCTGTAACAAAATTAAAGTAATACACACAAAACAGTTGTCAAAAAAGTGGTGCAATTCAGAATCTATGTAAGGATAATACTCACTATGTTATCAAAAATAATGGCTATTTTTAACATGTCAATTAGTGTTTGGATGTTAACTAAAGTGTAGATGAATGCTTGTATAATGTAAAAAAATATCTGAAAACCGACAAAACTCAATAACTTTTTTTATTTTTAGGTAACGTATCTAGTAGCAACTACTTATCTATTCTCATAGATTACTCCGCTATTTAAAAGTGCGGTACTTACGAATTGCTGAAAACTATGTTTTAAAATATCATAACATTGCAATATTTCAACATATGTCTGAAACAGTCTCGTGCTATAATTTTCACCGTGCGGGTCTTCTATTTCTTGAGAATTGTAATTTCGAATAGTCCACAACGCAACTTTATTTTCCAAACAATTAATAATTTGCATGACATAAACAATATTAAAATCGAAAACAATTAAAAGGTAGAGAGCATACACTGAATAGAAAGGAACACCAATACGTATGTGAAAATAAACGGCAACAATGACATAAAAACCCAGAACCCCTAGAACAATAATCCAATTCCAAATAATGATGTGGTTGAAACTAGTTTCATTGTTAATGAATCTGTGTACTTTTTGGAATATAAGAACAAACTGGACATTACTTTTGGTTCGAATGAGTCCAATCATGAAATTAATTGCGAATCCGAAAAAGTAGAAGATGCTGTTATAGAAAGTAATGAAATAAACAAAATCAGTAACTCCTAGACTATTCTCGTTCGTGATCACCATATACATGCCGAGCTCAAACAAAAATATGTAAACTAGTGTTCCAATCATCGAAACAAAATTTGAGATGAGACTATTTGGAGTTATGACATTATCTTTAATGCGATATTTAGGACAGAACATAACATGTTGCATTAGATTCAAAGGCAAAAGCATTGACTGCACATCTTTGTCCACCTTATTATTTGAAATAAGTTCCACAGTATTTGTTTTTCGGATATATTGAAATGTCTTCATTTCTCTTGACATAAACAGTAGCTTTCCAACACACAAGTGATACTATAATCGATGGTAAATGTATTAAAAGACTAAATTAATTCATTATGATAATAAAAATAAAAAGAGTCAATAATAAATTACTTAAGTATGTATATGAATTTGGATAGACGAAATATAGGAACACCGACACATTTAGAAAGGTTGATAGATAGAATATGTTTTATATCGTCTTACAACAGAGATCCAGTTGGTGGAAAAGGAAAGAAAGAAGAAGGAACAGAATACGTTTACTTGCGGTAAACATGACGCACAGAAATCCAATGCCGACTATTTACAAAATGTATCATATACCATGCAACAAAATCAATTTATTTTATTAAAATCAGCCTTACTAAAATGTGAAACTACCAGTCCGACGATATCGTGTCGTTATCGTTATCGTCCAATGTGAAAACGGCCACCGTCAGGACTCCCAGCCACATTAAGTAAAGGCAGTACCGTAGCATTGTTCGTCGAAATGACACTAACTTGGGGGCAACTGATTGGGTAGATCTCGTCGACCCAAAACCGTAGCCACTTAGAACCCATGCAATGGGAATATTGGTTCCAAACTTATTTTATTCTTTGGTAAGACGTAATTTGCAGAAGATATACAGGGTTATAACATTATGTTTTATATGTAGTGCAGTTAATGATTGTTTAACGTCACTTTAGGAAAAAAGGTTTATTTATCACAGTAACACGTGCAGACAAAAAAGACAACTTATGACCCAACAATGTAACAAATAGACCGTCTCCATACCAATAGTTTAAGTTGTATTCTAAACTTTTATTTATTAAATATGTGAAGTACTTACTTTTACTTTAGAACTACAAATTAATTAATGAAAACAGAAACAATTAAGTATGAATTACAAAAAGGCAAATTGTAGCAACACAAAAGTGTAGTTTGCAATAAGACACATAACTTTCAATTGTAACGCAGCGTCTACGTAGAACAGGCCACACACACGTATCTTGCTGAATGATGCTCGATGCAAGCGCAGTACGTTCTTGCACAGTTTTTTCTCGCCATCTGCTAATTAAAAAAAAAATCCAATTAATTAGAATTCAGTGCCCTTACCAAACGATCCAATTATAGTGATCGTTTGGTAAGGGCACTGAATTCTAATTAATTGGATTTTTTTCTAATTAATTGGACTTTGAAGGTCATGTCATGGTTTTATCTTGTGTGAATGTGCTTAACCGATAATTGTCAAGTAGGGTTTTTTTACACATAAGTAACATCAACTTTGGGAGCTTTTATCTACACTGGACAGAATTCATAAATAACACTTATGTATGTACGTATAAAGAAATAACCGGAGCAAGATGAATTCAAAATGCACGTGCAGGTATCTTGAACACTTTGAACAGCTGAGTAGAATTTTTCGCAGTGTTGGATTAGCTTTGTTTGCCACATAAAGTTCTTTAACAACCAAATGAACGCAAGCAGGCTCGTCAAAATTGTTTTATCCTGTAACAAAATTAAAGTAAGTACACACAATGCGGTAGTCAAAAAAGTGGTGCAATTGAGAGTCAATGTAAAGATAATACTTACTATGTTATCAACCATGATGGCTATTTTTAACATGTCTATGAGTGTTTGGAAGTTAACTAAAGTGTAGATGTATGCTTGTATAATGTAAAAAAATATCTGAAATGCGACAAAACTCAATAAAAATAGTTATTGTTAGGTATCTAGTAGTACAACAAATACTCCGCTATTTGATATTAGGGTAACTTACGAATTGCTGAAAACTATGTTTAAAAATATCATAACACTGCAATATTTCAACATATGCCTGAAACAGTCTTTTGCTGTTATTTTCTCCGTGCGTGTCTTCTATTTCTTGAGAATTGTAATTTCGAATATTCCACAACACAACTTTATCTTCCAAACAATTAATAATTTGCATGACATAAACAATATTAAAATCGAAAACAATCAAAAGGTAGAGAGCATACACTGAATAGAAAGGAACACCAATACGTATGTGAAAATAAGCGGAAACAATGACATAAAAACCCAGAACCCCTAGAACAATAATCCAATTCCAAATAATGATGTGGTTGAAACTAGTTTCATTTTTAATGAATCTGTGTACTTTTTGGAATGTAAGGACAAACTGGACATTACTTTTGGTTCGAATGAGTCCAATCATGAAATTAATTGCGAATCCGAAAAAGTAGAAGATGCCGTTATAAAAAGAAATTAAATAAATAAAATCAGTAATTCCTAGACTATCCTTGTTTATGATCACCATATACATACAGAGCTCAAACAAGAATATGTATACTAGTGTGCCAATCATCGAAAAAAAATTTGAGATGAGACTATTTGGAGTTATGACATTATCTTTGATGCGATATTTAGGACAGAACATAACATATTGCATTAGATTCAAAGGAACACAAGAGAAATGAAGACATTTCAATATATCGAAAATACAAATACTGTGGAATTTATTTCAAATAATAAGGTGGACAAAGATGTGCAGTCAATGCTTTTGGCATTGACTGCACATCTTTGTCCACCTTATTATTTGAAATAAATTCCACAGTATTTGTATTTTCGATATATTGAAATGTCTTCATTTCTCTTGACATAAACAGCAGCTTTCCAACACACAAGTGATACTATAATCGATGGTAAATGTATTAAAGGACTAAATTAATTCATTATGATAATAATAATAAAAAGAGTCAATAATAAATTACTTATATGAATTTGGTTAGACGTAATATAGGAACACCGACACATTTAGAAAGATAATTATGATAGATAGAATATGTTTTATATCGACAACAGTGATCCAGTTTATGGTAAAGGAAAGAAATAAGAAGAAAGAAAATACGTTAATTAGCGGTAAACATGACGCACAGAAATGTAATGCCGATTATATACAAAATATATATACCATGCAACAAAATCTATTTATTTAATTCAAATGCAAACTGCAGCGGCAGCATACCCGAATTCAAGTGGATAATCTGAACAAGGACTTTTAACAGGCTTTTTACAAACTGAACCATAACTTACATAATAAATAAAATATCTCGATGTGTAATTGAAAAAAATACCATGTTAGTTTGCATCCTACATATTCACCACAACGCAAAAAGTAGTCATGAATGGTTTTGAATCTTTCTTCTCAATTATTTCATCTGGGGTTCTCAAGGGCTCAGTGTTGGGACCTCTTCTCTAAACTAATGACATCAAAATTGTCATAACTCATAGTTTCTAGTGTACGGAAACGATACTGTAGCCAGGATTATAGAAAATGGGCACGCCACAATTGTGGCGATAAGTCGGTCTTTGAGGAGTGGCTAGAGAGGCGCCACGGCGTCCTCGCCTTCCGCCTGACGCAGGTTCTCACCGGACATGGTTGTTTCGGGAGGTTACTGTTCAGGATAAACGCCCGGGTGTCACCACTGTGTGGATCACCCGGAGGACACGGTGGAGCATACGGTGGAGGTCTGCCCAGCTTGGGCGGAGCACCGCCGTGTCCTCACGGAGGCGATCGGCGGCGGGCGGCAATCTCTCGCGTCCGGCCCTGGTTCAGGCCATGGTCCGGAGCGAGAGTGCATGGGAGACCGTCACCTCCTTCTGCGAAGCAGTAATGCTCGCGAAGGAGGAGGCGGAACGCGCGAGGGAGAGGCAAGATTCGCGACCTCGCGCCCCTAGTCGCCGCAGGAGACGCCCCGGGCGTCGGGAGTCGCGAGCCGACTTCCTGCCACCGTAGGCGCGGGCTTGCGGACGGTGAGCAATGGGTAGCTCGCCGTCCGATAGGGACCAGGCCCGGGTCGACGGCGCGTTGTGTTCCACGCGCGCCTCAAAGAGATGTCAGCACCAACTGACGGGGTCCGGAAGGGCCAATGCCTGCCGGGGTTGCGAGTTTGTCCGAAAGGGATATCGCGACCCCGGCACACAGGCAACTGAAGGAACACGGGTGGGTTTTAGTCAGTAAAAGTCTGACACGCCCTCCCGCTCCGCCCAGAGCGGGAGAAGTTATTTGATAATTGCCCACCCTCAAAAGGATTATAGAAAAGCAAATTGTAACAATACAACAGTGTAGTTAGAAAGAAGACTCATCAGACTTAATTGTAACGCAGCGTCTACGTAGAACAGGCCACACACACGTATCTTGCTGAATGATGCTCGATGCAAGCGCAGTACGTTTTTGCACCGCTTTTTCTCAATATCTGAAAAAACACATTCTAATAATATAGTGCATGTAACTAGTCATAATATTTAAAATACTAGCATTAGAATTTATAATATAATATTACTAGCTGCGCCCCACGGTTTCAGCCGCATAAGCCTCGATGCCGTGGGATATCGGGATAAAAGTATCCATGTCCTAATTCAAATCCGTTCAGCCGTTTTAGCGTGAAAGCGTAACAAACAAACAAACTCACTTTCGCATTTATAATATTGGTTAGGATAGTAAGTATATACGAGTACAACAAGTTAAAAAAAACCTGTCCGGTCCGTAAGGGTATTGTTAGGTATCGTACTGAGGGTATATTTATGTGGTAATTATAAGGAAAAAAGAAAAAAAAAATCGCGTAATTTTTTTTCAATGGGGCCTTTTGCTACATGAAGCGCGGGTGGCAGTCGTTTAGCGATGTCTACAAGTTATAACTTATGACCCCTGTTAAAAATTTGCAAATTTTTAAAGGATTTGGGGTAATTTTGGTACTAAACATGTGAATTGAAATAGCAATAACTTTTTTAATTTCAATGATATTAAGATTTTTTTTTACATTTTGGTAATGTTACGAGTATTCCAGTACCCATGTGCCCCTTTCAGATCGGAGGGTTTTTTTTACATATTGTATAGTATAGTATAGTATATAATATATATAGTAAATATTATATATGATTTATGTAAATAAAAAATTAACCATTGCAAGTTGACTTCAAGATAAGTGCGCAAGTGTCTTGAACACTTTGAATAGCCAAGTAGAATTTATCGCATTGATGGCTCAACATTGTTTGCCACATGAAATTCTTCATCAGCCATAAGTATATGAACAGCGACGCCAGATTTGCTACATACTATAATAAGAAAAAAAATACGTTACAATTTAAAAAACGGAGAAAAGGGGTTTGAACTTATTAAACTTGACATTAAGATATACTCAGTGGTCATAATTCTCCTGCCATTATCCCAATTTATTTGGGGTCAGCTTAAATATACTCAGTGGTAGTAGAGCTTTTTGTGAAGCTCGTCCGGGGAAGTACTGCCACCATACTTATTTCTGCCACCTAACAGCGTTGGTGTCTACCGGTTTGAACTCAAACTCAAAGCATTTATTTCAATTAAACCATTTACAGGCACTTTTGAATTTTCAAATAGTCGGTCAGTTAGTCAGAAAGTTGAAGCTAGTTGCCCATCCCAAAACGTAGATCTTTATGGAGAAGAACGGGCAAGAAACTCCAAGGACACTCTTTTAAATACAGAAAATTACAAAATCCTAGGCACATTATTCTTGTTGCTTCTGTATGTGAGAACAATGTACAAAAAATAATCAAACAATTCAAAATATAAGATTAAATATAAGCCCTGGCAGATAAGAGATGACCAGTAACAACTGACGGCGCCCGTTCACGAACATGATGCGTTGATCAACACCATCCACCTCAACCATTTTGTAGGGAACCGAATGATCCAACACACTCGCCACCATCAACGAGACATTTAAGTGAGCATGACATACTCTCAACTGCCGTGCTCTTTCAAGTCAACATACATCTTAATAACATAAAAAACGGCTCCATGCTACTCACATTTACAAACATTTAAAAAGAAATATACATATTATGGGTGCCGGTTTTTTTTTCAAGAAATATCTCTCAGGTTTCTTCACGATGTTTTCATTATACATTCATTACACACATGAGTCCGAAAAGTCAGAGGTACGTGCCTTGGGTTCGAACGAGACCTATGACTTGGCAGTCCGACGGTCACAAAACTAGGCTATCACTGCTTTTGCCGTTGCCGGTACAGGCAAGTGAGACATATCAGCTTTGACACAGGGATGGCATCGTAGATGTCCATAAACGGCGTTGATCACATCGGTGATGTAAGCGGGCACGCCCTTTATGCCTGGAGGCTTTTATTAAGACGTTAAGTTTTGTTTACGTTTAGTTTTTATTTCTGCCCGAGTATAGTTCTCGATGATTTTGTTTGGTATATTGGCGTGTGCTAGCTAACATATGGATAATAATTTAAATTTGGTTAATTATGTTTAATACTATTATATAGAGTCATTTTTTTTTTCTTTCTAACTGAACAGACAGCTGTGCTGCTGGGGAGTTTGTTGCGCCACTTCTTCTTCCCAGCTAACGCGCTAGGAAGTGGTGAAGGGTGGGCGTTTTAGGGGACTGTCTTATGTAATTTTGACGTTCGAAAAGTGCTGATTATCAGCCTAGCTTGAATAAATGACTTTTGAATTTTGAATTTTGTTGGCCATTCAATAACATAAAGAAAAACTCACTTTGGAATGTTCTGCTCTGCTCCACAGGTCTATTGCCTGCTGAATATACACTAGAGAGTGGATAAATACTTCTATAATATAAAAGAGAATCTGAAATATTGAAAATTATAATATTATTAAGCATTCTAAGTTATTGGCTCACTTGCTTGTATTTTAAAAATTGTTTTGAGATATCAATTTCATGGATTTACCATAAAGTACTTACGAATTCTTGGGTACAAACTTTATGTTTGTCATAACATTCTAATATATTAACATACGCCTGAAACACTTCCTTGCTATAATTTTCTTCATTTGTGCCTTCTATTTCTTGAGAATTTAAAACTTGAATGTTCCATAGACGAACATTATTTTCCAACAATTTTAATAATCGCGTAGCATAGATCGTGTTTAAATCAAAAACAACCAAGGAGTAGCTAACAAATATGAAATGAGCAGGTAAGCTTAGCAGTATCCAAAAAGTAATCAGAAATACGGCATATACACCCAGAGCTACAACGACCAAAATCCAATTCCAAATAATGAAGTGGTCAAAACTGATTTCATTCTTGAGAAATCTGTGAACTTTTTGTAAAGTTAAGACAAACTGGACATGATTTTTGGTTTGAATGATTCTGATCACGAAATTCATAACGAAACCGAAACAATAAAAAAAGCAGCTAAAATCCGAGAGGACAGAAGTGTATTCTGGAGAAACTGTGTACCAGGCCGTACAGTTGAAGTGAATATAAGAAATAATAATTACCAGTGTTACAATAATTGAAACAAAATTTGTGATGCGACTATTCGGAGTTATAATATTATTTTTAATGATATATCTAGGATAAATAATATTCAAAGGCAATAGCATTGACTGCATATCTCTGTCCACAGTATTCGTAAGATATTTTGTTCTAATATTACGGAATGTGTCCATTTTTAATAGGAGCTTAGCACTCAAATGATAGGTACAATACCTAATCGATGGTAAATGTATTGACATACCAACAATTTCATTATGACAATGTCTTACCATTAATGTTATCAATAATGAATAACTGTAATAAATTTCATTACCTACACAAAAGTTTATGTTCAATAAACAGGCTAAGTTTTTAGATGGAGCGCGAAAACTGAATCGTGGCGGAAAAATATAATCATACCAGTATGTAATGTTTTCGAGTAATATAATCAGGTATTGATAATATAGTACCAACAAGGAACCAATTATTAATAATAATATCATTTATTTGCATGAAATATGGTGCTTACAGATCTCATAATACAATACATAGTACTTCATATTCCGCCTACTAAATTCAGCATGCAAATTTAGGTTGTGCCATAATTTTAATTAATTAAATAATAATTTGCAATCATTTATATATGTCACAATGGGAAAATGTCATGAAATTAAAATACAAATGTCAAACTATAAATATTACACATGCCAAACTATGAAAAATTACAAATGTCAAACTATGAAAAATTACAAATGTCAAACTATGAAAATTACAAATGTCAAAGTACGAAAAATTACAAATGTCAAACAATAAAAATACTAATGTTAAAACTATAAAAATTACAATGTTCAAGACAAGCTTAGAGGAATGGCAAAGTTAATTACATTATTCATGTCTGTAATAAATAATTCTTTGTATTAAAATTCATAAATTCATTAATAGAATAGAAACAGTTTTCAATAAGCCATGTTCGGAGTCTTCTTTGAAATAGATTCGATGGCAGTTCTCTAATTATCTTAGGTATCTTATTATATATCTTCACTGCCATTCGACTGACGTTTTTATGGCAAAAAGTTGTTCTACACCTAGGCATAGCCAATCTGGTTGGATCCCTTGAGTGTTTACCTATTTTATATATGTTTACACTATCGGCTTTACTAAATAGGTTAGGGTGTTTTTTTACAAACACGCCCATTTCCAATATGTATAAGCATGCCAGTGATAATAATTTATGCTCTTTTAATATGGGTCTGCATGATTCCAATGGACCTGCACCAAACACAGCTCGTAAGCACTTTTTTTGAACAATAAAAGCCCTATGACTGTCTGTAGAATTGCCCCATAATAATATGCCGTATCTAAGCACAGATGAGACCTAACCGTGGTAAGCGAGTAGAGCGGCTTTTACTCCAACAGTTTTCCTTAGGTTTCTTAGTGCAAATGCAAAGCTATTTAGCTTGTTGCATATGTTATCTATATGTTTTTTCCAATTGCAATTCTTATCAATTGCTATGCCTAAGAATTTTGTATCGTTAACTTCATCAATGCCATTATCACGTCCAATAATTTTCATTGTTTTATTTGTCATCTTGTAATTACAGAAATTAATATATTTTGTTTTGGAAATATTTACACATAAATTATTTTGTTCGAACCAATCTAGTATGCTTTCTATGGCAGTATTTATTTTGTCCTCATGCTGTCTATTTTTATTTTCGTTACTTATTACTAATGAGATGTCATCTGCAAATAACACGCATTTATCCTGTGTTACTTTAGGCAAATCGTTCACATACAGAAGAAAGAGCAATGGCCCCAAAATGCTACCTTGAGGCACGCCATATGTATTTGTCCTAAACTGAGATTTATAATTCAACACTTCTCTTTCTTTGTTCATACCTAAGACTTCAACACGTTGTTGTCTGTTACTTAGGTAGTCTTTAAGCCAATTTAACGCTTTACCTCTTATTCCGTAACTCTCACATTTTCTTAACAGTATGTCATGTTTTACAGAGTCAAACGCTTTGCTCATGTCAAAAAATATAGCAGTGACCGGTACTTTCTTATCTATATTCTCGGTAATTAATTTAATTAGTTGATAGCAAGCTAGTGTAGTTGACTTCCCTCTTTGAAAGCCATTTTGTTCCGGACTTATTATGCTATGTTTATATATAAATGAGACAATCCTATTACACATAGCTTTTTCATATATTTTTGAAATCACCGGAATTAAGGTAACTGGTCGGTAATTATTAACATCATATTTGTTGTTTTTTTTGTACAATGGCTTTACTACTGAAAACTTCAGTTTGTCAGGATACTTTTCTTCAAAGAAACTTAAATTAATCAGATGAGCTAAAATAGGTGACAGTATATCAACACAAGATTTGATAATATGTGTCGAAATCTCATCATATCCCACAGCGTTGGTATTATTTAATGATGCTATTATTTTGCTTATTTCATTTGGCGTACAGGGTTCTATATTTATACTATTACATTCATTGTTACTATTAAAAGAAGATCTATTTTTACTACTATTTGTTATGTCAATGTTTGTAGAATCAATAAAGTGATTATTAAAAGCCTCAGCAATTTTTTCAGGATCTCTTATTAATGTATCGTTTATTTTAATAGCTTCTATATATTGTGAGTCTCTACAGTTAGGTTTATTTTTAATCAAATTCCAAGTTGCTTTACATTTGTTTTTTGCTTTCATAATAAAGTTGCCGGATGTTTGTTTCCTAGATAAATTAATGCATTTTTTTAACAGTTTAGCATATTTATTATATTTTAATTTATTTTCTGGGGATTTATTTTTATGATATTTGAATTTAAGGTATCTTTTAGAGAGGCATGATTTTTTAATACCTTTAGTTATCCATTTCAAAGTAGGTGTTTGATCATTTATTTTAACTTTTAGCAAGGGAAAATTTAATTTATAGAATAGACAAAAAAATTCATGAAACTTATTAAAAGCCGTATTTGGATCCAATTCGTCATAAATATCCTGAAACGTAAGGCTCAAGAGACACTCATTAAATTTATCGATATGTTCTTGACTATAATTCCTCCTATATATAAAACAATGCGATGGAGCAGGCTTATTTAGTGAAGTATTTGATGGAAATGTTAATATCTGGGCAGTATTATGGTCTGAGAGGTATAGTTCACATGTTTCACCAGAAGAGTAAGGTATATTGCTAATAATGTGATCTATGCAAGCGGTATGCGGTTGGAGTTTTTATTTTTAAAGTTAAGTTATAATTTTTAAGAATATCATTTAATAAAGTGGCATTTTTATTCGTGGTGAGGGTATTTATGTTTAAGTCTCCTACAAGTATAATATTGTTGTTTTTCCTGTCGCTAAGTTTATGTAGTAGTAACTCTAATTTATAAAAAAAAAAAAATATGTTCGAATTTGGTGTTCTATAGACACATACAATTGTACAGTTATATAGTGGTATTTCTATGCCACAGCATTCGAATACTTTCTCCACGGCCATTTCTTTGCATAATTGTAGTATTTTAAAATCTAAGAAATGCTTTATTGAAATACATACCCCACCTCTATTTTCTTTATTTCGAGAGAATGAAGTTGCAAGTGTAAAGTCATTAATACATATGTTGATTTCGTTGTTAGCTCTAACAAATGTTTCTGAAAAACAAAGTATATGAATAGCTTTATGCTTGTCATTAAACTCTGATAAACATATTTCTACCGAAGGAAGTTTGTTCAATAACCCTGCAATATTTTGGTGCAGTAGTCGTATGTTACATGATTCAACTTTAGCATCCTGTTCCCTCTTATTAACTATACTAGGGACGAAAAAACTTATCCTTTTTTATAGTTATACAGTTATCTGAATTTGTTTCCTCATCAATTTGGAGGCAATTTTGTTGTAAATACATGTCAAGATAGCACTTCAGATTGTCAAAAATATTCTTCATGCCATAGTTATTGAGGACTCCACGGCGTCTATAAAACATTGTTTCATTATATGTCAAGTTTAAATTTGAGTCAAATATCATCGCATAATCATGAGTACAGTTATCACGGTAGATTAAATTGTTAAATGTTTCTACTCTGGAGTTAAACATAGAACAGTATCCATTAAACTTATATGTAGGTAAACAGAGCAAAATGTTAGTGTGCTGAATTGACAGTAATATGTTCCTTATACTAGTAATTAAATTAAAATAGTTGTCAGTTTTTCTAAAATCCTGTTCGCCTATGAAAATAAGACAACAGTCTTGCTTTGTGTAGTTTAACAATTTTTGGTCTAAGTTAGCGAGTAACTGTATAATCCCACAATTTGTGGAAATATAATGACATACATAATGAAGTGGGAATGAACTTTGTGCTATAGATAGTACTTTATTTGTTTTGTTACTACTTATTATACAAATTCTTAGCTGTTTTGTTTCCTGATGTCGTTCTAAGGTACTGGTAACGCCATCTAGTTGCTGCTTGTCGTCCGCAGTGTTAGTGCACGCAGCGCTAACCTCGCTAATTTTAACCGGTAGTATGGGTTGTGTGGTTTGTGAGCTACTGGTGCCATCTGTTGTAACTTCATTACTCTCATTGATCCCAAGATCTACGTAGCTGGTATTAAATAGCTCATTCATTTGAAGATCCAATTTTCTTGAAATCCTTCGCTTTCGTTTGCTTTTGCTGTTTATAGTATTTATACCTTTTTTCTTCGTGTCTGAGCATATCTTTTGCAAATTTTCCGATTTGCTTTTTTCTTTATTTAGAGCGATTTTTAACGTCATATTCTCTTCATTAAGTTTTTCTATTTCCGCGTGTGCACTTTCTAATTCACTTTTGATTCTCATTACCTCTTCTTTTAAGTCCTCTATATCACTGTCGTATGCAGTCGACAAGTCCGGTAAACTAGATCTTCTAATTTCTGTGGTTGTTGATTCGAAGGAAAGGTCTAGTGAGCCATTTCCCTGTGTTTTATGTCGCCGAAATGTTACATTTTCTTCTTCCATTGTCAGATTATTCAAAATTAGAAATGGTAGTTGAAAGTCTTCAAAGTTCTTCTACTCGCCGATAAAGAGCACTGCTTTCAATCAATATTAGTGTCGCAGATATCCACAAGTGGTGCTAGTGGTCACGTACGTAGTTCACCATAACTTTTTGTGAAGAAGAAACCTGCGACACGGATAAACGCACCAAGAAGGATGTATGTGGTGGTTGTCACAGAATTGTGTGATTATATATTTTATTATGTTAATTTAATGTATTGCTCTTGCTGTGATACTGCCATCTGTTGGACTACCGCAAAGATCGATAGTTTTTTACTGTTCGTCCACTCGACAATAGATGTCGCTCTTTGTTGACAATGGTAGCAATTTCAAATCTTGATAGAAAAAAAAACCGTCACAGATTTTTATTCATAGCGTATATTTTGATAATCAGCTCACTATTTCGTAGTCTTTAAACTGTTTTTTTTTCCGTCTTTGTGCGCACCATTGTGTCAAGGTCACTTTAGTTATCAGTAAATTATTATTGCACTTTAAACTGTTTCGTTTGCACTATCACTTGGTTAATATTGTTTTTATGTATTTTTCTTCGCATTAGTATTTGTTTCCTTAGATAACACTTGATGACGTTTTTCAGCTAATGAGACTCACTTTGACGCCTAAGTAGGATATATTCACTTGGATATTTAATTATAAACAATATTCTAAAAAAAATCGACAAGAGCTCAATGTTATGTTGACGGCAGCGCCATCTATCTCAGATGACGCAGATATATGCCGGTGACCTTGAGTCATTAGCTTGCGTGTTCTGTACTGAGCTCACGCAAGTCGTCGTACGTCCAGCCAGTAATAGGACTCGCCCATCAATGAGCGCTGTCCCAAATAAGACGCACTATTCATTTATTATAAATAAAACAAAAGGTACTTAAATAAAACACGTATACTAAGATCAATAAATAAATTCTCTTTAAAATGGTGAAGGTTTCAGAAAATTACGCTTGATAGATTTTGCGTGATTCTCCGTTATTTATCAGCGTTAGACATAACTTTACAAATTGATTACACTATGTAATTAAATTAACATATAATCTAAAATATTCCTATACAGAGAGTCAGGGACATCGACGCGAAAACTGTTGCCATGGATTCAGTACATGATTCTGAACCCCACTGTGTAGAAATTTTCCGTCGATTATTTTAAAAAAAAATCTGCTGTTTCATAGAAAAGTGCAATACCTACGCGGTCAAAATGTATGGAGCAGCTGTTTTGTTTAAAAAAAAAGGTTCAGAATCATATACTGAATCCAAGCATGCAAGTCTCCGAATCAGGAATCCTGATCAGGATACCGAATCAGGAAACCGTACATATGCGGGCAACCTAACTGACTGACTGCACATTTAAGTTACAAAATAAAGAGTAGGGGCCCCATAATTGAGCCCTGGGGCACGCCAAAGGTGAGAATTATTGAACTTGATTGGAAACCATTAATTACTATCTTTTGCGATCTATTTAATTATATTTACTAGTTGACATTTTTTACCGTCTCGAGAATAATATGGTGTGTTATGTAAGTAGAACAGAAGCCATACCCGGGAATATTTGCTTTGTACCATTGAGATACAAACGTTCCAAATGTCCTTAAAAAATCATGAAAACTATCCATCCTACGACCCGTGCGTAAAACTAATAATAGCCAAAATAGGAGATAGTAAACGGCGTAGGCTACGATTGCGCATGAATGAAAGTTGTACCATCGAAGAAGTTCATATCTAACCACCGTAAGGACTATTCTTGCTTGCAGCGCTCGGCGGCTATAGCACCGGGCCGGTAACAGATGTGGTCATCATGTTCACGGGATTTTGTTTTGAAACTGGTTAGATATGAATTGATGGTACGTGCGAGCGAGACGCACGCACATTTCTCTCCCTAGGTAGGTACTATGCGCTCGCATAGTACAGTTGTGTTTAAAACGTTTTCAAAATTTAATTCAAAATCAACGCAATAACATTAATATCCCACGTATTTTTTTCAAGACGGTAAATAATGTCATGCTCTATACGCCATGAACCATCGTAACAAATTGCCACGGATTCTGTTCTAAGCAATTTTATCTAAGAGCAGTTTGTGGGTCCATCCTGTCAAAAGCCTTCTGAAAATCTGTGTATACGGCGTCAACTTGAACTTATACATCCATGCTTTTGAACATGAAAGAAAGAAAAGAAAGAAAATACGTTTTTTGCGGTACACATGACGCAAAGAAAGAACAAAACACAAAAATAAACAATTAGGGGGAAAATATGCGTCACATCCACGCAAAACGGCCATCGGTCAGCATAATGCTGCGACCCTATGCGAGACAGAGCCCCAACGCTGGTTTTCAGCGACAGCCGGCGTTGACGTGATGACGTCAACCGGTGCAGCATATAGTGAAATAACAAAATGAGACAAAAATAAAATGAATAAATACAATACTTAGTCCTAAATGTTTATATAAAATATAATATTTAAAATGGTAACATTTCATACCGTCGGCGCAGCTGTCATAAAAACTATTTGAACATGAGATTGGCATTCGTCGAACGTCATTTAACAAACCCATCCTGCTCACCAATAATGAGATAGGGTCTGACAAAATAACCGAGTTTAAGTGGACAGTCTCAACACGGAGTTTTATAAGGCTTTTGTCAAGGTGGTCCACCTTGTCAAAAGACTTTACATAATTAACTTCATGGAAGATTTTGCATCTGACTTCACCATTGTTTGATCTGGGGTTCCCAAGGGCTCAGCTTTGGGCCCTATTCTCTAAATTAATGACAACAAATATAATTGTAAGAACTCACAGTTTTAGTGTACGCATGGGATATGAATATTTTTAAATTGGAAATAAAAAAATTCTAGTCTACGGAAAGAATCCACAAGAAATTAAAACTACTATCCGCAAAAACTGTAGCCAGGATTACAAGAATGCAAACTGTAACAACACAACAATGTAGTTGGAAATAAGACTCATCAGACTTAATTGTAACGCAGCGCCTACGTAGAACAGGCCACACACACGTAACTTGCTGAATGATGCCCGATGCAAGCGCAGTACATTCTTGCAAAGTTTTTTCTCGTCATCTGTCAAAAACCAAACTATAGTTGAATGCCATAAAACAGTATTGATATACCATACCATACCATTCATATTAAGTGATCTTGGATCCTCGCCGCTGATGATCATTTAGGCTTGCTTGCACCACAAAACAGTAAATTCGTTTACCACTAAACGTTTTTAATACATCATTCGGTTTCCATGAATTATTTGAAGATGTCAGATACAAAATTATATTTAATTATGTTAAGCGTTATAAGCATTCAGTGATTTGTGGTGCAAGCGAGCTTTACTGTTAAGCGTTTCATCTTGCAGTGGACAAAAACTATACAAATGTTCTCATGACATATGTAGCATGTAAACATCAAAAGTATGGATAGTAGGTTCTAGATTGCATAAAGAAATAACCCGAACAAGTAGACTTCAGAATAATTGCGCAAGTATCTTGGACATTTTGAACAGCTAAGTAGAATCCCTCGAGTTGATGAATTAGAATTGTTAGCCACATTAAATCCTTCATCACCCAACATAAAACAATCAGCGACACGAACATTGTTTGGTTCTGTAACAAAAATGATTATCAAAATGCATCACACGATGACAAATAAAAATAAATTAAAGGTACAATTCCGAAGGCAACCGCAGACTGCAAACCGCTTGGAACGTAGATGGCGACATTACCGCCCGCTGCAATGTCGCCGTCGTTTTCATAGTTATATATAAACTGGCTAGTGGCTTTACCGTAGCTGTCTGTGGCCGTCTTCAGAATTGTACGGTAAATAATTTGCTTGCCATGTTCATTTTGCCTTTTTTAGACGTTTCAATTGCCACTTCAGTGTAAATTAAAGAGTAAAAAAAAACCGATATAATATGAAACAGTATCTGAAAATTTTATGATATTAGTTATTTGATTTCCAACAATCGTCTTTGTCTGATATCTTGAGTAATTTTGAATTATGATTTAATTGATTGAAAATTATATGTATAGTTAAGTACTTACGTATTGCTGAAAACTAACTTTATAGATGTTATAACAAGCTAATATATCATGAAAAGCCTGAAATGAATTTGTGTTAAAAGAAATCTCTTGCGAATCCAATTTTTGAGAATTTAAACCTTGAAAATTCCAAAGATTTACCTTTTTTTCCAACAATTTTATGAGTCGCGTGGCATAAAAAATATTTAAATCGAAACTTATCAAAAGGTAGCAAAAACAACCTGCATAGAAAGGTATAGCTAGCTGCATATAGAAATAAGTCAAAATAATGACATAAAAACTCAGAGCCACGACTCCAAGAACCCAATTCCAAATAATGAAGTGGTTTCCACTACTGTCCTTGTTAAGAAATCTGTGCACTTTTTGAAAAGTTAGGACGAACTGGACGTTATTTCTGGTTTGGGTTATTCCGATCACGAAATTCATTACGAAACCGAAACAGAAGAAGATACATTCAAAGTTAGAAGTGATAGCCATAAAAATGGTATATGCTAGACTTTCTTTGTTCAGGTTAACCAAATAGGTGCAGAATATAAATGAAAAGATAAAAACTAGTGTAACAATCATTGAAACAAAATTGGAAATGAGGCTATTTGGAGTTATTAAATCACTTTTGATGCGATATTTAGGACAGAACATAAAATTTTGCACCAGATTTAAAGGCAACAGCATCGACTGCACATCTTTATCCACCTTATTGTTCATGATAAAATTATATTTGAAATATCTTTTTTTTGGAGGTCATTAACAATAGCTTACTGGGGCACGAGTGATCGATAGAAAAAGTATTTACCGCACACATCAAATTCATTATGATAATATTATGATGTCTGGACACAATAATAAATTACTTTAATTTTGACTGAACATGATATTATCAACGCACAAGTCACGACGACACATCAAGCTATACATTTCCAGTATAAGCTAACCTCTCACTGTAAGGAAAGCCTATCCGAAATCTGGTACTACTAGAAAGGGTAAAAGACTCTTTTTTTATGCATCAACGGTAATCAAACGCAATCTTTTTTTGTGCTATGTGTTTTCCATTAACAAACCGGCCAAGTGCGTGTCGGACCACGCACAATGAAGGGTTCCGTAGTTGGGATGAATTTATCCCAAAAACCAACTTAACATTGTAGTTGAATAACATGTTTTCTGTTCTATATCACATGTGTCAAGGAGTGTCAATATGTGAAAAAACAACTAATCTTGTAAATTATATAATAAACTAAAGTTATTAGCAAAATAGCCAAGTCATATCATTAATGCTTATAGTAGGTTTATTTCTACGGACTTTGGGTTTTTTGCCCATACGTTTTTGAGCATTCTCCTTTGGCATGAACGGTTTTGAATTTGACTTTACCATTAAAATGGTAAAGTCTCCTGGAACCCCAGGGGCCAGTTTTGAGTCCTATAGAAATGTGAGTACGTGTACATGTAAGTGTGATAACATTAAATCTGTGCAGTAGTAGTGTACTCAAACGATATGTAATCCTAGAAATCTTAAAATCTCAAAACTTGTAATCCATGTAAAAAAACAATTCCACGAGAAATGAAGATTCAACAAAAATACTGGCAGTCTACAACGATTTATTGTATCCAGGATTACAGAAATGCAAATTGTAGCAACACAACAGTGTAATGAGAAAGAAGAATCATTAGAGTTAATTGTAACGCAGCGTCTACGTAGAACAGGCCACACACACGTATCTTACTGAATGATGCCCGATGCAAGCGCAGAACGTTCTTGCATAGCTTTTTCTCATAACCTGTTAAAAATACAATGTAAACATTCCGTTTAGATATAATCAAGCAAACTAGTAGTATTTATAAAAATAAAATACAGAACATATATTTTTGGTGGTTTTCATGAAAACCTGAATGAAATCACAATGTAAAATGTATTCGTAAAGGCTGAGCTGACCTGAGCAAGTTGACTTCAAAATAAGTGCGCAAGTATCTTGAACACTTTGAACAGCCAAGTAGAATTTCTCGCATCGCTGGATCAACATGGATTGCCACATTAAATCCTTGGTCAACCACATACACATGATCAGCGTCGCCAAGGTTGTCTTATCCTGTGACAAAATAAGCATTAATTTGATGTTACAATTCCAACATGTTCCTTTAACAGGAATAAACGCTTAAAGAAATAGACACATCAGAAACTCTTCCACCACAATAAGCGTCGGGTCACACCGGAATGGCAGCGGCCGGCAGCGACGCGGCGAGCACTTTCAGTGTGAAATAATTTTAAACTTTATCTACATACTTAAAAGACCAGTATCGCTTGAAAAGCTTGAAAAGAAAGCTCCTCACCCCTGCCATAACACTGCTGTAGCCTAGCAACGGGATACGTTGTGTATAATGTGGCGCGTGGGATCTTGAGGTCACGCGAGGCCGCCAGCGGCCGTAAGCGGCCGCCAGCGGCGACGCCGGGGGCCGCTAGCGACCGCTGCCAGCAGCTACCGGCCGCTGCCAGCCGCTGCCGGCCGCTGCCATTCCGGTGTGACTTGATTATGTCACACTTGTCAAAATTATTATAATACTCACAATGTTGTCAATCGTCAAGCCCATCTTTAGGACGTCAATTATTGATTGAATATTATGTAGAGAATGGGTGAATATTGCAAGTATGTAGTAAAGTATCTGAAAACAGTCAAAATATAATTATTTTAATTTTAGTTTAAAGTGTTTAGTATGTTCTATTGAGATAAAAACTCTTTTACTTTGAGTTGAATATTACGTCAACTTGGCTTGCTAACATTGCCATAATATAGTATATTTTATGTACAATTTATTTTATTTTATATTTATGTATAATTCTTTAAACCTGACTTGGTCTCCGTACGTCTTTTTCGGGTGACCACTGAAAATCAGCGCTGTGCTGTGGTCCCCATAGCACAGCATCATGCTGAGTGGAAGCCTTCTTGTCACAGTCATGACGTGCCAGTAGCTGCCGACTATTTCTGTTTTGTGCTCTTGTATTTTGTATTGTATTTAAATCTATTGTGTTTTATTTTCTTATTTTCTACTCGAGTTTATTATCTTTTTTTTTATGTAAGTGTTTCCGTGATAAATAAACTTATTTTTCTTTATTTCTTTCTATAATAAAATAGACGACGAGACGATTTAGCGTCAAATGCTTCTGTAATTTTAATTTTTCTAAACTTTCCTTAGAATGTCTTGCACCTTAGCAACTTTGAGCAACGTGCGCTTGTGCTCTTTAATACCTTACGAAAACTATTTTCAATAACTACACACCTGTTACTTTATAATTGATTTAAAATCAAGTCGGTACTTACGAATTGCTGGAAACAGTCTTTAAGGATCTCATAACACACTAATATATCAACGTAGGCCTGGAACACTTTAGTGCTATAATTTTCTTCATCTGCATCTTCCGTATCTTGAGAATTGAAATCTTGAATATTCCATAGGACAACTTTATGTTCCAAAATGTTAATGACTCGTATCAGATAAACAATATTTAAATCAAAAACTACCAAAAGGTAGACAGCATATATTGAATAGAAAGCTACATTCATCATGTAAAAATAGGTGAAAACAAAGACGTAAAAACCCAGAGCTACTATTACGATAATCCAATTCCAAATAATTAAGTGTTTAAATCTGGTTTCATTGTTGAGAAACCTGTGCACTTTTTGAAAAGACAAAACAAATTGGATGTATTTTTTGGAATGACTCAATATTCCGAACATGAAATTCATAGCGAAGCCGAAACAATAATAGATGCACTCATATATACCTATGATATCCACGTAACATATGTATCCTAGACTTTCTTTGTTCGTGGACACCACATAGGTGCAGTGAACGAACACAATTATAAATACTAGTGTTGCAATCAACGAAACAAAGTTTGAGATGAGGCTATTTGCAGTTATATAATCATTTTTGATACGATATTTAGGACAGAACGTGATATGTTGCATCAGATTCAAAGGCAAGAGCATCGACTGCACATCTTTGTCCACCTTATTGTTTAAGTTAAGATTCTTAGCATATGTTTTTCCGAAATTTCGAAATGTCTTCATTTTCCTCGATATAGCAGTAGTTTCCCAGCACGCAAGTGTTACAATAATCGATGGTTAATGTATTAAGAATTCACATCAACTTTACAATTACAATAATTCTTATGAAAAAAGTAAATAATTCATTACTTTCATGTATTTGACAAAAAAAAATATTGGTATACCGTAACACTTCCCTACGTCGCGTTATATCAACAATCTACTAATGTATTTAAAGTCAAAATTATTAGTTATTTATTAAATAAATTAAATGCCTACATATATAAAATGTAAGATTCGCTGACATTTGTCTTGTATAAAAATACAAGACAAAAGATATACATGACAATTAATTATACATGATGCCTAAAAGGGGATCATGTATATATAAATAAAAGAGAAATAATAATACTGAGTATCCACAAAATCAATTTAATAAGAACTACAAAATTGTGAACTGTAGCAAAACAACAGTATAGTTAGTAAGAAGACTCATCAGACTTAATTGTAACGCAGCGTCTACGTAGAACAGGCCACACACACGTATCTTGCTGAATGATGCTCTGTGCAAGCGCAGTACGTTCTTGCATAGTTTCTTCTCATAATCTGTCAACAAATAAATTCAATAAACAAATGCTGCGCTCTATTGCTACTTCATAATCATCGTCTACCAATCATTAAGAGTACACTGGGATGCCATGGCAACGTATCCAAACAATTCGTATTGAAATGTATGACAGTTAACTCAGTTGGCTACGGTCTGGCGACGTCGCCAATTTGAAAGTGTAGCCACGAACGACCAGCCCTTACATAGAGACTGGATACTCTGGCCACCTGGCGACGCGTAGCCATGGCTACTTAGCCAGCGACGGCGCCATGGCGTCCCAGTGTGTTAGCGTTCTAATATAAAATATCTTTGTAGAGCAATAACCTGAGCTGGTTGACTTCAAAATAACTGCGCAAGTATCTTGAACACTTTGAACAGCCAAGTAGAATTTCTCGCATTGCTGGATCAACATTGTTTGCAACGTAAAATTCTTTATCAACCAACTAAATATGAAGACCGCCAGCATAGTTGTTTTATCCTATAACAAAACAAATGTTCGAGGTTATTGACCAAAAATTGTAACTCGACGATATCAAGCTACATATTTCCAGTGCGCGGTAACCACGCTTTGCATAGGTTTTCCATACGATGAAAGGTCCGCTAATACAGGAAGTGATTTGTCATCGTGCATACCACCACAATATCCAGTGTGTTAGGGACATGGACGATCAAACCGTCACCAAAGTCAAATTTTTTTTTTCAATTAGGCACTTCAAAGGGAATTTTGAACGTCAAAATTGAATTGATGCTAGTCGCCCCTTCCAAAAGATAGTTTTCGTATGGACAAGAATGGCCACGAAACTCCATCGTTACTCTTTTAAAATGTTTTTCAATATTTTGCTTATATTAATTATATACCATGAATTCAGTACATGATTCTAGCTAGACCCACCAGCGTTGAAATTTTTCGTCATATACTTTATCGTGTAGGTATTACACTTTTGTATGAAACAGCTCAATATTTTTATAACCGTCAAAAAATATTTTTCAGTCGGGGGTTCAGAATCATGTGCTGAATTCATGGCAACAGTTTGCGCTTCGAGGTCCCTTACACTGTGTCTTGGATTATTGACAAAAATGATAGAACATTATGCTCACTGTATCTTTGATCATTGCGCCTGATCTCAACACGTCGATTGCCACTTGAATATAAACCAAAGAGTGAATGAATACTTCTAAAATATAATACAGTATCTGAAAAGTAACAAAATGAATGCGTTAATGGGGTATTTGACAGATTTTTTTATACTACGTCACGAAACCTAGAGAAAAGATGACGTTTTCGTTGGCGTTTTAATGAAAGTCTATGCAAGAAAGAGACAGCACTACTGCAATCTGACGTCATCGTAACGCAGAAGCAGAAGGTAACTTGCGTCATTTAGTAGAGGACACAATAGACAGATTAGAGGAGCTCGTGGCTAAGTAATAACTGCCGCACGGGTAGATCCATCAGGTTATGCTACGCGCTTACCGGGGTTGGTCTGTGGATGGATGACCATCTTTACATACCGAGACTCCTCCGTGCCTCGGATAGCGTTAAGCTGTTGTGTGGATCTTTGACAGTCGTTACGAGTTGTCAGAAGGCCGAAAGTGTGACAACCAGTCTTACCAAGGGGTATCGTATTACCCAGTTACTGGATTGTGGAGGTCAGATAGGCAGTCGCTCCTTGTAAAATACTGGTATAAATCCGGTTAAACTGGAAGCCGACCCCAATATAGTTGGGAAAAGACTAGGTAGATTGACAATTGACAGATTTTTTTATAACATTTCCCGAAACCTGCAGAACACTCTTTGTGTTTAAATGTCTGAAACACTGGCGATGTTCGAAGCGTTTTAAACTATAAGCGAGGAAGAGACAGCCACAACGTACAACCAGCAACACACAGAGACAGACAACAGACAGACACACACAGGCTTTATTATTGTATGTATCCCAATACCCCATAATGCAAATTTTAGGAAATTTCTTTATTCCGATATCAAATGAGTTCTACTATTTAAACTACAACTCGTGTTCAAATTGTTTTGGATTATCTACTACGGACAGCAAACGTTCCTATTCAACTTCACGAATACATAGGAAGGTACTTACGAATTGGTGAAAACAGTCTTTATGGATATTATAACACTCTACTATATTAACGTATGCTTGAAACATTTTTTTGCTACAATTTTCTTGCGGATTTTCCGATTTTTCAGAATTTAAGACACAAAAATTCCATAGAATAATTTTGTTTCGTAATACTTGAATTATTCGCGTGGCATAAAGTATATTAAAATCAAAAAATACCGTAAGATAACACGCATACACACAAAGGAACGGTAACAGTCGTATGTAGACATAGGTAGAAACAATAACATAAAAACTCAAAGTCAGTAATACAAGAATCCAATTCCAAATAATAAAACGGTTAAAACTAGATTTATCGTTCACAAAGCTGTGCACTTTTTGAAAAATAAGGACAAACAAGGTATTGTTATTGGTTTGGATGATTCCGATCACGAAGTTCATAGCAAAACCGTAACAGTAGAAGAAGCAGTTATAGAGGGAAATGTAGTAATATGACAAATAACCATCTCTTAGACCTTGTACGTACATGAACAAGGCCATGTAGGTATTAAGTATGAATAAGACTATAAATATTAGTGTTGCAATGATCGAAATACAGTTTGAGATGAGGCTATTTGGAGTTATATAATCATTTTTGATGCGATATTTCGGACAAAACATGATATATTGCATCAGATTCAAAGGCAACAGCATCGATTGCACATCTTTGTCCACTACGTTGTTTAATTTCAGATTCACAGGATATTTCGTTTCAAAATTTCGATATGTCGTAATTTTTCTCAACATTGCCAGTAGTTTTCCTGCTCGCAAGTAATAGTACACTAATCGATGGCCAATGGTCACATAAATTCATATCAACTTATTCATAATTATAATCATTTATGTAGGTACTTTCATGAATTACAGTAGATGAAATTTGTTCAATCGGTACTAGAGAACGTTCGGGTGCGGTCTCTGATGTGGCGTCATGTCAAAACATCGCGATTGCTGTGCTATATCCAAGTTAACTAATAATATAGGTACCTACATAAACTTTCCAAAATAATTCTCTAAGAATGTTGACACAGACAGCCACGAAAAGCGACTTTGTTTCATATTCAGTATTTAATTTTATTTATTTTTATAGTTAGTCAGTCGGTAGTATGTAGTGTAAATAGTTAGTTGTGTTCAATATTTTAACAATACTAATAATAAAACTGAAGAATAAAATAAATAAAAAATTAAATGATTTTAGTTATAGATATGTATACAATATATAAAACGTGTTCCGTTTGATGTCCCATGACTCTAAGGTTATATATACAATTCTACTAGGCTCACGATGTATGTATCTAAGGCCCGAGTTCACCAACTACAACGTAATCATTGATTACGTAACCGTTCTGTTAGAATTAAGCAGTTGTTTAAACAAACCGCGGTTTTTTCGTATTCACCATTTATTTCTAACCAACCAACTGCAGTGCTATTCGGTAACCATCTCACCGTGAAAACTTAGGTGAAGTGAGCGTGGAGTGAGCTGTCATTCCACAGGGATTGACACTATTGACAGCTCATTTCACCCAAGTTTTCACGGTGAGATGTTTACAGAATAGCATGGCTGTTCAATAACCAAGCGTGTTTGAATGAGTGAGTCGAAAATGACCAAACGATCGAATGGTTTATCTATATTTTGTGAATGTAGAATGTCAACGTCAATCAATTTCCCATTGTCAAACTCACAAAGTACATTTTTAAATAGGTTATAGAAGTCACTCGAGTCATTTTGTGGGATGTAGGTATGGCGTATGGCGCCATCTGGTGGTTTGTGTATCTGGTACTTGCGCACTAGGCTTTTATATATATATACATTTTTAAATATTGCGCTTGAAAATTTAATAAATTGGCTACTTCGTTTAAGATAACCGCTCGATTAGTGCTTAATCAATTGTTAGTGCTTTGTGAACAGTAAAATAGCCGTTTATGCTTTAAACAGACTGATGTTTAAAATTTAACCATTTTTTTTTATAGATATTAATAGTCAGAATAAAATGTATTTTTTTATATATTTCACGTAAGGGTGTTATGCATTAATAATCATTACTTTGTCGAATTATTTTGAATGTTTTTTTTTTTATTGAAAATAATACATATACCAGTTGATTCTTTGACTTGTTCTCAATACCCTAGGGTTATGGGATATTAAAAGGAACACGTTGTATAGTAACGAAGAGTTTATTCCGATCGGATCCCACAATCCGAACCCACTTTGTGAGATTTGTTAATAATGTGGTTATAATTAATATTTTGTTCCAAATCGATCCCAGTACGAAATTATCCCCTGCTGTGAAACGATGAATGGAAATAAAAAGAGTTAAGTGAGGTGCAGCATATAATTTGAATTATTATTTAAACTTAAGCCATTTTTTATTACAATAATAAAATATTTTAGAAATATAATTATATTATCAAATAAAAAGATATATTTTATTAATAAACAGAATCAATAACTATTATTGTGATAAGGCAATACGGGCGTTGTGTGTGCGTTGCGCCGCCGCATGACATCGCAACGCATGGGACATGACGCTCAGTTTTATACGGGAACCAAATTTGAAATACCAAAATTTTGGAATCATAGGAAAAAGTAGTACTCCTCACTAACCAAAAATTTGTTTATTGAAGCTAAAATTACAAGAATGCGAACTGTAGTAACACAACAATGTAGTTAGTTAGGAAGCTCATCAGACTTAATTGTAACGCAGCGTCTGCATAGAACAGGCCACACACACGTATCTTGCTGAATGACGCTCGATGTAAGCGCAATACGTTCTTGCACAGCTTTTTCTCATCATCTGTCGAAAAAGAAAATATTAAATGGACATGAAACCGGTAAAACATACGTAAGTGTATTCACTCATTTTTAATCATAGAAATCTACTAATTAAAAAATATTTTTCAAACTTGGCAGGTGTCATCACTGAATTGATCATTTGAGAATGCGTTCCTGTCGTCCGTCAGTTTTAGAAAGGTGTGTTCAAAAAGTTTGTGGTACAGACCATCGAACTGAACAACTTTCTACATGGGACCAACATAATGGGACGTATCTACCTAATAGCGAAAAAATTATCTGCCGTTACATTTGGGTCGAGTGGGTATTGAAGTTTTGTATAGCCTTTTGAACGCCAGAGCATAAACGCACGCGCGTGACCTCCACGCCAAGCCAAAATTTCACCGCAAATACCTACAAAAATAATAGGGATTCCAAAACTTTATCGATAAACAATACATTTTTGTTTGTAATTTTCGAATAAACACTACTCATGACATTGAAATTTTATTTAACTTCGCACTAATTCCCACTAACGGGATAACGATGTTGGTTCTAATTCCTAATTGTGTCCAACTGACAGGTGACAGGAACGCATTCTCAAATTATTAGTGGAGTATCTATATGTATACTAATAATAAAGCTGAAGAGTTTGTTGTTTTGTTATTTTTTTTGAACGCGTTAGCCTCTGGTACTTCCAGTGGGATTTTACAATAAGGTACGACCCTAATGATCCGAGTAATAAAAAAATATGGCCGAAACAACGCTAAGCAAAAACGAAGTAAAAGCGCGGGCGGGCGATATCACGCGGACGAAATCGCGAGCAGAAAGTAATCAAATAAAGAAATAACCTGAGCAAGTTGACTTCAACATAAGTGCACAAGTATCTTGAACACTTCGGATGGCTAAGTAGAATTTCTCGCATTGCCGGATCAACATTGTTTGCCACATCAAATCCTTTATCATCCAAGATAAAACGGTTGACGACGTGAAAAGTGTTTGATTCTGTAACAAATGATGTCAATGTCATTCAGGCGCCAAAAGATCCTTGTACAGTTCGATTCAAACTTATTGGCGGCTCGGAAGTGCGCTACTCGCTGCGCAGTACCCCACCCCTCACCCCCGCTGATCCATAAATTCGTTACTGCGCAGCGACTCGCCTCATTTTCCAACCCGCCATTAAGTTTGAATCCACCAATTAAACAAACCATTAACCATTAAGAATAAATACTTTACTTTGTAAAATAAATCTTTAAAGTATTCATCGATTTAGATGTCAAAATTGCTACAATCAATCGCAGTAACGGAATTTAAGAACAATCACAAATAGCGCGTATCAGCCATGCTATTCTGTAAACATCTCACCGTGAAAACTTGGGTGAAGTGAGCTGTCAATAGTGTCAATCCCTGTGGAATGACAACTCACTCCACGCTCACTTCACCTAAGTTTTCACGGTGAGATGGTTACAGAATAGCACTGCAGTAACATGCATTGACGTCAGCTCATAGAACATTCAGTAAAACTCACCATGTTATGCATCAATATTCCTTTTTTAAACGTTTCAATTGCCAATTGAGTGTAACTCAGAGAGTGAATGACTACTTCTAAAATGTGATATAGTATCTGAAAACTGTCAAAATTGAATAAAAAACTATATTGCACGATTTAAATCTTTGATATTGCATAACCAGCCGTGCTATTCTGTAAACATCTCACCGTGATAACTTGGGTGAAGTGAGCTTGATGTGAGCTGTCATTGCGCCTAAAGCTAGGGATTGACACTATGGACAGCTCACTTCACCTCGCTCTTCACGGTGAGATGTTTACATTTTCCATATTAGTTCAGTTTTGAAGACAATTATTTTTTTTGTGATGCTTGACCTGATTCTACACCCAGGATTGGCTCCAGACGAAGGAACTCCACAACTATCATCGGTACAGACACGAAATTTAATATACGCATTTAATTATGATAGTCCGTTCTAAAGTCCACCATTACCTGGCTGCTTTACCTAAGATTAGTTTCAGAAGAGAGAACTTCTCAGCGGTCAACGGCATAGACGCAAAATTTTATATTCGCATTCAATAAATTATGATATCCCGTTCTATAGTTCACCATGATCTAGGGACCCAGGGATTGCTCCAGACGAGGAAATTCCTAAACGGTCCGACCGTACATTTTATAAACGCATATTACACTATGACCTGTCTCCTGACCCAGGATTGGCTCCATACGAGAGATCTCCCCAGCGGTCATCAGCACATGCACGAAATTTTATATGTATACGCATTCAATTATGGTAGGTTCTAATATCATGACTTGGATAGTGCAATTTGATTGGTTTCACAAAATGACTTGTGTAAATGCGTATTTGGGTTCATTGGATTTGTCTTTACAAATACCTTTCAAGTGAAGGTCGGTTTCAGATATTTAAACAAATTGTAATGCTAAACTTTATAAAAATAAAATTTAAGTAAAAACCTTTTTTAAAACAAGCTTTTAATCAATCGTTTCTACTACATTTTTTTTTACTCTCACAATTTAACGGATTATGATGTAAAATACTTACGAATTGCTGACAACTAGCTTTGAGGATATTATAACACTCCAGTATTTTAGGGTAAACCTGAAATACTTTTTTGACATAAATCGCTCTCTGTATGTTTTCCAACTCTCGAGCATTTAAAACTTGACTATCCCATAGAATAACTTCGTTTTCCAACAATTTAATGACTCGCGTGGTAAAAACAATATTAAAATCGAAAATAACCAAAATATAGCAAACATATACACTATAGAAATGTGCACTTATTTGTGCGTATAAAGTAGTAAAAATTATTACATAAAAACCGAGAGCCATGATTCCAAGAATCCAATTCCAAATAATGAACTGGTTCACACCAGAAGCATTGTTGAGAAATCTGTGCACTTTTTGAAAATTAAGAACAAACTTGACATTGTTTTTGGTTCGAATGATTCCGATGACGAAATTCATAGCGAAACCAAAACAATAAAAGAAACAGTCAGTATATGACGACACATACATGAAAGTTGGAAACCCAAGACTGTTCGAGTCCACCGTAAAGGTGCAGTGAATGTACATGAACATAAATAGTAGTGTTCCAATCATCGAAATAAAATTGGAATCTAAACTATTTGCAGTTATATAATCATTTTTGATGCGATATTTAGGACAGAACATGATATATTGCATCAGATTCAAAGGCCAAAGCATCGACTGCACATCTTTATCCACCATATTGTTCGAAATTAAATTCACAGGGTACTTTCTTTCGAAATTTCGAAATGTCTTCATTTTAGTCAATTATTAACACAAGCTACCAACGACACTTGTGATACATTAATCAATGACAACACGAACACCAAACTCATTAAGATAATCCTACTGAACTAAATAATGAATTAGATACTTTAATTAATTTGAATTTGGCTTTGCAACGTATTATTATAACTTATAATGTACAGGGTGAGTTGTTCTTTATGTAAAATAAAGAACAACTGATAAATTCTTCTTGGCAGTGAGCGGTGCGTTGTCAGTCAGTGAACTAACAACGCACTGCCTTAAGGCGACGATAACCGAATTTTACTGATTTTATACTGAAGATCACATCTAAACGAGTAGTGTGGAAAAAATATATGTTAAATTACAGTATTTTTTTAATAGCTTAATATAGGAAATATATAGGAATATTTAAGACTGCTTTTTTTTTTTTTTTTTTCATAGTGAAATTAATGTGTAAACTCATGTCTAACGCGGATAAAAACTGACAATCACGCAAAATCTATCAAGAGTATTTTTCTGAAACCTTCACCATTTTAAAGATAATTTAATTACTGATCTTTTAGCATACGTGTTTAATTAAAATACCTTTTCTTTTATGTATACATAATTAATAATGCGTCTAATTTGAGACAGTGCTCCTTAGGGCGAGTCCTATTACTGGCTGAACGTACGACGCGTTACGTGAGCTCAGTACAGAACACGCAAGCTAACCACTGAAGGTTACTGGCATATATCTGCGTCTTAACCGCTGGTTCCAGCGGGGTAATTGTGTACACACATAAAATGACAATTGATCGCAATGGGTTTCATTTTAACATTTAATAACGCAATGCGCTTGGGGCATTTCGTTATTAAAGTTGTCAGGAGAATTTTACAATCCTATGAAGCAATGGATTAGCAATAGATTAGGCTGCTGGTCTCTAGAAGCATGAAATTTTGCTCAATTGTTCTTTATACATATAGCGAAGATGAGCAATGAGGACGGATTTTTTTAAATTCACTCTTACGGTGTTAAATAGACTGGACGTTTCTGAAGAATATCACATGTTTTTATGCTTTTATATGTTTACTTAATTTATATGTATATTTAATAAATAAAGGAAAATAATTATAAAGTGTATTTATGTAATATAAAAATAGAACAAGAAAATTATTGTAACCAAAGGATACCTGAATAATTTCATATGAAAAACAATATATTGGTTTTCGAGGAAGCCGGAAAACGGTTAAGCTCCCCATACACGGAGTTGTTGAACTGAGCTAGCGAAACTGTGTCACTTTGGCTTGATCAGACACGTACCCAACGTGCACAAACACGAAACAATCCTATCAGTTAGAACCATTTGATTCAAGTTGTGGTCACTCCGACAACTGTATGCGCGATATTGGGCGTTGATACTTTGAGGTTGCACTAGTCGACGGATCGAACTCGTTGGTGGTTGGTTGGTCTGCCAGGGTTGCGAGTTTGTGCGAAAGGGATATCGCGACCCCGGCACACAGGCAAGGGAAGGAACACGGGTGGGTTTTAGTCAGTAAAAGTCTGACACACCCTCCCGCTCCGCCCAGAGCGGGAGAAGTTATTTGATAACTTCCCACCATAAAAAAAATTTAAAAAAAATGGTGGGCGTTTTTATTTATTTATTTAGTGAAATAGAAATAGACGATTATTTATAACGAAAACGAGCGCGTAAAATTTGATGAACAGACCTTTGGGCGTATAGATATTATGGAAAAACTACTGGCAGTATTTACTCACAATAAAATTATGTGAACTTTTGAACAAATTCTCTATCCCTGTACGGTTTTTATTTTGCCATTTTCATACTACATAAGTTACTTATTAACGCGATGAGTTAAAATTTGTGTTGAAATAAGTTTCGACATTCATAACTTCCAAACTGATATTTTTGTCCAATTCTGCTTCCATACAAGGCTAAATAATGATAAGAGAATTTGATATAGTTTTTAGTTTTGAACGTACACCGTCAAACAGACGAGTAATCACCATACTACGTTTGTATGGACGAATGACCGACTGCTCTAACCAAAACAAATCGTGTGCATTGTTTTGGGCGCTCACTAACACATTGTTTATGTCATATGCTTACACAATTTTAACTTTGATTTTATTGTGAACTATTTAATTTAATGTAATGTTAGTATTGTGTAAATTGATTTTAATTTAATTTTATGTAATGTTGGTTTAAATGTACCAATTTATTGATTTTAATTTAATGTAATGGTAGTATTGTGTAAATTGATTTTAATTTAATTTTATGTAATGGTAGTTTATATGTAGCAATTTATTGATTTTAATTTAATGTAATGTTAGTATTGTGTAAATTGATTTTAATTTATTTTTATGTAATGGTAATTTATATGTACCAATTTATTGATTTTAATTTAATGTAATGGTAGTATTGTGTAAATTGATTTTAATTTAATATTATGTAATGTTAGTTTATATGTACCAATTTATTGATCTTAATTTAATGTTATGTATTGTATGGATTATAATAATCTGAAATAAATGAATTAATAATAAAACGGGTCAATCTGTCAGTCGATGAGGTAAAACTGAAGGTAAAATTGGTAATTTATGGTGGTAACCTTACGGAATTTTTCGTAACATACCTATAGCGACAGTCTCTACGTCGCGGCTCACCTTTAATCCTCTTCAAAGGATTCTGGGTACGCTATTCAAAGTTTGCCTTTGATGAGAATAGGTATTACTCTTCCCTGAACGTGGAATTGTGTGGGAAGTATATTGAAAAGGATATTAATATCGAGGTTCGGTTTTGTGGAGATTTTTCTCTTGATATGAAAGGATTTTTTAATGAAACTCGAACTGTGATTCAATGATTTCTTTAAGCAGCATTAAGGCTCGTTCAGACCAGCGCGACGCGACAGCGCGACGCGACACTGGTTATTGTTATACCGTCAAGTTTTCTTAGAAATTGTATTGTTCGTGTCGCGGCGCGGCGTCGCGTCGCGCTGGTCTGTACGAGCTTTTATGAGAAAGTTATAAATATGCCTAGATAGACAGCCAAAGCTGTGAAGACGGCGAAAAAACAGCGTCCAATAATTGGCCGCTTTATGCACGCACAATGACAGAACAATGACGTAGCGCGAGTGTTAGACGTAGCTGTCACGTACACCAGCATAACAACTTTGACCTCTTTGTTTGAGTTCCTTTGCAGCGCACACCACACCTTGTATAATCGTTATTAGATTTGAAGTAGGTATCTATGTCATTATGCCAATCCATTTCTTAAACTATGTTTTTATTTTTTAATATTGGCATCTTGTTTTTTTATATACTATATTCATATGATTTGTTATCATTTAATTTCGCTTTTGTGTGCACTGAATATTTTTTTTACTATCTACATAAATAATCAAAACTTTATAACTTAATAAAAATCACAAAGCTTGCTTAGGCTTAGTATACCTATCCTAACATCACGTATAGGGAGGTTACCTAAGAAAACTATATGCTTAGAATTCACAATTCTGTTCCCTGATCGCTACTCTATTAAATTTTATACGTATAAATGTTCGTTTTGGATCCAGCATTACTTTTAATTTAATTTTACTTTCCTCGCTCATAAACTAAATAAAGTACACCTTTATGAATATTTATTAAAGGACCACTCCATTTAGTCCCATTTTTCTATAAACTCATTAAAATAAAACTGTTTTAATAAAATTATATTATTTTATTATTACACTAGTTCCAACCTTGTACCTAATTAATCTTAATTAAGGTAGCTAATATTGCGTGCTACCTCGCCACCTGTCTGAATTTTAATGTGAACACATTTTTATTTAAATCTTCGTGACGTGACACGTCACGAAGTACTTCAGTGTGACGATACAAAACGGCTAGGTAAAGTTGCAGGTTTTATTGCGCTATCTATTTTCACCGCACACGTAGGTAAGCCGACTTCAAAAGTTACAGTTGTTGGGAAAACTTTTAGAACTGGACTTGTGACACAGGTGACCATAAATCGTATTTTATTGGAAACTAGCTAACCTGACAGACGTTGTCCTGTTCAAACTTTAATAGTTTATACAGAAATCTCCTAGAAAAGGCACCAAATTTCCGGGAAATTTTAAAAAAAATTCTTTCCTTATAAATCTTTTAATTAGCTTACTTACTGACAAGTTATATGAGTTTATATAATTGTTTATTTTATTAGACTTTATAAGTCAAGTTATTTTAATTTAATTTTAATTTATTGTTGACATAATCATTACAATGTTTTTTTATGAGTTGTAATGCAATGAAATGAAATGAAATTGTTTATTCTGTAAATAGGATATCGGAATCACTTTTACACGTCACATAAAAAAATATTAAAAATAAGCTAGATAAGGTCGGTGTTTCCTATCTGACTACTCTGAGAAGAAAGGCCGAAACAAACTCAGAGGTCGTAGTCTCTTTTAAAGTCCAGACATAATCTTGGTCAAGTCATATGGGGACCATGTGGATTAGCGTCTGAAATCAGAGGTTATTGAAAAGAAAAACAGCTGCTCCATACCTCCACCATACTTTGACCGCGTAGGTATTGCACTTTTCTATGAAACAGTAGATTTTTTGAATAACCGAAGAGAAATTTCAATGCAGGTTCAGAATCATGTACTGACCCCATGGTAACCGGCTTCGCGTCGATGACCCTGACACCCTGTATAGCTATATGTAAGCGGGCACACCCTTTACGCCTGGAAGCTTTTATTTAGATATTAAGTTCTGTTTACGTTTAGTTTTTATTTCTGCCTGAGTATAGTTCTCGATGATTTTGGTTGGTATATTGGCGTGTGCTAGCGGACAAATTGCTAATCATTTAAATTATGTTGTGTGTTGCGTAATGTAATTTATTTTGCATACTTTCATATAGAATCATATTTTTTTCTAACTGAACAGACAGCTGTGCTGCTGGAGAGTTTGGTGCGCCACTTCTTCTTCCCAGCTAACGCACTAGGAAGTGGTGAAGGGTGAGCGTTTTGGGGACTGTTTTATGTAATTTTGACTTTCGAAAAGTGCTGATTCTCAGCCTAGTTTGAATAAATGACTTTTGAATTTTGAAACTTAATAACCGGATTATTACGAACATTTTAAAACAAAAAATAGCCAAATCGGTCCAGTGGTTCTCAGGTGATGCGCTTACCAACCAAAAGCATTTCTTATTTATTATATTAAAATGTATAGAATAGAAGATCGGCTGAAACCAACATTTTAAAATAAGTCTGTCACCTTTTTCTTGATGTGAACTACGACCACAAAAAAAAAAGAACTAAAAATACAAAAATACATTTTTTACCACATCTATTCAAAAAGAGCTAGTTTATTCTTCTTTATTTGAATTGGAATGTGGATATTGTTAGTAAAAGTTCCAATCACCAAAGAGATCAATCACGAACATTGTATGAATAAGTAACAGGCTGAATGAAAATTTTAAAAAAAGGTTGTGAAAAAATTAAAAACACGCGATATGCATTCCGCCTGCGTTCGTAATTGTTTACTCAAATTCGTAGTTTACGTTTTATAATAAACTAGCTTCTGCCCGCGGCTTCGCCCGCGTGGATGTCGGAACGTGTAACATGTCCTAAATCAGCGGGGTAATTGCGTAACACACTTACAATATAGCAATGGGTTTAATTTTGAACGCTCAAAAACATTAACTACGTTATTTACGTTGTTGAGCAGACGGATTTCTCGAACATAATTACGAAGCAATATCTTCCACCCGCGGTTTTGCCTGAGTGGTAAATTGATAAAAGTAACCTATGTCCTTCCCCAGGCTTTAGACTATTCATCACAAACAGCTCAGCAGATTAGCCGGACAGACAGACAGACAGACAGAGTTACTTTCGCTTTTATAATGTCAGGTAGGGATTGGTATGCATATATTTATTATTGAAGAGGATTAGTTAAGATTTAGATAATAGCGGTTTTACTTGTCGTACGGTAGCAGCAAATAATAAAAACTGAAAGAATTTGATTAAAGTATATAAGTAAGTAATTATCGATATGTTTTGACGGTTTTACTTACTGCAATAAACTTCTGTAAACTATGTTAAATGATTTGTTTTGTTCAGCGAAAACATGAAGATTTTGTGACTTAGACACACGTGAGCAAGCTACGTAGAGCTGACCGTGGGAAAAACATGGCGTGCCCAAATGTATCCCTGCTACCTTTAAAGTTTGACCTTGTGATTTATTGATCGTCATCGAAAATGCAACCTTTAATGGGAACTGCAGACTGTTGTCGTCGAGCTTGGGACTCTTCAGGATTCTCAGCAGCTCGTTGAGATGCCAGATACTCAGCGTGTTGTTGACGCCGATCTTGGGACTGTTCTGGTGTCTCCGCAGCTCGTTGAGATGCCAGATACTCAGCTTGTTGTTGACGCCGATCTTGGGACTGTTCTGGTGTCTCCGCAGCTCGTTGAGATGCCAGATACTCAGCGTGTTGTTGACGCCGATCTTGGGACTGTTCTGGTGTCTCAGTAGCTCTGTGTGCTACCTCACGCACCACCTGCTCAGACCTTCGCAACTCAGCTTGTTGAGAAGTCTCGTTATTTCTAGCTATTTTCATAGCTCGAGCTTTATTAGAGCTTTGGGAAATATTAGACTGACGCTTTCGCGGCATTATTGCAAGTACTATTTGATAAAAAACACAAAAAGGTGGTAGGAATAAAAAAAAACTGTCTTTTTACTACTTTCAACACAACCTATACCTAAACCTAACCGTTATTCTCAAATTAAACAAACTAAAAAAAAATACAATCTTTAACTAAATAACCAACCAAAAAAAAACAATTCTTATTAAAATAGAAACGAATCTTTATAATAAAAATACTACCTAAAAAATTATAAATCGCTTCCGAGTCGAATCCACTGTGAAAAAATCGCAGAATTTACACAACCGTCAATGACGTCTGCCCTCACGCGTCTGCCCGTGTTCGGGTCGCGCACTCGGCGATCGCGCGTCATTGCCTATCCCGCCCCTCCACCCTCGTTCTGCGCGCCCGCCGTCGACTCATCGCAGGAAATTCTTATCGTTCTAACTTTTAAAATATTAGTCCAAATTACTTAGTGTAAAAGACAAATTTTATCTACATTAAATACCGAAAGCGATGAAGGTATTTATTTTGATACGAATTAACTAAATACTCTAAAATATGCAACGTAAAAAAAGTATTCAATTTAAATGTATTTATAGCTCACTATTTTGGCTATAATGGCTTCCACATAAAAGGTAGATATATGCTGTCGCGGACTTTTATTTAGAACTCTTTAAGACAAACAACCCCACAATACATTCTTTTCATGTAACTCCAGCGGTTTAGGCAGCGCACGCAAAGATAGATCTCAGAGGGCAGGAATTTTTCCGACTTACTTGATACTTATCGTTATATTATGGCTAAATCACATAAAATCTTTATAAATTGTAGCCTATGTGTTATTCTGATATATAAGCCTCATTACTGTAAAGTTTCATTAAAATCCGTTCGGTAGTTTTTGCGTGAAAGAGTAACAAACATCCATACATCCATCCATCCATCCTCACAAACATACTAAAAAACACATTTCATACTACATTAATAAAAAACAGAACTATCATACAATAATTACTTATACGTCGTCCCGCTGAAAAGCACGTTTTTATTAATGTTATTTTCCTCGCTAAAGAGCTCCGATAATAAACGCGTCCGATCGCTACAAAATTCAAAGTGCTATAGAGAAAATCGCGGCCTCCAACGCGCTATTTATAGGCACGCTGCCGCCGCGCCGCCCCGGTCGACTCATCGACCAGAGTACCGTCGCAAGCGCTACGTCCCGCAATTTTAAATCTATAATATCTTCGAAAATATTAATTTAAATCGAGTGCTGTAAAGGACAATATAGATCTATATTAAATCAACAATATATTTAAGCTATTTAATTGGATAAGGATTAATGTTGTATTGGTTAAAATCGCTAAGAAAAGAAGCCATTATTTGTCGTAAAAAGTAAATGACAAAAAAATGTTATTGTGAGATATCCATAAGAGATAGACATATACCATCGCGGAGTTTTTTGTAGACCTTTTCAATATGTACAATTAATTAGTACATTGTTTTGATAAATCTCGTAAGGTTCAGCGTGCGTTTGCAATGTAAGCGAAAAAAAAAAGATTATTTAACGACATCACTTCAGAAACCTCAAAAATAACAGTATTTCTCCACTAATTAATAGATGTTATTATACATATAAACCTTCCTCTTGAATCACTCTATCTATTTAAAAAAACCGCATCAAAATCGGTTGCGTAGTTTTAAAGATTTAAGCGTACAAAGGGACATAGGGACATAGGGACATAGGGACATACAGACAAAAAACACGACTTTGCTTTATACTATGTAGTGATGATGAGTGTGTCTTCCTAGTAGTGAGCATAAAATAAATAAACGTAGGTAAGTACTATTCTTATTCATAAGTTGCACTTACTTATTTCCTCATAGAGGGTGATCAAAATTAAGCTCAGGGTATTTTAAGCTCGAGTGACGTACTTTGAATCCCTCGCTGCGCTTAGGATTCTACTCTAGAATCTGTCGCTCCGCTCTGAATTCAAAGAAACACTCTCGCCTTTAAAATAGTTGTGTGCTCCCTAGGCAAAAAATCTACTATTATGAAATCTTCCAACCATGCACATTTATATTAGACAATGGCTCCAACAGGCGGCCCAATGCTTGTGAATTTACATCCTCAATCTCCTTTGATTTTCCCTAGGCTATTCAAAATAAAAAGTTATTTATTCAAATAAGGCTAGTTCAGCACTTTTTAAATTTTACTCGAGGTCGCTTGTAACCTCGTGAATAGCATTTGATCTTTGCAGCTGATGTTAATTTATAAACTGCTCCATTTATTCACCGACCGTAACCCAGTGTGAATAACACAATTAGTCCGAACAGTTTCGGTCGAGATTAGCATTCCAACTGTTTAGGGGACTTCATTATTAATGTTAAATGCTTTACATAAATGTGAGTAAAGCTTATCAGGCTGACCAGAACTTGTTTATAGGAATGGTAATAGTGTTAGGGCTAATTTTGTGGTTGAATTTAGGGATTTCAGTCGGATAGATTTCATTTTATTTAGAGTAAAAGATTATGTCGTTCAAGAAAAGGCCTTTTTTTGTGTTTGGGAAATTATCAAATAACTTCTCCCGCTCTCGGCGGAGCGGAAGGGCGTGTCAGACTTTTACTGACTAAAACCCACCCGTATTCCTTCCGTTGCCTGTGTGCCGGGGCCACGATATCCCTTTCGGACAACTCGCAACCCCGGCAGGCATTGACCCCAACTGACCCCGTCAGTTGGTGCTGACATCTCTTTGAGGCGCGCGTGGAAAACAACGTGCCGTCGACCCGGGCCTGGTCCTTATCGGACGGCGACCTACCCATCGCTCACCGTCCGCAAGCCCGCGCCTACGGTGGCCGGAAATCGGCTTGCGACTCCCGACGCCCGGGGCGTCTCCTGCGGTGACTAGGGGCGCGAGGGCACGAACCGGGCGAGGGAGGGAGAGGCAACTCTCCCTCACGCGTTCCGCCTCCTCCTTCGCGAGCATTACTGCTTCGCAGAAGAAACTGACGGCCTCCCATGCACTCTCGCTCCTAACCATGGCCTGAACCAGGGCCGGACGCGAGAAATCGCCGCTGCCGATCGCCTCCGTGAGGACACGGCGGTGCTCCACCCAAGCCGGGCAGACCTCCATTGTATGCTCCACCGTATTAAAGGAAAGGCCTGATGAGTATGGGGCGGCATCTATATCGCCACATGCGAACTACGCATCAGAGACCTGACGTCAAATCCGGACGTCACACAATCCTGCATCGCGCAATTAGAGTTTACCGCGCGAACAGCATAATTATGTATAACTTCCCCGAGATCAATAGTTAGACAGTTGCCAGCCAGACACGACGCCCGTCCGGTCGGAGAATCCTCCTTTTTGTATAGAAGATAAGTGAACTTTACACCCTGTTCCTCATACCACTAAAAGTATTTAGAATTCAGAACGTCTATTCTTTAAAAATCATTGCGGAAACTTAGGTGAAGTGAGCTGTCATTCCACCAGGGATGAATTACTATATTATGAGCACATTATGAGCGTTCATTCTTAAAGTGGGCAGCAACGTCGCAAATAGCTGTCATTTTTTTTTTGGCAATATTCTCATAATTTTCACTTTGTAAAAGGTGTTGAAGTAACAATTAATTAACATTCAAATGAACGAACAATAATTTACCATTCCGAGACCAATTTTAGTTAAACCACAGATTAATACAGATAATCATTCCGCAAAATCATTTTAAATAAAAAGCGACTGTTGCTACGACACAATAAAGTGCAATTCAGGTCGCACAGCGCTAATAACCTACAGATATATTCACCTAGGAGTTGCCTCTCTTTCAATCGCGTAACTCTTAGATCTTCTGAATACGTTGGTCGAGCCTGCCGCATATTTAAAGCTTTATACCTATAAAAATGCCGGGTGAACCGTCTGTATTAATCTGTGGTTAAACTTTTGTTGCCTTTGTTTTTTCAGCATTTGTTTATTTTCGGTTTAAAGACATTTTTTATTTTCTCAAAGAACAAATTACAGTTCACTTATAGAGAAACTTAACTAAATTACAAATAGGCTGATTTACATTACGACGTTCAAGCCATCCAAGAAACTGAACATCAAACTTTTATTTATAAATATAAAATAGTTGTGTAGTTTTACAACTTGACAAAAACATCGAGTTTTCTTAATTATACCTACGTAACTTTATTATTAACGTATTATACACATAAACCTTCCGGAATAAATTACAGAATTAAATTACTAAATAAAATACAAAACAGTTCAAGCTAGACTATAAATGTGTCCAATAAATAATTTCTTAGGCCTGCTTTGAATGTTGGTATGCTTGTACACTCTCTGATTTTTTTAGGTATTTTATTGTATAGCCGGACCCCCTCATACTGTATAGTTTTCCTGCCGTACAAGGTTCTCACTCTTGGTACTTCGAGGTCATCTTGATTATTTTACTGAGAACTATGATTATAACGGACTAATTCAGACTAATAATTTCCGTGCTTCAATCGGTTTGAGAAGAGCACACAAAGCAACCAATTCTTTTATACTTACCTATTTGCAGTGCCGGATTAGCCCATAAGCAAATTAAGCAATTGCTTAGGGCATCAAGGCAAGGCAAGGAAGGCTGTTTGAAAACCCCCACGATTTGTCGGCGGGTGATGTCTATTGTTGAAAGTACTGTACTTAATATAAAAAATGAAAAAAGAACGACGATGCCGCAAACATTTTTCGTCGGTTATAAAAAAAAAATCTGCTATTCCATTCATTTTGACCGCGTGCGTAAGTATTGCACTTTGCAAATAGCAGATTTTTTTTTTAAATAAGCGTCGAAAAATTTCGACGTAAACGAGTTCAGACTCATGTAGGTACTGAATCCATGGTAACCGTTTTCGTGTCGATGTCCCTGCCACCCTGTATATAGAAGCAGATATGCTTAAAACTCTGAGCTTAAAAACCATTGTCCGCAAATTTTATGCATGTAAAAGTAGCAAGTCGCATTTCAATAAATAAATAAAAAAATGCTTTGGATTTTATTGTAATACCTAATCCACGTATCTCTTTCGTGTTTCGTACCTACATATTCTAAGGTACTTAATAATCTATCTTGTTGTTATAAATACGATTATTTTAAAGACCTATTCTAGTTTACTAGTGGATAGGGGGGCCCACAGGTGTGAATTGCTTAGGGCATCAAGTAGTCTTAATCCGGCACTGCCTATTCGTTAGCCGACTTCAAAAAGGAGGCGGTTAATGTTCTGCAGTGCTATTCTGTAACCATCTCACCGTGAAAACTTAGGTGAAGTGAGCGTGGAGTGAGCTGTCATTCCACAGGGATTGACACTATTGACAGCTCACTTCACCCAAGTTTTCACGGTGAGATGTTTACAGAATAGCATGGCTGTACGTATTTTTTAAGTATGTTCATCGATATTTTCGTCAAGTGTAGACCGATTTTGAAATTTCTTTTTTCATTTGGTTGAGGAAGCTTGCGTGGTGGTCCCAAATACTTTTCACCTCCGCATCGCTAAACCGACCGGCAAAACTACGACTCAATTAGTATTATGTAGCCAAGAAACTGGCGGCATTGCCACATTATATAGCAGTGCTTAGCCTCTGGCCAAGGTAAAAGCTACCCTTAGGTCACGGGAACTGTCAATCAGCCATTTGGAAATATCATTGAACATTATGATCACTCGGATCCCACGGCCCGAAGGTATCAACCCAAAACGGCTCGGAAATATGATTACCGATAGTGTCAATATCCTCAATACTTACGCCGCTTGAGGTTTTGCGCTGCAGCAGCGCCAGCACAGCACACCGAGCCAGGAACATGGGATGGCGCCAGAGTCCCACCTTCCTTGGAAATAAAGACATGCCGTCCGATCTCTTGACATCATCGCATACCAAGCCATCGGGGTTCTAATAAGTTCTAATGTAGTTGGAACCCCGAAGGTGACAAAAGCTCGTCGGATAATGTCGTTAATGTTCGCGTGCCGCGCTAAGCGACCCGCACTTCGGCTGCAAGACTGGCCGTGATGTCCGAGACTATTGACAACTTCGCGACAGTGATTGCGACGACGAGAACAGCATGGAGCTCCCAGTCGTAGGGAACCAACGAGGTCGTACATTTATATAAGTATCTACATTTCATTTTAATTCTGAATAAAACATGACTTAGACTTAGGTAGGTTTGCATAATTTATGAAGCCAAAATTCTAGTTCTTTACATCCATCTGACCCCTAAATTGTCTTTCAACCTCTAACAAACCTAGCCAGTCACTACTCAATATAATATTCTCATTTATTATTAAACACACCTAACTTCACTATTTACCTAAGTAGGTACCTTAGGGGTCATTCATTTGAAGCGGCTTCTGCCCAATCTAGGGGGTCCAAACGCCTCCTGCCGGAGGCTCTACGCAGGGATCGTGCGGTCCATGGCCCTTTACGGGGCACCGGTGTGGGCGCGTTCGTTGAGGCTGCGACCGGCCCAGCGGTTGAACGCGTCCCAAAGGGTCATGGCCATTAGGATGGTCCGAGGTTACCGCACGGTCTCCCGTGAGGCGGCGAGCCTCCTTGCCGGACTACCGCCATGGGATCTGGAGGCAAAAGTCCTCGCGCATATGTGGGAGTTGCGCGAGGAGGCGAAACGCCGGGGCGTAACTCCGCTGCCGCGAGAAATCGCGGCACAGCGGACAGAGCTCCGGCGGGATCTCATGGCGGCATGGAGAGTGCGATTGTCGCAACCCAGCGCTGGGTACGCCACAATTGTGGCGATAAGTCCCCTCTTTGAGGAGTGGCTAGAGAGGCGCCACGGCGTCCTCACCTTCCGCCTGACACAGGTCCTCACCGGACATGGTTGTTTCGGGAGGTTCCTGTTCAGGATAAAGCGGGAGGAAACGCCCGGGTGTCACCACTGTGTGGATCGCCCGGAGGACACGGTGGAGCATACGGTGGAGGTCTGCCCAGCTTGGGCGGAGCACCGCCGTGTCCTCACGGAGGCGATCGGCGGCGGCGATCTCTCGCGTCCGGCCCTGGTTCAGGCCATGGTCCGGAGCGAGAGTGCATGGGAGGCCGTCACCTCCTTCTGCGAAGCAGTAATGCTCGCGAAGGAGGAGGCGGAGCGCGCGAGGGAGAGGCAAAATGCGCCCCCTCGCGCCCCTAGTCGCCGCAGGAGACGCCCCGGGCGTCGGAAGTCGCGAGCCGACTTCCGGCCACCGTAGGCGCGGGCTTGCGGACGGTGAGCAATGGGTAGCTCGCCGTCCGATAGGGACCAGGCCCGGGTCGACGGCGCGTTGTGTTCCACGCGCGCCTCAAAGAGATGTCAGCACCAAGTGACGGGGTCCGGAAGGGCCAATGCCTGCCGGGGTTGCGGGTTTGTCTGAAAGGGATATCGCGACCTCGGCACACAGGCAACGGAAGGAACACGGGTGGGTTTTAGTCAGTAAAAGTCTGACACGCCCTCCCGCTCCACCCAGAGCGGGAGAAGTTATTTGATAATTTCCCATCCTCAAAAAAAAAAAAAAAAAAAAAAAGGGGTCGTTCATTAACTACGTGAGGCGTTTAGGGGGAAGGGGTCGAGCGAATCTCACCCTATCTCACGTGGGCGAGAGGGGGGGTCTCCACAAATATCTCATAATTTTTATTCCGCAAGAAACGGTATTAAATTAAGAAAAACATGTTTTTCCACTAAAATATGGCTAAATCCTAGACAAAAACGAGAGGCTAACTAGTCTTGATTAATCAAATTATGTTTTTAGGGTTCCGTACCTCAAAAGAAAAATCGGAACCCTTATAGGATCACTCGGGTATTTGTCAGTCTAGCTGACTGTCCGTCTGTCACAGCCAATTTGCTTCGAATCTACTGGACTAATTTAGTTGGAATTTGGTACACATATCAATTTCTGTAACCGAGACACGTACGTGTAACGTAAATAAATGAATTTTGAATATGGGGGTCACTTTTCGGGCGGAAATAATATATTTTAAAAAAAGTTTTGCAAACTGTACCGTGTGACGTATCAAATGAAAGGGCTGTTGTGACGATCTCAAAAATATTTTTATCTTTTTAATATATACTTTAAAAGATATTTAAGAAAATTGATGAAAATTGACCATTCCCACCCTTATCTATTAAACGACTGAGCCTAAAATTTTGATAAAAATACACGGAACGGTTCTCTACTCGTAGATTACAGGAAAACCTATAAGAAGGGGTCTTAAAATAACATGGTAAATCTCTCAATATTAGGCGTACAAACTTACATTTGCAGTTGGAATGTATACATATATAACATGGTTTTTAACTACAATATTAAGTTTGTTCTTGGGATAAATTCATCCCAACTACGGAACCCTTCATTGTCCGACACGCAGTTGGCCGGTTGTTTAAATAAATCCAACACAATCAAGCACAGATTAACGTATTTACCTACCCAAAAATAGGCATTTTGAAAAATCTCACCGTCGAGAAAGGGGAGGTCGAAAAATCACCAAAATCGCCTCACGTAATTAATGAACTCCCCTTAAGGTATTCCATTCCAATCCGAAATCATCCAACTATCTCCTTTGTCGGTTTAAGTTAGAAACCTTTTTATTTCCGACCTGAGACAGGTACAAGACATGCTTAATTTAAGTGATGACTTACACTTTTTTCTAGGATAAGTAATATGAACTCGGCAACTTTGTTGATTTGGTCACTATTAAGGTGCCTACAGATGCTTCTTTTTACCAGTCTACCCTACGTGGCGGCGCACGGTGGATCGAAAATCGGCTGTAGAAGACATAGGATCTCGATGTCTTAAATGTTATTTTTTTTGATGGAAATGCCTTCTGCCGATCATTACTGTTCTATAAAATGTCATATGAAGTAATTGTGTGCACAAATGGAAGAGTTATAATTTTTATAAGAAAAAAATGTATGGAGCTGACATGAAAAATGAGGATATCTCTGGAATCGCTAGGATTGCCATTATATCCTTGCACACTGTTATAGTACTATTTATTTGAGAATTTTTGACATACTTAATATTGCGGCATCAATTGCGATTTTTTTTTTTTTAATCGTCAAAATAAAAAAATAAAAAATGTTTATGATATGTACATTTTAATGCTTAAATATGGCTATACCAAGTGTAACTTAAATGTTATAGCAAATCCGCTAAAACACCGGTCAGGGTAAATTTAGGGGAGGCTATTTTGGGGTAGACGTCCGATATAATAAACTAGAAGGTCGATAGTTACTTTACTAGGGTTGCAATAGGTCAGTATGAAAATAAAGTACTTAACCTTTGTTTATAGCATATATCAAGTCATGATGGAGCTTTAGTCATTTTAACTAAGTGCAGAAAAAGTTTAGGTAAAATGTTGAGAGTGAGAAAGACTTGGATACCGGATATGTTAGATTGTCAGGCACGACGCACCACTTCAAATCCTTATCTATAACCTTACTTATATGTACATATAATAAAACAAAGTCCCCTGCCGCGTCTGTCTGTCTAAACGCGATAAACTCAAAAACTACCGAACGGATTTTCAAACGGTTTTGATCGATGAACGGGGTGATTCATGAGGAAGGTTTTAATGTATAATGAATAAAGGCTTTGTGTAAATTGGCTGAAATATGACGATTATTATTGAAGATGTCGGAAAAAATCATGCTTATTGGGAGGTTTACTTGTGTGCGCCGCGTAAACCGTGAGAGATAAATAAAATTTAGGTTTATAGAACCTACATTTTATTTATCTTGATTGGATTGTTCAACTTAAAAAGTTCAACAAAAAAGTCCGCGATGGCATATGTTATGTCTATCTTCTAAGGATGACCCACAGGACTCATTATTTATTATCTTTCAGAATTTAGTAAAAAAATCATTTTTTATGGGAAGCTATTTTGACCGGTAAATATCTTATTAATCCTTATCCAATAAAATATGTCATTTAAATTGGGTATTTAATTTAAGTTTAGATTTAAATTGGGCATTTAATTTAGAAAAAGATGTCACAGATTCAAAATTACGCGTAACAAAAATAATTATGGTTGACGGCAGCGCGGGCACAGCGGTAGGAGTCAATGACCTTTTCCTCGGCTATTAGGTAGGTATTTTATCCCGGTAGTACGTTCCCGTGGGATATTTTCCGACATCAAAAGCTAAAAAAGAGCAAAAGCTAGTATTTTAATCAAAATAACTATTAATAATCAAGTAGAAGATAGGCATTATAACTGTTAGCCAAAGGACTCTATCCTACTTTCAAGCATTTTTTAGTCAAACACAAAAACACTAACACGACACAAATTATTCCAGTCCCAACTGCTATCAAATCAATTAGTGCGTGTGTCAGTTTTATCTCAAAATACTTTGTTCCGAAACTAGCTTTTAAAACTAAACTCACGCGCCTGTCACCAATTTTCACTATGTTACCATTGAAATAAATATACCCATTTGCTTCAACAAAAATTGTTCTGTAAATCGCGAAAGCACAACACACCACACGTTATTATTTTACAAAGATTGTAATACTAGAAAACATAATATTATTTGTGAAGGATTTTTAGAACTCGCACAAATGCAAAAGGATATTAAAACTTTGTCCCTAAATATAATCTTTGAAACTCAATAAATAAGTTCTGAGTCTGAGAACTTTAGAAATTATTTCCTAGCAACACTGCAGTTGTCATTTTTATATTTTATGCTATGCTGATGCCGCGTTATTAATTATTTTATTTACGCCAAATTTCGCGTTTTATCTATCAAAATCTGTGTGTTATCGTGTTTAAAATAAACAGTGCAAGATGTCGAACCTACAAATATGTCGAATATGCCTCTCGACTGATGTGAAAATGTACGAATACGATCAATTTCAATTGAAGAGTTTCTACGAAGAGATTATGGCCACTAAAGTGAGAATATTTGCTATATTTTCGTCCTATTTTGTTGTATTTAGACTCCTTTGTTATTGCCAATAGTTATTATTTCTTGTTATTGTGTTGTGTATGCTTAGAGTACAGTAAAAAAGTGGGCTTATCGAATTCATGATACGCCTATACATAAATGAGACATGTATGTACACCTACGATCTCTGAAATGGTAAATAGAGTTACTGTTGGTGTCTAATGATACGTAATATTCACTTTAGTAATACGTAATAAGTTGGAGAAGTTGACAAATTAATCTGAGTGAGCAATAACGACAGTACATATGGGTGCCTCAAGATGATTGATGACTACCAAGTCAAAAGAAAGCTGACTAGGTCGTAAAACCCTAAAACTTCAGTAACATTAGTATTCTGACTATTTAAAAACAATTTGCAATAAATTTTGCCTAAATATCTAGTAATAAGTTTCTTTTTCAATTTGGATAATACTAAAACAAAGAAATGGTTATATTATTTGCCAATTTTATTATAAAAATCGTTTTGACCGTTTACCGTGAGTATTAACAAATGCATAAAATATCAATGCAGATTTCTTTACTAAACCTGATCTATAGGCAATATGTAACGGTAAATATACTCAATGCCTTACTTTCTTTGTTGTGTGGTTAGTGTCAGAGATTTTATGCCGTCTATGGGTCTCTGATTTGGCTTCACATACCGAGAAATATCTCTCAGGCATGCCGGTTTCCTCACTATGTTTTCCTTCACAGTTTTAGAGCAAGTGATAATTATACAATACGCACATGAATCCAAAAAGTCTGAGGTGCATGCCTTGGGTTCGAACTTGAGATCTATGACTTGGCAATCCGACAGTCACACAACCAGGCTGTCGCTGCTACTCTATGTTCTGTCTTGTCTACTGAAATCAACAAAAGTCTTTACTTTTCAGGTAAATGAAAGATCAGGTCTGCCCAAATGTTTCTGCTACCAGTGTGCGGCACTACTTCATAAGTACCATAAGTTTAAAGAAAAGTGCTACACTGGACAGAAAGCTCTCAAAGAAATACTATGGAAAGGACAAGTAAGTATTAGAGTACGTTCACTTCAATTCAGAATTTTTGGGACAATAAGCTCAATGTCATACAAAGCAAAGTTCAAATTCCATTGCAACCAATATTTATTACAAGTGGTGACTCTAAAAACAACTTACATAAATAAGAATACATAATGCTCAAGTATATAATTGGGTTAGGGTGGGTCAGTTTAAATGTCAACTATATAAAATTCTAAATTAAAGGCAGGCTTATACAAGCCCAGTAATGTGACAGTACAATAAATCAGTATAGCGCTGACTTGTAACTAGGCTTGTATAGACACTAGTTTCAACCCATTCCAATGTTGACTTTCAAGTCAATCCAGTTGGTTAACATTCCCATATATTTTCGGGCCCAGTAGCTTCCCCCGCCTGACTTTGCTGATATAGTCTACATGAACCCACTAACTGGGTCCGAAATTCCGAGTCACTGGGTCCAGTCACTGCCATCATATAAACCAGGCATAAAATAAAGCAAAATTTCTTTGAGAAAAAGTCATACCTTGTTTTGACATGTTGTAAGAGGTGACTAGAGTGATTAGCAGCACCAGCAGCATATAAAAGTTTAGTGCTTGTGTAAAAAAACCTGCTGTCTGTGGTTATTGATTCTAAAGAACTCTTTACAATTGTATCACCTCATTGACTGCTTCAATGTGTTCAATAAGTCCAGTGTCCCAGTCACCCATCCACTTCCTGCAGGTTGCAATATCACTCAAAAGGGATGATGGTCAACAGCCAATTGCCCCTTTTCACTAACACTACGCAACAACTAAGTCAATCAATCTCCCTAACCTTTTCCCAACTATGTTGGGGTCAGCTTCCAGTCTAACCAGATGCAGCTGAATACCAGTATTTTACATGGAACAGCTGCCTTTTAAATCCCCCTTGGTAAGACTAGTTGTCAAACTTTCGGGCTTCTGACCCATAACGACTCAAAGATCCACGAATGACAGTCGGGAACTCGGGACCAATGGCTTAACGTGCTTTGCGAGGCACAGTGGAGTCTCGGTATGTAAAGATGGTCACCCATCCATGGACCAACTCCGGCAAGCATAGCATAACCTGATGGATCGACCCATACGGCTGTTATTACTTAGCCACAAGCTCCTATATGTGTATTGCCTAATAAAAGGCATTTGTCTCTATCCCCGTACGCCATAATTAGAAAATCTAATGACCTCTTCAATTTCAGCTAACCAAAAAAGCAGTCCGAAGCATAGACAGGAAAAGTAAAAACGTCCGTGTACCAATAAGCATAATAACAGTAAACAAAAGAGTACGGACCTGCATCGTTAAAACCGCAGCCAAACTAAAACTTCATGAAAGAAAACCTGAAGAAGTAGACGTAGGCTGTTTAAGTGATGACGGTGATTTCTTTGACGGCGACGATAACATTCAAGATAACAAAGAACGTTTAATAGAAGAAATAGACATAGAAAAAATAGACATAAAAGAAAAAAAAGAAGATGATGACCTAGAACCTGAGAAGATAGAAAAAGATAAAGATATAGATCTTGTAGATGATATTATACCTAAAATACAACCAACAGAAAATGTAAATTTAGACATAGATAAAGTCTTCTCTGATGATGATATGCCAAGTGATAGTGAAAAAGTTTTCGTTGATGACATTAAAATTGTCTCAGACAATGACGAAGATTCTGAACCAAAAGAGCCAGTTAAAAAGAAAAGAACTAGGAATGGTGGTAACAGTAAAAAGAAAAAAGCTAAAGATACCATACCGAAAGAGAAGAAATTCGCTGTTAAGACTACTAAAAAGGCCGAAATGGATCCTAATAACTGGCTGAAGATAAACTTGACTGAAGAGGAGGCTGATGCTGAGTTTAAATCCAGAGGAACACATAAGAGGTATTTGAACGCTCAGTACAAATGTACTGATTGTCTCAAGGGTTTCTCCAAGGAGGATATGTTGAAGAGGCATGACAAATTAAGACATAGTGAGGTAAGATATTAGAATTTTCATTTTTTTTTATAACTGCCGTCAGTCCTTTCTAGACTATTAACAGTTGAGATACAATTCCGTAGCCTTCCGTAGTTTTGCACTTTGTAGTGTTATTTTTTTTGGAAGTCAGTTGATTTTACCAATTTATTTGAAGCTGGCACAACATGTCCCTTTCTCTCATACTTCTCTATTAGTCGTCATCTCGGTAGTCACCCCCTTTCTAACCATATCATCTATCACACAGTCCAACCATGTTTCTTTGGTCTTTCCCTACTCTTGTGCACACAGGCTTTGTACTGTAAATTACATATTCTTTTGTATTTTTTTTCTCAGTCTAATGGCCCCATAGAGTGTCGTTTCTGCCACATGCGGTTCAAATGGAAGTGTTTCCTCAACAAACACATGAGACAGCACTATACCAAGTACAAATGTTTACGCTGTGATCTCGTCTGTCCATTAGAGTGAGTATGAACTAACAAATATAGTGTTCGGAAGCGCCAAGGTAGCCGAAATTCAAATTGTCTTACTTTTTTTGCAATTTTCAGGTCAGTATCAGCTTGTATGCTAATCAAAATATCATTCGTGACCGTAACTAATTATGTATTTAAACAATTAAAATCATCAAGAATTAAAATCTCTTAAGTTCAAATTACCCCATTTGAATTGAAAGGGGTACAATTCTAACTTGTTCACTCGAAAGTTAATGATTCTGGTTAGTTTTGACTTCAAATAACGGTTTCTAATGTTCATCAATTATCCCACAGCCACGGTAATCAATGGATTGTATATAAATTCCTTGTATTTAATTTTGATAAAAGCATCCTGTTACAAAATCAATTTTAGAATTAAAATTTTGATTAGTAGATGTAATGACTGTTAACCTACAATGTCATTAATTGATACTAGATTCATAATTATAAGGTACTTGTTTTTCTTCTATTTAAAATGTTTGTATGCCAGTCCATGGCGAGACAAGTAGATCATAACCCTATTTTTAAGACCATTATTGTAGCATACATGTGTTAATGCAAATTATTATTTTATAATTCTATTCTATTGTTTGATTTCAGAACTACAGCACTTTTCCATGAGGAATATCATAATGGGGTTACGAGGAAATGTGATCACTGTGGTGAAGTATTCAAGTAAGTATTCTGAACTTTTTGAGTATCATAGGTCAACCTAGAGTATTTTATTATTATAAAATACTATTTTATTATTATAAAATACTATTTTATTCCAAATCTCCAAAACAAAAATTGCTGACGTGCCTCAAAAGGCTGTCCACCCTAAATGGGACTGGACAGGATATGTCTGCCGCATGCCGGACAAACTGTGGGCCCAAATAGCACAGAACTGGTGCCCTGAGACAGTGAGGTGGGGTCGCGGCAGACCACGTAGGAGATGGCGGGACGCGCTGGATAGGTTCCGTCAAAACTGGAAGGAGCACGCGCGGGCCCGCGAACGATGGAAGGAGTGGAGGGAGGCCTTTGCCCAGAAGTGGGACAGCGTAGGCTAGTAAAAAAAAAAAAAAAAAAAAAATTATAAAATACTCCATCAAGTTTTGAAGGGGCTCGTGGATAAACGATAACAGCCGCACAGGTCGATCGAAGGTTAAGCTACGTTTGCCGCGGTCGGTTCGTAGATGGGTGACCATCAATTACATATCGACTGTCCCGGCTGTCATTTGTAGGTCTTTGACAGTCGTTACGAGTAGACAGAAACCCAAAAGTCGAACAACCAGTCTTACCAAGGGGTATCATGTTACCCAGTAACTGGGTTGTGGAGGTGAGATTGGCAGTCGCTGAATGTAACATACCAGGGGCGCAGCTAACCAATAACCCGATTCCTGTCGGCTTCCCTTAGGAAATTATGACAGTCAGTAGTTCTCAGCAGTATTTAATAATAACACTGAATGTATTATTTAATACTTACACCATAAAATTAAAGTATTACAAAACCCTAACCTACATTAAAAAAATTGTCTTTATATTCCAACGAAAACAAAACATTTAAAGTGCGCGCCAATTTTGCTCTAGTGCCTCCAGTATAACTCGTTGTCCGCCCGGGTTATGAAAACTTAAATTTCTATACAAAATAATCTCGTCATGACGTCACTTCAGGTCACGTGACACGCTGTTTTTTGAGGCAATAGTAAGCCGTAAAAAGTCGAGTTATGATAGGTACAGTGTAGGAATCCATTCGCTGAATTTCGTAAGCGTTCGGTTTGGTTCGGGACGGGGCCGGGGGGAGGGACAAGCTCCACGCTCCACGCACGCAATAATTTTAAATGTTTGTTGATGTTGACGATTGACGTAAATAGTTAATAGAATTTATAACCTTTAATTTTGTTGATACTTGTAGTTAATTAGCATTTTGTTCGTTGTATTCATATAAGTTATTAGTGTAGTATTAGTGTAACAATTAGAATTGGATAATCGTGAGTTTGTTGTGAAATTGTGCGTTCGCCGTCGTTGTAATTAGGAATTTGTGGTAAGTCGATAGATTAGCAAGTTGAAATTACTTTTTTAGAGTAGATTTGAAAAGTTATTAGTAGGGTGGCGGCATTAACAGTTTTAGATTGTTGTGTGACAGATTATTTGCTTCGTGAGGAAACATGCTTTTCAAGGTTAAGTTTTGAAAATAAGAAACACATAATTAGGCTAGGTCGTGCTCGACCAGATATGACTATAAACTACAAACGACGTGATGGGTTGGAATGTTTCCCTTTACGATAAATATCAATCTGGTAGTTGGACTGGTAGTTGTAAATTAAATAAGATGTTTTGTTTTCCATGTTTACTTTTCTCAAATTCTAGTAGTTTATGGAATAAAGGGGGTTTTACAGATATTAATAATCTGACGAATTCATCAAAAAAACATGTGCAGACTGAAAAGCATATTCGTAGCTGTTTAGATTTACATGACTTCGGGAATAGTAGGATAGAACCATTTTTCACTAATTCGCTTGAAACTCATAATAGGAAAGTAGCTCGAAATAATAATAAAACAAATAATAATAATTTAATAATAATAATTTAATGAAACGGTTTATCGACACCGTTATTTTGTTAGGTAAACAAGAAGTAGCTTTTCGCGGCCACGATGAACGTCCGAATTCTGATAACCGCGGTAACTATATTGAAACCTTGTTATATCTGAGCAAGTATGACACCGTATTGGACTCTCATTTGGAACTATGTTCTTCAGTTCAGAACCCCGTGTTTTCTGGTCTTTCAAGTGATATTCAAAATGATTTAATACATAGGTAGTATTGCATCCGTTTTACGAGACCACATTAGAATCGAGATAGATAAAGCTCCATTTCTGTCTGTAATGATTGACGAAACTCCCGATGTCAGTCATAGGGAGCAATTGACTGTAATTTTTCGATATTTATCTGAAACTGGAATCGAAGAACGATTCCTAGGTTTTTACGATGTTAGCGGAAGTCGAACTGCTGAAGTTTTATACAAACAGTTGTTATAAATACTTGACCAGTATCGTTGTAGGAATAAGTTAGTTGGTCAGTCTTACGACGGCGCGGCAGATTTTTTTTTTTTTTGTTTTTGCTCCGGCTTACCTTTCTCATAAACTCACCCTTCGCCACTGTAACATACGGTTAGACTGGAAGAATACCCCAACATAGTCAGGATAAGGCTAGGCAGATTGAATTCATCAAGTTTTACCCTAATTAGATTTGCTTCATTTTTGTATTGATTAGAGATGCTGTACAGGCAATTTTTTAAATATTAAAATGTTTGTTTTAAGTTAAGTATATTTATTTCTGTATCTATCAGGCATCTAACAACATACTACACTCACTTACGAACACACCGCAGTGAGCATGTGTGTACGTTGTGCGGCGCGTCGTTCGTCAGTGTCACTGGGCTCGGCATACATAAGAAGATTAAACATGTTAATGCTGATTCTGTGAGTATAATTTCTTCCTAAGATTAATTTTCTTTGACGGATGGAAAATAATTAAAGAAATAAAAAACAAATAAACGTGTGCGGTCGGACGAAACTTCGTCAGGAACGAAGTTCCTTTTCACGTATGATTTAAAACAAAACAAAACGCAACCGCTACGTTGGATTTACATTTTGGCCAACTATCGACTTTAGCACCCTCGAAAACTATGAAAACGATACCCATGACGTAAAATTTTAACATATTCGCCGCCGCCATCTTGAATTTTCATTCTGACCAAATTCACACTACAGACAGAATAAAAAAATCCCACGAAAGAAGAAAATCCCAAGGAGGGTATATATCAAGTATAAACTCTTTTTCGCGTTACGATTTCTACTAGTCAACTCCAACCGCGGTAAAGAACTTTCAATAATATCATTGTGGTGGTGGTATCATAGTTGTTATGTGGGAGTATTTAATTCACCCCAGTTTCAGAGAGCCGGATTAGCTTTGACCATATTGAATTTCAGTTATTTTTGACGCAGGCATGAATTAATCACTCGCAATAAGCACCGTATATCAATTGTCTTTCTCACATATAGTCAAATAATTAAAATGTTAAGCACCTTGAAAGTTAATTTTCACTTGCACCTTATAATTTTTCCATTGCCAACATTTTAAATGGAAATGACAATCGAAAAAGTGACATACGCCCGCTTTGTTGAAAAAGAATGTGTTTGAAAAATCCGTAACCTTTTCATTTTCTTAACCGTACCATCGAAGAAATTCATATCTAACCACCGTAAGGATTATTCTTGCTTGGAGCGCTCGGCGGCTAAAGAACAGGGCCGATAACAGATGTGGTCATCGTGTTCACGGGATTTTGTTTTGAAACTGGTGAGATATGAAGTTCTTTGATGGTACATAACATGTTAATATCAAACCCACATTTCGCGCTGTTATATGTCCCATAAAATAGTGAACAGGATAACAATTTTACAGAACACATTGGTGGCGACCCTATTACTTACTATTAACTGAGTTCAAATCTATTAGAAAGCCCTATTAAATTAACATTTTCATGCAGGAGCTACCTCAAGGCGAAGAACAGTACTGTCAGCGATGCGACGTCAAGTTCGAGACGCGGAAGGCTTACGAAGAACATCTCATACATTCTGCCAATCACGTCGACGGAATTGAGTGAGTTCTTTATAGCCATAGCCACTTCATCGTAAATGAGTCTACTGGTGAACGAGAGAATATAAATTTATTTGACCCCAGATAAAGGAACACAATACAAGAACACATAAAAAACTGGTCGACTTAGGTGTCAATTATTCAAATTAGGCTGAGAATCAGCACTTTTTGAACGACAAAATTACAGCAAGACGACCGCCCTACGCGAAAAAGCTATTGCTATCCACATGTGTACCTCGGGAATGTTTAGTCCACTAATTTGTGGTAGAGGCATTTTCAATAACATTTGAAAAAATTTCCAGTTCAAAAACCATGAAATTAAGAAGACATAGTGACCCCATTTCAGTGCAAAACTGGTTGGGCCCGTCTTCTTCTTTTCGTGTGGTTAGTGAATAACCTGGTGTCAGAGTTTTAAAACCGCCCATGGTTCTCTGACTTGGCTTCACATGCCGTCGAGAAATATCTCTCAGGCATGCCGGTTTCCTCACGATGTTTCCCTTCACTGTTTTTGAAGGAAGTGACTTTTTTTTGGGCCGGTAATTCAACATAATGTTGGTTTGGCCGTAGGCCTCGCCTGAATATGACTCGACCAGCGAGTAAAGCATAGAAAACTGCGGGCTTTCTCTTTCTGAACCCAAGACGGCTCAAAAGCCTTAAACCTGAATCCCTTTGCGATTGGACCACGTTCTTCAAAAGCTCCAATAGCCATTAACTCGTAAAATATCCGAAGACTCCCCGGCAACGGGGTACCCTCTCTAAGATGTATGTATATTTTTATATTTTGCAGAGACTTAGAAATAAATGCACCTATAACTTCTAACCCCAGGAAACGGCGGCAGAATCTCAAGAGGCTGACCAGAATACCCACCGACTGTCATATTGTGAGTATTTATTTTTTTAATTTGAGAAAAGTATTGAGGTATGAGTCCTTTTAGACCTTGAAACAGTAATCAAAAAAAAAGTATTAAGATTTTTTTTCTTTACTGGCGTTTTGCTATTGAGTTTGTTGAATCTTTTGACACAGTTAATTGATAGCTCTGAATAACACAATAGGTACTATCGAAGAACTTCACATCTAAGCACCGTAAAGACTATTTCTGCTTGCAGCGCTCGGCCGCTATAGAAATCTCATCAACCAATAGTATCGCAGCATCAGATTTCTGATGTGTCCCTTGTTTTTGTAAATGAAAAAAAAAGATAGTAAACATTCAAATTAAAAAGTTTCTCATCTTTGTTTCTTTTGTTATTTTCCTAGTGGTCGAAAATAGGTCAGACATCCGTGATCATTGTAACAGAGCCTACAAAACACGAACAACAAAAAAATATTATTAATATAATATATTACTATGTATTTATATATACGTATCTCGTCCCTTATCTATCCAATGTTATTTTTATCTTCTTTTCATGTTATCAGTGCGGCAAACACTTCGCTACGCAAGCCGCGTGCAGGAAGCATCACTTGGCGGAACACCCGCGCACTTCGTTCTTCGCGCCCAACGAGAGGCACATCTGTGAGATCTGTGGCATGTCTCTGGCGGTGAGTACCTAGATATCTTCTACTTAATAAAAATCTTAAGGGGGGGCGCTAAGGCGGTCCGCGCAATTTTCATGTGATCTTCGCAATTTATTTGCCAAAAATGTAAACAAACACGGGTTTTACGAAAAACAACTGTAATGCTTTTACATAAGGTTCAGTTTGCGCTACAATTTCATATTGCTTATGACATCTTCAACAGTACTAGTCAGTCTAAAATCAACTTTATTTATACACGGTACTTTTAAACTTTTTGTCTGTCTGTTTGTTCCGGCTAATCTCCGAAACGTCTTGGCCGATTTTGACGCGACTTTCACTGGCAGATAGCTGATGTTATAAAGAGTAACTTAGGCTTTTATTTTAGTAAAAGAATTAGAGTCCACGCAGGTGAAGGCTCGGGCAGCAGCTAGGTTAGAATATGACGGAAAAGGACGGAATAAGAAATCGTGTTGCGCCGACCTCAAGTAACATGGCACAAGGCCAGGAAGATGTCGACTTAGTTAGAATATAATTGTGCTTTTGTGTGTACTAAATAAATGATTTATCTATCTGCTTTATGCAACCAAACATTTATCGACAAATCTGTTACAATTTCATACTTTTTTTTGGAACGAAATTCTTGAGCGCGGCTTTCGGTAGAAGTAGACTGGTAGAGACCGTCACATAACGAAAAAAAAATCAGTACATTTCAGAAAAATAATTAGGGTACACGCAGGAAGCAGCTAATTTAAAATTATTTTTGCTAGGATCCTTTGGAACATGGTGTTAACTGCAACTGTCACCTTTTATCCAAGCAGCCTATTTCCAAAACAAATGAATAATCCCGACATTTATTCATTTATCTCTTATCTCTACAGCCAGGCAGCGTATCAAGTCACCTGAACACTCACACTCGCGAGAAGTTATACACGTGCAACACTTGCGGACGACAGTTTAGCAGCAAAGGAGGCATGACCACACATCAGCTGGTGAGTTTAGCTAAGAATTTGGAAACTTTGAAAAAAAAAAAATATACTAGTTCAAAATAAATCAGCTAGCTAAAATTGTAAACACGTTAAAACAAAAAAATATATACTTTAGAAAAAAGTATTTATTGAAACTCGCACAGGAAATCGCAAATTAAACAAAAACATAAATAAAAAAACAAAGTAAAATTTAAATAAATGCAAAAAGTCTAGGTATATGTATATCCTTATATTTAAATAAATATTTATTCCACAATCTTCGATATTGCACCTACCACTGTTTATCTCTGCATCACCCAAAGGTTGACTGGTAGAAAATGCCTATGGCATTAAGTCCGCCTCTGTACATTTGTGTGCTTAAAGTGTTAAATAAATAAAGTCCTGTACGAGGCCAAAAAGGCTCCTAGGCTTTATGACTTTTTTCCAACTAACGCTGGTACCTAGTCAGTTTTTTTTAATGTTTGTCAGACATGATGGGTACGACATCTAAACAGAATAAAACAAAAAGAACTGATTTAATAAACCCAAACTTTACTTCAAGTAACTACAATAACTACGGTCGCAGACCCCAAAAAAAAGTTAATATTATATATATGATATAAACAACATTTATGAATTTGGCTTTGACAGACTTTGACTTTGACTGACTTAGATTTTTGGCTTTGACTTTTGACTTTAATTGACTTTGACTTTTTGGCTTTGACTTTTGATTTTTTTTTACTTTGACTTTGACCATCCCCATCGCCATCGCCATCGTCACATCATCACCATCATCTAATTTGTAAAACGGTTCTCAAATAATAAAAACTCTGCGACGGGCTGACGACGGAGTTAAAAATAAAAAATAAACTGAAAAGTAAAAAGCACTAGTGAAAAAAGTGACACTTTCCGCACAAATTGGCTGCTTGGAAAACGTTTTTTTCGAGCAAATGCATTGTTAATTAATAAATAAGTTAGGTCTGTACGTAAACCGTAGTTTTCTTGCCCCATTCATCACTGCGTAGCATATCACCAAACCAAATTGGAGTGTTTTGATTTGATGGAGCAATGGTGGCCCAGTGGTAACGGCTGCGACTTACGATTATAGGTCGTAAGTTCCAACCCTGACAGGCTGTTTACTAAAATAAATAATTTCATAATCATAATTATAATATCTTTATTGTGGGCGTTTGTTACAGGTCTTAACAAAAAAAAATTGTTACAAAATGTCCTGCCTAATAGGCATACAATAATTGTGTATTGGCATTAAATTTAAAATTATTTTACATGTCAATTTTTGTTATTATAATATGTCAAATCATATGTCATCACCACTGCTTTCAAAACGGTGAAGAAAAACATCGTGAGGAAACCGGCATGTGCTAGAACCAAAAATTCGAAGACATGTGACATCTACCACCCCGCACTGGGCCCGCGTGGTAGATTACAGCCCACTCCCTCTCACAGAGAGGAGGCCTGTGTCCCAGCAGTGGGAACATTATAGGCTGATTATGCTTATCAGTGCCGGATTAACCACGTAGCAAGAGTAGCAATTGCTACGGGCCCCGCGCTAAAGGGGGCCCCGCGTATTCAAACCCGGGCCCCACCTCCGCCTGAGCATAATTTTTTGAGTGAAACTTATTAAGAAGTGGTACATTGAATTTACTTGATGTCTCAAAAACGTGATACGTACTACCTTTGCCGACTAAGACGTCAGAATATGGGTAATACAATTTCTAAAAGTTGATTGCAAATATAGATTAGATTAGATTGTTATAGTATTGAGTATTGTTTTTTTTTTACCACTTTATACATAAGAACCCATAGCAGATCAAGGGCCCGTCTATAAAATTTGCTACGGGCCCCGCGCTTGCTTAATCCGGCACTGATGCTTATGCTATATATTTCAGACCCACACCAGTGAGAAGCCGGTGGCTTGCACTCTATGCGACAAACGGTTCAAGCAATCCAGCAGCATGAAGCTTCACTACCGCACCTTCCATCTCAAAGAGCCGTATCCTAAGAGGTAATAAACAGTGTCACGAATATCTATATTCCATTGGTTTAGGTAATTAAATAGAGGTAAACAAATCGTAAAAAGGTTTTTATAGATGACAGTTTCTTGTTTAAAAATACGATAGAACCAAATTCAATTTACAATAGTCTGATACACTTTATAATTTACTCTTACACTATTTTTTGTAGATGTAACAATTTTTTTGTTACTAGTGGTCGCCCAGAGGTCGAAATTCGACCATAATTCATTTAAATGTCATGATTCTAAGGTAGCCATCTTGTGTCAAACGCATGGTAGTGTGTGTAATGTTTTTTTTTATTGATTTAATTTATTTCTAATGTATATTACATAAAAATATTAGCTTTCTGCACTCGTTCTCCATATAAACTTTAACTGTGCCAAATTTCATACTCCTCCGTCTGCGTAATTTTCGTAAAAAGGGGACAAAGTTGTTGCTTCACGTATTAGTATATAGATAATATAATATTTTGTAATCTGTCTATTGCAAAGAGCCCAAACGCTAAACGTCAACGAATTATAACGTTGCTAAATTGAAGAGTACAACTGTGACGTAGCATGACAGCTGAAGTAAGAGGAGATTACGTTCAGTCGGTTACTTGACAGCTGTCAGCTGTCATCACGTGGTTTTTTATTTACCTTTATTTAACTACTTAAACCTATGGAGTATAGCTTTCGTTTACAATAACACATCAAGCACTGCATTCTTCAAAGGAGCAAGATGAGAGAGAGATGTATTGTCCGCCCAAATTTCGCCAGTTATGTTTAAGTCCCGTGTAATAGGGGGCGAGCCTATTGCCATCAACCGGGCACAAATCCAGACTCCGGGCTGCTACTGAGCAATTCCCGATAGAAAAACTGGAGACTGATCCCAGGACCTCATGCTCAGCAGTAGTGCTAGAGATCACTAAACCAACTAAGCAGATTTAAGAGCGTGCATTCTGAAAGTGGGCAACGTAGCAAATAGATGTCAAATATTTCGCTGTTTTGATTAATTTGGCAATATTACTGTATGGAAATATGAAATAAGGCTAACTAATGAATTAAAATATTTATTATGAAATGCAATAATTAATATCGTAACACCGATTTTTTAGTTTTAGATGTAAAAAAAAGTATTTGGAAACTTTCCAAATGCCTTTTTTTACACATTAAACGGTTACAACATCAAATTCAGTGTTATTATTGCAACTCATTATTAATATTCCAGTACACTAGTTAGCCACATTTCTTATTTCCATACCAAATTAATCAAAACAGGTAAATATTTGATAGCTATTTGCGACGTTGCCACTCTTAATTCGACATTTACATATTATAAATTAAAGTCGCTTTTCTTTAACTTTTTACGAATTTATTCTGGAAAGTATAGGTATGTATATAATACATTTATATTAAACTTACATATAACTACTCTCCTGTCGCAGGTAAGCTGGAAGAGATTTCTTTAGAATAAGCATCACCTTTGTACGTATTTTTCTGTTCCTTTCTTCTTGTCTGTTTATATGTGTGTACTATCGGAGAACTTCATATCTAAGCAGTTTGAAAACAAAATCCCGTGAACACGATGACCACATTTGTTACCGCCCCGGTTCTATTGTCGCCGAGCGCTGCAAGCAAGAATAGTCCTTACGGTGTATAGATATGAAGTTCTTCGATGGTACATAAACCGTTAAATAAATAAATAAAAAATACTATAGAAATCTCTATGTTTTGTCAAGTCATAAAAACCGTGCGAAGCAGGAGCGGGGGTCAAATTCAAAATAATTTATTTGCAAATATGGGTAAACAATGTGCAGATGTTTTATGTACCATCGAAGAAGTTCATATCTATACACCGTAAGGACTATTTTTGCTTACAGCGCTCGGCCGTTATAGAACCGGGGCGGTAACAGATGTGGTAATGGTGTTCACGGGATTTTGTTTTCAAACTGCTTAGATATGAAGTTCTTCGATAGTACATTCACGTAATAATTGTATATCACAAATCACCATATTTTATCTTCGTCGTTGCTAGTTAATAATTAAAAATATGGTCAGAAATTTAGATGCAATTCTAACAGTTTATTTTATTTATTATTACAGGAACAGAAAAAAGAAAAATGACGATCTATCAAAGGATGAGTACGGCCACGAGGACTCAGACGACAACATGACACTCGACAACTTTTACGCCCGAAAGTATTGAAGCATGGCCTCTCAACATTTATAGTATATTTTGCATAGTACCACAGATTAGTACAGATGCTCAGAAGCTCACTCCGCAAAATCATTTAAATAAAAAGCGAGTCTTTGTACGACACAATAAAGTGCAATTCAGGTCGCACAGCGCTAATTCCCTACAGTTATATTCACCTAGAAGTTGCCTCTCTTTCTATAGCGTTACTCTTATATCTTCTGACTACGTTACACTCACTGAATAGGGATGATGACTGGGGAAAAAAATGTTTAGTCCGTCAGTGAGATAATAAAAAAATATTAGACACGTATTTTTTGCTTTATCATATTATATAAAAAATGGTTTAGATAAAAACGCAATAATGTTGGGCAGTGGGGGCTCGCTACGTCACAAGTCAGTATAAAATCTACCGGCCAGTGACGACGTCATGCCACATTTTAACGCATTGCCTACTCAATGTATTGCCGTAATCTTTTGACTTACGTACAAAAAGAAAAAAAAACGTGTCCAATATTTTTTAATAATATAAGTGACGGACAAAAAAAAAAAAATTGTCAGCTTCCCTATTGGCCCGACAACACGAGCTCGCCGTGTACTTGTAGCTTCATATACTGCCCTGCTAAGCCGAAAGGCGGTATCTCTGAGATACGCCCTTTTAGTTTTTTTTATACCATTCAATATCTATAATAATTTCGCATCTAATGGTATAAGCCACATACCGCTATCTAACTTAAAACATAAAAAAAAACCACTCAGAAGTTCTTTATATCCTTATGTTTCCTTAAATTACAATTTACAAAAAGCCAATTTTCTCAAAACTTACTCCGATTGAGATACCGCCTTTTGGCTTAGCAGGGCAGAATATTTTTTTTTATTATCTACCTGACGGACAAAAAAATATTTTTTTGTCAGCATTCCTAATGGCCCGACAACACGAGCCCACCGTATAATTGTAGCTTCATATAGCTAAAATGCGGAGGGTGCCTTCTGTACTATTCTGTGGTAGAACTCGCAATCGGCGTGCGTGTCTGACCAGATGTATGAACGTAAACGAGGCAAAAGGAGTATGTACGGATCGTAGCAGGTTCTGTAGTTTCTGCCTACCCCATGAGACGATGGCGTGAAGTTATGTATGTATTTTGAATAGGAGAAATAGTACAATAGTTATGTAACTCGTGTTCGCTCGAGTTGTAGGAGTGTATCTCGTGTCTCGGTGAGAAGTATAGCAAGGGACCTTGATTGTTAACGAGGTTGCCTGAATAGATTACTAAGTGCGAATTTCACAAATTAAACTAAACGCGGAAAGCACATCTGAACCGCGTTCTAGAGCTGTTACTGTCAATATTTCACAGAAAATAATGACACTGACAGCCCTTAAACGTGGATTATGTGCTGTTCGTTCGATCGATCGAGCAGAAGACATATTCAGTTTCGTTGATGAAATTCGCCCTTAATAACTTGCACTTGTAGAGAATGCACTCAGATATTATTGTAGTTACTGGCAAATCCACGGAAGCCGCTGTGATTGGTCCACCAAACCAAGGCTCGGAACCGGTTTATGAAATACCGGTTAATACCGGTTTATTTCGGTTTTCCTCCGAACTTTTTGTAAGAACGTGAACGTTTTAATAACGTTATTTTAACCTAAATTAACCGGTTTATTTGACGAACGCAATGTCGGTAAACGCGTTGCAACTTGTGACTACTTGAAAGCAAGGCTCGGAACCGGTTTATGAAATACCGGTTAATACCGGTTTATTTTGGTTTTCCTCCGAACTTTTCGTAAGAACGTGAACGTTTTAAGAACTTTATTTTAACCTAAATTAACCGGTTTATTTGACGAACGCCATGTCGGTAAACGCGTTGCAACTTGTGACTACTTAAAAGGGTGCCGCGCATAGCGGCGCCGTATGTAGACGCTGAATAAAAATTGAACAGCGCGCGACGTTTGTTTACGTGCGCCCGTATTAACCGGTTTTTATTGCTCTAAACAGTTTAATCCGAAAAAACCTTTATGTAAATCCTCTTCCAAAACCGGTTTAAAAAAACCGGTTTATGCGAACGAAACCGAATGTAAAGGTTTTTGAGTCAAGTACATAATAACGGTTTGGAAATTTAACCTGTATCCGAGCCTTGCACCAAACAACCAAGCACGTCTTATTACGTGAGAATTGACAACAGATTTATTGAAGATTTTACCTATGAAACTGAACGCGATCAACAATTCTAAACCGCATTCAAGAACTGTCAGTGTCAATATTCCATAACTATTTTGACACTGACAGCTGTTAAACGTGGTTTAGGGATCTCGCGTACTAGACGGCAACGACTCCGGACAATCGTGGTCAGCTAGGGGTATTGTATGGTGTGCGGCTAGTAGGCCATTGCGACCAAGTGCGCGATTTGTATCGGTTTCGTATGGGTGGGAAATTATCAAATAACTTCTCCCGCTCTGGGCGGAGCGGGAGGGCGTGTCAGACTCTTACTGACTAAAACCCACCCGTGTTCCTTCAGATGCCTGTACGTTGCCAGGTATCCCTTTCCGACTTTCCCGCGACGCCGGCAGGCATCGGCCCTAGCAGACCCCGTCAGCTGACGGGGTCTGCTAGGCTGCACCAAGTGGTGCTGACATGTCTTTGAGGCGCGCGTGGAACACAACGCGCTATCGACCCGGGCCTGCCATGCTATTCTGTAAACATCTCACCGTGAAAACTTGGGTGAAGTGAGCTGTCAATAGTGTCAATCCCTGTGGAATGACAGCTCACTCCACGCTCACTTCACCTAAGTTTTCACGGTGAGATGGTTACAGAATAGCACTGCTGGTCCCTATTGGACGGCGAGCTACCCATCGCTCACCGTCCGTAAGAACAGCAGATTTTTTTTTCGCCGTCCTCGAAAAAAAATCTGCTGTTCCATACATTTATGTTCGCATAGCTCGTTATAATGTAGGGAACAGCTGATTATTTTTTTCGCGATTTCAGGTTTGGCCCCATAGTGAAAGTTGTTCATAATGATGAGTACAATGACCCCTTAAGAGGATGCAAACGAATTAAATATCACATTGTATATAAATAAAAATTAATTGCCTTCGTCGGTAAGCGCATTACAAGAGAACAGCTTGACCGATTTGGATATTTTCTGTTTTAAAATGTTCGTAATAGGCCGAATTAGGTTTTTATGGAAATAAAAATTTGGAAAATTTTCAAATTGGGAAAAATGTACGCCTTTTTTTTCTATGGAATTTATGCATACATAAATTCCAACAACCAGCAATCCATAGATTGTTGGAAATTGAACAGGACGAAAAAAAATGATTGTCCAATACGGTTAATTTATACGAATGATTTTCAAAATTTAAATAAATTTTTATTTTATTATACACTAAAATCTAAAATGAAATGTACTTTTTATGTAATCGGTACTTATTCAGTTGGTTATCTTCCGAAATCATTCACTGCCAGTCATTACTCATGGCTTAACTAATATTTACATCATGTATTTAATATTAACTATAGATCTCTAAAAACTAAAATATTTTACAATTTTAGTAATTATTATTTGTATGAGAGTGAACGTTAAATGATCGTGTAGCTACGTAATTAATAATTATGTTATAATTATAAACTAATGCAATTAATTTAAGTGTACATTTTATAAGGATGTTTATTTTATTTCTAGTAAAGTATTATTTCTACTATTTTGTGTTTTTTTATATATTTTACATAAGTCGCGGGACATACACAAGAGGCGTGGCGCGGGCGAGGCGACGGTGCGGCGCGGGCGTTGTGTGTATGTTCCGCGCCACGTCGTTCCTATACATTTTGTATAAAATATGAAACGGGTGGCGCAACGCCCGCACCACACCGTCACCAAGCCCGCGCCACTCGCCACTTGTGTATGCCCCGCGCCTAAACAAGTTAGTACATCGTAAATAGTCCCTTGAAAACATACCACACTATACATGAAGAGACCGTACTTTACAGGAGAACCACTGCCAGCCGTTGGCCTGATCAGATTACATCAAAGGAAGTTCACAAACGCTCCAATTAGTGGCTGGCCGCTGTTTCCTTGAAGAATGCATGGTCAGGCATTCTTCACCGAGTCCTATTTAATAGCCTTGCGTGTGAAAGAATTTGTAGCTTGAAACTGTGGTGGCATATACATCGCCACATGCAAACTACGCATCAAACAAAATCCTGACGTCACACAAATCCTGCATCGCGCAATTAGAGTTTCCCGCGCGAACGACATGTATAAGACTATCCGACATCAATTGTTGGGCAGTTGCCCGCCAGACACGACACGCGATCCAGCGAACGCCGAACCGTTCGCTGGATCGCGTGTCGTGTGTGGCGGGCAACTGACGGGTCCCTTTACTATAGAGGATGAGTGAACTTACACACTATTCCTCATACCTCTAAAAAACCAACCGTAACTTCCAAGATAGAATACCTGGCGTCCTACTAAAAAGCGACCGTTGCGCGAATACGCGATCGTGGCAGTCATAATAAAAAGCACCGGAAAGCGCCCTCTGTCGGTGCGACCACGCAATCAGATTCACCGAACAAAAAGTGACGTATGAACGAGAGGATTGCGTATTCGCGCGACGATCGCTTTTAAATAGGACGCGGGGTTTTCTGTCTTGAGATTTAGAGTTCGTTTCAAGGTACAGATTATTTCACACGGTAGGTACAGATTGCTAAGAGCAGAGAGAAAACTGAATGGTAAGGCCAGGGGCCTACTCCCTAAGCGAACTCCGTAGTTTCGGCCGTCGTTACGGGCGCTTCGTTCACCGTCTCACTTACAGTACAGACATACCGTAAGTGAGAAGGAGAGCGAAGGCTTGGCTTCCTTAACGCAGGGTCTCTGAGTACGGGCCATGATGATTTGATTTGTGCAATTGATAGATATGGTTTTGACATAATGGCTATAAACGAAACTTGGCTTCGACCGGGGGAGGAGGGGCGCGCGCCGGTCGTGCCCGGCTATCGTCTGCGTCACACTCCGCGACCGTCAGCTGTCCGTGAGGGACGAGGTGGGGGCGTTGGTTTTTATCTGCGGCGGGGTCTGAGCGCGCGTATCTGTACTGGCATGGCTGATCCCGGGTTCGATTCCGTCGAACAGATGTGGCTGACAATCTCGCTAAGCGGGAAAAAGATTGCCATTGGTACAGCGTACCGGCCACCGTGGTTTGACATAGATCACTTTCTCGATGCCATCACGAACAGTTTTGCTACGTTGGGTAACTGTGACCATTATATATTGCTCGGTGATTTCAATGTGAACATGCTCAACATAAACGAGACTAAAACTAAAAAAGTACAAGAATTTTTAAATTCCATAAGTATCGTTCAACTTGTCACGGTGCCGACTCATTTCACAGATACGAGTGAGACTCTAATTGATCTACTGTGCACAGATCTCAGGGCAAGGTATACGACGGTGGAATCCTTTGGTTCGATTACAGGCCATTCCATTATAGTTAGTGAATTTCACATAAAGCGGGACAAATTTATACCATATGTAACCAAATTTAGGCCGATGAAAGACATATGCATGGATAGTTTTAATACGGACTTGTCGCAATCAAATATAGGCCGCGTTTCTGAATTTACCGATGTCAACGACATGGTTGATACTTTTAATCACAGCATAACATCATTGTTTGATGTTCACGCGCCGCTTAAGACTTGTCGTATTAAGGAATTGTCGTATCCCTGGATTACGGACACTATCCAGCTCATGATGCGGTTGCGGGACAATGCATTAGCCAAATATAGAACTACTAAATCGGGAACAAAAAAAAATTACTATAAGCAGTTAAAATCCTTGGTAGAAAGTTCCTTGTATCATGAAAAAATTGCATATTTTAGACACAACATAAATAATAAAATAAATAATCCAAAATTACTATGGAAGAACATAAAATCAACATTTGCACCCTCAAAGCAAGGACAAGACCTTCCCCCACATTTTAGGAACCCAGACCTGATAAATAACACATTTTTGAATGTCCCTGGCAACCCGGTAGCTAGCACATCGCTTATATTATTTTATGAGACCCACAGATATAGTGAGGCAACTTTCACAATTGCTCCGGTGGACCAAAATGATGTCTCCCGCATTATTTCTGACCTAAAGTCAAATGCAGAAGGTTATGACAACATAACCTTAAGTATGCTTACTTTAACTTTGCCGCACACTTTAGCAACTATTACCTATATTATTAATTATTCCATATGGACATCAAAGTTTCCTTACCAATGGAAAATTGCAACAGTTAGACCCCTACCTAAGAGTCCAAACCCTATAGAAGTTAAAGACTTGCGGCCGATCAGTATTCTGCCCTGTCTCTCAAAAGTAATGGAGAAGGTAGTATGCCGTCAATTAACTCGGTTTTTAGAAGAGAACGAGGTGCTACCTGATCTACAATCTGGTTTTAGAAAACAGCGTAGCACTTCTACGGCATTACTAGATGTTACGGATAATATTCTATCAGCCCAAGATAAGGGCATGTGTTCACTGATGGTGCTACTTGATTTTTCCCGTGCATTTGACTGCATTAACGTCTCGCTATTACTGTCAAAGTTAAAATACTACGGTTTTGACGACAATGCCATTCAATGGTTCCACGGCTACCTCAGTAACAGAAAACAACTTGTAGAATTGCGCTTGTCGGATGGTACTACCTTGACTTCAGCCCTTACTACTATAGAAAGAGGCGTTCCTCAGGGATCAATTTTGGGTCCGATTCTTTTTATTCTCTACTGTGCAGACATAATAAAGTGCCTTCAGAAATGCAAGTATCATATTTATGCCGATGACGTCCAACTGTATTTATCTTTCAGTCCAGATGATTATCAGTCGGCCATAAGAGACCTAAACGACGACCTAGAAAGAATCGCCGCATGGTCTGATGAAAATTGTCTGGCATTAAACCCATTGAAAACCAAGTATATGTTGTTTGGTACGAGACAGCAGTTGAAGAAAATACCTTCAAGGCTTAATTTAACCCTAATGGGTGAGCCTATTGACCGTGTGAATGAGGCGCGGAACCTTGGATTATGTATGGACAACAGCCTTAGATTTGAGAAACACGTTGCTAACTCCGTAAGAAACTGCTTCTATCGTCTGAAACTGCTTTACAAAATGAGGCCATTCTTGTCTGAAAAGCTTCGCGAACAACTAGTCGAAACCCTTGTTCTTTCTAAATTAAATTACGCTGATACGGTTTACGGCCCACGCTTGCTGTCTCGTACCGATCGACTTATACAAAGAGTCCAAAATGCATGTGCACGCTTCTGCTACTCTGTTCCCCCTAGAAGTCATGTCACCCCCTTTCTTAACAAACATTTTATTCTCAAGATGAAGTCGAGACGAAAGTTACATCTAGCTTGCCTGCTTTTTGGTGTCGTTAAGTCGCAAAAACCGAAGTATTTGTACGACAAGCTTAGTTGGATGGCTAGTAGACGGGATTGCGCGCCCAGGCAATGTGCACAACAACTTTCAACACAGTCGCATAGGACAACAGCTTTCAGAGGCACTTTCCGATACGCTGCATCTAAGGTGTGGAATAACATCCCACCACCATTAAGGGTACTGGGCACTATCCACACGTTCAGAACACGTTTACGGCAGTATCTGATAGATTCGCAACAGAAACTAGATATGGTCGCCCTAAATGTTTCACTTATATGAAATACAATAGAATACAATACATATACAATACTTAGCTTAAAACTTTGTTTTTCTAATTTATATTTTATTACTAGTTTATTTATTATTTATTTATTTAGAAGTATACAAATTATTTATTAGGTATGTTGAAACTGTTTTGTACTCACCGTCACTTGTCCCTACTTGTAGGTTCATTAGAAAACCAGCGTCAGACAGCACCTGTCTGGCATTAATGCTGAAATGAACCTTTTTGGAGCAGCCGTGAGGCACACACTATTGTTGTTAAAAAATAGTTTTTTTTTTTCTTTCACGTTTTTAATTTTGTAATTTGTGTTTCACGAACTGTGTCCAAATAAACATTATTCTTTCTTCTTTCTTTCTTTCGAAGCGCCCGTAATGACGGCCGACACTACCGATTTCGCTCAGGGAATAGGCCCCCTGGGTCGTCTCCCCAATAAAAATAAAGAATTTCAATTGTAGAAAACAAAAACAGATTACAGTGCTTTTCTGGCTAAATGTATGAGCATATACGGCTTAAACGTTTATTACGCCGGTACGTGTGAAAGATAACGTACATGCTCATTGCACAAACACTTTTGCAACCGGGACGTGTTAAAAGGCACTTACATTGGTTGCGTATCATGTGTAACATCTGGCATCTCACCTTGGTACTTCGCAACATTAAAGGGCCGGGGGGGCCGGGGCTTCGTCAAGGTCTAACGGCCAAGTCTAGCACACTAGTACCGCGCGCGCTCATTGGCTTAATCAAATAGTGCGCTAGTTGAACAGTTCGCCAACTTACTCGGCTCGCCGTCGGTGACATACGTGAAGCTTTCTCACACTGTATCGCGATGCTGTCGAACTTTTTCAACCTAAGTAGACAAATGTCGAAACAAAGGTGACTCGCGAGTCACGGCGATGACAGACGTACGAAACTACGATCCCAGGCGGGCTACAACAAAATTTCAAACCTGATGAATCGCCTACGAACTTACTCAGCGGTTTTAAAATACGCGTACCTAGTATGTCACACGGGCGAGTACAGTCGTCTAAGTAAGCATACTTGCTCGTGCGTCTATCACCCTTTTAACGAGCCTCTGTGAGTTGGCTTTGGCCTCTCTTACCTACGCCTTTAAAGGACTGGAACCCCATGGTCCTAAGATATGTAAAGAAACAAAAATGTTTTATAAGAGAGTCCATGGGAAAGACTTTTATGACCCGTAACGTACGTATGTGATTTAAACAGTATGCGTCCTCCTTGGCCCAAATAACACTACAAAATGGTATAAACTAAAAAACCAATGTTCCATTACTGGGTGGTTAAAACCACCGACTGTCAATTCTCAAATCGAATTTGACACCTGACTGATAGTGACAGATTTGAGTTGAGATTGTTGCTCCGAGGGAAATCCTATTGTTTTGTTAGAATTTTTAAAAATATGTACAATATTGCTTGAAATATTAATTCTTAGCGTAATATATATGTGTAGTAAAATGTCGGACCTTAAAGTTTGCCGCATATGTCTGTGTAAAGGCGTAAAAGTGTATAATTACGACAGTTTTCACTTAAAACAATATTATGAAGAAATTATGGCCAGAAAAGCAAGTATTTTTAATATTTATAGGTTTCCATTTAAAACTGTTTTTGGACTTTGGAATCATTCGGTAAACCTACAGTACAAGATGAGCTACTGTTACTTTTTTATGGCCTAAGCCACAGTATAATAAAGTACGCAGTATTACGTCTCGGCATTGTCCTTGAAATAAATTCCTACGGCCGCTCGGTAGATAAACACGCACTAGGGTTGCCCACTGACTGCGTCTCTTTGGTTACAATGCTATATTAAATTGTCATATTATAGTTTCATTATTTCTTTCTTTTTCTTGTTTATTTCTGTGTTTGCTCATCTCGGCAAATCAGCTGCTGCCATTCGGATAGTCTGAAATAAAAAATAGATATCATCCATTTATTTGGGTTAAAAGATTAAATACTTTGTATAGAAACGCTTAAAAAGTCCGCCATGACATAATATATTGAGACACTGTATTCTGTCTGAACCTAGAGAGAACCTAAGAGCTCCTTTGGGACAAACATTTAAGAATATTTTAACTTAAAAGAGTGTCTGTAGAGTTTCTTGCCTGTTCTTCTCCATAGGAACCTACTACGCTTTGGAATGGGCAACTAGCTTCATCTTTCTGACTTACCGACCCCTTGACAATTCAAAAGTGCCTGTAATTGGTTTATTTGAAATAAATGCTTTGAGTTTGAGTTTAAAACCTTGACTATTTGCAAAGGCTCTCTCTCATTACTATTACAGGTAAATGAAAAAGATGGCTTACCCAATTACTTCTGCTATGAGTGTGCAGCTATCTTATACAAGTTTCATAAATTCAAAGAGAAATGCTGGATGGGAGAGAAGGCTCTCAAGGAGTTGCTTTGGAGTGGAACTGTAAGTGGAATTCTTTATGTTAGCTTGTGAAAATTAAAATTTAAAGTTAATTCAAAGCTGCCTTCGTTCATCCAATAATTGCTTAAAAATAGAAGATTATTGTATTTATTTCTACTTATATAAAATGGGTCCTCACGAGTCCCTTAGAAACAAATTCAAAGAAATTGATATACTGACTCTGTCTTCTCTTTATATCTTAGAAAGTATTATGTATGTTCGCAAAAACTTTGTACTTTACAAAATAAGAAGCGATTTCCATAATATAAATACACATAGTGGAAATGAAATTGTGATACCCAAATTTAAGTTAACTAAAACAAGCAAGTAATTTCTTATAAACAGTATCAGCTTTTATAACAAGTTGCCAAAGTCGGTTACAAAACTTAGCGATGGGAAGTTCAAAACCCACATCAAACGTGGTCTTATCAAGAAAGCATATCATAAAATTAAAGACTATGTTGAAGACAAGGAAGTTTAGCAATAATTCCTTCTGCACATGTGGCTTCCCTGGTACATCATTAACGGCATATTATCTAAGATTCTATTAACTGCTCCCAAATTACTATGTTTATTTATTTTTTACATTCTTCCTTGATATAATCATCCTAATATTTGACATTATATACCTTCAATTTAATTTCAACACTTTATTAGTGGCTTTTGTGTACATGATAATTATTCAGATTTGTTACAGTTGTAATAGCAATCATGTCATTTAGTTTAAAATTGGTTTTTATTTTTTATAGATTCTTTTCTATTTTGTAAATGTGAGAACACTGTAGGCTTAGTGACTGTAGATTTATTGACCATATTCTATTTTGTTAATTACCTGGTACTTGTTGAAAAACCTACACTGTCCTCCCTTACCTATTACTACTGTTATTTGAAAATATTGTAAAAGCCAATTATTTTTAAAAGAGTAACCGGGTAGTTGAGAGTTTGTTTCCGGCTCTTCTCCATAGGAAACGACCAATTGGAACCGTGCACCTAGCTTCTGACGTTTCATAAGTGCCCATGTTGGTTTACGTGTTTTTTTATGTTGAATTTTTTTATTTATTTATAATTAAGTTTATATATTATATTTATACATTTTAATAGGTATATGTATATCATTATATTTAAATAAATATTTATTCCTCAATTCTCGCTATTGCACCTACACTGTTGTCATACTGTTTGTCTCTGCATCACCCAAAGGTTGACTGGTAGAAAATGCCTATGGCTTCAAGTCCGCCTCTGTACATTTCTCTGCTTGAAGTATTAAATAAATAAATATAGCCATATAACCAGAAACAAAAATATAGGTTCAATTTATAAACAAAAAATCATGAGAAACATCCCATTTAGTTGTCCTAACCACATAACCTATATAAATATTGTACAAAAACAGTATGATTTTTATTTTTTCAGATCACCGAAACATCAATTTCTCAAATAGACAGACAAGACAAAAATTTACAATCACCAATAGACATTATAACAGTCAGCAAAAGAGTCAGAACATACATAACTAAAAACAAAACACTATCGATCAATTTGCTAGACGCAATAAAAAAAGATGGAACACCAGAAATCGAAAAATATGTAATAGAATATTATGATAGTGACAACTCGTTGGATGAGAAAAATTTAGCTGAAATAAAGAATGAAATGATTAACGAACAGACAGAGTCAATTGTAAATAAAAAAACAAATATTGATATTGAACAAAATACAGAAGAAAAGGCAATACCCGATTTTGACGATAATAGAATTTTTAGTGACGATGATGGTGATTCAATTTCAGAAAATGTTAATGACGTTGATAAACCAGCCATCAAGGAAGAAATTAGCGATGAAATTACTGTTGAAGAAGAGAGAATAAACTTCAATCCTGAACAAGCAAACAGCGACGATGAAATAGTTCTTAATAAAAACCACAAAGAAAAAAAAAAAAAGAAAAAAAAAACCAAACCAGACTTTACTGACACAAAAGCTAAAAAATTTGAAGTTTACAGTACAAACAAGAATTTCTTAGATCCTAATCATTGGTTGAAGATCAATTTGACTGAAAAGGAAGCTCTGGAAGAGTTTAGAGCGAAAGCACAAGATCGGAAGTATGTGTCAGCGGCTTATAAATGTTCTGATTGTTATAAGGGGTTTTCTAAAGAGGATATGTTGAATAGACATATTAAATTAAGGCATAGTAAGGTATGAATCAAGTCTTTTATACCCCTTTTCTTTCTCTACAAGCTGTGTACCCGATGGAAATGAAATGAAACAACGACAAAACGTGGACGAGCGCTAATTTGTATGAAAATTAATAGATTATTCACCACATTTGACTGTCAAAATCACATGTGTGGGCAATATCGACCACATCAAGGCCACATCGCAAACACAACGATCTGTCTGTCTGCAAACTCTAGCCACTAGAATTTCCTCCTGTCTAAAGACCTACTTTCTCCATGTCTCATACATTTGGGGTGTTGAACAGCTGATTATTTTCTCGTGATTACGATTCTGGTCCTATGGAGAAAGTTGTTCACTTTGTTGGTCTGTACAACACCCTTAAACATGACCACGCATTTCTGATACACGCTGTATAACTATAATCGAAATCTTTATTCGATAAAAAATCATTTCCAGTCACTAGGCCCAGTGGAGTGTCGCTTCTGCAACATGCGTTTTAAGTTGAAGTGTCATCTAACGAGGCATATAACGCAACACTACACCAAGTACAAATGCCTGAGGTGCGACCTCATGTGCCCTCTGAAGTGAGTGTGTACTGCACAATTCGGCTAATGAATCATGGCCGATCTGAACATAAACTCTCCGAACTTCACGCAAGTTCTCTCACTCACACTCGCCTCATGTCACCATTTGGTTCCTATAAAATGTTATTTCGCAGCCTCCTGCGCAAAGTTCGGACCGGTCATGATTCATCGGCCGTATTGTAGTTAGGTTGATTTTGCAAAATTATTTAGTGATAGCTGAGCGTGGGTCCCGGATTCGAGTCTCAACACCCTAATTGCGTAACGCACGATCAATCACAATCTGTTTCATTTTGACTTTCAACAACATTTATTGCGTTATTCGCGTTGCTGAGCAGACACATTTTTCGAACATATGAAGCAATGGATTAGCAGTATCCTTCAAAATGTTTCAGATTAGGATTGATCGTGTGTGGCAATTATGGTGCAGGTCGGCAATAGTGTAATGGGTTTCTACTTCTCACTAGCACCCTAGAGTTGTTGTCTTATTTTCACTTAGTTAAATACATGCTAGTTCATAGTAGCATCTGCTCAGTAGAATCATTTATCATGTGATATGTTTTGTTTTTTCAGTTATTTTCATCATACGTTTTTGTTTCACTTGCAGGAATACAGCTCTATTTCACAATGAATATCACAACGGGGTAGTGAGAAACTGCATTCATTGCGGAGAGGAATTCAGGTATTCTGTCATCAGTGTTCAGATTCAACAGATTTGCATTTCAGAATCCCCAGATCTCCTAGCCACAACGTCATGTGGATCTCTTAATCTTAGAGTCTTCCTTATTGAAGCCTCTCTCATTTACATTATTTCTTTCTTTCTCTAGATATTATTCCACTAAGGTAGAATATAATGTAAAAATATTTTTTGTTTCTCATCCAGACACCTATCAACATACTACACACACTTACGCACGCATCGCAGCGAGCACGTATGTACTCTATGCGGCGCGTCATTCGTCAGTACAATAGGACTCAACATGCATAAAAGAACTATGCATATAAATACTATTGTAGTAAGTATGCATTTGTATATTAGTTGCAAGCTCTCCTGATGATCCTGGGTTCGATTCCCAGGTCGAGCATTGTGTTATTGTAAGTGTGATTGGGTTTTTCCATGAAGAATTTCTCAGTAGCAGCCCTCAGTCTTGATTTGTGCCCGGTTGATGGCAATAAGCTCGCCCCCTATTACATGGAGATTAAACATAACTGGCGAACTGTGGGTGTACTATAGGTACAGATTTGCCTTACACTTCGGGGATTACACGCGCGATGTTACATTATGCCATCAGAAACTTTTCAGATGAAAAATCTATTTCGATTTCCATGAAGCGTTTAATAGAGCAGAACACGATATTCTGGAAAATAAAATAGCTTTCTAGGAGAAGATCGAATTTATTAGGCCGAATCGAATACAACAATAATTTTTGTTATTAGTTTATAAATGAAAGAGCTTATTTTGCTTTGACTCTAGTGTAACATATCGCGGAGTTCCCCAGGGATCAGTTCTTGGTCCTCTCCTGTTGTAAATTATCATGCTCGTGTTTACATTCATATAGAAATATAAGTTTTAGAATAACATAACCTTTTTTTTATTAATAGAATCCTGAAGAAGGTGTGACACATACTGACACATACTGTGAGCGATGTGACATCAAGTTCGAGACGCGAAAGGCTTATAAAGAACACGTTTTTCATTCAGCCAAGCATACCGAAGGAGTTGGGTAAGTTATGTTTCAAATTCATTTAGATTTATACTGAAGAATGTAAAGCATGATTACAAACCAGAGGGGTAATATCTGTATTTTTTAGAACGTTCGCATTCTGATCTCAGTCACAATCTGTCAAACAATATAAGGGGTTATTGACACTGATTGTTCCCGTAATAAAAAACGTTCGAAATCTAGTTTTTGAACGTTTCTAATTACGGGAATTGACTTGCTGGTTAAAAAATTCAGTAAAGTGAAAATTTTAAATGATATCGAAATAATTAAAGAGTTTGAAATTTTTAAATTATTTCGCATTTATTATATGGATATCTCGATCAATGGTTAAGCTAGTTTTGCCGTGGTCGGTTCGTGGATGGATAACTATTACCCCTCCGTTCCTCGAAAATCAAGTTAAGCCGTTGGTCAAGGCTATCATTCGTAGCCTTTGACAGTCGTTAAGGGTAGTCTGAAGCCCAAAAATTTGACAACCAGTCTTACCAAGGGATATCGTGTTACCCAGTAACGGAGTTGTGTAGGTCAGATAGGCAGTCGCTCCATGTAAAATACTGGTATATTCAGCTGCATCCGGTTGGACTGGAAGCCGTCCCCAACATAGTTTGGAAAAGGCTAGGCAGATTGATTGCTTGATCTTGATAAGTCGATATGCACGGCAGGTCAAAGATTTGTTTTCCTTAGCTCTATTAGTTTAGCTAATACAACTATCCTGACTAATATTATTAATGCGAAAGTGAGTTTGTTTGTTTGTTACGCTTTCACGTTAAAACGGCTGAACGGATTTGGAAGAAATTTGGCACATAGGTAGACCATGACCTGAATTAAGACATAGGATACTTTTTATCCCGGTATTCTCACGGGATGGAGACTGAGAAACCGCGGGGCGCAGCTAGTCTCTTATATTTTATGGTCTTTTTCAGGGACTTGGCATGTGCGACCCCTGCCCCATCAATACCGAAGCGAGGAAGAAAATCTCTCCGAAGAAATCCCCGGAAATTCACGCCTTGTACCTTAGTATGTTTTCGTTTTGTTTTTTTGTATTTCACAATTACCCATTTGCAGCAGGTTGCCAGTACAAATCCCGAAACCATTTTGAACTTCGTTGTAATATTAATATTTTTACTTCTGAACTGCACGCTTAGCATGACCACAATAGAAACTCAAACTCAAAGCATTTATTTCAAATAAACCAATTACAGGCACTGTTGAATTTTCAAGGGGTTGCTCCGTTAGAAAGATGAAGCTAGTTGCCCATTCCAAAGCGTAGTAGGTTCCTATGGAGAAGAACGGGCAAGAAACTCCACGGACACTCTTTTAAAACCGGTTTAGTCGACGTAAGAATAGACAAAATGACTGATAAACAATCAAAATCTGTCATTTTCTCTATTCTTCCGTCGACAAAACCCGGAGAAAACCAGTTTCTATGCTTGTAATGCTACGCGTGCTGTAAGACTGTAACATGAACACAAAATATGGCATGAATCGAGCTTTTTCCTCACATTGCTTCTGTGACGTCACCGAGTCTCACTACATCCCGTTTTTATGTTCATAAAGATCAAAATACTTTTCTTGTGCATTACGAAAATATACGTCAAATCAGCAAAATGCACTTGATATGCAATTTTGTCCTTTAGTAAAAATGATAGCGAGACTAGCGTAGAGTCGAGGTCTTGTTTGAAACCAAAATTGACATGTCGATAATTTCTTAATAAGAATTACTTAGCAATTATTTTTGTTGTAATAATTTTTTATTGCTTGTTCAATATTTTATAATTATGTCCATTGAAATGGTTTTATTATTTGTAATTTTTTACTTGTCTTGTTTTATTATTGAGATTATTACAAATTTTGTTACTTTTGTTAAATTGTAGTTATTTTCTCTTGAAAAATTTCGAATTAATATCAATAGCAAAGAATTGATGGTACAGACTTCTCTTTCCGGGCGAGCGGCTTTTGTATTTTTTTGTAGTAGCTACCGCGTCCCCCGCCAAATGTGACAAACTTTTTTGTACGGAATATTGTGCATAAGGCTTCTCCAGTATGTAATAACTTCTATTTTTTTTTGCGGATTACCTTTCAAATAGGAAACAGTATGTTAGCCATGGATCCTTTATTTCGAAGTCATATCATACGCGTTCAGGTGTAAGCCAGGGTTCAGTTTTAGGCCCCCTTCTCTTTCTCATTATGGTTAACGATCTCATTAAAGTAGTAAAGTATGCCAAATGCCTCCTATATGCTGACGATTTAAAATTATTTCGAGTGATTGATAAGCATGTAACTCCCGAACATCTTCAAAGTGACATCGACCGAATCCATAAGTGGAGTATTGACAATAAAATGATGTTTAATGCCGGTAAATGTTACGTCATGACCTTTAGCCGCAAATTACAACCTACACATGCCACCTATACCTTAGCAGGTTTTGAAATAAAGCGCGTGTCAACCATTAGAGATCTTGGCGTGACATTTGACTGCGGATTGACTTTCCATACACACATTTCTGCCCTAGCTTCTGAATCCTACAGACGCCTAGGTTTTGTCCTGCGCAATGCCCGTGATTTCAATAATCCTATAGTCATCAAATTATTATTTAACTCTCTAGTTAGAAGTAAGTTAGAATTTGCTGCAGCCGTCTGGAATCCCCATGAATCAACATATGCATTGTTGGTTGAAAAGGTTCAGAAAGCCTTCCTACGTTTTTTATATAAAAAGATTTACGGATATTATCCATTTATGTATCCTACTCATTTCCTGCTGGGAATGTTAGGATATAATTCCCTTTCAGTGCGTAGAGCCAAAGACCAGATTATAGTAGCCATAAAAATGTTAAGGAGCATGGTAGATGCCCCAGAGCTACACAATACTTTGTGTACACTTTATGTGCCTGACAACTACCTGCGTCATAGGCCTACTCGACGACACCGACTGTTCGCCACATCCCATTGCCGCACTGTGTCGCGCGCGCAATCCCCGTTGTGTCGCATGCATGGTGCTATAAACTCCTTAATGGAGACAGTCCCAGAATGTGACATCTTTAATGACCCACTCAGGGTGATCATGTCAAATTGTCTCATGTTCTGTGAAGGCTATGTTTGATCTCTGAGTTGTTATTGTTTTTTGAATTATGTTTATTTATGTGATATGTTTAGGTATAAGATTAGTTTTTTTTTTTTTTTTTTTAACCTGTTAATTGCCTGTTAATTACTGTCATTGGCGCAAGCCGTTGTAATTAATTAATTAATTAATTAAATACAGGTTGTATGTAATTAATAAATAAACAATTATTAACAGTGCAACAGAAACTTCAAAAGCCTGACGGCCTACATGAAACATCACACTGCGGATCATAAGGATGAGCCTCTTCCTTCGAAAGAACACCAGAGACACATCTGTGAGATTTGTGGAGCTTCACTAGCGGTACGCTGACGTTTATCTAATTACTAGCTTCTGCCCGCGACTTCGTTCGCGTGAAAGTCGTAAGATACACAATGTACTATAAAAGATACATAATATACATGTTTATAACTATATAATTATATTTAAGATGCAAAAACGCTGTATAAGATCTATGTGTGGATTAAAGACTACTGATAGCTGTGTACCATCCTTTAAATCACTGAAAATACTAACACTACCAGCATTGTATATTTTAGAATCTGCAATATTTATAAAAAGCAACCCCCACTTATTCGAAAAAATGTCTGATAATAAAAGAAAGCCAATACGTGCTCAATATTTGTCACTGTTATGTAATATAAAATGCAAGACATCTTTAATGCAAAAGAGTTTTTTTGGCATTGCGCCAAAGATCTATAATAAAATACCAGACAATATTAAAAATATGCCTCAAGTAAAGTTTAAAAAAGCTCTCACATTATTGCTAATTGACAAATGTTATTATAAAATTGAAGACTTTTTAAATGATAATGTTAATTAATATTGAAATTTAGTGTAAACCAACTATTTAATTAATTATGTAAATTGTTCTTTTTTTTTCTTTTATAGTTGATAATTGACTACGCATGTTTCCTCTAAAAATATTTGTATGTCAAAATTGACAAGACATAGCGCACTATTTAGTTCTTAAGATCCATCTATCATAAAACCTATGTTTCACAAATAAATTGATTTGATTTGATTTGATTTGATTTGATAACTCAGACCAAATGAAAAACCAAGACACAGCGCTGCGAAGAATACAGTGAAGCATGCCAAAACTACTCCGCTGTTCTGTGCATACACGCTCACACGCACACATTTACAACCTTTTACAATGACACTACAATCAAACTACACCACACAAAGTGCACCCATTTTCACAAAACCGGCTTCTCTTCAGTGTTGGTAGCGCTCTGTCTTGGTTTTTGATTCGGCCTGAGGTTTATGATATGATTATGTACATTAAGTACTTAGGTATTTCACGCTCAGATAATTGGTAATTTGTTCAGATTTAGAATACAGCATTCTGACATCAGGTTGGTGGCTCATGTAGGTACTCTTTCTAATAACTGTGGTTTTAAAATAGTACATTGCTTGAATTTTACGTACATTCGGTACCTACTTTACTCTCATGAATAAAAACAGAAAAAAAATATTGTACATTGCTTGAATTTACGTACATTCGGTACATTACGTTCATTCGATACATTACATACTCTCTTGCATAAAAATATATTCCTTCGTTTTCGCTTATCGTTCTTTCTGAGTATTTTTCTTTTTGATCTACTCCTAAGGGTTATAGCGTGATGTGTCAAATTTAAGGGTGTGGTACAGATCAGCAAACTGAACAACCTTCTTTAAGTTTCCAACATCGTAATCGCGACAAAATACGTAATTAATACATTTGGGTTGAGTAGGTATTGAAATTTTGTAATGTTGGTCCCTTGGAGCAAGTTGTTCAGTTAGATGGTCTGTACCACACCCTTTTTAGCTACACCTTTTTGATAGACGCGGTATACAAGGTGTCAGGGACATCGACTTGAAATCTGTTACCATGGATTCAGTACATGATTCTGAACCGCCCTGCGTTGAAATGTATCGTCGGTTATTTCAAAAAAAATCTGCTGTTTCATAGAAAAATGCAATACCTACGCGGTTTATGTATGGAACAGCAGATTTAAAAAAAAATAACCAACGAAAAATTTAAACGCAGGGTTCAGAACTTACTACTGAATCTATATAATATATTTATTTATTTCTCTCAAAAAGGTACAGTAGTTCATAGTAACAAGTTATTGCAACAATCTATCCTTTGTGAGAGCTGGAGTCTGTACTGGGTTCAAGACCTGTGTCACAGATCTCCAGGCTCGCACCCTTAAAAGTATAATTATAACTGCACTTACGTACTACAAAACATTTAATAGTGGCTCAAAGTATTGGGAACAGTAACTATGGTAACAGTTTTCGCGTAGATGTCCCTACCACCTTGCGAAGAAGTATAATTTGTGATTTCTTCACAGGCCAACAGCGTGGCAGCTCATCTAAACACCCACACACGAGAGAAGCTACACAGTTGTTCTACTTGCCGCATGCAGTTCAACAGTAAAAGCAGCATGACGAGACATCAACTGGTGAGATTGACTAGAACATTTCTGTTTATCTTAGATTCCTAGGAGTTCGATTTTTTGCTGCCTCGTTCGTCTAGTGGTCACAAGCACCACTGCTGAGCATTAGACTCCCAGGTCGGGCAGTGTTATTGGGTTTTTCTATCTGGAATTTCTCAGTTGCAGCCCGGAGTCTGAATCTGTCCCCGGTTGATGGCATTAGGCTCGCCCCCACTTGGGACTAAGTACGGTGAGGGCAAATCTAGCGATCTAAATATTTGTGCAGCGGGTTTTGACTTTACGGTGTCAAAAACGCTCTCTAGGACAACACACCCACTTACTTTCATAAGTAACGTTTCAGTGACGTCTTTTACCGGTAAATTGAAGACGCTACACGGCGGCCACCGCTTTTCTAGAAAACCATAGCGTTACTGAAGTTTATAAAGCAATTATGAGGTCGACTATACCTTAAAAAATGTTGTGAATATTTTATATTTCAGACACACACCGGTGAAAAGCCCTTTGAATGCTCAATGTGTGAAAAACGGTTCACTCAGAACTGCAGTTTGAAGCTACACTACCGCACCTTCCATCTCAAAGAGCCGTATCCTAAGAGGTAAGATGCAAGAACATCGACACTGGCAGTTTACAGCCCTTTTACAGTTATTTTACCATATTTTGCTTCACTGTCAACAGCACATTGATCTTTATTTTCATTAAAATAAGGTTGCTGTTGGGTTGCTGCCACTGACAATTCTGTCAAAATCACTGAAAAGACTAGCTTTTATCATTAGCCTGTATGCAATCCACTGCTGGAATAAGATAAAAAAACATTGACACTGGCAGTTTAGCTTCCTTTATCGTCAGCGTATACTGCTGGTCATGAAGTCTTTTTTTAAATTTACATTCCTTGTACAGTTATTCTACCTCTGGCAGCAACCTTCTATGAACCTTATAGCAACAACAATAAAGATCACTGTTGCAAAACCCTCGGCTACTCTCGTCCAGTTACGATCAATCCTGCTCAGTGCTCGTATCACCTTTATTTGAATTCAGAATCTCTGATAGTTTTCGAGTTTTGGGAAGATAAACTGAGTGTCATACGTGACAAAGTTCAAATTCCACTGCACCGTCCATTATGATCTTTTCTATTGCAAACATTCAATCAAAAATTTACTTAGAATACATAACGTTAAAGTAGATAGTTGATTGAGTGGCTATATATGTAAATTATCTAAGATTGTGTATTGAAGTATAGCCTGAAGGTGTCGAACCTTACGTCTGCCTCAAGAACACTTCAAACTTCTTTTGCTGTAGTCGGGAAAATAGTGATGAATCAATTTATTATTCCAGAAACAGAAGAAAAAATGCTGGTAACCAGCAGGAAGTAGAAGACTATAGAATGAATGAAGAAGATTCATAGGAAAACCAGAAAATTATAGATCTAGCGCTATTTTAGTTATAATGAAAACGATGATTAAATTATATGGCTGCCTAAAATGAGTTTTATAATTTTCCTTTTTGGCTATATCTCATTAGATAAGTTACTTCTGCACGCTTAGCGTGACCACGTTAGAAACAGGTTTTGTCGACGGAAGAATAGACAAAATGACAGATAAACAATTACAATCTGTCATTTTGTCTATTCTTCCGTCGACAAAATCCGTAGAAAACGCGTTACTATGGTTGTCATGCACCGTGTACTGCAGGGTAATTGCGTAACACTAACATCATCATTTCAGCCAAAAGACATCCACTGTTGGACATAGGCCTCCTCCAAGCTCCGCCACTTCGACCGGTTCTGGTGTGACTAACACTGGCATGGCCACCAACAGGGATTTTAATTTTGATAACAGAAAAAAATTGTCGCTTATTATTCGAAATTTGACGCCAAATATCAGAATTTGTCGGCCATTGGTTCAAAACTTAAAGGGTTTATAGATGGCCGATCTCGGGAGCATCTCCCCAGCTTGACCCAATAGCTAAGGCATCTAGCGAAGATCAGTTTTCTTCCAAATTTTGTCGCTAATTAGTCGCAATTTTTCGCCAAGTCACAGATTTAGTCGGGTCTTAGTTTAGAAGATATAATGATTTAAATTTTTAAGATATAGCCCAATAGCTAGATCGAACAGGTAACGAAAATCTTGCTTGCGTGTTTACACCATCCAGCGGAGTCCTGCGGCCTATAAATAACACTAACAATTGCAATGCTTTTCATTTTGATAATTCGACAATATTCAATACGTTATTTACGTTGTCGAGCAGACGAATTTTTCGAATATGAAGCAATGGATTAGGAATTTCTTTTAAAATCCTTCGGATTGTGAAATTTGTGTTACGCAATTGGGGAACAGCACTAAATTAATTTATGAAGAAAAGCCACAAAGCAATACCCAAGAAGAAAATGTTTTGATTCCCACCAATTTCCAACTAAAAGTATATACATTTTTGAAAAATGAGCTTTTGTAGTATAAGACTTCCTGTCGGAAGGCGGTAATATACAAGTAACAAACCAACTACTCGAACACGGATCATGGTTCCAAACTTGCAATAAAATTACATTATTGTATTTTGCGTAACTGTAATAATTTTATGCTCGTCATTGTAACTGCTCATTGAGGGGCTCGTGGTTAAATAATAACAGCAGCACAGGTCGATCGAAGGTTAAGCTACGCTTGCCGCGGTCGGATCGTAGATCGGTGACTATCCATTACATAATATCGAGACCGTCTCGGTGCCTCGGAAATCACGTTAAGGCGTTGCGGCTGTCATTCGTAGATCTTTGACAATCGTTTCGGATAGTCAGAAGCCCAAAAGTCAGACAACCAGTGCTGCCAAGGGGTATCGTGTTACCTAGAAACTTGGCTGTGGAGGTCAGATAGGCAGTCGCTCATGGGCGTACCCAGCTTTTGGTTCAAGGGGGGCAAATCAAATTTCTTAAGGTGGATCCGCAAAGGAAGCAGTTTGTATATTTTTTAATTTTGCAAGTCAATGTCAGATTGTACCTTAAAAATGACTTGATTTGACTTGACTTGACTGTCGACGAAACCTTAGGACGAAACCCTATGTAATCAAAATCAATTTTGAATATTTTTTTAATTTTACATAAAGCATGCGTCCTCCTTGGCCTATCTAGGCCATAAAGCACACGACAACATGATACATACTTAAAAGCCGCTGTTCCATTATTTAAGTTAAAACCACCGACAGTCAAATGTCAAATCGAATTTGACACTTGACTTGAGATTGACAGTTTGTTACTTTGTTGCTCCGAGGGAAATCATATTGTCTTGTTCTTGTTAAAGTTTTAATTATTAGTTTTAGTATGTACAATATTGCTTGAAATATTAATTCTAAGCGTAATATTAATGTAGCATAATGTCGGACCTTAAAGTTTGCCGCATATGTCTGTGCAAAGGCGTAAAAGTGTATAATTACGACAGTTTTCATTTAAAACAATATTATGAAGAAATTATGGCAAGAAAAGCAAGTATTTTTATTATTTAACGGTTTTATTTCTATGTACTCTCTAGCACAACCCATTCTTCACGAGGTTACTCAAGTTTTTACCCAATATTTTCCATTAAAAACTGTTTTTGGACTTACAACGCGAACGTGGCAATGTCGCCAGTCTCTTGAGTATAATTACATTACTATTGGTTACATTGTGAATTTTTCGACGCTTTATTTTAGTTTGTTTATAGTTAAGTTAGGTCAGTGGTCGGCAAACTCATTAGTCAATAGCGCCAAATTCCAATACTATAACGATTATGATTTCTTAAGAGAGTGAATCCTTTCTGGGTGTCTAAACTGTCTCAATAGACTTTTCTTAATCCTTAAAACTCCCATCCCGTTTCACTCCACAACGCTTCCTAAAATTAACTTGCTCAGAAGTAGGATGCCTTCATCATCATCATCATCATAAGGGCTGATGATAACAATATGATGGAGGCATCTTACTTATTAACAAGTTAACCTTGGAAAACATTGACAGGCCTAGTTAAATGATGAAAATTTGGTGAATTAATTTTTGGTGAAAATACTTCATAATAAATATTTGAAATATAGTTAGAATTTTGAATAAAACTTGTTATCTTGCTTAATGACCGATCTCGGTCGGGGTTTCGGTCATTAAATATCATATCAAGTTTTCTCCCGCGCGTATATTCGCTTCAGATTCATAAGATACCAAAGTTCTTAAAAAAAATGTGCCCTATGTCCTGTTGATTTATGCTAGTCCATAACTTTTGTTATGTTTACACTGGAAATCTTCAGTAGTATTCAGTGTCATCTCTGTAAAGATTTAAAAAGCTTAAAAAACTCTTCATTACTATTACAGGTAAATGAAAAAGATGGCTTACCCAATTACTTCTGCTATGAGTGTGCAGCTGTATTGTACAAGTTTCATAAATTCAAAGAGAAATGCTGGATGGGAGAGAAAACTCTCTCGGAGTTGCTATGGAGTGGTTCTGTAAGTAGAATTATTTATATTATCTTCTGCGCATGCGTACACACTTGTGTACTATAAAATACCCCGCGCCGAAGGCTGGTCTCCGCTGAGATTTGTGGCCATGGCCGAAATTCGGTCTGGAGGACTATTATTATCTTGTGCAAATCCAAATGTAAAGTTATTTCAAAGCTGCCTTCTGTTCTTCTTTTTCTTCGTCGTTCCCTCAATGCTGAGGATCGCGACCACATACAATAATAGCTTAAAAATAGAAGATACATTACAACATTCAATATTCAAAAAAATTATACAATACAACAAAAAACAAAAACCACCGTACTTTATGACCATACTTTATGGCCGACAATATGACTTACCAGAAGGAAAATATAGGTTCAATTTAAGACCTAAAAATCATGAGAAACATTCTATTTAGATCTTCTAAACACATAATCTTAACCATTATTATGTATTGATTTTACAATAAAACAGTACAATTTTTATTTTTTCAGATCGCCTTATCATCAATTTCTCAAATAGACAGACAAGAAAAAAAATTACAATCACCAATAGACATTGTCACAGTCAGCAAAAGAGTTAAAACATACCTAATTAAAAACAAGACACTATCAAAGAATCTGCTTAAGGAAATAAAAAAAGATGAAATACCAGAAATAGAAAACTATGTAATAGTATATAATAATGACAACTCTTTGGATGACAAAAATGTAGCAGAAATAAAGAATGAAAATATGGAGTCAATTGAAGATGGAAAAACAAATATTCATATTGGCATAGGTAAAGAAGAAAAGGCAATACCAGATTTAGAAGATAATAGAATGTTTAGTGACGATGATGATTCAAATTCAGAAAATGTGAATGCTGTTGATAAACCAGCTATCAAGGAAGAAATAAGCGATGAAATTACTATTGAAGAAGAGCGAATAAACTTCAATCGCGAACAACCAAACAGTGACGCCGAAATAGTTCTTAATAAAAATCACAAAGAAAAAAAAAGAAAGAAAAACAAAGGTGAAACAGATATTTCTGACACAAAAGCTAAAAGATTCGAAGTTTCCAGTACAAAAAAGAATTACTTAGATCCTAATCATTGGTTGAAGATCAATTTGCCTGAAGAGGAAGCTCTGGAAGAGTTCAAAGCGAGAGCACAAGATCGGAAGTACGTGTCGGCGGCTTATAAATGTTCTGATTGTTATAAGGGGTTTTCTAAGGAAGATATGCTGAATAGACATACTAAATTAAGACATAGTGAGGTATGTATGCAGTCTTTTACACCCCTTTTCTGTCTCTGAGTTTTTTTGGTCTATGATAAGAGATAATATGTTTCTTTGTAATATGTATATAATTACATATCACAGGTGTCAGTACTATGTACCATAAAGCTACCATTTACTGGGTAATATGTCTTTCATTGACTTGGAATGTGTCATGATGCTCACTCAAATGTCTCGAATGATGTTGAATCATTTAGTTTCCTCCAAAATGGTTGAGCTGAATGGCGCTGATCCATGCGTCATGTTCGTGAATGGGCACCGTCAGTTGGGACTGGTCATCTCATAGCTGCCACGGCTTATTTTAATTATTTTATTTTTGTACTTTTTCTGGATGCTTTTAGCGTGCTTGTCTTTTATAAATCATTCTCACATATATAATCAGCCTATAATGTTCCCACTGCTGGGACGAAGGCCTCCTCTTAGAGGGAGTGAGCCGTAATCCACCACGCGGGCCGAGTGCGGGTTGGTATATCAATTTAACATAAATAATAATGTAATAAATATTTTGTAACAATATAATTGCAAAGAGTGTCCATGGAGATTCTTACCCATTCTTCTCTATATGTACCTATTTCGCTTTGGAATAGGCAACTAAGTTCATATTTCTGACTCCTTGATGATTCAATAATGCCTGTACTTAAATGGTTTAATTGAAATAGATACGTTGAGTTTGAGTTAAAAGGCTCCAGTTTCAGTTTTCATCTTTTCTTTACTATTTGTCTTCATCATTTGAATCTACTTTCTTTGTCACTGCTTAGTACTTTTATGTAATTGTACTAAACTATCCAACCAATTCAACCATTAATGATTAGCTTCATGCCATTATCTACAAAGTTGAACCTCTAGTTTTAAAACCAATTTGTAAAAAGAGGTAAATAAGGTAGTAAGTTACCCAATACCCAATATTCAATCAAAAGAGAAAATCCTTCCTGAAACACATAAGATTCTACACTGTGACATTTTAGTCGTCTTAGAAAACCAGCCCACTTTATATACTAATAAACATTAATAAAAAATTCAAAAATATATTTGTAACAATTAATTAATTGATATTAGAGGTATTTTATGTCGGGTACATTGAGTGGCCCTTTGTAAGTCGACTAAAGTGTCACAATGTATTTTTTTTTTTAATGATTATTTAGTAGTCATTGGATACATGAAGTGGGCTGCTTTTATAAAACGACTGAAAAATCACAGTGTATAACTATTGACAAATCTAATATACAATGTATATTAGATTTGTCAATAGTATAGCTCGTTATAAAAATATTATATAAAAATAAATAATAATAATATATTAAAAATAAAAAATCTGCTGTTCCTTCTTTTCGTTGGTCTGTTGTTCTATGCGAACATGAATGTATGGAACAGCAGATTTTTTTTTCGCGATTTCAGAGTTGGCCACATAGTGAAAGTTGTTCCTAATGATGAGTACAATTACCCCTTAAGAGGATGTAAACGAATTAAATTTCACATTGTAAACCTACCTACTCGACATTTTTTGTTATTTTGTCTTTCTCCATTTGACCTATCTTAGTTGTTCAATGCATCAATTCGGTAAATTGTGTAGTGAAGTGAGAGAGCACAGATCAATAGTAGCATCTATGTTTCTGTGTCCTTAAAATGAGTATACAATACATAAATAGCAATAGGGATGTGGACTGGGGAAAAAAAAACTAGTTAGTGCGTCAGTCAGATAATAAACAAATATTAGACACATATTTTTTGCTTTATCATATTAATAAAAAATGGTTCAGATAAAACGCATTAAAGTTGGCTAGCGGTGGCTCGCTATGTCTCAAGTCAGTAAAAATCTACCGGGGAGTGACGTCATGCCACATTTTAACTCAATGTATTGCCGTAATCTTTTGTTTACGTAAAAAAAAGAAAAAATACGTGTCCAGAATTTTTAATAATCTACGTGTCAGACAATTTTTTTTTTGCCAACGTCCCTATTTGTCTATCCACGAATTTCCTCCTATCTATAACTGTAATCGGAATCATTATTCGTTATAAATGTATTTCCAGTCACTAGGCCCAGTGGAGTGTCGCTACTGCAAAATGCGTTTTAAGTGCAAGGGGCATCTAACGGTTCATATAACGCAACACTACACTAAGTACAAATGCCTGAGGTGCGACCTCATGTGCCCACTGAAGTGAGTATGTACTGCGCAATACGGCTAATGAATCATGGCCAGTCTGAACATGTTCTCTCACTCACACTCGCTTCATGTCACCATTAGGTTCCTAAAAAATGTTATTGCGCAGCCTTCTGCGCAAAGTTCAGACCGGTCATGATTCATCTTAAGTAGTAAGTAGTTAGGTTGATTTTTGCAAAATTATCGCAACGATCATTGATGGTCGATTAGTGATAGCTGAGCGTGGGTCCGAGTCTCAAGGTCGGCAATAGTGTAATTGGTTTCAATTTCTCACTAGCAGCCTGGAGTTGTTCTCAAATTTTCACTTAGTTCAATACATACGACGATGACGTGACGATCTAATCATATTTGCGAGGCCAACATGGCCAGAGATCGCACAAACAAAATAGAATGGTATGGTGGTCCATACCGTTCTATTTTGTTTTTAGCCTACATTGTATCCTACTGCTAGCAGTAGGATACAATGTAGGCTAAAAAAAAAACATAGTAGCATCTGCTCAGTAGAATCATATTATTTTAAGTTTTTTTCAATTATACAGGGTGTAAAAAGACACATCACAAAGCCGTAAACTACGCATACTGTACGTATAGCTAAGTAGCTTTGCGCAAAAATTATTGCTGGGAACCGTAATTTTTTTTATTTTTATAAAAAAAAACAAGTTTTTATTGCGCGCAATGTAACGCGAACCCACGCTTGAATGATCGGATTCAGTGTTAGTTAAGCTCCGCCCCTACGCTACGTAGGTAGGTACTTGTTGTTCATTGCGTTTTTGTAACTTTAAATGCGTAATCTGTTAAGATAAATCTAAAATTCAGGTAATGTTTGTTTGGAAAAAAGTTTCGTATTATCGCATAGAATTCATTTTCGTGAAAAAGTAAAAAAAAAAATGCGACTTTGACCTTCAATATCTCCAGAACCAGTGGATTCCCAGGTATGGTCTAGTGGAAAAAAATGATGCAAATAATGGGTAGAATATGTGGCTTTCGGCTTCGGAAAGTGTCTTTTTACACCCGATATATTTTCATCATAAGTATTTTTTCACTTGCAGGAGTTCAGCTGTATTTCACAATGATTATCACAACGGGGTAGTAAGGAAGTGCATTCATTGCGGAGAGGAATTCAGGTATAATCCAATCATAAAACTGCAAAATAAAGATTATTATTACAATCGTTTAAGCTCATTTTCCTTGACGACTCTTAAAGTCTGTCATCAACAATGATCAGATTCAACAATTTGCATTTCAGAATTTCATGTTGGAGCGAGACCGGGAGGCGCATTGCGGATCTGTTAATCTTACGTTGTGTCCAAACATTGAGCGGCAATCGTGCGCAGCTGCCGTGCGCGGCCTGGCGCGCTGTGTTTGGACGATTGTCGCGCACGAACGCGTCTGTCTACCTGCCGCGCACAAAGATTTTTAGGTCATTACATTCGTCACTAATTGTCTGGACGTATTTCTGCGGATGTATTAAAGGCTAGGCAGATTGAGATTCCCAACTAAAGTACGCGGCGTGTCTCGGATGTGCCGCGCAGTACTGCTGCGCAAATATTCGTTGGTTCGGTCGTAATTAGATCGCGGCAGAAATGTGTCCTGCAAACGCCGTGTATTGCTGCCGCGCTCTTGCCGCTCAATGTTTGGACACACCTTTAGAGTCTTCCTAATTGAAGCCTCTCTCATTAATATTATGTCTTTATTTCTTAAGATATTATTCCACTCAGCTAGAATGTAATGTTAAAATAAATATTGTTTCTCACCCAGACACCTATCAACATACTACACACACTTACGCACGCATCGCAGCGAGCACGTGTGTACTCTATGCGGCGCGTCATTCGTTAGTGCAACAGGACTCAACATCCATAAAAAAAGAACCATGCATATAAATACTGTTGTTGTAAGTTGTTATTGCTGTTGTTGCATTTGTAGATTGCCTCGGTGGTCTAGTTGTCGGGCACATTGTTATTAGGTTCTTCCATCAGGAATTTCTTAGTGGCAGCCCGCAGTCTTGATTTGTGCCCAGTTCATGGCAACAGGTTCGCCCCCTATTACATGAGACGTATACATATATACATACAGATCTGCCTTGCCCTACGGAGATTACAGGCGCGATATTATGTTGTACATTATTTACTCTCATATAAAAAAAAAACTATTTCAATTTCTATGAAGCATTTAATAGAGTAGAGCATGATATGCTGGAGAAAAAAATTGCTTTCCAAGAGCAGATCGAATTAATTGCCCCGAACCTAATAGAAAAACTGTTCTTAAAAAGGTTTGTGAATTAAAGAGCTTATTTTGCTTAGACTCTAGTGCTACATATTGCGGAGTTCCCCAGGGATCAATTCTTGGTCCTCTCCTGTTGTAATATATCATGTTCGTGTTTGACATAGAAATATAAGAGAATTAGGCGCCAACTCCACGGGCGAGAGTTCCGCGGCTATAGTCTCGCCGTAACGTCAAATTCAATAGAAACTATGAATCTATCTCTACACGGCGATATATATATCGCCGCGATTCTCTCGTCCGTAAAGATTGCGCGATGGCGCCTTAGAATAACAAAATCTTTTTTGATTATTAGAATCCTGAAGAAGGTTTGACACATACTGACACATACTGTGAGCGATGTGACATCAAGTTCGAGACGGGAAAGGCTTACCAAGAACATGTGTTTCATTCAGCCAAGCATACCGAAGGAATTGAGTAAGCTATGTTTCAAGTTCATGTTCATTTACACTGTAGAATGTAAAGCTTGACTACAAACCTTCAGTTGAGACTCTTTATCTGCAAGGGTTTATTTTTAATCTTATATAGCGACTAGATTTTGAACGTTTTTAATTACGGGAATTGGCCTTCTGGTAAAAAAAATCTAACTTTTTATGGTAAAATTATATCGAAATTATTATTCGGATATCTTGATGAAGATGAAGTCCATGTGCACGGTCATAAAATCTATCATGGTAGCCACACACGTAACGATTTACTTGAGCAAATTTAGGCCCGTATTAATAAACGTTACTCAATACTCAAGCATTACTTCAAACTAGATTCAAGCCATTTGATTGGTTGAAACTAGTTTTAAGTAACGCTTGAGTTTTGAGTAACGTTTATTAATACGGGCCTAAATTTGCCGGGCCAATCGTCACGTGTGTTTGGAGATTTTTGCGCAAATTTCTTCCAAAACACGTCACGACATACTTGCGCAAGACTAAATTTGCGCAAGTAAATCAAGAAAAAAGAAAGGAAGACAAATTGTTTATTCTGCACAAACAAAACGCTCATTACAAAAAAATAAAATACACATACAGAGTAGCCAAAAGCCTTATATTCAAGCAATATAAGTCAGTCACGTGTGTGGCTACAATTACAGTTTAGCTATGACAGCTATTTCTTATAATGTACTAGCTGATATGACAGACGATGTCCTGTCCAAATTTTAATGATTCATACAAAACTACTTAAGAGCGTTTATTCTGAAAGTGGGCAACGTCGCAAATAGATGTCAAATATTTAGCTGTTTTGATTAATTTGGCAATATTATGGAAATAAGAAATGTGGCTAACTAAACAACTAGAATATTCATATGAAATGCAATAATTAATATAGTAACACTGAATATTTAGTTTTAGATGTAAAAAAAGTATTTGGAAAGTTTCACAACATCAAATTCAATTTTATAATTGCAATTTATTATTAATATTCTAGTTCGCTAGTTAACCACATTTCTTATTCCCATACAGTCATATTGCCAAATTAATCAAAATAGGTAAATTTTTGACAGCTATTTGCGACGTTGCCAGCATTTAGGATAAACGATCTTAAAAAAAAAAATTGTATAAACCTGACGATTACGAACATTTTAAAACAAAAAATTTCCAAATCGGTCCAGCCCTTCTGAAATGATGCGCTTACCAACGAACAACACTTACATTTTTATTACATTTATATTAGATGGTCTGTTTCAGGGATTTAGTATGCGAGACCCCTGCCCCATCAATACCAAAGCGAGAAAGAAAAGGTATCCGAAGAGATCGTCGGATATTCACCCCTTGTACCATCGTATGTTTTCGTATTATATTTATTTTTTATCAATTTTCTATACCAGCAGGCTGCTAGTTCATCTCCTGAAACCATTTTAAATGTTTATTTACACACGGCTACACACCAAGCTATACATTTCCAGTATAAACTGACCTCGCATTGTACGGACATCCTATACAATGCGAGATCAGCATACACTGGAAATGTATAGCTTGGTGTGTAGCCGTGTGTACACACACATAAACAGAAAAATGCGAAAAAGAAAGGAATAGAAATGTACGTACAAAAGTGATGCTTATTTCTACAGAAATCTCTTCCAGCATACCTACGTAAGGAATGTAATCTGCGTTCGCAATTCATTTGCCAAACATGTAAACAAACACGAGTTTTAGAAAAAACAACTGTAATGCCTACACATAAGGTTCAGTTTGCGCTACAACTTCAAATTTTTTATGACTTTTTCAACAATACTAGTCGGTTTACTTACCCTATCATAAAGTTGATGTTTGTCTAAGTGGAAAAGTCGTGTTTGTTTACATGTTTGGCAAATAAATTGCGCACGCAGATTAGATCATTTTTTTAGGATACATCCCCTACACGTTAAGTGGGGATGTTTTTCTCTCGTTTATCCCATGGTGTGGGGTGTCGTTGGAGAGGTCGTTAAAAAATATTGAGAGTATGAATATTCAGAGATACGTTTACGAAATATTAAGCTTTAAAGTGCTAATTTCTGTTAGAGTTGGCCCGTCAGATGGTATCAACCATTTTCCGAGAGGTTGCAAACAGGATGGTAATGAATATTGTTTATATCACACGTCAGCCAAGATGTCAGATGTAACAAATCATCTGCGACTACTGTAAGGCTTACTCGTTTTTTACAGTGCAACAAAAACTTCAAAAGCCTGACGGCCTACATGAAACATCGCACTGAGGAACATAAGGATCAGCCTCTTCCATCGAAAGAAGAGCAGAGACACATCTGTGAGATTTGTGGAGCTTCACTAGCGGTACGCTGACGTTTATCTAATTACTAGCTTCTTACACTTAGTTCTACGACTAAGGTTACCTCTATCTGGGTAACCAAGAAGAAACATGTTACCTCTATTAAGGTTACCGTTTTAATACCAGTTACTTATTTATTTATATAATATACTTTATTGTACACCACAAAAAACATACCTAACAAAAAATAATAATTATGCACTACGCCCATTGTATATTTTATACAATGGGCGACCTTATCGCTCTCCGCGATCTCTTCCAGGTAATCTTAGAATGGACAGTGATTTGCCTGGACATAAAATGGGGCTGTCGTTGGTGCAAATAATAAGTATACAATATACTAGAATACACAGATAAATACATATCCTAAATAATAGATACATAAATACATACATACTAAATATATAAGCAACGAAAATAAATGAAGACTATAGATCATTACAGTTACGAGAACAAGACCATAAACTGACCAACTGACCATAACTGACTGACTGACTGAGACTTACAAGCATAAATAAAAATAAACCTCTACAGAAACATTTCCTCATTTCTATTTCCTTCTCTATCACCAAACCCTGTTCACCATCTATCTATAACCGATTCATTGAGACCATTCCAATGAGCCCAAACACGATACCTGTGCTGCAAGTTGGTAAGGGAGTTGGGTATCCTACAAACTCCAGGTGTTGCTGCAGCATCAGTTCAAGGTTACTATGTTCTTCTAATATCATTGAAGTAACAATTTCAAATCGATCAGACCTGTGGAAGACGCTCACATCCGCCATGCTATTCTGTAAACATCTCACTGTGAAAACTTGGGTGAAGTGAGCTGTCAATAGTGTCAATCCCTGTGGAATGACAGCTCACTCCACGCTCACTTCACCTAAGTTTTCACGGTGAGATGGTTACAGAATAGCACTGCCGTTCATCAACTAGAAAATAGATCAGTAGTGCTATTCTGTAAAAATCTCACTGTGAAAACTTAGGTGAAGTGAGCTGTCAATAGTGTCAATCCCTAGCATCTGACAGCTCAGTTTAAGTTCACTTCACCTAAATTTTCACAGTGAGATTTTTACAGAATCGACCGGCAGCTCTTTTCTCTTCAAACTGAACCGATTTTGATAAAAACATGGCTTAGAACCATCGCTAGGAAACCGATTTGAATGCTGTTTTGTTTTATTTGAAAGCAGTTCAAATAAAACATAACGGCATTCAAATCGGTTCACCCGTTTAAACTAGAACTAAATCAAAAATGGTAGATGCAACTGTGTCGTAATTTTGAAAAGGTCTGTTATATATTTTGCAACTAGCTTTTGTCCGTGGCTTCGCCCGCCCCCGCGTGGTTGTGGGAAAATATCCCACGGGAACGTACTAACGGGATTAAAAGTATCCTATATGTTAATCCATTACCCTAATTACGTAATACACGATCAGTCAGAATCTGAATCGTTTTGAAACAGATTGCTGATCCATTGCTTCGTACGTTCGAAAAAAAAATCTGCTCAACAACGTAAATAACACAATGAATGTTGTTGACCTGTCAAATTGAAACAGATTAGTCGGAATTGTCAACCAAAATGTGTTGCGTAATTAGATAGCTGGTTATAAACTATCTGTGTGCCAAATTTCGTCCAAATCCGTTCAGCTGTTTTCACGCCAATCCGGAACATACATCCAGTCAAACGGACAAAAGTTCTTCGTTACTACTTTATATAGTACAATTTGTGATTTCTTCACAGGCTATCAGCGTTGCAGCTCACCTAAACACCCACACACGAGAAAAGCTATACAACTGTTCTACTTGCCGCATGCAGTTCAACAGTAAAAGCAGCATGACGAGACATCAACTGGTGAGATTGACTAGAACATTTCTGCTTATCTTAGATTCCTAGGAGTTCGATTTTTTACTGACTCGTTGGTCTAGTGGTCACAAGCACCACTGCTGAGCATTAGATTCCCAGTGTTATTGGGTTTTTCTATCTAGAATTTCTCAGTAGCAGCCCGGTCTGGATTTGTGCCCCTTTGATGGCAATAGGCTCGCCCCCTATTACATGGGACTTAAATATAACTGGGGAAATCGAAGAACTTCATATCTAAGCAGTTTGAAGACAAAATTCCGTGAACACGATGACCACATCTGTTACCAGCGCGGTGCTATAGCCGCCGAACGCTGCAAGCAGAAATAGTCCTTACGGTGTATAGATATGAAATTCTTCGATGGTACACCTCTGCGCAACTCTTCGGGGAAGCAAGGCGTGATGTCATGTTATGTATTAGGATTTGGGGTCCTCGCAAAATCGGAATAAATACTGGGTTAAGTGGTAATATTCGCGAGATGTATTGAGCATACTTTGAATACTGTTTCGGTCGCAACTCCAAAAGCTATCATTTTGGTCGTAACACCAATATGATACGATGAGATTTGTGGATCAACATATTATTATCTCCTTTATTTCATTTAAAACACTTATAAATTACATTTTAAAATATTAGAATATAAAAAAATATTAAAACATTTAAAAATATAAAAAATAGTAGCCCACCGGTATCGGGAACAGGGTCCAAGCTACCGGCGGTCAGGGCTCCAGAGAGAGGAACCTCCTGACAATGCGAGCCGTGTCTAGGAGTACCGCTTTCTGAATCAAGCCCTTGATCCAGCCGCCCAACGAGAGCCTCCTTAGGTGTTGGTCGAGACTCTTGGCAAGTAAGCCATTGGCTGATACGACTATCGGCACAATGATCGCTGAGTCCACATCCCACATGTCGACAACTTCGCGAGCCAAGTCAAGATACTTGATTTGTTTATAGTTATAAGTTCATAATATTATATAATTTATTGGAGTTTACTCCTTAAGAATCGATTTTCATATAAGGCCCCCGGTATGGAAATTTTATGAGCGAAATTAATAATAAAAAAAAATCACTTGTTTTATTCGTAAATAAAACGGATACAAATGTTGAAAAAAAGAACATATTACATATTTCACACTTGGTTGTTAGACTTTTGGGTTTCTGACGACCCGTAACGACTGTCAGGCCCGGACTCCGCCAAAGCGGTGCAGAGAGGAGAGATGTGTTTTGAACAACCAATAGAATTTCCTTATTCACACATCTCGTCTCCACTCATCTTCCGATACCACTGAGCGGAGATGTGAGCGGCGCCGCTAGTCGCCCCGCGTTACGTCACACACATCTCCGCTCCAGGCTAGCTAATACGTATCTCCGCACAGCTTCGGTTGATACGTACCCCAGCTGAAAAACATCTCTTGTCGTCTCCGCTTCGGACATCTCCGTACATCTCCGCAATGGTAGAGTCCGGGCCTCAAAGAACTACAAATGACAGCCGGGAACAACGGCTTAACGTGCTGTCTGAGGTACGGAGGGGAATTACGAGGTCGACTATACCTTAAAAGTGGTTGTGAATATTTTATATTTCAGACACACACCGGTGAAAAGCCCTACAAATGCTCGATGTGTGAAAAACGGTTCACTCAGAACTGCAGTTTGAAGCTACACTACCGCACCTTCCATCTCAAAGAGCCGTATCCCAAGAGGTAAGGTACAAGAACATCGGCACTGGCTGTTTACAGCCCTTTCACAGTTTTTGTCTAGTTTATCGAATAATTTATTTCAATTAGGCACATAAGTTTGACCCCATTCACAGTTCAATTTCGAGATTTACCTGGTTTTGATATTTAACTACATTTTGCCTCAGATTCACTGTCAAAATCACAATGATCTTTATTCGAGTTACAATAAGGTTGCTATTGGATTGCTGCTGTCAGAATATAAGAACATCGACACTGGCAGTTTACAGCCCTTTCACAGTTTTTGTTTTGTTAAATTTCAAAGACAAATAATTTATTTCAATTAGGCACTTAAAAGGCACCCGATAAAAGTTTCAAATTTGGCCCCATTCACAGTTCAATTTCATTCAGTTACATTTTACTTTAGATTCACTGTCAAAATCACAATGATCTTTATTCTCGTTACAATAAGGTTGCTGTTGGGTTGCTGCTGTCAGATATAGAAGATCCTCTGTTGGAATAAGATACAAGAACATCGACACCTTTATCGTCAGCCTATAGCAATCCACTACCGGAATCCTCTCCAGTCGCAGGTCATTGACAGTCCTTTCACAGTTACACCTCTGACAGCAACCTATTATGAACCTTATAGCTATAATAATAAAAATCACTGTTTCAAAATGTTCGGCTACTCTTGTCCAACTACAATCAATCCTGCTCAGTGCTCGTATCATCTTTATTTGAATTCAGAATCTCAGATAATTATCGAGTTTTGGAAAGATAAACTGAATGTCATACATGAAAAAGTTCAAATTCCTCTGCAACGGTCCATATTTTAGCTTATTTTTATTGCAAACGTTCAATCAAAAACGAACTTAGAATACATAGCGTTAAAGTTGATTTAGTGGCAATTTATGTAAATTATCTAAGAATGTGTATTCAAGTATAGCCTGAAGGTATAACTATACAACTATACGTCCGCCTCAAGACCACGTCAAGCTTCCTTTCCTGTAGTCAGGAAAGTAGTGATCAATGAATCAATTTCTTTTTACAGGAACAGAAGAAAAAATGCTGGTAACCAGCAGGAAACAGAAGACTATAGAATGGATGAAGAAGATTCGTAGGAAAACCAGAAAAAATATAAATAGCGCTGATTAAGTTGTAAGGAAAAAAACAATGATTAATTATATATTAGTCGCTTAAAATGTCTTTCATAATTTTGCTTTTATTTTCCCTTTTCGGCCCTATCTCATTAAATAAGTTACCTCGCACTCGTTTATGAAGAAAAGACACAATGTCCAAATCTTCACTCTTCTTTCATCATAAATTTGCGAAAAATGACAATCAAACTACTCGAGCGGGGTTCATGGTTCCAAACTTGCAATCACTCTTTTCTACTTTGCGTAACTGTAAAGCTCAGAACACACACAAAGCGGCAGGTCGGGAGAGGGAGCCGCGCACGATTTTCGTGTGCTTAGATCCATGTTTTTTTTTTTTTTTTTTATAATAGGCCGTCTCCTAGCTTACCTCTGACGGTCATGACTACTTAACCGGGCTTTCCTGTGGCAGCCTTAAGCTACACTCAAAGCCTCCAGCCAGGGGCAATCCATATAATAAAAGGAATTACAATATATACAAGCCCGCCGTACTCCCGTCCCGACCCGCGCCCGACACGCGCACCCGCTTTGTGTGTGTTTTGAGCAAAAATATCGCGGCAGGATTTTATCGCGCACTTGATTTTCAACCCTCGGTGTTGAGCCGAGCATTGAGAATCCAACAGAGTGCATCACAGCGCGTCAAAAAACACACACTGTTGGATTTTCAACTCGGCGCTTAGTAGGACATCGAGAATTCAGTGCAAGAAGAAACATGGCCGCGGGAAAAAATCGCCCGCGTGAACCTGGGCTAACAAATGCTCATCAGAATTAACCTGTTCACAAAATATGTCGATTTTTATTTATACTAATCACGTGTATCCTTGGAGCATTTCACACTGGAGAAGCCTTACAAACACTTCCTCCTCTGTAAAAGTACAAGAACAAAAGAATATTGTCTTTGATCCGTGGCCTTGACAACAACCAATGAACAAAGTTGTTTTTTTTTATAAATCTTTTGGTTGAATAACCTTGTGTTCAACAAATAGATTAAAAAAAAACAACTTTAGCTACTTTTGTACGTGTGTATTTTATCTTTATATGAGCGTTTTGTTTGTGCAGAAGAAACAATTTTTCTTTTCTTTTCAAATGTTCTAGTACGTTCATAAAAACTACTTTCAAATAGATTCTATCGCACTTTGTAAATCGTTTTCAAAGCGCGCGGAGCTCCGTGAAAATGCTGTGCTGTTAAATTCTGTAAAAAGCGTCCAAATACGTCAAACTTACGTAAAGAACTGAATAACCTTCCATATGTAAATATATGTTTATAATATTTAGTCATGTTTTTATTGAAACTCAAAATACTAACCTCATAATACATTTTGATTTTTCATTCGATTCAACCAAGATTTAACATAAAACATAGCGTATTTTCCTCGCAATGCTTTTGTGACGTCACCGAGTCTCGCTACACCCCTTTTTTATGTTCATAAAGATCATAATATTTTCTTTTGCATTACGAAAATATACGTCAAATCAGCAAAAATTACATGCACTTGATATGCAATTTTGTCCTTTAATAAAAATGATAGCGAGACTGCCGTAGGTTTGACGTATTTTTGAAAGCGAAATTGACATGTCGATAATTTCATAATAAAAAATAAAATAAAATTTTGTTCAAAATAATTTTTTTATTTTATTGTTCAATCTTTTATATTTCCTTTCAAATATATTTTTTGTCTTAACTTAACCTATTTTATTATTAAGTTTATTACTTAGTTACTTTTATTTTATTGTTCATATATTTTACTTATTAAAATTTTACAAATGCATCAGCTGTTTTATTTCATGGATTCAAGCAAAATTCCGAATGAATACAGATATAAATTAAAAAAAATCGATTGTACGGACTTGACCTTCCGGGCGAGCAGCTTTTGTTTTTTTTAGTAGCTGAAATGAAATGAAATGAAATGAAAAGCTACCGCGTCCCCCGCCAAAAACGGCAGACTGTTTTGTCCGGAATATTGCGCATTAATGCCTTCTCTAAGCGTAAAACTCATGAGTTTGACTGACAATCTTACAATCAACTAAATCCTTCTTCATAAATTTCTATTTCTTCCGCTTTCACTTCTGTTTCTCCGAACAGACAGCTTCTGAAAAAAAAAAAGAACTTTTTTTAAAGGAAGTCATGAAATATTTTGATGACTTCCACCTCCTTGCACCTCTGACTTTTCGGATTCATGTGCGTATTGTATAATTATCACTTGCTTCAAAAACGGTGAAGGGAAACATCGTGAGGAAACTGAGAGACATTTCTCAACGGCATGTGAACCCAAGTCAGAGGCCCATGGGCGGCTTTAAAACTCTGACACCAGGTGGATTACGAAAAGAGGAAGACTTCCTTCCTTCCTTTTCGTATTCCACCATGCAGGCACAGTGTGGGTTGGTGGATGTTCTATGGACATGTGACATCTACCAACCCAAACCGCACTGGGCCCGCGCGGTGGATTAAGGCCCACTCCTTCACAGAAAGAGGAACATTATAGGCATCAAAATATTGTAACAGCAATACACTGACTGTAAAATTGTCAATCATTACGAGGTGTTGCGATTAGGGTTACCATTTCGAAATTTGAAAAGTCCTAACATTTGCAAAAAAAAAAAGTCCGGAGATTTAACTTTTTAATCTTATTTTTTTTTTCAGTAATCGTTTATCTTTTTTAAAGAAAATCCCCTTTAACCCGAAAAGTCCGAAATTCGGACATATTCGGACGAATGGTAGGGTTATTTGCGAGGGAACAAAAAATCATAAGTACATAAAGTAAGAGAAATTATTTTTAAGCAAATTGTAATTGATTCTGTGACAGTCAATTTATTTAACAATTAATTTCCACGACTACTTACTGTGTTGATGTAACTAGAGCATGCAATACCGCAATATATTTATAAAACCGCGGTATCGCGGTATGGGAACTTGTAATACCGCGAAATTTGCAAAATTGCGAAATTCACAACTTACATTGACTACAAGCCTTATATTTAAGATAAATCATTAATGGTAGTTAAAAATGAAACAATGTAAGTTAGATTACAAATAACAATGTCAATCTTTACTTTTTAATTGAAAATATTTACGTAAAAAGCATAATATGTCAATTGTATCATCGTTTAGAGAACTTCTTACTTTATTACAAATGTACCCTGCAGCTGAAAATGCCCTTTCAGCTTCTACGCTCGTTGGTGGAATGCTTAGTTCGTAAGTGCGTATGTAGTCCGCTTGTTGATCGTCCACAAGTTTTAATAATCATTGGACATAGTTTGCATTTGGCTGATTGACGATCTATAGATCGTAAAAAATGTTTCCACACTATATTACCACTTTTAAAGTCTTTGAACTCGACACCATTAACGACATCTCGTGTCCCCACATCAACGTCTCTGGTCGGGGATATCCCGTCTCGGGGCTCGTTTTCACTACCGCGAAATTCGCATCTATAATTTCGCTTTTGCGGTATTGAAAAAATGCGCGAATTTCGCAAAATTTGCGGTAGCGGTATTGCGGTATTGCATGCTCTAGATGTAACGTCACTTCTTCTTGGTGTTTTTGTTCCTTTACGTGTAGTTCCAGCAGGTTCATTAAGTGACATGGTCTCGTTTGTACTGCAATCAAAAATAATAGAGGTGAGATTATGAGTACTTACCTGCCAGTTAAAAAATATTATAGGGCGAGTTTTTATACGAGTAAGCAACGGAAAAAATATAGTTTAAAAAAAAAAAATTAAGGGTCATAGGAAAAATTATACAAAACATGGAGTTTTTAAAGCTAATGGAAAAAATATACAGAGTAGCAGTTGATGCATTGTAAAAAAAAATACAGGGTAGGATTTTTAGAGACAGTGGAAAAAATATTTAAAAAATGATTTTAGGGTCTATTGAAAATGTTCTGTATATTTTCATGAAGCAGTGTGCATAATTTCACGATCGTAGTCCCAGTATTTTCGGCTGTGTGTTGATATGTCAGTCAGTCTTTTAGTTACTTTCAACTTTTATATATATAGATAGATTAATTAGCCTATAACGTTCCCACGGCTGGGACTCCGGCTTCCTTTCTGTGAGTGGGAGTGGGCCATAGTCAACGTAGTGGGAGTTTTAGACGCAACGGAAAAAAATATACAGAGTGAGGTTTTTAGAGGCAGTAGGAAATATATAGAAAAGTATTTTAAAGCCAATTGTAAATATACAGGTGAGTATTTTAGGGTCGAAAAATCTGCCGTTTCAGAACAGCACCGAAAAATTTCAACGCAGGGGTGTTCAGATAGCTCGCCTTCCGATAGGGACCAGGCCCGGGTCGACGGCGCGTTGTGTTCTAAGCGCGCCTCAAAGAGATGTCAGCACAACGGAAGGGGTCCGCTAGGACCGATGCCTGCCGGCGTCGCAGGAAAATCCGAAAGGGATACCGTGGCCCCTGGCAATGTACAGGCAACTGAAGGAACACGGGTGGGTTTTAGTCAGTAAGAGTCTGACACGCCCTCCCGCTCCGCCCAGAGCGGGAGAAGTTATTTGATAATTACCCACCCTCAAAAAAAAAAGGGTCATATTTAAAATTATACAGAGCGAGTATTTTCGGGTCATTGGATAAAATACAGGATGGAACCTTATGAAATAGTAGTAACTAACCAAAATATAGAGTAACTGAATGTCATTAAAATTTATGAGAAAATCGAACGTACGAGTGTCGTTCAAGCTTTCAGAACACATACAACATGTCTCGGAATTAACGCACCAAATACCCCAACTGGAATGTTTTGCATACACTGACTTTTTACTAATATTTATAAAACATTGCTTATTTAAATTAGTTACCTATACTGCAGTGCTATTCTGTAACCATCTCACCGTGAAAACTTAGGTGAAATGAGCGTGGAGTGAGCTGTCATTCCACAGGGATTGACACTATTGACAGCTCACTCCACCCAAGTTTTCACGGTGAGATGTTTACAGAATCGCACTGCTGATTATGGGAGAAAATTATGGTCACATCACAAATCTACACATGGTCGCAAAAAAAAAATATTCTAGCTTTGATTTATGTACGGTCCATTTTTTTTTAACTTGTTGGAAGTGTTTGAAAAAAGAAATACCTGAATTAAAAATGACAAATCGATTCAGTAAGCGATACTGAGCAAACTACTTTCATAATGTGCATTAATTCAGTTACACGTTTATGCTGATTTTAAGTTATAAGATGTTTTTTAGAGACTGCAAGAAATAATTAAGATTACTCACTTATCCATTTCACGAACCCGTGGTTCTGTCTTCACTTCTAAAGAAATTGGGTCAGTTTGAGCTTGCTCCCTAAAAACAAAAAATAAAATATCGACTTAATAAAAACCGGCCAAGTGCGAGCCGTACTCACACAAGAATGGGTTCAGTACCACCGTACAATATTTAGCAAAAAATGTAAATAATAAACTACTTTATTTCATTTTTATTATTTGCAGTTGTAGCGGCTATAAAAATACACAATCTGTGAAAATTTCATCTGTCTGCCTATTACGGTCCATGAGATACAGCCCGCTGACAGATGGACAGCGGAGTCTTAGTAATAGGGTTCCGTTTTGCACCTATCGGGTAGGGCACCCTAAAAATCTTATTTCATTCATTCATTCATTCATTCATTCACTGACAACGCACAGCCTTAACGGCTAGGTCAACGATGAAATTTTGCACAACAGCAGTAGTGCTATTCTGTAACCATCTCACCGTGAAAACTTAGGTGAAGTGAGCGTGGAGTGAGCTGTCATTCCACAGGGATTGACACTATTGACAGCTCACTTCACCCAAGTTTTCACGGTTAGATGTTTACAGAATAGCATGGCTGTTCCTTATGTAATGGTGAAAGGATTTTTGATGTGAAATATCTAATGCGGCGGGTCTGTCGGGTTGGTGTAGCGACGGAGCCTCCAGCCAACTCCCAACATCGAAACGAAACATAAATACGTTTTTTTTTTAAGTGAAAACTTCTTTAGGCGCGTTGAGCGATTTTTGGTAGGGGATAAACTTATGGATTCGCGTCACCGACATGCTCGCGCCGTAGTGCTTAGAATATAGATGGCGCTAATAGCAGTTTTAAGTTTTCATTTCTGTCGGCAGTCCATGACGGATATGTTTTTCTTTAAAAAAAACGGAATATATTATTTTGATTATGACTTATTTATTTTCTTTAATAAACTATCCATTCACGCATATCATCTATACAAAATAGTTTCGATGCTTCATATCTATCAGGCGTCCCGCGACGGCTCAATTATTTTTTAATTCGTCCTTCAAATGGTTTAAAAAGGGAATGAAAATTTGTATGGTAGACGCCATTTTGCCGATGGGAAATCCCACCAGGCGTACAGTAATGTGTTTAACCCCTTAAGGAACTAAGATATGACTTACTTGTTGACTTCAATATCGCTGGGTTCTATCTTCACAGCTGCTGGTCCAACTTCAATTTCAGGTTCCTCACTGAAATTAAAATAACATACGTAATATCACGCCTTGTTTCCACTAAGGGATAGGCAGAGGTGTACCTACAGTATACCCACAGTTCGCCAGTTATGTTTAAGTCCCATAAAACCGTATGAAAATCCGTTCGGTAGTTTTTGAGTTTATCGCATTCAGACAGACAGACGCGGCGGGAAGACTTTGTTTTATAATAAGTAGTGATATAGATAATTGGTTAAAAAACATGAAACTCACTCATGATAGTTACTAGATTGCTCGTTATCGCCGTCATTATCATCAGAACTATCTGCTTCGCTTGAACTGAAACAAAAATATGTACAATACATATTGTTAATAAAAATTTTATTCCCCTAAAAGTTATAAATGACGAAAAAAGAACAAATATTTGCAGATATTATGTTTATGATCTAAGTGATGATTGAATGATGTGTCTATATTAAATAACGCAACAAGGCTACAGTGGAGTTTATTGCGTAACACACATTAAAATGACAATTGATCGCAATTCTTTCCATTATGACAGTTTAGCCACGTTCATTGCGTTATTTACGTTGTTGAGTGCACGAATTTTTCAAACCTATGAAGCAAGGAATTCGGAACTTCCTTCAAAAGCCTTGGATTGTGATTGAAGTGTGTTACATTTAGGGTGCAAGGGTAGGTATTAGTAAGCCCAGGTACCCACGGACGACTTTTTCGCGCGGGGATTGTTTATCGTGCACTGGATTTTTAACGTTCTTCTCAGCGCCGAGCGTTTTAAATCCAACAGTGTTTTTTCAACGCGCTGGGACGAGAGTGCGTCCCAGTGCGTTGGATTCTCAACGCTCAGCTTAACACCGAGAGTTGAAAATCCAGTGCGCGATAAAAGACGCCGCCATATTTTTACGTCCGTGCCAATGTGGGCTAAGAGGCTGACGCCTTCTACTATTTTGATTAAGCGAAAGAACTAATTGGAAGGCTTCTGCTTCCTAACTTTACTTGCGCGATACAGGATTCAGTGGCTCCATCTATTGGTGACGACAACTTAACTCGCAGTTTTACTTAGATGAACCTATGTTGTGTCATAGATGTCGCTACTGTGTTCTGTTAAAAAATACAGTAATATAGTGTTAACACATACCTATCCGTCTGTCTAGATCTCTTGCGAGCTCTGTGTCGTTTCTCAGGCGGTTCCTGAGGCTTCTCTGCATTCTGTCCCTCTTTCTCCTTCAGTATATGAAGTACCGCCGTCTCACTCACTCCGGTGGTCCGTTGGTGTACCTTGACAAGTCAGGTTCAAGTCTCTATAAAGGCGCAATTACACTTGGTCGTTAGCCCGTATTCGGGTGCTCGCAAGACTTTATTCGAATTCGGGCACCCGATGCATTAAGGCGACACTAAGCAACTTTTAATGATTTTATACTGAAGATCACGTCTAAACGAGTCGTGTTAATGATTTGGAAAAAATATATGTTAAATAAGAGCATTTTCTTAATAACTTAATCCTTTAGAATATTTTAGATTATGCTTACATTAGATAGTGTAATGTGTAAAGTTATGTCTAACGTGGATAAAAAACTGAGAATCACGCGTATTTTTTTTAAACCTTCACCATTTGAAATATAATTTAATTATTTATCTTTAAGTATACGTGTTTTATTAAAATACCTTTTGATTTATGTATAATAAATTAATAATGCGTCTTATTTGGGACAGCGGTCCTTGATGGGCGAGTCCTATTACTGGCCGGAAGTGCGTGAGCTCAGTACAGAACACACAAGCTAACCAATCAAGGCCACTGGCATATATCGGCGTCTTAATTACCTACACTAGTCATCTCACAATATGGGCTAACGACTACGAGTAGTTTGAATAAAGTCGAGTACGTGCGCCTGCGTTCGGGAAAGTAGGTACCTACCTACGGACGCCATGTCATCCACCGTTCGGGTAACTGAAACGATGAAGCTGGACTTCTTAGATTGCCCGAAGACGGGCGTACTCGACCCCGTTCATTTACTTGTACAATTTTATTCATATGCATAACGCAAAATAACAATAAAAACACGAGTCCACAAAAGTCGCCACAAAGTGAAAAATAACTTGTGTGTCATAAACGAAAATACAAAACCAAAGACACCGACTTTCGAAATTAATGTCATTTTATGTTTCTGTCACTGTTGTTTACATAACCAGTACTAGTGGTATACGAATTTGTATGGGTTAGGAACCACATCTAAAAACTGAAAACTGACTTCCAAAAGAAGTCGTTTAAAACACTACAAAGTTTAAAATAACTTTAATTTCGGAAGTCGGTGTCAAAAAACGAAAATGCAAAACAAAGACACCGGCTGCACGAATGCACGTACTGTTTGGGTGACTCACAGAATCCATGATCGCCTTCATGACTTCTAACTGCTTGCGATTCGTCTCAGCATTCATGCGATTCGTCTCAGCATTCATACGATTCGTCTCAGCATTAATGAGAGACGCCTCAGCCATCTTATTTGCAGCTTCAGCAATTATGAGAGTAGCATCAGCCATCTTGTTCTCCGCCCGTAATCTATTCCTCTCTAATTCCTTCACCCATTCGCGGTCTATTCTTTTTGGTAAAACTGAAATATGAATTAAATGTCATTATAAACTAGCCTTTTCCCAACTATGTTGGGGTCGGCTTCCAGTCTAACCGGATGCAGCTGAATACCAGAATTTTACATGGAGCGACTACCTATCGGACCTCCACAACACAGCTACTGGGTAACACGATACCCCTCGGTAAGACTGGTTGTCAGCTTTCGAGCTTCTGACGACCCGTAACCACTGTCAAAGATCCACGAATGACAGCTGGGACTAACGGCTTAACGTGCTTTCCGAGGCACGAAGGAGTCTCGGTATGTAAAGATGGACTCATCCACTAACTAACCCCTGCAAGCGTAGCTTAACCTGATGGATCGACTCGTGCGGCTATTATTACTTAGCCACGAGCTCCTCCACGGACATGACTGTAAAGGAAAAACATCGTGAGGAAACCTGAGGTTATACAGGGTGGCGGGAAATGCCTAGTTATTTACAGCCAGGCGAAACATGGCAGTAAATACAATTAGGCTTGCACCCTGGAGTCGAGAGCCGACTTCCGGCCACCGTAGGCGCGGGCTTGCGGACGGTGAGCAATGGGTAGCTCGCCGTCCGATAGGGACCAGGCCCGGGTCGACGGCGCGTTGTGTTCCACGCGCGACTCAAAGAGATGTCAGCACCAACTGACGTCCTACATGCCAATGGGGTCCGGAAGGGCCAATGCTTGCCGGGGTTGCGAGTTTGTCCAAAAGGGATATCGCGACCCCGGCACACAGGCAAGGGAAGGAACACGGGTGGGTTTTAGTCAGTAAAAGTCTGACACGCCCTCCCGCTCCGCCCAGAGCGGGAGAAGTTATTTGATCATTTCCCACCCTCAAAAAAATATGTTGTTGCTGTTGTTTATATGTGGCCTGGTGACAACGTCACTGGCAAACTGGATATAAAAATGTACACCTATGGCTACCCCTCCAAAGTTTATAATAATATAATACCAGCCTATTATTGTCCCACTGCAGGGCGAAGGCCTCTTGTGATACAGAAAAGGGACAAGCATTCATCACCACGCTTGCTCAAGACGGGTTGGCGATTTCAGACATAGACAGGGTGGCAGGGACATCGAAGCAAAAACTTGTACCGTGGATTCAGTACATGATTCTGAACCCTGTTTTGCCTGCCACCCTGCCATGTTTTGCCTGGCTGTAACTAGGCATTTCCCGACAAAAGATACCATTAGGGCTGCGCCCACTGGCGGCACGGCACGGCAAAGGATTTTTATGCGACGAATAGGAATATAACTTAGCAAAATTTCAATAATAATCATCGCAAGTAAATGTGGAACATTTTTTTTTTTCAACTTCTTGTATTGAAAAATAAAGAAATTCTAAGTGCAGAATCATAGCTGCGGTATGCTAAAGCATGCCGTGTCGGCAGCATTCGGAATACCTCAGCATCACTCGGGATGCCTCGGCAGCTTTCGAGATTCTGTTCTGATGAAGAGTTACGACTGTTGTGAAAAGAACGCGTGAGCACGATGTCACGTCGGTAGACGGTACATTTTAGCGTGCATAAGGACGCCGCGGCATGCCTAAGGATACCGTGGAATCATTGCCGTTAGCATGTGCTTGCATTGCATGTAGTGATGCCGAGCCATGTCATTTTGCCCGGTGGGCGCAGGATCTAAACTGACCAACCCAAGAATCGAACCCAGGCACACACCTAACGTGCGTTAACACAAGACCAACAACCAACACAATAAATGCATAATAATGCATTGTTACATTCAATAATATAAATCAAATTGAATCCCTAGAGTCAATTTATAAACGTACTCACTAGAATTACTAATAGAATTGAGACTGGGTCTATTATGTTTGAGGCGGCGGCGACTTCTAGCAGGCCGAGGCTGCCGCACGGGATTCTCTAATCCTGTAAATATGATTTAGAAAATAATGGCGTCGCTTATAATCTATCTTAGAGAAGGTGGGTCTTATCTAAAGCATTTGAGGTATATTACCTGTCTGATGTAGTTCAGGCACTTGTTGTGTTTCAACTTTTACCGAGCCGGCAACAGGGTCAGGAAATTCTGAAGTGTCTGTAAATATACAAAAGTATTGTATTGATCAAAAATTTTGTTTATAATGAAAAAAAAAGCAACTAAGCAAAATGTAATATTTAATAAAACACAGATTCAGTTTGTGTCCTCTTGTGATTGATTAAATTGTAAAATAATATTAATTTATGAATGATCGTGTAATGATTTTTAGGGTTCTGTTTCCTTAAGGGTGCCAAACGGAACCCTATTACTAAGCCTCAGCTGTCCGTCTGTCTACCAGCGGGCTGTATCTCATGAACCGTAATAGATAGACAGTTGAAAATTTTCACAAATTGTGTATTTCTAAAATAATAAAAATAAAATACAGTTAAAAATAAAAGGTGGTCCCATACAAGAAACGTGTCTTATTGGCGTTTTTTGCCAAATATTGAATGGTGGTACAGAATCCTTCATGTGCGAGTCCGTCTCGCACTTGGCTGGTTTATTTTTACCTGATATGACAACTTCTTCTGAAACAACAAAGTAGTTTGGTTGCACCGTTGCTGTGTCTTGGACTTCAGGTTGAATGTACTAAAAAACAACAATTATTATAATAATAACGTCATATTATAAACTTAACTTAAATACTAGAAACAAAGATTTATTTATTGTGCCGAGGACTACCTAGGCTCCAAAAAATTTGTAATTCATTTAAGTGCCTAAGTATACGTTTTTACAACAAAATCCCAAGCTATTTCAAAGAACTGAGCCTCAATAAATTTAAATCATTTATTAAACAGAAACTATGTCCAAAAGGTTTCTATAAAGTTAAAGATTACTTAGACGACAAAAAGGCTTAGGACTAATTAAGCTACTCCAATGTACCCCAAGCAACAAACAAGTGTTTTTAGAATCAAAGACTACATGATACTATATGAGCTCATATAATTGTTTGGATTATTTTATTTGACTGTAAGTCAATTTATTTTCAATTTTGTTTTCATTTATTGTTGACATAATCTACTCATTAAAATATTTTTATTTTATGAGTTGATTGCAATTTTTGCTAATGTAAATTATTTTTGCATTAAAGCATTATTCTATAGAATCAAGTTTTTCCAACTGAACAGACGATGTGCTGCTGGGGAGTTTGTTGCGCCACTTCTTCTTCCCAGCTTAAGCACTAGGAAGTGGTGAAAGGCGGGCGTTTTTGGGGGACTGTCTTATGTAATTTTGACGTTCGAAAAGTGTGTGTGTCTGAATTGAGGAGCCATATCTCATATCGGAACGAGGGTACTACCAATATTTAGTAGTAAATTAGCCGATTTTGTAGGCCGGATCCTGGAATTTGTAGTAAAACCCTTAAAAAGTTATACGACGTTAAAGGTGGCTCCTCAATCCTGACGTCTGGATTGAGGAGCCACCTTAGAACTCGAAAACTAGCCAACGGATATTTTTGAAAATTTTGTAGGATTTAGTAGTACTTTTGCCTAATCTCTACAAAAAAAATGGGGTTTGTACGGTCGAATTTGAGATAGCTACAACGTTTTGATTTTTCATAAAAAACCATAAATTTCACCGCGCTGTATCTCGGAAAGTTATCAACCAATTACAACAGATTTTTTGTATGATTTAGTAGTAAATGTGCTCGAATTTGTACAATAAAAATAAAATGGAAATGCTATATAATTTCGGTAACACAACACATTTTATGTGGCTCCTCAATCCTGACGGTCAATAGAAAAGATATGTACGTAGCTACTAAAGTAGTTGATCAAATCGGATAACAATAACACCAATATTTAGTAGAAATTTCTACTAAATATTGGCGTAATCCAACATCCTGCGCATGCAGTATTTCAAAAGATGTTAATAAAATAAACATTCCTTAACAAATTAGTGAATAGGGTGACCATAAATAATTCAAACTATGATCATAAACAGAGTTTTACTTACACATGAATAATTCTTCACCAATCAGTACTTAAATTATGAACACAATATTAACACCAAGAATAAAAAAAAAGAAAATAAACTAAAAGAGCAATATCCCATAGAATAAACAAACACCAAGAATAAAAAAAGAAATCACAAAGAATTTTCAGCATCAGCACTAACTCCGAGCGACGCTCTAAAGGGATTCCAGCCCAAACTATAACATATCCACTGCCAACCGGCACTTTTTCCTCAAAACAAGCTGGAATAAAATCTACCCCTGGCCGTCTGTAGACTCTTCGCCGCCCGTCACTTGCACACAGCATAAATCTGGATTCGTCAGAAAACATTACTCTTGCCCATTCTTCGTCTCACCATTGTGCGTGTTCGCGGGCGTAATGTAATCTTGCTACCCGATATTCCCTTAAAATTTTGGACCATTTGCGAGTCTATTCCCACCCCAACTTTAAATTTTGCCATATGTAATATGAAAATATTTTGGTAATTTTGTACTATTGCGAATTTTGGTTTCATAATCGTCATAGCAAAAAAACTGACTATCCATAATGTAGTGACATTTATAATGGCCCATGCCAACTTCACTGAGTGCTGGAATAAATTCTATACCTACAATGAGAGAGTATGTTATACCTTTAACTATAATGTGATGCGGATGATGCTGTATATCTTCTAAAATAAATTTGTCACTGCCATTTAAATCAAACGACACAATATTGGATGGCACATAATTGGAAGTTCTATCATCACCGCAACAAATACAAGTGTATTTTTCTTCCTGAATGCAGATTGCGTCTTTCAAACATCGGATGCCAAAATTTGAAAGAACATTTAAGTTTAATGGCAAAAATGCAATGTGTCTAGAGGTTGTAAGAAATAAACAGAAATCATTCTGACACTCTTTGGTGAAGACTGCACTACACAAATAATTTAAAATTACTTTTCAAAAATGAACGTTACATTGCAAGCACATTCACAATATTGTGCTTGCAATGCTACATTCGTTTTTTTCTCTTTATCAAAATATAATACTGCGATTTAGTTAGAATCTTATTTTTTATTTGTATTCATAAATTAGGTTAAGTTGTTATTTTTATACATTAATAAAAAAAAACACATAAAATTTCATCTGTAGTTTAGAAGATTTAAGCGGTCACACAGACAGAAACGAAAAACGACATTGTTTTATAATATGTATAGATAAAATAGATTAAAATTAGTAACTTAAACTCTTTGTATGTCATGTTAAGGGGAACGCGCTCAGATAGCCCGATTCAAATTACATAACATAACATAATATCACGCCTGTATTTCCCCGAAGGATTAGGCAGAGGTGTACCAATAGTTCAACCACATTTCGCCAGTTATGTTTAACAAGGCCCATGTAACAGAGAGCGAGCGTATTCCCATCAATCGGGCACAAATCCAGACTACTTGCTTCCACTAAGAAATGCAAGATGGAATTCCCAATTCAAATTATGTTATGTTTTGTGCAATTATCTGCCCGGTATCCATATATGATCAAAAAGTAAATAAAAAAAACAACAACCCGACTGCGTAAAAAATGAACTTGAATGAAAGGAGGCAATAGGTTTTTATTAAAAAGATGTTTCCGACTGCATGAGATTGTATATAGTATTAAGTGGGATTGGAGACAGAAATAGGTCATCTTGTTTCCATCTTTTTTTGGTATCTTGTTTTGATTTTTTAAATTTACTTTTTATTTTAAATTTTTTAGTTATTTTATCATTTTTAAAATTACTTTTAATCATATAATTTGTTTATTATATATTATTATTTTGTAATCAGCTGTTAAAGCCCTTCATTTTGAAACCCCACTCGATAGGCTTTGAGAATTTTTTTTTACATTGACAAACATTCAGTGTTACTCACGCAATAAAGAAGAATCTAACGACATATCATTCATGTAAATCGGTTCAGCCGTTTAGTAGTTACGAGGGAACATAGGGACGGACATACATAGATAAAAATTCAGCTCAAACACATAACACTTCTTTTTTTGGCCCCGCCACAGTCGGGTTATACAAAAAATTAAACTCTTTACAATCATTCCTACGACTCAGTTTAAATTGTCCGAATACTTCAACGAAATCATGCCATTTGAGGCCAATTCTAACTTAGTGAGTTGAATTGTTGACTCTGGTGATTATACTTCCTGTAAATACATTATTTGATAAGTCGTCAGTCTCTGTGGTACATTATCAGTCGACAGCGATGCGGAATTTTAAGACACTTTATTTTAGTTTGTTATAATTTTAGTTAGGTTAAGGCTAATATATGTATTGTTATTTTATTTATTAATTAGGTATACAACCTAGTTGTAAAATACTCCACGTCGTTCCATGTAAAATACAGGTATTCAGCTGCATCCGGTTAGACTGGAAGCCAACCCCAACATAGTTGGGAAGAGGCTACGCAGAATGATTGATTTTCTTTATAACCCGTTTGTATAGTAGGTACTAAAAAAGTTAGAGGCGCCTGTTATGGTTCCTACACACTATGCTGGCGGCATGGCCGCCGGATTTTCCCGCGCGGCACGTACCCCCGGCTTTTGTGCCTTCATTTCCTTTGCGATCCTTTGTGCGGCAGGGCAGTGCATTACAATGATCTGTAAATTTTCTATTAAAACACTGTTAAAATGCTTAAGCGTTACCCTTAAGCATTTTAATGGAGTTTGTATCATTTATGTCTAACCGATTTTTTTTCTAATCTAATGCTTTTCTATTACATTCTTTACGTTACTATAGCAATAATGTTGTGAAAAATAACAGCGAAACAATAATGAATTTAAAATCATAACGTATGAATAAAAACTTTGACGAAGACAATTTATTTTACTATACACGAAGAGGTCATGTTTCTGCGGAGATTCTTATCACCGCGATTCAGCGGAGAGTGCTTAGTGTACAACGCCATCTATCGATACATCAGGAACTAAAATATTGTTTAAATAATCAAACTAAACATAAGTTTGTATAAAATAAGTATCATTAAATTCATCACCGGTTACTGAATTTCATTTCATTAGGTTCATTACATAAATATCCTAACTATATACACTCGAGAGCAATGAATCCGGGTCACTTAAAGAATCCTAAAAATCTCGGAAACTAAAAATGCTAGGTTAATGCAATAAATTGTATTTAATAGACAATGTAATACTCCTTAAATGAAGGTATTAAAACTTCTTAGTTATTGTAAAGTTATATCATAAAAAAATCAAATTTGAAAAAGGGCCACTTTCGAAGATGGAACTACGAAATTACAGCATTTGGTTTTGCTTTTGTTTGTAATCTGTCATTTATGTGGGTACATAAACCATGTTGATAGTGCTCTATATTCATTATTCAAGCTGAAATTATGTCGCTTACGCCTGAAGAATGCACCAGAATACTTACAATGCTGGAAACCGGCCGGAGTCAGCGCGATACAGCCAGGACTGTCGGTGTGTCGCTGTCAACAGTACAAAGAGTTCTCCGACGTTACGAAGAAACTGGTTCTAACCTACGCAGACCAGGAACGGGCAGAACCAGGTGTACCACAGCACGAGAAGACCGATACTTGGTGAACACCATGCTTCGAAATCGCTTTCTCACAGGAACTGAACTCACAAATCAGTTTCGACGCCTCGGAGGAAGTAACCCAAGTGCATGGACAGTAAGACGTCGGCTTGCTGAATCTAACTTAAAACCCCTTAGACCTGCAAACGGCCCTAAACTGGAGCGTGGGCATCGTATTTCAAGACTAAGATATGCCCAGAGCCACGTAAATTGGAGTATTGAAGATTGGTCAAAAGTTATGTTCTCCGACGAATCAAAATTTATACTCTACAAGCACGATGGAAGACACAGAGTGTATCGAAGACCAGGGGAAAGATTCAAGCAAGCATGCATCGAAGAAAAAGTAGCCTACGGTGGTGGGTCTGTACTTGTGTGGGCCGGAATTTCTTCTGAAAGTCGCACAGAGCTGGTGATCATAGAAAACGGCTCTTTAACTAGCGTAAGATATGTGGAAGAAATCCTCAATGATCACGTTGGTCCATTTATGGTCAATTTAGGTGAGGATGCTATATTTATGCATGACAATAAAAATAAAAATAAATAAAATAAATAGTGTTTTATTTCAGGCAAAATACCCATATACAAAAAACAATAAATAAGTAGTAAAAAAAAAAAAAAAAAAATACATTAACATTAAAAATTATCAATAAAAATTATCAAAAAAATTATCATTAAAAATTATCATTAAAAACGTATCATTAAAAATTATCATTAAATAAAATAAAACATTCATTAAAAATTATCAGTCTTAAAAATAAACATTCATTTCTTTCGTCATTTTTTATTCTCGTTTAGGTGAACAGAAATCCAGTGTACAAATATGGGACTTGTAAGGTTGCACGAGACAACCCTCAAAATGCTGTTACTGGAGCGTCTCAAACTTTGCCAAAAAGACGCGACCCTCGACCTCATGATGGCGTAAAAGTCCGGGACCCTCGCTTCAGCAAACATGCTCGAGGCACTGCAATATCTTGGCAGTTTCATAAGGGTTCGGTAAGCATCATTGTACTGAACCCGTAATGAACTGTACATCTTTTTTGTGAAGTTGCACCAGAGTTGGCAGGTGTACATTGACAAGCAATAAGCCCTGAACAGAGTGTTCTTTACGTCCTTGGTGCACTTCACAAATTTGCGTGCGAGCATGTTACTCCTCACTGAGAGGGCCCTACGCTCTCTTTCTATGTCGCAGTCGTCGTGAAGTTTGTCCGTCAAAATGTGCCCTAAATATTTGAACTGCTTTACGACCTTTATGGTCGCCCCATTCAAGTACAGACTGGGTATGTACCCCGGACCAGCTCCAGACCTGAATACCATGGATTCTGTTTTAAGAACATTATATTTCAGTCCGTGGGCATCAGCATAATGCTCACAGACAGACAAAAGTTTCCTCAAGCCTTTGATTGAGGGACTCAAAAGAACCATGTCATCAGCATAGCTCAAGCTGTTCACGCAGACATTGCCTAGGTGACAGCCAACTTTGGTTCTTCTGAGTTCCGCAATCAGATCGTTGATATAGAGGTTAAAGAGGTCCGGAGAAGTCAACCCTCCCTGGCGAACACCACAATCTAACCTGTAACTACTAGATAGAGTGTCCCCCCATTTCACTTGATTGGTTTGGCCTCCGTACCAGACCCCCAACAGATCTACAATTTGGTGGGGTACTTGTGACTTTTTTAGCTTGTCCCAGAGAATTTCATAATTCACCAGGTCAAAAGCTTTGCTCAGGTCTAAGAAGCAAGCATACACTGAGGTTCTCTGGTGGGTGTAGTAGGCAATCGTACTCTTAAGGCTAATAATCGCAGAGTCTGTTGAGAGTCCGGGTCGGAAACCAAACTGCGCATCGTCAATTTTTAAATTCTTCTGCAGTTCAGGCTGTATGAGACGCTCCAGCACCTTGCCTATAACCGTACCGAGTGAAATTGGTCGGTAGTTACTAGATGCACTCAAATCGCCTGTTCTATTTTTGACGACTGGAACCACCACAGTTCTCATTAAAAGTTCCGGCAGGTAGGCGTGTTTGACACATAAGTTTAAAAAAACACATAAATGTGGAAACAAATTGGCGCTTCCCCAGACTAGGTGCTCCACACTGAGACCATCGTGTCCTGGTGACTTACCACGCTTCATATTCCTCACTGCAGAGATTACATCTTCTAGCGTAAATGGTGGCAGTAACTCAGTCACGATGGTATCGTTGCTGAGCTCGCAATCCGCATGCAGGGGGTCAACTTTAAACTTACTGGCAAATAAATCAGCTATTTTACATGTTTCCTGCAATCCATCAACAGAGACAGGAAGGCTCTGTTTAAAATTAAACTTTTTAGTCGCGTTCCAAAACTTAACAAAATTGTTTTCTTTTCTATGTAAGGCCAAAATATTCATTTTTATTCTATCCTCATTTTTCTGACACCACTTGATTTTATTTTTAAACACCGAACGACTACTATGCATATTTTCAAAAATCAAACCTTGTAAAGGCCTACCAGCCACCACCCACACCTTGAAATGGTGCCTAGCAGTTTGATGATAGTCCCTCACGTGGTAGTTCCATCCAATCACCTTTTTGCATCGCTTTCGTTCACCTAAACGAGAACTCAGTACAGCAGCAGTCTGCAATGTATCAACAATATAAGTATAATACAAGTTTATTGTCTCACAATATTCGACATAATGTTCGCAATTTATACTGTCTTCACAATCACACTTAAAGATATTAAAATCGTCACTTAATTTATCGGAACAATGTTTTTGGTATGTATTAATTTGTTCTTTGGTGCGCGTGCCCCATTTGATTTTATTCTGGTGGTTACTGGAATCGGCAACGGCTGACTCAACAGTCATGCAGGCTATATCGCAAACAATACGCAAGGGATAGTGATCAGACCACAAGACGTCATATATGACGTCAGCCGCTATCACAGTATCCCAAGCAGCCTTTGTTGATATGCAGTGATCCAGCCACCGCCGACACCCGTGTGACTCACTCATAAATGTAAACGTTTCTGAGTTTAGTCCAAGCAAATTAAAATCAACACATTCCCACTCCATATCCGTACAAAACTTTATCAACTCAAGGCCAAACTTGGCGGAGGGATGGGCATTAAAATCACCCAACACATAAACACATTGTGCATCACCTTCTTCTATAATTGCGTTTATTGCACCCAAACAATCTATGAACTCAGTCAGATTATCGGCGTTATCAACCGGCATATACACATTAATAATTATTATACATCCCATACCAGTCGATATTCGCACAGCCGCTAGGCGGTCGCTAATACAACTGATAGGTGAGACATACGGAAACTTAGTTTTGTTCCACATAATGGCTAAGCCCCCATATGGCCTACCCCTTAATATCCCTGCTGAAGTATCGACAGATGACTTGGCTACACACCCAAAATCCTCATTAATTTCATTTACAAAATTTAAGTCGTGGGGTAGCAACCAAGTCTCCTGCAGTAAAACAATGTCATTACTTTTAGTGAGTTCACGTACAGCTTGCTTTGATCGCTTAATCGATTTACAATTGTAGGACAGTATTGATATAGTAGATAACTTACAATCCATAGTTAATTATTTAGATTCTTTATTCCTCTCGCCGTATACTCACGGAATCGCCTAAACCTGACGCCAACAGGCCAGAACTCGACATTTAAGAATCTTTCAAGCCTACTTCTATCGATTGTAATTTTAAAAGAAACAAATTCCGTCTCATGTTTCTGGGTCAGGAGTTCCACTTTAACACAATTTTCACCCATCTCACTGACATATGTTCGAATGTCATCCATAGTAGTTGCTTTGTTCAATCGAGACACGTAAACTGTCGAGGACAATTGAGCAACCTGCAGTTTAGTCGAGCCTAGAGCAATGCCACTCATGTTGGCAAACTTCTTCCGCTTCTTTTTCTCCACCAACGTAAATTTATTATAATCGTCAGTCTTAGATTTATCGGCATTATTTGATTGCACTGTGTTAGTTAATATGTCTCTGTATAGCGGTCCATGCGATAAGTCAGCTGTTGTTTGTCGATCAGGTGACCTTGAGTTCGAGCTCATTACCGGTACTGTCGTATTAGTAAGTGTGAGCGAGCGCGGGGATGCGCTTTTAACTTGCTTCCCTGATTCCATGGAAGGTGTGAGCGAGCGCGAGGATGTGCTCTTCACTTGCCCACATCCTTTCTCCGTAACACAGCTAGCTGCTTCTACCCGTACTTGTTTACATTTATGTTCTTTAAGTTCAATCACCATATGTTTTAATTGATCTATTTCCGATCTTAGGAACTCCATATCCGAGGATGCGGTTGCCTCATTAGTCACAACACCCCTTTTAGCTTTAATAGAAGCCACGTCAGTTCTCAATATAGCCATTTCTTTTAAAAACGCAGTCACATCCACATAGTCAAATGTTACAGGAGGCAACTTATTTAGATTTCTCGCTACGAATACTGGAAGGTTGTCAGGTTCAAATTCTTTAATGATCTTAATAATATCTTGCAAGCTTCTTTGTTCAGAACCATCTTTACGTCGCATAAACTTCTTTGTCGGTGCTAACAACTTATACACGATAGATCTAGCCGTTTCCACACACGATGCCCGACCTCATACAGGTAGGATTGTGAATGACTACCTTCAAGAGATGAACATTACTCGTATGGAGTGGCCAGCGCGCAGCCCGGATATCAACCCGATCGAGCATGCTTGGGACGAGCTAGGCAGATGCGTAAAACAACGAAACCCTCCCCCAATCACGCTTCGTGAGCTCAAAATTGCTCTCACAGAGGAATGGGAGAATATTCCCCAAAATCGTATAAGGAACTTGGTGTACAGCATGCCAAACCGCGTAAACGCAGTAATGGAAGCACGAGGAGGCAATACGAAGTATTAAAATTCAAGAAAATCGTAATAAAGTTCAAAAATTTCATGTTTCCTATTTTTGTTTTAAGGAGAGATCAGCAGTTTTTTTCTTTATGTAATTTTGTGTTAATAAAATGTATGGTGACTCATATTTTTTTTACTTTCATTTAAGGAGTATTACATTGTCTATTAAATACAATTTATTGCATTAACCTATCATTTTTAGTTTCCGAGATTTTTAACATTCTTTAAGTGACCCGGATTCATTGCTCTCGAGTGTAATATTATAAATGCGAAAGTGAGTTTGTTTGTTTGTTACGCTATATCGGCCGAACGGATTTGAATGAAATTTGGCACATGGGTAGAGCATGGGTAAGGACATAGAATACTTTTCATCCCGGTATTCCCACGGAATCGAGACTTATGAAGGTGGGTCCACGGGGCGCAGCTAGTATTTCAAATAATCTAAAACCACAATTACATAAGTTACACGTAGGTAATCGTACTTGTAGAATGATTTATAAGCAAATAAAACTACTTATTTCAAACAATGGTCTTCTTTGAATTATTTATGGTCACCCTATTCACTAATTTGTTAAGGAATGTTTATTTTATTAATATCTTTTGAAATACTGAATGCGCAGGATGTTGGATTACGCCAATATTTAGTAGAAATTTCTACTAAATATTGGTGTTATTGTTATCCGATTTGATCAACTACTTTAGTAGCTACGAACATATCATTTCTATAGACCGTCAGGATTGAGGAGCCACATAAAATGTGTTGTGTTACCGAAATTATATAGCTTTTCCATTTTATTTTTATTGTACAAATTCGAGCACATTTACTACTAAATCATACAAAAAATCTGTTGTAATTGGTTGATAACTTTCTGAGATACAGCGCGGTGAAATTTATGGTTTTTTATGAAAAATCAAAACGTTGTAGCTACCTCAAATTCGACCGTACGAACCCCATTTTTTTTGTAGAGATTAGGCAAAAGTACTACTAAATCCTACAAAATTTTCAAAAATATCCGTTGGCTAGTTTTCGAGTTCTAAGGTGGCTCCTCAATCCAGACGTCAGGATTGAGGAGCCACCTTTAACATCGTATAACTTTTTAAGGGTTTTACTACAAATTCCAGGATCCGGCCTACAAATTCGGCTAATTTACTACTAAATATTGGTAGTACTCTCGTTCCGATATGAGATTGGCTCCTCAATCCAGACACACACCGAAAAGTGCTGATTCTCAGCTTAGTTTGAATAAATGACTTTTGAACTTAGAATTTAGAATTTTTGAATTTTGAATATTATTCATTCCTGATATTATACATTTTAGCAGGTAACTTACAAATATAGGTAGTTCATGCTGACTATCACTATACACGGCATGTTCCCCGATGATGGCCAAGATTTTCTTATCAATGTCTGATAGATCTTCTTGGGTGCTTGGACCACCACCTTTGCTTCGAGCATCCAGCCTCCGTTTGGCTAGTCTGGTCTTGCTTTTATGTTTTATGTCAGCCCAATACTATGAAATCCAAAGAATAATTTGGTATATCTCTCGGTAGCTCTCAAGTTATGTTACAAATAGCATGCAGTTATTGGAAATGTTGAGGTTCAATGTTAACTAGAGTAGCTCTTGCAGTGTAAGGATATTGAGGTAGTACACGGAGACATCGTGCAGATTTTTTTTGTTTGCGCTGTGTGCTCTAGTTTACATTGAACCAATGCCAAAATTACAAATTTTGTATAACCAATTTACCTTTTTCCACCGGTCACCCGACTTTGAGGACCCAGAGCCAAAAGAATTGAGCTTCCTGGCAAGATCATTCCACTGTCTCTCCACAGTGTCCTTGGATCTAGAGCCAAGACCAACACCCCTGGCTAAAGCAGGATGCTCAGCTAGAAACTCTAAGAGTTCATCTAGCTGGTCATTGGATACTCGATTTACCATTTTATACTGAAACAGATTATATATAGATAAGTACTGTTAATTTTAAAGTTAACTTTATAACATTTTTGTTTCACATCCCTAATCACCCTATAATGTTCCCACTGCTGGGATAGAGGCCTCCTCTTTCTAGGAGAGGGAGTGGGCCCTATACCACCATGCGTGCCCAGTGCGGGTTGGTGAATGTCACAGATCTTCGAATTTTTGGTGAACAACGTTTTGAGAACAGTGGTGACGAAATAATTTACACAAAGTAAATGGGATTCGAACCCACGACCTCGAAGTCGCGGCCTTTGGTCGGCCACTGGGCAACTGCTACCACTGCTCACATTGTTTAACAAATATATAGTATTTTAAAACTTACTTGTTGATATAAAGAACAGCTGAATATCGTTTGGAGTCCAAGTAAACACTGATTTCACCCACTTATAAGTGGATTTTTTTAAAGATTTTTTCGTCACAAAGGTTTTATCGTAATGTATGTATTTGACAGAATATTGTGCAGAATATCTTGGCTTGTCTGTCACTTGGGTTGACTTTTTATTGGTTAGTTCCAAAGATTGCTACTTAATTGTTATAGCGCTAGTGGCGTAGTGATAAAACGGCAAGCGAATAGCGAACGAAATTTAGACGATTTTTATAACATTAAGCGATTGATCGCAGAATAAAACTGCTGATTGCTAGTACCTACATAATTATGTCTGCGTTTGCCATAGTGTTCTGTGGCGTTTGAACTGGCAAAACATTCACAAAAAAACGTGTTGAAAACATCTTAGTGTTTGACAATTCATATCTCTTGACGGTAAACAATAATTAAATTATATTGTCGCTTATAATGTGTTTTATAATTTTACTTTTATTTTCCCTTTTTGGCCCTCATTAAATAAGTTGCCTCCTGCACTGATTTATGAAGAAAAGCCCTAAAGCCATGCTCAAAGCTTCACCAGAAGCAAATATTTGGTTTCCCACATCCCCACCAATTTCCTACAAAAAGCATTTGCCACAAATGAGAATCCGGAATAAAAGACTTAGGGCCATAGCAGACTAGCTGCTTTCAGCATCGGTGATCGGCGATTTTGCGACTGTATCGATGCATTTAGCTTTTAAAAAGCGGTTACATCGCCGATCACCGATGCTAAAAGTAGCTAGTCTGCTGTGTACTTTCGCGGGCTACACAACTGCGGATCCACCTGTAATAAACAAGACTTGTATAATACAGTGTATTAATAATACAAGTAACAATCCAACTAGGTACTCAAGGATTCACGGTTCTTATTTCCTTTGTAATCACTTTCTTAGCATATTATGGAGCTTTTGTTTAAAAAATAGCGGGGATTTGGCCATTTGGTTTAAATTTTGTCGTATTTCGCGGCTAGGTTTGTGGAGTAAGAAAAAACATGCACAAAAAAAAGTTGTAGCTCAAAAGTTAAGTTTGAAATCAAGAAAAAAATAAAAAATCTTTACATACATAATGTTTCTGCGTGGTGCATAACAAGCATTTGATTGACAGTTACTTGTTTATTGACTTGACTAATGACTTTGACAGGTAAACAAATATGGCGGTAGTCGGTACCCGAAAGGTCGGTACCTTTTGTGCGCATTTTCAGGGTTTTTCAATAGTAAAAGGCACAATTTAGCTCTAAATAGGCTTTAAGTAAAATAAACAAAGTATGTCGGACCTAAAAGTGTGTAGAATATGCCTTCGCACGGAAGCGAAAATGTACCATTTCCATTTGTATCAACTCAAGTTTTATTATGAAGAAGTTATGGCTTTACAGGCAAGTTATTAAATGAATTACATAAATGTTTAAAGATATTTGCATAGCATTACTGTCTCTATGTATGTGTGATCGCATGCAGTACGAAACAGGCGGCATATAATTTTATTTGCGTCCAAAGTTCAATAGATAATTAACATAATTTTTCGCTGTTTCATATTTCGCTTTAATAATATTTGATAAAGTACATACTGTGCTAAGCAATGTTTGTCAGTCTGTATTATCCGATATTCAACCGTACCGACCGTAAGTCACAAGGTAATTTTATTCTCCGTTTGGGTGATTGAATTTATTTTTATGACAATTTATTGGCTATTGTAATCCTTTATTTAATTTAAAACACTAATAAATTACATTTTAAACATTTAAAAATATTCAAAAATAGTAGCCCACCGGTATCGGGAACAGAGTCCAAGCTACCGGGGGTCAGGGCTCCAGAGAGAGGAACCTCCTGACAATGTGAGTCGTGTCTAGGAGTACTGCTTTCTGAATCAAGCCCTTGATCCAGCTGCCCAACGAGAGCCTCCTTAGGTGTATTGTATTGGAATAATTATTATGCTTTTAATTCTAAACAGCTGAATGAACAAGACGGTCTACCTCAGTACTTCTGTTATGAGTGTGCTACAATACTACACAAGTTCCATAGGTTTAAAGAGAAATGTTTCAGTGGGCAGAAAATGCTCAGGGAATTGGCCTGGAGAGGACCTGTAAGTATTAAAACGTTGTTATCATCCACAGCCCGACTTCACCTACTGCTGGGCAAACTTAATTTGTTTCTTTATTTTATGAATTAATTTTATATACTTTTTGCTGCGACCTACAGGGTCATATTGTACCTTTGCTTAAAGCCATTGTCACAACTTTACACCTACACTATGGAATGCAAATAAAGATATGAATATAAGTCTCTTCTTTTGCTTGTGCTAATTCCCACACTGCTGTGCCAGCCTCATCCAGGTTCTATTAAATACCTATGTTCAAGCAACTCACCCTATTGTAAGCTCCTCTTCTCTGCTGGACATATGCCAAAAGTAGAGCCACAGTGGCTGGTTCCCTGTCTATGCATCAATCAGCAGTGATTATGAAAGATGCAAACATAAGTTTTAATCTAAAAACAATAATAATAATAAATAAAAATAATGTCGAACCTTTATTTTAATTGGTGGGTTTACATTACATTTTCTTCATCAATTTCAGATAACCTACGAAACAATATATAAAGTTGATCGCAACAACACTATGCTCATATCACCATTAACAGTAGTCAGCTTCACTGACCGAATTAAAACCTACATCACAAGAGATAGCATAGAAACAGACGGAATCTTTGGTGCAGAAAAGAAAGTAGAAAAGATAGAAAATATTGAACTAGATTACTTTAGCGAAACATCCATGACAGGAGATAATGATCCAATGTTAGAGTTCGTCAAAGAAAAGATAATTGAAGATTTAGAAGTCACTTTTGAAGAAGAAAAGATAAAAGTTGATAATGAAAAAGATATAGAACCGTTCAGTCCTTCAGCAGTTTACGTAGGAGGTGAAAAAGGTATTATGAAAATTGAGTGTGAAGAAATAAATGAAAAGGATCATGGTGGTAAGGACTTGTGGATAAGAAGTAAAGTTTTAGACAAGGTTCATTGGAAAAGGTTTACGTTGAGTGAGGAAGAAGCCGTGAAGAATTTTAGGGCACGAGCTGAGGATAAGAAATATAAAGATGCCGCTTATAAGTGTACGGACTGCTTTAAAGGTTTCTCGAAGAAGGATATGCTGGCTAGACATATACAGTTGAGGCATGTTAAGGTATGTAATATTCTTATTTGTCCTTTGGCTCAAAAGATATAGGCAGAAGTTATCATGCAAATCTCGAATGAAAAAATACATATAACAATACTTATTTAGTTTCACTAAGTTAAAATTAAAAACAAGAAATACAAACAGTTCTTTTCATGGGTGTACCCAGGGGGGCACCGCTGCTCCCCCTGGAAAATTTACTTTACAACTACAATATGTATATTATGCTTCAATGAAAATCGCGCGGCCCTTGTAAATTTTATTAACAAAGCCTTAATCTACGACTGCAATTGAATGGTCATTCAATACCTACATTCACAAACGCGTTAAAAAATGGCTGAGATCAACAATGATCGAAGACAGGTTTAAGGCTTGGCAATGTCAGTCATTGGTCAGTGTCAGGTTGTATCTTGATCAAAATATGATTCGCGACCATAACAAATATGTATTTACAGAATTGTAGTCATTAGAATCATTAATACATCTCTCTCAGTTAAATTTAATAACTTTTCATGAAATCATGACATTTTGAGAACCTTCACCTTAAGAAATTTCTGATTTCATTCTGACTTCAGAATGGCTGGCCACTTTCTTCGTCTTCGTCATAGTTTTCCCTCATTAGCGAGGTACCAATTATTTGATGCCTGGTACTAGCAAATAGGTACAAACTCAATCTTCCAAAATCTCTCTTGGTCCAGTCATCCTGACGTTTACGTGCTTTGAACCTTCAACAGCGCACTTTTATTTAGGTGTCGCATAGTGTTAGTGTGTTACCAACCCACAGTGGGCCCATGTAGTGGAATACGGCCCACTCCCTCTCACAGGGAAGAGGCCTGTGGCCCAGCAGTAAGATAAAGATCATTTGTCCCAAACATGAGTATACACACAAATGGTATGCAAGATGTTACAATTAAATTATGTTACAGTAATGTTTTGCCTTAACGGCGTACAAATAGGTATAAGTAGGTAGGTTATTAAATTGAATCAGATAATTATAAATTTATCCATTATTCAAATAATTAACAATTGCAAATTAGAATTTATAAATTAAAATGTACTACAGAATAGTCAATAAATCATCAAATCATCATATAAAATAAAAATTAGTCAATATTGAATGTCAAAGTAATTAGGAACATACAATTACAAGAATTAGATTAATTTATCCTTCAGAAATTCGTCAGTGCTGTAGTATGCTTCCTTTAAAAGGTTTTTAATCTACTTCGTAATTTTTCCGTTGTGTATTCCCTCCAATATTTTGGCAACGTATTGTAAAGAATTGGCGCCATACAGAATATACTTTTTCGCTGTAAGAACGTTATGGGCTGATTATGCTATAGTGTTACTGAAAAAGGTATTTATCATTTTATTCTACAGATGCTGGGTCCCTATGAGTGTCGTTTTTGTCGAATGCGCTACAAACTCAACTGTTACTTACGCAAACATATCAGACAGCATTATTTCAAGTATGAATGTTTGCGGTGCCACCTCATCTGCCCTTTAGAGTAAGTTTAATTTCTTCATTTTTACTTATCTAAACTTATATAATAAAGCTGAAGAGTTTGTTTGAACGTGCTATCTCTAGAACAGGGATTCCTAACCGGTGCGGCGCGCCCTCCCCGAAAACCAAACGTTTCATAATACTTACTTCGGTGCTGCAAAATGAGGTTCAGCTTTTGTGCATAAGTCGACAAAATAAGTTTGTCTATTTCTGTATGAATGGACTAAAGAAAACCGAACCTATCCAACGCGGGTTGCTACAATTTTCGCTCGCTTCGTTCGCTCTTCCATTCTTTATTCTCTTCATTCCTCAACTTTTCTGCATAAGTTGACAAAGTAACTTCTATTTCTGTTTGAATGATCAAACGAAAATCTAACCGATCCAAGGGGGTGCAAACATTTTCGACCTCACTTTCGCTCGCTTTACAGTCATAAGCTTTTCTGCATATGTCGACACAGTAGGGGAGTAATGGTTATAAAAGAAAGCTGGGGGGGCGCGTATGTTAAAACGATGGGAACCCCTGCTCTGAGGAACTAGGTACCAGTCGGATTAGAAAATTTATTTTTACATTTGATAGCCCAAAATTCTTCAAGAAATTTATAGGCTATTTAACACCACGCTACTACCCTTAGGAGAACCTTGGTGGCCGAAATTTCACGCGGACTAAGTAGCGGGCAGAAGCTAGTTATAATGATTATAATGGTAAATTTACACTAGAAGAAACTCACGCCTCGAATAGGCAAGCTTTGTAAGGAGATTCGTGTAGATTGTACGTACAATACTTGCGCGTCGAAAGGCGAGAATTGTTTTAAATAAAAAAATCGTATTTCGAGTTTGGCCTGATCGTAGGCGAGTTGTTGTTTCTGACTTGCGTGTAAACATAAGTGCGAAAATCGCCAGTTTCGCCAAAGAAATTCTCGCCTATCGACGGGCGAGAAAATCCTTGTGAATCTCAGGCATCTCTCAAGGCATCTTATCGAATGTGATTTCTTATCATGATTAAATAAATTTCAGAAGTTCAGCTCTTCTTCACGATGAATATCACAGTGGAATCACAAGAAAATGTGCTTATTGTGATGAAGAATTTAGGTAAGAATACATTGCCTATACAATTTTGGTTTTACTAGCTCTTAAAGGCTCCGCAACAAATCAATCGCTCCTATGTCTGGCCGCTTGGCTTAACATCGAACTTTGGTTGACAGTGAGGCGAATCGTCGAAATTTTTGAAATATTATGGTTTCTAGTTTAGCTTCTTAAAAAAATAATGTACAACCGCACTTCAGTAGTAGTAACTCTACTATAGCAGTGATAGCCTAGTGGTATGACCGCTGGACTGCCAAGTCATAGGTCTCGACTTCGAACCCAAGGTACGCACCTCTGACTTTTCGTATTCATGTGCGTATTGTATAATTATCACTTGCTTCAAAAACGGTGAAGGTAAACATCGTGAGGAAACCGGCATGCCTTTTTTATTTTTTTTTGAGTTTGGAAAACTATCAAATAACTTCTGCCGCTCTAGGCGGAGCGGTAGGGCGTGTCAGACTTTTACTGACTAAAACCCACCCGTGTTCCCATATCCCTTTCGGACAAACTCGCAACCCTGGCAGGAAACCGGCATGCCTGAGAGATATTTCTCGACGGCATATGAAGGCAAGTCAGAGGCCCATGGGCGGCTTTAAAACTCTGTCAGTTTAGTCACACACGAAAAGAAGGAGAAGAAGAGTAGTAACACTTGATCTAGGAAAACCGTTCTTAATGTAACGACATAAAGGCGCCGTCAAAGTCAAATGGTTACCATGTACAACTAACGCAAGATTCAAAACCAATTTGGTCCTAAAGTATTTGTAGAAACTTTATGGTGTTACGCATATAGTATTCTCGAAACCTTCCGGTTATGAAATTTGTGTTTTCTCTAAGTTTGTAATCGTTATTTCACGAGAAAATCGCATTTCAATGTTGCGTACGTGTAAGGTATTTATGTTCGGGACTACAGGCAGCGGTATACAGCATTTTTGGAACGAAGTTCTTTTACGGTAGCGGTAGGAGTAAACTGGTAGAAATCATCACATAATGAATAAGCGTCCGCATGGAGGGGGTTCCATGCTACTTTCTCCCTGAGAGAGAAAGTGAAAGTGAGTCACAGATAGTGTAAATTTAGTCAAAATGAAAATCCAAGATGACGGCTGCGAATATTTTCGAATTTTTCATCATGGGTGTCATTTTCATAGTTTTCGAGGGTGCTAAAGCCGATAGTGAAGTCAAAATGAAAATCCAAGATGGCGGCTGCGAAAATTTTGCTTCCCTTTTTAGTTTAATGATCTTAATTAATCCTTTTTAATTTTATTCATACCGTATGTACAGCGTCATTTCTATTTCTTTCTAGGCATTCGTCAACATACTACACTCACTTACGCACACACCGCAGCGAGCATGTGTGCACGTTGTGCGGCGCGTCGTTCGTCAGTAAGGCGGGGCTACACCAACACAAGAGGGTCAAACACGTTATTGTTGATATTGTAAGTATGTGGAAGTACTATCGAAGAACTTCATATCTAAGCAGTTTGAAAACAAAATCCCGTGAACACGATGACCACATCTGTTACCGTCCCGGTTCTATAGCGGCCGAGCGCTGCAAGCAGAATTAGTCCTTACGGTGTATAGATATGAAGTTCTTCGATGGTACCTTCAACTAATGTTGAAATAAATTTTACATCTTCAAGGCAGGCAGCTACCTTAAATGTTGTAACTACTGATAAAAGAACGTGCAGGACATTACCTTACTTTTGAAATTATTGCAATTACCTGCATTCATAAATATGAATATTTTTTTATAATGCCAATTGGTCCTATTTTCTTTAGGGCTCAACTCCCAACACGTCATGAACTCACGAATCTCAAAAAACTTACACTTAAAATGGTATTATCTATCTACAAAATACAATACAAAGTAAATATTACTCTATGCTTCTCATTTTTAAAGTTTATTTTCCCGTACCAGGATAGTCCTGACGACGATGAAGAAGTGAATACGTACTGCCAGCGATGTGACATCACTTTCGAAACGCGGAAGGCTTACGAAGAACATTTGTTTCATTCAGCGTTACATAGTGAAGGAGAGAGGTAAGATTTTTCTTCTTCTCTCTCTCTCTCTCTCGTATCGACTTGAATTTATTTATTTATTTATTAATCACCAACTTGCACTAACAGTAGTAAGACACCAAACATACAAGTTATAGGCTAATAAGAGACAGTCATAAAATTAAATTAAAACAATACAAAACTAGATTTACCCGTAATTATAAAAAAATCTATAAAATTATACAAAATTTAATAGTATTAAACAAATAAAATAGAACTATACAAAATTGAATAAAATAGAATTAGGATGGAATTATTAATAGTGTTTAATTAAAATTAGTACACAAATATCAATATATAGCAGCTTTGGTTAATCAATGCAATGAGATGGTACTAGGTGCAGCTATGGACTCAAGGTAACGTGCAGCGATCGTGGACAGGAATCTCAGCTCAGTACTAGCGAAAACATCCAATAACTCGTCATATAGTAAAATGTTGTTTATATGCGTGAGGGCTACATACAACGAACTTGTTTTAAGGGTCACGGAACTGATATGAGGAATTGAAAAAAGGGGACGCTGTCGTGGGCGAAGTGTATGTCGAATGGGTAAAGGAACGTTAAAGGATATGAATTGCAATAGAGAAGAATTGAATTTGAATGTTGTCAAGTAATGATGTGATACAATACTAGCCATATTACAATATGAGCAGCAAGGGGGTTCAATAATATTTTTATTTTCTTTCTTTTAATACTAGGAAATGAATTTGATAAGTTGAATGGAGTTTTGGTGATTATTAAATTTATTGTTACTGAATTATTGACATAAAATTATTTTTAGTATAAGTGATATTGATATATTTTAAATGCGTAATGAATTATGAATGTTATGTTTATGCTTTTTTATTATTATTATTTTACTTATCATCATCACTGTAATATTTTCAACACAATGTATTTTGTTATGAAATAAATGTCTTATAACAGTGTAGGTAACTACTTAAAAAAGGTGAAAAAATATCGTAGCCTACGCGAATTAAAAAAAAATTATACCTAAAAATTGTACATGTCATTGTGTCGTGTCGCGGCCTGCAACAAGGGCATTGGTGGACGATCGAGAAAATGTGGGCCGAGGCGAAGTCGAAGCTCACATACGTGAGTCCATCAATGCCTGGTTGCGGCCAAGGCTTGTATAGTAGTTTCCTCAAATAATGCGCGGAAATTCAAACTAAGCAAATTAATTATAAATACAAGAATCAATGACGAACAACAATAATTTTTAACGCGCCAATATGTTCATTTGTTTCGTCTTTACTTTAAACAGCTCTATTTGCAAGCCAAATCGAAATTTAAATAAAATCTTTGATTAGTTACCTCCTTGGTTGCCATGTGTTGAAGTAAAAATTTCGTTCCATTTTTAAATAACAAGACAGATATTAGTTTACGTAGTAATTTATTCGGCTGCTAAACACGACCAGTACAGCAATTTCGATTTATCTCGAAGAAGATTGTCAAAACAATGCTCGACTTTCCAAGCATGTTTGAGAAAGCTTGATTTGTTTGTTTCAGTGACTACAAACAGACAGTGAGCAGAAAAGTTTTAGGGAAAAAGCAACAAGCCAAAGTGAGTACCTTTTATAATATCAATCTACCTAGCCAACTATATTGGGGTCGGCTTCCAGTCTAACCGGTTGCAGCTGAATACCAGTATTTTACATGGAACGACTGCCTATCAGACCTCCACAATCCAGTAACTGGGTAATACGATACCCCTTGGTAAGACTGGTTGTCAGACTTTCGGGCTTCTGACGACCCGTAACGACTGTCAAAGATTCACGAATGAAAGCCAGGACCAACGGCTTAAAAAGTGCTTTCCGAGGCACGGAGGAGTCTTGGTATGTAAAGATGGTCACCCATCCACAGACCAACCCCGGCAAGCGTAGCTTGACCCGCGCGGCAGTTATTACTTAGCCACGAGCTCCTCACCTACCACGTACCTTTTTTAATTTATAATACCTATAAAATAAAGAAAAAAAGAAAAGAAGAAAGAAAATACGTTTATTTGCGGTACACATGACGCAAAGAAAGAACAAAACACAAAAATAAACAATTTGGGGGAAAATATGCGTCACATCCACGCAAAACGGCCATCGCTCAGCATAATGCTGCGACCCTATGCGAGACAGAGCCCCAACGCTGGTTTTCAGCGACAGCCGGCGTTGACGTGATGACGTCAACCGGTGCAGCATATAGTGAAATAACAAAATGAGAAAAAAATAAAATGAATAAATACAATACTTAGTCCTAAAAATCACTACATAATTATAAAACAAAGTCTCCCTGCCGCGTCTGTCTGTTTGTCTGAACGCGATTATCTCCAAAACTACCGAACGGATTTTCATACGGTTTTCACCAATGGACGGAGTGATTCATGAGGTTAAGATGTGTGATGTATAGAGTTAATTTAGGTTTTGTGTGAAATATGACGATGATTGTTGAATATGTCGGAAAAAATCATGCTGACTGGGAGCTTTACTGGCGTGCGCGTTACGGAAGTATGTTCCCGTCGGATAATTAAAAAAATATTTTTTTTTATTTTTTTTTTTATTTACTATACCTATGTAAATAAAAAAAAATCTAAAAAAATATTGTATGTGAATATTGTGTGTAAATGTTGTTGTGTTGTGTGTGTGTTGTTGTTGTTTGTGTGTTGTGTATTGTTAAAATATTATTTTCACTTTTTTATCTTTTGTATTTTGTGTTTCACGAACTGTGTCCAAATAAACATTATTCTTGATTTCCTTTATTTTTTTAAATACGTTTATTTTTAACGTTCCTCCATTTTATTTCAGGTTACAAGGCGTTTACGAAAACGGTATGTATCGTTATTTTATTCTATTCAGTAACAGCTTTTTCAATTCTATATTTATTTTCTACAATAATATTATTAAGTAAGTAAAAATGTTTGATGATGTTTTGTCGGATTATTCTACAAGCAACATGTTAACGTAATAGTCTTTGAATTTGTTTAGTTCAATTTTATTTTTTTAAATAGATAATTGCTTCATATTTCGCAATCCCAATAACAATTTTTTTTTTTTCAATTTTTTTTTTTTTACCTGCGTTTTGTTATCGCGCTTCTCTTTCTTTACTATGCAGTCCGACGGTGACCGCGCTTTAGCTGTTGTCAGCCTCTTAAAATACTGTATTACAGATTTTTTTTTATAGCCATGACGAGGATATTTTCAAGTTTACAAAAGATAGAAAAGTCAAGACGAAGTATAGGAGAGAACATAGGAAACCCACGACGTGTCACCAGGTGAGTTATAATAAAACTATTTACTACAACATTGAAGGAAAGGAATATTGATTTTGAATAGTTCGTAACAACTTTACATAACATGATTGTGTCCACTCAGCAATTAGGTCGTTGAAAACAGGAAAAATTATATAACGAAAAAATTAATTTTCTATTTCAAGTTCTCTCAGAGAGAATTTATCATGTTCGCGAGCGTTCTCCGCTTTCTGTATCCAGCAGGATTTCTGCGACCTTCACAAGGTCATCGGTGCACGGTTCGGTCGGTTCGGAATCATACTTTTTGTTAGGGACCTAATTAAGGACTGAACTCAAAAGCAATGGACTGTAATTTAAATGAATGTAATCCGAAAAGGTACGATAATTATATTGTCGATGTTGGTAAACACTCCATAAGTGCGCGCGTGCCGTCGTCGGAGATCCGTACCGAAATGGTCCGATAGCCCGCGTCCCGCACGTCGCACCTCTGTCGCCTTCCGCTGTCTCACGACAGCAGCCGAAGATTGCCGAGTCGTAGGTGCCCGAACACCTTTAGGGAATTCAAATTCAAAATATTTTATTTCACATAAACCTACAAGGGCACTTACGAAACGTCAGAAGCTAGGTTCACGGTTCCAATTGGTCGTTTCCTATGGAGAAGAGCCGGCAAGAAACTCCACGGTTACTCTTTTAAAAGTAAATGGTTTTTACAATGTTTCCAAATTACAGTGTTAAAAGGTATGAGAGGACAGTGTAGGCCCATCAACAAGTACCAGGTACTTAGCAAAATATAAAATGGTCCACAGATCTACAGTCTGTTATGTCTACAACGTTCTCACATTCACAAAATTTCAAAGAAAATAATCTATATAAAAATGGAGGACGACGAGACAGCAGCGCATGTGCTGTTATACTGCCCGGTGGTCGCCACATACAGGGCAAAGTACTTCGGTAACCCAGGTACCCTACGTGAGACTGTCAGTGACACCAAGGCGTTGCTGGCCTTCTTTGAGGAGCTGGGGTGGATCGAATAACCGATTTTCCCACCCGTACGCAAAATACGCGCTTTGACGTGGAGTTGCGGATACCAGCCCGTATTACCTATCTATATAAAAGATAATAAAAATAAAAACCTATTTAAAACAAATGGCAATGGTTGCCACTAAAGCTGTAACAAATAAAAAAAGATGATGTTGTGTTGTATTAAATTTTCCCGTGTATTTGTTGTAGTGCGGTAAACACTTCGACACTCAAGCTGCATGCTGGAAGCACCACTTGTCGGAACACCCTCGAACTTCGTTTTATGCGCCCACCGAGAGATACATCTGTGAGATATGTGGCTCTTCACTAGCGGTAAGTTTATATTAATATTACTAGAAAAGATTAGATTTTTTGTATATTTGTTTGTTACGCTCTCACGCTAAAATGGCTGAAGGGATTTGGATGAAATTTGGCACATGGGTAGACCATGATCTGGGTTAGGACTAACTTTTTATTCTGATATTCCCACGGGATCGAGACATATGCGGGTGAAACCGCGGGGCGTAGCTAGTCTATTATACGTTAAAAGGCTGACCCAGAAGCGGGCAGAACTGAATTGCAAAACTTCTAGATCACTTTCGTAGGTTTTGTGTCCGTCAATCGCACACACACCTTTGGCCGGCCGCACGCGCACCACGTTTTTTTTTATTAAAATGACATACCCTGCCGCGCGATGCGACTGTAATGTACGCTTAGCCTAAAAACGCATTGCGGTACACTTTGGTGGTTCAAGAGAGTCGAAAAGCTGATCTTTTAATATTCATTTATGTAAAAATAACTAAAGCTCGTGGCTAAGTAATAACAGCCGCACGGGTCAATTCATCAGGTGAAGCTACTCTTGCCGGTGTTGGTCCGTGGATGGGTGACCATCTTTACATACCGAGACTCCTCCGTGCGTCGGAAAGCACGTTAAGCCGTTGGTCTCGGCTGTCATTCATGGATCTTTGACAGTAGTTCGGGTCGTCAGAAGCCCGAAACTCTGACAACCAGTCTACCAAGGGGTGTTGTGTTACCCAGCTTCTGGATTGTGGAGGTCAGATAGGCAGTCGCTTCATGTAAAATACTGGTATCCAGCTGCATCCGGTTAGACTGGAAGCCGACCCCAACATAGTTGGGAAAAGGTTAGGCTAAAAATAAACAGGCAGGGGATAAAAATAACTAAAGAGTTGTTCTGTAAGAGCCGACCCTAGGGAGCCTACTCCCTAAGCGAACTCCGCAGTTTCGGCCGTCGTTACGGGCGCTTCGTTCGCCGTCTCACTTACAGACATACCGTAAGTGAGGAGAGCGAAGGGCCCGTAACGACGGCCGAAACTACAGATTTCACTTACGGAGTAGGCCCCCAGATCCTGCGAAGTGAACTGTAACATTGCCCATTTTTCAACGTTGTAATAAATTAATAAAGTAGAAGGGACGCGGTTAATTGAATTTTATCTTCGCTTTGCCAGGTCTGCGCGTGCCCTAAGTCAGTTCCCGACCTTAATTTGTCCGACGTTAAGTTTGTAGATTTTTATGCGCCTAACTTGAACGTAAAGAAATGTTTAAACTCCTTTTTCTGCTGTCTATGAATATGTCCCGATGATGTAATTAACCTTATTCTCTCCTCTCAGCCTGGCAGCATCCGTACGCACAAAAACATGCATACAAGAGAAAAGCTTCATACTTGTGACACTTGCGGAAGACAGTTCCACGCGACTGTGGGCCTGAAGCGACATCTACTGGTAAGATGGTGTATACAACAATAGTGCATTAAGTATTCCGATATCCAGGGCCAAGATGAGGTAAGAGATGTCAGCACCAACTGATGGGGTCCGTTAGGGCCAATGCCAGCCAGGGTTGCGAGTTTGTCCGAAAGGGATATCGTGGCCCCGGCACACACACTAAAACCCACCCGTGTTCCTTTTGTTGCCTGCAACAAAAGGAACACGGGTGGGTTTTAGTCAGTAAAAGTCTGACACGCCCTCCCGATCCGCCCAGAGTGGAAGAAGTTATTAGATAAATTCCCACCCACAAAAAAAAAAAAAAGGGGTCAAATTAAACTAGCTAGACTTAACAGACTTGACTGGTACCGGTATTGAATCATGATAAAACATAATTTTCCGAACTTATTACATATTTCAATTTATTTTTCGCATCCGTTGACCTTGTATAATCTAAAGGTCAACGTTTCTCTATCTACTACTTATCCGGATTACGTAATTTTGCATCAGTTTTTAGATGAGGAACAGGGTGTAAATTTCACTCATCCTCTATAGAAAAGGGAGGATCCTCCGACCAGACGGGTGTCGTGTCTGGCGGGCAACTGCCCAGTGGTTGAAGTCGGGAGCTCGTATATATGTCATCCGCGCGGTAAAGTAATTGCGCGATGCAGGAATTGTGTGACGTCAGGAGGTTGTGTGGCGTCAGATCTTTGATGCGTAGTTCGCATATGGCGATGTAGATGTCGCCACATGTTCATTCATAGACACAGAATAGTACAGAAGCGCAATCCGCATTTTAGGTATGATTTATGAAGCTACAAGGACGCGGCAGGCTCGACTTGTTGGGTCAATTCAATGAGTGTAACGTAGTCAGAAGATCTAAGAGTTACGCGATAGAAAGAGAGGCAACATCTAGGTGAATATAACTGTAGGTAATTAGCGCTGTGCGATCTGAATTGCACTTTATTGTGTCGTAGCAAGAGTCGCTTTTTATTTAAATGATTTTGCGGAGTGAATTTTCTGTACTATTCTGTGGTTTAGTACCCATTTTGATTTGATTTTGTCACATTATGTTACAGCATGGATGATTCTTGTGCCGAAATGAAGTTAGAAAATATATTTATTCGCTGCAGAATCTAATATAATTTTATGTCGTGTTTGTTCCAGACACACACGGGAGAAAAGCCGTACTCATGTTCGTTATGCGACAAACGGTTTACACAAAGCAACAGTATGAAACTACACTACCGCACCTTCCATCTGAAAGAGCCTTATCCTAAAAGGTACTCATTTTGTATGTTCATAAAAACTCCAAACATCTGCACACGAACGAATATCTTGATTCAGTTGACGAAGTATAGCCCACACCGACACGCATTCTGACCTCGCCGCCTAGGTCCGCGATCTTGACCCTCCCGAGTAAATGATACTCCCCCAGACCCTTGCTCGACGATGCGCCAGCTCGCGTCGATGCTGAGCCTGTAGCTTTAAATTCCCCGACTAATAATAATGATATATGTTTGACCCAGCCTGTCCCCCCAACGTCGTGCTAAGCCGAGGGGCCCACAGGGGGTGCCCTTAGCGAGCAATCGCATAGTTTTAATTAGCATAGTTTTTCCCTGGCTTTGAGTGTAGTAGCTTAAGTTTCCATTATCGTTATTGCTGATAGAATTACACTTTTTGAAAACTAGAAAACTTTAAAACTGAAGTTGTCATTTTGATAAAAAGCGCTATAGCGATATCGCTTATTATCAAAATAGGCCTTCGCTAGGTGGCGCTACGTGTGTTAACTAGCTCAACTTAACTCTCGGTGTTATTTATTTTATGAAAATTACAAACATAATCAAAGTACAGTGTTTTGTGTGCCAGTAGTGAAAACAAAACTTAATATTTGCTGGCTATTGTAGTCATTACGAACTAATACCTAAAATCTGTGTTATTGTGGGAACAAAAAATCTTGTGTTTACATCGTCTTCGAACATTACATTTGTGTGCAAGTGTCACTTAACGGTGTTTATGGACTGTGATAGCACGATTTACTATATAAATCATTGACTGTGAAGCCGCTTTTTCGAGAAACAGTGACATTATTGTAAATTGTATTTTGTACCAACGGTTTATTCAAATTTGCATGGTCATTTTGCCTGCAGTAATAACGCCATCTATTGAACCTAGTGTGTACCAGCATAGGAATCAGTTACCTAATTCCTGTGTACCTCACGCGGACTCTTGACGAGTTGATTGATAAAACTTCATAGAAGATCTACTTACGTCATTTGATAGATGGCGTTACGTGTATACATCCAGGCTGCAATCAACATTGCTGTGAAGTAAGGTATCGAGCGAGCGATCATACAATTAAGTTTTCTGGTCAACGCGTCAGGTGGCACCACTCTTACCTTGCCTTCCTGACTATAATCATTTTGTTCAACTATTTGAATATTGAAGATGAACTGTAACGGATGCAATCAGGTTCTGGAATCTGATGCTGGTTACCTGGTGTGTAATTTATGTAAGGGAAGATATCACCATGAGTGCTTAAACATAACTCTGCAACATTTCTCAGCTCTGACGCATGAGTTCAAGACTGCCTGGAAATGCCCCCCGTGTTGTAATGTTACTCGTCGCACTCGCCCTAACTTGGACACGCCCGTTCGTTCCACGCAGCTTCCGACATATGAAGACAATACAATGAATATGTCTTGCGAGAACATGGAACAGCGACTCTCACCGCCGCAAACTCCGTTGACGTATACATCACTTGCTGCAAGAGTCAACAATAACTCCACATCGGTCCTTGTAGACAACCAAATCCAGTCTTTCTCTCAAGAATTGAACAGAACATTACAAGGATGGCGTTCTGACATCGATCGCACTATGGCGTCGTTCAAGGAAGATATTAAAAACACTTTGCAGGATTGGCGAAGTGAGATGGAAGCGAGCATGCTCAGTTACCACGAAAGTGTTAAAAGCAGTTTGTCGGATATGAAGCAGGAGTTGGGCACTGTTCGCGCGGCCCAAGCTGACCTTAATAAGGTAGTGAAGGAAATGAGCGATGAGATGTCCTGTGTCAAACATTCACTCCAATTCCACGCAGACGAACAGATTGACCTCAAAACACGTGTGGAAAGCATCGCACGTCAGCAGACGGAACAATCAGTCACCTCGATTACCTATTTAGAATCTAAAATAGAAGCGCTTGAACAGCAGGCAAGGCAATGTAACCTTGAGATTTGCAACGTACCTGACAAACGTGGTGAAAACCTGTTGCAGATGTTGGGATCAATTGGAGATGCCATTAGCTTCCCCATTCCTTTAAAGGACGTAATCTCTATTCACAGAGTGCCTCACGCCCACCAGCAGACCAACAGGCCTAGGAACATTATTGTGAATTTCTCTACGCGCATATTGCGCGATAATGTTCTTAGCGCGTTTCGGAAGGCTAAGTCACTGAAATCTGATCAAGTAGGTATTCCCGGGTCTTCAACCAATATCTACATTAATGAGCATTTGACTTTGAAAAATAAAATTTTATTTCGTAAATGTAAGGAAGCTGCTAAACTTCACCAGTATAACTATGTTTGGATTAAGAATTGCAGTATTCTTGTTCGTAAAAAAGATGGCGATGCTGCTTTCGCTATTAGATCTGAAGCAGATATTGGTAAAATTAAGAGCGGCGTTACTAGTCATGATAATGGCGTCTTTAATAAAACCAATGCTCAGTAATCGTTGTGCTTGTATCTTTTTACTAAATTGTGCCTACTATAGGTTTGTGTTTGTTGTCTTTTGTTTGCTGTTTAAATTCTTATCTGTATTCAACAAGATTGATTGTAGTTATAAAATGTATAAAAATTATAAAATGTTCAATTGTGTTTATCGTGTTATATATCAACTAAAACTGATTTTTCATCAGAGGTATCTAATTAATTTATCTACAACATTCAAAATTATTACTATTAATAAATATGTTGCTGTCTATTTGATCGAGTGTTGTGATCTGTGCGACCTCCTAATCTTATACCCTATTATATCTATTTCATTTATTTTGTCTACAATGTTTTACTTGCTTCTTGAACACGCTCTCATCATAAATACTCATTTATATTTAAATATTATTAATGTCGAATAAAAATATCACAATATATTACCAAAATTGCAGGGGTATTCGCACAAAATTACACCAGTTACTCACGAACATACTTATGAATACATACGAAATTATAATATTAACTGAGACATGGCTTACACCTGAAATTTATGACAGCGAGTTCATTGATCAGCGCTATAGCGTGTATCGCTGCGATCGCGATCGTGCTGCCACCAATAAACAAGACGGCGGAGGTGTTTTGGTTGCGGTTTTACGCACTTTAAAACCTTCTGAACTAGGTCTCTCATTAACTCATTATAGAGATCTCTCACACAATCATATCGAACACATTATGGTTGAGTTGCCCAGCACTGTTAATAGTAAACGACACATTGTGAGTGCTGCCTATATACCACCTAAGACGTCCACTCTTGTATATGATAGACATTTTGAAGTGCTGCAGGAAGTATTGGGCCACCCTAGTGTTGATTGCTTCTATATTATAGGTGACTATAATCTGCCTGAAGCAAATTGGCTAGCATCCTCTGCAACAAACACCTCACAAATTGCTTCATTACATTCTGGAGCCCCTTTGGCCTGCGTAAATCTATACAATCTCATTTCCCTTCTTGGTGCTTCACAATTTAACAATGTATTGAATGTCAAAGGTAAAATACTTGATCTGACCATATCCAACAACCCCTGTAAAGTTTCCCATATCTCAACTACGTTGCTACCAATTGACATCTACCATCCTGCCCTGACATGTGAGACCTGTTTAAATGTTAAAATCACCCCTATGACTAAGACTCCTCTTCACAAATATAATTTTCATAAATCTAACTTTGACAACATTAATTATAACATACAGCAACTGAACTGGTTAGAACTGCTTGGCCCTTTGAATTCTGAAGAAGCTCTAGTTAAGTTCTACAACGAGTTAGATAGTATTATTCAACAAGATACCCCACTGACTCGACCTAGGTCAGTTAGCTATCCCGTTTGGTTCTCTCGTACTCTCATAACCATCTCCAAGAAGAAACAAAGGGCATGGGTTAAGTGGAAGAAATATAAGAACATTTCTGATTATGAATCTTTTGCCAACTATAGACAACAGTTTAAGGATTTATGTCTAAAGTCATTTAATTCGTACATCGGGTCAGTGGAGGATAATTTGAATAATAATATGAAACACTTCTGGACATACGTTTCAAATCGAAAAGACAAACCTGGAATTCCAGCTAAGCTTCAATACAAGAATGTTGATACAAATGATCCAAATATGGTTTGTAACATGTTCTCTGACTTTTTCAACTCGGTATATGAACCTGCATGTCCTTCATTGTCACAATGGAAACCTCCACATGACAATTATGCACCACATGATGTCTCTATTTGCGACCTTTCTTTTAGTGAAGAAAAGATATTGAAGGAGCTTAAATCCTTAGATCCAGCGAAAGGCCCCGGACCTGACGGAATTACACCTTACTTCCTTAGGAATACTGCAACTTCCATCTGCAAGCCTCTATTTATTATGTATAATAAATGTATATCTGAGGGAGTTGTACCTAAATTGTGGAAGCATGCGTATATTGTGCCTGTACATAAAAGTGGTTCTAGACGCAACGTAGAACACTATCGTCCCATATCTATCCTATCTGCTTTGTCAAAACTCTTTGAGAGGTTAGTGCATAACGAGATTTATCCTGTACTCCACAATATTATAATACAACAACAGCACGGTTTTGTCAAATGGCGGTCAACAAATACTAATCTCTTACTGTTTACAAGCTTTCTCTTTGATAGTGTTGATAGCCGCGTACAAGTGGATGCAGTGTATACCGACTTCTGCAAGGCTTTTGACAAGGTAGACCATGAAATACTGCTTAACAGAATTGCGTTCAACGGAATCCGCGGCAATCTTCTAAGGTGGTTTATTTCTTATATTACTAATCGCAGTCAGAAGGTTGTTATCAATGGTCATCAATCTAACATCGCACAGATGACCTCTGGTGTTCCTCAAGGCTCAATACTTGGCCCTCTTTTGTTTGTTTTGTACATTAATGATATCAGTCAATGTTTTCATAATACCAAGTTCCTTTTATATGCCGACGATCTCAAAGTGTACAGAACCATTCGGCATATAAATGATTGCCTTCTGCTGCAACAAGATTTAGACCGATTATCATCTTACTGCCAGAAAAATAAGCTGCAACTAAGTTTACCGAAATGTAGCTTCATAAATTTCACTAAAAACAAAACAATTATAAAACACACATACACACTGTGCGATGCCCCCCTGCTTAAAGTGGACTCTATTCGTGATCTCGGTATCATCCTTGATTCCATGCTTTGCTTAGACTTACATATTAGAAAAATTGTCAGTAAAGCGTATCAAGTATACGGATTTGTAATGAGTTCTACAATAGATTTTAAAAAGACTTCCTCTTACATTTGTACTAGTACGCTCTCAACTGGAATACGCCGTGTCCGTCTGGAGTCCTTACTACAAAAAGTATATTGAAATGATTGAGCGTGTTCAATATAAATTTCTACGTACCATGCATTATAGATGCTATGGGTATTATTTAACATATTCAGATTTACTAACTAAGTACAAGCTTGCAACACTCGAAAATAGACGTAAATACCTAGAAGCTATGAATCTTTATAATATTGTAAGGAATCAATTTGACTGCATTGCATTGTCTAACATGCTATGTTATGCAGTTCCTAGGACAGTCCATAGGCGAGAGGTGCGCGTAGGCAGACTATTTTCAGTGGGCTCTTGTAAGTCCAACTCTGGTCTGCGGTCACCTGTTCGCCGAATGGTAGACTCCTACAATGGGACTTTTGAACATATAGACATTTTTGTAACTGCTGCCTATAGGTTCAAAAGTCTTATACTTAAGGAGCTCTCCTGAATAGTTTGATAGTTTATTGTACTTCTATTTTTCTCTTCATTCTACTTCGTTGGCCTATTCTATCTTCTTATAATTTAATTTAAACTCGATAGTTAAGTATAACTTATCATTATAGATCTGTATTGTGTAACCTAGTGATTATTTTATTGTTTTTATCCCACAGCTAATCTGTGAACAGCGTTGTGGGCTGCAATATTGTCATAAGTTTTGTATATTCTTTTATTCTGTTTTATATCATTAATGACATAGTGAATTGCATTAAACATAGCCAATGTTCGTTGTTCGCCGATGACCTTAAAATCTATCGTCAAATAAAAACCCAAGAAGACATAACCCTGCTCCAATCAGATCTAGACTCAATACAGAATTGGTGTACGGTAAATGGGATGACTCTAAATGCCAGTAAATGTTATCACATAACATTCACGCGGAAAAAGCACCCCCTGCTATCAACTTACTCCCTCAACGGAACATCACTTCAAAAAGTTAAAAACATACGGGATCTAGGTGTAGTGCTTAGCAGCGATCTCTCATTTGCCACACACATCAATAATGTTATTACAAAAGCAATGAAAATGGTTGGGTTTATCAATAGAGTTGGCAAAGAGTTCAAGGGAATCTTGGCTTCGAAAGTGCTGTATAACACCTTTGTGCGCAGTCTCACGGAATATGCATCTCCTGTTTGGAGTCCGACTTACAATGTTCACATAGACCGTCTCGAGCGCGTCCAAAAAAAATTTACCAGGTGCTTGCGGTTTAAAGACCACAAATGCCCTTACAGAGCCAATTACACGGAACGGCTAAATTATTTTGAATTGGACTCACTGAAGCGACGAAGGGTTCTTAATGATATGTCAACTCTTTATAAAATTGTAAACGGGATAACTTCCACTCAGGATTTGCTTAACAAAATTAGCCTAGAGGTACCTCGTCATTCTCACCTCCGGTCCAAGCGTGCCTTTAGAACGTTTGCTACTAAACCGTGCCGCACAAACCTGGGCCGCCATGCTCCCCTAAATAGAATGTTGACCTTCTATAATAAAGCCTGTTCTGTCGACAGTAGCATCGACATATTCCTTGATGCTCTGCCAAAATTTAAAACTAAAGTTATTAAGATTGACCTGTGATCAGCTGCCCACTTCTACTTTAATTTGATAAACATAATATAATTGTTAAAGTAATGTAATAATTTATTTAAAAAATAATGTAATTTCTTAATCTATATTGTAATTTTATTGTAACTTAATAATGTTTTTTTTATTAATGTTTTTTTTTTTACTTTTAAGTTAATAATAATTTGATTTTAATTTAATTTAACCCGGCTAGATTCAATTGTAGTTATTTTTTTATATTGTATTTCCTTTTGATTTCATCTTTTTAAGTTTATATTTAGTTTAATATTATTTTTATTGCAATTTAGACTCACCCTTATTTGTGAATGATGTGCATGCCTGTAAGTAACTTATTTACACAGAATCGTCTCGTGAATGTTTGTACCTAATTATTATTTGTAAATAAGTTGTTGGTGTGCCTATATATAAATAAATAAATAAATATTGTAGCTGTTAGTTGTTCCTATTGAATAAAATAAAAATAAAAATTTAAGTCATTTTCTACACGTCTTTTCAGAAACCGAAGAAAAAATAAAGACGAGCCCAAAACAGCTGACGCCGACGAATCCAACACTGAGTCCGATTCGGACAGCAGTTTGCCCGACATCGAGCCGGAGTTGCCCGAAGTGGACGCGGTCAAACCAGTGCCCGGTGTCATCCCCGACAAACCGAGCGATGAAAATATGCATTATTTGACACTTACATAGTTTAGTAATGGCATGAATGAGATGGATCTACGTTACGTTATAGAAACGTGTTTCTCGCTAATGTAAAATTCGATATATTTGTCTATATGTCAAGTTAATATACTAAACGTCGTGAATGTTGCAAGACAATGGATCGCCAAAAAAAAAGTCGGTTGGTGTCGTGGGACACCCGGTTGTAACGAAGTTGTTTTCGCTGTATGTTATGTATTAATACAGAGCCATCAAGCATGGTCTCAAGTTTTTAGCTTGCTTAAACTTATACTAGATGGCTCTGTATTAAAAAAACAGAAACTGTATTAAAAACAGGAATCAACTGTATTAAAAAACAGGAATCAACTGTATTAAAAAACAGGAATCAACTGTATTAAAAAACAGGAATCAACTGTATAAAAAAAATGGTTGCCTGTAAAGTCGGTTTTACGGGCGAAGATTTTACGTGACAACGTCTTTTTATCGGCGGTGACTCATCGTAACAGACGTGAGCGGGCGTTACACTTTTTCATGAGTGACTCCGAGCCGCAACCTAATTTAAGACGTTGTCACGTCAAAAACAGAAACTGTACTAAAACCAGAAATCAACTGTATTAAAAAACAGAAACTGTACTAAAACCAGAAATCAACTGTATTAAAATACAGAAACTGTATTAATATACAGAAACTGTATTAAAATACAGAAACTGTATTAAAAATTTGTATTTTTCGTTGCTTCACGATCTCTACCAGTTTACTTCTACCGCAAGCCGCGTTAAAGAACTTGGTTCCAAAAAAAAAAAAGTATTAAATTGCAACAGTTTTGTCAATAAATGTTTAGTTACAAAAACAGATATAAATCATTAAAATTTATTTAGTACACACAAAAGCACAATTATATTCTAACTAAGTCAGTCGACATCTTCCTGGCCTTGTCCCATGTTACTTGAGGTCGGCGCAACACGATTTCTTCTTCCATCCTCTTCCGTCATATTCTAACCTAGCTGCTGCCCGAGCCTTCACCTGCGTGGACCCTAATTCTTTTACTAAAATAAAAGCGTAAGTTACTCCTTATAACATCGGCTATCTGCCAGTGAAAGTCCCGTCAAAATCGGTCCAACCGTTTCGGAGATAATCCGGAACAAACAGACAGACAGACAGACAAAAAAATGTTTTTACTTATTAGTACCTTATATACTTTCATATGCATTTAGTACAAAGCTGTTATTTTTATATTACAAACAGACACTTCAATTTTATTTATTTGCATTGTATTTATTCAATTCAATTAAAAATATTTTATTTCACATAAACCTACAAGGGCAGTTATGAGACATCAGAAGCTAGGTGCACGGTTCCAATTGGTCCTGCATCATTATTTCAGCCAAAAGACGTCCGCTGCTGGACATAGGCCTCTTCCAAGCGTCGCCACATCGATCTTATCCCATGTCATTTTGTGGTCGTTGCAGTATGTATTTTTCTTCCATACATCTTTATCAACCAGTATTCATTCCTTTTTTTCCATATCATCTTTCAAACAATTGTCCCGTCATTTATTCTGTCTTCTAGCTAAACATAGGCATTTCTGGATTTTTACGCAAACGGTTAATGGCCTGCGCACTCTGGCAGACGGCAGGGGAGAGCATCGAGGAGGATTCTTCTATACGCCAGCGAACACTGCCAAGAAAAAAAAAAGTCCGCCAGCTTAGGGCTCCCACACAAAATTGGGATGCGATGCGATACGGCGCCGCATCGCAGGTTTTTAGAGGACCTTTGTTTTTAGGCGCTCGCAGATTTTTGCAATGCGATGCGAATTCGCAGTTTTGTGTGGGAGCCCTTACCGGAGCATCCGCCCGCCGGTATGCCGCAGCATTCGCCGACCACCGCTCGCTGGGATTTGATTATTCCACTAGCGACTCCGCAGTCGAAAAGTTGCTTTTGACTCCCAACTCATACCGCCGTCTCCCGCCGCGGTATCCTCCAGCATGCTCTTCGATGCTCCAGAGAAAACTGCGGTGCGATGCTCCAAGGTCGATCGAGTTTTGAAACATATACTTTATTTCGATTGGATAAGCATTAAATTCAATTGTTTTTTTTTCTTCCATGTTTATCTTGCAATCGGTCCTAAACCTTTACCAGATTTTTTGTGGGATATTGACTGCTGTGGTCCATTCTTCCAACGAAGAATCTGCCTCTCGAAATTGCTTTATTTAGGTAAGTCCCATATGTGGTGGCGTTTTAGCCTTTTCATAGTTATTGGTTCACTCAGTGCTATGGCTAAGGTGTTGGTATGTGACGTTATTCGATGTTTGTAAGAATGAAAAATAAATTGATAAATTTAAAATCCCTTAATATCTATGCCTTAATATCCGATTTCAGATTTTGAAATCGTTTCCATAATCCGCTTTTAGAAATCGATTTCAGGAGCGACTCCGGCTCGCAGTTTCGATCATCTCTAGTAATATTATTCGGATGTTGTAAGTGTGTCGGTCAAAACTATGGAAACATAAACAAATACTTGCTTACGCAAATCTACTCTAACCGTGGTTTTTTGAAATCGGTTTGTCTAGTTCGGATTATCGATATGATACGATTTGTGACTGAAATCGGATTTTAGATACGTTTCAATTCAATTTTCTTCATTAAATTATCTGACGCATGTCTTCCCTACATTCATACTCAAAACTTTCCTCACGAAATTCTTACTCAGATAACATTAATTTATAGATAGAATATAACAACAATATTCAATACCCGGCCGTACATAATATGGCACATCGTAAGTAAAACTTCAGCTTTGTATAGCGTTGTCTCTGCCACTCATACCTGGTGACAGTCTCTTTCTAAAGCTCGACGCGTCACATTAAGTGTGCCTTTCCACCAGAGATGTGCTATGCTAAAGTTCGTTTTTTAATCCCAGAGACTAATTTGACAGGTGCAAATGTCAAACTCCAAATTGAAAAAGTTAATGTAAAATTAGTCTCTGGGATTAAAAAATGAATAAATAAATAAATAAATAATCGGTGGATATCAAACGGATCCATAGCAACGTAGCATAGCTTTGTGGTGGGAAGGCACCCTTACACTGCCACAAAGATATTTTGGCGCTCAAAATGACGTTGATAAGGGGCTGGTAAACATTTGTGTAATTATTGTTTTGCGAAATGTCACTTGAAATGTATTCAAAAAACAAGATGGGGGCGTTAATTTCGATTTTGGCAACGCGTCAAAATAACCTCGGCCTTGTACAGTGCGTTCATTATAATTTGTCCCGTGACGCGTTTAGTTGCACTGTTCTGTCAATTGCAATTTTGAACTCTAGTAGTGTTGATACTAAGCTTGACAAACAAAGGTGCCAACATGATGGCAAGGGACAAGTTATAGTGGACGGTCAGTAGCACTATACGTCCGGGTACTGTGTATGTTCTTAAATTTAAATATCCTACCTTACCAGTCAATGCCAGTGTGTATGCAAAAATGCGTCATGTAGAAGAATGTCTTGATTATTTTATTGTCATTAATCTATTGATGTGACTATTAAATTGTAAGAATTTATTATTGTTTTATTTAAAACTAAGACGGGCTGGCAACTAACAGCCGTGTATTTGCTTTTATACAAAAAAAATACTGGCCTGGAGGACCACGAAGTCCCCCGTATTCCCTTTTAGTTTTTCTCAAAAATCTCAAAAACTGGGTAAAAAAACGGAACTCGACAACAAAAGCGATTATAGGGCTCTTAAGCTGCGTCCAGATAGATATGTTCTTTTGTCCGTACCGTACCTCCATTTCGTATCCGCGTCGCGATCCAAGAACGCTAGTTTGGACGCCCGTTCCAAACGGTACGGTGGTACGGCGTCTCGATATGGATTCAGGTACGCTCCGATCCATCGCGACTCGGTTTTTTCCCCGTTCAAAGGCGATACGATACGAAGCGTCCAGCGTTTTTGGATCGCGACGTTGATACGAAACGGGGGTATGGTACGGACAAAAGATTTTTTTGTTTGTTTTTGGGGGTGGTAAATTATCAAATAACTTCTCCCGCTATGGGCGGAGCGGGAGGGCGTGTCAGACTTTTACTGACTTAAACCACCCGTGTTCCTTCCGTTGCCTGTGTGCCGGGGTCGCGATATCCCTTTCGGACAAACTCGCAACCCCGGAAAAGAATATATCTGGACGCAGTTTTATATGAATATGACGCAGTCGCGCGATCAATGAAACCTCGCTTGTACGTCAAAATTCATACAAGACATCGCGCCGTTCGCTTACCCGATTTCCATGCGAGTGAAGCCGCAGGCTAGGCTAGTATTAGATAATGAGTACTTACACCTACAAGATTACCAATGAATCCAAAGCCAATGTGTATAAAGTCGAAGTTAGACAGGTTATAAGCTTCCCTAAATTGGACGTAGTTAAACGGAAAGGATCCAACCCATACAGAGTTAGTTTTGAGATATTCAAGTTTTAAGATCAGATCGTGTTATGTGATCGTATGACCTGCCATACATACGGTTTGGTAACGTATGGTCATAATGGCCTGATGCGTTGGGATTGTTTTGTGATATTAAAGTTTCAACTACAAAGAGTGTTTTGGTATACATAACTCATTTTCGCCCATAGTGTGGGTTGGATCCTTTCCGTTTAACTACTTCCAATTCTTAACACAAAAAATAAAACTCCAAAAATAAATTTTAAAATTATATGTACTATCAATAACTTAGATTAGATCACATAACATGTCAAATACCCGGTTGCCGAATTGAGAATTTCAAGTTGCGAACTTGTCAAAGTCGACTTTAGCATTACTAAGGGATCTCGCGCACTAGAAGGCCACGACCACGTAACTCATTTACGTTTCCGTGTGCAATAGGAGACAGTACTGGCTTGAAACACAATCAATCTGCCCAGCCTTTTCCCAACTATGTTGGGGTCGGCTTCCAGTCTAACCGGATGCAGCTAAGTACCAGTATTTTACATGAAGCGATGACCTTCACAACCCCGTTACTGGGTAACACAATACCCCTTGGTAAGACTGGTTGTCAGACTTTCGGGCTTCTGACGACCCGTAACGACTGTCAAAGGTCCACGAATGGACCAACGGCTTAACGTGCTTTCCGAGGCACGGAGGAGTCTCGGTATGTAAAGATGGTCACCCATCCACGGACCAACCGCGGCAAGCGTAGCTTAACCTGATGGGTTAACCCGTGCGGCTGTGACTTAGCCACGAGCGCCTCTAGTACTGACTTGAAACACGCACGAGGTAAACAACTGCCAATACAGACGGCCATGACTGGTCAGAGTCGTGGCCGTCTAGATCTAGTACGTGACATCCCTAAGACACATATCAAATGCTTCACTTCCCTTTAAGTTTTCCCTTTTATTCGGCATCTTTCTCTCGAAGTGAAACGTTTGAATCAAAAGTGAAAAACTAATTCATTAACTGATCCAAAAACTGAGATTTCGGCACTCGGCACCTTTCACTCGCCCACCGAATGATCGAGGACAAAAATAAAAGAAGCGGATGAAAGTTAATTCCTATATAATTTTATATTATAGTAAATATGTATTATGTACGTGTATCATAAGTTTATAAACTATATATGTACTTATGTACCTATTTCATTTATAACTCATTGTTGTCTTTTTAATAATTTTTATTATTATTATTATCTCCTCTAAATCGGAGCACCTGCCATCTTATCTCTTCACCACCCTTGGTTGACTGGTAGAGAATGCCTAAGGCATTGCCTAAGGCATTAAGTCCGCCTTTGTACATTATTGTGTGCGTGAAGTTTAAATAAATAAATTTTCTCGGAGTCGTGCGAACGTGGAATGAAACAAAAATTAACATTCACTCGAGTAAAGTATCTGATATCGGCTTAAGGTGATTGCTTCAATGTATAGAGGGTGTGTTGACAAAACATCGAGATTTGTAATTTAACTATAAGCTTAATATTAATATATTATACACATAAACCTTCCGGAATAGATTCTCTAAATTATGTTGAAAACCTCATCAAAATCCGTTCCGTATTTTAGAAGAACAATGCGGACATTCAGACAAACGTGAAAAGCGACTTTGTTTTATAATAGATAAGGAACAGGGTGTAAAGTTCACTCATCCTCTAAAGAAAACGGAGGATCCTCCGACCAGACGGTGTTGTGTCTGGTGGGCAACTGCCCGACAATTGATGTCGGGATGTTGTATATATATTCGTCGCGCGGTGAACTGCGCGATGCAGGATTTGTGTGGCATTAGGTCTTTGATGCGTAGTTCGCATGTGGCGTTGTAGATGCAGCCATCCGAAATACAAAATTTCTCACGTTTTTTGCGAAGAAATTATCACCTTAAGTAATTCTAGAGTTTTACAAGTTCTTAATTAGAAATTCTCAGTTCAGGAACCGGATAGAATAGTAAAGAGTCTACGGGTCAACAAATACAGCCGTTTCTAACTTTTGTCACTATCTTTCCTCGCCTTCTCTTCATGTCGGCGACCCAGCATGTCCCGTTTAGCGCAGCATTTGTCGTTCTGGAACAGAGAAATTAAATTATTTTTAAGTTTTAGACAATAATTTATTTATTTACTTTCATGAAATTGTGTTGGAGATCTGTCTCCAACACAATTTCATGAAAGTTTACAAAAGTAAGGAAAAATAATAGTCTGCGCTTCCAATTAGAGTTATTTGTTTATCCACCCCAAAAAATCCACCGTAAGGCCCGAGAATCCAGCCTAAGCCTATAAATTCCGTTTATCCAACTAGGACTAGAGTGGATTTTTGGACATATGTTTCCGAGTATCTATCTCAGGGTGGATTTTTGGACATACGTTGCCGAGTATCCATCTTAGGGTGGATTTTTTGGGGTGTATAAACGGAATGATCCTCCAATTATAGGAGACCACACCATTCTCTTATAATCTAGGTAGATACAGTAACCTTACAACACGAAAATCATAGGGAGGAAACAAAATTAAATATAAAATAAATAATAAAAATAAAAAAAATACATAAAAGACAACATACAAAAATATCAATCATTATGACTTGAGCAGCAGTGATAGCCTAGTGGTGTGATTGTCAGACTGCCAAGTAATAAGTCTCGAGTTCGAACCCACGGCACGCAACTCTGACTTTTCGGATTCATGTGCGTATTGTATAATTATCACTTGCTTCAAAAACGGTGAAGGAAAACATCGTGAGGAAACGATGCCTGAGAGATATTTCTCGACGGCATGTGAAGCCAAGTCAGAGGAGGCCCTTGGGTAGCTTTAAAACTCTGACACCAGTTTAGTCATTACGAAAACGAAAAAAAAAAAGAAAAAAAGAATTATGATTTAGATATTACGAATTTTATAGCTTTTTTAAACTTTCACATTTTGTATGTAATCTGTGTTTACTGTTTATTTAATATTTTATTTTTATAAATCTGTATGCCCATGAGGCTGATCACAGCTTGAACTCACTGTATACTGTAAGACCTATATTGTAACCTGTGTATCACAAATAAACTGTTTGATTTGATTTGATTTGTTATAAAAAATACGTGTCCAATATTTTTTAATCTTATATATAAAATACCCCCTAAATAGGTAGGGTAGGGTAGGTAGGGTAGGGTAGGGTAGGTAGGGTAGGGTAGGTAGGGTAGGGTAGGTAGGGTAGGTAGGGTAGGGTAGGTAGGGTAGGGTAGGTAGGGTAGGTAGGGTAGGTAGGGTAGGTAGGGTAGGGTAGGTAGGGTAGGGTAGGTAGGGTAGGTAGGGTAGGTAGGGTAGGTAGGGTAGGGTAGGTAGGTAAGTGCGTCGTAGATAAGTACCCGTGCGAAGCCGGGACGGGCAGCTAGTAATATATATATTTTTTAATAATATATATATTTTATATATAATTTCGACCATCACATATATTATTAAAGAATATTGGACATGTTTTTTTTCTTTTTTTACCGACCGCTGGTACCTGAGGAAGAATTTACAAAAACACGCTCGCCGTGTAGGCGGCACTGAAAGCGTAAATAGGTAAACTAGTCGGAAACTTACTATACTCAGCTACTCACAGAATCATGATCACTGGAGTCGTCGGTATCAGAAGTTGAGTCGGTGTCGTAGTGGCCGAGCCCCGGCAGTACGCCGACGCAGCGTAGTACGCAGTCCTCGGTCGTGGCGCTGTTGCCGTTCTGTGCGATGCTGGTGAGGAGAGAACATGTATGACAAATTAAAAATCTCGTCATCAGTCTCGTTTACCAGTTGGCAAAGACCTCCTTCAACCTTGTCCAGTACTGTCTCTCTCTGCACGCGTAGCATGACGCTTTCTATGTCTACGAAGAATAGACACAGCTCTTTCTATACAAAGTGACATTTTGTTTCTCCATTTTTGACATCGCACCATAGAAATCCTTCTACAATCTGTCATTTTGTCTTTCGTTTCTAACAATCTTTGTCTAGGTCCTTTTATATGTAGACTATTTCAGAAGAAAGTTTTCTATCCCAAACTGTCAAAATCACACTGACAACAGTTGTCTCCACGGCCACAAAGTATAAACGGTTATCTACAAAATCATGATTTTACAGGAGAGCATTTAAACATAAAACTGTGATAATTAATAGAAGAACAAAGCTATCTTCTCATATTTTACATCATTTCGTTAATAGGGAATATTACCAAGGAAACGGCTAAGGCCAATATTACTGAAATATTTTTTTGTTCTAAAATACGGTTCTTCGACACTTAGAACAATTGTTGTAGTTGTCTATATATACGTGACTTAATATCAGTAAAAATTGAGAATCAAACAGAAAAATAAATCCTATGACAAAACAAAGAAACCTGAGTCGAATTATGTAAAAGAGTGAATTTCGTAAAACGTGCAGTTGACTCTTTCTACTTCGCTGACGTCGTACTGTCTACACGGAACGTCAGTTTAGTATTCTCTTCCGTCGACAAAACGGTGTTCATGCTACGCGTGCTGGTCATTGTTGGGGACTGCTATAGGCTGCTAATAATACAACATAAAATAATAAGTTGCAAGTCCGTCGCGATCGGCTGGTTGCATCGTATTGTGCGATGAACTGCACGGATGAATAAATTATGTGTTGGAACGTGGAAGTCTGGCAACGTCCAAAACAGGTTTTGTTCGCTGCGAAAGATTTCTAGATCTATCATGCGTCCGTCTCATTTATTTGTCAGTTTGTTTTTTGTTTTGTTGTCTTGAAATTTAATTTAATTTATACTAGCTGCCCGCCCCGGCTTCGCTCGAGTAGCACTAAGTACTTATCCACGGCGCACCTACCTGCCTACCCTACCTACCCTACCTTTTCAATGTTTTTATGATGTATTCTGCTATTCGGGGCGGAGACAAATCCAACGAATCAAAAACCATGAAAATTGGTCCAGCAGATCTCGAGTTATAAGTGTTGTAACAAACACGACTTTCTTTTATATATATAGATAACTATTGAAATATTCATTATTATTACTATCTTACACAAATTTATTATATTTAAGTATACATATACACATTGCAGTATAATAATTGATTTACATCCGTCACCTCTCACTTCAGGTCTAGTTGAAAACCAGCGTTAGGCACTAGTTTAGGGAAGCTAATGAGAAGCTACTGTATTGCCAAGTGGGTGATAGACGTGCGAACTCAAAGTACGCGGTTTTTAAGTTCGCGAACTTACTCGGCTCGCCGTCGGTGACACACTGTATCGCGCTGTTGTCGAATTTTCTGAACCAAACTAAACAAACATAACACAAATGTCGAAACAAAATGGCGGCTTGCGACTCATGGTGATGACAGACGTATGAGTCAGGCGGGCTACGAGCAAACCTGTTGGATCGCCGACGAACTTACTCTACGGTTTTAAAGTACGCGTACTTAATATTTTTGGTTTTCAACTAGATCTGAAGTCTAGTTGAAAACCAGCGTCAGGCACTAGTTGTCTGGCATTTTTGCTGAACTAGGCCTATTTGGTGCAGCCGCGAGGCACGCTTTCCTGCTAGTATATAAGAACGCACTTTACACTTTTAATTTGTTTTCTTTCCTTTTTAATTTGGTTTTTACTTGTAGTACAATATGTTGTGTTGTGTGCCTTTTAGTCTGTACTAAATAAATGTATTTTCTTTCAATACATCTCTGCCTCAGCCCCTTGGAGTATAGAGGCGTAATGTTACTTAATAAAAAATTGGTAATCTATACTAATCTTAGCGGACCCGGCAGACGTTAAATTCAAAAAGACTCGGTAGGCGGTTACCTATCAAGTCTTTTTGAATTCTTGAGGAAGGTTATACGCTATGTAACAACACGTTACGACCCTTAGAAGCCGAGCAAAAAGAAAAAAAAGTCAGAAAGAACGCTAAGTGAAAACGATGTAATGGCGTGGGCCGGCGATGTGATGCGATGCGGTGGGTTAGGGGCCGAAATTTTACGCGGGACGAAGTCGCGGGCAGAAGCTAGTATTTACATAAAAACAAGATCGTAAAGAGGTAAATTTTGTGAGTTTGTATGTAGGGGGTAATCTTCGGAACTACTGATCCGTATCCGATTCTTTCACTAATGGCTTCTGTATTGCCAAGTGGGTGATAGACGTGCGAACTCAAAGTACGCGGTTTTTAAGTTCGCGAACTTACTCGGCTCGCCGTCGGTGACACACTGTATCGCGCTGTTGTCGAATTTTCTGAACCAAACATAACACAAATGTCGAAACAAAATGGCGGCTCGCGATTCGCGGTGATGACAGACGTATGAGTCTACGAACCAAGGCGGGCTACGAACACAACAACACAAACCTGTTGGGTCGCCGACGAACTTACTCTACGGTTTTAAAGTACGCGTACTTAATATGACACACGGGCGAGAAAGGTCGCCGGGCCATAAGTACGCGTACTTGTTACACTTCTATCGCGCCTTTTAGTATTATTCTATGTGAAAACAAAAATTTCACGCGGACGAAGTCGCGGTCAGAAGCTAGTATGATATACTTACTTGTTAGGGCTGCTAGGTACAATTCCGTTAGTCTTCAGTGGCGGGGAGCCCTTCTCAGGCTTATCACCTTCCATCTCACTGGCCTTGCGTTTCCTTACCACCACCTAGAGAAAAGCAGGCATTAAGTTTGCGTATAAAGACAGTAAATTATTGCTCATCCGCACTACGGCTGGTGGTTTACGGCTATTCTGTCTCACAGCGAGGAGGCTTGTGTCCCAGCAGTGGAAACAGTACTTTGAGAATGCCAATACGGTTTAGCATAATCAGCCTATAATGTTCCCACTGTTGGGACACAGGCCTCCTCTCTTCGAGAAGTGGGCTGTAATCCACCACGCGGGCCCAGTGTGTGTTGGTAGATGTCACATCTCTTTACTGTAGTAGATGTCACATCTCTCACTTTAATGTGGTTTGCCGCCCCGTAATTTAACAAAAGCAAGGAAAAATCTTCGCAACCGAGGGAGTGATACTGATGAATCAATCATAAGCGAGAACGAGCTAAGCAAGCTCGAATTTTAACACCAGCACGCGTAGCATGACATGTTTTGTCGACGGAAGAATCGACAAAATGACAGATTGTGATTGTTTATCTGTCATTTTTTCTATTCTTCCGTCGACAAAACCCGTGTCTATGGTGGTCATGCTACGCCTTGCTGGCATAGAATAGATTTTCTTTGTCGACTTATGGATGAAAGCTTGAGAACCTAGGATACAAGAGCGAGCGAAACGAGGTCTAAAATCTTAGTACCTCATCTGGGATATGTTAGATTCTTTTTTACTATTCATACCGATGATATTGAAGTTTCAGAACAGCTGAGAGATTTAAGTATGCAAGGTTGACCGAAGCGAGCTCAAAAAGTACCGCAGTCAGCCGCCCAGGGTCTCTTGGGCGTAGGGTAAATACACCACTGAGTGGAAACGTTATAGGGTCGTTATGCACATGTATTAGTATCTCACCCCCTGTAGTTTGTTCTTCTGTGTCTGTGCTTGCGACGTGGTCTGTGTTTGACGCGCCGGCGCTAACTGAGCGCGGAGACGGGTCAACTCCTCACTCTCAGCTAGGTTGGATACCCGTTCTCTGGAAACAGGCAGGTATTGTCTGGTTAGAGCCTTCATGGTAGACCATACTGTGGTTAGGAAGTTGAATGAGTACACTTTCAAAATTCAATTCAAAATTTCAAAATTCATTTATAAAAAACGGAAACGGACGGTGGTGAAGGGTGGGCGTTTTGGGGGGACTGTCTTATGTAATTTTGGCGTTCGAAAAGTGCTGATTCTCAGCCTAGTTTGAGTAAATGACTTTTATGCAATATGAGAATGGTTATAGGTGTGTTGCTAAATGACGTCGACTTTGAAACAAATAATAATATATAAAAAAAAAAAAATAGTTGTGTTTGTGATAAATAAATAAATAAAATAATAAATAAAAGTATTTATTTTAATAATAACATCACATCTGTTTCCCCAAAGGGTTGGGCAGATATGATTTGACTGTATTACATAAATAAAAACATATTTCTATAAGATGTACTAAGTATTATTTATGTTTGGGTAATGGGTGTAAATAACCTGTTTTTTTATTTATTATTATAACTTTTTTTTTATAACCGTAAAATAAAAAGTTTTTTTTTTAATAATAAAAAAAAAGTTTAACCTTTTTTTTTACGGTAATTTGTAAATAACCTGAAATAATTGAATTTAATAGTATAAATATTCCTTTTTTTAAAGGAAATTTTTGAAGCCTAGCCATATAGATAAAATAACATATTACCTGAACTCTCTCATTTCCCTCTGCTCTTCAATAGAGATCTGTTGAGCCGCATTCGCCTTCGAGCGTTCCACCAGGTCCAAGAAGCCGACCTCATCGTCATCGAGACCACGGATCATGTTTTCTAAGGGAAAGAGAAAGAAGTATCTGTTAGAAAGAGAGAAACAATACATAAATAAGCGAATAGATAAGCGAAAGTTAGTATCTTATTCGCGATCTTACCTGACTTTGATTATGTGTAAGTTAAAGCTTGTTCCCACAATAACAACTTAAGAGGCTTACAACAGCTAAAGCGCGGTCACTGTCGGACTGCATAGAAATGAAAGAGAAGCGCGATGACACGACGCAGGTAATTTATTGCAAAATATGAAGCAGTTAGCGATTTACAGAAAATCTATTGATTGGACTGGAAAATTAAAACACTATTATGCTAATATGTAGCTTGTAGAATAATCTGACAAAAAATCAGAATGATTGCATGTAAATTAATATGATTTTTAATCGTTAAAAGAAATTTTTAGAGGTATCTTCATGATTTTTTTCTATCGTATCAAATTAGTTGTATTATGTTTTCAACACACTATCATACTAGCATATATCCTGAAGAATATCATATATTTTTCTGATTTTGTTTACTGCAGTGGATCATATTCTGTTAGGCATTATAAAACTTGCGTTTAGGCACGTTTAGGTCCTGTAGTCCCCTTAATGAAAGATTATATATTATGTGCTGCGCGTCTAATTTATTGCAAACTTGCGGTGTGCTGGGTGGTGCACTTGTCTGCTCCACTTGAATTTGTCGCCCCGTGAAGTTTGCGCCCGGGGCACCGGCCCCGGTTTAGCCTCCTCTAGATCAGAAGGTTGACCACAATTGATAAGTTTTGAAGACAATGGTTTCTTTTCATCTCAAAATGTGATTGGCATTGGTTGAGTATGAAATGAGTTAAATAATCAAAATAAAGTAGTAAGTGAAGCCATGGACACTCCTATTATCATGGTAGAATTTTTGACGAATGTAAGGTATGATATCTCAGGATAGGTAGGGTGACGGTATTCGCAGTGTGGCCATTATGAGCTGGATGAGAATAGCCAGATGAAGTTAAATGGCGTGAGGTAGGTGGCTGACAATCCGTGTCACTTTTAATTGAACTTCACTTTTCTAAACCTAGACTATTTTGCATGCGTCAACACTGGACGAATGGAACTTTTTTTCCCGGTCGCCCAACAGACAGCTGTGCCGCTGGGGATTTTGTTGCGTCACTTCTTCTTCCCAGTTAAAGCACTAGGAAGTGGTGAACGGTGGGCGTTTTGGGGGACTGTCTTATGTAATTATGACGTTCGAAAAGTGCTGATTCTCAGCCGAGTTTGAATAAATTACTTATAATTTATAGGTAGGTATGAGGAACAGGGTATAAAGTTCACTCATCATTTATAGAGAAGGGCGGATCCTCTAACCAAACGGATGTCGTGTCTGGTGGGCAACTGCCCGATAATTTATATCGGGAAGTTATATATTTGCTGATCGCACGGTAAACTTTGCTGGCGCGATGCAGGATTTCGCGTGACGTCAGTGTGATGCGTAGTTAGCAGGTGGCGATGTAGATGCCGCCACAAATCCAACAGTGACTGCAATAGGCTGATGACTACATGAATGATGAATTAAATATTTTTATAAAGAAAGAATAACGGTGCTCTTACATGAGCCACTAAATTGCGCAATTCTTTGTCATTTCTATACAATATTGGAATCGCTGTAAATTGCTCAATTTACGACGTAAGAGCATCATTATGTTTCATAATTGTGTTGATAAGTCTTATAAGAATACTTACTGAGCTTATGAGCCTCTTCATATTCAGCCTCCTTCTGGATCCTCTGCTCCTCCAGGCGCTGGTACAGCGGCCGCGTATCGTAAGGCTCCTCTGGCGCCTCTGCAGATAAAAGTTTTCGTAAGTAAAAACATGATGTGGCAATAACAAAAAAGCAAAATATTTATAGTCATGAAGTATGGTTAAAATACTAGGTTTATCAACTCAAGACCAATTCAACTCAAAGTAAGGTATAGAATAGAGAGCTTTGTACCACGCCCCATAAAGTAGAATTTTCTGTTTTCTCTAAAAAATGCTTTGCAATTGTGTAGTCTTGAATGGGCATGATTTTGACCACAATCTCTCCTGAATTTATGCACATGTGCAAATTTTCACCGTATGAACTCATAGGTACTAATATAATAATACTCTACTATTGATTATATTATGTCCATGGGACTGTTTGTGATATGACTGCTATCTCATAATAGTTATTAAACTTAAGCTTGAATACAATGGAAATTCTATGAGAAGTTATTAAACAAAACCAATAGCCAAGTTATTCAGCTTCGTGGAGCAGCCCTACCTAGACAAGACTGATGAACCATCAAAGAAGTTCATAACTAACTACCGTAAGGACTATTCTTGCTTGCAGCGCTCGGCGACTATAGAACCGGGCTGGTAACAGACATGGTCATTGTTTTCATGGGATTTTATTTTCAAACTGGTTAGATATGAACTTCTTTGATGGTATATTTAGCCGATGAACTGAGGAAACGTTGATTGCAATAAATGCGATGGATAAATGAGCTTATGTTATGTTACTTATGTTTCGATGATGTAAATAAATTTTGTTTTTAAATTGAAATATATTGTTATAAACCAAATGAGTGTCCTCACATGTAAATGAAGTAGACATGACTAGTGGTGGCACAGCTTATTGAGTTGTAGGTAGTTGGTTCAAATCCAGGTTCATGGCAGTAGGCTGGTCATGTTTGTCAAAGGACCGATAGACGGTGGAGCAGACTACTCTTGGAGTGGAGACTGCGTATCGGTAAGCATAGTGTGGGGCACTCCCCGGCTAGATGAATCAACAACCTTAAAAAGGGGGCTGGGACAGACTACATACGGAAGGCAGAGGGCAGGGTGTTGTGTAGCTGGGAGAGGCCTATGCTTAGCTGTGGACTGCGATAAGCTGAGTTGATATTGATTGACAGTTTCATATTTGCTCAAAGTATTGAGCAATTTACTAAATCACCATTGCTCTAAGAATGGTGAAGGAAAACTTGTGTGAAAGTACGGCCAGCATTTAGTCATAAACTGGGTACAAATTAATCTATGCTGCTACTGAGAAATTCCTTATGGACATGCAAAGTGATAACTGTGGTCAGTTATCACTTTGCACAACCAAGGGATCCAACCTACCTTCTTGCAATCACTAGACCAAGGAGGCAGTCAATAATAATAAGTAGGTATGGTGATGATTAGTATGTCAAAAACAGTGTCACTAGATTTCAATTTTATAGCTTCAATACACATGCCATTTCCACACTTAAATATTTAAAAAAAACTAGAGATTAATTATCGTCCCAAAGCCCTAAAGTTAAAAGTCATGCCTATTGAAGGTACCAACCCATGATATTACGAATTGGCGTATTATTATATGCATACAACTGTAAGTATCTGTAAGCCAACAAAAATAATTTCTGTTTGGTACGATTTCGTAATACAAACTGTAGTCTTATCTCGTGCCTTTAATTAAAACTACAAATGTACGGAAGAGATATCGTTTGATAGCAAAATAATACGTTTTTATCAATGCCAACCTTATTGATGTATGAGTGATCATAACAAATTCCGATTCGTACCTTCAGGCTGGTCTTCAGTGCGCACTTTATCCCATTCCTCCTGTCGTCGCCGTCTTGCTTCCAATACTTCTGACTCCGATATGAATCCGGAACTCATTTTCGATTAAAACAATATATTTTATTATACGAAACACACTGAACTTTCTCACCTGTTTAGTAACCTAACTTTTTTAATAGGGAATTTGATGGGTCGCTAGAAGGCAAAGGTAATTCAAACGTTAGTCCAGAATTGGCGCAGAAAATATTAAATATCACGAAAATAAGATAAGCTTTCAGAAAAATTTCCAAGATTTTTTTTCGATTTTCACATTTTTATACCCATTAACATAAATAAATAGTAAGATGACAATAAAATAAACTAAATTCTTACGAAGGAATCAAGATAACTGTGATCAAGATGAAATGAAATGGAACGTTATGGTTTTGACAGTGATTAGAGGTGTGTGTACGAAGCTTGATTTGAGCCGATTTAATCTTGTTTTGCAAGGTCGAACTCGATAACCTAAACGATGTGAAAATAAATTTATATTACATAATTCGTTATAATATTATTCGTAAAAGCTATTTATTTCACGTAATGTTATTTGTATGATATATAATTCGTTATTTTGTTTTAAAGTTTATAATTTTCTGTCTGGCTCAGGCTTCATAAACGAAAACGAACACTGAATAAAATTTGGAAACGTCAGAATTTGTTTGAGATTTCAGCCAAGCGAGCCGGTTAGTTTTCGCATAAAATTATAATTTCAAATGAACTTTCTTCACAACTACAAGCTGAAATAGAAAGATAAATATCGTAACAACATGTCTGAAGTAGAAAATAATGAAGTATCGGTGGAAAACGAGCAGAAAGATTATGTCGAAGATGGAAAAAATAAGTTGGTTGTAAAGTGCAAATTTTGCGGTTCAAAGATATTAGAAAAGAAATCAGCGAAGTATATCACATTAGAGGTAATATGTCTAAGTCTTTACTTTCATTTTGGCGCTTTCTTTTACATTCATAGCTACGTACTCAGCCTTGCAATTGTCTTGTCCCATCTCAATGTTTGTAACTATATAAAGTTAGTTATACTTGTACATGCTTTTAAAATACTTTTAAGACCAAGTATTTTCGGAAAATATCCCGTAACAACTTCTCTAAGTATTTTATGGTCAAATAAGATAAAGACCTGTACGTAATCAACTATTGATTCTATAACCTCAATTTCCTTAATTACAGAAAGATTTACCGCTAATGCAGCAAGACAACAACAGGAATGAAGGAGAAATCCAGAATGAACCTGTAAAAGAATTCTACCATGTTGAAAACATGTACACATTTGAAAACATCGGTTTTACTCACACAGTAGCGAATTGCAAATACCTGAGTTGTGCAGACTGTGATGCGGGACCCGTTGGGTTTTACGATATGGACACTAAACATAGTTATGTAGCTATATCGAGGATTGAACACGCTTAATTGATGCAAGAGACCAGTCCGCTTGCTCGGCAAAGGCATTTTAAAAGTTGTGACTGCCACAGTCACAAATACAAAATAAAGCAAATTGTGCCGATCACACCACATTCACAATTGTAAGACAAAGTCTGTGATGTTTTGGGTACGATTTGGCTTGTCCTATATCTGGAATGACCCAATATTTGGAACAATAAGAAATGCCTTTGCCAAACAAAGGAACATAATAATACAGTCAAAACCGTTTATAATGACTTCGAAGGGACCGTCGGATTACGGTTGTTAAAACCAAACACTATGTTAAGTAAACAGAAATACTGTGACCTCAAAATTTCGTTATTATAACCGGTATGCCAATAACGATGAAAACCGTTTACGACAACACAATAACGACTTCCCTTATAAAAAAGAAGTTGTTAGTAACGGTTTTAACTTTTAATGTTTAAGTACATTTTACCAATATTTTACCATTTATGCTTCAATAGTGAATACAGATTCCAAATATCTGAAATAGTTAAAAATATTCTGCAGTGTTCTTAAAACCATAGCCCTCTGCTACCATATTCTCAATGTGAAACTAGAAAATTCAATAGTTATAGAAGAAATAATAGGTGTATGAAATGTTGTTTCAATATAAACTAAATTTAGAATAAACTATCGGTCATGTTATAATCTAATATAGTCAATCAATCTGCCCAGCCTTTACCCAACTATGTTGGGGTCGGCTTCCAGTGTAACCGGATGCAGTTGAATACCAGTATTTTACATGGAGCGACTGCCTATCTGACCTCCACAACCCAGTTACTGGGTAACACAATACCCCTTGGTAAGACTGGTTGAATGTTAGACGGAGGATGTTAAAAATAGTCATAATTATTAAGTAAAAATTGTGATCAGGTATTCAATTTTAATCTGTCCAGAATATATGATTTCTTGTAGATAAAAAATGCTGTGTTCCAAAAATTATCATATCAATTTGCTCATTACAAAAATCATTCCTTTACTTTTTTATGAAATTATAATAAAACATTTAAATATTGTTTGTATGTAAATGCTATAGGAAATAATAATGTGAGCTTATAAAATATGAAATGCGTTAAGAAAAAATAATTATTTACATTTTGTAACGATTTTTTTAATGTAATAAAAAGCTTTATTGTGAATTAATTTGTTTTATTTTTTTAATTTTAACTCCCGAAGAGTACAGAAAAAACTTGACTGCAAGTTTATTCTGTTTTTTCATATTTATTTTTTAACATACATGTTAAGACTGTTTAACATGTAGGTATATTAAAAAATATATGATTGCTAAGCTCGCAAAGCAATCAGAAAAATTATATTACGTCATTAAAATCATTTGACTTCCTTGTGACATACTTTCTTCTACAAATCATTAATTTCAATGGAGCTATCATCGTTTCCGTGGTGTAGCGGTTATCACATCTGCCTAACACGCAGAAGGCCCCCGGTTCGATCCCGGGCGGAAACATAGCTTTTTGATTTTCTTTACATTCGGTCTGAATTTTTTTGCCTCAAAGATTATTTCACAATAGTATAACACAGTAATATAAGAGTAATATTTTAATTAGCACTGCATATGTTTTTTTTACATTACATTGGATTAAAATTTTACCGCCTGTCAAAAATGTCATAACAACCAGTTGTAAAGTTAGGTTAAAAGATATTTAATCTCAAAAAGACACAAAGTTACTTAAATGAGAATAATGCTTAAAATAAATTATAATAATTATAAAGTTCGTCACTATTGACGTCACGGTAGCAATTATACCCATCCAATGCGTTTAGCTTTTAGAAAGGGTGTTATTTGTGATTAAATATTCAGTTAATTGAGTTTTGAATGCATTGAATGAGTGTACCTAACTTTTTTTTACATGAGGGTATTTTGTTGTATCATTGTACTCCTAAAAAGTTGTTTTTTTAGCCAAACTTATTTCTCAGCTTCGGTAAAATCAAAAAACTAGTTCGGCGAGTGCTACGTTGGGTTAAGGCTCGTTCAGACCAGCGCGACGCGACTTGAACAATACAGTTTCTAAGAAAACTTCACGGTATAACAATAACCGTTGTCGCGTCGCGCTGTCGCGTCGCGCTAGTCTGTACAAAGCTTTACTTGTTTTAATTTAGTAAACGATACATTAGTCTGTATACTTTCGTTGAACACCTTACGAATGAAAATACATGTATTGTAAATATATAACTGACTAATGTTCATTATTTTGGTTTATGATGTTAATTATGGATAGTTAAAAATCATTTTTATTATTTTGTTTTGTGCAACTTGGAGACTTCCTAGCTTCGTCTTGGCCGTACTACCCCGAATTTCAACCAGATAAAGGAGGAGTGGTTTTACTAAGGCCTTATAGATGGTGTGACGCAGTCTATGTGGAATACATAGAACTATGTTTTGGAGGGATCCAAGTAGTGATGTAAGCTTTGTTTTTATATGATCCAACTGAACAGTCCACGACAGAGAACTATCCATTCATAAGCCATGATATTTTTCACATGATTTTTGCTGTAAGGGCACATTGGTGCCGATTCTCTTGTACACCGAACTAAACTAACTAAACTATCACTAAAATTTCTTACTTTTGGCTAAGAGAATCGTAACGCTATTCTGCTAATAAAATTTTCTAAATTAAAAAATAATTTTGACACGACTAAAACGAATTTGACAATCGCGAATTCACGTGGTACCCGTGGTTTGCCATTGCCCGTGATTTTTTTTAGAGTCGGAGGCGCGAAGGGGGTGCAGCCTCGACGTGTTTTATATGGAATATTTCACTTTTTGTATGGAAAATATGAAAAAATATTACCAACATGTTGAGTTTTAGTGGTTTAAGGATTTTATAAAGGGGGTCGAAATTTTCATTATTTTTGCGATAGGACGCACCATTTTCGAGATATAAGAAAAAGAAAAAATAAATACAGTACTGTTTTTGCACATGAAGTCGAGATGTTGGTGTGAATTTTAGTTCATGACAACTTATTTTACCCCACACCTTTTTAATCGCGATTAAAATTTGTTAGGTTTAGTCTGATTTGGTCTTTTACAACCAAAATTTTAGGTGAAAAACGTCAAATTCAGAATAGCAAAATTGCCATTTTCACTAAACCAAAAACTCAGTACTATCTTAGTGCTGTCAAACTAAAATATAGTTAAGTTGTGTCACTTCAGTCTATTTCAGAATGGGAAATCGTCGTTTGACAGGCTTAAACTAAATTTTTGTGATTTTTAGTTTAGTTTAGAGGCATTTGTGACAAGAGAATTGGCACCATTGTTAATAACTAATGGATTATGTGGAGGTATTACTTTATTTTTTGCTTTAAAGAAGATATAACACTTTTTAGATATATTTATCGTTAATAAGTTATATTGACACCATGAAAAAAGGGTGTTTAAATCATCTTGACTGGGAAACTAAATCAGTAATGGAAGATTCGAAATAAAATAGGCAAGTGTCATCTGCGTATAGAGTAAGATGGCCATAGAATTTTCTGAATATTATTTATACAGACTAAAAAGAACAGGGGCCTCAAAATTGAGCCCTGGGGAACTCCACACGTTATAGGTAATGCAGTTCTTTGATAATTATTATCCGTTTTAACTAACTGCGACCTGTATTTTAAATAGGAATTGAACATTTGTAAGGCACTGCCGGTAATTTTTATGGTTTCTGGCTTTTTAAGTAGCAATCCATGACTTACGGTGTCGAACGCTTTTTTGAGGTCAATAAAGATACCAAGGACTATGTTTTTTCCATCTAAATGTTGGTTAATTTTAGTAACGAGGTCGACTGTAGCTGTTATTGTGCAGCTTTTTGGTCTAATAAGTAATTGCTAAGACAATTTCGTAAGGCATTGTAATTTCATTGCTATGTAAAAGATGAAGATGTCTTCCTTGCTTATATTGAAAGGCAAGAAGAATGTACTGATATATTATCATCTTGGTTCAGTTAGTACCAACTATTGGACAGAGGCTTCTCAAATTATAAGACTAGGTATGTTAACACAGTAGGTACCACACCTATGCAGCTATGGGCTGCCCTTGATTCGATTTACGTCTAGTCTCATCCATCGCTCACTAGCCACACGATTGGATTTGTATAAATTCCTTTACCTTGAAATTCGCTTACGAAACAGCTGCAATTAGAGGATCCAAATGCTTTTTCTCACAACAAATTAAACAATACTATTAGATACACATTCATTTCACTTTCATAAACAGGTTTTTCTTGATTGAAACATTGTGGTTTTGCATGTCGGCTGTTTAAGAGCGTAGGTAAATAAGATTCTGCACCTCTTCCTCTCTGATGAAAAGCTGTAGGTATTAGAGGGCTTGGACACATACTGTAATGAAAATAACTGAAAAACTGAAAACCCTGAAAAAGTTTAATTGTACTCATCATTATGAACATGATCTAAAAGTAATCCTAATTTCTTAATTATAATATTATAAATGTGAAAGTGAGTTTGTTTATTTGTTTGTTTGTTACGCTTTCACGCTAAAATAGCGGAACGGATTTGGATGAAATTTGGCTAATGGGTAGACCATGAACTGGGATAGGACAAAGGATACTTTTTATCCCGATATTTCCACGGGGGCGCCCCGCGGTTTCACCCGCATAAGTCTATGCGGGTGAAACCGCGGGGCGCCAGCTAGTGCCTAATAAAAGCTTAGTGTTGGATAAAAATCCAACAGTGCATTACTTTTAGGTGTCGCGTAGTGTTAGTGAAGCTTTAGTTAGGTAAGTTAGGTCCTACTTCTAAAGTGCGAAATACTTTTATGGGGTAGCACAATTTTTTCATTCATCGTAATAAAAAGAAGCTAGTAATGCCTAACTTATTAATAAAGTAGCTCTGATAAATTATTAGTCTGGTTACCTACATACTGGTTTTTTTTTAAATAATTTATTTGCAAGAGTATTTCACCAGCAACTAATGTTATTGACTAATAATAATTTTATTTACCTAACACTAATAAATACCTTAATTTTTTATTATTTCATAATTCTATCCTCATAACGGGCGTTTTCTTAAATTAATCGAACTGGCTATTCAAGTAAGGACGAATTCCACCAACGAAACTAAACGCGATCTCGGTCCGAGTCAACTCAACCCGAATAATAATACTAGATACTACGTCGTTAAAACGCCTAAAAAAGTTGTGTGTGATTGAAATATCCGGTATTATTATTCGGGTTCAGTTGACTCGGGCCGAGTTGTCACTGACCCGAATAGCCGGCATGAAACTTCACCCCGGGACTAAAAATAAGAACTTATAAATAAACTGATTCCCAGTTCAAAAGTCACGATCATAAAATTGCATGAGATGTTTGTATTGTGCGGCCATGAAATCCACGTCGACATTTGCATTTAGAGTTAGAAGTTAGCGATTTCAAAAAGTACGCAAATAATCGCGTTTACGTGATACTTGTAACGGTTTACTACAAAATTCAATAATAACATTTGTCATCTATTGCATTCAGTTCAGGGTTGACTACTGTTCTCTTTTTTTCAAAATTCGGTGGCCAAGAAAGTTTTGGGCAGGTTTTAATAGTAGTTTATGAAACTGTTGCATAATGAGGGGTATTAAAATACGAGTGTGTGTTTAAAAATTGAGCCGCAGGCGAGGTTTTTAATAGTATCACACGAGTGTTTTAATACCTAGTTATGTGTAGTTTCATACACTACTTTATCTACAATCTTAAATTGGGATTGAACCTACTAAATAAAAGATCAAAGTTAAAGACCAAGAATAAAAAAATCCCACGAAATTCAGTACAACAAAACGAATAAATGGCGCCTGCACCCAGCACATCACCGCGCAGCGCTACAGCGATGCTGCTGTCCCCGCTAACGTTCGATTACAAAAGTTGATGGAAACTCCTTGGTGATATTAACTTCTTGGATGTGCTCTGTATCGTAACAGAAAAAAAATTGTTTTATAGCATTATTTTGTTACAGAAAAAGTGTTATAATATGATTCTATTTTTATCGGTATTGTGTTTATTAAGTATGTCAATATAAACTCGTTTTGAAGTTTATAATTCGAATATTACGATATGAGAGTAGATAAAAGCCTTTTTAATATTCCCAGTAAGAAAACAAAAGTCCTGGCTCACTTCATGCTCACTTCACCTCACTCTTCACGGTGAGATGTTTACAGACTGGATCTACAGGTGTAGGTCTAAGGGCTTGCCTGCGGGGCAATTGCGTAACACATTTACAGTAGTAATGGCTTTCATTTTGACAGTTCAAGAAAATTCATTGCGTTATTTACATTGCTGAGCAGACAATTTTTTCGAACACATGAAGCAATGGATTAGCAATATTATTCAAAATCATTCAGATTGTTATTGAAAGTGTGTTACACAATTAGGGCGGGTGCGCAATTACCTACCCCTATTGATTGTCGACTTAGAAGATTAAAATTACATCTACATAGGTACACTAATATCTGATTTCATGATTCATCCATTAACTTCTGTAGTGACAACGACAAGATGACGAAAAATGTTTCGCACGCAAGACAAGTGGTAGCACAAATATCTGACATCGAAGGAACATCAAAACTTTTTGACGAGACATGTGACGCCAAAATATGGGATGCTGCATCAGTTCTAAAAGATGTGCTACTTCAATTGCTAAAAGCGACGATAATCGACTTTTAGCGATTTTAAACTGAAGATCACGTCTAAACGAGTAGTGATAATGATTTGGAAAAAATATAATTATGTTAAATTAGAGCATTTTCTTAATAACTTAATATAAGAATATTCTAGATGATGTTCACGTTACATAGTGAAATTAATTTGTAAAGACATGTCTAACGCGGATAAAAACTAAGAATCACGCAAAATCTATCAAGCGTATTTTTCTGAAACCTTCACCATTTTAATGAAACTTTAATTATTGTTCTTTTAGTATAAGTGTTTTATTAAAATACCTCTTGTTTTATGTATAATAAATTAATAATGCGTCAAATTGAGGACAGCACTCCTTGATGGGCGAGTGCTATTAATGGCTGGACGTAGGACGCGTTATGTGAGCTCAGTACAGTACACGCAAGCTCGGTTTGGCAATGAAGCAGATTTTTTCGTTCTCCTTATGTATCTTGTGAGAACACTGGTGGCCCAGTGGTAACGGCCGCGACTTACGAGTTGTATGTCGTAGTTTCGAACCCAAACAGGCTCTTTACTCTGTGTAAATTATTTCATCACCACTGCTCTCAAAAACGGTGAAGGAAAACATCTTGTGGAAACCGGCATGTCCTAGAACCAAAAATTCAAACACATGTGACAATCAATCTGGGTGGTGGATTACGGGTCTGGAGGCCTGTGTCCCAGCAGTCGGAACATTATAGGCTGATTATGCTGATATGCTTTGTATCTTGTAACTGTCTGTTACGTTATTTTAAAAGTCAAGTAAAGGCTTGTAGCTTTGCAACTTTTCAGCCTGTGGCGGCATCTACATCGCCACATGCGAACTACGCATAAAAAACCTGACGTCACACAACATCCTGACGTCATTCAAATCCTGCATCGCGCAATTAGTGTTTACCGCGCGGTGGTATACAAGCGCCAGACTTCAACCTCTGAGCAGTTGCCCGCCAGACACGACACCCGTCTGGTCGGAGGATCCTCCCTTTTCTATGGTGGATGAGTGAACTTTACACCCTGTTCCTCACACCCCTAAACACCCAAGAGGAAAGAAAGAGAGTTACCAGTTCTTGCACCTATTGGTACATACTACTAAAGCATAGTACCTAAGGTATAGTCTGTTATGTATCCAACAGCCTTGTAAATAAGGTAAGACCAAGTTCGCTTACGTAAAAGCTATAAAAGTAAGTATAGAGCAAATGAATAGCCATTGTAATGGAACAGATTTGTGAAAAACACGTATAGGTACTATCAAGGTCAGTTGATATACCTACTTATTCAAAGTTTTTCTAGAGATTATTATCATGATCATGGAAACAATGAATGGCAATCAAAGTTCTGTAACTGACCCTGAAGTTTGAAGGTTTCGACTTCCTCCGATAGATAATAAAATTTGTAATTTCTTTTTAATTTTACGGTTATAATAATCAAATTAGATTTGCCTTTGATAAAATTGACGAGGTGATCAGAATAATGGATGCCTGAAGGAGGACATCGCCACGCCGTGGAGGCAGACCGCGTCGAAGGTGGTGTGACGATCTAATCATGTTTACGAGACCAACATGGCCAGAAATCGCAAAAAAAAAGAGATTTGGAAGGAAAAAGGGGAGGCCTTTGTCCAGCAGTGGGACACAATATAAGCTCATAAAAAAAACCGTTCAGAAGGGTTTCGTAGTTGGGATGGATTTATCCCAAAAACAAACTTAACTTTGTACATGTTCTCTGATACTCGTACATCTATATACGTCACGGTCAATTCTCCAACTGCATATGTAAGTTTGTAATCGTAATTTTTTTTTGATTAAACTTGTTTCGGTAAAACTTTTTTCTTTTTTCGGATAAAACAATTTTCGGACTTTAACCTTTTCGCTTCCTACCAAATTTCATGATTCCAGGTCAACGGGAAATACCCAGTAGGTTTTGTTTTATTTGCGAGTATCAAAATATTTCACAAAGGGCCGTATTTTTTTTTTACCTTGACTTAGAAGCTTGATTTATTTAGAGCTCCAAGGGAATTAATTGATATTAATTTCAGGTTGATACCTCCACGCGTTTCTAAGAAAATGGGTTTTGACAGACTGACGGACGGACAACGAAGTGCTCCTATAAGGGTTCTGTTTTTTTCTTTTGAGGTACGGAACCCTAAAAAACTAAATAATAGTTCACTAGTTGTACTTCGAACAATGTAAGTACCAGCCCGTTTAATGACGTATCAAATAATGACGAATATAGGTACTCAAACTCAAACTCAAAGCATTTATTTCAAATTAAACCATTTACAGGCACTTTTGAATTGTCAAATAGTCGGTCAGTTAGTCAGAAAGTTGAAGCTAGTTGCCTATTCCAAAACGTAGATCTTTATGGAGAAGAACGGGCAAGAAACTCTAAGGACACTCTTTTAAATATAGAAAATTACAAAATCCTGGTTACATTATTCTTGTTGCTTCTATATGTGAGAACATATATTCTGATTCCCAAGCAATCTTGGTAACTTCAGCAAATTCTTAGTTGTCTTACTATAAAACAAACTCGCTTTTCGTGTTTGTCTGTGTGACCTCTTTGTTCTTCTAAACTAAACAATGGATTCTGATGCAGTTATCACCATCTTTTAATTAATTTATTCAAGGTTTGCGTTTAAAATTTAATCTAGATATAGCACAGAAATTTATACGTTTTGACATGTCGCCATATTAGTAGATTGGACCGCTACGAAAAAAAGCCGGGTCACTAGTTTCTAATATTGAAGAAAAGTACCTTTGTACTCAAATTATAATTATGTCGTATCTCTATGTATTTTACTGTGTGTACATAAATAATAAAATAAATAAATAAATAAAAGTACTTTCGTGGGCCAAGGCTGGTTTTAAATTCGTTTTAGATACACATTACATAAATAATCTCGGTACATGAAAATCTAATAAATCAAGTTGCAAAATCGATTTCTAAATCCACATAAAAACCGAGCCACCAATAGGGTTGTCGATTGGGGAAAAAAACTATTAAGTCCGTTAGTCAGATAATAAAAAAATATTAGACACGTATTTTTTGCTTTATCATATTAATAAAAAATGGCTTAGATATAACGCATTAAAGTAGAGCAGTGGGGGCTCGCCATGTCACAAGTCAGTATAAAATCTACCGGGGAGAGACGTCATGCCACATTTTAACATATTGCCTATTCAATGTATTACCGTAACCTTTTGATTCCGTAAAAAAGGAAATGGCGAACTACGGTTCTGACGGTGTCCTGACCGACAAAAAAAATGTTTGCAACGTCCCTATTCGCTTATCACTCGCTGTTTCAGCAGCCACACAAAGCTTTCACTCTCCATCTATTACGATGTTACCAACGTGTAGACAAAGATATTATAATAGGATATAATCGTTAACAGTTATGGGCAAAGCTAACACTATTAACTGGATACACCGGTCCAGTCTGAGACTAAAATCATTATCAAGGTTCGGCGAAAGCGTTTTGATCTTGAAGCTGGAAACAATTGAGATGTCTGCTGGGTTGTGCATTTTGATGAACGCTGATTGCTTGTGAAATCTTTGGGTTTCTTTCAAGGCATCAAATATCAAAACTCTGGGATGCTACTGAGAATAATGTGGATTTAAAGTGAAAAAACCAAACATTTTTTTATGAATTGAATTGAGTTCAGAAAACTCCCTTAGTAAATGAGTTTACTGCTTGATTTCGAATGTCATATGCCCGATGGCTAATTGCCCGAAGCCGTTTTTGGCCGAAAAGCCATTGCAACGATAGTCCTATCCATCGAATGTCTATTGGCTCGACGTGCCAATGAGTCGAAAGCTCAATACTAGAAGCACTTAAGCGGCGCGCTGTATAAAAATTCATGGTACAATGTAAAAAAGGAATTATAAAATTGAATAATACATTTTGGTTCATTAGTTGTGACCTTCCCAACTTATGTTGTACTTTTAACGACACAAAAGCTCCCGTTCAAGTCAAATTGATAATTAAGATTCATTAATTGTTGACTGATTTTACTTTTTTTCATGTTCATCGTCATTGGCCTTGCCTTTTCAACTACGTTGAGGTCAGCTTTCAATGCCATTTAAATATGGCTTAAAACCCGGCTTTTATTCAAAAATTGGGCCTAATTAGGTCTATTGCAAGACAGCAGTCGTGGTAGGTAATTATTCAATGCTGAAGCCCTTCTTAGTGTAGACGAAGACATGTGACATCTACCAACCCGCACTGGGCCCGCCAAGTAGATAGATGCTCCCACATGGTAGGTACCGATTTGGTTTTACATTAAATTCAACATTCTCACAACTTTTTGCGGTAGAGGAACTGCGTTGCGAGACTAAATTTTTTTACATGTTTTGTTTTTGGGGATTATTATCACTGTAAGGCTACTTTATAAGCTCCTTGTCCTCTACACATACATACAGCCATAAATCATCAAAGGTTACTAAACTTGTCTAATTATTATTTCTACTCGTATGACATTTATTGGCAAGGGCAACGTGTTATTTACGCAAGCATTTCTTGAATCGACCCGTCGTCGTAGGGAGATTGAAGTGGCTCATTCATCATTATCATACGTCTACCCACGCCTTCTTCCCATGTAGGCAGAAACTACAGAACGCCATCTGCTACAATCCTTACATACTCCTTTTGTCTCGTTTACGTTCATACATCTAGTCATACACGCACGCCGATTGCGATTACTACGCACCTGACCTTTCTGAAGAACATCACCAATAAGCTCAGTATATATCCTAGGATTTCCCCTTCCGGCGTTTCCACTCACATCTGCCATATAAATATCTTTTGTTAGTCGCCTTTCATTCATCCTCTCAACATTACCAAAACATCTAAGCATACTCTTTTCAATGATTGGCACTACATCTTCTTTTAAACCAGACCGTTGTCTTACCACATCATTCTTCAGCCTATCATTTATAGTCACACCACACATGCTTCGCAAGGATTGCATTTCCACAGCATTTATTCTTTTTCTATGTTTCTTTTGCCACACCCAACATTCACTTCCATACATAAGCGTGAGCACCAGCACACCATTGTGAACAGCCAGTCGAGCCTTTTTGGATATCAATTGCTCGGTCACAATCGCATGTACAGCACCATTCACTTTATTTCCCGCATTTGCTCTCCTTTCCATATCTTCATCAATCTTTCCATCCCTTGTAATCTCCCCAAATATACAAACTCACTTATTTGCTCCACACTCTTATCATTTATTTTCACATCACACACCGATACATCCTCTCCTCTTTCAAACGCCATGAACTTCATCTTATTCACAATTATATTCATTCCTTTCATCTTATATGCTTCATCCATCACAGTTGCCATGTCTGGCAACTTTATGTTGTTGATTTCTAACATACCATTCTGACGATTCCAGTGTTGACCATATCTGTGCCTAGCGGGTATGAAGAGTATGTATTTAAAGTCAAAGTCAAATCATTTATTTCAAATAGGCCCTTGTAAGGCACTTTACAACATCAAAATTTACAAAATAATTGAATTGATTCTAGTCGCCCCTTCCAAGAGGTAGTTTTCGTATGGAGAAGAACGGGCAAGAAACACCGTTACTCTTTTAAAATGTTTTATAATATTTTGTATAGATACACACACATGAGATATTTAAGTTTTTTGACTTGGATAATCATTATTGTAGGTTTTTGAAGATGTTCATTGGCGGCGGTCAAGAGGCCCTCGTCCACCTTCGTATAAATTGCCACTTGAGGTGAAAACTACAGGCAAGGCTGCGAAATTCAAATTTTCTTACATTTTTTTAAATTTGCAGGTCAGTATCAGGTTGTGTGTTGATTTGCGACCGTAACAAATATGTATTTACAGAATTATAACCATTAAAATTATCAATACAACTCTCTAAGTTCAGATAACTATTGAATTATTATTTCATGAAATCGTGACATTTTGGCTCAATTCTTACATTAGAGAGTTGTATCGATGAGTTGAATTATTTTAATTCTATAAATACACATTTGTTACGGTCGCGAATCGTATTTTGATCAACACGACACGGACCAAATAGCAAAAAACGTAAGAAAATTTGAATTTCACGGGCTATCTCGGCACATCCCTCACCATAAGTATCGTGATATTGTATTAAAATTATAGATTTATACGAATTAAATAGCTTCAGTATTTTGGACATTTCTTTATCAATCCTAACATCAATCAATCAAAAATTTCATCATGCCAAGGTCGTTTAGTTACGATAACGACGACGCAACTAAGAAATTATACAAAACATAAAGAGATTCGTTTCACCTCACAATAAAAATATAGGCGCAGTAGGCGTTTCATTTCCATAAAGGGCGAGCCTTTATAACTTACACACATTTCTATTACAAAATAAAAAATGTAAAGAAGGTTCAACGCGATAAGCATATCAGTGATAGCCTAGTGCGGTGGTCGGCAAATCGCGGCTCGCAATTCGTATGCGGCTCTATAGAGTGCGGCTCTGTACAAATGTCGATGAGTGCGACCATAGATAGACGCGGGAGTCGGAATTTCGGACATTATGCAAGATATCAAGTTTTGTTCAAAATTCAAACTATATATTTCAAAGATTTATTTTCGAAGTATTTTCACCAATAATTTCTATTTTTTCCAAGGTTAACTTGTTCATAAGTAATATGCCTTCATCGAATTATGAAGGCATCCTACTTCTTAGCAAGTCAATTTTAAGAAGCGTTGAGCGAAAGAGGATGCCAGTTTTAAGGGCAAGAAAAATGTGTATTGATACAGTTTGGACACAGAGAAAGGATTGGCTCTCATAAGAAATCTTAGTCGTTATAGTATTGATATTTGGCTCCATTGACTAATAAGTTTGCCAAACACAGTTGGTTTTCACAGTTTTATAGTAGACAAGACAACACCCATTCTAGTAACTATCCCTACAGTGAGTTCAATATAAATAGTCAGGCGATTGGTAGCACTGAATTTTGCAGTCATGTGATTGGTAGTATTGTTCTGTCAGTCGCCATTTTGAGTATTGAAACTAAGACTGCAAACAGTGCTACCAATCGGGTCACAGGTCAAGCTTAATGAACACATTGTAGTTCACCGCTCGACACATTTCAAATCTTTGAAGGTAAAAAAAGCTCGGTTACTTTTTAGTACTTAGTAAAAGTCGTACATAGTACTAGGGCTGTAAACTAAGCCAAAAATATCGAAGACATGTGACATCTACCAACCCGCTCTGAGGGGCAATTCCCGTAATTTTTAAGAGCGTTCGCATTCGCATCTCATTTGCAATCTGTCAAAAATACAATCACTTTACCAACATTTTTGACAAGTTTGACAGATTGCAACTAGAATGTGAAAGTTTTATATGTACGAGAATTGACCTTCTGGGGTCGCGTGGTGGATTAGGGTCCCTCTCACCGAGAGGAGGCCTGTGTCCCAGCAGTGGGAAAATTATGGACTGAATATGATTTTGACTAGCCCTGCAATGATTGTGTGAAACAATGATTAATAACTAAAGGAACAAATTCGCTTAACATGCCAACATTGGTACCTACTGTAAACTTTGCTTCTGCTAACCAAATTTTAATGACGGACGCTAACGTTACTTTAATAACGCCTTTCAATTTTTTGGTGTTGGGTAGAGATAGCTCGTGGAACAGATGGGTGATGGGGCCGGAAGTTTCTGGAGTGGCGAACGCGTATTGGAAGGCGTAGCGTGGGGAGGCCCCCCACTACGTTGACCGATGATCTGCGTCAGCGGCTTCGCCGGTCGGAAATTAACCTATGGGATCGTACTAGTGGGAAACAAAGTTAGGTACCCACTACTACCCATTTGCCAAAATTCATCCAGATCAGTCGGTCGATTCTGTAAAAATATCAACATGAAACTTAGGTGAAGTGAGCGTGTAGTGAGCTGTCACTGCCACAAATCGACCGGCAGGGTGCTAGGGATTAATACTATTGACAGCTCACTTCACCTAAGTATTTTTGTCTTTAAGTCTGTATTTTTACAGAATCGACCGGCTGTTTACGCGTTTTAGAGTGAAAGCGTAACAAACAAACTGATTTTTGCATTTATAATATATTATTTGTTTTATATTTTCGGAAGCACAGGACCGGTCGACGTGGCGATACCTGGGGGAGGCCTATGTCCAGTAGTTTTTCATATGAAATAATGATGAAGATGAAGAGATCGAGGTTAGACTGGAAGCCGACCCCAACATAGTTGGGAAAAGGCTAGGCAGATTGATGAAGAGATCGAGAGAGAGCTCGTGAAAACACGAAGGAAGAAGCTAGTGGAACTTCTTTGTACCTTTCGTTAGTATAGTAATATATTTAGTCATAGTCTATTTGGCAATATATTTATACGAATTCGGCTAACATCGAAGTTAACAGTGTGTCGAGGTCAGCTAAGCCTTCAGGTGCGACCTCTGTGACCTTTCGGTTGCCTATCGACGATGTGTGTAGGTAAGTGTACTTGACAGTCTCGGAGAGAAGCGTTTTGGAAAATATTTTTGAAGGCTCGATGAAGCCACGGAAAGCCCTGTATATTCCATATTATTGTAATGAATGACTATTTAAAAAAAACAATAAAAACGTTTTTTTTGTTCCATATTATTTTGATGAAGACTATTGAAAAAACTATAAAAATATTTTATTTATTTATTTAACACTTAAACAAACACAAATGTACAGAGGCGAATAGGTTTTTGTTCCATATTATTTTGATTTGATTTTTTATTGAAAAAATCAAAATCTTAGTTTTTTTTAAGGAATTTGTATGTGATACTGTTAGCGTATGTTATTGCATTTATGCGTTTATTATGACAAAAATAACTGAACTGGACTTAAACATGGCGACTGGCGAAATGTGGGTTTACTAAGGTACACCTCTGCCTAGCCCTTCGGGAATTACAAGCGTGATGTTATGTTATGAAAAAAATATAATAAAGATTTAGCTGATAGTATAATTAGCTCATGTAATTAAAATAATTAATTGCTATAATTATTACATATTGGCTTACGTATTTTATTGATTGCAGTTTTTTTATCCTATAAGGTAGTAGTTAGGTGATCCGTTGCTACTTGAGTATTTATAGTTAAACAACTTAATACAATATAATTAAAAATAATTTGTTGTCTGACCCAAAAGAGATTGCATTCAGTTAAAATATAATACTCAAACGGCTAATTTAAATAAAAATATAATAAACGAAAGCATCGGAAGTGATAATAATTATTATAAATAATGTTTTATAAATAATATTTCCGTTACGTATTCATGATATTGGAATTTTTTATTTGATTAACATATTAACAATTTATGCTTTTATTTATGAGAGACTACTTCATTATGTAATGAATGTACATATCGATTTATTAAATTAAATTGTATTGTGGCTTTTAAAATTTTATAAGTTAGCAGTTGCATCTAATTTGAGGATGTCTCATTCTTCTGTGAGTATATCAATTTATTTAAGGGGTCGGCGTAATATGTCTTGGTCTTCCATACTTCTCTATTAGTCGTCATCAAATTCAAATTCAAAAGTCATTTATTCAAACTAGGCTGAGAATCAGCACTTTTCGAACGTCAAAATTACATAAGACAGTCCCCCAAAACGCCCACCCTTCACCACTTCCTAGTGCGTTAGCTGGGAAGAAGAAGTGGCGAAACAAACTCCCCAGCAGCACAGCTGTCTGTTCAGATAGAAAAAAAATTACTTGATTCTAAATTCAAATTCAAATTCATTCATTTGCCAGAATGTAGGTTTACAAATGTATGATCTTAAAACTATAATGGCCCCTTTCTATACAATAGTATGCAAAATAATTTACATTACTCAACACAAAACAGTAAATAAATTTATTTGCCATAATGACAGCTAGCACACGCCAATAAACCAACAAAACAATCGAAATATATACTCAAACAAAAATAAAAACTCAAAACATAAACAGAACTTAATGCCGGAATAAATGCTTCCAGGCATAAAGGGCGTGCCCGCTTACATTATACACTCGGCGTCACAAAAATCGCACCTCTTCGAAAATAAGTTTAAAACATGTCCCGCCAGTAACGAATACATTAAACCTTATTAATATTGGTATCAATTGAAAGTATGTTTAACGACCTTTAAATTAACAACAGTTAGAATTCCTAAACACAACAGATCTCATTAGCACGTAACGTTAAAAAAAATGTTGTCAAAATACGCATTACAACGGCCACTAATTGCACCTCCCTACAAGGGTATAAAACGGGCGACCCGGGTTAAATGTGAGTCATTCGCTATTCAACCTTTAAAGTGAACACACGTGAACAGCTACAGCAAGAAAAATACCCCAGAAGATGGATACCACTGCAGATGAAGCCGCTCAAGTCATTGCACTACTGCAATCAGGGATGCGGCAATGTGATGTTGCTCGGCAACTGAACTTGAGTCGTTTTGCCGTTCGACGAGTGTTCCAACGCTTCCAAGAGACTGGTGGCTATATCCGAAGACGTGGATCTGGAAGACAACGGTGCACATCCGAAAGAGACGATCGCTTCATTGTTTCGACGTCTTTACTTAATCGGTTCTCCAATGCTGTTGAGCTGCAACAACAACTGCGATCAGCTCGCAGAACTTCTGTAAGCGTCTCCACGATTAGAAGAAGAATGCGGGAGAAGAAAATTGCAGCTCATAGGGCTGCTACAGGGCCAAAATTAACTGCACAGCATAGGAGAGACCGGTTGCAATTTGCCCGTGACCATGTGGATTGGACAATAGACCAATGGAGGGCTGTGCTCTTCTCGGATGAGACGAGGGTGTGTCTTTTCTGCAACGACAGGCGTCGAAGAGTGTATAGGAGGCAAGGGGAACGATTCGCGCAAGCCTGTATTCAAGAGACAGTGGAATACGGGGGTGGCTCGTGCATGTTCTGGGGCGGCATGTCAATCGAGGGTAAAACGAACCTTGTGTGCGTTTCTCGGGCTGGAAGTGCTCGCGGGCAAGGGTCGCTGACTGCTGCTCGGTACATAACAGAGATCTTAGAGGAGCAGGTTGTCCCTTATGCTGGTTTTGTTGGCCGTGGGTTCACGTTAATGCACGATAACGCCCGCTGTCACACCGCTTTAATTGTAAGAGACTACCTGCAAGAAGTTGGAATCCCTGTTATGCGCTGGCCGGCGCGAAGTCCAGACCTGAACCCTATTGAGCATCTTTGGGATGAACTGAAACGGCGAGTACGGGCACGTGATCCTGCCCCTACCACTCTCCAAGACCTCCAAGATGCCGTCGTTGCAGAATGGGACAACATTCCTCAAGAGACTGTTGTCACATTAATTCGGTCCATGAGAGGACGCATGGAAGCAGTCATCAGGGCTAGAGGGGGTAACACTAGGTTTTAAGTTGTTTTTAAGGACTTCTTTGTAATTTTTGCTGATAAAATAAAATTTAACTTTTTAATCATTTGCATTTGCTTGCTTTTTTTTATTCCCTGGTAAACAAAAAACCAAATCCATTGATTTATTCTGAAATTTAAATGAATTGCCTTTCCAATGATACCTTACAGTCATATGTCTACCATTGATTAATAGGGTTAAAATGACTTTGAAGGGAATTCTTAAAGAGGTGCGATTTTTGTGACGCCGAGTGTAGTTAATAATCTCATCTCGGGAGTCATCCCCTTTTAAGCCATATCATCCTCCACATAGCCCATCCATCGTTTCTTTGTTCGTGCTGTTTATTATAACATGCAAATTAAAGATAAAATTTTGTTACGAAATCAATCAGAGAATCAGAATTTTAACTAAGAATTAAATTCAATTCTGCTCGTTATTCGTTGATTTGAAACCCCATAAAAGGTTGAAGAAAATTGAATGTGGGACAAGCAAATTACAGCTTAATATTGCGACATGCTCGTGACATAGGAATTAACTAATTTCCAATAGTTTATTTAAAATAGGCATTTTATATTGTTACGTAACAATAAATATTGACTTTTGACACAAAACGATCGTTTTATATTACAAGCAACATGTTCCGGAATTAACGCACTCCACCGCAATTAGTATATTATGATAAAATAATTATACATATACGAATGTTTATGAATGAATGAATGAATGAATATTTATCTGTTTAACACAAGTGCATACATTTGGTATTCAGTAACAATTCGGATTTGGACTCTATATTTTGCCAGCGGCATACAAAGGAGAATGCCAAAGTTTCCTACAAGACTCGGCCAGAACCGACAGAGATGAACTATATATCATAAAAAGGGAAAATAATTATAGAATTTGATAATATAATTAGATTTATATTGGAAGTACACCAAAAAAAGTTATAGTGCTTTAAAGTTGACCACTTAATACTTCTGATTTTAACGATAACATGAAATAAACTATTAAGTGATTAATTAAATGAATGACTTTTAGCAGATTATCGTGATATATAAATGTTTTTATATTAAAAATATACATAAAACATACTTAGATTAGAATTTATGAAAAAAAAAAACACAACTACACGCCGATGAAGTGAAGTCAAACTTTTTGACAATGACAAGGACCACAGACAAAACACAAGTTGTTTTTCATCAAGTGTTGCCACTACTATAATAACATTATAAGGTATTAGGAATAAACTATTCTAAACAGTATCGATCATCGGATTATTTTTAATAAAATTATAACATCAGTTTATAATATTATTCATAAATATAACTAAACGGTATTTATTATTAAAAGAACACACAGGCTCTTTGTCTCCGAACCGGAGACAGTTTGCCAAAACCGTCAAACCCCACCGAATCGACGACGGTGAGTCACGCGGGTTAGATCTCATACTTATGTGCGTTTTTTCTTATGCACCTATGGGGGATCATGCGACATTCAAGGATAAATAATAAAAAAAAACTAAAATGATACATGACGTATTTTTTATCAAATGACTTCTCCCGCTCTAGGCGGAGTGGAAGGGCGTGTCAGACTCTTACTGACTAAAACCCACCCGTGTTCCTTCACTTGCCTGTACGTTGACGCTAACGCTAACTTGACAGTTAAAACGTCACAAAAGGGGCAGGACTTTATCTTTATTCATATTTATATTATTGTAATCGATTTGCATATGCAATTTCGTATCGATATTATTTTATTTTGGTATTGGTAACATTTCTTCTTGAAATTGTAGCTATGAAATGTGTTGTTAAATTGACAATTAGTTGAATAACTTTTTAAAATGGGTTTTCAGCGGTGTACTTCTACAGATTTTATATAAATTGTATAATTGTTACTATTTTCTGTTATGAATTATCATTATTACAGAAAGTCTGTCGGACGCTACATGATTCGAGCCTATTCTTGTCATTGTCCTTTTAAAGTTACAGTAGGTACCTACAATAATATTAAAATTAAATTCAGCAACATTATAAATGATTAAATTAAGTATTTACAAAGTCAGTTAGGTAATTTAGATAAATTAATATTAAATTCAATAAACAAATTACACAATATATCCACAAAAACAGACACATTCATTACTTAGTCAAATTTATATTAATATTATTGTCATTAAGAAATTCATCTACGCTGTAATAACATTTATGCTATGTATGCTGTAATACCCCACTGTATTTTATTAAAATATTATCTTGTAATTACGAATTTTTACCTTATAAAATGACATGATAAAAGGTAAACCCAATACCAGAGTTTTAATTAGAGTGCCTATAAGCTTAGTAGCCAGTACTTCGTTGTTTTAAATAATAATACTAGTTATTTCTTGGACCTCTGTCGTTTGAAAATAAATAAATTATCATTAAGGATTAGGTATTCGAAGCATTTTGCGATGAGAAATGTTTGATAGGTACACAAGACTTTAGGTATTTCGCAAGCTATGCCTACTTCTTATTCTAAATGCCTGCCAAGTGTTTAGGATAAGTATTGTCTAAGCTAAAGACTAGCCATTAACGAGAATGTGGGCAACGGCATAGAGACATAATTATACTAATTGACCAAGATTTTGTTCTTTAGGCAAAACAAAATTTTAAGTTATTTCTTGTCACGAATATGTCTTACATAAGCTGCCAATATTCCTAAATGACTAGTACAATTGGCTCAAAGTTATGAAATGAAAGTAGGACTCAAATTACCACAGATTAAAATGAATGCATTTATTTCCAAACGAATGATCAATTTCTTTTTGTTTTTTTTTGTATTATTCCTAATTTGAGTACTTTTATAATACCTATTTAGTATGATATAATGAAATAATTAATATTTAGTTAATATTTTTTTGTAACTTAAATTTTGCTTTGTGTTGTACCTACCTCTTAGGCAGCATTTATTTTACACGATTTGTACCCATATCACTTTCTGGAAAAGAATAAAACGATATTAAATCATACCCTATCTAAAAATATATTCAAAAACCACTTCTGTGAGCGCCAGTACAAACGCATCAGTCATGCGGTTTTGACAGTTTTGTCACAGCTCGCACAATTGATAACTTTAAGAGAATATGGCCGACCAACTGTTAGTCAATCCTGTGGCTGAATGTCCTTAACTCGGTGCTTTACGACATTTATAATAGCCGCTAATCTGAGGTTTGTGTCCGACGTGGAATGTTTGATAGCCAGAGATATAAAATTTTCCATCTCTGCTACGGCAATTTCCATAAAACTCTTCAATGCTATCTCAAAGGTTGGCTACCTTGGCAGTCCCTTTGCAGGTAGGTAACGTAATCAGCTAATATTAGATAGCAGTGATATCCAACTGTTGTGGCCATCAGACTGCCAAAAGTCATAGGTCTCGAGTTCGAACCAAAGCCACGCACCTCTCATTTTTCGGATTCATGTGCGTATTGTATAATTATCACTTGCTTCAAAAACGGTGAAGGAAAACATCGTGAGGAAACGCCTGAGAGATATTTTTCGACGGTATTTGAAGCCAAGTCTGAGGCCCATGGGCGGCTTTAAAACTCTGACTCGAGGTTAGTCACTAACCACACAAAAAAGAGAAGCCTATAATGTTCCCACTGCTGGGATACTCGAGAGGCAGTGGGCTGTAATCAACCACGCAGGCCCAGTGCGGGTTGGTAGACGGGTTGTCACATGTCTTAAATTTTTTGGTTCTAGCACATGTCGGTTTCCTCACGATGTTTTCCTTCACCGTTTTGAGAGCAGTGGTGATGAAATTTTTTACACAAAGCAAAGCGCTTGCCTGGATTCGAACACACGACCTACTAATCGTAGTCGGGGCCGTTACCACTGGGCCACCACTGCTCAGGTATCTAGCAGTGGTACTTACCACTGTTAGATATATAATCGGTTGAACGGACTGTAAAAAAGGTTTAGTTAAATTTCTAATTTCAATTTCTAATCTTATTTCAAATTGAGTATAGGTAAGCACCTATACTCCATTTAAAATAAGATTAGAAATTTAATTGAATCTTTTTTACAGTCCGTTCAACCGATTTTGACTTCAATAGAAGTCAAAATCATCAACGCGTTGGCGGCATGACAAATGGCAGCTGCAGTAAACAGTTGGTATTGTAAACACTTTTTTGCTTTCAATGCCATCCTTATGCCTACGGTATAGAAGTCAGAATCGATGGAAGTGACTTCTAGTCTAACTACCAACGTACTTGGGACGACTGCATTTTTTATCACTGCAAAACTTTAGGATTCCTATATTCTGAGGGTAGACTGGTTTTCAGACCTGCAAAGTTTTCTCTTGTGGTTGACTTTTCAAAACATATGGAGAGGCAATTATTCGCGATGATGTGAGAATGAACTGTCACATTTTTATTATCATTTCACAGATGTTACGTTCCACCTATATTTTTCATTCATTTGCTATAGGTTAATAAATTGCTGGGACATTTTTAGAAATTCTAATAGACAATCATGCATTTCGTCAAGAGGTCGGCAATATAACAAGAAACTGCGATCACAGATCAGTCGGTCGATTCTGTAAAAATATCAACGTGAAGCTTAGTTGAAGTGAGCTGTCACTGTCACAAATCGACCGGCGGCGGGCGGGTTGCTAGGGATTAACACTATTGACAGCTCACTTCACGCTCACTTCACCTAAGTTTCACGGTGATATTTTTACAGAATCGACCGGCTGTTCTTTGACATAATATTATTTATGTATACTCTTAACGTGACTATTTATGCATGACGACTCTAATAGTAATTCTGTTACAATGTCAATTTTAAACATTTTCTTATCAGTAACTTATTGACATTATAATGATTTATTATTGACATTATTTCATTCGTTAAATATTTTCATGACCTTTATCTATTTTATTAAAATAAATAGCGGCTTATTAAAAAATATATAAAAAATATGACATTGATACTTCTGAATTATTATAAATGATTTTATGTATTTGGAAAAATCCTAAGAAATGGATATTTGTACGCCAAATGGTAAAACATAGATAAACTATTATATAAAAATTGTAACAACTTGCACACTGTTTGCTCATCAATCAGCTATCTAATTACGTAACACATTTTCGTAAACGATTACGACTAATCTGTTTCATTTTGACAGTTCAACAACATTCATTGCGTTATTTACGTTGTTATGCAGATTTTTTTTTCGAACTTATGAATCAATGGATTAGCAATCTGTTTCAAAACGATTCAGATTCTGATTGATTGTATATTACGCGATTAGGGTACTGTTTTATACACTGGAGATGCTGACATGATAGATAGAAAGCAAAGACCTAAGTGATTCTCAGGTTTTTGAAAACTAAGGTTCCAGCTACCTACCAGATGACCATGACTACAGGACTGTGGGAATGAATAATAAACTGGCAACACACAAGATATGAGGGATGTTAGAAGATGGGTATGACAACACTGTGCGAGAGAGATGGAATAACAGAACAAGATGGACGACGCTTACGTGTACGATTGGAAAGGAATGTCACTGTCATTAACATTCTCTAATTTAATAACAATATATTATTATATTTATTTAAAAACCATCACATATGGGCCAGTTTGGAGCGTTTACATAGAAAGTGGGCTACCCCGCAAATAGCTGTCAAATATTTACCTGTTTTGATTCATTTAGCAATATTACTGTATGGAAATAAGAAGTATGGCTAACTAGTGAACTGGAATATTAATAATGAATTGCAATTATTACACTGAATTTGATGTTGTAACCGTTTTAGGTGAAAAAGATAGTCATATTTCTTATTTCCATACAGTAACATTGCCAAATTAATCAAAACAGCGAAATATTTGACGGCTATTTGTGATGTTACCCACTTTCTGTATTCTCTTATTAATATTAATACCTGGTCAACCAAGCTCTGCTCGGGTGAAAATAGAGAATGCTCATTTAATCATTCAAACTAATTCCACGTATAATACATACTAATTCCATGCTGCCATGATAGTAAGTCCTTACTAATTCCATTATGCCCTGATGGTAGGTACTTACTAATTCCATGCTGCCATGATCGTAGGCACTTACTAATTCCGTGCTGCCATATCATTATTCTAAGTTAGCCATTTTCTTCTAAACTTTGGGCGACCGAGCTCTGCTCGGATGAAAATACGGAGAAAACTAATTTTCCTAGATATGAGACCTAGCTAGATCGATTTTTCGCCGTCTATTGCAACTTTCAACGAAATCGTTAGAGCCGTTTTCGAGAACTTGATTATAAATATTTAAATTTATATAAGAAATATTGCTCATTTAATAGTACCTATTCTTAAGCCAACCCTTAGAAACCTATGTGCAGAACACATGTCAGTATAGTACAAACATATTATTATAAGCAGGCTACAACGATCCCTACAGTACCTAAGTATAACATTTCTCATGTTAGCACGGACTGTAATGGACATTTCGCAATCATCGCCATGTTAAAAAGTTTGACCAACAAGGTTAAAAAGCAAATAATAAAAAATACATTCGCAGGTCAACAACCCCACCTTCTCAAACAACAACGAGGGTGAAAGTACGAAACAGTATGAATCGAATAACGTGTACTAATCGATAATTGATCGGAAATCATCGGGCACCATCGTATGTTTACGTACAAGAACTGGACGTTCGGAATCCGAACTTGTTTTTTAACAGTTGGCAATTATAAGTTACGTGGAGTTAGAAATTTTTGGATTTTGGAGAAATTTTTGTTTTTATAACTCGATTTATTTAAGTGTGTTCTTAGAGCTGTCAAAGTCGTAGGTTGTTAGTATTGAATTCACCCGCCCGGTTACCTCCTCAGTGGCTCAACGCCTCTTAGTACGGTCTAAACAACTCGTGTCGTCTGCACAGTTCTGCCACATTATTCGTTAAGTTGTTATTCGTATTATTTAAACCTAGAACACTAATATTTTGACATTGATAGGCGCACAGTTATAAAAATCGGGTTATACTCGTATAAAATAGTATTTTGTAATGATGGATCTCCTTGTTTAAGAGTTCGTCTGTGGAGGTACTAACACTTCACCAATAAGTTTCGCGTCAGAATAGGTAGGTATACATATTCTGTAGCCAAGCTTATTGGTGAGGTTGAAGTGAAACGTCATTCCACCTGAAGATAAGAATTGACACTATCGACAGCTCACTTCAAGCTCACCCAAGTTTTTACGGCGATATTTTTACAGAAAAGACCGACTGTTTGAAGGGGTTTTATTATTTATTTTATATATCGATGCCTTACGGGCGAAAAAGGATAACCGCCTCTTTTTAAATTTTACAGGGGAGTGATCACTCCCCTGTAAAATTTGAAAAGAGCCCTTCAGTCAAAAGGCCATCTCGATATTCATCATCATGATCTCATTCGAAAGACTTCCACTGCTGGACTTAATGCCATAATCTGTGTCTTAGAATGCAAACATCCGATTCCTTTTTTAGGGGTCGATTAATAATAATATGTCTCCAACACCCTAGAAGTAACTAATATTAATGGTACCTACTAGTTATAATCACTGATATAATGTCTCCAACACCCTAGAGTAACTAATGTACTACATAGTTATATCACTAAGTATCTCATTGTAAGCGAACTGTTAAGTTCTTATGAGAAATAAAGTTCTTTAAACCTGACTTATGCCTACCAAGCACCGCCACTTAAACCGGTTCTGTGTTTCTCGCATCCAGCGGATTCCTACGGCCTTCACCAGGTTATCAGTCCACCTTGTCGTCCAAGTAGCCTTCCAATGCTAAGTCTTCCGGTACACACTCGCCACTCCAGAACCTTTCGGCCCCATCGACCATCTGTTCTGCGAGCAATGTGCCCTGCCCACTATCACTTAAGTTTGGCAATTCTTCGGGCCGAAAATGAACGTAAATGAAGAGATCCATAGGAAACCAACCGACATCTTGATAGTAAATCATCTAAGAGATGATAGTAATCTGCGTTCGCAATTTATTTGCCAAAGATGTAAACAAACACGAGTTTTAGGAAAAACAACTGTAATGCCTTCATATTTTTTATGACTTTTTAACAGTAGTCAGTCTAAAATCAACTTTATTTACACATACTTAACGTTGATGTTTGTTTCAGTGGAAATAACATCAATTGGAAACAAGGATTTGAATAGACCATATATATTTCTATGTCTTAGATGTTGGTCATCTTTTTTCATTAACAATACTTTCGTCATACCGTTTAATTAAGGGACATCCTCTGTTTTGTATCAATAAAAAAGCTTCCTTTAGCCTACAGTTGTATCATAACAATGAGCCATATAAAATGTTGTAAGTAATTAACGTACGCAGCTGTTTAAAAGGCTCTATAATAACGAGGTACAGTTGATTTTCAGGTACCTACTTACTGCAAACAATAGTTGACGATGACACCTTAGAATTAAAGATGACTTCACGTCGGTGATTCTCCCGACTTCACGTAGGGGTAATCACGACCCTAATGGCTCGTACACACATTGCCGCCTGCATTGCCGAGCGGCGCCAATTACTTTGCGATCCTTTCTGCGGCAGGGCCGGGCGCGCCGCGGCTTGCCCAGCGGCAAGACGGCAGTGCCGGCGGCCATACCGCAGGTAGGAGCCATTAGTTATCTATACACTAGCTTTTGCCCGTGGCTTCGCGCGTTGATCTCGGAAAATATCCCACGGGAACATACTACCTGGATTAAAAGTAACCCATGTGTTGATCCAGGTAAATAATGTATTAATTCCAAAATACATTGTTTTCATATAACTCTATTGGTTTACGCGGCGCACGCCAGTAAAGCTTCCGGTCGGCATGATTTTTTCCGACATTTTCAACAATCGTCGCGTCGTCATATTTCAGCCAATTTACGCAAGACCTTAATGAATTATATACCTAAGCCTTCCTCATGAATCACTCCGTCCATTGGTGTAAACCAAATCAAAACCCGTGCGGTAGTTTTTGAGTTTATCGAGTTCAGACAGACAGACGCGGCGGGGGGGCTTTGTTTCATAATATGTGTGATGTAATAAAATCGTAGAGAGGAATACGATGTAAAGAGGAGTAAAAAATAGTTAGGTATTTATTGAAATGGAAACTGTAAACTTGATCCTCAGCAAAAGCTTTTTAAAACCATCTCTGTGGTCTAGTGGTTAGACTACCTGTCTAAGACCCAGAGATCGATTCCCAGTGGAGGCAAAAAAATTCTGCTCGGTTTGGTTGGTGGTAGGGGTTGTTCTAAGTCCGCCTGGCTAGCTACCACCATCTTATCTAAGACTGTCGCCATAACAACAATGTTAACAGCATTGTTGTGTTTCGGCAGTTAGAGGTAAGATAGCCAGTTCCTCTGTGGTTGAGGATTCCAGGTGAAGCTCGCTTCCACCTTCGGCCTGATCATCGCTTACCATCAGGTGATATGCAGGCCAAGAGGTTACCCACTGTCGATTTAAAAAAAAACTTGTGTATTAAAAATGTCATCTTAAATTCAGTTAGTAAAAGCAGACACGTTTACCTTTCTCTAATGCAAATTAATAAGATTGGCATACATTTTTGAAAAACAAAAGAATACAATTTAAAATATAAAATATACAAACTGCTTATAGACGTGATATAAAAAGTTGCATCTCAATTACATAACGTGACATAATGGCAACTAATCTCCTTCGCTCGAAGACCATTCGAAACGTCACTTGGTTGTCAACAATGAATGAACACAAACACGAGAGTGCAGTTATTATGTATGGGTCACTAACTTATTATTTCATTCCGAAATGCAGTAAGGATTGGTATACACCGAGATTATAATGTATCAAATGTGACACTTGTGATCTCTAAAGGTGTGTCTAAACATTGAGCGGCAACCATGCGCGGCTGCCGAGTGCAGCCTGCTGCGCTGTGTTTGGACGACTGCCGCGCGCGAACGCTTCTGTCTTCCTACCGTGCACAAACATTCGTCATTAATTGTGTCTGGACGTATTTCTGCGGGCGTATAGCTAGGCAGATTGATATTGCCAACTGAAGTGCGCGGCGTTTCTCGGATGTGCCGCGCAGTACTGCCGCGCAAACATTCGTCGGTTTAGTCCTAACTAGAGCGCGGCAGAAATGAGTCCTGCAATCGCCGCGTGTTGCTGCCGCGCTGTTGCTGCTCAATGTTTGGACACACCTTTAAGAGAATAGTTAGGTCCTGGTATTCAGCTGCATCCAGCAGTTGAATACCAGTACTTAACATGGAGCGACTGCATATATGACTTCCACAACCCAGTAACCCAGAGTCTTACCAAGGGGTATCGTGTTACCCAGACACGCCCCACCCCTTGGTAAGACTCTTGGGAATCTGACTACCCGTAACGACTATTCAAGATCTACGAATGACAGGCAGGACCAACGGTTCAACGTACGTGGGATATGTTATGGATGGTCACCCATCCATGAAACGATCGCGGCAAGCGTATCGACCCGTGCGGCTGTTATTATTTAGCCGAGAGCCCCTCACGCCTGAGCCTCAGGGTAAGCACGTATGTTCCAGACAAAATAAGATAACCTTACTTTTTCCCGACGCATCAGACGGATGGGTTTTTCTTCATCAGAGCTTCCTTTTAATTTTAATTTGGCAAAGTGAAAGGAATACAATCTTATGGAATTAGGTCAAACTCAAACCATTTATTTCAATTAAATCAATAGGGATGTTGACAATTTTTTTTTGACCGTCAGGTAGATTATTAAAAATTATCGGACAAGTATTTTTTCCGGTATCAAAAGATTACGGCAATATATTGAGTTAAAATGTGGCCTGATGTCACTCCCCGGTAGATTTTATACTGACTTGTGACGTAGCGAGCCCCCACTCCCCAACTTTAATGCGTTTTATCTTAACTATTTTTTATTAATATGATAAAGCAAAAAAAACGTGTCTAATATTTGTTTATTATCTGACTGACGGACTAAATAGTCTTTTTTTTTCCCAGTCAACATCCCTATTACAAGATCCTTTGAATTGTCATGGAGTTGAGCCGTCAAAAAGATGAAGCTTAGTTGCCCATTCCAAAGAGTAGTTGGTTCCTATGGGGAACGACGGGCAAGAAACTCCATGGAAACACTTTTAAATAATAATATTGTTAAAATTAGTACTCTGCTGAAATGAAATGAAATGAAATGAAATTGTTTATTCTGTAAATAGGATATCGGAATCACTTTTACACGTCATATAAAAAAATATTAAAAATAAGCTAGATGAGGTCGGTGTTTCCTATCTGACTACTCTGAGAAGAAAGGCCGAAACAAACTCAGAGGTCGTAGTCTCTTTTAAAGTCCAGACATAATCTTGTTCAAGTCATATGAGGATCATGTGGATTAGTGTCTGAAATGCTCTTTTGAGGAAAGAACCACACAGATTTGTGTGGACCTGTCCAGTCAGTGCAAGCATTTGTCAGTAATCGTGGAGCTCAATTCAAAACTGACGGAGCTCAACTCGACGAACAATACCAAAGAAAGGATATTTGGGTAGGCCGCATCAACTACTCAAACTGCCAGACTGCTAGTACTACTCACTACTCTATTTGACTGCTCTATTTAGTTTTTCATGACAATATTGACGCAAGGCAACAATTAACCTTTCGTATGCTATCATTACAGAAATAATTAAAAAGTCATTGTTGTGACTCGCGTGGATCTACGTTCGGTTAAGACTGCCCTGGGGCAGCAGTCTCGACATTGATAGCGATCGCTATACGACCGAATTCGGTCGCAAAGTCGAAATGGCATCCCTAGACGAGCACGACGTGCTTGCCAAGCATGTGATTTTTTCGTGCGTGTCAAGCAATATTGACCGTCGAGGGGCGCCATTAGGACTTTGCGACCGAATTCAGTCGTATAGCGATCGGTACCTATGTCGAGACTGCCGCCCCTGATACGAAAGGTTAATACTGATCAGCTATCTAATTACGCAACACATTTTCGTAAACGATTACGACTAATCTGTTTTATTTTGACAGTTCAACAACATTTATTGCGTCATTTACATTGTTGAGCAGATGTTTTTTTCGAACTTTGATGCTTTTGATTAGCAATCAAAACGATTCAGATTCTGATTGATCGTGTATTACGCAATTAGGGTACCTACCTGTTTTCAATACTATAAAGACTGATTTAGACGGTGCAATTTAATTGGCAATTTGGCATTCCATAAGTTAAAACAACAATAAAAATGCCGGCGCCCACTGCCGGTACGGCATGGCAAAGGATATTTATGCGACGAATAGAAATATAACTTATAATGTATGATAATAAAACTGAAATTTCAATGATGAGGCCTACAGACGTCACGGCATGCCGCGGCATGCCTAAGGATTCTGCGGCATCGCTGATTTCAATTTTATTGTCTTAAACATAAGTTATATTTCTATTCGTCGCATTGATATCCTGTGCCGTGTCGTGCCGCTAGTTAGCGCCGGCCCTAAACAGTGTTTTGATGGAAGTCACTATTTGTTGCTTTACCTTCTAATTGTAGACATGCCACAGGCAAGAAACATGCATCATGTAAATGGGGCTTTACAAAAATTTTAAACTGTCTATTTGACACCGACGTTACCGACGCAGATTTTTTTTTTTGCTGTACCTATATCAAACATGATAAAATTGAACGTAAACACGCTTAAAAAAAAATTACCACGATCATTCTGTTTAAAGAGGAGTTCGTGGCTAAGTAATAACAGCCGCACGGGTCGATCCATCAGGTTAAACTTGCCGGGGTTGGTCAGTGGATGCTCAGTGAGTTGGTCAGTGATGATATTGCAATGAAATGAAAGAAAACTTAAAACTCATATTAAAAGTACACTTTGTAAACAAGCATATTACAAATTAGAAGATTATATCCAAGATAAGAATGCTTGGAAACATGCTGGTCCTGCTCCATAGGACAATTTAGAGTCTAGACAAAATCAAACTGATTGCTAAGTTAATTATATAGTTTGTTATTTTATTTTATTTTTATAACACTGATTTTACATTCTGTGATTACTTGAACTCACATACTGACTTATTAGTATTACTTGTTAAAATGTTAGGAATATCGTATAATTTTGCAATGTTTGTAAGTATGTGAGCACGAGGTATTATCACATAATTAATTTATCTGTCATTGCTTCATTTTTCATTCTTTTTACCTAACGTGGTATAGTAATCTTATTCTAGATGCATCGTCTTCACATATAATTAATGTATACAAAATATTGTAAAAACATTTTAAAAGAGTAACGGTGGAGTTTCTTGCCCATTCTTCTCCATACGAGAACTACCTTTTGGAAGTGGCGACTAGAATCAATTCCATTTTGTGTAAAATTGACGTTCAAAAGTGCCTCTTATGTGCCTAATTGAAATAAATTGTTTGACTTTGACTTTGATGGGTGACCATCTTTACATACCGATACTCCTCCGTGCCTCAGGAAGCACGTTAAGCCGTTGGTCCCGGTTGTCATTCGTGGATCTTTGACAGTCGTTACGGGTTGTCAGAAGCCCGAAAGTCTGATAACCAGTCTTACCAAGGGGTATCGTATTACCCAGTTACTGGTTTGTGGAGGTCAGATCGGCAGTTACTCCGTGTAAAATACTGGTATCAGCTGCACCCGGTTAGACTGGAAGCCGACCCCAACATAGTTGAGAACAGGGTAGGCAGATTGATTAATTTTGTGATCATTCGATTATAATCATTCCGTTTTCTTTTAATGAATGAGCGACGATTTTATTCCGAAGCTGCGAAGTAGGAACATGACTAAGAAGTATCGTTCCTACTTCGGAAAATAATCTACACATGTATAGAGCCTAGAGCAGCAGGCAAAAACTACCTATTAAATCTCAAATACCAATCTCATAAGCATTTACAAATAAACAATGTAACTTTAACATTTCACACTCATTTGTAAAGCCACAAGGCTTACTATATTTCGTAAGGACATACTTAGCCTTATACAAAAACTATTGTATATATAAATAGATGTGCTAGATATTCTTTTGTAAGTGCCCAGACGATAAAATTGATTCAAAATAAAATGGTTTAATCGAAGTCACTTTGGTGCTTGAATTAAATGGTTTAATAGAGCTCGCTTTGATGCATACGTAATTAAAAGCAGTGCACTTTATTTTTTAGGAGGTCAATGATCTCTGACGTAACAATATTGTTATGTTGCATGTCGTGTCTATGTCGTAGGATGATTTGATAATTCGATTTTTTGCGAAAACCCTAGGGATTTAGCGAAAACACGGTAATTATAAAATGGTGAAAACATTTCTGCGAGCAACTGGGTGAAATATGTTAGGTTAGGTTAGAACTGTGACCGCGCGAGCCGAGCGAGCGGAGCGAGCTGTGCCGCGGCAGCAGCCGGCGAGCCCTACTTCCAAGTTGCTCGAAGAAATGTTTTCACCATTTTATAATTATCCGTGTGTTCGCAAATTCCCTAGGGTTTTCGTGAAAATTCGAATTATCAAATCATCCTATGACATCTACAAGGGTTTTACAAGAGTTCTAACTTAATATTATAAATGCGAAAGTGAGTTTGTTTGTTACGCTGTCACGCTAAAATTTGGCACATGGGTAGACCATGAAGGGCATTGGCTACTTTTCATCCTGGATCGCAGACGAAGTCGCGGGCCAAAGCTAGTTATTTATAACATTCAGAAAGTATCTCGTAGATACTTCGGTGAAAAGCTTGGCCAGACAGCCTTCGTATTGGTATATAAGATCAATTTATAACCTTGTTTCCAATTGATGTTATTTCCACATAAACAAACATCAACTTTATGCTGGTGTAAATAAAATTGATTTTAGTCTGACTAGTACTTTTGAAAAAGTCGAAAAGTAGAAGTTGTAGCGCAAACTAAACCTTATGTATAAGTATTACGGTTGTTTTTTCCTAAATCTCGTGTTTGTTTACATGTTTAGCAAATAATTTGCGAACGCCGATCGTGTTTTATTAAAGTACCTTCTGCTTTATGTAGAATTATAAATTAATAATGCGTCTAATTTGGGACAGCGCTCCTTGATGGGCGAGTCCTATTACTGGCCGGACGTAAGACGCGTTGCGAGAGCATATTTTCCCCCAAATTGTTTATTTTTGTGTTTTGTTCTTTCTTTGCGTCATGTGTACCGCAAATAAACGTATTTTCTTTCTTTTCTTTTAGCTGTACAGAACACGCAAGCGGTTAGCTTGCGTGTTCTGTACTGAGCTCACTCTCAAGGTCACTGGCATAATAGGATGGCTCAAAAAAGAAAGGACTGTATGTCAAATGATAATCGATTAGGTATTCTGAAAGCGCATGATTCACATTTTGATGTAGGTACCTATCAAAAATCTACATTATGGGTAATGCTGATGATCGTTCACCACATTTTTACCGTCATTTTTCTAAGTTTGCTTGAAGATACAGTCATAATTTGCATAAGATGCTTATAGTAGCTTGTGCAATGATAATAAGTTTATTTACATTTCAAGATTAAGATCACTTTATTTAAATAATTACAATGATTATTAATTACAAAAAAAATCTTACTAATAGAGCATTTAGGAGAAAGTGTGGTGTTTTCACTTTTGGAGTTCTGTAGTACCTTTTGATTCAGTTTTAGCTTTTACTTCTTTCATGATGACAGATGTCAATGTCACTGTCAAAACTCAGGCACAAAGTCATAGTCAAATCATTTATTTCAAATAGGCCCTTGTAAGGCACTTTTGAACGTCAAAGTTTAAATTGAATTTTTTTTGAATAAAAAATTGAATTGATTCTACTCGCCGCTTCCAAAAAGTAGTTTTCGTATGGAGAAGAATGGGCAAGAAACTCCACCGTTACTCTTTTAAAAAGTTTTACAATATTTTGTATATGTTGGTACATTAGTTACATAATTATGTTACGGAAGAAAGGTCGACTGTGACTGTTCGCGGAATATTGTTTTTAGCACTTGTGTATTTCAGGTACAGTTACAAGTTACATAAGCTTCAGGGATGGGTAAATTCTGTCTATTTTATTACAAGCATTTTTTTTTCATAAGTCGGTGGGAAGGTTTTTTAAACAATATTATTGAATAATCGGCTTCATTGCTGAGTTGCTGACCGTACGTACTAAGATACTATCTCAATTAAATTTTGGCCAAGACGGAACCCACATACTACTAAATTGCACATTGAATCTTTACAAATAGAGTTCAAATTACGTTAAACCGCAAACTAGAGAAAATAAACTAAAAGAATTAACAAGCACAATTAATTTTACGACAAAAAAAAAAACGATCCCCGCAAATCACTTCTGTTGAAAAAGTTAGTTTGAATATTTGTTTTAATTGTTATGAGGATAATTAGGTACTGGCTTTAATTTAAAAATGCCGGTTTCAAATTAATGGGAGGGTAACCGGTGGCTAGGTATTTTGTTTTGTTATTTTTTGTTCAAATTAATGGGAGGGGTGGCTAGGTTTTTTTTTTTTTTTTTTTCAAATTAATGGGAGGGTTGGCTAGGTATTTTTTTTAATTTTTTTTTTGTTCAAATTAATGGGAGGGTTGGCAATATATTTTTTTTTTTTTTTTTTGTTTAAATTAATGGGAGTGGTGGCTAGGTATTTTTTTTGTTCATATTGCGGGCTGCTACTAAGAAATTCCTGATGGAAAAACCCAATGAACCAGCAGTACCGCTTGCGATCACTGGTCCAACGAGACAGTCATACAAGAAAGGAAAGAGATAGACCACTCGGGTGGATCGGGTGACCACTGAAAATCAGCGTGCTGAGTGGCAGCCTTCTTGTCACAGTCATGATGTGCCAGCAGCTGCCGACTATTTCCATCAAATCAAATAGCGCGCGCTTCCCCGGCTTCCTGTTACACACGTCCGTCCCTTTTCACGAAATCTCCCACAGATTACAGGAAAGCGGCAGGAAAGATTTGCTGGAAAGCTAGAGGAAAGATATGACACATCAAAGTTTTCACACCCGTGAAATAAAAAGGAAAACATTTACACAAATTGTCAACGCTTTGCAGAGAAGCGACAATCAGCGTTGGGGCTCTGTCTCGCATAGGGTCGCAGCATTATGCTGAGCGATGGCCGTTTTGCGTGGATGTGACGCATATTTTCCCCAAATTGTTTATTTTCGTGTTTTGTTCTTTCTTTGCGTTATGTGTACCGCTAATAAACGTATTTTCTTTCTTTCTTTCTTTACATACACGATTTGTTTTGCGTATATCATTGTAGGTAAATAATTATAAATGTAAATAAGCTCTTAAAGCTATAAAAACATTATTACAGATTGTGTCTTTTTAATTATAATAATTGAAAGGATTTAATAGTTATACTTTCACTTTTATTACTTTTTTATTGTATCTTTTACGCCTCGTGAAGTTTAATAATTTAGAAATATTAATATAAATTATTATTAATTAATTATTAATTATATAAATATATCTGAGGATGGAGAAGTAAGCATTGTTGGCACACAAATACTATGGGTAGGCGCAATTTAATGATCACAAACAATAAAATACATGAATTAAAAAACCATTATGATTCTCAATTACTCAGTAGCTGACATATGTCCAAAGTGATCAATTATTGTAAGCTTGAAATAGTAAAAAGTGCAACAGGCGACCTCTCGTTGGCCAGACAGAAAACATAAATATTATTATTTATATTGTGTTTAGCCTTATTTATTAGCCTTGAAAAAAGCTATATTTTTATATACAATGTGTCTGGTCACCGGTGTCCGAACCGTTAAGGCGAAGCAATATGATCAATTTTATCGACAAATCCACGATATTATGGCATGTTGCCCGTACTGTTTAGAAATGGCGGCCATTTTTTTGTTACTGCGTACAGGTGGGTTAATTTATTTTGCAATATCTACCGATGTAGAGGTTCTACAGCCATAAAAGTGCATTTTCGTTCGACAGCTACAAAAGTAGGCAATAATGGTGACACTAAAAGGTTATCAAAAACTCCAATTAAAATATAAAAAAAATACTTGAAACGTAGAGTGCAAAAACATTTCTTTAGTCTTTTTTCTTTTTACATGTTTTCAAAAAATCTTGACTGTTTTAACTTTTTAGATGCACTAAAATATTACCAAAAAAACTGATGTATGTATGAAGACCTAAGCTCTAAGTCAAATAGTTTAGGAGTTGTGACTATTTGCATATGACCCTTTACTTACAAGTAGAAGCAAAATAACAATTTAATGGTGTTTAATTTAAAATAAATTTAAAGTTAAAATGCCTTATTATGGTGGATATGTCGATAAAATTAATCATAATATTGCTTCGCCTTAACGGGTCGGACACCGGTGACCAGACACACTGTATATATTTAATATTATAAATGTGAAAGTCAGTTTGTTTGTTTGTTAGCTACGATTTCACGCTAAAATGGCTGAATGGATTTGGATGCAATTTGGCATAAGGGTAGACCATGACTTGGGTTAGGACAAAAGTTACTTTTCATCACGATATTCTCACTGGATCAAGACTTATGCGGGCGAAACCGCGGGTCGCAACTAGTTTTAAAATAAACAAAAATGTGCATAAACCAAATTACCATAGTTTGTCTAAAAACGAAAGTTTGTAAAACACAGCATGTGCTAAACATACCTATTAATTTTAGCATAACATTATGCATCTGCAGTTCGTGGAACATTGTGTAATATGTCCTGTTATAGCTAATGTTACTTAAGTAAAGTCCGGCCGTCGAGAGAATGCGTTCTTGACACCTGTCAGTTGGATCATTTCTAGTAGTAATAAGGATCAAATTCGCAAAACACATATTTGTTAGTATGAAACTGACAGGTGTCAAGAACGCATTCTCTCAACGGCCGGACTGTAGTGTGAGTACAATGCCTTGAGGTACCAGACGTGGCGCCACGACACGACTGGTTTCTATGAATTTGCCCTGCAGAGAGGCAATACTCGTATAATAATATGTCGTACTTAATATTTTCACGTTTCTAGTTCAGGAAAAGTCATACTGGATCCTGAAGTCTGAGAAACGGGAATAGGCTATCTTCAGGGATCCTACATAACACAATGGGCAAGCGCAATACTAATTCCGTCCTCTATGAAAAATGTCTTTGACCTGCAGTGCAAAATAGCAATCAAATAAACTAATGATTAGGTATTAATAAACTTACATAAAACTTATTAATGTACATAAGAACATCTAAAGGTGTTCCTTCACTGGGAACATTCGTCTGTAATGTAACGTTCAGAGTCGAGCATTACATCAGTGAGGGAGGAGAACCGAGCATTACTGTGCGCAACCTGTAATTATACAATTCGAGCATTACATCAGTGAGGGAGAAGAACCGGGCATTACAGTGCGCAACCTGTAATGATACAATTCGAGCATTACATCAGTGAGGGAGAAGAACCGGGCATTACAGTGCGCACCCTGTAATTATACAATTCGAGCATTACATCAGTGAGGGAGGAGAACCGAGCATTACAGTGCGCAATGTCTGTAATATTTAATTTGAAATGTTACGTTCGTCAGTCAGCGGGGCAGTGTTGTAAGGTAATGCTCAAAATCGAATCTGTAATGTTACATTACAAGCGAATGCTCGTCAGTCAGGGAGAAAGTATTCTGCTGGGGAGTTTGTTGCGCCACTTTTTCTTCCCAGCTAAAGCTCTAGGAAGTGGTGAAGAAGGGTGGGCGTTTTGGAGGACTGCCTTACGTAATTTTGACGTTCGAAAGGTGCTGATTCTCAGCCTAGTTTGAATAAATGAACTTTGAATATTGAATTTTTGACTTTGGTAACGTAATGCTGAAAATCGAATCTGTAACATTACATTACAGGCGAATGCTCCCGGTGAGGTACACCTTAATAAGCAAACTCTAAAAAGTTAACAAGCAAAAAAGTAAATATTTCGTTAACATAACCTCGTTTACACAGTTGCATCTCAACGCGTTATGTAATGAGTCTAGATATACTAGTATTCGCAAACTCATTGACATTATGACATTGCGAGGAGATTCAACGTTGTACATATTTCAAGGGTTATTTTAGACTAAATTACTCTACTGGGGAGCCAGTGGTGGCTCAGTGGTAACGGCCGTGACTTACAAGTAATAATATCGTAGATTCAAACCCAGAGAGGCGCTTTACTTTGTGTAAATTATTACATCACCACTGCTCCCAAAACGGTGAAGGAAAACATCGTGAGGAAACCGGCATGTTCTAGAATTAAATATTCGAAGTCATGTGACATCTACCAACCTGCACTCGGCCCGTATGGTGGATTATGGCCCACTCCTCACAGAGAGGAGGCCTGTGTCTCAGCAGTGGGAACATTATGCTATTTGGGAGCTGGTGGCCGGTTGATGGCGATAGGCTCGCCCTCATAGGACTTAAACATTACCGGCGAAATGTGGGTGTACTAAGGCCTCTGCCTTACCCTTCGAGAATTACAGCTGTGATGTTATTGCGTTGTAGGTCGCGGGCTGGAACGCAGGTATGCACTTTACTTTGTACAATTTATTTCATCACCACTGCTCTCAAAACGGTGAATGAAAACATCGTGAGGAAACCGGCATTTCCTAGGTCCTAGAACCAAGATTCGAAGACATTGTGACAATCAATAACCCCCACTGGGCCTGGATGGTAGATTCCAGTCCACTCCCTCTCACGGAGAAGAGGCCTGTGCCCCAGCAGTGATTATGATTCCGACTTTTCATGCTTTTTCAGGAGGTAGGAGGTCATCAATCCACTTTCATGATGCCTTCAATTTTTGCAACCCTGATTAATTCTCGGATCAGTGAATCTTCGGTCCAATCTCATATTAGCTGATAATCATATCCGTTACCACTGGGACACAGGCCTCCTCTCCGTGAGAGGGAGTGGGCCGTAATCCACCACGCGGGCCCAGTGCGGGTTGGTAGATGTCACATGTCTTCGAATATTTGGTTCTATGACAATATGCTGGTTTCCTCACGATGTGGTCCTTCACCGTTTGAGATTGATGAATTATATTACACAAAGTAAAGTGCCTAGCTGGAGAAGACCTGGATGAGACTCGCACAGAGCAGGGAAGCATGGCACAAAAGGGAGGAGGCCTATTAGGCAGCAGTGGGTGGAACAAGACTGCCAGTGATGATGATGAAATTGCCTGCCTGGGTTTAAACCTGCCTAGGTCAGCTGCAGGTTTAACATCGTTAATTGGCTCAGGCGTGACTTTGCGGAGATCCATTATAAAATAGACGAAGTATAATTAAGATGCCTCGTTGGGAGGTGAAACACGTGTCGATTTATTACAGGGTTCTTTATGATTCTTTAAGAACAGTTACGCGGATTAGGTTACTAAATATACGTCGTCTATTTTTTTTTTTTTGTAGGATTTACCAAAATAACCAACCAATCACATGAGTTAACAGCGGATTAAATTGATTCGGCTTTCAGAATCCGGGTGTCGTAGGCCAATCAATCTGCTAAGAAGTCAAAAGCCCCTCTCGCATAGTTACAGCATCGTAATTAATTTATTTCCTCAATGATTTCCATAAAATCTGCATTTATTTGTGGGGTTTGCTCGACAGCCCTCGAAAAGCAACAAAGCGGAATGAACGGTAATTTATGAAGTGTTGAACCTGATGAAAGGTAAATGTTTCTGTAGAAAAAATATGTGCTGTCTTTTTCTTTGTTATTTCCCTGACTTGGCTTCACATGCCGGTGAGAAATATCTTTCAGGCATGCCGGTTTCCTCACGATTTATTCCTTCACCGTTTTTGAAGCAAGTGATAATTATACAATACGCACATGAATCCGAACAGTCAGAGGTGCGTGCCTTGGGTTCAAACTCGAGTTCTATGACTTGGCAGTCGACGGTCACACCACTAGGCTATCACTGCTCTGCCCCAATATGCTTGGTGGTAATTAATATCTTGTGGTTATGTAGTGAGAAGTTGCTAGTACAAAACATTGAATTCAGGTAAGTATTGACATTTTATAAGTAATAAAATATATTGACAATAGCTCAACGGTTAAGAACGTGGACTGAAAGCGAGATGTCGTGATTTCGATTCCCACTCGTTGCACTGTTGATGTGAACAAACTCCTAGCAAAAGCATAGTTAGCTTAATTGGAAGGGGTTACGTAATACTATGATCTTAAAAAGTAGTATGGCTCTGTTAAATATGTCTTATTTAACTTCTGCAATTCGCGCAAACATGATAAATAGTTGAAACCAATCATATTATTACGCAGATTTGTTATTACATAAGTTGTTAATAGGCCTCTTATTTCATACGCATTGCAATGACCTTTTCTACTCGTAATACACTGTGGCTTAAAAAAAGAACGCGTTTCCGTCTAAAAAGTTCTAACGCCAACATACAAAGGAGGTTGTATCACGCTCTTTATAAATTGCCATATCAGATCCACACGTCTTTACGATTTAGGACCATACTAAATAAATGTCAGTCACTGCGAAATCTGTTGGACGCTAATTTTCAAGACGTTTGAATAGATATGGCCTTCGGCTGTTCTTATTGTCTTACTTTACGCAAGCAGTATCCAGTGCCGACATAATGCATTTATTCTAATTGTTGAATCTTCGTTAATTTGGGTGGTAATGCCCCCCATAATGTTAGCAGATGGCGGAAACCGCCAATTTTATGTAGACCTAGTATTTTTATGTGACGTTTCTAGGGAAGGGGTCTAAAAAGAATGGTATACGTATCCAATATACTGTGGCCTGATGTCGCTGGGTGAAAGTTCGTATGGCAGGGTCGGCATAAAATGGTGTCTATGTATGGGAGAGCGTTATAAGCGTGGTCTATGGTTCGCACGCGTGCATTTGCCTTCATTGAGTGGAAGACTCTAATCGCATTCTATTTTTGAATTGTTGCCGCGTTTTTTTCAAATACATTTGGAACGTGAGTTTTTTTTTCACCAATACATCGGAAAGTGGTTCTAGTGCTGTGATTTATTTTAATTTTAATAGTTTTTCGTTTTATTTTTATAGTTTTTCTCTTCGGTGTAAATTTATTTGAAGAAGAAATTCAAAGGTAAGTTTTTACTTTTTATATGGTGCGTTTATTTTAAATTAATGAAGCAAATAATGGCATTATAGTCATTAAAAAGTTAAGAAAACAAAGAAATAACTATACTAGAAAAATTTATTCTTAGTGCGTTTAAATCTTTTGTACGAACAATATTCAAGTCATACTTTATCTTACCTCTGTTGGATTTATCAAAACTTTAACACACGTGTGACGTATCCATGGTGTTGTTTTTTTTAAGTTTACTCATTCAATTGTTCCGTGGTTACCTACCGCGTAATAATAAAACATTGTTTACACGTTATTACGACACACGTAGAAAACGAAAGCATTGAAAACAAAACAAAGCTTTTGTTAAAGTGTTAAATTGTAAATAACTGACATAAAAGGTGATTGTAATTTTTATCCGGTTCTATTTCATCCGTTGTATTTATTCCTACCCTAATAATATACGTAGTGGAGTGTATCTTTTTTTAATTTGATGAAAATTAAGTCCTAATAGTATCTACAGTTTTTTTTAAAAAGGCTCTCAAAAAATAACTTTAAAATATTTGATAAATAAACCATTGTAACATTTGTTGGTATTGATTGAATTTACCGCTATGTTTTCAAACCATAGTATATATTTATATATGTATAACTATATTATATATTTGACAGATACAAAAATATATTCTTTCTTTGTGATTCCCTTCCATTTGATTATTGTCTCTCGATTACTTTATTCACAATCACATCACTAGAACGAATGATTAAAAAAAATAATGAGCTCGCTTCCATTGCGTATCTACGTAGATACAAATTCATAGGAATTCTCAGTAAACAATTCATAGAATCAAATCGTGATTGCAATAGTGTTTGTGCCCTACTGCCATGAGAGCCACAGATTAAATCTAGTGGTGAATAGATTTAATTAAAAAAAAAAAAAACGCCATAGAGCACAATAATACGAAACAACCACTGTTTCGTATTATTGTGCTCTATGGCGTTTATTTTCGCGACGATTTTGTGAGTGTGCGTGTGGCGGGTAATCACGATTTTATGAGAGCCATGAAACTAGTCTACGAAACTTTGATAGGCTAAACAATATATAATTGATTTACGAAACGACCAAAAGCTGTGTCCAAATTACTATTCGTTCATTGTTATCTTGCCTAATTTCGCCGGCAGCTGAACCCTGAAAATATAATCTTACGAATAACAAATGTTTGATTTTTTGATGCGATTCATTTACCCAATAAGTCAAGGGCTATACTTGGTTGATTTTACACTATAAAATATGTTATTAAAATACATCTACTTATTAAAAAAAGCGCCAAGCTTACATTCCAATCAATCTGCCTAGCCTTTTCCCAATTATATTGGGGTCGTCTCCCAGTCTAACCGGATGCAGCTGAATACCAGTATTTTACATGGAGCGACCGCCTATCTGACCTCCACAACCCAGTAACTGGGTAATACGATACTCCTTGGTAGAACTAGTTGTCAGACTTTCGGGCTTCTGACGACCCTTAACGACTGCCACAGATCCACGAATGACAGCCCGGACTGACGTCTTAGCGTGCTTTCCAAGGCACGGAGGAGTCTCGTATGTAAAGATGGTCACCCATCCACGGAAAACCCCGGCAACCGTAGCTTTACCTGAAAGATCGACCCGTGCGGCAGTTATTACTTAGCTACGAGCGCCGCCAAACTCACATTTGACCTCGTCTTTTAAAAGTTTCATTATTCACCACCTACTCCCCATAAAAGACTGCATCAGAAAATGTCAAGCAATTTCCTAAATTACCTACCCATGTGTATCAATCTCCATTACCAAATACACATCATTATGACCATTTTATTCAGAATTAAGAAAATAATGTCTTTAAACTTCAACTGGACCATCGATCATCACTTGACATACGTAATTGAACTCTTGCGCAAGATACGTCAATGTAAATGATGACTTATTTACTGGACTTTAGAGTTGAAATTAAGGTGGCGAGTGTGCTGGTTGTTAAGTCGGTGGTCGGTAATTTGAGGCTTTTGTAAGAAACAAAGGCAAGTGCTTCTTTACTTTAAACCCCTTATTAGTACACGCAGAGTAAAGTTGGAAAATGTATGACATAACATCACGCTTGTAATTCCCGAGTAGAGCAGAGGTGTACCTATAGTACACCCACATTTCGCCAGTTATGGTTAAGTCCCATGTAATAGGGGGCGAGCCTATTGCCATCAACCGGGCATGAATCCAAACTCCGGGCTGCTACTGAGAAATTTCAGATGGAAAAACCCAATAACACTTGACCCGCCTTTTTATAAAAAAATAAAAAAAAAAAAAAAACAATCGACTAACAGCGGCATAAAAAGATAATTCTAAACCAAAGACACCGACTTCCGAAATTAAAGTTACTTTTCACTTTGTAGTGTTTTATTTTGAAAGGCGGTTGTTTTTTTTTTGTTGAAAGTTTTTTATATTATATCATGCTCTACTCTTATAATTTATATCATGCGATGTCCCGACATACTCGATGAGCACTCGGACCCCACGGCCCTAGTGTTTCAACCCTAAACGGCTCAAACATAACTCCCTATAAGGTTGTTATATTTGCGCCTTAAAAAAATAAAAGCATATCAAATCACGATTTCTTCTCTAAATAAAACCACACGAATTGATCAATCTTTGAGGTCAAGCTGCACTTGTCACATATAGTTTTGACATCCGTAGAATCCTCAAACAAATAAGTACCTCAATTGACCTCGTAAAATAAAGATACACTGTCCTTGTCAAATATTATAAAGCACTTTTTTTGCTATATTTTACGAGGTCAATTAAAGTATGTTCATGCCAACCATGTCAAATCATCAAAGGCAGAAAATATTCGATAATAATCTTTGTCAAAATTAAAGGTATAATTCCGTAGCCGACCGTAGGCGGCAACTGCAGGCGCACGTCACGACTGGTTTCTATGTATGTCTATGAAAACGACCTGTCGTTAGTTACAGAAGGTATTCCACATAAATTCATAGAAACCAGCCTTGTCGCGGCGACACGTCACTTGCAGTTGCCGCCTGCGGTCGGCTACGGAATTGTACCTTAATGATCAATCAATCAACTCAGCCTATCGCAGTCCACTGCTGGGCATAGACCTCTCCCAGGCTGCACCACAATACCTTGTCCTCCACCTTCCACATCCATGCCCAGCCACCCTTTTAAAGTCGTCGGTCCATCAACTAGCATGACTAGCTTAGCATGACCACAATAGAAACGGGTTTTGTCAACGGAAGAATAGACAAAATGACAGATAAATAATCACAATCTGTCTTTTTGTCTATTCTTCCGTCGACAAATCCCGTTTCTATGGTTGTCAAGCTACGCGTACTGGAGGGCGTCCCACGTAAATGAATTATCAATCAATGAAAAATGTCGGCCTATAGAATAGATCTCGATAAGTAACCTTTGTGATGACGAAACCAAGTACATCTTCACACAATCACACGGTTTGATAGCCACTTTAACGTTTCATTGTATTTGTATGAGAATTAGTTTTGTAATCATATTTTCACCTAGTTCCACAATTACACATATTCTTGATTCGTGAATAAAAATAGAACCATTTATTGGATCAGTGATTAGCTTATTTTTAGATATTCAGCTATTTATGTCAAAGTCAAATAATTTATTTTAATTAAGCACTTTTGAACGTCAAAATTTACAAAAAAATACAATTGATTCTAGTCGCCCCTTCCAAAAGGCAGTTTTCGTATGGAGAAGAATGGGCAAGAAACTCCAACGTATGTACCTCTTTTATGTTATATTTTTACTTTTTTATGCGTGTTGATTCCAAATTCCAATATACTGTTAAGTATCATAAATTATGATCAACGGACATCACACGCATTATAAATCATAATGTACGTTATATCTTCGTAAAAGTTCGTTAGGAAGTTCTACTATGTAATGTCTGTTTTTTAATCTCGTAGAGTAATTTGACATTTCAAGTGATTGTTGTTTCGTTTTTCAATTTGGAGTTTGACATTTGCACCTGTCAAATTAGTCTACGAGATTAAAAACAGACCTTGGGTATGAAGTAATTTACCTAATTCTAACACCATATAGCAGTGTTCCTGTTTGAAATAACTGAAAAGCTGTTGAAGCAATTTGTATGGGTATGATTTTATAAATCACTCATTGCCAATGACCAAATATTGTATGGTGTAAATCCAATCAATAGAAATGAAGAAATACACTTGCAACAACAAACAAGTACGTAAGTAATGACATACATAAATCATACACAAAAAACAAATTACGTAAACCAATAAAAATCACGGTAGGCCTATTTTTATTGTATCTATGTATTTTTGAAGTTATTATTGCATTTAATTAAAGCCAATTTGCGATGTTTGTAATAACATACATTTGGAATCATGAGTCTTGCGACACTGTGACCTCTGGTGGCGACTTATGTAACTATGTAATGGTAGTTTATGGTTAATATTAAGCTGTAGGTTAAGCTCACGGTTGTGTGTATTTTATAGCAAATTAATGTACAGTTTTTTTTTTTTTTTAACGCTTATTAATCTTAGTACTAAAAAGAAAACGTAGGTTTAAAATTGTGCACTCGTAGTCCAAATTAATTTAACTATAGAAAAAAAACATTTAGAAGAACAATCGTTAGGATAAAAAAAACATTAATTATCTATTAATAGTTACGTATTCAGATTTAAAAATAGAACGTCCATTTCCTTTTTCTCTCGACGCAAACATGGAACTCGGAAACAAAAATCCAGCCATCAGAAGATTTCACTTCACTCAATGTTATCGCTTCAAACCTGTATTACGGTATGCTCATCTAGTCATCTTGCCAGACTAGACCTTGGACCTAGGAACGGGTCCTATGGGAACTTTCCCCGACCCCCGACCTCCCGACAGTTCATGCCTTTCGTTTTCACCAGTCGTTCGTTCGTGCATATTAAAGGCCCAGGCTGGTTTTATATGGTGGATTCTTCGTTATTTAATAAGGCATTTTGCTTGTGTATTGGTGAGTGTGGGAAACGAGAATTGTTGAACTGTCGATACTGTATTGAGCGTTATTTAGCGTCGGATTTCTGTTTTTTATAATTGTGATGTCTAGGAAAATATCATGAGGAAAGTTTTGGGTATGAATCTAGATAGGGAAGACCAAAAATACGATGGATGGACTGAGTGAAAGAAAGCACTAAATTGTGAGAAGATTTTAGATCCACTTCAGATTTCTAAAGAAATAAAAAAATGTCTTTTAATTTCCTTATCCACATAATATCTAAATTTCACTTCTAATATTAGCACCTAGATTTACAGTTATATATTTAATAACGTTTTTTTCTTTTTTTTTTTTTTCTTATAGGTATATTTCATTATATCTACATCTTATGGATAGGAACCCCTTCTCGTGTATAGGCCTCCTCCAGCTTATTCCAGTTTCTCTATCTGCAGCTTCATTTGACCATTGTTTTCCTGCTACTGCTAGTATGTCATCTATCCAGCGCTTCCTAGGCCGCCCTTGTCTCTTACCTCTGGGTCCTGTCAACCGGGTTGCCTCTATAGTACATTGCTTGTCGGTATAACGGGCCAGGTGTCCGCCCCATTTCCACTTGAGTTTAAGAGTATAATGTAGAGCATTATTTAACTTCAAACTTCAGATTTGCTTGACGAAAATTCAATCAACTGAGCCTATCGCAGTCCACTGCTGGACAAAGACTTAAAAATTACAAATGAGTATATAAATTGAAAGTTACTGAAAAACGGGTGCTGTGTAAAAACCGAATGAAGTAGGTTAATCATGAGGTATATGTACTATCGAAGAATTTCATATCTAAGCACTTTGAAAACAAAATCCCGTGAACACGATGACCTTATCTGTTACCGCCCCGGTTCTATAGCCGCCGAGCGCTGCAAGCAGAAATAGTCCTTACGGTGTATAGATCTGAAGTTCTTCGTACAGTTTCGCCATCATAACGAATCACCATTAAAAATACGAGCATCTGGAAAGTCTCCAATCGTCATGAGCCTCTAATCAAGTCTTGTCCATTTGTTGTGGCATCCATTATTCCATTTTCCGTCCATCTTCCTGTCACGACCTTACGTTTTTACCATAATAACTCTTCATTTCACCGACGAATCGTGAGGATGCCCCCTGACGTTGCGTCAGGCATTTAGAAGAATACGTTTCCTGATTGGCTAATTGGCGAGTTGCAGCACGAGTTGAGAGAATTCCGCCAATCATGTTCGGTGATTTGCGTGTATGCTTATTGAATGATCGTTTCCCATGGTGTTAATGGTTGTGATTGTATTGGGGTATCGGGCTATACAAGCTAGTGATGATGTCACAAATACAGGCTGTTTCAGTAGTTGGAATAGGTGAATCTGTTATAGTACCTAACTGTAGAAATTGTCCTTCAAGTCAATCCTTCGTCAAGAATTGGGCTATCCATTGCTAAAATAATTTTTCATATCGCAGTTCCAGAGATTACCCCCTACATACAAACTTACAAACAAACAAACAAATTTTACCTCTTTATAATATTATTAGTATTAGGGCCTGTTTCACCACCTACGATTAGGTTCTCGTTAACTTACTTGGCAGATAATATCCTACAAATTATGTTCCATTTTTGAATTTATGTGGTACCTAAGTATTATAAATAGGCCCTTAATATATTAATACTAAGGTCCTATTTCACGATGTCCGAATACTTATGTATTAGTATATAAGTGTATAGATGAAGCGACTGCCTATCTGATCTCCTCAACCCAGTTACTGCGTAACACGGTACCCCTTGGACTCACAAAACTAATTATGAAGATGAAAATGCTAAGTTATTCTTGAAACATGCCAAGCCAAAGTGTACTCATATGAGTACACCCCACTGCACTGATTAAAAACAATTGACCTCAAAATCAACGAACAATGTTCTCTACATTATAGTTACCTTATGGTCAAAATTCCCATAGAGATAACTCTAATGTGCCTTATCCGACTTCATCTAAAAAGGTATTATGTATTGTTACACATAATTTACGGTTGAAGTTTGTGATGATTTGAAGTCATAAAGATATAAGTGTTATGAAGCACCCATTTATTATGTTATTAGTTTCGTCATGGTCCTTTTCTCTTTTGGGGTGCGAGGTCAAATTCTTATGTCATGTATTTTTTGTTCTAATGACTGGTTTCTTCATTTTTCTTTTCTTTTTATTATTCTTTTTTTTTTCGTTTCAACAACCTTTACAGGTCCAACTTAAATAATAAGATGTACCTTACTTCAAGTTAATTTAGAATAAGCATATAATTAAGTCTCAATATTTTGTTGGATCGCAAAAAGTAATTCAATAGCAGATTTTTTTGACACCATAAAATATATTTATTTCTTAAGGCACAGTGATAATAAACGCGCGAAATTTTTATCGCAATTCTGTATCACATGGTATCTTATGTATCGCACTGGCGATTTAAATTTCGCGCTCTCTGCAATGCCGTACACTGAATATAAACCGTAACCGTAACCGGAACGAAATCGCGCGAATAAAGTTCGCAGTGCGAGCTAGGCCTAAATATTTGACCCTCAATATGTCACAGACGACACCTGTGGATATAAACCGTGCGGATAGAAATCGCGCGAACAAAGTTCGCAATGCGAGCTAGGCCTAAATATTTGACCCTCAATATGTCACAGACGACACCTGTGTATATAAACCGTGCGGATAGAAATCGCGCGAACAAAGTTCGCAATGCGAGCTAGGCCTAAATATTTGACCCTCAATATGTCACAGACGACACCTGTGTATATAAACCGTGCGGATAGAAATCGCGCGAACAAAGTTCGCAATGCGAGCTAGACCTAAATATTTGACCCTCAATATGTCACAAAAGACACCTGTGTATATAAACTGTGTGGATAGAAATCGCGCGAATGAAGTTCGCAGTGCGGGCTAGGCCTAAATATTTGACCCTCAATATGTCACAAAAAGACACTTGTGTGTTTGCAAGTATATTCTTTCCTCCATTGTTTTAAATGTCATTTTACGTGATTAAGATTGATTTCTAAGTGCAACTCTACTAAGTCCATTTCCTTTCATACCCAATTCAAAACATTTCTGAGACTACCTCAAACCTGCTATATTATATCTAACTTCCACACATAGTAGTAACGAGTGCACTTAGCCTCATAGCCCGAAGCCACCACGCAAGTCTTTCTGACATAATGTGTATAATCAACGCCACGACTGTAATCATTACACCCTGTATGTAAACTACCGGTACACGAATAACGACGAAGGTTCACGAAGGTACACGAATGATGGCTCAGCTGCTCGTCATTATTGTTACGTAGGAAGGAGCTTTTTACCGAATTTTCTCTGAGAGAATAGCGTCTATTGCGACATTTTGACAAGAATAGTTGTGTGAACTTTTGATCTTGTGATCCATCTTGAGTTTGGGTCAACAATTTTGTTTGAATTTTTTGTTGACAAATATCAGCTGTCAGTAATGAAACGGGCTGTGTTCAGTGGCGAATAATAATAGGTACGCGATATATGACACTTTCGGCTCACATTGCAGTCCTCCAATCCCTGTCAAATCTGATCTAGTGGTTAGACCACTTATCCCAGACCCAAAGGTCCCGGGTTCGATACCCAGTAGGGGCAAAATTTTCTGCTTGATTTGGTTGGTAGTAGGGCTTATTCTGAGTCCGCTTGGCAAGTCTTGCGCCATAACAACAATGTTGAAGCTGATGGTGAAGCTCGCTTTTACCATCACTTACCATCACGTGAGAGGCAGGCCAAGAGCATCCTTGTAGTGATGAAAAAAAGACCGCCTGGAACTTTGGCAAGTCCTTCGATTTAATTCATTAACTAGCTACGCCCCTCGGTTTCACCCGCATAAGTCTCGATCCCGTAGAAATATTGGGTTACAAATATCCTATGTCCTAAAACAGGTCATGGTCTACCCATGTGCCAAATTTCATCCAAATCTGTTAAGCCGTTTTAGCGTGAAAGCGTAACAAACAAACTCACTTTCGCATTTATAAATAATATTAGTTAGGATAACTATCAAGAGCATTTTCGTCGCACAGGTAACTACGAAAAAGCTAATTTGATCGCATGATGTCTGTCTCCCCAAATAAAGTCAACCGTTATCTGTGTTGTGTGTTTATTTTGTACACTAACCAAATAAATGATCTAGAACCATGTCAATGATAAAAGCGAAGTTAGACAGTTTCCAATTAAAAACAATTTCAAAATCGCTTTCACCGTCTATAGCCCCGAGACAGCCAATAGCTACAAACCAAAAAATCATAATATTAGTATTAGACTCAGATCAAATAAAAAACCAAGACATAAAGCTTCGTGCAGACAAGTGCGACGCGACAGCGCGACGCGACACCGGCTATTGTTATACCGTGAAGTTTTCTTAGAAATTGTATTGTTCGAGTCGCGTCGCGCCGTCGCGTCGCGCTGGTCTGCACGAGCCTTTACGCTGTCAACAGTGACGTGAGGTCGGTTTCGTAAACATGTGTGCACTTAGTGAGGTGTAGTTTGATTGTAAATGGTTGTAAATGTGTGCGAGTGAGCGTGTATGCACACAGCGGAGGTGTAGTTTGCGCTGTCTCGGTTTTTTATTCGGTCTGAGGTATTAGATAGTAATCTTATCAATCGCCACACCATAAGTAGCGATTTAACCTTTCATTGGGTTATTTAATCCATCAATCAATCCACCATTTTGGGGGCAAGTCGGCAACGTCGACGGTTACGTTACTACAATGACTTCGCATAAATAATTATAAAAATGCCTTGTACATACTTAAATGTCATAACACCTTCAGTTGGAGAGGAAATTCCACTGGGTCAATTTAATTTTACACCTTAAGAAATAATGATCCGTTTCAAGTTCTATAAGAAAAACTTTTGACAAAAAAAAACAACCGACTTAAAAAAAAAAACACTACAAAGTGAAAATAACTTTAATTTCGGAAGTCAGTTGTTTTTTGTTTCACTTTTTTGTTGTGGTACTTACCCCAAACAAATTCGAATACCACTACCTGCTATGTAAATAATAATATAATATCATCCACACAGTGAGAAAAATACGTATTATTGAAGCTTACTCAAAAACTATCCAAGCAAGGTTAATAAAATTTATGTGGGACCAACTTGGGAGTAATTAGAGTAATACCCTTTCATAAAAAAATAATAATTTACAAAATCGGTCTACAAATGACGGAGAAAACGGCAGACATAGATAAAAAAAAAAAAACATGCGTCGGACTTAATAACCTCCTCCTTTTTGGAAGTCGGTTAAAAAGAAAAGATGTGTTTTCATTTTGGAAATAAACGTTGCGTATACAAACACCAAAACTCGCATGGCACAACTATCTTTAGGACAAGTGACCAGCACAAATGTATACAACTTTTTTAGCCCCTATTCTGATTTAACCCCAAATTTTGCAGTTGTTTGATATTCATTCACCCGAATACTGAAACGCCACTCAAAACTTAAGCGTTACTTAAAACTAGTTTCAACCAATCAAAAGGCTTTAAACGAGTCATAAGTAACGCTTAAGTTTTGAGTGGCGTTTCAGTATTCGGGTGATTATTTAGTTAAAATGCGACAAATTCGTTGTGCGCGGTCTATACCACGATGGCAAATCCTACTCGCATACATAAATTTTACCATCATTTTCCTAGAGTGATATTACAGAAAACAACACTTGCCAGCGGTGTAAAGTATTAAAAAAAAAAAAAATGTAAATGAAGACCCTTCAAGTCGACCGGATTCAAAGTTATAAGCCGGATATTGCTTCGATGATTATAATGAATAGGCTCATCCCCTATTACATGGGACTTCAACATAACTCGCGAAATGTGGGTGTACTGTAGGTACAGCTCTGCCCTTCGGGAATTACAGGCGTGATGTTATGCGATAATGAACGAAAACTGATACAAGTGCACATGTAATATTATGCGTAAGTCATAAAAGGTCAATAGACTTTTGACATTTAAGTTAGCTCTCGTAGATGATTTTACCTTTCAAGTGGTTAAGTTGCACTTAAGCTTACGCATAACACATTAGTGTTAAGTTTAAAGATATAATTATGTACGTAATTATACATAAGAGTGCATAAAGGCATCATTAGAGCCTCGTATAGTCGTTTCCACCGAAGAAGGTTGTACAAAAGAATGTTTCATGTGTATAGCCTCGTCTTCGTAAGTCTTTTTTGCACAACTATAACGCATTGAAGACACTTATATAAGAAAATTCTCAATTTACTTATATTTTTAAATATCTTAGGGTCGTTTGGGTACGTTCAGTTCATCCAAAATCCAACCTCGGCAGAAAAACTTTTCATGCCGTTTTAAGCTTCGTGCAGACCAGCGCGACGCGACACCGGTTATTGTTATACCGTCAAGTTTTCTTAGAAATTGTATTGTTCGTGTCGCGGCGCGGCGTCGCGTCGCGCTGGTCTGTACGAGCTTTTATAGCCTTTCAATGCTGCGGCCGCATTTGTGTCTATCGTGACAAAGCAATGCGCGCCGAAGCTTCGTATGTTTTGCTAGCTACAAAGTTATCGCGCTAATGCGGTGGTCATGTGGCGGCATCTACATCGCCACATGCAAACTACGCATAAAAGACCTGACGTCACACAAGTCTTGCACCGCGCAATTAGAGCTTACCGCGTGATGGACATATACACAAGCTTCCTACTTCAACCTCTGGGCAGTTGCCCGCCAGACACGACACTCGTCTGGTAGGAGGATCCTCCCTTGTCTATGGTGGATGAGTGAACACCCTGTTCCTCAAACCCCTAAAGTCACATTAGCGGCTTCACCACGTTTATTATGTACCGCCACCCGGGCGATAAGTGCTACGCAGCCAGAACTATCGCGACGATAATCGATAATGGTTGGCGACATCTGCGTGTATGGTATCACTGTGCGAAGCTTCGTCACGATAGACACAGATGCGGCCACAGCATGAGAGAAGGTAGAGGAACCTGTAGATACGTTGAGCCAGTAGGTACCTGTACCTACTATATTTAAATACCGTCAATCCGAATGAAAACAGGCCTATGCGTGTAAATTCAACCCAAATAATTAAGCTACATAATGAGGTTCCTTACGACATTTCGTGATGATATCTGTACAAGAACCGTTGTCTCCCACGCTTGTTTCACGATACAGTTAGTGTCATAGATCTATATATTCATGAGTTTGTTGATAAAAAGGGCTGCGACTGACTTAGTACGTAGTTTTAGTATATTAAAGTCGTTTTTGTGGAAATTAATCTGTCTATCTGTAGTTGATACTTCATCTTAAAACTCGTTAAATCGCGCTACATTTTACATCGCCCTCCTTAATAAGCTTTCCATTTTATGCATCCAGCCGGTTGATTCTGTAAAAATATCACCGTGCAACTTAGGTGAACTGAGCGTGAAGTGAGCTGTCATTAGTGCTAATCGCTAGCATCCTGCCGGTCGATTTGTGACAGTTACAGCTCACTTCACCTAAGTTTCACGTTGATATTTTTACAGAATCGACCGACAGTTTTGAAGTGATAGCGCACTGTGCGCTCTTTTTGGTCGTTGATGCCTTAATCGCGTATACTCGGCGCTGAATCGCGTATACTCGGCTCCAGTCGTAAGTTTTCGCTTCTATCGTGTGGTCTCCCTTTTTTTTTGGTTTTCTCAGGTTCATGCTTCTCTAAAATTGTAGACACCATTTCCATGCCTATGTCATAGGATAATTAGATTATTCGAATTTTCGCGAAAACCCTAGGTATTTTGCAACAATCCGGGTAATTAGAAGATGGTGAAAACATTTCTGCGAGCAACTTGGAAGTAGCGCTCACCGGCCGTTGCCGCGGCACAGCTCACTCCACTCGCTCGGCTCGCGCGCTGTTGGTCACAGTTCTAACCTAACCTATTTCACCTAGTTGCTCGCAGAAATGTTTTCACTATTTTCTAATTATCCGTGTTTTCGTAAAATCCCCAGGGATTTCGCAAAAATTCGAATTATCAAATCATCCTACGTTACCTATATAATTTTGATCTCTAATTGGTTCTAATAAAGCTGCTATTATATGTAGGTACATTTTTCGTGATAAGACAATATTTCTCGGGTTTTGATTTTCGGAATCGAATCTACGTTCAGTAGGTAGTGTTTGCAGTCCTTACACATCAGGTCAACAAGATTTTGTGATCAAGTTGTCGACATAGCAAATCACGAAGTGGCAAACGTAGGTAGGATGCCCTCAGGCTAGATGGAGTGACAATCTTCGAAGGGTGGCTAGTAGCGGCTGGATGAGAGGAGCAGTGGACTGCTGTAGGCTGATGATGACTCATCTTGTATACTTGTTACGCACATCTTAATTGGTCTCCTCGACAACACCAAGAGAGAGCACCTGGGTGTGTCCACACACTTGTGCACTATATCTCCCGCCAGACTCCGCTGAGATTGGCCGCCATGGCCGAAATACGGTCTGGAGGACTATATATATATATTTTATCTCCTCAAGTTGTTAAATATCTTTAATTAGTCTTTACTTATTTACGAAATCAATTTCCGCTATCACTCTGTTTTCGGAGCATTTACGTGTTCAGTTTATATTACACACCTATTTATTTTTATTTCTTTATTATATTTATTTAATTCTGTATAATCTATCCGTGACATCACTGCGGGCCCTATCAGAATACCAGCGCTGCGACATTTTAATTTTTTTTTCATGTCGCGGCATCATGCTGAGATAGGAGCCCTTTGGCCTCGTACGGGACTTCATTCTTTAAATTTTAATGTTACTTTGTTTTTTATTTATGTTTAGTGTGTTTTTAGTTTAATGTGTGATTTCCTGTGCGAGTCTTAATAAATACTTTTTCTTTCTTTCTTTCTTTCTTTATAGTGCATTATGAACTGTGATTATGAACAATAGAACAAACTAACAAGAGCAAGCTTCCTACAAATCTAACCTGTTTTCTTCTTCCCTATCACTTCTTCACTTAGCTCCTATTACACCATCTGTTTGCCTAAATCCTACACAGACTAGCAGAGATATTTACCCAAATTGTTGACCCACAAAATATTTGTTCAAACACTCACAAAATCTCACTGCGGAACATTGCTTATTTACGCAACTATTATGTAACATTTCTCTGAGAAAATAATGTGTAAAGTACATGATGTATTAGTATGAACATTTTAGGCCTCAGGTCATAGGTGATACTTTCATAAGTCAATTGTAGGGAAGGAGAGAAAACTTGTAACAAATTGTTCATTGATGACATTCTGTAACCTACGTACGTGTATGTATGGCATGGAATGTATAAGTTTATGATGTTATGACTCGCGTATGTGTGGATAGGTAATTGACCTACTTATGGGAACAACTTAGATAAATGTGAAGTAGTATTTGAATCTATTTGCCATTGCTATAATTACAGGCAGTTTAAACAGCTGTTGAAATCTGAATTATTGAAAATCGGGTCATTACTTTAAGATTTCGGTGTCTTCTTGTACTCGTAATTGAGTTGATGAGGTCATATCTGATTTTGTTATCTCCGTACATTATATAACATGAAAAGAAATGAAATGAAATTGTTTATTCTGTAAATAGGATATCAGAATCACTTTTACACGTCATATTAAAAATAAGCCACATGAAGTCGGTGTTTCCTATCTGACTACTCTGAGAAGAAAGGTCGAAATTAAGTTAGAGGTCGCAGTCTCTTTTAAAGTCCAGACATAATCTTGGTCAGGCCATATGCGGAGCATGTAGATTAGTGTATGGAATGGTTGTTTGAGGAAAGAAAACCACAAATTTGAGTGGACCTGTCCAGTCAGTGCAAGTATTTGACAGTAATCGTGTAGCTCAACTCAGAACTTAAGGAGCACAACGACAAACATTATCGACAGATTAGTTGACCTGCCTATAGTTGGGACAAGGCTATGATTATGAAAACACGACCATAAACTGTAAGAGAAAAGGCTAGTGCGAAGATGGCTTCGGGTTTCGTGAATCGTAGAATTACATATATTTGTGCGGAACTCCTCACATATTTCCTCAGTTGAGTTAACTTAACACCCACGTCCAATATCCGTGAAGAGAAACGGTATAATGATTCATACTGAACTGAAACAAGAAGGCTTTCTAAATAATCCTTACCTGCTGGGATTGAATTTCAATCTTCACTATCTTGATTATGACTTTTGTAATAATTATGATTTAATACTGTTATAGTAGAAACAATGCATTTTACTGTCACAATTTTGCATAACGTCATTCTGCGTGCGTGGGAGTTGATCTGATTGAATGATGATTGATAACGTTTTTGCAAATGGAATTAGTCTTAAAAACTGTACGATTGGAATCTTGTGACTTGGTTTTGATGTAGCGGTTGAACTTTTGACTTCTTTTGTTAGGTTTAGATTGTCAATTTATCATCTGTCTAGTAAAGTATATAAAAGCGTTGACTTGACAACCTCCTCCTTTATATAGTCGGCTAAAAATCAGGCAAAACGAAGACAAACCCAAACTCAAGGAATTTATTTCAAATAAACCAATTACAGGCACTTTTGAATTGTCAAGGGGTCGGTCGGTCAGATATGAAGCTAGTTCCTTATTCCAAAGTGTGATAGATTCGTTTGGAGAAGAACGGGCAAGAAACTTCACGGAACTTATTTGTAGAATTCGTTAACTTAATATTCATGTCAATGATTTAGCCTTGAAATTGGTGTGTGCGCAGACAGGTGCACTCTCTCTTCCCTCACTCTTATAATCTGATGGGACGGCAATCCGAGACAACTGGTGAGAGAATCAAGCACAGGGCAAACGGCTTAACGTGGTTTCCGAGGCACGGAGGTATCACACCGCCAACTTCCAAACTCCGGGCTGTTACTAAGAAACTCCTAATGGAAAAATCCAATATCACTTGACACAGGACCCTCAGTAATCGCGTTTGCGACCACGAGACAAACGGGGCAGTCCATACTATTAAAAAAGAACCTAACGAACTCATACATGATGTTCAAGAATGAGTCTCGATTTCAAAGGACTTTGTCGTTTCGGCTTCGTGTGGAGACGATGCTCGAAAAGATACAAATTAATAAAAAATCAAGTTTAGTTTTTAAACGCTAAATTTATAATTTTGTTTCAACTTGCGCCCACGAATAGTGTATTTAATAAGTACTTAAATTGTTTTCTTCTTCTACATATTGACAGTACTCGACCTTCATTAATTCATAGTGATGCCAACGATTAATCGTATATTTTAAAATAATTATTTACAAATCGATTCTAAATGTTATTTTTAAAGTTCAACTACTTCCTCCTCATTCATATTAGAGTCTAGAGTTTACAGTCAATTAAAGCTATTATTTGTAATCACTTACATTATTTCGAACGTTTTATTCATAAATTTGAAAAACAAAAGTATTTTAAAGTATCGAGTTAGTCAATGTTTTTTTTTTTTTTACTAAAATAATTCGGTAATTTAAAAAAAAGTTTATGCCAATGTCAGTTGTCACTTCAAGTCATTCATTTTGTTTCTTGGCAGCGTGAATATTGTATTCCATTGGCATTACCGTGTCATCGATTTTAAAAATAGTTTTTTATTTTTTCTAACTGAACAGACAGCAGTGCTGCTGGGGAGTTTGTTGCGCCACTTCTTCTTCCCAGCTAAAGCACTAGGAAGTGGTGAAGGGTGGGCGTTTTGGGGGACTGTCTTATGTAATTTTGACGTTCGAAAAGTGCTGATACTCAGCCTAGTTTGAATAAATGACTTTTGAATTTTGAAAACAATTTTTGATCGCACAAATATTTGAACTTCGTTCTACAATACGGGCCTATGTAAAAATGGCACATGTTCCCAACATCCACATCTCAATTACTTACAGTACACTACGAGTGATGACATAACTTAATGACTGACACACGCGGAAGCTGGTGACCTTTCACAGTTTTTTGTTAAAGACGAAGCATCTTTACAGTACGAATAACGTTACATGTGCAGATGTGCTTGTATTCGTTAGAATAATGTTATGTGTGTTATGCGGGAGAGTCGTGAGTTGCTCGCGTAATAAGATTTGAGGTCGGAAGTAGATTGAAATGTTGCGACTAAGATACTGCTGGTGCTAAAGAGCTGTATTTTTCTGGTGCACCTAGAAAGATCACCAGAAAAAGTAATGAGATCATTCTCCCTTTTAAAATTAATTCAAAGGCTGTTCTTAAAAGACTGACTTTTAGCGATAAGACCACCCTATTTATTTAGACAGAACGGCCCTATACAATTAATAATAAAAACATACAAACATATAATTTATTAAAAAAAAAATCAAACATTCTGACAGTATCATCATCATCATTCATTCACAAACATCAAGATCTGTGTTTGAGTTCAGGAGAGCGTTAATAGCGGCTAATGTTCTAGGAATAGGTGACTTGGAATGTGCAACAGTACGGCAAGTTGGCACAGCCACTATGTAAAGTTACTATATTTATATCTCTAATTCGTATGCCTATTGTGAAAACGACCAAATTGAAGAACAGTATGCTTTAGTTTTTGTACCGTTTTAAGCAACACAATTCACACTTCGTTAAGTCTTTGTGACTGCCACTTACAGCCGTAACTCCCACAAACGCCCACTACATGTACTTGCTAATAATCCTAACGATTCCACGCAGATTTGCATAAACAAAGACAAACATTGACATAATGCAACCAGCACAAAGTCCTCGATATTGCGAAACTTACAAATATTGGTCAATTACTGCACACTGCATTAGCCATGAACGTCGTCCTTGTCTAGATTACAATATTTCACAAGTCATTGCAAGATTTTTAAGATTTATGCGCTTATCAAAAGTAACTTACCTACAGTTTGAAATATTCTACACGCAGTGACCATGCACACTATATTTTAGGGTTCTGTGCCTTAAAAGTAAAAAAACGGAACCCTTATAGGAGTACTTCGTTGTACGTCCATCTGTCAGTCTGATAAGACTCTGTTTTTTAGGAATGCGTAGAAGTATCAAGTTGAAATGAATACGAAATTCGTAGGTCTACGGTCCCTTGGAGTTCTAAAAAAATCAAGCTTCTAAGTCGACGCAATAAAAAATACGGGAATTTATGCGACATTTTATTAGAATAGAGTATAGAATAGAGTTTAATTTTGCAAATATGGGTAATACATAATAGTTTTTAAGATTACATTTAGCTCAGCCACATTTTACCAATCGGCATGCAAACATTTATATACAACACACACACACATTTTTTTTTATTTTTTTTTATTGTTTTTTTTTTTATTATTTTGATACTCGTAAATAAATCAAAACCTGTAGGGTAATTCCCGTAGACCTAGAATCATGAAATTTGTCAAGAAGCAAGGCACAGCACAAGTAATAGAAAAAGTCCGAAAATCGTTTATTTTGTAGTTTTTACACATAAAAAAATATTTTTGCGACCACAAACTTACTTTTGCAGTTGAAGAATTGACCGCGACGTATATCGATGTATGGGGGTACATTTTTTTAACCACAAATTTAAGTTTGTTTTTGGGACACATTCATCTCAACTACGGAACCATTCATTGTGGGTGGTAGTTGGCCAGTTTTTTATGTGAAAAGAGGCTATGCAGTGGGACTATAATTACTGCGGAGTTAACATCATAGTATGGCATGGTAGTCTGCTGTGTAACAAAACCAGCATAAGCTGACCTCGTATTCTATTGAAGCTCCGAGCTACGTTAGGCCAGCTCAAGGTCAAAGCTTCCACTGGCGTGCGGCCAGTACCTAAACTGCGTTCGCAATTTTTTTTCCAAACATGTAAACAAATATGAGTTTTTGGAAAAACAACTTTAGTACCCATACATAAAGTTCAGTTTGCGGTAGAACATGTTTATGAAAATTTCAATAGTAGTATTCATTCTGAAATCAATTTAATTTACACACCAGCATAAAGTTACCATAATTAAAAGGCCGATTCCTTGACAATTCAAAAGTGCCTGTAATGGTTTAATTGAAATAAATGCTTTGAGTTTGAGTTTTCCTAACTATGTTGGGGTCGGCTTCCAGTCTAACCGGATGCAGCTGAATGCCAGTATTTTACATGGAGCGACTGCCTATCTGACCTCCACAACCCAGTAACTGGTTAATGCGATACCCCTTGGTAAGACTGGTTGTCAGGCTTTCGAGCTTCTGACAACCCGTAACGACTGTCAAATATCCACGAATGACAGTCGGGACCAACGGCTTCACGTGCTTTCCGAGGCACGGAGGAGTCTTGGTATGTTAAGATAGTCACCCATCCACAGACCAACCTTAGGCAAGCGTGGTTTAACCTGATGGATCGACCCGTGCGGCTGTTGTTACTTAGCCACGAGCTCCTTCAGTCTCTGAACAAATAAAGGCAGAAAAATCATTCAATTTTTTTTCTAAGTTCCGTATCCGACAGATTAAAAAACTGGATATTTCAATGACTCACAAAACTCATTAGGTAACACACATCAAAATTATATCACACTAAACCATAAATTGCATGCAAATAAAATATGATACACTTAGCTAAATCTGCATAAATATAATCTAAATATTCCACCGTCATAGAGCAAACCGGAAATGCTTCGAACAGAGAAGATTACCATATTTACCATACTGTGATATATTAGCATATTAATCAGTGCGCCATACCACACATTAATACAGATAGGACTTACCGCAAAATCATTTAAATAAAAAGCGACTCTTGCTACGACAAAATAAAGTGCAATTCAAGGCACGGCCCAAATTACCTTTTTTTTAGGTTGGGAAATTATCAAATAACTTCTCCCGCTCTGGGCGGAGCGGGAGAGCGGGTCAGGCTCTTACAGACTGACTAAAACCCACCCGTGTTCCTTCAGTTGCCTGTACGTTGCCAGCGCTAATTGCCTTCAGTAATATTCACCTAGAAGTTGCCTCTCTTTCTATAGCGTAACTCTTAGATCTTCTATCTACGTTATACTCACTGAATTGGCCCAGCAAGACGGGCCCGCCGCGTTGTAGCTTCATATCTAAACTGCGGGGTATCCCATCTGTATTAATCTGTGGCCATACATTATGTATGAGATCGTCCTCTCTGCTCTTTAATAGCTAAAATGGCAAAGAGAATTAGTGAGAGTTCATTAATACTATTAGGTATGTAGTTTTCACACTGAGTTTTGTACGCAATAAGGTTCTTGTGAAAGAATTTACCAACCACTCATAGGCCATGCTGTGTTCTCAAGGGTTCTGTGTTCCATACATTTTGACCGCGTAGGTATTGCACTTTTCTATACAACAGAAGAAAACTTTCAACGTAGGGGAATTGAGAATCATGTTCTGAATCCATGCTAACAGTTTTTGCGTCGATGGCCCTGCAACTTTGTATATAATACTACTATACTATGAAGTAGCAGTAATAAATACTACGTTTCCTTGGCACTTCATGTCGATGAAGAGAGTAAGGTAGACGTGATAAGTTTAATTGTGGTGGACTTACGGAGGGTTGATAGTGGTGACCCAGTGGTAACGACCCCGACTTACGTGTCGAGTCGTAAGTTCGAACCCAGGTAGGCGCTTTACTTTGTATAAATAATTTCATCACCACTGCTCTCAAAACCGTGAAAGAAAACATCGTGAGGAAACCGGCATGTCCTAGAACAAAACATTCTAAGACATGTGACTACAAACCCGCACTGGGCCCGCGTGGTTGATTACAGCCTGAGTGGCCTGTGTCCCAGCAGTGGGAACATTATAGGTTGATTATGCTTACAGATGTGTGTAATATAGAGATAAAAATCTTATTTATTAGAATCGCAATACCATTTCCAATCACTGTTTAAAAAAAACACAATACTTCATTTACATAACCATTCAAAAAGCACATTTTAAATTATGTATTACATAATCTTGAGCCATCACTTTTATCAAACCACACAGCTCAGCAGGAAGAGTGTTGTATTGAATGACATGTCGAATAATATCGGCGATATATCGTCAATAAGTTATGACGAACGATATTATTGTATTGTAATGTTGGTATTGCGTATTTTGTATGTTGTAGAGTTATTTGTTACCTCTTTGGTTGGATGTTGTAAGTTTTGTAACAGTTCAAAGAAAGAAAATTGACAGAAGTTCCTTTGTAGATATACTTAGTCGTCATCGTCATTATTCAGCCGAAAGACATCCACTTGGACTTAACATAAATTAATAAAACCAAGGGCATAAGAATTATCATAATCATAATCATAATCATTTATTTGTCAGAATATGGTACATTATACGGTCTTAAGATTAGTTAATGGTATCATCACATTCTGCCAAGTGTGGCGTGCAAATATTAGGTACATTCATTTATTACAGAATAGAGATTATTAGGTTAGTATTAACATGATTGATTGCATAATTACGAATTAAAATTACAATTTTAGTTATGGCAGTTAATAATAATATCATAAACAAACACAATTTATTCAGGATGTCAAAGTATAAAACATTATCAATTCAATTAGGATGTCAAAGTATCATTCAAATAGTCGTTTAAATTATAATAACATTTAATATATAGCAAGTCTTTCAGTTTCTTTTTAAATCCATTTAAATTTAGCTCTTTAATTGATTTTGGAATTTTGTTATAAACTTGCGGTGCTATGCAGAATATGATTTTCCACTTTAAGGCTGTTTTGGCTCTCCATCCGCGTAACATATCATTCCGCCTGTTACGTTTAATAGTATCTGATAGGTGGGGAAACAAGTGTGCATTTAACTTTACAAATAAGGCAGCTTCATAAATATACAAAGCCGGGTGTCAGAATTTTGATTTTTCTAAAGTACAGTTATCATAAGTACATAACATCAAGCCTGCATTCTCCGAAGGGGCAGATAGGCACTGAGCAGAGATATACATTTAAAGCACCTACCAACACATACTCACATTTAGGCGGGTATTCACCAACATTCAAACCTTTAGGGATTTAAACAGTTGGTATAAGTCAAATTTCCTAAGGTAACTAGAACTGATTAATTATTGGGTCCCCACCTATGAAATTGGCGTTTTGTATGGAGAATTTTAAAGAAGTTGCATTTTTCATACTAACATTTTCTTAATTTATATAACAACCATGAACACTTATGTTTTAAAACTTTTATGCACTAATAATGGACCTAATATTTAATCAGTTAATTTAAATGTTGGTGAACACCAGGCTTAGACGTGACTGTTTAAGTCCCACGTAAATAGGTTTTATAGCCATGAACCGGGCACCGATACTTACTGCAATAAAAGCTGTTACTGAGAATGTCCAAATGAACAAATCCAATAAATTTACTTTTCCGACCGCGGTCTGGGGATCGAACTAGAACCTCTCCCCCAGCAATGACGCTTGCAACCACTGCACCAACATCAGTCACAATTATCGACCGATTTGACAATAGATTACATTCATAAGTTCAACAAATTACCTTCAAAGTAAAAGCCTGCCATTTAAGGTATAATTGAAAGCAAGATGCTCGTAAGACAGGCGACAAAACGTTCTACATGTCTTGTTAGCACTTTAAGATGCTATCAGCTGGCTCCCACGAGACCTAGGTAGACATAGGTATATTAGAGATGTACCTTACTAGCCGGTAAAGCCGACTATTCAGCCTCATTTTTCGTCGGCAAAAAGCGCCGACTAGTCGGCTTTTTACTTTATTTATTTATGGGCAATTGGAATTAAATCATAACCTTAATTGGTAACAAGCCATGTGAGGGACGTTTACGAACTTCTAGACTAGCTTTCATCCCCTTTTTAACCCCATTAAGTAGGTTGAATTTTCCTTAGTTAGCCTACTTTCGCCATTTATGTAACTCTTCTGCAAAATTCCATGTTTCTGAACTGGAACGGTTTAGTGAATGAATTTCAGATTTGATTAAGTAAATCATTTTTATTAAAAAATCTGCCTAAAGGTTTGTACAATAAGTTTATTCAGAAATAGGAACTCTTCCTTTGGTAGTCAATAATTGAACTTAAATCAGGAAAAATATAATTTTAGCACAACAATAAATTCAAAACGAGAGTTACACAACTCTGAATAAAGACCGTGGTACCTAAGTAACCTATTATTTATTATTTATTTTAGAATCACAGTACCTATCGGTTTTGTACCTGAACTCCACCGAAAGCAATGATTGGCTCGGCCATCTACGACTAGTCCGCATTTTTTGCAACCGACTAGTCGGTCAGTCAGCTAGTCGGCCAAAGTTATATTCGGCCAAAGTTATAGGTGGCCAGAGTTATAGTCGGCCAAAGTTATAGTCGGCCAACGTTATAGTCGGCCAAAGTTATAGCCGGCCCATCCCTACTCGGTAGCTAGTAGGTACGGTCCTAGAAACCTAGCTTATGAGGGAAAGTGCCGCCATGCAGTGTGATATATTACTATTGCTTCGTTTCGGTATCATGTCTCTGGGAAATGGGATACAAGGAAGGATTTGATAGGTTTCCTTATTTTGGTTTGGATTGCATAATTTTGATATCATCGTCTACTCGTGTGTGGTTTCGTCACCTGATGGTTTCGATTCGTGATCTTATGGCGCCATTTTATATCGACACGCCGCAATAGTAATATCATGCAATATGGCGACCGTACATAGGTATGGTGGTTTCCTGACATGAAAACGGGTGGTTTTCCTTACATTGGATGGAATGGATAGGAACCGTAGAGTCAAACCCCCCCCCAGTCATCCCTTAGTGATGATGCGTTCAATGTCCCACTGTTGTATACCTACCTAAATTCGCTTTGATTTTTTTTAAATCTTTTTTTTTAATAATTTAATTTCTGTGTAACTATTGTATGTCCTAAGGGCGCGATATAGCTGATCGCAATTTAATTATTTAATAAGACCTGTATTATGTACCTACCTATGATCCACAATAAATATATTTGATTGATTGATTGAAACTGATCAAAAATAAATTGAATACCAATACTTTATTGCATTACACAATGTTTGTGCTTAGGTGGTAAACATTTGCTTGAAAAATAATCGTGGACTCTGTCGGGCACAGCAGAAGAAAGATAGAGGTATTCCACTCAGAGCACTGATTTCAACAGCACTTGTCCGAACCGCACCAGAGCATTTCCACTAGCCGCACTGAAACAAAATTTTGATAAGTGCGGTTCGGTGGAACAGTTTATCAATATTATTTTCAGTCCTCGAACGGCACCTACGTTACAGATGAGGACTTATCGTTTATCTTATAATCAAATTTATTCTAAAATTAAAAGCAAAGAAACCTTTTTTTTTTTAAAGCTTTTATTTAAATGCTCTAGAAAGAAGAAAATAACATTTTCCTTTATAATTTTAACCTTGAACTTATAACCTCATTATACACAATATATATGATCATAAAGAGCATAAAGCGGGTCGTGTGTATTGTCATCCAAACTAAACCTGTATACAAAATTTCAGCTCAATCGGTTGAAGATATCTGCTTCAAAATTGAGTAGCAAGATTCCACCAGAACAAACATACATACTCGTACATACATTGCAAGTTAAATAAAAGCTTTAAAAAATAACATTTTGTGTGTATTTTTATGATGTTTTAGGGATTTATCATTTAAATATTCGTTTGCACTGTAATAACATTTACATAATAATAGATTTTTTAATTCATTCGTGAATAGATAGAGTTTTTTTTTTCTGTTTGATGCGGGTAATCTATACATATTATAAAACAAAGTCGCTTGTCCCGTTTGTCTGTAAGTCCGCGTTGTTCTTCTAAAATACGCAACGGATTTTGATGAGGTTTTCTACACAATTTAAGGAATTTATTCCGGAAGGATTATGTGTATGATATATAAATATTAAAGTTATAGATAATTAAGAAATCTCGATGTTCTGTCAAGTCGTAAAAACCTTGCGAAGCAGTCGCGGGTCGCTAGTTTACGAGTATTATACAGGGTGTCAGGGACATCGACGCGAAGCCGGTTACCTTGGGGACAGTACGTGATTCTGAACCCCCCTGCGTCGAAATTTTTCGTCGGTTATTAAAAAAAAAAACAGCTGTTTCATAGAAAAGTGCAATACCTACGCGGTCAAAATGTATGGAGCAGCTGTTTTTTTTTTAAATCTCTGTATGTGTGATGATTCCATTACAATAACTGAAAAAAATACCACATTCAAACAACCTTGAAGTAAGTCAAGAGCCTCTATGTTAATATGTGTGGATGGCATCAAAATATACGTCCCTGTCTAGTCAAGCTTAATTAAATGGACTTTGAAAACAGCTTAGAAAAACATTATCGGGTTGAGTTGACTCGAGCCGCCCTGTCACTGAGCCAGAAACATTTACTGAAATAAATCGTTGTGAATATGTTCTCGACTCCGTACGATATTATTATTGTAATATTCGGTATTATTAATAATGTGCAGGCAATCGTTGGATGTAAGGATTACAGCATAGCAGTGATTAATGATGATCTTAACGAGAATGTGCATAAGAGCTTTATGATTCAACTGAGCAATAATAATAATCGTAGATGATCGTTAACGAACCCGTTGTTCTAGTAGTCGCACGCGCAAACTTTTGAGCAAAGAGATGTCGGGTAGTGAATATTAATTATTGGTATACTGATGAGTAACCGTGGAGTTTCATGCCGGCTCTTTTCAATAGTAAAGGACCATTTGGAACCGTGCACCTAGCTTCTGACATGACATGCCCAGGGTTAGGTATGACAAGAAATTTTTAGTGGTATCTCAATTTTGTGTCTGATTAATAGCAAAAGACTCGGCTCCTTTTATATTGGAATAATGGTAAAATGTCAACAAGTTAGTTTTAACAGTTAGGTAGTACAGCGAGTGGGCTCTAATGCCTGGTTTATACGATGGCATTGACTGGAACCAGTGACTCGGAATTTCGGACCCAGTCAGTGGGTCCATGTAGACGAGATTGGCAGTAAGTCAGGCGGGGGAAGCTACTGGGCCCGAAAATAGACGTGGAGGTTAGTCGACTGGACTGACTTGAGGACGCGAAGTCCGCTCAGGACTGGGGTGAAACTAGTGTCTCCACGAGCCCAGTTGCAAGTCAGCGCTGGACTGTCTTTCTGTACTGTCAAATTACTGGCATATAAACAGCCTTTTAGGCTGATTTACTTAAGTACTGAGTTAAGTTCCTTGACGTGATACTTCACAATGAAAATTGACACTTTTGGCGAGAGAACTTTTGATACAATTCTTCTTCCTTGAAGTCCGGCCGTCGAGAGAATGCGTTCTTGACACCTGTCAGTTTCATACTAACGTATTTGTGTTTTGCGAATTTGATCCTTATTACTACTAGAAATTGTCCAACTGACAGGTGTCAGGAACGCATTCTCTCAACGGCCGTGCTGTAGCAAGTTGCTTAACTAATGCAAATGTAAATGAGCCATATGAAGAGTTTCTCTAAAGCAATTGAGTGGCGACCGCGTACCGGAAGACGCAGCGTTGGAAGGCCGATGACCTTGTGAAGGCTGCAGGAATCTGCTGGATGCGGGAAGCACAGGACCGGTCAAAGTGGCGGTGCTTGTGGGGGCCTATGACGTGTTTCGGCTGAAATGATGATGATGATGAATTGAGTGCTACTGGCCGATGCCATAATGCTTTAGATAATATTAGTTAAGTACTATGTGGTTAGGCTAACTGTATTAGGCTAGACAAGTATCAAAGATGAACTACCTAGTCGTGAGCTCGTAATAAGATCAAGGCCAACAAACCGGACTGGGCTTTCTTTAACCTTTGAATAGTATTATCATATTAAACTGATCTACCTGAATTTAGGTTTACTGCAGACAACTGTAAATACGGGTACACACTGAGGGTGCTGAGGGTGGGTGGGTGAGGGGGGTCTGGGTGACATGCTCTGCTATAATGAATTATGGCAGCTAGAGCATCTATCAATCAATCTGTCTAGTCCTTACCCAACTATGTTTGGGTCGGCTTCCAGTCTAACCGGATGCAGCTGGATACTAGTATTTTACATGCCGCGACTGCCTATCTGACCTCCACAACCCAGTTACTAAGTAACACGATACGCCTTGGTGAGACTGGTTGTCAGACTTTCGGGCTTCTGACGACCCGTAACGAGTGTCAAAGATCTACGAATGACAGCCGGAACCAACTGCTGAACGTGCTTTCTGAGGCACGGAGGGATCTCGGTATGTTATGGACACCAATCCACGGACCAACCCCGGCAAACGTTGCTTAACCTGATGGATCGCCCCTTGCGGCTGTTATTACTTAGTCACGAGCTCCTCCAGTCTCTGAATAAATAAGGGCAGAAAAATCATAAATTATATCACACTAAACCATAAATTGCATGCAAATAAATACAGGTAATAAAGGCAGGGCACCCCGAGATATTTCTCGGCATGTGCAACCGAGTCAGAGGCCCTTGGGCGGCATAAAAACTCTGCACCGGGTTAGTCACTAACCACACAAAAAAGAAGGAAAGACTTTGTCTTGATAACATCCTAAAGTAGCTATCCTATTCAATTTAAACCTATGAAATTTAGTATGGTAAAACCAATGATTTAAATCGTAGATTTGCCCTCACTGTACTAAGTCGCATGAAGAATCGTCGATAATGAGAGGAGCGAGCTCACACATTAACAATAGCGTTTCCATGACAACCAAGTCAAGTCTCTGCGACACTGTCTGTCTCAGAGGTGTCAAAATGAAACAGAAACGAGACCATCTTTTGACGCGGAAAGGCAAATCTACGATTGAAATCTTTGGGTAAAAACTCATTCACATAACCCAATAATACTAAATAATGTATTGGTAGCCTACCATAAACGTGTTAGCGCCATTCACAAAATGTTATTCCACATCGAAACAATCTAATCACATGTAATCATATTACCTAACACGATTCCAATAATCTTTAATAATAATCTCTCTCAAAATATGGAAGTGATCAAGAAACAAAAATATCCGATAGAAAATCGCTTCCTTTCTAAAGTGTTCATTCGTGAGGTCAAGTGTCATAATATGACAACGCACTGTTACGTAATGTGACGTGCAACAGTGATACTGAGAGTATTCTCTGAGTCGGCGTATATCTTGTTTATGTAACTGACTGTACATCTTTGTGTTGTAGACGGGCGTTTTTGCGATCTCTCAGATATTATTATTTTACGATAGGTACCATTATTGTCGGAATTCGAATATCACAACATCATTCCCGTAAAGCTAGCCAGATGTACCTACACACCAGTATAAAGTAACCTCTCATTGTACGGAAATCCTTTACAATGCGAGATCAGCATAAACTGGAAATGTATAGCTTGATTTGTAGCCAAATCAAAGTCAAATTTTGCCAGTTAAGTTTAAGTCCCATATAATAAGAGGCTGTGCATGAGGTCCTGCGTTCGATTACCAAGTAGGACAAAGTGTTATTGGGTTTTTTCCATCTGAAATTTCTCAGTAGCAGCCCGGAGTTGTGCCCGGTTGATGGCAACAGGCTCGCCCCCTATTAAACGCGAAATTGGAGTGTACTATAGTTACCTGCCTATTTCTTCGGGAAACGGTACACCTCTGCTTAACCTTTCCGGGAAGCAAGGCGTGATGTAATGTAAATATTATCCCAGGTATTTCCAATCAGTTTTACTTCTAAATACATCAAAAATATACTTTAATAATACAGTAATTTACACACGTTGAGTACGAGTTTAGAGTAAGATAATAAAACCGTTTTACGAGCCAAATTCTGCAACAAGATTGATGGTGGTCTGCATTTATTAATATGATTATACAAACAATAGCTCTATGTGTGAACTTAACGTGTGAGAAATGAATTATGTTCTTTCCTATAAATTAATTTATGCAAATTCGTTCTATGAAGTGTTGTTCAGGTTATCGTTAATCAATTTAGTAATGAGTTGTGAAGTCAATCAAATGCGTAATTAGTTGTTGTAATAATTGTCTTATTGGCTTAGTGTGTTACTTTTTCAACAATTGAATTATGGTAAATGGGCACTTATTTATTTTATTGAAATAATAATTTACCATCCAATATAAATAAAAAATATAAACTCTTTCAGCGGTTTTAAATCAAACTATATAATTGAAACTACTGTGGCGACATCTACATCTCCACATGCGAACTACGCATCAAAGACCGGACGTCACAAATATCCTGACGTCACACAAATCCTGCAACGCGCAATTAGAGTTTACCGCGCGAATGACATATCGACATCAATCGTTGGGCAGTTGCCCGCCAGATACGACACCCGTCTGGTCGGAGGATCCTCCCTTTTCTAAAGAGGATGAGTGACCTTTACACCCTGTTCTTCATGCCTCTAAACTACTCACTAACAATGTTACTAGCCTATTGGTTGAGAATAAAACCGTTGAACATGTAACCCAACCAATTTAAAAATAAAATAATTTTAAGCTTAATGTATTGTATCGGCGACCGTTACCTAGAATAAGTTTATTACATTATGTTCTCATATAATTGGCTCTTTTTGTCTTTTTGAGAAAAAAGTATTTTAACCTAAATGATTTTATGAGCGTATGGTGTATAGCTGCATCCGATTAGGCTGGAAGCCGACCCCAACATAGTTCGGCAAGGTTGTTGGATACAAGGGCGGTAAATAAAAAGAAAGTTGTTACTGTTTTTGCACATTATTTACCTATGTTTCATCAACTTATATGTGCCAAATTAATTTAATCAAACAGTTTCCAAACAATAGGGAAATTGTAATTATAGTTTGTTTTGTTAAGTAGATGTATTAACAACACAAATTCTTAAACGCGACGTTTCTAACGCTGCGTTTCAAATGCCCGTCTACTTACAATGAACTCTTAATATTTCATTGCATCAGAGGTCAAAATGACCCAAAAGTTAAAAACAATAGTTTTCTCCTCGCATAGTTCTCAGTCGTAAGATCGCAAGTTTTAACCCTATTGAATTATTAAAAAGGTTTCATACTCATCCGGGTGTGACAAAAATTAACTTTTGGCCCATTGTGATGGCTCTGCACACAATGGGCCACGTTTGTTCGTAATTTAGCGCCCATTGTTTGGTCAGAAATTATCAATGGGTGTTGAAATGAGATAGATCGGGCAATTACATAAGGCGTTTTGTCGTGTAGAGTATTATTTCTTTCTAAACTCTCCGGTGTACGAATTTAACTTTTTTAGCTAAATTCGTACGTTACTCCAAGTTTCCGCTAACACTTTTTGGTGACTAAATTATTGGCCTTTCTATTATATTCTATGCATTTGAGGCACAATGGTCTTGAATAAGTAACTTAGTAGTGCTTTAAAAATAATTATTCAGGGCATCAAGATTAGCTTTATTTATCTTCTTTTTTTTCTTGGGTAAAGCTTATTAGCTACAAAACTTGTCCCGATTGCACCACAAATCACTAAATGCGTTTAGTGTTAAACGTATTTAAAACAAAGTTCTGCTTGTGACAATCGTTTCTTTTAAATAAATTTAGCGCTAAATGCATTAAGTGATGTATGGTTTAAGTGGGTCTTAAGTTTCTACAATATTTGTCCAGGTCCATAGCATCTCATGAAATGATTTAGGGGTTTTTTTCGGTAAGATTGATTTGACCCCGGTGGCACTTTTACTGACCCAAATTCGATTAGGTAGACCGATTATAAATATCCATCAGACCGCAGAACGAAACGAAACCAAAAGCATGCATTACACCCCATTTTGAGTTATTCAAAACATATCGAGTGTGTCTTAAAGCCGTATTTACACTAGTTTACGCCGCATTACACAACGAAATGGCTAAACTGTTATGTGAACATACAATATTTTACACATTTTGCTGTTAAGCTCGTGACAGAAGGATTACTTTGACGAGTTATGTGTTATTTTTGTTTTGTGACCAGCTTTAGGCAATGAATTAGCAAGTTTAAAGGGAAGTGTATTACGTCAGTTCAGTTTTGAAGAACAGTAAGAGTCATGTGTGAACATTGAAATCTTATTGAAACGGAATACTTTTTTGCTGGCACTGTGCATAGGTCTGCTGCCTCTCTGCATGGATGCTGGGGAGTTTGTTGCGCCACTTCCCAGCTAAAGCTCTAGGAAGTGGTGAAGGGCGGGCGTTTTGGGACGTTCGAAAAGTGCTGATTCTCAGCCTAGTTTGAATAAAAATGATCTTTGATTTTGTCAGTCTTGATTAAAGTAACGGTTAAATCTGAGACTACTAAAATCTTTCATCATCATGACATGGGCATAAGCCACCCCCAAGCACCGCTACTTCGACCGGTTCTGTGCTTCTCACATCCAGCGGATTCCTGCGGCCTTCACAAGATCTGCAAATCTTCACAATAAAATAATTCGGAAATAAATTAGAATCGAAAAGTCGGTCAAAGCTTTTATAATTTTGCAAAATAAAAACGTAATGATAATAATATCAATGTTTGCAATAATATCAAGACCAGGACATTCCCATACCGCAATCTAACTGCCAATTCATGAAAAACTGTAATAATAACTCATATTTTACACCACAATCGCGCCCTAATTAACTTTTACAACTTTGATATCCATCGCCCCACATACACAATACTTTTCGAACACCTTATTATTCTGATTCCTATCCAGTGATCTAAATTCAAAGTCTAAATCTAACGCTTAAGTTTACGTTAACGTTGCGTCAGGCGTCTCACGTTACAAGTTAAGTAATTGTTCATTGTGGTCCCTGGTTCGATTCCCAGACTTATCAAACAATAGATTTATCTATTTGACTGTTATGCTAATGAGACCTTGACTTGTTTTACTTTGATTTTTAACTGGAATTGAGGGTAGTTGTGGAATGGTGTCGATTTAATGACTTGATTAGATGTTTTTAATTGCTTGTTTTTGATGAAAACAAGGCTGCGATGGTTTGAATTGTACATACTTGTTACGTTATTCATGTAATTCTATCTTATCATGCAGACTGACATGCAAATTGCAAAAGAAGAAAGAAAATTCGAACGTCATTCTATCTGTCAGCTTCAAAACAGAACTAAATTTTAAATTCATTAAGTACTAAACGTGTTTAGTGATTTGTTTATTTTCCCTTATTTTTATGAATTTTTAATTCTCTCTTTTCAACTACATCAGTTATTTATTAGACGTCCTGTATGTGGTTTTTATTAAAAAAACATTGTTTATTTATCAGAAATCTCTTGTTATTTCCAGATGGTGCGCATAAGCGCTGTGGTGGCGCTGTGCGCGATCGTCGCGGTCGCCGGCGCTGCTGAGAGCTCATCTCGTTTCCGTAAGTACCCGCTTATTTATTTAAATTGAATGATTTAAATACGAGCACAAATGGAAATGATCTTTAGTAAAAAATTAAATTAGCTAAAAATAAATGCAATCTAATAGAACACGAAGTTATTCTTGCTGTGAATTACAGATTTAATTATTATAAGAAAGGGTATTTTGTTTACTAACATCAACGCAGACACAATGTTTAACAATTTCTGTGAAAATTATGTAGTTCAGAGTACTGAGAAAAGGTCAAGTATAGGTGGTGTAGGTGTATGTAGGTATATATGATATTTGGGAACTAGCACTCTAGGCCTAGCGAGCCAATACGATTATTAAACTAGGTTAATCCCAAAACTATGGGTAAAGTTTACCATCACCCAAAGTTTTTATCCACTGCGATCAAGATGTCATACCCTGGCTTCTTGCAATGGGGAGGCCCGTTCATTTCAGAGAATTTGTTTGAAGTGAAATTGTTTATTCTGTAAATAGGACATCGGAATCACTTTTCCACGTCACATTAAAAAAAAAAGCAAGATGGAGTCGACATTTCCTATAAGACTATGGCGAAACAAACTCAGAGTCCAAAGTCTCTTTTAAAGTCCAGACATAATCTTGGTCACACTATATGAGGACTAATTCCTTAAACCCTACCGACTACAATAATAATGACACAAGTAAAAGTCTATACATCACCACATCATCCACCATCCATCATCTTCACTTCGCACTTAAGTCACGTCCGGTAAATTATGTCACACTTAACACACACTCACGTTGTCAAACACAAACGCATGTTTATCGACACATGCTCACCAGTTTATTGTTAACAACTTAGTTGTATGCTTTATGCACTTCATGCGTTCCTGGTAGCCTGGTGCAACAGTTTGACAAATCAGCTGTTAGTTTAGACACTTTCACGTCTCTATGAGTTTGTAACACATAGCTTCATTGAGTAAGTACTCAATACTCAATAATTTTTTGCAGTATTTGTATTGACAAGATGTTGTTATCAACATCTGTGGAAATGTACATTTTGGCTATGACGTAGACTACATACTGAATAGTTGGTGCACGGCTTCGCTATCCGAACTAATATCACAAATGTGAAAGTGATTTGGTTATTTATTTATTACGCTTTCACGCTAAAAAATCTGAGCGGATTTAAATGAAATTTGGCACATGGGTAGACCATGACCTAAGTTAGGTCAAAGGATACTTTTTATCTCGTTAGTACCGTTTCCGTGGGATAATTTCGGACCTCCACGCGGGCTAAGCCGCGGGCAAAAGCTAGTGTATTTATAAATGGTCGAACCACTTATCGTGTAGTCTCAGCTTATCAAACCTAGAACAAGCGTCAATTCCTATAACATGTAAAAAAAAACTTACGAACCTTATTCAAGAGTCAAAGATTACTTAAAATTTGTGTAAAGCCACTTGATTGGTTGAAACTAGTTTTAAGTAATACTTGAGTCTTGAGAGAGGTTCTGTAATACGGGCCTTAGATGTTAAAGTATATGAAGTATGGTCAGGTATCGGAAGGATTTCCTTAACTTAAATGTCTGGCTAAGTGGGTGATCACAGAGTCAATTACACGAAGCTACTGGTCCTTATGGCCAACCACACGGTCGTGGTCGTAAGAACCAACGATTGTAGTGATAGGTATATATTACATGAAATGGGTAGTAATCATTCTAAATAGGTATAACTAACCTATAGCCTAAGCAGCTCAGAGAGTAGAAATTATTGTGTAAAATCTGGGCGTATCAAAAGCGTTTCAAATTCATTCAAAAGCTTGAACTTACTTGTAACTGTTTAGAATAAAAAGCACGTACGCATGAAAGGACGCCAAATCTATCATCATTATAGAACGAAGAGAGTAGAACAAATTATGGAGTATCTTAAAATCGTACAAATGTAACGTGGAAAATTGATTGAAAAAAGCTTGAATAGGGTAGACAAAAAACACATAAAGGAAGGCCAAATATAGCCAACAACTCCTTCTACGTTAGAATGCATATTAAGCTTCATACAAAACATTCACACAGTAGATAAACAATATCCAACTTTTGGGTTTGTTATGTAATTTGTAATCGCGTGAAAAGTCCAACGATTGTTCGATCGCAAACACAGCTGATATTGTCAAAGTTATCTCATTATTTAATCGTGTTTTTGTTGGTGGTACGAGTAATATTTTGATTGGTAATTCATCATATTCATGTTCCTGCCCCTTGGCCTATGTAACTTGGGGTCGGCATAACACGTATTTTTCTTCTATTTTCTCCCATCAGCCGTCTGTCGTATCATGCACTCCTTTTTAGGGTTCCGTACCTCAATAGGAAAAACGGAACCCTTATAGAATCACTCGTGTGTCTGTCTATCTGCCAATTTGCTCCGAATCTAATGGACCGATTAAGTTGAAATTTGATTCACATATGTATTTCTTTGACCCAAACACAGACGTGTAAGGTAAATAAATGAATTATGGGGGTTACTTTTGGGGGGCAAATAACAAAATAAATATAAAAAGTTTTGCATACTGTACCGTGTGACATATCAAATGAAAGGGGTTGTTGCGAGGATCTCAAATATATTTTTTTAATAATTTTAAACTAAATACTTTTAAAGATATTTAAGAAAATTGACCCTTTATATCCGAAACTACTGAGCCTAAACTTTTGAAAAAAATAAAGAGAATGCTTCTTTACTCATAGATTACAGGAAAACCTATAAGAAGTCTATAGTCTTAAAATAAAATAGTAAATCTCTCAATATTGCGCGTAAAAACTTACATTTGCAGTTGGAATGTATGGGACAATATGTTTTTCAACTACAATGATAAGTATGTTCTTGGGATTAATTCATCCCAACTACGGAATCCTGCATTGTGCGTGGTCCGACACGCACTTGGCCAGTTTTTTTCTTCTATTTTCCCTTATCAGCCGTCTCTCGTATCCTGCACTCTTTTTTCTTTCATCTCAACCCGCACATATATATTTTCGTCGGTCTTTTAGCGATAAGACCGCCCATTGTGTCACCCTATGTACAATTTCTACATTTATATATCTGTAGTTCATATGGGTGTACGTAATAAAGAGTATGCTATTCTATTCTATTCTTCTCTCTTTCGATCCATCAACATCCTAAATCCTAACTATATATTAGGTCCCCACCCATGAAATCAGCGTTTTGTATGGAGAATTTTAAAGGAGTTGCTGTTTTCATACTAACATTTTCTTAATTTATATAACAACCAATAACACTAATGTTTTAAAACTTTTATGCATTAATGTTTAAAAACTAAGATAACGTAATATGGCCTTAGATTAAGCGACAAAAATAAGTTTTGGCTAAGTTAAAACAAATAGTGGTCATTTCTGCAAAAAAAATGAGGAGTAATTTTTAAGGTATTTTTTATGTTTAGAAAACTATAAGTAATAAGGTTTTTTTTACTATTGGTTGTCTATGATGGTCATTATTCGATATAATACAAAGCAATGGATGCATATTTTAAATACTAGAAGTTACAAGGTTCTCTATTTGTGAGAAAAAAACGCCAATTTCATAGGTGGGGACCCAATATTATATCCTAGCTTTAATATTACAAATGAGAAAGTAAGTTTGTTTATTTGTTACGCTTTCACGCTAAAACGGCTGAATGGATTTGAATGAAAATTAGCACATGGATACACCATGGCCTGGGTTAGGACATAGGATAATTTTCATCCAGATATTCCCGCGGGATCGAGACTTATGCGGGTGAAATCGCGGGGCGCAGCTAGTAGAAAATATGAATAATAAAATGTTGATTTAGGATTTTTCAATTTGCATATATATGTAATCGACTACTTTTGCGATTACCTCGCTGCCAGACGCCACGCTTTTCCAAATTACACTTTATTTTTTATTTTACATAAAAAAGAAACATCTTGTTCACATGATTATATATACACAGCAAATTTAATTAGGATTGTAAATAATCGATTTGAGGTGAAAACGTTAACTTCGAATAGTAATACATTTATTTATTTATTTATTTAACGGTTTACGTACACACATATAAACAGACAAGAAGAAAGGAACAGAAAAATCCGTACAAAGGTGATGCTTATTTCTAAAGAAATCTCTTCCAGCATACCTGCGATAGGAATGTAGTAAATTGTTAGTGTTAATCTTATTTTTTTTTATATACTTACCTATATCGTTTTACACAAAAGTCCATGTTACGTACTCGTATACTGTAACTTCAAAAATATTATGAAAAAGATTTTTACGTTGGTGTTGTGTGATATTTTTGATATATTTAATTAAATCTTGCAATGTTCTACACAAAATATTTTTTTTGTAAATATGGGTATTCTTTTTGCTGGTAATATTTATTATAGCGAAAAGATGTAAATATATTTTTCTCTTTGTACATATTTTCGACGAGTGCATTTTTTTTTAAATGCCTGTATAAATATCTTGATGCATGCTAGTATTTAAGATTTAGTGTATGTTTAGTCTAGTGTACATTTTGTAAAAATATGTATATTAATATTTATGTGTTTAAATCGTTTCTTTTTATTTATGTCTGTGTATCTAGATTAAATTGTAATATGTTTTACAGAACCAAGAAAACGCAAGACTGGTACGTACACATACCTACAGATACAGCCTTTTATGTGCAACCTTATCAGTTTGGGTACAGCATTGATTTATCGATGGATAATTATTAAAATATTTGTTGAAACTTCGAATAGAAAGCATATTTTTTTTAGCACGTTGTAAAACGAATGAATAATATAAAATCCATGCATGACAAATCCATGGAGAAATAAAAATGCAGTTACTTTAGAAAGCCTTTTAAAAAAATCTAAAAGGTGAATCAATAGTAAAGTAAAAGATGTAATCGTTATTCTGAAAAATATTGTCCGTGCCGACATTTTTTTCTCAAATTCGTCATGCTAAGAAGGCTCTTGGTGCCTCTATAGAAATCGAACTCATTCTATTTCTAAGTTCGATTTTGGTAAACATCGATATAATCAATGCATCATGTACCTGAATATGTCACTTAACATTATGCCACACTTACACGGCCCCTTGCTTGTAAACGACATAATGTGGAGTCAAAATAGAGACCCATTCCAGCTGTTTTCCAATTGTTTGATAACAAAATTCATTACCTGGCTTTAGCCTTGAATCTTGGGCAGAATTCAATTATAACATTGACACATTCATTGAATTCGTCAGTCTATTTCTTTGATGAAAGTGAATATACTCTCTCACATAACTTCTTAGTCAAATGCTGGTCAAAAGATGGATATCGGCTACTGCTGCTTCCTTCAAACCATTAGTTTATCTGGCGTGTTATTAGCCCCTTGTCATGTTACTATGGCAGCATTATCAAATGTTTACGAGCAGAGGGCACCTCACTCCACGCTTCTGGAACTATCTCCTCCCTTCTTCTTGACATTCAGATTACTATCTTCTTGATACTTCTTGACATTTCTGGACACTTACACAGCTTTGCCCGCGGCTGCACTCGCGTGGCACCTGTTTCTGTTTCTTTTATGTTATTGCTTAGATATTATTTGTTGCTGTCTTAATAAAAATAGCCGATATGTTTAATTTTAGACCTAGAATCTAACTTGAAGTACCCACAAAGTTTGCCAAACAAACTTAGATTCAGAATCAATTATGTTTATTTTGTTCATTTTCTTTCATTACAAAGTTTTTGAATCAAAAATGCAAACAAACTGTATGTGTGACTAGATAGTCATATATCTGTGCTTGTTTAGATACTAATCGTGATAAAATTCAAATTGTTTACGCAATTCATAATATTTCACGGTATATAACTATGTTATTATTCAAAATATTTCGGCGGCAATTAATTCTTCATACTTTCGATCTGTCTTCACTTTCTAGCTGGTTCTGCATTTTTTCTACATTAATGACCGATTTAGTAAATTATTAGTATTTTTTAGTAGCGTTATAATTACCTTAACATCATCTGTCTTCACTTCCTTTATTAATTTACTTATACAAAAATTATTAGCTTCTTTTAAATCTTCATAATATGCATAATTATGCCATATGTCGCCTGCAGGTGTAAAATAATAAATTACAAATAAAGAAAAGATGTAAATAACAAATTAATGATAATTTCATAATTATAAGTTTAAACTTGCTTTGACTTGATTCTGTCTCCATTTGTGTCACTATACAAGTCATAAATGTAACTGGCTTCATTTAATTTTATGACTAGTATAGTTTCTAAAATTGCAATTATTTCATTGGCAATAATTTAGTAAAATGGGTTTTTTTACTTTAAATCAGTGAATAAGTCACTGCTTGTGAAACAAAAAAAAATTGCTATGTTACCTTTTTCCTTGCCAAAAATATTTACAATTATTGACGCAAATTCTCTAAGCATTTATCTTATATTGTCATCTTTCAATGCGTGTTCAGATAAATTCAATTTGTTTGGACCCTGCTAGTAAAAAAGTGTTGCAGTTGATTTTATTTGAACATGCTATGAATTTGCTTATCGTCGCTCGGCATTCAATACCGCGAATGTGACATTTTTGACGAAAATCTTATTTCATTCTAAACGTTCAAATACGTGATCCTGGATAAAAATCAGATTTTCGTCAAAAATGTCACATTCGCGGTACTGGATGCCGAGCGACGTTATGTTAACTTTAATACTAGTTTGTTTTCTTCTTCTTCTGTACTATTCCTATTAGTGTAGAATTTATTAATTTCAATCCTTTTACTTTGTCTTCTGTTGTAAGTTGTAGTTAGTAAAATGTTTCTTTCTTGTATCTGTCTAACTACAATCTTTTCATGGCTGTACTTTTTCTAGTTTGTCTTTAGTTACTAATTTCTTAATTTGGTTATTTAGCAACTAATTCTGTAGTTTAAGTACTCTCTTTCAGCAAATTAATAGGATTCATTGTATTTTGTAGTTGCTTATTCTTTTCTGTCTTAGATATTATAACTTATCTGTTTCTTTTGTAAGGACCTATTTACATTTTCATACGTTTATGCTCATTCAAAATATTTGTTCGAATTATTGTTACATCAATAACGATTTCTGCTGTATTGAAAATATAAATAGTTCTTCATTGTCCTTGTTAATTTTCATAATCTTCTTTCCTTTTACTGAACAATTCTGTCATCGGCTTTAACAATTCCAAGACCTGTTAAATACTAGCATATATCTTCAAGAGCTAACTAGTAGTGAGTAGAATGGTTGGTGGGGGGTAACCAACTCCTGGTTGCTGATGAAGACCATGGTTTCCAGCGGACCTGCAGCCGGAGAAGCAGGCGGAGGTGGATGACATGGTGAACAATCTCTTGCAGTGGATACAGGGCTTATACCAGCAGAAGAACAGGAAAGGTGCACATTAGTTTTAAGATCTAGGCTATAATTAGTTTTAAGGACTTTTCTAGGTATATGTTTGTCATTGTATTTGAACGTAAGGACAATATTTCAATTAAAGCGCAATAATATTTTTACAGGTGACATTTTCTAAAATAAATGACGATACAGTATATTAGGCAATCAATACCAAAGATACTCAACATAATACATAACAATTTTAATCGTAGGACCTTCAAACACCAAATATTTTGCACGAATCACATCTTCTAGCATTCACTAGGCACAAGCACATTGGGTCTTATTGGAAATATTCTTCAATAGTATCTTTACTAATATACTCTTTATATACTTTCAGCTCGTCAGTATTATGGAGGGAAACCAGAAAAACCGAGACCTTTTGAACCGGCGAACCAATACCTGCCCCCTGCAGCCGGATACCCAGCTTCTGGCACTCGACCTTCACCGACCTACAACGAAGGTCCGTCGCCAAGCCCAACCTACCAACCGAGCCAGCCTTCATACCAACCTAGCGAGTCACCTTACAAACCAGAGTCTCCTTACAAGCCTCAACAGCCGTTCCAACCGAGTTATAAGCCAAGCCTGCCAACTCAACCTGCTTATCAACCGTCACAGCCGTCATACCAACCGTCTCAACCATCATACCAACCGTCGCAGCCTTCCTATTCTCCTAGTCCATCAACTCCTAGTTACCAACCAAGCCAGCCTTCAAGTTCACCGTCTTCACCATCCTACCAACCATCCCAACCATCTCAAGCTCCAAGTTATCCTTCTTCTCCCAGTTACCAGCCTTCTTCTCCAAGCTACCAGCCTTCTCAACCTTCTCAACCGTCCCAACCTGGTTACGATTACTCAAAACCTAGTTCTCAATCCAGCCAGACCGATCAAACGACGCAAGCGATTTACGTGTCACAAGAAAGTGGTGATAGTGTAAACACTGGATTCATTTCTAGTTCGATTTCCAGCAGTGTCACCGGTACAGTTGCTGAAACTACACAAACGCAAATTCAAACTGACGATGATGACCGTCATCCTCCTCACATTCATGAGATCACAGTCGATTGTGGCAAAGAAATGATGACTATTAATATTGAATTCAACAAGGTGTACAACGGAATCATCTACTCTCAAGACCACTACAACGAACCCGACTGCGTTTATGTCAGGGAGAACTCCAACCAAGCCAAGTACTCTTTCACAGTTAGCTTAAACACTTGTGGTACTAGATTCTACAGCGATTTCGAGAATGAAGGTCAAGCTTACTTAGAGAACGTCCTTGTTCTCCAAAACGAAGTCGGCATTCAAGAAGTTTGGGATCACATCAGAAGAGTCAGATGTCTGTGGGAAGGAAATCTAAAGAAACAGCTGGTCCATTCTCTCAGTGTCGGTATGCTGAACCAGATTACCAGCAACTTCAGTGGAGATACTGCCATGGCTCGCTTGGACATCCAAGCCGGCAGAGGACCTTTTGCACCCGAAGCAAATGGCTTAGTCAAGATCGGAGAAACCATGACTTTAGTGGTGTCAGTAACAGGAGATGCTGGTTTCGACATTCTCGTTAGAGAATGTATAGCTAGAGACTCAGAAAGTCGCAATATTGTTCCTCTGACTGATGAAAATGGTTGTGTCCTAAAACAGAAGGTCTTCGGTGCCTTCCAAAAGACTAGAGACACGGGAAACACTGGAGCTTCAGTCATAGCATTTGCTTTCTTCAACGCTTTCAAATTCCCTGATGAAATGGATCTGATTATTCAATGCGAGGTCGAACTGTGTAAGACTGACTGCGATGTCTGTCCTAACCCTGGAAGTATAGAACCTAGAAGGAGGAGACGAGATATCGTCCATATTGGGAACAGTACTGTACAAGAACCTTCAACGATTATTGGTAAAGGGTTAAGGGTTGTTTTGGCAGAGGATCTTCCACAACCTACAGGATTTTGTATGTCTCCACCAGCTGCTTTATGGGGTGGTAGTCTAGTACTCTTTGCGTCATTAATGAGCAGTATCCTTGTATCATACTGTTGGCAGAAATCTCGAGGTTCCGCTAAGTTTTCGTAAGCAATCTGTATCTATTTGGTCTTGGCTATCTTTCCGTTATTTATAGAGATAGCGAAATGAACCTTTTGCTGAAATCTCGATAATGATTCTTTGAAATACCAATAGTTAGATAAGTATTTATAAATATGGAATGTTGTATAGATATGCTGAAATATGAAGAGTAAGTTATGGTACAAAGTATTTAAATTTTATGAAGATGATGTAGATTTTACAATTAACACAATAGCTCTTGATAGTCTTAATATGAATAAACCTGAAACTATGACAGATTAAGACCACACTCATGAAGGTAATATCTTAAGATCTAAGGTAACAATATAAAATGTTAAACAACCAGCAATTTTATCAGAATAAAGTGACATTAGGAACAAGAATACACTGCCTCCCACATGTAAGTCTGCCATGGGAAAATCTGCAGTATTCCATACGTTTGATTGCCCCGTGAGATACCGCGTCTTGCGCTATTCGAGTTTTTTATATGCGCTCTTTTTTGCTGTCATTGTTTTCCGTCATTAAAATTGCATGTACTGGCGTATGTTGTTTTGTATCGTCTACTTAATTTTAAAATGCATCAAATGCTGTTGTTACTTTGTCAATCTTTCACTTCATTATGCATAATGCATTCGCGCAGCATTTGAATAAGGACCACTGCCAACAAAATGCGATTTATTTAAGTTATAACCAATAGATTAGACTTAAGACACATTTGTCAATGTCACCATTGGAACACGAGAAGACTTAGGGTTCAGGTCTTAAATTATTATTGTAAAAGTATGTATCTGTACGTGTCCTTCAAACATCATAAATCTTTTATGAACTTGCCAATAATAATTTGTTATTATCTAGGTGGGGTTTTGTCATTTTGACTTATTAGATTTTAATAATTTTGAATCAAATGATTAAGTTCATATCTGTTATTTCTGTTTCCAATATTGTTATCCTGTATATTAATTAGTTTGAAGATTTTCTTCTCATTGACAAAGAATGCCTTAGAGCACTATTAGACTATCATAGAAATAAGACCAGAGATGTATGAGTAATTTTTATATGAAGAACCAATGACGGTATAATAACTACATACGATTCATATTGTTTATGATCATAGTTATAGGATCTTATTTGACGGCAAGCGTACAAATATGATCATATCCGTCTAACTTAAAAAATGGCTAAATCAAACACGGCTAAATCATTTTCCATCTTGATTAAGTGTGACGTTTATATGATCATATAATGTAATATGTAAAAATGAAGAACAGCATCATTTAAATATGATCATAGAATTTGGCAGATATGAAATCATATTTGTATGATAAATATAATATGATAGTGTTATTTGGGCGTTAGTCCTGATCCAATTATTATAAGCACACTACTTTTTTTTATTTGTTTGATTCGTATTTGACTTTTGCTATTTTAAAAAGAGACATTATTAAAGTGGCGAACATGGCCGCTTGTGAGAATGTATGTACCATTCATCAAAATAAATGATGTGAAGTATTTTTCTGCATAAAGATAACCTATGATAAAAGTATTTTAATATTAATTGTAGCTGTAAAAACATACGTTAATTATGTATTAAAATAAGTTATTTGTATGTGTAAATATTAGAATTAAGTTTTTATAAGTATTAAAACATTATTTGTAGAAGAATCGCTTTTTTATTATATTTTAGTCTCCCTGCTAAGAATATCTTTTCCTTGTGTATCGTAACAGCTATAAAAGATTACGTCATAAAACGAATCTGAATAATAACTGTTTATGTAAATAGTAGTTTCTGTTATTTTATGCAGATTAAAATACATATTATGTCGAATAATAAATTGATGCAAAATATTAGATGCATTATCATTATCAAACACACACATCATTCAAAGATGCTAGCAAAAGCAAAATGTAAATTTTTTCTATACAAAACCGAAGTTTGAATAGAAAAATGTTACACTGAATAATATTATCACATTTCAACAGCTTGCAAGTGTATTAATGCAGCACAAAGCATTTTCATTCAAGGAAGTACCGAGCACAGATCACTACGCTCTTCTTCAAAAATGTTATCTACAAAACTCTGATAAGAGGTACTGTTTTGTAGAGAGATCTGAATGTTGGGCAACAAAAGGGATGAATGAAAGGCATGCATATCATATATGCATTCACCTAAGGTGAGAATGTTAGGTGACGAGAGTGGATAAGAAAAGTAATATTTATATCTATTTAAATTCTTACTTAATAAGTAAGACTAAAACATGTGATGCGGAGGAATGAGGGGCAGGTCACAAGAAAAATTAAAGAGGATGGCAGTAAAAGCAGACTAAACAAAAGATGATTCATTGAAAGGAAGTGAAAAGTGCTGATATGTAGAGAAGTATAGATAGAAAAGGCGTACGAAGCACTGATTCCAAATTAATCGGAATAAAGGGCAGGAAGTTGACTTGATGAGAAATGGTTTTTAGTTTCACAAACGCGCTTTTACACTGAGGGTAAGAGGAATCTAAGAAGCCCCATTTTACAAAATTATTTTCTTACTGGTCATAAACAAATGAACACAATGGAAAGACAAATAATTGAGGTCAACGGTAACACCAGTCGCTACTATAATCTAAAATTGAATGAATACAGTGTATCGATCGGTTATCAGTTTCCAATGCAAGTGTGAACCGAACCATTGTTTTGATCTTAAATAGTTTGTTTATTGTTTTATCTCTGTGACAACAATATTGTATACAAAGATAGTTGTTAACGTATATGGATCGGTCATTAACGATCGTATCATTCATGTCAATAGTAAGTAGATCATTATCGTTCATTAGGTTGAGACTAGCACAGACCAGGGAAGCATGGCACAAAAGGAAGGACGCCTATAATAATACTCAGCAGTGAATGGAACATAACTGTCAATGATGATGGTGAAAGCAATATCGTGAAAGGGCTCGTCTGAAGAAGCTACCATCACACCAATTTCTGCCGCCAAGTTGTGCTGTTTTCCGATGTGATAAGTGAGTATAGGGGCAGGTAAAATTAAGGGCACTTTAGACATTGCAACGTTGTCTATAAGGTTAAAAATCACACAGCACATACCTACATATACATCCAGTATGGTGAATCGTGATTTTATTTTGGACCGACTCAACTGTTTTTCGATGTAGACAACAATTTCATGATTCGTGTGCATGTGAATACTGTCTTATGAGACTATACACCACATTATACCAAAAATTAAAGATACGAGTAGGTTAATAGGTAACAGCAGCAATCTGGCATTTATCCAGACTCCGGGGCTGCTACTCAGAAATCGCTGATGAATAAAGAATGAGAATGGTTCTTTTCTCTCTCGAGATCAGGTCAAGAGTTAACACATAACATTACATCACGCCTGTATTTCCTCGAAGGGTTAGGCAGGGGTGTACCCATATTTCGCCATGTAATAGGTGGCGAGCCTATTGCCATCAACCGGGCACAAATCTAGATTCCGGGCTGCCACTGAGAAATTCCAGATGGAAAATCCCAATAACACTTTGCCCAATAACCCAGGACCTCATGATCAGCAGTAGTGCTTGCGCCCACTAGACGAAAGAGGCAGTATACTCATTACACAACTTAGAGTTAAGACAACTTGTGCAATACCTACAGTATTACACGTGTTGTGTTCTTCGTAGACAGATTTTTTTAAAACAAAATAAATGATTATGAAAGTAAACATTGTCAAGTTTATTACATTAAGACCTTCATTAATACATATGCACATAAACACTTAGTTATAGTGTTTCCTGACGTGTAACATCAGATGATAGCAGATTGACGAAAATGATGCAGTTGTTAGGAACAATTACTTTTGCTCGTGAAGTCACACAGTCAAATTACGTAACTAAGCAGCTCAGAATAGAAAATGCAAAGCGTGAATGTGTTTAAACCTCAGCATCATATGCTTAGATTTTTTTAACACTGTTGGGGTCGGCTGCATTCTTACCGAATGCAGCTGAATATCATTACTGACCGAGCGAGCGAAGCTTCTCTGGTTCAAGTCTAGCAAAATTTGCTTTCGTGTGTCAGTTTGTTGGTACTCCTCTACAGGGCGTATTTTACCACCGATCTAGACGAAACTTCTTATAAAGTCACCAAAAAAAACTATAAAGTCTGTGGACCTGTGGTTTTAAATCTATTAAGACTTTATAGTTTTTTTTTGTCTTCGGGGATTTTTGATTGGAGGGGTACTTCCTCCAAAAAGGGGCAAAAAGGCGGCTACTGGATATCTGCACCTTATGAGATCCGATTTCGATGGTTCTTTTTTTATTCAAAAGGTAAACTTTAAATTGATCTCATAAAAAATTGGTGAAGATCTGATGAGGTTCTTCAGCGTGATCAGCAGAATAGCTCCTCAAAATGCAGTAAATTGCTCACTTTTAGATTTCTACCAGTGGAATTGGCCAGATATACTAGGTGAAGCACCTGGGACCGCCTTCTTATCACAAAACTAGAGAATTCAGAAAATATTTTTTAGAATTTCCTAAAATTATGGTGTAAATATCCCGTTTTAAATAACTTTAGTGGTATATTAATTGTTGCCAAAAAGTTTGTGCTCGCGATCTCTATTGTTCGCAGAATAGTTTAGTTGCCGATTGCCACGACGGTACTCGAATGTAACGTGTTACAAACCCGATGTGACCCGGGTGTATAGCCCGATTCTCACAGTATTATTATTTCAATGGTAGTCGATCTTCGCAGGGTGGCTGGTAGCAGCTGTTTGAGAGTTGACGAGAATTGAGCTGAATGGCGTCCGATTGCAGAGACCTGTGTCCAGCAGTGGACTGCTGTAAGCTGATGATGATGATGAGTTCGTATACACGATGTGACAAAATAACTAGCGTTATTAACTAGTTTGTGATTGGATGCGTCGTGTACGACGGGCACTGCCACGAGCGTGTACTGCGAGGCGATATGTGAATCTGCTCTCCACGGGTGCGAAGTGCGCAACTACACGACCTGTTCTCCGCGTTTCTATAATATTGTACACTTGTTTGTCTCGCTCTCTCTTGTACACTTACGTCAATCGTTTTTGTTGCGCAAACGCGGCGGGTACGTTGCGCACACGTGGCGTGCTCGCTACACACACGGCGCGAGCGCGTTGAACAATCGCCTCGCTGATAACTCTTTGAAGAAAATTATTTTGGGCGAGGGCGACTTTTAGGTGACTTTTAAACTTTCCACATCTGCACATTCAAACGAATAACATCTCTCCATAGAAAAAAAAGTTTTAAATAAAATTTTGCCACGTCGACAGACTGGGTATAATCCTAAGTAATAAAACTATAAAGACGTGTGTTTACTTGCTATATCTATCAACGTTTACTTGTTTTATCTATATATTATAACGTTCTAAGATTAGTTTGTATGGTAAGAAAAAATTTAATGTTATTACCTATATGTTACGATTTTTTGTTGGGGACTAAAACAATAAATGTAATAGGGGAATGTTACAGTTTTTGTGTTTTTTAGCGCAACGCAGAGACGACATTTGGCCAAAATTTAAAAATAACTATGATATTCATGCAAGCAAACGACGGGAAATCATCGGGTATCTGTCGTTACCGAGAAAATCGGATAATGATACTTTGTCGGACACAAATTGGTGACCGAAATAAAAGCAGTCGTCTACGTTACGCCTTCCGCATTATTAGAATGAAGTTCTTTTATGCAGCTTGCAGTAGGAGTAAACTGGTAGAAATCGTCACGTAACCAAAAAGCGTTATGCCCCCTCCATACGGCTTTCACTCTGGGAGAAAGTATGAATTCGGTCAAAATTAAAATCCAATATGGCGGCTGCGAAAATTTTTAATCATGGGTGGCGTTTCATGGTTTTCGAGGGTGTTAAACCCGAGAGTGAAGTTAAAATATAAATCCAAGATGGCAGCTGCGGAAATTTTGTTTTTGTTTTAAATCATACGCGGGAAGGAACCTCGTTCCCGACCGCATACGTTTTATTAAATCTTCTTTTTATAAAGGAGCTTTCCTTGCTAAAGCACTTTATGGGAATCAATTGGTTTTTCCGGTACATTGTTTGACTACAAAAGAACTTTGCCAAGGATAAATTAAGCTCTTCCAAATTCTGCGTACAATGCAATGCATTCTCCACCCGTAACTTACGTTGGGCAACCAACTTGTTCAGCTTAGCTTTTCTAAAAGTATATTCTTATTTAATCGAGGCTTTTAAAACTGACTGTTGATATTACGGTAAACTTATCACAGTAGCAACAAGTATGTAATCGATCGACATCAATTAATTACGTTTATCCATCGACCATCGATTACTTTTTCGTTCGACGTTCGACGACGTCGAGATTTATCGACCGTAAACTAATTGTACCTTTACTTTATGACACCAGTAATGCGCAGGCCATACTGGGAAAAAAGCTACTTCATTTAGCTTCGCTTATGTACTTCAGTTCATAGTTTGCAGTGAGAATCGAAGTATGCAAACATGCGACAGCTCCATGAGAGACGCAACGAAATTAGCATTGTTCTCAGTATGGCTTTTAGATATCAGGGTACAGATCGACCAAGCACAACTTATGAAACTATCTAAGTATCTGGCCATACATGTAATGATGGACATCTGGCCATACAAGTAATGATGCCATAAGTGTTGGATGATTCGGTTTCCTACAAAATGGTTGAGCTGGATGGGGCTGATCCACGCGTCATGTTCGTGAACGGTCGCCGTCAGTTGGGACTGGTCGTCGCTTATCTACCAGGGCTCATTTTTAATCTTATATTTTGAATTATTTTTTAATATTGTTCTCACATATAGAAGCAACAAGAATAATGTACTCAAGATTTTGTAATATCTATATTTAAAAGAGTGTCCTTGGAGTTTCTTGCTCGTTCTTCTCCATAGAGATCTACTTACGTTACGTTTTGGAATGGGCGACTAGCTTCAACTTTCTGACGAACTGACCGACTCTTTAATCATTCAAAAGAGCCTGTAAATGATTTAATTGAAATAAGAAAGAAAAAAAAAAGATTGAGTTTGATGTATTTGAAAGATGGCTGGAAACAAAATCACGGAAGTAACGCGTACATAATAATAAAGAGAATTACAAACATATACGGGCGTCTGCATTTGTTTGCGTATCAGCAATAAACGAGACTAAAGGATGAGTGCCCCAGTTATCGGTCATGCGAATTAATAGTAATGTGACAGGTTACAATAGGGTTGAGTTTATCATTTTGTTTTATATTATTGATTTTATTTTTAAATTTGACCCAATAATGCGATGGCAGTGAAGAATTTATGAGAAACAAACGCCAAAGTTGAGAAATGTAATAGTAAAATATAAGTTATCTATGCAAAAGTAAGAGATAGAGAAGTGTAAGTAATTTGTCAGTTTGAATTTTTATATCTCAGTACATAGCTTAGTAGATGATGATGTTTTGCAATCAATCTGTTGAACCGATATAACTCAAAGCTCACATCTGACCACAGGCGTTGGTTTATCAATGATAGACTGCGTGTGATCTGCTAAAACAGTACGAACACTGGTGGTTAATTTGACCAAAGCCACTTTCAACCGAAGAATAAAACTGACGTCTGACAGTTTTTGTATGGAAAACTGTCAGACGTTAATTCAGGATAAGACATATCAGCTGTGCTATTCTGCAAACATCTCACCGTGATAACTTGTGTGAAGTGAGCTCGATGTGAGCTGTCATTGCACCTAAAGCTAGAGATTGACACTATGGACAGCTCACTTCACCTCACTCTTCACGGTGAGATATTTACAGAATAGATCGACTGGTGTAAAAGTTTAGTTGGATTCGCCGTTATAAAGCTTCCACTATTCAACAGTTTGCCAAATTATGGCAACATTCTCGCAAGAATCCAGTGCTGCCAGAAACATAACTACATAATGTTCAAATCTCCATTGTCATATGAAATAGGAAGGTAGTCTAACTTTCGTTATTTTATATAGCCATTGACCATTTCAGTCGTCGATGCGACCGGTGCCCTTTTTAGTCGTCTTTGATAGGCGCAATTTACTGTCATTTAAAATAATATGACGATAAATGGCTCAATCTGGCACTACTGAAACCTTCCTTGTCTAGTAAAACTGGCATGAGAGTTCAAATCAAAGGGGATTTTTAATATTATATGTACCTCTTTCTCCTAACGATTCCTGACCTACCAAAGAGATAATACCCATTAAACACACTCGCACGTTCCCTATATTGAATAATAAGATAACGAGGAAGACAATTGTGACATTCGCCTCACAGTTTGTTTGCTTGCCAGCGTGGAAGCAAATACTACAAAAGATACCATAATATGAACTCCTTATTTAGATGATAATTATTAATAGAAAGTCGTCATTTGATGATCAGCTAGGGAAATATAAGGGGAACAACAGTGAGTGGAGTTTTTTGACAAAATGGAAAAAGATAAAGTGAGAACTTCTGAGTTTTTAATTCAATGTCTGGCTACGGTTGTAAGTAAGTATTTTTGTTTTGTTTTTGTGTTTGTGAGTGAACCTGGCTGAGTAATAGAATATCTCCCATCAAAAACATAACATGTAAAAAAAAGCAAGTCTCGCCACAGTTCTTCTACCGCAAAAAGATATGAGATCAATGTAAAACCAAGTCTGTTAATTTATTCAGTACCAATCTAGTTGTCATATTTATTTATTTAATAAATAGAACGATTTGGCAATCGCACATGGCAACATAATCACAAAAGAATAATGTCTTTTTTTAATGAGTCCTAATTAAATAAAGCGCAGCGCTAATATTAGGTAATTTTTGTTGTGTGAGTCTAGACTATCTGGGTAAAAAAAAAAAATTATCAGAAGAAAGCGTTTTAAGGATTATTTTTAAGTGATGATTGGTTTCGACTTCTAATCTACTGATAGATGTGGGGGAAAAGCTCTTAAAATAGAGCTTTTCAAGTTTTAGTAACAACGGAATTTTCAGAATATCTTTGTCAAATTAGTGTTTGCAAAACAGGAATTTTGTAGATAAAACTTAATGAAATGTTTAAGTAAATAAATCAGTCTGAAACTAATGATGGCTTTGAAGTTTTGTTCAGTCGGTCGATTCTGTAAAAATATCCCCGTGAAACTTAGGTGAAGTGCGCGAGAAGTGAGCTGTCACTGTCACAGAATCGACCGGCAGGATGCTAGGGATTAACACTATTGACAGCTCATTTCACTTCACCTAAGTTTCACGGTGATATTTTTACAGAATCGACCGGCTATTCTTAAAAAAAATGACGATACCTACTAAGCATAATTTAAAACCGTTTAGAAATAATTTATGCAAATAAAATAGATGTAGGTGGACATGCCAGAGGTAAAATATCAATTGTGTTAGTAGTTTGCACTGTTCCAAAAATAATCTACGGTGTGTGATTGTCGTGTTGATTACTGAAAACACGTTCTGTACCTCTAACAAAATCAAAATCAAAAGTAATTTTTTCAAACAAGGCTGAGAAGTAGCCCTTTTCGAACGTCAAAATGACATAAGACAGTCTCCCAAAACCCGCGCTTCACCAATTACTATTGCTTTTTTTTTTTTTTTTTTTTTTTTTTCTATATGAACAGTCAGCAGTGCTGCTGGGGAGTTTGTTGCGCCACTTCTTCTTCCCAGCTAAAGCACTAGGAAGTGGTGAAGGGTGGGCGTTTTTGGGGGACTGTCTTATGTAACTTTGACGTTCGAAAAGTGCTGATTCTCAGCCTAGTTTGAATAAATGAATTCTGAATTTTGAAGAAGAAGTGGCGCAACAAATACTCCCTATTATAAAGTAGTTTTTGTAAAACTTTGGAAAAATACTATTTTGTTGGAACATTGTGCCAAAGGACTCCACTCACATTACATGTCAGGCAATCTTAGAGACACACGTGTTGTTTCTTATCAAAAGATTACCTGAATCTTGACAAGTAAACAAGTACGTATTCATTTCATTATTAACAACTGAACATCGGTAAATAGTTCCATTTCCTTAAACACTACTATTCCTACTCGTATAAATGAAAACTGTCGATCCATTCTGTAAAAAACTCACCGTGAAGTCGTGACCAGACTTCACGGTGAGATTTTGATGAGTGGTGAGAATGTTTTTATGAGTAGTCTTTAGGTGCAATGACAGCTCACATCAAGCTCACTTCACCCAAGTTATCATGGTGAGATGTTTGCAGAATAGCACGGCTGTTATGAAAGGTTTTGTATTCTGCCGATCTATCCTAACGTAAAATATAAATGTTTGTTTTAACAAACAAACATTTATATTTTATGTTAGGATAGATCGGCAGAATGCTTTCACGCTAAAACGGCTAAACGAATTTGGATGAAATTTGGCACATACATAGACCATGACCTGGGTTAGGCAGATAATACTTTTTATCTCGAAATTCTCACGGGATCGAGATTTATGTGGGTGAAACCGGGCAGCTAGTTCTGTATAAATCTCACTGTGATAACTTAGGTGAAGTGAGCTTGAAGTGGGCTGTCTAGTGTCAAGAGTGGAATGACAGCTCACTTCACCTCCTTTTATCCTATGTCCTATAAAAAGTCATGTCCTGATCATGGTACACCCATGTGCCAAATTTCATCCACACCCGCTCAGCCGTTTTAGCGTGAAAGCGTAACAAACAAACAAATAAACTCACTTTTTGTTAATAATATTATATTATAAGTATATGGAAAACAGGATCGACCATATTATAGCTTGGCCTAGACCAACGATAATAATAGGTGACGAAAAACGTTCTGGATCAATTTTCTTACTAACTTTGCTAAGATTCCCTAGAAGGCCGCAAATGATTACAGCAGGATTTAACTTTACGGTGTCAAAATACACTCTCTAGGAAAACACACCAACTTAGAGGCCGCGCCACCACTCAAGTTCGATAGACGCGGCGCTAGTGTCTTTGTCATTACATCAAATTACATTTTAAGAAAAATTGTTCCACTAGTTTTCTGCCGAACTTCAATGGTGGACTTTACTTTCATAAATAGAGTTTCAGTGACGTCATTGACCGGTAAATTGCGGACACTATGAGACCACCGCTCTTTTAAGGTAATGATGTAGATGGAGGGGTTGGGAAGAAGAACTGCTACGCTATGGTTTTTACGATTCATCGCACGAGTGATTGATAAACGCATTCATTGCAAGTAAATCATCATGACACCACAGTTACGACGGACGGGACGGTTGACGTCATCACGTCAACGCCGGCTGTCGCTGAAAACCAGCGTTGGGGCTCTGTCTCGCATAGGGTCGCAGCATTATGCTGAGCGATGGCCGTTTTGCGTGGATGTGACGCATATTTTCCCCGAAATTGTTTATTTTTGTGTTTTGTTCTTTCTTTGCGTCATGTGTACTCGTACCGCAAATAAACGTATTTTATTTCTTCTTTCTTTAAATGACTGAACCTTATTTTCTTTATTTTCCAGTATGTTTTCAAGCATGCCAGACAGGCTTTGTGATGGCCTGGCCATCAAACACTGTGGCCAACTTCATGTCCAATGAAACAGTACTCTCAAGACCAATGTCTTCGATGGACGTGTCACTGTTGGGCAGTTTGCCCAACATTGGCGGGTTGATCATCAGTCCATTTTGTGGTTATGCTTTCAATACATTCGGGAGGAAATATGCTACCATGTTATTTACATTGCCTTATGTTGTAAGTATTATTAAGTTCATAAAATAATAAATACTAACGGTTTAGTTAGTATAATGCGGGCAGTAATAGCCTAGTGGTGTGACCGTCGGACGGCAAAGTCCGACGGAAACGGACGACGGGACGCCTTGGGTCTCGAGTTCGAACCCAAGGCACTCACCTCTGACTTTTCGGATTCATGTGCGTATTGTATAATTATCACTTCCTTAAAAACCGTTGAAGGAAAACATCGTGAGGAAACCGGCATGCCTGAGAGATATTTCTTGACCGCATGAGAAGCCAAGTCAGAGGCCCATGGGCGGCTTTAAAACTCTGACACCAGGTTAGCCACTAAACACACGAAAAGAAGAAGAAGAAGATTAGCATAATCAGCCTATTAAGTTCCCACTGCTGGGACACGCCCCATGTGCAACAGTAAGTTGGTAGACGTATTTTTTTTTTTAATTTTTGGTTCTAGGACATGCCAAGCTTCCCCGTGATGTTTTCCTTCACCGTGTTGAGAATAATCATGATGAAAAATATTTTAAAAAGTAAATTGTCTAGCTTGGAGCCCTGTGTGCCGACATAACCAAGCACCTACTCCTGTAACCGACGTTATAAGCTAATTATTCTAAAATGTTATAGTGTTGGTACAGAACTCTTACCAGTCACAACTAAACGAAATATTTCTTCAATCCAGTTCGCGTGGCTAACAATATCACTAACAGGCAACGTGCCTCTAGTCCTAATATCCACGTGTTTAGCTGGCGTGGGCATTGCAGGACAGAATGTGGCCATCATTTACATATCCGAAATCTCCCACGACTCCATCCGAGGAGGACTCACTGCTTGCTCGGCTTCCGGATATTTCTTGGGTAAGTAATATTTCATCGTCGTCATCATCATAATTTCAGCCGAAAAACGTCCACTGCTGGACATAGGCCTCCCCAAGCACCGCCACTTTAACCGGTATTGTGCTTCCCGCATCCAGCCGCATTCTTGCAGCCTTCACAAGGTCATCGGTGTATCTTGTGGGAGGCCTTCCAACACTTCGTCTTCTGGTTCGCGGTCGCCACTCCAGAACCTTACAGCCCAATCAGCCATCAGCTGTTCTGCGAAGAATGTGGCCTGCTCACTGCCACTTAATTTGGCAATTGTTCGGGCTCAGTCGGTTACCTTGGTTATCCTGCGGATCTCTTCATTTCTGATCGCGTAGGGTAATAATTTTACAACTTAAGTGTATATCAGCCGGTCGATTATGTAAAAATATCACCGTGAAACTTAGGTGAAGTGAACGGTCAATAGTGCTAATCCCTAGCATCCTGCTGGTCGATTTGTAACAGTGACAGCTCTCTTCACGCTCACTTCACCTAAGTTTCACGTTGATATTTTTACAGAATCGACCGACTGTAGTACTCAAAGGGATAGGCAGATTTGTATTGGACACCCACATGTCCCCTTTCATGTTGAATCCCATGTTTCGACGATGATATTGCCATCTATTGAACGAAAATCCAAATTCCGGGCTGTTGATCCGATTCCCTAGTCAGGCAAAGTGTGGGTGTTTCATCAGTTTCAAATCTCTTTTTCCTTAATTTTCTTTATTCTGGATTTGTGATTGGTTGGCTACAGTAGATTTAATCTTGTTCCCTTTTACATGGGCCTTAGACATTTGATGAAATGTGCATCCCTGTTACTCCTTCGGGGGAATATAGACTTGGATGGTATATTATGGTAAGACAAACTTAAAGTAATTTTTTTTATGCTCTACAGGCATCCTGATGACCTACACACTGGGCGGATACTTCACGTACATGCAAGTGATATATACGAACTTATCGCTGTCAATATTGTGCATACTTCTGATTGCGCTACTTCCCGAATCTCCTGTGTTCCTGGTACTTGTAGGGAGAGAAGAAGTAAGTTAACTTTTATGAAATCAGCATATCGTATACACAGACAGACATAGGCTTTTCTTAAGAGGCTGCCGAACATCAGGCAGTCCCCCCATTTCAGCATCCACCAAGTCATCTACACTATAATATTATAAGGAGAGAGAGCGAATTTTGTGAGTTTGTATACATATATGTGGAGGGTAATCTCCGGGACCGCAGCAACAATTTTGAACAATTTGTGGCGGCATCTACATCGCCACATGCGAACGACCTGACGTCACACAACATCCTGACGTCACTCAAATCCTGCATCGCGCAATTAGAGTTTACCGCGCGCCGGACATATATACAATTTTCCGACTTCAACCTCGGGGCAGTTGCCCGCCAGACATGACATCCGTCTGGTCGGAGGATCCTCCCTTTTCTATGGGGGATGAGTGAACTTTACACTCTGTTCCTCATACCCCTAAAAATTCTTTCACCATTTGAAAGGTACATTATTCCAGATCGATGTAAGCTATATATTTTGTAAATACATACAAAAAGAAGTCCTAACTAATATTATAAATGCGAAAGTCTTTCACGCTAAAACGGCTGAACGGATTTGGATGAAATTTGGCACATGGGTAGACCATGACCTGGAATAGGACATACATTTTATCCCGATATTCCCACGGGATCGAGACTTATGTAGGTGAAACTGCGGGGCGCAGCTAGTACTCAATAAAACGAATGAAATACTATTTTGAATTCATGCAAGTCTCGTTCTTTTTGTTAGGTTACTGCTCAGAATTTGTGCACAACGTGTCGTGATCGAATAACACCTTTACGTGTAAATTGCACCCGTGCAAAGCCGGGGCGGGTGGCTAATCTGTAATAAAAGGAAAAAAACGTGTGATGTAGACTAATCCCCATTGACAATCCCCATCAATGGGGATTTGTGGACAAGAGTTCACAAATGCCCATCGGTTTAAAAATAAAATACAAACAACATTTATATAAGAACCACGAAGTGTTTATTTCTTACGGAGGTAAGGACTCATTGTTTATTTTTATAATCATAAATTAAAGTAATGGCTAAATTCTTCATGTCATGTTACAGTCTAAACTTTACTACAAATATAATCTATTAGAGATCAACTTTTAAATTACTTTATGGTAACTTTGTGATTAGTTATCATAAAGTAATTTTTCTTTAGGTGGTGCCCCTTTTATTAAAAAATATATCTCGTGAATAAAGATCCTTAATAAATCAAACGTGTCTTCAAATATCTGGATGTCCCAAGAAGTGGAAGAGATCTTTTTAAACATTCACGAGATATTAATTTTTAACAGTAGTATTAATAATAATGTAAAGCTTTGTGACTGTATTAAACATTACGTTGGTAGGACCAGAGGGTGAGTCTTAAAAAAAATACCCATCCAGATACATTTATTTGAAGACATTCATAATAGCTTTTTGCTTTAATTGTTTGCGTCCATATTTTTCATCATTACAGAAAACTATTTTATCATAAAGCTGTTATGAGGGTCTTAAAACTTAGTACGTATTTGGATGTCTCACTGAGTGAATATAAGACTGATTTAATAAGCGTCTTTATTCACGGGATTTTTTTTTTAATAAATGTGGCACCCCTAGACTTACACAAAGACTCAACTAAACAAAAGGTAAACAAAAGTTCTATAATAATCAATCACAAAGTTACCATCAAATTATTTTAAAATTGATCTCCAAAAGATTACATTTTGTAGTAAAGCTGTAATATGACATGACAGAAATATTTTACATATATGGCTAGTAATTTAGCCATTACTTTAATTTGTTTGATTAAAAAATAATCAATGAGTCCTTACCTCCGTAACAAATAAAGACTGCGTGATTCTTATATAATAATTATGTTGTTTGTATTTTATTTTTAAACCAATGGCGATTTGTGAACTTTTTGTCCCTCAATCCCCATCAATGGGGATTTGTGGACAAAAACTTCACAAATACCCATTGATGGGGATTGTCAATGGGGAATAGTGGAATAACCCAATTAGAAAGCCTACATCGTGATGTGTAATAAAAGAAAGAAAAAATGTTTATTCTGCACAAACAAAACGCACGTTTAAAGAAAAAATACATGAAATAAACACTTACAAAAGTAGCCAAAAGTCTCGTATTCAACCATAAAATAAAAGTTTGACAATGTTGTTCATTGGTTGATGTGGCCGAGGACCAAAGACAATATTGCACCACTATCAGCCAAGTGAGGTGTTTGTCGAAAGATGTGGGACACTGCAGTCCAGGCCGTGACACTTGTTGAGTGAAACGACTAATTTGGATCTGTCACAAATAAATTAAGATTTGTTATTAACTAGTTGTTGCCCGCGACTTAGTCTACGATCCAGTATGAAAAGTCTATGTCCTTACCCAGGTCATGGTCTACCCATGTGCCAAATGTCATCCAAATCCATTCAGCCGTTTTAGCGTGAAAACGTAACAAACAAACAAACTCACTTTCGCATTTATAATATTATATAATACTAGCTTTTACTGGCGACTTTGTCTGCGATCCAGGATGAAAAGTAGCCCATGCCCTTACCCAGGTCATGGTCTACCTATGTGCAAAATTTCATCCAAATTTGTTCAGCCGTTTTAGCGTGAAAACGTAATAAACAAATACACTCACCTTCGCATTAAAATATAACTTGCTGTTGCCCGCGACTTTGCCGGTGATCCAGGATGGAAATTAGCCCATGCCCTTACCCAGGTCATGGTCTAGCCATGTGCCAAATTTCATCCGAATTCGTTCAGCCGTTTTAGCGTGAAAATGTAACAAACACTCACTTTCGCATTATAATATAACTTACTGTTGCCCGCGATTTCGCCTGCGATCCAGGATGAAAAGTAGCCCGTGCCCTTACCCAGGTCATGGTCTACCTATGTGCCAAATTTCATCCAAATTGGTTCAGCCGTTTTAGCGTGAAAACGTAACAAACAAACTCACTTTTGCATTTATAATATGTATTAGTAAGGATTTATTCATTGAAAGCCCTCGTCATAAATTCAATTCGAAATTCAGAAGTCATTTATTCAAACTAGGCTGAGTATCAGCACTTTTCGAACGTCAAAATTACATAAGACAGTCCCCCAAAACCGCCCACCCTTCACCAATTCCTAGTGCTTAAGCTGGGAAGAAGAAGTGGCGCAACAAATTCCCCAGCAGCTCAACTGTCTGTTCAGTTGGAAAAACATACTCAATACTCAATACTCAATACTTTATTGCATTCCATAATGTGAGATAAAACAGTTGGTATGTTAGACATTGTATCAATCATGGACCCTGTCGGGCACAGCAAAGTTAATTAAATGATAATAGGAGAGAGGATGAAGGCGCTTTTTGTTTAGAAGAATTAAATGAAAATATATTACTTTAAAATGTTATGTAGCTTCTTTGGTATTTATATTTTGTATCATAATTATATTTAATTGCGTAATTATAATCCTATTTGTATGAGTCTATGTGTATGAGTCTTAATATTTGGGTTTAATTTATTGCATGGTTATACTAAAATTATAAAAATATTCAAATTATTAGTGTGTCTTTATTATTGAAATGAGATTTAATTAGTTATTTATTATAATTAATTTAAATTTATAGTATTTACGCGTTTTTAAAATAAGTTAATTTATTAATTTTAATTGAAAATTAAAAGGAAATGTCGGTATTATGTCAAAATGTTTTTATTGTTGTTGAAATTTATCGTCAAAGTATTCGTCAATAGTGTAGTAGCTTTTAATTATTAGGAATTGTTTCAATTTATTGATAAATATATTATTGTTATTAGTATTTTTAATGTATTCTGGTAACTTATTGTATACTTTAATAGACATAACAAATGCACTGGAAGAATGCATTTTTAATCGTGAAGTGGGTATGTTAAGTCTATTTTCATGTCTGAGTGATATTTTAGTTTGAATATCACCTCTTTTAGTATAGAATTGAGGATATTTTCGTACAAATTTACAAATTTCAAGTATGTAGAGGGAAGGCAGGGTTAATATGTTAAGGTCTTTAAAGTGGGGTTTACAGGAGTCAGTTACTTTGATATTCATTAAAATTCTAATCATTTTTTTCTGCAGAGTGAATAGTGTCGGTGCGTCTGTGCTATTTCCCCATAATATAACTCCATACTTTAGCCACGCGAATGCGTACGCATAATACGTAACCAGTGCTGTTTTAAGGTCGGTTGTTTTCTTAATTTCTCGGAGGGCATATGAGAACTTGGATAATTTCGTTCTAATTTTTAGAATATGTGATTTCCAATCTATGTGTGAATCTATGTCAAGGCCTAAAAGTGTGAATTTATTTACAGTTTCTAATTTTAAATCGTTATATTTGAAGCTAATAGTTAAAGGGTTTTTTTGTCGTGGGTGGAAAGTTATTATTTTTGTCTTGTTAAAGTTAATTTCGAGGTTGTGTTCGTTCATCCAGTGTGTTGTAGTGTCAAGTATAGAAGTAAGTTTTTGGTTTAAATTTATGTTATTATCACATGAAGTTAAGATCGATATATCATCGGCGAATAATACGCATGACTCTTTGATGTAAAGAAAAAAAGAAAGAAAATACGTTTATTTGCGGTACACATGATGATGTGGTTGGGAAGATCGTTTATGTAAACAAGGAATAGCAGGCACCCTGTTACGCTTCCTTGTGGTATAGAAGCGTTTATGGGTATACTTTGGGAACGTATTAATTCTATTTCTTTTGATTTATGATTGTAATGTTCTACTTCTACAACTTGATCTCTATTTTTTAAATATGATGTGAACCAGTCGTAACTTTTTCCGCGGATACCTATGTTATATAGTTTATTTAATAATATATCAAATTGTACTTTATCATAAGCTTTTGTCATGTCTAATAATAATCCGACAGAATATTTTTTATCATTAATTATGTTGAGTGCTTCTTGCATATATTTGTAAACTGCCAAAACGGTAGATCTGTTTTTGCGAAAACCGTTCTGACTGTCATTGAATATGTTATATTTCTCACAAAATGCATATACACGATCACACATTGCTTTCTCAAATATTTTTGAGGCTGTTGGTAACAGAGCAATGGGACGGTAGTTGTTTGGGTCGGTTTTTATATTTTTCTTGTGGATCGGTTTTATAAGAGCTTTTTTTAATAATTCGGGAAAAACGCCTTCTTCAAAAGATTGGTTAATTAAAATGTAAAATGGTAAAGTTAGTTCGTCAGCACATTGCTTAAATAAGGTGGGTGGAAGTTCATCAGTGCCATGGCTTCTTTTATTTTTTAGATTTTTAATTATTGTATTTACCTCGTAAGGATCCACTGGGCTAAGATATAATGTATTTTGGGTAGTTGGAATCGCCGGGGGGGCCTTTGGTTTGCTGGTAGTAAGTTGAGTTCTATCCCCACCAATAGAGGCAAAGAAATTATTAAATATGTTGGCTACCTCTGTGGGTTTTGAAGTTAGGTTATTATTTGTTTGTAGGATTATGTTGTTTTTTTCACTTTTTAATTTCTTGTTTGTGCGCTCGTTGATTATTCCCCACATAGTTTTAACTTTATTGTTAGATTGCATCATTTTATTTTTAAAGTGAAGTTTCTTTGCAATTATTACAGCTTTTTTTAATGTTTTTTCATACTTTTTATAGTATTTAGTTAAGACTGGATTTTTTGTTTTTGTAGTTAATGTTTTTAATAGTCTTTTATTTATACAAGATTTTTTTATACCTACAGTGAGCCAATATTTTTTATATTCTGTTTTTAGTTTAATTTTACGCAGCGGCATACATTGATTTAGAATAGAGGTAAGTATGTCATGAAATATTTTATAATTTATGTCAATGTTATTATTTGTAAGAATGTCATTCCAATTGAGTTTCTGTAATTCCTTTTTGAATTTAGATGTATTTGTGTTATTAAATAGTCTTTTCTTTGTATACCAGTAACATTTTTCTGCTTGTCCAGTTATTTTTAGATGTAGAATTGCACTATGGTGGTCGGAGAATCCTAGTTCTTCAGTTGTTGTGTACATGTCTTTGTTATTAAAATTTGTGAATATTAAATCTATACACGTTGTAGTGTTTGTTGTAATACGTGTAGGGGTTTTTACATGTTGAGTAAAGTTATGTTCTTGCATGAGAGTTAAAAATTGGTTTGTTTTTAAATTATTTGACATTATGTTAACATTAAAATCGCCCCCTATTATTACATTTAGTTTGTAGTATTTATTGTTTATATATTTTAGAATTTGTTTTAATTGTTGATAAAATACTTCCTCCTCTCTTCTATTCCAGTACATAGTTACTATCAATAAATTTTCTTTTGGTAATTCCGTGGCACACAGTTCAATTATATATTCAATCGACATGTCTGAGATATCGTTTCTATTTATGCTGTCGATATGTTCTTGTAGAAGTGTACAAACACCGCCACCTGTTCTAGTGCTGCGACAGAAGGAAGATGCAAATTTATAACCACTAAATTGCATGAGATCAAGTTTTTCTTGAGTTAGCCATGTTTCAGAAATACATATTACTTTAAACATTGGATTTTTATCAAGAAATGCTTCGAGCGTATCTTGTTTATTATAGAGGCTTTGAAAATTCTGGAACATTATTTTAAATGGTTGGACGTTGTTTACGAAATGTCTGGTTCTTAGTTGCGTTGGTCATATTTGAAGGACAAGTTTGGTTGATGTTGTTTGGTGTTATATCGTCTTCTTGGGTGTTATAATCGCATTGGTGTTCAGTATTTTCTGTATTAATCAGTTTTCCGTCTACATATAGTTGGTTGTTTCTTATAATTGCATGAGATCCATTTTTCCTGGCCTTAAACAATTCTTCTCGTATTTTTGCTCTGAACTTTCGTGCGTTGGCATCGAAGAATTCAGATATGAATAGTCCGGTTCCTTGAAAGTAGGTGCTATTATTAATAATGTACTTTGTCATTCTCTTGCTGATAAATTCAATAACAAGCGGTCGGTTCTTTGGACCACCGGGTCTACCAAGTCTATAAAGGTCTTCTATATATCCTGAGACGTCTATGTTGACTATATCACGGAACACTTCCACCAATCTATCGTGAAGTGCATTTTCAGGCTCTTTGTAGTAGTCTGCCAGGCCGTAGAGTACAATTTTCCTGTGATTATTTTCTTGCATATTTGGGACTCTTGATGCTTCTGAAGCTAGTTTTCTTATTTCTTTCTTTAAGTTTTCATTTTCTATTTGAAGTTTTTCTAATTTTTTATTAATATTTTCTATTTCTTGTCTTCTTTGGTCGTTTTGTGCTGATAAAGTATTTGTTTTATAGTCTATGTCTTGTCTTAGTTCTGTAATAGCACTTAATATTTCTGTATGTATCGTGTTTTTTAATTCTTGTATTATAGATATGTTGTTTTCTTTAAGATGTGTAATTATTAGTTTGCTCAAACTTTCTATTGTTATTTGGGTAACAGTATCATTTATCTTTAAATTTTCTTCTGTCTGGGTAATGTCCAAGGGTATGGTGTCGCCTAAAATACTCTGATCGTTGGAACTAATTGTATCGTTATTTGGATCGTTATTTGGATTTATAGTTTTCTTTCTCAAAGTTACATTTGCTTCCTCAGGTGGTGTAGATGATGGCTGATATATATCATTGCCTCTAGGGATGCGCAAAGGGGTGTTTGTGTTTCCAGTCTTGGGTATTTTACAGATGCATGACTGGCATTTCCATGTATTTTTTATTTCCAGTGTCATCTTTTTAGTGTAGTAGTCTTTAGAAACACCGCCGCACTCTAGATCGTATCTGCATTTACAAAGTACACAAATAAGGTTTTCTTTAATGGGTAGCTTATTTTTACATCCAGCGCATACTGGTGTAGGTGCCATTATTGGTACTCTTGAAAAGCTTTGTGATGAATAAGTTCACTGTAGCAGAACTCGAATAAGCGACATCCAGTGTGTAATTGCAAAAGCTCTTCTCTGAATGATTTTTGTGATACTTAGTTTCGGTCCTCAGCGGTAGATGGCGCTGATTTATAGTATTGTAGATGATGACTGTCGGTTTTTATTTGATGGGGAATTTATTTTCATAGGTGTTATTTGAATAATTATGTACCTTTTTATCGTGGTTTTCTTTCTTCTTACAAGTATATCTTCGTGTATAACACTTCTCCAAATCGTATGGCGCACTCTTGTTCGTAGTTTTTCAAATTGATGAGCCGTTAAAGTTTCTTATTTGTAATGTTTATTTTTATCTCACTGGCTAGATCTCTTACGCGTACTCCAATGTCACACACTATATACAACTTGAATATTCGAATAAATACTTTTCCTTTTGTTTCCAATCACTTATACTATTTTTTATGATTTAAAAACACAGAGCAGTATGTTTATTTACGCACGGTGGCGCCCTCATACATGAGTTAATCACGCAATTAATTCACAGGAAGCAGCAAAATCAATATCATTCTACCGTCAGTTAGATGTAAAGTCCAAAGAAGTTGAAGCAGAGATCGCCAAAATTAAACTACAGATGGACCCCAGACTGGAAAAGTTGCTTGAAGAAGACAATGGTTAGTAAGGGATCATAATTATACACACTCCGGTAAAATTAGGACAACACAAAAACAAATTCAGAATTTTTTAATTTTTAGTATGAAAGAAAAAAACATATTTTATTTGGGACACGCACAATAGTAATTTTTGAGGATGGGAAATTATCAAATAACTTCTCCCGCTCTGGGCGGAGCGGGAGGGCGTGTCAGACTTTTACTGACTAAAACCCACCCGTGTTCCTTTCGTTGCCTGTGTGCCGGGGCCACAATATCCCTTTCGGACAACTCGCAACCCTGGCAGGCATTGGCCTTCACGGACCCCGTCAGTTGGTGCTGACATGTCTTTGAGGCGCGCGTGGAACACAACCGTCCACCCGGGCCTGGTCTTTATCGCCCATCTCTCACCGTCTGCAAGCCCGCGCCGACGGTGGCCGGAAATCGGCTTGCGATTCCCGACGCCCGGGGCGTCTCCTGCGGCGACTAGGGGCGCGAGGGCGCGAACCTTGCCTCTCCCCCTCGCGTTCCGCCTGCTCCAAAGTGACGGCCTCCCTCTTTTTCTATGAAATAGGTGATTTTTTTATTTTATAACCGATCGAAAATTTCAACGCAGGGGGGCCGTTGAAATTTTTCGTCGGTTATCAAAAAATATCACCTGTTTCATAGAAAAGTGCAATACCTAGGCGATCAAAATGAATGGCCACACTGTATGCATGTTTGTATGGTACCAGACTTGTTACGTTTCATTAGTTTAAATTAAAATGTGACATTTAAAACTATGAGCCTCTATGACCAATGTTTCACTGGCACGGTAGGAGAAAAAAAATCTTTTAGAGCGCCTGAGCAGAACAACTGAGTGTTGAATGATCGCTAGGTGCTCATCATGAATAATCAGGCGTTCCATTAGGCGTTACGTAAGGCGATGATAAGTACCTACTTCTATCTAGCGTTATTTTGATTGTTTTGGATTTGTCTAATATGGACGTGACTCGCGTCTATAAAGTTACGTTCGATTAGTCAATCAATTAATCTGCCTAGCATTTTCCCAACTATGTTCTGCTCGGCTTCCAGTCTAACTGGATGCAGCTGAATACCAGTATTTTACATGGAGCGACTGCCCATCAGACCTGCACAACCTAGTTACGGGGTAACTCGATACCCCTTGGTAAGACTGGTTGTCAGACTTTTGGGCTTCTGACTACCCGTAACGACTGTCAAAGATTTAAGAATGACAGCCGGGTCAGTTATAGTTTGTCCAAGCTGACGCCATTGTTTATTGTCGTGGGTCCTATGAGACTACTGGTAATATAAGTACTCCCTTGGGCTTCTAGTAGCCTACGCCGTATACGGCAAATATGTAATGTTATCATTCTTAACGGATTTATTTGATATGGTCCCAGACTGCATCAATGAAGTCAAGAATTTATTGTCGCATCATCATTTAAACCTTATACAAAAATCGACCAAGCGCGAGTCGGACTTGCACACGAAGGGACTTGTACAATTATTTCCGTACCGTATTATAGAACGAGCCAAAAACGCCGAAAAAGAAAGGTTTTTTTTTAATGGTAAATTAAATAATTAAACCCCACTTTAATTATTTAATTACTCAACTAATATATTCAAACGATATCAATATAACATTAAAGGTAGGCATAAAATTTACAAATAAAATTAAAATAATATTAAGATTAAAATATACAACTAACACTAAAATATATAAATTACTAGCTGCCCGCCCCGGCTTCACTCGAGTAGCACTAAGTACGTATCTACGGCGCACCTACCTGCCTACCCTACCTACCCTACCGACCCTACCGACCCTACCTACCCTACCTACCCTACCTACCCTACCTACCCTACCTACCCTACCTACCCTACCTACCCTACCTACCCTACCTACCCTACCTACCCTACCTACCCTACCTACCCTACCTACCCTACCTACCCTACCTAACCTACCTACCCTACGTACCCTACGTACCCTACCTACCCTACCTACCCTACCTACCCTACCTACCCTACCTACCCTACCTACCCTACCTACCCTACCTACCCACCTACCCTACCTACCCTACCTACCCCTACCCTACCTACCCTACCCTACCCTACCCTACCCTACCTACCCTACCTACCCTACCCTACCTACCCTACCTACCCTACCTACCCTACCTACCCTACCTACCCTACCTACCCTACCTACCCTACCTACCCTACCTACCCTACCTACCCCTACCTACCCTACCTACCCTACCTACCCTACCTACCCTACCTACCCTACCTACCCTACCTACCCTACCTACCCTACCTACCCTACCTACCCTACCTACCCTACCTAACCTACCTACCCTACCGTACCCTACCTACCCTACCTACCCTACCTACCCTACCTACCCTACCTACCCTACCTACCCTACCTACCCTACCTACCCTACCTACCCTACCTACCCTACCTACCCTACCTACCCTACCTACCCTACCTACCCTACCTACCCTACCTACCCTACCTACCCTACCTACCCTACCTACCCTACCTACCCTACCTACCCTACCTACCCTCTACCCTACCTACCCTACCTACCCTACCTACCCTAACCTACCCTACCTACCCTACCTACCCTACCTACCCTACCTACCCTACCTACCCTACCTACCCTACCTACCCTACCTACCCTACCTACCCTACCTACCCTACCTACCCTACCTACCCTACCTACCCTACCTACCCTACCTACCCTACCTAACCTACCTACCCTACGTACCCTACGTACCCTACCTACCCTACCTACCCTACGTACCCTACCTACCCTACCTCCCTACCTACCCTACCTACCCTACCTACCCTACCTACCCTACCTACCCTACCTACCCTACCTACCCTACCTACCCTACCTACCCTACCTACCCTACCTACCCTACCTACCCTACCTACCCTACCTACCCTACCTACCCTACCTACCCTACCTACCCTACCCTACCCTACCCTACCTACCCTACCTACCCTACCTACCCTACCTACCCTACCTACCCTACCTACCCTACCTACCCTACCTACCCTACCTACCCTACCTACCCTACCTACCCTACCTACCCTACCTACCCTACCTACCCTACCTACCCTACCTACCCTACCTACCCTACCTACCCTACCTACCCTACCTACCCTACCTACCCTACCTACCCTACCTACCCTACCTACCCTACCTACCCTACCTACCCTACCTACCCTACCTACCCTACCTACCCTACCTACCCTACCTACCCTACCTACCCTACCTACCCTACCTACCCTACCTACCCTACCTACCCTACCTACCCTACCTACCCTACCTACCCTACCTACCCTACCTACCCTACCTACCCTACCTACCCTACCTACCCTACCTACCCTACCTACCCTACCTACCCTACCTACCCTACCTACCCTACCTACCCTACCTACCCTACCTACCCTACCTACCCTACCTACCCTACCTACCCTACCTACCCTACCTACCCTACCTACCCTACCTACCCTACCTACCCTACCTACCCTACCCTACCCTACCTACCCCCTACCTACCCTACCTACCCTACCTACCCTACCTACCCTACCTACCCTACCTACCCTACCTACCCTACCTACCCTACCTACCCTACCTACCCTACCTACCCTACCTACCCTACCTACCCTACCTACCTACCTACCCTACCTACCCTACCTACCCTACCTACCCTACTACCCTACCTACCCTACCTACCCTACCTACCCTACCTACCCTACCTACCCTACCTACCCTACCTACCCTACCTACCCTACCTACCCTACCTACCCTACCTACCCTACCTACCCTACCTACCCTACCTACCCTACCTACCCTACCTACCCTACCTACCCTACCTACCCTACCTACCCTACCTACCCTACCTACCCTACCTACCCTACCTACCCTACCTACCCTACCTACCCTACCTACCCTACCTACCCTACCTACCCTACCTACCCTACCTACCCTACCTACCCTACCTACCCTACCTACCCTACCTACCCTACCTACCCTACCTACCCTACCTACCCTACCTACCCTACCTACCCTACCTACCCTACCTACCCTACCTACCCTACCTACCCTACCTACCCTACCTACCCTACCTACCCTACCTACCCTACCTACCCTACCTACCCTACCTACCCTACCTACCCTACCTACCCTACTAAAAAGTATCCTATGTCCGTCTCCTGGTTCTAAGCTACCACCCCACCAATTTTCAGCCAAATCGGTTCAGCCGTTCTTGAGTTATAAGTGGTGTAACTAACACGACTTTCGACTTTCTTTTATATATATAGATAAACAATAAAGGGAGAGCTCATTGGGCATCAAAAAATTCGTCGGCGTCGCTGTCAGTGGGAAAACTGCCCAAAAGGCTGGCAGCATTGCCACGTTGGATGGCAATGCTGATTCTTTGACCTTTGACCTTGACCTGATTATTTAATTTATTTAATTTTTAGTATAGGGTTTTTTATTTTTTTTTACCAATTTTTATTAATATGTTGTTATAGCGGCAATAGAAATACACAATCTGAAAATTCTCTTCAAAGTGAAAATTCTATTGTCTACCTATGACGGTTCATGTGATACAGCCCGCTGACATACACACGGACGGACGGACAGCGAAGGCTTAGTAACAGCGTTCCGTTTGGCACGCTTCGGATACAGAACCCTAAAAAGTGTGAATGACATTTATTTTTGAAGATCACTATCAGATAAATGAGTGAAATATTAACTACGCACATGCCATAATACGTCTGAGATAACTTTATTGCTATGTTTACTAAGAGATATATTGTCTATTTGCTAATATTATCTGGGCGCCTGGTAGGTAATTTAGATTGACGCGGGGAAAACCTCTGCTAATTAAAAGTACGGTATGTGTTGGCTTAAAAATATTTATTTGTGTTTAAAGCTAATTTGGGTATAATCAAAAGAATAATATTTCATTAAGCAGGTATGTTCTGCTTATCTCTATGTGAAGATCGTAAAAATGAGGTGAAAAGTCGTGCGGGTTGTCATTCTGACTGTAGATTTTTCATAAGGGTTCATGCTTCAGTCCCTTCCTTACTATCACGTCAAAACTCGAAAAACAGAGCTGCTCGTCCGTTTTACATACATATATACTCACGCCATTTTCCCATGAGGTACCTGCCTACCCCATCAGCCGTGCTATTCTGTAAACATCTCACCGTGATAACTTAGGTGAAGTGAGCGTGAAGTGAGCTGTCAATAGTGCTAATCCCTAGCATCCTGCGGGACGATTTGTGACAATGACAGCTCACTTCACCTAAGTTTCACGTTGATATTTTTACAGAATCGATCGACTGATGTAGACTTTTCATAAGGGTTCTTATTTCTGTCCCTTCCCTGGTCTCACGTCAAAACTCCAGAAACTAGAGCTGCTCGTCAGTTTTACATACATATACTCACGCCATTTTTCCACGGGGTAGCTGACTACCCCAGCTGATCGTAGCACCTGCGATGAGATCGATAGATTTGTATGCAAGAATTAGCTTTATTCACATAGTGGCCAAAATTTAATAACGTCTGAAACCGCTTTACGACCGAATTCGGTCGCACAGTCCTAATGGGCTCCCTAGACGGTCGAAATTGCTTGACAAGCATGATAAATTTACGTCATTGTCAAGCAATTTTGACCGTCCGACCCCATTAGGAATTTGATTCGGTCGTCGCCGAATAGGATCATATTGACGTTAGAAAAGTCACAATAAAAAAAAAAACTCAAAGCATTTATTTCAATTAAACCATTTACAGGCACTTTTGAATTGTCAAGGAATCGGTCAGTCAAAAATATGAAAGCTAGTTGCCCATTCCAAAGCGTAGTAGGTACCTATGGAGAAGAACGGGCAAGAAACTCCACGAAACTCTTTTAAATTAAATAAATTGTTACAATAGTAAAGGCTTCGCCAAATAGAACGTGTATTAGCGCGCGTTAGAGCACTAGCCTGACGCCCCGCCGCGCCGAATTGTGTTGTACTGTGACGTACGTTTACTGTCAAACAAATCGCCGGCGCTAACAACGCCGTGACACTTTTGCTTTTGCCGAGCTTTGCGACCGCTCTAACCCGCGCTAAGTACGCGTTCTATTTGGCGAAGCCTTTACTATTGTAACTTTTCTAACGTCAATATGATCCTATTCGGCGACGACCGAATCCAGTCGCAAATTCCTAATGGGGTCTGACGGTCGCTAAGTACGCGTTCTATTTGGCGAAGCCTTAAGTTTTGCAACCGCAAACTCATCAAACTTTTTCCTTCCAGATCCTGAAATTATCGGTGAGCTCGTGCAAAAGAAGTTAGAAGCACCAGAAGAAAGAAGGAGTGAGTCAGCATGGACACATTTCAGTAAGTAACTACGACGCTTATTAAAAGACTTCATTTTAGTACTAGCTTCTACCCGCGACTTCCACCGAGCGAAAACCTTCTCAATAATTGGGCTATCCAAAAAAAAATGATTTTTCTAAATCCGACAGGTAATCCCGGAGACCCCCCCAACACATATAATAAAAGAAACAAATTTTTCTTCTTTATATGTGTATCTGTATTTGTGTATTTTACGAGTATGTCATTTTGTTGTAATGTGAGTTTTGTTTGTGCAGAATATATATTTTTCTATATGTGTATACATATAGTATACACTACTTTTTGCCCGCGACTTTGTCCATGTGAAATTTTTCGTTTCCTCGTCGCATCGCGTCGCCCGCCCGCGCTATTAATTCGTTTTTGTATAGAGTTCTTTTATTTTGTTTTGTTTTTGTTCTGCTCATAAGAGTTGTAGCGTGATGTTGAAAAGCTTACAACCTTCCTCAAGAATTTGGCTATAAAAAATAAATCGTCAAATCCCACTGGTAGTTCCAGAAATTAGCGCGTAGTTCATTTAAACAAACAAAAAACAAACTCTTTAGCTATAATATTAGTATTGGGTCCCCACCTATGAAATTGGCGTTTTTTTCTCACAACTAGAGAACCTTGTCACTTCTATTAATTAAAATATTCATCAATTGCTTGGTATTATATCGAATAATGACCATCATAGACAACTACCAATAGTAAAAAAACCTTATTACTTATAGTTTATAAACATAAAAAATACCTTAAAAATGACTCCTCATTTTGTTAGCAGAAATGATCACTATTTGTTTTAACTTAGCCAAAACTTATTTTTGTCTCTTAATCTAGTGGCATATTACGTTATCTTAGTTTTTAAACATTAGTGCATAAAAGTTTTAAAACATTAGTGTTCATGGTTATTATATAAATTAAGAAAATGTTAGCATGAAAAAAGCAACTTCTTTAAAATTCTCCATACAAAACGCTGATTTCATAGGTGGGGACCTAATATAATAATAAATAAATATTCATACCAACGACTTTAGTTAGGCCAATGACAAACTGAGATCACCAATATGTCTGCCAAGTTTAGTACTAATGGAATAGTTGAAGTTGAAGCTGATCTTTCCTTCACTCACTTCACAAAAACAAAAATCAAAAACTACATTTTTCTTCCACAGAAAAATCAAAGTCTTCCAAACGGGCGTTGGCTACAGTCCTTATCATAATGGCCTTGACAACCATGATGGGCTGTGTCGTGCTACAGGTGTACGCAGAGCCTCTGTTCAAGGAAGCTGCGCCGACCATGCCTGCTAACCAGTGCGCCATATTCTTGGCTTTGGACTTCTTGATAGCCAGTATTTTGTGTGTACTGGCTATTGATAGGTTTGGGAGGAAGGTGAGATCTTTAAAAAAACATAAAGATAAGTTGGAGTAGTAGCGGCTGTCGCTGAAAACCAGCGCTGGGGGAGGTCTCGCATAGGGTCGCAGCATTATGCTGAGCGATGGCCGTTTTGCGTGGATGTGACGCATATTATTTTCTTTTTGACTTATTCTCTTTTGTGTTTGTGTTCTTTATTTTCTTTCTCTCTTCTTTTAAGGAGAAGTCTGAAGTTTTAATTATTCACTTGTAAATAAATTTATGCAAATGCGACTTCTTCCGCTGTGTTTTTAAAATTCGCGTTTTTGATTTGTGGAACATAGACAGGTAAACGAAAATACAGATCATAATAAAATGAACGCTAAGTTCTGCCGTCAATCATACAATAAAAAAAAAATGCATGCTGTGTTGAAACATTGCATTTATCCAAATAATTGAATTGTTTAAAAAAAGTGCTTTTTGTTCTTTTAAAACCTGCTTGGTATAGTGGGCTATTGACTGTCCGAATCCTAATCGAGATCCTGCTTAGGTAAAGCCCTATTTGGTTGTCGGATCTGTTTCAGGTTTATACTTTGAATGCAGTTGTAATACATTACAACAATTAATAATATTCACTTTGTTTTGCATAAAATTTTATTTTCCGTTACTCAACATTAAATTAACTTACGAAATTCCAAAAACACAGTTCTATTTTGTTCTCTTATATTTTCACAAATTTATTTCTTACTCTCTTTTTATATTACTTGTCATTTCTTTCAACAGTTCCTCCTAATCTCGACATCAGCCGGTTCTGGGGTCTTCACAGTATTACTAGGCGCCCAGCTTCAGTTCCAGTGGGCGCCGACCTGGTTCACCGTGTTCTTAATATACGGGTTCAGTTTCGTCTTCACGCTGGGCTGTGCTGTCACGCCATTCGTGTTGACAGCTGAAGTATTCTTACCTGAGGTAAACTATACAATGTGAAATTTAATTCGTTTGCATCCTCTTAAGGGGTCATTGTACTCATCATTATGAAAAACTTTCACTGTGGGGCCAACCCCAAATCGCGAAAAAAATATCTGCTGTTCCATACATTTATATTCGCATAGCTCGCATAGCTATAAAGAAGGGAACAGCTGATATTTTTTTCGCGATTTCAGGGCTGGCCCCATAGTGAAAGTTGTTCATATAACGGTCCCTCGAATTCTCACTTATCCAGGTTCGTCTGTAGTTGTCAAATATTTACCTGTTTTGATTAATTGGGCAATGTTACTGTATGGAAATATGAAATGTGGCTAACTAGTGAACTAAAATATTGATTATGAAATGCAATAATTAATATCGAAACATCGAATATTTAGTTTTAGATGTCAAAAAAGTTTATAAATTCCTTTTTTTCACCTAAACCGGTTACAACATCAAATGCAGTGTTATAATCGCAATTCGTTATTAATATTCTAGTTCGTTAGTTAGCCACATTTCTTAATTCCTTACAGTAATATTGCCAAATTAATGAAAACATTTTTTTTGACATTTATTTGCGACGTTGCCCACTTTCAGACTTAGCTCTTAAGTCAATGTAATTTTTCCTTGTAACCGTCATGTTTTTGGAGAACTCCGGATGAGCAGTCAGACAGTTTTTTAAGGAGAAATGATTATCTTACCTATTCGTTCACTTCAAGTAATGGACAGGATGAGAAAGATGTAGGTTACAATAAGATGGAGACCGAACATTTACGAGTCCTTGAACATGTAAATTACTTTTGTATCTAAAACAATCGTAATCTTCATAGACTGTCATCCGAAAAAAACACACACAACAAACAGCAGAATAAGCAGTAGTCGCATAGAGTCTATTCTGATAAAATGTCTCTTTCCAGGTTCGAAGCTTCTGTAACAGCGTCGTGATGTTCTTCACGTGGGTCTTCAACTTCATCACACTAGTCATCTTCAATCCTCTAGTAGAAGCCGTTGGCTTAGGACCAGTCTTCTACTTCTTCTCAGTCGTCTGCTTCATCGGAGCTCTTTATAGCCAGTTCTGTATACCAGAAACTAAGGGACTATCGGCTGATGCCATTCAAGCCCTGTTCTTGAAAGGAAGGAGACGGAGTATTAAGACAAAAGGTTAAGGAAGATGGTGGAAGGTATTTTGATGACGTCATCGGCAGTGGAACTGTTTTTGAGGGACCGCTGGTTCGGTCCTGTATTGGGACCAATATTTCTCTGGTCTACAAATGTTTGTTAAAACTGTGGTTGTGTGACTGTGATAGTGTATTTTATTAATGATATAAATAATTATTAAATATTGTTATTTACTATGAGTTTTTTGTTTAGTCATGATTGATCACTGATTTGTGTTACTTTAAGCAAACAATGGTTTAAAAACAACAGCGAACTTTGCATACAAATGGATCCTAATGGATTTAAGGAGACAGTGTGAGTGAGATTGCTTTTTCAAATCGTGCACAATCATCATCAACATCATCAGACCTAAAAAATTAGAAGTGATTTTCAGGGAATTACGTTTCTGTGTCCTACCGACACGTTGCTTTGAAAAAGGTCTTATGGTCTCAGATCCGACCTAGAGACGACCTTCACCCATCTGTTTAGTTGATGAAAAGTATTTTACAGAGACTGTGATTAATTAAAAATTCAAAAAGGACGTTTATCAAAATTGCTTTCATTCGTTTAACGATTTAGTAACAAATGCTTCGCACTCACAAGAAAGTCGGGTTAACACCCGAATACTGAAACGCCACTCAAGACTTAAGCATTACTTAAAACTAGTGTCAACCAATCAAAGGGCTTTAAACGAGTTTAAGTAATGCTTAAGTCTTGAGTGGCGTTTCAGTATTCGGGTGTAAGCAGCCGACAGCCTCCAAGATTGAGTTGCGAGATGCAATTTATAAAAAAAAAAAGTGTCTCGTCTGTGTGACCGCTTAGTACTTCCACACAATTCCCATTCGAGGGTTCTCACCATCATTTGGAGCACTAACCCAGGAAGGTTTTTTATAAAACATTAATATTTAACTTAGTTATAGCAAAAAAGTCTCAAACCCCAAATAAAAAATCTTGATGTTTTGACATGTCGCTGTTAAAACATCGAGGTTTTTTCGTTGGGGCGGGTTGATACTGTAAAATATTTCTTTAAGCGAATGCGCCCGTCTGTCTTGCTACCGGGCAGGCCACACAAGGCGAGGCTGACAAGGCGTGATATGAATGGTGGGCTGATACTTGACGGGGTATGCAGTATGTAGCAATACCTCCCCGTTCACGCCCCTATTGACTAAAACACCGTTTGGGTTTAAGGGGACTACAGGACCTAAACGTGCCTAAACGCAAGTTTTATAATGCCTAAAAGAATATGATCCACTGCAGTAAACAAAATCAGAAAAATATATGATATTCTTCAGGATATATGCTAGTATGATAGTGTGTTGAAAACATAATACAACTAATTTGATACGATAGAAAAAAATCATGAAGATACCTCTAAATATTTATTTTAACGATTAAAAATCATATTAATTTACATGCAAATATTCTGATTTTTTGTCAGATTATTCTACAAGCTACATATTAGCATAATAGTGTTTTAATTTTCCAGTCCAATCAATAGGTTTTCTGTAAATCGCTAACTGCTTCATATTTTGCAATAAATTACCTGCGTCGTGTCATCGCGCTTCTCTTTCATTTCTATGCAGTCCGACAGTGACCGCGCTTTAGCTGTTGTAAGCCTCTTAAGGCGTTAGGGGCAAGATTTACAGATCGCATTTTCACTTTACTACTAGGTAAAGTAACCGTTCGGAAGCGTGCAAATATGAACCTTCGTCTTTTGCGTATGTTCATATTCGTATGGGAATGTGTGCAAGCGTTTCATTCGAATGTGAAAATTAATAAAAGTAAATATAAGTTGGTTATTAATAAATTAATTAATAACTTAATGCCATATAAATAATGTTCACATTCGTGTGCAAAGCAGACTTTACTTAGGAAAGAATAGTAGAAGTGCAGTCTGTGAAACCCTTAGTCAGTAGGAGTCAGACTTAGACTTAACTTATAAGGATTTATAGACGAATGAGGAACAGTGTAAAGTTCACTCATCCTCTATAGGAAAGGGAGGATCCTCCGACCAGACGGGTGTTGTGTCTGGGGGGCTATTGACAATGATTGATGTCGGGAAGTTATATATATGTTGATCGCGCGGTAAACTCTGCTTGTGCGATGCAGGATTTCGCGTGACGTCAGTGGTACGTAGTTCACATGTGGCGATATAGATGCTGCCACAGATACACCCAAGAAAAAGTATGATGAAATATTAAATTACATTATTTTTCCTCATTCCGGTTTTTTCTAGTTTCTTATAATCGTTGTGGACATTAACGATTTATCATGTTATGTTTGCTCTGGTAGACATTAAACAAATTATATCATACACCTCTAAAAGATAAAATAAGTGAGATTAGATTTTAACACTGTCTAGTTTTTCTATGAACTTGCTTGATCTCACACTAAGGGTTCCGTACCACCGTACCATATTTAGCAAAAACGCGAAAAAAAACACATTTCTCGTTTCCCTTTAATTGTTAACTTTATTTAATTTGTCTTTACAGCAGCATTAGAAATACACAATCTGTGGCAATGTCAACTATCTACCTATTACGGTTCATGAGATACAGCCCGCTGACAGACAGATGTACGGACAGCTGACGGAGACGGAAGCTTAGTAATAGGGTTCCGTTTGGCACCCTTCGGGTAGGAAACCCTAAAAATGATCCTGCTATTGAAGTATATAAATATATACACAAGTAAGTAGTAACACGCTTGTATTTGCTTTTGGAAGTCCAACGTGGTATAGGGTTCACAGAATTTGTGCACAAGCCGTGGTGAAAATTCATCCAGTCAGACTATTCAATGCGGGTTATAAATAAATATCGTAGCTCGTGGAGGCTACATTTACAATCAAAGACATTGTAATGCCAGTGCATTCGCATTGAAGATAATGTGAGCTTAAAATAGCGAGTCCTGCGATACAAGCTAACAATTATCTAAGTTAGTCTGCAAATAGACTGCATTATCTTAGATTTACGAGTATACAACGTTATTTTGATGTCGTGTAAGTAATCTGGTAGGGTGGAGTGTGCGGTTGTCGTACGTTCATATATGTTCTGAAATTAAGTTATGAATATAATAGGAAAATGAAGACCAAGTATTGTTCCCTGGGGAACTCTAACTTTCCCTACGGAACCAAATATTTCATTTTATTTATTTTGACTTAGTGTTGTCAGTTTTTTATTTTTGGACAAATTGAGAAGGTTTTAATGTTACCGTCGTTATTATCTACATAGTTAAGTAAGCACACCGATGACCTACTTAATAAAAGCTTTTCAAAAAAACCGAAAAATTGCAAAGGAAATATTCCAGCAAATTTACTGTATAGTGCGCCCAATAATATCTCCAAATTACTATAATCTACGGCCTTAGGAAACGACTTCATTCATGTCGCCATAGCGAAGCTATAGCAGTGTGACATTGACCATGAAAAAGGTAAATTACATCAAACTAAGACCACATTTGACTGGGCAATTATTATGCTTGGATACTACTTTGGATATCGTTGAACCGGAATCTTTTGTGCAAAATGTTTTTCTAGTAATTACTTAAATCTTGATTACACCATACACAGTGGGAGGTTGAAGAATGAGGTTTGGTAGAGTGGAAGGCCAGTTTAACGAAAAAGGCAGCATGATTGATGATTTCATTGGCTAAAAGCTTAGGAAAACTAGAGACGTTAATGAAAATGTATAAAGTATCAAGAAAAAAGACAGGAACTAAGACTAACTAACACAGGAAGAGAAGATTCAGTTTCTGGCCGATGTCTCAAATATTATTTTAATGATGATCAGCATAAAGAGCTTACATGTTTAAACAAATTTACAGATATTGTGAAAAATAAAGTCTTTCTATGGAATCACAGAGACATAAGCCCTTTCTAGTCCTAGTACAACATAAAATCACTTGAATTCCGTGTCGTATAAAGTATCCATTAAGGTGCATTAATAGCTGATAACAGCCCTTTTAGATAACACTTTAATAGTGTCACTTATAATTAACATAACAATTTTTATCGGAAGGCGGTTATTATTCCGCCCACCCTACACTATCATTTACTATACAACAATAAAGAGTAATGAACTATTTGTATAAGAGATCCGTACTTCTTTATATTGAGTAACATCTAGTGAGGTGTCATTTGATCTAGAATCTGTGATTGTTAAGCATGGATGGTGATAAAGTGACAGTGAGAGGATTTCTCGTGCAGGGTGTCGCGACTTTAGCAAGTTAGTATTGGATTACGTTTATGTTAGTGTGTTCCGGATTAATATGGATGTATATAGTACCCTTCTTCGCATTGGTGTAGTAAGTGGTGGCAAAGTGATGATTTCAAAAGTAGTGGCTGTTTCTTCTTGTATGCAAAAGCATACTGTGATTAGCAAGGTGGCTGCTAAGAGTGATGAAAGTGACAATATTTGTCAGTGGATTATAACGAAGCCCATATCGTCGGTCGGAGTCATTACTGGAACATCTCTAAAATTTTGTGTTTTGGACTAAGTATGCAGAATCATATTATATCAAATGCTTTATCATTCTGCATACTTAGTCCAGAACACAAAATTTTAGAGATGTTCCAGTTATGACTCCGACCGACGATATATAGTTGTGATCGGTGATTATAATGACAAAATAATTTCATGAGATTGTAATGAAATAGTCCCACTGAAAGAAAGAAAATACGTTTATTTGCGGTACACATGACGCAAAGAAAGAACAAAACACAAAAATAAACAATTTGGGGGAAAATATGCGTCACATCCACGCAAAACGGCCATCGCTCAGCTTAATGCTGCGACCCTATGCGAGACAGGGCCCCAACGCTGGTTTTCAGCGACAGTCGGCCCTTTCTCATAAATGTCAGCAAATAGCTGTCTTTCATCATCACTCATGCTCACTGTCTGTTGGCAACAAGTCACTGTTGTAAAGGAAAATAAGCCATGTGTAGGTGATAGTGAAGAAAAGCATTGAAAGGAAACTAGTACTTACTGCCAACACCGATATGTCAAATTAACAAGCATGGTGATCTTTGCTAGTTACTCCAAAATGAAAATAGGCCTTTGCTCTGCAGTGAGGCTAATTATTACTCAGAACCGTATCACGATATGTGAAGTTCGGTATTACCAATGCAAATAGAATATAACGTTATCTGTAATTAGGACTTCCCAGATAGGACACATTGTATTCACAACAACATAACGTGTTCATAATGAGACTGAACTTCTTTATATAAATTACGAGTATGCTAGTCTGTAAAGTATGTTATCAAACAAACAATAATATAATTATTGACAACTAAGAAACTTTAATTAAGTCTGTCACTATTTTCGAAAAATTGTTGAACGATTGGCTACACCTAGACTCATCATCTTTCGTTCCATTCGCCTAAGATAATGTGGATAGCTTCCAGGTCTGCAGGCCGAGTCTCGATAATTTGCACTTTGTTTTTCTTCACACTCTGCTTTCTGACCTCATCAATCTAACCACTGCAGATAATGTCGATATTCTACACTTAGAGAGCAGTAGTCAAATCTTCGATAAATGGCTATTGTTCTAATCAAAACAGAGGGGGCCATGATATGTGTAGAATGTTTGTATCAAATGTTGATATCAGACGCCTACAAAAAGTTTTATAGCAAAGTCTTAAAAAATAATTGCATTTAAATAACATCAGGCGTTTTTGTAAATACAATTAGAACGATTGCATAAAGAATTGGATCAGGCGTTAGTATTTAATACGTACAAACTATAAAAGAGCTTAAAATAGTACATATTCAACATATAAAAAGATTCTGCTGCCAATTTACTATTCAACTTATTTTGATTTTATTGTCACAAGTCACCTACATAGAGAATGAAAACTGTTCTACCGTAATACTGTTTATATGTAACTAGTACGGGGAACAGAGTGCTCTTGTCGTGTGTATGAATGATCTCTTAATCGTTATTATTGTAATACTTTCCAGTTGCCTACCTCACCACACTAACCGGCCTGATCTTCTCTTGGCCTTCCTACAATGTGGCCAACTTCATGTCCAACGACACAGTCCTCTCAGAGCCAATGTCTTCAGTGCACGTGTCGCTACTGGGCAGCTTGACCAACGTTGGAGCCATGTTGGCCACTCCCTTTTGTGGGTACATCGTCAACAGGTTGGGGAGGAAGTATGGTGCGATGCTGTTTGGATTACCGTTTGTGGTAAGTAGGTACTGTTTAATTATTAAGTGACTTTTTGGAAATTATAGTTATTGTTTCCGTTGAAACGAACCTAACCATTTTGGCCTGGCCACCTCCGAATATATTATACAGATTTACATTTTTTTATACCGTAAATTATAGTGTAGATAAACACAAGATGATTTTTGGGAGTTTTTGTGGCTAAGATACCTCATTTTATAATTCACTTCTTTCTTTCGAGTAACAGAATATATCTATTAATTTAATTACAATTGGGCAGGTTTAGAACAAAGCCAACATAGCATTATAATTTTGAGAACAGTAAAAAAAAAAAGGTAATTATTAATTTGCTTGAATATGGGTAAAGAAAGAAAGAAAGAATAATGTTTATTTGGACACAGTTCGTGAAACACAAATTACAAAATAAAAAAAGTGAAGAAAAAAAACTATTTTTTTAACAACAATAGTGTGTGCCTCACGGCTGCGCCAAAAAGGTTCATTTCAGCATTAATGCCAGACAGGTGCTGTCTGACGCTGGGTAGATGATCTGATATTTAAAATACGGTTCTAAACCATACCTTAACACCTTAACGGGTAATATCGGAATGCCCTGACCAAGATTAGGCGAACTCTGAGTTTTTTTCGGCCTTTCTTCTCAGAGTAGTCACATAGAAAACGCTGACCTCATCTAGCTTATTTGCAATATTTTTTAATGTGACGTGTAAAAGTGATTTCGATATCCTATTTACAGAATAAACAATTTCATTTCAACGACAGAATGATTAGTTTATCGTTTATCCTTCTATTCTAACAACTACTTCTCTTTCTTTACAGTTGGCGTGGACGATTATCTCAGTCACCAACTCAGTACCCCTGATACTCACAGCAATGGCTCTAGCCGGCTTAGGAACAGCAGGCCAAACGATATCATCAATATACATATCAGAAATATCACAAGATTCAATAAGAGGATCCATGATGTCTACAGTAGTATCATCGTATTTCTTCGGACTGCTGGTTTCATATATCTTTGGAGGAAACTTGAATTATAACGTGGTGATCTACCTGCATTTGTCGATGTCGATTCTGTATATTGTGATGTTGGCACTCTTGAAGGAGTCGCCAGTGTTTCTGATGCAGAGGGGGAGAGAGAAGGTTAGTTTATTCAATTACTAATTGTTAATGTACCTAAACGACTGCCTCGGTTGCATAATCAGCCTATAATGGATCCCACTACTAGGACACAGGCCTCCTCGGGTTGGCCGTAATAAACTACGCGGGCCCAGTGCGGGTTGGTAGATGTCACATAGGTATCTTCGAATTTTTCGTTCTTGGACATGCCGGTTTCCTCACGATTTTTTTTCTTCACCGTTTTGACAGCAGTGGTGATGAAATACTTTACACAAAGTATAGCGTCTGTCTGGGTTTGAATCTACTACCTACATCTTCTAAGTCGCGGCCGTTACCACTGGTGCTGTCACTGCGTCGGTTTGTCTAATGTTAAATGCTGAAAGTGGGGTCTAGGTTCTATTGTATGTACATAATATTGAAAGGGGTGAGCCTCCAATGTCAGTATTAATGGGTAATCAATAAATCAAATGGGACTAGAACTGTGTTTACTAAAATAAATATAAATAAAAAATAAAATAAGCCTTTATTGCTGGTTCTACAATGTTTTCTAAATTGATTTTCCTATGTTGTACCTACTAAAATTTTCTTAAATATTGACGTTCGGTGCACTTCTTTTTTCCCTTCATAGTTTGTCTTTCTAAAAAGGCCTCTAAAGGTTTTCATCTGTCTCTAACTCTTGCCCTCTGAATTCACTCTAACCAGCTTACTTGTTTGATGTCGTCTTCCCAACGATTCGCTTGTCGTCCTTTGATCCTTTTTCCAACCCTTAGGTATCAGTCTGTTATTAATTAGTCCATTTCTATTTTTCCTCTCTTAACATATTATGTCCAGTGGGCTGGACAAATTAATATAGTCTAATCTAAATAATTACAAAGATTTGTATGTAATGAGATTGCGGTGGCAATGCAAGTGTGTTTTCGCTGTCTCTAGTTTCGACAAAATGTAGCAGATGGCGCTAGTTGCCCTTTTTATTTGAACTTAATAGTAGAACTACTCTATAATGAGTGAGATTTTATGCCACCTAATACTATAGTTTTAACCTCAGACCAAATAAAAAACCAAAACATAGCACAGATGGTTTGTATTTCGTGTGCGTGTCTCAAATAAAATATTTTTCTTCCTTTCTGTCAACAGTGACGTGAGGCCAGTTTCGTAAACATGTGTGCACTTAGTGAGGTGTAGTTTGATTGTAAACGTGTGCGTGTGAGCGTATATGTACAAAGCGGAGGTATAGCTTTGTTATGCTTCACTGTATTTTACGCAGCTCTATCTTGGTTTTTTATTTGGTCTGAGGTTTTAACTGCTTCGTTTGATTGACTGCACTGATGCCGCTATTGGCGTGGCCACCTACTGGGTCCAAGCCCAACCAATAAAATAAAATATTTACATATATTTATCATCGACTCGAAAACAAGAAGAAGAAGGAGAAAAAGAGTTGCTTCGTTAAGTTTTGGTTTCTTAAGGAAGCGGTGAACGGTCACAAAATAACGGCTGTCCAAATACAAAGCGTTTTTTTACACCACAAGGTCAAATACAGGTAAAAATTACAGATTTTCATGACGGTCGTTATAAATGAAATGAAATTGTTTATTCTGTAAATAGGATATCGGAATCACTTTTACACGTCATATAAAAAAGTATTAAAAATAAGCTAGATGAGGTCGGTGTTTCCTATCTGGCTACTCCTAGAAGACAGGCCGAAACAAACTCAGAGGCCGTAGTCTATTTAAAGTCCGAAGACATAATCTTGGTCAAGTCATATGAGGACCATGTAGATTAGTGTCTGAAATGGTCTTTTGAGGAAAGAACCACACAGATTTGAGTGGACCTGTTCAGTCAGTGCAAGCATTTGTCAGTAATCGTGGAGCTCAACTCAGAACAATACCAAAGAAAGGATATATAATATGATGGAACCGGTCTTCTAGGAAACCATAGCTCTTCATTTGTCTCACTTCATTCAAATGCGTTATTTTCATGGCTATTTTGATTCCCTCGTCCAGGATACATCAAAATCATGTACAGAGACCTGTTTTACATTTCGGAGTTGACTATCAAACTCAAACTCAAAGCATTTATTTAAATAAACCAATTACAGGCACTTTTGAATTGTAAAGGGGTCGGTCAGTCAGAAAGATGAAGCTAGTTGCCCATTTCAAAGCGTAGTAGGTTCCTATGGAGAAGAACGGGCAAGAAACTCCATGGACACTCTTTTAAATCAAACTATTCTTACAAAATATTGGTTACTCTATGTAACTCTAATGACCAATGTTGTACGAGGATTTATTAATTAACTTCGTTTCAACGTTTCATACCTTACACGTGGAACCGTCGTGAGCTTTTATCTCCCGACATCGCAGCATGTGAGTGAATCTGTTTAAGCACACTTAGAAACTAGATATTTTTGTATCACGTGCAAAAATATTAGACTATATGACTGGAATTTTGTTTGATTAGGTCTTAATTTGATTGCGATAAAATTTATTAAGTAAATATTTAATTGAATTTAATTGTACAGCGATGATGATAATATATGGTGCAGTAGCTTAGTTTTTAGCTTCCTGCTTAAAGAGTTCTTAGTTTTGATCTCTACGCCCTATGCCATTTATGAGGTATAGTTTACCTAATAAATAAAGTATCTTCTGGTTTAGCTTAAAAAGCATCGAGGAAACAGGCGACAGCATTCTCTTGTTTGCCAAAAACAACAAACTATGATCTTTAATTCGACTGTCAAGCTTAATTTTTATTATTAACACTTTGAATTTCCTCAAAGCATAATGTTATAGTATCGAACGAATGATATTGTGGATCACTGCAGTGGAGAGTGGAGACCAGTGGTGGCCCTGTGGTAATAGCCGCGACTTACGAGTTGTAAGTCGTAGATTCCAACTCAGGCAGGGACTTTACTTTGTGTAAATAATTTCATCACCACTGCTCTCAAAACGGTGAAGGAAAACATCGAGAGGAAACCGGCATGTTCTAGCGCTAAAAATTCGAAGACATGTGACATCTATCAATCCGCACTGGGCCCGCGTGGTGGGTTACGGCCCACTTCCTCTCACTGAGAGGAGGCCTGTGTCCCAGCAGGGGGAGCATTATATCTTGATTATGTAGTGGAATTGGGTCAAGCTATGGTGCGGTTTATTAAAAAGCTCATGTGCTTTTACTTAATACAATAAAATATTTAACCCATTTAAAAAAGTTTTCTTAAAGCCGTATCACAGATCTTGTCAAATTTGACTGGCTGAAGTTATTGCTGCCAGTCAATAGTTGTGAATAGTTACGAAGCTTGTCAACTCAGCCTATCGCAGTCTACATAGACATAGGCCTCTGGACCCAGGCCTATGGGCCTGCTGGACATTGGCCTCTCCCAAGCTGCGCTATAACGCCCCGTCCTATGCCTTCCGCATCCAGTCTACTTACATAGCTTACGAAAAATATTTTCCAAAAAAACTGTACTTATAAAATCTTATGTTTCAGGAAGCTGCAGAGTCAATAGCATTCTACCGGCAAGTGAGGGTGACATCAAAAGTAGTGGAAGTTGAATTAGCCAAGATTGGACTTCAGTTAGATCCAAGACTGGAGAAGATATTGGAAGGAGATGGTAATGTATAGCTACTTACTGTACGTTCATATTCATAGGTGACTTCACGACCAGTAACTGTACCACCACCTGCTATGTAATATCAGTGACAGGAACTCATCATCTACATAGACTAGGTGGTAAAATACGTATTACTGAAGCTAACTTAAGAATTTCCCAAGCAAAATTAATAAAATCAGCGGATTCCTGCGGTTCACCTTGGTTGGCCTTCGAACGTTACGTCTTCCGGTACGCGATCGCCACTCCAGAACCATTCGGCCCCATCGGCCATCTGTTCTGCGAGCAATGTTCTCTGCTCACTGTCACTTAAGTTTGGCAATTCTTCGGGCTATGTCGGTTACCTTGGTTCTCCTATGTATCTCTTCATTTCCCCTCATTTGCTCTCATAGATCGATTGATTCTAGTCTTTAGGTATTTTACGCCTGTCGACTATATGAAGTATAGCAACACATTACATGCTACACTGTGATGTAAGAAACGTATTTGTTCAAATCAGACGGAGCAGTTATTTACTCATTTTAGCTTTGTTTGTGGCATATTATCACAACGTTATTTAAACATGGTTATTTGCATAATATGATAGTGAAAATTGCGACTTTATGCTCCTTGCCAGATGAGATCATTGTACCTGTTGGTTGTGCCACGTCGAACCAGGCAAAAATATAAATTTCATATATCAAATAAATTTCATCCTATTGATAGGCGTATAGAGAGACTAAGAAAAGGTTTAATAGTCGGTTTGAAAGATGATATGGCTAGCAAGGGGATAAATACTGAGGTGATAGGCGAAGTGGCTAGAAATAACAGGGTCAATCGATCAGGTTAAGCTACGCTTGCCGCGGTTGGTCCGGAGATGGATGCCTCGGAAAGCACGTTAAGCAGTTACAGGTCGTCAGAAGACGGAGAGTGGCAACCAGTCTTATCGAGGGGTATCGTGTTACCCAGTAACTGGATTGTGGAGGTCAGATAGGCAGTCGCTCCGTGTAAAATACTGGTATTCAGCTGGAAGCCGACCTCAACATAGCTGGGAAAAGGCTAGGCAGATGATGTTATAGGCGAAGAGATGCTGCCACAAAAAATTGAATATAATCAGGAGTATGATGGCTCTTAACGTAGATGTTATAAAGACCTGTTTTGTTCAATTTAAACTCGGAATTTTGACTTATTTGTTTTCTAAATTATTTCTTTGGTTCCAAATAGGACTACATGATATTATAGTCACATAATTTATCTACACATTGATGGTTGCACGATAACGGCGACGTTTAAATTTTACCACATATGTTCTGCTAACAAAGAGATGTTCCCGTGGGATATTTACCGACTACCACGCGGGCGAAGCCGCGGGCGAAAGCTAGTTAATTATCTAATTATATGTGAAAACGACGCACCTAGAATAAAACTACTACATCACAAGTACCTAGCTCAAAAGAATTAAAAATGAAGCAATGACAGATAAATTAATTATGTGATAGATACATGGTGCTCACCAAACATTGTAAAAGTAAACGATTTTCCAAAAATAAATACGATTAATAAGTCAGTGTGTGAGGTAAAGTAATAACAGAAGGTAAAATAGCGTTTGAGTAAACCTTGCAAACTTTGGTGATAAGTTTCAACAATCCTAACTAATATTTTATAAATGCGAAAGTGAGTTTGTTTATTGGTTTGTTTCGCTTTCACGCTAAAACGGCTGAATGGATTTAAATGAAATTTAGCACATGGGTAGACCATGACTTGGGTTAGGATATAGGATATTTTTTATCCTGATATTCCCAGGGCATCGAGACTTACGCGGGTGAAACCGCGGGGCTCAGCTAGTTGTCTATATTTAGACAATTCTAATGTTACGGCTACATTATCGCGTTATGGCGAACTAAACTTCGCGCGCTCTTTCTCGCATACCACTCGTCGTATCGCTGTTAAACGGAGAGTGCGCGAAGTGTATATCGCTTTATCTCGACAATGTAGCTGTGGCATTCATGATAGACGTATAAAGTCTTTCCGTGACGTCAAACACTGTGAGTCAAGGTCCCTACGTCATAAAACAATTGAATTAAGCAAATATATGAATAGAATTTGGAGTATACTATTAACTTCATAATGTCTAATATTAATGTTGTCCTACAGGATAAAGTGTTTCCGTGACGTCAAACACTGTGTGTCGAGGTCCCCTCCCTTACGTCATAAAACAATTGAATTGAGCAAATATATGAATAGAATTTGGAGTATAATATTACCTCTATAATGTCTAAGATTAATTGTCCTACAAGATTAAAGTCTTTCCGTGACGTCAAACACTGTGTGTCAAGGTTGCTATGTCATAAAACAATTGAATTCAGCAAATATGTGAATAGAATTTGGTGTCTAATATTAACTGTTTACTGTCTAATATTAATTGCCCTACAATATAAAGGGTCTCGTGACTTTTATGACATAAGGTTTTAATTCGAATGTCTGGTGTGTTACGTCAGATGAAGTAAATAGTTTATTTGCTAACATACGTGTCATAGAAAACTGGGCGGTTCAAGCAAACCTAGGTGGGTGTCTAGGAATATGGAAAAAAAGCTATAAACCGTTTTAAAAACCGAACGTTTGGCATTGCCTTTCCTTGCAAATGATTCAATTGGTCGATTCCTTATTGACATCACGTCATAATCTAACTGCATTATGTCTTTTTCAGATCCCATCACTACCAAGGAGCTGATACAGACACCACCTCCAGTGCAGAAATTAACAGAATGGCAGTTTTTAAGTAAGTAGTTTAAAAATAACTTTTTGGTACATACGTGTAACGGAAAAGGTATATACATATCAAGTTCAGGTATTTTTTGTATAATAACAAATTATACAGCAAGGGTTTTTAAATCCTGTATCTACTCTACATGTTAGGAACATATGCTCGGGTTTCTTCGCATTGTCGGGTCGATCAAGCCCCTTGATTTATCTTAATATTTGCAAATGACGTGAAAGCATAATGCACTCCGTAGTGCGGTGACATGTTTGTTATGATTTGAATACAATAAACTTACGAAACCAAAAATTTGGTATGATTTCTTTGAGTAATTTATTTTGAGTTGAAACTTTGCAGAGACTTTGTTGCGCCACTTCTTCTTCCCAGCTAACGCACTAGGAAGTGGTGAAAGGTGGGCGTTTTGGGGGACTGTCTTATGTAATTTTGACGTTCGAAAAGTGCTGATTCTCAGCCTAGTTTGAATAAATGACTTTTGAATTTTGAATTATACCTGATGTAATTTTCACCCTTTTTGGATAGATATACCCTTTCCATTACACGTTGTACAAAATAGAGAGCACAATACAATCCGATAAAAAAGGATTCAATAGAAAAATGAATTCTGATGGACAGTTTCTCATTACTACGATTGATAAATTATAAAACTGTACAGTAAAATATTGAAGGGAATGTGGTAAGTTTGTGATAAAATCGTGGGCTGAACAGAACACGAGTTGTTACTAATAATTTATAAGATCGAGCACTAAGCACCAGCTTATTCAATAAGTATCGCGTCGTAAAGAAAGTGAAGATCTAAATCTAGAAGCCATCTCAGAGTTTATGGTTTACTCATAGCAATATTATTATTGAAACTATAGTTACATTGCAATGGCTGTCAAAAGCACCACGGGATGGGTTTGAACAAACACTATATTTTTTTACAGAACAAATAACTGAAGATACAATCTGGCGAGAGAGATGCTCTCGCCAGATCGTATCTTCAGTTAATGGTTCTGTAAAAAAATATCTTGCACTTAGGTTCTTTCAAGTAACGGAGAACAAGTCATAAAATTCTTGATATCAAGCCTGGCGATTTAAACTATGGCATACAATATTGGGAAGTCAATAACATTGACTGTTTGTTGAAATTCAACAATATTACTGCTTCATTTATGTCAGAACACACAAGCGTAACCATAAAGGCTACGCTACACCAGTAATTGTTCTACCGTGAAGTATTCTTAGATTTTTCTTGGAGTCGCGTGGCGATGTCGCGTGGCGCCTGTTTGCGTGAGCCTTAAGGCATGTGTGTACACTTATAGAATACTAGCTTCTGCAGACGATTTCGTTGATCCAGGTAAAATACTGGTATACAGCTGCATCCGGTTAGACTGGAAGCCGACTACAACATAGTTGGGAAAAGGCTAGGCAGATGATAATGATATATGTAAGTAGATATACTAATCGATGAATTATACCTTCACAGAACAATCACAAACCTCAATCCGTGCGCTGATGACCAGCCTTGCATGCATGGCGACAATGATCCTGATGGGTAACATAGCACTACAGGTGTACGCTGAGACCCTGTTCAAGGAAGCAGTGCCGTTGATGGACTCGAACCAGTGTTCAATCTTCTTGGCGATAGATCTGTTGGTGGCCAGTGTGCTGTGTTCTTTTGTCATTGACAAGTTTGGAAGGAAGGTGCGTATTGGAACTTACTTTTGGTCGATTATTATTATTGTTAAAATCATGAATATTATTTTATTTAAAACTATATTTTAAGATTAGAGAGTAAGAGCTACAGTATCAGGTAAAAGGGCTGATAACTTTTGGACATAATATGACTCCGCGATTCTTAGAGCGCGAATACATTGGGATGCCATGACGACGTCACTGGCTACGTAGCCATGATTACCTCTGGCTACCTACTGAAGCCAAATGAGTAGCCGGCAACACGCGCGCGTCCCTCCTGGCGATTAGTTGCCCGGTGAGTGAGGGAGGCGTAACTTAGTTGTATGCAAAATACTAGCGACTTGGCTACGCCTCGCCAGGAGTATCCAGCCTCCACGTGGGGGCCGGTTGGTCGTGGCTACGCTTCCAAATTGGCGACGTCTCGAGACCGTAGTTAAGTGAGTTAACTGTCATACATTTCAATACGAATTGTTTGGATACGTAGCCAGCGACGTCGCTATGCCGTTCCAGTGTGTTACCGCTCTTAATCATGGTTACTACTTTGGTTTGATCAGTGTAATTAGTATTGTTCAGATCGGTGTTCTAAGTGGAATACCTCAATTCTTCATAAAAAGTACTAGGCTAACATAAATGCCAACCATTTGTTCCAGCCCCTGATGATCAGCACATCGATCTTAGCCAGTGTCTGCACAATGCTGTTAGGCACACAGATACAATGGCACTGGGCTCCTCATTGGTTTACTGCTGTCATCATCTATGTCTACAGCTTCATATTCAACGTAGGGGTCGCTGTTATTCCTTATGTGTTGAGTGCTGAGCTGTTCTTGCCTGAAGTGAGTATTAGAATTAGATATTTTTTAAAGCTTAATATTCTAAGTTATGATTTCTTCATCAATGAACTCCTCACTAACACTGGATACAATAACGAATGCGAAATATGTATGAGACAAAACACTTATAAACACAGGACAAGTTACTTACGATTGCTATTCTCATGAAAATAAAGTTGGTATAAATATGTAAATAGCACATTATGGTTGAAGACATTTATTTCATCACCACTGCTCTCAAAATGGTAAAGGAAAACATCGTGAGGAAACTGGCATGTCCTAGAACCAAAAAATCGAAGACGTATGACATCGACCAACTCTCACTGGGCCCGCATGGTGGATTATGGTCCACTCCCTCTCACAGAGGGGAGGCCCGTGTCCCAGAGTGGGAACATTATAGGCTGATTTTGCTGTTCCTTTGAACAAGGATCGGAATGGTATGTTTGAAGTTAAAAGTAGGTACAATATTGTTAGTCATTGACTTATCATTAGTAAAATAAACTACTCTTGTCAATGGACAAAAATAGTTATTATTTTACTAAACACTAAAAACAGAATGCAGTATCTTTCTCTATAGTAAAATCAAATGAAAGAACAATTTAAACACGTACAGACGAACGAAGAACAAAACTAGGTCACGTAAGAGTAGTAAGTTTTAGTTAATAGGAAGTGTCTAATCTGAGGATGAAATCTTTGGGTCGGTTTCACTAGTAAGAAGACGTACTTTCGTTTATATAATTATAAAGATTCTAATCTAGAGTTACACAAAATGGATACGACTGTACTAACAATTTTCAAGTCTAACGTCAGCCGTATCGTTTATCTTCAGAAACTCTTGAAGTGACGTAATCTACAACAGCCATTCATGATTATTGTATGTGTCAACCACTGTGTTGAATCTGTATTACTTTTGCTAAATAAAGAAAGAATTATTAATCTTTTTGCGAGATATATATTCTACACTTATAACATATTTTATCTTGATGTATTTTTTACTTCCGAATAAAATCTGGGTTATGGTTCCATAAGAAAAATCCACCTTTTTCTATATGGATCTGCATCAATGGTACACGAACTTTGCTGTGCTTGATTCTGGTTGATGTTGCAAAAGACGTCTAAGAATTCAAAAGCATTAAAATAAAACCGCTTGTTCTCCGACTGTGATTATTGATTATGCGAAATTACTGTGTTTTTGGTTAATATGCATATCGCATTTGTTATAAATATATATAAAAACAAACAGCAGCAGTCTACAGTAAATCCCTTTGAGCTTATAAACTTGCCATACCAGCGGGTCTACGCCTTTTGTCTTATTTCTTTAATCACTATCACATCAATATTGTGTTTCAGTTATTCCAATATTCAATCTCCAATATCCTTTTCCAGGTCCGCGGTCTCTGCGGCAGTATAGTCATGGCTTGTGGATGGGCCATGAATTTCATCACCATGGTCATATTCACTCCCGTAGTCGAAGAGGTCGGCTTTGCTCCACTATTCTATGCTTTCTCAGTGGTAGGATTCGTTGGAGCTACCTACTGCGTGTTTTATCTACCAGAAACAAAAGGACTATCTATAGATGCTATCCAAGCTCTGTTTGTTAAGAAGACTAAAAGGAAAGTTGGTGCTTAGGAGCTAGATTTAAAGTTAGGAATTGAATTAAGAACTTTGTTCATGATTTTGTAGTTTGTCGCCTGCACGTTGATAGTGACTCCTTGACCTTGAGCTAGCCTAGCGTATAACGGAGTTTATATTGAAAAAGAGGCCAGCATAAACTGGTATTGTTACCACTGACGTACGGGCTGCGGCACTCGATCATACCGATTCTTATCGGTCAGTAGGTATACTTAATGTCAAAAAAGTCACCAGACTTTTAATTCTGAAACGGAGAAATGATTGTTTTTTTATCGATATCTGTTGTGTTGACAACACATTTCTATAAATCGTATCGTAGGATTTCTATAAGTCTGGTGACTTTGTTATCGAAAAAGTCACCAGACCAAAATCTGGTGACTTTTTATCGAATGTGTTGTAATATTGGCAGCATTTAATATTCTTATTTTAACGCGCAATCAAAGATAAGCTTGTCACCTGTTCATAAGGAAAACAAAAGACATGAAAGTCGATCTAAAATTTGTAGAAAAGAGTCTCTCAGAATTATATTGCCAGATTATTTGTCACATGAAGATTTAATTGTATAATAATTGTGTACAATACTTTTTATAGACGTAGGTAAAGCTAAAAGAAAGAAAGAAATAATGAATATGAAACTAAAATTTAGGACAAATCTTTTTTTTAATACAAAACGGTTACACTCTAAAATGTAACAAATGACCTCTTGTATAAAATGATTACGTTCGCACAATGTGAAGCAAAATGCTGCATGCATATTAAACAGGGATTAATATTCATAACCCTTCGCTTGGTCGGCGGAAAATCGATAAAAAATTAATTATAGCTAGTCGTTTGTCTGACCAGAGACTGAGACAAAATGTTACATAATAAAGAAGATGGATTTGAGAAGAACATAATTGGGGGAAACTAAACAATGAGAATTTTGTAATGTTTGTCTACCTCCAATGAATAATGTTTTTTCCATAAAAATATCAACTTATACAGTTACCATCGAGAAACGTATACATCACTTTAATTCTTTAAACAATTATTTTTAAACATATTATAATTAATTTGAAAAATCTAAATCATTGTAAGTTGAAATAACACTCTCAATTGTTACATTTTAACACAAAAAAAAGCGTTTTAATGTTGTAAGATGATGACGCGCGCTTTACTTGTGGTTATTAAGTGTATTCACATGCTGTGAATGTGTGTGTAAGAGTAGGAGCTCTCGGTACCGTCCGAGATAATGGCGAAGTCGGAAGTATGTGTACGTGTGTGTGTTATGTACTGACGCTACTCATCTTTAGGCCCACCTTGGTTACCACGAGTAAAGCGCGCATGGCTTCTTGAGATAAAAATACTGTATGTAAAACTGACACTGCTTATCAACTCTTATTGCTGATCGTACCACAAAATAAGTATGTACTATAGTGGAAAAACGTCATGTTCTGAAGAATTGAAAAAACAAATTATATTAATCTTTAAAGTAGGTATGTATGTGCCTACATCATTTTATATCGTACGGTTTATTGCAGTTACTTGCATTGGACCCAGAATGAGTCCCTGCGGGACGCCTAATTCCTAAGTGTTGTGAAAGAGGAGTGAGTTTAATTAGATATTTGAAAGATGTATAAAAAAAAATATAGTCTTAATTATTATAATAATATTAAGGATGCAAATAAAAAGAAAAGTATTTAATTTTTATAACGATTATAGTACCGATATCGAAGAATTGGTAAGTTAACAACCTGTAACGTTAAGATTTGGAATAAGGACATCTGAAAAATAAATTATATTCGTTTCATAGTTACTGTTGTGTATTATTTAAATATTATCGTGTTTACGAATATAATTACCTAAATATAAGGCGAAATCAATATTGATAAAGTCAACTGATACTTGTTGACAGGCCTACACTGTCCTCCCGTACCTATTAACACTGTAATTTGAAAACATTATAAAAGCCAATTATTTTTGAAAGAGTTTCTTGCCGGCTCCATAGGAAACGGCCAATTGGAACCGAGCATCTTGTTTCTGACGTTTCATAAGTACCCATGTAGGTTTATGTGAAATAAAATATTTTTATTTTTATTTTGACAATGCTGAATCCAAATCAATGAACAGTGAAATCCCTTTTCTGAATCATTCGAAAAAAAATATTCCTCTGGTCCATTTTACCACTAGGCGCTAGCTCCGAAACTCCACCCGAAATGTAAGTGATTTGCTCGTCGTATTTGTTTCAACTTAGTATTATTAAATATTGCAAACACAATCATAATCGTGTAACTAAGTGCTAACACCATGTATTTTCCGTTTTAACTTAGAAATTATTTACCTTAATTATTAGTATTTAAGTAGATTATAACGTAATAAATTAACTAACTATGTCACTATTATTAAAACTTATGTTAAATATTGTTTAAGAAATCAGTTGTCCAAATAGTAATTGTAAGAACTCACGCCGCCTGTGATACAGGTTTATCCTAGTACAGGCATCATACTTAGTAATATACCTGTATACCTACATTATTTCTAAGATTTATACTGTATTTTACCAGTTTTTATTTTTGAATAAATGTTTATGTTTTATGTTAAAGTTATTGGCGTTACCAAAGCCACTCACTATCAGGGATAAGCTTCTTCACCCTTATTGCGTAATCTGAATGATTTTGAAGGATATTGCTGATACCCTGCTTCACATGTTCGAAAAATTTGTCCAATGAATATTGTTGAACTGTCAGAAAGAAAGCCATTGCTACTGAAATGCTGGGGCCGCACCTGCGTCTATCGTGACGAAGCTTCGCATAATGATACGATACACGCAGATATGACCAACGTGACTGTCGTCGCGATAGTTCGAGCTGCGTAGAACTTATCGCCCGAGTAGCGCTACATATAAGGGTTTTAGCGCGCTTATTAGCGTGATGCGTGGTCGGACTAACATTGTTCATTTTGACTGTTGTTACTGGACTTAGTAGACGAGTATTCTTTTTAGTTTTAAATAAGTGCATGAGTAATAATTAACATAGATGTAGAAGTATTGTAAGCCGTCGTTCATTGACAAAACAACGCAGTGATTATCTCCTCTCCGATCAAATGTCGTCTTTTTTTTTTAAGTCAGTAAGAGTCTGACACGCCCTCACGTCGCCCGATAATTTCACACCACGACCAACTAAGCAGTTAGTCGTGTGGTCGCAAGCATGACAGATGAGCATGGGGTTCTGGGTGCTATCCATAGGTCAGACAGTGTTACTGCGTCTCTCCATTAGGAATTTCTCAGTAGCAGCCCGGAGTCTAGATCCTGCCCAGTTGGTGGATTCAAGACATAACTGGTGAAATGTGGATGTACCGACTTAATATACATACTTCTTCCTACCTCTTTGTGGAAAATAGACATTCTGATATATAAGGTGTTATAAAAATAACTTTAAAAAAATCTGTTGTTCCATAGTAATGTTTCATACCTACTGTTCTAAACTGTATGGAACAGCTGTTGTTTTTTCGCGATTTCAAAGTTGTTCCCATAGTAAAAGTTATTCAGTACAATGTTTTTTAACACCTTATATATTTTTAGATAGAAGTTGTTATCTAAATAAGTAGTTATTTGGATAATTATACACAGGTTTGATTTAAATATTTACGTGCCCCTAATCATAAATTCACGTTTTAAGGTCGAATCTAATCAAAAGTATCTGTTCTGTTTCTCAAGATGTCCTCAACTTTTCAATATCAGAACAAGAATGGACTTCAAAAAGTATGTCCTTTTCGTTACAAAAAGTTTTATGTCTGTAAATCTAGCAATTCGCGACTATTATTTTATTTTATTTACGCGTTTATTCTGAGAGTGGGCAACGACAACGTCGCAAATAGATGTCAAATATTTCGCTGTTTTTATTAATTTGACGAATATCGTCAAATTAATAAAAACAGCGAAATGTATGGAAATTGTATGGAAATATGAAATGTGGCTAACTAGCGAGCTAGAATATTTATAATGAATTGCAATTATAACACTGAATTTGATGTTATAACCGTTTTAGGTGTAAAAAAGGCATTTGGGAAGTTTCTATATACTTTTTTTACATTTAAAACTAAATAGTCGGGGTTATGACATTAATTATTGCATTTCATAATCATATTGCAAGTTGTTTTTCAGAACGATTCTTCTGTTTTCTGGGAGGCTACCTCTATAACAAAATAAACAAAGCTCACAAAATCTTCCCACTAACAAAACACCGGTGCAAGAAAAAACTTAATGCATGGCTTATGACTCTGGACTATGACTCAACCGAAAATCAATTTTCTATTCCAAAATAGTCAACGCATTCCGTCAAATTTCAACGAACAGTTTAACACGCATCAACTTCTTCATCACTCACACTCGCAGACCCACACGCTCACACACCCACACACTCACACACCCACAAACTTACACACCTAACCACTCCACATGAACACTCCTTCCTATAAGTATATTGGAAATGATTGTCTAGTTTTAGTTTTCGGGAAACCATAATTATGTATTTGGGGGGGAGACCTGGTGGCCTGAAATACAGGCTTCGGCTTAGCTTAGGCACCAGTCCCCCACAATATTTTTTCTTTGAACCCATAGCTGGACAATATTGTTTTTTGTTATTATTTTGTAAGGATATTGTGGTGAGAAAATAAAAATATTATTATTATTTTTCAATTTGTCAACAAATCTCGGGACCATAGGGTCCCGGTCCTTTGGAAGGCGTACGAGGGGCCGAAGCCAACTCGCAGAGGCCCCTTACACAATTTTAAATGGAATGAGGAATGAGGCACCAACCGACGATTATCCCTGTATGCACTTGCAAGTGCACCCAAGGACAACCCCCGGTTGGTGCAGGACTATTGCAGAACATAGAAACAAAAAATATTGGGCTATGGGTTTGGGTGGCTATAGTGGGTTGGTTACCTAAAACTATGGAAGGCCTATGTCCCCTGCCTGATCAATGTTAAGATATACACGGATAAAATGGCAGGGGGTGACTTGCACACTCAATAATGGGCCCCCGAAAACTGTCGCTAGCACATTGTGACGTAGCGACAAGGGGGCAACATGTCCTGAGGTGCTTGAGGAGTGGAGAGGTATTCCACGGCTTTCAGAACAATCCCAGAGCCCGGAAGATGGTCAAGATCCCTACGAGCACTTACTGGAATACTTCCTTCCTCCGAGCACGTTTGCTCTTGCGAATCTCCACTCAAGCCAGCCAATTAAGGCAAGAATGAGGTGGGAGCTCTGTTCCTCGTCAGTGTTCACTCCAGCCGGCCAATAAAGGCAAGCCAGAGATGAGGAACAGGATTTCTCCCGGGAGATAGGGTCCGTGGGGTCGCTACTGCCCAACAGCTCGCCACAAGCTGCCCTGCGGGTTTCTGTATCTCTCTTGGTCTGGCTCCTCATCCTAGACCTGTTCCGGCAAAGTAAACTCTACCGGCACAGACCTAAAGTTTGGAGCGCGCAAGCCCCACCACGACGTCAACGTAGAGATACGGCGGTGGGGTTATTATTATTATTATTATATTTTAGTTCACTAGTTAGCCACATTTCATATGTGCATTCCATACGGTAATATTGCCAAATTAATCAAAACAGGTAAATATTTGACAGCTATTTGCGACGTTGCCAACTTTTAGGATAAGCGTGAATTTCAGGAAATACTCATCACTTTTCATCACACACGCTCACCCGAAATCGAACCTTACAAAAAAAAATTTGCTCAACAACGTAAATAACGCATTGAATGTTGTTGAACTGTCAAAATGAAACAGATTAGTCGTAATCGTTTACGAAAATGTGTTGCGTAGTAAGATAGCTGGAGAAAGACATAGGGTACTTTTCATCCTAGATTGCAGTGATAGCTTAGTGGTGTGACCGTCGGACTGCCAAGTCAAAGGTCTCGAGTTCGACCCCAAGGCACGCACCTCTGCCTTTTCGGATTCATGTGCGTATTATAAAATTATCACTTGCTTCAAAAGCGGTGAAGGAAAACATCGTGAGGAAACCGGCATGCCATGCCTGAGAGATATTTCTCGACGGCATGTGAAGCAAAGTCAGAGGCCCATGGGCGGCTTTAAAACTCTTACACCAGGTTAGTCACTAACCACACGAAAAGAAGAAGACTTCATCTGCAATCCAGGATATTGCAGATGAAGTCACGGTCAACAGGCATTGTTACCTAAGTTACTTATAAAAGAACAATGGGTTTAAGAACCTCCGATATACTGCGACACCTAGCAAATATAAATAAGCAGTAAAACCATAATTTATGCCAAATCTCAGGTAAGGCTATTAATTGCCGTTGTTTGAGTAAAACTGAACTACCTATAATAGTATCTTACACAAATAGCTACTGGCTCCCGTCTCGATTGTAATAATTTGTATGTGACATTGAACAGAATTATAGACAGAAGTTCAACAAGTCTATCCTATACTATTAAACGAGCAATATTTGTATATGTTTATAATCACGTTTTCGAAAACGGCTCTAACGATTCCGATGAAAGTTGCAATACACGGGCGAAAAATTGATCTAGCTAGGTCTCATATTTGGGAACATTCGTTTTCGACGTATTTTCACCCGAGCAGAGCTCGGTCGCCCAAAGTTTAGAACAAGATACCTTAGAATAATGACATGGCAGCATGGAATTAGTAAGTACCTACTATCATGGCAGCATGGAATTAGTATGTACTTTACATGGAATCAGTATGAACTATCCTATACTATTAAATGAGCATTCTCTATTTTCGCTCAAGCAGAGCTCGGTCGACCAGGTACTAATGGTTCAAACAAAATACCCGGAAAAACTTTTACAGTTCATAATATAATACCAGCCTATTACTGTCCTACTGCAGGGCAACGGCCTCTTCTCATACACAGAAGGCACGAGCATTGATCACCACGCTTGCTCAAGACGGGTTGGTGATTTCAGACTTATATTTATTTTCTAAGTGTGTAGGTTTCTTCATGATTTCTACGTACAACTACCACTATGAGACCGACTATGAAAAAAAAAATTGCTGTTCGATTCATTTAGAATTAGTACACAACAATAACATAATCAGTCTTGTTGGAAAAACCAGAGACTGGCAGAAAACAGAAGCGGGACAAAATGTCTGTTGATGTTGTGGTCATATTATAAATGGCGTGATCGAACCACAAATAATTCCCAGTTTACTGTCTTAAAAATATTATTAAACACCCAAAGTCAAACAAAGTCAAACAATTTATTTCAACTCGGCACATAAGAGGCACTTACACCCTAGTATAATTATTGCGCCTCTTTTTGTTAACCTCAAATAATTGGGGTCCTAAAAATACTTAGATATAGCGTTCCCCGGCCCCTTCCACTGTACCACTTGCTTCACTCTCTCGGCTCACGCGCCAGTGGTCAGTTCTAACCTAAACTAACCCATTTGGTCGGGGTGTCCTAGCTTAGTTATGTACTGCGACCAAATCGGCTTCCTAATGGTTGGTCATGACTCCATTTTTTTTAGAGGAAAATTCTCATGGATGCCTCCGCCGTGGGGCAGAAAAACCACCCCGGTGTTCCCTTCCCACACTTGGACCGGGGATCATGAGATCTTGTGCGCCTTCCATGATCCCCGACTGGTGCCAGCCCGCTTTTGCCCGCGGGGAAGTGAGGTGCGAGACTCACGCCGCGATGTCCCCGAGTCCACAGTTTCAACTTAATCTAACCCGTTTGGTCCCGGTGGTACCCCTACCTTAGTTACTGCCATCAACTGTGAGAAAAGGCCAAAAATATGAAAAGAGGCTCAGTTATTTAAAAAAGTGTCCATCATTTGAAGAGCAAAAGGTTTTTAGAAATCCATAATTTAAAAAAGCCTCCATTATTAAAAGTTCAATAACTTTTTAGAGAATCAGTTAAATATTTTCCATTATAAATGACATGGAGATTGCATTTTTTAGCATAACTAACTACATATATTGCTATATATCAGTATGCCAAAATGTGGTGCTGGTGACTATAGCAAATTCATTGTAGCGAGAGTTCATCGATGCAGGCTCTTTTTTAAGTAAAGATGTTTTGCTCAATACGTACCTTACTCAAAGACTTGAAGGAAAACCTAGACCAAGGTAATTTTATCTAAATTATTCGAATAAGTTAATTAAACAAAATATTATATGAATGTTGCGCAAGGTGCCCTTAGTATAATTACATTCACATTGAGAGAACATTGGGCTTATACACGAGGACAAAAGTCTAGTAAGTATACTCATATTTTTATATTCTTAGCCAACAATGTGTTCCACGTGGGCTTACGGACGAGGTGAGCAATGGGTATCTCGCCATCAGATAAGGACCAGGCCCGGGTCGACGGCGCGTTGTGTTCCACGCGCGCCTCAAAGAGATGTCAACACGACTGACGGGGTCCGCTAGGGCCAATGCCTGCCAGGGTCGCGGGAAAGTCCGAAAGGGTTACCGTGGCCCCTGGCAATGTACAGGCAACTGAAGGAACATGGGTGGGTTTTAGTCAGTAAGAGTCTGACACGCCCTGAGCGGGAGAAGTTTTTTGATAATTTCCCAAACAAAAAAAAAAGCCATCAATACACGAATCGAAAAATTCGAAGACATGTGACATCTACCAAGTCTGGTAGATGGCACTGAAGGCACTGGGCCCGCGTGGTAGATTACAGCCTACTTAGTCTGTGATTACAGCCCCCTTTCTCTCGATGAGAGGAGGCTCGTATCCCAGCAATGGGAACATGTTAGGGTAATTATTGTTGTTGTTGTTGCAATACACGAATGCTGCTAAATGAATGTAACTTATTGGCTTTCTGCATTTTCTTGTATCTTCAATTTACTTTTAAATGGCGCTCGTTGTGGTAGTTTTACTAAGATAAATAGAACGAAAAGTAAGAAAAAAAAATTGGGAGAAATATTAATATAATTTTCCATAAACTCTTAGGTTTTTTTTTCTATAACTTGTTTAAGTTTTGGGCTTATTTGTTGTTAACGGCTCCACGTGGCTTTCACGTGGTTGTCTATTAATGTGGTGGGGGCGACTCACGCTTACATTACCCGTTTACAGAATATTAGCAAAATCACACTGGAAATTTAAAAATACCAAACCAAATATTAATTTAGCAAAATGTTGATTTTTGAAATCTTTAATTAATATCAGAACATTCAGACAAACAGATATTTTGCTCCACAAGTGATAAGAATGACAGAATCTTATCAAAAGATAAAATATTTACACACAGGCTTTATTTACATATCTTGTGTATTCTAATTCATTTATGTAATAATTTATTTGCCGAAATGTTACTATTACTTGAGCGTATAGTGACGATACTCGTTAGTCCGGAGTGAATCAACATGAATAAAGGAAGACTTAGGCAGTTCCATGCCGCTTTGGCCGGTAAGAAATAAAATAAAAAAACTTATTTTTAGCGCGAATTTGAATTCGGAAGCATACATCGCGGCTTCTCGGTCGAGAGATAAAAAATATTTGTTCCATGTTATTTGGCAGTAAACAGTGATTGGTTAGAGACGTGTTATCCAGTTTCGATATGTTTGTTACGAGTAATGTTTTGTGTGTGTTATTTGTGTGTTACAAAGGCAATCATAGTGTAGGTCATTCGGTATTCAAACAAGAAGTTCTAGAGAGAGACACAATGAAAGAAGAGGGTGATGTTGAGGAAGTTGAAAGGGTAAGAAACTATATAAAGAAAGCTAAAAACAAAATAACTGTCTTTTTATGAACGTGATTTAATTATAAAATCAATTCGTTATTTAATCAATCAAAAGGAACATTGTATCGAGATGTTGTCAATGAAATCCAAATAATAGTGTTTAGCATAGAGTGTTTTAAAAATAATGTAAGAATTTATATTAAATTTTTTAATGTTCGTGTTATTTTCCAAGACTGATGAGGAACTCAATGATAAATCGAATATGGATAAAAATAGAATAAAAAAATATTTATGCGTGAATGACGCAATTAAAGACGACGATCGATGACACGTGAGAATAGACAAAATATTCGTAGTTGGACAACCGGTTCTTGTGGACAACAATGTTTTTAGCAAACTATTAATTACAAATGTATATGTACCCGCATGTAAATGGTTTCCGAGATGTTTGGTGGTTTACTAGGATTTATATCGACGATTTCTAGGTGAGTCTTATTGATTCAAATAATAGGGATGTTAACAATTTTTTTTTGTCAGTCATGTAGGTTATGAAAAAATATTGGACACGTATTTTTTCCATAATCAAAAGATTACGGCAATACATTGAGTAGGCAATACGTTAAAATGTGGCGTAGCGAGCCCCCATTCCCCAACTTTAAAGCGTTTTATATAAACCATTTTTTATTAATATGATGAAGCAAAAATACGTGTCTAATAAATAATATAATTTTAATTATCTGACTGACGGACAAATTTTTTTTTTTTCAATCAACATTCCTACAATATAATTATGAATGTAAAGTTTTGAGTTTCGAGAGCACACATGTGTCCTGAAAAATTTAAATTGAACTGATAAACAATGTTGGGACATATTCGTTATCACACACATCCGGTGGTCTGCTTTTGTCTGATTCGATAGTGAAATTATGTGGCATTGTTACATGTGCCGTAGTAGTATCAAAATTCGGTTCTTTTTTTTTAATTATTTCAGCGATGATTACAGAAAAATAAAATCATTTACTTAAAATATTAATAGTCCTGTGCCAATTACAAATCTTACCGTTACTCTTAGACTGTATCATTCCACTGCTAGATCTCCCAGAAGTGAGAGAGAGTCAGAGGGGCGATTTGCGTCTACCCTTTGGCTCCCCAGACTTCCAGTGCTTGCGATCCAGTGCTAATGTGGTCGTTTGTTTTGTCCAGCTCGTCCCACCATCTTCTACAACACACACGGACACACAACACACATTATACATACACACCCACACATCACATAACATCTTCTATTAGAAATCTTCATAAATTCGAAATCCGGAGTTTCGGAAGTCGTTACAGGCGCTTCGCTCTCCTTCTCACTTACAGTATGTCTGTAAATGAGACGGAGAACGAAGCGCCTGCAACAACGGCTGAAACTACTGATTTCGCTTAGGGAGTAGGCCCCCTGGAACGTACGAATTATATCGGAGTCTTTCAATTTCATCTGAATTAAGCTTAGAATTGCTTTTTATACTTATATATAGAATCAAGTTCTTTTAACTAAACAGACAGCTGTGCTGCTGGGGAGTTAGTTGCACCTCTTCTTCCCAGCTAAAGCACTAGGAAGAGGTGAAGAGCGGGCGTTTTGGGGGACTGACTCGAGTAATTTTGACGCTTGTAAAGTGCTGAGTCTTCGCCTAGTTTGAGTAAATGAATTTTGATTTTGATCATCAGCAAACCTTTTCTTTCCCACTCTTCGTTTTATCCTACTCTAACGTATTCTTCTTTTATTTCCAGGTGGCTTCGGCTCCACCGTCATGGGGGCTCTCAACGTCTGGCCCTCATACACGTCAGAGCTATATGCCTCAAATACTACAACTCCTCTATCAACACCTATGACTAAAGCTGAAGAGGCGTTGTTAGGCAGTTTGCCTTCATTAGGAGCTATTGTTGGATCAGCAGTTGCTGGCCTGTTAATTAATTCGTTAGGAAGAAGAAATGGTGGTGTTATTTTGTCTTTGCCTTTTGTTGTAAGTGGAAATTCTTTAATTGTTAATAAGGAAATATAAAATAGTTAATTGATTCAGGCGTGACTTTGCGGAAATCCATTATAAAATACAATAGACGACGTACATTTAGTAACTTAATCCGCGTAAATGTTCTTAGTGAGTCATAAAGAACCCTGTAAGAAATCGACACGTGTTTCACCTCTCAACGAGGCATCCTCAGGAAGGCGATTGACTTGTTGCGAACTCGGACCCGACGTGTAGACACGTCAAGCGTCGAGTGCAGTGTGAAACACACACACACTCACACTAAATATACGTCGGATTAAGTTACGTCGACTATGGTTTTTTTTTTTGGAAATATAAAATTCTAAAAATTAAAGTATCATAATTTTATGATTTAAGATTCAATCCCGCAATTGATATTTTTAGAGTATTTGCTTGGAAAACGACAAAAATCTGGCTTGGATAACACCAGAAATAAAAAGGAAAATGTAATCCTAACAGTCTTTTAAGTTCTGAGACTGTGTTTCAAATGCGGTATACAATAAAAGAGGACGTAAATGCTAATGAAATGAGACTGCTTAAAACCAAACGAAAAATAGATGAAAAATAAAACTAACAGACTTATCCAAAGAAACAATGAAATTTAAAAATAAAACTACATATAACAATTTTCGGGGCAGTTAATAAAACCACTGTATTTTATTTTCTAGTTATCATGGGCAATAGTAGGCGTATCGACTTCAATAAACCTGATCCTGGCTGCGAGGTTCCTAGCTGGTATATCTGGTGGTAGCTTCCTGGTGTTGTCACCTATCTTCACGTCAGAAGTCGCTGAGGATGCTATTCGAGGAGGATTAGCTTCAGGTGGGTTATAGTACATTACTGTCGCGGCCTGCAACATGGGCATTGAAGGACGATCGTGGAAATGTGGGCCGAGGCACACATAAGTGAGTCCATCAATGCCTGGTTGCGGCCAAGGCTTCTATAGTCTTTTCTCAAATAATGCGCGGAAATTTATTATTTATAAATTCCGAAATCAATGGCGAACAACGATAATTTTCCACGCGGCAATATGTTTATTTGTTTCTTCTTTAATTTAAATAGTTCTATTTGCAACCCAAATCGAAATTTTAATAAAATCTTTGATTAATTACCTCCTTGGTTGCCATGTGTTGAAGTTAAAAGTTCGTTCCATTTTTTAATAACACGACGGATATAAGTTTTCATAATAATTTATTTGGCCGTTAAACACGACAGTTAAGGATTTTCATACTAACATTGCCGCATGTACCGCAAATTCGATTTATCTCGAAGAAGGTTGTCAAAATAATGCTAAGCATATTTGAGAAAAATATTTATTATTATTGTCTTTACTATCTGGGGTTTGATTTTTTTTCTTCTTCAAGCAATTCATCAGCTTTGTAGGTTCATGGTAATGCTGCCAGTTTTTTGGGTCACTTTTATTTTTTTCATAAATAATTCTTTTTTTTTATAAGACTTTATTTTCTTGACAATATTCCATTATTTTTGGGGTCAGCAAAGAACATAATTTTTTATATATCAATATTATTAATATTTTCACTTTATAAGATTCTACAGTTACTTAAGATGAAAATAAAAATAAAATGTTGCCAGTTTTGTTATTTTTAAATGAAATTATTGACGTTTGAAGTTTTGAGCGACGACGAATTTTATGAATAAAATAAAACAAACATCATACAAATTAAAATCCTTGTGGCCTGGGTCTTGTTAATGGGCCTAAACACATAGCAGATTGGCCCACGGGTCCGCCATTTTCGTATGTTCAACCGTCTGCCGAACACCCTACACACATATATAGTATAGAAGTATAGACTAATAATATTCTCTCTCTTTCTTCCAGCCTCAATATTCTTGTACTGCTTGGGCACATTAATGTCCTACCTAGTCGGCTGGTTCCTGACGTATAGAACTATCATCTGGCTGCAGTTAATACTTAGTATAAGCTGCACTCTCCTCATATTGTTGGTGGTGGAGAGTCCTGTGTATTTGCTGAGGCAGAAAAGGGAAGAGGTGAGTTCGTTTAACATCATATTACATTGGACAATAATAAAGGGCATGCCAATTAAATAACCGTTTTAGAATTCAGTGACATGTCTAAACTTCGAGATTTCCATTGTGTTATTTAGAAGATCGAAGCGGTCACACAGACAGTTAAGGCGCTACCCTGACCAAATAACCTTGAGCATTCGTGGCACACTAACTCTGCGCAAGAGTTACTTAGCGAGTACGCTCAGATTTTAGAATAAAATCTTTATAAAATCAAATTTTTGTGTTTTGAAAAAAATTCAACTAGCTAAATGTTCTTTATTAAATTACCAAAGAAAGCAAACCAGGAAGCAAATCAAAATAATGGTTATTTTAGGAGGAGATGCATGTAATAAATCATTATTTCTCATTTCTGTGGCTTTTTTGTGGCCCTTTAATTAAATATAATGTCGCAAAAAAAAAAAAAACTACCATTTTGGAGTCAAGATTATGTAAAAATTTAATGTATTTTTTATTAGTTGCTAGTTCTTTTAGATAAAGAGAAGTTGGCTCCCAAAAACAGCCTAAAAACGGCTACCGCTGTGTTTCGCACGGGAACGCGCCTTAAGAAAAGCAACTTTATTTTATAATATGTTAAATAGATGACTGGAATGCAGTAATTATGATTTCACCGGTCAATCCCTAGTTTATTATAAAACTCGCGTATGTAAGGTATGAGAAACAGGGTGTATAGTTCACTCATCCTCCATAGAAAAGGGAGGATCTTCCGACCAGGTGTTGTGCTGACGGGTGTTGTGTCTGGTTGGCTATTGCGCGGCGATTGATGTCGGGAAGTTGTAACGACGGACGGTCGTAAATCATATTTTGATCCACTACGGTTTCTCCTTTATTAAAAAAACCGGTTCTATATATATATACACACATCAACACGGTCTAGGGATATTTTTTTAAAAGCGAATTACTATCAATGTGTTAATTATTTATATGACATGTATATATTTAAAAGATACGTTATTTAATATTCTACCATTTTTTTATAATGGTTAAGGTACTTCGATTAAAATTTCAGGATTTTATGGAAAAAAAATGAAGCATAGACGGAAACCGTATATGAATCAACTTTTAATTTGTAAGTAAAAATTGAAAAAAATAGAAAAATCATTTAATTTGTGTTTATAAACTTGAAGTTAGTAGTCTGAGAAAGCGCCCATGATGTTCATAACACATCGGCAACGATTCGGCATGCTCAGAACAAGGTTGTCAATGTCTTGCTGCGGAATATTGTCCCATGTCCTTCTGAGGTGCGCAAAAAGTTGATCTTCTGTAGCCAGATTTTCAGGAACTTCTTTGCAGCATATCCCACGCATGGTGAATGGGATTTAGATCTGGCGATTGAGCAGGCCAGTCTAAGGCCCTAACATTGTGTGTATGTAACGAAGCTGCTACCGTTCTCGCCGTGTGTGCCCGGGCATTGTCGTGCATGAGCAGGAAATCTTGCCCCATTTGTGTTCTGTGGGGCAAGATTACGGGCCCCAGCACCTGTTGGACGTATCGTTCTGCCGTCATATTGCCCCGCACCCAAACGAGATCCGTCCGTCCTCCAAGACGAATTCCTGCCCAAACCATAATTGTTCCTCCTTGGTATGGGTTAACTTCCTGAGGGTTCTGAAGACGGCTCCATCGTCCAGGAACTCGCCAAACATGCGTCCTTCGTGAATCTGGATGGAAACCGAACCTGGATTCATCCGTGAACAGCACTTTGGACCATTGCTCACGGCCCCAGTCCACGTGGTTCCGAACCCATTCTAATCGTCGTCCACGATTGCCTCACCGTAAAGGTGGGACCCGGAGTGGTCTACGAGAGCGTAGATGGCTTTCATGCAGTCGCCTTCTTACAGTTTGGTCACTCACAAGCACTTGGTGTTCCACTCGCAGCCTTTGGACCAATTGAGTCGCCGTTGCATTTGGTTGAGCTCGCGCAGTAATTTGCAAAAATCGGTCTTGTCTGGGGGTAGTGATGCGACTTGGCCCCCAGTGCCTCTCCGCTACTTTACCTGTGGCACGATAGCGTGTCCACAATCTTGAAATTACATTTTGGTGGGTCCCTATGGCCTCAGCAACATTACGCTGAACAGACCCAGCTTCCAGCATTCCCACAGCTCGTAACATCTCCGTCTCCGTCTCGTTGCATGGCTACAATACCTCAATTTTAACTTTATCTTTCGTTTAAAAATGAAAAAAAAACTGTAACTAAACGTAATTCGTATTGTTTTCTAAATTTCGCACTACAAATGAAAATTCCCTCTCCTACACATCAAGACATTTTTATGCCACCGAAACAAAAGAATTTTCAAAAATTTGAATTTGGAATTAGTCTGAGATAATTTACAAACAAATCGGTGTATAAGAGATTCCAATGCGGCCAGTACTTTTCGAGTTATTTAATTGAGTATGAAATATCCCTAGACCGTGTTGATGTGTGTATATATATCCGGTCCTTAGGAGCCAGAAGGCCTAGAGAAAGTGACAATCTATCAGCGATAACGATGATGGAAATGTCAAAAATGTATGGGAGTGACATCAGCTGACAAAACTTTAATATTATGTCAACCCTGTTGAAAGTCATTGAATACGAAATGCTTTGAAAGCAATTGACATTTGACTAGGCCCTAAGTAATGCAGAAAACTAACAACATGCTTATTACAATTCCAGGATGCAAGGCAGTCGATAGCAAAATACCGAGGGGTGCCTGCATCTTCAATGGTGGTGATAGATGAACTGACGAGGTTAAAGCATCAGATCATGCCAGCTGTTGAACTTATATCCGTTACAGGTAACTTTTACTTCATTGTTAGGATATTAAAAAAGAATGTGTTTGTAAAGCCGGATTCATATGTTGTATCGTGTCGTGACGCCTTCTGACGCAGTGTTAGCCAATCTTATCTCGTTGTGATTTGACGTAGTCCTGAACAGATAAGTTTGATTGGTGTATCCCGCGTCACGACACAACACGACATAGTTATTTGTCGGTGACTTAAGAAGTGCATTTTGAGAATCTGCCAATGTTTAAACCAGTGTGAGTATCTTTTTGCTTGGTAAATGTGAAAATTATTAACTACATTAGATGCTAGCACTAGTGTTTGAATTAGCCTTTGCACTGTAACAAGCATTAGCTAGCTGCAGTTTTTTGTATCGTGTGACGAAACTAAAGATGGCGGACCTTAGTTTGACCGTGTTATGATCTTCATTAATTGTTTATTTATAGATACAGATCCAAAAGCAGAGGAAGCAGAAAAACAAAAGCTGAATAGCGAAGACATCATTCCGGAGCAACCGAAAGCATTGTCTCCAATCAAGCTATTATGTAAGTATTTATATGCTAAGACAGACTTCAGATTATTTGAATTGGAGATTTAGTTCCACAATATCATTCCCCCTCTAAAAAGCTTATTTTATTCACTGTTTTCAGTGAATAAAAAGCACTTTTAATCACTATCTTGGTGTTTGAATTTAGAACACACCAATGTATTCGACCTCCGTCTCAATGGTATACAACCTCCTTAAGAAAAAATACTCGATACACAGGAAATAAATATCGCTTCACAAGATGACCATCCTAATAATAATAATAAAAAGATACTCTTAATTTTAGTAATTGTTCCAATTTTAATGTGCATTTTAATTAATTCAACCTTCCTTTTTTCTTCATTAAATGTCTATTTTCGCTTAAATCTTTCTTTTTCTCGTAGTCATGGTATAAAGTATAGTATGCACCTCTTGAATAAAACGGATTTATATCGAGGGCCATGAATCACTCGCGTCGCTCAGGATTCATGTATGGCCCTCGCTTTAAATCCGTCCTTTATTCACTAATTGCATAATATACTATTTTTTGTTTCTCGTTGATGTATGAAATTGAACATGAAAAGTTTTTATTTACGTTTAACTGATTTATGAATGCGGTGTAATTCCTGGGGATAGAATTAAATTTAATATGTTACAGTTTTTTAAATTCGTAATTTTAGTGATCATTTGTTTTTCTCTTTCAGTTATTTCACCGGTTTCACGACGGGCATTCTTCGTAGTGATGACAGTCATGACACTACAGGTATAGTACATTACTGTTGCGGCCTGCAACAAGGGCATTGATGAACGATCATGAAAATGTGGGCCGAGGCAAAGCCGAGGCACCCATACGTGAGTCCAACAATTCCTAGTTGCGGCCAAAGCTTGTATAGTTCTTTTCTCAAATAATGCGCGGAATTAATCTCAATGAATATTATAAAGAGAAAAGAAAGAGATTTTTTGTATGTTTGTAATAAATCAACTCAAAAACTACTGGAACGATAAAAAAAAACACTATTAGAATGCTATGTTATTACTGATTAACATAGGCTATAATTTATGAAGATATCACGCGGCCGAAGCCACTGGCGGAAGGTATATATGTATATGTATATATTTGTTTTGATGTTTTTTACTCAATCACGCAAAAACGGCTGAACGGATTTGAATGAAATTTGGCACACAGATAGTTTATAGCCTGGATTAACAATAGGATACTTTTTATCCGGGTAGTACATTCCCGTGGGATAATTTCCGATCTTCAGGCGGGCGAAGCCGCGGGCGAAAGCTAGTTATTTATAAATTCTTGAATCAATGACATACAACAAGCATACAACGATCATTTTTTCACGCGTCAAAATGTTCATTTGTTTCTTTTTGACTTTAAATAGCTCTATTTGCAAGCCAAATCGAAATTCAAATAAATTCTTTGTTGTAATATCGAAATAAAAAGTTCCTTCCATTTTTAAATAACACGACAGATATGAGTTTTCACAGTCATTTATTCGGCCGCTAAACACGACAGATATGGGTACATTAACGCCATTTTCGATTTATCTCGAAGAATGTTGTCAAAATAATGCTCGAATTTCCAAGCATGTTTGAGAAAAATTAACTTTCTCTAGTCACTCATACTCGCCTGGTAATAGGCGCTGTACAATTTGAACTTATCCCGAAGACCTTAATGTCCTCAACGTAACTTGTGCTTCTACTTGCTTATTCGTGATAATTGACCTTTGAACCGATTGAGAAGGTTAGAAATCGTACGATATGTCACCTTCTCAATCGGTTCAAAGGTCAATTACCCCATAACCATGAAACATGGTTATGTGTATCGAAGAGAGAGAAGGTGACATATCGTACCCCATAACCATGAAACATGGTTATGTGTATCGAAGAGAGAGAAGGTGACATATCGTACCCCATAACCATGAAACATGGTTATGGGGTACGATATGTCACCTTCTTTGACAGCGATGCAAATAATTACAAATTGATCCCCTAGCTTTTTACTTTTTTACAATTGAATTTTTTTCAGAGTCATGATCGTTATCTCATCTTCCTTTCCAGGTGTTCATGGGAATAGTCCCAGTACAAGTGTACGCTAAGATAGTGTTCACCGAGACAGACCCGAGCAAGTCAGATCTGTACACGGTGATATTCGCCGTCATACAGTTCTGTGGAGCCATGACCTCGGCTTTAGTTGCTGATAAGGCTGGCAGGAGGGTAAGATTCTTTTGAATTTAACTTTATGCGATTGTTTCACTTTTTAGGGTTCCGTACCTCAATAGGAAAAAACGGAACCCTTATAGGATCACTCGTGTGTCTGTCTGTCTGTCCGTCTGTCACAGCCAATTTGCTCCGAATCTAATGGACCGATTAAGTTGAAATTTGGTACACATATGCATGTATGTGACCCAAACACAAACGTGTAACGTAAATAAATGAATTTTGTATATAGGGATCACTTTTGGGGAATAAATAAGAATTAAAAAAAAAAAAATTGCTAGCAGTACCGTGTGACATATCAAATGAAAGAACTTATTGCGAGAATATCAAATACATTTTTTTTATAATTTTAAATAGACTCAAGAAAAAGCCAAAAGCTAGCAGCAGTTGCTTCAGCTAGCTTGAAGTCTATGGTCTTAAAATAACATGATAATTCACTCAATATTGTGCGTACAAACTTACATTTGCAGTTGGAATGTATGGGGGAATATGTTTTTGAAATACAATATTAAGTTTGTTCTTGGGATAAATTCATCCCAACTACGGAACCCTTCATTGTGCGTGGTCCGACACGCACTTGGCCGGTGTTTGCAGGAAGATTTTAATTTTTCGCCAATAACAGTTTACCTTTTACAACAGCCGGCGTAGATAGTTCTCTTAGAACGAATATAATAAATGAATGTTATGTTTTAACGCGGTTTTCGATAGTCATCTCTCGTGAACACTTCTTTGTCTTCAACCAAAAACTTGATATTTTGTCAACTATGGCGATTGGTCACAAGCAAAACTTGAGGTCCATTTTTTTTTCTTCAGTTTACTAAAGGTCACTTGTTGCTTTAATTATTCTTAGTCAAAGAATAGTAAAATTAAGGTTACGGAAGAATAGACAAAATGACAGATTCATAAGAATCTGTCATTTTCTTCATTCTTCTGTCGACAAAACCCGATTCTATTGTTGACATGCTACGCGTGTCGAAATAATACTCAGAACCAATAATAGATAGATAGATAGATAGATAAATCGTTTATTTGGTGCACACAAAAGACAGCACAAAATACAAAAACACGATTAAATAATAGCTAAATACATTAATATAGCTAAAAGGTGCCAATATCGAAAAAATAAAATAAAGAAGAAAATAAAGACATTGTGATGACTATTGGCTAACACACTTTAAAATAGAAACTGCTCCGTCTAAATGGGACTTTTTGGTAACCTTAATTTTATTATTCGTTCGTAGCAACATGTGGCCTCTATAAAAAAACATAAAAAATATATTGCATTAAAATTAAGATTTTGTATGTTCATGTTCTTGTATTTAATATGAAATGTGAATTTAGTTTCTTCTCTTCTTTTTTTTGGTAGCTGTGCTGTTCACACTCTTTCCAATCTATTTTTAGAAGTGAAAACTTTTTAATTGGCCGTTAGTCACACATACTATTTTTTATTCTGTTTGTTTTAGCTGTAAATCATTCATAGTTAATAAATAAATAAATAAAATAAAATTATACCTTGATAAAGATGGTGCTATCTATGAAGACGCACCCCACTCGACTCCGCTCCGTACTAAAGTACAGCCATGCTATTCTGTAAACATCTCACAGTGAAAACTTGGGTGAAGTGAGCTGTAAATAGTGTCAATCCCTGTGGAATGACAGCTCACTCCACGCTCACTTCACCTAAGTTTTCACGGTGATATGGTTACAGAATAGCACTGCAGAAAGCTATTCTGTAAAAATCACACCGTGATAACATAGGTGAAGTGAGCTGCTAATAGTGTCAATCGCTGGTGGAATGACAGCTCACTTCAACTAAGATATCGCGGTGAGATTTTTATAGAATAGCCCTACAGCTTATATTAGTAATCGCGGAGTGGGGCGCGTCTTCGTGGATGACACAATCTGTATCATTCTTATTTTTCCGAAATGTCCGTGTAATAGGGATGATGCCTGGGTAAAAAAAAATTAAATTCTAATTAATCCGTCAGACAGATAATAAAAAAAATATTAGACACGTATTTTTTTCTTTATCATATAAATAAAAAATTACTTAGATTAAAACACATTTTAAGTTAGGGGTGGCGGTCACTACGTCACTAGTATGTATAAAATCTACATACTCGTGACGTCATGGCACATTTTACCTCAATGTATCGCCGTAATCTTACTTAGATTACGTAAAAAAAGAAAAAATACGTGGCCGTTATTTTTTTAATATCTCAAACACGGACAAAAAAAAAAATTTAGTCATTATCCCAATTGTAATGGATAAGCAGTTCAAGTATATAACAAAAGCAGCTTCTATTTGTAATGAAAAAAATAATTATGATTTATGCAAATATTTCCGTTTTATTTTTAGGTCTTAATAATATCGTCATCAGTGCTAGCCTGCGTGTGCCTAGCGGCTCTTGGATTCCTGCTGCAGACGAGGTCAGCTCCTGCGTGGGTGACCGTGGTGCTACTCATGGCGTACTGCTTCTCGTTCCTCATCGGAGCCGGTACCATTCCCTATGTGCTGTTGGCTGAAGTGTTTGAGTCAGAGGTAAGGAAGCGTATATTTTTCTGGATTAATCAAACTTACGTTCGATACATTTTTTTTCGTATTCTTAGTGACTATCCTAGTTTCAGAGTTTTTATGCCACCCATGGACTTTTGACTTGGTACTTCATATGCCGTCGAGAAATATCTCTCAGGCCGGTTTCCTCACGATGTTTTCGTTGACCGTTTTTGAAACAAGTGATAATTATACAAAAAAAAAAACAAATAATATGATTTTATGACACATAAAAAGAGCATTTGAAAAAAGTAGTCCTTACTAATTGATTTCTTAATTAATGAAAAGAAATAAACGATGTTGTGATGAGCAATGTACGTTGTGCGATATAATATTGACTTGTATATACAAAAATCGCAAAAAAAAATCAGCTGTTCATTCTTTATAACGAGCTATGCGAACATAAATGTATGGAACATCTGTTTTTATTTTCGCGATTTCAGGGTTGGCCCCATAGTGAAAGGTGTTCATAATGATGGGTACAATGACCCCTTAAGAGGATGCAAATGAATTAAATATCACATTGTATACTCGTGACGTGTGCATCATTTTTGGTTTGTGTCTAATCATAGGACATTTACGAGAAATGGTTGTAGTGGAAGCACGCTTGGGGAACAATTTGCATTCCCAATAATTAATGGTAAGACGGACTGCTGTCCGCAACACCACGTCTAAGCGTGAATTTAGCATTTTTTCCAATTTTTAATTTTGTTACTAACAGACAAGAGATACTTATTTAACCTTTGCAAACTTTTAAGTACCATATGAAAAGAAAAAGTATTTATTCTGCACAAACTAAACGCACATTACAAAATAAAAACAAAATACAAAACCACTTTACAAATTATCCAAAAGCCTTGTGGCGGCATCTACATCGCCACATGCGAACTACGCATCAAAGACCTGACGTCACACAACATCCTGACGTCACTCAAATCCTGCATCGCGCAATTAGAGTTTACCGCGCGGGGGACATATATACAAGGTCCAGACTTCAACCTCTGGGCAATTGCCCGCCAAACACGACACCCGTCTGGTCGGAGGGTCCTCCCTTTTCTATAGTGGATGAGTGAAGTTTACACCCTGTTCCTCATACCCCTAAAGCCTCGTATTCATTATTCAACAGAAAAGTTTTGCAAATTTTGTTTATTGCTTGATGTGACATCATAAGTGGTAACTAGTGGTAGCCCAGTGGTCGAAATTCGACCATAATTCATTAAAATTTTAGGTTTGATAGGATAGTTTAGTATAGTATATACTAATTCCATGCTGCCATTTCATTATTTTAAGGTATCTTTAACCATAGAGGGGCTTGTGGCTAAGTAATAACAGTCGCACGGGTCGATCGATCAGGTTAAGCTACGCTTGCCGCGGTTGGTCCGTGGATGGGTGACCATCTTTACACACCAAGATCCGTCCGTGCCTCGGAAAGCACGTTAAGCCGTTGGTCCCGGCTGTCATTTGTAGACCTTTGACAGTCGTTACAGGTAGTTATAAGCCCGGTTTGACAACCAGTCTTACCAAGGGGTATCGTGTTACCTAGTGACTAGGAGTCGCTCCATGTAAAATAGTGCATCTGGTTAGACTGTAAGCCGACTCCAACATAGTTGGGAAAATGCTAGGCAGATAATGATGATCTTTAACCATAAATAAAAGAGTGAACCAAGAGTGAGTGTGTGTGCCAAACACACACACTCTTTTATTTATGGTAAGCATGGTAGTGTGTGTAATGTTTTTTTTATTAATTTAATTTATTTCTAATGCATATTATATAAACATATAAGCTTTCTGCACTCCTCCATATAAACTTTAACTGTGCCTTTCATAATTTCGCGTAATTTTCGTAATATAGATAAATTCTTTGAAGAAAATTACGTGGTGTAACTTATATTTTTAACCGACTTCTAAAACGGAGGAGGTTATATGTTCGACGCGTATGTATGTTTTTTTTTGTTTTTATGGATGTCCGCCGATTTCTCCGTCAATTGTGGACCGATTTTGAAAATTCTTTTTTTGTATGAAAGGGTATGCTCCCAAATTGGTCCCAAATACATTTTATTAACTTTGCTTGAATAGTTTTTGAGTAAGCTTCAATAATACGTATTTTTCCCAGTTAGTATATGTGGATGATATGATGGTAACTTCCTGTCACTGTTATTTACAGAGCAGATAGTGGTATTCGAATTTGTGTGGGGTAGGTACTACACCTAAAAAGTGAAAACTAAAAACTTTTTACAAAACAAAAACAACCGACTTCAAAAAAAAAAGTTTTTTATATTTATTTATTTCACCAAAAACGAATTAACTTAGAAGAGACTTGTGTGTGAATATTTTGAAGCTAGACTTTTAGCTAGCTAGATAAGTAGCTTTTTTATGAATAAAATTACAAGATTAAGCTATTCTATGGCCTGCCAGGGTTGCGAGTTTGTCCGAAAGGGATATCGCGACCCCGGCACACAGGCAACGGAAGGAACACGGGTGGGTTTTAGTCAGTAAAAGTCTGACACGCCCTCCCGCTCCGCCCAGAGCGGGAGAAGTTATTTGATAATTTCCGACCCTCAAAAAAAAAAAAAAGGAGACTTGTGTGTAACAGCGCATGTTATTAATATATACATTTCTTTGTTCCCAGGTCCAAGGCTTAGCATCCATGATGATCATAGAATGGGTGTGGTTCCTCAACTTCTTCATTTTAGCTGTTTTCCCATACATGCTCACAGCTTTCGGAATCTTTGGATGTTTCTATATATTTGGTGCAGTGAGCTTTGTAAACGCCATCATATCATTTATAATAGTGCCAGAAACTAAAGGACTCTCCAATGCGCAGATTCAAGACCTTTTTAGAGCAAGAAAGAAGAATTAGATTAGAAGATTTTTTTTTAAAGTTTTTGAATCCGTTTAAAAATATTGGGGTTAATTCATGGTACTGATATTGCTTAATATTCTCAGCGCAAGTACGCACTATGAATATTGCTCGAATGTTGTGCTATTTCAAAAAGAGTATGCAGACTTGCTCAATTTAATTGGTCGATAAAGTTGACGTATTGCGAAGATATTATTTTGGAGCTATGTAAATGATAACGGAATACTTTGTGGGATTAATAGACATTTAAATTATGAAGCGAAGAATTGAATGTAGATCTATGCTTATAATAAAATAGTTACGATGTCAAAACTGTACTTACAATGAATATTTTTGAAAAAAAAAATTGCTGCGAGGTGTGGACGAGTCTGATGCCGAAAATAATAGTTAATAGAATTTTTGTCCATTTGTCTGTTTGACTGCATGTATGTTCCGGATTGGGCGCGGGCAAAGCCGCGGGCAAAAGCTAGTAATAAAATATTATTATTTATAAGTAAGAGAGAGTGGATTTATAATTTTAATTAAGTGCCTGTATCATATGTGTAGAAATAATTGTTTTTTTTAGGTAATTTCTCAGTAAAAATAATAGTAATTTGATCTGAACTTTAGACCGACCGAAAAATAAACAGTATTTTTCGTTTTTAGTTGTTGCAATGCAATTAAAATCTGTTGTTATAATAATAATTATTTAAAGTACCCTTTACTCTTTATTGGAATCAGACTTCAGCCGAATATGATACGGCTTATCTGTAGTATTAATTTTATTCTTAATGCAAACATTTTATTTGTAATGTTGAATTCAAAACATGTAAGTATTTAAGTGAATTTCTATTTTGGGATAATAAACTTGAAATTATGTTTTATTAGATAACATAATTAGATTTACAGTATTAGCGTAGAAGATAAAAAAGTTATTTGAATAACCGAGTCACTTGGAAACCAAATGAAAAAGAGATGATTAAAAATGTGAAGGAATATAATTACCTAAATAATAAACAGCCTATTATTGTACCACTGCAGGGCAAGAAATCTTCTCATACAGAGAGCGCATGAGCATCGCCACGCTTGCTCACGACGGCTTAGGGATTTTAGACTAAGTCATAGTCTAAAATCGCTAAGCCGTCTTGAGTAGAAAAGTAGGGGTAGAAAGAGTAAAATAAAAATGGTATTTTATCTATGTAACCCCAGATTGCCGAAACCGTATTTACATTTTGAATTTGTAATAAAAAATGTATAGTGTATAAGCTATTTTATAGACAACCGCAGGTACAGCCATGCTATTCTGTAAACATCTCACCGTGAAAACTTAGGTGAAGTGAGTGTGGAGTGAGCTGTCAATAGTGTCAATCCCTGTGGAATGACAGCTCACTCCACGCTCACTTCACCTAAGTTTTCACGGTGAGATGTTTACAGAATAGCATGGCAGGACCTGTGTATTTTTAAGTAAAACAATTTTTATTTATTAATAATGTGTTTCATTCTTGTATAATACCACTGTTCTAATTTTTATTATGACGTGATAATAATAATTATATGTATCACGTAATTCTGTAATAAATTAAAAAAAAGAAAAAGATTAATCAAGAAAACACAACTTTTTTGGAAAGAAACAAATAAATAGAGTTACCATAACTTACAATGTTTGTTTGTTCTTTCCAAAAAAAAAGAGTTTTATGTTGAGTAACATCTTTTCTCTCGCTTTCTTGCGTTCTGTGGAAGTGATTTCGTGAAAAGGGACGGAAGTGCGTAACAGGAAGTCGGGGACGCGCACGCTATTTGATTTGACCAATACGCGCAAGCGGTGCTGTAGTTGGCCGTCAGACGGTACCAACCCATTTTTCGAGAGGTTCTAAACAGGATGATGATGACGATGACTATGATGATGATGATGATTGGTATTGTCAGCCAAGATGTCGGATGTAACACATCATATGCGACTTTAAGACTCGCTCGTTTTTTAATATTCATTTCTTAGTTCCGTACCTAAATACCAGGAGAATCATGTCTTTGTTCCGTACATAAGACCAAAAAAAATCTTGAACTTGACACTCTTTACTAGGAAATCAGACGTTCAAAACAGCACTTTACACGAAAACACATAAAGCTTAGGTTTTATTGCGTGGTTGCGTACATTGTACTACGTAATGTTAGCGATATCCACGTTTATTATGTTTGCCTAGTACAACGATCTTTTGACGAGTGTAACCGGAGAAGTTTGGATAGTGTTATTTCTTGTTTGCAAGACGATTACGAGATTATGCAAGATTTGTAATGGCTTTTATGTATGTGATAAAGTTATTTCGGTTGGGAAAAACGAGTATTTAATTTTGATACTGTCTGACGAGAGTTTTTAAGAGGTAAGTACGGTCTTCATTTCATTATTTGCTCTCTTGATAATTATCTACTGGTATTGGAATTTCTAAATAGTTTAAAAGCCGGGGTTTTTCACCGGGACACTGGATTTAGTCTAAAGCGCTTTTTAGTCTGTAGTTGTGTCAATTTGTACACGATACAGTCAAGGCAATTAGAGCGAGCTTTCTGGATTACACAGTTTACGTGGATTAGAATTTTCTTCTATTCAACATTTTGATGGCAAGTGAGAGAATTTGCCGCATGTAAGAGTATTTTTTTGTACTATAAACAATTAGGTATGATATCAAAACTTTGTAACTTGTCAGATGATTTCTGGTAAACCACATACTGATCCATGGCCACCTTTTCATATTGTATTTTCACAAAGCTTTTATTGACATGACACATCGACTTTTGCCAAGGCAAACATGATTACGATCCATATTACTTATGTCCATGCTAGGTTTACAGGTAGAAAGCTCAATAACTAAAATCTATAAATCGAAGAGCCACAAAATTGATAGTACCAGGCTCTCATAACACGCACGTACTACAAAGATGCAAAACCATTCAATAAAGGTGAAATTATACGAAACCGGGTCAGTGGGCCAATGGCATGCAACCATGGCTAACATTGTTAGTTCCATTGTAAATCTTTATGACCAGGCAAATGGGACGACTGCACCATAGTGCATGGAACTTGTATTAGGCTTAAGAGGTCATATTTGCTGTTCAGTTCTTGTGAAGATGGGTTTGTAATTTCGATTTCGTGATTGGAAAGTATAATAAGGTGCTATCAATACAAGTTATAATAAAGCAGTTCTGTGACAATCTATAGGCAGAAAAAACGCAGCTTAAACCACAAACGAAAACACATGATTGTACTAGGACTTTAGCTTTTTTATCACATCACGGGAAATATAAAAAAGCCAGATGTTTCAAATGGAATATAAAAAGCCACTTAAAGGAGATCGTTTTTTTTGGGCCCACTGTACGAGTATTGTACGGTTTATTAATCGCATTATGCCAAATAAAAAAAGTATCCGATTAAGCATTTAAAATGGTAGTTTTTTTTTAAGTCTAACCGGAATCACGAAATCGTAATAAAAAGAAAATGTTTTCATAATGCACCATAGATAATACACTTATAATAGGAATAATGCACTCAATTGATTCAATTCCAGTTCAATGTTCAATGTTCAATGTCATAAATGCAACGTAAAAGTTTGTATTGAAGTTTTTTTAACGATTGTATGAAAAAAAACCCATTAAAAACATCGTTTTCGTTTTAAAAAGTCTGGAACGGTCACACGGCGGTTTGCGCCTGGCAACTTCATAGAGCAATCACCGATTTGTTTGGTAAACTTTACTTTCGAGTTTTTCGGCATGAATCTGTATAAACAACGCTATCGATTATGTCAATTGTTTGAGGTAAGACGTCCTTCAATTATAATATCGATTGACCATTGGTTACTCGATACTTGTTACACACCTTTGATTGACGTAAATCAAAATTATCGTGTCTTGTGTCATACACTTCATTGGTTCATCTTAATCGGAATATAAAATGTCTTCAATAGAGTACAGTCAGAATATTTCAAGATCAAATCCTATCCACGTTCTCGAAAACGCCTCTAACGATTTCGATGAAAGTTGCAAATATAGGGGGCGAAAAATCGATCTAGCTAGGTACCTGGGAAAATTCGTTTTCACCGTATTTTCACCTGAGCAGAGCTCGGTCGCTCAAAGTTTAGAAGAAGTTGGCTACCTTAGAATAATGACATGGCAAAGCATGGAATTAGGAAGTACCTACTATCATGGCAGGATGAAATTAGTAAATACCTTCTATCATGTCAGAATGGAATTAGTATGTACTATCCTATACTATCAAATGAGCATTCTCTATTATCACCCGAGCAGAGCTCGGTTTACCAGGTACTATTAATAAAACACAAAAATTCCTTAAACAAAAATAATTTATTATAACCTACAAGCTAGTACAAAGGAGCTTTTCTTTTTGGTTTAACGAATCGTGCTTGAATCTCTTCCACTGTCAATCCTTTCGTCTCTGGTAAGAAGAAGGCGCAGAAGGTGGAACTGAGGAAGCAAATGACGGCAAAGATGTAGAAGACAGGACCCCAGCCGAGAGCCTTGAGGAGAGGGTTGAAGATGAAGAGGATTACAAAGTTGCAGAGCCACACGTATTCGAATAGCACCATAGAGAAGAAACTCTTGACCTGGAAGGAGAAGAGATAATTATTTTAGACATAAAGACTGCGAATGAGCAGGAGGTTTAGTTTTTCAGTGTGTCCTAAAAGATCGAAACGAATGTTGCCCTATTAAAATACCAAAAAAACCTAAAAAACCATCGTTGGTAAAATACTTCAATGTTTTTTTTTTATAAGGTTTTGTTTTAGTCCCATTTTATTTTGTGTGTTTTATTATCAAAGAAAAAACTTATTTCATAAACACGTCCAGCAATTATCATCTTGCTTTCTAAGGTACTAAGAGCACATAAAACAGTAGCATTACTCACCTCAGGCAAGAACACTTCAGCTAGAAGAACGAAGGGCACCGTTCCCGCGCCACAAGTGTACATCACAGCGAACACGTAAATGAACAGTGCCGTCAACCAGCTCGGTCCCCAGTGAAGTTGCATCTGTGTTCCTAGTACCACGCAACTGATTCCAGCTCCTAGGGATGCGTAGACCATGAGGGGCTAAAAAATCACATTTCTTTATCATCGTTTTGCAGGGCTTTTACAAATCTTTTGGTTTTTAACCCCCGACGGAAAAAGAGGGGTGTTATAAGTTTATCTGTGTGTCTGTCTGCGCCATCGTAGCTCCCAAATGGCAGAACCGATTGTGGTTTCGATTTTTTTGGTTGAAAGGCGTCTTGATCGAGAGTGTTATTAGCTATTATTTAGGAAAATCGGTTCAGCCGTTTGAAGATTATCAGCTATTTTCTAGTTTATGAATGGATGTGAGCATTATCCACAGGTCTGATCGATATGAAATTTGGTATTCTGTTACTTCAATGATATTAGAAGAGCATGGTAACCTTGAACTGATGCTGCAGCATCACCTGGAATATGCAGGATACCCAACTCCCCAGTACCAACTTACAGCACAGGTATCGTGTTTGGGCTCATTAGAATGGTCTCAATGAATAAGTTATAGATAGATGGTGAACAGGGTTTGGTGATGAAATAGTAAAGAAAAATGAGGAAATATTTGTATCAGGGGTTTAATTTTTTTTAATTTAGGCTTGTGATGGGGTCTCCTGGAAAACTGGACTTTTTCTTACGAGCTCAAACAACCACATCCAGAGCGAGAGATCCAAAAGTCCATATTGCATTACTTAACGGCCTTGTATTCCCCGCGATAGGTGTTTTAGTAAGGCTTATGTGTAAGTTATGTGGGTGGGGCTCACATTCCACCGGTTATGGTTTTGTAATAGAGGACGAGCCTATTGCCTTTAATCGGGCACAAACACAGGCAATTTTTAATGCAAAAATCCAATAAAGGACATCGGTCATTATAGCAGCACGGCTCAAACACGGCAAATAACTTATTCAAGTTATGATTTTAAGTCAAATGCATTAAAGTCTCTTTTACGATGGCTACACAGAATAGTGGACGGTTCGCGGGCAGTGAGCGGCCCGCAAGCCATTACATATCTCGCCGACAGCACGCATCAAGCGAGGAGTCCGCTACCCCGCGAAGAAACGCCTGCAGACGGCATGCATGCCGGCGCCTCGTCGTCCGCGTGGTGACACCCCGCTTGTGAATGAACAACAAGCTATCACCTCACCGGTGACGTGCCGGCAGCGAGCGGCCGCCTTGCCGACGGTGCGTTGGTGACTAGCGGTCGTCTTGCTTACGGCCCGTTGACGGCTAGATTTAACGAGGCGGTGCCGGGGCGTTACTGCGCTGGAGCGGTGTTGTTATAATGGGCGATGAATTTTAGTTTGTCCGACCCAGGAATTGAACCTAGGACCGCCAACATTAAACAAAAGAACCTCACCCGTCTTCCAAGCAGATCAGTGCAGTACGCAGCAACCATCCCGGCGACAACAGTCGTAACAGCCAACATAACACTCAAAAGAGTTGCAGACGCAGTAGGCACTGCTTCAGTGAATATGGGTTCCGCGTATATTTGAACCACGATTAAACCTTGGAAAATGGCTGCTGTCATCACTACTATGTTGACAATGAAGGCTCGTTGTGATGATTTTGATTTTCCTGCGGAATTATAAAACAGATGGTTAAATATTGGGAATCATTCTGCCTAGCCTTTTCCCAAATATGTTGCGTTCGGCTTCCAGTCTAACCGGATGCAGTTGAATACCAGTATTTTACATGGAGCAACTGCCTATCTGACTTCCACAACCCAGTAACTAGGTAAAACGATACCCCTTGGTATGGCTGGTTGTCAGACTAAGGCTTCTGACAACCCGTAACGACTGTCAAAGATCCAAGAATGACAGCTGGGACCAACGCCTTAACGTGATTTCCGTAACACGGAGGAATCTCGATATGTAAAGATGGTCACCCATCCACGGACCAACCCCGGCAAGCGTAGCTTAACCTGATCGATCGATTTATGCCGCTGTTATTACTTAGCCACGAGCTCCTCTTTTAAGACTAAAGATTGGGAATTAATATGAAAAATATAATCATCAAAGTTTGTTTAACTGTCTCTACGCAGACCTTGGTCCTGATTACGAAAAGCCAGAGTTACTGATAGTAGGTACTCGGAAACTAGTAGTGATTAGTCTACTGCTATTTTATTTTATAGGATATAAGAAATATTTCTATCGTTCGCGAGCCCGTGCGTCGTCTTTCCATTTTTGACGGAACCTATCCAGCTCGTCCCGTGTCCTACGAGGTTTGTCGCGACTCCGCCTCGAACATCCCGCCAACGATGGAAGCAGTGGCGGCCTTTGCCCAGGAGTGGGACAGCGTAGGCTAGTAAAAAAATAAGAAATACTTACTAATGAACTTCCATAGAGACATATTTTCAACGGGTTTCATGTCAGGTTTCAGCTTTTCTTCTTCAGGCGTCTCCTCTGTACCCAAAATAATTACAAAATATAAATTTTATATCTTATCAATCAATCTGCCTAGCCTTTCCCCAACTATGTTTGGGATCGGCTTCCAGTGTAACTGCATGCAGCTGAATACCGGTTTTTTACATGGAGCGACTGCCTATCTGACCTCCACAACCCAGTAACTGGATAATACGATACCCCTTGGTAACACTGGTGTCAGACTTTCGTGCTTCTGACGACTCTTAACGACTGTCAAAGATCCACGAATGACAGCCAGGACCAACGGCTTAACGTGCTTTCCGAGGCACGGAGGAGTCTCAGTATGTAAAGATGGTCACCTATTCACGGACCAACCCCGGCAAGCGTAGCTTAAACTGGTGGATTGACCCATGCGGCTGTTATTACTTAGCCACGAGTTCCTCAAATAATTTTATATCTTATATGTTTCAAAATATTGTAATATTATTTATTGAGCAATATTTTATGTTAAAATATTAACCTAATTAAGTTTACGTTAACTTGCTGCACGCTTACAGGGTCATGTACTCATTAGTTAAGCCTAGTCTTAGTTGTAACTTTGTGTAATTATTGTGCAATAAATGAATGAATAAATAAATAAATAAAGTACATTAGCTAAGCATAGTCGGCTCGTATTTTATAGTCCTTCTGTCTGCCCAGTTAAAACGCTAGGAAGTGGTGAAGAGAGAATGCGTTTTGGGAGTAGTCTTTTGTGATTTTCGAAGTTCAAAAAGTGCTGGTTGTCAGCCTATATGAATATTTTTATTTTTTAATTAAAATTGCGTACAAAAGGGTGTTGTTTATAGTTTACCAGCAACCAACCCCTGCTTCGCACGGGTGCAATGGCGAAATGACAAGACATCGATATTTCTGTACTTATATCTCAGTTAAATATGAATGTGAGACTAAGATCACCACAACATGGAATCCCGAAAACGTCCAACGGCATCATGGATGACCCAGGCGTAGATGGCGGGACGAACTTGACGCTAATAGGAGGGATTGGTCTTTAATGGCTCAGGTTCGAGGTGAGTGAAAAAAGGAAAGGGAGACCATTGCCCTGCAGTGGGACAATACGGGCTAAAATAATAATCATACAAATAAACCTTTCAAAGTAAAGAGTTAAGAAGAACAACGCGGCCACAAAGCCAGACACGAATATCGTGTATCGGAGATAGAGAAAGAGAGAGAGAGATAGAGGGAGATAGAGACAGAAGGAGATAGAGATAAAGAGAGATAGAGGGAGATAGAGAGATAGAGATAAAGAGAGATAGAGGGAGATAGAGATAAAGAGAGATAGAGGAGATAGAGATAAAAAGAGATAGATATATAGAGGAAGATAGAGAGAGAGATAGAAAGGAGATAGAGAGAGAGATAGAAAAGAGATAGAGAGAGAGGGAGAGATAGAGAAACCGTGAGCGGGCGAGAGCGGACGAGAGTGGGCGAGAGTTATATATTTCAGCTCTATCTCAGAAATGACAACGCGACATAATGCGTCTGTTATCGTAGATGTTCTACATCGCCTGAGATATTACGGGTAACTTACTTTTCTAACTTACACGTGTCTGTTCTAACTTACACTTTGTTATATATTATGTATAAATATAGATAGAAACATAGATATTATATACCTCCCAGGTCTGGGTGCAGAGCGCGTTTCATGCTGTTCATTTCATCCAAAAGCTCTTTAGAATCCAACTTCCACATTCTGTAGAACGCTAAAGACTGTGCTGCTTCCTAAAACAGTAAATTAGGTTATTACTTTCTACATTTAGAACAATAGTACACATTTTTAGATTCCATTTAGCTTCTAGTCACAGTACCGAAATAAATACTCGGAAGGAAATAATTTTGCTCAGCAGTGGACATTCAGTCGTATGCATCAATATGCATACGACTGAATTTCCACTGCTGAGCCTATGCTCCAGACGATTATGACCAAACTAACCAAAATAGTCATTTAGATTGGCATTCAGATGGAACAATGCGTTCGGAACAAGAATAAAATATGTTATTACCATTTATTTTGTTCTTAGTAGCGCAAAAGCGAATGATTTTCTCACATTTCTACAAAATCCTTTACTTTCTTACTTGGGTTACTCATAAATATAAAGCGACAAAAGTATTTCCAAAAGAAAAAAAGTTTTTCACCTTTTCCTTTCCATTATTTAACAAATGCATGGGTGATTCCCTCAAAATGAACAGCGAGCATGCTCCTGCAACTGACGCGGATAGTCCAACATACAACATTGTGTTGTAAGGTAGAAATCCTCCCAGCATATATGAAAACACCATTCCTATTCCATATGACACCATATTAGTAGCCGTCATGGAACCTCGGATGGAATCTTGGCAGATTTCACTGATGTACACCGTGGCTACTAAGATCACTGAGCAAGATACCCCAGAAAGGAATATGGCTGCAAGGACCGTTTCGACATTCCTGGTGCATACTAACAGCAACCAGACGAGCTGTAAATAAAATAAAGATCGTTATTGTATGGGCCCATACAAAAACTGTAAACGTCTTTTGATGGAAAAACTGTCACAATTGATTTACTGTCCGTTGTTATTAACGAACAGAAAGATTTACCCATCCTCTTTACAAAATTCTAAAGTATCTTATAACGACGCACACAATTTAACAGTATCCTAATCATCGCAGGATTTTAATTTAAAAACACTAACGCAGTTTTGTGTGACGCAAAAGCTGGACATTTGGTTTGAAACTATATCAACAAAAAAAGAATTCAAAATGGGATCAAGAATTTGATTTCACGGTTCTAAAGATTGGTCCTAAACAGAATAACCAAGGTCCAAAGTTAAGAAAGATTACTTACAACTAAACCCAAGGCATTCAGAACAGAGCAGTACTTTCGTCCCAACTTCTCCAACATATAACCAGCGGTAGGTGTGGACAGAAGAGCTCCTATTGAAGACAAGCTTCCGAACAGTGAAATCTCTGTGTCTGTCATCGGCCTGTTCAGCGTTGTGTTTGTCGTTTGAAACATTGATATAGTGAAGGCTGGCCACGCGAAGATCACACCCATGTTCATTCCCATGGTACTTACTGTAGAAAAAAGAAGAGGATAAAGGGCCTGACAGCATAACCAGCCTATTTTCCTCCTCTCTGTGAGAGGGAGTGGGCTTTAAGTCACCAAGCGGGCCAAGTCCCGATTGGTAGATGTCACTTCTTTGAATTTTTTGGAAGCTGACCCTAACATTTGGGAAAATAATCGCTCCATGTAAAATACTGGTATTCAACTGCATCCGGTTAGACTGGAATCCGACCCCGACATACCGCCGACCTCGGCTGTCGCTGAAAACCAGCGTTGGGGCTCTGTCTCGCATAGGGTCGCAGCATTATGCTGAGCGATGGCCGTTTTGCGTGGATGTGACGCATATTTTCCACCAAATTGTTTATTTTTGTGTTTTGTTCTTTCTTTGCGTCATGTGTACCGCAAATAAACGTATTTTCTTTCTTTTCTTTTCTTTACATAGTTGGGAAATTTTAGGCAGATCATGATGAAGTTATGATTACGGCCTTTTGCACGGCTGTAAGGGCATTAGGATGATGCATGCTAACAGTACCCAGTGAGTTCAGATTTCCTCACAATCTTTTCGCCCACTGAAACACTTATTCGAAAAGTCAGAGTCAGAGTGGCGCTGCCAAGTTTGGGATCATAAAACGGGCAATGATTTGAAAGAGAAATCCGTAAAGTATTTTCTCATTAAAATCTAACAATATTAACATAGCTAGTGAATCTTGTAAACTGTATGTTGTCTCTGTTTGTATATTTATATTTATATACACTTTATTGTACACCACAAAAATACATAACAAAAAATAATAATTAAGCATTACAAAATATACAATGGGCGACCTTATCGCTTCCCGCGATCTCTTCCAGGCAACCTTAGAATGGACAGTGATTTGCCTGGACATAAAATGGGGCAATCGTTGGTGCAAATAATAAGTATACAATATACTAGAATAGATACACAGATAAATACATATCCTAAATAATAGATACATAAATACACACATACTAAATATAAAAGCAACGAAATTAATGAAGTTTGACGTTCAAAAGTGCCTTACAAGGGCCTATTTGATATAAATGATTTGACTTGACTTGAAGACTATAGATAATTACAGTTACGAGAACACGATCACAACGTCTCTGTTTGTTGTCATATACTCTTTCTTTATTGATGTTTGTATAAGATTATAAATACCGACTAATATGCGATGCAATGCTCGTAATCCTGATTCTAAGAGTTTCACAAACACTCCTTATATTTAGGTTTTTCTTGTTTCGTTTTTGAAACTCTTTGGTATTTATGAGTTTAAATTAGGAGTTTCCATTTAGTTTTAGTGCTTATGAAATAGCGGCGAATGAGGATAAGCAAATAGATACTTTAATAAAATGATACGTTAATGTGTGTTGTAACGTGTGTGTTTTTGTGTTGTATTATGTTACTCTTGATGGACCATATTTTTGCTAATTCTTATTGACTTTGTTACTCCGCATTTACGTTCATAATTATACAAGTTGTGATATTTCACAAGGGCCGCGTACTGTATAGCATATAAGGTATAGTTAAGTATATTTTAAGTTACTTTGTCGCATTAGATTCAATCTGTAATGGCAAAGGAAACATGCCATGTGAAATAAATAAATAAATTTTTCTTCGACAAGTTTTGTTGAAGACTTTTTTAAACCATTCTGTACATAAAATGTATCATACACGTCATGTATTAACGTTGTTTAAGATATGTATTGTTAACTATTTTGAAGTAACAAGAAATCTCACGCGAAGTTGTGGTCAGAAGCTAGTGTTAAATAAAAAGCTTTTATCTGGTTTATTTCGTGAATAAGCGAGCAAACTGTGTAAGAATGATTGAAAAGTTTTTAACCCACGACAGAAAAAGTTATTTTGTTACTTTTTAGTAATGTTCAGTATCTATGTGACCTTTTCAGATCGGACAGGGTTCTTGTAACACATAGTATAAACAAACTCGACGATTTTTTTATTGATACACATAAAATATTTAATAAAAAAAATTGTACTCACTTATCGCCGTGCCTAAAAACTGATATAGCACACCCATGTTGAAAACTTAAAATAAACTATCACGACTTTAAAAATATCTGGTCTTTTGCTGTTTTTTATGACTTCCAGAAGTTATCAATGCTAGTCCATGGGCACAACTGGTTAGTAAATACAAGATTTTTTAGTTATATCATTTGTTATCAGGGGTAATAATGATATAATGTACTAGGCAAACATAAATATAATGAACGTGGATTACGTTATTAAGGTGATACTCATCATCGGGATTTCTGACGACAGTTACGAAATTCCCTTGAAAAATTTCCCTGTCATAGTTATTGTTTATTTTTCATACGAACCAAAGGCTCATAATTCCGTGGTACGCGTAACCTTTTTACGGTATGTTAGAGAGACTTCAATTTTTGTCTTTTTTTTTTCCCCCTTTTTGTTTGTTTTGGGGTTTTTATCTAAATAGATATGTCAACCCCATCGTGCCCCATTTATAATTAACACATAAACTATACTAAACAGTTAAACAATATATGAAACTCTTTGTGATAAAGATAGCAGTCACCGATCAAGGACTGTTATTAAATGACATAACTTTTTGGCACCTTCTGAGTCTTAAAATTAATTCAACGTAGTTCCTACTAATTTGGTCGACATCGAACCAAGGCATACCAGGAGGCTAATTAGTGGTGAGCTGATCCGATAGACAACCCAAGTAGTCGACATAGCCACCAGGATATGCAAGCTAAAGTGGCAGTGGACCAACAAATAGAAGGCGTAGAACCGTTAATCATTGGTGTAGTTTTCGTATTTTTTGCGTAGACTGCGAAACAAGGAAGCCTTCAGGCTAGGAGGAGTTACGATCCCCGTGGGACGGCTAGTGACAGATGAAGTAGCCACAGATGGCGTGCGATTGGAGACGCCTATGACAAAGAGTGCGTAGTAGACTATTTTGCACGCACTATTTTGAACGGCTTCATGTTCCTTGCCTACTAAGTAAAAATACTGCCACTATTTGGAGAATGACATCAATTTGTTTTTTTATTTCGCTAAATAAAAAAATAAAAAAAATAAAAACAAATTGATGTCATGTCAACTTCTTATGGAGAATAAAAATGTCGACACTCATTGCTGTCGCCAAAACAGGGGGGAGGGAAACAGATCAACTCCGTCTTCTGCTTCGGGGAATACTTCGTGATGTTATAAATACATACAATTGAATACACATACATACTTTTAACCTGAATCCCATAGTATTGGTACACTTCCATGGCAATTTCATTCAAAGATGCTAAACAGTTTTATTTATACTTGCTGATTCGAAGATAAATGTCTTTGCGAGTTACTCCTGTTAGTAATGCCACGACTTTGATCTGATAATCGATACACGTTACTTCTAGTATGTTTGGTCTGTTCATATCCTGTTCCTACGACCTTAAAGAAGGGATCAAGTCAAGCTGGTGGTTGGTAGGATTGATACAGAAACAAACGCATTGTCATTTTGATATTTGTTATGCCGAAATGTATCATTGCATCTTCCGTTCATCAATAGTTTCGAAGTAATTCTCTCATCGTTTCGTAATACATACTTTTTCTTATTGAAAAATGATGATACGTGTTTGTAACATGCTGCGTTTGTAACAGAGAGGGGAGAGCATCGAGGAGTATTCCCCTATTCGCCACCGCAAACTGACAAGAAAAATCCTCTGCGATACCGCGAGGGCTTACCGGAGTATCATATAATAGCCACCGCTCGCCGGGTATTTGATTATTCCACTAGCGACTACATATTCGGAAAGTTGCTTTTGAAAGAGTGTGGCAGACTGACTCCAGCGCATACCGGCGCATAATGGCGCAAACCGCCACCTCCCGCCGCGGTCTCCTCCAGCGTGCTCTTCGATGCTCCAGAGAAAACTGCGCTACGGTGCTTCAAGATCGATCACCGAACGTTGAAATATATACCTTATTCCGATTGGATAAGTATTAAATTCAAATGATTTTAAAATCCTTTGTCAACCCGTCCGCCAGTCTGCACCATCAGATGTATGTTTCAATAAAATCTGAAAATTACCAGTTTTGATTACTGAATTCTTCATTACAGCATGGGTTACGCAAAAATTCTAAACGTCGTATATTAATTGTTTATGAATAAAAACATATTCTATTGATACTGTACTACTATATGAATTGTGTGTACTTGTAGTGTAGTCCGAAATAAATAATACAAGTTATAATAAAGGAGTTTTGTGACCAACCAGCATAAGCAGACAAAACGCAGCTTAAACCACAAACGGAAAAGACGTAATAATGTAGACGTAATAATGCAGATGACATGGTGTTGCTGAGCGCGTCGGTTTGTGGATTGCGCAAGCTATTGAGAATCTGTGGGGAGTACGCGGGCAGCCATGGCCTTATGTATAATGTCGCGAAAAGCCAATACATGGTATTTCAGGGAGGCGCCAAATGCCCACAGCAAGTACCTCCCATTCGCTTGAATGGTTTACCGGTAGAACGGGTGAACCAATTTAAATACTTGGGGCACTGGGTAACAGCCGATCTGAAAGACCATATCGACATTGAGCGGGAGCAAAGGGCACTGTCTAAGAGAGCAAATATCAAGCACCAGTAATATGCCTGCTAAAACAATGCCTAACGTAGGGGCAATCCAGTCGCTGAGCAATCATCGCCAGGACAGTGTTGGAGCTAGCCCGCACCCTGCGCACCAAGGACCGCTTGCGCATGGTGGCGTGGAAACAGTCGGTGCGCGCTTCCGCAAACATGCCCGAGGCGCTGCAGAAGCGGGGCAGCCCCAACACTGCCCTGAACGCGTTGTTGTATTGAACACGAAGGGCACTCTTCGTGTTCAATACAACAACGCGCTACTGGTGCTTGATTTGTAATTGTATGTAACTGTGTGTGTATTGTTGTCATTGTTGTGTATATTTAATATGGGTCAAGGACCTGAAATAAATGAATTTTATTTTTTTTATTTTTATTTAATGTACAGTACCTACAACTATGTAGCTTTAAGTTTCCCGAATAGAAATAAAACCGGCCAAGTCTCTGTCGGACCACGCACAATCACAATGAAGGGTTCCGTAGTTGGGATAAATTTATCCCAAGAACAAACTTAACATTGTCGTTGAAAAACATGTGATCATGTTTTTCAAACTGCAAATTTAAGTTGGTTGATTATTACTTGTTAACCTGTACAGCCTACTTAGCTCTGATAGTTTTCCTTTTAATTTCGTTATATATTCTATTGCTGTGATTTTTTTCACAAATCAAGTACAACCATTTAGCAGGCAGGGGGGGGGGGGGGACACTTGACTCTAACAAAAAAAATCAGTTAATATTTCGCAAACGGATCCCAGAATCCAAAAATGGTTTTCACAAACTCACAATATTTTTGAACGACCTTTCTAACGATATCCCACACCATGGGGTAGATGAGAAAAAAATAACGTTCTCACTTTACGTGTAGGGGAGGTACCTACCCTAGAAAAAGTATTAAAAAAAAATATTTCTTGATTTTATGTTACCGGTTTGTTGGCATGATTAATATGTATACATATGCCAAATTACAGCTTTCTATTACAACCGTCTCTGAGCTAAGCCGCGGACAGACAGACGGACATAGCGAAACTATAAGGGTTCCTCGTTTACTACGGAACCCTAAAAATAAATATAAATTAAGTACGATAGGTAAAGTTAGATTTAGGCAATATTCTGTATAAATAACGCTATCAATAGTATTAATTGTTTGGGGTAGGAAGTTTTTCAATCATTCTATCGGTTAATCGATACTCGTTACACATCTTTGATCGACATACATTGAAATTGAACGTGTTTTGTGTCATATACTACACTGGATCAACCTAAACGGGCAATTTCATTAATTGAGTGCAGTCATTATATTTCAAGAAAAAAAAACACAAAAATTCCTTAAATAGCAATAATTTATTATAACCTACAAGCTAGTACAAAGGAGCTTTTCTTTTTGGTTTAACGAATCGTGCTTGAATCTCTTCCACTGTCAATCCTTTCGTCTCTGGTAAGAAGAAGGCGCAGAAGGTGGAACTGAGGAAGCAAATGACGGCAAAAATGTAGAACACAGGACCCCAGCCGAGAGCCTTGAGGAGAGGGTTGAATATGTAGAGGATCACAAAGTTGCAGAGCCACGCGTATTCGAATAACACCATGGAGAAGAAACTCTTGATCTGGAAAAAGAGACATTTATTTTAGACAATTAGACTATGAATGAGTATGTGGTCCTTTGTGTTTCAGTATGAGCTAAAATACCAAAACGTATCCTGCCTGCACCACGATACGTTTTGGTCTTTTCGACAATCTAGTAGCATTTTCATATTAAAAAAAAATATATGTTATCAATGTACAGTTTTGTCTTTGTTACTATTTTATTATATATATATATTTTCAAAGTTAGTTTGCACAAAAAACAATTCATTATATCAGCCCACTTTTCCTAAATTGATAGTATTGTATCTCAAATATTTGTTGTAATCTTCTTTTTTCTTTTCTAAGCTACCAGGATCACATAAAACAAAAAGCAGCACTCACCTCAGGCAAGAACACTTCGCCTAGAAGAACGAAGGGCACAGTTCCCGCGCCACAGGTGTACATGACCGCAAACACGTAGATGAACAGTGCCGTCAACCAGCTCGGTCCCCAGTGAAGCTGCATCTGTGTTCCTAGTACCACACAGCTTATTCCGCCGCCCAGGGATGCGTAGATCATGAGAGGCTGCAATTTATCGTATTTCTTTGTCATCTTTTTGCACGGCTTTTTACATTATTATCTTTTGATTTTAATGGATACGATGAGATGATGAGATGACTTTACGATCTAAAATTGCTACATGTACAGTGTTGTGTGTGTCTGTGTTAGGTCTTTCATTGCGCAATTGACGCTTCTCGAAAATAGCTTCGTGTCGCTTTTTTTCGAAAAATTTAATACTTTCCGCGTTACATAACACAGAAAGTGTTAATAGTTCACCCACTTTTCGTCAGTAATGTATAAGGCCCTTATTATTGACAGTGAGCCTATGGTTAACATTCATCGATACAAATACAGACTTTGGGCTCTTAGTGATCAGTTTCTAATCCTAAACCCAATAAGTCTGCTCTTCCTGGGACTTGAACTCCTGTTCAGCAGTCGTGCTTGCAACCAATGAACATAATAAAAGTACCAGGTTAACAGTAAACAAAAGGGCCTCACCCGTCTTCCAAGCCGATCAGTGCAGTACGCAGCAACCATCCCGGCGACAACAGTCGTAACAGCCAACATAACACTCAAAAGAGTTGCAGACGCAGTAGGCACTGCTTCAGTGAATATGGGTTCCGCGTATATTTGAACCACGACTAAACCTTGGAAAATGGCTGCTGTCATCACTACCATGCTTACGATGAAAGCTCGTTGCGATGATTTTGATTTTCCTGTGGGAATAAAGACGTATTGTTAAAGAATCCGTATGAATTTGAAAATTATAAACATCAACATTGGTATTTGATTAAATGTCTCTGCGCTTCAGACACCAGACCCAACACCCTAATTCCATATCACACGATCAACCGCAATCTGTTTCATTTTGACAATTCAACATCGTTCATTGCGTTATTTACGTTGTTGAGCAGACAATTAAATAAGAAGCAATGGATTAGCAATATCCTTCAAAATGATTCAGATTATACCTGATCGTATGTTACGCAATTAGGATGCTGGTCCCGATTCTTAAAAGATGGAGTTACTGACAGTAGGTACTCAAGAAACTACTTGTGATTATTATTAATTAGTTTAGTGACATAAATGTATTTTTTTAAAGGATAGGAATACTTACTAATTATCTTCCATATAGACAGTTTTTCAGCGGGTTTCATGTCAGGTTTCAGCTTTTCTTCTTCAGGCGTCTCCTCTGTGGGAAAAAATATTACAAACAGTATTGGCAAATATTCAAAAATCATTTATTTTTTACAAAATTTCCAAAAGATTTTTCGATTTTTTGCTTGAAACTTTAAAATCCACTTAAAATTGTGCGTGAAACGAAACGCGCTTTTGTTTGACGGCGGATGGGGGGGGGATGTCCCTTGCTTTTTTTTGTTCGACACTTGAGTTCTGTTTGGATTAGATCGGTAGAAGCGCAAGTTTTGTTCAATAAAATTGTTAAAAATGCCTGGCGGAAGACAGAAGGATGCCATCTGGCAGTTTTTTATAGACAAAAGTTTGTACATTCTAAAATCAGGAACAGAGTAGGAACGGAAAAAAGCTGGAAAGTTGGTGTTTTTGTTACAAATAAGAAAGAAATATATTAATTTGATTTAAACAACGATTTTTATTGAAAAAATCAGTCGATTTAAAATGAAAGTGATTTAATCAATGATTTTTATTGAAAAAATCACTCGATTTAAATAAAAGTGATTTAATCAATGATTTTTAATGAAAAAATCACTCGATTTAAATGAAAGTGATTTAATCATGAAAACCCTGAGAAAAACAGATATAAAAAGGGATGTTTTGAACTATGTATAGATATAGATACAAATATAAATACATACCTCCAAGGTCTGGATTCAGAGCGCGTTTCATGCTGTTCATTTCATCCAAAAGCTCTTTAGAATCCAACTTCCACTTTCTATAGAACGCTAAAGACTGTGCTGCTTCCTAAAACAGTAAACTAGGTTATTAGTTTCTACATTTAGAACAATAGTAAACATTTTAGGTTCAATTTAGCTTCTAGTCACAGTACTGAAATAAATATTCGGAAGGAAATAATTTTGTTGCTATTGACGCATATTATGGCTGAATTTTCACGCACTTTTTATGCTCCTGACGCACTCATGTCAAAGCTTTTTATCATACCAACCAAAATAGTCATGGATATTGGCATGCAGATCGAACAATGCGTTTGGAACAAGACCAAAATATATTATAATTTTTCCAATATCTCAACAAAATCTCTTACTTTCGTCGCGTTACGCTTAAACACAAAGCGACAAAAGTACTTCCAAAAGTAAAAAAAAATGAATCACCTTTTCTTTCCCATTATTGAGCAAGTGCATGGGCGAATCCCTCAAAATGAACAGCAAGCATGCCCCAGCAACTGACGCGGACAGTCCAACATACAACATTATATTGTAAGGCAGAAATCCTCCCAGCAAATAGGAAAACAGCATCCCTATTCCATATGACACCATCATGGTAGCCGTCATGGAACCTCGGATGGAATCTTGGCAGATTTCACTGATGTACACCGTGGCTACTAGGACTACAGAACTGGCGACCCCAGAAAGGAATACGGCTGCTAGGACTGTTTCTACATTCCTGGTGCATACTAAAAGGACCCAGACGAGCTGTAAACAAAATAAAATATTTCATTGTATGAGCCTATAAAGGACTACTTGTGTCCGATCTATTTTATATAGGTATATATTTTTTTTTGTATTGTTAATTATGTGTTGACGGTTTTAGACATATAATCGATAAGATAATAGTAATGATTTTATGACATTTTATAGAGTACCTACTCATTTTAATTTATGACATTTTATAAGATATTAATTGGAATTATTGACATTGTTTAATATATTAATTGGAATTTGTGAAATTGTATAAGGTATTAATTGGAATTTAAGACAAGTATAATTTTAATAATAATTTTGCTTGCCTGAATTGGTGCAACACCGTGGAATGCGCTTCACTTGACATCTAGAAATCTATGATTATGTACGAAAACTGTCATAGTGAGAATCAAATAGGTAAGATTTAACTTAAAAATATGAAAGCAGCTTTATGAGATGCAAAAGCCAGAATTAGGCTTATATAGAATGGGCACGCCACAATTGTGGCGATAAGTCCCCTCTTTGAGGAGTGGCTAGAGAGGCGCCACGGCGTCCTCACCTTCCGCCTGACGCAGGTCCTCACCGGACATGGTTGTTTCGGGAGGTTCCTGTTCAGGATAAAGCGGGAGGAAACGCCCGGGTGTCACCACTGTGTGGATCGCCCGGAGGACACGGTGGAGCATACGGTGGAGGTCTGCCCAGCTTGGGCGGAGCACCGCCGTGTCCTCACGGAGGCGATCGGCGGCGGCGATCTCTCGCGTCCGGCCCTGGTTCAGGCCATGGTCCGGAGCGAGAGTGCATGGGATGCCGTCACCTCCTTCTGCGAAGCAGTAATGCTCGCGAAGGAGGAGGCGGAGCGCGCGAGGGAGAGGCAAAATGCGCCCCCTCGCGCCCCTAGTCGCCGCAGGAGACGCCCCGGGCGTCGGGAGTCGCGAGCCGACTTCCGGCCACCGTAGGCGCGGGCTTGCGGACGGTGAGCAATGGGTAGCTCGCCGTCCGATAGGGACCAGGCCCGGGTCGACGGCGCGTTGTGTTCCACGCGCGCCTCAAAGAGATGTCAGCACCAACTGACGGGGTCCGGAAGGGCCAATGCCTGCCGGGGTCGCGGGTTTGTCTGAAAGGGATATCGCGACCTCGGCACACAGGCAACGGAAGGAACACGGGTGGGTTTTAGTCAGTAAAAGTCTGACACGCCCTCCCGCTCCACCCAGAGCGGGAGAAGTTATTTGATAATTTCCCATCCTCAAAAAAAAAAAAAAAAGGCTTATATAGAAAGAAAAAAAAAAACTAAAGGCATACGTATACAAAGACTGATTCTTATGAAAAGGACCAGCAGGAAACTAAGAAAAAGGTGATTGTTAAGTTACTATAAATAGTGCCATCCACGAGGACGCACCCCGTTCCGTTCCGCTCTGAACTAAAGTACAGCTGACAATACAGTAATCGTAGGGTAGGGCGCGTTTTCGTAGATGTCACTGTCTATAAAGACCAAATAAAATAAAGATTACTCACAACTAAACCCAAGGCATTCAAAATAGAGCAATATCTTCGTCCCAACTTCTCCAGCATATAACCAGCAGTAGGTGTGGACAGAAGAGCTCCTATTGAAGACAAGCTTCCGAACAGTGAAATCTCTGTGTCTGTCATCGGCCTGTTCAGCGTTGTGTTTGTCGTTTGGAACATGGAAATGGTGAAGGCTGGCCACGCGAAGATCACACCCATGTTTATACCCATCGTGCTTACTGTGGACAATAGTGTGGGTTATAAAGGACCTAAAGACGGATAAGCAACCCTAGCTCGGAATATCAGCGAAAAGCCTATATAGGTTTAGGTAGGTAATAGCTAAATAAAAGTTTAAAAAAAACCACGTGACAAGACAGCTGTCAAGTAACCGACTAAACGTAATACCTGTCACCTCAGTTGCCATGCTACGTCACAGTTGTACTCTTCAACTTAGCAACGTTATAATTCGTTGACGTTTGGAGTTTGGACTCTTTACAATAGAGATATTAAAAGAAAGGAAGAAAGAATTTTTTTTTTTTTATTTGGGACACGACAGGAAATACAAACAGTAAGTAAAACAAAAAAGGACCATTTAAAAACTAACAGAATAATAACGACCTGTGCGAGGCCAAAACGGCTCCTATCTCAGCATAATGCGGAAATATTAAAAAAAATCCGCTGCACTGGTATTTTGATTGGGCCCACTAAATACAGGGCAGGGCATTACTAAATAATATATTAGTATTATTATAAATCTAACTAAAAAATTGTCTCAAGCAGTTACATCTACGAACAGTAGTTTAAGAATAAATGATAAAGTTTAACATACATTAAAAAAAGAGGAAACTATTGTAAAAAAAAAATTAATTTGGTTTCAATGTATTTTTAAACAAGAAAGTGTCATCTATAAAAACCCTTTTTACGATTTGTTTACCTTTATTTAATTACCTAAACCTATGGAGTATAGTATAGTAATCAATGTGAGCGTATTTTGGACTAAAGAAATATTAACAAAGGTTTAGTTAACTTGTCAATAATAATATCCTCCCGACCGGGTTCGGTCACGGCGGCCAATCTCGACGGCGATTAGCCAAGTACACTGGAGATATTAAAGTGCACAAACACATGCACAAACACAGGTGCGTTCCCTCACTCTCATAGTATGGCAATCCGACAGGACCAGGATGAGATCAGTCGCAGTAGTAACTAACGGCTTTACTTGTTTTCTGAGGTGTTGTCACACTACCAACTTCCAAACTCCGGTCGGCTACAGAGAAATGCCTAGTGGAAAAATCCAGTAACACTGTGCTCAGTCTAGGAAATGAAATGAAATGAAATGTTTATTCTGTAAATAGGATAACGGATTCACTTTTACACGTCATATAAAAAAAATATAAAAAACTAGCTAGATGAGTTCGGCGTTTCTTATCTGACTACTCTGCGAAGAAAGGCCGAAAAAAACTCAGAGGTCACAGTCTCTTTTAAAGTCCAGACATAATCAGGCCATAAGAGGACCATGTAGATTAGTGTCTGAAATGGTATTTTGAGAAAAGAACCACACAGATTTGAGTGGACCTCTCCAGTCAGTGCAAGCATTTGTCAGTAATCGTGGAGGCCAACTCAGAACTGAAGGAGATCAACTCGACGAACAATACCAACGAAAGGACATTTGGTTAGGCCTCATAGACTACTCAAACTGCCAGACCATCATTAAAACTAACTGAGAAAGAAAAAAATAATGAACGAAAAGAAAAAAAATAATGTCACATAGTCAGCACATTCACAATAATTAAAACAATATAATACTTTACAAAGCAATCATGTAATCAATATTCAACAATGTCAACGTTTGTATAATTCATATATATTTTGATGATTTTACTGAATAATTATAGTGTCAAGTTTTATGGTTTTATCACAAGGCTTAGCAGAGCGAGCAGCTCAATCCCAAGCTTTTTTATCTTCTAAATAATCAGAAATTTTATAGTAACCTTTTGTACAAAGTTTGGTTTTAATACAGCTTTTAGATCGTTTATTATAAGTTTCGAATGTCAATGGGAAGTTTGTTGTAACAATCGGACAGCAGTGCGCTTGCGACTACAAGATCAACGGTTAATAATATAAGGGAATTGCTAGTATTAACCTCGCTTTTCTAATCCTACAATGATAAACCTAGTGGTACTTCTAAAAGAAACAAAACACATTAATGATAACCACGGAAGAGTAATAAACACGACTGTAAAGTAAACAATTCATTATTGCTTGTGATTACAATAAATTTTGTTTTATGTGCAGTAGTTATCTTAGCACATGTACTACTTTATTGTCTGTAGTATGTTAAATAAATATTGCGATGGAATGTGGAAGATGTACTGTGTACTGTAAATGCAAACTAAAGAAAAGCGCAACGTATTTTTCATACAAAAAAGTGTGGTGCGGCCCGCCTGGTATCAAGTTGAAATTAATATCAAATAGGAAGGTCTTACAGTCCTTGGAGCTCTAAAATAAACAAGTTTCTAAGTCAAAACAATAAAATAATAAAAACCGGCCAAGTGCGTGTCGGACCACGCACAATGAAGGGTTCCGTAGTTGGGATAAATTTATCCTAAAAATAAACTAAGCATTGTAATTGAAAAATATGTTCTCCCATACATCGATATACGTCACGGTCAATTCTCCAACTGCAAACGAAAATAATAAATAGGAAAAAAATCATTTTTGGTTGATTAAACCACAAATTAACGATTTTTGGACTTTTTCCTTTACATGTGCTGTGAGACCTTGCTTCGTGCCAAATTTCATGATTCTAGGTCAAAGGGTACCCTTTAGGTTTTGATTTACTTGCAAGTATAAAAATAATGTATGTCGCATAAATAGCCTGATTTTTTAAAGCTCCAAGGAACTACAGACTTATGTATTTGGTATTAATTTCAACTTGATAACTCCTCGCGTTCCCGAGAAAAAGGGTCTTGACAGACTAACGGACGGACAACGAAGTGATCCTATAAGGTAGAGCATGGAGAACATTATCAAAACATGTATAACATCTCATGTCATTATCTTTGACATTCAAAAGTGCCTTACAAGGGCCTATTTGAAATAAATGATTTGACTTTGACTTTGACATCTATACCCCTACTCATGTTGGCAAAAAATAAATGATTTGATTTGTAGGGTTCCGTTTTTTTCCCTTTGAGGTACAGAAACCTAAAAAGTTGATACTCGCAAATAAATCAAAACCTATAGGGTACTTTCCGTTGACCTAGAATCATGAAATTTGGCAAGAAGCTTAGGGCTCAGCACAAGTAAAGGAAAAATTCCGAAAATCGTTAATTTATAGTTTTACCAGATACAAAAAAAAATGCGATTAACGACGCCGACGAGTTAAGTAACCTATAGCGACGTATCGGAGAACATGTAAAAGCTCGTACAAACCAGCGCGACGTGACGCCGCGCCGCGACACGAAAAATACAATTTCTAAGAAAACTTGACGGTATAACCAGTGTCGCGTCGCGCCGTCGCGTCGCGCTGGTCTGTATGAAGCTTTATTCAACTACAATGTTTTTTATACCATTCCCCCTCTAAAAAGCTTATTTTATTCACTGTTTTCAGTAAATAAAAAGCACTTTTAATCACTATTTTGGTGTTTGAATTTAGAACACATCTGTATATGCGACCTCCATCTCAATGCTATACAACCTCCTTGAGAAAACATACTCGATACACAGGAAATTAATTATCGCTTCAAAAGTTGATTATTATTAGTAAATTACTTTTAATTTTAGTAATTGTTCCAATGTTAATGTGCATTTTAATTAATTCAACCTTCCTTTTTTCTTCATTAAATGTCTATTTTCGCTTAAATCTTTCTTTTTCTCCTAGTCATGGTATAAAGTATTTTATGCAACTTTTGAATAAAACGGATTTATACCGAGGGCCATGAATTACTCGCGTCGCTCAGGATTCTAACACTTGAATCAATCGTCATGAATCACTTGCCCGTGATTCATCTATGGCCCTCGCTTTAAATCCGTCCTTTATTCACTAATTGCATAATATACTATTATTTTTATTAAACGAACATTTTTTTTTTTCAACATTCTTTTATTCAATGTACAATTATTTACGTATAAATCTTATATACACTGTTAAGTTTGTTTTTGGGATAAATTCATCCGCACTACGGAAGAAACCTTTCATTGTGCGACATGCACTTAGCCTATAGATAACTACTTAAGTATCGAAAAATGGTACTCACTTATCGCCGTGCCTAGAAACTGGTATAGCACACCCATTTTGAAAACTTAAAATAAACTATCACAACTTTTAAAATATCAGATCTTTCGTTGCTTTTTCTCAATTCCAGACCTTTTCAATACTGTCCATGGCATGGGTTCAACTGGCTGATAAATAAAAGATTTTTCAGTTATATCATCTGTTATCAGGGGTAATAATGATACAATGTACTAGGCAAACATAAATACAATGAACGTGGATTAGGTTATTAAGCTGATACGCATCATCGTGATTTCTGACGAGATACGTTCATAAACTTAGGTTATTGTGCAGATTAGTTACGAAATTCTATTTAGACATTTCCCGGTTGTGGTTTTTTTTACCTTACGATATGGCTTTAAGATGCAGATATATGCCAGTGACCTTGAGTGGTTAGCTTGCGTGTTCTGTACTGAGCTCATGCAACACGTCGTATGTCCAGCCAGTAATAGGACTCGCTCACCCAGGAGCGCTGTCCCAAATTAGACGCATTATTAATTTATTATACATAAATAAAAGGTATTTTAATAAAACACGTATACTAAAAGATCAATAATTAAATTATTTAATTGATCTTGATCTTGTTATTTTTTCGATTTTGATCTTTTAGTATACGTGTTTTATTTAGTTGGTGAAGATTTCAGAAAAATACGCTTGACAGATTTTGCGTTTTTCTTAGTTTTTTATCCGCGTTAAACGTAACTTTACAAATTAATTTTAGTATGTAATATAAACATAATCAAAAATATTCATTATATTAAGTTATTAAGAAAATGCTCTAATTTAACATTTATTTTTCCATATCATTAAAACTACTCATTTAGACGTGATATTCAGTATAAAATCATTAAAAGTCGGTTATTGTCGCCTTAACTTGAGGTAAGAATTAATGGTGAAATCATCCGTCAAAGAACCAATATAAACGACATAATAAGCCAGTGTTGACAACGATACGGTCATAGTAGATATAGAACCGATGGCTTTTGGGGTGGTCTTGAGTAAACACCGTGAATTGGAAAACATAAGGAAGGAAGCTAGGTGAAGCAATAATCTTCGCAAGGTGGCTAGTAGATTAGAATAGCCGGGAATCAAGTTACATGGCGTGCGATTGGAAAGGCTTTTATGTCCAAGTAAAAGTACTGCTACTAACTGGAGACTTGCAACAAAAAAGTTTAATAATATTATTATCTTTATTTCAGACACACAGTCCATAAATTGTTAAAAAGAGGGCGTTAGTGGGGTTGTTAATAGTACAGACAAAAATAAAACAAAGTGTAAGTAATTTTGTTAGTAAACAAAATAAGTTACACAATAATTACTTAGGTTACACCCGAATACTGAAACGCCACTCAAAACTTAAGCGTTACTTAAAACTAGTTTCAACCAATCAAAAGGCTTTAAACGAGTCATAAGTAACGCTTAAGTTTTGAGTGGCGTTTCAGTATTCGGGTGTGTGTCTATTTCCTATTCATGTGCAGTTGTGCACCTGCTCAGTACACAGTAAAAGGACTATAAATTTTGCACGCTAACGTTCTGAGGACAGTGTTGGACCACGGACCCTGCTTATCATCGATGTAGTTCTTTTTCTTATGATGGCGAAGAAATCATGCAGTAATGCCATTTTTTTGCGTTTAACATTGCTGCCGGCAAAATGTGGGTGTAAAACAGTTCATCTCCGTCTTTTGCTTTTAAGAATACCCCGTGATGTTATACATACATACAATTGAATACACATACATACTTTTAACCTAAATCTCATAGTATTGGTGCACTTCCATGGCGATTTAGTTCAAAGTTGTTAAACAGTTTGATTTAGACTTGCTGATTCGAAGATAAATATCTTCGTGAGTTATGCCACGACTTTGATCTGATAATCGAGACACGTTACTTTTAGGATGTTTGATCTGTTCGTGTCCTGTTCTTACGACCCTAAACACAGGATCAATTTAGACTAGTTGTTAGTAGGATCAATTCCTACACGACCGATCACAATATTGTAATTTTTTTATATATGTTACGCAGTAATGTATTGCATCCTCCGTCCATGCAAACTTGCTGCGATCACCAATATTTTCGTGGTAAAACCCCTGAGGCTTTTTTAAATTAAAAAATAATGATAATATATGCAGCCTTCGGAACAACATGAAAACTGCAAGAAAAATAGCTGTAAAAGCATGAAGCAAGATTTTGTAAAAAAAATAGCTACTAAGGTAGGCAAAACTTATTATATGCACTGCACTAATTTGTACAAACACTTTCCGTTAGATGTATGTTTTAGCAACTACTGATAATATTATTCAAGAAAAACTGAACATCACCAAAGTTTTGATTACTGAATTGTTTATTAAAGAAAGAAAGAAAAAGTATTTATTGAGACAAGCACAGGAGATCTCAAATTAAACTAGAAACACATATTGAAACATAAATAGAAAAAAAACACAATAAAAATACACAAACACAGTAAAAGCAGAAAGTCCTGTGCGAGGCCAAAAGGCTCATCTCAGCATGATGCTGCGAAATTTAATAATAAATGTCGCAGCGCTGTATTCTGATAGGACCCGCAGTGATGTCACGGAAATAAATACTAAATAAAAAAATAAAAAATAGATGTATAAAATACATAAAGAATAAATAAAAAAGTAGATGTATAAAATATATAAAAAATAGTAAGAAATAGTAGAAGTAACATCAGTTACTTGTCTATGCCTTTAGTGTCTGTGGTACTCTATGGCATCGTTGTGACAAGTAAAGAGACGCAGACGCCGACGCCGCCAAAAAATTGTTTTAAACATTTCCGCTGTGTATTGCTACAACAATAAAATGATGAAAAGTGTTTCGTGGTAGTTAGTTAACTGCAAATGGAGAAATACAGATAAACTAATGTAATGAGTGGTTTAAAAATGTCAAAATACACCAATGACAAACACATGGGTTAGGGAACAATATTACAGCATTACGGAAAAAATGTCTAAACCACGTAAATAACATGTTCATAAATAAAAATATGTGCCTAATGATACGTCTTTAGATAAACCAGTACTAAGCGAATTAAACATTCTCACTTTGCTAATAAAACCGTCTCGTCACATTCACAATAAAAACAAGGAAAAACTACGTGTACTTATTGGAGTTTTTTATTCATTTTGTGGCGGCATCTACACCGCCACATGCGAACTACGCATCAAAGACTTGACGTCACACAACATCCTGACGTCACTCAAATCCTGCATCGCGCAATTAGAGTTTACCGCGCGGTGGACATATATACAAGCTCACGACTTCAACCTCTGGGCAATTGCCCGCCAGACATGACACCCTTCTGGTCGGAGGATCCTCCCTTTTCTGTGGGGGATGAGTGAACTTTACACCCTGTTCCTCTTACCCCTAAAATTTATTTAATACTTAAAGTATGCGTACGTACATACAGAGACGGACTTATTGCCATAGGAGCGTAGTTTTTTTTCTACCAGTCAAGCATTGGGTGATGCAGAGACCAACAGTGACAAGTGCAATTACGAAAAATTGAGGAATCGTTTTTTCTTTATTTATTTTCTATTCCTTAACACTTCCGTAACTAACTGACATAGTAGAAACAAATGTTAAGGGTGCCTAAAATGACGGGGTCCGGAAGGGCCAATGCCTGCCGGGGTTGCGGGTTTGTCTGAAAGGGATATCGCGACCTCGGCACACAGGCAACGGAAGGAACACGGGTGGGTTTTAGTCAGTAAAAGTCTGACACGCCCTCCCGCTCCACCCAGAGCGGGAGAAGTTATTTGATAATTTCCCACCCTCAAAAAAAAAAAAAGGGTGCCTAAAAGGTGTCAAGTAAAAGGGTTTTTCCTGAATTTTCTCTTGGAACCAATCACTTATTCAGGTTTAAGTTGGTAAGAGGGGATCAACTGATACTTTTAAAGGTTTTTTTACGTTCGAAATCCATGCAGGCAAAGTTGCTGACTGAGTTTAAAACATACAAATCCAATACTATTAAATGAGCAATATTCGTTTAAATATATATAATTTTGTAATCACGTTCTCGGCAACGGCTCTAACGATTTAAATGAAAGTTGCAATATAGGGGTTTACGGGGGCGAAAACTCGATCTAGCTAGATCTTATATCTGGGAAAATTCTTTTTGTCTATTTTCACAGCCTTGGAAATGTGATACAACGTTGGTAAACCTGGACGATATGTTTATCTATTTTCACCCGAGCAGAGCTCGGTCGACCTGCAGTGCTATTCTGTAACCATCTCACCGTGAAAACTTAGGTGAAGTGAGCGTGGAGTGAGCTGTCATTCCACAGGGATTGACACTATTGACAGCTCACTTCACCCAAGTTTTCACGGTGAGATGTTTACAGAATAGCATGGCAGGTACTTATGTATTAAATGCAGACTTCATTTTATACGCCCATTCATAATTTCTGATACTACAATTGCCAGTCATGATGAATCTTAATTTTCGGATATCTTTCTATCTCTTAATACAATGAAATAATTTCTCTGAATCTGTCTGTGTGTTCGCATAAAGCCTTGAAACTACCTGACGGATATTGATGGGACTTTCAACATTATTAAGATAATAATTATATTATTTAGTTGAGGTTTAGAACCGTCAACATTATCAGCTTTTTTCTTCTTCTGGTGTGGTTAGTGACTAACCTGGTGTTAGAGTTTTAAAACCGCCCATGGGCCTTTGACTTGGGGTAGTATACAGGGTGGCATATATCGACGCGAAAACTGATACCATGGATTCAGAACATGATTCTGAAATGTTGAAATTTACGTCGGTAATGAAAAAAACAGCTGTTATCATAGAAAAGTGCAATACCTACGCGGTCAAATGTATGGAACAGCAGATTTAAAAAAAAAAAACTGACGGAAAATTTCAGAATCATGTTCTGAATCCATGGTATCAGGTTTTCGCGTCGATGGTGCCACCCTGTACACATAGTCCTCCATTCATTCTTGGAAACCTATATTTGAAGTACACGATCGCCCAGACAATGCAGCTAGTTTATTGCTATATACTGCTTTATCTGTTTTTATTTGATTTGACTAAAGTTGTTTGATTACTAACATACGCATTTTCTGTAGGATTTCCCCTCATAGCTTATATCTGCGTTTTCTTTACTCAGATAGCAGTTTGGTTACGGTTAGAAATTACAATCACTTAACATATCATTACGCCTGTATTCATCGAAAGGTTAGGTAGAGTTGTACCATAGTATACCCACATTTTATTTAGGTCCCATAAATCTAATAGGGAGCGAGCCTATTGCCATCAACCGGGTTCAAATTCAGAATCCGGGCTGCTACTGAAAAATTCAAATTGGAAAACCTAATAAAACTTACTTAATGAGACAAACTTTTTTTTCGGTGAAATCTATGGAGGCTATCGCGATTCACAGCTGGACCTCAACTCCAAGTTGCGCAACACACGCCACAATGCCTGATTTTCCACAAACTACATTTACCCTGACTTAAGTGCCAGTAGGAATGGCACTTCACATCGTTATTTGGTATTCGCATTTTTTACTGTGTTTTATTCGGCTATAAAGGGTGTCAGGGACATCGACGCAAAAACTGTTACCATGGATTCAGAAGACGACTCTGAAGAAAAAAAAATCGTTGGTTATAAAAAAAAACAGCTGTGCCATACATTTTGACCGCGTAGGTATTGCACTTTCAATTAAACAGCAGTTTTTTTTTTAATGACCAGCGAAATATTTCAACGTATGGGACAGTAACAGAAAAACATGTACAGTAGTAAACATGTAACAGAAGCATGCGCCATGTTATAATTATTACGTAACCACTACATAACCAATATGTCAAAACGTCAAACAAATAGTTTTTATGACAGCTGCGCGCACAGACTGCATTAAAACCGCAGCGCGTGAGTCGCCGACGGTATGAAATGTTACCATTTTAAATATTATATTTTATATAAACATTTAGGACTAAGTATTGTATTTATTCATTTTATTTTTGTCTTATTTTGTTATTTCACTATATGCTGCACCGGTTGACGTCATCACGTCAACGCCGGCTGTCGCTGAAAACCAGCGTTGGGGCTCTGTCTCGCATAGGGTCGCAGCATTATGCTGAGCGATGGCCGTTTTGCGTGGATGTGGCGCATATTTTCCCCAAAATTGTTTATTTTTGTTTTTTGTTCTTTCTTTGCGTCATGTGTACCGCAAATAAACGTATTTTCTTTCTTTCTTTTGTTCTGAATCCTTGGTAACAGTTTTCGCGTCGATGTTCCACCTGTCTAGTGTAGGAGTCCGAAAAACTGTAATACACCGTCCGCACATCCTCATGAGCAGCGAATATTTTTGTTATATTTTTGCTAAACTGAACGCAAAGAAAGATTATATTTTCTCTGTGCTAATTTTATTACCAATAAAAGTGAGGCGTATATAAAACACCGCACTCTAGTGAGAAAGCCATGTGTGGACGGTAAACGAACTTATTCGGTATATTCGCAATGTTTTATGTGACAAAAACCGACAACCCCGGCGTATACGAGTGTTCGTGTATTTGCGTATTCGTCTTAAGGCTCGTGCAGACCAGCGCGACGCGACGGTGCGACGCGACTCAAACAATACAATTTCTAAGAAAACTTCACGGTATAACAATAGCCGGTGTCGCGCCGCGCTGTCGCGTCGCGCTTGTCTGTGCGAAGCTTTATTCGTGAAAAAGATAGCTTAGCTTCACATCGTCGTATTTGGGCAAATAAGACAAATACGCGATCACGAATAGTGATGTGAAGTGCCACCATAAGGCTATAAGAGTAGGGGAAGACCAAAGAAACAGATTGATTGTTTGGAAGCTGGTATAGCTAGAAAGGTGTTGACATTGATTTTCGTTGAGATGCGACTTGAATTTGAAAGAATTTTAACCACTAGAATTGGCCAGCTATATTGGTGACTCTGGGTTCTTTTCCGGATTACTTCGTTAGTCGAATTATGGTTAATTTTTATTCAAGTGAAGTAAGTACTAATCACGACACAGACGGACAAAAAGATTATGTAACTATTGTATTCATAAACGATGCCTTAAAACGTAATAAAATTGTTTAAATTGTTAAGAAAAGGAGATAAAATCAGTCGGGAAATTGTTTAATGATAACAAAATTGTATCACGTTATAAAGTGAGACGTACGTAGTAAACCGTGACTTAAATAAAAACCAGAAATATTTATTGCTAACATGACGTAAACAAATGCTTTTATAGTACATTACTGTCGCAGCCTGCAGCAGGGGCGACCGGGAGTCCATCAATGCCTGGTTGTGGCCAAAGCTTGTAAAGTACTTTTCTCAAATAATGCACGGAAATTCAAACTAAGTAAATTAATTACAAATTACAAAATCAATGACGAACAACGATAATTGATCATCCGTTAATATTAAAAAATTTTCAAACATGCTTGGAAATCGAGCATTATTTTGACGACCTTCGTTTACCGGCCGAATAAATAACTATGAAAACAGTCATTCATATCCATTCATATCTATCGTTTAATTTAAATATGGAACGAACTTTTTACTTCGACACATGGCAACCAAGGAGGTATTTAATCAAAGATTTTATTAAAATTTCGAATTGGCTTGCAAATAGAGCTTATACAACATTTTTCTGATCCAATGGCTGTGAATTTCAAGTCGCTGTATATTTTATTTTTACCATGATTTATAAGCAAGCACAAACATTGTGTAAGTTTCTTTCACTGCCAGGACAACAAAAATCAACGAAACTACCCTTAAAACTTCCACCACATAAGCACACAATGCGATACAACTTCTAAAACGTGATTAACGTTCCCTTAGTCTCTGCATGCCTGGTACCCGATACGTAATGTTTGGTTAACTTTAATTGGTTTAGTTTAACCGGGACAGGATCAGATTGTAATAGTTTACAGTCCCTTAGCTGTTAGAAGTTATTCAGTTAACGGTTTTGATAATAAACTGTGTGGGAAAGATAAAATTAACTTTAAGTGTTTCTTAGCTGTAACAACGGTACTCTGTAATGTCTAACTGGGTTTTGAAAAATATTCTGAAGGATTTTTTTGGTACATCAAACGTTCATATAGTTTGAATATCTCTTTAAACTTATGGTTTGATAGTGTCAGTTTTAAAATAATATTCAGATTTTTTAAGCTTTTATAAAGCTTTTGGGTATTATAATATAACATTAAAACTTTATATAACATTCAAGTTCGTACTCAAATTATTAATTAAGTACCTGGTCGACCGAGCTTTGCTCGGGTGAAAATAGAGAATGCTCATTTAATAGTATATGACAGTACATACTAATTCCATGTTGCCATGATAGTTGGTATTTACTAATTCCATGCTGCCATGTCATTATTCTAAGGCAGCCATCTTGTTCTAAAGTTGTGCTCTAAACGTTAGTTCTGTGCTCTGCTCGGGTGAAAATACAGAGAAAACGAATTTTGCCAGATATGAGACCTAGCTAGATCGATTTTTCGCCCGCGTAAACCCCCTTATTGCAACTTACATCGAAATCGTTAGAGCCTTTTTCTAGAACGTGATTACAAATAGGTATATATTGCTCATTTAGTAGTATACGATAACAAACTTTTAATGTCTCATCTCCTGATTTGATTACCTCTGCAATTGTAAGATCTGTTAATAGTTGCTATATGAAAATGTTTTTTCAAAAGAAATGACTGAGAGAAAAATTGATAATATTGAAAGATTGTTGCTAAACTTGGTTACGTCCAGTAATCGTTGGACTAGCAAAATACACGGAAATCAAACAGTAAATCACGCAAAAAGGGCCAGTATACGTTGACCGAGCGACGGGCTCGCCCAACGTGAACTGGGGGCTTTAGGATTCGCTGTCAGTCTAACCAGTCGTCACTAAAAACCCGTACACGGATCTTTTGGCGCGTGGCTTAAATGTGAACTAAGACTGTCATCTTGTTTCAATCAATACATTTCATTAAAAAACCACAAAAATGTTTATCAATAGCGCCTCGCTGACAACGTCACCCGACCGCCATAATATTCTTCCTTGTAAGCACTGAAAAGGTTGAGAACACATTAAAACCTATTGCACATATTGAAACCTGAGCGTAGCAAGGGTTTCAAACGTACGGGAAGCAAAATAACTTTGCTGCCGAGCGAAACAGACAACTTTTCACCTCACTACAGCGAGGAAAATGTTAGGTGCAAGAAAAACAGCATAAATAATACTGACTCAAAAACTATCCAAGCAAAGTTAATAAAATTTATTTAAGAACATTTCAAGAGCATACCCTTTCAGACAAAAAATAATTTTCAAAATCGGTCCACAATTGAAGGAGAAATCGGTGGACATACATTAAAAATTAAAAAAAAAACATACATACGCTACGAACATAGAACCTCCTCCTTTTTGGAAGCCGGTTAATAAAATAGGTTCTCATAGTTTCAAACAACTATCAGTAAAGAACAGTTTTAGGTTAGGCCTGGGGCTCTGTTTCGTGGTTTCTCAATTTAGCCTCGAGCTTTTTATGCCAAGAGGCACTCTTAGAAGTAATAATTTAATGAATTAATAAATAAAACGAACGGGTTATTCAATTAAAAACGCTAATCAGCTCAATACTTGTGGGAAGTAGGTTACTACTGCCTATAAGCGAATGATTATCATAGGTATATTTACACCAAGCTTAGTTCGTGTTAAGAGTCTTAACATCAATGGGTCAAACCCATGTTCAACATAGCACAACAACTTAAAACAAGCACTTTCGCTTCAACACTCTCTATGTATAGACTATTTTAAGGCACATTCAAATGTGCCTTAAAATAGTATTCAGTGGTCGTTTTCTAATGTATGTTTGGCGCACCCCAAAAGTACGCTTTGTAAACAAGCATATATTACAAATTAGAGGATTATAATATGCAAGATAAGAATGCTTGGAAACATGCTGGTCCTGCTCCATAGGATAATCTAGAATCTAGACAAAATTAAACTGGTTTCTAATTTAAGTTGTTTATATTTTTTTTATTTTATTATATGACATTGATTTTACATTCTGTGATTACTTCCTCACACACTGACTTATTAATTGTAAAATTTAACTTTTACAATGTTTATAAATATGTGAGAACCATGTATCTATCACATAATTAATTAATTAATCTGTCGTTGCTTCATTTCTAATTCTTGTTACCTATTGTGGTATAGTAGTTTTTTTTTAGGTGCATCGTCTTCACATAATTATATAACTAATGTACCTACATATACAAAATATTGTAAAACATTTTAAAAGAGTAATAGTGGAGTTTCTTGCCCATTCTTCTCTATACGAAAACTACCTATTGGAATTGGACTAGAATCAATTAATTTTTTTGTAAATTTTAACGTTCAAAAGTGCCTTACAGGGGCCTATTTGAAATAAATGATTTGAGTTTGACTTTCAATGATGCTACCACCTTGCTGTCTGGCAAATATTTTTACACGGCATGAACTAGTACCTGATCATTCATAACATCAGGCTTGTATTCCTCAAAGGCTTAGGCAGAGTTGAATCCATAGTAGACCCCCATTTCGCCAGTTATGTTTAAGTCCCATGTTATAGGGGGCGAGCCTATTGCCATCAACCGGACACAAATCCAGACTCCGGGCTGCTACTGAGAAATCCTTAATGGGAGTAGATCCCAGGACCTCATGCTCAGCAGTAGGGCTTGCGACCACTAGACCAACAAGGCAATCAACAAAATCAATTGCTTATATAAAACGTGGTAGCTAGGTACAAGATATCACTACATAATATAAAACAAAGTCCACGTCAGTCTGTCTGAACGCGATAAACTCAAAAACTACCAAACTGATCTTCATGCGGTTCACCAATGGATGGAGTGATTATATATATATGTACATAGTTATATCTTTGTCATCAGCCATATCATTGTTTACTGGCCTTGCCAGATCTGTCACCATCTTATATTTATCTACCACATTTTCAAGAGAAGATAACGGTGATGTGTTAAAAATGGTCTAAAACGTTTGGTGGTAGAAAATTGGCAGACAAATTAGTTTTTTTTTTGTTACTTATAAAAACAGTAACTTTTGAAATATATTTATTTTGAGTTAATAAAATAATCAAGTTGATTTACTCACTAGATAATGTTTCCATTTTTTTAATCTGTACTTAGTAATGATTTATGGCAGGGTGCCGAGATGGGACTAAACCGTTAGTTGGTTTTAATTACAATAAGCAAAAAAAAAGGAAGTACAGTAGGCGCTCAATCACGTCCAATAGTCCAGCGTTTTCTGACTTAGCTCTCCTACCATAGATATCCGACTCTTACTCTGTAATCCAAAAAGTGTCGGATTACAGAGCGCGTTGATCGTTATCGTTCTGCAGTCCGATCCGATTTTACGAGTAGCTTTATTACGTAAACTAATAAAGATTTTTACTTTGTGAATCTGTGCTAAATTATTACTTACTAGTTTGCTGACATTTCCTATAGAAATCCAATAATCCGGCGTTGCTGATAATTTTGTAATAGTTGGCGAAAAAACATTGGTGCCGGATTACCGAGCGCCTACTGTATTTATAAAATAAAACCCATAAACCATAATTTTACTTGAATTCTACTGATAACTTGAATTAGGAAAACTAATCATATAAAAAGAAAAGTCTTGTCTTTCATTATTTGAGTGACAGTTATCATAGAAAGTGGGGTCAAAATAAAGCTCAAAATAATTTTAATATTTTCCTAATAGAATTCAGATCAATCATCACTAACACTAAAATATACATACTTCCAGTTACCTAGACTGTTAGTTTCCTAATCATAAATATATAATATATCACAAATATATATATATATATATAATGATAACCTGTATCACAAAAAAGTTACATGAACTTAAGATGGCGCCCAACGGTCCACTAGCGCCACTCCTTTAAAAATATATTATCTTGTGACTGAGAAGGAATTATGAATAACGGCTAGTAAGGACACTCGGTAAGTGTGTCTAGAATTTTCTAATACCTTTTTGATATGAGACACGAAGCAACAAAACACGATCTAGAGGAATGTGGCCGCTTTTCCTTAGATCGGATTTTGTTGCTTCGTGTCTCAATATAAAACTTTAAAAGGTATTAGAAAATTCTAGACACACTTACCAAGGATCTCTGTACCTCACGCTCAGCATCCACGCACAACCACAAACCGTGAGACTTGTCTTATCTCAGGTTTTTCTTAATGAAATATCTTCACACGTCACCTTGTCCGAACTGGATACCAGGAAAATAAATCCCGTTAAGCAATAACAGCTTTGTACTGTAAACATAAATTGAATACTTTCGCACTGTTACTATATCAACAACTGCTCCGTTGACTGCCCCGTTAGTCTCCTCGTCGCAAGTGCAACTGCTGAGCGTGGGGTACTGGGTTCGATTCCCGGGTCGGGCAAAATGTTATTGGGCTTTTGCAATATGAATTTCTTAGTCTGCCAAGTCATAGGTCTCGAGTTTGAACCCAAGACACGGACCTCTGACTTTTCGGATTCATGTGCGTTTCGTATAATTATCACTTGCTTCAAAAACGGTGAAGGAAAACATCGTGAGGAAACCGGCATGCCTGAGATATATTTTTCGACGGCATGTGAAGTCAAGTCAGAGGCCCATGGGCGGCTTTAAAACTCTGACACCAGCCGACGTATTCTGTAAATAAAAAACTCACCGTGAAGACTTAGGTGAAGTGAGCTGTCAATAGTGTCATCCTTAGCATTAGGTGGAATGACAGCTCACTCCACGCTCACTTCACCTAAGTTTTCACGGTGAGATGGTTACAGAATAGCACTGCAGGTTAGTCACTAACCACATGAAAAGAAGAAGAAGATTAGGAATCTCTTAGTAACAGCCGACAGTTTGGAAGTTGGCGGTGTGATACCCCCGTGCCTCGGAAAGCACGCTAAGCCATCGGTCCTAAGCCTGATCTCTCTCCGGTCCTGTCAGTTTGCTGTCCCATCGGGCTATGAGGGGAGTGAGGGTAGACAGAGTGCACCTGTGTCTGTGCACATACTTGTGCACTATAATATCTCCCGCGCCAAAGTTTAGTCTCCGTTGAGATTGGCTGCCATGGCCGAAATGCGGTCTGGAGGACTATATATATGTACATCAACAACGATATATACATATATCAACAACCGAATCGTTATATCTATTTACCAATGGTGATACATATTCGGTAATGACAAGTTGTTTTTTTGAAGGTAAGTATGGGTTTAAATATTTTAACCATCTTTGTCAACGGACTAAGCTTATGCAGACCTACAGAAGTTTTATCAGCTTAATGTATTTCGACTTGAAGATTTTCCAATCTGAGGAATTAGCGAGTGACTGTGCTGCCATATTTTAAACTTCGCAACCAGCTTAGAGGTGTCTTAAACCTTAAGGTTAGTACTATGGTCAGTTGGTCAGGACAGTCACGTCTATCAGAGCTATGACTCTTAATGACGGCTGACAGCTTTTTTTCCTTCAGAAAGGAGAAGTGTTCAGGTAGATTTTTTTCATCGAAAAACTGCCCTAATCAGGCAAGTTCAATCAATAGATAAAATCTCTCTAGTACTGTTTAATATTCACTTAGCCTTAACCATTACCTGTTCGTAAAATATAGGAACTCGGCCAAGTTATAAATAAAATCAACCCAGTTCCTCGGCCCTTAAACGTAACAGCTCTTCATCGGCTCCATTCCGTTATGATATACGATCGTCCATATCTTATTGTAAGACACAGGTATCTAAGACAGTGCACACACTAGAAACTTAACAGCTTTGCCTATCATGAACAGAGCAGTTTGGTTTTAAGGTAGATTTTTTCATCGAAAACCTGCCCTAATCAGGCAACGTATGTGCAACATGTCTACTCTTGCTTTCCTGCAATAAAAAACAAAATCGAAATCTAAAAAGATCAAAATAATCAAATCTGTGGGTGTGATTCCGTGAAAAGTGACGGAACTCTGTAACATCGCTGTAACTGTCAGTATATAGTATATTACTGTAAAAGTTTGGCGAGTTAAGAATTAAGTAACACCTCTGTATTATAACAAAATAAAAAAATAAAAACAGAAACCGGGGAAGCGTGCGCTATTTGATTTGACTAATGAGCGCGCGTGGTGATGGAGTTGGCAGTCAAATGGTACCAACCCATTTTCCGAGAATTTATAAACAGGATGATGGAGTTGGCCGTCAGATGGTACCAACCCATTTTCCGAGAAGTTGTAAACAGGATGATGATGATGATCGTGATGATGACGATGACGATGATGATGGTGACGGTGATGGTGATGAAGATGAATATTGTTGATATCAATATAAGTCAGCCAAAATGTCAGATGTTACACATCATTTGCGACTACTATTGTAAGGCTCGTTCGTTTTTTTATTATAATCACTTCGACAAATTTGTCTATGCGACAGTTTTGTTGCGAGTGAGCGCCATTATTGAATACATACCAGTGACTAATTTTCAGGACCTTCACAGTCAGCCGTACGTCACTGGTAACACTTTGACCTTGAACTGGTCTAGTGTAGTACAGAGTTTTAATAAAATAAGAGGTCACCTTATACTGCAGCCTAATTGCGCAATACACGATCAATCACAATCTGAATAATTTTGAAAGAGATTGCTAATCTATAAGTTCGAAAAAATAATCTGCTCAACAACGTAAATAGCCCAATGAATGTTGTTGAACTGTCAAAATGAAACAGATTAGTCTTAATCATTTACGAAAATGTGTTACGCAATTAGATAGCTGGTGGAGTTATAATTGACGTGCGGCCTATAGTACAGGTAATTTAATATTTTGTGACTTCTAACCAGTGTCTCGAAGGTAAAAAAAAGGTTTTTACCTAAATTGAACTTACCATCTCTCATTTTAAATTAGGAAACCTATTTAACTTGATATAGAGATACATGGTTGGATGATGTGACTAAAAGAGTGATGAGTATAAAATTTTGACGGATGGACCGGGAGAGGAAAGCCAAAGAAAAGATGGATGGATTGTGTGATGAATGATATGAAAGAGAAGGAAGTGAACGATAGCGTGACGGTAGACAGGGGAGAGTGAGAAAAGAAAACGTGTTGCGCCGAGCCCGAGTAAAATGGGACATAGGCACGAAGATGATGAGAGATATTGGTATGAGGGAAGGAGACTAATGATTATCCCTATTTTACTGAGATTGAAGCATGACACACACACACACACACACACAGACACTCACACAGCACAGCATTATTGTGTTTCAGTAGTTAGAGGTAAGACACCCAGTTGCTCTGTAGTTGAGAATTCCTGATGAAGCTCGCTTCCACCTTCGGCTTGATCATCCCTTACCATCAGGTGAGATTCAGGACAAGAGCTATCGCGTTGCGGTTAAAAAAAACAGTTTTTCATCGAAATACAGTTTGCATATAATCGACAGTCTTGAATCAGTCTGCGCACAGTCTAATTCAAGTCGTATTTATTGGTTCATTACAGTTAATTCAATGTTTGCTATTCTCAAGTAGTATCTTACAAGTGATTTGAATATCGAAGATGAGAATTGTTTGAGGTAGACTGCCTCATTGATGTAGTAGTCGTGAGTGACACTACTGACTCTGACTCTATAGGGTCAAATTAAATTAACTAGCGAAACTCCGTAGGTAACGGGTATTGATAACTAAACACGACAAAAAAATATATTTTTTTGGGGTCAACAACAGCTAGTGGTGTTGTTATTTGAAGTTTTTTTTTGTGATAACGATACCCATGACGTCTCAGTACTTTACACAAAGAACACAGATTTTTTATAAACTGATATCTGTTGTAAGTGCAGTTGATGACCCCAAAAAAAGAAACTCACCAAATTAATTTATTTTTGATCATTGTTTGATCATGTTTAGATATCGATACCCATCAGGTCTGCGGAGTTTCGCTAGCTTATTATTTCCATACCATAATAATATTATGAATGCGAAAGTAGCTCTGTATGTCTGTCTGCCTTTTCACACCTAAACGGCTGTACGGTTTTGGATCTCGATTTGAGTACACGGATGGACCATGACCTGGGTTTAGGATATAGGATATTTTTATCCCGATAGTACGTTCTCGTGGGAATAATTTTCGATCTCGACGCGGGCGAAAGCTACGGAATTGTACCTTTAGGGAATTTTCTGCAGCAGTGCTCTGCTGCAGAAAATTCTTTGAAATCGACGTGTCGCTAACTACGGAAGGTCTCTGCGACACGTCGCCTGGAGTTTTTATGGGACAACCCGATATCACTTTGCTTAACCTAGGGATGAAACTCCATGCTTAGCACCAGCGCTTGCAATTTGCAAACACAAGATCAACGGGTGCTGTGATGTGTTTCTCCATATTTTTTTATCCATCGCTTTTGTTTAGCTTAGCTTTGCATTGTCAAGTTTATCTTCAGGGAAGTTCTAAATTAACGCGGTAAGATCCGTATAAGTTTTTTCTTTAAACTGGTTAATAGTGATCTAAATCATTAAAACTTTTAACTGCCAATGAAGGGAAGGCAAATTGATTAGATTTTCTTAGTTATTTCCTGTCTTAAATGCTTATAGTTTCTTTCCGTTTTGCTTGATATAATAAATTAAACTAAACCGTTGGTTTTAAGCTGTCACAATCATGGCGAAAATAATAAACATTAAGTTTATTGGAAAATTTAGATTGAATTTGCGGATTTAAAATTCTTTTAGACAGACTTATGTCCGACGCAATAGGCTGCTATAGGTAAATGATGGTGGATAAAAATTCAAAAACTTCTCTCGTCAACGTGGCAATGCGGCCAGTCTCTTGGGTACATTAACAGTCGACAGCGATGCGGATGAATTTTTCGATGCTATATTTTAGTTTTTGAATAGTTTTCGTTAAGTTAGTATGTATATATTTTTGTTATTTTTATTAATTAATTATCACTTGTAAATATTAAAATGTTATGGAGATTAAAATCAATGTATAACTTCTCTTCTTTCATGTGATTGGATTAAATAAAAATATTTTTAGAGCAATGTGGTGACCTGAAAAGCTCTTGGTGTGGCTACTTTAATTATCCTGAGCGCCGAAGTTCAGCCATATCCGACCAGCCAGAAAGCTTGAAGATAAACATGGAACTTTTTTATAATTACACCAAAAAAAAGTCAAAAAACTATCAGCGATGTACCAGGAGCGCATAGCAACGCAGCAGTTCGAAAACCACTCGGCACCCGACGCGTATTCGAAAACGTAGAAAACGGGCGAGTGCGGGCTCCGTCAGGCTCCTCATTAACCCAGAAAGTGGTGGCCGTCGACTCGAAGCTAAACCAGTGAAAGACGATGAAAACTAGTATATGAGATATATTAGCTTGTGGTGAAGCGAACGCGGGCTCAGTCGCGAAGCGTCCGCGGACGGAACCGCACGTGTATATCGCTCTTCTCAATCCCGATCGCGTTTGAGCGTTCCAAATTTGAATTTTGCTGGAACTTGGCTGTGTTTGTGTGTTGAAGCGTGCTTTGGGAATTATTTTGAGTAAGTTTGTTGTATATTTTTTTTTATTGTTAAGGATTTTTTTAACGATGTAATTAAAAATAATTTGGTCAATTAAGTTTTAAATAAAAGTAACAGTTAAGAAAGTCACTGAGCTTTTATGTAGAGGAAGTTCTTTGAAATAACTTATGTTTAAGTGAACAGAAGCTAGAAAAAACTTCATAAGGTAATTAAAATAGGTAATCCCCAAACTGCTAATTGAAGTATACTAAAATAACAATTCTACAATATTTATTTCCAGCAACGAAAAAAATGCATTCAATAAAATCGACCAACGAATTTGAATTCACTTCACCTGGCCTTTAAAAGGTCTATTTTTTAATCAGAAACGAGTTCTGTAGTGCTCATTACCCACATTGGTATTCATGGAAAGCCATAGATAATCTATGATGTTCATTGAATACTGTCGCCTTGTACTTGCCATAAAAAAGTTAGTAATCGCAATGTTCGGTTTTCAAATAGAGATATTTTTTTTTAAAGCTGGGAGTTTTATTTCTATTTTAAAGATCGGGTTAGAACTTTGGGTTTACTTAGTTATCGTTATCGATAAATAATTGATTGCCAAAAATGTTGCAAAATAACATTTCGTTCGTATAAAGAGCTTTGGGTTGTTAAAAAAAAAATCTGCCGTTTCAGAGAAAAGTGTACTACGCGGTCAAAATGTATGGTGAAAGCAGATTTAAAAAAAAAACCGACGAAAAATTTCAAATTCGTGAATTGAATCCATAGTCTATACTCTGTATAGACGCTAAATTAAAACATATAACTTTGTCACACCAGAGCACAATTACCAAAAAGCCCAATTTATACTGCAAAATTGCACTTACACTACCACACCTACCATTCACACCATATAATCGTGAGGAACATCTCCCATTAAATACATATAAGACAAGTAATAACCAACTATCACTGTAAAACCATAACGTATGGGTAACGAATCATTTACGGACATTACGGCTTCATCCACCGACTGCATACGGTACTGTCTGTGCGGTCCAGACACGGCAATTTAAACATTAGAAACAATCAAATAAGCGTGCGGTTAAAATACTTGTTGACGGCTATGTTTTACTGTGGTATTTCTATTGAGGAATATTTGTCTACTAGAACCTTAGAATGCTGGACAATTCGTATAAGAGTAGATTTGTAAAAAGCAGTAACGTCGCAAAGGCAACCATTTTTGAAAACGTTCATAAAAATTTTCAACACAGCCACTGCACAGTTATTTATAACAGTTCATTTATCCTTAGGGACTAGACCAAGAGACATTCTATCAGTGATAACGATGATGAAATGTCAAAAATGTATGGGACTGACATAAGTTACCGAAAAGCTTATGTCAATCCCGTTGAAAGTCGTTGTAGAAATACAAAACGCTTTGAAAGCGATTGCCATTTGTCTAAGCTTTCTTGTCCTGTTGTTGACCTTTTGTTCTTTTTTTATCTCATGTTAGCAAGAGCTATAAGAGAATCAGCTTATGTCCCGGTTAAAAGAGTGGCCAGTCAGCAGCAGGTTGGTAGCCCAACTGACTCTTCAGGCCCAGTATATACTGGATAAAACGTTTAGAACTCTTTTTCACGAAAGCTTTTCATAACGGTATGGACGTACGGCAATAGAATATACAACCGTTTATGTATGGGAGTCTTCAAGTTTTGAATGAATATATGCCTTCGTTTCTTCGAGGCGTACACCATTGTCGACTGCATCATCATTAACCATCGGATGAGATAGTGGTCAAACATAAGTATTCCAAATAAAAGAGGCGATGATCTGCCTTCCAGATACCATCTTCAACGGTTACTGAGTAGCTTGATGATGCAGAGATAGCAACATTACTTAGGTCATTGGGTCTTAAGGTTGCAGAGGTAGCGATAGTAATATAATATTAATGTTGGGTTAGCAGGCCATCAAGATATACTCTTACAAAGCAATAACTCTTTCGTTTCAATTTGAAGTTCTGTGGAAGCCAATTGCTGTGTGTCGTTTTCAATTTTAGCTTGGTAAAGCATACCAGTCTTGATTATTTCGTAATTTAGCCAAGGATTCTTATGTAGAACATTTTAATTTAAGACTTGGAGGTGATAAGTGAGAATCAGGTCCATCAATATCAGGAAATTCAATCCATGTCTCTAGTTGACGTTTATGTTTCTTTCTTGTTTACTAAGATTGTTCCTGCTCCTACTCGATAAACGAGGTAGCCAATGACTTTATTGATTTATAATATTTATAGAAAATCACTCATTAAACTAGAAGATTCCGGTTCTTTTATAGAGGGATAACAAGCAGCTGATCCCTTCATTCACACTAAGGAAGTAATAAGCTAACCTAGCTTGGTTGAAACTGGTAATGTCAGTTCTGTGCAATCAAGTCAAGAATTTAAAATAGGAAGTGTTAAGAGTGCACTAATCGAGATTTTAAGACCTATAATATAATTAATTGATGGAAGGTTTAGTTTTTTAGTCGTGTGGTTTGGAATAAATGGCTATCATCATTTATTATTATCCATATTGTTATGAAATAAATTACTATGACTATTATTATTACTTTAGCCACCTAATGATAGAGGTATTGGTGAACTAGATCAACTGTAAAAAAAAAGCGATTCTCAAATAAAAGAAGTATCATCCAGGTATACAAACGTTGTATCACATTCCCTTGGTTGTATGTGTGAAATAGAGCAAACGAATTTTCCCATATGTGAGACCAAGCTAGATCGATTTTTTACCCCCGTAAACCCCTATATTGCAACTTTAATCGAAATCGTACATATAGACACATTGCTCATTGAATAGTATAGGATTTGCAACGATCTGTTGAAAGGAGTAAAAGTAGTTAATGAAAGTGTAGTTCCAAAAACTTTTAACGTACAAAGCGACTAATGAACGATAAAGATCGAAAATGAACTTGCATATTCGAACATCTAATAGACCACAACAAAACATCAACACTCGATCATAATAAACACAATAAACACATCTGTCGATCAAATTACAAAAAACTTAAACAAAAAGATCCGTTACACCAATCTATAAGGATCGATATCCTATTCAGGCTTCTAACCATCAATCGGTAAAGCAAAAAATGACCAGTATTGTTCATCAGATTTGGGTCAGATTCTGGCACAGTTTTTAAATTATTTCGATATTCTTGGCCATAGAATAGATAAATGCAGAAGGTCGGCTTCATCTCCAAAACGCACGCACACACGCTTCACGAATCGATTGCAAGCGCACACGCGACTGGCATTTGAGATCTCCGTACGTACGCGTCTATATGTGCGTACGCCTATTTTAACTAGTTGGATGGAACTGATCTTCTGTACCTATCCATTCTGTGGCTGGGCGTTACTGATGCTGTGACGCCTGCTGCGATCTTAACGGTATGCAAGTGGACCACAATTGGAGTATTGTTGGTCTCCTTTGAAGTTATTATGATCCTTTTCTTCTGATAGTGAAAGGTCAAGTGAATCATTCTCGTGAGTGAAATTATAGGCATTTGGGGTGACATGACAATTATGGGTCTTGGACCTGTCAGTTTTATTATGCTTGAGTGATTGTTGGTCTATGATGTTTTGTACTGCAATAAACTTTAATGTCTTTATTATTGTTTGGATTGCATTGAATATATTTCTTTTTATCAGTTTAGTGTAATAGCTTTCTATATATAGCGTCTTTCAAAGTTGATGTTGTTAGCAAGTGCATGTAATATTGTTCTTTTTAATAACGGTTATTTTGTTGTATTTTTATTCTTGGACAGTAGCCGTTTATAGTTTTATAAGGCTATAAAACTATAAACGGCTACTGTAGGGCATAGGCAGGCGCCTATGCCCTTTTCTGTTATTTTTAACAGCATACGACAGCAGTTTAAAGTTAATTTCTCTTTCCTTTCTTGTCCATCTTCATGATGTATTCTTTTGTGGTCTATTTTCTCTTATAACTTTTAAGATATAAATAGCGTTATTCCTATTTCTATCAATAATGGTGTTTTCAATCAGGATTTTCCCAGTAGCAGCCTCAAGACTGGATTTCTGCTTGATAAGCGGTAATAGGCTCGCCTTTTTGACATGGAATTTACACATATTATTTTGTAACTTGCCAAATTTTGGTGTCTATTTACCCCTTTGGAGAACGCAGGCGAGATGACAAGTTGATTTCTGACAGAATAATTCCTATTCCCTATTTATAAAAAAGAGAGAAAGTGTTAATATACATACTAGCTTTTTTTAATTAGTCTAGCAATTTGCCGTAAAACTAGACTGTAAACCACAGTTGTTTCAAATGAATAAAATATATTATCACGAGCAATAATATGTATACACTGAGCAACTTTAAAAGTGATTTTCTCGTACTGTATAGATTGTAAATTTTTTGTTGTTCATAGCAACAAAACATTACACTCATAGTATACAATCATGGAAAAGGTCTCACCTCAGAGTTGTAATCGTTATTCCACGAGAAGATCGCTGTTGAATTTTGCTAAGTGTACTCATAGCAGTGCTTGAGACTGTACTAATAATACTGTTGATTCTATCTTAAAAAGAGCATAAACTATTACTATTAAGTGTATTCCCATAACACCGGTCATTAACACTGATTGAAAACTTCCCGAAGCATCCCGAAGTGTATTAAAAGCTACATAAATCGCTTTTGTAATTAAACTTTAATACTTAAGTGAACATAAACAGCGAACCTAGAAATGAAATGCTTCATCAATGAGAAGTTCACTTTGAACGTCGTTTTAGAGCAGTTAAGTGCCTAACGCTGGACTCTATAATTCTAAATCAATCTGCGGCCGATGTTAAAAACGTTACTTAGCAAGTGCTTGACTTAAATGTTCTCGTCTTTTTATTTCACTTGTAGTTTGACAGTTGTGCGATAGTGACAGAAATAATGCTAAGCCAAAGCACGTGAGAAGTTACATTTATTAATCTTGCCCTAAGGCCGTTTGTGCACTGCCCCGTCATAAGGACGGCAACGAGAAAATAGATAACGGCGGCGGCGAAGTACCATTTCCTATATTTACTATGGCCGCGTGTCCACCGCACTCCATCACCGGGACGTCACGTTCAGTTCGAATAATCTCGTTTTTCGTTGACATTGTGCGGTGGACAAACAGTGTAAGACTGCTTTTGCTTTATCGTGTAAAAAATCAAAACATTGACTGCAGAAATCCCCATTAAAAACTAGAAAGCATGTATCATCAGCCGTATAATGTGGTGGACCAAGTCCAAGATGTAAATGAATACAATGTGTGGCCTTAATCGCGTTATTCAGGCCTTCGGGTCACTCCCAAGTAATTTCTCGATGCTCGTTAAGAATTAATTCAACTACTTATTGGTATCAATTGAATGAATGTAGAGCAAGAAATTCTGTTGGTAGACCTTTTTTTTATCGAGTAAATTGATTTAATTCAATTCTCTTGTTTAGTTTTGATGGGTTTCGAGTTTTTTGTACGATCTTTCATGTCCAGTGAATCTTTGATTAGAAAATTCGTTGTAGAACTGTTATTCGAGTCGGGAAGTTCCGGGACTGTTCATAAAATTTTGCCAGCTTCATAAGCCAAATCACTGTGTGGGTTTTTTGCTAAGAAATGTCTACAGACTGTCTAATGTATATCTCCGGTGGTTCCGGTTTAGATAGCGCCAGCTGATGTACAGAGCAACAGATGATATCAGTGTAAATTTACACTTCAACGTGTAATTAATTGATTCCACGGAATTGGTTCGATCTAGCTATTAATCACCTAGCAAATTGTGTGCGAATTGGAACGTCCGAACCTTGTCTAGAGTAATCAAAACTTTCATCCACTACCAGCAGGCGAATTAAAATCGTATCAATATACTTTCAAACGTAATGACTTACTTCAATACAGTGAGATGGAATAATGATAGTAGTAATAACTATAATGTTACCATTATCAGCTTGCGTGTTATGACTGTTATGTGCAGCATCTGTAACTCCACGGTTGTGGATGACTGTACTGTTATTATTTTCACTAACAAGATAAGTATTACTGATTTGTGTCAAGAAATTCTTAACAAGGTTGAGATAGTGATCGATATTTTAATTGCTAGTGGAATGGCGGAGATGAAAACTTGATTTTGTAAAGATGATACTTAAGTTTACCGGAATAATTATAGGAAGAAAAAGTGTTGAAGATTTGCTGTATCCGCATAACAGGAACGATACAGCGACAGTTGACCATTGGACTATGAGAGTGAGGGAAGAGGAAGTCCACCTTTGCGCACACGTTTGCACACTATAATATCTCCTGTATCATCCAGTCTCCATTGAGATTAGTCGCTGGGACCAAAATTCGGCCAAGGAGATATTAACAGAAGATATAAAAGAAAATTGTTTTCGTTGAACTAACAATCGAAATACCTTCAGTTTAATCCCCACCTGTTGCATGATTCGATTTAGACTCAAACTTTGAAGCCAGCGTAACAATAGTAGTAAAGCTATTTCAATAAGTATCGTTTGGAAAGTGCAGCACACTTGGGAGAATGCTTTTTGTAAAGCAATCGATGCTCAAAGCTTCATTGTGCAAAACAACCGTAGAATTGGGTTCAATCAAATAGTTTTGACGTTAGTTTCGACCAGTTTTCTTTAGATAGGCATTCAGCCCTCTGGATTTGGCTGGTAATTGCCAATCGTCTGATCGAATTCTTCTTTGTGGAACGGTTGTGTGTCGATTTTAACACTTTCCGGTCAATTGTGGAGAAGATGATGTGATTTTAACATTTTATTTGCATGATGTAGGATACACTATATAAAATACCTAAGTATACTATGCTAGAACCGATTTCGATGTTGGGGTAGTAATTTTAAATGCCATGATTGTATTCACGATCTTGCGATAGCTAGTCATTATAATCATAGCAAGGATTCAGTTAAATTATAGAATCAGAATAGATTTAAACTAATTCAAACCCATTACAAGTTTACGATTTCGTGACAGTAATCATGGATCCAGTATTCAGCTGCATCCGGTTGGACTGGAAGCAGACCCCAAAGCAGGTGGGAAAAGGACAGGCAATAGGTGCAATATTGATGAATCTTGCAACTGTGATATGAGAAATATTATTATTATGCCGGACAAAACATGAGCAACGCTAGTGCAGTTAAAAATCTGGGAATCCGAATATCTCGACTTAAAATTTATGCGTAACTGTGTTATATACGTAAAGATAACGGTGGAAGTGCAGTATATATGTCTAAATATAAGTTCAACAGGAAACTACAAAGCGTTAAGCATACCATAAGATTAATATTCATGAATCTGTGGTTTTTTTCAACCTATTGCAGCGGCGAGGAAAGTTTTTAATCATTGACAAAAAGCTCCGTTTTAAATGTGCTGTTAGGAAGATTTTAATCGTCCGTATTATTTTTATTGGGGAAATAATAAATACGCGTGAATGATTTCTGGATAAATAATATAGAAAAGTAACTGGATCTAAAAACAGAACTGCATGTTATCAAGCTTAATGATGCAGAATCAAGAAATGATTGCAAAACAACCTGTACAAATTGTATTAAGTAAGGCTAGACTATAAGATTTCTGTAAACCCGTCCAATTGAGCTAAATATTATGCCGGTAATAGGAGTAAGTTTATGTCAATAATAGAACGGATAGGTCAGTTTCAAACCATGACCATAACCCAAGCCTCAAACCATGACCACAACCTCAAACAAAAAAATATATTGTAAAGTAAGACACCCACAAAACCTTAAATCCGTAAAAATTAATCTATTGAAAAATAAAAATTTGCTTCTTTTGAGCTTCAAAACTTAACCCAATGAAGCCAGACATTTTTTGCACCCAGTACTAGCGAGACAATTTTCTGGTCGATTAGTAAACTGATTAGCTAAGGCAACTCATCAATATTGGAGGCAGCTAGATCGACGACCTCAATGAAGTGGATAAGTGTTTTTATTCTGTTAATGCCTGAGGGCAAGAGAGAGTTTTTAGGGGTACGGTTAGTCGTGTAATTAAATTAGTGATTCTTTATGCCACAGTGAGGTAAGTTTTGAGTGACTAGCCGAACAGTTGACAGTTGATACTGAAAATAGTGATTAAGACAGTTAAGAAATGAGTAAACGTAACTTTTCCCTTACAACTTTGTTGGCACTAGCTATATTAGAAAAGTTCATGTCATAGTCAGCAAGGTGGTCTACGGGGCTCTCCTAGATATAATTTTAAATATTATACCCATTTTGACTATGGATTTTCCTGCGGACTTCAATATGTTTTAGTATAGAATACACTCATATTTCACCAATGTGTTCGTTAGATAAATATTATACAAACATATTATTAGAGGATTGGAAGCAGCATCGTCATCATTAATTACGAACGGTACGCAAGATATGTACAAGATAAGACGAAGTAGGTGAGATATGTAAGTATGCAAATGCAAGTTTAGCGAATAGAAATGTTAGGAATTTTAATATATTGAAAACTTAAGCATATCATACTCAATTACAATCTATTGACGTCTCATTGGTCTGGTGGTTTTAAGAGCAACGGTTGAGTGTTGTCTTGCTTATGATGCCTAGTTGTGTGTTTGTTGGTGTCTTGATTTGGAAATTCTAATTAGTCGGAGTCTGGATTTGTGCTCAATTGATGGCAATAGGCTCGCCCTCTAGAACCCTATGTTCTCAGACAATAAACATGACTGACGAAATGTGGGAGTACCGTACATCATACTCTTCGGGGCATAAAGGCGTAATATTATAAATTGTGTACCAATCTATTAGGGGCAAAAACATCTAACGTTTTTGCGATTTGCAGGTCAGTGTCAGGTTTTACGATCCTTCCGCATCACTGCTCGCAAATGCCTTTTACGCGAACTGAATTTTAATTCACCACGGGATTGAATTCAATTGAGTTAAAAAAATAACATGGTGACCGATTTTGAAAACAATGTCGTTTCGTTTATTGTGCAACAGTTCCTGCTGTTGTTAACAACAGTAACTACAATTGACAATGGCTGTGTGCTTCCAACCAGAGCCAACTTTCTGCGGAATATAAATGATGGCTTTTTACATTTGTATTTTTATGGAGTTTTTTGAGTCCCGTTCGATGCTGTATTGTCTTGTTGCAAAACCTTTTTCCATAAAAAGAAGTAACGTGTATTGATCATCATGTTTTTTTGTTGACTCAAACTCAAAGCATTTATGTCAATCAAACCTTTTACAGGGACTTTTGAAGTGTCAAGGAGTCGGTCAGTCAGAAATATGTAGCTAGTTACCCATTCCAAAGCGTAGTAGGTACCTATGGAGAAGAACGGGTTAGATACTTCAAGGACACTTTTTTAAATAAAAAAATGATTACAAAATATTGGTTACATCATTTTCGTTGAAATTATATATGTGAGAACAATGTAGAAAGACGTGCACGTTAAAAGCGCCCGCAATAAACAGATAAAAAAAAAGAAAGCCTTGGCAGCTAAGAGATGACTAGTCCCAACTGACGGCGCCCGTTCAAGAACATGACGCATGGATCAGTACCATTCAGCTCAACCATTTTGAAGGGAGCTAAATGATCCAACATACAACATAATTTTAGATTGTTTATTATATACATTTTCATGATGGTTTCCTCAATCATATATTCATGGATTAAAGACTAAACTAGAAAATACAGACTGAACTAGCAATCTGGTACTTATTTAAAGCTGCTCCTTAAATCTATGCCACCACGGCATTGTAAACTTATTACTCGTAGAAACTAAATTATGGATACAACTGTTTGGAAATAATCCCTTTATCAATTCGCACAAAGCAGGTTATTCTGGATTCCAAGCTCAAAATTGCCTATAAAACCAGCAGAACAGAAGTCCTACTCCAACTATCACACCAAAATCGGTCACCATTTTAGTTTTATGTAAATCAATCGCTGTATCGCTGCATTATTTGTTACTTATAAACTTAACAATGAACAGTTTTGTTCAATGCTAGCGGCTAGCGCTTTACGGTACTGATTTAGCGGTTCGATAGTTTTGTTAGAATTCAATTATGGCGGAGAGCAGTGACCCTGGTGTATGCACTCGGCAATGCTCATTGGCGTATAGTAACGTTCGGAGTATTTTAATCGGAAATGTTTTATTCCAATATCGTTGTTTGTTTGTTTTTCAATGAGGATCCTATTGAATTATTGGAGAAATATTTTTTTGTCTATTAAAAAATCTTTGTTGTCAAAATTATTCTTGTAGGTAAAATGACTGGTTGGTTACTAGAGTCATTTTACCTAGACGAAGACGTACGTTACGTAGACGTTTTCTGTCTATGGCGTCCTTTTTTTGGAATATTTTAGAATTAAGATGATTTGCCATAATCGTTTCACCTAGTCTTGATATGTATAAGATCTCATTCTGCCATATTATTACGTCAGGTTTTACTTCTAACAAAAAAAGTGTTCATTTATCCAAAAATATAGTTTACTAGTATATTACTTTCTGTTATAAATAGCATGTTGAAGTAGATTAATAATTTCATTAAAGTAGGTTTATATGCCAACGAGGCAGGTAAATGTTATTTAAGATAGAAGAGACGGTTTATTGTAATTGTAACTTGCATTTTATTATGCAGATATATATTTTTTGAGGCTTAATTTTTATTATAAACTTTATACAATTTATGCGAAAGCAGAATTTAATGGATGGTCATTAAGATTATAAAAGATCTAACTAAATTAATACTGTTGTATTGAGATATTTCTTTATTAAAATACTCTTTATAGGTTTCTTTTGCAAGTTAGATAAGTCTATATTTTTGAACAAGTCCGCTCTTTTATCTAAGTGGATCTTTTCATTGCGAAAAGAATGGTCAATAGTATCTAGCTTTAGCAGCGATGTTTTAACAAATTGAATTACGGTACTTTTAAGGTCAAGCAATATTTTCAAAGTCTGCTCATCTGCAAATATCTAAAAATATTTGCATGCAAAATATTTGTGACCCCCAATTTTTTTGCACGTGACTTAAATCCTAAGTGTGAAGAACAAACATCAAAAAGAGATAATTAGCAAATGATCAGTGTAAACAAACCGTGTGGTCTGCATAAATTTGTTGCACCAAACACAACTCCTTGCGGCACACCGCCCCAGTGCTCATCAACTACGAGTGCTGAATACAAATCGCCACCTCGTTATTCTCTCCTAGTACATTCAGAACCAAATCAGTGCATAAAAGCGTTTCTGACCTTCCCAACATGGCGAATAAAACGTAAAAACCCACTTAAACAGTGTCGAAAGCATGTTAATGTATCAAGAAGAAACTTTTTAGGACCAACGTGTTACTTTCCACGTTAAAAATGTAATTCTAGAATTTCACTAAATTCCGAAATCCAGATCGACGGTGCTGTTAAAATTTTAAGTGTTCAAATTGTTAGTCTAGTCATGTTTTAAGATATAAATTGGTGCAGATTTACTACTGAGGAATTCTTGAGGAGGAAATGAATTCTCTAGTTGTGTGACTCATAGAAAATAATTTAATCTAGCTAAAGATGCTTAGTAGAGAAAGCATTAAAGAAGTATACCAATCTTTCCTTATCTCACATAAAATAATATTAAGGGTATTTTCCCCGTATGGATAGGCAGAGTTTTATTATTAGTATAGCCACGTTTTAAGGCTCATGTAACAGAAAGTGAGCTTATTGTCATAATTGGGGCAAAAGTGTAAACTCAATTTATATAATCAATCAAAATACTAATAATAAAAACGGTATCTTAATAAACCTTTCTTAAAGCCCTAGGGACATCAAGTAGAATGTTAAACATCACAGCTATGTTAATAGTGATAATGCACACAGGATATAAATTAACGACTTGACGCTTGCGGCGACTATTTCGTTCACTTCTTAATTGCGTTATAATAAATTGTGAAGGATGTTTAGAGTCTAGAACTAGTTTTATTTCTGTTTTTCGCATGAATGAAAACATAAATGTCAAGTAATATATGTTTATCTGTTTAGTTAAGTGTATGAGATAGGTTTAATTGGTGATTATTTAAGTCTAAAATAAAGTGTTATTTCTTTTTAATTTGAAGTAATGCATCCTTATTTGCATTGATAGGATAAATTAATTAGTGATCATCATCCGCCTAGCCTTTTCTCAAATTTGTTGGAGTCGCCTTAACCGAATAAACCTAAATACCATTAACTATATTACATGGTGCCTGTCTGACTTCTAAAATCGTGTTTCCGGCTAACTCGATAACTTTTAGTAAAGCTGGTTATCAGAGTTTCAGGCTTTAGACTATTCTACCCGTAACGGCTGTCAACTATCTAATATTGACAGCTGGGACGTGCTTTCCGAGGCAGGAAGGGGTCGCCCTACAAAATGGATGGTCACACCCATCCATGGACCGACCTTGGCGAGCGTTGTTTAATCTTAATCGACCGACCAGTGGCTTTTAGCGACGAACCCCAAAAATTAAACAGTACGGCTAAAATAGCAGTAACGGATTCTATTCAACAAAATATAATGGAGTATTAAACACCTCTTCGAGAGTATAGGAAGCAGAATATTTAACACCTTTTAAGCGCAAAACACGATACATTTATAGCCACGATTCTTATCTCGAACATTTTACTATTACCATTGAATTGTGAGTGTATATTATCATTTTATCCGTGCAGTTCGTGCTATAAGACTGCCTTTGTACCAATAATGGCTTGATCTGTCGGCTCTGTCGCACTACTTTGTAGCTTTAGTGTCAACCATCACAATAGCCATTAAGACGCTAATGTCTCTAATAAAAGTTTATAGAATCTGATGTACTAAGTAAAGATGGTGTGGTCTTCGCTGTTTATTTTTATTTTAGATCGTTTTTCGTTATGAGGGCTGTAAATTTTGTGCCAGTTTTAAATGGAGGAGTAGCTGATAGTGATAATGTGTTTGGTTTAAATATTGTACGAATAAAAGTAAATGAGACACTATCTTATTAACGGATAATAAACATAAACAGATAATAGTATTGGATGACGGACAGTCCTCTGTGCAGGGCGTGCATGGAGGCTGAGGAGACCGTCACGCACGTGCTTTTTGAATGCACAGGCGTCACCCAGATTAGAGCACAGACCCTCGGGACACCCAGATCGTTCACAGATGTTCTCAACAGACCAGGAGACTTGATAAACTTCTGGAGGGAGGTGGGCTGGTTGGAGTAACCACCAATCGGCCGCTATGGCCCACGCACAATGGTCCACTGTAGGACTAAGTGCGGAAACCAAACCCCACAACATAGAACATAGATAGTATTGGATGGATGAGAGCGGGCAAGGTTTGAGATCCATTGAAAAAGTCTAAGTCCAGCAGAGAACTGCTGATGATGCTGTATGTTATGCAGATGTCAGAGACAAGATCAATTATTAAGAAATAATCAATGCGTTCCAGAAAGTGATGTCTATCCTTTTAACTGTTGCCGCGAACTTAAACGTAGTTAAGTTAATGGAAAGACTCAAATATACTAAACGACCCGCCTCCGCTTCGCAAGGTTTTCACGACTTGACAAAACTTTGACAATGTAAGTTGAGTATTAATGTATTATTATACACTTAAAACCTTTCTTAATACATCATCTGAATTATCATGAAAATCGCATCAAAATCCGCTGCGAAGTTAAGAAGAACAACGCGGTCATAGACAGACACAAATAGCGACTTCAATTTATAATATACAGGGTGTTTGGCAGAACGTTGAACATACGAAAATGGTGGATAGGTGGGGTCATCTGCTACTTACTTAGCCCTAATTTATTTGGCCCTGGCCCACGGGATATTTTTAAATTTTTGGATTCGTGGATTGGCAGGGGAGGACCAATTCCCTGGCCTCCGCGATCGCCCGACCTCACTCCGCTCGATTTTCACGTGTGGGGAAGGGCAAAAGAACTAGTTTACACTACAGAAGTAGAAAGTCGAGAAGATTTAATAAATCGAATTAATGCTGCTTTCGAAGTTATGCGACAGGAGATGCTGCTGCGCACAACAACTGTAGAAATCAGACGTAGATGCCGCGCCTGTATTGTAAATTACATACCATTAGAAAGCTCACACACTAGGGATGTTTTGCTAGAATTGGAACTCCTCAATCATTTTTTGTTTTTTTTAAAATGCAAGTTGAAATTAAGATTTAAGTATTTTTTACATCTTTCTGTAAGTTTGAGGACTCATAACTTTTTTTCTAGCTAACATCTGAATAAAGCAATAATTTTATAAGAATCTGTCAACATAAAAGATTTTATAAAAATACTAAATATTGCCTGTTTTACCCATTTTTAATAAAAATTACACTTTAAAGTTAAGAAAGTGGTGAAACAAGAAGAAAGACAAAAAAAAAAAAAAAAATATCCCGTGGGCCAGGGCCAAATAAATTAGGGCTAAGTAAGTAGCAGATGACCCCACCTATCCACCATTTTCGTATGTTCAACGTTCTGCCAAACACCCTGTATATATATGTCACCGTAAGATTTTGACAACCATTAGTTTATAATCTATGGGTATTTTTCCGTTAGATTATTATTAAACTGTCGAAAAATTGTGAACTGGGTGAAATGGGTTAGGTTAGTTAAGGCTAGAACTGTGAACAACCGCGCGCGAGCCGAGCGAGCGCTACTTCCAAGTTGTTAGCAGCTAGGCGGGTTATTTGAGTTTGTTGCGCCACTTCTTCTTCCCAGCTAAAGCACTAGGAAGTGGTGAAGGGTGGGCGTTTTGGGGGACTGTCTTATGTAATTTTGACGTTCGAAAAGTGCTGATTCTCAGCGTAGTTTGAATAAATGTCTTTTGAATTTAGTATTAGCGTAAGCTGCGCTACGTCGCAAGGTATCCCATGGATTGAAAAAATACTGCGTTAAATTGTAAATGATTTGTTGCAATTCCCAGTTTTTCGACAGTTTATAAATCTAACGGAAATAATACTGATAGATTATAAACTAACCAAGTTCATAATTATATGGTGATCTAAATAGAAAATATAATTATAGAATATGCGCCTTACATCATTGAAAAGTTGAATTAAAACTATATAACCTTAATAAAAATGGCATAAATTTAATAAAAAAACAAATGAACGAGCTATACATTTATATCCAGTAAGGATATGGATGTACCATTGTTGTTCTGTAGTAAAAGTGCAGTTAGATTAAACGGAAACAATTCCTTTGTAAAATATATCGGAATTGAAAGAGAATTGAGTCTGTTTGAATACACAGAGTCTTTGTCTATTTTATTTATTGAATATGCAATACAATAGTCGTTCTGTAGTTTTTGCCTTTGTTATTACTTTGATGTTCTATTATTTTGTTGGTTATCCTATCGTTATTTTAAATGCTAGCTTTTGCCTGCGACTTCGTTGTATACAACTGTCAACCTCTCCAGTCTTCTCCAATCCTTCTTTAAGACGCTTATAAGATCTATATTTCCAATGACCATGTTTCTTTCTTCAGTGGTACTGGCGATGCATTATCTGTCAGTTACGGGGCTGTTTCATACTTATTTTTTTTTTTTTTGTTATTTTTGTAAATTTTATAAGTACCTTATTGCTATATTAAATACTCGCAATATCTTAGGAGCTCCCGAGCGGTGTACCTTAAGGTTACATAATTATCTCAAAAGTATCAAAGGACTTTTTTGTTCAAACAGTCGGGAATGAAAATATTTCAAGATGATCTAGGCTTCTATTTTGCCGAAGTTCTTTCTATTTTGCTGAATTACATCTTATTTTTGGTATAATAAAGACTAGTTTCCTTTGATGCTTTGGGGACATATTAACTATGTATTCGATGCAACTTCATAAGATTTTATGGCTCAAGAATAATGGAAGTATTTAATAGTTTGTGGAAGAAATAACCATCATTTGACCGGTAGCAGTCGGGAAATTAATGCTGATGTGGAAAAAACAACCAATTAAATCAAAGAATAGTTCTGAATCAATGTTAATTTCCCAAAAAGGAACAATGTGGGATAAATATGTGACTAATTAGTAGTCGCGCACACAACGTCTTTTATTCTATTTATAAACTTTTAACTAAAACCTAACCGGACAGTAATCTACGCTGGCCGCAAATAAAAATATTAAAAAGTTTAATGACAGCGCGGGGTGGCGGGAGCAAATAAAAAACCATCATGGCGGACAATGGCAGGAGGCAAAGACAATGATAGTTGTACCAGACCGTAAATGTACGCTTTTGGCGCGATTATTGTGGAGCATTTTTTTAAATAACAAGAATTATAAGGATTCCACGAAAAAGGTACGCTCATTAAAATGTAGTTCGTTTTTTTAGGCACAAAAATGACAGGAGAAATTAATACTGCATAATTTGCTCTGGAATTTTTAAAGTTTGTTGTGAGGCACTTTTTGTAACTTAATTATGTAGTTGGGTGGCTATAGATTCCAAATACTTAAAATACGAGGCCTGAAGTTCTTTTAGTATTTGTTTCCTTTTTATTTACAGCTTTAAGTTAAATAAGGTTTCTGTTTACGATCATCTTTTTTGGGACATTGTCGTCTGTTGTTGGCATTTTGTTAAACGATTGCTTTTTATTTTATTGGTATTATTGTGGCGGCATCTACTTCGCCACATGCGAACTACGCATCACACTAACGTCACGGGAAATCCTGCATCGTGCAAGCAGAATTTACAGCGCGATCAGCATATATATAACTTCCCGAGATCAATCGTCGGGCAGTTACCCAACAGACACAACACCCGTCTGGTCAGAGGATCCTCTCTTTTCTATAGAGGATGTGTGAACTTTACACCCATTATGTCTCTAGCATGAGGAACAGGGTGTTAAGTTCACTGTCATCAATCAAGGACCCTATCTATAATTATGTTTTTTCTGCTGATGGGATCAAAATAGTGATATTAGTAATAGTTTACACATACATATCCTTTTTATAGCATTCAATGAGTTAGGAAACTACGTTAGTTTAGCTCGACAAATTAGATAAAATATGTGACGACAGATCGAGAAAAGCCACCACCACCACACTTGACAAATCAATTGATGATCATTGAACATGCTTTTGCACTTCGACCTAAACCTATCCATAATAGTCTCTCAAAACACTAAATTACCATTTATATTTTAAGGCGCTGACAAGAGGTAAATATTATAAATATGCTTATCAAAAGCAGCTAGCTTAGAAATATATTTCTAAATCTATAATAGTTTGTGTTAGTGGAAAAAAAATATGTTAATCTTGAACATATTTCTCAGAACGATGGTTGTTACCAAAACACGTTTGGAAAAAAATCTCGATACCAATTAACGGTAAAACTAACCTTTAACTTGAGTTCCAATCCAAAATATCTGTATTGAATATCAACGTACATTGGTATTTAATGAATAATAAGAAAGTCTTATTTGAATGCAGATCTTGGTTGATTTTTATTTTAGATTACTCAAACAAAAATTGAGTAAATAGATAATTACTTCATGTTTTGCAATAAATCAAAATCTTTGTGACATCGCGCTTCTCTTTATTTTTTTGCAGTCCGACATTGACCGCGCTTTAGCGCTCTTGTCAGCGTCTTATCAACCTGCTTCAAGCAAGCGGTTCAAAATAAACTTTTGCAATTCCAAGTAAGTAGCTTGAAAAGTAACAGCAGCTTTGCTATAAACGCAATGAATAAGAGAGATAAGTTACACCACACAAAACCACAACCATAATAATGTTAAATTATGCACATATTCATAGTTAATAAAGAATAATATCGTCTTGTACTGGAACGTAGACTCAATGCAGTCACACGAGAATGCCGTAGCGTATTTCAATACATACGGCATCTGCCAACCATTTATATCAGCCATCCAGTTTATGAGTCCCCTCGTTTTCTTCATCAGTCAGTTGCAAAACAGAGGTGGCGGAGATCAAAATAAACTGGTATCCGCTATCTGGTCTTAAAAGTACTATTGTCAGGAGAGGAACTTATTGGTGATATTGGAAGATAACTCTCCCGGGGCTGTGTGTAATGATGAAAGGGTTTTTTATTATTCGTTGGTGGTAAATTGAAGGATGGTTGTACAAATAATTCATTAAGATGTGGCTGTTGGGAATTCATGTTTGCCTGGTACTTTTGTGCGAAATGGGAGGTTGTTGCATGAACAAATAGTTTCTGATAATCTGCATTTTCTATGATGCAAAATACTGTAAATAAAAGCATGTTGGCTATTTACTTAATTATTTTGCGGTTGACTATATAAGTTTTGTAATAAACACAGCTTTTAACATCATAATGAATCATTTAATGGCATGCCAACACAATTCGTTCAATCTCTTTTTATTCAATTTCAAATTCAGTATATTTCAATTACAAATCAATTTTAAGAATCGATTTTTTGTTTGTTTGCTAAATTGACTCCTCATTCGAAAAATCTAATTCTAATTGACTACAATTCGATTCTAATCGACACAATGAGTCAAGGAGGAAAAAGTCACTCGAACTAATTCAAGTATTTCACATATCGTAGTGATGTGAAAACGAAAGTTAAAAAAATAACAGTTCGAAATACCACTTTCACTTGTTCCAGTACAATAGCTGTCAAAACAATTTGAAGATGGAACGGATTGTTTGACTTAATAACACCTTCTGACAGTTAAAATACTTTTAATACGTACTGTAATCAAGTTTGGGTGATGTTGCCGTCCATGAGGTTTGTAATGATTAACAATAGTTTGAGAAACCTCATTCTGTCGAGTTTTGATCAATAAGGTGATTAAGGATGTTGTTGAGTCGTCAAGTCAATAATTTGTGGAAATGTTTGGTGTAATATAATTCGTCTTGTGGTTTGCGATTTCTTGCTTCAAAGCAAATTCTACTTACAAGTAGATGCACGTCGAAAAAATGTAAATGCAAATAAAAAGTTGAATTAATTTTTGTCTAGGATCGGTAGGCAGCATCATTGCAGCATATTTGAGGAGATTCATGTTTAGCACTGGAAGCTTTCAGACTGATCTTATTTTCGTCTCGAAAATAGCTAGTATCATAGAAAAAATATTAGCCAGCCAGCAAGTCTGCGGGGTTCAGCTACCAATAAATTCTGATATTTTTAAGTATTTCTCGTAGAGGCTCATTTGAGTACCCAATATAATCACTATTTATTCCCTATAACCTCTTCTATTCAAAGTCAAAGTCAAATCATTTATTTCAAATAGGCCCTTGTAAGGCACTTTTGAACGTCAAAGTTTACAAAAAATTGAATTGATTCTAGTCGCCCCTTCCAAAAGGTAGTTTTCGTATGGAGAAGAATGGGCAAGAAACTCCACCGTTACTCTTTTAAAAATTGTTACAATATTTGTATGTGTTACATTCGTTACATAATTATATGTGAAGACGATGCATCTAAAAAAATAAAATAAAAATAGGTTACCACAATAGGTAAAAAGAAGAATTAATAAAAATGAAGCCACGAAAGATAAATTAATTAATGATGTGATAGATGTACGGTTTTCACATATTTACAAATATTGTAAAAGTAGATGGTTTTCTTAAAAAATTTACAATTAATAAGTCAGTGTGTGAGGAAGTAATCACAGAATGCAAAATCAATGTCATGTAATACTCGTAAAAATTATAATTTATACAACTTAAATTAGCAACCAGTTTGATTTTGTCTAGATTCTAGATTGTCCTATGGAGCAGGACCAGCATGTTTCCAAGCATTCTTATCTTGGATATATTCCTCTAATTTGTAATAGGCTTGTTTACAAAGTGTACTTTTAATATGAGTTTTAAATTTTCTTTCATTTAATTGTAATATATCACAAGGTATTTTGTTGTAGCATTTAACACAGTACCCCATAAAAGATGAAGATACTTTAGATAATTCTTCTTATAACCATACCGAGATAAACTATCCATCAATAAAGGTTAATTTATGGCTCTTAAATACAACAAGGCTCTTAACATCAGTGATGGATGACTCGTTCGTTCACTAACACTATTAAATTACACTGACCGGTTCAGTTGACCCCGCAGTGTTAAACAGTTCACTCCGAGAAAGTGATCTATTGATATCTTGCAAGTTGAGTATTGAGCAGAATCCTTGAGTTCAAAATAACTGTTATAAATCTCCGTGGCGTTTTGAAATCCTTGTTCGGTAATTGAAAAATTGTTTTCTTTTTTTTTGTTATCTTGAAAGCATTTTCTAGACAATTGAAGAATTATTATCTATTTATTGCTCCTCTATTTGGCAAGTATGGTGGTCCTGAGATTTATGGACCTGCTCTTTTAAAAGAGGGAGTGGGCTATAATCCACCACGCGGGCCCAGGGTTGGTACCTACGTGTTGTAGTGTCACACGTCTTCGATATTTTTTGGTTCTATTCTAGGGCATGCCAGTTTCCTCACGATGTTTTCCTTCATTGCTTTGAGAGCAGTGGTGATGAAATAATTTACCCAAAGTAAAGCGCCTATCTGGGTTCGAACCTATAACTCGTAAGTCGCAGCCGTTACCACTGGGCCACCACTACTCTTCTATGGGGGTTTACGTATGTTGTTATTGAAATATTTTGTTATGGGTTTTTCAATTTCGTTGTGAGTGGAAGCTCAAATTCAAAGTCAAAAAAATTATTACAAATAGGCCCTTGTAAGGCACTTTTGAACGCCAAAATTTACAAAAAATTGAATTGAATTGTTTTAAGTTTAAGGTTTTCGTATGGAGAAGAATGGATAAGAAACAAAAATATTTATTGAATTGGTTCTAGTCGCCTCTTCCAAAAGGTGCCGTTTAAGGTTTAAGGTTTTCGTATGGAGAAGAATGGACAAGAAACTCCACCGTTACTCTTATAAAATGTTTTATAATATTTTATATATGTAGGTACATTAGTTATATGATTATATGTGAAAACGATTCACCTAAAAAAAAATATTAGGTAAAAAGAATTAAAAATGATGCAACGACATTAATTACTTATGTGATAGATACATAATTCTCACTTGCTCTAAGATGCTCTGATGGCTATAAGAGTAGTGGAACACCAAATAAATGATGGATGTATTGAGAGGACGATGATACTGATGACTAGCTAGAAAAAAGTAATGTAAACTAAGATGACAGCTAATTAAATAGAAAGGTTTGAAAAAACATATTTCGTTGAAGGAAAACACTATGAGGAAATTAAGACTTGATACTCTGAAATCCCAATACGCAATGAGCAAGCTTTTAGGAACAAGTTACTTTGTAAAAAGGGTCTTCGCCCCCAAAACGGCGTTTCTTATTACACATATTAAATCATTAATGAGTGCCCATCGTTAAAATGTTTAAAGCATTCAATCAATAAACCAGTTTTCGATATAAAGTAACTGGTAAAGAGATGTTTCAAAAAAGGGAACCGGTAAAAATGATATTTCAATGTTCCTAAAGAGTATGGCGAAAATAATTTTATGCATCATTTTATTCATCTTAACGCTCATGTAAGGAAAAATAATTAAATGCATGTCTTTTGTGATTATTTTAAAGCTTTTACTTTGAACGATTCCACGTTAGGTTTACCAAGAATCATCAACGAATTTAGCCATTACGAATCCAAAAATGAATAAAATTGTGACTCGTCATCATTCATGGTGACGATCATTGTCAACATTAATAATGTAAGCTGTTGGTTTCTCGACATCTTCGGAGCAACGTAGTTATATACTGCGTTCGGCGTTTGACTTGGCAACACGTCGTGTCCGGGTTTGCAACAAGTCAATCGCCTTCCTGAGGATGCCTCGTTGAGAGGTGAAACACGTGTCGATTTCTTACAGGGTTCTTTATGACTCTTTAAAAACAGTTAAGCGGATTAGTTTACTAAATATACGTCGTCTATATTGTATTTTTTTTTACATAGTTATTGTATCCAAAATATAACCTGCTTTCTTCTTTTTCTTGTAGTTAGTGACTAACCTAGTGTCAGAATTTTTATACCACCCATGGGTCTCTGACTTGGCTTCACATGCCGTCGAGAAATATCTCTCGGGCAGGTTTCCTCACGATATTTTCGTTCACTGTTTTTGAAGCAAGTGATAACTATACAATACGCACATGAATCCGAAAACTCGGAGGTGCGTGCCTTGGGTTCGAACTCGAGACCTATGACTTGACAGTCCGACGGTCACACCACTAGGCTATCACTGTTCCTGTCTGCTGTCGCGCAGTCGGGTGAAAAAACTTTTATTCTCCCACTTTCCGAATATGATTACCTTTCCGAGTCCGCATTCATTCACAATATTCTGCGAGCCAGTAATCAGCAAATCCTTCAATCAGCAACAGAATAATCCTCTCAAAAATACAAGTAGCAATTTGAAAAATAAGACGTAATTCATCACTTGCTCAGTTTGACAGTCGCTCTACCTGTGTGTATCATCAGGTACTCATCAAGCTAAATGAGTACCTGCCAATTCACATGTCAAAAACGCGAGTTTGTTCAATACTTTCTTTTTTAAAAGCACTCATAATTCGCTTTCAAATCAGCTTTATTCTTATTTTTTTAGGCTTGCTGTGAACTAGCGATTTAGCGGAGCTTTTCATTATAAAGATTTATTAGATTACATTTTGAAGTTATATACAGGATTATTATTAAAGGGATGTAAAGTTATTAAAGGGATGTAAGAGAGGTTATTTGCAAACAAAATACCCCTTAAGACCCCTCTGCAAATGTCAACCATTTTCGAGTAATTGGACATTTTAAAATGAATGACACAAAAATATCACATGTCAAATTACTCAAAAATGGCTACTACGTCCCCTTAATGGACAACATATTACCAATAACCTAATACATAGATAAGCAAGCTGATTTTTGTTACTGGAATTACGGTTTATATTTTTGTGTTACGAACGAATCGTTCGTTGACAAACATTATTCAAATGAGTTATAAAAAGATGTGGACGAAACCCAATCAAGCTGAATCACATATTTTGGAAGAGAAAATTCTACACATTTTATTTCATTCAACCAGCATTAGAATTAAGTTGACAAAGAAGAGCTAATAAGATCACCAATTTAGACTTTTCCTGCTTATCTGTCGAATAATAAACATTAATTTATTGCCAAACTAGCATTAAGCTAAAAATAAACCACAACAAAGCTGCGACAATCGTATCCATATTTTTTTCATAGAGTTTATTCAAGTGGAATTTGTCGCAAAAAATATATTTTAATTTAATCGATCTTGTGGAGCTGTCTTTATTCGAGATCCGTATAGTCATTATTGAGCAAAAAATGGCTCTTTGTGTGCGGTTCCATTCATGTTAGTGTGGTGGCAAAAAGTGGATGGTACTTGACACTTTTTAGTGATGAACGTTGGCGGTGAGAAATTAGACTTATCGGTCAGTTAACAATTTAGTAAATTTGGTCACTGATTGAATGACCTTATAATAATAATTTAATTACCTTGGTTTTGCACACAATGATTTGATAAAGTGATGATTTGCAAAAAGTTGAAAGCATGCAAATTCGGGTAAGATGAAAGTTGTCTTTTGTACATCCATTTTTCGAAGACATTGCACAGACTGTTATTGTCGGAATTCCCGTTACTTAAAATTATATTGAAAGCTTTAAGCTTTGTGTATCATCTACTATTAAATGTATATCTTTGTAACAGCGTTCTCGAAAACGGCTCTAAATATTTCGATGAAAGTTCATTATACGGGTTTACGGGGGCAAACAATCGGTCGAGCTAGGTCTCATTTCTGGGGAAATTCTTTTTCTCTATTTTCACCCAAGCAGAGCTCGGTTGACCTACCGATTGATACGATAACTAAGAAGGAAGGTGCACAAGACTTCCGAGTTTTTTTAGAACTGTAAAGTTTAATGCCTGCTTGGTTTAGCACTAACTTCTGAGTTGGTTGATATTTGGTTGATTTGGTATTATATTAGACTGGTTTAATGATACGAATCAATATGGTTTAAAAGTTATATTGAATATTGGTTAAATATATTTAGTGGTAAATCTAAGCTAAATTAGCACTAAGATGGTTTGATTTGGTTTGGTTTGAGTTACACGGTTGGTATCCGAATATGTACTAACTGGTAATAGTTGTGATACATGCATTTATGGAAATGCACGCAGGCAAAAGTGCTGAGCTGTTCGGTTGCAAATATTGCACCGAACATATTCCCGAGCACAAGATGAGATAAGAAAAGACTAAAGTAATCATCAAATCACCTTAGTTAAATAATAATACAAGTCAAATGGTAAAGAAAGTAAAGTAATTATGAAATGGTAAACAAAAGTAAAATTATTATAAAATGGTAAACAAAAGTAAAAGTATTATAAAATGGTAAACAAAGTATAAATTAGGGTTTTCCTTAATAAACATAAATTCTTTACACTAATGAGTCTTCAACTGTAAGCACACGTTCTTTTCGCAACGTAGCCCTTTCCTTTTTACCCGCACTACGCATAGCACTGGGCCACCGTCTCGCGAAATATGCACTTAAACCTATCGACTCTCTCTCACTTTGCTGATGGTCAGCAGTACTCTGTTTTCGCGGTTGCACTTCACTATGCACTCTGGTTGAATCGGTTGTAGTCGTCACAGACTCCTGTCATCCGGCTCGAAGGACCATGTAAAGTTTAATGCCTGCTTGGTTTAGCACTAACTTCTGAGTTGGTTGATATTTGGTTGATTTGGTATTATATTAGACTGGTTTAATGATACGAATCAATATGGTTTAAAAGTTATATTGAATATTGGTTAAATATATTTAGTGGTAAATCTAAGCTAAATTAGCACTAAGATGGTTTGATTTGGTTTGGTTTGAGTTACACGGTTGGTATCCGAATATGTACTAACTGGTAATAGTTGTGATACATGCATTTATGGAAATGCACGCAGGCAAAAGTGCTGAGCTGTTCGGTTGCAAATATTGCACCGAACAAGAACATTATATAATATAACTCCAAATACTCTAGTCTGGTCTTCCAATTATGATGGTGCTGATATTTTGCCGCAATAATAATGCTTTGATAGTAATTCGTCATCATCTCAAAAGATGTTCACCGCTGGACATTGGCCTCCCCAAGCATCACCAAAGTGATACATATCACGATGATACTCGTACCTCTTTTCTCCGCATAAAAAAGCATAACGATTAGCACATCGTGATTTGTAACCTACAATTAGTAAGTAATACTCCAAAAAACCAAACCATTACCCAAATGACGTATACAGCAACAGTTTGTTAATCTAAGGTAAGTTTAGCGGTCAAAATTCAGTTAACCGTGGTGCCGTTGCCTCGGATTACCGTTAACCATTATTAACAAGATAGGTAGTTTAGCCGTAAGATTGAGGAATAATTGTAATTAATTCATCTATTGTGGAGCTAACGAGTACCTGTAATTTATGTGGCTCTGGTACATTTAGTATTACATGGTTACGCTCGTGTACTCTTGTGGTCATTACATTCTTTCTCTTTTTCTTATGATCATGGACTTTTTCAATCACTTTTGTACTGACCATGGTCAACAATTTATTTGACCTGATGAATAAGAAATTAATTAACACCATAAAATGACAACAAACAATGTCGCTTATATCGAAGAGGATGGAATCAATGACAGTGACGAAATTATTGAATCAGAAATCGTTGGTGAAATAATGGTTAAATTATGTGAAATTTTGGAGCATTTATCAAGAAAAGTGCCAAGTATAGTAATATTGTGGATAACTGTATGAAAAGTGGCAAATAAAAGATGGATTGATTGTGTGAAAGATAAGGCTACAGAGGTAATGAGGATCAAGAACTGTCTCTAGAAATATGCGCTGCGCCGACCCGAATGACCCCTCTAGTTAACAAGCTGGGCAGTAAATGTCATTTTCTACTGTTCATAATTCATAGGGAGACTTTGTTTTATGCTAATAGTTACTTACACCATCACAACTTGCAAACTGTAACCAAATACACAGCTAAATTCTGTGCAACTGCACTTACTTCAAAGGATTCTCAAACACTTAGCCTCTGTAATTTACCAAGTACTAAGTGCAATGCTTTCTCTCGAGGGTAAACCACAGTCGGTATTACTTCCATATTACCCGTATCCTCGATCCCACGACCACACAGACTCATCATTATGTCGTAATACCATTTTAATGGGCGCGATCTTGTGAACTAGGTCATCGTATTGCACAGTAATTTAAAAATCTTTTACTCGTTAAATCTTAACGTGTCCTGAGAACGGTGGCGCCATCTATTAATTTTGATTTGGTTCCAGATAATTGGATTGGAAATAAGGATTCTTGCTTGATTTGCCAGCCATCATCTTCTTTTTTTCTCATTTATTTGGAACAATAACAGTTGTATACTTTCAGTATCGGAAAAGTTATCATATTAAATTTTTTATTTACTTCATGTCAGGATTTTTTGTCTTTTCCATACAGTCTTTCCATGGCCTGATGGTAAATGATGATCAGGCCGAAGGTGGAAGCGAGCTTCACCCGGAATCCCCAACCACAGAGGAACTGGCTATCATGCTGATAAGATTGTTGTTATGGCGACAGACTTAGATAAGATGGTGGTAGCTAGTCAGGCGGACTTAGAACAATCCCTACTACCTACCAAACCGAGCAGAAACTGTTCCCACTGGGAGTGGAACCCGGGACCTCTGAGTCTGAGACAGGTGGACTAGACCATAGAGGCGGTTAAAATTTAATCTTTTTCTATTCTTGTATTTATTATCTCGTGTCACGTTGTGTTGTTTTTCGGCAGAGCACAACACAATTCAATTGTGATTTTACAAAAATACATAATATGGTGTATGGATCACAAAATGTAAAAACCAATTCGACCTTCTTTTGTGACACAAAATCTGAAAGGATGTTTAATGACATTCAATGTGATTCACAAGTTCACTGAACACAAAGATCTTCTGCATTATGCTTGCCGTTACATACAGTTAGAATTGCATAAACAACCGACAAAATATACAGGGTAACCGACAAAATATACGCTGGCGAAAATTCACAGACTGTCTTCATCATCTACCTAATGTAACCCATCACGGGTTATATTAGTATATTAGTTTTAGTACAGACAACGAATCTTACCAAGAGTTATCGTGTTACCCAGTAACTGGGTTATGGAGGTCAGATAGGCAGTCGCTCTATGTAATATACAGGTAATCAGTCGCATCCGGTTAGACAGGAAGCCGACGTCAACATAATTGCGAAAAGGATATGACATGAGGATATGGGCAAATGTGATGATGATGATGATTTGATTCTGAAAAAGCTTAACAATTTTCCGTCGTCAAATAAATCTCCTCGCATTTAGTATGGTCAGCCTCTCTCTCCAACTTCAATTAGGTCATCCAAATAACTTTTATAAATTTTTAACGTATATTTTAAAAGACTGATGTGGTAATTTCGTCCGTCTGGGTCAACGTCGTTCGCCCACTTCTGTTTTTCTGTATATATCATACTTAATGGTTATGACTTTATTTTCCTGTATTGTTCTTTGATTCTTTTTTGCTGAATTTAGAAGATGGTTGGAGCATCTATCATTGTGATTATGATATGGGTTCCTGGTACTTCAAAATATTTTTTGTCTTGTTTGAAGCTAATAAATAATAGTCAGACTCTTCGCCCTCAATCCGGGTATAGACGTGTTCTGTATTCGTTTCTTCAGCAATACTAAGGTTGGTTCTGGTTTTATGGGGTTATTCCACTTTGCCTTACCAATCTGTACTACCAGTGGGACAAAGTGCATAAAAGTTCTGTTGAACGCATTTTTGGCTAAAATATGTCAGAAAATTCGTCCAATTTGTTTGCCAGTTGGGTTTATTGGCTTCGTTTATCAAATAGTTTATAGCTTTAGAGCCTAAACATTTTTGTTAAGTTTGAATGTTACATGGTCCCATCGTCTGCATTTATTTTTATTTAACTGAACCTATCATAATCTTTTCTAGTAATCTAGTATCTCTCAAATTTTTGCTCGTTTTCTTTAATGTAGGAATCAATTTACACAGATTTTACTTCAGATAATTTTCAGTACACTTTTTCGTAGTATGTTTTACTACAGACTTTAGTAAAAAGATTCGCAAACGAACCGATACTAATCGTCACTAATTTGACACACTTTTTAGTTATATCGAAGCAGGAAAAAACAAGTTCTAAATTGAAAGACGAAAAAAATCTATAACCGTTAAAAAAATCTTATTTAATATATTCCAGATAGTTAATTGATTCCGATTTAGTAACGTAATCCGCGTAAACTGTTCTTAAAAAGTCATAAACCCTGTAAGAAATCGATACGTGTTTCACCTCTCAACGAGGTATCCTCAGGATGACGATTAACTTGTTGCGAACTCGGACCCCACGTGTGGACACGTCAAGCGTCGAGCGCAGTGTCAGAACACACACCCGCGCAGGTGTGTAACACTGCGTTTGACGCTTATATACATCGTCTATTGTATTTTTTTATATATTCCGGAAATGGTGGCAAACCCCTTTATAGATTATGCGAACATTTTTGCAAAAAGAAAGATTGGGTCGGAGAGTAATCAATGCGTTTCTTTTGGGGATGTCCGTGGCAAGGTTATTCGTGTGGTCTTCATGATCTTAATGTGTGTTAGAAAAGATGTCAATTGCTGTCATTATTTCGTGATTTCCTCTAAATCTAAATCGATGTTTGTTGAGGTCGGTGTCAACATGCGTTAGCCAATCATGCGTTAAATACTTGTCCTCATTAAGCATGTGTATTATTTGTTATGGTTTCATTTTCACTTTATGTAAATCGGCGTCATTATGCGATGTTGGACCCGTACCCGCATTTTTGCATTGAATATAAGCGATCAATGTAACTTTATCATGTTGAATGTACCAGCATAATTTGCAAAAACTGAAGTGCACTTTGCCAAACACGTGCAGTTAATAGAGTGCTAAAGCTAAAAGTAAATACTTTTATATTTGCATGGAGTAGGTACACGCAGCCCAATTATATGAAAGAAATCTCTAGTCTATATTTAATTAGTGAGTTAGTAGTTAGTAAAAAGAGCAGTGGTGGGCCAGTGGTAACGGCCCCGACTTACGAGATGTAAGTCGTACTTTGCGTAAATAGTTTCATCACCACTGCTCTTAAAACGGTGAAGAAAAAATCGGCATGTCTTAGAACCAAAAATTCGAAGACATGGCATCTAACAACCGAGAGGGAGTGGGTCGTAATCCACCACGTGGACCTAAGACATTGAAACTGGTCGGTTGATTACTATTTTATACTGTTCACAAGATAAGTAGGTATTGAAAACTAAGGAAATACGGTACTTCCTTCGCAGACATCGATTGACGATGTTTGAGGTGGGGTCTGTTCGTTGTCATTAACAAAATCACCGTATAGAATCGATTGTAAAGTCAAGGCAATTATGGAGCTTGCAAAAGTGAGCAAAAACCATTCTAAACGTGTGTGTACTAGGCCGGCATGAACCGCGTGAAAGTCTTTCAAGGTATTGTGCGAAGAACTACTTTCGTTGCACTCTTCCGGGTCATGGGTCACGCAGACTCAAGGTTGCTCGGTCAATGCAGTGACCTGTTTGATTTTATGATTACCTAGTATGCTTGAAGTTGTTGACACTAATTCGTGCCTGCATTATTTTCTTGTCTTTTGCCTTGATACTGTGGAACAAGTATGCATAAAGGCTGTGTCTTCACGCTATTTATTTCTTGTGTGAAGTCTTAAACGGTATTTTTTTTATAATGTTTGCTATACCATCCACGTCGAAAAACATCATTTATCTATATGAAAATAATATATAAAATAAAAATGAATTTAGAATTTTACCCTGCTCAAGTGACCGTAAACCAACCTCAGACAGTCATCCACGTTTGACTCAAAACAGAATTAGGTGAATCAACCTACGTAAAGGTTTTTATACGTTCAAAGCCAATGTCAAGGTCTTAGTTCCGTTAGCGAGATAATATTACGGCATAAACGTCGGTGACCTCGAATCGTATATAATAAACTATCCTAGGCTGTTGACTCACAATGTCATTAGTATTGACGTTTCTCTTTGATGCCTGATCAATGATGATTATGATCAAGGTGTTAATTTTATTCAAAATATTAAAATTTAATTAAGAGTTAGAGGCTCGGGAAGTTTTACATGTGATTTTGTTATAGTTTATTTTTTGATAGTTTGTGGTGTTTTAAAGGCCAATATGAAGCAAATTAAATTCAAGAAACTGATTCTTTTAGTCTGAATGCGTTTTCTTTGGGCCTTCCTGCAACTGGGTTTTTCTAAGTGTATGTAAAGTTTACAGTCTTTTGTTATGGTTCCTTACCAGCTTCATTTGTTTCATTATTGACTTTGGATCTTCCAAAGTGCTCTTTCGTTCTTATGTTGTTGTGTTTTGTTTATCTTTACTCATGCATATACCAGTATTATTGGGCCACAGCTGCTGCCTATTCCATATTAAGACTACTTTGCTCTACTGACCCAGTAAAGAAATAACTTAATAAATATACTTCTGCTCATGTTTAACTCCCTAGTAACAATAATTCCGCTATCCACGTAGTGCAATCTATTACTATCAGAGATGAAAGTTAAAACGCTTTGTTTCTGCGATCCTGGTATAAACGTTAAGTTTAGCACAATGTGGATCAGTGAAAACTCAATTAACATAGAACAATAGTATAATGTTTAGTACGTAATTAACTTTAATAAGATGTGGAAGAAAGCCTTTGAATGATTGAACTGTACGTTTTGTTGCTGTCTAACATACGAATGTTATTTTGCGATGTCTTGATCTTTGGATATATATATACAGTGTAACTTTCCGCCTCCAGAGAATCATCAATGAAGTAAGTCATATTATGGAGCTCTCTCTTGAAAGTATTATATTTACAGCTTTGCTTGTAAACTTATACGTTCAGACTACATTTGAATCTTACTCTGATCTTCATTTCACGATCAGCAAAGATAATTTTGCACTCCCTGGACTAGCGTTGGTTTATGTTAAAGCAACATTTAATAGATTCTGACAAGATCACGACGATATAGTCGACTGCAAGTCCGTGGTAACAAATTGACATTGAACCTTTATACCGTAGTAGTTTTATTATTCCGAGGTACCAGCACTGACCGTAATTTTAAAATTCAAGTTATAATTTCGGTCAGTAAAAATATAAAATGCTGAGCGATCGGCGCTTTTCAAAGGAATGTTTCTCAGAGAACGGTTTAAGCTCGGATTAAATGCATGCCCGACCGAGTGACATACTGGCGAGTAGCAGGGCTGCCAAAATTAAGAGATTTTGAAAAAAAATTGCTACGATTTTTGATGATTGATAAAATAATCACCGAGCAAGTTTAGGCCAATAGATCAGCAGCATCACGGTAATATGCTAATAGGTATGTGACAATGTGGATGAAGCCTGGGTAAAAAAAAAAAACTATTTAGTCAGTCAGTCAGATAATAAAAAAAATATTAGACACGTATTTTTTGCATAAAAATGTCTTAGATAATACGCATTATAGTTGGGGAGTAGGGGCTCGCTACGTCACAAGTATGTATAAAATCTACATACTCGTGACGTCATGGCACATTTTAATTCAATGCATCGCCGTCATCTTTTGATTACGAAAAAAAATAAAAAATACGTGTCCAATATTTTTTAATAATTTACCTAACGGACAAAAAAAAATGTTTAGTTTCATTTCTATTAATCCGTATATCTAGAATGATGCTTTTAGACATATTCCATAATATCAATCATTCTATTGTTTATTTAGAGGGTCGCTTCTTCTAGCAATGGCTTGATAAATGATAAACTTCGCCTATTATTAGCAGTTCACTGGCAAACAACATGCCTTGACGTGTTGGACATCAGTAGATAAAATTTTTCGGATATGTATCTTTGGGTTCCTGGAAAGTGGGTGCGTCTCATATCATATAAAGTTATTTGGTATATTTTCATTTCAATAACGTTCACAAGATGTAATAAACGTGAGATATACCAACTGTTGATATAATTTCTTTACATAAAACATTTATATATTCTAAAACTTATTTTGTATAACGTTATTGGATATAACGTTTATTTAATCGAAAATCATAAGGTCTATCGGTTAAAATATAAATTGATGGTATTAACCATCAATATGGTTAACACCCCGATGCAAAACAATGCGACTCGGATGGGTTAGGTTAGAAGGCTAAGGTGGGAGCGGCCGCCGAGGGCTAGATGGGGTCTATTGTTGATGAATCTTGCTCAGTTAAATAAATGATAACTGAGCAAGATTATGTACACAAAGTGACAACGAACAATGATATTTGTTAAGCTACCTACAGGCTACAACTTATGAATAATTAGACTAAGTTATAAAGTGTGTGTATGTAATTTTGCTTTGTGTTTTTAACTAGGCGTTTTTATCATATTAGACTAAATAGGTTTTATGTCTTACGATTTTATATTCAATGTATGTTATGCTTATAAAAATTAGTTATTTTAAAATTACATCAATCGTTTATTATATTAACTGATCATTATATAAAATAAATTTATAGATTCAGTTGTTATATCTTGTTAATATTAGAGATTTTGTAATTATATCATAAATTACTTACCCCTGGAAAGTTTCTCAATAGCCAAGTATATTGTCCCTAATTCCTAACTGCATTTCGAGCTACTTCTTTAATAAACAGATAAGTTTTTGGTCACATAATGAAGTGGATTGGTAGTTTTCATTCAAGATGTACTACCAACTTTATTTAATTACATCAAAAACCCACCCGTGTTCCTTCAGTTGCCTGTACGTTGTAAGATGTACTATCAACTAGTAAACTATCTCGTTAACCTATTCGTCATCGCCTCTGCCGACAGTCGCAAGATATACAAGATTACATTCGTCTGTTTTCGCGACATATTTATCAAAATCATTATAATTATATCCGTTTCCACCAATGCAATTACCGCCAGCCCTAACAGTACCGTTGACAACGAGATTAATACTAGCATTCCCAGCGGTACCTGCGGTTGTGGCGGAACTATCGAACAATATGCATTGTGGTGCCCGGTTACACACATATACGGGAAATTGTCTGGCTTCTCTTGTGTATTATTTACTATCCTAATGTTTGTATCAGTTTTTATAGCAGCCAGCATGACCACTTCTATCTCTACGAATAGTAGACTAATCTCGTTCCAATCAATCTTCCTAGCTTTTTCCCAACTGTGTGGGGTGCGTTGGGGTCGGCTTCCAGTCTAACCGGATGCAGCTGAATACCAGTATTATACATGGAGTGACTGCCTATCTGACTTCCACAACCCAGTAACTAGGTATACCCCTTGGTAAAAGCGGTGTCAGACTTTCGGGCTTCTGACGACTCTTAACGACTGTCAAAGATCCACGAATAACAGCCGGGTTTAACGTGCTTTCCGAGGCACGGAGCAGTCTCTGTATGTGAAGATGGTCACATATCCACGGCCCAACCCCGGCAAGCGTAGCTTAACCTGATGGATCGACCCATGCGGCTGTTATTACTTAGCCACGAGCTCCTCTAATCTACTCTAAAATCTAATAGACTAATCTCGTTCCATACATTGTAAAATTTCTTTACTTTATTTCTGTGAGACGCGTCGAAGAAATGTTTCATAAATCTGGCATTATTGTGTTTCGTTTTTACGGTGGTCGTGGAGTGTGCATAATGTAAAAGACTAGTATTTGCCCGGAGCTTTGCTCGCGTGGATGTCGGAATTTATCCCCCGGGAACATGCACCGGGATAAAAAGTAGTATGTGTAGTATAAGTCCTATGTGTTAATCCAGGTTATAAACTATCTGTTTGCCTCATCCAAATCCTATTAGTAGCATAACATAATGATTGAATACTATCGTGAATTCATGCATGCCTAGTACTTTTTGTTAGGTTACTGCTCATAAATTGTGTAAAACGTCTAATGATTGAAATACTATCTTGTTCATGCAAGCCTAGTACTTTTTGTGCCAAGTTTCAAGTTTATTAACTCAAGGAATCACGTTGTCCCATACAAACTTTGCCCCTCTTTTTCACACCCTTAGGGGTAGAATTTCCGATGATAATTTCCCATCCAAAAAAAAAAAAAAAAAAGGGGTAGAATTTCAGAAAATCCTTTCTTATCGGATGCCTACGTCATACAAAGAAAACACCTTCCAAGTTTCAGGTCTCTACGATCAGCGGTTTAGGCTGTGCGTTGATCCGTCAGTCAGTAAGTCATTCAGGACAAAGCATTTTATATGTATAGATGATATGTTGTGGTTTTAAAATTATTGCTAATCCAGACATCTATCGATCTATTCGGTCTATATTCTTTTTCTTTTCCCGTAGTGTCATGATCTATGTTTGTGAAAATGCTCATGCTGAGTCAGCACCGTTAACCAAAGTTACTGACTGGCTAATCTCGTAAAACCATTTACCTATCTCCAAGTTTTCTTCGTTTTGCTTACGAACAAATTGTGTGAAACTCTTAACAAGAAAATATGATCATAAACATTTTTATAGCTTTCAATAGACTCTCGCTTTTGACCTCTCCTGAACATTATTGAAACAAAACACGATCATTATGCCTTTAAACGCCACTAAATAGAATCTAATACATCTTCTCAGCGAAATGGGGAAAGTCCACAAATGTATTGAGTGGATAGCTATAAAGCAAGACATAGTAAATGGCATTTAATACAAGGTCACAGTCGTGAGACGTCGCGAGGGAAGGGCCACTCTAAAGTACTAGAAAGTTAGCAAAGCGCTGGAGATTTGTAAGGCGTCCTGCACAGTAATTGTTTTGCGTTTGTTTAGATAGAAATAAATGCTAATAGTTGATCTTGAGGTTGAGGTGAAGGTGAAAAGACAAAGCATATTGACCATTACGTTAAAGAGTAGAAGATACAGTGAGTCGGGCACTACAGTATAAGCGTAACCAAGAAAAAATCCGACTCATTTTAAAGGCAAGTATTATACAAGCCGTGTGCCGTATGAGATATTCCATCGGCTAAAATGAAGAGCTTCCATACAAACTTCCTTCTCCCTTTAACCCCTTTAAGGGATGAACTTTAAAAATCCTTCCTCAGGGCTCGCCTTCGTAATAAAAGGAAATCTTGTACAAAATTTCATCCCTGTAGACTCATCGGATTTGGACGACCATTGTCTGTTGGTGAATGAATAATAAGATTTTTATTAAGTACCCAGAAAGCATGATTTAAAAATAAGTCAAAATGTAGTAAAAAAACAATAGAAACAGTAAAAGCATAGATTAATTATTTCAACGGATGTGGATGACACTGTTCAGTCTGCCAATGTTAAGCTTTAAATGTAATCGATGTAAAGTGCCCTCTAGTGCTTTCCAACATTGTGTTAGCTACACTTCAACGTGTAGAAAATGGTAAATACCATGTTATTAAGTAGAAGCCTGCTATTTGTAGAAGCCTGCTATTTGTAGAAGCCTGCTATTTGTAGAAGCCTGCTTTTTGTACAACAATACTGTTGATAAGTGTTTGTAGTAACTATTAAATAAATTGTAACTATATGTTCATGCAATGTCAGACATACGGTGTATAGAGAAAACTACATTTCGCCATGTTAGTCCCTATCCTATACCATTAAACAAATCAGCTGTTCCCTACATTATAACGACCTATGCCAACATAAATGTATGGAACAGCAGATATTTTTTTCGCGATTTCGGTGTTGGCCCCACAGTGAAAGTTGTTCATAATGTTGAGTACAATGACCCCTTAAGAGGATGCAAACGAATTAAATTTCACATTGTATATACATATATATTTGTGAACACGTTCTTGTAAACGGCTTTAACGATCTCATGGAAGTTGCAATATAGGGGTTTACGGGGGCGAAAAATCGATCTAGCTAGGTCTCATATCTTGGAAAATTCGTTTTCTCCGTTTTTTAACCCCGTTGCTCAGAGTTTAGAACAAGATGGCTACCTTAGAATAATGACATGGCAGTATGGAATTAGTTAGTACTATACATGGAATTAGTATGAACTATCTTATACTATTAATTGAGCATTCTTTATTTTCACCAGAGTAGAGCTCGGTCGCCCATGTACTGTATTGTAATACTCGTAAAAGCAATGAGCTTACTGCATATTAATCGCTGCTACAGATATTTTTTATTAAATTTAACCCAATAACTCTTTGCCTGACCACTTCGGTCGATTCGAACCTAGGACCCTCACAAGACGAGGCAGTCAAACTTCTCTTCACGTTTGGCGGTCTTCCTAGGTGTTCACCGGAACATGCTACCTCCGATAGTAATTTATTGCGCCTGAGTATCTTGTCGGCTCGGGGGGCTCGTAGTTAAATGAAGCTCGAAAGCTGCACGGGTCGAAACCCTTGCCGAAGTCGCTCCGTAGTTGGGTGATCTACCATTACATACTGACGGGCCTCCGTACCTCGGGAAGCACGTTAAGCTGTTGGTCCCGGCTGTCATTTGCAGATCTTTGACAGTCTTGACAGAAACCTGAAAGTCTGATAACCAGTCTTACCAAGAGGAATCGAGTTTTCCAGTAGCTGGGTTGTGGAGGTCAATTAGGCAGTCGGTTCTTGTAAACGACTGGTAATCAGCTGCATCCGGTTAGACTGGAAACCGACCGAGAAATGGTAGGGGAAATGCAAGCAGATGAGGCTCTCGCCGCGGCGCGGCGTTCTGCCTTGATCGAGTCTCCCTAAAACTTTCAAACTTCTCCATTGATTCTAACAAAATCTTTCTTTTTTGTTACAGAATCTCAACATCATGGACGACTGACTGCACTGTTCAGTGTTATTTAAGTTATAGTTATTGTTAAAGACTGACTAGTGTTAAACTGTGTTCAAGTGTTCGTTTATACAAAATGGAGGCCAAGACACATATACTTGCGACTGCCGCGCTTCTTATAATTGGTAAGTGATTGTTTATCGTACATATTATACGAGTAAATGAACCTGAAGCCAGAAAAAGATTGAGTTATACAGGATAAATAGTGCTATATCTTCTTTGCAACGGATCGAAGATGTCTTTGACACTTCACACAATTACTCTTGCAGCAGTTCAAATGCCTCTTTCTACATGAGAGAAGACTTCAAACTTCTTCAAAGTTTGAAGAGATGCGTAGGAGAACCAAGATAACCAACATAACTCCAAGAATTGCCATACTTCAGGGCACATTGCTCGCAGAACAGATGGCCGATGGGGCTGACAAGTTCTGGAGTGGCCACCTCGTACCGGAAGACGTAGCGTTGGAAGGCCCCCCACAAGCTGGACGGATGACCTGGTGCAGGCCGCAGAAATCGGGTGGATGTGAGAAGCACGGAACCGGTCGATGTGGCGGTGCTCGAGGAAGGCCTATGTCCAGCAGTGGACGTCTGTCAGCTGAAATGATGATGATGATGCCATGAAAGACGTAATGGGCCTACCCGCGCTTGCTCAGTTCGAGTAAACTTCGCCTCGATGTTTTACTTCGCTTTAGGCAATGGTGTCTTAGACTTAACTAGAAAATGTACATTGTTATGATTATATTTTAGATATATTTGGAAGTGACATACCAAGTTACGTATCCAAAAACTAGTACCCTTAAATCATAGATGAATATAAATGGTTCACTCCACATTTTAGGTATGAAGCTACAAAACGCGGTGGGCTCGACTTGTTGGGCCAATTCAGTGAGTGTAACGTAGTCAGAAGATCTAAGAGTTACGCGATAGAAAGAGAGGCAACTTCTAGGTGAATATAACTGTAGGTACTCGTAATTAGCGCTGTGCGACATTAATTGCACTTTATTGTGTCGTACCATGAGTCGCTTTTGATTTAAATGATTTTGCGGAATGAAACATCTGTATTAATGTGTGCTCGGCGACCTCAATCGCCCAAAGTAACTCGCACCATTTATGCTATCAATACAATTTGAGGTTTTAGAAGAGCAAAATGCTTCATAGATCATTTTACGGAGACTCTTAACCTACACGTATCTCTGTGATGTCTCATAGTTTATCAAATAATGCTATAAATATGTCCTGCGGTCAAAAACATGTCAAGCAGTAACACATAACTTAAAAATAACTTGCTTTACTTGTATGCAAATAGCTTACAAAGTGCCAGTCATGCGGTTAAAGTAATCTTTGCATTTTGTTTGCCCGCAACCTGCAGTTTGTTCAATATTTTTATAACAAGCATCCAGGGATAATAAAAGACGATCTATAAATAAATATTCCAGCCTTGAGTCCTTTCGCGGGAAAGTCCGAAAGGGATACCTTGGCAATGTACAGGCAACTGAAGGAACACGGGTGGGTTTTAGTCAGTAAGAGTCTGACACGTCCTCCCAAAAAAAAAGCCTGAGTGCTTGTTATTATTATATGGCCATTGCCACTTAAGTTTGGCAATTCTTCGGGCTACGTCGGTTATCTTGGTTCTCCTGCGGATCTCTTCATTCCTGATTCGATCACGGAGTGAAACTCCAAGCATTGCCCTCTCCATTGCTCTTTGGGTGACTTTTAGCCTTCTAATAAGGCCGGTTGTAAGCGACCACGTTTCAGTGCCATAGGTCATCACTGGCAACACGCACTGGTCAAAGACTTTCGTCTTGAGACACTTCGGTATGTGGGACGAGAAGATATTGCGTAGCTTCCCGAACGCTGCCCAGCCGAGTCGGATTCGATGATTGACCTCTTTCTCGATGTTGGACCTACCTAACTGAACAGTTTGTCCTATCTTCGTTAGTGACGCAAGAAGCAAGCAATACATGCAAATCATGCAAGAAGAAAGTTTTCCCTGGTTCAGAATTCGATTTTGAATGCCAATTTTTAGGTTTGACAAATAAGCACTTCGTAGTTTTCATATTTTTTATTTTTTTATTATTTATTTAACGGTTTATGTACACACATATAAACAGACAAGAAGAAAGGAACAGAAAAATACGTACAAAGATGATGCTTATTTCTAATGAAATCTCTTCCAGCATACCTGCGATAGGAAAGTAGTTAAAAAGATGTAGACAACGTGTGTAAGAGTAGAAGAGAAAATAAAAAACATAAAATAAAAACACTTAATTATTTACTAATTTAACTATAATATTAACTATAAACATACATTATAAGAATAAACTTACATACATACTTCTAAAATAAATATGACTAAAATCTATATCTATCTATCTTTATCTTGATTTATAAAATTAATTATCATGCTGGTTTTTCTGTAAAGAAAACGATAAACTGGACTTACAAAAAACAAATTAATCAAATCTGATTCACAATCAATAACCTCAAAACACTGTCACTTAAAAATAAATGACCATTATAATTGAGTGCTCATGCAAAAAAACTTCTCCATTTTTTGCTTCCTCGGTTGATATCACCAATAATAACTTAAGCAAAAAACAGACGATGCTTGAAAAAGAAAGCATTACTCTTTTTTATTTAATTTACTCCGAAACATAAAGAGTGCATCAAATAATTGATTATAACCAGTTTTATATAATGGTATAGCCACACTATACATAGATGAATTTAGCACAAACTTTTTACAAGGTTAAATTATATTAAATTATCAAAGTATTAAAACTAGGAAAATGGCTTGACTGATATTGTGTGTGTTTATTTAGTTTTTATTTTTGATTATGACAGACAGTTTGGACAGCTTTGATAGATATTATTTTTATGATTTTTAAACGGTAGTTTATTAATGCATAATGCAGGCCTCAATTAATTGTATCATCATCATTTCAGCCGAAAGACGTCCACTGCAGGACATAGGCCTTCCCCAAGCACCGCCACTTCGACCGGTTCGGTTCTTCTCGCATCCAACGGATTCCTACGGCCTTCACTAGGTCATAATCGCTACGCTTGGCGGGTTGGTGATCGCAGTATGGCGTTATAATGCATAGAGAACACTGCCACCTCTCTGGTGAGACCCTTAGTCGCCTTTTACGACACCCACGGGAAGAAATGGGACGGTACTATTCTTAACGTCTGGCTCCACATGGAACCTAAATTCTATCATAAGTTGTTAATTCCCTGATCTGTAATATTCTTACGAGATGATTATAACAAATGCTTAGGGGCCTAGATAAGTGGTAACCGCGATAATGTCACTTGTCATCTCACTAGGCCCGCAGATCATGGTTTCTTTGTCCAGCTAAATATATTGGTTGAATTAAAATTCAAAAGCCATTTATTCAAACTAGGCTGAGTATCAGCAATTTTCGAACGTCATAATTACATAAGACAGTCCCCCAAAAACGCCCGCCCTTCACCACTTCCTAGTGCTTTAGCTGGGAAGAAGTGGCGCTCCCCAGCATTTTGTTTTGGTAGGAGGATAATGCAATCTGAAATTAGGTTATTAATTCAAAAAACTTGATTCTATACAATACCTAGTACTTATGCAAAATAATTTACATTACGCAACACAAAACATTAAATAAAATCAGTCAGATCCGCGAAAGTCTGACAACCAGTCTTACCAAGGGGTATCGTATTACCCAGTTACTGGGTTGTGGAGGTCAGATAGGTAGTCGCTCCATGTAAAAAACAGGTATTCAGCTGCATCCGGTTAGACTGGAAGCCGACCCCAACATAGTTGAAAAAAGGCTAGGCAAATATATTAGCTAGCACACGCCAATATACCAAAAAGATTGAAAGATTGATTAGGTAATAAGGCGAAGATAATTAAACTGTTTTCCAAATTCAAATAGTATCAAAAGTGTCCAGTATTTCAACACATGTTTACATAAGTCTCATAAATATTTGATTATACGTTGCTATAATTAAATAATTATGAGATGATGTAACACTAATTAATAACAGCTAATCAAATAATAATCTAACTCATTCAATAAACTCTAAAAACCGCTATCGTGCTGTAGTATGAATTGCAATAAAAGTTAACTGCATTTAAACAGTATTCATAATTAATTATTAACATTATAATAAAGTTGTAGTCATTAATTTTATTAGCATTTTGCAATAAAATTACTATTTTATTTTGCTCTATTCAACATTAAACAAATTACTTGGATGCAAAAACAATTATGTTTCGGCATGTTTGTAATATAAAATACGAATTATGTTATCATTTATTTGTGTAATATAATATAATCTTTGTACTGGTATTCAGCTGCATCCGGTTGCTCTGGTAGCCGACCCCAACATAGTTAGGAAAAGGCTAGGCAGATTTATTAGCCTGTTTATATATCTTGCTGAGTAAGAGTTTTCAAGGAGCAGACTACCAAGCTCGACAACCAGCCGATAAATTCTGTAAAAATCTTAAGGTGAAAACTTGGTGAAGTGAGCTGTCATTCCACTTAAAACGAGATACTAGGTATTGACAATATTGACAGTCCACTTCAACTGATCATATTTATGTCGTCACAGATCGGCGGATTCATAATTGAATCAATCTTAACAATCTTATGAATGACTAGCTTCTGCCCGCAACTTCGTCCGCGAGCCTAAAACCTTCCTCAAGAATTGGGCTATACAATTCAAAAATAATTTTTGAAAAACTACAAACAAACAAATTTTACCTTCTTATAATATTAGTATAGAAGTATAGAGTAGCTTCTGCTTGCGACTTCATCCGCGTAATGTTTTTTGTTTTATCATAAAATATTTTCTATGGTTCCCGACAATAGTCTAGCTTTCTGTTGAAAGAATTTTTGTAATCGGATCAATACTTCCAGACATCACCTATTACAAACAAACAATCAATTTACGGACTGTACAAGACAAGTCCACTCAAATCTGCGTGGTTCCTTCCTCAAAAGGACATTTTAGACAGTAATCTATATTATGGTCCTCATATTATCGCCTGACCAAGATTATGTACGGACTTTATAAGAGACTGCGGCCTCTGAGTTTGTTTCGGTCGTTCTTCTCAGAGTAGTAGATAACAAACGCCGATTTCATCTGGTTTATTTGTATATTTTTTTGTATGACGTGTAAAAGTGATTCCGATATCCTTATCCCTATTTACAGAATAAACAATTTCATTTCACCAAAGCCAACTTAACCAAAACTTGCCAAATCACTCGAGTGTGGCTCCACCATGAATAAAAAACAAATCGAGACGCACCAATTATCTTATAAAATAAGGCGGCCATGACACTTTGTGAGCATAACAGTACTTAATTAGGCAGTAATTAGTTCTTCGAAATAGAATCTTGGAGTCGCATCAACTTTTATCGTTTAATACGCCCCGAGGTATTTTTATTGGCATGTAAAATACTTAAATTGAATGAAAGAAAGGTTTTTTTGTATCGCAGGAGTTTGGTTTTGTTTTGCAAATCGGAGTGAGTTGATGCTAGGCATTAGTGTTGGAAGCTTTTTCTGAAGCTCAATATCAATTTGAAAAAAAAAAATGTCTATGCCATAATGGCCATCTGTAGGGTCCAGCTTAACTGGGAACGAAACTCCAAATTTAAATATAAAATTAAAAAATTCAAGCATAAACTGGATAGCACAGTCTGAAAACCAGATTTCTTTAAAACCGATGAACCTTACGATAAGCTTCATTGAGCGATTGAGCCCATATCTCTAAGTGAAAGCATACTCCATTAAGGTTTAAAAAGTGCAAAATATTGTTCTTTTTAAAACATTTACACACGCCTTTCTTTTCTTATTAAGATTACGATCGATCATTGCTATCTTTAAAACTGACTTAACCCAGAAATATCAGGCTGCACTTCATATGTGTACGTATTTATTTTAACATTTTTATATGTCGGTAAAAAAAACTGAGAATGAATTAAAACATAACTTAATTTGTTTTGCTCTTGATTATGGCGTTGATGTTCAGCTTAATCTCGATCAATGATAATAATGAAAAGACACAGAAGGACCACTTCACTCTATGCTAAGACATGAAGCAAAGAGAATAGACAATAATAATACACAGAATAGACTATAGGACGAAATAATCTTGTACCAAATCAATAGCATCAGCTCATAAATTAACCCCCGTTGTTCTTCATTTACTCTGTTTTGAAAAGCATTAACCCTTAATTTGATGACGTAAAACACTGTCTGAAACATAGACAACGAGCAAGAAACGTGACTTTAGTAGTTTTGGTTTTTGGACAAAGGACTAAGTGTTTCAATACTTATGTTGATATGGTAATAACTATTTAGTACTTTTTTTTTTTTAATTCAACGCAGAAAATGAAAGCGGACATGTAAAAAGTCAGAAACTGCTATTATTTTTTCAAGAGTGTACAAGTGTGCTGGATATCCTGGCTGCAGCATCAGACCAAGAATACCATAACCCTTCTTATTTTCATAATCTTACAAAAATGAGCTGATGACCTTGAAACGGCTGATAAAACATGTCTATGAACCATCGCTAGAAAACCTGCTTTCAAATAAAAAAACCGCATTCAATTCGGTTCACCCGTTTAAGAGCTACGGTGCCACAAACAGGCACACAGATAGACAGACACACACACATACGAGGTCAAACTTATAACGTAGGGTCTTTTTGCGTCGGGGGTTAATTATACATTTTTATTGGCTCTCAATGACCTGTGTTTTATCTAAAATCGATTTATAACACGACTCTAGTAACACGTATTTTCGAAGTGAAACTTCTGCACCTCCACTTTATAGTCGATAATGGCGCTAATGTTATTCGACGTTAGATCAATGATCTATAGATCGTGATCGATGACGCGTGCGCGGCCGTCAATAACCGTTAATACGACACGTGTTTTGATTTATTATTCCATTCTTTTTTTTGTTATTAATGATCTAGGAGCATTTTTTTGGCTTTACGAAAATGTTATTATTTATTAGTTGTCATTTATCATACATGCGGTTTTGGGTGTAGAAAACTAGCTTAGCGTAAATATAGCTTATTGGGTTATCGACCAGGAATTTCTTAGTAGCAGCCCGGAATCTGAATTCGTGCCGGTTGATGGCAATAGTTTCGCCCCCTATTAAATGGGCTTAAACATAACTGGCGAACGGTTAGGCAGAAATGTACCTTATAGTAACACCCATACGGTATTACTAAAAGGTACATGTCTGCCTAACCGTTCTGGGTTACAAGCGTGGTGTTGATTATTTTTTGTACATTTTTCTCACATATAGAAGCAACAAGAATAATGTACCCAAGATTTTGTAATTTTCTATATTTAAAAGAGTGTCCTTGGAGTTACTTGCCCGTTCTTCTCCATAAGGATATACGTTTTGGAATGGGCAACTAGCTTCAACTTTCTGATTAACTGACCGACTATTTGACAATTCAAAAGTGCCTGTAAATGGTTTAATTGAAATAAATGCTTTGAGTTTAGTTTGAGATTGTATTTTCAAACATACAAGTATAGTCCGCCTAGCATTCGTGATTTAAAAAATATTTCTGTATTCAAATATCGAGTAAAAGAGCATTCATTACCTTTCCTCTCAACTGTGAGTATATATATTTATATATTTAAGCTTCATACGTGTAGGTATATTTAATATGTTAGTTTTAAGACTTCGCATATTTATATTTTCTCTTCTTGTTCTCGTACACTATTGTCTACATTTCTTTTTCACTTCTCCTTTCGCAGGTCTGAAGGAAGAAATTTCTTAAGAAATAAGCAGTGCCTTTGTACTCAAAAATATAACTATGTCGTATCTCTATGTATTTTACTGTGTACATTAATAATAAAATAAATAAATAAAGGTAGTTAATTTAAGCGTAGAACCTTTAAGTAAATAATTTTATAGTACAAGAAGCCTTTAAGAGCTTAATATATATGCCTGTAACTGGCATAAAAATAAGCAAGTAGCTTGCATGCCCGACTCCTGTAACACACGTTTGTTTAAAAGAGTGTCCGTGGAGTTTCTTGCCCGTTCTTCTCCATAGGTACCTACTACGCTTTGGAATGGGCAACTAGCTTCATCTTTCTGACTGACCGACCCCTTGAAAATTCAAAAGTGCCTGTAATTGGTTTATTTGAAATAAATGCTTTGAGTTTGAGTTTACACGTGTTTTTACCTAGTGCAGGAGTCAGGACTTCACTTTGTTTGTACTAATTTTTATGCCTATAAAGAATTAATTATTATGTCATTGTGATATTTGTTAAGGCTCAATGGCATGCAAGCTACTTGCATACTTTTGTGCAAGTTAAAAGCATATGTAGGTCCTTTACTCGATTTAGTTTAAAATATAACATGGTAATACCTTGATATGATAATAATTTATGAAAGTTTTTGTTTTTGTGACTGTATAAATGGATTGACTTCGTACAAATATCTGCAGACTTATTTCAATGGATGTAGAAATCAAACTCTCAAAATAGGTCGTCAAAAATCACACTGCAATGCTATTTGAGCTTTCACGATTTTAGGTGCAATGCGGCAATAGAGTTGATAGCACAAAACTTTAGCTTTAAAAAAGCTTTTTAAAAGTTCTAGCAATAAATACGAAAATTGCAGAAACGTGGTTTAGTGCTGAAATACGGGTTGTTCAAGAATTTTTGCACTTTTAGTTCCACGGAATTTGGCTTGAAACTTCATTTACGTTTTTTATTTTTTCGTAGAACTAAGTTTAATGGCTTTTTTTGAGAACTTTTGCATAGGTTTTCAGGTTTTATAAAACCGGTTAACTACAAAAAAAAACAATGTTGCAAAAAATTTATATTTTTACCATGGACAAATATTTCTAATGGAGCAATGATTTTATGAGAGTTTAAAATTGAATAAAATCATCTAGGTTCGTATTTACTACTTTCTTAACTTCGATAAACACAGACAGCAATATACAATTGATTTCTCATTAAAAAATAACTATTACTCCGTCAGAACTAGAGAAAGTTTTTCCTATCATTTTGTATTTGCGTTACACGATGTATGTGAACGTCCACCATAGGTGCCTAAATCCTTCATTCATCGCTCCATCGTTTACTCTTTTTTTACCTAGAAAATACCTACCGTTTTTTCGCAGTGATCCAAACTTAGTGTTATAAATGCAAAGATAGCTGTGTCTGTTTGTCTGTTACCATTTCACGCCTTTTCGTTCGAACGGGGATGAATGTAATTTGGCACACGGATAGACCTGAAGACCAATTTCCGAATTTAAAAAACGTTCACACTCTTGTCGCAATCTGTCAAACTTGTCAAAAATGTTGGTAAATTGATTGTATTGTTGACAGATTGCGAATGAGATTAGAATGCGAATGTACTTAAAAAATACGGGAATTGCCCTGCAGGATACTTTTGGATAATTTCTGACCTCCCAGCGGGCGAAACACAGTCGTAGACACAGTTCGTCACGTTTTTTATCTAGCTGCTAAAATTGTCTACATAGTGCCGAAATGCTGTTCTGCACAAAACTGCAAGTTTTCCCGCTAAAACTGAGTACGCATGCTCGCACGTACGCCTGCGTTACACTGAGCCTGTTTTTTTGCACGACGAATAAAACTTAGCGGTAAATCCGCTTATACAGGCTGTTATTTTTTTTTTGTTTTGTTGTTTTCATTTACTAACGTTTTTGGCTAAAGTAAGTTAAATGCTGTCGTGAACTATGTAATCGGTCAAAGTTTTTTTTTTGTTTTTTAAGCCGATTACTATTCTAAATTTATTCTGTCTTTATAATAACTGTTTGTCTTTAACTGTACACTTTTAGCTATTAAGATAATTCTTAATTTATCAAACTTATTCGTAAATAAAACTTATTTGTACCTAAATAAAATATTGTGAATAAATTACCTACTAAAGTCAAGCAAAAAATATACGTATCTTTTATTATTTATATTATGTTAAAACGTATTTGTATGTTTCGACGAATAAATAAAAACAACATTGTACTGATTTCGATCTGCCTTCACTTTACCGTACCTCATTTTAAAAACACGTTCTTCGTATTTATTTTACGCATATAGCCTCTGGCGCTATAGTATTTACAATTACCTACATGAGAATGAGTACCATCATATATCTGGTAATAACCGACTACAATTTCACTTTCTCACATTCAATACGATATTAAAACTGGAGCAAAATCAGTAATATCATTGAAACTAGTTTTTTAATCACACGTTGATCGTTAAAGACCGGACGCTTCTTATTAAAACTTGTAAATAATGATAAACAGCGTGAAATTAGTCCGGTTTAATAACACCGTTGATTATTATCATTAGCGTTTCTTCAATAACTTGATATTTTCACTTGGATATGGAGAATATGTAATGGTTTTCCCTTATGGGCTACATATGGCTCGTAAAATGTCTGTGAAGCATGTACACACCGCTACATATCAAGCTATACATTTCCAGTATAAGCTGACCTTGCATTGTACGGAAATCCTATACAATACGAGATCAGCATAAACTGGAAATGTGTAGCTGTGTGTACATGTAGAAATTTTAAGTTATATCGGTCAGTATACATCGGCTAGTTGCAAGACACTCCGTAATGAAATTTCTCTTGAAGTAATTCTTTAGGTGTTATTTTAAATAGTCGTAAAGACTTTAACCTTTTTTTGGCGAGAATATTAATTCTCGGAGTTTCTCGTGGCAAATAAATGTATTGTTATAAATAACTAATCATATTTTCATCGTATAGACATTAAGACCGCCTTTACCTTTTGCATAAAGTTATAAGTTTCATAAAGTTAAATAAATAAATAAATGTTTTAGATCAATCTTTTCCAGCCTGTACCGTAATCTCTCACTTCAGATACTTGATATATCAATATCCATTATGTAACAGCTAAGTGTCCGTTAAGCCGGCAATATCTTGGAATCTAGTGCTAATTAAAACTAAAATAAAAACCAGTCTTATCAGATCACAGTCCTTATTATGAATGTAGTTCAGATTTGATAAGCGATACCCATTAGCAGAGAAATGCAGAAAAATGAGAACGACGTTTTAACGCCTGCGCAATGTAATCAGCACGTTAGTAGGTATTCAACGTGTGTGAAAATAAGTATGTAGTTTACATGCATGTTTAGTTTTTTTTTTCTTTTTTAAATGTCTTTTACGTGTGCTCACATTATAACATATGTACTTAAATAATATTTTATATTTTTTGCAAACAAAAATAATTTCCTTTTTTTTTTTAATTTAAAAATATACATTCATTTCCGTTGATTATGTGAATTACTAAAATCTACTCCGATCTTTAATCATCTCTTCATGACTTCAACAAAAATCATCCTGTATCTAAAACTACGAACGCGCTTTACATCAGCAAGCGCCAACCCACTAACACGTGTTTATAACCGAATCTATCCGACACAATCACGTGAAAGTATACACCAATTAAATTTATAATGCTTCACTGGTCTAATGAATCCTGTTGGAGTAAGAGTGAAAAGGAATTCGAGACGGGTTAAAAAAAAACATAAATGAGCTTATTATTTAGTAAGAGTAAAAGATGATAATTTTATTTTAGACAATAGTAACAAAGTTAATATATTGTAGATACCTGCGATAAAGAGTAAAATCGGCATTAAAAATAACATTAACTGTTTGAAAAAAGTATAATTTACTTCCAAGGACCAGCAGTGCTATTCTGTAACCATCTCACCGTGAAAACTTAGGTGAAGTGAGCGTGGAGTGAGCTGTCATTCCACAGGGATTGACGCTATTGACAGCTCACTTCACTCAAGTTTTCACGGTGAGATGTTTACAGAATAGCATGGCAGATATTTTTTGGCACATCGTCTTATACCATACTGCACCCTAATTACGTAACAGACGATCAATCACAATCTGTTCATTTTGACAGTTAAACAATATTGATTGCGTTATTTACGTTGTTGAGCAGACAAATTTTTCGAACATAAGAAGCAATGGATTAGCAATATCTTCAAACTGATTGATCGTGTGTTACGCAATTAGGGAGCTGCATTTTTGGCACATTCGCCGTATAAGAATTAATTGACACAAACAATTTTATTGGTCCTAGTGATGTACATAATGTGTCCAAAAATGTTGTACATTTCACAAAAAAACGCGTGTGATATATCTCGCCTAAATTATGAGAAGTCAGTGAGAAGTAGGTTATTATTAGAATAGGTAGACTATAACTCAAACCGTCGCCACTCACGTACAGTAAGTTAGAGGTGATCTTTAAGACCCGACACGTTTGAGTTGCTTTGAGTGATGCCGACGCACTTAACAAGGATTTTGTGTATCTGTACTACATTTTTTTGCCTATTCAAATAACATGTTTTTTTTTGTGAGAAATGGCATGGATCGTCATTCTCTCCAATACTTAGATTTAACTATCAGTCGTGCAGCCGTGATCGCATTTAAATTCTTTATATTCGTATAGATAGTGCTCACCTGATTAACCACCAGTCATTGGAAGGCAGTTTTATTTTCTGTTTCCTGTGTTTGCTACCCTCAATCTAATTTATTTATTGGGTACATATGAAATTGGCGTTTTTTTTCTCACAAATAGAGAACTTTGTCACTTCTATGATTTAAAATATTCATCAATTACTTGGTATTATATCGAATAATGACCATCACAGACAACTACCTTATTGCCCAGATATATGCCAGTGACCTTGAGTGGTTAGCTTGCGTGTTCTGTACTGACCTCACGCAACGCGTCGTATGTCCAGCCAGTAATAGGACTCGCCCATCAAGGAGCGCTGTCCTAAATTAGACGCATTATCAATTTATTATACGTAAAATAAAAGGTATTTTAATAAAACACGTATACTAAACGATCAATAATTAACCTTCACCATCTTTAAAATGGTGAGGGTTTCAAAAAAATACGCGTGATTTTGCGTGATTCTCAGTTTTTTATCCGCGTTAGACATAACTTTACAAATTAATTTAACTATGTAATATAAATATAATCTAAAATATTCCTATATAAAGATATTAAAAATAACTCTAATTTTACATGTATTTTTTCTAAATCATTAACACTACTTGTTTAGATGTGATTTTCAGTATAAAATCATTAAAAGTCGGTTATCGTCGCCTTAAACAGCCCGAAATGGAACTCCCGCCCAAAACTCGCATTTTAGATAAAGATTTTACCGACTTAATGACAGTCGGTAAAATCTTTATCTGAAATGCGAGTTATAAACAAGATAGACACTCAACGAAATTACTGCCCCATTCCCCAGGGCGCCATGTTATATGCAAAATAGATACAGTTTCATCACATTAAGTACCGTACCGTTACAGACGCACGACTTTTTGTGCCGATCTTGGCTGCTATGCGACTTTTTGTCGCTACGTGCATGCCCGATTAACATAAACATGATTTAGATACACTGTCTTACGATCGAGCGTGCATTTGTTTACTTTTTGCCTTGTTGTAACTGTTTTCGTAACCTATTGACCTGTGGCTTTTGTGGTAGACTGCTCTGTTTTATGTGAGCCTGGTACCGAGCCTTTCGTTTTTATAAAATAATCATGGTTAATTTAATATAATTATTACAGCCAGACTTCCATTTTTATATATTGTTTATTAATACTAGACATGTCTAAAAACGGGCAACCACAAAAAAGGAACAAAAAAAAAACAAAATTGCAAAAAAACGTAGGTGAGACTCGTAGGACCAGTAAAACGAGGAATATTACTGGTCCTTCGTACTTCAGGAACCTCAAGTTATTTTATTTTAACTCTACCAGATTCTGCATTCTTGCAACTTTCTTCAAGGATTATTAGTTACGAGGCATACCTATCTAGAATCATGTTAGTACAAACAAATTCAAATCAAGTCTTCAAAATCGTAAGTGGACTAGGTCAATTACCTTGTTATGATTATTCCTACGGAAATATAAAAAGCTTTTTTGTAACTCGTTTAAAATTCCTTGTTCATACATTATGAATCAAATCATTCATTTACTGATCCGAACGCAGCCATAATTTATTCATCACACAATAAATTGAATGGAACGATAATTTCGACGAATTTTAAGTGGATTATAATTTGAAATTGACATCTTTATCATTTTGATTTGAATGTATTAATTAAAACCAGTTTTCAATTAAATTATGCATGGTAATAAATATATTTTACGCTCTAATGCTCACTTCGAGATTGTCGACACATGCAGTGCTATTCTGTAACCATCTCACCGTGAAAACTTAGGTGAAGTGAGCGTGGAGTGAGCTGTCATTCCACAGGGATTGACACTATTGACAGCTCACTTCACACACGTTTTCACGGTGAGATGTTTACAGAATAGCATGGCTGTAACCATGAATATTTCTCTAGGGAGTTCCTAATACAACTTTCACGTACCCATTTTGGAAGCTTTTCTATGACGACATGCGGTTGCTGTGGTCTATTATTATTATATATTTCTGCCGATAAACACAGTTGCTGTGTTTCAGTTTTAAGGTTGCTCTAGTGTACTACTCGGAACTCGTTAATGGGCATGGCTAATATACATGCTATTTAGTTTATTTATTTAGTTTTTGTTTACTTATATAATTAGTGAAATAGACGATGACTTGTAACGAAAACGAGGGCGTAAATTTCATGAACAGACCTTGCGACCCAGACCGGGCGTATAAATATTATGAAAAAACTACATACTTGATGTAATAAAATTATATGAATTCTTGAATAAATTATCTATCCTCCTGTACGGTAAGAATTTTGCCATTTTCATACTCCGGGAGTATTTTTTTACGCTCAAAGATGCTCCCGCGCTGTTTCCGTACAAGGCTAGATAATGACGAAACAAATATAATTTTTGAAATAAACTCCATACGATGTTAGTATGGAGGAATTACTGATTGGGGTAACCTTAAGGGTGTCGATGATGAGACATTGCAGCTTTTTGTCCCGGGATTCCAACATACCTACGATATCTCTGATATTGCAGATGCTCATAGGTCGCGGTGACCATTTCTGGTGGGCCGCCTGCTTATTTTCACATCCAATAGCATATAAAATATGGCTGTGTACCGACATAGTGACTCATACCGCCAAAAGTAACACAAAACAGAAGTAAGCTTAGCATAACTTATTTAAAAAATCTCACATCTTAATAACCATCCGACGTTTTGATTAATGATTGCCATTATCTATGAAAGTAAGATTCTCAAGAAAGTAGAACGCCGCGTTAACCTTCACTTCAGGTAGCTAAGTTATAAATACGCTTTTAAGTGTAAGCTTTACTTATAAATTAATTTGTCTTAGACAAAATTAGTAAATGTCTTGAGAAATTAAACAATCAAAATCAATCAGCTATCGTGGTCCACTGCTGGACATAGCCCTCTCCCAGGCTGCGCCACAACACCCTGTCCTCCACCTTTTGCATCAAGTCTGTCCCAGCTACTTAAGGTCGTCGGTCCATCTAGCTGGGGGGGCGTCCCACACTAAGCTTGCTAATACGTGAATACAGACGGGACGCTAAAGAAATATTAGGTATTAATTTATCTCATAGTCTTCATGTAAACCAGTCGATTTGTAAGCGTTTTTTTGGCTGTCGTAGACTGTTTCTGAGAAGATACGAGACAATAAAGTAAGTAATGAATGTAAGACCAATGTTTGAATGGATTACCTTTTTTTTTAAATTTACTGTAGAGTTGCTCTTGATTTACTGTAATCAACTGATTTGGCAACCATTTGGTGATTGTACAGCTATAATCAGCTTGATAAATTATAAATTGAAGCAAGTAAAGTGCCTTTTAGTAATTACTAGAGGTCTCAGTCTAGCTGCCATCAAACTACCAGGATCGCACAGAGCAAAAGAGTAAAAAAAAAAAGCCAAGCGTAAAGAAAACAAAAGCCAAGCCTAACTTTCAAAGCGTTTAGCATGAGGATACACAATTTAAATGTATCACAGCCTACAATCGATTAAGGAAAACATGAGGAGAGATACCAAGAGATAATGAATTCTGGTCATGTAACTGCAATCGCTGGTGCAACGTTGATACATTAAGGACCCAGCACTGATAAATATAGGTTTTCTTTACGTTTCGAGTTTTCCTTTGAGTGAAATATTCAATGAAACTACTTTCTTTTGGTCTCTATACTAAAAAATGTAAATAAAAAAATTGGTCTTTAAAAAAAACTGGTCCTTAAGTAAGCAAAGTTTATTTTTGATTACTCAGATGATTGTCAATAAGAATCATTTTTTGTTGGTTTTCCTACGATTTTTCGCAAGTATGTATAACTGTAATTTTGTTTGATGTTTAGTCTAGAGCTTAGCGATAATTTAATATAATCGTTTAGAAAAAATTAACTAGTATGGTTTTTGTTTTGTATGTCTTTTGTTTAGTGTCCAATTATTTTGTGACACCTTGTAATAGACCTCATCTAGATAGACGAAGTATTATTGTATTTAATTTCAAATCGATTCAGAAATATTACTAAACAAGACACAGCAGTACCAGGACCACATAGATTGCAAGCGCACTTTAATTAATACCAGTCTAACTTCAGCCACAATAAATCATTTAAAACACCCATCGATCAAAAGCAGGTAACCACGGATCATTCATATTGCTCTTTATTTATGTTATTTATGTCCGATAATAGATAAATCTGTAGGCATCTTTCCGATGTTTATGTTGTCTTAGTAATGTTCTACGATTTATAAAAGTCAGTGCAAACATCTTACTATATTTTTGCATTAAGTATTAAGAGTAGTATAAAGAAACCACCAAAAAAATTGTCTCAATCACAAATTGGTATGGTTTGAGTTTTGGGAAGACAGCTAATGTATTAAAAAGAGATACACTGTAAATTATTTCTAAAATATGGCATTACCACTTCAACAAATAGAAGATTATAAACGGCTTATTTAACTTATTACTTTTACTTTATGTAACTTACAAACAGCTTGACACATTTTGATAAAACTACCTGCTTCACTTCAAGCTTTAATGGAATAATATTAAATATTATACATAACACCGCCTAGAAAATAATTAAATCTGCTGAAGCCTAATTTAGTTTAATAATTGTAAGAAATAAGATGCAAGGTAGCGGAATTTATAATAATAAATAGGACTTAATATTTCTACTATATTTCTAAGATTATTATTATGAACTAATTTGCTATAATTATTTATTTAAAATGCTCCTTTTTTTTTTTATTACTGTTTGTATTTCCTGTGCGTGTCCCGAATAAAATATTGTTCTTTTCTTTTCTTATTTAATTCTAAGATGTTGGTTCATTAATTTCAATGACTAATTCATAATTTATTGTTGTTATATTTGTACTGTACCCAAAAAGGGTGCCCACAGATCCCCATATATAACTTAACTTACAAAGTCCGTGTTTTTTTTCTGTTAAAAAGCTCTATCTCAATAACAGTAGTTTTTAAAGTTTGTACATTACTCATGTGCATGTTTAATAGGCGTATATAATGGTCTGCATTGATCGAATTCGATGCTTTATTGCGGGAGTCACCAAATGGTGGACCACGGTCCGGATCCGGACCGCCGACCTATTTTGTAATTTCATAAACAAATATTTAGAAGAAAATTTTAATCGTTTTTGCTAGTAATCGTCTACTAAACGGACCGCGACAGTCATATATATTTTTTAAACGGATCCCCGATTAATCTAATTGATGATTGGCTTTATTGTATAAGGAAGGAGTTTGCCTGGCAGTAGCTCAGGTACAGACTTCATGTTGTAGAGAAAGCTCTCATAAGTTCATTCTAGCGACTAGGTTAAGAAGGTGATTTAAATTAATAAAATACGCTTTTAAATTTTATAATTAAATTGAATTTGCACATAAAATTATTTTAATAAAATCATACTAAGCTTCTGTCGGTACAAATTCAGCAATAAAATCCAAATCTTATATCAAACACATTAAGTTCAAAATGCTCTACATGATTATTAAAGTCGGCTCTTTCGAGGTAATTATTGGAAATTTGCATGGTAAAATATAATATTTTATATGACTTATTATAATCATGTTGTCATGAAATATAGTTTATGCTGTAATAAACATTGGAAGTTATTTTAATCCGCAGTTTTCGTGTTAGTAAATTTTATGCGCCTCGAAGGAATTAACTTTTTCTATCTAGATTGACGTTAAGTACTGTAGTTTGAAATAGAACTTCTATATTTTAATTTAATGTGGGAAATATGAATATCTGCCTTTGTGGTCGATTCAGATTCAACAGGATTTTAGATTCGTATCTGGAATAGGACATAAAGCTCTGAAAATATCTTAAAATGTCAAAGTACTCACTCCTTGAATCTTTAAGTTCTCTGCCTGCTAGTGCTGCACGTGTAGCATGACAACCATAGAAACGAATTTTCTACGTGTTTTGTCGACGAAAGAATAGACAAAATGACAGATTGTGATTGTTTATCTGTCATTTTGTCTATTCTTCCGTCGACAAAACCCGTTTCTATTGTGGTCATGCTAAGCCTGCTGTGCACTTCTGTGACGAATTCAAAATACCTAAAACTGTATGTAATTTTTATTTATGTATGTATGTTTTAGTGAGTAGGTAAGTCGTTGAAGTAAGTTATCAATAAAAATATAAATTAAAAAAATTATGCAGTAAATCTTGCAATAGACATAATAATAACAAAACTTACATTAAATAATAATTTTTAGAACTACCTTCATCTTCATTATTTTGTTCATTAACTCAGCCACTTTAAAAGGGACTTTAAAGATAAGTGGCGAAATATAGGTTTATTTAAGGAATTACAGTAAGATGTGTTCACTTTCTCTGGCCGAGTGAGCAACATTATTGTAGGATAAATAATTATTTAATACTATTCAAGCCTCAAGCTATCACACTGCATATTAATATGGACATTACAAAGACCATGCTATTACTATTCTGACGGAATAACCGTTTAATTTATTGTTTTCTTCATTAGCATATTTTAAGACAAAATAATATTAAAGACACGTCTTTTTTATGGTTGAAGTGGTTTGTAGGTCAAAAGCTAGTGTTTATGCCATACATAAATAACATTAGAACTACTACATATTGACTATCTTTCCATATGTGATCCACGTATGCACACCAAGGCAAGTTAGACGTGTTAAAAATAAATTGGCTGCTTTTAAGGCGGAGACTGATTTGCAGCGTTTATTTGTAATGTATCATTCGAGGCGAGCTTGGTTACAAAACGGCGATACACGAACGCTCGCTTCGAGCACATGGCTCGAGCTGGCTCCATTTTTTTTTAAACGGCGATACACTAAACGTGGCAATCGCTCGCTTCGAGCACTTGACTAAAGCGTGCACCATTTTTGTTTTTGCTCCATTGTAAATATGTGCTCGCAATGCTCGCATCGAGTGGCTTGGCTCGCTGCACTGACTATTGTAACTCGATACATTACAAACTAACTTTGCAAGTCAGTCTCCATCTTAGGGTTCATTTAAAAACTTCTCGATTGACGATGACAATCTGACCCACCGTTAGAGTCAGCCCATGAGTCAGCCTCGTTACTAAAGTTATCCGAGTATTTTTTTAGCATTTTTCGTGCAGAGAGTGTCAATACGAAAGACTACGTAAATTAAACAAAATTCAGTAATCCATCAAATAAAATAAACAAAGAATTCGATAAACCTGTAGTAACCTTGATTATCATTCACCATTTGTCCTGCGATTCAACAGAAATAAATAAATTCCTTTTAATATGATGTTGCAGGCGGAGTGCCAACAGCCTAACGTTACTATAGGTATTGATGTCATACATTAGGCTGAAAGCCAGGCTTTAGTCATAGACCTGTCAGGTATTTCCAAATAATCACCATTGTTTAAGTGTTAAAGCACTACAAACCAAGTTTTAACCCTTTTTTTTTTTGGGTGGGAACGATCAAATAACTTCTCCCGCTCTGGGCGGAGCGGAGGGCGTGTCAGACTTTTACTGACGACTAAAACCCACCCGTGTTCCTTTCGTTGCCTGTGTGCCGGGGCCATGATATCCCTTTCGGACAAACTCGCAACCCTGGCAGAAGTTATATCCCTGAATCAATGCTACTTTATTTAGTTGCGCTTTAAGCTTCGTGCAGACTAGAGCGACGCGACACCGGTTATTGTTATACCGTGAAGTTTTCTTAGAAATTGTATTGTTCGTGTCGCGTCGCGCCGTCGCGTCTCGCTGGTCTGCACGGGCCTTTATGCGACGTATCGGCAAACTCCTTAGTTTGGCAGGTGTGTCTGCCGAGTGGTGACCAGTTTCCAAATAGATGGTTGGATATTATTTCATTAGAAGACTTGCTTAGACTCTGTTGAGTTGCAGGAGGTTGGGCCTGAGCCTGGTATCAGGCCCCATGTCTCATTTACAAATCGAAAAGATGACCCAAATAGGAACACACTTAATATTATACCTAAACGGTGAATGTAGTAAAATCGATTAATAAAAATGATTCATGGGTATTCTACCAAATATAATTTTCATTCAATGACAGTCGATGGTACATGTTATACACTTTCCTGTTAACTTGCAAATACCTTTTGGTTTATTTATGTACCTTTACTGCACTACACAATCAGGAATGTTAATGTACCCACAATGTAAATATTCTTAACGAGAGAACTCGTTACTCAAAATCGGAAAACAGGATCTTTCTCGCTCCATCATCAATCATGGGCACTGCACTCGTTCAAACAAAATAACAGCTGATGAAACCAAATACCGACATACCTCAAGTTTGATGCCTAACAAGGACAACATGATGCGAGAAAGAAACGGCAACACGGACTGGATGTACCGTACGCTCCAGATTCACAAAACGTTTTCTCAGTAAAGACAATTTTGTATAAATACCTACCAGGAACGCATAAGCTCGCAGGTACATGAGATTTGATGCGGGGATAAACTTTGAACAGCACGAATTGTTTGCGCTAGCCTCTTAAAATTGCTGTCGCGTTATGATATCCTAGTACTCACATTGTTAGACTTCAAAGTTTTATCAATTTGAGCTTTAAACTCGAAGTGAATGAACGAACTGATTAGGCCCAAAAACCGTAAGGACCTTTCTGGTCCTAACGGTTTTTGGGCCTAATCAGTTCGTTCATTCACTTCGTTTTTCGGCCTAATCATCAAACCTTTAAAATTGGGGATGTTTATGATAGGAAATCACATTTTCAAGACCCAGAACCATAGGCAGGAAAAGTGAAACGGACGTATGTTTTACGAGGAGGCTACCTACACGGTACATTATTCATGGTACAAGGTGATTGTAATTGACATGGTACTTTCGATCTTGTCTCGATGTCATGTGTCGCATTCGAAAACGATGATTTCACTTTTATGATGGGTAATCTAATGGGTATTTCCTTCTAAGGACTTTGAAATGAAAACCGATGACTATAAATTATGTGTATAAAAGCTCTCATTCAATAGGGTGACAACTTAAAGACTTATGTCGTAGTAAAAAGTTCAGTCAATATTCGAATAGCTAAGAGCAAATTGATTACTGTCCAGGGTAAGTTAGAAGTGAAGGATAGACGATCGTTTTTTTAAATTGTTTCTGTATGTGTATATGTATACAAACGAAAATCAAACAAAAAAGAACGATAAGAAGATCGTTTATGTTATGAGTTATTCAATTTTACCGACCTTATTACAAGTTATGTTAAAAGCTGTTCTTATATTAATGCTAATAAATTGTTTGGTCCTCCGAGCCGAATCTCTTTCTGAAGCAGAATATTGATCAGCTTGTAATTCATATCTAAACACCTAAATCAAATTAGTCAAAGCGGTTCCTTAACACGATTAGAACATGTGCAAGATAGTCTTACATTAACATATTGATGAAGTCGATTGAGTCTTAACATATTATGCTTCGAAATTTGGAATACATCATAGTCTAGAACACCTAAAAAAGATTCAAAAGTTAAAAAGATTATACAATTTCCTGTGAGTTTTCTCCAGAGGACCAAGTTTTTGGAACAGTGCCTTTAAATTCTAAACGGCATGTTTGGTACCAGAGCACTTGAACTTGAAAGTAATTCTATGCATCACACTCGTCTGGTGTCAAGATAAATAATGAAAATAGATTCTCCAAATAATTTTCTTTTAAATTTCGAACAGAGAAACTGCGCTCAAGTACTTGATAAACACATGTACGACAAACAAAGGCGCGACTTTGGAGGCAGCAGTGTTTTGTTTTAGCACATGTATGTAAATGTATGAAGATTTATTGGATTCTTTATTTTCACATGTGCATAGTGAATTGTAGAGGTCGTCAAAGTGTAGAAAGTTTTGGAATGGTTTGGCAAGTGAGTCGTGAATTGTCGGAAAGAAAATGGATTATACCGGGTCAAATTAAATTAGCTAGCAAAACTCCGCAAACGTTATGGATATCGTTGCGTAAACATGATTCCATGATTTGAAAAAAAATAAAAAATAATCTACCGATTAATTAGTAAAACTAAAAATTTTGTTATTTAGAGTTTATTTAAACTGAACATTTTCTCTATGGGACCAATTATGGTAATATCGTTATCGGGGATCCCTTCAACAACATCCTTGTGCCACAAAGGCTGAAAACCCGAAACAGTTTTTTAAAGTGTGTCGTCACTCACACGATCGATAGAAAGACTGAAGCTGTGCTTCCTTACCCAAACCATTCATTCCACCTGCTGAAGACCTCCCACCTGCACATGAGTTGCCTTGGGTAACCTGGAATTCTTTAAACAGACTCCGGACTCAGGTTGGCTGAAGAAGGAAAAATCTGTTCAGGTGGAGATTCATAGACGACTCCGCCTTGGATTGTGTTGTGTCCTGAGTGTCCTGTTGGCGCCAAACACGTGACCGAATTCTGGGCCGAGTCTACTTAGATTGCCAGCGACACGCTAAGAAGAGATCATCGAGATAAAATAATTAAGTGTCCCTTAAAAAATTTCAATACCTATTCGACTCAAATGTACGGCTGATTATTTTTCCTCGATTATGATGGTCCCATGGGGAAAGTTGTTCAGTTCGATGGTCTGTATCACACCTTTCTGATACACGATGTATTATTGTAAAATAAGTATCGTTTACCTAAAATCAAGTAATCATTGGTTAGAAGTTTTAGTTTTATTGAAATTACTCAGATTCGTGTAACACAAAACAAGTCATATCTTACAAGTATTTTAGCTTTAGAAGCTGCTTAAAGCAGATTCCTGATTGTGCCATTATTCACCAACAGAGAGAGAATATAAGATTAATTAAATATTTATTTATACTTTATTGTACACCACAAAAATACATTTAAAAAAAAACTACAAAATATACAATGGGCGGCCTTATCGCTTTCCGTAAAAAATGGGACTGTCGTTGGTGCAAATAATAAGTATACATTATGCTAAAATAGATACACAGATTAAATACATATCCTAAATAATAGATAGATGCATAAATACATACATACTAAATATTTATGCAACGAAAATAAATGAAAACTAGATAATTACAGTTTCGAGAACAAGATCACAACGACAAGTAATGTTTCCCTATTTACGTGCATATAAACATAGTAATTCTTGTTATTTGCACACTATGTATGACTAATAAAAGAATAAACCATTTTTGTTTAATTTAATAATCTTTTTTTTGCATTTTCCTTGACAGTACTATTTATATATTTTTTTTAATCAAAAACAAACTAAGACTAAAAATCATTCAATAAAAATTTAATTTTTTTATACGACTAAAACTAATTCAATTGTCAATCGTTAGTTAAACTAACATATTGTTAGTTTTAGTTTTTAATCGTCAAACTAAATTTTTGCGAACACTGACTTAGTTCCGAGTACACTGAAATGCTTATTGATTATTTTAATGAGTACTACATTTAAAGTATGTCCATCGTTTAACCTAACACCCTGTATAGACACGAATGAACAACACAAATAGCCGAACTGCTAAGACGTGAATTTTGCGACAAATCGTAAGTTCAATCCCCATTCTTAGCACTTATAATAATAATACCAGCCTGTTACTGTCCCACTGCAGGGCAAAGGCGTCTTCTCATACAGAGAAGGCACGAGCATTGATCACCACGCTGGTGGTATTAAATACAATTAACACACAAAACGATAAGGCCGCCCATTGTATATTTTATAGTGTATTACTTTTTCTTTATGTAATGTATAATCTGGTGTACAATAAAGTATATATAAATAAATAATAATAAAACGTTGATTTTAGATGCTTTATGTTTTCTGGAAGAAAGACTTGCCTTAAAAAAAATAAAAAAAAACAAGGAAATGCGATGACGATGATACCTTCACTTTACTTCAGTTATAAACAAGTCCCAGCTTCTATTTTTTACACAACAATCATATTTCGAAGTCAATACTGCTACAAAATAAGTCACCACACAAGCAGAAGCAAGAATGTGTCCCGTACTAAAAGACCACAATACCACCAGTAGTGACAATGAATATTCAGCATATCTACTAAACTCAGCTATGCACGTCATAACATCATAAACAGTCCCGTTGTACCAGGATAGCATACTGGTAAAGATACCATTCCAAGTTTTATGACCATTGCCGCGTACACAATGTCTGAACAGCCCGTAAATGTCTATTGGGTTGTGAACGTTCGCTACCCGAATTACAAATGTACAACAAACGATTAAACTGCCTACAACATTTTGTGTCGTGTATTATTTCGGATTTTGGTGCCTTTTGGTCTTCTCATAAATATCGGAACGGATAAAATGATTAACAACATGGTCACTTGGTCCCGAGACCTATCCTACATTATTGGTGTCATTAATCAGAACCGTCTTACTGTCTCGAAGGACCAACAAAAACAGAGTAGCAGACTACTTTATTATAATAGTCATGGAATATGAACTCCTAGTACCAATGACTACTAAAACAATGTCAGCTTATGCAACTGCAGTCCTGAGTAACTACTCAGGACTAAGAACTTATGAATAAGCAATACATCACCTCACATCTCCTGAGCCCCTAGTACAAATGACTCCCAATACATTTCAGCTGCAGTTACTAAGACAAGGACCTCATAAATAAGCGATCTATTATGTCACTGCTGGCTGCTGAGCAATGACATCATAACAAAGTCCCGTTGTACTAGGATTGCATACTGTTCGAGATATTGCTGAATAGCGTAAATTACCATTTTCGCGGACAATGTGGGGTCTTTCACCTTACGCGTGCATCACATTTAAAGCGCGCACAGATTTGAATTTAAGCGAAGGTTGCGGCCCATGTAGTCGCCCACGGCTCGCGCGTTGCATGACGATAGTGTAGGGTTAACAAAACGTGTTGGAAATTATTTAATCTTCAACATATTATCTTTCTGTTTTAAAGTATTAGCTTCCAGGAGTGACGTGACTCTGACTCGAACGTGTGACAAGCGCACTAAAAACAACCTCGCTAACTTGTCGCTTGCCAAATTTTTACCACAGGGCATGGACAGTAAGTACCTCGTAAGATTAGTTAGACAAAAATCCAATTTGTATTCATATTTCATTCACGCTGCCAGACTTCTCTAAATAAATATATTACCGAAAATGTGACAAACATGAACCGAATATTCAACGTAAGGAAAAAGTTTATAATTAAAATATTTGCACAAAAATATTAAAATTATTATAAATGTAGCAAACACATCCACACGCTACATCAGCGCACATAATAATATTATCAAGATAAGTGACATAGTTGATAAATGGCGACCTCTCCAATATAAAAACAAAAAACTATTCACTAAATTAAAAACGTAATTGATTTCAGCACAGCCCTAACTCAAGCATTCTAAGCGACACACTCATTATTCAGTACATTTATCCTGTATCTACTTGTGATATAGTTTAAACGGGTTGTCCGCACCAAGGGTGATAGCAACCTGTCTGCAAACACCACGCTTTGTACTCAGAGCTCAAGTTACACTGGCCTGTGTTAAAACACTAAGACAGACCAGTATGTCCTGGTCCATGTACTCTCAGGACCACGTTTTCAATTGGAGTTCAAGTTGTACTTGGCGATTTTTTTACAGTACGGTTTACTTGTTCGTTTCGGTCTTTATTTTAAACAATAAAAGGGGTTTGGTTTTCATAGTGTTTGAGTTTGTAAGGATTTAATAAAGAGTTATTTATTGCCTATGTCCTCACCCAGGTCATGGTCTATCCATGTGCCAAATTTCAGCCAAATTCGTTCGGCCATTTTAACGTGAAATCGTAATAAACAAACATACAAAATATCAAATATTTTCTCTACATTTATAATAAAAATAAATATAAATATAAAATGTATTAGTTTAGATAAAGGGCTGTGACTTTAGTTATTTTTCCCGGTTAAAAAGCGGCACGGGTAGCATGGGTGTTGAAAAAATAATTAATTAGCCTTTTAAACAAGATTTAGAATAACGGCTGCAGTCCTCTTAAGAGTTAAATGAAATGCAAAATCTTTAATCCATCGGCTAAGTGATTATGGAAATATGACATATAATTCCTTACAGGTGTTAGTCGTGACAGTGTGACGTGTGGAAAGTATTTAAATGTAACATAGTTTGCATCAGGTGGACCTATTTGTGCTTGCAAATATATTAAATCAATAAAACCAACATTTATGTATGCAGAATCACAACAAGACCTACTTACGAGTATCTCAAAAAGCCTATAGCATAAAGAAATCTAGAAGGACACGGTTCCCACACTTAGACTGAAGAAAATTGGTATTCCGCTTCAAACACTCACTTTCGAATGTGGAAAAGTGTTAGAAATCGTGTAGGTAGTGTGTCAACGCACTAAACCAATCTGTGTGATAAAGCCTAAGTGTCCAAAAAATTAAAACGTATTCGACAAAATTTGAGAAAATATTTTTCGTCTTCGGGTTATTAAAAGCATGTAACCACGTTAGCAACAAGGCGTTACCAAACGATGCAATGAATCAACTTTCGCATTGGTTTGATGGGACAGGACAACTTAAAAACAGAAAAAAATCTGAAAGCCGAAAATCCCTTTTATGTCTACATCACTGAAAATTTGTAAGTTCTGAAATGACCCGAAAAATAAATTGAAGTACGAATTAAAGTGTAAGTGTGTATGTGTGTGGCTGTGTGAGTGTAGTGTGTTGTGTGTCTACGTGTCTTTGTTGTTAATGTAGTGTAGTGTGTGTGTGTGTGTTTTAAGCTTTTGTATGTTTGCCGATTGGTCTGAAAACTTTTTTCATCATAACATTTCAAATCACAGACCTTTTTTAGTATATGTACATAGCTAAAAATAGAACAGCACTGATTGATCTTCCTGATTTTAACTCGATTTTATAAAACGGGTTAGTATAACGAGTCGGCTCAAAGCTACTGTTACGATCAGTAAATCCTGTTTTATTACTGTCCATAGTAAGTTATATTTATATCCTACTGGTTGATGAGTTTGAGTTCAGGTGACCGTAAGGAATCAGCATGACGTTTTTATTTTTTTGGTCCTTTTATACTGTTCAGAACTCCAGACTACTTAAGACATAATGTTTTATTTTTATCGATGTACTACCAAAAAGTCTTGTTATGTGTTAATTTTATAAAAACTTCACAACATAATAGGTATTTTTTCATTCGTATTTTATCCAAAAAAGTTGTATCAATCTCATTATTTATGCGCCTGATGTCTGCGTTCCGCAATCTTGAGAAAATACGACTAATAGTAAATTATTGTAATTCAAAAAAGTAGTGTCAGACTTATTGTTTATGCGCCTGATGTCTGCGTTCCGCAATCTTTAGGAAATGCGACTAGCAGTAAATTATTCTTATTAATAGATAGAACAGACTGCTTGTTTTTTAAAAAGGTTTTATTCGTTTTGTACCGAAGGACCAAAAAGCCCCAAGCGGAAAACACTACACACTCTTAAAAAAGCAAACTATCTCTTTTCCGCATGCAAAGCAGAGATGTTATAGATGAAGTGTTCAGCTATTCAGCACAATATTTGAAATTCCTATTGAGTATTCGATTCAAATCAGCGAATAGAGAAAATCTAATAGGTGGACCTGACAGTTACAGATAAGCTTATGACTAACGCAAGGAAATCAGATTTATCTGCCGTTTTGATTTAATCAGTCCGATTTATTAACTTCTGGAACTGACAGATCCTTGGATGAGTGGCTCGTTTTTCAGGCCATTACTTTTATAGGACGAGGACCAATATAGAACTGAAAAATTGTGAAGTGCAATATTTCATGCGAAATCACCGGTCTGACCCAGTTCTTTTGGTTCTGATGACGTCAAATGAAATTTCAATGGAGTCAATGAAATGAAGGCAATTTATTAGGGATTCGACGGAAGTTATGGATTTTTTATACCTATTCTTCTTATTATCTATGTATATTGTCGTATGTATCAGAGTACAAATTTCATAATATTCAAAAATATCATTATCTACGAATATATTGATTGACAGCAATATTAAAAAGAACAAAAATTCTTATACGAGTAACTTAACAATCTTTAGAAGCTGATTTAGCCGTTTACAGTTCCCATATCAAGTGAAACGGGAAGCCAATCTTAATATTCGAACAAAAGGCAAAGCTGACTATAGTAAAAAGTAAAATAAACTATAACGTGCTGCAAAAGCTTCAAAATAAAAATTTACTGTGACCACCCATACGATCGATCCAATTATTCATTTTTATGCTTACAAAATGATTAATCATAGTTATTGCAAATTGTCTTTTGTCAGTGACTGTATTTATCAGATGCCGCGCACAAATTCAAGAATAATATTTTTTAATAGCCTCATGCATTTTTTAATGTAAAGGCAATTAGGACAGTCATCGACAGAATTTATTTCAGTTTTACGATCGTCTAATTGCAGCTAGGTTTGGCTCACAATAATAATTCATTAAATTTTCATAGAAATAAATTTTTATGCCATGAATTTTACAGTTTTAGTACACACTCCGAGCGAGTTTGCAAGGTAATTTATAACATCTCGTGTACCAGGGTATCATAAACATAGATGCATACAAAATCTAAAACCGTACGCAAAGACCACCATACCAATTAAGAGATGCTCCATTTCTCAGACGTCAATAAAAAAATGTTAAAGCGTGCACTTACTCGAGCGATGATACTGCACACAATTTATTTGATTACAAACAATAAAGAACACTCTCACGTTCGTGATTACCTGGTACTTGCAGACGGCGTTTATTATAGAAATAATTAGGAATCATTTAGCCTAGTTTTACTGCGTAATTAAATTCTATAGGCAATTTAGAGTCTAATGAAAATTACGTCTAATTATATTAAAGTTAAAAAAAAACATATATGGCTAGCCTAGAACTAAAGTGGTCTATGTAACATTTATGGCAAAATCCATCTACGAGCATTTTTGTACTTAAAAACCATAAATTTTATTGTTTTTAAGTACAAAAATGCTCATAGATGGATTTTGCCATAAATGTTACATAGACCACTTTAGTTCTAGGCTAGCCATATACGCTACGAACATAGAACCTCCTCCTTTTTGGAAGACGCTTAAAAATAGGTTTTATTTGTTTTTGTGTAAATAAAAGTTTTTTTTTCTTCTGTTGAATGTAGGTCATAATATTGTAGTAAAAGTATAGAAACTTGCAAGGGTTCTTTGAGAAGCTGGTTTCACACCTTTAATGTTAATGTGCATAAATCTATTATATTAAAACATGTTCTTCTAAACGTAACATAACGCATCATCATTAAACAACGGCAACGGTGTAAAGAAAGAAAAATAAGTTTATTTGTCAAAGAAACACGTGCAAAAAAAAAAAAGATAATAAACTCGAGTAGAAAATAAAACACAATAGATTGAATGATTGATTGTTTTTTTTATTTTTTATTGTGCGTGTACGTTACACCCACAATTCGCCGGTCATACGTAAGTCCCATGTAATAGGGGCGAGCCTATTGCCATCGCTGACCAACAATTCCAGACTCCCCGGCAGGACTGCTAAGGAGAAATTCCTAATGGAAAAACTCAATAACACTTTGCCTTACCTGCACGCGTAGCATGACCACCGTAGAAACGGGTTTTTTCGACGGAAGAATAGACAAAATGACAGATTATGATTGTTTATCCGTCATTTTTTCTATTCTTCCGTGCTGGGGTTCAAACCCAGCACCTAATATATTGGTCTTTAATTTTCATAGTTTTTCTAATTCGGTCCTTATCATCAAAGCGACTGTTGATTTTAAAATAGATGTAGACACATCTACTTTAAACTACACGACTACCAGGCAATCATGAACACGAGTGCTTTTTATAGAACATGCTAGTTCAATAGTAAGAACTTGACCCGAATCAGACCCTTCGGACTGCAGCTGCATACATTGCAGGCTACCAATAGGGATGTGACCCAATTCGTTCTCTCAAGGGCGAGCGTACGCTGGACAATATAATGCCTAGTTAAATATCTAATAGTTATATGTGTTTATGTCTTAGATTTGTCGTGTATGAAATAAAAACTAAGGAGACGACAATTTTGGTTTTTGAGTTTGAATTAAGTCAATGAGATTTCATAGCAATACACCATTATACTTACACCAATATATAACATGTTAATTTTATCGACTAAAATAACTTTTTATTGTATTTTTTTGAAATTGTTATAATGTTTTGACCCCCAAATGGGGGGTTTACCGTAATCGCCACGTTTGGCAGGTGGATTGGAGATAGCAGGATGGTGTTAAAATGCATAATGAGCGCTGCTGCCCATTCTCTAGTAAGTCCCTTATTCGCCTTTTACGACACCCACGGGAGGAAATGGGATGGTACTATTCTTTACGTGCGGCACCACACGGAACCGTTACTTTGACTATTATGTATTTATTGATTGCATTTTGACTGAATTGATTTTAATTATATTGAACTGTTAATTTTTATCTGATAATTGTATTCAATGTTTGTATTTAATTTTTATCATAGCATCGTAGGTATTCATTCTTTTAAATTTTGCATGTCGAATCTTGGGCAGAATGTATGGCTCAACCTTAATTCTCCACGACCTTATTTGTATACCTGCATTCTAGCAAATAAATGATTTGATTTGATTTGATAGCAGTGAAGTAAAAGTCAAACAGAAAATAACTTAACGAATGACGGCACACATACTGATACTGCCTTTGATTATATATATGTCTAGTTATATTGTCGCGCTGCAAAAGAACTAAAACAAACAGGCTATCTTTTTTATGCTGGTGTGCGTGACAGCTACGTTTTATTCTCACGCTACGTCATTGTGCTTTTCTAGTGTGCGTGCATTGAACGCCCAACAGATGGACGCTATTTTTTTCGACGGGTTCACAGTTTTGGCTGTCTATCTAGACATATTTATATCGTTGGATACTTCTTTGCATCAGTATGTTTGCTTTCTTTTATAAGATCGTTTTCTAAATACTGAGGAGAGAAGGACCAATTTTTCAAATGTGGACTTTAGCAACTTTCTTGCATAATCTCTTCTTCAATTGGTCTTTTAGTACAGAGAAATAAACAATATTTTCTAAAGTAATACTGGTTTTATTTGAAATAAATTGGCGAGTTTCATAAAATTTTTACAGTAATTTAATGTTTCATCATTATCTGATCGTATGCAACACGGTTTGCAGTTTCATCGTATCGATGGATAATTTACTTTGGCTACAAGTAACAGCGCAATAAGTATTCTTTACAATTTACCTATACTTTATTACTGATGCCGTTTTCTATGTCTAGCTGTTGATTATGTACTGAATACTTTGGTTTATTTTTCCGAGTGTTTTCTCCTATGAGGTGAATTTCTCTCCCTCTCGCCTGTTAGTAGTATTTCATATACCTTCTATTTATTTATTTATTTAATACTTCAAGCACAGAAATGTACAGAGTGTACTACTACAACTTCAGTATGCTCTACTGTGCCAAATATTTTGTAATTTTTTACACGAGTATTTTAATTGGTCTTGATTCGTGATTGTTTACAATGATTTCGCAAATCACCCTTATAATTGTACTTTTCTTGAGTACTTATATGTCTCAAAAGATAGTGTAAGTTAAGTTAAACATTTCATTTATATTGTCTTTATCACAAAAATGTCTTATTGAATCGAGAGTTTCAGACGCTCTTTCTAGAGAATAGCGCGACTTTGAACGCGTTTAAAGCGGGAATGTCGCATCAATACAAATTAATGTTTCTTCATCTCTGAATACTTTGTTTGTTTGGTGTTGCATTGAGTTCTGTGAGAGATCACAAAACTAAACACAACACACTTTCAAAAAACTGGACTTGGACTTTAGGGGAATGAGGAACATGGTGTAAGGTTCACTCATCGTCTATTGTAAACGGAGGATCCTCCGACCAGACGGGTGTCGTGTTTGGCGGGCAGTTACCCAACATATTATTTCGTTCGCACGGTAAACTCTATTTGCGCGATGCAGGATTTGTGTGACGTCAGGATTTTGTGTGGCGTCACGTCTTTAATGCGTAGTTTGCATGTGGCGATGTAGATGCCGCCACAGGACTATGGTTGTATTTTTTATTATTTATTAATTAAAAGCTGCTGTCCGCGACTTCGCGCGCGTGGACTATATATAATTCTTTGTCTAAAATAAAAGTAGCCTAAGTTATTTCTTGTAATATCAGCTATCTGCCAGTGAAAGTCCTGTCAAAAACGGTCAAGCCATTTTGGAGATAAGGCGGAACAAACAGACAAACCTAAAATAAATAATACATATTTTTATTTGTACCGTATATACTTTCATATGCATTTAATAAAAAGCTGTTATTTTGACCAATAGACACTTCAATTTTATTTATTTGTATGGTTATAGATTTGGGTTTGGGTTTGAATACAACGATTTGAGAAAAAGGATTCTATCTCTTCTACCAGCCTGTCTTCTGTAAATTAAATACAACAGCATGCATCTATCACGACATATAGGCACAAAACAGCAAAATCCTTTCCTTTTTACCCTAACATTTTTATGCAACAAGGTTTATCTAGTAAGATAAGTGCGGGTGTCGGCCCGCGGTTTGTGCTAATGGACTTCCCTAGTCACGGGCGAGCCCGCGGCGACTTACTAGCTATGGGTATGGCTGTGAAGTGAGCGGGTTGAGAAGATACTCGGAAAGGATTTGTGTGTCATGGTTTTTCGGGTGTTGGGATCTTGTGACCTTTAAAGGGAGGATTTTTGGTAGAAGGTTAGAGAGCCTTTGGTCCTTTGAGGCGTACGTACAAATACAGTGCAATGTATGTGACAAATACAATTAAGATATGATAATGGTGGTTAAGATTACCTTAAATTGACTACGTAATTAAGAATACTAATTTGTACGTTACATTTTTACTGGCAGTGGTTTCAGTCCAGCTGCTTTTGTCTCTGACCATCCGTTTGTTAATAACTGGTTACTGTCAGCTTACATCATCCCTCTGCTGGGTGAAGGCCTGCCTCCATGACTTCCAGCTGTTCCGGTCACGGTTAATAATTTTCAAAGACTTTGAAAAAAGTACAAAAAAATGGATTCTGTTATGAGCGTTTATCCTAAAAGTTGGCAACGTCACAAATAGCTGTCAAATATTTACCTGATTTGATTCATTTGGCAATATTACTGTATGGAAATATGAAATGTGGCTAACTAGTGAACTAAAATATTCGTTATGAAATGCAATAATTAATATCGTAACATCGAATATTTAGTTTTAGATGTTAAAAATGTATTTAGAAACTTTCCAAATGCTTTTTTTTACCTAAAACGGTTACAACATCAAATTCAATGTTATATTTGCAATTCATTATTAATATTCTAGTTCGCTAGTTAGCCACATTTCTTATTTCCACACAGTAATATTGCCAAAATAATCAAAACAGCGTAATATTTGTCATCTTTTTGTGATGTTGTCCACTTTCAAAATAAACGCCCTCAACGTATTCTGCAAATATTAGGTCCCCCACCTATGAAATCAGCGTTTTGTATGGAGAATTTTAAAGAAGTTGCTTTTTTCTTAATAACATTTTCTTACTTTATATAACCACCATGTTTTAAAACTTTTATGCACTAATGTTTAAAAACTAAGATAACGTAATATGCCACTAGATTAAGCGAAAAAAATAAGTTTTGGCTAAGTTAAAACAAAGTGGTCATTTCTGCTAACAAAATGAGGAGTCATTTTTAAGGTATTTTTTATGTTTATAAACTATAAGTAATAAGGTTTTTTTTACTATTGGTAGTTGTCTATGATGGTCATTATTCGATATAATACCAAGCAATTGATGAATATTTTAATTCATAGAAGTGACGAGGTTCTCTATTTGTGAGAAAAAAACGCCAATTTCATAGGTGGGGACCCGATATGTTAACGGTAGCCGTTTTTTTCATGCGGATGTAAATCTGACATAGTTTCTAAAGAAATAAATAATTTTTGCATTCACTGCAGCGTGCAATATGCATATTTTGCAATAGCTCCTGGCCCCACACTGACTCTCGTATTTTATATCCACGGCGTCTTATCTGCGTGTTGTATTGTTGAGATTCAGTTTAGTCTCCCTATCTAGAGAATTTCAACAGACCTTTATTTTATTTTGTGCGCCCTAACACTGTCGAGATTTTACCGCTGAATTTTGTACTGTTGGATTTCATATTAAAAACTTTCCAGTACCTATTTTTATCACGAATATGAAGTGTGTATTGAAGATTGCCAGATTTATAACCGACTTCAAAAAGGAAGAGGTTCTCAAGTCAACTGTTAAAAAAAAAAGTTTTTTTATGCGATTCTGACTGAGACTGAGATTCCGCCAATTATGAACTGATTTTGATGATATTTTTTTGTTTGGTCACACTTCAGAGATGGTCCCATATAAATTTTATAAACTTTGCTTGTGTAGTTTTTGAGTAAGCTTCAATAATACGTATTTTTCCCACTTAGTCTATGTGGATGATGTTATAGTAAGTTCCTGTCTCTGTTATTTACATAGGGTATTCGAATTTGTGTGGGGTAGGTACCACAACTAAAATCTGAAAAAAAAAAAATTTTACAACAAAAATACAACCGATTTCCAAAAAAATACTACAAAGTGAAAAATTACTTTAAAGTTTTTATCATGTTTATCATTAACGCGTTCGTTATCAAACCGCAACAATGAACAAGAAACAAGGTCAGGAGCAACTAACATAGAGGGACTGATAACAAGTTAAACATAATATTACTCTTTTCCCCTTACGAAACATCCTATAAATTGGAAAAGATACCTTAATTATATTCAGTTGTAGAGACTTGATCAGGGGTTAGGTCTCACTATTCCCGTTGACGATAATACGGATAGGACTACTTGTATCACTATTCCCGTTGCGTTTTTATACCGCAACTATTCGCGACCATGAAAACGCTTGTATAATTGAATAATTCTCGACTCGATAATAAGACCTCTTTACTGACCACTATTTATATTGTTTCGGTTATTTTTACTATTGACAAAATTTATAAATAAATATAATAAAAATGACTGCGATGCGCAATTTGATACTATTTGTTGTAACAAATAGTAGCTCTGCGAGACCCTACTTTGAGAGTTATTTGTTTTCAGATAAAGTTTAATTGTGTGATAAAGATGTCTTGATGTGGCCATTTTAGTAGGATATCGTCGATTTTGATTTTTCACCAGGCGTTAAAAAAATCGCTCTTAATAGGAATACGGAGACATTTTCTAGGAGGAAATGAGTCTCACTATTTCCATTAGTCGTTTTTTAAATCAATGGAACAGTGAGAATGATTTAAAAAAAAAAACGTGCCGTCTCAGTATTACCATTGCAATGGGTAATGGGAATAGTGAGACCCACCCTGCTCAGCAGAAACACGAGAAAGTTGTTTTTTTTTTAGATGGTCGTATTATGTCGTATCTCTATGTATTTTACTGTGTGTACATAAATAATAAAATAAATAATAAATAAATATGGTCACAGTGCTTGATAAATATGTTACGTCAATCGCGATCAGTAATCATGACCCTAATCAAACTCAGGAACATTTCTCTCCTATAGTTGAATTACATCACTATCCTCATCATGTTCATCACAATCTGTACTTCTAATACTCACTGTCCCAATTTCCTTGTTACAGCCGCATCATGGTGCGAGGGTGCCCGCGACGCCACCTGCCCTAGGATCTGTGGGCCCTCACTGCAAAGTGAACCGGTCTGCGCTACTGACGGGTACATCTACCCTTCACTCTGTGAGATGAGGAAGAAGACTTGTGGAAAAGGTAGGAATATCTTTTATATTACCAACATTTTAGCCTGTACTGTGTTGCTAAGTGGTCCAGCTGATTCCCTTAGGAGTAGTCGGAGAATGCTGCAGGAAAGCTTCAACATAAGGACACATTACACGCCAGTTTTATGCCCCAGGCGTTGGGATGTTGTTACTCTTTTGATATTTTTATTTATAACATCACGCCTTGTTACCCCGAAGAGTGGGGCAGAGGTGTACCTACATATAGTACACACCCAAATTTCGCTAGTTGTGTTTAAGTCCCATGTAATAGGGGCGAGCCTATTGCCATCAACCGGGCATAAATCCAGACTCCGGGCTGGTACTGAGAAATTCCAGATGGAAAAACCCAATAAGTGCTCGAAAAACTGCGAAATTCTGGCACTTGTTTCAGTTTTCTTGAGGACGCCTTTTTACGTATCTTTGTGAAGCAAGCTAAATTTGATACAATCTGAGCCCAATATAAGCAATCTAGGTCTATTGATTGCGAGTATCTTCGCAATCAATCGACCTAGATCTTCGCAATATTCAGTCTTAGCTAGTCAAATTTAGCTTGCTGCTCAAAATATTGGACAAAGATACCTATAAACGCGCCCTTAATATACCTTAAGGTATATTAAAAAAAAATTAAACATGTGCCAGAATTTCGCAGTTTTTCGAGCACCATGGGAGAGTAGCACAAGGTTTTTAGGGTTGCAAACTTGGGTATAAACTACTCTCAGGAGACCTAAAAACATTGTATAAAAAAATCATAGTTACATACGCGTTTGCGACGTTTGAATTTTTTTGTGTCGCTATCGACTGTCTATACCTACTGAAATAAAAATCACTCATCAATCAATCTGCCTACCCTTTTCCCAACTATGTTGGGGTCGGCTTCCAGTGTAACTGGATGCAGCTGAATACCAGTATTCTACATGGAGCGACTGCCTGTCTGACCTCCACAACCCAGTTACTGGGTAACATAATACCCTTTGGCATGACTGGTTGTCAGACTTTCGGGCTTTTGACGACCCGTAACGACTGTCAAAGATCCACGAATGACAGCCGTTACCAATGACTTAACGTGCTTTCCGAGGCACAGAGGAGTCTCGGTATCTAAAAATAGTGACCCATCCACGTAGCTTAACCTGATGGATCGCCCCTTTCGGCTGTTATTACTTAGCCACGAACTCCCCCAAATAAAAAAAATAAACATCATTTATCAGAAACTATAAAACTCTTTCTCAATATTTCAGGAGTACGCCTAGCTCAGGACCAGACATCCTGCTCTCGAGCCCAGGGGTCTAAATGTGATCATCGGTGTACTTCGGAGCGGGACCCAGTCTGCGGCACCAACGGCAGGACTTACCTCAATAGATGCATGCTACAAGTCGAGATTTGCAGGTAAGTTGTCAATATTTATTTTATTTATTTATCTTCTCACATCTGCCATTACAGGATAAAACAATGCGATAAATATAAAATGCTATATCTACAGTTAAACCAGAAAAAGTATGTGCTTCGGTAATCTTCGTGTTTCCGAATTAGTACGAACGGCACGTCACAGAGCAAACCCTCACAGAGGCAAAGCTTCTAAGTTTTGTAATACCGCGCTTTGTAGTAGTCCACCTATCATTGCGCGTTTGTATGACGCCCGTCTCTCTGTCGGGCTACAAATTCAGGTCGCAGAAAGCCAGTTGTCACTCAAAAGTTTTTTGACATTACTTAGATCAATAAATTTTGAAATCAAGATAATACAAAATAGAATATGCAAATACTTCCATGGTTGTTACAGTTATAATAAATGAAATAATGAAATGAAATACTATCTTGAATTCATGCAAGCCTAGTACGTTTTGTTAGGTTACTGTTCAGAACATGTGCACAACGTGTCGTGAACAGAATACTGTCTTCACGAGTTAATTGAACCCGTACGAAGCTGGGGTGGGTCGTTAGTGTAAAACAGAAAATTACATATTATATCGTTCCAATTTTTTATCAAAAATTGAGCTGTTTCGATTAGCTTCCATTTTTGTAACATGGACACATAACATCATGTTCAGATTGATTTGTGATAATATCTTCAACTTCTTCAACGTCTTCAACATGTTCAACGAATTGTACTTTTTGTTTTTCAGAGTCGGCATTGGGCTCTCCCATTTGGGGGCTTGCAACAACATCAGTGCTCACCGTGAAAATTGCCCTGTCGACTGTTCCCAGGCTCCCCTCGATGGTCCCATCTGCGGTTCTGATGGAAACGTGTATAAAAGCACTTGTCAGATGAAGCTATTAACTTGTGGGTGAGTGTCTTTATTCTATGATGCCCTAGTATCTGATTGGGGCTAGCAAAATTTGCAGTAATAAAAAATTAGCATTATATTATCATCAAAATTATATTTGCTGCACATCGACATATTTTAATAAAATAGTCTAATTTGCAGCAACTATAATATCATTCCGAGAGCAATAATGCTGTTTTGAAATTATTAAAATTTAGTAATATGAATTCTTTATAATAAAATGTGTCATTATTACCGCGTAAAGAATTTTGACCAACATCAACGTAAAATAGTGCAAAAAACTAAATGAAATAAATAATTATTTAAAAAAACGTTAGGAATTGAAAATGAAAATTTATTTCATTTTCAATTCCTAACGTTATTTTTTTTTAAATCGGGGAGTGTAGAAAATAAGGGGTAGGCCATTTTTCATTAATCGTTTTCGGTGCTCATAACTTATGAAAAAATGTGCTGAGTAAACTTATCCACAAGTACAAGTGGGTTAGGTAGTTATGCATAAGTTTATGATTATAACCGAGCAAAAATATGTAGGTTATTTGTTAAGAAAAGCAAAATATATCCAAATTGTAAATAATTTCAAAGCTCATATGAAATATGCTCATATATATATGCTTTTTGTATTGTTTTCCTTGTTTTTGTTTAGGGTCTGTACTTACTAACATAGTCGTAGTCGAGTAACCAAGACTCAACAACAAGATTGTTAGTAAACAATCTTGTTGTTGAGTCTTGGTTACTCGAATAAAGAAAATTCTATAATGAGACTCAGGCCAAAAAAAATCGCATTTACGATGAAAATCCTTTTGACTAAAGATTTTCCAAATTACCCAAATATTAATCCTTTGAAATAAAATTCCAGGCAAGGTGTAGTACGGACGAATAAAAAGCATTGCCAGACTACCCGTCATTGCCGCGAATCTTGTTGGCGCGTCGCCAGACCAACGTGTGGATCCGATGGCAAGCTGTATGCCAACGCCTGCAGGATGAAGGCTAGCAATTGCGGGTATGTACTCTTGAAACTATTGAGAGAGGAGAAGAATTTTGAATGGTCGTTTTGATTTTACAGGAGAGTAATCTGTGTGGGATTGGCCCTCAATCAAGGTAGGCTATTTCTTTGAATATCCTACTAATATTATTAGGAGCGTTTATTCTGAAAGTTGGCAACGTCGTAAATAGCTTTCAAATATTTTCCTGTTTAGATTAATTTGGAAATAATACTGTATGGAAATAAGAAATATGGCTAACTAAGTTACTAGAATATTAAGAATTATTATTGATTATGATATGCAATAATTAATATTGAAACACCGAATATTTAGTTTAAACCGCCAAAAATGGGTACAACATCAAATTCAATGTTACAATTGCATAACATAATCAATATTCTAGTAACTTAGTTAGCCACATTTCTTATTTCCATACAGTATTATTTCCAAATTAATCTAAACAGGTAAATATTTGACAGCTATTTACGACGTTGCCAACTTTCAGAATAAACGCTCTTAACGCGAACGTTTGTGAGGATGGATGTTTGTTTGTCAATGTTTCACGCAAACACTACTGAACGGATTTGGATGGAATTTGACACGCAGATAGGTTGTTACCTGGATTAATACATAGGATAGTTTTTATCCTGATATTCCCACGGGATCGTGACTAATACGGGTGAAACCGCGGGGCGCAGCTGGTTACACAATAAAACTTGGCTAAGTGATTCCTAATTACTTCTATAATAAACGCCGTCTGCGAGTAGAAGACGGCGTTTATTATAGAAATAAAAATAATTAAAGGGAATCGAGAGATTTCTTTATAGTTTGTAATCAAATAAATTCTGAGCAGTATCATCGCTCGAATAAGTGCACGCTATAACTTCTTTTTATTGAAATAAAGTTTCATGGAGGAGGAACATCAAAGACCAAATTATGAGGCGCTGTCTTAAAAAAAAGTTATCGCCTTTACGTGTGACGATTGCTTTATATTAGGACCCCGGTTATAATGATCATTAACTTGCTGAGACATAATTTATTTTTAAACAAGTTTTACTCATGTTTAGGGGCGGCAGTAAAGCCCTATTTAAGAAAGCTCCACTCTCTGTAATGTCTTCAATTTCACCATGGTCTAATAAAACAAGGTCTGGGACTAACACATGCTTACGTCACTATCCAGTTGCCACTTTATTGCAACAAAACACGATTATGGAAATATTTTCAGCCATCATTCTGTTAAAAAATATGTACAAAGCATTTAAATTGTCGTTTCGTGTGTCTAATCAAACGAAATAATTCAATTTAAACATAAACCAACGTAATTTTTAATTAAAACCTCATTGTTTTATCGGATTCGCACAGGTAATAAATGTGGTTGGGGAGTTATTATTACAAACTTCTGGTAACACAGATGTGATGACGTAGACTTGTGTTACCCACGTGACTACTGTGTTTCGGAATGCTATACCTGGCGAAGTATAATTATTATACCATGAATTTCACTATCTTTGTGAAGTGAAAGAAGCACTGTGCATAACATACAAACAGAGACTGAGCAAGCACAGCAATATCTTAGCCAAGATCCTCCTAAGCAGAAAAGGGAATATAATCCGCCAAAAGAGATGGCAAATCCTGACCATGGCCAGACCTGGCTCACATAAACTATAGGAGTTGGTTGTAGCGTAGCTAAAAATAAAAAAGTAATAGCTCTTTTGATTTTGGCTACACTCACTTTAAAATTTTAGAACCGACATGTGATAAAAGGAATAGCCCGTAATGAGAATTGCAAGAAGGACACAACCCAAAATATAATAGATGCCCTAATAAACGAAGCCATTCTTGAGGCTGCCGAAGGTAATGATCCGGCTCTTAAAGTGTTTAATAAACACATAATTAAACTGAAAAAGGATGGCTTAGACCTGGCATCCAATAGGCCAATACTAGACCAGAGACAGTGAAAAATGAATGAAAAAAGTGAATTCAAAGTTCATTTAGTATTGAACGTTCAATGGAACATCCCAAAAACAATATCACACGAATACCCCTTCTGATTAATGCTAGTAAGCCGATTGCAGACAAAAGGAGAAAGAAAAAATACATCACGATCGTTTTTTGGAGACAATTTTATCAGTTGCCACTTTGAAATCTTTAATTCAATTAGCTCGGCCATAATATATTATTAATCGTAATACAATTTATGTTTTCAGTAAACACGTATTCGAAGTACCAATGTCGTTCTGCGTATCACAAGAGAGAACTTCGGGAGGGGAGTCATGTCCTAAGGACTGCATAGGACAGAAAGAGAAGCTGGTCTGCGGCTCCGATGAAATGGTGTACAGGAACGAATGTGAGATGAAGATGTTGAATTGTGGGTAAGTAGTGAAGAGAGAGAGGGAGAAAGATAAAGCTTTATGAGTTCTAACGCTTCATAAGTATTTATGAAAGAATAAATAAGTCAGATGTACAGATACGGTTTGATTTGTACATAGTCTTTTGTGTGATTATAATCACGAATGACAACACTTTAGAGCACTAAAATTAGAATTATACACGGGATACATTATGCATTGACAGAGAGTCGCTGTTGGTAAACATTTCTGATAATGTTTCGTGAAATTGTATTGAAAAGACAAGATGGCGGCGTTAGTTTCGATTTTAACCACGCGCCTATAGGTTCTTGTTCTACTGTACAGTCTAGTTGTCGAGAGAATGCGTTTCTGACACGTGTCAGTTGGACATTTTCTATTTATTAATAACGATCATATTTGCAAAACAAATATTTAGTATGAAACTCACGACGAAAATTTTTTTTTGTCCGTCACGTAGATTATTAAAAAATATTGGACACGCATTTTTTATTTTTTTACGTAATTAAAAGATTACGGCAATACATTGAGTAGGCAATGCGTTAAAATGTGGCATGACGTCACTGGCTGACAGATTTTATACTGACTTGTGACGTAGCGCACTTCCAAATTTTAAAGAGTTTTATTTAAACCATTTTTTATTATTATGATAAAGCAAAAAATACGTATCTAATAAAAAAATATATATGACTGGCGTATTAAATTATTTTTTACCCCTTTCAACATCCCTATTATGAGGACGAACATATCGATCAGTGCGTGGACATTACTATAAAATGAATAACAAATCCTACCTATAATTAAGTGGCAATGGGCAGGGCACATTGCTCGCAGAACAGATGGCCGATGGGGCCGAAAGGTTCTGGAGTGACGACCGCGTACCGGACGACGTAGGGTTTGGAAGGCCTCCCACAAAATGGACCGGTGATTTTGTAAAGGAAGGAAGGAATCCTGCTGGATACGGGAAGCACAGAACCGGTCTAAGTGGCGGAGCTTGGGGGAGGCCTATGTTCAGCAGTGGACGGCTGAAATAACGATGATGATAATGACACAATACTGAGGAAAGCAGTACTTACTCATTGAACCACCTGTCCGGCAAGTTGCAACAGGGATACAAGGGCAACCAGGCATATAACCTAAAAAGAAAACAGAATTAAGTATAAATAAGTAAAAAGCGCTTGCTCACATTGTGTTGGCGACTGCAGTAATATGTATGGTTATAGTGTTTGTCGTTCTGAAATCAACTGTATTTACACTTGCGTAAATTTGATATTTGTTTAATTGGAAATAACGTCTATAATTAATTGATTTAGAATTTCAGATCCTTGTTTCCAATTATTGCAAACTAGCCTCTTTCTGCCCGCGACTTTGTGACTTCCTCGAGAATTGGGCTATCCGATGCAAAAAGCTTTTTTCAAGTCTGATTGGTAGTTTCGGAGATAACCCTTACATACAAACTTACAAACAAACAAATTTTACCTCTTTATAAGTATATAGATGATATAGAAGAAGAAAAGAACATATTATAGACAAGGATTAGAAATTCAGAATCACGGAGCACGGAGACGCCTCGGCGGTCGTTGCTAGGCGGCATTGTCAACAATTTCCATACAAACCAAGCGTGTCATTATTTACTCGCACTACGAAACTAATGACGTATAGAATCTGACGGCTTTGAGGGTCCGTGACCATCTGACAAGCATTTGACAGGCATTTTACGGTTAAGACAGGCGTGAGGCCCGCGGTAAGCTGAGACAGGCATTGTTGAATTTCCTTAATAAATGCACAGTTGAGTAAAGAAAGGAATCGCCTGACAATAGAGTCGGTAAAAAAGTTATTAGTAAATCAAGAAAACTTTAAAAACGTTTCGTGTGAAGATTTTTATAGGTATTTAAGTTATAGAAAAAAAAGATCTTTAGAAAAAAAACAAAGTCTTCGGAACTAAAGTACCTAGTTTAGTGGTCGTAAATTGTTCATACTTTTAATTTTCAATAAATGTCAGACAGGTGAGCTCGTGGCTAAGTAATAACAGCCGCACGGGCCGATCCAACGGGTTAAGCTACGCTTGCCGGGGTTGGTCCGTGGATATGTGTCCATCTTTACATACCGAGACTCCTCCGTGCCTCGGAAAGCACGTTAACCCGTTGGTCCCAGTTGTCATTCGTGGATCTTTGACAGTCGTTACGGGTCGTCAGAAGCCCGAAAGTCTGACAACCAGTCTTACCAAGGGGTATCGTATTACCCAGTTACTGGTTTGTGGAGGTCAGATAGGCAGTCGCTCCATGTATAATACTGGTATTCAGCTGCATCTGGTTAGACTTTATTTTATTAGTAGGTACCTACTACCTTTAGATGCTGCCAGTGCGGGGATTCAGTGCTCTGTGTTATAAATAAAATTAAGACAGTCCAGCACTCTAATTGCGTAGACGATCACACGATCAATCATAACCTGAATCATTTTGAAGGATATTGCTAATCCATTGCCACATATATTCGAAATATTTGTCTCCTCAACAACGTAAATAACGCAATGAATTTTGTTGAACCGTCAAAATGTAACAGATTCTGATTGACCGTGTATTAACGCAATTAGTGTGCAGTTCTTAGAAAGTTGATCTGTATATTAAACTTTCAATATTTTCAACAGGAGTGTAAGCAATAGAAAGATTGTAAAGAAGGTGGACATGGAGAAGTGTCGCGGCAAAATGAACAGGTGCATGAAGGTCAAGTGTCCCGCTGACCTTGACCCCGTCTGTGGAACTGACCAGAAGGTGTACACCAACCCTTGCTTTTTGAAGGTCGCTACTTGCCTGTGAGTATCTATTCAGTATGTTATCCTGGTAGATTTTAATTTTTCTTTTTTAAGTTTTCCTGTTTTTATTGTTTAATGTTTTATAGCTTGGCTCTGAACAATACTTTTAAAATTCTTATTATATGATTTTATTAAACTTTTTTTATGAGGAAATTTTCTGTTTATTATAGAAAATATATGGTTGGTAAGAGCCATAACATAAGCTGAACTATTATAATTTTGCAACTACAAAATATTCTAGTCTTATATTTTGGAAAATTATCCTTTTCCTTCTTATTAGATTTAAGAAAGAAAGAAAGAAAAACAAATTAAACTAAAAACACACTAAACATAAATAAAAAATTAAAAAACAAAGTTAAATTAAAATTTAAAGCAGGAAGTCGTGTACGAGGCCAAAAGGCTCCTATCTCAGCATGATGTATCGTGCAGACCGGTGCGACGCGGTAGCGCGACACGACTCTAAGAAAATTGCACGGTAGCACAATTATCGGTGTGGCGTGGCGTAACAAGTCGCGCTAGTCTGCACGAGCTTTAATGCCATTGCATCTTTATCATTAAAGCATGAACTTTCATTCGATCGTAAAGACATCTTCCCGAAACATAATTTTTTCTTTCTATTCACTATCTTTTACAAAACATTCATCATTATCATCATCAACCACTAGCGTTTTACCAACTCTTCAACAAGACGTTGTGTGATTGATTACAGTAAAGGAATCCAACTGGCGCACTTCGGTAACTGCACACTACTGCCGCGGTTCAAGGAGGACTGCCCCGACACCTGCGAGAACGTGGTGGATCAACCCGTCTGCGGCTCCGATGGAAACGTTTATAAGTTAGTAGATTTGATGTAAACGTCATTCATCATAGTCTTATCTGTGTTTGGCGCTATACTTTTTTTTGACAACCGGCGGAAAAAGAGGGGTGTTATAAGTTTAACGTGTGTATCTGTGTGTCTGTCTGCGCCATCGTAGCTCCCAAACGGCTGAACCGATTGTGTTTTTGTTTGAAAGGTGACTGATACTCAACACCCTTACCAACATACAGCACAGCAGTGCTATTCTGTAACCATCTCACCGTGAAAACTTAGGTGAAGTGAGCGTGGAGTGAGCTGTCATTCCACAGGGATTGACACTATTGACTGCTCACTTCACCCAAGTTTTCACGGTGAGATGTTTACAGAATACCATGGCTGGTATTGTGTTTAGGCTTATTGGAATGGTCTCAATGAACAGGTTATAGATAATGATGAACAGGGTCTGGTCAGGACACAGAAATTAGGAAATGTTTGTGTCGTGGAATTTTTAATTTTTGCTTGTCTTCCCAACTTCAAGCTAGCAAGCTTCCAGCTGCATCCGGTTAGACTGGAAGCCGACCCCAACATAATTGGGAAAAGGCTAGGCAGATTGATTGCTTGTCTTCCCAACTTCGCTTTTAGAATTCAATGCAACGGCCAGTATATTACAAATTAGAAATTAGAGGATTATATCCAAGATAAGAATGCTTGGAAACATGCTGGTCCTGCTCCATAGGATAATCTAGAATCTAGACAAAATCAAATTGGTTGCTAATTTAAGTTGTATGAATTATTATTTTTATTATATGACATTGATTTTACATTCTGTGATTACTTCCTCACACACTGACTTATTAATTGTAAAATTTTAAGAAAATCGTCTACTTTTACAATGTTTGTAAATATGTGAGAACCATGCATCTATCACATAAGTAATTAATTTATCTTTCGTTGCTTAATTTTTATTAATTCTTCTTTTTACCTATTGTGGTAACGTATTTTTTTTTTTTTTTTTTTGTTTTTTTTTTTAGTTGCATCGTCTTCACATATAATTATGTAACTAATGTACGTACATATGCAAAATATTGTAACACATTTTAAAAGAGTAACGGTGGAGTTTCTTGCCCATTCTTCTCCATACGAAAACTACCTTTTGGAAGGGGCGACTAGAATCAATTCAATTTTTTTGTAAACTTTGACGTTCAAAAGTGCCTTACAGGGGCCTATTTGAAATAAATGATTTGACTTTGACTTTGAGTATTTTTAGTGCAAGTTGGAGAACTGTACTTATAAGTTCAAGTCCTCTGAAGAGAAATTTGTCTCGATAGTTATAATGTTTATATAACTGGAGATTTACAAAACTTTATTCGGTAGAGAATCTAATTTAAATTTAACTTGGTCTACCAAAATGAGCTTTTTAGAAAGACAATTTTTTGTTTCGTGCCTGCTCTTTTCCATAGGAAACGACTAATTGGAACCGTGCACCTTGCTTCTGAAGTTTCATAAGTGCTCTTGTAGGTTTATGTAAAATAAAATATTTTGAAATTTGAATTAATAACCTAATTTCCGATTGCATTATCCTCCTAACAAAACAAAATACTGGGGAGCGCCACTTTTTCTTCCCAGCTAAAGCACTAGGCAGTGATGAAGGGTGGCCGTTTTTGGGGGACTGTCTTATGTAATTTTGACGTTCGAAAAGTGCTGATTCTCAGCCTAGCTTGAATGAAGGACTTTTGATTTTGACTTTTGAAACTAACACCCTCTTTCCCACCAGATCAGAATGCGAGCTCCGCCTCGCGACGTGCGGGCAGCACGTGGTGCCGGTGGCGGCGCCGCACTGCCGCACGACGGCGCTGTGCCACGAGGACTGCCCCGACACTCCCGCCTTCATCTGCGGCTCCGACAACCGGTTCTATAAGAACGAGTGTTTGATGAAGAAGGAGAATTGCGGGTGAGTACCATCGGTATTTTTTTCGCTGGATGCGAGAAACACAGAACCAGTTGAAGTGGTGATGCTTGGTGGAGGCTTATGTCCAGCAGTAGGCGGCTAATAAAAAATCTTAGCACACTAGAAACCGGATACCAGGCGCACATACTAAACAAAGAGTTCTATTCTCTATTCACAGCAAGCACGTGTTCGTGGTACCTCTGAAGCGTTGCCTGGCGCGCTTCCAGTACTCCGGCTGCGCGCGCGTGTGCCCGCCCGAGTACGACCCCGTCTGCGGTACTGACAACAAGACGTACTCCAACAAATGCTTCCTGGAGATGGAAAACTGTCGGTCTAGGTGAGTCCCTTTGAATTTGTGAGATCCTGGTACTTTTATTATCAACACATCGATTTCCAAGAAATTATTCAAATGACATACATAACTTAACGCACAGCTTAATAAACCGCTGGGTCTAGAAGCATGAAATTGTGCAAAATAGTTCCATGAATACATAACGAAAGTGAAAACTAAGGATTTTTGAAAAATCATTCCCAAAGGAGTTAGATAGGGGATGAAAGTTTGTATGCAAGTTCGCCGATGGAAAATTCCATTGGGGAAAATAGCTTGTTGCTTGAATGAACACAAACTTAAATGCTTCTTAAAGATGGAGAACTGCCGGTGAATTCTTTGGGTTTATGGGAGCCTGGTACCATCGCTTCATATTGCTAACATACGTTTTAATAGGAGGGCTAAATAACATACATTTTTGCCATGTAAACGAGAACTAGAATTAGAAGAAGAGTCTAGATGAATTCCTTGAACATATGGGAGCCTGGTACTTTCAGCATCATACTACGTTCTAAGCAGAAATTGTGTATTTGGCCCGCATATAAAGTGTGACAACTAAAGAAACGTACCAAGAAAAAATTGATGCTTGGAATTTTTGATAAATACTGTACCTACTTTCACAGTTAATTTATCTCTTGACATCAACCCAAGCAACAACCAACCTTATGGTAACGTTTATAAAGATCACTTTGCTTTTGTCAGTGATGCAATATCGTACTCGTAGTCCTTAATCTAGGTTTTTAATGTTCTTCTATCAGTAGGTATTTCCAACTGCATAGTTTCTGCCAATGGCTAGACTAAGATAGTAAATCAAATAGACAACAGGCAATACCCAAGACGAATTATATATTGTGGGAATTGCCTTTTACATCATGGCTATTGTTCTGCAATCATAACATCACAATCTGTGATCGCTAATTCCGTTTGGCAAGCATTTGCTTTTACCCGTGACTTTTTAGGGGAACCCGGAGGGTGCCAAACGGAACCCTATTACTAAGCCTCCACTGTCCGTCTGTCTGTCAGCGGGCTGTATTTCATGAAAAATAAGTAGACAGTTGACATTTTCACAGATCGTGTATTTATATTGCCGCTATTACAACAAATAAGGGGTCCCTCCTTTAATAACTTATTTGAATGTTTCATACAAGAAAAGTGTATTTTTTTTTACGTTTTTTGCTCGATCGTGCAGGCAGAATTTTTGTTTTTTTTCGAATTTTTATGGAACGAGGCCCGAGGCCGAACGGGGTCTTCCTTAAATCTCTGTTAACCGGTATCTGGCTGAGCGTATGCAGAGACGCAGGTGACGTAGGGCCTCGCAGCGCTGGGCAGACTAGTTTTTGTAATGCATGAATGTACTGACAGCTGCGTACGCTGCCGCGTAGGCACATGCGACACAGACATGTATCTGTTCTCTGCTCTGCGCCTCGTTGTAGAGCCGGCACAGATTTCTGCGCGACGCGTGCAGGTCGTCAATCGTTTTTTTGCTGAAACGCAGGTAATGCAGCACAGTCGTCTGTTGTTTGTACTGGGTAGGACACGAATGCGTCTGTGTAGCTGAGTCGCAGCATGCGCTCGCGGCCTTTGTCTACCTTGCCTGCCCTTCCCTGAAAAATCTGCACTGTGCTGTGCTGCGTCACCTGCGTATCAGCATACGCTTAGCCTCTTAGTTAGTCACTCGCTTTTTCAGTCTTAATGATCATCTTCCACACAATCCATCCATCGTCTTCCTCTACTCTTATAACCCTTTACGACATGTTCCTTGGTCCTCCACATTCTGACTGCCCATACGATGACCACCTCTGCTTCTGTCTTTTTTGACTATAGATCTTTAAACATCGTTTGAGAAGGGCCATGATTCCTGCCTAGCCTTGTCCGAACTATGTTGGAATCGCCTTCCAGTCTAACCGGATGCAGCTGAATTCCGGTATTTTACATGGAGCGACTGCCTATCTGACCTCCACAATCCCGTTACTGGGTAATACGATACCCATACTATCCATACTTATATTATAAATGCGATAAATCTGTCTGTCTGTCAGTGCTGCTGAACGGATTTCGATGTTGGGACACAGGTAGACCATGATCTGGGTTGGGGTTGGGCCATAGGATATTTTAAATCCCGGTAATACGTTCCCGAGGGATAATTCCCGAGCCCACGCAAAAGCTAGTACTGAATTATCTTTTAACGAGCTGATGCAATACCGGCTTAAAATCTATATTTACGTACTACATAATATTTACAATCTTATATTTAATTTACACACACCACCCTGCTTTGTACAAACACAAATACATGGTAACTGATTACCTAACTTGGTTATCTTCTGAACACATAAATAAATCTTTGTTAAGAAGAACATTATTTGTCTTAGTTATCTTTCGTAATCGACGTAAGTAAAACGTGTGATTACTCTGTAAATAATGTAATTATTCCATTCTTAGGATTTTTTTGTGCTATTTACTCTTCACGGTCGTTCATTGCCTTTATTATTGACAGATTTAAATGACAAAAAAGCTCAAATTTTCTGGCGTCGTTTGCCCGAATTCGGATGCTTCTAGAATTCGGGCAGGTGCGTCCAGCTTCGTCAATTACAAAGACCCCTAAATTTGTCAAGGCTGCCAGAGTGTAAAATTATCTTGTCGGGTCCCCGAATGCGGGTAAAGTCATTTGCACACCCGAATGCGGGCTAACGACCAAAAGTAATTTCCGTCTCATGACAGCTTTGTCACTCAATATTTTCTAAGATACAATAAGGGCTGATTTTTCAATAGTCAGATAACCTTTATCTGAAGAAAAAATATGACAGTTTGACATACTTTCTATACAAAAGCTGTCAAACCGCCATATTTATTCCTCAAATAAAAGTTATCTGACGATTGAAAACTGGCCCTAAGAGCGCTTATCCTAAAAGTTGGTAACATCTCAAATAGCTTTCTCATAGGCAATATGGCTAACTTGTGAACTAAAGTACTCGTATTGATTATGAAATGCAATAATTAATACCGCAACACCGAATATTTAGTTTTAGAAGTAAAAAAAAGTATTTGGAAACTTTCCAAATGCCTTTTTTACACTTAAAACGGTTACAACATCAAATTCCGTGTTATAATTTGCAATTAATTATTAATATTCTAGTTCGCTAGTTAGCCACATTTCATATTTCTATACAGTAATATTGCCAAATTATTCAAAACAGGGCAATATTTGACATCTATTAGTGACGTTGCCCACTTTCAAAACAAACGTTCTTCACTCTGAGTTTGAACGCGATGAGGATGAATATAAATTAATAGGTGTTTCATTTTTCCTTTTCAGGAGTCTTGTTCAACTAAAACACCTGGGCACATGCACGGACCCCATCGCAGAAGAACCGAAAAACTATCTATATCGATAAACTAATCGATTATCACAGTCATATCGATATATCGCTTTCTTTCCATAATCATACTCTCTGGGAGTGGAGTCCCACTATTAGTGCCAACTTTTTATAAGTAAAAATATACTGTAAAATAATGTAAGCGACCAATCTTCGTCTTCCAATAATCGATAAATTTAAGTATCACTTAATTTATGTTCATAGTTTAATCGATTAAAAATCGTTAAGGGTTCCACACTAATCAATCGCAAATACTTCTTCACATTCGGTTTTTAATAGTAATGGTATTTGGATCTTTCTGCTTAGTATAAATTAGTGTGGCGATACTTATTTCTCTTATATCGAGACCAAGAATCGATTAAACTATGCAATTCAAAACGAACATTTACATTAAAAAAATAGATCAGTACAAACATTCGAATTCAAATTCACAAGATGGCGGAAAAAATGGCCGACCATACTAAAAACTCTTAAGATAATGTTTAGTGATTTTAGAATTAATATTTGACTGTTTATTTATTCTATTTATTATCTGTGTGTAGTGTAAGATCATAATTTTTTGTAAATAATTAGTGAATTTTTCGACGTATTTATTGTTTTTTCTAAGAATCGATGCATTTAGAAGAAGACTTTATTATTTAACGATTATGACAATAAGAATATTAAATCGAATTGGAGACATTTGTGTGCGTTTGCCGCCTATTTATGCAAAATTTAAAATAGGTTATCAAACATTCCCATATTTTAATAACAGTTTCATATTTTCGTTTGACGTTTGAAAAAATCTCTCAAATATAAAGGTGCGTATGCACATACGCGTTGAATCCCACTGTGCATCATTTGTGCATGAAATGTTTCATTGTTGTAATAAAATCATTGAAGCGCTTTTAAAGATAATAAAATCATTAAATATTTAAGAAGAAGAAAGAAATGTGGCATACACTTAATAATTGAATTATTTTATTGAACACACTTCAAACGCCAAACCAAGATTCTACCTTTGCAAATTGTATAAATAAATCAGTTATTTTAATAACAAACCGAATGATTTAATTACGATTTTAATCGACATAAAAATAACATAGATTTACGTATTTATTTTTTAATTTTTAGCCTAATAATAATAATTGAACAAAAACTGTACTTTTTAGTCAATTGAAACTGCATTTTTTCAATTTATCTACAAATATTTAATATACTACATTTCAATAACATTTTTTATACTCTATAATCATAGTCTACCGTGTATTGCCAGGTGTAATAACAAACCAATAAAAAGATTTTACAATTCTACTTATTTTCATTATTTAGTCAATCCATCCATCTGCCTAGCCTTTTCCCAACTATGTTGGGGTCGGTTTCCAGTCTAACCGGATGCAGCTGAATACCAGTATTTTACATGGAGCGACTGCCTATCTCACCTCCACAATCCAGTAACTGGGTAATACTATACCCCTTGGTAAGACTGGTTGTCAGACTTTCGGGCTTCTGACGACCCGTAACGACTGTCGAAGATGTAGGAATGACAGCCGGGACCACGGCTTAATGTGCTGTCCGAGGCACGGGGGGGTCTTGATATGTTATGAATGGAAACCCACCCACGGACCGACCTTGGCAAGCGTAGCTTATTTATTGGTATATTCAAGGCTCAGCTTATTAGTGGCAACTGAATAGTGAAGTAAGCACGTGTCACTCCCGGAATACCAGACCTTGTTTTATTACCCAAGGGCGTCGCCAGCCGATAGCCCAGGGGGGTCAAGTTGATATAGGGAGGATGGGAAAAGTATGATTTGTAGGTACAGTCAAGAGTCAAGAACATATGAAGCTTTACTTTACACTTGTAGTGCGAATCTTACCTCGGCGCACACTGGGGCCAAAATCGACGCTAGTGGACATTAATTGATTATTGACAAATCAGTTTCAAGTCGGTCATTCCGATAGGAACTGAGAAAAATTACAATTTCCATTTTCAATGTATGGATTGGAAACGAATCTTTCGGGTCGTTTTTCCCAAATCTATTTAGAATTATAGAGCTGAAACCTAATAGGTATTATGCAACAGCGACATGTTGCCTCCCCACTCCCCGTCGCCCCGCTTTAACAATAGACTACAGCAGCGCGGACGGACTGCTTGGAACAGAATTTTCATTCGAGTTTCGACTGGAATTGGAAAGCGGGCATTATCGCCCAAGAATGTGGAATTTGGTTGCTCTGCATTTGGCTCATCATCAGCATCTCTAGGGGGGGAGCTGCCCCCCCCATGCTACCCTCTGGCAACGCCCTTGGTGTTACTGTCGGACTGCCTATTCATAGGTCTCGAGTTCGAAACCAAGACACGCACCTCTCACTTTTTAGATTCATGTGCGTATTGTATAATTATCACTTGCTTCAAAAACGGTGAAGGAAAACATCGTGAGGAAACCGGCATGCCTGAGAGATATTTCTCGGCGGCATGTGAAGCCAACTCAGAGGCCCATGGACGGCTTTAAAACTCTGACACCAGGTTAGTCACTAAACACACGAAAAGAAGAAGAAGAAGCCTCAAGGTATTCTTTACCGAACACCGCGTTACAATCGATTACCGTTGAGTTATTTCTGCAATTTTTCCATACACAACCTGGTGACCAGGTCGAAAGGGTAGTTGATCGGTTTGCAGTACATCGCTAGCTCTTCCACCAGGACCCTGAATTTAGCTGTGAATCCATCTAATGCTTCCATCCTGAAGTCATCGTTATAGGCCACTATTGCACCTGTGAATGAAAGAGATGTTAGGGTCGGCGCTCATCTGGCGAACCGCAGCGCAGCGCATTCGTCTCTGCAACAGATATGGACCTTGCTACAGTTGAAATAAAGTTGAAAGTAAATAAACTTCCATTAGCTTGAGAATGCGTGTAAGCGGTAAGGGGCGCGCGTCTCAGGTTATTTATACTCAACTTTATTTTTAGGTACGCAAAGTTGATATTTGTTTAGCGGTGATAACCGCGCCGCGCTGCGCCTGCGTAATATAGTAGAGTAGTGGTGACGTAAAGGACCTCTTCCGGGGAAGTAATAAAGTCTAAACATTTAGAAACTTTGACCTTCAATATCTTCGTAACCAAGAGGTTCCTAGTAAAAATGACGGGAAGGACATGTGACTATTGCCTTCGTTAAGCGTCTTTCTACACCCGTTATAAATCCTGATAGGTACAGCATAATCAGCCTATAATGTTCCCACTGTTGGGACACAGGCCTCCTCTCAGCGAGAGTGAGTAGGCCGTGATCCACCACGCGGGCCCAGTGCGGGTTGGTGCATATCACATATCTTCGATGTTTTTCTTCTAGAACATGCCGGTTTCCTCTTCCTCACGATGTTTTCTTTCACCGTTTTGAGAGCAGTGGGGAAGAAATAATTAACTTATGATCTACAACTTGTAAATCGCGGCCCTTCTGGGACATCATCGCTCTCTGATAGATACAACACAATCACAATAACATTATATTCAAAAAACTTACTTGCAATCATCGCATAGAAGATCACCCACATCCAATATCCCATTTTAGATTATATCAGCTCGTTCGATTTATCTGTTGAAAAAACTTTAGGTTATATTTCTGTGCTGAAACCTGAGAAGTCAAAAATACTGAACTGTTAAGTGGGTATTTGTAGGCTCCGGTAGACTCACCATCATATTCACAAAGACACGTTATAATCTGCCTCGCCTTTTTCCAACTGCGGACGGTTTTGCGGTCGATTTCCAGTCTAACCGGATGCAGCGGAATACCAATATTTTTCACGGAGCGACTGCTTTTTGACCTCTCCACAACCCAGCTACTAACACCGTACTGCTTAGAAAGACTGGTTGGTAGACTTTCAGGTTTCTGACTACTCATAACGAGCGTCAAGAATCTACAAATTACAGCCGGGACCTCAGGAGTTTCGATATGAAAGAGATGTACTAAGGCGTCCCCCAAAATTGGTCACAATGACCGGTCGCCGAGCTTTTGAAGAGCTGATGAGGAAATCTGGCTTCATTACTTATATTATTTTTTAAATGTCCTTGATATATCTCGGAACAGCAGGGTGAGTGGGAAGGAATACGAGGGGCCGAAGCCAGCTCGCAAAGGGCCGTTAGACAATTAATGAAATAAGGCGCCAGCCGACGATTATCCCTGTATGCACTAGGTAAGTGCACCCAAGGACAATCCCCGGGTGGTACATTATTATTATTTATTTATTAAGTTCCACGAAATAAGGGGCGAGCCCGTTGTCATTAGCCAGGCGCAGTCCTATGATCGTTAATTAGAAAGAATACTAACCAAGAAAGGTTTGCGTGAACTCGTATGTATATTTGAAAGTCTTTGGCGTGAATTATATCCGTATTTCTTCATTTTGGGGCATTATGTTTTAGGCTAATTATTAGTTTATGCTCTACATTTTGGAAACTCTTGACAGCAGATGTCATCATAATTATACTGACGCTTCTGACAGCGGATCAAAGGTTTGAGGAACAAGGTTGTAACATTATAAATATAAAATGATACTTAAAATATAAAAAAATAATTTTAAAAGCCAATGCAGTGGACAAGGAACTCATCCTAAACTCCATGGCTAAAGAGAACTGGCGCAAACCTACAGTACTTATTACAGATGACCGCAAGGAGGTATGGTAAAGCAAGGCCAAGAATGTCAGCTCGGCTGTCATTATGCCGAATGTCGTAACGGTCAATGGCCTGATGGCCGAAGCCTCGGTCAACATCTCTCTCGAGGCTCTCGGTTGGATCAAGGACCTGATTCAGAAGGCAGTACTCCTCGGCTGGTATTGTGAGGAGGTTCCTGTCTCTGCAGCCCTAACCACTGGTAGCTTAGACCTTACTCCCGAAACCAGCGGACCTCTATTTTTTCTATATTTTCTATATTTTTAAATGTTTTTTTATTTTATTTTATTTTAACATATATTAAAAAATGTAATACGTTAAGAAAAAAAAAATAAACAAACATAAAAGAGAATAACAATTTTGTCGCCTTGATCAAATCGTGTAGAGGACGATAATCATGAAGATTATGTCTTATGAAATTAAGGATTTTAGTAAAATAGATATTATGTACCTCAGATCATCTTTTGTCTATGATCTATGAAACTAGGTATAGGGCTTAGTTATTGGTCGCTCTGACCCTGTCTTATGCAAATTACCTTGGCAGCTTAAAGCGCGCTTTGGCAGTATCACTTCCCTCAAAATAGAATTCTAACTTACCATATAATTTTATTCAGAAAGTGATGCCCTAGCCAGGGACTGGACTCGGGCGAGTGAAGCCCTAGTTAGGGACTGGGCTCGTGCAAGTGATGCTCTAGTCAGGAACTGGGCTCGGGCGAGTGATGCCCTAGTCAGGGATGTACTTTTGGGGGATGCTTGTTGAATTTATTCCAAGAGTTTGTAGGGACAATAAACAGTTAATAAATTATGCACGGGATTGGATTAAAGTGATCAACGGATTGCTTCAATTATCTGATGTGTATATTACTTACTAACAAGGGGAAAAAATCGTGAGCAAACTAAAATTCAAAAGTCATTTATTCAAATTAGGCTGAGAGTCAGCACTTTTCGAACGTCAAAATTACATAAGACAGTCCCCCAAAAACGCCGGCCCTTTTTCGAAAAGGAAGAAGAAGTGGCGCAACAAACCCCCCCCAGGCATAGCTAGAAAAACTGGATTCTATACAATAGTACTAACTAAAGTTTAATAGGTAAAATTCAGTACATAAAGAGCGTACAAAAATTCAAAATATTTTATTTCACATAAACTTACAAGGGCACTTATGAAACGTCAGAAGCTAGGTGCACGGTTCCAAATGGTCGTTTCCTATGGAGAAGAGCCGGCAAGAAACTCCACGGTTACTCTTTTAAAAGTAAATGGTTTTTACAATGTTTCCAAATTACAGTGTTAAAAGGTATGAGAGGACAGTGTAGGTCAACAACAAGTACCAGGTACTTAGCAAAATATAAAATGGTCCACATATCTACAGTCTGTTATGTCTACAACGTTCTCTCATTCACAAAATTTAAAAGAAAATAATTTATATAAATGAAATAATAAAAATTAAAACCAATTTAAACCATAAATACCTACATATTCCTTCTTTTTACGAGAAAATGGCGAGCACCCTGCAGTGGAAAAGTTACAATAAAACGTGACCAGCGACAGTATAATCCTTTCAAAAGTTTACAAAGACTTTACGTCACTGGTCACGCCCTATTACATGAATGGGTTTTTTCTGTATTGACCGAGTTATTCTAATTAAAGATACAGAGCATCCCGTTACTACATTTTACCAGTTGAGTAAACAAAAGAAATAATTAAACAAATATTTAATTATGTAAACATGTCTGCTTAGTTCTAGTTAGACGTGAATGTCGCACGCGATTACAAATAAAGAAACAATTATTACGCACTGGTTTGTTTGTGCGTTGTTAGCTTTTACAATTTGTAACTAACTACTAACACTGTCACTGTTTTATAGTAGTAGCAAAATACTTCTAAGTAAGGCAGTCAGATTAATGTATTATACACATAAATGTCCCGGAATGACTGCTCTAAAATGACCCGAAACTTGCTCGAGCCAGCCCACGCCGTGAGCCTGTAGCTTTAAATTCGGCCCTATAACGATCCGATCCAGCATGTTCCTGCTACACTCCCCCAGCGACGCTCTAAGCCGGGGTCCGTACCCCTCAGGAGGTACCTACCCTTTTTAGTCGCTTAGTTCATAAGCTGTATGACCTGGCTGGAGGCCTTAAATTTATTAAGGCATCTACAGGATGGCCCGGTTAAGCAGCCGACAACCTCCTCAGTTGACCAGCGAGATGGGACACACAATTTTTTTTTTCTAAAATGGTGTTGAGAACTGCGTCATAGTCCACTGTGAAGTTTAGAAGATCTAAGCGGCCACACAGACATACACTAAAAGCGGTTTTGTTTTTTATACTATGTATGTATAATTTATTATGACGTTTTGATAATGTTTTGGTATTTGCTCAGACACGTCTGTTGCCAGCAGCGTTAGATTCCTTGATAAGTAATTGATCTTTAACACAAATAAAACATCTAGATATATCATAGAGCTTCCTTGTATCTTGACTCAGTTTACCACTGACCGCGAAAGCTGAACGACGAGCACTTTCGTCGTCCTTAATCTTAGAATTAATGTGAAAACTATTCTAATAATAGATTTCAGTGAAAATGGGTTGTAAATAAACCTATTGTTTTTAGGATAACCGTTTTAGGTTACCACGTTTATTTTATTGTAATTATTTATTACACAGTGATATTATTTAGAATCAAATATTTATTTTTAATATAAAATAGTGATTTAAGTTGACGTAAATATTTAAGAAGAATTTAGTATTTTTATAAGTTTTACGTAGTATTCAACAATGGGGAAATATTATTTCATTTTTGACGAGGGGAGCAAGATCAACCAAATATTATGTGCTGTGCTTAGTAAGTACCTTTTTAATTATTTTCATCTACACCAGCCACCTCTATGTAGATCGTTACTTCACCACAATCTCAATTTAATTATTTCTTAAAGTGGCAAATCTACATTTTTTATAATATATCTGTGGAAAATATAATCATTGTAGTAGAAATCAATATATTTATGTAATTGTACCTTAAAATGAATTTTAAAACAGCACACTTAAAATCTCCATTCGTTATTGCTTTTTCCACAAATGTATGTTCAATATTTTCTGGTTAGTGTGAATACAAGTTGTATTCCTCAAATACATCCAAATTAAAGTTCATGGTCACATTAAAATCAATGAATAGCCATTAACGTTTTGCGTTTGCGAATATGGAATAAAAGACTACATAAATTTCGTTCATGATAAACCGGTTAGCTTCAGTTTTAGTTGGTCAACTGCTAATTCGAAAGCGATTTGAAACGTCTGAACGGACTGTCAATCAAATTAATTTGAAATACAAAGCATTTTTTGTTGAACTAGAAAAGTTTTTTAACTAAAATCGAACCTATTGGCTCTAGAATTTCCTGTAGCTGATAATGCAGACATAGACAAAATTAAGGTTGTAGGTATCTTGAATTTCGGAATACATTTCAAAGACAAGTTAATCCAATTTGTCTTACATGCCATGGACGGCCTGAGGCAAGCTGGAACCACCTTTGTAGAAATGCTGATAGTAGCCGAGAATTGAGTTAAATGGCTTGCGATTTGTAATGCCTAAGTCTAGCAAGGGACTGTTAATGGGCTGATGATGATGACGTGGCATGTCGTTAATCGCAATTTATTTATTCTAACCTCCTTTGTGGTCTAGTGGTTAGACCACGTGTCGCAGACCCAGGGGTCCCGGTTTCGATTTCCAGTGGGGGCAAAACTTTCTGCTCGGTTTGGTTGGTGGTAGAGCTTATTCTAAGTCCGCCTGGCTAGTTACCATCTTATCTAAGTTTGTCGCCAGAACAAGAAAGTTATCAAAATGATTGTGTTTCGTCAGTAGAGCTCAGATAGCCAATTCTTCTGTGATTGAGCTCGCTCCTTCGGCTTGAACTTCACTTACCATCAGGTGAGATGCAGGCCAAGAGGTTCACTGTTGTGATTGAAAAATTAAACACAAAAACCTATTCTTTAAAATTCCATTTCGGTAATCATTTTCAGTTTAGAGGATACTGTAATATTCTAGAAATCGTTAGTAGCTTTTTTGTTTTTCTCAATGATGATAAACCATCTTAACCGTCTTTTATTTTCTACAGTAAACCTGCCAGTATTTGCATATGGCGCCTGTATCGGATGGATGTCTCCAATGTCACTGCTACTGCAATCCAAAGACTCGCCTAGAGGGACCCCACTTACAGATTTTGAGGTCAGTGCTAATAAGTATTAAAAAATCACCCATGTATAATGTCTGGCTCTCGGAGGAGCTCGTGGTTAAGAAATAACAGCCGCACGGGTCGATCCATCAGGTTAAGATACGCTTACCGGGGATGGTCCGTGGATGGGTGACGATGTTTACGTACTGGGACTCCTCCGTGCCTCAGAAAGCACGTTAAGCCGTTGGTCACGGCTGTCATTCGTGGATCGTTGACAGTCGTTACGGGTCGTCAGAAGCCAGAAAGTCTGACAACCAGTTTTACCAAGGGGTATCGTATTACCCAGGTTGTGGAGGTCAGATAGGCAGTTGCTCCATGTAAAATAGTGGTATTTAGCTGCATCCGGTTAGACGACCGAGTAGAAGCCGACCCCAACATAGTTGGGAAAAGGCAGATTGATTGACGTAACACAGGCATACATAATGCCTGTGTTACTATATAAGGTCATATTAAACTAGCTAGCGTAACTCCGCATGTGTGATGGGTGATGAAAAGCATAAAATCTTTTTTGTTTTATTGTTTCTATTTAAACGAGATATCGATCTAAACGATAAAACGAAAAAATATTGATGATTTTTTTTATGGAGTCGACAACCGTATTTCCTTGAAGTATAAGTTGCGAAAATCAGTTTTTTGTTTAATAATGTTTAGTACCTGGTCGACCGAGCTCTGCTCGGGTGAAAATAGCGAATGCTAATTTAATAGTATAGGATAGTTCATACTAATTCCATGCTGCCATGTCATTATTCTAAGGTAGCCATCATGTTCTAAACTATGGGCGACCGAGCTCTACTCAGGTGAAAATACGGACATATACATGAGGACTAGCTAGATCGATTTTTCGATCGACATTTTTAGAGCCGGTTTCCAGAACGTGTATAACAAATATATAATTAAACAAATATTGCTCATTTAATAGTATAGGATATCGATACCCATTACGTCTCCGGTGTTTCGCTAGCTAATTTGATTTAACCCTGTATTATGATATCTTGTGTGAAAAAATCTAAGAGGACTTATAAGTGGGTGGATAGGTGTTCTTCATCTCTCAGCGTCCCTCCAATCTATATCCATTCATCTATAAACAATGTGAAATTTAATTCGTTTGCATCCTCGTATGGGTCATTGTACTCATCATTATCATAACGAGCTATGCGAACATAAATGTATGGAACAGCAGATTTTTTTTCGCGATTTGAAATGATGATGAGTACAATGACCCCTTAAGAGGATGCAAATGAATTAAATTTCACTTTACCTTAAGTAATAATAAAGCTTAAGAACTAGTTTTTTTGTTCGTTTGTTTGAATGCGTTAATCTTTGGAACTACCCGTTGGATTTGAAAAATTCTTTATGCATTCGATAGTCCAATTTTTGGGGAAGGTAGGCTATTTAACATCACGCTGCCACTCTTGGAGGCCAGAAAGAATGCTAAGTGAAAACGAAGTAATAGCACGGGCGGGGGATGCGATGCGACGGGGTGGTTTGACGGCCGAAATTTCACGCGGACAAAGTCATGTGCAGAAACTATAATCTATACAAAAATTTCCTAACATTAGCAAGTGCTTATTTTTTATTTTTTATTCGCAGATCTCATGGATAGCAGCGGTGCCTTACTTAACTTGCATACCAGCTGATTATGTAATGGCAATACTAAGTGATAAAATCGGAAGAAAACTGACTTTATTCTTCATGTCTGCTGTAGCATTCGTAAGTATAGAATAAAAAGTTGAGCTCTTAACCACTAAAAAACTTAGTCAAGCATCTGACACTTTTGTTCTTACCTTTCTGCTAAATAAGTAGAACGATCATCATCCCTTATACTCAGTCTATTCTTTCCAAAAACGTATGTAAGTACATAATGTCTGTTCGAAAAGTACTTGATAAAAGTGTAAACAAATTCTGTTCAGATTAAATTCCTACCCAATCATTTCGAAGGTTATCTCATCACTTTGTCCAACATTTATTGTTTGAATAACATTATTAAATTATCATTGGAAAATCATGAACAAACATTGAGGTTATAAAATTAACCTCAATTGTTAAATGAAAAACAACTTTATAGCGATTTAAATTTAGAATTTATTTATTTATTTACTTATTTATTTATTGGTAAGGCGTCTCACCACTTACTCACTAAAACATACACATACAAAAATCACATACAGTTTTAGGTATTGTGAATTCGTCACTTACAGAAGTGCACAGCACTAGCAGAGAACTTAATAATTAAAGGATGTTTTAGTTATCGTTAGTTGATTTAGTTACAAAATAAAAGATAAAAAGAAAAATTAAATATGTTCACAAATAAGATGGAAAGTACAGAAATATTTAAATAAATAACAAAAATGATCTCAAAAGAAGGAATTTCGGGTTTAAGTATTCGAATAACCAAATCAAAGCACTCAATTTATAAGTGGTATTACAAATTGGCATCCACAGGTACATTTTCTGATCCACTTGTTTACATTTTCATCACATACTTTTGGAACAGACCATACACGCCACGAGAGTTTGTTGGGAAGGCCAGTTTGCGGGGTACGATGAAGTATCTCAAAATATGTCAATCTAACTCAAACTACATGACGTATTATCAAAACATTAATAACACCAATTTTTCAGACTTGCTGGACAATCAAACTGGCATCCATGGAAGTGTGGGCTTTCATCCTGGCCAGAGCATTGTTTGGTCTAACAATGGCGGGTGCTTACGTCACATGTCCACTGTATACTAAGGAGATTAGTTCAGCCAACGTTAGAGGGATGCTTGGCACATTGGTAAGTTGCACATGAAAAAAAGAATAATGCCAAAGTTTTATTTTGAACATTATACTTCATTGATGAATATTAATAACACAAGTGGAAAAAAAAAACTAACAGTCTGTTTGTAGCTGTATAAAGATCTATTGGCCAAAATGGGAACTAACGTCGCCATTTTCTTTTTTTTTCAAAACATTTCACGAGACATTCGCAACACAAAACGCCAAGCGTCCACCAAAATATGTAACTAATAACTATGTAACTCAATCACCCCAAGTATTGTAAATTACTGTCATGTTAAAAAAAAATGAATAAAATTGTGTAACAATTATGTGTAATTCCTGTGCGTATGAATTGTTTTTTTTTCTTGTTTTCTATGATGTAATAATGTTTTTGCATGCTGAGTCTATCGCTTAATATTGTGCACTCGGTTTATATGTTGGCTTGTGTTTGTAATTGGTTGAACAGTGTAAAAATAGGGATGATGCTTGGGTAAAAAAAATGAAATTCTAATTAGTCCATCAGTCAGATAATAAAAAAATATTAGACACGTATTTTTTGCTTTATCATATTAATAAAAAAATACTTAGATAAAACGCATTTTAAGTTGGGGAGTGGCGGTCGCTACGTCACTAGTAAGTATAAAATCTACATACTCGTGACGTCATGACACATTTTACGTCAATGTATCGCCGTAATAGATTACGTAAAACAAGAAAAAATACGTGACCAATATTTTTTTATAACCTCAAAGACGGACAAAATTTTTTTTTTGTTATCATCCTTATTGTAGATAGACCAATAAATAAACAAAAGCTTCCCGACAGCGCCACCCTGCAACGTCATTCGAGTGGACAAAAGTCCTTGTAGCACTTTAAAAAAATATTCTAGTCTATATATACTTTTCCAGGTAATCCTATTCCACACAACGGGTAACTTGTTCCTCTACGTCATTGGTGACATGTTAAGCTACCGCACTATTCTGTGGATTTGTCTGTCGCTGCCAACACTACACCTGATACTCTTCATTATGATGCCCGAGTCACCTTCGTACCTGATTAAAAGAGGAGAGACAGAGGTAAGATCATATTTTTTTTCAAAATAGATCCCATCCAATTTGATCCAATTACACATTGGACCAAATTGGGTCCAATCCAGAGCCAATTTTTGGGATATTGACGCTATTACCATTAATTCAGCAAATGATTCTAGACCCCGACAGGAAGACTAACGTCCCCGTTTAAAAAAAAAACAGCTGTTTCTCCACTCAAAATTTTAGAAACCGTTTTTTTTTAATAGCTGACGAAATATTTACCCACTGGTAGGGCTAGAATCATGTACCTACTGAATTCATGGTAACAGCTTGCGCGTAGTTGTCCTTACACCCTGTATTATTTACACATTTTAGTTGAGACCCTATTTTCCGTAGCGAAATAGCTCTTAAGGACCCTTGAAAAATGAAATTGCAAGGAAATCCTTTGTACAATGCCGCTCTTCTAATATATTTACCAATATTGTAATTTTCCTTCCGTTTAACAATATTTATACGAGCATTTCCCAAGATCGTCAAACGTAGTGTTTATATTTGAACAAGAGAATCTCTCTCAATATAATAGGCTTTGTCAAACAGATAACGTCTTAGATTTGACAGATAATGATTAAAAGCATAATTACATACTGCATCATCTTTACGCCTGCATGCCACGAAGGGGGTCACATTTTGCCACATTTTGTCAGTAGTGCTCCTAATGTGTGTAGGCAAATATTGTCACTGGGTCCATAGTCCTAAAGGTAAAACTTAATTACATATTTCGACCCGGTGATAAAAAAATATAATCATGATTTTTAGTGACATGCTTTGAACAATACCTATTAATGCCTAGAAGTACGACATTCATTCTTAATCTGTGTATTTATATTTCGATTAAATATTTTGCAGGAAGCAATCAGATCAATGGCATGGCTCAGATGCAGAAAAGAAGATGATCCTAAAGTGATAAGTGAAATAAACCAAATCAAGAAAGAACAAATGAAAGATGAAGACAGCGACCACTTCGTTATTAAGGCAATACGTAAGTAACGTACAAATTATTTTAAAGTAAATGTAAACACGTCTCGCAAATAAGATATCGAAGGTAAATACAGATATCCCAAGTAAAATATGCGCTTCGGGAATCATCGTCTGTCTTAAGAAGTACAAACGCGCGATGATAAGATTTATTATAGAGCTGTCACAACTGTGGATAACACTGTACTTGCCTATTTTGTATTACTTTAATTACGAAAAGATTAACAACTGGATGCAATTCCATAAAAAAACTTTTGAGTGACAAATGACGATCTGCGACCGGAATAGGTAGCCCGACAAAGAAAAAACTTCATTCAGACGCGTAATGATAGGCGCACAAAACGCGGCAGAACAAAACTCAAAGTATTTATTTCAATTAAACCATTTTTACAGGCACTTTTGAACTGTCAAAGAGTCGGTCAGTTAGTCAGAAAGTTGAAGCTAGTTGCCAAGTGGACAAAACTAAAGAAGATTTGCCTCTGTGGGGAGTTACTTTGTAGCGCGCCGTTTGTGCTAATTCGGAAACACGAAGTTTACCGAAGCTCGTAACTTTCTGGATTATCTGTATATAGATAATGCCATCCATGGTCTAAAACAACAAGGTCTGGCATTCCGGGAGTGAAACATGCTTACGTCGCTTCGTTTGTCTAATCAAACGAAACAATTCAATTTAAACATATACCAACGTAATTGTTAATTAAAACCTCATTGTTTTATCGGATTCGCACAAGTAATAAAGGTGTATGGGGAGTTATTATTACAAACTTCTGGTAACACAAATGTGATGACGTAGACTTGTGTAACCCACGTGACCACTGTGTCTCGGAATGCTTTACTTGGCGAAGTATATTATTATACCATGGTGCCATCCACAAAGACGCGCCCACTCTTCTTCCTAAACGCGTAACGTAATTACTGTACTGTAAGCGATTAGAACGAAGAGTGGGGCGCGTTTTCGTGGATGGCAATATCTACATATACTAGATTATATTACACATAAAGACACGCCTGTATTTCCTTGAGAGCATAAACATAATTATGCATAAGTGCTGGGTATTTTCCTTACAAAAACCGTGACTGTTATAATAATTAGTTTGATGCGTAAAAGCTAGAATGTTTGAGCTCTAAATGAAAATGGGTGAAATTATAACAACTTCACGTGTCCTTTTGATAATGGCCCATGTTTCAAATTAGCAATATGTTCAAAAACTTATAAAAGTTTTTAAAGAAACAGACAAGGTTAACTATTCCAGTCGTTTGTTAACATACCGTTTTGATTCAATCAATGATATTTTGCTTGCTAACAACTGTAATAATTTTAATCAAGCTCGTTGAGAGACAACTAAGCATTCAATTGTATCTCATTGCGCGTATACACTTGTTTATCAGTGAGCACAAATTTTTGTTACTATATAAGATTCGATTTTGTCGTATTTAATAACATGACTTCACGCGTGTAACCTCCAGAAAGGTATATTTAGCAGTGCTATTCTGTAACCATCTCACCGTGAAAACTTAGGTGAAGTGAGCGTGGAGTGAGCTGTCATTCCACAGGGATTGACACTATTGACAGCTCACTTCACCCAAGCTTTCACGGTGAGATGATTACAGAATAGCATGGCTGGCAACTGAAAGAATGCGTTCCTGTCAACTGTCAGTTGGAAACACGATTAGGAACAAAAATAATATGTATTTTATGAATATAAAATGTATTCACATTTTATATTCATAAAATACATATTATTTTGTACTCAGCGTTTTACCTCTGATTTTGAATCACATTGATATTTATTCTCGTTGCTATATGGTTTCTGTCTTATGTAAAATAACTGTGAAAAGATAATAGGGGCGAGCCTATTGCTATTATAATTTAACCAGGAACAAATTCCGAATATGAGCTGTTGCTGAGAAATTCTTAATGGAAAACTCTAATCACACTGTCCGACCCTAAGATAAAACCACACGCTCAACAGTTGCACTTTCGACGACTGAAATAACGAAGTAAACAATGGAATTCCTAACAATTAAAAAATCGATATCCAGCCAAAGAATCTAAACTTGTTTTACTCCTCCTTCCTATCGTTTGAAGAAATGGGAGGATCCTCCGACCAGACGGGTGTTGTGTCTGGTGGACAACTGCCCGATGATTAATGTCGGGACGTTATATTGCACGGTAAAAGTTACTTGCGCGATGCAGCATTTTGCGTGACGTCAGTGTGATGCGTAGTTCGCATGTAGCGTTGTAGATGCCGCCACACTACTAACTTCTTTTTCTTTTCGAATCGATTATACAAAATTTTCATCTAGTGGCCAAGTACCAGTAGCAGTGGTGGCCCGGTGGTAACTGCCGCGATTTACGAGGTCGTAGATCCAAACCCAGACAGGCGCTTTACTTTGTGTAAAGGATTTTCCACCACACCCACCACATTTTCACCACTGGTCTAAAAACGGTGAAGGAAAACGTCGTGAGAAAACTGGCATGTCCTAGAACCAAAAATTCGAAGATATGTGGTCCGTGTGGTGGAGGAGGTACGGCCAACTCTATCTCACCGAGAGAGGGCCTGTGCCCCAGCAGTGGGAACATAGGCTGATTATGCATCTAATAGTTAACTAGATTACTTTGAACCAGTAGGTGGCCACATAGCATTCTTTACGACCTCAAATGTGCAGGGACACTTTGGACACTCCAACAAGTGGGCCATCGTCTGGCTATGAGCACCATACTGGCACTGGGTGTAGGAAGGACCCATACCCATTTTGCCAGACTACTAAATAAGCCAATTAATCAAACCTCTTAAAAAAAACAACACAGGAAGTGTAGGATTCGGTTTTCCCCTTTACCTGTGTGTATATCGAAATAACTTCTAAATTAAGTATTGTGTAAATAATCATAGTTTTTATTTAATATCTTTATGATAGCAGTATGCCGTATTAGCGACGTCGTGTGAACTATGTTTGTTTAGCGGATTAGAATGATTTACTACTTTTCTTTGTTAAGTTTTAGTACTTTTTAAAGCTTTGTTAACTCTCTTATCATCATTAATTTCAAATGACTTTCCTAAGATTTTTAGAATCTCATTTTTTCAATGCTTTGTTTTATATTTCATCAAATTCGAGTTTTCAGCTGTACTTTTAAATGCTAGTATTCAGCTGCTAGATTGGATGCTGACTCCAACATAGTTGGGAACCGTGGGGTGATTGCTTAACACGTACAGTAGTAATAGCTTTCATTTTGACAGTTCAACAACATTCATTGCGTTATTTACGTTGTTGCAGACAAATTTTTCGAACGAAGCAATGGATTAGCAATAACTTCTTTATAATTTATGTCTTCAAAAATATATACTACTACACTTTGTTTATTTTACCATTTTTCTTTTACAGTGCAAGACAAAATCCTGATCCGAGCGTTCATAATAGCTATGGTATTAGCTTTAGCGAGAGAAATGTGTGGTTCTATCCCGGTTCTAAACTTCGCTGGGGAGATATTCTTGAAGTCTTCGGAAGGATCAGGCATAGTCCTAACTCCTAACCAACAGGCCATGGTTTTGGGAGCTGTGCAAGTACTTGGAGCAGCCTTAGCATCTTTTCCGGTAGAAAAAGCAGGGAGAAAGGTGAGATTTTATGATTATTTTTTTCTTTTCCTTGTCAAAGATGGCCAGAACATTTGTGCTCAAATTTCTTCCAAATTACAACTTCCAGACTTCACTAGCCTTCTTGAAAGGCTTCGTTATTGATACAGGGAGCAACTCTAAGACGGATAGGTCTCTAAAGATGGTTCAGTGTTCCTTGGCACCTGAATTACTTTCAAATGTTTGCCTTTTTTTTTTTTTTTAAGGTGGGAAATTATCAAATAACTTCTCCCGCTCTGGGCGGAGCGGGAGGGCGTGTCAGACTTTTACTGACTAAAACCCACCCGTGTTCCTTCCGTTGCCTGTGTACCGGGGTCGCGATATCCCTTTCGGACAAACCCGCAACCCCGGTAGGCATTGGCCCTTCCGGACCCCGTCAGTTCGTGCTGACATCTTTTTGAGGCGCGCGTGGAACGCGTGGAATGTTTGCCTTGCGTCTATGTGTAGCGACTAATGTGAATTATCTCTCTTATCCACAGCCACTCTTCATAGCCACCGCCTTCGTGTCAGGGTTGAGCATGTGTGCCCTGGCCTCCTGGTACGTTGCTCGAGACTACAACGTTTTCGCCCCATCCTGGTTGCCGGTCGTCGCTCTCTGTTTGTGCATTTTCTGTGACGCGCTTGGGTTGCAGCCTGTCTCCGTTATTGTTACCGGAGAGATATTTTCTTTTAAGGTAAGTGTCATTGATAACTCGACACGTTATTAAATTTTTAGATTTTGTATTCATTTCATCTTGAAGATAGAAAACAGCGTCTTCTAATCCATTGCTTGATTACAAAAACTGTGGTTACCAATCGTCTGTTCAAAGTTTTTTTTGTGGCTATTTCAACTTTAATAAATCATTTCAATCGATTTTGGTCAATGATAAGCTTTTGTTCAGGTTTCATTAATTAATTATTTGTACAGCAAATAATGTTCTTCTTAAAGAGCAACTTAGTAAATGAATTTTCATCGACTGTCTGGTCAATAAGCAGTAACTAAGCTGAAAATCAATAGTCTACTTAAATCCATCTCTTCTTCTTTACTGAACTTATAACTGAGTGAGTTGGTTACATCGACCTGAGCAAACAGTCACCTTTCAAGTTATAATATTATTTACTTATAACAAAAACTCATAAATTCTATCTTCTTTTCAGTATCGAGGCTCAGTAATGGCGATGACAATGTCAGCAGCTTCGGTGGCGTCCTTCGTAGAAACATTGTTCTTCAAGCCTCTAGTAAATGCAGTGGGAGCACACGTGGCATTCTACTTCTTTGGAGCAGTTTGTTTAATGACAACCATCTATGTATATATTTATGTGCCAGAGACCAAACAAAGAATCTTGGAAGAGATTTACGAAGACTTGAAGACGAAGAAAGAGAAAAGAATTGAGAGGGAAGAGGTGTTGGCTATTGAGGCAGGGAAGATGGATGCTTAAAGATTTGTTTGGTTATTTTTGGAGCATAGATTATTTAATTAAACTTTAGAAATACTCTTCTTCTTCTTTTCTTGTGGATAGTGACTAACCTGGTGTCAGAGTTTAAAAGCGCCTCTGACTTGGCTTCACATGCCGTCGACAAATATCTCTCAGGCATGCCGGTTTCCTCACGATGTTTTCCATCACTGTTTTTAAAGCAAGAGATAATTATACAATACGCACATGAATCCGAAAAGTCAGAAGTGCGTGCCTTGGGTTCGAACTCGAGACCTATGACTTCGAATAAACTAGTTATTTGTATTTTGGTTTGAATATTTCAACCTTCTTATTCTGGATTTACTTCTAGCTACGATAAAATTGTACCATTATACTAGTTCCAACAATAACAAGTGTAATATTGCCAGAATACCCGCGTTTTGCGTTGTTGCATATTTTAAAGTCAAGAATTTCCTTATTTGGGATGAATTTATCCCAAAAAAAATCTTAACTTTGTAGTTGAAAAACACGTTCTTCCGTTCATCGATATACGTCACGGTCATTTCTCCAACTGCAAATGTAAGTTTGTAATCGCAAAAAAAATTATGTGACAAAAAAGCTAAGAATTTACATTTTTGGGACTTTTTCCTTTACTTGTGCTGTGAGACTGCTTTGTGTAAAATTTCATGATTCTAGATCAACGGGAAGTATCCTGTAGGTTTTGATTTATTTGCGAGTATCAAAGTATGTCGCTTAAATGCCCGTATTTTTTATTGCGTTGACTTTGAAGCTCGATTTTTTAGACCTCCAAGGGACCACAGACCAACGTATTTGATATTATTAATTTCAACTTAATACCTCTACGTCTTCCTGAAAAATGGGTCTTGACAGACTGACGGACGGACAACAAAATGATCCTATAAGGGTTTCGTTTTTTCCTTTAGAGGTACGGAACGCTAAACATATTTGGCCTAGGTTTTAAGGGGGAAGCGTGAAAATTGATTCGCTGTTAGAATGTATACCTAGTTAATAATCATATTGTTATTTCGTAATAATTACGAATGATGGCGCTTAATTTAATCATTTTTGCTCTTTTTGATTAGCACAGAATGAAACAAAACAGGAAAAAATACTTTATTGAATTAATTACCAAGGAATGGCGAAAAGCGAGGTTTAAAAAGCACTTCCTACTCATCAAACTTCCTAAATTTTACAGCTACGAGCTAAAATGAACGAATTTATTAACGTTGTAACTTATGTAAACGTCAGGAAGGCAATTCTCGCGCATCTCGCATTCGTTATTGTCGCTCGATTCGTACTTTTCCCTCGTAAAAATCATGTTTCCCTCGTAAAAATCGAGTCGATTTATTCTCGCCATGTCGATTCGACGATTTCTCGCAGGAAAGCACGCGACCTGCCTTAGTTTACATGCGACATGCAAAGAGTGGTCGGGACCAGTCGATACGTTCATGACGTCATGTCGACCGTCGGACCAACGTCAAACAGTTGTTGTGACATTCATGATTAGTCAATGCGGAAGAAAATAATAAATGTTTTTGTTACAAAATGTGTTACTGGAGAAATAATGAACTTCCAGTACCTATAAAATAACAATAAAATACAAGGTGCGTCAAAAGTAATGTCATAATGTGAATATGCCATAATTTTTGCATTTGGGGTAATTTTGATTAGACATTTATGTTGTAAAAAATAATGCAATGGAGCCATACATAGCTCAGGCAATGACAAATATTTTGAAACGCGAATTTCTGGGCCGTATAATCTCTCGTTTTGGCGATTTGAACTGGCTAGTAAGATCACCAGTTCTGACCGGCGGCCGGCCTTCTTTCTTTGGGGCTTTTTTAAATCTCGCGGTTCCTTACACTATAAAACAAAGTCCCCCACCGCGTCTGTCTGTCTGAACGCGATAAACTCAAAAACTACCGAACGGATTTTCAAACGGTTTTCACCAATGGATGGAGTGATTCATACGGAAGGTTTTAGTATATAATTCATTAAGGTTTTGTGTAAATTAGCTGAAATATGACGCTTATTATTGAAGATGTCGGATAAAATCATGCCGACTGTGAGCTATACCGGCGTGCGCCGCGTAAACCATAAAAGATTCATTTATTATATGACATTGATTTGTCATTCTGTGATTACTTCCTCACACCCTGACTTATTAATTGTAAAATTTTAAGAAAATCGTCTACTTTTACAATGTTTGTAAATATGTGAGAACCATGCATCTATCACATAAGTAATTAATTTGTCTTTCGTTGCTTAATTTTTAGTAATTCTTCTTTTTACCTATTGTGGTAACGTATTTTTTTTATTTTTTTTAGTTGCATCGTCTTCACATATAATTATGTAACTAATGTACGTACATATACAAAATATTGTAACACTTTTTAAAAGAGTAACGGTGGAGTTTCTTGCCCATTCTTCTCCATACGAAAACTACCTTTTGGAAGGGGCGACTAGAATCAATTCAATTTTTTTGTAAACTTTGACGTTCAAAAGTGCCTTACAAGGGCCTATTTGAAATAAATGATTTGACTTTGACTACATAAAAAATATATTTATATTTATATGTAGAATGGTTCATCTTAAAAAGTTCAACAAAAAAGTCCACGATGGCATATGTCTATCTTCTAAGGATAACCCACAGTTACCATTATTATCTTTTAGAATTTGATTAAAATTTAATTATTTCCGAAGCTATTTTGACCGGTGTTATATTAATTCATAACCAATAAAATAAGTTATTTAAATTGGGCATTTAATTTAGATTAAAATATGCCTTGTCTTAATATTAGGTATTTACCTATGAAATTGCCGTTCTGCAGTACTGGCCATTTCAAATCAAAATAATTTTTGTTTGGCTAAGAATTCTAATTTCAAATTAATTTTATTTTAAAAACATGGTTTTTTTTTTTCTAAAAGTAGTCATTTGTTTATTGATTAGTGTTACATTTTCATCGCATTTCAATCTTTTTCGTCATCATGGATACGTTAAAAATTGGATTAATTATGGAATATGAGTACCGTCGTGGCAGCAACGCGGCACAAGCGGCACGCAACATCAACGACGTTTACGGAGCTAACACTACAAACCAACGCACCACCTGTTATTGGTTTGCTCGCTTCCGTTCTGGAAATTTCGACCTGAAAAATGAACCTCGCGGTCGTCCGAAGACTTTGGTCGACAATGACGAATTAAAGGCGATTGTGGAAGCTGATGATACACAATCTACGGCTGAATTAGCAGCAGCTTTCGACGTTAGCGTCAAAACAATATTGGTCCATTTGCGTCAAATTGGCAAGGTAAAAAAGCTTGACAAATGAGTGCCCCACGAACTCAATGATCGCCAGCGCAAAGTACGCGTCGAGACGTGCCTTGCACTGCTCAACAGACACACAAATGAAGGAATTTTGAACCGCATTGTTACCTGCGATGAAAAATGGATTCTGATTGATAACCGCAAGCGCTCAGCAAGTTGGTTGGATCCTGGTTCAGCACCTAAACAATGCCCTAAACGAAAACTTACCCCTAGAAAAGTGATGGTCACTGTCTGGTGGTCTAGCGCCGGTGTGATTCATCACAGCTTCTTAACAAACGGGGTGAGCATTACTGCAGATGTGTACTGTGAAGAACTGAACACAATGATGGAGAAGCTGGCACATCTCCAACCAGCATTGGTCAATCGCTCGTCTCCGCTGCTACTGCACGACAACGCGCGACCTCATACTGCACAGCAGACGGTCTCCAAGTTGCAAGAACTGGGGTTGGAAGCTCTCCGTCATCCGCCCTACTCACCAGACCTTGCGCCTACAGACTACTACTTTTTCCAGAATTTGGATAACTTCTTGGCGGGAAAAAAATTCAATACCCGAGAGGCAGTACAAAATGCCTTTGAAGAATTTGTTGCCTCCCGTCCAGCTGATTTCTTTAAGAAGGGCATCAATAAACTGCCACTGCGTTGGCAAAGATGCATTGATTGCATGGGTGTTTACTTCGATTAATACAAATAAAAAATACATGAAAAAAAATCGTTTAAAGGAGAATGCGCAAAAAAGCCCCAGCTCCGGCGGAAAAGTTACCTATCTCAGATTATTGTACATTTTATGTGTATCAAGTATCAATATGTGTGATGTCTGCAGTGGCAGTCAAACATAGGGAAAAAATGCTTTGAATATCCTTCCAGGCGCTTATTTTTCATTCGACCATTTTAACAAATATCGAGTAAAATATGTAATAGTGGCTATTGATTCACGAATATGTTAGGCATATTGCCTTGATTTTACTTTCAGGGGCATCATATCGTATCTTATAATGTAGTAAAATAATAATAACAAGATTCATTTGATTTTACTTTCAGGGGCATCATATCGTATCTTATAAGGTAGTCAAATAATAGCTTAGTTCGTTTCGCTCTCTCTCTCTCTCTAACCTAACTAAATGAGCGAAACAGCACTAGCATCACTCTTATCGAAATCTGTTACCTGTCCCACACGTGCCATAGCCTTTGCTATTATGTACTGACAGTAGTGTTTAAGCTAGGTATGCTTGTAGGTTTGGCAATGGCCGCCTCTTGTGAACCTATCTTTTCTACAAGTAAATAAAAAAAAATACCTAGAATAGGTATCTTTTACTGCACCGCCTGCACTTGTTTCGCTCTATAACTGTCCTGGTCGACTAAAAAATAAAGCTATTTTAGCTTTATGTCTGCCTTTGTAAGGCTTAAAAAAATAATCGGATTTAAAATATTATTTTATTATTATTGGATACCCTTTATGATACGATATGATATTCCTGAAAGTAAAAATCAAGGCAAATGCCTAACATTCGTAAATCTATATCAAATATTTTATATTTTACTCAATATTTGTTAATATGGTCGAATGAAAAATACGCGCCTGGAAGGATATTCAAAGCAATTTTTTTCTATGTTTGACTGCCACTGCAGACATCACACATATTGATACTTGATACACATAAAATGTACAATAATCTGAGATATGTAACTTTTGCGCCGGAGCTGGGGTAAATTTGTATGGGAGCTGCGCATTCTCCTTTTTTCATACAAAACGGCAATTTCGTAGGTAAAGACCTATTATCATTTAAATGAATAGTTTAAAAGATATCACAGGTTCAAAAAACACGCGTAACAAAATAATTATTGTTGACGGCTACGCGGGCGCAGCGGTAGGAGTCAATGACCTTTTCCTCGGCTATTAGGTATGTAATCCCGGGAGTACGTTCCCGTGCGACATCCACGCGGGCAAAAGCTAGTATTAACATGCTAATTATTACAAACCTTGCAAGACTTGATAGCCAACATTGAACAAGAAATCACCAAATTAGAGCCATATTAATTCAAAATGCCGTAAAACGAGCACAAATGTGCATCAACTGAGAAAGTGGTAATTAGACCAATGTTATTTTTTTGACTTAATTTCATCAATTTTACACCTTTAAAGAATCTTTCCATGAAAAAGGTCCAATTTTATAATTTTTAAACTCAAACTCAAAGCATTTATTTCAATTAAACCATTACAGGCACTTTTGAATTGTCAAGAAATCGGTTAGTCAAAAATATGAAGCTAGTTGCCCATTCCAAAGCGTAGTAGGTACCTATGGAGAAGAACGGACAAGAAACTCCACGGACACTCTTTTAAATAAAATAAATTGTTACAAAGTATTGGTTACATCATTCATGTTGAAATTATACATGTGAGAACAATGTCGAAAGACGTGCACGTTAGAAGCGTCCGTAAACAATGTACAAAATGGCAGCCAATTCATATTATGACATTACTTTTGCCCCACCGTGTTTATCAAGACACACATGTTTTCTAAAAGATAACTATGAAAAGACACTAATGTCACATCATATGTGAAACGCCTATAGGCACCTGAAATATGTCCCAGGCAAACACTTGCTATGAAGATTCCGTAAGGCGATTGCGTTCTTACTATTTTCTACGATCCTCTCCGCATAACGCTAACCCATTGCTTTGATGAAAACTTCATGTTTTGGTTGATGCTTGTTGTTGTTTTGGTTTGGTCAATATGTCAGCAATCATATCCTCAGTCTTCTTGTGTAATACTGAAATGTGTTTAGTTGTGACCTTTTTTCTCACAAAATGGTAGCGGACGTTTACCAGCAATTTTAATGTAATGAGGCTTTGATTAACACAGTACATAAGCATAGAAGTTTAGAGGTATGAGGAACAGAGTGTAAAATTCACTCATCCTCCATAGAAAAGGGAGGATCCTCCGACTAGACGGGTTTCGTGTCTGGTGAGCAACTGTCCAACGATTGATGTCAGGGAAGTTACATGTATGCTGATCGCGCGGTAAACCCTGTTTGTGCGATGCAGGATTTTGTGTGACGTCAGGTCTTTGATGCGTAGTTCGTACGTGGCGATCTAGTTGCCGCCACAGAAGTATTTTTCAGCTCAGGCCAAAAATCTTTTCTAATTGTTTTGGCTATAGTCCCTCTTGTACAGATGAGGCTTAGAAATAAATATTCTGCCTCAGTGCTGGATAAGGCTACAGTTGACTGCCTCTTTAAACACTAACTTATGGAAGCACCCTAAAAGAGAAAAACGTAGCGGGTACAGGATCTTTGATATTCAATATTGCTAACCCAATCATCAACGCAGTAGCCAATAACATTATCTGCATTCTTTTTAAATATTAACTTATTTTCAATTGCATCAAAAATATACAACAAAATACCTAGAGACACTCTGAGCACTAAGGAACTCTCAGTATTTAAAAATAAATTACGAAACTTAATAATTGATAAAGCATTCTATACGATCCAAGATTTCTTGAATTATTGATTGATTTGTTTAAACATTTAATTTAACAGTATTTTCACATTTTGACATATTATAATAACTAAAGTTGACATGTAAAATAATTTTAAATTTAATGCCTTAACTAATTATTGTATGCCTATTAGGCAGGACATATTGGAACTTAATTTTTTTGTTAAGACCTGTAACAAACATACAATAAAGATATTATGATTATGAAGAAAAGATCAGACTATTAAAGGCAACTTTTAAATATCTTAAAACTCTCTTCGATGCAAACCACTGTTGTTCAGATGGCTGACTATTATATCTGCTCAATTAATCAACAACATTGCTTTCAATATCTGCCTCGCGTCTTCCGATAAATACAGCAGACATCCAATGGCTGTGGAATGGGTCATTAATTTTTCTTTTTCATACAAATGAAAGAAGTGGATTTATTTAGAATCTCGGCGGAGTAGACTCATCGCTTTAATTTGGTATGTATCTAAGTCCCGTATTACAGAACGTCACTCAAAACTCAAGCGTTACTTAAAACTAGTTTCAACCAATCAAATGGCTTGAATCTAGTTTTAAGTAATGCTTGAGTATTGAGCAATGTTCTGTAATACGGGACTTAGTTTCCAAAACCTGTGAATGCAGTGTAATTACAGTTTCCTAAGATCGGGTTTCCTGTAGCTACAACGGATAAGGTACCTACCCTTACATACTGCCCTGTTTCAATCAAATCCACCCGGTATGCTACAGGTAGGGAACCTGAACCGTTGCCTTAGTTCCAAAGATATGCACGAAGCGCTAGTGTCGCAAAAGCTTAAGTTGGTTGTAGAAAAAACGCATCTAGTATTTATTTCGTGCTGATAGTGATGTAGATGTAGAACCGGACGAAAAAGAGGGATAATTAAACACCAAGAATACATATTAAAAAATCAATCTGCCTGGCCTTTTCCCAACTTTGTTGGGGTCGGTTTCCAGCCTAACCGGATGCAGTTGAATACTAGTATTTTACACGGAGCGACTGCCTATCTGACCTCCACAACCCAGTTACTGGGTAGCACAATACCCCTTGGCAGGACTGGTTGTCAGACTTTCGGGTTTCTGACGACCTGTAACGACTGTCAACGATCCACGAAGTCACGACACGACAGCTGGGACCAACGGCTTAACGTGATTTCCGAGGCACGGAGGAGTCTCTATATATAAAGATGGTAAGCTTAGCTTAACCTGATAGGTCGACCCGTGCGGCTGTTATTACTTAGCCACGAGCTCCTCCAAGAATACATATTATAATTCTTTATTGTTTTTTTTTTTCTTAATTTAATTAAACCCTTTATTTTGGAAAGCTTCCATGGTTCATTTATATTTTACTGACATGTTTGTCTTCCAAAGCTTCTCTTATGGTTGATTTACACCAAACGTAAATGTACATTCTACACCCACTCTACCAAATTGTTTTTGTATAAACAGGGATAGAAAATTCGTTCGTTGGTCTTGCACTACTAAAATGTCAAGAATATCAACAAAATAATGCTCTAGGTCTTGTTCTAGTTCTATGTTCCTTGGGTCTAAATCCACATTTAGAGTATTTCAAACACATTTTGTAAAAAAATTCAAACTCAAACTCAAAGTATTTATATATACATATATATTTCAAATAAACCAATTACAGGCGCTTTTGAATTTTCAAGGGGTCGGTCAATCAGAAAGATGAAGCTAGTTGCCCATTCCAAAGCGAGTAGGTTCCTATGGAGAAGAACGGACAAGAAACTCCACGAACACTCTTTTAAATCAAAATATTGTTACTTACAAAATATTGGTTACATCATTCATGATTAAATTATATTTGTGAGAACAATGTAGAAAGACTTGCACGTTAAAACCATCTGTAATAAAAAGATAAAAATCAACCATTTTGAACGGGACTTAATGATGCAACACACACGCCGCCACCAGCGAGACATTCGAGTGAGCATGACATATTCTCAGCTGCCAGGACTGAAAGTCAATGAAAGACATACCCAGTAAATGGTAGTGTTCTGACCATTAGTCACAGTGCTCACACATGTGCTATGCAATTATATAATACAAACAGATTGAATTTATAAAATGCAAAGATAATTATTGCCATCTTCAGCAGCTCCAACAATATTTTCGATGCTAATCGACTAGTTTATGCGTCCTAGTGGAGCTGGACCAGCGTTAAGCCAAGCATTTTTGTCAGCGATGTAATCCTCCAACTTAAATTATGCTTGGCAGAATAGTGCAAATCAATAGAAGGCAGCAATCGGTAAAAGTATGAGGACAGAATTAGGGAACATCCACAACATGAAAGTATTAAAAATACAAAAAAAAAAATTGGCAATCAATGACTGAATCTGCCAAAATTAACTGACATTTACTATCTAAGATGGCGGCGGTGGAAAAGTACCTTTAACAAATACTTTTATATCGTGTTACTTATGTAACATGAAAAAATAAATGTATACCTAACGGTTTTATCACTATTTACTATTAAACATACAGCAGCTCAAGTTACTACATTTTACCAGTTCAGTAATCAAAAAATAAATTAAACAAATATTTAATTATGGAAACACTTGCTTTGCCCGCGGTTTAAACTTATTATTATATTGGAGGGTTGAACTTATTCTACGGAAACGTACTATCGGGATAAAAATCCTATGACCCAAGTTCTGGTCCAACCGTGTCTCAACATCCAGATCCGTTCAGCCGTTTAGGCGTGAAAAGGTAACAGACAAACAATCAGACAGACAAATCAACAGTCAGACATAGTTACTTTGAGATTTATAATACGAAAGTATGGATTAAAATGGATATGGATAGTATGTTGAATGTCATCATCATTTCAGCCGATAGAAGTCCATTGCTGGTAACGGGCCTCCCCCAAGCACCGCTACTTCAAGCAGTTCTGTGCTTCCCGCATCCAGTGGATTCCTGCGGCCTTCACAATTTCATCGGTCCACCTTGTGGGAGGCCTTCCAACGCTACGTCTTCCGGTACGCAGTCGCCACTCCAGAACCTTTCAGCCCCATCGGCCATTTGTTCTGCGAGCAATGTGCTTTGACACATTCAAGCCACTAAAACCACAGATTTAAATAATGCACACTGTTTAGTTTGAATGCTGTCAGCTTTCACAATTTGTAACAAATTGGATACTAACATTGTCACTGATTCTGTACTAGAAAAACACTAAATAAATAAAATAAAGAATTAAACAGAATCCAAATTGAGCAAAAATTTTAAAACAATGTCACAAAAGCTACTCAAAAAAAAAAATTGAATAACATGAAAAATATTAAAGATCCCCTTTTTTAAAGTTACTTTTCGATGATTTTCATGCATATTTAGAAAAATACGGGCGGGCACATACCCATGGGTGGCATTATGTATCCTCGACCCGCCCCTGCTTTACGCGGTTTATAAAACTTGACAAAATATTGAGATTTCTTTATTACCTGTAAGATTACACAAACAGACACGAACACCCACTACAATTATGAAATATACATATTATTTTACGAATTTAATTTTTCAAAGAAACATTCAAACATTCCTTACCATCAGACTTTGATTCCTTGATAAGTACCACAAACATAACATAGTACAACCAAGAGCTTCCTAGTTTCTAAACTCAGTTCATAAGTGATCGTGAAAGCTAAACGACAAGCAGTTTTGCCGTCCTTATATTGAATGTGAAAACTATTTCAATAATAGTTTTCAGTGACAATGAATAAAACGACTTTTGGTCATCGTTTATTTTGATGTATTTTTTTTTGTAGTGATTAATGAAAAGTGATATTATTTATAATTTTAAATGATATCTGTAAAATAGTGTTTTAGTTCATGTAAATATTTAAGGAGAATTTAGAATATTAGTTTTACGTAGTATTCTAATGACAATGACGAAATATTTCTTCATTTTCGGTGAGGGGAGCAAGATCAACCAAATAATATGTGCTGTCCTTAGTAAGTACCATTTTAATTATTTTCACCATGCTTTAAGTGCAAATAATTCGTTTTATTTTTAAATTACCTGCAGTAACCGAATTTCGTAACTTAAAAACAGATAACACAAACCTTTTTATTTGCTATTTATTTTACGGTTTTATTTCGAATGTTTTTTTCAATATGTCCTGCAGTAAGATATACACACATTTTTTTTTTGTTTACATCTCTATTGGCGTACATGGTCACATTGAAATGAAATGGAATTTTATTTATTTGCTAGAATAGGTACTTGCATTATAACATGGTAAAATAATTTTAGTCTCACTATATTCGACTTATCAGCCGTGCAAATATTTGTAGTACATGCTTTAATAATTATTATAAAATTACATCAATGTCATTAGTCATACACGTCATATTCAAAATAAAAACGGTCTTTTGTCATGAAATTACATCAATGTCATTAGCAGTGATAGGAATAGGTAGTGCCTATTTACCTAAACTTCGAAGAACAGAGACGAGACTTCCTTAGGACTACATTTTTTCCGGGACATCTGTCCCGAAATTCGGGAGAACACTTTTAAATACATTAAAAAAATATGTTATTTGGAATAAGTAATTCGTCTATATTTACCTAAAGTTTGCGACTAGACATAACATTTATAATTTATAACTCCATAATAATAACTTATCCTCTATGGGCTGTAAAGGAAAGTTAGGGGCTGTTATGTTATGTCTAGTCGCAAACTTAAGGTAAATATAGACGAATTACTTATTCCAAATAACATATTTTTTTAATGTATTTAAAAGTGTTCTCGCGAATTTCGGGACAGATGTCCCGGTAAAAATTTAGTCCTAAGGAAGTCTCCGTTTCTTGTCTCTGTTCTTCAAAGTTTAGGCAAATAGGCATTACCTATTCCTATCACTGGTCATTAGTCATACACGTCATATTCAAAATATAAACGGTCTTCATTAACATTAATTAGGCACATTAATATTATAAATATATTAAATTATTTTATTAGATTATATCTTAAGACAGTTCATCAATTTATTGATTAGATTTATAAATAACGTCAATAATTATAATTTAAATAAGTGTTCGTAAATTTATATATATTTAGTTACACATAATGTCTGTTTAAAATTTAAATAATCATCTATTTAATAAAAAAATCTGTCACAAAGCCAATTGTTTAAAGTTCTATTAAATACTAAGTTATTTAGTTTATTATAAATTTTCACCGCCATGGTGTAGCAGTTTCTGTTTAATAACTTTAATCTGCTTCGACCAGAGGTTTTTGTACTATTTTCCTTTTAAATTGGGCCTTATCATCCTGCTCAAATAGTGATAGGTGATTTCTAACGAAGTGTAAGTAAACGTTTTTCAGCGAATATTGGTCGGCACGAATCAGTCCACTTGAGACTATAAATTGACCTTATGCATTTTTTCTGGGCTATAGAAGTTATTTGGGTGTCAGTAGATTTCCCCATAATATTATCCCATACCTCAATACTGACTCAATACTACATTAAAATTAATGAATGGTCATTAACCTTTTGCGTCTGCAAATAAGGAACAAAAACACAGTCATAACCCGACAAATTTCATAAACTTAACAAGAACCAGCTAAAAGTTACAATAAATACAATGTGAAATTTAATTCGTTTGCATCCTCTTAAGGGGCCATTGTACTCATTATTATGAACAACTTTCACTATGGGGCCAATACTGAAATTGCGAAAAAAAAAATCTGCTGTTCCCTACATTATAACGAGCTATGCGAACCTTACCAAAAGTGGTTATCCACGCTTTCTGTAGCACCGAGGGGTCTCGGTATGTAATAGATGATCACCCATCCATAAACGAAGCTCGGCAAGAGTTGCTTGATCTTCAAGATCGACCCGTGCGGTTGTTATTATTTACACACGAGATCCTGGTAAGGAGTGCTTTTCTGTAAAATTAAAATAAAACGACCGCTCGTCTTACAAAGTTACATGATACAAACTTAAACGGTTTTTAGATAAAACAGTATCTACCTATCACTGTTTCATCTAGAAACCGTTTAAGTTTCTCCCAAAAAATATGAACGTGTTCAAATCATTGTTTTGTTGTCTGCAGTAAACTTGCCAGTATTTGCATACGGCGCCTGTATCGGATGGGTGTCTCCGATGTCACTGCTTCTTCAGTCCAAAGACTCGCCTCGGGCCCCACTTACAGATTATGAGGTAACGCTATAACTTATCAATGTTACAACATTATGTACTCGGAGCGATTGAATATAAAATTCATTACTGGACGATTTCTTTATAGTTGCTTAGCAGTTTATATTTAAATTACCTACTTATTAGCAAAAAGAGTATGTAAGGTTCGTAGCAGGTGGCGCTCTGTAGTTTCAGCCTACCACCATGGGCAAACGCTTGAATTTATGTATGTCCATGTACCTTCTTTTTAGCTAATAGGTTAGATTGAAATGTGAATAATGTATCACGAACTGTTATATTTTATAAAAGGGGGAGAAAAAATGTTACAGCATTATGCACTCCGTGTAAATCACAAGTAAAAAGTTGCTTGTAAAGATGACTAGCGATCCGTTTTATGAATTTAATTATAACTTGACAATAATACGGTATTCATCACATTATTGAAAGAAATAATTTGCACAATGCTTTTGCAAATTCTTTTTCGTTGGCTAGATCAATGAGATGGAAGTTGCAATAGCATTGTAGCTGTCGCAGGCGCCACGTTAAAACTTATGTTCCTGAGTTCAAAAACGGTAGCTTGTCAGTAGAAGCCCGGAGTATCGTTTTGTAGGTATCCGTAAAAGTCACTTAACATGGGACTAAAAACTTGCCAGTGAAAATGTTTTCAATTAATACTCTTAAATTCTTCACAGATCTCATGGATAGCAGCGGCTCCATACTTAACTTGCATACCAGCAAATTATTTAATGGCGATAATGAGTGATAAGTTCGGGAGAAAGCTGACTTTATTCTTCATATCTGGTGTTTCATTCGTAAGTATACAATAAACCTAATTAATATTATAAATGCAAAAGTGAGTTTGGTTGTTTGTTATGCAGTCATGCTAAAACGGTTGAACGGATTTGGATGAAATCTGGCACATGAGTAGACTATGACCTGGAGAAGGATATAGAATTATTTTTATACTGGATCGCAGACACAAAGCCGCGAGCTACAGCTAGTTAGTTATCAAGTTAAGCACTAACTCAAAACTTAGCCAAATCAGTGATTTGGCTAAGTTAATTAAGTAGCGAAGTGATTTGAAATCACTTCGCTACTTAATACGTACTGCTATCATTATCATTCATCCTTTCGAAAAACGTATGTGAGTGCGTAGGTACTGGTTAGGTTCGGGATTTACACTACATGAAAGAAAACGCATGTCGACCATCCATCCAAGCAATCAAGTCGATCCATCAGGTTAAGCTACGTTGGTCCGTGGATGGGACCATCTTTACATACCGAGACTCCTCCGTGCCTCGGAAAGCACGTTAAGCCGTTGGTCTCGACTGTCATTCGTGTATCTTTGACAGTCGTTACGGGTCGTCAGAAGCCTGAAAGTCTGATAACCAGTCTTACCAAGGGGTATCGTATTACCCAGTTACTGGGTTGTGGATGTCCAATAGGCAGTACTCCATCTAAAATACTGGTATTCAGCTGCATCTGGTTAGACTGGAAGCTGACCCCAACATAGTTGGGAAAAGGTTAGACAGATTGATTGAAAGGAAACGCATGTTCAGGGGCTCGTGGCTAAATAATAACAGCCACAACCACATAATTGTTATCAAAACATTAATGATACAAATTTTTCAGGCGTGCTGGGCAATCAAACTGTCATCCATGGAAGTGTGGGCTTTCATCCTGGCCAGAGCATTGTTTGGTCTAACAATGGCGGGTGCTTACGTCACATGTCCACTGTATACTAAGGAAATTAGTTCAGCCAACGTTAGAGGGATGCTTGGCACATTGGTAAGTTGATCTTACATGTATAAGTTCTGCGCTGTGAAGCGTGCATTGCCTGAAGTATCTATGAAGGAAAAGATCAGAAATTAAAAAAACTGGAAAAAAACCAGAGCTGTGTTGGTCATAGCTTGCAGAGCTACAAAGCTAAGTGGCTATATCTTTGGAAGAACTGTTGGGTTGGAGTAAACGAATTCTCGGGTACTGAGAAGGCTAGCGTAGCGTGGGAAGTCTCCTGGCTACATAGATAATCATAGCATAATCAGCCCATAATGTTCCCACTGCTGGGACTCAGGTCTCCTCTCTTCTAGAGGGAGTGGGCTATAATCTACCACGTGGGTCCAGTGCGGTAGATGTCACGTCTTCGAATTTTTGGTTCTTGGAGTTACCGGTTTCGATTTACGATGTTTTGCTTTATTGTTTTGAGAGCAGTGGTGATGAAATTATTTACACAAAGTAAAGCGCCTGGGCTCGAACTGGCTACAACTCCTAAGTCGGGGCCGTTTACACTAGGCTACCACTGTTCTCTAGATAGATCGATGAATATGAATGTATAGGGCCGTGCAGTGGATATGGGCCAAGAAACAGATGTACTGGCGCAATCTAGGACAGGCCTATGTCCAGTAGTGGAGTGTTGACCGTGTGAAATACTTGATCTTGCAAGTTGCTCTTGTTCCATGTTTAAATAAATAAATTTGTTAAATGTAAATGATTATTATTTTCTAATATTATTATATTAATACGTGAAGCAAAAACTTTGTACCCCTTTTTACGAAAATTACGGGGACGGAGGAGTATGAAATTTGGCACAGTTCAAGTTTATATGGAGAAGGAGTGCAGAAAGCTAATATTTTTATATAATACACATTAAAAATAAATTAAATTAATTAAAAAAAAACATTACACACACTACCATGCGTTTGACAGCGTTTGACACAAGATGGCTACCTTAGAATCATGACATTTAAATGAATTATGGTTGAATTTCGACCTCTGGGCGACCACTAGTTTCTATAATTATTTCATCCATATCTACTTTTCCAGGTAATCCTATTCCACACAACGGGTAACTTGTTCCTCTACGTCATTGGTGACATGTTAAGCTACCGCACAATCCTGTGGATTTGTCTGTCGTTGCCGACAATCCACCTGGTGCTCTTCATTATGATGCCTGAGTCACCATCTTACCTGATTAAAAAAGGAGATACCGAGGTAAGACATTAATATTTTTATAATCTCTTAGTATATTTTTGTATTCTCTTTCATTTGGCATGTCATTGTGTTTATTATAAGCATATACTTTGTGAAACACGTGTATTACAGTATTTATCAAGGTAAAACGTAGATAAAAATATTGATATAACGTAATTTATTATTTTAGGATATTTTATTTTGGGAACCATCATAACATTCTTGCTATAATTCTTGTACAAAAATTCTCTCTTCTTGCACATAATTATAATGTATAGGACCATAATATTAGCCTTTTTATGAAGAAAGAGCATAATTAATTCATCTATTTTCAGAAAAAGTACACATTACATTTAATTAAAATATAAAACATATACACAATCAAAAATTACTGAAACATTCAAGTCATTCAAACAAATAAAATTGAAATACATTCACATGCCAAACAAAACGAATAAAAAAAAAAAAAAAAAAACGTAATTCGAGGGGAGGCGCTACTATGAAGCTGCATCCACCTCTGCAGAAGGGATAGATCCCACCGCTCGGACAAACCATCAGTACGCTGTACGATCTGAGTTGTAGGCGACTCAGTAGAGTCGCCTACAAATCAGATCGAACAGCGTAAACGGAGCGCTTCGCTACAGCGCTCCATTTTCTAACTATACAATGTGAAAAAAAAAAATACAGCTGTTCCCTACATTATAACGAGCTATGCGAACATAAATGTATGGAACAGCAGATTTTTTTTTAAACTTTGAGCTTGCTACGAAGCATTCCAAATATCTACACTACTACTGTAAGACTACAACTATTGTAATTTTCCTTCCCTTTAACAATATTTACAAGAGCAATCTCAATATTTGAGTAGTCAGATAAAACGAAATTTTACAAGGTCCTCAAGCGTGCCGTTTTATTTGAATAAATTATCTCTTCTTCTAATATGGTTAGTTGAATAGATAACCATGCTAAGAGTTGACTGATAGCAACAATGGTATGATTCTAAAACAAATTACGCACTGCATCATCTTCACGGTTCTATTTTACGGAAGCGGTTGGTCGGTTACTTTAAGCGACAGCAAATCCAGACTACGGCTAGTGACTACTGACCCCAAAGGAAAAACTCTATTACATTACTTGACCCGGCGAAACCCTACCCTTTTTCTCCAATCTTGCTTGCGACTCGAAAGAAGTTTTGATGATCAATGTTTTTGATGACATGATTTTGAACAATATGTACTAATTATGCCTAGCAGTAATCAATCAATCTATCAACTCAGCCTGTAACAGTCTGAAATATGTATTTATATTTGAATAAAATGTATTACAGGAAGCAATCAGGTCAATGGCATGGCTCAGGTGTAGAAAAGAAGATGACCCTAATGTGATAACTGAAGTTAACCAGATCAAGAAAGAACAAATGAAAGATGAAGACAGTAGCCGTTTCGTTATCAAAGCTATTCGTAAGTTTATTCCTAAGTAGCTGATGCCCGTGACTTCGTCTGCTATCCAGAATGAACGGTATCCTATGACCTTCTCCAGGTCATAGTCTACCCATGTGCCAGATTTCATCAAAATCTGTTTAGCCGTTTTAGCGTGAAAAAGTAACAAACAAACAAACTCACTTTCGCATTTATGATCACCTTGCCTCAAAGTTTAGTTTATAGTTACGGTATTTTCCTAAATTCAAACCACGAATGCTATAGTAATAAGTTCAATGTAAGGACAATACCTAGATTTATTTTTAGCGCTTTAATAGAAATGAAAATGATAACCCTAAACTTTACGAATTTGATCAAAATAGAATGTTGGAAATAGCCACAAAAATATCACGCCGTCAGTTAGGTATCAGACTTGTTCGATTCGCCCAATGATATTATTTTGGTTGCTAACGACTCTAATAATTTTAATCAAGCTCATTGAACGTTGAGAGATGTCCAAGAGTGCTATTCAATTGTTTCTGATTGCTCGAATACAGCTGTTTGACAGCGCGCATATTCAACGTTGCTACAAGGATCTTTTGGCGTGTGACCTTCAGAGCTAAAGCCACCATCTTTTTTTTTCAATACACGCTATCTACTAACAACCCTGTAAATGTGATTCAGACCAAAATAGATTCCTGTAACAGTGTACTAATAATATCCAATTGTATTTTATTTCATAACATCACACGTATGTGTAGAGGATTATGAATGTGACCGGAGAGAATTACGTATAGACCGTAGAGGATCATGTATTGTATTTTTCTCAATGCCGCGGCTACATTGTCGCGATAAAGCGAACAACATTCACTGTTGACAGCAAAACGTCGAGCGGTGTGCGAGAGAGAGAGCAATCGATGTGTAGTTTACTTTATCGCGACAATATGGTCGCAGAAAAATACCTATCGCCAAAACTCTAAATTCTGTATCTTTAAGAATTTGTAAATCAACACTGACAAAAATTTTTTCACTGTATTATCTTATTTTACAGTACAAGACAAAATTCTGGTCAGAGCCTTCATAATAGCTATGGTAATATCTTTAGCGAGAGAAACGTGTGGCTCTAGCCCAGTACTAAACTTTGCTGGGGAAATATTCTTGAAGTCTTCTGAAGGATCTGGCATGGTCCTGACTCCCAATTAACAGGCAATGGTTTTGGGAGCTGTGCAAGTACTTGGGGCAGCCTTGGCGTCTTTTCCAGTAGAGAAAGCTGGAAGGAAGGTGAGATTGATAGCTTAATAAATTTTTCTTTCTTAAAGCAACAGTAGCTATTTCAAAAGCCGGCCAAGCGTGTTGGACCACTCACAATGACATGTTGCTTAGTTGAAATGAATAATTTATGCCAAGAACGAAATTAATATTGTAATTGAAAAACATGTTCTCCCATACATCATATACGTCACGGTCAATTCTTCAATTAAAAATATAAGTTCGTAATCGCATAAATATATTTTTTTAAGTGATAAAACAAAAAATTAACTATTTCCGGACTGTTTCCTTTTCTTGTGCTGTGAGACCTTGTAAATACAAAAAACAAAATACAACTGAATGAATTATTAATTAACATTCAAATAAAATTTCAGAACAATTTCAAATATATTGTCAAACAGCTCTTCTTGAAAATCATGCTTGGGTCCTGTAAGTAACACTAAATGCACATGCATTTGATCTTCATTATTTGTCTTACTATCCACAGCCCCTCTTCATAGCTACAGCCTTCGTGTCAGGGTTGAGCATGTGTGCCCTGGCCTCCTGGTACGTGGCTCGAGACTATAACGTCTTCACCCCGGCCTGGTTGCCGGTCGTCGCTCTCTGCCTATGCATTTTCTGCGACGCGCTTGGGTTGCAGCCTGTCTCAGTCATTGTTACTGCAGAGATCTTTTCTTTTAAGGTAGGTGTCAATGACAACACTGCACGTAAGAACTTTAGATATTTTGTAATCATTTCATCTTAAAGCCAGAAGATATGCAGCAACGTCTTCTAACCCGCTGCCTGATTACAAAACCGTTGTTTCCAATGGTGGTTGGTGTGATTCAACGTTTTGTTTACGACCATTGTGATGTTGATCATTAATTTCAATCGCTTTTGGTCAATGAAAAGCTCTTGAGTCAATGTCAATCAATTGTTTGGAGAAAACTAAATAATCTTATTCGTAAAAGGCAACTTATTAAATGAATCTTCAGCATCTGTCTGGTCTAAGCACTAAGCTGAAAATCAATAGTCTAAGTAAATCCATCTCTTCTCCTTTATACTTAACTTATGATGGAGTATCTTGATTACTTCGAAATGAGGAAATATGCACGATTCAAAATTGTAATACTGGTTGCTTGAAACAAAAACTCATCAACTCAATATCTTTTTTTCAGTATCGAGGATCAGTAATGGCGACGACAATGTCAGCAGCGTCAATTGCTGCCTTCCTACAAACGTTGTTCTTCAGGCCTCTTGTAAATTCAGTAGGAGCTCACGTGGCATTCTACTTCTACGGAGCTGTTTGTGTATGCACAACCGTCTATGTGTTTATTTATGTGCCAGAGACAAAAAAAAGAATCTTGGAAGAGATTTATGAAGACTTGAAGACTAAGAAAGAGAAGAGGATAGAGAGAGAGAGAGCAGTAGCTATAGAAGCAGGGAAGGTGGATGCTTAAAGAGTTGTGGTGATTTTTGTAGCAATGATTATTTAAATAAACTTTAATGAAACTAATGGTTTGTTTCTGATTCGAACTCTTAAACCTTCTGGATTTACTTGTAAGTGTGATAAAATGGTATTATTATACAAAAAAAACCGGCCAAGTGCGTGTTGGACCACGTACAATGAAGGGTTCCGTAGTTGGGATGAATTTATCCCAAGAACAAACTTTACTTTGCATTGAAAAACATGTTTTCCCATACGGAATGTATGGGAGATCATGTTTTTCAAACTGCAAATTTAAGTTGATTGATTATTACTCGTTAACCTGTATAGCCTTCTTAGCTCTGATAGTTTTCCTTTTAATTTCGTTATATATACTACGATTTTTTTCGCAAATCCAAGTACAACCATTTAGATGGCAGGGGGGGGGGGGGGCACTTGGGTCTAACAAAAATTTGCACTTAAAAGCTTAATATTTCGCAAAGGGATCCCTGAATCCAAAAATGATTTTCACAAACTCGCAATATTTTTGTATGACCTTTCTAACGACTCCCCATCATGCCGTAGATGAGGAAAAAAAAAAAAACCCGCTTTAGGCGTAGGGGAGAGACCCAAAAAATATATTTTTCTTGATTTTATTTTACCACTTTGTCGGCGTGATAAATATGTATACCCATGCCAAATAACAGTTTTCTAGTACTAACCATCTCTGAGCTAAGCCGCGGACAGACAGACAAATGGAAATGGCGAAACTATAAGGGTTCCTTGTTTACTACGGAACCCTAAAAATGGTATTGTGCCAACACTAATAAGTGAAATATTATTTAGGTATATTATTATTTCTATTACTAATTATTCTCCTTAATAATTATTGTTGCTCTTTTGAATTAGCACAGTATAAAACAAAAGATTTAAGTTTGACATTGCGTGTTACTTCGATTATTAAAGTAGGTACACAAACAGCCCTGCTTATTAAAGTATTAATGTGTTTGTCTACAACGATATTATCTACATTATTTTTACCGATTCTATATTAGGATATGTTACCATCGCCGTATCTTATGTCCGAGCATCCATTAACAAATTAATAAAAAAAAGTTGAAATATACTTTATTGTTTGCAGACATTGTATAAATTGAGCTAGCTTTCAAGATAATTGCTTAGTTAATATTATAGGGAAAAATACCAGCACATCGTTAGGGATGATTGACTGACAACGATATACATATGTACCCCACTTACTCAGACAGAATTGCTTTTTACAGTCACTTTCATAAGGATCGCATTAATAACAGAAAAATGTTCTTCAACAATATGCATCACAGAAAAATTTACATAAACAAAGAGTTTTTGAGTATTTTTTATCCGTTCTACTGTATCAGTACTATCTGGTGTATGCGGAAATATAATATCAATAATAATTATGTGGGAAATGTTACGAGAAAAAATTTTGTGTACGCTGTTATCATGATTTCTGCCATGATTGGTTTCTATCACGGAATCATGGAGTACACCACGTTTACTGTAAAAACATACGGGAGTATTTACAACATTATATATATGGAGTATTTGTTAAATTTTGCAGGAGTTTGTGCAATCAATTTGTACTACAGTACAACAACCGTCCGTTTACTTGCACTTCTTTACGAGATCAGCAAATGTCTATACAGCAGCAGTGATACAAAAAATTTCAAGACCATGTCGTTTTCCTTAACAGTTACACTCCTACTATTTTGTTTTATCCTGGTAGTTTTTAAAATAACCTACGACCCTTCTTGGACATTGTTAAGAGGAATTTATGTATCTACATCGATACTCTTGGATTTAGAGATAATTCAAATCATGCTATATACTCATATTCTGACTTGTAAAACTATTCGATGGAATTACAATATAAAAAATATTAATTTTGGAAATGGCAATGATGAAATAACTGTAGATAGAGAAATGGTACTGGAAGAAATGCAAAATACAATGATATCAATTTATGATGCTTGGGATCTTACGTTGAAAACTTCTGGATTTAGTGTAATTAGCTTTACTGTTATATGAGTAGACGAAAAAGATAAGCATCTACTTTTCACAAAAGACTGTCCAAATGTGGTGATAATATTGTCATTATCAGCATAGCCATTTGAGATAGAACTTGCTTCATTAGATTTTTTTTTAAATAATAATGCTGATGATTTTTTTTAAATCATACTTTCTGTAAAAAAAAAAATCTTTTAAAACTCTTTTTCAGGTTTTGTTCCACTTCATAACCACATTTGTGCAGACATTGGTTTATGTAGGAGTACTGATAGTATGGTCAAAATCGCATTTCGTGAGTATATACAGCATTATTGTTCATAGCAAGGGAAGCGATAACATAGCAAGGATAGCAGCCGATCTGTCGGTCGATTCTGTAAAAATATCAACGTGAAAGTGAAGGTGAAGTGAGCTGTCAGTATCACAAATCGGCCGGCAAGATGCTAGGAATTAACACTATTGACAGCTCACTTCACGCTCACTTCACCTAAGTTTCACGATGATATTTTTACAGAATCGACCGACTGTTCTGTAAAAATATCACCGTGAAGACTCAGGTGAAGTGAGCTACCATTCCAACAGATTATCGGGATTGACAATATTGACAGCTCACTTCACCTAAGTTTACACGGTGAGTTTTTTTCTTCGGAATAGCGCTACTGTTGTATCTTCAATGAGCATGAGTAGTTTTCTGTAACCCCCGAAGGGCTAAGCTGAGGTGTACCTATACTAACACCCACATTTTGCCAGTTATGAAAGAATGACCATTTAGCGTCATATTTAATTATTGACCTTAATATTGAAACATCGGAACAGAAGAAAAAAAAAAGTAAAAAAAAAAACCATTAGCTTATTATGCAATTACGATAACGTGTAAAAGTAGCAGTGTTAACCGACTTTTGTTGCTGACCGTACCTACTTATGTTTCACAGCCGTGGATGCCGAAAAAGGCAGCTTCGGAATTATGCCAAGTTATATGAATACCAGCGCCCTCTTGTCTCATATCTTGCAAGAATGTAGTACTAACAACAATAAGAAATATTGTTGTTATTACTACATTCTTGCCAAATATGATTATGATGGCAGTCTTCACCTTCGTTTTCAGTTCCCGCGACCTTCACCAGAGGGCCTAGGTACTCGCTTTCAACGAGGTTGATATTTCTACGACTTTCAACGGGATTAAGGGTTTATGGTCTTATGTCAATCCCATAAATTTTTGACTTTTCTATCATCGTTATTGCTGATAGAATGTCACTTTGTTTAGGCCCTCAGGGCGTCGATCCACTTTATTGTTCACAGGCGTTGAACCATCATTAGTAGTTAATATAATAGCAGATTCCTTGACGATTATTCTAAAATGGTTTAGTTACAATTTCAGGAGAATTATGAAGTGATCATTAGTCATACATTTGGAGTGATTCTGTGGCTAACCAAGGTGTTCTTTGTGGAATTGGGCCTCTGTCTCGCTATCGAAGCATTTTATAAAGAACTTGAAAAAGCACGCAGTAATGTTGTGAGAAAAGTATCACAGGACTGTGAGTATAAAATAAAACGCACATCTTATAACTTTCAAAATATAAATGATTATATTGATTTAAAATTAACTGCTTGGGTAAGTAGAAACACTTCACCAATAAAAGGCATTAAGCATGTAAGGTAGTGCTTGGCGGATAAGGCTGTTTTTTAGTATAATTTTTGGTCACTTGTCCTTTCAGTATTTAAAGTCCATTTCAGTTCCAGTACAGTCCACTTCCATCTATCTGTCTATACTTTTTGCATGTAGCTGAATATAAGTATTTTACATTGAGTAACTGCATTTCCGACTTACACAACCCAGTTGCTGGGTAACACAATACCCCTTCTGGCTAAGTCTGATTTCTTCTAATAGCCGTAGTATTAATTCATATTTTTCATTTCAGTACCATCAAAAAAAGTCTGGAAGAATATCTTCCGGGTGATACACAAAGATTTCGAGACGATGAGCGCCTGCGGATTTTTTGCCGTTGATGCGGCGACCCTGCTAAACTTCTGCAATGTTGTTACTACTTACACAATTGTTTTACTACAATTTGCTTTTCTGTAATACTTTGGTAGTGATGTTTCGTTTTGTATTCACTTTTTTTCTAAATAAATCTTGTTCACTACGGGTTGACACAAAAAGTTTTCCTCTTCTATTCTATTTGCAAGCGACTTCCAAAAAAGAGGAGGAAAGGAAGAGGAGGGAAGGATGTTCGTCACTTATGTATGTTTTTTTTTTTATATATGTCCACCGGCTTCTCCGTCAATTGTGGACTGGTTATGAGAATTATTTTTTTGTATGAAAGAGTATGCTTCCAAGTTGGTTCCATATAAATTTTATTAACTTTGCTAGAATAGTTTTTGAGTAAGCTTCAATAATACGTATTTTTCCCACTTAGTACTCGTATATGTGTATGATATGGTGATAACTTCCTGTCACTGTTATTTACATAGTAGGTTGTGGTATTCGAATTTGTGTAGGGTACCATAAATAAAAAGCGAAAAAAAAAATACAAAAAAAAAAACAACGGACTTCCAAAAAAAAACTGTACCAAGTGAAAAATAACTTTAATTTCGGAAGTCGGTGGCAAAAAACGAAAATTCAAAACAAAGAAAGACCGGTGTCTTTCTTTGTTTTGAATTTTCGTTTTTTTTTTTCACTTATCATGTTTTCTGCTTCTGTTATAAACCGTGTCTTATTAGGACAATATTTTATCCTATACCATTAAATGAGCAACATTTGTATATACACTTCTCATCAGAAAAATCGAAACACTTCCGATTTTATGGTTTCTGTCCTAACTTAACACAAAATAGTTTTCGTTCCATGAAAAAAATCACATGATTGTATAACTGGCAGTTTGGCCATTACAGTGATAAGCGAAAATTCAAAATTCAAAATTAGAATTTTATTTGTTTATCCTATAAATGAAATGATTCACTGTTTCTGCTCTCTCTCTTATAAAATCCTACCTTGACAACAGAACACAGTGTACGGAAGTTAGACGAATTTGCAAAAAGGATAAAAGAGAATATAAATACATTTCGCGTGCCACAAGGCAGCGTATTAGGCCCACTATTGTTTTTGGTCTATATAAATGACTTTCCAAAACACGTCACTTTTCCTATGGTTCTTTTTGCCGATGACAGCACTTTAATTATTAGGCATGATGATTTAAGTACAAAACATGAGAGTGACATTAAAAATGCATTACAACAATCAATTGCTTGGCTTGAACAAAATAATTTAATTCTTAATTTAAATAAAACTAAAATCATGCAGTTTCGACAAAGAATTACCTCTTCTGACATTAATCTAACTTTTAATAATAATACAATTGAAGAAGTAGGACATATTAAATTTTTAGGATTGACAATAGACTTTAAATTGACGTGGAAAGAACATGCATCGATATTAATTACAAAATTGACCAAGTTTGCCTTTGCTCTTTATAAACTCAGCAAAATAGTAAATCAGGCGGCTGTCGTGACCGCGTATTATGGCTACGTAGATTCCATATTACGTTATGGAGTAATTTTCTGGGCAAATTCCTGTAAAAAACTTGACATTTTTAAAGCACAAAAGAGGTGCATTAGATCCATATGCAATCTTAAATCAACAGAAAGTTGCAAACCGCATTTTATCATCTTAAAAATACTAACATTACCTTGTCTTTACATATACGAGACTGCTTTGTTCGTAAAGAAAAACGGTGATTTATTTAAAAAAACTTCGGAACAAAGGTATCGATCCATAAGACCAACATATCGACATGAATTATGCCTGACAAGTTCAAAAACCGCTCTTATGCACAAGAGTATACTTTGCATGGCTCCAAAAATTTTTAATAAGCTACCAAATGACATAAAAGATTTAAACTTGACACAATTTAAACGTAAACTAAATATTTTTTTAATAGACAAGTGCTACTATACCATTGACGAATTCCTAGTTGACAAAATTTCATGTGACTGACCATTTTTTGTATTTATGTTTTAATGTAATAATTGATAAAATCTTGAATTGTAATTTCTATAGACATTAATTAGTTCTTTATATTGCATGTAATGTATAACTTAATCTCTAATATTGTAATTTAACAATGCATGCCTTATAAGGTAGATTTTTGAGCTACTATAAAATGTTTTTAAGACCCTGTTGTATCACCAAAAATCGCATTAATAAAACTTTGAACTTTTGAACTTTGAACTTTGAACTTTTGAACTTTTGTTTTGAGACAAATGTGTGTTTAGAGTTGGAGTACATTTCACATTTGAAAACTAAAAATTTGCGCTTATCTTTAAACTTTTCGTTCTGTGTTCTGTTTACTGTGTTTGTACTGTAAATTTGGGACGTCTGAAAAAGTTTTTTTTCTAAAACATATGGATACTTCGCCCGTAGAAGCCGCCCAAGTGGTGGCATTGCTGGGTTCTGAACTTAGTCAGCGTGTTGTGGGTGAAAGATTGCATCTAAGCCTGTCGTCTGTTCATAGAGTCTACAAACGCTATCGGGAGACTGGTTTGTTCACGCGCCGTTCAGGATCTAGCAGGAATCGGGTCACTTCTGAGCGGGATGATCGATTTATTGTAACAATTTTTTTACGAAACCGACGCCTTTTCTGCTTTTCAACTGCAGCAGCAGCTTCATGTTGTACGTAGGGTGGCTGTAAGTGACTCTACAATTAGGAGAAGGTTCAAGGAACGTGGACTGGTACCGCACAAGCCAGCAAATGGGCCGAAATTAACTGCAGACCATCGAAGAGCGCGCCTTAACTTTGCACGTGTGCACTTAAATTGGTCGTACCTTCAGCGGAACAAAGTCCTCTTTTCTGATGAGTGTAAAATTATGCTGTATGGTAACAACTGAAGGAACAAGGTCCACAGAAGAGATGGAGAACACTTTGCATAATGCTGCATTGAAGAAAAGGTCAGCTATGGTTGCGGTTCGTGGACGGTTTCGGGAGGAATCAGCGCCGACGGTAAGGCAGATCTTTTTTTTGTGTCTGGGCCACGTCTACCTGCACTAAACAGTCATCGGTACATCAAACAGTGTCTTGAGCCTCACGTGATGCCCTATGCACATTTTATTGGCAACGGTTTCATATGCATGCACGCTAGGGCTCACACTGCGAGCATCGTATGAGATTATGTTACCGAAGTCGGTATCTCCATTATGGAATGGCCAACAAGAAGCCCGGACATGAAGCCGATTGAACATCTATGGGATGAATTAAAGAGACAAATTCGTGCAAGAGATCCTGCCCCAGAAATACTTAGCCACCTGCAAAATGAAATCCAAGAGGAATAGAATGGAATGCCACAACATTTGATCGTTACTCTCATCCGATCGATGAAGAACCGTATGGAAGCAGTAATAAGAGCTCGGGGAGGGAATACAAGTTATTAAATACACGTTTCTTAGCTTTTCTTTTTCATTTACGTGTGTTGTTTTATCAATTTCCTTCATACTCCATACAGGGTAAAAATTACTTGTTAAACAAAATATGAAAATTTAATTTGAATTTAGAACATTAACATTAGGATTTGAAAACCTCATATTATTCACTATTAAACGACATTTGACATATATTCCTAAATATGCACATTTTTCTGATAATCCTTACAAAACATAAACTTGCAAGGTGTTTCGATTTTTCTGATGAGAAGTGTATATATAAATATTTGAGGAGCTCGTGGCTAAGTAATAACTGCTGCACGGGTCGATCCATCAGGTTAAAGCTACGCTTGCGTTACGGGTCGTCAGAAGCCCGAAAGTCTGACAACCAGTCTTACCAAGGGGTATCGTATTACCCAGTTACTGGGTTGTGGACGTCAGATAGGCTGTCGCTCCATGTAAAATACTGGTATCCGGTTAGACTGGAAGCCGACCCCAATATAGTTGGAAAAAGGCTAGGTAGATTGATATAATTATATATATATATTTGTAATCACGTTCTCGAAAACAGCTCCAACGATTTCGATGAAAGTTGCAATATAGGGGTTTACGGGGGCGAGTAATCGATCTAGCTAGGCCTCATATCTGGAAAAATTCGTTTCCTCTATTATCACTCGGGCAGAGCTCGGTCGCCCAGGTACTTATTATAAAATGTATAGTTTTTCTGAAAATCCCAATAAATCAACAAAACATACTGTTTATTTTTTAGCTGAACCAAATAATAACATCAAGTTGTTGATGCTTTATCATTCATTACAAGAAAGCAAACTGAAGTAGCACAATAGTATAACCAGTGATAGTTTTGATGAACTGAACCATTAAGGCAGCATCTACGGGGAATCCACCAGAAGCAGTCATCTCTTGAATATCAGTATCTAACACTCGCTGCATGTTAATCCATCTTCTTTTTGATGTTACTGAAACCAAATAGAATAATAACTTAGATGTTAAACTATCAATAATCGACGAATTGTTTCTCTGCAGCCTTGTATTTTGATTTGGTCATGTTGTTCATTATTGTGTACTTTTCCGGACATATGTAAATATATATAATTTTCACAAAAATGCTTGCAAATTCTAACATTATTTTGACAACCTTCTTCGAAATAAATCTAAAATGCTGTTCTGGAGATACATATACGAGTAAAATGGTACACATGCGAGCAGTGGCCGGCAATGTTAGTCTGAAAATCATATCTGTCGTGTTTGGGGGCACAATAAATTACTATGAAAACTCAAATCTATCGTGTATACCAGCGCTGCGGTATTTATTTATTTTTTAAACATCGCCGCATTATGCTGAGATAGGAGCCTTTTTGGCCTCGCACAGGTCGTTATTATTCTGTTTTTAAATTCTCCTTTTTTTGTTTTTTATTTTATATTCTTTTTTTTATTATTACTTACTGTTTGTATTTCCTGTGCGTGTCCCAAATAAAATATTTTTCTTTTCTTTCTTAACTTACCAATTTATTTTTAATTGGCTTGCAAATAGAGCTGTTTAGAGTAAAAAAGAAACTAACGAAAAAATTGACACGTGGAAAATTATTGTTGTCTGCGCATTATTTGAGAAAAGTAATATAGCAACGAAGCATTAATGGAGTCACGTATATGTGCCTCTGCCTTCGTTTTCACGTTCGTCCATCAATCCCTTTTTTGCAGGCTGCTGCGTTAATGTACTATATCTTTCTTTTTTTGCTTTCTTATTGAATGCTAGGCGACATGGCGGCAAACCAAAGAACGAAAAGAAATGTAGAGACGACTCCTTCCAAATTCCTAACGGAAGTACTAGACCACAATAGCAGAGGACAGAAGTGTGTGGAAAAGGGAGAGGGCGACTTTTGCCCAGCAGTGGGAAATTCCAGGCTAGATAGATAGATACATTCTATCTTCCTGTTTCTGTTAAGGCTACTGACCGCCGGCTTTCGCCGAAGGGCACGTGTTGCCGGCTCGTTTATGCGGCAAGCCGGGCACACCGCGGCTTGCCCGGGGGCAAGGCCGGTAGAAATGCCGCTGGCATTGTGTGTCAGAACCTTAAAGTTCATACTCACAATCTAGTGATGACTTCCATATAATATTACTTTTGGCTCTCGCAACTTCAGTATAAAATGCTTCACAACTCAAGGACAGTGCCATTTCAACCAAGATCGTCTTCGGTAACATTAAAGATATTCCTAATAAATGGCTAACCGCCAAGCCGGGGTCGTACTGAAAGTTAACAAGATAAAAATAAAAAGTTACTTTTTTAGATTTTTCTAAACGGTATCCTAAACGTAATGGTATTTGTAATGCAGCCAATTGTAAAACTTAAATTCTCAGTTTAAAATATTTAAGGAAGTGATCCATTATGACCACCAGCGAAAAAAGAATGCAAAAAGAAGATGATGAAAAAAAATTAAGTCTATAGGATCATGAATCCTCTGAATGTAAAAATAAACTGTTGTTGGAAAACTTGGCAATTCCAGTAGACAATAGCCAATGAAAGAGGCCGAATTTGGAAATATTGTAACTGAGATAACAAATGGTTATAACCGTCAACCTATTACGGGTCACCAGTATATACTTACGAATTTTCCCTTCAACCAATACGTCATCACAGTCACATGCACCAAACTCAGTGTAAACGTTGTAACAAAATGTAACATGACCTGAAATGTATAATATAATTATTACGATTATCATCAGCGGATGAAACTTGTTAATCAATTTTAATATTGACGATTCATTGAGATTTTTAGTTTTGCCCAACTATTAATTTTTAAAGTCCTTTTACTCTTCTTATTAAGTGTAATATTGTATATAGTAAATTTTGTATTTACTTTCAAACCAGAAGTTTCAGTCAGCAGATTCCAAGCTTCAATAAGTGAGTTCAACACATGATACATATCTTCCAAGTTCGAATCTATATCAATCGTAACATCTTCATTATCATTCCGTAAATTAATATTTTCTATATCATCGTTCCATTTACTTGTTTTGCAAGTTATAATATAAATGAGTAGTATTATATACACTATTTCTAAATCTAAGAATAGCATTACTAATACGAATACGGCTCTCATCCATGACCAATGCAAGTCAAAAAAAAGTTTGAAGACGAAGAAAGTGAAGCTACACAATACGATGGAATAAACTACCACCCGAGCAATAAGCTTGAATTTCTTCAAATCTCTGCTGCAATGAAGTCTTCGATTAATCTCATTCATTATTGATAATAAACGAACACTTGTGGTACTGTAGAACAAATTCAGTATAGATACTACGAGGAAATAAAAAAGAAACTCGCTGTACATGAGTTTGTAGGTGATCGTGGATTGGGCCATACTAAAATGTGTGTATATCATGGTTGAGATGAACAGGTAAACCATAACGCAATTCGCGAATATAGAACAGAGGATATTTTTAAAAGAAACCTTTTGGACATAATTATCATTGATGTTGTACTCGCGCACACATAAGATGGTTCTGATATAGTAAAAGGGGTAGCAAATGCTTAATATGTTTTCGTTTATCAATACTTCTTGTGTATTCATGTTGCTCACTATGCAATTTTATTTAATAAGTATAACGTCGTTCTGTGTCAAATGTCAATAACAGGAAATGAGCTGGAAACAGTCTGGCAAGTGAACGAGGAGTTTATATTGGGTTACAATTCATTAGTAAGCTCAAATAATGATAATATTATCCACCACGAAAGAAATTGGAAAGGCGCACTTAATCAAATTAGTAACACACGTAAATTTAAATGAAACACTTTCATTCGAATAGTTATTAATTACTAGCTTCTGCCCGTCCGTGACTTCGTTCGTGTGGAAATCGTATGACACCAAAATATACTAAAATACCAGCCACATTTTTATTCAACTTCCCTGTATACTACGTTTGTAGTTTTGGTCTCAGCAGCCAAAATATACAGAGAGTCAGGACTGGTGACACGGGAGAAAGCGACGAATAGTTATCTGTGTGAGAAGCAGCACGTCCTCAGGTCGAAACCCGCAGCCTTTGTAGCAATTTCCCATTGCTTGCGAAGTTTTTCGTATTTGTTAATTAATGAACGCCTGCGTTCCTGCGTATACTATACCTAATGGCAAAGCACTGATACACTGACTGATGCATTTTTACAGTTTATTCCTGACAGCTGAACGGCTATCACAAAAATAATATAACAGTAGATTGTAAACACGCGATTTCTCATTAACAGTCACTAACCATAGACATTTATTTTTATTATGACCATAGATGACAGAAGAGGCCAGAACTTGATGTTTTTCTCTGTACGTTCTACGAACTATCATGAATAACAGTATAACAAAATGTAAAAAGAAAGTATCACAAAAAATATAAATAGTTGGTGGTGGAACTTACGGGTTTGTAAAGCAGTCGTCGAACCGCTAAGCTTTTTGCTTTGTGTCATGATTGACTGCGTAGCCCCATAAAGGTATAGCGTGATGATAATCATTCAAAAGGTTAAATTTAAGGCAATATAGTCCAGTATTCCATAACGATTTCGATAACGACCCTTTTAAATAATTATTTCCTAGCGTGTATTAAGAAATATGACTTGCCAGACTGAATTTAGTTTTAAATAGCTGGTCACAAGAAATGCAATGCAAGTCTCGCTTTTTTTCGAAAGTTTTTATATTCTTGTATACACTAGAGCGCCAGGACAGCGACTCGGACCCGACGTGTGGACACGTCAAGCGCGCACTGCGCTCGACGATTGACGTGTCCACACGTCGAGTCCGAGTTCGCAACAAGTCAATCGTCTTCCTGAGGATGCCTCGTTGAGAGGTGAAACACGTGTCGATTTCTTACAGGGTTCTTTATGACTCTTTAAGAACACTTACGCGGATTAAGTTACTAAATATACGTCGTCTATTGTATTTTATAATGGATTTCTGCAAAGTCACGCCTGAATTAACTATCTTAAATGTTTCTGTTAGAAAATAGTCAGAAGGAGCCCGAAATCTGGATCTGTGCCCGGTTGACGGAAATTGGCTCGCCCCAAATTACTTGGTACTACAAGTACCAAGTAATTTGGGGCGAGCCAATTTCAATATCTGGCAAAATGTGGTTGTAATATACAACTCACATGCTTACTAAGAATGGAGGCTACAGGCGTGTTAAGGCGTATGTTTCTGTAGCCACAAAGTGGTGTATCAGGGGTGGAAAGAAAGAACAGGTCCCACGAAGGTTCTAAGTATAGTCGACCTCGTACATTATTACCCTAAGGTTGAATGTCACGTTATAAAACGACGAAGTCTACTTGTATAAATGACAGTTAGAAAGTTTCAACGTTATTAGTGAAACCATTGCATGGGAATTGTTGTCAAAGGTGGTGGGTACAGCAATTAGAAAGTCGAGTATTACTTTAACAAAGGACTTTGCAGGATGACAAGGTCTATAGGGCGAGCTTCCTTGTCATTTGGGAAAGCTAACTGCTGTTGATTTTTCCGCCTACACCTCCTAACCTACACTAGAAAAGCAATCATTGACAAAAGATAGTTTTTTCAAGGTCTATTTTGCTAATGGATTACCAACAATAAAAATAGGTTATTTGGTTTTGTCAATATTTTACTGATATTCTGTATTTTTAACCGCCTACAAAACGGTGAAGGATATTTTTTTATTTTTGTTCATCGATATTTTCGTCAATAATGGACCGATTTTGAAAATTCGATTTTCATTTGGTAGAAGAAGCTTGCGCGGGGTACAACACCGTGCAAGCTTCATCTACTGATATAAATTTTATTAACTATGCTTAGGCAGTTTTTTAATTATACTTCGATGATACGTATTTAATCCACTTTGTGTATCTTGATGATGTTATAACACGTCCTCTTACTGTTATTTACATAGCAAGTAGTGGTATATCAATTGGTGTGGCGTAGATACCTTAACTATAAAGACAAAAATCAAAAACGTTTTTACAACAAAAAAATTAGAGGAGCTCGTGGTTAAGTAATAACAGCTGCATGGGTCGATCCATCAGGTTAAGCTACGCTTGCCGGGGTTGGTCCATGGATGGGTGACTATCTTTACATACCGAAACTCCTCCGTGCCTCCGAAAGCACGATAAGCCGTTGGTCCCGGCTGTCATTCGTGGATCTTTGACAGTCGTTAAGAGTCGTCAGAAGCCCGAAAGTCTGACACCAGTCTTACCAAGGGGTATCGTATTACCCAGTTACTGGGTTGAGGAGGTCACATAGGTAGTCGCTCCATGTAAAATACTGGTATTCAGCTGCATCCGGTTAAACTGAAAGCCGACCCCAACATAGTTGGGAAAAGGCAGGCAGATTGATTTTTCAACAAAAAAGTTAACCGTCTTCCACAAAAAAAACACTACAAATTGAAAAATAACTTTAACTTCGGAAGTCGGTGGCAAAAAACCAAAATACAGATCCAAAGACATCGACTTCCCAAATTAAAGTTATTTTTCGCTTTGTAGTGTTTTTTTTTAGAAATCGGTTGTTTTATTTTTGTAAATAAAAAGAAATATGAGGTATTATTATAAGTAAAACCATTGCGAATATCTTTTTTCCTTATAAAGAGACTAGAGCCGTAAAGCATATTTAAATACATTTTAGTCAGTGACCCAATTCCTTTCATCAATAATGCCAAACGCCACAGTCCTAATTAAAGATTCAGGGCCAGACTAATATTGTTAATGGCATTTTCTTTACATTTAATTTCACTCTAATAAACTGTTTGTATTTTTATAAATTAAATTGTTCATTTGTGTTATAAGAACCTTTGCGAAATGAAGTCCTTCAAATTAAAAAAATATTTGAACAGAAGAAGTTATCGTTTCACGGTTCCGTTAGACAACTTGATTGACAAAGATGTGCAGTCGATGCTTCTGCCTTTACACTTCATGCATAACATTTTGCTGTGTCCCAAGTATCGTATTAAGAATAACTCCATATATCCAAACAGTCTTACAGTAAAATTGGTGTCACTGTGTGGCGCAATTATATCAATTTTTCTTTTCTTACATCGCGTCTATGAGCTGTATGTCGACAAAACTTTTAGAAAATACATTAACTTAACGTTCATCAACTCTAACGTCGATGTTCTCTTGTACAGTTTGGGATTCACAATCAATTATTGCGTCAATGTGTTGCAAACGAAAAGGAATATATCGTTTGTCTTGAAATTTCAAGATGTTCACAGATTTTTGAATGAAAAGAAGAATTTCCAGCGCTTTATCATTCGGAATTGGATCAGTGTCGTCTTAGCCTTAGGTTTTAATATCTACATCGTCACTTACTTTTACATTAAACTAAAGCTTCCTAGTTTCTATTTCTTTTGTGGGTTATGTATCATGTGTTTTGATGTAAACATTATTAACGCTATCAGACTTATTAAGCTTTTAAGCGAAAAAGTTAATTTATGGAACATTCAAGCTGAAAATATGCAAAAGACAGACCATAGCAACGATGAAATTCATTGCAGCAGAATGTTTCAAGCTTACATTAACATTTTGGGGTGTTATGACATCTACAGGACCTCTTACCAGCAAATGGTAAGTATATTCCTATGGCAGTCATTTTACCTCGGACTTTGCATCACAGTGATCTTTATTTTCGTTGCTGTCACAGGTTGTGTCTGTAAAAAACTGTACAGTCTGCACCAGCACTGAAGTAGGGCGGTAAATTAAGGAACTACATTTTTTTTAATGCAATTTTATGTAATGGCAGCCGCTCGTGGCTAAGTAATAACAGCCGCACGGGTCGATCCATCAGGTTAAGCTACGCTTGCCGGGGTTGATCCGTGGATGGGTGACCATCTTTACATGCCGAGACCCTCCTTGGAATGTACGTTAAGCGGTTAGTTCCGGCTGTCTTTCATCGATCTTTGAAAGTCTGACATCCAGTCTTACCAAAGGGTATCGTATTGCCCAGTTACTGGGTTGTGGAGGTCAGATAGGCATTCGCTTCATGTAAATGGTACACAGCTGCATCCGGTTAGACTGGAAGCCGACCCCAACATAATTGGGAAAGGGATAGGAAGATTTATTGATTGACATAAACACAAGCGCCGGTCCATCGGATTTGAATGGTGGCGCGGACTCTACCTAAGTTTTCTGACTGATACAATCATTGTTGTACACTACTATATGACGTTTTGGCACTCGAATGACTTATCAGAGTTGCGCTGTTGGTAATCGTTTGTGCAACTGTTTTGTGAAATGTATTGAATAAAAAAGATGGCGGGGTTATTTCTAATTGTGGCTATGCGTCAAAACAGTAGTCTTCGAAAAATTGTGATATGAAAATCTTTATTTTCAGATCGTATTTCACACCATCGAGTTTTTCTATCACGCTTTAGTCAAATTGCAAATATCAATTGAAGTTTTTAAAATAGCTCCATTGATGGGCAAGTCTGTGAATGTAAGTATTTATACTAATTGATTCTGATTCAGTAATGTATTGTATTTGAATAAAGTTGTTTCGGCTATTATAGTAGTTTTCATCAGGAATTTTATATTTTTTTCAGCATGTAGCATGGTTTTCCATCATATTTTTATATATCTGGGTCATTAAGAGTTTCATACTTGAAATTATTTTGAGCTCGTGCTTTGAAAAGTTCTACATAGCGATGAATAATGTTCAAAATTCATGCGCGCTCATTCTGAAATCAAATTGTACAGGTATTTGAAATTATTTTTATGTAAGAGGTATCAAGGTTATATTAAGCGTATCATAAGTGTGACTACTACGAATTGCACATTGGAAAACAGGTCTGATTAACCTTTCCACAACTATGTTGGGGTCGGCTTCCAGTCTAACCCGATAAAGTTGAATACCAGTATTTTACATGGAGCGACTGCATTGCAAAACAATTGACGGAACTCAAATATTGTTAGGCAGGATACGTCTGTTATGGTGTGTGAAGTCTCGTCGAATAAATTTGTGACCAAGTGGCATCCAAGAACTGAAAGTTGAAATTTGGTCAACGCACGGTGAGATGGACTGATGAAATTGTTGCTATCGCGGGTAGGACCTGGATGAGACTGACACAGGAGCTTGTAGATTGACACAAGCAGAGAGTGGCTTATGCCCAGGCGTGGGTGAAGTTAGACATTTGATAATATTTGCGTAAGTAGTAAGAAGTGGGTGTATTATCGATACACCTCTAACCAACCCGTCTGATATTACAGGCGTGTTGTTATGTTATGTAAGAAGAAGGGAATATAATAATGTTGTTAAATTGGATTTGATAGATAATGATAATAATTGTGAATGTGAAGACTATGTGGATCATTCCTTTTTTATTTTATTTTCTCATTTAGTTTTATCATGGTCGGGCAGCTTGAGTAATTTATGCGGCCTACCCAAATGTCCTTTTTTTGGTATTGTTCGTCGAATCGTTGAGCTCCTTAAATTCTGAGTTGAGCTGCACGGTCACTGACAAATGCGTGCACTGACGGGACAGGTCCACTCAATCTGTGTGGTTCTTTCCTCAAAAGACCATTTTTAGAAACCAATCTACATGATCTTCACATGATCTGACCAAGATTATGTCTGGACTTTACAAGAGACTGTGACCTCTGAGTTTGTTTCGGCCTTTCTTCTCGGAGTAGTCAGATAGGAAACGCCGAGCTCATCTAGTTTAACAACTTACTTACAGAAATAAAAATCATTTATCATTTAATATTGCAAACATTACAGATGCTGAGAAGAAGTTGTGCAAGAATATAATGCGCCTACATAAAGCGACATTCGACAAGATGAATGCTTGCAGAATGTTCTACGTAGATGCTTCTTTTCCGTTAAAAATGATGGTTTTACATGGTAACTATACCATTGTACTACTACAGTTTGCGTTTTTATAATAAAACATAGTTACTGTAGTGCCGTTCTCTCATCATCGTTATCATTAAGTACTTGACCGAATGCATATAGGCCTTCCTCTGAAATTTTATCATTGACAGGTATTGTTTTGGCTACATAGTTCAATTATTGGATTCTGAAAATTATTTTTCATAACAATAGGTATTCATTCATATGAGTCACTTGTACTTTGCAATAATTTTGAATTGAGTAACTCGATGTTGGGTTTTTGTGGTCCCACGTTCTCATGAACATCGATTTAAACAACGCGTAGAGTTGAACGTTTTTGTATTTATCTGTTCGTAATTTAGAGTTTATGAAATTATTCCTGAAACCATTTCACTAAAATAAATTATTTGTTGCATTGTAAGTGTATTCATTTTATTTCCATCCTATTCTCCCTTACAGTTAAAGAGTATTAAAATTAAACGATCATCTAAAGGATGATTTTCGCCAAACGGCTCGCATCGCATCGGATCGGAAAAAAATACCTACGCAACTATGATGCAGTGGAAAGATAGTGGTCTTCCACTCTTTTTTTAAATACTGCAACAGTTTGGCAGTCCCTAATGTCGGGCGGAAGTGAATTCCACAACTGCACCGCGTGCACAGTGAAGGAGTAGGAGTAGAAGTCAGTGGAGTGGGGAGGAGACTTTAAGAAGTTTCTTAAAAGCGACCTGCAAGGCACATCAGAAGGACGGGCGTAAGAAAATCGTTCCCGCAGATGGGATGGAGTTTTAGGTTTTGTATTTTATATCGACTTTTCACCAGCGTCCTTTTTTTCATGAATAAGCAATTAAGCTGCATAAACAGTATACTTAGCACAGTGCCCGTCACCTCTTCTGTGTACCAATAATATCGCTAAATTAAAAACGGTAAAGTAATGATGTACGGAGCAATAACGTAAGTAATGTATGTTTAAACATGTCCACCCTCAGCCCTGTTAGTATTGAATTTTCATAAATTTTATAAGTCTTTACGTAACATTTGCTGCAGTGTAATTTACTCATTATGGAGACTCCCAACAGGGATATTGATAACAAAATTGGATTAAGTGATAAAACAGTTGTAAATAACCAAATTGATGAAGAAGTCCAGCGTATTTTTCTACCTATCAACTTGATGCAAATCCTAGTGCTCAATCCCAAATACCAAATTAGGAACAATTTTATATATCCCAATAATAGTTTAAATAAATTCGTAGTTGTAGTTGGAACAGCCATATTCCTGACAACGTTTATTCATCGTATCCTGGAAATGTTGTTAGATGACAATTTCATGCGGTACAGTAAAATGAATGTCCTAGTGTTCGCTACTGTCTACGACGTAATTTTTCGATGTATAGGATTCATCATGAACGCGATCATTAACTTCACTCAAACTAAGAAAAGCGTCATGTTTGTTTTGCACTTTCAAGAAGTGCACAGATTTCTTAATGATAAGAGAAGTCTCCAGCGGTTTATCTTAAGAAGTTGGATTAGCATCGCTGCTATATTTGGATTTTTTGTCTTCATAAGTATCTACAACTATCTAAGATTCCTCAAGCCACCGTTGAATGTCATATTTTATATATTGATTCTGGTGTGTTTTGATTCCAATTTAATTTACGCAATCAGGCTAATTAAGATATTGACTGATAAAGTTATACTCTGGAACATTCAGTTACTACTGGCAAAGAAAAACGGTTGCAACAAACTGCAGACTGTGAGCATGTTTCAGGCTTATGACCAAATATTAAAGTGCTATGAGATAATTACAAGCATCTATCAACTACCAGTGAGTAACAAAGAATTGTTTGGATTCCATTTTTATTTTATCTTAAATTAATCATTGGTATTCCTGCTTTCTTAGCACCTAAGTATGTATGCATATAATATGTTTAAAAAAAACCTGCCTGATCCGAAATTACCAAAAATCTTATTATTATCGAAAATTAAAAAGTTATTGCTATTTTAAATTCACATTTTTTGTAAAAATACTAGCCCAAATCCGTAAAAAAAATTGTATATTTTCAACAGGGGTCATAAGACTCACAGTACCACAACTAACAACATCCTCACGGATTGGATAGGATTTTTTTTACATTACATTGTATACTTCGGTCTTACCAACCAATATTTTATAAGGAAAAAAGAAAAAATATTTATTTTTAAAATAATACTAGCTACGCCCCGTGATTTCACCCTCATAATTCTCGATCCCGTAGAAATATCGAGATAAAAAGTATCCTATATCCTAATCCAGGTCGTGGTCTACCCATGTGCCACATTTCATCTAAATGCGATCAGCCGTTTTAGCGTGAAAGCGTAACAAACAAACAAAGTCACTTTCGCATTTATAATATTTATTAGTTAGGATTGTAGATATAATCTGCGTTCGCAATTCTTTTGCCAAACATGTAAATAAACACGAGTTAAAAAAAAAACAACCGTAACGCCTACACATAAGGTTCAGTTTGCGCTACAACTTCATATTTTTTATAACTTTTTCAACTATACTAGTCAGTCTAAAATCAACTTTATTTACACATTCATAAAGTTGATGATTGTCTAAGTGGAAAACACGTGTTTGTTTACATGTTTGGCAAATAAATTGCACACGCAGATTAGGTAACTGCTATACTCAACTGCAATTTATAATTCAATTACTGTTTTCAGGTCTTGTACCTAACGATAGAAGTCTTATGTCAGTCAGGTTTGATTAATATTGAAGTTGTGATAGAATTTTGCAAACACAGTTTTAATTATGGGAAGGTAAGTTTCTTCTTAGTCTATTGGGAGGATAGTTATATGCAAAAACACTTTAGCATATATAAAAAAACCGGCCAAGTGCGTGTCGGACCACGCACTATGAAGGATTCCGTAGTTGGGATGAATTTATCCATAACGAAATTAAATGGAAAACTATCAGTGCTAAATAAGCTGTACAGGTTAACGAGTAATAATCAACAAACTTAACATTGTAGTTGAAAACCATGTTCTCCCATACGGAATGTATGGTAGATCATGTTTTTCAAGCTGCAAATTTAAGTTGGTTATACTGTACAGCTTATTTAGCACTGATAGTTTTCCTTTTAATTTCATTATTTATACTACTGCTGTGATTTTTTTCACAAATCCAAGTACAAACATTTAGCTGGCAGGGGGGGGACACTTGACTGTAACAAAAATGTTCAATTAAAAGCTTAATATTTCACAAACGGATCCCTGAATCCAAAAATGGTTGTGACAAACTCACAATATTTTTGAACGAATTTTCTAACGATACCCCACACTATTGGGTAAAAGAGAAAAAAAAAACATCCTCACTTTACGTGTAGGGGAGGACCACTAAAAAAATTATTAACACTTTGTCGGCGTAAATAATATGTATGCATATGCCAAATTACAGCTTTCTAGTACTTACCGTCTCTGAGCTAAGCCGCAAACAGACAGACAGAGAGACAGACAAACAGACAGACAGACGAACATGGCGAAACTATAAGGGCTCCTTGTTTACTACGGAACCCTAAAAAACTGACAGGTCTTTTGGCATCGAAAACAGTGTCGAACCTACAGGGAGCCAATTTTCTTAACAAAAATCATCTGGGTACCAGGGAAGCATGGCACAATATGGAGGTGGCCTATCTCTGCAGTAGGTGGAACAGGGCTGCCAATGATAATGATTTATTATTTTCATTGCATCAAACCCTTCGCCCAACTATCTCTCATGATCGAAGTTTCCTGGTTTTCGTTTATTTGCCATTACAAAAAATATTGGCAATTAATGGCAGTAATTACCAAGTCTTCAATCAACAAGACAATCATCATCATCTTCATGGACAGCCTTGTTCCGCTCCCTGCTGAATACCTATTAGGTGGTCGCCCTATTGTGCCATGCTTCCCTGGTCTGTGCGAGTGTCATCAACTTCAAAATAATATTCTTAATTACTTTACTTTTCCCATGAGATTTACGTCATATGCCACATAACTATCTGTTTTTATATCTTCTAGCGGGACAATCCTTTAATTTCAACATTTCTTTTTCTCTGGACACTAAAAACCTGGTTGATAAAAATCTCACTCAGTCTGCGCCTCGAAGCATTCTATGAAGCTGTCAAGTTTGCACAAAATACTTGCGTATTCATTCTGACATCTGGCTGTACAGGTGAATAAAACGTCAAATCCATCAAAAGTCATTTATTCAAACTAGGCTCGGAATCAGCACTTTTCTAACCTTAAAATTATGTACTTAAGACAGTCTCCCAAAACGCCCGCCCTACACCACTTCCTAGTACTTTAGCTGGGAAGAAGAAGTGGCGCAAGAAACCCCAGCAGTATACAGGGTGTTAAAGTAATTGCGTGCCATAGCTTCAGGATGAGTTCAGAGTCGATAAAGGAACCCATAAAAAATAGAAAATAAATACATTTAAAAAAAAATCGAAAATTATCATAAAATGAACCTAATGTAGTACCTACTAATTAAATAGCAATCGTTTAGAATTGATTAAAAAATTGCTTAAAATACGTTTTTATTTTGTTTAAATGCTAATAAATAATTTCCTAGAGTTACTACTTACTATCGAACGCAATGAAAGTAAGTTATTAAAGTATTTAAACAAATAAAATAATTTTACTTCTAAACGATTGCTATTTTAAGTTAGTAGGTACTAAATTAGATTGATGTTGCAATTTTTTTTTTTTTTTTTTTCCTGGCGTCGTTTACTTTTTTTAATATATTTATTTTTTCCTGGGTTCCTTTATCGACTCTGAACTCACCCTGAAGCTATGGCACGCAACTACTTTAACACCCTGTATTATGTTTCCTGTATACATTATCTAATAAGAACCGGTTGATAACACTACACTATCCTACTATACTGTTCTGTTCTTTTTTTAAATTTATTTATTACTCACAAGATTTTTTTTCAGATGATCAAAAGAAGTTATGCAAAAACATTCTGCGGGTACATCGTGCGTCATTCAACAAGATGAGCGCTTGTGGCCTATTCTACATAGATATTTGTCATCCATTACGTGTGATGTCACTTCTTTCTCACTATGCTATTGTGCTCCTGCAGTTTGCTTTCCTGCAAAATTGATTTGAATATTATTATTTTTTTTAAATTCATAATCATCAATTAGTACTTATGTACCCTGTACCGGATACCCCCTACTAATTATATATGTGTCAATTAAATGGCTCTAACAAATTTTACAGGTTGTAACGCCACTGTCTTTTTCTCGCTCCATTTGTTAGAGTGAAATAGCAATATTGTGCAAGTCACCGTAAGTGTATACCATAACATTGATAAGGCAGGAAACATAGTCCTTCCATAGTTTTAGGTAACCAACCCACTACAGCCACCCAAACCCATAGCCCAATATTTTTTGTTTCCATGTTCTGCAATAGTCCTGCACCAACCGGGGGTGGTCCTTGGGTGCACTTGCATAGTGGATAATCGTTGGTTGGTACCTCATTCCCCTAAAAATTGTCTAAGGGGCCTCTACGAGTTGGCTTCGGCCCCTCGTACGCCTTCCAAAGGACCGGGACCCCATGGTCTCGAGATATGTAAACACATTGATAATAATAATAATTCCTTTATTGTCAGGCAACTAAGGCCCATAGATAAAATACACAAAATATTCTTACATAATAATAAACGAATACATAATTATTAAAAACAATAATCTATTAATAACTAAGTAGTACGTTGGGTCGGCGACCTATTGCGCTGAGTCGAGGTGTCATGTAGCCTTCCTTGAAACGCTGATACACGACACCCTTCGGCCAAAATTCTTCCTTCAGGTCTCTAGGAGATGAGTCGGAACGCGCACCACAAAAGATTTAAAGTTAACTTTGTAGCGCGATTCCAACTTCTCGACTCTTAAAGTGAAGTTGGTCTTTATCTTTAAGTACTCCACGATCTCCTCTGCCTTCGTGGAGTGCTGTAAACCAGCAGTACAGTCAGCGGGTAGTGTGTTTATGCAGTCTTGCCCCCTTATAAAAAAACTTGGCGTAAAAATCTCGAAAATTGTATTTATATAATGTCGTTGAACCGAACTTAATACTGGTGCAATTTTACCAGGGGGTTGAGTTTTCATAATATTATTATTAAAAATAAGAGTATCGATCTGTGAGTGAAAATTATTGTTACATTTCAACTTATCAAAATAATTAAAGTTCTCTTTAATGATGTTTTGTCTTTGAATTTTTTTGTGTACCTTTCTTGGAGAAATTGTAATAAATCATCAAAGTACACCACAACTTTTTTCCCACAGTAGGTATTTATAATGATAATTAGTAAACCATGTGCTACTGAGGCACAATAATTATTCAAACCGTCTACTCTGATTTATATACTACTGCCGTGAATGTTTTCACATATCTACAAACAACCACTTATCTGGCAGAGGACATACTTGACTCTATCAAAAATGAGCACTTTAGAGCTTAATATTTCGCAAACGAATCCCTGAATCGCAAAATGGTTTTTACACACCCACAATATTTTTGAACGATCTTTCCACACATGGCATGTTGGAAACATCCCCACTTCACGTGTGGTGGAGTTATCCTAAGATTTATTTTCATGATTTTAGTTTTCCACTTTGTCGGCGTGATTAATCCCAAACTCATGCCAAATTACAGCTTTCTAGTACTAACAGTCTCTGAGCTAAGCCGTGGACAGACAGACGGACATGGCGAAATTATAAAGGTCTCTTGATGAGACCGGAACACTAAAAACTGAGATGGACTCTTTAAAAAAAAGCATCATAATTATTTGTATACATATATCTATATCTCGTTAGAAGCTATCCCGCATAACAGTCAGGGTTTTGACGGGTGTCAGAATACAGATTATAGAAAAAAAATTGTAGGAGTCTTTAATTCTAATTAAACTAATATTGTTGAGAAAGAAACGAAAAGCAACAAGAGCTGTCAAATAGTGATCAATAATTATTCCAGAATGAAATAGCATTATTTTTATATAATTTAATATTCATAATGGCCTTTTCTCTAATAAATTATGTTTTGGTAAAAGGCAGTTTTGATGACTCACTGATGCTAATGTGTTCACGAACCTAGATTACATGAAGCTCATAAGAAGCAAATATAGTTCAGAAGAAGAACAAATTGCCGAGTGACAGCCATGTTACACAACATAGTTTACAAAGATGTGCAGTCGATGCTTCTACCTCTAAACCTAATGCACACCATTTTGTTTTGCCCTGTGTATCGTATTAAGGATAACTCCATATTTCCAAACAGTCTTACGATGAAGGTGGTGTCATTTTGTAGACTAATAATATCCATTTTATTTTACTTTTATCGCGTTACTGCCAACGAATTAATAATGGAAGAATATGTACCTTCGAAGAACATCTACTCTTACTTATGCGTTGTCTGTTATAGTATCGGATTCGCAATTAGTTATGTCGCCAATGTGTTGCAAACGAAAAGAAATATACGCTATGTCTTGAAAATGCAAGAAATTCACAGATTTCTTAACGAAAATACCAATTTTAGGGGCTTCATTATTTGGAATTGGATCAGTGTCATTTTAACCTTAGGTTTTAATATTTTCGTGCATATGTTTACCTACATAAAACTAAAATATCACTACTTCTATCTGATATGTGCGTTAGCTGCGTTGTGTTTTGATGTAAACATTATAAACGCTATCAGACTGATTAAGTTTTTAAAGGATAAAGTTCATTTATGGACCATTAAAGCTCAACATTTGCAACAGATGAATCCTAGCGATAATGAAGCTAATTGCAAAATAATGTTTGAAGTATACGTAAATATTTTGGAATGTTATAACATCTACAGGACTTCTTATCAGCAAATGGTTAGTACGAATACTCATGAACAAACAAGAAAGCTAAGAATGAGATATAAAGCTAAATGGTTTTTTTTTACAGATCTTTTTTCACATGGTAGAGTTCTTCTGTCTTACATTGATAAAATTGCGAATTACACTCAAACTATTTAAATTAACGACACTTGGCGAACATGAGTTTGTGAGTATGTCTTTCTACATCTTGATTCTGTTTTAGTACAATAGTATCCTATGCTAGGTACACTGGCAGCGACTTTGATCGCCGGTAACTTGCTGGCGATTTCAAAATCTCACATCCATACACATATTTTGACATCGCTAGCGACAAATCGGCTGTCAAAATCTGTGTTTTTATTGAATTCAGTAGATTTTAATTCACCCACACTCATGCAAGCTATTCAGTAAGTAAGTATTCTGTAAAAATCTCACGGTGAAGTCAGTTTGAAGGTTGAAGGGAGCTGTCATTCCCTAGATTCCCTAGCGTCAGGTAGGATAACAACCGGTCGATTCTGTAAAAATATCACCGTGAAACTTAGGTGAAATGAGCTGTCAATAGTGTTAATCCTTAGCATCCTGCCGGTCGATTTGTGACAGTGACAGCTCACTTCACCTAAGTTTCACGTTGATATTTTTACAGAATCGATCGACAGTTCACTTCAAGCTCACTTCACCTTAATTTTCACGGCGAGATTTTTTCAGAACAGACTGGTTATTCTACAGCCGCTGTCGGCCGTCGGTGCACTCGATCTTTTTCTTCTTTCAAATATAAAATAGTGTTTATCTCCACATTTTGCCAATAACTTTTAATTCAGTTCGACAAAGCCATGCAGATAAAACCGCTACAGTATTTCATTGCATTACAGCGCTTTTAATTATTTCAGGATTCAGCGGTTTTTTCCATCATAGTTTTGTACATTTGGGCGATAAAGGGTATAACGCTTCACACTATCTTAAGCGTGTGCTGCGAAAATTTTTACACTGCGATGAATAATGTTCAAGGTGCATGTACGCTTTTTTCAACATCACATTGCACAGGTAATTTTATCAAAATTATTTTTAAAAGTTCTAATAATTCTTGGATAAAAGGTGGGGAGATAATATCAGACAGGTAACTGGAACAACATGGGGCAGAGTGTGCCAGAGAGAGACAGGACTGTAGAATGTTCGAGACAGCCTTTGCCAACTAAAAACGGACATACAAAACATAAACAAACGCCAAATACGAGACTGAAGATTACATTTTATGTTTGTCCGATTAAAATGTAATATTTTTTGGAAAGCGTCCAACAATTATGAATCAGTTCATGAAGAAATCCATTAAGGAATGCAGTGTTTATATCAAGGTGGTTCATTTTCAGACCTACTTCAATACTTAAAGCTAACAATAATCTAAACTTAGAATATCAGTACTAACTTACCTCAAAATCTGCACATCAGTTCAAAAAATTTGTTTTAATGGCGTCCGCAGCAATGTAAATGCTCGATTGCTATAATCATTGCACCAAATTTCTCCGATAATCCAGCTAACATATGTGACCCAATCCACTGGTAGTCTCATTGATTTGGCTGACATAGCTGGTCATAAACTCGCAGTTTTCTAGGCGTATACTAATATGATTTACAGCAAACTGATTTTACGCGAATATCCTGAATCGTCGAACATATTTGTCAACATCTTCTACAAGTCCTATGTTATTGTCACTTGTTTGATATACACGTAGAGAGCACCATCGATTGTTGATATTAGCTTTGATTTCGCCTTCAAATCATCTGTTTTCTGTGCTGGGGTAGCTGATGACGATGAAGGTGTCCTGATGGCATCCGCCATTCCTTCCAACACGAGCACATTTGCCGCTGCGAAACACAAGACGTCGTAATTCTCGCGACCTTTAAAATTTCTGAATACTCAACAAGTACTTGGTAGACATTTTATATCGAAATAGAAATAGAAATCATTTATGCCAATAATGTAGGTATACAGATATGATGGTAATTTTTATGAGAGTCCCGATACATTTTGCCTTACGGCATGCAAAATTACACCATTCCATCGAACACACTGAACTTATTTACTTTCTAAAATTATTTTGTGGAACTGGTCCCTTATCCTATTTAAAACACAGGGGTGATTTGACGGGGTCCGGAAGGGCCAATGCCTGCCGGGGTCGCGGGTTTGTCTGAAAGGGATATCGCGACCTCGGCACACAGGCAACGGAAGGAACACGGGTGGGTTTTAGTCAGTAAAAGTCTGACACGCCCTCCCGCTCCACCCAGAGCGGGAGAAGTTATTTGATAATTTCCCATCCTCAAAAAAAAAAAAAAAAAAAAAAAAAAAAAAAAAAAAAAAAAAAAAAAGGGGTGATTTGGAATCAACTAACGTTAACGTTTACTACTCTGATTCATTGTTCTTTTCATTGATTCAAGTTCATTGTTATTTTTTTTTCCTAACCTGTATTGTCCCACTGCTGTACGAATGTCTTCCCCATATTTCTCCAGTCTTTCTTGTGTTATGCCTCTCATTGTTCTTACCACAAATTATTTATGTTACTTATAATAAAATCATAACAGTTTATTCTAATATTACAGATGCCGAGAGAAAGTTAAGCAAGAATATTCAACGCCTACATCGAGCTAGATTCAACAAGATGAATGTTTGCGGAATGTTCTACGTTGATGCTACTTTTCCGTTGAAAATGATGGCTTTATTTACTAACTTCACCATTGTATTACTGCAGTTTACGTTTTTATAATTTTAGTAATTTAATTATGTTATAATATATAATAAAATGTTTGTTACTATGAAATTAGGGGGTTTAAATATGTTACTGAATTTAAGTTTTTTAAGAAAATTTACTAAATTAAAAAACTTTTGGTTTTTTGAAAATGGTTTTACCAAACAACATGTTTCTTATTTCATACCTTTTAAATAGAAATCATCTATCTAAGTAATTCCATTAATTTAATATCTTAAAATATTTTATCTAATTTTATGTACATATGATGTGTCAATCTTAACTTTGATAGACCATGACTGATACGTTGATACATTTTGCATGCCTTACGGTAGAATCACCTGAAACATGTACATTTAATAACACCATTGTAACAGTGTTTTCGACCGATGATTGTTAGGGTAGACGTGTGCTTGAGTGGAGACCGCGAATTGGCAAACCGAAACGAAAGGTAGGATGCCCTCAGGCTCACAGGGTGGCTATACAGCTGGATGAGAGTTGCTGAGAATCAAGCTGAATGGCATGTTATTGGAGAGGCCAATGTTTGAATCTGATGATGACGATGAGGTAACAATTAATACCAAACCAAAATTTAATGATTGGGCAACTGTTGGCATTAGAAAAAGCAGAGATGTTTAATTTAATTTATATCACGAAAAATCATTGACTTCTGATCAAACCGTTCATAATTATGTAAGAAACTCTACGAAGATATTTAAAAGACTCTGCACCTAAAATTTACGTTAAGGCTCTGAGAGATATCATTGACACAATTGCCCCTGACATAACAGGCATATTTAATCAATGTTTTGGCAGCGGTACGTTTCCAGATTTTGATCCATAGTAAAGTTGTACCAATTTTCAAATCGGTGAGACTGTCTGTCACCTACTCCTATGTATTAACAAAATAATATATTTATTTTAAAACCAGCACATGGTTCGGGCCACTAATTAAAAACAGGTAATTTATCTGCAAACACGCCGCGAAAAGGTCGGGTGCAATAATTCAACGAATTCACAATTCATTAACTATTTCACTAACAAAACTAGTAAAATATCTGATTTCTAATCCCAACTCACGATACCAGTTCTAACATCTGGTAATTATTAAGTTGGGCTCAGGTAATAAAACCGACCCTTAAAACAATTGAGAAATTGTACAAAATCGACAATAGACCGATTCCGGGAATTGACATTGTCCTCCTTTTTGGAAAATCAGTTAAAAAAGGAAATTATTTTAAAAATCGAAAATAAATTTAATTTGTGTTCCTACGAGTACAACGATTTTTTAAACAAGAAATTGTCATCTATAAAAAACCCTTTTTCGATTTGTTTACCTTTAGTTAATTACCTAAACCAATGGAGTATACGACTTCATGCTCAGCAGTACCGCTTGGGACCACTGGACTAACCGGGCAGTTAAGCCAGAAAGGCAAGACAAGTTACTCGATTAACAATAATAATATGACATTTCAATCTGCCTAGTCTTTTCCCAACTATGAACTATGTCGAGGTCGGCTTACAGTCTAACCGGATGCAGCTGAATACCAGTATTTTACATGAAGCGACTGCCTATCTGACCTCCTCAACCCAGTACCTGGGTAATACAATACTCCTTGGTAATACTGGTTGTCAGACTTTTGGGTTTCTGACGACCCGTAACGACTGTCAAAGATCCACGAATGACAGCCGAGACCAACGGCTTAACGTGCTTTCCGAGAGAGTCACGACATGTAAAGATGGTCACCCATCCACGGACCAACCCCGGCAAACGTAGTTTAACCTGATGGATCGACCCGTGCGGCTGTTATTACTTAGCCACGACCTCTTCTATAAATAATATGACGTTTAAACAAGATTAATATTCATAATGGGTTTTGATAATCATCGTACGGCCATCACCGGTAATTGAAATATTTTTGAAGAACAAAATAATTTGTCACTCATGTCTCGTAACCTGGACGAAATGAAGTGTTTTAAAAGAAAAATACTTTATAACGAAAGGAAAAGTCATTGTGCGCCAGTGCCTTTAGACAACTTGGTTGATAAAGATGTACAGTCGATGCTTTTGCCTTTAAACGTAATGCATAACATTCTATTGTGTCCAAAGTATCGAATAAAAACAGACTTTATAAATCCAAACAGCCTGTTATCAAAGTTAGTGTCATTATGTGGCATGATTCTTTCCATGTTTTTATTCTTATTTCACGTATACGAGATGCATGTAAACGAACGTGTCAGAAGATACATTAATGTATCGTATATCACCTCTATAGTCGACTTTTTCTTATTCTCTATCGGATTTGCCATAAATTACGTCGTTAATGTGTTGCACACGAATAGAAATGTATCATTTGTCTTGAAAATTCAAGAAGTTCATAGATTTCTTTACGAAAAGTCTAATTTCAAACGTTTCATCATTCTAAATTGGATCAGTGTCACCTTAATCACAGGTTTTGACATTTACGTTAACATTTATACTTTAATAGAACTAAATCTCACCTTATTTACTTTATTGAGTGGGTTAGCTGTGATGTGTTTTGATATAAACACTTTGTACGCTATCAGACTGATTAAGCTGCTCACGGAAAAAGTTAAAATATGGAACATCAAAGCTCAACACTTGCAACGGATTGATCATAGCAACAATGAAACTCACTCCAAAAAAATGTTTCAAGCTTACGCAAATATTTTGGAGTGTTATGACTTCTACAGGACTTCCTACCAACAAATGGTAAACATGCTCACTCTTAAAACATTGTTAAAACGTAGCAATGCTGCCTGTCTTCTGGGCACGTTCCCGGACGACAGCGATGCGGACGAAAATACTTCGATGCTTATGTGTCCGTTTGTTTTTTGTATTTATTTGTATAGTTTGTTATTGTTTTTAGTACCTAGTGTAAATAGTTATTTGTGTTAAGTATTGTAAAACATTTTAATAAACGTATTATTTCAATACAAAAAAAAAAAACATTTCAATATGTATATTTTATAACTTCTTGATTTTCAGATCGTGTTTCAGAGTGTAGAATTTTTTGGTCTTTCTTTATTCAGATTTCAAATAACACTAGAAATTCTTAAATTATCTTTACACGAAGACCCAGCCCTGATTGTGAGTAATTCTTTTAAAATCATAACATTTATTTATTAATGTATGTTTCAATCGGAGGATAAAAGTTCTTTAACCAAATAAATACGATTTATTGAGCGGTATGTACGGTCTGCTTACGAAAACCTAAACTATACTTAGAGCCTTGTCATATCTACAATGCAAAAGGCGACGTCAAAAATATGATCTATTTGATCGTTGACAAGTAATGTGATAAAGTTCAAAAGTGGTCATCTGTTTCTTAACGTACGGCTGAAATATCTGTTTCAGTTTTACCATGATTGTTTAATTTCTGCTTTAATAGTTTCTCATGATTTTTTTCATTTGTTACAGCATGCTGCGCGATTTTTTATAATAATTTTGTATACGTGGGCGGTAAAAAGTTTTATACTTGAAATTATTTTGAGCTCGAATTGTGAAAAGTTTTACAAAGCAATGAATAATGTACAAAACTCATGCGCAATCATTTTAAAATCAAGTCATACAGGTAATATTAATAACTACAAACGTTATTAGGTTACAGGCATACTGTGTTATTGAGACGGTGCCTGCTGATGCCCAGCCTATATCAGACGCTTCACTCGAGTGATGGTTCATTTGGTTTCATTCCACGTTGACACGACTCCCGAAAAATTATACAGAAATTAATGTTCATGTGTTCATTTCATTTCAATTTTAGAATTCCGAACCACAAAAGCAAAAAACGGAACCCTTATAGGAGCAACCGTGTGTGTCTGTTTATCTGTCGCAGCCAGTTTTGTCCAAATCTATAGGACAAATTAAGTGGAAATTTGGTACACGTATGTATTTCTGTAACCCAAACACGGATTTGTAACGTAAATAAATGAATTTTGAATATGGGGTCACTAGTGGGGGCAAATAAGAAAAAAAAAAAGGTTTGCAAACTGTACCGTGTGACATATCAATGAAAGGACTTATTGCTAGGAAAAGATATTGTATTTTTTTTTTTTTTAAGTTTAAAGATATTATGTTAGAAAATTGATGAAAATTTACCATTACTGAAAAAAATCTGAATACAGACGTTGGTTCTATGAGTAAAGAACCAACGTCTGTATTTTTTTCAGTAATGGTAAATCAGGTTACAGCACCCCCTTAAGAAGTCTATGGTCTTAAAATAACATGGTAAATCTCTCAATATTGTGCGGACAAACTTATATTTGCAGTTGTAATGTATGGGAGAACATGTTTTTGAACAACAATGTTAAGTTTGTATTTGGTATAAATTCATCCTAACCACGGATCCCTTCATTGTGCGCAATCCGACACTCACTTAGCCGGGTTTTTCAATCATTCGGTAGGTGAGTGAAAGATACCGAATGAAAGGCAAATTTAACGAAAAGTGCTTCACTTTTTGATTTGGGCGACTGAGCTCTTGCGATACGTCATCACACTCCATGTCCCGCAAGGTGCAGCTTCCTTAGGCATCGTCTCAATTAAGCAGTAGGCTTGTAGTAGATCGAAGAGAGGAGGCCTATGTCCCAGCAGTGGGAACATTATAGGCTGGTGTGGCGGCATCTACACCGCCACATGCGAACTACGCATCAAAGACCTGACGTCACACAACATCCTGACGTCACACAACATCCTGACGTCACACAACATCCTGACGTCACTCAAATCCTGCATCGCGCAATTAGAGTTTACCGCGCGGTGAATACAAGCTCCCGACTTCAACCTCTGGGCAATTGCCCGCCAGACATGACACCCGTCTGGTCGGAGGATCCTCCGTTTTCTATGGTGGATGAGTGAACTTTACACCCTGTTCCTTTCACCCCTAAACTGGTTACGTTTGTAGTAGATCTAGATATTTTTATATATTATATAATACACATATTTCAGATGCTGAGAGAAAGATGTGCAAGAATGTTAAACGCCTACATCGAGCTACATTCGACAAGATGAATGTCTGTCGAATGTTTAACGTCGATGCTACTTTTCCGCTCAAGATGATGGCTTTACTTGCTAACTATATTGTGGTATTGTTACAATTCGCGTTTTTATAATCTTAGGTGTTGGAAGTATTTTTTCATACATACATACAAATACATAAATCATTAAGTCAATGTATGCGGAAAATTCGACACCATTAAAAAAAAATCTGTTTTAGAACTTCAAGACTGTATAGCATTGTACTGTTTTCTGGAAATGCATCAATTTATCACTTATTCTAACGATACCTAATAGTCTAATATCAACACTTGTGTATTATCATTGCCTTTAAATATTAAACGCTTGCTGCTGAATTGACGGCAAACCTAAAGCTTGTTACCATTGAATATCATTTATATATAAATATTAGTATTGTTATAACGTCATATGTATCTGACGGAGAAGTTACATCTCTCTTGACAGCCATATTTCATTAAAATTTCGTCCTGTCCATTCTAAGGTTGCCTGGAAGTGATCGCGGATAGCGATAAGGTCGCATATAGTGTATTTTGTAGTGCTTAATTATTATTTTTGTTATGTATTTTTGTGGTGTACAGAAAAGTATATATAAATAAATAAATAAATATTTTAACTACTGTGGGCGTGCTATGGGTAGTGTTGATTATTGAGCAATAGATTGCCGTTGTAGTAATTCAGATCAAATTATAATTTACGATCACATTATAATTTATGATCAAATTAATCACACTAGCAATTCACACACTGTAGGTACACGACACAACTTCACGGAACGCGCGACAGTTTTTAAACTTGTACACTGATTGACCGCCATCGACAACCTCCGTTTATCTCCGGTCGAACGTTATGTTGTAGACTCTGTTGAGCGCCGCCAGGCGGCGCTGGCGCCCGAATGAGTGAAATCGGTGACTAATATAATAATTATTTATTTATTTCTATAATAATTAATATATTTCCGACATAAATATAAATTTTATTTGCATGAAAATTATAGTATAAATAATAATACAACTGTTCTTTAAATACTTGCTTTTAAGGTTTCGTACCAGAATAGTTAAACAGGAACCTACCTTTTGGCGACTTTGTTTGTCTGTCCGTTCGTCTGTTTGTTTTTTACTAATGCTATCGACTTCAAATTTGGAATAGTTACAAACAAGGCGTATCCACTAAGATAGATCCTTTATATACAAACTTAGGGACGTTTTCTAATTTTATTAAGGTATGGGAACCTCGGTGGGCGAGTCCAACTCGCTCTTTGCCGGTTTATTTTAATACTTAATGTAGATTAATTACATCCCTTTTATTAGAGACAGTATCGATATACAAAGTAACAACTGCCTAAGTAAGTATCGGTCGGGCAAAGTGTTATTGGATTTTTCCATCTGGAATTTCTCAGTAGCAGCCAGGAGTATGGATTTGTGCCCGGTGGGCAATAGGCTCGCCCCCTATTACATGAGACTTAAACATATGTAACTAGTGAAATATGTGTGCTAATAGTAGCACACATATTTCACCGGTTATGTTTATAGAGGTACACCTCTGCCCAACCCTTTGGGGAAACCAAGCGTGATGTTATCTGTCGAACTCAAACTCAAAGCATTTATTTCAAATAAACCAATTACAGGCACTTTTGAATTGTCAAGGGGTCGGTCAGTCAGAAAGATGAAGCTAGTTGTAGTATCGATATAATAATATATCATCTAGGTACACCAGAATATTATATAAATCAAGTAAAACTAAAAACTCATACCAACCTATTTATTCCAGCCGATTAAATAAACACTATTTTAAAGATTCATGGCAGTACCTTCTTAACACCTTCATCACATTTGGGTTCTTTAAACTGTAACTTGATGGAAAGCTTTACTTAACTCCAGAATTAAAAAAAATCATTATCCTTGCCGTAATATACGAGTAATATAATATTTAAAAAAAAGTATTTATGTATGACAATTGACAATAATAAAAGGCCGCCAGTAACAGTCACAATACTTCCCGTACTATTTGATACTGTATTACATTATCTCCTACTCTCCTATAGATTATTACTAGTTGCGCCTCATGGCTTCATCCACATAAGTCTTGATCCCATGGGAATATCAGGATAAAAATTATCTTATGCCCTAATCCAGGTCTACCCATATGCCAAATTTCATCCAATTAGTTCAGCAAAAACTCACTTTCGCAGTTATAATATTAAGTTAGAATAGTACCTTTGAAGTTTAAAATATTAACTAATTTTACAGCCCATTGACGTCAACGTTTCTTGCTATATCTCCACTTGCTAGAAATAAATAACAATCTTCTTAATTTAACCGCTATAGTCCCGACGGTGTTCATTTGTACACGGAACCCGCACGTCCGTCAAGGCCTTGTTAAACTATTAAATAAGGACTAATATGGTCTGTGGGCAGTCCCACTCAATGGTCTGACGGATATTCTCGTCAACGAAATCATTCAAACTCAAAATGAATTTGAATTTGAAATCATTCAAAACTTAGTAAGCACAATTAAAAAAAAAAAAAAAACTGACATGGGGTTTGACAGTTGATGACGTCTTAATGACATATACTTTATCTGATAGACAGCAATAAAATATTTTCATACAACGAGACCAATAATCTTAATGGAATCTAATTTTATAATAATATCTACATAACATCACCACTCGTGTGTTTATGTTGGCAGTACGAACTTTATAGATTCAGTGGTTCACCAGTGTCAGCATAACCTAAATGAAATGAAGACCACAAGAATAAGAAAATATTTAAACAAATATAGTTATCGCATGACTGCAGTTCAGTTAGATAACTTGATTGACAAAGATGTTCAGTCAATTCTTTTACCTTTAAACATACTTCAAAACATGTTTTTATGTCCTAAGTATCGTATTAAGAATGACGCAATAAAGCCAAATAGCTTCACATCAAAATTAGTGTCACTATGTGGCCTGATAATATTATTTTTTCTCTTCCTTTATCGAGTCTACGATCTACACTTTAATAAGGATATAAGAAGAAAAATGAATATAGTGTATATCGCCTCCTACTTCGACTTTGTCACATTCTCCTGCGGATTTATTTTGAATTATGTTGGCAGTGTGTTGCGAACGAAAAGAAATGTATCGTTTGTTTTGAAAATTCAAGACGTTCACAGGTTTCTCAATGAGAAGATTTACTTCAAGCATTTTGTCACTTGGAATTGGATTAGTGGCATCTTAGTTTATGCTTGTTACATTTTCATTCTCACATTTTGTTGCATTTTACTTGAAGTTCCCATTTACGAATTTTTTTGCGGGTTCTCTTTGGTGTCTTTTGACTTTAACATTGTTTATGCTATCAGGCTTATTAAGCTCTTAGGTCACAAAGTTGATTTATGGAACATTCATACTCAACATTTGCAACAGATGGATCATAGTGATAATAAAACTCAATGCAAGAGAATGTTTCGAGCTTACGTGAATATTTTGGAGTGTTATGACATCTACCGCACTTCTTTCGAACAAATGGTACATTCTTTACTCTTGTTTTGTCCATCATGCCAATCAATAGTAGTATAACTGAGACGGTCTCTAAGGTAGTTGTACGTTGCGGGGTTACTGTGTTCTCGTGACATTCAACCGCACTCCTTCCGCACCGACCAGCTATCTCAGGCGCGGTACGCCTGTAATACAAATATTTTCGTTTTAGATCGTGTTTCACACCTTCGAGTTATTTTTACACGTCTTAGTAAAAACACAAATATCAATTCAAGTAATAAGCGTTTATGGATATAATGGCGAAAATGTAAGTTTTTTAAATAAAAATAATAATTTAGATAGTCAACTCTGTACAGGTTTTAATTGACAATTAATTGTGTTTTTCAGCTCGCAGTATATATAATATTCCTAATCTTGTACATATGGACGTCAAAGAGTTGGGTATTTGAAGTCATTTTAGGGTTACATTGTGAAAATTTCTACATAGCGATGAGAAATGTTCAAAACTCATGCGCACTTATTTTGAAATCAAATTGTACAGGTAATATTTAAATATATTTTCTTTATGATACCAGAGTGTGAGGGTGATGACCAGGAATGCGCGTCCGCTGCATGCTGGTGGTTAGGATACCTGTTGAAGCCGTGGGTGCTGGCTGGCTGTGTGACTCACCTCACGAAAGCTTGCAGTGATGATGATAACGTCACGTTGAAGAAGTTGCACGAAGGCTGCGCTGACGTTCATACTCAGGGTCACCAGTACAGAAGCATGAGGCACAGGGAGTAAAATTCACTCAACCTCTATAGAAAAGGGAGGATCCTCCGATCAACTGCCAAAACTGAACTGCCCAACGGTTGGTGTCGGAAAGTTATATATGTGCTGATTGCGCGGTAAACCTTGCTTGCGCGATGAAGGATTTGTGAGACAGCAGGCCTTTTGATGCGTAGTTCGCATGTGGCGTTGTAGATGCCGCCATAATGCTACTAGTGCCTGAGGGCCTAGATAAAGTGACATTCTATGAGCAATAACGATGATGGAAACATCAAAAATATTACTGGGTAACACGACACCCCGTGGCAAGACTGATTGTCAGATTTCTGGACTGCCGACGACCCGTAGCGACTACCAAAGATCTACGAATGACAGCCGGATTCGGTAATGGATGATCACCCATCCTCGGATCAAACTCGGCGAGTGTTGCTTAACCTTACAGACTGACGCGTGCGGCTGTTGATCCCGACGAGTCATAATATTTTTTTTTTTTTTTTTTTAATAATAATTTTTTATTTCACCAAAAGCCATCACAATACAATATCTTAAAACCTAGAGCATAAACTAGGTCACAAAAATTATAATACTCTGACTCCTAAACTAGGTGTAGGTGCCTGTGTCTCAGGAGTCAGTAGTCATAAACCTGTCTATAAATATAAATAAGTCACTCATATCAAATTTTGCAGATGCTGAGAAGATATTGTGCAAGAATACTCAACGACTGCATCGCGCGACATTCGATAAGATCAATGCATGTGGAATGTTCTTCGTAGATGCTACTTTTCCATTAAAAATGATTGCGTTACTTTCTCACTATACTATTTTATTACTGCAGTTTGCGTTACTTTAACAAACTTTAATTTCAGAAATAGGCGGGGTTTTAAAAACTAATTATTATTTAATAATTTATTGTAATTGCGGATCGGTCACCTTTGGAGAAATAAAAGCATTGGATGGGTATCTAGTTTGTAACTGATGACGACGAACTTTGTGTAATTTGTGTATGTTTTAGTATTGTTCTCAAGTAAGTGATATGTATGTCTTTATTGAGAATAAAGTTTCTTTAAACCAAAACCTAATTAGAACTTACAGTACTATACATTATTGCATTTTCCCGTAACTGTTTGAAGTTGATATAGACAAAACCATTTTAAAATATTAAATTAGAGAAAATAATATGAAATAATTTGTGAATGTAATTACGTATTATTTATTTTTATTTATTGAAGAAAGCAAGACTTTTCTATTTTTATTTATTACATAAAGTTTCAAATAATATTTATTCGTCACTCCATTCTCATATTTGTTATTCTAAATATTTATGAAGACAACTAATATTGTTAATGGACTATACGTCAAATAATAAATTAATTACATTTTCATCATCCACTTTTCAATTTATTGGTTAGAAAAACAAATTTCTATGGTTACAATTGTTCATTCGTGCCTATATAATCTAAATAAAATGAAGTCTATACAAGGACAACAACAGTATCACAAAAGAAAAAGTATCCAAGTCCCATTAGACAATTTGGTTGACAAAGATGTTCAGTCGATGCTTCTCCCTTTAAACTTCATGCAAAACACTCTGTTCTGTCCCAAGTATCGCATTAAGGATAACTTCATATATCCAAACAGCCTTACTTTGAAATTGGTGGCATTGTGTGCCATGATGATATGTATTTTTCTGTTCTGCTATCGCGTCTATAAGCTGTATTTGGACGCAAATACGAGAACATATATCAATTTAATCTACATCAGCTCGTACTTCGATTTTGTTACGTTTGGTATCGGATTCGTTATGAATTACATCGTCAATGTGCATCAAACAAATAAAAACATTTCCTTTGTCTTGAAAATTCAAGAAGTTCACCGATGTCTCAACGAGAAGGTTTATTTCAAGTACTTTATTATTTGGAATTGGATCAGTGTCATCTTAACCTCAGGTTTTTATTTGTTCAATATCGCCTTTTCGTACATAATGCTTTCGCTTCCTACGTACGAATTCTTTTGTGGGCTAGTTTTATTGAGTTTTGAAATAAACTTCGTGTACACTATCAGACTTATTAAGCTCTTAAATGGTAAAGTTGATTTATGGAATATTCAAGCTCTACATTTGCAACAGATGGATCATAGTGACAATGAATCTTATTGCAAAATCTTGTTTCAAACTTATGTTAATATTTTGGAGTGTTACAAGATCTACAGGACTTATTCCCAGAATGTGGTATGGAAATTTACAATTTATTAAGAATATTTTGTGGATATCAGGTTCTGATCTAACTTAAGATTTTTTTTTTCAGATCGTCTATCACACATTTGAGTTATTTTTGCACGTTGTGATCAAATTTCAAATATCACTTGAAATTTTTGATTTTGCAGCCCGTAGTGGCACGTATGTGAGTATTATTTTTTAACTCAACCGATTTATTATGACCTTATGACTCATGCCTGGATTAAGCTAACCTCCATAACTCTATCCTTAAATTCCACACGTCATTACGGCATAATTGTTACAACAATCCTTAATTACAACCAGTATATTAATAATTCAGAAACGGGAAGAACGACAGTACGTAATCGTGACTTTCTTCTAAAAATCAATGATGTAGATACTAAGGCAGACGTGGAGGTGGCAACTGAGTTTGAAAATTTCTACACTAATATTCCCATTTTAACAACCAGAACTCTGTCATCGTCGTCCTCCACTTCTGCTTACTTAATATTTAAAGAACGTGTACCAGAATGTGAAAGACATTATATTATTTGATTACTGCTAAAGACATTATAGAATCCTTTAAAGATCTTGATGTAAGAAAACTGCTGACCTCTGGGGATTATCAGTACATGCCATGTCTTCAATAATTGATGCGTTTTCACCCTGTTTAGCAATTGTTTTTAACTCTTGTATTGCATCTGGTGTATTTCCTAGTCTAATGAAACTTAGCAAAGTGATTCCAATGTTCAAGTCTGGCAGCACAACTGGTCCCACGAATTTTCGGCCAATTTCGATATTTTCTACATTGAGCAAAATTCTTCAAAATATTTTTTTTAGATTTCGAGGCCTGGGAGGAGTCGCAAGATGCTGTTGGCATTTTCTGCAACTTGTCCAAGGCCTTCGATTGCGTACATCATGATATACTCATCAGGAAACTGTACACCACTATGGTATGAGGGACAAGGCTCTCGAGCTTCTGACTTCTTATCTTAACATATTCTGACAACCAGCCTTACCAAAGGGTATCGTATTACCCATTTATTGGGTTGTGGAGGTTAGGTAGGCAGTTGCTTCATGTAAAATACTGGTATTCAGCTTCATCTGGTTAGACTAGAAGCTGACGCCAATATAGTTGGGAAAAGGTGATGATGACAAAAGAAAAATAATCAAGAAATGTATTAACAAAAATGATAATCATTTGAATTTTTACAGCACACAGCATATTTAACGATTATCTGTTTGTACATGTGGACGATCAAAAGTTGGATATTTGAAATTATTTTGAGCTTGTACTGTGAGAATTTCTACATAGCGATGGATTATGTCCTAAACTCATGCGCGCTCATTTTGAAATCAAATTGTACAGGTATTTAAATAATTCATTCAATTGTATTGAAATAAACTTCCGATTTGCATTTCTTGTGAGACATGGTGTTATTTTCAAAATTCCGTTCCTCATATTCCTGACTATGAATAGAAATAAAACGTGAAAGGTGTGACAGGTGAAATAAAAATATTTTTTCAGATGCTGAGAAAAAGTTTTGCAAGAATATTAAACGCTTACATCGAGTGACATTTGACAAGATGAATATATGTAGAATGTTCTATGTCGATGCAATTTTTCCGTTACAAATGATGGCTTTAATTTCTAACTATGCTATTGTATTGCTACAGTTTAATCTCTGTCCCCAAAAAGATTGAAACGTTATCTAGAATTAACAAAATGGAGTAATATAAATCATCGAGTTGTTATAATCACGAGTTTTAATTATCATCAATTTAATGAGGTTTCTTTATAATATTAAAATTGTAATAGCTTAATAAAGACAGCGATAAACGATTTTAGTGTTATTATTTGTATACGTTAAAAAAGGTATACTCCCAAAGAAAGTGCTCCTCCTCAAATTAGGCTTATGTGAATTACATATTTAGGTGAAAGCCCATTACAGTTTAAACAATGATGAACAACAATATTTAATATTGCCATACGACAGTCAAAGAAAAACTTGACATTATTCGTGACTCTGTTTTTTACAAAATTAATAGTGGAACAGCAAGAGTAATTAATTATTTCTAATGGACTCTTTCCAGTTAAATTGCAGCCTTTAATTAATTGCATGTTTGGTAACAACCTTTTCTATAGATTCAATGGCACATTTGTGTCAGTGTAACTCAACTGAAATTATGTCGAGGAATCGAGGAAAAAATTCTAAAAAAAGAAAAAGTTGTCGTGTGGCGGTCATGACTGACAACTTGATTGACGACGATATGCAGTCAATGCTATTGCCTTTGAACCTCATGCAAAATATTTTATTGAGTCCAAAGTATCGTATTAAGGATAACTTCATATATCCAAACAGCTTTACATTGAGCTTGGTGTCATTAAGTAGCACGATAATATTCAGCTTTCTTTTTTTATATCGCATCTACGAGCTGTATCACGACGAATTTAGAAGAAAATACACTAACCTAATGTACATCTTTTCCTACTTCGACTTTGTTTTGTTCGGTACCGGATCCGGTATCAATTATGTCGTCAATGTGATAAATACGCAGAGGAATATTTCGTTTGTCTTGAAAATCCAAGAGGTTCACAGATTTCTTAACGAAAAGCAGAATTTCAAGCACTTCATCATTCTGAATTGGCTCAGTATCATTTCGGCGTCCGGTTTTAATATATTAAGTATCGCTTATACTTGCATGAGAATCAAGCTTCCTATCTACGATTTCTTTTGTGGGGTAGTTTCAATATTGTTTGTCGTGAACATGGTGTACGCTACCAGACTAATCGGGCTGTTACGCTGCAAAGTAAATTTGTGGAATATTCAAGCTCGACATTTGCAACAGATTGATCATAGCGACAATGAAACTCATTGCAAAATAATGTTTCAAGCTTACGCTAATATTTTGGAGTGTTATGACATCTACAAGTCTTGTTTTCAGCAAATGGTACGCCTGAATACTTTATTTGAATACAGTGTTAAATTAAATTAACTGGTGAAACAACGCTGACGTGATGATAATTATCTAATGACGATGAAACGACAAAAAAAGTAATTCTAAACTCATTATTTCAGGTAGCAATAAATTGATTACGAGATTAACGACTCCTGGTTGTGTATTTTCGTGACCTCAGAGAATCATTTTGTTTTTGTTTTATTATGACCAGATAAATAACCAGCACGCATGTTATGTTCACCACCGAATTTAATTCAACCTTGAATTAGATAAATGAATAAAATCTATCAATGAATAATCTACCTAAAGCAAAGTTTTTTAAATTTTCAGTTCGTGTATCACACTGTGGGGTTTTTTTGTCACGCTTTGATGAAATTGCAAATAACTATTGAACTTTTTAAATCAGCTGCATTCAATGGCGAGTATGTGAGTATTCATTTCAGATAATTATTATCATTATATATAATTATTATTCATTTCAGATAATTATTATAACTGATAGTGAATTTATTAACTTTATGTATTTTGTTGAATTATAAAGGTGTTTGCATCAAAAAGCGGGTTTTCGGGCCAGACTCCCGGTACGGATCGTTGCAGGCTTCGGAAAGAAATGGTTGGGTACATGTTTTACCTGTTTCTGTGTGGTTGCATAAATTAACACGGGACTATTTCATGCACACTGATCGTTATTAACTTGACTTTTGCCGGGAATTCGCTTATTTATGCAAGCACCCTAATGAAATGAAATGAAATGAAATGTATATTCTGTAAATAGGATATCGGAATCACTTTTACACGTCATATAAAAAAATATTAAAATAAGCTAGATGAGGTCAGTGTTTCCTATCTGACTACTCTGAGAAGAAAGGCCGAAACAAACTCAGAGGTCGTAGTCAGTAAGACAGTTAGTAAGACAGTAGGCACTGTACGCATGACACATCAAACTAAAAGTTGCCAGTATAAGCTGAGTTCTCATAGTACGGAAATCCAATAAAATGTGAGGTCAGCATAATTATTATACTGGACATGTGTAGCTTGATATGTTGTAGTGTAGATTTACTACGATAACATGAATAGGTGAATCAGCAATAATTCTAGGTGATTTTTTTATTTTTACAGATTGTAGTATGTTTCACGTTCATATCTTTATACTTATGGATTATTAAGACTTTGGTACTAGAAATCGTTTTGAGCTCGTACTGTGAAAAGTTCTACATAGCCATGAATAATGTTCCCGAATCATGTGCTCTCTTATTAAATACAAACTGCTCAGGTATTTAATTGTCTTGAAAATACTTATTTTTTTTAAAGGTCTTCTAAGGACCTCTAAACAAGGTATAATTGAAATAACTGAAAACCTGAAGGATTTATTGGATTTAAGGATTCATTGTAGTCATCATTATGAACAACTTTTACTATGGGACCAATCCTTAAAAAGTTAATAAGGATAAAAGCCAGCTGTTCGCTTCATTTATGTTCGTTTAACTAGGCGTAATGAAATATTTTTTTCATGAAATGAAATTTATTTATTTTCCAGAATAATAGTACTTATATGTATAATAACATGGTAAAATAATTTTAGTCTCACTATATTCTACTTATCACTCGTGCCAATATTTACTAGTACATGCTTTAATAATTATCATGAAATTACATCAATGTCATTAGTCGTGATTATAATTATGTTGTTCAAAATGATGAGCAGAATGACCCCTTTCCGGTTTTCAATTTTTTTAATTACTCTTTGTGTTATCATTCTGCATAAATTAAATAAGTCTTATTGATGATGATTTTAGTAGTAATTTCCATATCCATGATCAAAACTCAGTCACTTATACAAATATTACAGATGCTGAGAAAAAGTTGTGCAAGAATATTAACCGCTTGCATCGCGCAACATTCGACAAGGTGAATGCTTGTGGAATCTTCTACATCGATGCTACTTTCCCCTTAAAGATGATGGCGTTAATTACCAACTATACTGTTGTGTTCTTACAGTTCGCGTTTTATGATCCTATTTCCTTTCTTAATATTGCAAATTATTAGGTTAATCGATCTTTTTTTGTTTCGTAGTTCGAATATTTAAGAAAAAATGATCTTCATTGTACTGCTGATTGGAAATTTGTATTTAGACATTGTGGAGTGAAATAAAACTTTAATTGTAGCGTAAGATTTTCATTTAAAATACATAAGAAAAAGAAAATGAAGAAATGGCACGAAAGAACTATCGGTGAAAGAGAAAACTTTAATAAAAATAATAACAATCAATTGTGTTAATTTTTAATACGTACCCTACATCAGACACTTATAATTTTATAGCTTCTACCTTTAATCGAATACTTGAAATTTCTAGGCTATCATAGCATATAGCAATATTACGAGTAAATGGATATGTGTAACAAATAGTAAAGGAAAACATCAACATATGTAGTTAAGGTTAAACAAGCACCCTCTTCAAATTTTGTTAAGCCTTAGTCAAGAGTATTCATGGTCCAATATTCACTTCATATAGTTCGTTTGTTTTGAAGCTTTCGATCAAAATGAATACTTTGGATCTAGAAGTAGATCAACGACCTAGAAGAAATATTCGTGATGATACAGTTTTCAGAAACATGGTCGATAAAGATGTGCAGTCGATCCTTCAACCTCTAAATATTATGCAAACACTAGTGCTGAATCCTAAATATTACATTAGAACAATTTCATTCGTCCGAATAATTGATTCAATAAGTTAATATCACTTACTTGTATCGAGATTCTGGTGTGCTGTTAGACGAAAATTTAAAACGTTATAGTTTGATTAATTTTCTGTATTTTGCATCTATCTTCAACTCTATTTTCTTCTGTGGCGGTTTTGTCTTGAACTCCATCATAAATACTGATCAAACGAAGAAGAATGTCACATTCGTTTTGACATTTCAAGAAGTGCGCAGGTATCTTAATGATGAGACCATTTTGAAGCGGACTGTCATTAGAAGTTGGATTCATCTCGTTATTATTTTCGCATTTTACTTTGTACAACAATCATTCATGTTTTCATTTCACATCAAACCACAGCTTATTTGTATTTTTAATCTTTTGTCTTTGATAACTATTGATACAGATAAAGTTTATACAATTAGATTAATTCAGTTATTGACCGATAAGGTTACACAATGGAATAATCCGAGTTTTACTCTTAGCAAATAATGACTGCAACGAAAAAGATTGCAAAAAGATGTTTTAGGTTTTCTTGCAAATATCAAAGTGTTACGACATCTACAAAGATGTTTTTCAAATATTGGTTGTGCCTTGTGTATGTATTCTGTGTTATTTCTTCGAGTTTTTTTGTAGGATTTCCACACTAACGTTGTAAATCGCTACTATGAAAAACCGGCCAAGTGCGTGTCGGACTACGCACAATGAAGGGTTCCGTAGTTGGGATGAATTAATCCAAAGAATAAACTTATAACTGCAGTTAAAAAAACATGTTGTTCCATACATTCCAACTGCAAATGTAAGTTTGTACGCACAATATTGAGTGATTTACTATGTTATTTTAAGACCGTAGACTTCTTTTAGGTTTTCCTGTAATCTATGAGTAAAGAACCATTCTCTGTATTTTTTTCAAAATATTAGGCTCAGCAGTTTCGGAGATAAGGGGGGGGGAATGGTAAATTTTCATCAATTTTCTTAAATATCTTTAAAAGTATTTAGTTTAAAATCAATAAAAATAAATATTTGAAATCCGCGGAACAACCCCTTTCATCTGATATGCCACACGGTTCAGTAAGCAAAATGTTTTATTTTTATTTTGTTATTTGCTCCCCAAAAGTAACCCCCATATACAAAATTTATTCATTTACGTTACACGTCCATGTTTGGGTTACAGAAATACATATGTGTACCAAATTTCAACTTAATCGGTCTATTAGTCTGCCCTGCGATGCATCTCGTCTGGCGTGCCACAGGGATCTCATCTGGGACCCGTTTTATTTAACTTGTTTATTAACGATATTCCCAATTGTTTTCATCACTCGACGACTTAAAATGAGTTAAAATTGTTAAATCTAAAGAAGATGCCTTTGCACTACAGAGCGATCTAGAGAGGCTTGTGCAATGGTGTCAAGCCAACAAGATGCATCTAAACCCAAGTAAATGAATGAATGAATGAATGTTAGATTCACGCGAAAACATTATCTGATAGACCAAGACTATTATATCGAAGGAGTAAAGATTGCTGAACTTGATACAATAAGAGACTTTGGTGTTGTGTTCGATCGGAAGTTAACTTTCATCCTACAGATAGACAATATAATAAAAAAGTCCTCTAAGATGCTAAGATTCGTTATTAGAAATTCCAAACAGTTTAGGTGTTATAAAACAAAAATTATGCTTTACAACTGCTTAATACGAAGTATATTAGAATATTGTAGCGTGATATGGCGTCCACACTGTGCCACACTCTCGTTGCGTCTAGAACGCGTTCAAAAGCGTTTCCTATGGAACCTGGCATTTTCTAGCGGAATAACAAGAAAAGTACGCTCGTACAGTAACAGACTTAAAATGGTTTCGCTAGACAAGCGCCGAAGCATTAATGACGCAATGTTTGTGTGCAAAGTAATGCACCACAAAATTGACTGCCCGCAAATACTTCGCACCTTTAGTTTCCGTGCCCCCTCAAGAATTCCTCGCAGTGCAATTACACCACTCTGCCCGCCGCAGAGAAGAACGGTTTTAGGCGCCGATTCCCCCTATGCAAGGTTATGCAAGGTTGTAAATAGCTGCAGTGATCAAATCGATTTGCACTTTGAAAGTTTGGGCAAATTGAAGGCCAATTTTTTTAAGCATCTTGCTGAATAGCAAGATAGCTTTTCATTATCTCCCCTGAGGGGTAATGTGTTTACCTATTATAAGTACCTTATGCGGCTATATTAATTATTTAGACACTTAGACTGTTAGACTTCCAGATAAGTAAGTAATTATTGTAATCTAGATTAATATCTTAAATTGTACAACTTCTTTATGCATTACCTGTAAGTGATTGTTGCACTGTTGCACTTACATTTTTGCATGTTACTTTTAGCATACAACTTGTGTAAACAATCGTTGGTGAACCAATAAATAAATAAATAAATTAGATTCGGAGCAAATTGGCTGTGACAGACGGACAGCTAAACAGACAGACAGACACACGAGTGATCCTATAAGGATTCCGTTTTTCCTTTGAGGTACGGAACCCTAAAAAACATAAGATATAATTTCTGAAGCGAAATAACTCGGCTGGCTGAATTATAGGATTTTAAACTTTTTGTAGACTTTATAATATTACGATTGATGGTAGTCTTACAACCAGTCTTACGAAGGCTATTGTGTTTCCAAGTAATTTTGTTATGGAGGTCAAATAGGCAGACGCTGTATGTAAAAAAACTGGTATTTAGCTATATCCGGTTAGACTACAAGCCGACCCCAAAATAATTAGGGAAATGTGGAAATCCTAGAATTAAGATGTATAATGAAGTATCGAAACTTAATTTATTAAACACACCATTATTTTTAATACATTTCAGAAATTAAAAAATTAAGAAAACTACTTACCGATATCAAAAGCAGTAAATTACATTAGCATAATAAATTCTCCTCTAGTTTATTTAGGGCTTATAATATTAAACTATTGGTTGCCATCATAGGCCTACTAATTCAAATTAATTGTATATATCATGACAAACCACGTCTTTGTAAAACAGATATTAAAAAAAAGATGAGCACAGTAGTGGAAAATTTACCGAATTGTGAAAACAACGAAATACGTCCTAATTTGCTTGCAAAAGATGCACAGTCGTTACTAAAGCCATTTCATTTGATGTCAGCTTTTTACATCTTATCTCAGTACAGAATACGGAACGGCTTCATCACTCCGAATAGTTTCATCTACAACGTCGTTTCAGGCATCTGGTCGCTTACACTAGTGGTTATATACTTCTTCTCCATTTTCAAAAATATATTAACAGCTGAATTGGAAGGCTACATTTTTGTGAAATTTTCCTCCAATGTACAGATATTCATTGTGTATCTCATGGGAAATGTGATGACATACACTACCAATGTCATACATAGGTACAACAACGTATTACTTGCCTTGAAAGTCCAGAATATTTGTGAAATATTCAAAGTAAACGGGAAACGTTGGAAATTTTTTAATTTGTTGAACTGGATTTACATCATCGTCCTAATTTGGTTTCAAGTTGTTTGGATTTTATTTTTTTATTACGTCTTTTCCTCTGTTATATCGATAGATGAGCTTATAACAAACCTGTTTTACGTCATCTTTGACATCAATTTGTTGTACCCTGAGAAACTCCTAAAGCTTATGTCGGAACTTCTTATGGTATGGGTTGACGATGCTCGAAAGTCAGAAGTCATGGCAGACTCAGAAGATGAATTTTATTGGAACAGAAAATTCAGAGTATATATAGATATATTTGAAGCTTATGAAATCATTGCAAAGATTTTTCCATCACTGGTAAGCTAAGTTGATTCTGCTGTAAGCTTTGGATGGAGACCAGAGGAAATGTTAATTGAATTTATTAGGGACGATGTGAATGAAAAGTGATTGACAGGAGAAAGGGAGAAAACACACATTTCGCGCAGACTCCAAGTAACGTGTTATAAAATATAATTGAGGAAAAATATTACGCAGTAGTTTGTAATAAAGGAATAGGAATATTTCAAGTCAAAACAAATATTACGACAATGTCGTTTTAATAGATGTCCGTCAAAAAGGTCTGGTGTGAATTACTTGGGACTGACATAAGAACTTGAACAAAACAAGAGGAGTATGTAAAGTTAGATTCACTTTAGACTTATGTGTCGTGTTATAATGCAGGATTGGCCAACCAAGACAGTTCGTTTGATTAGATAACGCTTCATCATGTGGCGTAACGATACGAGACAACACAGTAATGTGAATCCGGCGTAAGGTTCTGTAGATTGTGCCTATCTAAAAAAAAAATGAAGTATGGTCAGGGAAATTGACATACCTTGAATTTTAACGCAAATTGACATCCTACGTTAATTTGCCATGTTATAGCCATTTCTTACAACTACCAAAGAATGACGGTTAAGATTTGAATACACGTACAATATAAGTAGTAATAAATTTGTTTAATAATTATTTTCCAGGACTTTGCCTACCTAATAACCAGAATTTCATTTCAGATTCTTTTTTATTGCATTGACACCTTCACCAATGGTGTTCTTGCTATATTATTACGCATAGAGTTAGCAAAAGTAGTTGGTGCTAGCGCGATTGAAGTAAGTGACTATAAAAAAATATTTATTTACGTAGGTAACTACATCTTTTTACATCAATCAATCTGCCTTTCCCAACTATGTTGGGCTCCACAACCCAGTAACTGGGAAATACGATACCCCTTGGTAAGACTGGTTGTCAGACTTTCGGGCTTCGTCTGTATGGTATAAATTATCACGCTATTTGCTATGGGGATGACCAATATTGCATTATGTTTGTACTCCTCTAATTTAGTACCGCAAATTGTCAAACTACGAGCCGTTAGAACATTGCAGCCCGAAAGTCTGACAACCAGTCTTACCAAGGTTAAGACTGGTAGTCAGACTTTCGGGCTTCTGACGACCTTTAACGACTGTCAAACATCCAGGAATGCCAGCCGGGACTAACGGCTTAACGTGCTATACGAGGCAAGGAGGAGTCACGGTATGTAATGATGGTCACCCATCCTGTCAGAAGCCCGAAAGTCTGACAACCAGTCTTATCAATGGCTATCATGTTACCTAGTAAATAGTTTGTGGAGGTCAGATAGGCAGTCGCTCTATGTAAAATACTGGTATTCAGCTGCATCCGGTTAGACTGGAAGCCGACCCCAACGTTGTTGGGAAAAAGCTAGGCAGATGACCTAAATATTAAATTATCGTGCGAAACTCCACAACCGTCATGGGGGTATAGACATCTAAATATGACAAAATAAAAAATAAACCTCATGACTTCCTGCACTACTAGTGAATATGCCAGCTTCCATACAAAAAAAATACAAAAACTTTTGTTTTTTTGGAGTCAGTGGAAGTTGCAACTACGAGTAAACTGCAAATTAGTTTTAGGTGGCCAATGACACAACGTTTGTTCCAGGTTACAATATCATCGCTAACTCTAGTATGGTTGGTTAAAAACATAACACTAATAACTACTTTGTGCTTGGAATGTGAAACATTCTACACACTCTTGGTAGAAGTACAGAGTACGTGTATACAACTTACAACATCAGAAAGATGCTCAGGTGAAGTCATTTTCTTTTAGAATGTTTTTATAAGTCCGGTGGATAATATGTAATTTGATACAAGCCTAGCCTATATATATTTTTTTTTTTGGCCCTTATTTTTTTACCATTATCTTCATTAAACCGAAGCAGTGGAAGAAGTTCTCTATTCTTTGAATTAGAATATCAGTGTTTGTCTATATAACGAGAGTTCCTTCAAACGGAATTAGAATATCAGTGTATATTCTAATTCCGTTTGAAGGAACTCTCGTCAGAACGCCATGGCTCTAGGCTAAGTCGTCGTAACTTAGGGGCAGATTTTTATTTTAAGTATCTGATTATTGACAGAAACCCAAAAAAGAGTCTGCAAGAATATCCAACGAGTACATACTGCTTCCTTCAAGAAAATGACTGCATGTGGAATGTTTGTCATTGACGCGGCGCTCCCCTTACAATTGTTTAGTCTCCTTAGTGCTTACAGTATTGTCGTCTTACAGTTCGAGCTTCTGTAATCCTAGTAGATCTGAATGTAAATTTTTGTTTTTAATGTTTTTGCCTGGTTTTTATTTACTTAGAAGACATGACTGTCTCGTTATGTAACAATTCTATGTCTGTGGAAAACCGTTTAACTAATTATTTTCATTGGCTAATAAAACGAACATCTTTTCCAAACGACTCTGTTTTCTTTCATAGTAGTATGCTTATGTTACTACCAGGCGTTAGACAAATAAGTGAAAGAGAAGCGAGAAGATAAAGCACTTAAAAAAAAAATGGTACATTTCGATTTTACACCACCTCATTAATTGTGGGATTCAGGTTTCAGTAGCGCCATCTATTGATTCCTCAAAGTTGACAGGCTACGTAGTGTCTATGTAGCACTAAGTAACCTATATAATATCACTAATACTTGTTCCTGCTTTGCATGGCTTTTACGGCTTGACAAAATATCGTTTCTTTATTAAATGTAAGTTTAATATACCATAATATATAGTTTAATTTATCTAAAAAGATCAACGTGAAACTTAGGTGAAGTGAGCTGTCACTGTCACAAATCGACCGGCAAGATGCTAGGAATTAACACTATTGACAGCTCAGTTCACTCTCGCTCACTTCACCTAAGTTTCACGGTGATATTTTTACAGAAACGATCGGCTGTTTATTACACACGTAAACCTTCCGGAATAAATTATAAAGGTGTAAACCACATCGAAATCTGTTGCCTAATTTAGAAGAAGAAAAACGTGGTCACACATACAGATCAAAGCGTTTTAATTTATGACTGTAGAGGTACCTAGTTTCTACGTAATTTTACATGCGCGATGCAGGATTCGGTACCGCCATCTATTGATTCATCAGTGTCGCTACTATGCTACATAGTTCCTACGCAATTTTACAGATGTTGCATCAACAGAACTAAATAAATGTGCAATTAAATACATTTTATTTTCATGCCTGCATTAGTTCCCAGGCACATCTTACACTTCACTGTATTTCACACACCTATGTATTTATTTATATTTTTTATATTTATTTAATTCTGTATCTATCCGTGATATCACTGCGGGCCCTATCAGAATACCAGCGCTGCGACATTTTTTTTTTTTTATGTTGCTGCATCATGCTGAGATAGGAGCTTTTTGGCCTCGTACGGGACTTCATTCTTTAAATTTTAATGTTAATTTGTTTTTTATTTATGTTTAGTGTTTTTAGTTTAATGTGTGATTTCCTGTGCGAGTCTCAATAAATACTTTTTCTTTCTTTCGTTCTTTAAAGTAATTTAAGACATTTGAGTTTTTTTGGAATAAGCTGATATTATTCTTAGTTTCCGATATATTACATAAAGTTCACCTTTGTTGGTTACCCGGAGTAATTGCTCTCGAGTATACTTATGGTGTTATTTTAAACTTTGTATATTTATTACTCGTTTTATTTATTTCATCATACTATTAACCTACAGTTATACACTGATAAGCTTTCATAAAATATAATTTACTTTGAAAAGAGTAACCGTGGAGTTTCTTGCCGGCTCTTCTCCAGACTTCTCTACGACCAGTTGGAACCGTGCACCTAGCTTCTGACGTTTCATACCTGCCCTTGTAGGTTTATGTGAAATAAAAATATTTTGAATTTAATTGAATTAAAAAACAAATGCAAAATGTACACAATAATGATTTAATTATTAATTACAAGAAATTACAGCAATGCAAACTGCAACAGCACAATAGTGTAGTTAGTAAGAAGCGCCATCACACTTAGTGGGTGACTTATGTCTACGTAGAACAATCCACAGGCACTCATATTGCTGTATGAAGCTCGGTGTACACGCTGAATATTCTTACAAAGCCTCCTCTCGTCATCTGTAATATAAATTAAAGACATTATCTAATCAATAAACCTTATTAAAAACATAATGATTATTTGAATGATAAATGTAATTAATTGTTTAAAGTTAAGTAATGTTAATAAAAGTATACAGGATGTAAGGGTAAATACCGTTGTCACTCAAACCATAGTTGACCACACTTGTTTAAGTTATGGTTTGAACCTTTGTTGTATTTATCACCTTTTTTTTCGAGGTTGGAAATGAACAGTCACTTTATTTTTATTTAGGCGTAACACACTTAGTGATATTATCATTAATATAAAAATATGCCAAAATCAGTCATGTCGAAGTTAATTACTTAGTAAGGCTTTGAATATACATATTTACAAGTAGGTACAAATAACTTGTAACTAATAAATTAATAAAAGTAGCTAAATTATATACTAACTTAACTAAAACTATTTATAAAGTAAAATATAGCATAGAAAAAATCATCCGCATCGCTGTCGACTGGTAATGTACCCAAGAGGCTGGCCGCATTGCCCCGTTGTATGGTTGTAATGCGTCGTTGTAATGCTTAGCTTCTGCCCAAGGTAAAAACCAGCCCTTGGGTCACGGGAAGTGTCGAATAGCCGTTTGGAGATTTCTTTAAAGAGGCCGTGAGCACTCGGACCCCACGGCCCGAGGGTTTCAACCCCAAACGGCTCGAAAATATAATTATCAGTGAGGTTATTATTCTTACGCCGCTTGAGGTTTTCTGCAGCCGCAGCAGCAGCACCAGCACAGCACGCTGAGCTAGGAAGATGGGATGACGCAAGAGTGTCGACACAGGTCCCACACTAAAGGCCTACCCACCTTCCACGGAACTAAAGACATGCCGTCCGGTCTCTTGCCATCGTCGCATGCCAAGCTATTGGGTTCTAATACAGCTGGAACGCCGGCGGTGACAAGAGCTCGTCGTATGATGTCGTTAATGTTCGCGTGCCGCGCTAAGCGACCCGCACTTCGGCTGCAAGAAAGGCCGTGATGTCCGAGACTATTGACAAATTCGCCACAGTGACAGCGATGCGGAGAACAACATGGAGCTCCTAGTCGTAGGGAAGCAGCGAGGGGAATGTAGTGTCGTCGAACAAGGTACCAATGTTTGATGACGGTAGTGCATGAAGCCACAGACCCGATTCCCACTTACCCACAGCCAGCAGTCGTAGTGGTAGCAGACGTGTTAAGTAAATTGTTCTGTACTACTCTGCAGAGCGGCTCATCCCACCGTCTTTGGGAAGATGGATAATCGGGTAGATCTGAGTTCGGGCAAGCGAGTTTCCAGGCATCTATAGTCTCGGTGAAGCACGGCACGTCAAAATTAATCAGTACCACACTGATTAATTTTGATGCGCCGTGGCCAGAGGATATGAAAGCCGGTAAACTAACATTAGAAATTTTGCGGACGCCGAGGCCTCCCATACGAATGGGAAGAGTAGCTTGCGCCCAAGCTCGGTCGTCCATGGCCACATTTAAAATTAAAGTTAATGTGTGTCGGATAATTTGGTCCATGATTTCTAAAAGGTGAGTGTGCTTCCATAAATGGGAAGCGCGAAGAAAATATGTTAATTTAGGGCCGAAACAGCAGTAACGAATTAGGGTCATGGCCGAATGCATATTAATTTGTAATAATCTTTCCGAAACGTCGTTGAAATTTTGTATTTTTTCGTCAATAAAAACGGGAAAGGAATTCTCGAAGATTGGAGACCCAAGGAGACGAAGAGAGCTCGATGGGAAATGGGACTCGAATATAACTCCGAAATGTATTAATTATTATATAATTATATTCGAGTCCCATTTATTTTAATTGAAACATCAAAGACTACAGCAAATTCGTTTCGTTATTTGGTTTTAAGTACCATTGTGATAATGTCACTTCATTTAATTAAGTATGTTTTTCTTTTTTTGTATATTGGCACCTTGTTTTATATATTATTCATGTAATTTGTTATCACGTAATTGTGCTTTTGTGTGTATTTCGTATGCACTGAATATTATTTTAAATCTATCAATTTAATTTCTAGTTGAAAAACTCAATTACACTTTGCCAGTCTATTAGAATCTTATGAATTCAGTAAGATCCATTCTTCAAAATACGTCTTTTAACTGAGATATCTGTGCTCTCTAGAAAAGCACATCTCTAGTTATATTCAAATATTATTTTGAGAAATGTTCGGGCAAAATCTTATTTTATCCGGAATTCCTAGCCCAGACAGACAGAAAAAGTTTAGATTTGTGCCCGGTCGATGACAATAGGCTCGCCCTTTATTACATGGGACTTAAACATAACTGGCGAAGGAGTAGGCGTGATGTTATATTATTCTTTTGAGGAATATTTCGTATTACCCCTGTTTAGAAACGAAATAAATAACAAGATTTTTATGAATACCTGTACAACTTGATGCCAAAACAAGGACGCATAAATCTTGTGAGATCTTCATAACCTCATAAAACGCATGGGTATAATAGCAGAGCACGATCTGTATCACCAAGCACTTCAACATAAATGCATATAGTAATCCCTGGACAACGATTATGCCCTGGAAAAATTAAACAACAATAATAGAACAATAACAACGAAGATGTCGCAACAATTAAATGAATGACAATGAAAACATCAAAAATCAAACTCACACATTCCGGATTTTTGGAATAGAAATGTAAAAAATCTATTAATACTTGAACTTTAATCAAACCAAGGAAAAAAGTCTCTGCCGTGTGAAATAGTACCTGAAAATTATAAATATTAATTAAACACTTTTATTTTAAGAAACTTATTAAACAGTATTTTGAACAACATTGTATTTGTATTAAGTCTACTTACGGATAGTTGAAAAACTTTTTTGTAAATATTGTAGCATTCCAGTATTTGAACATAAGCCTGGCCCATCCTGTTACAACGCAATACACGACTGCCATTGCTCAAAGAAAGTATAACATTTGTATTCCATTGTACGACCTTCTCCGTTAGTAACTTAATCAAGCAAATCGCATAAACTACATTACAATCGATACTCCCCAAAACAAATAAGTAACAAATTACATACCACGGAGGATGTGAATAAATTACGTATACATAAATACATGTCATGATATGGAACACGAAGAGTAAAATGACAATAAACCAATTTCGTCTAACAAAAAACTTGGTACTTGCAAACATTCCAAAGAATCTATGAACTTTTTGAAAAGTCAAAATGAATTGGACATTGTCCTTTGAATAAACGAAATGGATGATAAAGTTCATGATGAAACCTAAAACATAGAAGAGGGAGTCGAAAACAGACGCAAAGTATAGGAAATTGACAGTCTGGTATCGTTGCATATTTGGGTCAAACAACATCGCACTCATTCGGTACATATTCAACGACACGAAGATTACAAGCCCACACAATGATATAAGATTACTTGTACGATCATTTGGACTGACAAAATTATTTTTGATTTGATACTTAGGATTTAACGACAGAGTTTGCATCAGATTTAAAGGCAGAAACATTGACTGCAAATCTTTGTCTAAGTATCTACATAAAAACACATTGACATGACGCGCTCTAGACTCCATTTTAAATGATGTTATTCAAAAATGTACGGGTTGATATAATCTAGTCTTTAATACAACTAATACTGATTAAAAGCTTCACATCAATTTTATTTATGCGTACCATGTTTATCTGACTTAAGTAATCACATTTTAAATATATTATGTAGGTACCTACAATGGAAATATTTTATGAAAACAAAATACACGCACGTCCAGGTACAAATCAAAATCAATATTTTTACTTTTCAATCAAAATTATAATTACGTCGTATATCTTTAGTATAGATTTGTAAACGGCCACTAAACGGCTGGTTCTTATTGAAACCGTAAATTGCATGGAATAAAAATGTTTTATTAAATCATCGTGAATTTATGGTTCAGGGTTTCACTAAGAAACACAAATGACTAAAGTCATTTCATTTATTAGCTAAGTATTGTACGGTGGTACGGAACCCTTCATGTGCGAGTCCAACTCGAACTTACCCGGTTTTTTGAGTGTCAAATGTGTGTATCAAAATATTGTCAAGAATCTTTTCTGTGCAATGAAAGTTAGTATTAGTTGGTAATATTTATTTATAGTCCATAAGTCATAACGTTAACACCAAAAAGCAAAGTGGATTTAATCGAGATTATAAAAACGCAAACTGTAAAATAATGATTGTATAGTTAGTCACTAAAGCCAACATTTTTAATGGAAAAGCAGCATCGACGTAGAACATTCTACAGACATTCATCTTGTCGAATTTCGCTCGATGTAGGCGTTTAATATTGTAGCACATTTTTTTCTCAGCATCTGCAATATTTACATAAGCGACTCAAGTCCCACATTCATTGGAAAACTAAATTTAATGAGTTGAAAGCAACAAAAATTTTACTATATATGTTCTACTCCACTATTGAAACTTTTGTCTCCCCACTAATTCAGCCTCACTAAAGTTTTGCTAATTGGCTAATATTTTTACACACAACATGAGCTATTCTCATATACGATATCATCATCATCATCAAAAGCCTGAGATGATCCACTACAGGGCAAAGGCCTCCCTACGCTCTTTCTACTTCTCTGTTTAAAGCTGCTAACGACCAGTTCTTGTTGAAGGAGTTCTGCTCATCTCACCATCTCCGTCTGGGCTTGCCGCGATGTTGCTTGTCATTAAGACTATTGGATCGTAAGTTATTATCTATCTATAATTCTATATATATTATATATATACAAAAATGAATCCCTATTTCCCGTGGTCACGGCATCACGAGTGAACGGCTGGACGAATTTCGCTATTTATTTTTTTGTTGTGTTTGTTATTATAAGGAAAAGGTTCTTACGGAAAGAAAAAATAAGAAAATTGCGCAGAAAATTGGAAAATTGCAGAAAACTTAATGACTACTTTAATTTCACGCATTGGACGTTTAGCGCGTTTGATGAATGTGAATTTAGCAGAGTAAGGTAGGTAGGGTAGGTAGGTAGGTAGGGTAGGTAGGTAGGGGCGCCGTAGATAAGTACATAGTGCTACCCGTGCGAAGCCAGGCCGGGCAGCTAGTTACTATAACTATAAAAAATAACCTTTTCGATAAAATTACCTGTACAATCAGAATTCAAAATGAGCGCGCATGAGCTTAGGACATCATTCATAGCTATGTAGAACTTTTCACAACACGAGCTCAATTTAATTTTATATATCAAAGTCTTTATCACCCAGACGTACAGCACGATGATCACAAAAACTGCAAAAACCTGCAGAAAGATAAATTCAAGAACACGTTCTATATAAAAGTCTTCCATTAATATTTGGAATGAAATAGTTTGTAAAAAATAATAGACAAAATGAAACGGTATTATAATTTAGAAATAAACATATACTTACAAATACGCTTTCGCCTCCATTTCCATTTGCAGTTGATTTTAACATTTCAATTGATATTTGCAATTTGGTCAAGGCATGACCAAAAAACTCAATGGTTTGATACAGGATCTGGAAATGAAACGTTTACATGCTGTTAAAATGACATTGATCGTGAATCTTTTAGCTAACGTCTTAAAGAGTTATACCGTATACTGGAAAGAATTCTTGTAGATGTCGTAACATTCCAAAATATTAACGTAAACTTGAAACATTCTTTTGCAATGAGGTTCATTGTCGCTATGATTCGTCCGTTGTAAACTTTGAGCTTGAATGTTCCATAAATCAACTTTATTACTTAACAACTCTATAACTCTGGTAGCGTAAGCAATGTTTAAGTCAAAACATATGGTACAATACCCATACAACAAACAATGAATGGGAAAACGAAATTTAAGCCATGTTACAATGGCACCACAAATGAAAAAGCCATAGATTATGATGACAATGATCCAATTGCAAATGGTGAAGCGCCTGAAACGTGTTTTTTCGTTAAGAAATCTGTGAATATTCTGAATTTTCAAGACAAACGATATGTTTTTTTTCGTTTGTAATACATTGATGACGTAATTGACGACGAATCCGATGGAATATACAAACAAATCAAAGTAAGCGTACGCTATATTAAAATGTGTATATTTTATGTATACATTTTCGCTAGTTTGTAACTCATAGATGCGAAGAATGTATAAAAAAATTGATATTATCACACCACACAATGACACCAACTTCGATGCAATACTGTTTGGATATATAAAATTATCCTTAATTCGATATTTGGGACAGAACAAAATATTTTGCAAGAGGTTTATAGGTAAAAACATTGACTGAACATCTTTGTCGACTAAATTATCCAACGGATAAGTCACACGATGACTTTGTGATTTGTTTAAATTCCAAAGTTTTTTTCCTCTTATGGACTTCATTTTATTTTGGTTATGCGGAGACAAATGAGCAATTTAGTACATAGCAATTGTTACCAACAAGGAAAATTATAATGAATAAGAGGTGGATTGAATTAAATGCAAATAATAGTCCATTAAGAATATTGGTCGATATCGATCACTGCTATAAAACAATAGCTACATCAAAGTGTATTTTCAAGACAATGTAGATTTAAACATACACTCACGCCATTTGCCCATGGGGGTGGGCTCCACCCGTTACGGTCTTTATTTACTCCATTAGCTTCGTTTACGTTCATACATCTGAAGGTCAATAAAATTCTACCGATGAACGAGCAAAATGAAAAAATAGCAGGCCGGACTGCGATGGGATTGCGAAGTGACAAAAAATGTATTCCCTGAATCTTAAAATTCGTTTTTTTTATATTCCGGTTGCAATCTCATCGTTAAATATTAAAAAGACACACTAAATACCTTGAATATCGATTTGTGCCCACAAATAATCCTTACCGATTTTGAACGCGCAGCAATGAAAGCTGTAAAAATGGTTTTCCCAGGTCTGCTTAAATAAACTTTGTGTTTTTCATTTGAACCTAAGCATATGGCGTCACATTCAATCAGCTGGTCTCGCGAAACGTTACAACAGTGATCCAGTATTTGCCCATAATATGAGACATAATGGTGCACTGGCATTTTTAGAGCCAATAGAAACTTATGACGGAATCGTTTCGGGATCAAAACTTCCGAACCTCACCTTTACCCATTTTTTTTTAATTTTTTAGTTTTTTTTTTTTTTTTGCGTGGGAAATTATCAAATAACTTCTCCCGCTCTCGGCGGAGCGGGAGGGCGTGTCAGACTTTTACTGACTAAAACCCACCCGTGTTCCTTCCGTTGCCTGTGTGCCGGGGTCGCGATATCCCTTTCGGACAAACCCGCAACCCCGGCAGGCCCTTCCGGACCCCGTCAGTTGGTGCTGACATCTCTTTGAGGCGCGCGTGGAACACAACGCGCCGTCGACCCGGGCCTGGTCCCTATCGGACGGCGAGCTACCCATTGCTCACCGTCCGCAAGCCCGCGCCTACGGTGGCCGGAAGTCGGCTCGCGACTCCCGACGCCCGGGGCGTCTCCTGCGGCGACTAGGGGCGCGAGGGCGCGCATTTTGCCTCTCCCTCGCGCGCTCCGCCTCCTCCTTCGCGAGCATTACTGCTTCGCAGAAGGAGGTGACGGCCTCCCATGCACTCTCGCTCCGGACCATGGCCTGAACCAGGGCCGGACGCGAGAGATCGCCGCCGCCGATCGCCTCCGTGAGGACACGGCGGTGCTTCGCCCAAACTGGGCAGACCTCCACCGTATGCTCCACCGTGTCCTCCGGGCGATCCACACAGTGGTGACACCCGGGCGTTTCCTCCCGCTTTATCCTGAACAGGAACCTCCCGAAACAACCATGTCCGGTGAGGACCTGCGTCAGGCGGAAGGTGAGGACGCCGTGGCGCCTCTCTAGTCACTCCTCAAAGAGGGGACTGGCGCTGGGTTGCGACAATCGTACTCTCCATGCCGCCATGAGATCCCGCCGGAGCTCTGTCCGCTGTGCCGCGATTGCTCGCGGCAGCGGAGTTACGCCCCGGCGTTTCGCCTCCTCGCGCAACTCCCACATGTGCGCGAAGACTTTCGCCTCCAGATCCCATGGCGGTAGTCCGGCAAGGAGGCTCGCCGCCTCACGGGAGACCGTGCGGTATCCCCGTACCAGCCTGATGGCCATGACCCTTTGGGACGCGTTCAACCGCTGGGCTGGTCGCAGCCTCAATGAACGCGCCCACACCGGTGCCCCGTAAAGGGCCATGGACCGCACGATCCCCGCGTATAGCCTCCCCGGACCTCACCTTTACCCTGTGTTTGTTATTAGCATCAATGGTAGATTACCCCGAAGGGAGATGAAGGTTTACAGCGGATTTTATAATACTTTACAATGCATGTGCTCGAAAAGAGCGTTTTCCAAGTAGACAAATTGTGCGGAAAGTGCTACTTTTTCACACTAGTGCTTTTAACTTTCCAGTTATTTTTTTAAATTTTTGTTCCACCGTCAGCCCGACGCAAAGAGTTTTTATTATTTGAGAAAAGTTTTACAAATGATTTAAGTACAGATTATCATTCATATAAAAGGTATAATAAAACTAATACTTCATTAAACGCATTATTAATTACTCTAGTTTAGATTTTGATCAATAAATTGATCTTGAAATAAATATTCATTAAATATATATTAGCCTGAACGTATATTTTGCTCGTGCCTTTTGGTGATACGACGTGGCAGCTTTTTATAATGGCAGTAGATATGCTGAGCGCGCATGTATTGAAAATAAGCCCATAATGTATAGTAAAACGTTGTATGATACACGTGCGTAAGATGATTTCATTACTTTACGCACTTGTAGCATAAGTAACTATTGCAGATGTACGTGTCATGTGAACCTACCTACCTGTCCTGAATTCCACAAAAAAAAATCCAATGATTTTTGTTCGTTAAACTAATGCATAATTTTTATTGCAAAAATCTTCAACACAATTTATCAAACACCTTGCTTTTCACCAAACCACACCGCTGCTGCTACACTTTCTATGCAATGAAAGTAAGTATAATTTTGTAATATTTATTCATAGTCATAACATTAAGACCAAAAAGCAAACTGGATTTAATCAGGATTATAAAAACGCGAACTGCAAAATAATAATTGTATAGTTAATCACTAAAGCCATCATTTTTAATGGAAAAGCAGCATCGACGTAGAACATTCTACAGACATTCATCTTGTCGAATTTCGCTCGATGTAGGCGTATAATATTGTTGCCCATTTTTTTCTCAGCATCTGCAATATTTAAATAACGCAACTTAAGTCCCGTATTCATTGTGAAACAATGTTTTATGAGTGGAAGGCAACAAAAAATGTATCTTAATATTCTAGTAGATATCTAAAACTTTTACGTTCATATACATTTATTATAAAACCAAGTCCCCCGCCGCGTCTGTCTGCCTGTCTGTTCATGAGAACTCAAACTACTGAACGAATTTTAATACGGTGTTCACCAATAGACGGAGTAATTCATGAGAAAGGTTTTTGTGTATAGTTCATTAGGGTTTTGTGTAAATTGGCTGATATATGACGATTATTGTTGAAGATGTCGGAAAAAATCAGAGAGAAGAGCTTTACTGGCGTGCGCCACGAAAACCGTAAGAGATTTATAAAATGTATGTTCCACAGAATGGTACATCTTAAAAAGTTCAACAAAATAGTCCACTATGGCATGTCTATCTTCTAAGGATGAACCACAGTAACCATTATTATCTTTCAGAATTTGATAAAAATGTCATTGTTATTTCCGAAGCTATTTTAACCAGTATTATATTAATCCTTATCCAATAGAATATGTTATTTAAGCTGCGTATTTAATTACATTAAAATATGCCTTGACTTCATATCATTTAAATGATTAGGTAGTTTGAAAGATATCACAGATTCAAAATTACGCGTAACAAAATAATTATGGTTCACGGCAACGCGGGCGCAGCGGGAGGAGTCAATGACCTTTTCCTCGGCTATTAGATATATAATCCCGGTAGTAAGTGCCCGCGGGATATTTCCTGGCATCCACGCAGGCAAAGCCGCGGACAAAAGCTAGTTACTTATAAAAATATCCTTTTCAATAAAATTACCTGTGCAACCGGATTTTAGAATGAGCACGCATGAACTTAGGACATCATTCATCGCTATATAGAACTTTTCACAACAAGAGCTCAATTTAATTTCAGATATTAAAGTCTTCATCACCCAGATGTACCAAATGATGATCGTAAAAACTGCAAGAACCTGTAAAAAGATGGATTACAGAACACGTTTTTTAAGGGTTGTCTGTAATACACTTATGTTGAAAAGGAATCTTTCAATGTTTGGAATGAAATATTTTGTGAAAATAACTGGACAATTTGGAAACGAGTCACAGGGGCAGACACTAAAGAAAAGAAAAGAAAGAAAAAGTGTTTATTCTGCACAAACCAAACGAACAATAACAAATCAATACCACTTTACAGATGAGCCAAAAGCCTCGTATCCATTATTTACAACAGAAAAGTTTGACAAATTTGATCTATTCCCTGCTGTCAGGGTCAGAGGCCAAAGACCATTACATAATCTGTTGCGACATTTACAAAATGAAAACAAACAATCAAACCTACAAAATACTGATTGCAAAGTGGAAAAAATAACAGTTTGTGTAACAAGTAACAACAATAACAAGAACAATTAAGCTGTGCGTCGTATCATGCAAGAATAGGTCATTGCTCAGCTGAATGCAGTGACTTCGGACGAACCTATTGTCAACAGCGCTGATTTTCAGCAAAGACCTCGCGAATGATGTAATGACGTCCCCCGTGTGAGAATAATTAATCAAGGTAAGCAAAACTTACGGAAACACACTACAGTGTCAGTGTACAACGATCAGAAGATTTCTGAAAACCCCTTGTTAAAAGGGTATTTTGCTACTAGGGTGAAGGCTGCGGGTGTCGACCTTGGGACAAGCTGCTTCTCACACGGACAACTGTACGACACTTGCTCCCGCATCACCAGTCCTGACTCTCTACATATTTTGGATGCTGAGAACAAAACTGCAAACGTAGCTTACAGAAAAGTTTTATAAAAATGTGGCTGTTATTGTTGTATATTGTGATGTATTACGACTACCACGCGAACGAAGTCGCGGGCAGAAGCTAGCTTAGAAATAAACAGATACTTACTAATGCGCTTTCGCCTTCATTTCCATTTGCAGCTAATTTTAACATTTCAATTGATATTTTCAATTTGCTCAAGGTATGACCAAAAAACTCAATGGTTTGGTATAAGATCTGGCAATTAAACGTTTACATGCTATTAAAATTACATTGATGTGGATCTTTTAGCTATCGTCTTATATAGTAATCAGACATACCGTATACTGGAAAGAGTTCTTGAAGAGCTCGTAACATTCCAAAATATTAACGAAAGCTTGATACATTCTTTTGCAATGAGTTTCATTGACGCTATGATCCGTCTGTTGTAAACTTTGAGTTTGAATGTTCCATAAATCAACTTTATTGCTTAACAACTCTATTAGTCTGATACCGTAAGCAATGTTTAAGTCAAAACATATGACACAATACCCATACAACAAATGATGAATGGGAAAATGAAATTTAACCGATATAATAGTGGCAGCAGAAATGAAACCACCGTAGATTATGATGACAATGATCCAATTGCAAATGGTGAAGCGTTTGAAATGAGTCTTTTCGTTAATAAATCTGTGAATATCCTGAATTTTCAAGACAAACCGTATGTTTTTTTTCGTTTGTAAGACATTGATGACGTAATTGACAACGAATCCGATGGAATATACAAACAAATCAAAGTAAGCACTGATGTATACTATATTAAAATGCTTTTTAAAATTTTCACTGAAATGTAGCTCGTAAATGCGATGAATGAATAAAAAAATTGATAGTATCATAACACACAATGACACCATCTTCGATGCTATGCTGTTTGGATATATAAAGTTATCCTTAATCCGATATTTGGGACAGAACAAAATGTTTTGCAAGAGGTTTAAAGGTAAAAACATTGACTGAACATCTTTGTCGACTAAATTATCCAACGGATAAGTCACACGATAACTTTTTGTTTTGTTTAAATGTTTCTTTCCTCTTATGGGCTTCATTTTATTTTGGTTACGCGGACACAAATGAACAATTTAGTACATAGCAATTGTTGCCAACAAGGAAAATTGTAGTGAATAAGAGGTGGATTAATTAAATGCAAATAATAGTCCATTACGAATATTGGTCGATATCGATCACTGTTATAAAACAATAGCTACATCAAAGTGTAATTTCAAGACAATGTAGATTTAAACATACACTCACGCCATTTGCCCATGGGGTGGGCCCTGGGCCCACCCGTTACGGTCCTTATTTGCTCTAGTTGCTTCGTTTACGTTCATACATCTGAAGGTCAATGCTACTTATTAGGAGGCTGGCAACAGCTAAAGCATGGTCACTGTCGCACTGCATAGAATAGAAAGAGAAGTGCGATGACAACGCTGGTAATTGATAATAATGAAGGAATTATCTATTTACAAAAAATCTTTTGATTGGACTAAAAAATTAAAACACTTTTACGTTAAATTGTTGCCTAAAGAATAATTTCACAAAAAATCTGAATGATTGAATGCATAAATTAGCTCCAGTGAAAAACAGCAGACCGGAATGTGATGAGAATAATATATAAAGCGACAAAAAAAATTACACACTCTTTTTTTTTAAGTTCCTGTTGCTATATTATTGTATTTTTAAATTGCATTATGTCATAGTGTATTATTATGTATACACTACTTAAAGTAATTAATAGAACTCAAATGAAATAATAAGTAGATCATAATTTAGACTTGTCCTTGCGATTTAATTGGATGCAGTAAAGTGTAAGTAATCGGCTATCGCACGACCGAAATATCTAGATCGAAGTGTGAAATATGTAATGTTAATTTTAAAAAAAAAGTGTTATTTACGAACAAAATACAATACAAAAATTTTACGCTTGTATACATTTCACTCCTCATAAAATTTACAAACCGGGGGCCATATATGAAAATCGATTCTTAAGCGGTAAACTCCAAAAAACCTTGGAAAATTGCCTGTGGCAATCTCGCAAGGCTTCCATTTAGAGAAGAAAGTGAAGAGATTTTTATAAAAAATGCAATCGAACAACATTTACAATCAGTGCTACGACCGTTCAATCTGATGCAAAGCCTTTTTATCTGTGTGAAGTATTCTATTCGTGAGAACATTATCACTTCAATCAGCAGACGATCTAGTTATGACTTTCTTGGATTCCTCTGCTCACTTGTGTACCGGTCTCATATCTTATATATCTTGATCTTCACTTTAGTGTATCATTTCATCTTTTCTCTTTGTTTGAATAACTTTTATTAATCTATCTCTTGTACTGTTGGGTACATATTAAACTTTTGTTCAAACATTATTAATTCTTAGTTAATAGCAATTAGATTTCATAGTTGGTCAATTACACCTAATTATTAAAGAACGCTCCTCGCATAGTCTAGACAACCGTGACATTCAAACAAAGGTCGAGAGAGGCTAATATTCATAATGAACTATTTATCACATTGAATCTACCTATAAAAATAATGTTTGGTTAAACGATTTTCTATTGATTCATTTGTTCTTTTGTGTCCGCTAAGCCTACATGAAATGAAGTCTTTAACAGGAACAAAACATTTAAATAAAAGAAACTGTTATCGAGTGACATTCCCGTTACTCAACTTGGTTGACAACGATGTTCAGTCAATGCTTTTGCCTTTATATCTCATGCAAAATATTTTGTGCTGTCCCAAGTATCGTATTAAGGATAACTTCATATACCCGAATAACCTAACATCGATTGTGGTGACATTTTGTGGCGCGATAATATCCATTTTATTACTCTGTTATCGTATCTACGAGCTTTATACTAACAAATTTATTAGGAAGCATTTTTTTATAGCATACATCGGCTCTTACTTCGACTTGTTCTTCTACTGCATTGGATTCATCGTAAACTGCATAGCCAATGCGTGGCAAACGAAAAGAAACATATCGTTTATCTTAAAAATTCAAGACGTTCACCGATGTCTTAATGAAGAGATTTATTTCAAGCGCTTCATCGTTTGGAATTGGATCAGTGTCATCATTATCTTCGTGTATTATATTACCGTTGCTGCCAATGTTTGTATTGTTTTTAATATGACTTTTTACAATTTCTTTTGTTGGTTAGTTATTATGTGTTTTGACGTAAACATGACTTACGCTATCAGATTTCTAAAGCTCTTAAGCAATAAAGTTGATTTATGGAACATTCAAGCTCAACATTTGCAACAGATGGATCATAGTGACAAGGAATCTTATTGCAAAATAATGTTCTACGCTTATGTCAATATTTTGGAGTGTTATAAGATCTACAAAACTTCCTTTCAGCATATGGTACGTACGCTTTTTCCTGTAAGAAAATACATAACCAATGCCTGTAAATTCTAGTATTATTATTCATTCGACAAAATTATCAATTTAGGTATGCAAAATATCTTCCTTATCTGTTCAGAAAGAAGAGATCGAACCAGTAGCATTATCGAAAAATAAACTCCACTTATGAAATCCCTGAAACCAGTTGTAAGAAATTTAATATCAAAACGAATTCTTAAGCAAACATTATGATTTTCAGATCGTGTATCACACGCTGGAATTTCTTGTTTTAGCTTTAGTCAAAGTTCAAATGGCTATTGACCTTTTAAAATTAACTCTGCTCGGAACCGAGTTTATATATGTGAGTAATTTCCCATTTTAGATCATTACATTTAATTTTAACTTTTTTCTTGTAAGAATCCATTCATTATTATACAAAGGTACAGTCACGCTCCACGTCAGTGGTAACACTTTGACCTTGGGCTGGTCTAGCGTAGTACGGGGTTGCAATAGAGTAAATTACGTAAAACTCCCCGGACCTCCTCTGCTTGCGTCTTCAGATATACAGAATTTTTGGGTGAATTTCGATAATAAGGTGAATCATGATCTAAAATCATATTTAAAATTTATTAATGACAACAACATCTATCTTTCAACAACAACAATATTCTGTTTGTGGTAATGAACCATTACTCAAAACTCCCCAAACCTCCGCTTGCAAATTTCGATGATAAGGTGAATTCTTTTCATAATTCATATTTAACCTTTTTTGATGACAGCAACGTCTATCTTTAAACGACAAAAGTGAAAAAAAAAAAAAAAAACAATAATAGAAACATTTATTTACATAATTAAAAAGGTTCATCATCCTTATCAGGCCAAGGGTGGGTTCGTGGAAATTGTCCATACTGTCGGGTCTAAGATTTTCAAGACCCGTAATATACAAAGAAATAAGAAGCTCTCCGATCCTACTCTCCTCTATGAGCGGCGCAAGGTCCAGCAGTAAAGGCGAGGAGGACCGATGACCTTGTGAAGGCTGCAGGTAGAGGTGGAGGTGGTTGTGGACGCGAGAAGCACAAGATCGGTCGATATCGACCCCTCCCAAGCGTGGTGATATCACCACGCTTGGGGGCATTTCTCCAGCCGGGGACTTCTTCCGAGTGAAATAATAAACATTAATCCATAGTTACATACGTCATCACAACGCAAGCAAGCATGAAAAACCCAGATCACAAGTAGTCACACAGGGTTCAGTATATGCGCTATATTCTGAATACTTATGCACATTCTTAATATCTTAAACCTAAAAATCCTAGGCTACTGGTTTTGTTACCATTGACGTGCAGCCTAACTAACATACCTAAAGCAGATTTACATGAATCCAGTATTTCAATCTAGCGTTTACATGAATCGATATTGGATCAATGTACACTCTCAATCCAGTCCAGCATCCAATTTCCAAGCTACTAAGTATTTTTTTTGAACCAGTGTCGCTAGATCGAAATACGGGATAAAAGTAAATCAGCCCGTCGTCTTTAAAGGTACAAGTCCGTAGCCGACTGCAGTCAGCAGCAGCGACACTACTGGTTTCTAGTATTTCTATGAAATACCGTAGCTAACGACACGGTATTATATATATATATATTATACGAGTTGGCTACGGACTTGTACTTTAAGCCGAAAGCGCAAAGGAAGCTCGCAAAATAAAAAAAACTTACTTTGTTGCAATTTACTGGTCAGTATCAGTTTGCATGTTGATTCAAATGATGACTTGAATACAACTCCTTAAGGCGAAAGCGTCAGGGTAGCCCGCGAAATTAAAATTTTCTTACGATTTTTGCAATTTGCACACATCTAAATATGATTCGCGGCCGTATCAAATGTTTATTTATAGAATTATAATAAAAAACTCTCTAAGTCCATGTAATCCCATTGAATGACTATTTCATGAAATCATGATATTTGACATAATGGAGTTGTATTGCTGATTGTTATGATTATAATTATGTAAAGCCATATTAGTTACGGTCGCGAATCATATTTTAATAAACATAAAACCTGACACTGACCTGCAAAATGCAAAAAACTAAAGAAAATTTGAATCTCGCGGGCTACCTTAGCACATCCCCCTTAAGTTGGAATTGGCCTCAACTGTCATGATTACATGAAAAAATCATTCAGTAGAATAATTTGAACTAAGAGAGTTGTATTGATGGTTCGCGAATCATATTTTGATCAACATTACCTACCTACAGAAAAACCTGACACTGGCCTGCAAATTGCAAAACAATGCAAGAAAATTTGAATTTCCCTAACAACCTTTGCGCACCTCGCTTAAATGAATGAGTTAAACTGTATTATAATTTTAAAAAAACTTTTTGCAGTTCGCAGTATTTTTTTCCATTCTAATCTTGTACGCCTGGGTAATGAAAAGCTTAGTGATTGAAATTATTTTGAGCTTGTACTGTGAAACGTTCTACATGGCGATGAATAGTGTTCAAAACACGTGCGCAGTTATTTTGAGATCAAGTTGCACAGGTATTTAATAATCAAATTATTAAAGACTACACGTATTATTTTTTTAAAGATATAGAAACTCTGACATCAGGTTACTCACTTACCACACGAAAAAGAAAGAAATAGTATTACTTAATTGTATAAAAATGTGATGTTAGTATACAGGGTATAAAAATACCGATCACAATTCAGTTTCATCAAACTAATTGCAATAAAATAATTCCTGGGAAACGACTTTTAGTTTGGTTGTGAAAATCGCTGTACACGCAATGTAACGCACCGACGACCCACGCAAATTATTGTGCTCATGTACGGTGCCCGCAACGGAATAGTGGTCGTGGGGGTATTTATGTAAAGTAAATTATAAAATTTCTAACTTGTTCGAGTATGTCTGACCCGATAAAAAAAAATCACAAAGACAGGAAGAACAAAAAGTGACGTCTGGCGTCGTTAAGCGCCTTTTTACACTCGTTATAGACAAAGACAATAATATATTGTTGTCTATCAGGATAAAATAGTCGCTTATGATATAATTTGAATATTGCAGATGCTGAGAGAAAGTTGTGCAAGAACATTCAACGCCTACATCGAGCGACATTCGACAAGATGAATGTCTGTGGAATGTTCTACGTTAATGCTAACTTTCCGCTAAAAATGCTGGCTTTACTTACTAACTATACTTTTGTATTAATTCAGTTTGCGTTTCTATAATCAAGGTAACATCACGGAAAATTTTCGTTTTGGTATGGACGGATGTCACGAAGGCAGGCTATGAACGTAAATCTACTTAATAAAAATCTCAAATTCATTTATTCATTCACTGACAGACAATGGGTTTAGAAGCATGAAATTTTGCACAAGAGTTCCTTAAATAACGTATTATAGCCTTTATTGTCCTATTACAAGGTAGAGGTCTTCCTTTCAATACTCAACTCGATTCTAAGCCAATATGGACCAATCCCTCTTATAAGCATCAAGTTCTTCCAGCTATCTACTTTGAGAATCTTTGACACAGAGAAACTTGGCAATGATACACATCGTTTCTCTGTGGCGAAAGCAAACAAAACTGAATTTAATTAAAGTACATGATATCGAAGACATTGGCGTCGATTCCTTTGTTCACAAACAAAACTGTTTCAAGGATCTTGTGGCGCTTGAATGACGTGGACGGGAAGGCGCTGTTGGTAATAATTAAATTTGTGCAATTGATTGGTGAAATAAATTGAAAAAAATAAGATGGCGGCGTTCGTTCCGAATTTGGCCACGCGCCAACATATTCATATACAGCTAAGTATTTCAAATAAAATTTGCGAACTGACATCTTCTACTGACTGACAGCTTGAGAAAAGGAAGGTGTTACAATGATAAAAAGATAATTTATGCCTTGAGCTTGGCCGTATTTTTAGTCTATACGTTCTGCAATTAATTGTCCAGCAATTTAACACTCACGTCAATTTGCCCTGATAAAACCATTTCATACAACTACCATAGAATGAGCTCTAATGTGTCGCTCCTATTCTTGTTTTACGAGAGAGAAAAAAATGGAAATACCCTACATTAATTGTACAATAAGCTATTTGAAAACCAACACCAAGTGGGACCCAAAAAGCAGTAAACGACCTCGCGGAACGCCAAGAAGGACATGACCATACGTATAAACTAGACTCTTATTTAAGTTTAGGGTGCATTCTGAAAGTTGGCAACGTCGCAAAAAGCTATAAAAGTTATGAAATATTCGCTCTGTAGAGGACTACGAACGATTACAATTAAGTATATTGCTCATTATCGATTCATGATTCTAGCGTTAGTGACAGAAACAATATTATTATTCAAATTCGATATCCGTCTTTCACATACTTTACCAACCACTCAGAAACGATTAAAGTCTTTTACATTATAACGCCTTCGATAGAACGTCATATATAAATGTTTAAAAAAATGATTGCCCTCAATAAATATTCGGAAAAGGCAAAAAGAAAATTGATAGATGATTTTATGAGTATTTTCTTTCCCTTATACTTTATCGGATTAATCGTGTGCGAGCCAGAATTTAATATCAGTGATAAGATTAAAGAAAAAGTTTGTAAAAAGAAAATCATGTTTGCTGTGATCGGTAACGGTGTATATTTTTGTTTGTTATGGGCAACTATTGTATACAATCCTTTTCGTTCCTTCTTGTTCAAAATGTTCTTCTTATTTATTTTCTTCTTATTTAGTTTTAACTTAGCAGCTTTGTGTTATACCAACTTATACAGGAGCTATTCAATTTTGAGCATAACATCATCACTCCAAGAAATCAATAATTGCCTGTACAGCACCAGCGATTTGAAAAATTTCAAGATATTTTTTTGGGCGTATTTTTGTTTAATAATTTTTCTTTGGCTAACTAATGTGACTGTAAAAATGGTTTTCGACTTACACTGGACGTGGGTCAGGGCCTTTTATGGATCTGTATCCATAATTTTTGATTTGGGGATGACTCATACACTAATGGTCATTTATATTTTGACTCACAAACTTGAAAAATGGAACAGCATCGTAGAAAACATGAATTTTGACAATGAAGACGAAGAAACAACCATAGACAAGGAAGCAAAAGTGAAGAATAAGCATCAAGTTATAAAGCTAACCTGCAAAGCTTGGAAACTGTCGAACGAGATATCTGGATTCCAAGTAAGTAACATTTTTATTATTATATTTAAATGATGATCAAAAAGAGATGTAAAAAGACAACAACATAAATATATCTTCTTTAAATAGTATAAAACGAAAATCCTTGATGTTTTGACACCAAGTTGCCACATTAGGAGGAATATAGTATCTGAAGCAGTGGCGGGTCACTAGTACCGCAAACTCACTTGAACGTCGCATATGTTCGTGCGTAGAATAAATTTATTTGATTTCAGATTCTGCTCCATTTTGTCTCCACATTTTTCATGTTTGTCACGTACATTATGATGATATTAATATTTTCGTGTAGAAATAAGGTTAGTATTCATTTTATTTACTGATGATATTATCTAGAACCGTACATTTTGCTTCTCACCTTATTATCAGCCTGTAGCAATCTACTGCTGGATTAAAGGCTCTCAATTCGCAGGTTCATCCTGCTGCTACCAGCAGGCTAAATATTACGAATAATTCTGTTTTTTTTATTTTATTTCCTTGCCAATCCTCTGAGTGTAATGACAAACTTTACACACTTGCATCATAATGTACTACTTTAGATGGATAGAAATATCATAATCAGCCAAACAATCGGTGTAACCATGTGCCTGTGCAAGTTGATCATAGTGGAGGGGACAATGTGTTACGCCTGTGAAGAATTTTATAGAGGAGCAGAAAGAGCTAGATGTAATGCTATTTTGAAATCATCACGAGACAGTAAGTTTTTCCATAGTAATTAAACGTTTTTTTTCGTTCACTTCCTCATTGGTCTAGTAGTCTTAAGCACGACTGCTAGATAAAGTTCTTTCTAAGAGCAATATTCACACTTATTTGCTTAGTAAAGAAAGCGTTGCATACGAATATCGGTTTAAAGATTTTTTTTTTTCATAAAAAAACACAAGACAGTTCACCTAATATATGAGATATACAAATAAATCATGCAGTTACAAGGAGACAAAGACTCCATGAGTCGATAAGAGGAAAACAAAAAAATATCTTTAAAACTAGGCTTCTAAAAATACCATCCAAAAGGTTAATTTAGTTATTTATAATGCAGGCATTTTCTAAATATGTGTTAAAACATAAACTTTTACCAATTTTTTTTAAAATATTTATATTTTTAATTCTTCCCTTCGTATAAAATGTTTTTCTTCCCGTAATTGGTTCTGGATGGTTTGAGTTCGAGTTTGTTACGATTTGTAGTGTAGTATCCGTGATTTATTTTTTTGAAAGTCAATATGAACATTTTACATGTGAGAATAAGCTTCAAATCCGTATGAACACTAGGTACAGACAATTGGCTAGCTACATGGGAACAGGGACAAGGATCTTATGACTGCGTCAGCGAACGGTGTTCTTCTGACTGGAATTTTTGGCCAAACATAATATTTGGATTTTCACAACTTTCTCATTTGCCATCGATACGCTAAGAAGAAGAGTAAAATAGCGCTGTTGGATTTTCGACTTTTGGCGCTAAGCAGAACCTTGAAGTTACTGTGCCCTTTTTAGCGTTTTTCTCTATGACATTATATTGGGTTCCCACCTATGAAATTGGCGTTTTTTTCTCACAAATAGAGAACCTCGTCACTTCTATGATTTAAAATATTCATCAATTGCTTGGTATAATATCGAATAATGAACATCATATACAACTACCTACCAATAGTAAAGAAACCTATAACACGACGCCTTACGCCATCTACCATATTGTGTGCACAACATTACGCCACCTGAGTAGATCACATCACAGACAAGATCAACCATCGATAAGACGATAACAGCAACAGTACCTACAGACTATTAGCGACATCTAACATTCCGTGACGTCAACGAAGGTTACAACCACATACAAGCATGAGATGGTGAAGACACACACTAAGCTGTCAAACCGACTATATAAACGGTCCACCATGGAGGAACGAGCACTCGCTACTTAGAAGGCACAGTGGTCGATAGCCCCGCAGTCACCACTGTTGTCATAAGCTTGACCTGAGCGGAGGCCCCGTCGCCCTCAGGAATAGCCTAGCTAGGAGGTAAAGGGATAGGATAGCCCCGCAGTCCATCCCTAGGACCACTCATAGGTTTAACCTCAGTCTAACTTTGTTTGCTAAAGTCTGTCAAATGTTTGAAGTAAAGTGAATAAACACCTACCTGTCATCCAACGTTGGTTTTATTCCACCGCCACCATTATATTGGCGCCCAACGTAAATCTTCTTCTACCCGCAACAATTTTATCAGAGTACCCACATTTTTTGACGGTGTACCCACATATTGGCGAATAAACAGGAGCCTACCCTCAAGAGAATTTATATTTTTTGACAGTATTGACATGTCTGAAAAACAAGCTATGGTGATGATGACTCAGGAACAGTTCACTGCGCTCATAACAAAGGTGACAGAAGTGAACGAAAGTGGAAATAGACATTTTAAAAGTTTTGCTGCGTGCACAAAGCGTTACGACGGTGAACGAAATTTTAATAAAGTTGAAGAATTTGTGACCGGTATCTCAGTTTACAAAAAAATTGAGAAAATCAGTGACGAAGACGCTCTGGAAGGTTTGACTTTGTTATTGTCTGGTGCTGCTGCTACGTGGTGGAACGGTGTAAAAGGCGACATTAAAAAGTGGACCCAAGCTCTCGACGCCATTAAGTCTGCTTTTGCGCCGAGAATGCAACCACACGAGATTTATTTGGAAATATACTCAAAGAAGCAAACAACTGAAGCAATTGACGCGTTTGTGTGTGAAAAACGTGCCCTACTCGCTCAGTTACCTGCAAAAAGACACAAGGAAGAGGAACATTTGGACTTTGTTTACGGACTACTCAATATAACCTACAAAAAGGAGATTGCTCGCACAGAAGTGAAGACGTTTGCTGAACTTCTGGAGCGTGGTCGTCACATTGAAAGTCTGCTCAAGGAAGCTGGTGAAGAAACGACTTCAACACAATCTGAGCGGAAGCCGCTCAAAAGATGTTCTTTTTGTGGCAAGAAGGGTCATCTTTTTGACGTATGTCGCAAAAGGATAGCAGAACAAAAGGAAACGGTAGTATCTCAACAAGAAAAGAAGCCAGTCATCACGTGCTATGGATGTGGAGCACCTGGTGTATACAGAAGCAATTGCAGTACCTGTAAAAATAAGGAAACGCCACCAAAGCCCGTTGCATTTTATACGGTACAAAATTGTTTAAAGATACCAGCCAAAATACCGACAATAAAGGTAAACATAAAAGGAGACGAAGGCTATGCATACATAGATACTGCTGCCCGTCGCAGTGTTGCCAGTATGCAACTGTATAAAACATTGCTACGAAAGGGAACACAGTTTGACCAGCGAGTAACTGACATCAAATTAGCAGATGGAACGGTGAAAACGTCAAACTTATTAACAACGACTACTGACATACGTATTGGCAAACGCACATTACCAATTACTTTGTCAGTCATACCAGAAGCTGTTGACAACCGTACGCTGTTAGGTATCGAATTCCTAGAACAGGCAGGAATCATACTTAATGCACCGCAACGCAGTTGGAATTTTATTGACGAACCACAAACTATATACAACTTCATCCAACTCAACAATGACGCCATACCAATGAAGGCAGTGAAGCGAATGACATTTGAAGTGAAAAAGGAGCCAGTGGAAATAAAGGCAATGTCGGAGTTCATCCGTTGGGCTAACGAGCTGGACATGTTGTCACCGTTACCCACAACACCGACAGTATTCGACGTACAAGATAGTCCACCAGTAAACAAACGACCAAAATGGACATTACACAAATTGGGCACGCCACCAGGTCCTACACGTCCACGAGAACCCGCTGACAACCAATCTTGTGTGGATCCACGTATTGTTTATTTACCAATAAACCCTACTTCTATGTATTCTGTTGATATTTATTTAAATCCCGATGAAGGTACCTTACTTACAAACAGTGAGCAAAAGATGTTCAATGAATTGTTAATTGAGCACAGCGACATCTTTGAGAAAAACACGGAACCAACTCCATTTACACAACATAGAATCGACACAGGCAATCATCCTCCTATTAGTGTTAAACCCTATAGATTGTCACCAACAAGGCAAAGGCAATTAAGAGAAAAGCTGGATAATATGATAAACGATGACGTTATCGAGGAATGCGATTCACCATGGTCAGCACCTGTAATTCTAGTTCCAAAAGGAGAAACCGATGTTCGAGTTTGCGTAGATTATCGACGACTCAACGAGATATCTAAACCTGACAGATATCCGTTGCCTCGTATTGACGACTTATTACATCAGGCAAAAGCGATGCCATACATGTCAACAATTGATTTACAGTCAAGTTACTGGCAGATTATGGTACATCCAGATGATTACGATAAAACAAGCTTTGTATCACCATTTGGAACGTTCCGTTTTAAGCGAATGCCATTCGGTCTTCGAAACGCGCCTGCTACGTTCCAAAGGTTAATGGACAAATTCATACAAGGATTGCACGCGAAGTGTGTATTAAGCTATTTAGATGATCTAATTATAAGATCTATTACTTTCAGTCAACATATAAAAGACATAAGAGAAGTATTTATTAAACTGAGAGAATACAAGCTACGAGCCAACAGAAAGAAATGTAAATTTATGTGTTCAGAAATTAAATATCTGGGCCACCTTATAGTATCTGACGGTATCAAAACAGACCCAGAGAAAATCTCTGCTATTGCAAACCGTCAGGCGCCTAAAAACCTAAAACAATTAATATCATTTTTACAAACCGCATCATGGTATCGGAGATTTATTCATAATTTTGCAGACATTGCTAGACCACTTACTAACTTAACGAAGAAGACAATAAGTTGGAAGTGGGAACGAGAGCAACAAGAAGCATTTATGAAATTAAAAAATGCCTTGACTACGTCACCAGTGTTAAAACAGGCAAGTGACGATTTACCCTTTGCTGTAAAGACTGATGCCAGCCAGTATGCCATTGGCGCAGCTTTAGTGCAGGGGGAGGGAGACAATGAGCACCCTGTTGAATACGCAAGTAGACTCTTAACACAAGCTGAACGCAATTACAGCGTCACAGAAAAGGAAGCACTAGCCATAGTATGGGCTATTTCAAAATTTCGTGGCTATATAGAAGGAACAAAGTTCATAACTATTACAGATCATCAACCGTTGAAATGGTTAATGAATCTTAAAACACCTACTGGTCGCTTAGCACGATGGGCACTACAGCTACAACCATACGAATTCAAAATCCAATATACTCCAGGACGAACTAATGTAGTAGCTGATACATTGTCTCGACCACCGTGTGAGCAGCATGATGGAAAATGCATCATATGCAGCACAGAGTTAGATCTACCTAGATACAATGAAAAACAGTTAAGAGATGAACAAATGAAAGATGACACCCTTCAAACTATCATAAAAATATTAGAAGAAGGAAAAGAAATACCAAGTTATGCAGAATACATTAAGAAAGGGTACTTAGTCCATAAAGGTGTCCTGTATCTGTACATGCCAGAACAGGAAAACGACAATGCAAAGTTAATAGTTCCACGTCATGAAATACAAAACGTACTGAACGCTTACCATAACTCACCTACTGCTGGTCATATGGGAGTAGAAAGAACAGTGCAACGTATAACAAATAATTTTTATTGGACGGGACTACGAAAAGATGTTATAAAATACGTAAAAACATGCGTTGAATGCCAAAAATATAAGCCCACAAATAAGAAGCCAGCAGGCTTATACCAGTCCACCCCAAACTCACAACGATTTGAGGTATTGTCCATTGATCTTTTTGGACCTTTACCAAAGGGACCGTCAGGAGAAAAGTGGATTCTGATCATAGAAGATACTACTTCAAGATGGGTCGAATTATTCCCACTAAATGAAGCAACTAGTGAAAATTGTGCCATTATTTTACTCAATGAAATATTTCTTCGGTATGGGTTACCAAGGAAAATTATCAGCGATAATGGAGTTCAATTTATATCAGCGATAATGCAAAAACTAGCATATTGCTTAGAAATTCAACAAATATTCACACCCGTATATCACCCTGAACCAAATGTGGTTGAAAGGAAAAACAGGGACATGAAGTCACAAATTGCAATCATGGTGAAAGACAAACATAAGAACTGGCCATCGACTTTACCAACAATAAGATTCGCAATGAATACAGCTAAGTGTCAAACTACAGGCTTCTCACCATCTTACCTTACATTTGGGAGAGAATTGCGTACACCATATGAGTTGACACATTATCTAAGCTCGGTTGTAGAATCAGAAAACTTTGTCGCAGAAATCACCCCAAAGTTAAAACAACTAGCCCAAGACTTGGAGCTAGCAAAAGAAAATATAGAATGTAACAAAGAAACGACACGCCAAAGAGCAAATAGCAAGAGAAGACCTGACCCAAACTATGAAATTGGAGACTTAGTCTTGATAGATTCTCATCCAGTGAGCAACATCGATAAACAGTTTACTTCGAAATTTGCTCCTCGACGAGATGGACCGTATGTTGTATTAAGGAAACATGGAACCTCCACTTATAAAATTGCTCACTCAGAGACTCCAGACAAGCCTATTGGAAAGTATCATACGTCAGCAATAACAAAGTTTGAAAAGAGAGACAACGTGATATCCAAACCAACTTATCCGATACGTCGAAGAGGAAGGCCGCGGAAACAACCTGGTGCTGGTACTCAGTCGGGACGACCATAGAGTACCAGAGGGGGAGAATATAACACGACGCCTTACGCCATCTACCATATTGTGTGCACAACATTACGCCACCTGAGTAGATCACATCACAGACAAGATCAACCATCGATAAGACGATAACAGCAACAGTACCTACAGACTATTAGCGACATCTAACATTCCGTGACGTCAACGAAGGTTACAACCACATACAAGCATGAGATGGTGAAGACACACACTAAGCTGTCAAACCGACTATATAAACGGTCCACCATGGAGGAACGAGCACTCGCTACTTAGAAGGCACAGTGGTCGATAGCCCCGCAGTCACCACTGTTGTCATAAGCTTGACCTGAGCGGAGGCCCCGTCGCCCTCAGGAATAGCCTAGCTAGGAGGTAAAGGGATAGGATAGCCCCGCAGTCCATCCCTAGGACCACTCATAGGTTTAACCTCAGTCTAACTTTGTTTGCTAAAGTCTGTCAAATGTTTGAAGTAAAGTGAATAAACACCTACCTGTCATCCAACGTTGGTTTTATTCCACCGCCACCATTATAAACCTTATTACTTATATTTTTCTAAACATAAAAATACCTTAAAATTACTCCTCATTTTGTTAGCAGAAATGACCACTATTTGTTTTAACTTAGGCAAAACTTATTTTTGTCGCTTAATCTAAATGGCATATTACGTTATCTTATTTTTTAAACATTAGTGCATAAAAGTTTTAAAACACTAGTGTTCATGGTTGTTATATAAATTATGAAAATGTTAGTATGAAAAATGCAACTTCTTTAAAATTCTCCATACAAAACACTGATTTCACAGGTGGGGGACCTAAAACAAACTGGCTAGAAAAAAAAACACTCTATAACTAACTTAATAATTATCTGTTTCAGTGACATCGAAAAGACTCTGGAAGAACATGAAACGAATGATGGATGTAAATATAGTCAAAATGAATGCGTCCGGTCTATTTACTATCGACGCAGTGACAATGATACATTTTTGTTCTATTATCACAAGTCATATTATTGTATTACTGCAATTTGCTTTTCTGTAACAGAGCATTCATATCATGGATGAATCGCCATTTTTTATCCCATGACTCAAATAAATCTCAATACTCAATTCTTTATTGCATTCCCTATGTATTACATAGATGGTTTAATAAGTAAGAGATCAATATGGACCCTGTCGGGCACAGCAAAATAAGGAGAGAGGAGGATGGCTAAGCAGTAATTCAATATTATTATAAATTATTAGATGTGTTTAATTGGGTGTATTCAAAATTCAAAATTCAAGAGTCATTTATTCAAACTAGGCTGAATCAGCACTTTTCGAACGTCAAAATTACATAAGACAGTCCTCCAAAACGCCCACCCTTCACTATACCCGTATAATTATGTATATATTGTATATGATTAGGTTTGTGTATATAGGTATAGTATATTAGTTATTTTAATTTTATGTATTGCATAAGAATAATGTAGGTAGTTATTAGGTAGTTAGTGGGTTTTTAGTTGGTGTCTCATTTTGCTTTCTTAAAAATATTATTGAACACTAATGTAATTTCGATTTTGGGGTCCTAAATAGCCAAGTAACTGCGTCCAACTTGGATGTAACTGTGACCCACGCACATGGTGGGTTACACTTCTAACCGAACCAAATGGGTTAGTATTTGGTCGGGGTGCCCGAGCTTAGTTACTGTGACCAATTTGGCTCGCGTGTATAGTTCACGGCTCTTACCTAACCTTACGTTTGGTCGGAGTACCAGCTTAGTTACACAGTTGGTCACAAACTGAAAAAGGCCAGAGAGAAAAAAAGGCTCATTTATTTAAAAAGAATGTGCATCATTAGTAGTCCACTTTTTCTTAAGAATTTCATTAATTTTAAAAAGCGTAGGTAAGCTTTTTTTACTTTTACTGACTAAAACCCACCCGTGTTCCTTCCGTTGCCTGTGTGCCGAGGTCGCGATATCCCTTTCAGACAAACCCGCAACCCCGGCAGGCATTGGCCCTTCCGGACCCCGTCAGTTGGTGCTGACATCTCTTTGAGGCGCGCGTGGAACACAACGCGCCGTCGACCCGGGCCTGGTCCCTATCGGTCGGCGAGCTACCCATTGCTCACCGTCCGCAAGCCCGCGCCTACGGTGGCCGGAAGTCGGCTCGCGACTCCCGACGCCCGGGGCGTCTCCTGCGGCGACTAGGGGCGCGAGGGGGCGCATTTTGCCTCTCCCTCGCGCGCTCCGCCTCCTCCTTCGCGAGCATCACTGCTTCGCAGAAGGAGGTGACGGCCTCCCATGCACTCTCGCTCCGGACCATGGCCTGAACCAGGGCCGGACGCGAGAGATCGCCGCCGCCGATCGCCTCCGTGAGGACACGGCGGTGCTCCGCCCAAGCTGGGCAGACCTCCACCGTATGCTCCACCGTGTCCTCCGGGCGATCCACACAGTGGTGACACCCGGGCATTTCCTCCCGCTTTATCCTGAACAGGAACCTCCCGAAACAACCATGTCCGGTGAGGACCTGTGTCAGGCGGAAGGTGAGGACGCCGTGGCGCCTCTCTAGCCACTCCTCAAAGAGGGGACTTATCGCCACAATTGTGGCGTGCCCAAGCGTAGGTAAGCTGCGTTCGCAATTCATTTGCCAAACATGTAAACAAACACGAGTTTTAGAAAAAACAACTGTAATGCCTACACATAAGGTTCAGTTTGCGCTAGAACTTTATATTTTTATGACTTTTTCAACAATACTAGTCGATCTAAAATCAACTTTATTTACACCTACATAAAGTTGATGTTTGTCTGAGTTGAAAACTCAGTGTTTGTTTCACGTTTGGCAAATAAATTGCGCACGCAGATTAGGTACATCATTAGAAGATCAATAAGTTTTTAGAGGATCTGTTTTTTTTTTTATGAGCTGTATTCTGTTGTATCTATATTGGCCCTAAAACTCCTACGACTACGCTAGATTTTTTTTTAAATATATCTACCATCAGTTTATGAATAAATACATGAATACTTATGCGATGTAAAATAAATTTTCGCTATTCTAAATTATGGATTTACATGGCTTTATTTTTTAAATATTTTTATTCACGCTTTATACATTTATTTATTCAATTAGCTAAATGCAAATCAATGTCAAATTTTGGTTACGATGTGATAAAAACTAATAAAAATACCTAAATTAAAAATGGTAAAATGCTCAAGGTCAAATTTAATATGAAATGTAATTTTAACAAATAAAACAACGATACAAAATTATATTTTGTGATTTTAATTGCTTCCAGTATCTTTATTGACCTATAATTTATTTTATTAAAAAAATAATTATACTGTTTGGTAGGCCACGTCAGTGGTAGTAAAACCAGTCAAAGTCAACTCAAGGTCAAAGTGTTACCAATGACGTGTGGCCTTCTGTACTTGGGTTTGTTTTGTAAGTTTTCATAATATATTTTAAGAACACCAAAGGTTACTTCGAACCTCACTCCTGCCATGCGATTCTGTAAACATCTCACCGTGAAAACTTGGGTGAAGTGAGCTGTCAATAGTGTCAATCCCTGTGGAATGACAGCTCACTCCACGCTCAGTTCACCTAAGTTTTCACGGTGAGATGGTTACAGAATAGCACGGCTGTTGTTTTTAAGTACTAGAATTACAGAAATGCAAACTGCAACAGCACAACAGTATAGTTGGTGAGAAGTGCCACCAAACGTAGTGTAAAACAAATGTCTATGTAAAACATTCTATAGGTACTCATCTTGCTAAATGACGCTCGGTGCAAACGCAGAACATTTTTGCAATACCTCTTTTCCTCGTCTGAAAATAAAATAATTATCATTATCAGTATATTTATTATTGTCAAGCTTTATTAATTGCAACTGAGTTGCTTATAAAACGAAATCACTAAGAAAGGATTTTTGAAAATTCATCCCCTGCTGGGGTTAAATATGAAATGGATGAAATTTATTTGAAAGTTCATCATGTTTTAAATTAGAAACGGGGATGTTGGTACTTAGATTTATGATTAAATGTAAAATTCTTCGATGGGAAATGCCAACAGGTACATTTCTATAGAAGAAAACTGTAATGATGTTCTTCCCTGGGCGAGCTCCTACTACTACTACAATTTTAAGATCTTAGACTATTGCAATGATCAATGTTAGAATAATAAATAAATATAGGTAGTTAAGGTACCTGTACAATTTGATGCCAACACAATCGCGCATGAATCCTTAGCATTCTCTACTGTAATATAGAACTCTTCGAGTTGCAAACTGAGTGTAATTTGCAATATTAAGTTTTTTACTATCCAAGCGTAAAGCAATCCTTGTACTTGACGCTGTAAAAACGAAAAATAAAATGAAGTTACGTTTGTAATTAATACAAACACCTTATGAATCCTCAAAATGTACACCAGTGATGCTGTATGTATTAACGTGGTCATATACTAGGCCCAACTTATTTAAAACGTAGGTAACATAAACTCGAAAAGAAAAAGACCCATTAGGTATTTCTACATGTTTTCCATTTCTTCATTCAGTCTTTAGATAATCCATCTTATTCGTCTTTCCATCCCGTTCGTGATCAAGTATCTTATATATCTTCTTAGTGCCTGGTTGCTTTAGTTCATAATGTTTATTTATTTATGCCCATTTAAAAAAATGGTCTTAAAACTATGTTAGCGTGCCTCCATGAACATGGCGGACGCGCTGGAAAACGGCGGGAGCCTCAGCAGCATCCTGAATGCGTTATTATATTGGACCCGCAGAGCCCTTTGCGTATATGCTGTCCACAGGCTGCTGGAGTAAAACTGGAGTAAAACGTCTGACAAAAGAATTTAAATAACAAAATCTTTATCTCTTTTGTGCAGCATGCAAGTCTGCGGGTCAGCATATTACCCCTGACCATCAACGCTCTGCGTTCCCTTTCCATGTCACCATTCGTCGTTAGAAGAGTTTGTGGCTATATATGCCCCAGGTATTTGAATTCACAGACTCATTGAAGTTCAGCCTCACATAGCATGACCTGTGGAACCTTATCCAATCGCATGCATCTAGGAGCAAATACCAAGAACTCGCTCTTTTTTACGTTATACTGCAAGCCATGGCTGGCAGCATACGTCTCACACATTAGTAACAGTTCTCTGAGTGCACTGATAGACTCGTAGGTAATTTTTATGTTATAGTAACAAAAAATATGTTTTAATAAAATGTGATTTTGTACTCACTGGTTCGTTTCTATTAAAAACAAACTTGGAAAAATCTACCAAGATCTGACAGGTGACCAATTCATGGAAGAAAGATTCTGCCGTCTTAAAAAGAATCTGAAAAACGAAAACAGCTGAAGAGAAAATTGTAAACCGGTAAACTAGGAGTTTTGTGGAAATTGCTTGTCATTGTTTGGGGATGTTAGATGGATCTGGAGGAACTAGTGACATATCGCAAGAAAAGTTTAAAGTATTCATGGAAATGACAAGAAAAAGTAGGTATGGCATGTACGCAGGAAACGATGGATTGAGTGCAGGATGATATAGCTAGAATGAAAAATACTGAAACAACACTTGGTAGAGATGTATAGAGGACAACAATTACAGTTTATCAGATTAGATTATAATATTACAAATTTTTTATCAATAGTGGTTATTCGTTCTTACTCACCTTTATCTCAATTTATTGGGATTGCCGCAGCGTATCTACCTATTCCATACATCTCTATTAGCCGTCATCTCAGTAGTCATAACAGCTTTCAATCATTCTATTCATCGTTTCTTTGGTTTTCCTCTGCTCATATAACTACCCACGCTCACACACAAAACTTTCCTTACGACGTGTTCTTCATTCCTATCACAGACCCATACCATGACAACCGATCCACACTTAGGTCTACTCACCGTTGGCTGAAAATGTTTTTGAACAATCTTGTAGCATTTTAATATTTGAGCATAGGACTGAAACATTCTTTTACAATACACTTCATTTTGACCACCTTCACGTGAATATATTGCTTGTCTGTTCCAGAGGACAAGTTCTTCTGTTAATAGCCGAATTAATTGAATTGCATAAACTGTATCAGAGTCGAGAGTTAACAGATTAATTACGTGAAAGAGCGTATACCACGGAGGATTTAGATAATGTATGTTGGTATAAATAGCAGAAACGATATAAAAACCGATGATCAAAGCGACACTGAACCAACAACTAAGAGTCTTACTACTCGGCTTTTTGTTAAGAAACCTGTGCACTTCTTGAAAGGTCAGAACGAATGTAACATTCCTCTTGGTTTGAATGAAATATGTGATATAGTTCATGATGAAACCCGCACTTGTGAACATCACATCGAAAGAGGACGCGAAATATAGAAAATGTATCGGTTGGTATCGTAACATGTTGTCGTCTTGCAGTACGATAATAAAATTATAATAATGGGTTGACAAACAACATAATGTCGCACAGAAGGAAATGAAATGATTTATATGGTTATTTGGAGTTATAAAGTCGTTTTTGATTTGATACTTTGGATGAAAGACTAAAATTTTCATTAGATCCAGAGGGAAAAGTAATGCTTGTACATTTTTGTCGACTTTGGTTTTTGGATCTTGTTTTATGCGGATTCTCGACATTTTATATTCTTTTTTGTATGAAATTAAACGGTCGATGTGGTGTGGACATAAATAGTAAACCAATGAATTCGACTGATAGTACACACATACTCTATCATATTGAAGGCCTTCATTATTAGTAAAGTTCCGTTATTTACGTTCAATTATGTTATTGAGTAAAAGGTGTGGACGAAGACAGTTACTTAGGTAGTTATTTGTTTTTCCTATGGATAAACATTAATTATCACTATTTATCTATGATGGAAACTTATCTTTTTGATGGAAACTGATGAAAAAAACCTGAATTTAAACAACGGCCTGTTACAGTCGGAAATAAACTAAAAGAGGTGGGGCATGCTTATTAGTAAGGTCCGGTCATCAGTGGAGAAAGCTGCCAAAAATAGCAAAAATATCAACAAGTGGTCTTTGAATGTTGCGCCATTGAACTAATGACCCACAAAATCGTATGCGTCAGCATTTATAGAGTACCAAATGCCAATAATATCAATGACTACCAATAAATTCAAATTAGTAAATACTTACATATTTTGAAGAAAAACTATATTTATATTTATATTTATTATATATTTTAACTTACACGCAGTTCTTAACCAAACAAAATAAAATAAACTAACAGAAGACTTTTGACAGATATAACAGCGGGTCCCAAACTAGGCACAGCCTGTATTTTGGTGATCCAAATTATACACTAAGTTAATAATTTACGTGTTCTACTAGCGCAAAAGCAAAAACTAAAATTAAAATTAATTACGAGTAGTTACATAAATTAACAACACTTTACAAAATTTACAAACATTTGAGTACAAAAAAAACAATAGATTACAAACAAAACAATTAATGTGAGTGAGTGTGCAGGAGTGTAAGTGTGTGAGTGACGGTATGTGTTTTTAAACAGAGAGTGTGCAGGTATTAGCTTGTGCTACGCAGTAAACTTTCAGTTTCCTCATAAGTTCGGCCCAGCAACCATTCTTGACGCCAAAACTAAATTAATTAGTTTTGGCGTCAGAGTAGTTGTACGGTACAGTGAAGGTTTTTCTTATAGCATTGAACACTCATATAGGTAAATACGAAGAAAACCTGGAAGAAAAGAGGGTTTTTGTTTTTGGAAGGGGGATTCCTTCAGCTGTTTTCCTACCCCTCTTACTGCAGCTAGAGCGATTTCTGTTGACTTTGATAAGGTTTAAAAATGACCTTAGGATGAACAGTTGGCGTACGCGTAAAACCCCAGATTCCTTATGCAGTTCTTCCGTGGAAAAACGCCGCGGCGGTGTCCCAAAAGTACCTTAAGGACGGCCCGTTGGGCCCGTTCTAAAACGATTGTGTTGGCGGGAGATTTTAATATACATGTAAGTACTATTGCGCGCCAGCTGGCAACGTCGCGCGCTGTTGTGCAACGTTGCCGAATATGTTGAGCGTCACGTGTTGCGCGTCAATTGTTGCCTAGTGGATACGAGGACACTTGACAAAAGTAAATCCATTCACCACACAGTCTGTCACTCAGTAAATTTTCTCCAAATATATTTTTGCTACGATCTATTTCTCCTAGTCGTTTCTTTTAGCCTACAGTACGTACCTAATAAAACGAATTAAATTATTTTTTATGATTCTTAAGATAAAGCAATCAATTTCGTATTACGTGCCACCTTCTAATTTAATTTCAAATTGCCCTTGGAATTGACATTCAATTTTGTTATTGATGATACAATGTCCAGAAAATTACCATAATATATTTTGTCACAGCATTTCAGTCGAAAACATTATACATATTATCGGATAATTTTTAGGAAAATCCATTAGACACAACCATAGAAATAAATAAATAAACCTTTCACTAAATATTGCTTTTTAGTAGCAAAATTATTTATTACAAAAACGCAAATTGCAGCAACACAAAAGTATAGTTAGCAAGTAACGCTACCAATTTGAACGGCAAAGTAGCATCAACGTAGAATATTTCACAGGCATCCAGCTTATTGAATTTCGCTCGATGTAGGCGTTTAACATTCTTGCAGAACCTCTTTTCAGCATCTGTAAAGGAGGTAGAGGATGGAAGTTTATAAATACAAATAAAAACCAAAGCAGAACATGAAACTCATTTTAAGGAAAACTCACAACTCATTCGATGAAAAAAAGGAAGCGAAATACATTCAACAAAAACTTAGAATAGCACATAACATGATATCACGCCGGTCTTCCCCAAACGGTTATTCAGAAGTATAAACCCAAATTTCGCCCATTATGTTTAAATCCCATGTAATAGGACCCACTGCTGAGACGTGGACGCTGCGTGACATCGAGAAGAAGAAGAAGATGATAGACGTTCTGGAAATATGGTGCTGGAGAAAAATAACTGTAGTAGTAGTTTCGCACCAACACCTCTATACGCCAACAACTCGGCATCAAAAAGAGTCTTTCTGTTCAAAGTCAAAGTCGAACAATTTATTTCAATTAGGCACATAAGAGGCACTTTTGAACGTCCATTTTACACAAAATAGAATTGATTCTAGTCGCCCCTTCCAAAAGGTAGTTCTCGTATGGAGAAGAATGGGCAAGAAACTCCACCGTTACTCTTTTAAAAAGTGTTACAATATTTTGTATACATTAATTATAGAATTATATGTGAAGACGATGCATCTAGAATAAGATTACTATACCACGATAGGTAAAAAGAATGAAAAATTATGCAATGACAGATACATTAATTATGTGATAGATACATGATGGTGCTCACATACTTACAAACATTGCAAAATTATACGATATTCCTAACATTTTTACAATACTAATATTTGATTATGATTACTTGAACTCACACACTGACTAGTGTGAGTAATCACAGAATGTAAAATCAGTGTTATAAAAATAAAATAAAATAACAAACTATATAATTAACTTAGCAACCAGTTTGATTTTGTCTATACTCTAAATTGTCCTATGGAGGACCAGCATGTTTCTAAGCATTCTTCAAGCGTTTTGTTCCAAACGCGCATTCTCAAATACTTTGGACACGTCTCGAGGCCGTGAGAGTGACTCTATAGAGCGCCTTGTCATGCAGGGTAGGGTGGAGGGTACCAAGCAGGCACTCACACATGAGATGGACTGACCAAATTAAATCCGCAGTGGGCGAAGCCGTGTATGAGTGCACTAAAAACCCCAAAAATCGGAGTAGATGGCGAGAAATCGTGAGGTGAATCACGTCAGCCTCTGGACAAGAAACTACATGAAGACCACGACCGCTCTGTCAAGAGTGCTATGAAGAAGAAGAATAGGACCAACATTATGAACCTAGTGCCATCAACCGGGCAGAAATCTATACCGCAGGCTGCTACTGAGAAATTCCGTTAGGGAAATCTAATAACACTTTACCTGACCCGGGAATCGACGCGACCAAGGAAGTCACTTAATAAAATTAAAATAAAACAAACAAGAACTAAATACCTGTACAATTTGAGTTTAAAATAAGTGCACATGAATCTTGAACATTCGCCATAGCTATGTAGAACTTCTCACAGTGTAGGTTCAATGCGATGTATAATGACATAGATTTTATTATCCAAGTGACTATTAAAGTTGTCATCATAAACGACATAAACTGTAAAAAAGAAACAGATTAAAGAATCTTATCTCTTACATAATTGTGTGTTTTAATTGAGCACATTATGAAAAAAGTTATCGTAACAGCTTCTGAGGAAAACACCACATTTTGTTTATATTTGGATCAATCGATCAAAACGATTTGCACATTGAAAGTTTAGGCATATTGAAAGCCAATTTTCTTAAGTATCTTCTTAAATAGTTTTTATCTATACAAATGCTATCTATGCAATGCTATATAAAACGTGTTCACTGCTTCACCATTATTTCGCTAGTAAAGTTTACATTGTTATATTCATTATATTTTATTATTTAGACATTTTAGATGAGTTAAGAGCGTTTATGCTAAAAGTTGGCAACGTCGCAAATAGCTGTCAAATATTTACCTACCTGTTTCGGTTAATTTGACAATATTACTGTATGGAAATAAGAAATGTGGCTAACTAGCAAACTAGAATATTAATAATGAATTGCAATTATAACATTGAATTTGATGTTGTTCTCGTTTTAGGTGTAAAAAAGGTATTTGGAAAGTTTCCAAATACTTTTTACATTTAAAACTAAATATTTGGTGTTACGATATTAATTATTGCATTTCATAATCAATATTCTAGTTCGCTAGTTAGCCACATTTCTTATTTCCATACAGTAATATTGCCAAATTAATCAAAACAGCGAAATATTTGACATCTATTTGCGACGCTGCCCACTTTCAGTATAAACGCTTTTAAACGACATTCGTTTTTTTTGTAAAACCTTTTTTATGCGTGCGGAGTTTACCCGTAAGTGATTGTTGCATATATATTATTCCATGTACCCTTTCGCATTGAACTAATACAAACAATTGTTGGTGAACCAATAAAATAAAATAATCAATAATAATTAGAAATGTTATGTTGGATTATACAAGAAATTATTACTTGGAATGTATGTTTCTGTTAACTACTTACATAGAAGCCGCCACTCGATGCAAAAATTTTAGAAATAAATATAAATGTCTGAATTTTAACGAGGTACTCATAAAATATCTGCGTAGTTTGAAAAACGATCTGAAAAATAATAGATTTCAGATTGAATATATTTTTTAACAATTTCCTCATGTAAAAAGCAAGCTGCTTAATCGAACTAACCATTAATTGGAAAGAAACCTTATAGATGTCAAAGCAGTCCAATATATTAACGTAAGCCTGAAACATTATTCTACAATAATCCACTCGGTCCCTTTCCTCCATGTTTTGGTATTGAAGGGCTTGAATATTCCATAGATCAACTTTATCTTTTAACAGTTGAATAAATCTTATAGCATAAATAATGTTAGTGTCAAAACTTAGTAAAATTGCACCGCTAAATATGCTGAAAACGGATGTTTCAAGCATTGTGCAAGAAATAATTGTGGCACTGATATACAGTCCTAAAAACAAGATAACAGCAGTCCAGTTAACAAAAGTGAAGCGTTTAAAACTGGCCCTATCATTGAAACATCTGTGAATATCTTGTAATTTTAAAACAAATAAAACGTTTTCATTTGTGTATGAAACACTTTGCTTTAAATTCATTAAGAACCCCAAACTGAACAAAACACATCTTAAGATGTTCGTGATATAATACGCCATGATATCGAAAATAGCCGGGGGTTGAATAATTGACAAGGCTGTTTCGTATAATAACATAGATATACATAATATCGTGAAACACAATGACACAAAATTTGATAGTCGGCTGTTCGAAGTTATAAAATTATCTTTGATGCAATATTTTGGATATAACTGAATAGTTTGCAACAAATTCAAAGGTCGAAGCATCGACTGCACATCTTTGTCAACGATGTTGTTTAATAAAACTTCAACACAAAGACTTTTGAGATTAAATTTTTGTTTTCTTTTTATTGACTGCATTTTATTTCAGGCTTGTTGAACACGAATGATTCATAATCCTATACCGTACTTAATGAAGCTCATTCAATTATTTATTGATGATCCTTAAGATTAAGGAAGTAATCAATTCCGAATTACATGCCACCTTCTAATTTAATAACGTACTGCCCTTGGAATTGACAATTTTTATTAATGACCACGGCTAAAAGAAAATTACATAGTACGTACCATACGGTCATAGTTAATGATTGTTTACTATTGTTATATTTATTATAGCATTTCGGTCGAGAAAACATATCTTCTATCATAGATCAACCATTTTTCAGATTATCTAAAGTACATTACAACTTTTATGGGGTACTGTGTTAAATGTTACAACAAAATAACTATATTGCAATTAAATGAAAGAAAATGTAAAACTCATATTAAAAGCACACTCTAATTGCACAATTAATCTTCTAATTTGTAATATGCGTCAACGCCGGCTGTCGCTGAAAACCAGCGTTGGGGCTCTGTCTCGCATAGGGTCGCAGCATTAAGCTGAGCGATGGATTATTTTTACAGTAAAAATTAAAAGACATTTGCTACAAAATTATACAAAAAATCTGTTGTAATTGGTTGATTAGTTTCCGAGAAACAGCGCGGTAAAATTTATGGATTTTTATGAAAAATCAAGGAATTGTAGCTATCTCAAATTCAGCCCTACAAAACCCATTTTTTTTGTAAAGGCATAACGAGGGGGAGGAGGTATAAGTACTACTAAATCCTACAAAACTTTCAAAAATATTCGTTGGGAAGTTTTCGAGTTCTAAGGTGGCTCCTCAATCCAGACGTCAGGATTGAGGAGCCACCTTTAACTTCGTATAACTTTTTAAGGGTTTTACTACCAATTCCAGGATCCGCCCTACAAAATCGGCTAATTTACTACTAAATATTGGTAGTACCCTCGTTCAAATATGAGACATGGCTCCTCAATCCAGACGCAGACTTAAGCTGGACTTTGTATGCGAGCCAAGAGTTGTATAATTTTCCTCCATCATGGTGCTTACTCCCTGCTCGTTCTATTCTTGATGAACCAAGTAATGTTCCTTCCTGTTGGCCTAATGTCACGCGTGCTCCACGCCAATGCAGACAGTATTTTTCTATGAAAGCAGCATCCAGCCCTTCGGTTTGCTCACAGATACAGGATTATGGTAACTGGGCCCATAACCTGACAAAGTTGAAAGAAAACTACAGGTTTATACAGACCAAACGACTTTTATTATTCAACCATTTCAAAGCTCTTAAGCAGTACAATACTTTTTACCAATATATGGCCTTACAGGTTGCTAACCAAAAAGTATTACCAAAGTACTACATTGACCTATTCTAACACTATATTTTATAGCTTCTGCCCGCGACTTCGTCCGCGTGAAATTTCGGCCCCCCACCAACCACGCGCCAGCCGAATTTGCCACAGTAACTAAGCTAGGGGACCCTGACTGGGTTACGTTAGGTTAGAACTATGACCACAGTTACATCCAAGTTAGCAGCAGTTAGGGACAAAATAGGAATTAATTATATTAGAGTTTTCAATAACATTTTAAGGAAAGCAAAATAGGATTTTATTGAGGTTCGATTAATTGCCTACATGCCATAAAAAAGGCGATTCATCCATGAGGGAATGCGATGTTACAGGAAAGCAAATTGCAGTAATACAATAATGTGACTTGTGATGATAGAACACAAATTTAACATTGTCACTGCGTCAATAGTAAATAGTCCGGACGCATTCATTTTTACTATATTTACATCCATCATTCGTTTCATGTTCTTCCAGAGTCTTTTCGATGTCACTGAAACAGATAATTATTAAGATATAGTAAGGGGTATTTTTTTCTAGCCAGTTTGTGTAAGGCTATATAAAAAAAAACGCTTAGAAACGGCATTGTAAAATTTTTAAGGCTCTGCTTGTGGCGGCATCTACACCGCCACATGCGAACTACGCATCAAAGACCTGACGTCACACAACATCCTGACGTCACTCAAATCCTGCATCGCGCAATTAGAGTTTACCGCGCGGTGGACATATATACAAGCTCACGACTTCATCCTCTGGGCAGTTGTCCGCCAGATACGACACCCATCTGGTCGGAGGATCCTCCCTTTTCTATAGAGGATGAGTGAACTTTACACCCTGTTCCTGTTCCTGCGCAGCGCTAAAATTTTAAAATTTTACAGCGGGGTTTTATTCTTCTTCTTATCGTATCGATGGAAAATAAAAAAGTTGTAAAAATTTTAATTCAGCCACGCAAACTCCGTTCATTGACGCAGTCATAAGATCCCTTGGGCACGCCACAATTGTGGCGATAAGTCCCCTCTTTGAGGAGTGGCTAGAGAGGCGCCACGGCGTCCTCACCTTCCGCCTGACACAGGTCCTCACCGGACATGGTTGTTTCGGGAGGTTCCTGTTCAGGATAAAGCGGGAGGAAACGCCCGGGTGTCACCACTGTGTGGATCGCCCGGAGGACACGGTGGAGCATACGGTGGAGGTCTGCCCAGCTTGGGCGGAGCACCGCCGTGTCCTCACGGAGGCGATCGGCGGCGGCGATCTCTCGCGTCCGGCCCTGGTTCAGGCCATGGTCCGGAGCGAGAGTGCATGGGAGGCCGTCACCTCCTTCTGCGAAGCAGTAATGCTCGCGAAGGAGGAGGCGGAGCGCGCGAGGGAGAGGCAAAATGCGCCCCCTCGCGCCCCTAGTCGCCGCAGGAGACGCCCCGGGCGTCGGGAGTCGCGAGCCGACTTCCGGCCACCGTAGGCGCGGGCTTGCGGACGGTGAGCAATGGGTAGCTCGCCGTCCGATAGGGACCAGGCCCGGGTCGACGGCGCGTTGTGTTCCACGCGCGCCTCAAAGAGATGTCAGCACCAACTGACGGGGTCCGGAAGGGCCAATGCCTGCCGGGGTCGCGGGTTTGTCTGAAAGGGATATCGCGACCTCGGCACACAGGCAACGGAAGGAACACGGGTGGGTTTTAGTCAGTAAAAGTCTGACACGCCCTCCCGCTCCACCCAGAGCGGGAGAAGTTATTTGATAATTTCCCATCCTCAAAAAAAAAAAAAAAGTCATAAGATCCCTGTCCCTGTGTAGCTAATTGTTTGTGCCTAGTGATCATACGAATTTGAAGCTTATTCTCACATGTAAAATGTTGATATTCGTAAGCGACACTTACTTTAGTGACCAAAGTGCAATCTGTGAATCGTGTTCTTAAGAAGGACTTTATCTAGCAATCGTGCTTGCGACCAGTATAACAATATGGTAGTGAACGACAAAGAACGTTTAATTATTACTTACTGTCTCGTGATGATTTCAAAATAGCATTACATCTGGCTCTTTCTGCTCCTCTATAAAATTCTTCACAGGCGTAACACATTGTCCCCTCCACTATGATCAACTTGCACAGGCACATGGTTACACCAAATGTGTGGCTGATGATGATATTTCTATCCATCTAAAATAGTACATTATGATGCAAGCATGCAAAGTTTGTCATTGCACTCGCAGGATTGGCGAGGATTTTTTTAAATATAGTACTATAAATAAGCTCGTCGACATGTGCATCCTGCCTGTCCTAACCTAAGGCGCTCAAACTTGGTCTTTGACCGAAGCTCAGAAGTCCAAACTTAAGGTTTGCCAAAGAGCGATGGAGCATAGCATTTTGAAAATAAAACTAGCTGATCGAATTCGCAACAGCAATACGCTCGAAAACAGGCATCGCCGATGTTGGCGATAAGACCACGAGGCTGAAATGGGACTGGGTGGGCCACACGTACAGGATGCATCAGGACAGATGGGCCAGAATTCTTACGCAGTAGGTACCTGAAGACGGGCGTCGTCGCCGAGCCAGGCCTAAGAAATGGCGCGACGACCTAGACACGTTCATGTCTGATTGGCCGGAAAAGGTAGCAGGCAAAGATGAATTGCGAAATAAAGGGGAGACCTTTGCCCAGCAGTGGGTCAGTATAGGTAAAAAATAAAAATGTCTGATGGTAGCAGATAGATGAACCTGCGAATAGAAAGCACTTAATCCAGCAGTAGATTGCTACAGGCTGATAATAAGGTGAGTAGCAAAAGGTACGATTGTAGATAATATCATCAGTAAATAAAATAAATACTAACCTTATTTTTACACGAAAATATTAATATCATCATAATATACATGACAAACATGATAAATGTGGAGACAAAATGGAGCAGAATCTGAAATCAAATAAATTGACTTATCATGTCTACGAACGAACATATGCGACGTTCAAGTGAGTATGCGGTACTAGCGACCCGCCACTGCTTCGCATGGTTGCATTCATGTTGTAGTATTTTGGGATCTCTTTTTGGTCATCATTTAACTATAAAAATGTTATTTACTTTGAATCCAGATATTTCGTTTGACAGTTTCCACGCTTTGCAAATTAGCTTTATAGCTTGATGCTGATTCTTCACTTTTACTTCTCTGTCTATTGTTATTTCTTCGTCTTCATTGCCAAAATTAACGTTTTCTACGATATAGTTCCATTTTTCAAGTTTGCGAGTCAAAATATAAATGACCATAAGTGTATGAGCCATTCCTAAATCAATAATTATGGATATGGAAGCATAAAAAGCCCTGACCAATGTCCAGTATGAGTCGAAAACCATTTTACCAGTCACATTAGTTAGCCAAAGAAAAATTATTAAACAAAAATACGCCCAAAAAAATATCTTGAACTTTTTCAAATCGCTGGTGCTGTACAGGCAATTGTTGATTTCTTGGAGTGATGATGTTACGCTCAAAATTGAATAGCTCCTGTCTATGTTTGTATAACACAAAGCTGCTAAGTTTAAACTAAATAAGAAGTAAAGGAATAAGTAAAACATTCTGAACAAGAAGGAACGAAAAGGATTATATATGATAGTTGCCCATAACAAACAAAAATATACACCGTTACCGATCACAGCATACACGATTTTTTTTTTACAAACTTTTTCCTTCATCTTTTCTCTGATATTAAATTCTGGCTCGCACACGATTATTCCGATAAAGTATAAGGGAAAGAAAATGCTCATAAAATCATCATCGATCAATTTTCTTTTTGCCTTTTCCAAACATTTTTTGAGGGCAATCATTTTTTGATTAATTTATTTATGACGTTCTACCGAAGGCGTTATGGTGTAAAAGGCTAATAGTTTATGAGTGGTTGATAAAGTATGTGAAATACGGATATCGAATTTTTTGAATATCCTCATAATGTTTCTGTCACTAACGCTAGAATGATGACTCGATAATGAACAATATACTTTATTGTAATCGTTAATAGTCCACTACATAGAGAATATTTTATAACTTTAGCCAGTAATATTGATAAAATAATCAGAGCAGCAAAATATTTCATAGCTATTTGCGACGTTACCTACTTTTAGAATGTACCCTTAACATAATTAAGAGTCTAGTTTATACTGCGGCCATCTTGGCCTACTGCTGGGTCTGGAGGGTAATGTGGAACTTCCATACAAACTTTCATCCCCTATTAAATAATTCGTCATACTCATAACCACATTATGAGTATTAACATTAGCCTGTCGGTGACGCGAGCCCAAAAGATTTTCTTCTACCAAAAATCGCTCAACGCGCGTAAAGGAGTTTTAACTTTTTTTTTTAATCTGTGCGTTTGGGGGAAAACCCCGTCAGAATAAAGTTCCTTCTCAAGTACAAGTATCATAAAAAAAACAAAAATCGCAATGGCGGTTGCGATTTTTGATTTTTTTCCTTGGATTTACATTTTGACCTCGGTATCAGCTTTAGACCCCTTTTAGAAAACTAATTCCTCATTTACATTCTGCTCCTGCCGCTACTAATCGCGCTGCCGGCCATAATTCCCTTAACACTGCCGTAGCAGGATCGAGAAAAAGTGTGTCCACATACTGCCCTGCCACTCACATCAGTTTCGACTTTCGGCAATGGCAGACGTCGAAATAATTACACCGTCCGCGCTGTATCTTCTTGAAAATTATGTTAATTCTTTTAAAAGATATCAAAGTCAAAAAGAAAAGTCGTCTTCGTTGAAGATGGTGGATCCTCTCCATAACATCGAATGCAAACCATATTGGATGAAATATATCGTCTGTACCTGCTCCAGATCGGATAGATAAATTTTTATTTTCAAAAGAGGCCTGAACGTGGCCATCAGTGACTTCTAAAGCTTCACTAATTCTCTTCCAGGCGTCGTGAAATTTGTTTTAATTTTTGCCCTTTAAATTGCGTTGACTGGTATTGGTCAAACACGTGTATTCAGCATAGAACAAATCTAATTTAGCGAACACCAATTTGCGGTTTTGTGGTTTGTTTATTTTGCTTTTGTGATGTGCTTCCCGACACTTATTTACAAAGTAATATTATGATAGGACACTAATGACCAAGTCGACATTGATGAAGTCCGCGAGATTGCGTCAGAGTATATCAAAAGTATTGCTGAATATGACAAAACTCGATTTGATAGGACAAAAACAGCTATAAAAAAAAATCGGTTGCCTATTTCGTGTTATTAGAAAACAAAAAGCGAAATCAGATTAAGTTAGATCAGAAGTTCAGAGGTCTGTTTAATGTAGCAGAAGTTTTGAATGGTGATCATTATACGTTATAATTAATTTGGAATTATCAAGGGGGCGGTCAGACAGAAAGATGAAGCTAGATGCCCATTCCAAATCGTATATGTAGGTACCTATGGAGAAAAACGGGCAAGAAAATCCACGGACTCTCTTTTAAATCATGATATGGTTACAAAATATTGGTTACATCATTCATGTGGAAGTTATTTATGTGAGAACGATGCAAAACGTAAAAAGCATCCGTAATAGAAATAAAAAAAATACAATTCAAAAATTTAATTTAATTAAAATTATTATTCTAAGGTACCTATCACATGGATTGTAACTATTGATAGTTTTCTACAACATATAGTATACTTGCATACTGTTGGCGACCAGCAACTAGCCTTTTTTATAATAATAGTTTTGTTTCCTTTTTTATTACTTTATGCTTTTGTTTTGCTCTTATAAGTCAGTTGTGAAAAATAAACGGCTCACCAAAATTCATGCAAGAAATCTTTGTGTTTCCATTGTATCTCCAAGCCCATCTTCATCTTCAACATTGGTGTCAGAAGTGAACGGCTACTTTGGAAATGCCCACCACAAGATCACAGACGAAAGCCATCACGGCGGAGACTGGTACAGCAGGTATCGTTCCGAGCAAAACAAAAGCATACGCCAACACACACAGAATGTTGGGCTAGAACATTAAAAAAAAAATGTTTAGAATTAATGATTTTGGAATATTTCGTTGGTTTTACTTGTATAAACTTTCTTTACAGAATGAAATCCAATTACATATTTGCAAGAGTTTATACTTTTGTGTCGTGTTGTATTATATCGTGATGGCCAAGTAGTTAAGGCCTCGCCTCTCATGCACGAGGTTGTGGGTTCAAATCCGGGCAAGTACTAATGTGAGTTTTTCAATTCATATGTACTTTCTGAGTTTATCTTGGACATTACTGACATCGGTGAAGGAAAACATCGTGAGGAAACCTGGATTTATAGTTAATATAAGTCTGAAATCACCAACACGTGTCGAGCAAGCGTGGTGATCAATGCTGGTGCGTTCTCTGTATGAGAAGAGGCCTTTGCCCTACAGTGGGACAGTAACAGGCTGGTATTAATTTTTTTTGTAGTTTTTAATCGAAATAATGACATAAACAAACTATGCTTTACTGAAAGAAACAAGGTAAAATAATAATAAACTGTCTCTAAAAGTTAAGGACAGTCTCCTAAAACCGTTTTCCTGTAGCCACAACGGTTAAGGTAGGTGCCCCCTTACTACCCCATCTCAAAAATCCGCCCTGTATTTTTAATTAGGAGTTCGTTATGGAAGGAATGAGCTGGCTTTAAAAAAACAGCCGCACGGGTCGATAGAAGGCTAAGCAACGTTTGCTGCGGTCGGTCCGTGGAAGGGTGGCCATTCATTTATACGAAACCCGTACCCTCCCCCGTAGTCTCCCTCCGGGTAGTCAGAACCTCGAAAATCTGACAACACTGTTATTAAGGGGTTACGTGTTACTCAATAAATGGGATGTGGAGGTTAGATTTAGATTGAGACTAGATTTGGAACGTCTGCCTTGTAGGATCACTCCTGTGCCTGTCTATCTGGTTGGCTGGCTTTTTTTTTTTTTTTTTTTTTTTTTTTTTTTTTTTTTTTTTTTTTTTTTTTTTTTTTTTTTTTTTTTTTGAGGATGGGAAATTATCAACTAACTTCTCCCGCTCTGGGTGGAGCGGGAGGGCGTGTCAGACTTTTACTGACTAAAACCCACCCGTGTTCCTTCCGTTGCCTGTGTGCCGAGGTCGCGATATCCCTTTCAGACAAACCCGCAACCCCGGCAGGGCCGTCTGGTTGGCTGGCTGGCACAGCCAATTTGCTACGAATCTACTGGAGTAATTTAGTTCAAATTTGGTACCTAAACACGGACGTGAAAACGTAAATAAATGCATTTCAATAAGGGGGTCACTTTTTTGGGGCAAACAGGAAAAATAAAAAATAAAAATAAAGTTTTGCAAACTATACCGTGCTTGTTGAGAGGATCTCATTTTTTTAATAATTTGAAAATAAATACTTTTAAAGATATTTAAGGAAATATATTAATAATTGAATATTGACCATTCCCCCTTAAATTATCTTCTACATTACAGAGCCTAAAATATTGAAAGAAATACATAGAATAGTATAGATTACAGGAAAACCTATAAGAAGTCTATGGTCTTGAAATAACATGGTAAATATCTCAACATGCTCTCCCTTAAATTCTAATTTACACAGTTAGAATTTAAGGGAGAACATGTTGAGAGATTATTATTAACTCACAGTTACACAGTTAGTATTTAAGGGAGAACATGTTTTTTAACTACAATGTTAAGTTTGTCCTTGGGATAAATTCATCCCAACTACGGAACCCGGCCAAGTGCGTGTCGCATCACGCACAACGAATGTGCGTGATGCGACACGCACTTGGCCGGTTTTTATCGTGGGAATTGGCCTTCAGACCTCTGTAACACCACACTACGCTCTAAAACACAAATAGCCGAGGTAGCCCGCGTAGGCTTCAGTAACATGCGACTTTCACACATACATAGGTACTTAGATGACTTATTGATCCTGATTTATACAAAACATCAATTACGAGAATTATAAAAACGCAAATTGCAGTAATACAATGGTATAGTTAGTAAGTAAAGCCATCATTTTCAATGGAGAAGTAGCATCAACGTAGAACATTCCGCAGACATTCATCTTGTTGAATCTAGCTCGATGTAGGCGTTGAATATTCTTGCTTAGCTTTCTCTCGGCATCTGTAATATAAGAATAAGCGACAATGAATTTAACTAATTAAATCTTAGTTGATATGAATAATTACGACTCACACTCTTTCTATTAATCAGTTATATTGCCAAAGTTATTATTTATATAATAATTCTTGGACGCTTTCCAAGAATGATTACAGTATTGGCCTTTTAAACGGGCAAACATGAAGTGGAATTGTCAGTCTTGGCGTTTGTTTATGTTTTGTATGTCCTTTTTTCAGTCGGTAAAGACCTCCTCAATCCTTCTCCAGCCCTGTCTCTCTCTGACAACTCTGCTCCATGTTGTTCCAGCGACTTGTCTGATGTCATTTCCCCACCTTTTATCCAAGAATTATTAGAACTTTTTAAAAATAATTTCGATTGAATTACCTGTACAATTTGATGTTGAAATGACCGCGCATGCACCTTGAACATTATTCATCGCAGTGTAAAACGTTTCGCAGCACACACTTAAAATAGTGTGAAGTGTTAAACTCTTTATCGCCCAAATGTACAAAACTATGGTGTAAACAACCGCTGAATCCTGAAAAAAGTATAGCTCTGTAATGGTAGAAACTGCAGAGGTTTTATTTGCATGTTTTGCCAACTGAATTAAAAGTTATTGGTATAATGTGGAGATAAACACTATTTCATATTTGTAAGAAGAAAAAGGTCGAGTGTCAGCCCCGACGGCCGACAGCGGTTGTGGAATAGTTGGAAAATCTGACCGTGAAAATTAATGTGAAGTGTGCTGAAAGTGAACTGTCATCCTACCTGACGCTAGGGAATCTAGGGAATGACAGCTCACTTCAAACTCACTTCACCTAGGTTTTCCCCCGTGAGTTTTTTTATAGAATAGAACTACTAGTTAGCTTGCAGGTGTATGAGTGAATTTTAATCAAATGAATTCACACAGATGTTGAGAGTCGTCGCTATTTGTCGCTAGCAATGTCAAAATATGTGTGTGGACGTGAGATTTTGAAATCGCCTCCAAGTCACCGGCAATCAAAGTCGCTGCAAGTATACCTAGCATAAGATACAATTGTACTTAAACAGAATTAAGATCAAGAAAGGGATACTCACAATCTCATGACCGCGAAGTGCAGCTAATTTAAAATTATCGAGTGTTTGTTGGAATTTGATCAAAGTAAGACAGAAGAACTCTACCGTGTGAAACAGGATCTGAAAATCATATTCATTCATCAATTCAGTTTACAGGAAAACCTATAAGACGTCTATGGTCTTAAAATAACATGGTAAAACTCTCAAAATTATGGAAGAAAGAGAGAAAAAGTATTTATTGAGACTCGCACAGGAAATCACACATTAAACTAAAAACACACTAAACATAAATAAAAAACAAAGTAACATTAAAATTTTAAGAATGAAGTCCCAAGAAAAAAGGCTCCTATCTCAGCATGATGCCGCGACATTAAAAAATAATAATATATGTCGCAGCGCTGGTATTCTGATAGGGCCCACAGTGATATCACGGATAGATACAGAATTAAAGTTACAGAATTATGCGTACAAACTTACATTTGCAGTTGGAATGTATGGGAGAACATGTTTTTCAACTACAATGTTAAGTTTGTTCTTGGGATAAATTCATCCCAATTACAGAACACTTCATTGTGCGTGGTCTGACACGCACTTGGCCGGTTTATCCGGTCTAACTCTCACTCGCCAAGTGTACAAAAGAACTTCACTCCAACCGGGTGCCATGATACCACTCTCGACTGTTATTATATTATTCGTAGCTTTGTTTTGTTAATGAGTAATCGTACTAACCATATGCTGATAGGAAGTCCTGTAGATGTTATAACACTCCAGAATATTTACGTATACTTCAAACATTCTTTTGCAATTAGCTTCATTATCACTAGGATTCATCTGTTGCAAATTTTGAGCTTTAATGGTCCATAAGTGAACTTTATCATTTAAAAACTTAATCAGTCTGATAGCGTATACAATGTTAACATCAAAACGCAACGCAGGTACCACACATATGAGATATAATATGTTCTGGTTTAATTCTATATAGATATAAATATGCATGCACATATTAAAACCCATTGTTAGAATGATACTGATCCAATTCCAAATAATGAATCCCCTAAAACTGGCCTCTTCGTTAAGAAATCTGTGAATTTCCAACATTTTCAAGACAAAAGATATATTTCTTTTCGTCTGCAACACATTGAAGACATAATTCATTGCAAATCCGATATTATAACAGACAAAGCATAAGTACGAGTAGATGTACGTTGAAAGCATATATCTTTGCCTTATTAATTTGTTAAAAATAACGCAATATAAGTAAAATAAAGCGTATATAATCAGTTCACAAAATAACGCCACTTTCAATGTAAGACTGTTTGGAAATATGGAGCTATCCTTAATACGATACTTAGGACAAAACAAAATGGTCTGCATTAGGTTTAGCGGCAGAAGCATCGACTGCACATCTTTGTCAACCATGTTGTCTAGCGTGGCTGTCACACGGCAAGTTTTTCTTCTTGTAAACTGTTTGCTTCTTATAAGCTTCATTTTACATAGTTTGATGAACACACTAGCACCAGTGAGTCATCAAAACTACTTTTTACCAAAACATTATTTACTAGAGGTGAGGATTTTTAATGATATAAAAAGGCCATTAGGAGTAATAATTTGAACAAAAATAATGCTTAAATAATAGTTATAATAAATAATAATGGATCACTATTTGACAGCTGTCGTTGTTTTTTGTTTCCGTCGAAACCATTTTAGTTTAATTAGAATTAAAGACATCTACAATTTAATGCAGTTTTACCAGAGTCTTGACATCCGTACAAAACCTTGATTGATAAGCGGGATAGCTTATAATAAGATACAAATATATGTATATGACGGAGTCGGGTATCTGTCTCTCTCGTTATTATGAGGCATATTTTAACTACTGTGGGCGTACTGGGGGTAGTGTTGGTCATTTATTTATTTATTTATATATACTTTATTGTAAGTACACCAGATTATACATTACATAAAGAAAAAGTAATACACTATAAAATATACAATGGGCGGCCTTACCGCTTACTGCGATCTCTTCCAGGCAACCTTGGAATGGACAGTGATTTTCTGGACATAAAATGGGGTTGTCTTCGGTGCAAATAAAAGGTATATAAGTACAATATACTATAATAGATATACAGATAAAAGCTATATAATAGATACAATACATAGATACATACATACTAACTATACAAGCAACGATAATAAATGACGAATATTATTACAGCTAACGATAAGAACAAAATTATAACGACAAGTAATGTTCTTTCATGAGTCTTTTAAACACAGGCAACGATTCCGCGCGCTTTATAGGAACTGGTAATGCGTTCCACAAACGAGCAGCCTGGACAGTAACGGATTTGTCAAGGAAAGTTGTGGAATGCATTGGCATTTTAAGTTTCAAGTTATCTGATGACCTTAATAATTTTGTGTGGGAGTCACAAAGAAACTGGAAACGTTTCTTAAGATAAAGAGGGGTGGAAGGTGAAAAGAGCACATTATACAAAAGGGAAAGAATATGAGAATTCCGGCGAAGGCGAATTGGTAACCACTTGAGCTTCACGCGAAATTCGGAAACATGGTCATATTTGCGTAAACCATATATAAACCTTATACAAAAATTTTGAAGCCGCTCAAGTTTATCTAGTTGGTCTTGAGTGAGGTCAAGATAGCTGGCATCAGCATTATCAAGGATGGGTAAAAGAAGAGATTGTGCAAGCGCAATCTTGGTGGCAGTTGGTAGAAAATTACGTAGTCTTTTCAAAGATGCAGCGGAAGCAATAGAAAAACTGTTTTCACGATCACATTAATCACACTAGCATTTCACACACTGTAGGTACACGACACAACTATTGGAAACGCGTTACAGTTTTTAAACGTCTTCACTGCTTGACCGCTATCCATGAACTCTGCTTAGTTTCGGCCGGTCCGAGCGTTATGTTGTAGACTCTGTCGAGCGCTGCTAGGCGGCGCTGGCGTCCCAATTAGTCGACTCGGTAACGTATTTCCGACATATACAAAAATGATGATTTTTTATAAGAGTCGATCACAGTTTTTTATTAGCTAGGTGAGAACGGTTTAAACATAGTACTCTTATGAAATTATGCCAGATTAGACGGTTTGAATAATACTTGTGCCTCAGTAGCACGTGGTTAAGTCATTATCATTTTATATACCTACTTAGGGGGAAAAACGTGGTGTAAACTTGTATGATTAATTTGTATTTTCTCCGAGAAAGGTACACAAGAACTGAAATTAACAAAACATAAAAAAGTGAACTTTAATCTGATAAGTTTAAAGTGTAAAAATCATTTTCACTCCTGGATCGATACTTTTATATTTGATAATAATATTATGAACCGTGTCGTGATGGCCCAGCGGATAAGGCCTCTCATATCTTGGACATTACTGACATCGTTGAAAGAAAACACCGTGAGGAAACCTGGACTTATAGTTAATAAAAGTCTGGAATCGCCAACCCGTCTTGAGCAAGCGTGGTGATCAATGCTCGTGCCTTCTCTATATAAGAAGAGGCCTTTGCCCTGCAGTGGGACAGTAACAGGCTGGTATTATTATTTATTATTATTATTTAATATTATGAAATCCCAACCCCCTAGTAAAGTCGCACCAGTATTTAAGTTCGGTTAAACATAAACCATATTATACACACAATTTTCAAGGTTTATGTTTAGAAAGAAAACAACAACACAACAACTACTAACAATAACTTTACTCCAAGTTTTTTAAGGGTCGGGTAAACGCCGTTGACCTTGGACATACAAATGCGCGTTGCGCTCACGCCGCATCGCCACCGCCCCCGTTCGGATAAATAGGCTTTTTTTTTGCGTACTGGCACCACTGTCGTGAAGAAACGACCTCTTAGTTATATTATTTTTAATTAGTAATAAATTGTGCTTAATGTGTCACACTCAGTGTTTGTGCCGTGTTTTTGATGAGATAACACTTATTAATCTATAATTCGATACGTCATCTACCGGCTGTCAACGTTTGGATTGCCACTTTGAATTCATCAAACTCGGTGGGTACTTTGTTTTAATACTATTCAATATTGTAGTTATATTTACACACTTTACATCACCTGTAAACATTGCTCAGAGTTATGAGCTACGTCCAGTACACACGGGCACCGTTTATGTCCGCTTTTGCTTGACAAATAGTGGAAGCAAAATCGACGACGAAAACACTTGCCCGAGACATAAAACTTACACTACAAAATTTACTTCACATATATTTATTCTTAATTTGCTACTTACGAGTACCATTATTTAAAACCAATCTTATTGTCGAATTGATGAAACTTTGTTACCCCTAATCTTAGTATGTCCATAACTTTCTTAGTAGAAACAAGCTAACTAATAATTAATTACTTAATTTAAATGCTTATACAATAAGTAATAGTATTCATACAAACAATAAAAATTGTTATAAGTCTCTGATTAAATAAAATAACTTCTTACTTTCTACCTCCATATTTTGCAACATTCAGTTTGTCGCTGATGTCACGAACTGTGCCTCCGCGGGTGCATCATATTCACAAATTTCCCCAATGGGCATCTGGAATGTGATAAGAAACAGCTGAGTATATGAGAACTAAATTAATTAACTTGAGAAGATAATGATAGTTAGCAAGAATTAAAAAAATAAAAGATTAAGTTAGACAAAAGATTATGTCTTTTCTAAAACTTAATCTTTTATTCTTTGAATTCTTGCTAACTATCATATCTTCTCAAGCTAAGTCATGTCAGATCATAGAGGTCACTTATATCGTTTAAATCAGATAAAAAGTTACGTTTGGATAAAACTATTCAGTGTTGACCTCTTGCTAAAAATGTTTAATAATAATGTTTTTAGCAATCTTTCAACAGCTAGTTTTGATTCACAAGACCCCAATAATAATATAAACTACAGTACATTATTTTCTACAGTATGCCAAGAATTTAATAAAGCATGTCCTGTAAAAAAGGAACAGTCAAGTTCATTTATGTAAGAAACTATTCTAAGATATTTAAAAGAGTACGCCCAAGCTAAACCTAAATTAATAAGTAGCAAAATTAGTATTTCTAACAACAAAATAAAAACTGCATGGCAGGTAATTAACAAAGAAACTGGAAACACAAAATAGCGAGATCAGAATGAATTGTCTTTAAAAATAGACAATGAAACCATTTCAGATAAGTTAAATGTTGCTGAGACACTAGAAAATTTCTTGACCAACATCCCAATAAAGGTTAGGAAATCCCATCATCTATACTAGCTGAATCTCTTCTAAAAGAAAACTTCAGTCAAGAAATTCCAAGTTTTGAATTCAAGCCCATTTCTATTGTCACAATTAAAAAAACATTCAAAAGTTTAAACATAAAAAACACTGAAGAATGGGGGATTTTCGTTAAGGTTCTTGGAGAAATCATTGACAAAATTGCCCTTGTCCTAACAGGCATATTTAATCAATGTTTAGATAGCGGTACGTTTCCGGATTTAATGAAACATAGTAAAGTAGTAACAATTTTAAAATCGGGTAGTAAGAGTGATCGTTTTAATTACAGACCTATATCTGTGCTACCAGCATTGAATAAAATATATGAAAAAATCATGCTAGACCAGATGTTGTCACATTTGAATTCAAATGGGATTTTACATAGTCACCAGTTTGGTTTCACGAAAGGTAGGTCGGCGACTGACGCAGGAGTAAAACTCATCGGTCACATTTTGGAATCCTGGGAGAAGTCCCCGGATGCAATTGGCCTTTTCTGTGACCTCTCAAAAGCGTATGACTGCGTTGACCACAATACACTGATCTGTAAATTACACCACTACGGAATTCGTGGACAAGCTACTGATCTTGTTCTTTCCTATCTATCAAACAAGCAGCAAAAAGTAAACGTTAATGGGGCGACATCCTCGGGGTCTCTAGTTAAAATGGGCGTGCCTCAAGGTTCAATCCTTGGCCCTTCCTTATCTTCCCTTTCTTGTATATATAAATTATACAAACCAGTGCATTTGGATTTCAATACAAGCGCGCGTGACTTATGGACGTCGTTCATTACTAATAGACCTTTTTATAGTACAAACTCAAAATAATATTCAATATCAAACTCTTGATCGTCCAAACGTACAACATGTGGCCATTATATTTGACGTTACCAGTAAAAATATAAGATCCTATTACCATTTTATGTTCCCCGTGATTTATTTAATGGCATTAGAATCCTTCGTAGTATTGTCCGCAAAGGAGATAGAACGTAATATTAAATAAAAATATTTAAACCCTTGCATCAAACGTTTTTATTAGTTCTAAAATCTTAAATGATTCCGCCAATTGAGTGGTTTCACAGAAATGCAAATTGCAACAGTATAATCTCGTAGCTTGTGACAAGTCCCATCAAATAAATAGGTAGCGTGGCGTCTACATCGAACAGGCCACACGCGGTCATCTTACTGAATGTTCGATTTGTCTGCAGCACTTTCTTGCAAAGACGTGCTTGATCATCTGTAAAGAAAAACATAGTGAATAAAATTCAGCCATATTTGTAATACAATTGGTAGCGACATCCTTGATTAAATCTTTGATACTTACTTGGACAGGTTTTATTCTTCATAAGCTGTATACAGGCCGACTCGGCTTTCTCAACAGTTATATAAAACTTCTCGCATTGCAAACTGTGTATAAACACTTGTAATATGTCCTTAGTTATCCATAGAATCGTCAGAAATGCCATCAACGGCGTCGGTAAATTATCGATCTGCTGAAAATATTTAATTCTTTTTTTACAACATGTCTGCTATGAAATAGTGAGACTCGAGTAAAACCGAAAAGTGACAAAAAAAAAACTCCGCTACCAGAAATTCAGATCATAATAAACCTTTGTTTGCTATTAAATGTCATGTTTGTAATTTGTCGGACAAAATTATAACCAATCATAAAATAAAGGGATTCAGTTGAAATAAGATTTTATACAATATTATTATCAAACGGAGCGACGCGCGCTTTACTTGTGGTCACCAAGTGTACAAAAACGCTCTGAATGTATGCGTGAACAGGAGTAGCGTCAGCACATAACACATACATTTCGGACTTCGCCATTGTCTCGGATGGTACCGAGAGCTACTGCGCTTACACACACATTCACAGCATGTTTGCACACTTGGTAACCACAAATAAAGCGCGCGTCGCTTCATGAGATAAATATACTGTAACAGATATGGACACACTTACAAGAACCCGGAATTGTATAAGTGTGAATGTTACCTGTCTATGTGATTCTGTTCGATTTTCGATCATTCTCAATATCGTTTCCAACAGAAGTAAATTGCTAGTAAATACATTGATCGTAGTATACATTATCTGCAAAAGAGTAGGATGCAAGGCTTATGTTTTTCATAAATAAAATAAGACAGTATATTTACATAATATATATTATGAGTGCTCTGCAAGTACCTACCAATACTTGAAAAATGGTTTTGTACACATTGTACGCTATCAGAATATTCTGATAAATTTTAAATAATTTGGTACAACAGGTACCATTTTCTTGTTGTTCATTGTTCAGCTTCAAAATTGTTTTGATCCATTCATTGAGATACTTTGTTAATAAAATCAAAACTCGAGTTGCATAAACACAATCAATGTCAAGTTTGATAAGCATGTAGTTACGAATTAGCACTGGCCAATCATATAAATTATATTTAGACCCTGCATAATATAAGAGATAAATAAAGATGTTAACACCAAAAACAATAAATACTGAGATCCGATTCCAAATAATGTAACTTCTGTAACTACTCTTTCTAAAATCGATACTTTTATGTATAATCTGAATCGTCACAACAAGTAAAATGTTGTTTTGAATGTTAACAATATTGAGAACAAAAGCCATTATCATACCGATAACAAAGTAAATGTACGAAATAAAAACCGTTAACAAAATTGTAGTGTCAGTATGCGTAATTATGTATTCAATGTTGAATTCATTGAAATACATGCAATAAACACAGTTCCCAATAACATAACACAAACTCAAGAACGACAACCTAGTACGTATCTTCCCGTTAGGTGTTATATAATTATCTTTTATAGTATATTTTGAAGACAACAACAGAAAAAGTGGACAATGTAAAGGATAAAACATTTTCTGAACTTCTTTTTCTAGTTGATTATTCAGTAATACTTCTGGTGGATACAATGACAAGTTTGGTTTTGGTTTTTTCTTTCGGAATACGTTCATAAGCTTAGTCCACATTATTAACAACGTTTCCAGGCCGTTCTAAAATGATGAATGAATTAGACTTATATACATTTAAAATTCAATAGAAAAGTACTTAGTAATAGTGCATTCTTATAGTAACGTTGTTTTATTAATGACCGTATAGTTTTGTTAATGGTGACACTAAACTTGATATTCCAATTCCATAAAAGCACTTGATTGTACTTTAATAGTATTATATTTATATTTATTATATTATTAGGTCTATGCCTATGAAATTAGCTTTTTACATAGAAAAAATCAAATATAAAAAAAACATGTATATATTAATTTAATCGAGGTATTGGCCATTAGTGTATCGACACTTTTGAAAAGTGCATCGGCATTTTGCCATTTTAATGGAAGTTCGTTGATGGCTCTGCTATAGAAATCCTGGGGAAGGGAATCGATAAACTCTTTAAAGGCGTTTTTCACCGCCTCGTTGGATTTGAAAATTTTCGCCTGTAAAAAGTTATCAAAAGATCGATAGACGGACGTCTTCGATTGTCACACAGGATCGACTTCATAGGTGACAATCCGATCCAGAATGATTGTCTTTACTTGTTGGAAGACACACAAATGAGGGGTTGTGTGCAACAAGTAAAGACAATCATCGAGGCGATTTTGTTGTTTTTGTTCAGCGACGATACAGTACCCACTTGCCGAGATTTTGATCTTTCCAATTTGACGTAAATGAATCAGTATGGATTTATCACTTAAGTTGAAGGCTGCTTGCCAGTTCCAACGTGGTGTGAGATGAATCTGCTTCCACTGTGGTTTTCAATTCGTCGTTATCGTCTTTCGTCTCCGGTCAGCCACGGGACCCATTGTTGAGATCAAAATTTCGAGAACGGAAGCGATCAAACAAAACACGCACCGTACGTTCACTTACTGTACCTTGTCCATACATGTCGTTATTATTGCATACTGTCTGTGCTGCGTTGGTACCACGACGGAGCTCGAATTCGAAAATAGTGCGCTATTTCGACTTTTACATGGTTACAGAAACAATAAATAAACAAATGATTTTGAAGAAAAAAATGTCATGCTATATTAAAAAATTAACTTGTATTTGGAATTCTAAATAGAATGAAAGAAATCGATCTTCACACTAGCTACTATCAAAAATCGGTAATTTCATAGGATCTATTATAATTATGTACGTTTGGAAAAGGACTGCAGCAATAGTTATAATGGTTTTATTTCAATTAAATCGAATCCATTTTTATTTCTGTCAGCCCTAGTTGCCATCTTGGATTTTGAGTTTGACCTTATTTTCGTTAGGTATACCTTATAAGGACCACCTTATAAGGTCTACCAAACGGTAACCAAGGATGTGCAAGGAATATTTTCCTCGGACATCAAATAACGTGACTGATTCTATAATGACTTTTCAAATTCAAATTCAAATTCAAATTTATTTATTTGCTAATATGGGTAATAAAATAAAGTTGTTAAAAATAGAGCACAGTTCAACCATATTACACCTTATGGCATGCAAATTACATGTTTTGTCTACATCACATGTTTTGTCTACATCATATTTCATTACATCACATTACATTATCGTACACTTAGCCAAGCAACCATCATTCACAGTAAACAATAACAACAATGAACAATGTCAAATAATTAATAGTATAGGTAAATTAAGTTTATTTGTTAAATTAAATGTCACTAGTAATAATTAAAATGTCATCATTAATAAATAATTGTCAAAATATATTTCTAATAAATGTCAAAAATAAATAATAAATAAATAGTAATAATAACGTCAATAATTAAACTAGTGCATTATTCACATATATCATATTTCCATACAGTATGTCTTTACATCCTCAATTAAAAATTCCTGAATACTATAATAATATTTACACAGCAAAAATCTTTTTAATTTCTTTTTAAAATCATCGGTGGATGGACTTTCTAGTATAGACTTAGGTAAATGATTATAAACACGTGGTGCCATACTGAAAATGCTCTTGGCATATAAAGCCGTATTGTTGGATTTGCAACAAATTTTGTCACCATGCCGCTTACTTCTGTACTTTTCAAAAAGATACTTGTTAGTTCTTGCAAAGCTAGCAATCTCATAAATGTAGATACACGGCAATGTTAATAAATTATGCTTGATAAAATACGGTCTGCAGCTATCAGTCTGTTTGATATTAAACATACCCCGAATACACCGCTTTTGCGCCTTAAATGCCATATCCTTATTGGTGGAATTACCCCAGAATATGATGCCATACTTTATTAAGGATGCCACGTAGCCATGGTAGGCTGCAAGTACAGCAGAGGTGTTCACGATTTTAGCTAGCATATGTAGGGCGTACGATTGCTTATTTAATTTTTGATTTAACGTATCTATATGTGACTTCCAATTTAAATTATAATCAATTGTCATACCTAAAAATTTTGTAGTCTCTATCTCATTAATTCTATTCCCTGTATAATCAATGTTAATATCAGTAAATTGAGCTTTACGATTGCGAAATATCATGATTTTAGTTTTGTCAAAGTTCATTCTTAAATTATTACTAATTAGCCATTTCATAATGTCACTTAAAGTTCTGTTAATTATTTGTTCTAAGGATAGCTTGTCTTTACCAGCAAAAACAACAGTACTATCATCAGCAAAAAGTATAGTGGGATGATTCGTTACTTTAGGAAAGTCATTAATATAAATAATAAACAGCAATGGGCCCAAAACACTTCCCTGTGGAACACCTTGTTTGACTTCTTTGTATTCCGAAGTGTAGTTAATTTGTTTTCTAGTTTTGATGCATACTCGACTAATTAATGTGGACTGTTTTCTGTTGGTAAGATAAGAAGCTATCAGATCCAATGAAGTACCCCGAATTCCATAACTATATAATTTATTTAATAATATTTGGTGATCCACGTAATCAAATGCTTTACTTAGATCCATATATAATGCGCACGCAGGAATTTTATTGTCTAAGTTAGTTATAACTGTGGTGAGAAAATCATAGACAGCCATATTAATGGTTTTATTTTTCCTAAAACCCATCTGCTCTTTAGCAAATAAATTAAACTTTTCAAAGTAGTCATTAATCCTATCATAAATAACTCTCTCATAGATTTTAGAGAATACCGGTACTAGTGCTATGGGCCTATAACAATTCATATCATAAGTATCACCTTTCTTGAAAAGAGGTTTGATGATTGTTAATTTAAGTTGATCAGGAAAGTAGCCATTTAGGATGGATAGGTTTATAATATGACTTAAAACATTAGATATTTTAATTGGTGTCTGTTTTATAACTTTAGTCGATATACTATCATAACCAGTGCTATTGGTGTTTTTTAAGTTTAAAATTATTTTGTTTATTTCTTGGGGTGTAGTTGGATACATAAATAATGTTTCCGAGTGATTAGGTAAGGTCTTTGTTTTATGAACACGACTTGTATTCCCTTTTATTTGTTCTATGAAAAAATCATTAAAACAGTCCGCTATGGTCTGCGGATCAGTACAATGTTTATCATCTTTATTGATTTGATTAATTTCATTTTTTGGCACATTACAGATTGTTTTATTAATTACGTTCCAAGTAGCCTTACACTTGTTTTGAGCAGTTTGGATAAAATAGTTATTCTGAGACTTTTTAGTCTGTTTTATAACACGTTGTAATATACTCGCAAAATTTTTAAACTTGGCTTTATTTGTGTCATTTCGATTCTTGCGATACTTCCATAATAATTGCTGTTTACGCATGCAACATTTTCTAATTCCTTGAGTCATCCATCGGGCTCGTATTTTAGAATGTATTTTAATTAGAATATAAGGAAAACATAAATTATAAAATAAAGTAAATAAATCATAAAAAATGTCAAAAGCTTCCCGCGGGTCATTATTTTCAAAAACATCACTAAACGAAATCGAATTTAAGCAATCATTAAACTTCTTAATATTTTCCTTACTGTAATCTCGCTTTTTTACATACCAATGTTTTAGAGAGCAGCTAAGTTTTACGGGGCAAGTTAGTAATTGTGCTGTGTGATCAGATAAGGCAAATTCCATAGTTTTACATTTACATCCACGAATGTTGTAAATGAAATTGTCAATGCATGATCCACTTATAGTCCTTGTTGGTTCCTGTAATCCTAACTGTAGGTTGTGACAAGCTAGTGTTTCCATAAACATTGTAGTAATTTTGTTCTTATTTAATACATTTATGTTAAAGTCACCACACACTATTATTTTCTTTTTACTGTAGCAGTACTTCCCAAGCAGTCGGTTAAAAGTGTCGAAAAATGTGTTTATGTCATCTGGTTTTGATCTTGGTGGTCTGTATATACAAAATATTAAGATGTTGTGATTTAGTAGTTCGATACCTGAGCACTCCAGAACGCCTTCAACACAATATTGTTTTAGAGTAGTAATTAGTTTAAAGGCATGATTATTACGTACTAAAATACATGATCCCCCTCGACGGTTATTCCTTGAGAAGAAGGACCCTTGAATAAAATTAGGAATACTAATTAAATCCGTATCTGTATTCAGCATATTATGCTCTGTGAGACAAAGGACATCAACTGGATTTTTTTCGTCTTGGAGAGACGACAAAGATACAGATAATAAATCCATTTTCTTAGTAAGTCCATTAATATTCTGATGAAGAATAGTTATATTTTTATATACGAAAAAAATCTGATTTATTTGAGGAATTTTGAATTTCTGGATTTGTTTCAGTTTCATGAGTTATATTTTTTATTGAAATGTCAGAGTCCATAATATAATATTTTAAATTGTCAAATATAGTTCTCATTCCACAATTATTCAACCTACCACAGTTATTTGAGAACATGGTAAAATCATATAACAAATTTAAATTAGAGTCCAATATTACAGCATAATCATAAATTTGTAGGTCATGATATAATAAATAATTGAACATTTCAATTCTCCAGTTAAACATACTAGAGTAATCGTTACACCTATATGTAGGCAGACATAGAATTATATTAGTATGTGATATCATTAAAAGCTTTTCCCTAATGTTCGAAATAATTTCTGAATAATTATTAGTTTTATAAAAATCTTCACTACCTATAAGAATGACACAATAGTCTTGCATAGTATAATTAATTAGTTTTGAATCTAGATTGCTGACAAGTGCACTTATTCCACAGTTATTTGTGATGTAGTGGCATATCTGATGGTTAGGAAAGGTGTTGTTTGCTATGGATAATACTTTGTTTGACTTATTACTACTAACTATACATAATTTGTTCCTTTTCTTGTGTTGCAGTTGAGTCGAGTTACGATCATTTTTCTGATGACATTCAGAAGTTTCTTTTACTAACTTTAATGTAGTTTTTACTTTATTAGACATAGCTCGTTGTTCACAGCCTACTTGCACTGTATTATGGGTTAAATCCAAGTCAGTTTTGGGGTGTTGTTTTCTGCAGGGAGTAGACAATCTAACATTCCTTTTAGGAGTTCCAATTTCAGTGGATAATGTCAATGTTGCATTCTTCAATATTTGACATTTTTGATTTAAATTATTTATGGTCTGTTTTAACTCACTATTCTCCAATGATAGGTTATTTATCTCATCATGAGCCGCCAATAGTTGTGACTTTAGTTCTCCAATATCCCGTAGTAGGTCTTGTACTTTATCATTCTCCTCGTCATCCGATATGTTTGGCATGCTGTTAGTGGTGCCATCCAGTGTCATGTTGTTACAACTAACGTCATTAGTACTGACATCATTAACTGTTGCCTCCGAGAGTGATTTCGTTCGTGTTCGTCGCAGAGTAATATTCTCGAAGAAATTCATATTGAAGCTTTATATAATTTAAATAAGCAAAGCAAACCTTTAAAAAGACAATGTTCGAAGCGGGGTTCGAACGCAGTGTCTTCAGACGCATGCCACAAAGCGTAGGCCGTAGCCGCTACGCCATGCGAACATTAGTAAGCTGCGTTGAATTTAGGAAGCATTTATTAGCTAGCTGGTATGTGCTTGTTGTGTCAAATGACGTAGGCGTAGTGTTAATTGGGTTCAAAGTCCAATTTCTTTGTTCGTATTGTGGTGTACGAGACGGTTTAAATTTGAATTGCCTTTGTTTTTGCACTCACAATTTTTCACTTTTTGTTTATTATTTATAACGCAATATAAAGTTTATCACTGATTTAAGTACGTACTTTCTTCATATGAAGATATACACCACGATTTCAATTGTTTTCAAGAAACTTTAGCACTGTTTCTGCACACAAATTGTTTTATGTTGATAACACAGCTGATTGCTTATAGATTCACCTGATAACAATGTCTCTGCTTTATCAAAGTGTCCTTTCACGAATTAACTTAGATTTAACATTAAACTATAACTTTAACTATTTTTTAATTACATAAAATACGGACTAAATGTTTACGTGACTACTAGCGCCGCGCTTACTTTCCGCGACTACTTTTATATCGATCACTTTTCATCGCATCTCTTGAAAACAAATTGGCAAGTCTTTAATTATTTTTTTGGCACCAGCAGCACTGGAAACCATAGGGTTTGTTTTTAAAACTCATTTTATTGTCCAAATCAAAACCATAGTTTTTTCTCCAAAAAGGCGGACCAATTTAAATTTATTGAATTACATTTTCATTTCACAGAAAAGCGAATTGCAACAGTATTACAACGTAACTAGTGAGAAGTGCCATCAAACTTATCGGTAGCGTAGCTTTTATATAGAACAAGCCACACGCGGTCATCTTACTGAACGTTTGATTTGTCTGCAGCACTTTCTTGCAAAGTCTTGCGTGATCATCTGAAATGAAAACATTATAAATGATATTGTAGATTTGATAGCAGGGTGGCCCCGAGTTTTACAAAGCCCCTCGGCCCAAGGGCTTTCCGTAACACCCCTACATGGGGGTGTTTAGGAGGAAACTGAGTTGCTTCCAAAACTATAAATAATAGCTTCTTCGCCTAGAATTTTCTTCGACAAAATTAGTTCCAGATTTTCAGTTCCCATAAATTAAATAAGTGCAGACTTCCCAGTAATTTTAAAAATTCTTAGGAACTTTTGGCTTGCCGAAAACACCAAAAGATACGAAGTGAATTCGACTAACAATGTATTAAAATTACTTCTAATCACGTTTTGAGTGGGGCATAAATATAAATAATAGACAATACTTTTCGAAATGAAATACCGAAAAAAGGCAAGCCAACGATCCATTTAAAGAATTTTTAAAACTACTGAGAAGTCTAAGCCCTCTCAAATGTTTACCTTTGGGCTAAGTTTTTACGCGCCGTCACATATATATATATATATTGGCATTTTCTTCTCATAATTTTAAGACCACTATATCAATTTTTAATTGTTATCAGATCTGAGGTCAAAAATGAGACTAATAATAAATAAGTTTATAGGCCATTGAAGGATAGGTAATTTTTGTGACACTTGATAGGATAGAATAGAAATAATTTAATTGCTTATAATATAGGCATACAGATAAGATGGATTTTTTATGATAAAAGGACCGATACATTTTACCTTATGTATGTATGTATTATGTAAAATTTCAAATAATCGAATTTAAGCATATATAAATTACATTTCCTACTACGATATTATTATTTACTCTTCTTCATATAATTAACATTTCATTTTTGACATAAAAAAATACTACTGAATTACTCGGTATATCATAATACAATAACGAATTATGGGCTTTTAAAAAAAAAATAGGTCTGATCAAGACATACGTCACTGTTAATGCAAGAATAAGCTTCAGGTGTTAAGGGTTAAAGAGTAATAGTCGACCAACTTACATTTGCAGTTGGAATGTATGGGAGAACAATAGGGCCAAGTGCGTGGACCGACACGCATTTGGCCGGTTGTTGTTATGGAAATGTAAACACTGACAGTTCTTAAACTTCATAGCCTGAATGCATTCAGTTTAATTGGTGAAGTTCGTTCTAAGTCTTTTGCCAGTGGTAATTACATCACCGTTAATGGCACCACATCGCGTAAGCAGTATGTAGCAGGTCTGCTAACATTAACACTGATGGTCTACATTCAAAATTCAAAATTCAATATATTTTGTTTCACATAAACCTACAAGGGCACTTATGAAACGTCAGAAGCTAGGTGCACGGTTCCAATTGGTCGTTTCCTATGGAGAAGAGCCGGCAAGAAACTCCACGGTTACTCTTTTAAAAGTAAATGGTTTTTACAATGTTTCCAAATTACAGTGTTAAAAGGTATGAGAGGACAGTGTAGGCCCATCAACAAGTACCAGGTACTTAGCAAAATATTTAATGTTCCACAGATCTACAGTCTGTTATGTCTACAACGTTCTCTCATTCACAAAATTTAAAAGAAAATAATCTATATAAAAGATAAATGAAATAATAAAAATAAAAACCTATTTAAACCAAATGATAATGTTTGCAAATTTTATAAAAAATATAGAATATTGTAAGTATACAATGTCAAATAATAAAAAGATTATGTCAAGGTTTGTAAATTAAAATAAAATAAAAAAGTAAATTAAAATAATTATCGTAATTTGGGAGCAGTTACTAGACATTTACATAGTTATACCTGCGTGGTTATTGGTCCTCCCTACATACGTACTTGGACAGTTCTTGTTCTTCATAAGCTGTATACACGTCGTCTCCGCTTCCTCAATGGCTATATAGAACTTCTCGCATTGCAAGCTGTGAAAAATTACTAGTAATATGTCCTTAGCTATCCATAGAAATGTCGCAATTGCAACCATCGTAGACTTGAAGATCTCTATCTCGATCAGCTGAAACAATGGAACTATTTAAAAGTAAGTATTAAATATGTTTTTGGAAAGTCAAGATACCTGTAATTGTATAAATGTTATTGTTACCTGGCTTTGTGATTTTGTTGGATTTAGTAGAATTTGTAATCGTGACTCCAGAAAAAATAAATTACGAGTGAATACATTTACCACTGTATATAACATCTGTAACACAGATGGTAGTTTGTTAATTTATTAGTTAGTTTATTTAAGTCTGATAAATGGTAAAATGTAATTTTCACTGTTAAGCGCTGAATTATCTGAATAAGGCGATCCGGGCAAGCTATAAAAATTACGGATCAGTGACAGCTCGGCCCGAGTCAACTCAACCCGAATAATACTCAAGATTAAACAAAAATGTGCATATGTAGAAACCAAACCTTACCCATACTTGATAATTCGACTTGTACAATTTGTAAGCTTTAACAATGTTTTGATAAACATAGAATAATTTAGTGACGTATGTATGATTTTCTTGTTCATCATTTAGTTCCAAGATTATATTGATCCATTCGTTGAGATATTTGGTTAACAATATTAAAACACGAATTGCATAAACACAATTCATATCAAATACGATAACAATATAGGTAGTAAATAATTTTGCCAAATCTACGTAATTATAGCTGGTGTAAGCTATATACCACGTAACAACAATAAATATGGAAGCACCAAAAGTAACAACAACTGAGATCCAATTTCTATTGATAAAACTTCGGGCAGCCATACTGAACTCGATGTTTTTATGTATATTCTGAATGATCACAATAAGCAAGATGTTGTTATCACTGTAAACGATATTTAGAACAAAGATTAATATAATACCGAAAGATACGTAAAATGATATGAAAAATTGAGTTAAAAAAGTGATCACATTTGTATGGATAATGTTATAGTAAGCATTATTTTTATCGAAAAACAAGCTGTATACAGACACTACGATTACAAAAGTCACACTGAAGAACGATACAATGGTTCGCTTTTTCCCGTTAGCAATGATATGGTTATCTTCTATAGTATATTTTGAAGAGAATAGAGGAAGTAAAAAACAGTCTAAAGGATAAAACATTCTTTGAACTTCTTTTTCCAGACGATTATTTAGTAATACTTCTGGTGGATGCCATGAAAAGATTGGTAGTTTTTTTTTCTTTCGAAATATTGTAGCAATGTTAAACGACATGTTCTCAAAGTTTAAAGTTAGAACAAAGAAGGACTAAACTGCTGAATATATTTAAAAAACCAGTATGTAAAGAAAAATTTGTTAAATTTTATTACTTTCCAATATTACTTAGGTATTATCCTTATTTCTTCTGTCGGCTCTAACATCTTTACTAACATTTAACCTTCATTAAAATTATAGTAAAAGCACTTGAAAAGATGATAGTAATAATATGCGATATTATTGGGTAGTAGTTATGTTGTCATCCACACTTAATTATTATAATGAATTATAATTAAATTATAATTTTTGAACAGCACTGCGCTCCGAGTCGGGTTCAGAATCATTTAAACTAACGATTTTATACGGTTAAGGCCGTAAAACGATGTGACATGGTTTTGGTCGCGAGCTCTCGTACTATAATAGTAACTATATGTCTGTTACCTTTTAACAGCTGAACGTATTTAATGAATTTTGGCACACAAGTAGACCAGGACTTGGGTTAGGACAAAGGATATTTTATATCCTTGTAGGTACCGTCCGTGGGATAATTTTCGACCATCACGCGAGCTAAGCCGCGGGCAACAGGTAGTTTGAAATAATCAGAGGAGAAACAATACAATAAATGCTCTGAAAAAAAAACATTTATTCCGAAAGAAGTTAGCTAAGTAGGAAAACATAATTAACTACAGCCAAATGCTTGCACTGACTGGACAGGTCCACTCAAATCTGTGTGGTTCTTTCCTCAAAAGACCATTTCAGACACTAATTCACATGGTCCTCATATGACTTGACCAAGATTATGTCTGGACTTTAAAAGAGACTACGACCTCTGAGTTTGTTTCGGCCTTTCTTCTCGGAGTAGTCAGATAGGAAACACCGACCTCATCTAGCTTATTTTTAATATTTTTTTATATGACGTGTAAAAGTGATTCCGATATCCTATATACAGAATAAACAATTTCATTTCATTTCATTTCCAAACATTTCCTTAAAATCATGTTTGGTATTTTTAACAAGTAGTTATGTTCACAGAAAAGCGAATTGCAATAGTATTATCATGTAGCTAGTGAGAAGTCCAGTCAAAGACATTGGTAACGTAGCGTCAACATAGAACAGGCCACACGCAGTCATCTTACTGAACGAACGATTTGTCCGCAGCACTTGCTTGCAGAGACGTACTTCATCTGTAAGATAAAGAATAAAAAACGTTTTCGCAGTGTTTTATGGAAGTCGGGTTTGTTTTTGTTAAAACGTTCTCTTTATATTTCACTCTTTAGTTGTGGTTCCTGTGGTGCTCCACAAAAATTCGTATGTATTCATACTACAATTTGCAATGTAAAGAACAATGACTGGAAGTTATTATACCATCATCAACATACACTCAGTGGAAAAAATACGTATTATTGAAGCTAACTCAAAAATCACTCATCAGAACCTGACTATATTACACATATCCATTCAAATAAAAAAATAATTTACCAAATCGGTTTATAAATGACGTAGTTCTGTGGTGACAAACATTACAAAATAAAAATAAAACAACACCACCTCCTGCTTTTTTTAAATCGGTTAAAACAATTTTAGAGAGAACGTTGCAGTAATGAAATTTTCGTTCGTACTTGGACGGTTCTTGTTCTTTATAAGCTGTATACACGTCGTTTCTGCTTCTATAATCGCGTTATAGAACTTCTCGCATTCCAGACTATGAATAATTACTAGCATCAAATGTTTCATCATCCATAGAATTGTCACACATCCGAGCATAGGCGACCGGAAAATTTGCTGAAAAAAATCATATTCGCTAACAGTTTTGATCATGAACAAAGACTAGGGTAAAAGCAACTTAGAAGAAGGATAACTCTACTTTCTAAAAGCCAGTTTTCGTCTCCGATCAGAAAATTTATTGTCAGTTATTTTTGTTGGTAGTAATAAATCAGGAATCATAAGGCTCGTTACACATGTTGGTATCACAGGCTGGCGATAGCAGTGTAAAACACAGTGAAAAAGTGAAAAAGCTTTAGATTTCATCCGGTTGCCATTTCCCAATTATTCATTGTCGGGTATGCGATGCCCACAAGCCAGCAGTCTGAATGTGTGAAATCCGTTATTATTTTACTATTACCTCGACATGTGATGCTGCTGGATCTTTCAACATTTGTAGTCGTATCTCCAAATAACCTATGTTGCGAGTAAATACGCCTACCGTTGTATATAATAACTGTAACAAAACAAGTAATAAAGCAACCAGTAAGACGTTGGCTTAATTAAGTTTGGTCATGAACCGACGAATATTGATTATTACATAATGTTTGGACAAAAAATTCATGCTTGCGCGGTGCTGCACTTGCGTGATTAGCCATTTAGTTATCTGAATGTTTGTTATGTATTCTAATCGATCTTTTTTTATCAATGTCTAAAATCTTACCAATACTTGGAATATATTCTTGAATAGCTTGTAAGCTTCCATAATATTTTGATAAATATTAAATAGTTCGATACAATATGTATCATTTGCTTGATCTTTAAGCAGTTCTAAGATTTTTTTGATCCATTCATTGAGATATTTTGTTAACAACATTATAACACTAATAGCATATAAACAATTAACATCAAATGCAGCATATATAAAATTACAAATTAACATTGTCAAATGTAAGAAATTGTAATGAAATACTGCCATATGTGTAGAATAAATGAAGACGTTAGCTCCGAAGACAATAAACATTGAGATCCAATTCCAAATGATGAAACTTCTAACTCTCTTACTAAAATCAATACTTTTATGCAAAGTCTGAATGGTAACAATGAGCAAGATGTTATTTTGACTGTGAATGATATCAAGAATGAAGAAGATTATAACGCCGAAACCAAGGTACATAAATGTGAATGTTGTAATGAGCGAAACGATCATATCCTTATGGATATTTTTGTAACTATCGTTGACTTCATCAAAATACATGTAATAAACACAGGTCACAATAACAAAACATACACTCCAGAATGACAAAATGATACGTTTCTTGCCATTGGGAGTAATATAATCATCTCGAATGGTATATTTTGAAGCGAACAATAAAAGAAGTAGACAGTTTAACGGATAAATCATTCTTTGAACTTCTTTATCTAGACGATTATTTAGTAATACTTCTGGTGGGTACACTGATAAGTTTGTTTTCATTTTGTTCTTTGGGATTATCGTACTGATCTTATGCATTTTACAACGTTACCTGCCTGTTGCTAAATGATAAATGGATGAAACCTTTTCAAATTCAATAAAAAGCTATAATATGATTGCGTTCTAAATATAATTACGTATGTATTGATCTAAGGCTCTAGTTGTTAATTAAGAAATTACTGTAAAATTAATAAAGTAATAACAATATCCGATGGTATTATCATGGCTTCCATTATAAGCAGAACGCCGAACACCTTTTTTATCGATATTGCTGTCTTAATGCCAAAATGAATTTTGCTAGTCTCTAATTACTGCTGAGTAACCACCTCGTCTTTGATGCGCTTTAAGCTCTCATGTGCCCGTCTTTTCTTCGGATCCACATTTTTTTAGATAGCTTTACAATGTTTTATAACCAACGGTCCACTAGTCGGCCATTTCGGTCAGTTTTCTGCTATAGTGTAGTAACACAAGAGACGTGGTTGAAATATCTCATGTGCCAGTAATTTAATAGTTGGAAGTGTATGTTATACACTTCCAACTAAAACTCTGCAATGAAGGCAGACATATTTTTCTCTCGGTTTCTTCTGAAAGACAATGAATACAAGTTAAACACAGTGGGTCTGTAATTTTTCGGTATATCCAGCAAAGGCACGTGCCACATTTCATTTGACAAAGCAATTACTTAATAAGTAAAACAAATGATGTCCAAGAAAACACTGAATATTTAATAACATTATAGATAGACAAACTAGAACAAAACAGTAGTTTATGAAGCGAAGTGTAGAGTTAGCTCAGCGTCTATGATAAAAAAGCCGCACACACTTATTTTCTTGAATGATACTTTCTGCACACGATGAATGTTCCTACAAACCCTTATTTCTATCTGGATCTATTAAAGGCAAATTATGAATGAAAAAAATTAAAACAATTTTCGAATAATCTAAACTCATTAGTAATTGTGTTACATGTTTAGTCTTTCTGGTCTAATAAATAAATTATTATTATAATTATCTTTGACATTTCTCGGGACCCTGGGGTCCCGGACCTTTGGAAAGCGTACGAGGGACCGAAGTCAACTCGCAGAGGCCCGTTAGGCGTTTTAATGATATTAGGACTAACGGGATCGCCCACAAATAAAAATCATACGTACCACAACAATGTCTTGCTTTCATAAGCATTGCACAGATAGTCTGAAGCTGAACATCTCTGATGGCTACATAAAATTTCTCACATTCCATGCTTAATTAAGTATAGGTAGGTTAAGTATAAGTTGTTCTTCCAATTCCAGATTTAAGTTGTGATGAATGGTCGAATGACAAACTTAAACAGAGCTATATTAAAAGAGAGGGACTATTGCCGATGCCTCCAGATCCTTACGATATTCTTTACTCTTTGCAAAGGGTTTTTTTTTTTGACTTCCTTGAGTATTTAAATAATTAAAGAAAAAAAATTGACTTTCAATAATGTATTTAATGATCCCCAACAAAAAGTATACACAGGCCATATTATAATAATGCACTGAGAGTACTGCTGCGGCTGCCGTGGCGTTGCAGTGCGTCAGGGATGTTTACGGATAATAACATTGATGGTTTTGCCGCGATTATTCGAAAAAGATGTGCATTCCTGATGTCACGTGTTCGTGCCAACAGTATTCTCAGTGTGTTCGCAGATCGATAGGATTCCTCGATGTTGCGGAGGTGGATGCAGCTCCACGCTGAATTTTAATTTTATGTTTATCCGTGTCTGTACCTACTAACACTAGATGTTAAGTAAAATTGTTACTAACCCTATGGACTCTGTCCGAAATAAAATGATTCTATTCTATTATAGGCAACAATATTTAATTGATTAAAAGATGTTATATTTACAGCAAAGCAAACTGTAATAAAACTACGGCGTAATTAGTAAGGAGTCCCATTAAATACATTGGTAGCGTAGCGTCTATGTAGAACAGGCTACACGCGGTCATCTTACTGAACGATCTGTTTTCCATTAAAACGTTCTTACAAAGTCGTTCTTGAGTTTCTGTAAAAAAAGTTTTTCTATGAACCGACCCCTCCGGGCGCCACTGGGACGTTACGTGTGTAATAGGGGAAATTTAAAGTCTTCAGAAGGCCTTCAGCAAATTTAATTGCTTCTTTAGACGTTTCTACTATGTTTACTTATGAAAAATCTGAAATTCACGGACAGACAACGCACAGCCTAAACGGGTAGAAACACGAAATTTTGTACAAGAGTTCCTTAAAATGTTCCTAGGGAATGGAAGTTTGTATAAAAGCTTGTTTGTGTTGTTGAAATGACAATGGTTACGACGAATGCTTAAATTCACAGACATACGTCGTATAGTTTAAACCGCTCTAAGTCTACACTAGACACATGAGCTAGTTTGTAAGAGTGGGCACTAACAAAGGATTTTTGTAATTTTTGCCTATAGGTAATCCCATCGGGCGGGCAAACGGCTTGTTGATAAATAAATAAAAATAGGAGTAGTCTTTCATGCTTACTTGTATAGTTTCTAGTCGCCATACCCTTAACACATGCTGTCTCAGCTTCCTCGATAGCTATGTAGAACTTCTCACAGTACACGCATTGAATTGTTACATACAGTACATCCTTTGCTATCCATAAAGTTACCAAACTGCCGATTACAAACATCGTGAAGGGAAACTAAAAAAAAAAAAAAAAAAAGTTATTAAGGACGTAAATTGAATGAATATAAATAAATGTGAGAGTACTTCTTACATCTTCATGATCACGACTTCTCAGTTCTACCATTTTTACAAAAAATTCAAAAATACATAAATTGCGCACGACAGCGTTGATCGTGCGATACATTTGCTGTAAAAAATATTTAAAGATAATTTAGCCAGCTTTTTTTAAAATATTCTTTAAAAATATTGGGTTTATCAAAAGATTCAAGAATATTATGCAGCAGCGCAGGTCGCATAGCACGGCACGCCAACATCAATGATATTATTCGTCGAGCCCTTGTCACCGCCGGCGTACTGGTGCTATTAACCCAACGGCTTGGTACATGACCATGGGGAGAGGCCAGACGGCATGGCGTTGTTGCCTTGGAAGGGTGGACCTGGCCATGGTCTCTGGTGTGAGACACGACCTGTGTCGACACTCTTGCACCATTTCATGTTTCAAGCAAGGTGGGTTGTGCTGACACTGCTGCTGCAGCTGCTGAATCCCTCAAGCGGCGCAAATACTGTAATCTTATGCGTAACTATAGTTTTGAGTTGTCCGGTGTCAAAACGCTCGGGTTATGCGGCCCGAGTTTGCGTCTCCTTTTTGAGGAAATTTCTCGCCGACTAATCGACACTTCGCGTGACGCTGGCTCGTTTTTTGGCCAAACAATTAGCATTGCCATTCAAAGTGTAGCACTTTGCTGCCTCTCTTCTGGGCACGTTGCCGAATGACAGCGATATGGAGAAGTACTAACGCCTAAGGGCCCTATTGTTTTTGTATTTATTTGTAGGATATTATTAAATGTTCGTGATCTTCATGTCAGAATAATTTATTACATAGGTAGTTTGTTCAAAAGCTTACCAATACTTGGAAAACCGTCTTGTATATATCGAAAGCCTTCAAAATATTTTGATATGTTTCAAACAGGTTCATACCATGTATTTCATCATTTTCCTGTCCATCATTTAACTTCTGAACATTTTTAATCCATCCTTCGAGATATTTCCTTAACAATATAAGAACTCGAAGAGCATAAACGAAATCCACATCGATACACGAGAATAATAATTCACAAACAAAGTTTACAACAGTCACATTATCAAACGCTATACTAAAAGTAATATAGAAGAATAGGTTGATACCAAATATAGTTGAAACTGAGATCCAATTCCAAGCCATAAAGCTGCGGATGCTCTTACTAAAATCTATGTTTTTATGTATAATCTGGATCAACACAATGAGCAAGACGTTTTTATGGCGGTACACTATATTAAGAACAAAGCTAATTACAAAACTAAAACAACGAGAGAAAGGTATAAAATATGAAATAATTAATACAATAGTATTAGCATCTTGCTGCAACAAAACAACCCTCTTAGACTCATACAATCGATACAAAGTCAACGCTATCGTGAAGCAAACACCCAAGACCTGTGGTATATTACTATGCAACTTTTTTTCCCTTGGAGTAATATAATTATCTTGAATACGGTATTTTGAAGATAACAACAAAGTCAGCGTAAAGTTGAAAGGATAAAATATTCCTTGAACTTCTTTGTCTAGCCGATTATTGAGTAATACTTCTACTGGGTAAGTTGATATCATTGGTATGACTCTATTATTCTTGAACATTGTTAAAAACTTTTACGACAGAACAATTGTACCGGCTTATTCAGTCCTAGGTTGATAAATGTCCTATGTATGGTTGGTATCGTTTTATAAAACCACTAGGTATATATTTAATATAATCTTGTTATAATAATGTGAGTTAGGTATGTACTGACCGCAAAGTAAACAAAAGTCTCATTTTGTTAAAAGGCTACCTAATAAATTTGAGCCTATATGATAGATCGTCATAAGGATACTGGATTATTGGAAATCGGCTGCATTCCTTGAAACAAGTAATACTAGAGTTATTTAGATCACATTTTTGATCGAACAACTTGGGGTCCAAAATGGGTTATTTTTGAGATATCGAACGTTTTAAGTTTTTTTGGAAATTACCCAATTCTCGGCCATATACTGCTTATTGTGAGAAAATTTCATCGCTTTACACGTTAAACTACTGCTAGATACTTTTCTGATATCTCATGAACGAATGAATACTTTCGAATGAACCAATTTAACAAAAAGTCCCAATACCTTTAGAAATTAAGCGCTGTTTCGAAAATTTCATGACAATATGAACGTATTCATGTCATGAATTATCTTTGGAACTGCTCTGATGTTCCGTGGCAGTTTACCCAAAATAAATATGGGGCACTTGACCTACAAATAGGATTTATTAAATAGTATAACAGTGCCCAAATATAAAATTGAGTAAGAAATATGTTTGTTACAAAATAAAAGACGAAAACTTTCATAAATATGGTCAAATTGCTTTTTCGGCAATCTGTAAATTAATGTCTCTTGAATATGCTGATACACTTCGAACATCATCTTCATATGCCTTTCGTCAGAATGTTTGTCATTTGAGTTTTGAAAACCAAAAATCAAAACACGAATTGAATTTCCATTATCATCAAGATTTCATGGTGAGAAGGTAAAGAAAATCTTGAGAAACTGAATTAAGAAATTCTTAGGAAAGAAGTTGATAGTAAAGAAACTATTTAAAGTCAAGACGCTAATTCAGTTATAGATGGGTGTTCGGGAATCGCAGGCCGATTCCCAACCACCGTAGTCGCGGGCTTGTGGACGGTAACCAATGGGTAGCTCGCCGTCCGATAAGGACCAGGCCCGGATCGACGCGCGACGGCGCGATGTGTTCCACGCGCGCCTCGAAGAGATGTCAGCACAACTGAAGGGGTCTACGAAGGGGTTTCCCACCCAAAAAAATAAAATAAAGTTACTATAAATGATATAATTTTAATTAAATTATAACGATCTATCTACATATAGCATTCAAATATACACATTAAATAAATGAAGACATAAGTTGACTACTATCTATTTAAATATTTGAGTAAATGTCAACTGGAAGTAAGTGTCTCAGTGACAATAACCATATTACAGATAAACAAATTCTAGTAAAACAATAGTATACGAAGTAATAAAACTCGTCAACTGTAGAGGTAGCTCGGCGTCTATGATGAACAAGCCGCACGCGCTCATCTTCTTGAATGATGCCTTATATACACGTTGGATGTTCCTGCAAACCCTCCTTTCTGAATCTACAACGTTAAAATAACTTATGTTAAAAGTTGGCGAGGTGTCCGTTCCGGTAAAAAAAAAAAATTGGACCGTTTTGCTTTTGTATAACGGCCAAACCTAATTTAAACAATCAGAAAAAAACAATTCCGTACTGAAGGTCAAACTTAACATTGTTTTTGAAAAACATTTTTTCCGATATATTCCAACCACAAATGTAAGTTTGTACGCTAAATATTCAGAGATGTACCATGTTATTTTAAAACCTTAGACTTCATATAGATGTTTCTGTAATCTATAAGTAAATAAATATTATCAGTATTTTTTTTTTAATTTTATTCTCGGTCGTTTCGGAGATATGGCCGGAGGGAATGGTACATTTTCATCTATAAATTCAATAATTTAATTTAATTTAATAATTCAAGAAATTATAAAAAAAAATACACGAGACCCTTACAACAAGCCCTTTCATTCGATATGCCACACGGTACAGGTCGTAAAACTTTTTTTTAATCATCTGATTAGCCCTCAAAAGTGACACCCATAATCTAAATTCTTTTATTTACGTTACAAGTCCGTGTTTGGGTCACAGAAATTCAAACGTGGGCAAATCTCAACTTAATCTGTCCAGTAGATTCGGAGCAAATTGGCTGTGACAGACGGACAGACAGACACCATCACGACAGACAGACAGACAGATTTTGTTATTCGGACGTACGGAACCCAATAAATACTGGTAGACAATGCAAGCCTATGGTAAAAGGATTGAAATACAAATACTACTTACCAGAACAATTCCTTGACTTCATGAGCATTACACAGGTACTCTGAACATCTCTCATTGCTGCATAGAATCTCTCACATTCCACACTCAAGCATATAAGTATGATGATATTTTTCATGTTCCACGTTTGAGTGATGAATACTAGGATTATAAACTGAAATAGTTACAATTTTTTTTTTTTTTAATCGCGTTAAATCCCTAAGCAATTTAACCAATTACAAAATATTTAAATTTTTTCTCTCATCAGCTGTTGATTTGGCAACGAAGTTCGTTTACAAATTATTATTTTTATAAAATTTATATGTTTATATAATATTGAAATATCTTAAAGATAGACTCCGGTAACAAATATGTCAGAAAGCAAGCATTAGGTAATTATTTATATTTCTATTAAATTTATCTGATTCATCATCAATTTAATTTATTTGTGGCCAGTGTAGCGTGTCTTCATCCATACATTTTTAAAAGCTGTTATCTCAGTACTCACGTTCTTTGTAATCATCTAATGCTTTCAAGTTTCTGACAACTGACTTTTTATTTATTTATTGGATTTCTAACAGAGGCTGTATTGCCATGAGCTCTTAGATTATCTAAGAATAGGGACAAATACAGTGTGCGCTTCCAATTATAGGAGACCACATCATTCTCTTATAATCTAGGTAAAACATTAAGTTTGACAAAGCGAAAATATAATAATAAATAAATCGAAACATACAACATGAAATCAGAGATAACAAAAAAAAATTAATAATAAAAACACTAAAATAAAATAATAACCATAAAAGACAGCAGACAAAATTATGTAATTAAGGCTTGAATATTATAACCTTTAAAGCTTTTTTAACTTTGACATTTTGCATGTAATATCCAATTCATCACGTTTCGATACTTCGTTATACTGCCTACAGAGTCTGGGGAAAACGGCGAAGCGTCCGAGGTTTGTTTTGGATTCCAGCAGATAGAAAAGGTTATAGTTACATTTACGCGCCGAGCGAGATGGTGCAATTATCTGCAGCTTTCTAAGCAGCTTCCAGTTTTCCAGCAGCTTTTTATCCTGATTTGATTTGATATATATTTGATTTGATTATCATGATTATTTCATTCGATACTTACTTTGGAGACTCCGTTTGTTAATAAATATCTAACAGTTATCACCAAGGCTAGATTCCGCAAACTTAGGTAAGCTGCAAAAATGATATAAAATATAATCTGAAAAAATAAAAATAAAATTATACATAGGTATCAATGTGCGAATCGTAGTGTTTATATTACACACTATTCAGCTAACCATTTGTCTAAACGTCCTCTCTATAATCATGTAAGTCTCCTGTATATTCAAATATACATCAAACATTATATTCCAGTATTCTTTTTCCGAATTTTCAATGTTTCTTGTCTTTTGGACTTTTTCAATCCAAACACGGAGCATTTTTTCCAATAACTTCAATACTAACAAAGCATACACAATGTTTAAATCAAAAGTAATGCTGTTGTATAGCGATATCACATCTAATAGAGAAGAAATATTTAAGTCGAACACAAAAGAATAACAAACGATGACAGTAATGCAGAATATATTGAGCATGATGACATAGATCCAGTTGCAGACAATGAAACTTCTGAGTTCATGCCTGTTTATTCGTAGGAGTCTGAGCACGTGTTGGATTTTTGAGACAAATAAGATATTGTAGAAGCTCTGCATAATGTTCGAGATGCGGTTTATTAAATCCCCGATCAAGTAGAAGATGAAGTCAAATGAAATGCTTGAACAATGGAATAAACTGTAATTCCCCCATTTTTTACGAAGAGTTGCAATAAATGTGATTAAATGATATAAACAAGCACACTGAAATATTAACACGCAAAACAATTGTATAAAGTTGTAAAGATAAGTATTAGCAGTTATAATATTGTTACGAAAAGAATACTTCGCGCAGAAAAAAAGACTATGCATCAGATTTAACGGCCTTAGTACTGTTTGTAAATCTCCTTTAATCACATTATAAAGTAATGTTTTGGTAGATGATACTGTTAGTACATTCTTGATTAAAACGGGGTTTCTGTTTGTAGATTTGAAATAGTTTTTGAAATACGAAAACATGTCTGTTACACTAGGCAGTTTGATGTTGATTGAAGTAGCAAACGAAAATCAATGGATAGGCGAGTAATTAACAAATATTGTAAATAAATGGTGTTTACTTTATTATATGTCATGTTTGTTATTCAGATTAATATCTTAAATGTATTATTTGTTCCTTTTCGTACAGTTACTACAAGCTGGTAAAACACTGCGGTTATAAAATTATCATTCACTTATTACAGATACACAAACTGTAGTACAATAATAATGTAAGTAGTAATAAAGCTTGATAACTGTAAAGGTAGCTGGGCGTCTATAATGAACAAGCCGCACGCGCTCATTTTCTTGAATGATGCCTTCTGTAAGCGTTGGATGTTCTTGTAAACTCTTCTTTCTGGGTCTAAAATGATTAAAAAAAAAGTAAGGGCATAGAACGAAAAGTGGCCTCATAGCCATTTTGTTTTTTCTTAAGATTCTTATTTTTGAATTAAGATCGCTTTCGCACGTTTGAAAAAAAGCTGCGTTGTGAGAGTTATTTTTCCGAAGTCCGTTAAACCAACCAGTTTTAGCAAAAAAGTAATAAAGGGTTTTAAAACTAGTTTTGTCTCGGCAAAAATACCTACACAGTTTGACTTAAGCATATCGGTAGCAGATGTCAATCTAATACATTTTTTAATTTTCCATCTTCCTTAACGCTGTTATGTCGGCTCTCACTTAGTCTAGGCCCTGAGCTGATATCAGTGTTAGATGCACAAATTGGTATGAACAAAAATACATACCAGAACAATGCCTTGACTTCATGAGCATTACACACGTGCTCTGAACATCTCTCATTGCTGCATAGAATCTCTCACATTCCACGCATAACCATATGATTAAAATGATCAACTTCATGTTCCAGAAATAAGTTGACATTAGGCGACTAACAAACTGAAATAGTAAAATGCTAATATTGGCTTAATCCATAATCAATTCATTCGAATTGGAGATCACCCATTTTTTTAGCGATTCGGAATAAAAATAAAGTTGACGGCCAGGACTGAATTACATTTTATTTGAATATTGGCAGTAGTAGAAAGATTTATTTGTATGGCGACATCGCCGTAATGAATTTGCGAACAAACATAAAATTAAAAAGAATTTGCTGTACCATCCATTTATGTTCGCATAGCTCGTTATAATGTAAGGAACAGCTGATATTTTTTTCGCGATTTCAAGGTTGGCCCCATAGTGAAAGTTGTTCATAATGATGAGTAAAATGACCCCCTAAGAGGATGAAAATGAATTAAATTTCACATTGTATATAAATTTTTTTTTTTTTGGATGACTCAACTTTTAAGTGAATTATGCTCGTGATTTGTAATTAATTTGTTAATATTATAGGTTAAAGTTTGTTATTAAAAAAAAAGATTATTTATATTCTATAAATCTATTGAAGAAAAGGTTTCTTACAGGGTTCTATACTGCCCTGCTGAGCCGAAAGGCGGTATCTCAATCGGAGTAAGTTTTGAGAAAATTGCCTTTTTGTAAATTGTAATTTAAGGAAAGATAAGGATATAAAGAACTTCTGAGTGGTTTTTTTAAATGTTTTAAGTTAGATAGCGGTATGTGGCTTATACCATTAGATGCCAAATTATTATAGCTATTGAATGGTATAAAAAAACTAAAAGGGCATATCTCAGAGATACCGCCTTTCGGCTTAGCAGGGCAGTATAAGACTCTTTAAGAACAGTTAAGCGGATTAGGTTACTAAATATACGGCATCTATTGTATTATATCTATTGTTGCGATATGTGTTAGATTCGTTTATGTATAAATTCACCTACTCACTATTTTTTTTCGAAATAACAAATCGGTTAAGTACGAGTATGTCTATTGTTTGAAAATTTTGCATGCTGTAGGCAATAAAATGTATCGGGACCATTTATAAAAATTACATCATATCTGTATAACTACATTATGAGCAAATCAATTATGTGATTTGATTTGATTTGATTACTTACTTTAGTGTTCTGGCTTAAAGATAACACCATAGAGAGATTCCGCACATTTTCATATGCTGCAAATATCGTATAAAATGCAATCTGAAAAAAAAAAGAATTTTGTTCTATTTAACCAGGATCTTATTTAATGTAACTGACAATGCTAAATATGTTATTTAGCAAAAAGTGGCAAACTAGACAATTTTTCTCTATATGTGCCGTTTATAAAGCTGAAAATGCTCAACGGACTTATTTCTGAGAAATGGAAATGAAATGAAATAAATTTATTTGCTTTGAATGCAGGTATTTACAATTTGGTGTTAGAATATTATTTACAGGGCCTTGTACATTCTGCCTATTAGGCATGCAAATTTTAAACTTAATTTACTTAATCTAGACTTTAAAATTAAACATCCGATAATTTACTTAAGGTAAACTAGGTATAGAAGATATAAATTAAGCTATCGCTACACAAGTTAAATTTTATAGTACTCTATTATTTATTATTGACGGATCATTCAGGAAATCATTGATGGAATAATAACACTTTTCCACAAGTAGAGCAAAGAGCTTCTTTTTGAAAATTCTTATTGGCTGTGCTTTTATACAGTCAGGTATCTTATTATAAATTTAAGGTGCCATGCCAAAAACACTCTTTTTTAACAGAGCTGTTTTGTAGCCGCCTGTGTATAATAAGTTTTGGTTCTGAGGTCTCATAGAAGTAGTGCGGTGTCGAATTTCACAATACATCTTAAAAAGATGAAGATTACATTTTACGAACATGGCTAGCTCTAAAATATACAAACAAGGAAATGTTAATAATTTATGTGTTTTGAAAGCAGGAACACAGCTATCTGTGACTTTAATATTGAACATGGACCTTATACAGCGCTTTTGCGCCTGTTAGTGATAGGATTAGCATAATTTAGTATTAATGGCGAATTTGCTTTACGAAATCCATACTAATACATGTATTAAAGCTGAAGAGTTGGTTTGTTTGAACGCATTAAATACAAGGGTGATTTAAAAAAATGCACTTATTCTTGAGGAAGGCTATTTAACTTCACGCTATACGACGCTTTGGAGCCGAGTAAAAAGAAAAAATCCACAGTACTCATGGTCCCATGACATTTTCTCATTATGGCAGTTAAAAATCAGACCATGTTAATAAGACCAGAATAATAAGAATACATGAAGAAGGGATAAAAAAAAATACGTGGAAAATTGTTTATTTTTATTTAATAAAATAAAATGTTTCCACATTGTAAATATACAGAGTCACGATAATAGTCTTAGGAGACTGTCCATATTTTTTTGAGACATTTTGATCTGCATTCACAGCAAGAAAATGGGCAGTTTCTATAAAAACTCTTTTTGATGGACCAACTGAAGTTTGAGTACTAGAAACGTCAGAAATCGCAAAAAAAACTTTTCCCTTACGCAATAATAACATAACACCATGCCTTATTTCCCCGAGGGGTTAGGCAGAGGTGTACCCATAGTAGGTACACCCACATTTCGCCAGTTATGTATAAGTTCCATGTAATAGGACGAGCCTATTGCCATCAACCGGGCACAGATCCAGACTCCGGGCTGGTACTGGGGAAATTCCTAATGGAAAAACCCACTTTGCTCGACCTGGGAATTCAGCCCAGGACCTCATGCTTAGCAGCAGCGCTTGTGACCACTAGACCAACGAGGCAGTTATACCAATATCAAAATATTATATTTGGTATATTCTATACAGGGTAAAAAATCGTAGATCAAACTAAGCAGGGCTGGGTTGGGGTTATTTGTAATAAAAAATATCTGTGGCAGAGCCCGGGCTAACTTGATCTCCTTAAAAGTCTCCTTAAAATGGGTACATATTTTAGAACACTATATGGTGTTTAGTTACTTCTAGGAAATGTATCATTACTACAAAAGTGCTTTTATGACAATGGGTACCATGATTTATGAGTATTGATTGGCACTTTTACTCTAATTGCCTATTTATTACCAATTTGGCATTTTCTTAAAAAAGCACTACCCACTATAACAATAGTCATAACTTTTAAGGAGATCAAGTTAGGGCTCTGCCACAGAGATATTTTTTAGTACAAATAACTCCAACTATCACGCTGTTTCGTTTGATCCATGATTTTGTACCCACCCTGTATACTAGATTTTACATCTCCTTGTTTTTTACTTCAATATGATTGTGTTTCATGTATGACCGAAGCTAAATAAATATTTTATGATATTTGATTATTTGTTTGCTTATGTTACCACGAAAAAACTTATGAATGTCGCCAGTCGGTTTTATTAAATAGGCCCCTGGCAGCACTTACGTCAGTACAGTTGAGTCTTGTTTTTACAGAATCTCTATTTAAAAATACACTTACCATTTGTCGAAAAGTCACCTCTAAAATCTTGTATGACTCATGTACAGTCAAGTATGTATCAAACATTATATTCCAGATATCTTCTCTTTCTGAATCCTCGGTGTTTCTTGAATCCAGGACTTTTTCAATCCAAACACGAAGCATTTTTTCTAATAATTTTAATACTATTAAAGCATAAACAACGTTAATATCGAAAAGGAGACTAGTGTAAAGTGATCCATAATCAAAAATACTCATAATAAAAATAGAAGTGAAGAAAAGGATTAAACAAATACAATAAACATTGAGGATGCCAACAGAAGTCCAGCTGCACACAATGAAACCTCTGAGTTTGTTGCTATTTACTTGTAGGACTCTGGCTACATGTTGGATTTTCAAGACCAACAAGATATTGTAGTAACTGTGCATGATATTTGAGAAGCTGTTTATTAAATCCCCGACCAAGTATATGATGAGATCAATAGACCTGCTCACACAATTTAACAAACTGTGAACCTCCCAAGCATGATTATTCCGGTTAATGCAAAAGATCAATTCAATCGAACAGGCACAGCGGTATAAGAGCACGCAAAACACTTGAATGAAGTTGTAACGATAGGTATTAGCAGTGATAATGTTGTCACGAATATAATACTTCGAACGCAAGAATAAACTTTGCATCAGATTCAATGGTCTTAGCACTGATAGTACATCTTCTCTAATCTCATTATTAGTACGTAGTGTATCTGTAATGATGGAAACAACGTTTCTGTTTGCTTTTAAATACGAGAACATGTTTGTTTAACTTAACAGGTAAATGTCAATTGATCTAAAACCTAAAATATTCGATAGGCAAGTATTTTCGTCATAAATAGAGTTTTATATCGAGTATTTGGTTTCTTATCATTCAGATCCACTTTCATCATTTATAAAATATTATGGGTCGCCGCTTTTGTGATCAAAAAGATATTTGAATGACTTAAAATAATTAGTTTTTAATCATAATATAATACGAGTAATGATCGAAGTTGAAACAAATGATTGAATTCTATTGAACCAACAAATTAATTTTGAAAATGGCCGATTGGAACTGGCATCCCCAAAATTTAAACTTAGTCAACAGACTTGCGACATATCTGATATAAAAGGTCTTGCCTTATTGTTCATTCGTTACTATAGCGACAACCGTCAAAAAAATGCGAGGAAATGTAAACATATTACCATAGTACCAATTTTTTTTAAACGTTTTAAGACTTGCATGTACCACTCCTAACGAAAATCTTCAACGATTGTCTTCACAATGGAGTGTTTTCTGACGCCCTAAAAAAAGCAGAAGTGTGTCCAATACATAAGAATGGAGACAGAGAGTGTGTCGAAAACTATCGGCCCATTTCTATTCTATGAATGAATGAATGAAATGCACCGACCCCAGCGTGGTTTAACCAGACTCGATAAATCGAATGAACCCCTAGATTTGCACTAGCCCCTGAAGTATCATGCTTCATGGGGCTACAGAGGCCATTGCATATCAAGGAGTAGACCGGGGGGCGCGCGGTAATGGTAGGGAAGACGTGCCCTTAGGATAACGGAGGATTTGCGAGCCGTACCGGATATAGATCCTTGAGTAGGCAATGGAATAGTGGAGAGACGGGTTATTTTTATCTAAGGATGGGCATCTATTTACGACAGCGCCGTTGATTCAGGTGCATGTCCAGCTTCATCGGGGCATCTGCTCTGTGCTGTTCCAATGTCTTCGTCTGAGGTTCTTGCTGCTGTTTCGGGTTTCATGTAAATCTCGCTAACAGTCTTCTTAACTTATCTCGGTCTTCAGTCGTGTCCATCCAAAAAAATAATTCCTTGTCGAAGTAAGTCATGTCCTGTTCAAAGTTGCCATAACATGAGTAAATAGGTCGTCCGGCTTTCTTGGATTTGGTCTTGTTCTGCATGTTTCAGGTGTGGTTTGCGGCGCCTGTGCGCCTGTGCGAGTTGGCACATTCTTGCTGCTTTTGGTTACGGTTTTTCCGTCTAACATTATTTTCATATTTTTTCTTTCGGCTTGGTTTATTCCTAGCGTGGTTAATCAAGTCTCACATGATAACTCTCTCCGCCAGGTTCGTTCAAGTCCAGCTTTACAAGTGAATCTGTTGGTGCTCCTCGTTGTTTAACTCCAGCTCTGACACGGAACAACTTCGAGCTCGTCGCTGTTCACCTCAGGTTGCCGCGATTGTATTATAGTTCTAAATTATGCACACAAAAATCCCGACCCGTGTCGCCCGAATGCTTATTTTTATGTTCGTACTATCGCGGGCGCGGACATCTGTACACCGTAAGGATCATTCCTGCTTGCAGCCCTCGGCCGCTATTGTAACGCTTCCTACGATCATACACACAATAGCATCAGCTTCTTACTAAGGCTCTTGTTTTTGTAAATGAAACAATAAAAAGACCTTAAAAAACCATCAGAGTTGGTGCGTTTTTTCATTGAAAATAATTATCAATACCTTCGTCCTGTCGTAGTTCGAGCAGGGACGGGGTAAGGCCATAGATCTTCTTTTTTTTTATGAATGCCTTTGTATGCTATCAGAAATGTATAAAAATAGCGTCCAGGGTTGAGTGGATTTCTCACATTAGCAGTTTTTGGGTGAGACCCGGAAAATTTCCAAAACTTTAAAAAGCGTACAATGTCGATAACCACGGGTGTCATATTTGTTTTAAATTAGGTCGAGTATATGTAACTGTATAACCCGTTTTCAAAGAATGCACCAAATTAACCATCATATGTACAGAACCTAGACATCAGTTTGGGTGAATAATAAATAAAAATTGTAAATGATAAAAGCAAAGTATTATAGTATCAAAGTATAGTATTTAACACAATTTACATTTACGCTTTCACTGTCGGATTATATAGCACATTTACTGAGATACCCCGTTATGGCATTACACAAATATACACAAATAGATAGACAAATAGATAGTTATGGATATACACAAATAGTAAGCATCATAAAAGTTAAATTACCAATTGCTATGCGCCCTAAGGGCCGGCGTGGGCGCATATCTGGCGTGAAAAGGGGCTGCAAATTGCAGAAGTGGTCATCGGGTGCACGGAATTCCGTTTTCAAGTTGTTAGGTATACGCGCCCGTGTTCGTAAAAATACCACGCACCACTCAAAAAACAAGTCTCAGTGTCTACTAGACACAGCGCAAAATATTATTATAATTATCACACACGTATTATATCTAAGGTTGGGTACATTAATTAGCCCATAGAACCAATTAAACCCGTAGGTAAAAAATAAACTAGTGACTTAGAATTACGAAACTAAGGCGGTCTTGCAGAAGTTTTATTGGAAAATAGTTTTGTACGAAATCTAAAGCGATACATAATGTTTTTTTGTTAGAATCATGTTGTATATAGTTTATCTTGCCATTATATATGTATGCACATAATATGATCTTATAACATTTGCTTAGAAACTTCGCCACTAAAAATACGCGGTCGCGATGTTTTCCCTTAATCTATTAAATAAAATACCGATTTTGCAGAGGGAAGGTATGCCCTAAACTATATGGAAAGATTTCACCGGATTAGCTAGGGTTCCTTGTATGCTCTGGAACGCTCGCCTGAGATCAAGAACGCACTTAGGTAGGCACTTATTAACACTCACGCACACTCACTCACTCACTCTGTCACTTTAGCACAATTTTAATGTATTTATTTGGCGACTGTGATTTTTATTTAGTCGCAGCAGTCTCAAAATAAAAATAAAAACACCAGTATCAACGCGCTGTTCAAATTCGCCCTATCGGCCCATTTCTATTCTACCGTCCTTATAAAAAATACTGGAAATAATAATAAAAATAAATTGCTTACTGTTAACCAATATGGCTTTCGGCAAGGCAAGTCCACTGAACAAGCCGTAAATAAACTAATAGATAGCATCACTTAAAATTTTGATAAAAAGACCAAATTACCATCTTCTTAGATTTGATCAAGGCATTCGATACAATCTCTGTCTCAGATCTAATTGAACAAGCTCGAGAGGCTGGGTATAAGAGGTACGCAGCACAAACTCTGAAAAAGCTATCTAACTAGGTGTTCTCAATCCGTTCGAGTAGACAAACACAAAAGTTACTACCTCCCTGTCACTCACGGTGTTCCACAGGGCAGCATACTGGGGCCTACGTTATTTCTCGTTTATATAAACGATCTCACAGATCTTAAACTTACCCAAGGAGAAATCATATCATTTGCAGATGATACTGCTCTATTTTTTTCCGGCGATTCGTGGGATGAGGTTTTTGATGCTCCGGGTTTTAACGTTTTTGGAAGGTGGTTCCAGAGTAACATCCTCACAGTAAATGTAGAGAAAACCAAATACATCTGTTTCGGTATAAGGAGTGTAAATTTGGTCACAACTAGCGGTTATTTCGGCCAAGATATCTCTGGAGTTGACTGCGCGTGCCGTTCACTGGACCGTGTGCCAAATATTAAATATCATGATGTTACAATAGATAGCAGCCTCAACTTCAAAGAGCACATATGACTCCTGAGCGGGAGGATAAGAAAGCTCATTTTTTTTTTTTTTTTCTAATGCACGTTTCAGATCCTGTGCTGCTGAAGCTAATTTATTACGCACTCTGTCAGTCGCTTCTTGACTATTGTATATCTTCATGGGGAGATGCGGTAAATACTGCGTTAAAGCCATTAGAGATCGCCCAACGTACAATTCTTAAGGTGAGCCATTTTAAACCACTTTATTTTCCTACTGCTATACTGTATCAGATTTCTGGAGTCGTGACTGTTAGACAGTTATTTATAATAAGTGTCACTCTGCTACAGTAGAGCAAACAGGTATATGACCCGCAAATCCTTCAAAAGTGAAGAACAGACTTGGTTTGTGGCAGAATGACTTCTTTACAGGTAACTTTAGCCAACGATTCGCAAACTTCAATGGACCCATTCTTAACAATAGGTTAAACAGGGCGATAAACATACACCCACTAACAAAAATTCAATGCAAAATAAGTGTGAATATTTACAAAAACTAAATTATGCAGAGACTGAACTTCTACTATATAAAGCACAATGATCACGTTAGCATTAACATGTTTGATTGATACTTTCAAAATTCACACAGATCACACGCATAAACTTCCAAATATTTAACTTCTAATGGACTACACACACTTACACACACCCCCACACACCCTCTCAATTCACACACTCACACTTCATTCCATACAATAAGAGGTCACGCATTCACACGCATTAATACGCATTCATACTCTACATATTATAATAAAATATATTATAATCATATGTGAAAACTAACACTAGGAAACGCCGAACTCATCTAGCTATTTTTTTTTTTTTTTTAATATGTTATGTAAAAGTGATTCCATTATCCTATTTACAGAATAAACAAATTCATTTCATTTAATTTCAATTACAGGAGTAATGATAATTATGATAAGTTGTAAGTTTAATGTTATATTAGTTAGCAAAAATTTTGTTTGGCATCCTTCATATTGTCAAAAAATAAAATGCAGTACCGACTTATATAGCTAAATATATAATAGAACAATGCAGAATATATTGAGCATGATGACATAGGTCCAGTTGCAGACAATTAAACTTCTGAGTTCATGCCTGTTTATTCCTAGGAGTCTGAGCACGTGTTGGATTTTCGAAACAAACAAGATATTGTAGAAGCTCTGCATAATGTTTGAGATGCAGTTTTTTAAATCCCCGATAAAGTAGAAGAAGACTTCAAATAAAATGCCTGAAGGATGGAATAAACTGTAATTCCCCCATGTTATACGACAACCCTTCGTAAAAAATATTATGTATATTATAGTGATTAAATGATATAAACAAAACACTTGTATAAAATTGTAAAGATAAGTATAAGCAGTGATAATATTGTTACGAACAGAATACTTCGCGCAGAGAAAAAGACTACGCATCAGAGAACGGCCTTAGTACAGTTTGTAAATCTCCTTCAATTACATTATAAAGTAATGTGTTGGTAGATGAAACTGTTGGTACATTCTTGATTAAAACGGGGTTTCTGTTTGTAGATTTGAAATAGTTTTTGAAATACGAAAACAGTTCTGTTACACTAGGCAGTTTGATGTTGATTAAAGTAGCAAACGAAAATCAATGGATAGGCGAGTAATTAACAAATATTTTAAATAAATGGTGTTTACTTTATTATAAGTCATGTTTGTTATTCAGATTAATATCTTAAATGTATTATTTGTTTCGTACAGTTACTACTAGCTGGTAAAACACTGCGGTTGTAAAATTATCATTAAAATATTACAGATACACAAACTGTAGTACAATAATAATGTAAGTAGTAATAAAGCTTGATAACTGTAGAGGTAGCTCGGCGTCTATAATGAACAAGCCGCACGCGCTCATTTTCATGAATGATGCCTTCTGTACGCGTTGGATGTTCTTGTAAACTCTTCTTTCTGGATCTGAAATGATAAAAAAAAACGTAAAGGCATAGAACCAAAGTGTCATCATAGCCATTTTGTTTTTTCGTCTAAAAAAGGCTGCGTGGTTAGAGTTATTCTTCCTAAGTCAGTTAAAACAAACAGTTTTATCAAAAAAATATTAAACCCTTTAGGCCTTAAGCCTTTTAGTACTTAAGCATTTCAGTTGCCTATATCAGTCTAATACATTTCTTAATTTTCCGTCTTCCTCATCGCTGATATGTCGGCTCTCACTTTGTCTAGGCCCTGAGATATCAGTGTTAGATGCACAAATTGGTATGAAAAAAAATACATACCAGAACAATGCCTTGACTTCATGTTCATTACACACGTGCTCTGAACATCTCTCATTGCTGCATAGAATCTCTCACATTCCACGCATAACCATATGATTAAAATTAGAAACTTCATGTTCCAGAAATAAATGGAAATTAGTCGACTAACAAACTGAAATAGTAAAATGCTAATATTGGCTTAATCCATAATCAATTCATTCGAATCGGAGATCACCCATTGTTTGGTGATTTGCGATTTAAAAAAAAGTTAACGGCCAGGACTGAATTACATTTTATTTGAATTTTGGCTCTAGTAGAAAGATTTATTTGTATGGCGATATCGCTGTAATAAATTTGCGAACAAAGATATACAATAATATTTAAATGTAATAAATTATGTCCTCTCGCCATTTCGTGTAGGCTCCCGTGTGATTATTATTTCGCTATTTAAGAGGCTTACAACAGCTAAAGCGCGGTCACTGTCGGACTGCATAGAAATGAAAGAGAAGCGCGATTACACGACGCAGGTAATTTATTGCAAAATATGAAGCAGTTAGCGATTTACAGAAAATCTATTGATTGGACTGTAAAATTAAAACACTATTATGACAAAAAATCAGAATGATTGCATGTAAATTAATATGATTTTTAATCGTTAAAAGAAAATTTTAGTAATATCTTGATGATTTTTTTCTATCGTATCATATTAGTTGTATTATGTTTTCAACACACTATCATACTAGCATATATCCTGAAGAATATCATATATTTTTCTGATTTTGTTTACTGCAGTGGATCATATTCTTTTACGCATTATAAAACTTGCGTTTAGGCACGTTTAGGTCCTGTAGTCCCCTTTAAGGCTGGGCGATACCTCCTGACGCCTACAACACTGTCAACTAGACCATTTAAATCTATCAAAATAGTTATTATTCTTATTACAAGTCTACATATTATGCTCGTCATCTTGTACTATGACGTTATCTAAAAAACCTGCCGGTGTTTGTAAGGGCTCGTCTAGGTGCCTAGCCAAACCGAAAAACCAATTGACTGTCATTGTGTGTGCACAGTAGCCGAGACTTTTTCTGCCAGCAAGACACGTGCAACAATATTTTTTGATTGCACTCCTGCCACTTTCTAAATAATCTGCCATAGAAGAAAAGTAACAGACCCGGGCCCTCGAATGTTGCGACCTCTTAGAAATCGTGTCAAATTATTCATAAATCAGGCAAGCAATTAGCTTGCAACTTTCAGATCAATATAAACTTCGATGATGTACACCCTCAGTGCTATTCTGTAACCATCTCACCGTGAAAGCTTGGGTGAAGTGAGCGTGGAGTGAGCTGTCATTCCACAGGGATTGACACTATTGACAGCTCACTTCACCCAAGTTTTCACGGTGAGATGTTTACAGAATAGCATGGCCTGTCTCTGAGGTGCTCACCACAGTACGTTTACCATCGCCGTATTCTTACCTGATATTCATCTCCGAACCCAAATTGTTCTGGAATTTGACGCTTAGTTAAAAATAATGCGTTCTATGTGTACTTTCAAAATATGTAATTATAATTTATTAAAGGCAGATAAAAAAATTAAAAAATTAAAATAAACCTCTGTAGGTGCTCTCCATTAGCTTTTTGTTCAGTAAGGTTTAATATTATATACTGGGTAGTTATTTAGCCTTTTTTTTTTTTTTTTGAGGATGGGAAATTATCAAATAACTTCTCCCGCTCTGGGTGGAGCGGGAGGGCGTGTCAGACTTTTACTGACTAAAACCCACCCGTGTTCCTTCCGTTGCCTGTGTGCCGGGGTCGCGATATCCCTTTCAGACAAACCCGCGACCCCGGCAGGCATTGGCCCTTCCGGACCCCGTCAGTTGGTGCTGACATCTCTTTGAGGCGCGCGTGGAACACAACGCGCCGTCGACCCGGGCCAGGTCCCTATCGGACGGCGAGCTACCCATTGCTCACCGTCCGCAAGCCCGCGCCTACGGTGGCCGGAAGTCGGCTCGCGACTCCCGACGCCCGGGGCGTCTCCTGCGGCGACTAGGGGCGCGAGGGGGCGCATTTTGCCTCTCCCTCGCGCGCTCCGCCTCCTCCTTCGCGAGCATTACTGCTTCGCAGAAGGAGGTGACGGCCTCCCATGCACTCTCGCTCCGGACCATGGCCTGAACCAGGGCCGGACGCGAGAGATCGCCGCCGCCGATCGCCTCCGTGAGGACACGGCGGTGCTCCGCCCAAGCTGGGCAGACCTCCACCGTATGCACTACCGTGTCCTCCGGGCGATCCACACAGTGGTGACACCCGGGCGTTTCCTCCCGCTTTATCCTGAACAGGAACCTCCCGAAACAACCATGTCCGGTGAGGACCTGCGTCAGGCGGTAGTTATTTAGCCTGGAGAAGAGATCATAATCATAATCATTTATTTGCTTTGAAAGTAGTTACATAAATAAAGGTGTTTACAAAATGTTGAGATCCCTGTACAATCTACCAATTAGGCATGGAAATTATAGAATTTAAAGCTAGCTTAATAAGAATAATAATAAAGAAATACAATGTCAATAATTAAATCTAAAGAGAAGGGTCATTTAAAAATCATTAATTGAATAATAACACTTATCAAGTAATATGGCTGTCAGTTTCTTTTTAAATATTTTGATTGGGTGATTTTTTATAATATTCGGTATTTTGTTATAAATGGTAGGAGATGCTAGCATTAACTGACTAAGAAACCAGGTGGGCCAGTACAGGTATACGTTTTGCGGATAGGGATACGCTGATGAGACACACTTCCCAGGCTGTGAAATCATATCCTAGACATTGAATGTTCACAATGACCGACCTTTACGAGGCCACTGGTAATGCAGTCGATGGGAAGCTATACAAAGCTATTATAAAAAGCTATCGACCCGCCCCTTCTGCTCACAGATGCAATATACTGATGTGGCGATATGTTGTCAAAACATGAAAATTCCTGTGCCATAGGTATCTAAGTTTAAATATTAATGTATATGTGTTTAGTTTGTGTTGTATAAACAACATAAAAATTCCAGAATATGTGGTGAACACCACATCAAAATCATGTGTAGTTCAAAAGAGGTAAGAGCAGAGCACAGATACGAAAAACTACTTAATTTTATGCCATTTATATAGATAACGTGTAGTTCTTGGTAGTCAAATAGTTTATTAGCATTTTTCAATATATTTTCTTTATTTACACTTCAAAGTCACAAACATCTGTATAGCCCTGGCTCTTGTACTAGGAGTTCCTGTATCACAAGAACCAGGATTATATAATTATATATTTATTTATTTATATAATACTACTTACTTTAGAATAGCGGCTTAATGATAACACCGTAGAGAGATTCCGCACATTAAGGTATGCTGCAAATATCGTATAAAATACAATCTGAAAACAACAAAAAAATATTTTTCTATTTGACCATATGTAATGTAACATAAGATATTGCAACATATTTGGCAAATAGTGACAAACTGGATTTTTTTTCTCTATATGTGCCGTTTAAAAAGCAGAAAATGTATGATGCTCAACGCACTCGTGAAAAATCCTAGATTGGACTTATTTCTGACAGATGAAGTGATATGATTAACTTTAATTAAGTATTAATGGCGTATTTGCTTTACTAAATATATACTAATATAATATGAAAGCTGAAGGCCGCTTTCACTTTAGAACGTTAGCAGCGCGATAGAAGCGCGGCAGATGCAGGCTCACATTATACGAGTAAGAACAGCCGCGCGACAGCAGCCCAGCGGCCGCGCCGTAGTTTATATCAGTGTGGCGTAGGTACTGTGGGTTTCAATTTCAATTTTAATAATAAACCGTTCGGTGTCAAACTCGCTCATTGTGCAGTCTATATCTAATCACGCGCGCTTGCTGTTGGGGCAGGTAATAATAATAACTTGATTTACTTGTATAGCTATAATTATAATTCAACATTCATATATTTTTTTCTTCAATTGACAAGTATTTAATAAAAAGAACGTCGATAATGTCAATAGATAATAGTCGCACGATCAAATCAAGTTGTATTCCGATACTTGCAATACCGGCTCATTGCCGACTGAGCGAAGGCGGAGGCCGCGCCATTCCATAATATGAAATTCTGACTGGGCGACTGTCGCGCTGCTAAAGTCATTCATTTTTAAAACAAAAGGACATGTAAAATCTATATTATTATATAGATTTTACATCTCCTTTTGCCTTCTTTTTACTTCAATATGTGACATCTCATATATGGACAAAGATCATATCTATAAATAAATATTTTATGATATTTGATTATTTGTTTGCTTATGTCAACAATAATAAATGAAAGAAACTTATGAAATTGTCGCCAATTGGTTTTAAATAGGCCCATGGCAGCACTAAGTCATATGTCATCAGTACAGTTGAGTCTTGTTTTTACATAATCTCTATTTAAAAATACACTTACCATTTGTCGAAATGTCACCTCTAAAATCTTGTATGACTCATGTACATTCAAGTATGAATCAAACATTATTTTCCAGAACTCTTCTCTTTCTGAATCCTCGGTGTTTCTTGAATTCTGGACTCTTTCAATCCACACACGAAGCATTTTTTGTAATAATTTTAATACGACTAAAGCATAAACAACGTTAATATCGAAAAGGAGACTAGTGTAAAGCCTCGAATAATCAAAAAATTTCAAAGTGAAAATATAACCGAAGAAAAGGATTAAACTAATAGAAAAAATATTGAGGATGCCAACAGAAGTCCAGCTGCACACAATGAAGCCTCTGAGTTTGTTGCCATTTACTTGTAGGACTCTGAGAACGTGTTGGATTTTCAAGATCAACAAGATATTGTAGTAACTGTGGACGATATTTGAGAAGCTATTTACTAAATCCCCGACAAAGTAGATCATGACGTCACTACACATGCTCACATAAAATAACAAACTGTGAACCTCCCAATTATGACTATACTGCATAATAGATACGATCAATTCAATCAAGCAGGCACAGCGGTATACGAGCATACAGAACACTTGAATGAAGGTGTAAGGAAATTTATTAGCGGTGATAATGTTGTCACAAATAGAATACTTCGACCGCAAAAAAAAACTTTCCATCAGATTCAATGGTCTTAGCACTGATAGTACATCTTCTCTAATCTCATTATTGTTACGAAGTGTATCTGTAATGATGGAAACAACATTTCTGTTTGCTTTGAAATACGAGAACATGTTTGTTTAACTTAACACTTCAATGTCAATTGGACTAAAACCTACCGAATACAAATTTTCTCATAATAAAGTTTTGTTTCATATTATTCAAATTCACCTTCGTCATTCATCAAATATTATCGGTAGCTGCTGTTGTGATCTACAGAGATATTTGAATGACTTAAAATAATTAGTTACTAATCATGTAGTGCGAGTAATGACCGTAGTAGAAACAAATGATTGAATTCTATTAAAACAACGAATGAATTTTAAAAATCATTTTCTACAAAACCATAACATAAAATCACGCTTGTTTTTCACTGCAAGGCTAGGCAGTGGTGTCCCTACAGGCAAAGTACACAACCATATCACTGCGTCATCCACCTCATGAATCCAAGCTGCGCTTGCCGATGAAGTTAATTTATAATTCAGTTTTAGAAATGAAAGCCATCAATTTCCTTAATATATAGTATATTTTATTTTATTTGATAGTGTTTATTTTATCTTGGTGGAAATGAACACGAAATAAATGAGAGTAAAGTCGCCGTTGATGTTATTTATTAGAAAAAAAACGTCTTGTAATAAAACAATAGTATAAGAAGTAATAAAGCTTGACAGCTGTAGAGGTAGCTCGGCGTCTATGATGAACAAGCCGCACGCGCTCATCTTCTTAAATGATGCCCTCTGTAAACGTTGGATGTTCTTGCGAACCCTCCGATCTATATCTGAAACAAATTAAAAGAACGTTGTTCAATGCGAGGTTTTCTTTTATTACAAAGGTTAATCGGTTGTTACTAAAGCCGGTTTCAGACGCTTCACTTTTCGTTCATTTTTGCCATTCATTTGGCATCTTTCACTCGAAGCGAAACATCTGACGCAAAATAAATCAAAACTGGAAAATGCATTCGTTAATGACCCGATCCAATGCTGTTGGATTTCGGCACTTCCACTCGCCTACGGAATAATCTAAAAATTAAATAAAAGTAGCAGCCATGCTATTCTATAAACATCTCACCGTGAAAACTTGGGTGAAGTGAGTTGTCAATAGTGTCAATCTCTGTGGAATGACAGCTCACTCCACGCTCACTTCACCTAAGTTTTCACGGTGAGATGATTACAGAATAGCACTGCTGACGTCAGTTTCTATATAATTTCGTTAGTGTCCTTTGAACGTGTAATGAAACAAAAACAAACCTTCACTTGAGTAAAGCGATTGAAATCGGCATGACGGGCTTTAGAAAGTAGAAAAATAAAAATAAATATTACAATTTGAATCAATGAAAATGCATAGCATACAAAATATAACTCCTATCGCATCACAAGCGAGAACTTGAAAATGTATTTTATGACAAGTCAAACGAGCGAACGAAGTTTGGCAACCCTTTTTCTTCGTAATTCTTTCAATGAGCTGCATGTAGGTCAAGGTTAGGAAGGGCGGCAACGTAGCATATTACCTACCACCTAGTGTATACTACGAATAATGATATATATGTTGCCACACAACAATAATAGGTAATAAAATTGTTGTCTTCGCCGTCTAAAGGCTCAGCAAATAGATGCGATGCGACTGCGCGACGCGACTCTAAGAAAACGTCACGGTAGAACAATTACCGGTGTCGCGTCGCACCGTCACGTCGCGCCGTCGTGTCGCGCCTTTTTGTGTGATATTATAATGGTTTTTTTTCAGACCGGTAGGAAACGAAATAAATCAATTGTTGTACATTTTATATTGATTTATCAGAATTAGAATATCGCCTTCACGCCATCTAGCGTTCAAATCTCTAAACTATCGCAATCGTGGCGATTTGCTTTGCTTGTCAAAACTCACTCACACGCGACCATATTTAATTGTAGAAAAGTGATAAAATGGTTAATTTTAATTTAAAAGTGTCTTTGTTTAGAGTATAATCCTAACGACAAATGTATGGACGGACCACCGGAGCATCCTCTTTAAGGCTCGGTCAAAATTATTGCAATAATTTTTATATTGGTGCATCTATCAAGTTTTGTCTCTTCTTTATCATAAAGGATTACAGGTAGACCCCGCAAGCAACGAAATTAAAACAATCTTTGAAGCACATTATAATATAGCACAGAATATACAACTTACCAGAACAATTTCTTGAATTCTTAAGCATAACACAGGTACTCTGAGCATCTGTCATTGCTGCATAGAATAACTGACCTTCCACGCTCAAACGATATTATGACTATATTTTTGATGTTATAAATTTGAGTTGAGGATAGTAGAAACATTTGCTGCAATGGTAACTGGCATAGTAATTACTATAGGCAGATTGTGGACCCTTACCGAACCTTGGCGACTAGTTTAAATTTTTTGTAAACTTTGATGTTCAAAAGTGCCTTACAAGGGCCTATTTGACCTTAAAATACAACATTTCTGTCCACCACTACTTTCTGGATATCAAGCTCGGTTTTGAAATGTAAGTAAGTAGGACACAAAATCAATCTGCCTAGCCTTTTCCCAACTATGTTGGGGTCGACTTCCAATCTAACCGGATGCAGCTGAATACTATTATTTTACATGGAGCGACTGACTATCTGACGTCGACAACCCAGTAACTGGATAATACGATACCCCTTGGTAAGACTGGTTGCCAGATTTTCGGGCTTCTGACGACCCGTAACGACTGTCAAAGATCCACGAATGACAGCCGGGACCAATGGCTTAACGTGCTTTCCAAGGCATGGAGGAATCTCGGTATGTAAAGATGGTCACCCATCCACGGACCAACCCCGGCAAGCATAGCTTAACCTGTTGGATCAACCCGTGCGGCTGTTATTACTTAGCCACGAGCTCCTCTAGGTACGACACAAGGCAAGAAATAATGATGACAGGTGAAGCAGACCCGCAACTGAATGGTTAGCGACAAACGGAAGATGAAGTGTGGCGATGACGGTGTATGGCCTACAAGAAACCTGGATGAGATTCGCACAGACCAGGGAAGCATGACTCGAAAAGAAGGCGGCTATAAACAGTAGTGGGTGGAATGATGCCTATGTCCAGAAGTGGACGTCTTTCCGAAATGATGACGATGATGATATTTTTTCCTTTTTCTTAGGTTAATATAATACATCCATAATGTCGTATAAACTTTACTCCATTTATTAAAACAATAAACAAAAAACGTAATACGATTTGATATTAAACAGTCAATGAAAAAATCGTGAGAAAAACGTAGTGAGCAAACATTGCAATCAATGCCTTAGCTAAATAAAAATCATTGCAGCTAGGTAGCAGTGAGAGAACATTATTAAACATTAGATCTACAAATACTTAAACTGTAACAATATAACAGTGTGAGTGGTGATAACGTTTAACAGTCGTAAAGGTAGCTCGGCGTCTATGATGAACAAGCCACACGCGCTCATCTTCCTAAACGATCCTCTTTGTTCCCGTTGCATGTTCTTACAAAATCTTCTTTGTGTATCTAAAAAATATAAATTGGTTATTGGATAAAGTATAATGGATTACTCTGGGAAGTTTAAGTTTTCCAGTATCGAAAAGTATATTAGCATAAATTTATCTGCAGCCTACCAGATACAGCTGAATAGTGAATACTAATATTTGACATGAACCAACTGCCTATTTGACCTCGACAACACGATAATGGAAGAACACTACTGAACGGACCGACGGATTGTCTGTTTGCAAGTGTTTAAACTTATATAGGCATATAGATCATATTAGGAACCTGAAAAATCTCGTGACGTCATAAACATCAAACAGGCACAGTGTACATCTCTCATCAGCGGACTAGATGGCGCTGTCGCCCACAGTACAAATCAGCTCCCTAATATTTTATATTTAAAAATAGTTTATTTCGTTATTCACAGTTCTAAATAAGTTAAATAGTGAAAGTGACCCACAATAAGCAAGTGACATTGTTATTCAGTGATTTTTTCCACAAACTAAAAAGTTATGAACATTTAAAATTACAAGTGTGAGATCATCTCGAAAAAGGACAAATCAGAGCTATTACAGTGTTTTTTACAATTAAGAGTACTCAAACCTCATTATATAACATGACTGTAGCATAACTCAAACTGAATAACAATAAAAAACAGTGATATTCCAAAAAGTGTAAAATTCGTAACAATTTTGAATAAACCGTCAATTCATAATTATCAAAATCGTGACGAAAAATTTCTAAAAACCGAAGACCAATTTTGATACAAAAATCAATGAACGGGTGGTCCAGTGGCAATTGTCTGCACCATTTCCGAGCCCGGTTACTCGGTGTATTGAGTTCGAATCCAGCCACGAGATATTCTTTTTCTTCATCTTCATTCAATTCGAATATTCCAAAGAGAGGGCAGCACTAGTAACATGCCATAAATGCAAAAAAAATGTAAATGTAAAAAATACTGCTTTGTGTTCTGCCTGTGATAACAGGTATGAATTGGATTGCGATGGTTACCCAGAACAAACGTATCGCCTCAAGGACGCGGAAGCAAAAAAAAAGTGGAGATGTAAGACGTGCATCAGAATTAAAAAATACGCTACTACTGACTGTACAACCAATATTACCGTGAGGAAAAAACTAACATCTACAAAAACACCCTCACCGACAGAACAACCAATAAAAACTATGGATCTAGTACAAAATGAAGCGTTGAAACGTCAATCTTCGGTTCAAAATACTACTGATTTACTCGATTCCCACATACTGACTGATTGCGAAACATCGATTGAATCATATACTCCCAATAAATTGTCAATGAGTGTTGACGGTACTGTGTCTGAGTTGGAATTAGCCTCAGAAATGAAAGAGACAATTGCTCAGCTCACATTAAAACTCGAGAGTACTGAAAATGAACTGGGAAATATATTGATAGAAAATACAGATCTACAGAAGCAAATATGTAAGTTAACCACAGAAAATAAAACATTAAAATCTTTATGCCAGTCGCCCTCCTTATTTACAAATCCGAGTACAAACTCTAAGAAAAAGAGACAATCTCTGGCATATAAACACAACATATTTTCCACACCATCCCCTTTACCACCATCCAGATTGCAATTCGACACCAATGACTACGTAAATGTGTCCTCCTTGGAACAAAAAATTGTTGCCCGACAGCAGCAATTAGAGGTTGCACAGCTTGAGATAGCGGCCCTCACGGACCGTATTGCAGTATTAATGCAAAGTAATAGCAATGTTTGTGCACCAGCCATTCATTATGAACAGCAGCGGGATACTGTGAACGTAGCCAGAGCCCAGACATGTGCTGTCGCAGACGCGCACAATATGGTAGAAGAGAGAAGTAGAGAGAAAAGGAAAGTTGGAAATAATAATTACTTTAGGAATGAAAAGGACAAGAAGCTTGTGATCCTTAGTAGCAACTCAACCAACAAAATTCTTCCAATTGCTACCAGACTATTTGGCGATACTTTTCAAATATGCCATTACATAAAAACAAACTGTGGCGTAGAACAATTAATATACGGATTGGAGGATAAAGTAAGAGAATTAACTTGTCAGGATTACTGTGTCATCCATATTGGAGGTGAAGATTTCAGGACCTCAGGCGACTACACTACGCTGGTAAAACTAATACGGGATAAAGTAATGCCTATTAAGCATACAAATATAATACTATGCGTACCTACTTTTAAAATTAATTATCATAAAGAGATGTATAACTGGCGAATAGAAGCATTTAATAATATAATTTATAATGACAATTTAACTCATAATTATATTTATTTAATTGACTCAAACTTAAACCTGACTTATGACTTCATGTCTTATAATAAACATGGAAATGTAAACAGTAGAGGTATGTCCAGTATATTTGAACAAATTCAGCAACTTATATTAGAAATTGACACATATTCTGAATATTCAAATCCTTCCTTTGAGGAAGTTGAACAACACAGTCAGCTTTTTCGAGTTTAGTACCTTGGCTAGTGGTTTGAACAACTCGGCTATATTTAAGGATGGTCACTCACATGTTACCATTTTCCACCAAAATTTATGCGGAATAAATAATAAGAAGGATGAACTCGAAATGTATGTAACTGAACTACCAAACGAAATAAGCTTCATTTGTATAAGTGAACATTTTTTAAACCAAATAATGGTCTCACAATTTGATTTTCCTAATTATAATGTAAGCTCTTACAACACAAGGTTAAATAAAAAAAGAGGTGGTACTTTAGTATTAACACATAAAAACAGACAAGTTGAGGACTTGGACATTTGTAAAAGGCTATATAAAACGGATAGCTTTGATGTATGTGGAGTAAGGGACATTGAGACAAACTCTTATATAATCTGTTGCTATAGAACACCCGTAAATAAAAACTTTGACGATTTTTTAGATAGATTGGAACAATTACTTCAGTACTTTTTCAATAAAATATGCTTTATCTGCGGAGATTTTAATATTGACTTGTCAAAACAGGACAATAAAAGAAGTTCGTTTACATCACTGTTGAAATGCTATAATTTTAGATATTTATTTGATTCAATTACATTTGTGCGTAATAACTCTAAATCGTGTATAGATAATATATTGACTAATACCTGTGATAGAAATATTGGTAGTACAGACATTGACCACAATCGATTAGCGGATGGACATGCAGCCCTGTTTTGTACAGCATATTTGGAAAAAGTTACTACTACACTTTGCGTTAGTTTTAAATACATAGAGAGAAGATTATATAACGAGAAGAATAATAATGCATTCAGACAGAAACTATTCGAGCACGACTGGAATTTAGGTACAAACACGTTTATACGAAAATTTAAAGAACTACATTCCAATACTTTAAAAAAAAGGAAAGTTCGAATCAACATTAAAAGAACTGGTCGATCTAAATGGCTAACGAAAGGAATAAAGACATCCAGCAAAATGAAGAGATTACTAAATTGTATAAATAAAGCTAAGTGTGACAAATCGTTATTAAAATATCGTGAACAGTATCTTAGAATTTATAAAAAAGTGATTAGGAACGCTAAAAAAAAGGAGGTAACTAATCAAATAAACAAAGCAGCTAACTCCAGCAAAGAAATTTGGAAAATAGTCAATAAAACTCGAAAAAAAATTAACAATAATTTAGAAAATGATAATATAATACTTAAACATAATAATAAAATAATTTGTAATCCTATAGACATTGCTAATATTTTTGCGGAAAAGTTTGACAACAGTAAAACGGTAAACACTGGTAATCCAGAACTGGCTAAGAAGCATTTAATTGAAAATACTGCCAGAGTTGTTAAGTCTATGGCCTTTGATCCCGTCACGACGATAGAGATTTGCAAAATGGTAAAGGGTATGGATAGTAAAAAGTCATTTGGACACGATGAAATACCGCTGAGCGTAATCAAAGATAATATAGATATACTGGCTTACCCAATATCTGAAATAATAAATAACTGCGTCAATGAAGGCTTCTTTCCTGACCAATTTAAGTTAGCCAGAGTTCTACCACTATTTAAGAAAGGTGCTAAAACAAATCCAGGCAATTACAGGCCCATTTCATTATTACCGGTTCTATCCAAACTATTTGAAAAAGTGATCAAATCTAGGCTTGTAAGACATTTGAGTAGTCTAAGAATAATAAACCGTAATCAGTTTGGATACCAAAAAAGTAAAGGGACACTAGATGCAATAGATTCTTTAGTTAATAACGTAGTAAATAAGCTGAACAATAAACTTAAAGTTGCAGGCTTATTCCTAGACTTAAGTTCTGCGTTTGATACTGTAGAACATTGCATTCTAATAGATAAGTTAGAGCATTACGGTATGAGGGAAAATGTTTTAAAGCTTTTTTACTTCTTATTTAACCAATAGGAAGCAGTACGTTGAAATTAAATCACATCACGAGGGTGTTGAAGAAATTCATAAATCGAAATCATTTACTGTAACTAGAGGTGTCCCGCAGGGTTCGGTGTTGGGCCCCTTTTTCTTTATAATATTTCTTAACGATCTAACTGAATACATTAAAAACATTTTACCAGATGCTGACCTAATAATATTTGCTGACGATACGAGTGCTGTTATAGCTGCGGACAATATGGAGACCTTAAAGTGTAAATTAAATGTATTAATAACTGCTTGTGAAAGTTGGTTTTCTATGAATAATCTTAAATTAAATGTAAGTAAGACAAAATGTATGATATTTAAATCTACAGCTAGGAACAAAGCTTTAGTAAACGTAGACTTCTTAGACAGAAAATTTGATTTAGTGGAAAGTTTGAAATTTTTGGGGGTACAAATTGATTCGTTACTTAATTGGAAGCCAGAACTTGTTTCAATTACAAATACAATAAGTAGTACGTGTTATGCTATCAGATCTCTGAGGGATATTTTGTCTATTGCCCAACTTCGTACCGTCTATTTTGCTTTAGTTGAATCTAAACTTAGATATAGCATTAAATTTTGGGGAAACAGCTATAAATATAATATTAAGGCAGCCTTTACTATACAAAAGCGAGCATTAAGAACCATGCTTCGTTTAAACCAGACGGAATCATGTAAAGAGTATTTTGTAAAACTTAGAATTTTAACGGTACCATCTCTTTATATTTTAGTACTCCTTACTCATCTATACAAAAACTTAAACGAGTTTGAAACAGACGATGAAAGAAAAAATAGAGTAGATACTCGCAGAAAAGATCTTCCTACTATTCTGCAGGCAAAGCTTAATGTTGTCAAACACTCATCACGTGTGCAGTCTGTCAATCTGTTTAACAAATTACCAGCAGAATTAAAGAATATTCAGAATATGAACATGTTTAAAAATAAACTCAGGGCTTTGTTAATCAATAAAGCCTATTACAGCATTGACGAATTCTGTAATGACAAAAATCTTAAAACTAGTACCTAAATTAAATAAGTGTAACCTGCTTGCTCTTTGACTTTGTTATTAATGTTGCTTTTTTTTATTATTACTATTTTTATTCTTAATATTTCGACATTAAATGTATGCTTTTTTATACTTAATATTTTGACATTAAATGTATTATGACATTATATGTATGACATTAAATGTATTTTTGTAGATTTTGCTAGGGGCTTTGTTCTGGAACAATAGGACTATTAATGTTTGTAAAGTTAGTATTTGGAAATTGGATAGACGTTCTAACTTCGATGATGGGTGAGGAACGAGGTTACTTATAAATTTTGTTTTTTTTTTATTTATTTTGTTTGTTTTATGTTGCTTCTTTGTGTACTTACTGTGCAAATATTTCGACACAAATGTATTTTTGTTATGAAATAAATAACTTGAACTTGAACTTGAACATCGCTGCATAAAACTTCTCAATTGCCATACTTAACATAATTTGCAACAGAATGTTTTTGACAAGCCATGAGTGATACGATATTGTAATTATGAGGATCTGTAATGTAAAAAATTATAAAATCAGATTGCTTCTCCAAAATTAGTACAACTAATTCCGTCGTTTCACGCTCCACGACTAATGGCACACTATTTCAATACCAGAAATAAAACATTACGTACTAGATTGAACAAAAAAGTACTCACATTTTCATGTTTTATCATATCTTGTAATGGTAAGAAAACTGCCAAGTTACTCAAGAAATGGAATGCTGTGTATGATGTATAAAATATTATCTATAAAATAAGAAAAAAAAAATATTAATACGTTGCTCGTTACGTTTAGGCCACAGAATAAAAATTAATATAATAAATTTCATATGGACGCAACAGATCAAAAAAACTTACATATGGTCGAAACGCTTTCTCTGCAATCTGATATGCCTTTTGAATATTAAGATACACATTGAACATCATTTCCCAATACTTTTCTTCTGCATCTTCACATTTAGATCTTTGAAACTCTGCAATCCACCCTCGAAGTGCTTTCTCCAATAACTTCATAATCAATATCACATACAAAATATTCACGTCGAAAGCTATAACGATTTCAGCTGATATAACATCGAAAATAGTATCGGTTTCACAATAAAAATACATGTGTAGATTTTTACCAATAAAGTAAATGTTTAAAATAATTATGGTACCCCAACTAAACATGATTAATCTTTTGAAATCTTTGCCATCAATTTTGAGAGTTGTATACACATGTTGGATTGTTAATACCAACTGTATATTATTATAGCTCTGCATGAAATTTGTGTAGTTGTCTAATAAGAGGCCGGTGGAGTAGAAAGCCAGGTCAAGAATGCGGCTCACATAAATTAACGTCCAGGATAACTTTGCCAAGTCCACGTTAGATGTGATGATAAAAGAATACACATGGACTGTCAGGTATATGAGCGTGCAACAGATCCCTATCAAGTTGAACAAATAACTGTTAAAAGCGATAAAGTTGTCGCAGATTGTATACTTTTTACAGATGAACAAGGTTTGCATCATATGGAATGGCCTTAGTAATGTTAGTAGATTCTGTCCAATTATATTGTTGAATGGTAATTCTTTGTATCGAACTGTTGAAACACTTTTGACGAAAATAAAATTCTGTTTTGATTTAGCATCGTTTTTAAAAAACGTACACATGTTTGTTACGCTATACAGTTAGTTGTTTATTGATGTAGTAGGACATGGCTATGAATCTAGTAATTCGATTACTCGCTAGTAATGCTTAAATAAAGTAATTCAATTATTTTTTTATTCGATTAAAAAGTAATCACTTTGGTCTCTAGTGGTTGACAATATACGGAATGTGAAAGATCATTTTTTATAGTCTTGACAGTGATTTGATTGCATCGCTAATCAACAAACAACGCGGACTTTAGAAGACAGTTACGTAATGGTAAAATTTTCGCCCGATTCATTTTGTTATTCGAAAATCATGTTTTTTTTTTTAAGATTTTTTAAATAACATCAAGATTACTTGGCTTTTATGTCTAAAATTTAAATTCACAGTTAAAAAAAAGTTTATTATCCAGCCACAAGGTATTTTTTCTTTAGATCAATCACTTTAGTTATAAACGAAATAAGAATTGAGACTTACGCCATTTAGTTTCGTGCTCGAACACGGTCAAAGAGCGCATGCGATATTCAACTTTATTACTGATGTGTTAGCGTTTAGCACATAGTGGAGTGGCGGGGTGCATGGGGGCAGAGCTTGCGTGGAAATTATCTTTAGATAGAGTGCCTGATCTTAACAAGCACTAAAACAAAAATAGCGATAGGTATGAAGGTGGTCCGTGACCGAAGTTTTGCTCTTAACTCACTTGCGGCGCAGGCGCCACGATTTTTAAAAGAACTATAGACGCTGCCGGTGATTCCGTGGTCTGTGGGTCCATCTTTAATTTTACAATTAGTTGTCCACCTACGTAGTTGGCAGCGAATATTTGACTCATATTACGAATGATCGTTACGAACTTAACAATAAATATAATACAGATCTGTATCTGACAAAAGAATATTAAACACCATTGACTGAAGTCTTTATTAGTAAATTAATTGCTTATCAATTGAAATTGTTTTGGTTTTGTTATATTTTCCAAACAAAATCGGTTGGTAGTCCCCTGCTTTGCAAAGCCTTAAACAAACTAGTTTTTGCAGAAATTGGAGTAACTTTTGTTATTATTAAACTATCTTTAACGTTTCAGATCCAGAAAAAAACGTTTACAAAAACATCCAACGTGTGCAGAAAGCATCATTCAAAAAGATGAGCGCGTGCGGCTTGTTCATCATAGACGCCGAGCTACCTCTACTACAGTTGACAAACTTTATTACTTCTTATACTATTATTTTATTACAGTTCGTGTATTTGTAAATATGTTTGTTTGATCTGTAGTAAACGTCAATAATTCTCTTTATTTATTTTGTGGTCGTTAAAAATGTCTTCATTTATTTTCCGTTAATTTTCCACTGTGATCATCAACGAATAATAATAATCATATTTTGTGATGAACTTAAATTTGATGCATACAATTAATGATCATACCGAAATAGGCCTAAGTAGATTTTAATGAGTTCTTACGTTAAAGTCTGATTTTTCAACCGTCATTATGAAGTTTCAACTCAAAGATAAAAACGGCGAATTGACATGTTTGTGATACAAAGTCTGTCAAATCGCTATATTTGCAGAACAAACATATCTGACTGTTACTCATTATTGATCCGTCTCTGATCTAAATTTAGACAACGTTGCATTTAACTTTGTAATAATCTGTGTTAGGGAGCATACTTATTGCCATTAGCCAGACACGAAACCAGACTTCGACATGCTACTAAGCAGTTCCTAATGAATCAAAGCCAGAACCTCACGCTCAGCAGTTCCACTTGCGACCACTATATCAACTTTTATTTTTATTTAAATTATTTTGGGGTAAATATATTTTTGAAATGTGCTAATTAAACCCTTACATTTGATACCTTTATTGGTATCATTATGGTTTTTTTAGTTCATTACTTTATTTCCTCTAGAGGGTGCCATATGTAAAGTTTTATGGTATAAGGCTCTGCATGCAGTAACATTAAATAAATGAAAGATAATACTCACATAAGCAAACACAAGGACGAATACATAGTACTACACATCGTTTTCTAGAATATTCAACATAAAACTACTTAGCGATTGTCACGCTATGTTAGAATCATCATTAAGGAACTTTTTTTGTTACTAAACTATTCCAAACATATCGTTTGCTCTTAAGAAAATTTCAAAAATTACTTTGAGCACATTGTATTAAACATCGAACGTTTACTATCTGTCAAGCGTTGGCATAAGCTGGAGATATTGTAGCGTCGTAGTAATTATAAAAATCATCAAGTCATGGCCTCATCTTACCCAGCAGGAATATTACTCAATAATCGTCTAGGAAAAGAAGTCCAAAAATTGTTTTATCCGTTCAACTTTCTCCTGACTCTATTTTTCTCTTCAAAGTACCGCATACGGGATAACTATATTACTCCAAGTGAAAAGAAGTCCTTCTTATCACGATTCCTTTGTGTTTGTTTTATAGTTGTCGCGACTATTTATCGACTATATCGTCAAGATATCCATCGTTTTATCCATGACGGCAATGTTCTTGTCATGTTATTTCTTTAATTTTTCTTACCCACCTCTCGTGGTCTTGGTTTTGTATTAACCTTTGTTGTTAACATCGTTTATAGCCATAACAACGTCATGATCATTGTGCTGATCCAGATTATATATAATAACGTCGATTTTAGTAAGAGTGTTCGTAGTTTTATTTTGTGAAATTGGATCTTGGTATCAACTGTTTTTTGCATGTATATGTTTGCTTTTATTATTATGGGTGCAACGTCTCATTACTTTGACGTATTGAACTGTCTTGTTGATGTAATATTTATCAGTTTTGAGATTGATTACATTTATGCTGTTCGAGTTCTAATATTGGTGATAAAGTTTCTCGATGGATGGATTAAAAATGTTGACATGATGAATGGTACACAGGAAAATGATGAAATGTATTGTATGAAGTTGTTTGAAACGTATCAAAATATATTAAAAACTTTTGATGAGTACAAGACGGTATCCCAGGTGTTGGTATGTTGATCAAAAAGTGTATCAAAATTATCACATTATTAAAAATGGTTTCATTTTAATAAAGAGCTCCTATTGAAAATCTATATTATAGAATACTAATTCGCGTACATTTTTTTCAGGTACTACTTCGCACGCTTAATGCATTCTGCCGCAATTTATGTTTTTTTGAGCTTATGCTACAAGCGGTTAAAATGCAAGTTCACTCACACGGCGAAGTAAGAATTACTATACGTTTATTAAAGGATCGATATCCGATACAACGAACTAGTTTTTGAGAGGAGAGGGCGGATCGCCAAGCGTAGCCTGCTATGCTCCCTGGCTGGGAGAGGCCTGCAGTGCTATTCTGTAACCATCTCACCGTGAAAACTTAGGTGAAGTGAGCGTGGAGTGAGCTGTCATTCCACAGGGATTGACACTATTGACAGCTCACTTCACCCAAGTTTTCACGGTGAGATGTTTACAGAATAGCATGGCTGTTCTTTTCCTTAGCGTGTTGATAGCGAGCTAAATTGAGTCTGCCCTGATTTTTTTAAACAAATAAGTAACTTTTTTTAGGTTCCCGCCTCGAGTTTAGCGATGAGCATTATGTCAATGTCAGGGATAATAAAGGACCTTCTACAAGTGACATTACATTGTGTTTATTGTGAGAAATTCTATATCGTTGTCGAAAAAGCTGGGATGGCTTGTATACAGCGTATGAAGAATACGAACTATACAAGTAAGCATATAAGTGCATAAAACTGCTCACCCCTTCAATATAATATGTTAAACATTTTCTCAGAAGTACGATATTTTTTGCTGTCTAAAAGTAGAATAATATACCTATCGATAGTAGAAGAAACTCATAACAGTGACTAAAATAAGAAAAAAATATTTACTAACTTTTTACAAACAGAATATGGTAAATAAATATTCCAAAAACGAAGTTTGATTATCAACTTCTCGGTCACATTTCAAATCCTTTCCTTACAGAACATGAAGAAAGACTTTGGAAGAACGTTTTAAGAGAAAATCGAAGGTTCACAAAGATGACCGCGTGCGGCCTGTTCTATGTGGACGCTGCGCTACCAATGTGTTTGATGGGACTTCTTACTAATTACACCGTAATACTATTACAGTTTGCTTTTCTATAAAATATATATTTAGCATATACTGGCTGACTTGAAAAATATTCGCAGCTGAGTCCTTGATGTCTTGTTTAACGCATCATTAAAATTATTAGATAATGTTAGATAAAAGCATAGGTTGAAGATGATGTCAATACTTACTTGTATATCAGTAAACTAATTTCTTATAGCTGTTCTATGTGCTTGTAAGAACTCTATGGCTAAATACAATATACGGACAAAAAATTAAGACTATTCATACGTACATAAACTCATGCGTTCTCCCCATGAAGGTAGGCATAAGCTACAGAACGCCACCTGGTACAACCATTGATATACTAAAAAAATATATATATATCAATGGCTACGATTAAATTTTTCAGTTTGTCGTTTTAGTAATAGTAGCTCAAATGTGAACCCTTAAGAATATTATCATACTTATATTTTTTTACGTGGAATGTCAGAGATTTCATGCAGCAATGAATGGCGCAGGAGCAAACGGAGATACTCTGTCTATGCTTAGCCAGTAATGAGTGCTGCGCCGTGTTATCAAGGCAGTTGCCGCCATCATAGGGCTAATCTTGACCTTAAAGCATTGTGTCAACTGAAAGGTATGGGCGCCATGCCGTCTTTAGTGCTACTATTTCAACACAAGCCTTCAAAATTCAAAATATTTTTATTTCACATAAACCCACAAGGGCACTTATGAAACGTCAGAAGCTAGGTGCACGGTTCCAATTGGTCGTTTCTTATGGAGAAGAGCCGGCAATAAACTCCACGGTTACTCTTTTAAAAGTAAATGGTTTTTACAATGTTTCCAAGTTACAGTGTTAAAAGGTATGAGAGGACAGTGTAGGCCCATCAACAAGTACCAGGTACTTAGCAAAATATTAAATGGTCCACAGATTTACAGTCTGTTATGTCTACAACGTTCTCTCATTCACAAAATTTAAAAGAAAATAATCTATATAAAAGACAAATGAAATACCTAATAAAAATAAAAACCTATTTAAACCAAATGATAATGGTTGCCTTACCACCGCTATCGGACGTGTCAAGCGTCTGGTTGTGCAAACTACCTCATACTGATCAGCAAAAGATAATTATCGTAATAAATGTCGCTTACCTTCTTTTATTAACACCTACTACATCTATTGTTATAGGTACTTCACTTTCTTATTGTACCTTCTTCGCTATTTTATTCTATAACTATTCATATTTTTTATTCCAATACCCCACAGTAATTTTCTTGTCTTAAAACTAAATAACATCGGTGTATCTGTCCGGTACGGTGGGCGCCTTGTTGCGCTTTGTGAGTGCATGGTGCACGAATCAATCTAGCTAATCGTTAAGAACTGGTTTTGCTTGGATAGTTCCGGTTGTTTTCTTTTTAACCGATTTCCAAAAAGGAGGAGGTTCTATGTTCGTAGCGAATGTATTTATTATTATTTTTTATGTATGTCCATCAATTTCTCCGTCAATCGTGGACCAATTTTGTATTTTTTTTTATGTACCTAAGGGTATGCTTTTAAAGGTTATGATTTTGTCAAGCTAGTTGACAAAATAAAGTTAAGTTAACCTTAATAAAAACTTTTGTAATCAACTCTAGACACAGTTCGCGGCTGGTTTCCATCAATTGTTTTTGGCGTGAAGTGATTGTCAACAACAGCCGTGCTATTCTGCAAACATCTCACCGTGATAACTTGGGTGAAGTGAGCTTGATGTGAGTTGTCATTGCACCTAAAGCTAGGGATTGACACTATGGACAGCTCACTTTATGCTCACTTCACCTCACTCTTCACGGTGAGATGTTTACAGAATAGCATGGCAGATGAGAATGTCTTCGAAAGGCACCCGCGATATTCCTTTTGGCAAAGCGAAATCGGCCGAAAGCTTCGCAGTCGGCGAGTGCGCTCATCCTTTCACACCCATTGGGTCCTTTACATTGTCGACATAGTTCGTAATGAACGATTAGAAAATCCGCTGCTATTACTGGATTTTGCTGTTTTGCTATTACTGGTTCTTATGGTCAAAACTCAACAAAATAACCCGAAGTGAGCTTTTTTTTTTAAGTCTTGGATACTTGTCGGCAATGATACGTATACGGAATACGTATCAGTGACGACAAGTATCTAAGATTTAACGGTTGGTTTCTACGGTAGGCGAAAGTTACTTATGAAGGAGAAATAAAGTGAGGGATAATTGGTAGCACACTGACGTTTATTTGACTAGTACATTTATTATGATGAGCGCAGTTACCGTAGGTAAATAATGAACTATAAACATAGACTTTTAATATTTTAAGGGCTTCGTACAACTTAGCTTACAATTATTTATTTATTTATAACAGCTTAAAACTATCATTACAGGGTTTACCCTAATGCGACAGCTAAGAACTTAAACTAATAAATTAAACTATATAAGTAGTTATAACCAAATTAGAAAAAAAATAAACTAACAACATTATCAAAATACAACATAGTACAAAAATAAAAAACAAAAAATTAAAATTCAGTATTATTTTGCTTGTAGCATAATATAAATAGTAATACCCTTGTGAATTCACTAAAACAACATGACGTAAACACATCAATCTGAGTGTGAAGGTCGTTGATGGTACGGATAGCTCTGGTAAGGGGTGCCTTGGCAAGCAGGTTAGTTCTGGCTGTAGGTACCAGTAGCAGTGGCGGGCTGCGCCGCCTCCACACGTAACGGAAACACGCACATAATTAAGCCCTTACAATAAAACTACCTCTGTTGTATGTACGGTCCTTTAATTTTACAGGTTGTATTCAAAAACATCCAAAGTGTAAATAAGGCAACATTCAGAAGATGAGCGTGTGTAGCTTGTTCATCATAGACGCCGAGCTACCTCTTCGGTTTTAAAGTTATATTGCTTCTCAAATGTTTGTTTTTTTACAGTTTACGTATCTGTAATATAAGCAGTTGTGTACTTTGTGCTATGTTTCACCGTCTTCCAAAAAGGAGCAGGTTTCGTATTCATTATCATACTCCTAAAATTGAGGAGATGAAAAACGGAGTATATATGTTTACAATTTCGGAGGTTCCTACGTTCTTGTTCCCGAAACTTTTGCCTGAACGGCGTTGCCGGTCTACTAACTGCTTCTAGTACGGTCACGGTCACGGCAATGGAAATGGTAAAATAGAACATAATGTAACGTACTAAATCGACCCTCAAACTAACGGGTAAAATTTATAAACAATCTGTTTTAAAACTTGTCGTTCTTTTTAGATAGGAATGCTAGCCATAAAAATTAAAGATGATTAAAATTGCATGTAGAGAAGATCATTATACTGAGATGTACGTGTGTAGTGACGAGAGAGGATGAAGTAAAATGGGAGTTTGATCACGACGGCAGTGACAGAAAATTTTAAACGGATTGGTTTGTTATAATATGTGACATGAAGAAATGAAACGCATGTGACTAAATTAATAATCATGAATAGAGACTATGTCGAACAAAACGGGACTATAATATTTGTGAATAACTTAACCATTGATTGACATAAAGGACATTGCGGCTTTGAATTTGAATGACAACAAACAGCATACGGCCCGGACTCTACCAAAGCCGAGACGAGACGAGAGGATAGGAGATGTGTTTTAAACAACCAATAGAATTTCTTTGTTCAAACTTCTCGTCTTTAATCAGTTTCAGTAGAAACCACTCAGCGGAGGTGTATCATATTTGCATGGTGTGATGCGAAGCGGAGATGTGAGCTGTGCCTCTCCGAGATTGAGCTGGGTAGCTGTAAAAAGCGGAGATGTGAGCTGTGCCTCGCAAGCTGACGAGGGCGCGCAGCGGAGATGAAAAGAGATGTCAACATCCAACGCTCGCCACATACAGCTCAGTTCCGCTCTAGCCTGCTCACAGCTCCACTCTAGCCAGCACACATCTCCGCTCCAGACTAGCCAGTTCGCATCTCCGCACAGCTTCGGTGGGTACACCCTAGCTGAAAAAAATCGTCTCCGCTTCGGACATCTCCGCACATCTCCGCTTTGGTGGAGTCCGGGCCTACTACAGATAATTACTCAAGTATTAGTAAATTACTCGCTTGTCGATTGTTTATCGTTTCTACTTTAATCAAAAACGAGCTGTCTAGTGTGGCAAACATGTTTTCGTATTACGGAAAATATTTCAAATCAAACAGAAATGCCGCTATTATCGAGAATGTACCAACAGTCTCATCTACAAAAATATTACTTAATAACGTGATCGAAGAAGATTTACAATCAGTACTAAGGCCGTTGAATCTGATGCAGACCTTTTTCTTGTCCGCGAAATATTCTATTCGTGACAACATTATCGCTCCTAATACTTATCTGTACCATTCTATGAGAGTGTTGTGCATGCTAATATGTCAATGTGGCTGTTTGCATAACTTGAAGATATCGCTTGTGGAATGCAAAAACTGGGAATACAATTTGTTTTATTGTTCGACCAGTGTATTGGACTACTTAATGTATTTTATAGGAGATTTAATTAACACCTTCGCACACATTAAGCACAGGAACTTGAATGTCTTGCTGGTCATGAAAATCCAACACGTACTCAAGCTCCTTAACATGAACAGTAACGAACTCCAAGGTCTCTTTTCGTACAACTGGATTTCTGTTCTAATCTTAAGCATTTTTTGTATTCTTTTTGTCATTATGTATCGCTTTATTTTCCCAAGCATAAAAACAATTCAGCTTCTTACAATTTTTGCTAGTATGTCTTTCAATATGAACGTTGTTTATGCTTTGTCAGTATTGAAATTAATTGAGAAAATGCTTCGTGTGTGGATTGAAAAAGTTAGAAACACCGATGATTCAGAAACAGAAGAGTACTGGAATACAATGTTTGATATATACTCGAATATACAGGACACTTTCGTGATTGTGGAGACGACTTTCGGACAAATGGTGAGTATATTTAAATTAGGTGCTAAGATTTGAAATAAGTTCACGCTTATATAAAATTTCATCTATTGTTTTCTGTAATATAATATGCACATTATATTATAGGAATTTCCGAAATAATTTTAACCGTTAAAGACTGTGGCGTAACCACAATACATGTTTTAATTTGGGTTTTTTTGTTACAGATTATATATTATACAGTATTCACAGTTTACATCAGTTTAAGGAATTTGAGTTTGATCTTAGCTTTAAAAAACTTTATAGCAATAGATGTAATTAACGTAAGTAGTCATTATCGCTAAATCGGGAATGGAAATAAATAAAAACAGCCAGTTAAAAGATAAAGTAGATAAGAATAAGAATAATTTATTGGTCCATTGTTACAAAATAAATTTCAATAAAAATAATGATATTGTATGCTTACTGTACCTAACTAGAATGTTTAACGTAGTATTAAAACAGTGGTCCCCAAACTAGGCTGCGCCTGTATCTTGGGGGCCTGAAGATGGTTCAAGTTATCCTGTTAATATTTCAGTTTTGCGTTCTCATATTCATATCTCAAACTTGGAACATGAAGAATATTATCATATTTATATGCTTGGGCGTGCAATGTGAGAGATTCTATGCAGCAATGAGAGATGTTCAGAGTACCTGTGTGATGCTCATGAAGTCAAGTAGATGTTCTGGTAAGTGTTGTTTTAATGATGTATGTGTAACTAAGATTGCTTATAATGAGATGCTCGTGTTCTCTCTTAAAGTAATGCAGACAAAACCTTGGTATAGGTCTTAGCATTTGCGTTATAATTTTTTTGTTTAGATCAAAGAAGGTTTTGCAAGAACATCCAACGCGTACAGAAAGCATCATTCAGGAACATGAGCGCGTGCGGCTTGTTCATCATAGACGCCGAGCTACCTCTACAGCTGTCAAGCTTTATTACTTCTTATACTATTGTTTTTCTTCAGTTTGCGTATTTGTAATATAAGTTAATATACATACAGTTAGATCGTTTTTTTTTTTGATAAACCTGACGTGGCCGGTCACAATTTAAAAAGTAGCGCGTCACCCCCGATATGTTGTATTTTGTAATCATATATGTTATGAAAACAAAAAAAATATGTATATAAAATTTCGTTCACGTATGTATTGCTGTGACCCAAACACGGACGTGTAACATAAATAAATGAATTTTGAATATGGAGCTCAATTTTGGGGGTAAATAAGAAAATTTATAATATAATATAAAGAAACATTATCTACAATTTAATCATTATTCTACTTTTTCGTCGTTTTTAGGGTTCCGTAGTAAACAAGGAACCCTTATAGTTTCGCCATGTCCGGCTGTCTGTCCGCGGCTTAGCTCAGAGACGGTTAATACTAGAAAGTTGTAATTTGGCATGGGTATATATATTAATTACGCCGACAAAGTGGTAAAATAAAATCAAGAAAAATATATGTTTTTAGAGTACCTTCCCTACATGAAGAGTGGGTGGGTGGTTTTTTTTTCCCGTCTATTCCATGGTGTGGGGTATCGTTGGAAAGGTCGTTCAAAAATATGGAGGGTGTGTGCAAATAATTTTCCAATTCAGGGATCTGTTTGCGAAATATTAAGCTTTAAAGCGCTAATTTTTGTTAGAGTCAAGTGCCCCCCCTCCTGTCAGCTTGATTGTACTTGGATTTGTGAAAAAATTTACAACAGTAGTATATATAACAAAATTAAAAGGAAAACTATCACAGCTAAGTAGGCTTTACAGGTTAACGAGTAATAACCGACCAACTTAAATTTGCAGTTTGATAAACATGTTCTCCCATACATTCCGTATGGGAGAAAATGTTGTTCAACTACAATGTTATATTTGTTCTTGGGATAAATTCATCCCAACTACGGAACCCTTCATTGTGCGTGGTCTGACACGCACTTGGCCAGTTTTAAAGTCATAACTACACTAAAAATGGAACTTAATAAATCTAAAACCTTTATGGTGGAGACTTTCAAGTACAAGCTTTCACAAATGAACTTAAAATGGTCGAGCAAGTTTGAGAAGTCTCTAACGTACTAGCCATTAGTGTAAATTATTTTTAGTAAAAAAAGATCAATCAAAAACTGATATATTAGGTACTAATGTATTACAACTGTTAGAAACTTCACCTGTGTTTAGAATAATGATACGATAGCACGATCAGTTCATAAATATGATTAAAGTCAATAATATGTTTCGTCGTCACTTTGTCTCATCATTATAATATTATGGACTCATTAGTCATTACTCATCCAACAATGGACAAGTTCATATTGAAAGTTAAAAAAATATCCAAAAAACAAAAAAAAACATATCCAGAAATCTCATGCAAAATGTTACTCAACTGTCGATTGGAAAAAGATGTTGAACGTATAGTGAATTCTTTTAACTTTTTTCTTATTTTGCTTTTGAATTCAAAATATAATGTACGAAATAGTTATATCTATCCAAATGGAATAATAAGTCGTGTACTTTCGTTTTGCTGTATTTTATTGGTCAATGCGTCTTTGATCTATAGAATAGTCATCATAGATGTCAAGGATATAAACAAAAATATGTCAAGTGTAGAAAAAGACCTCTTGTCACTGTTTTCTGGTCTCTATTTCATCACTTTTTTTCTCGGGTTTTCGATTATGTTCATTCTGGATATATTGCATAAAGACAAAAACGTCTTACTTATTTTGAAGATCCAAAGTATACACAGGAGTATTGATTTTAGTAAAAGCGTCCTGAGTTTTATCGTCTGGAATTGGATCTCAATACTTACTATTATCTTTATTAATATTTGTATACAAACTATGTACTTTTTAACGTGCAACTACCCCGATGTCATCGACTTGATTCTTGACAATATTTGTTGCATACTTTTCATCGCTTTGGAAATCAATCTAGTTATAGCCACCCGAATTGTTATATTGTTAAGAAAATACCTCGGAGAGTGGATTAAACATGTCCTAATGATGAGTGATGAACTTGAAAATGATGAACATTGTCTGAAATTACTTGGGATATATCAGTGTATCTTAAAAGCTTACAATTTGTATAAAAGAATTTTCCAAGTATTGGTAAGTCTGTGAATATTATGCTCTATAAAATAAACAGTAGCTGAAAATCATAAGCTCACTAAAGCTAGTGTTTTCTAAGACAGCGGTAAACGCCACATATCATCCGCCATTGACCGTCGAATGACGACACTGAAACGTTATGTATGAAAGTAAAGTAGTGTGTTTCACTAGAAAGCGTTTTTTGACACCGTGAAGTTAAACCCCGAAGCCATCAATTTGATGACAGCCATCACTGGGACCGTTATTTGGCGGCCACCACTGTCGTAGGAAACCAAAGCTGAAGTACGCTTGAAGTATCTTTATTATTTAGAAAAAGCATTCTTTGTCCAGCATTGGGCTGTAATGATGAAGCTGTTATTCATCGTTAGAAACAATTTAATGACCTAATAATAGGCTATTTGATTTTTCATCTTTTCGATTAAAGAAATTAGATTTTAGACTGACAGATCTGCCCCGCCAAATCGAACTAGTGGGGCAGATTCCGCTGAATTTTTTTAGACATTCTGCTTTGCCCCCACCAGTGGGCGGTTTGGTGGGGCAAAGTGGAATGATTCAAAATTCTCCACGTTACCACAGCATAAATAAGTAGCAGTATTTTATCTCGGCAATGACTATACACTGAGATTTCGAAGCGCGTCGTTTCGGTCGTTTTCTATGAAGAGAGAACAATGTACTTATTTATACTGTGACATTGTCAAGTCAATCACCAGATTTTGTTTTTCCTAGGTGTTATATCACACGTTTGGCACATTCTACCGAAACCTTATCTATTTCCACTTAATATTCTCTACGTTAAAAACGTCTGCAGTTTTGAAAAACAAAGTGAGTATAATTTTTTTTACAATCTGAAATTATAAACTTAATTTTTAATCACCAATCAATGTATTATTTCATTTCTAAGAATTCAACAGTTGACACCCAAAAGTCATAATCATCATTCTTTTGTTTTTATTCCTATTTATTATGGGTCAGCGTTGCACGTTTGTTCCTGCATGATGTCCCTCCATCTCTATTACCCGCTTATCTCCGTCTAGTTAACATCCTCGTGAGCTTTAACTACATTCACACAATCCGTATATCTTTTCTTATCTACAAACATTCATACTAACTTTTTAGGGTTCCGTATCCGAAGGATGCCAAACGGAAGCCTATTACTAAGGCTTAGCTTTCCATCCGTCCGTCTGTCTGTCAGCGGACTGTATCTCATGAACCGTAGACATAGGTAGACAGTTGAAATTTTCACAGATTGTGTATTTCTATTGCCACCATAACAAAAAATAATAAAAATGTAATAAAATAATAAATTAAAGGGGGTTCCGATACAATAAACTATAGATTTTACCCTAGCGGGGTGTAATTGTCTAGAAATTCTCTCATTAAAAAAAATATCTTCAAAAATGAAGAAATAGGGGGCCGTAACAGTTGACAAGAACATTTTTGTATGAGCTCTATCGCAACAACTAAACAAGTTAGGTATTTGAGCCTTCTGTATATTATCATGTACCATGTACTGTATTTATTCAACAAATATTAAAAGCACCGATTTAGAAGGTATTTTATTTAAATACTAGCTTTTGCCCGCGGCTTTGCCCGCGTGGATGTCGGAAAATATCCCACGTAAACGTACTACCGGGATTAAAAGGAAGTGAAGCAATAATCGCATACCTAATAGAGAAAAAGGTCATTGACTCTTGTAGCACTGCGCCCGCGTTGCCGTCAACCATAATTATTTTGTTACGTTTACGCGTAATTTTGAATCTGTGATATCTTTCTAAGTATTCATAATATCATCTCAAGGCATATTTTAATCTAAATTAAATGCCCAATTTAAATAACATATTATTTTATTGGATAAGGATAAATATAATACCGGTCAATATAGCTTCGGAAATAACCATTTAATTTTTATCAAATTCTGTGAGATAAAAATGCTAGTTGTGGATTATCCTTAAAAGATAGACATATTATTATGCCATCGCGGAATTTTTTGTTGAACTTTTTAAGATGTAAAATTCTGCAGAACATAAATTTTATTTATTTTTCATGTTTTAAGCGGCGCACGCCAGTAAAGCCCCATTCAGCATGATTTTTTCCGATCGTCAACAATAATCGTCATATTTCACTAATTTACATAATACTTTAATGAATACACCAAAACGTTCCTCATGAATCACTCCGTACATGGGTTAAAACCGTTTGAAAATAGTTAATTGTTTTTTGTTTTGTTGGGAACATTCTCTGGCGCGCACACAACTACTTATAAAAATTTCATCACAACCGATCGAGCCATTTTCGATTTTTTGCGAGACTAATATACAGGGTAAAATTAAATTAGCTAGCAAAACTCCGCAGACGTTATGGCTAAACGTGATAAAATAAAAATGATGTTTTTTTTTTTGGGTCATCAACCACCGCTCACACGCGCAATTGTAAAATAATATTTATCAATGTTGTTGTCAACATAAAAAATCTACTATACACATATAACAACGATCTTTTACAACATTAACTAAATTCGTCATACCTTGCTCCATATCCGACACCACTGGATTTTATCACTAGTTTAACTACAAAATAAATAAAAATTCTAAAATGTATACAAAATATACAATAATAATAATGCATTCATTCTGCAATATCGCTATTGACTACTACGGAGACGTTATTTGTTAAGTTTAATCACCCTCACAGTGGGAATACTTCGACTATAAATATAATAACAAAAAATTTACAACTATAGCCATTTAAAATATTGAGTTTTGGGTATGCCGAAAAATAAAACATAAAAAATTACACAAAAAAATACTCAATTTTTAACCGACGTGATAAGTACCGATATCTGAACACGATAATTAAAAAAAAAAATACAGATTTTTAAAAAATCTGTATTTTTTTTTTTGTAATAATAAAATGATTTTGTCGTGTTTAGATTACGATACTTACTTACTTTAATAGGTGATTTAGGTAATTTAATTGGTAATTTATTTTGACCCTGTATATGGATTTTTGTTAGTGTATGCGACTGTTGCTAGCTGTTGTTGCTATTGCTTTGTGTTAACAATTAATTGGTAACCTTCAAATAAATAATAACTTTTTAATTTACAGACTGTGCTTCACATTTTTGCGATATCTTTATGGCTCATAAAGAACACATTGTTAGTATTTATGCATAGTATTCATTGTGAGAAGTTCTATGCCACTGTTGAAGAAGGTGAGACGGCGTGTATACAGCTTATGATGAACAGACACTGCCCTGGTAAAAATGTGTTCAAAGTTAATATTTTATACTCAAAAGACGTTTTGCAAACTGACTCAGTACGGGTTCACACAATATTAACACCTTCAGCGCCATGTGTATCTATTTGTCACACAGCGTCTGGAACATTGTGTATACAAAAGTATACACATCTTTCTGCTTTGTAAAAGCGCTGTGTATCTTTTAGGCACACATTCTCTTTACATTTATTATGCAGAACTGAAAGCCCTGTCCTAAACTTGCCAAAAATTTAAGAACGTCTGTGTGTGTTAAATTTTAATTTAATCTCTTTACAGAAAGTCAAAAACAACTTTGCAAGTACGTTTCGCTGACAAATCAAACGTTTAGTAAGATGACCGCGTGTGGCCTGTTCTATATAGACGCTACACTGCCAATATTTTTCACACAAATGTGCACTCATTATGTTATTGTTCTGATACAAGGCAATTTTCTGTAAATTAAATATTTTTTGTATAAACTTGACTTTCAATGACTTTTAGTATCCTGGTGTTTGTCTTCCTCAGTAGCCGTATATCTGTCGTTGTATAGACAATACTCCTTTTGCAGTTTTAGGTAATTTTAGCTAGTAATTTAAATGAAATGCTTGTCTTTTGTCGTAAAGATGTAATCAAAGTTTTTCAAAAGTTTTAATAATGCCGCCAATAAATATAGAGCACACTACTTTAAATCTAGATGAACCATTTATACGGTGGGCCACGAAACGAGGTCCAACCAACATTTTTAGAAGCCTCTCTCCAAGGGCTTCCTGAAACATCCTTATGTATGTTCATCGATTATTTATAGTGTAGGAGTATAATGTTTTTTGCGAAGTTCTCACTTGACTTCAGACTTTTTTTTTTCTTTTTGTCGCATTTTTGTTTTTTTTATTATTAAAAATCCTTGAATTATGGTTTATGATCTATAAAAAATTCTTGATCGACATGATCCATTCTAGATTTACAGTCTTTAAACATGAATCAAAGAAAGTGACACTGGCCCCAAAGTTGTTTTAATTAATTCCACGTACCCTCAGCTTTCTGAATCAATACAAAGTAGTAATCTAGTAAGTACTTTTTAAGACATTATTTGGATAAATTGGAGTTCGAACACGAACCACAAACCTTTGGACCTCGTTTCGTGTCCCAACCTGTTTAAAAATTGAGAAGCACCATAAATGATGTATGAGTCCGTGAGCTTCCCTCAGTCGTCAGTTTATTTAATTCGCCAGTTTCGTTGATTAGTCAGTTTCACTGATTCGTCAGTTTTATCGATTAAACAGTTTCGTTAACTCGACAGTTTCCACTGTTTGCCAGTTTTCGTCGATTCGTCAGTTTTATTCAATTTGCCAGTCAAAGTACAGTCGGTAGAAAACTGCACACACGTCTGCTAATTTAGAGATACAGTATGTTAACTAACAGAGGGCGTTCCCGTTAACTCGCAATAGTATAGAGTCTAAAACAAAATGTTGTTTTGGACCCTGCACTATTTCGATTTTGTGTTTTTTGTGCAAAAAAAAATCAATAAGCGGCAGTTATTACTTAGCCACGAGCTCCTCGCTTGGCTCGCGTGGCTAAGTAATAACTGCCGGACGGGTCGATCCATCAGGTTAAGCTACGCTTGCCGGGGTTGGTCTGTGGATGGGTGACCATCTTTACATACAGAGACTCCTCCGTGCCTCAGAAAGCACGTTAAGCCGTTGGTCTCGGCTGTCATTCGTGGATCTTTGACAGTCGTTACGGGTCGTCAGAAGCCGGAAATTCTGACAACCAGTCTTACCAGGGGTATCGTATTACCCAGTTACTGGGTTGTGGTGGTCAGATAGGCAGTCGCTCCATGTAAAATACTGGAACTCAGCTGCATCCGGTTAGACTGGAAGCCGACCCCAATATAGTTGGGAAAAGGCTAGGCTGGATTGAATCCAAAGACGAGGCTTACTGTGTCTCCTCGGGGTCGTGAGTACGATTTCTAGAAAAATTTACGCAACACTTGATCTCGATCGTTCCATTAAAATATTTTTTCGCATCAGCGTGTTTGCAATAACGTCATTCTATATAGAGGTTTTCAATTCAATATGTTTTCGATGCACTCGTAAAGTTTTTCGAAACAGCGTGTGTCGGAACAACGTCATTCGAATCTTCATATCAGTCTCGTGAAAGAGACCCTTAGAGTCGTGGCAAATTGTTTATCTCTTTTATTCTCTTTGTTTTTCTCCTATTGCCGCCACTACATTATCATTCACTCTTTTTCTTTCAAATTATGCCTCACACAGTCTATCCAACACTTATTTAGCTTCTGTCTTGGTTTGTAATAAGTTAAAAAATAAATATCCTTGATTTTAACTTTACTTTGCTGAAAACCAGCGTTGGGGCTCTGTCTCGCATAGGATCGCAGCATTATGCTGAGCGATGGCCGTTTTGCGTGGATGTGACGCATATTTTCCCCCAAATTGTTTATTTTTGTGTTTTGTTCTTTCTTTGCGTCATGTGTACCGCAAATAAACGTATTTTCTTTCTTTTCTTTTTTTACTTTTATTGTTGTGTTAAAATCCTCTGCCGTCTCGTCCGCCAGTCTGCACAGGCCTTTACCATTGTTTTTCATGAAATATTTATAACTAATTATGTTATTATTCTGCTGCAATTCTATTTTCTGTAATGTACATAGTAGATTTTTTATTGCTATTTAATATTCCCCAATTAAAACAAATGTTCTTCTTATTTGTCCCTATTACTTCCTATTGCTGCATGAAAGTTGGTTTTCTAAAAACCGACTTTCCACGAGCCTATTTTATACAGTTTTGACGTATCCAATCTCAATATTTTAATACAACTATATGTGTCGAGACGATACTAAACTAAATACTACTAGACAAATGTAATGTCAATTTCTTTTCACCATTACAAAAGCGAACCAGACACTATAAGTAATAATGACATCAACACAAGACATCATCATTACATTCAAGTAATGTCGTTACTACTGACAGTGCGGTGGTTGGAATGATGATGTGATCTCAATATTTTAATAGTTTTACGTCAATATTGGAAGGAATGACGACAATATTGATGTTATTATTACTGATAGTGTCTGGTCCGCTTATGACAGGTTTTCATCATAACACAACCGTTGATAATAAAATTATACTCGTAAAGCAGTTGAACAAATCGCAATTCAAGATTCACTGTAACGGCTAGGGCTTTGCAGGTAGGCTGCGCAGGCCGCTAACTGATAGGTAGGTAGTTAATTGAAACACTAGGTTAAGTTCATACATATATTTACGGTTATTAGGAACTAACACGGCTAGGTCGCGGGTAAGTCATTTTACTGTTCTGTGCTGAGCACTATCACAATTAAATATTAATGTAGAGTACCGTCCTTGGCAACACGTGGCAGTCGTGGGGGACCTGCTCAGCACAGGCCCGGCGACAGGTCGGACGGCCCTCGTAAGACCGACAGGGAGAGAACGTCGGTAGCCCTTGGAGGCCTGTCAGCACAGGCTCACGGCGGTAGGCCGCGAGTTGTCAGGCCTTCGAGACCTTGGCAGCGCGCGCAAACAGTGTGCGGTCAGCACAGGCTCGCGCAGGTAGCTACGGCCAAAAATTTAGCACTAATATTTGTGACAAAAAAAACTGGATAGGTACCTATACATTATAGTGTTTTATTTTTTCCTAAAGAACTTCAATATGACATTAAGCTAATGGAACAAAATAATTACATTAATTAAAATTTTACCAACGATCAAGACGGATATGGAATCGCATTCGTTTTTCGTCGTGAAATTATCTCATAAAAATATGACAATTACATTTTTATTGATGACCAATGGGGCCTTCTGTTATAAAAACCAATTTATTCTTAACATTAGCTGTCGGGAACTTTGATACGACATCGTCAGACAGTTTGATTCAAAGTCAAAGTGAAATCATTTATTTCAAATAGGCCCTTATAAGGCACTTTGAACGACAAAATTCACAAAAAAAAAAAGAATTGATTCTAGTCGCCCCTTCCAAAAGGTAGTTTTGTTTTGTTTGTGTTGAAGTGTACACATGAATACCTACTAAAAACAATGTTCTTAATTCGAAAAATCTTTCCTGAAATCTCATTAAAAGTCTTACTCAAAAATTGGCTACGAGAAGAAGTCCATAAAATAGCTTCTTTTTTTTTTAGTTGGGAAATTATCAAATCAGGAGGAAGAAAGGGCGTGTCAGACTTTTACTGACTAAAACCCACCCGTGTTCCTTCCGTTGCCTGTGTGCCGGGGCCACGATATCCCTTTCGGACAAACTCGCAACCCTGGCAGGCCATAGAATAACTTAATCTTGTAATTTTATTTATAAAAAAGCTACTTATCTAGCTAGCTAAAAGTCTAGCTTCAAAATATTCTAAGAATCTACGTGTGTGAGTAGTGTGCAGGCATTTGCTGAATGCCAGACGCACAGAATCGGTCGAAGTGGCAATGCTTGGGAGAGGCCTATGATCAGCAGAGGACATTTTTCGGTTGAAATGATGATGATGATGATGATGATGATTCATATGCTATTTTATTCAAAAAAGTGAGAACTAGACGACCATGTAAGTACTTTTAAAATTGCTCTAACGAGTATTTTTAATCTATCACGATATACACATATTGGTTAGCATAACACCCAGTATTGACATAATTGCTTTTTAATTTCTCAGTAGTCTGAAGAAGGACGTTTGAAAAATTCTATTAGTATTTTTTTATAATAATCAATATGAAATATACGAGTAAAATATTGTTAGATGACGATTTTCTGAGTGTCTTCTACCCTTTTTACTATATAAATACTATCATAAGTGCGCGGAAATATAATATCTACAAAAATTGGGTGGAAATTGTTACAAGAAAAAACGTTATATGTGCTATATTCATAAACTGTCTGATGCTTTGTTTTTTCTGCTTGGTTATAAAATACTCCCGTTTCGGTCCGACACTCCAATTAGCCTACTATTTTATTTACTTCGAATATGCATTCAATTTTGGAGCTGTGTGTGTCCTCAATGTATACTTCAGTCGCAAAAGTGTGCGTTTGCTATCAGTTCTTTATGAGATCAACAAGAGCATTTATAGCAAAAACGATATGAGAAAATTGAAGATTTTCACATGGGTGTCAATTGTGATAATCTTATCCAACTGTGTTGTCGTAGTATTATTCAAAATGGCATACGACGTAAATTGGTCTTTCTTGAGAAGTATTTTTCTATTAATATCTGCACTTTTAGATGTCGAATTAGTACAAATCATGATATTTGTTAATATGTTGAGTTACCAAACTAGAGTCTGGAACAAAATTATAGAAAATACACGGTTTGAAAAAGTAAATGATGACGAAATAACAGTGGACAGTGAAACGGCGTTGGAAGAAATGGATAATGCATTAAAGTCTGTTAGTGAAGCTTGGGATCTAATAAGAAAAGCTTCTGGATGTGTGGTAAATAATACCTTTATTTATTTCACTGTCTGTTTTATAATGTTGATGTTTCACCTGCGTAGGCAGGTGAAACATCAGCAGCCATTTTTTCAAGAGGAGACAAAATATTAATAGATTAATTAATTATGTTCTGTTCTAGATGGTTTTGCATTATGTTACAACATTCATACACTCTATGTTTTACGCTGAAGTTGTAATGACATGGTCAAAAACGCATTTTGTAAGTATTATCAACTTGTATTTAAGTAAGTAAATATTATATTTTTATTTCCATTATTATATTTATTTATTTAACGGTTTATGTACACACATATAAACAGACAAGAAAAAAGGAACAGAAAAATACGTACAAAGGTGATGCTTATTTCTAAAGAAATCTCTTCCAGCATACCTGCGATAGGAAAGTAGTTAAAGAGATGTAGACAACGTGTGTAAGAGTAGAAGAGAAAATAAAATACATAAAATAAAAACACCTAATTAAACACACACCACACACCACACACCTTATTATATTTTTTTTATATTTTTTTATTTTTTATATGTATATTTTTTTTTTTATTGGCGTCTTTTTCTTTCATACATTTCTGTTAGCCATGATCTCACTAGTAAATTATTTTCTGCACATATAATTTTTAAATTATCCGTCGTTTCTCTGGTCTTCCCTTAAGTCATAAGTCATTTGTTTCATAACAAAATACATTGTGTTGAAAATATTACAGTGATAATAAAGAAAATAATAACAATTAAAAAAAAAACTCTACAGTAATATTTAAAGTTCATTACGCATTTAAAATGTATCAATATCACTAATATATCATTAATGTCAATAATTCAGTACCTTTAATTTAAATAATCACCAGCATTGTATTAAACTTCCAAATTCATCCAGTATTAAAATTAAAAACAATTAAAACATATTTAAAAAAAAAACACTACAATACTTAATATAGCTTTAAAGCCATCCACATTCACACCCAAAACTTTCCTCATGAAAATATGTTCAACAGTCATAATCTCTATAATTTAATTTAAATATTTCTAGGGAGAAGAATACATGAATATATCAAATACCGTTAGTTTGGTGCTGTTGTTATCCAAGGAATTCTTCGTGGAAACGCAATTGTGCATTACTTGTGAAAGATTTTATAGTGAAATCACAAGAGCTCATATAAACGTGATTTTGAAATTATCCCAAGACTGTAAGTAGGTACTTATTCTAGAAGATACAAATGCTACTATAAAATTTCCGCCTTCCGCCTTCCGCCTTTGTACTTTTTTGAGTGTGAAAAGTTTTAATAAATAAATAAAATTAAATATATGACTTTGTGCTTTGATGTTACTATAACTGTAGCGGGTAGGGTCCTAACTCATGACACGAGGGCTGTTGCCTCTTATAGTATATACTGTTTCGATGAAAACACAAGATCTGTCAACCAGGCAGCCATTACTTCTAGTGGTACTTAAATAAAACACAAGTAATTATAAGCCACTGATTTAGCAGTAGCTACAGCGGTTTCTCAAAATTCGTCACTTTTCTAAATTTAGTAACAGCTAAGGAGACCTACTTTTTGAAAGGCTTGATTTAAAGGAAATGATAAAAGATGTAGAATGGGTTTCGATGCCCTTGGTGGTAGTTGTGTCGTGCAATCCATCTCTTCCTTAACGGATCATAGATAAACATGTATGTTCTTGATTACAGTGCCATCAAAAAAGGTTTGGAAAAACATGCATCGTATAATACAAGGAAATTTTGAGAAGCTCAGTGCGTGTGGAGTATTTGTCGTAGACGCGGCCACACTGCTACACTTCTGCAACCTTGTCACCACTTACATTATAGTACTGCTGCAGTTTGCATTTTTGTAATATTTAAAGACTTTGCAGCGGATGTTGATTTTGAAGCTTTTTGTTGAGTAATTGGATATAATGTTTAAATTATACTGTAATTTATTGTGTCTGCGTAGCTATTGTACCTATATTATGATTCTGCCTAATGGCGTTATGGTTGAGCGATTGGCTATTAATTCCCTGTCACGAAACAAATAGTAATTGTGTGATCAGTTTGTTCTGGGTTTACTGTGTGCCACTCAAATCATAATTATTGAGATTTGTATTCTAGAATCATGTACAAGTACGAATCTCGAGGCAAATTTTGAATGTCAGAGACAGTTGTCATCACTGACCATACGCAAATATATTTACCTATAATTTAAATCAAGATTCATGTGTGAGCAACATTATCCTAACTCATATTTTAAATGCAAAGGTGAGTTTGTTTGTTTGTTACGCTTTCACGCTAAAACTGTTGAACAGACCTGGAAAAGGACATAGGATACCTTTTATCCCGATATGTCATGGGATCAAGGCTTATACGGGTGAAACCGTGGGGCGTAGCTAGTTAAATAATAATGATGAATTTGTTATAAAAAAACTCAAAACTCAAAGCTTTTATTTCAATTAAAACATTTACAGGCACTTTTGAATTGTCTAAAAGTCGGTCAGAAAGTTGAAGCTAGTTGCCCATTCCAAAACGTAGATATTTATGAAGAAGAACGGGCAAGAAACACCAAGGACACTCTTTTAAATATAGATATTACAAAATCCTGAGTACATTATTCTTCTTGCTTCTATATGTGAGAACAATGTACAAAAAATAATCTAAACAATTCTAAATATAAGATTAAAAATAAGCCCTAGCAGATAAGAGATGACCAGTCTCAACTGCCGGCGCCCGTTCACGAACATGATGCGTGGAACAGCACAATCCAGCTCAACCATTTTGTAGGGAACCGAATGATCCAAAACACTCGCCACCATCAGCGAGACATTTAAGTGAGCATGACATACTCTCAACTGCCATGCTCTTTCAAGTCAACATATATCTTAATAACATAATAAACGGCTCCATGGTAGGTACTCATATTAAATGTCTCTAAATTATACAAAACTATAGTTAGCAATGTATTTGAGAGATTAATAGAATATTACTACCAAAAAGAAAGAAAATCATTATTATCTACCTATGGAGTATTCAACAATTGCAACTTTGACAAATTATCAGAAGGATTAAAAAGTTTTAACTGTTTGACAGAGTTATGTTCTTCACTTCATAAAGTAAAAAATAACAAAGTTTTCATCCTAAACGTTCTAAATAATCGGTACTTAAAAATACTAACCTATTAAATAAGTACGTAAAACTGATTGTGAAAGACTACTCAAACTGCCAATTAATTAATACATCTGATGTTATGTTAAGCGCTAATAACTATAATTTTGTATCGAAGCGTTTTATGTGTTTTAAAATAAATATAGAAATCGATAACATAAATTACCAGAAATTAGTAACTTTACAAACTACCTACCCTGCCTACCTACCCTACCTACCTACCTACCCTACCTGCCCTACCTACCTGCCCTACCTACTTTACCTACCTGCCCTACCTACCTGCCCTACCAACCTACCCTACCTCCCTGCCCTACCCTACCTACCTACCCACCATGCGTTTTGTTTTACCATTTATAACAAATTAACGACTAGACTGATGTTTTCATGTTATTTTTTTTTAATTTTTATTGATTGACATCAATTTTATTAGGTAGGTACTTATTAATTATCCTATTCCGGACAAGATAAATCCAAAAACACAAAAATCATAAATATCGTCCAGCAGTTCTTGAGTTATAAGTGTGTTTTTATATTTTTATATTATATCGGGTGTAAAAAGACACTTTCCGAAGCCGAAAGCCACATATTCTACCCATTATTTGCATCATTTTTTCCCACTAGACCATACCTGGGAATCCACTGGTTCTGGAGATATTGAAGGTCAAAGTCGCATTTTTTTTTTTTACTTTTTCACGAAAATGAATTCTATGCGATAATACGAAACTTTTTTCCAAACAAACATTACCTGAATTTTAGATTTATCTTAACAGATTACGCATTTGAAGTTACAAAAACGCAATGAACAACAAGTACCTACCTACGTAGCGTAGGGGCGGAGCTTAACTAACACTGAATCCGTTCATTCAAGCGTGGGTTCGCGTTACATTGCGCGCAATAAAAACTTGTTTTTTTTATTAAAAAAAAAAAAATTACGGTTCCCAGCAATAATTTTTGCGCAAAGCTACTTAGCTATACGTACAGTATGCGTAGTTTACGGCTTTGTGATGTGTCTTTTTACACCCTGTATTTATATTTTAAATGCGAAAGTGAGTTTGTTGGTCTGTTTGTTTGTTACGCTTTCACGCTAAAACGGCTTAACGGATTTCGATGAAATTTGGCAGACGGGTAGACCATGACCTGGATTAGGACATACTAAGGATATTTTTTATCCCGGCAGTACGTCCCCCTGGGGTAATTTCTGATATACACGCGGGCTGGCAAAAGCTAGTATCTAAGATAAGCTTAGAATGTAACATATATTATCAATTGGAAAAGTCACAAGTACTTTCCCGGATTTAAACCCACAGCATGAGGGGCGAAGCCTTAACCACTGGGCCATCACGACATTTTTGATTGTAGACTTGGTAACCGAATAATTAGTTCAGTCACTCTTTATGCTTTTGATCGATAAACAAGGGTAGACCTATTACTTAATGCCTACCCTTCAATTATTTTAATATAAACGAGTTTTTAGTAAATAAAATACCATAATTTGTTATATTATTATCATTTCAAGTTTACGAAAGCAACTGAAAACAATGTTACAAACGAACGAAAGGGGAAATCGAGTAATTTTTACGAATAACATGGTTGACAAAGATGTACAGACAATGCTATTGCCTTTGAATCTGATGCAAAATATTATGTTCTGCCCAAAATATCGCATCAAAAACAATTTAATAGGTCCAATTGGCTGGATCCATTATTTTGTGTCGTTGATCGGAACTGGCATATTCATTTTTGCATTTTTTCATCGCCTTTACATTCTGTATTTTCTTAAAGCTTGGAAAGATTATAATGTTTTTGTACAGTATGTGATCTCTTTGTTCGATTGCGGCTACTACAGTCTCGGACTTGCCATGAACTTTATCAATGGCGTTCTGGAAACGAAAAGTTTCATTTCATTCGTCTTGGTCTTTCAAAACATTCACAGGTTCCTGAAGGATAGAAAAATCTCCTTCACTTTTTGGAACTGGTTCAGTATTATTATGACTACTTGTTTCTTCATTGTACTTTTCATAAGTTGCAGTTTAAAACTGAATTTGCCTTACTTCTATATTTTGAGTTGTTACTCTTTGGTTAGTTTTGATTTCAATTACGTTTATGCCATTCGACTCCTGAAACTTTTGGAAGATAAAATAATTTTATGGAATACTCGTGCATTGAATTCGCAAGGAATTAAAGATGCTATTGAAATCAAACGAATGTTTAATGCTTACGTTAATATATTGGAATGTTATGAAATCTACAAAGTTTGTTTTCGAAAAATAGTAAGTAAAGCAATAATTGATAGTATGCGTACTAGTTGTGTTGCGTTATTTAGGCTGGTTGCACATGGAGACCCGTACGGGTAGCGCCCGCAGTGCTATGAAACGAGGGAGTATTACGTTACGTTGTACGGGCTTTACCCGGAGCGGGTCGCGTTTGGATCAGGCGCTAGAACACAGCAACGCGGATCATCGCTGTGAAACAACGTTCTAGCGCCTCATGTGTGTTTCCGTTCCAGGAGCCCGTACGGGTCTCCCGGACAGCTGTTACACTAGTCTCATGCCCGGTTCCTCTATTTTACAAACCCTTTTTGTAAATCAGTAACCAATTGTTTTTGAGTCACGAGTAAAGAGCCGCTAAAGACGTTCCTAAAAGTTTTTTCGTCCTCTACCTGCGACGAACACATGTTGGTTACCCGCTGACTGAAGATCTGTCCGATGACATCTGTCCGGCGTTCATGCGTTTTATTGTATCACACAGACTTTTTTGAATTAAAACTAAAATGAATGAAAATTTTGCTTATTACTGCGAAAAGTATTCACGAAAATTTGATATGTAATTTTTTATTTTATTTAATAATTTGTTCTGATTTTGCTCAAGAAATAATTTGATATTATTAAAAAATTATGCTAGCCATTATTGCCGAAGTGAACAAAACGCAACTATGGTGATGAAAATGAATGACGACAAAACACTGTGCCAGTCATTTGTAACCAATCTTTCCCAAAGAATAGAATGGAATAAGTTTATTTCGGACAGAATCCATAGGGTTAGTAACAATTTTACTTAACATCTACTGTTAAATAAAATTCAGCGTGGAGCTGCATCCACCTCCGCAACATCGAGGAATCACACCGATCTGTGAACACACTGAGAATACTGTTGGTGCCGCCGCAAATACATGACATCAGGGATGCACATCTTTTTCGAATAATCGCGGCAAAACCATCAATGTTATTATCCGTAAACATTCCTGACGCACTACAACGCCACGGCAGCCGCAGCAGTACGCTCAGTGCATTATTATACTGAACGTGTAGGTCGCTGCATGCGCGCTGAGTGAAGTTGACGCACAGGCTGCACGTGTTGAAGAATTGACAGTAAGCTTTGAAAAGTGTTACTTTAACTGCCCTCGTACATCGTGCAAACCTGCGGGCCAACATGTTACAACGGACAGCCAGCGACCTACGTCCCCTTTCAATGTCACAGTTATCTTTAAGGTCTTTAGTGACCCAGTGGCCTAGATACTTAAACTTGTCCACTCTTCGCAGGGATTCTCGACCCAGTGCAAAATAAGGAATATACGAATATGTCAGGTTGCCTGCTTTGAAAACCATTAGCTCGCTTTTTGTGACATTAGATTGAATAAATACTATCCTAAGTCTTTCCAATTATTCCATAACAAGTTAATTCATTGAAAACACTAAAACGAAACTAACTAAAAAAAAATCAACTATCGTTTGGTAATTGCTACGATTAATACCACGTTCTTCATCGGAATTTGAGCTGTTCCAGTCGGACAACATTTCTAGATCACTCAATTCACTATCTGAATGAGAAACTTTAATTTATTTTAACGTTATTATCGAAAACACGTAAAATTTTAGTACTCAACCGAACAATTTCGGGCGGTAAAGAAATCACATAGGCTTAATACCTTCGACAGCTGGTTAAAGTTTCAAAAAATGTATAGAAACATTACAAGCTGTCATCTCCATACATTTACCCTACTATCCGTTATTCGTAGCACTCCCATCTGTAGGTAGCAAGTTAACGGTATCTTCGCATATGTAACGATTTTTAGAGGAACACTTTTGGGTTACGTCTCGTAGATAACTCTACCATCCGTGAACAAAACGAATCGTTTCACGAGTATAGGAACCGGGAATTAATTAATTATGTGTCTAATTTGATTGATATGTTTTTTTGTAATTACTATTTTACTTTCAATGTTTGCATGCCTAATTTAAAGTAAATTGTACAGGGATCTAAAATTTTTGTAAACACTTTGATTTTATGTACATACTTTCTAAGCAAATAAAGGACTTTTTTTTTTATGCATAATTTTATTATGAGTTTAGAGGCTCAATTTAAATCATATCCGTTCCTATGGAAAAGTAAACTTGGGAGTACAATTTTTTTTCATAATTTAATAATAAAAAAATTAAAAAAACGAAGTCTTTTAAATTCGGAAAAAGTTTCTAAGTTTTAAAGTTTTTCAAATATTAAGTTAGTGTATTATCAATTTCAGATACTTTACTACATCGTAGAAGTGTTCATTCACTTTTTAGTTAATTTTCAAGTAGTACTTGAAATTATAAAATTGGGGATGAAAGAAAACGATTTTGTAAGTATTTAAATAATTCAGTTGAGTTTTTCTAATGCACTGGTTTTCTGAAAAAAATTATTCCACTTCTTCGTTTGAGCCGGCACGAGTTACAAAGTTGTACCCATGCAGTTTTTTTTTTACACGACTTCAAAATGGGCATATTATGTTTTTAGGATTCATGTACGTGAGTGTGTGTATATCTTATTTTTATAAGTTCAGTTTTCTTCTGCGAGTCCTAAGAAAATATGTTTTCATTCTTCTTTTTTAACCCCTGAAGTAAAAAGAGGATGGGTACATTTGTATTAGAAAATACATACTGCAACGAGTTCGAGTATTGCAGTTCACGAAAATAAAATTCTATGTTTTACTACTGAAAAAATATTCAAAGTCATCATTATCATCACCACCATCGCACTGGACTCGCGTAGTGGATTACGTTCCACGCCCACTCACTGAGAAGAGGCCTGTGTCGCAATAGAGGGAACGTTATAGGCTATAGGGTTCCTTAGTTGGGATAAATTGATCCCAAGAACAAACTTAACATTGTAGTTGAAAAACATGTTCTCCCATACGGAATATATGGGAGATCATGTTTTTCAAACTGCAAATTTAACTTAGTTGATTATTACTCGTTAACCTGTACAGCCTACTTAGCTGTGATAGTTTTCCTTTTAATTTCGTTATATATACTACTGCTAAGATTTTTTTCACAAATCCAAGTATAACCATTTAGCTGGCAGGGGGGGGGGCACTTGACTCTAGCAAAAAAAAACAGTTTAAAGCTTAATATTTCGCAAACGGATGCCTGAATCCTCCACAAACTAACAACATTTTTAAACGTCCTTTCTAACGATACCCCACAACATTGGGTAGATGAAAAAAAAAAACATCCCCACTTAACGTGTAGCGGAGATACCCTAAAAAAAAATATTTTCTTGATTTTATTTTACCCCTTTGTCAGCATGATTAATATGTATACATATGCGAAATTACAGCTTTCTAGTACTAACCGTCTCTGAGCCAAGCCGCGGACAGACAGACAGACGGACATGGCGAAACTATAAGGGTTCCTTGTTTACTAGGGAACTCTAAAAAAAGAGCATTAATACTAAACAAGCTGCACGCATTCACGCATGCGTTTGTGAGTGAGTGAGAGTGTGGGTTGGCTTATACTATGCGATGTTTATGCTATTGTCATCACACGCAGTTTCATAGAACAGTCGAGTTCATTTAAATTCGTGGGCTGTGTGATGCGGTTACTTTTATATGGGTTTTTGTATTGTTGTCTCTAACAAAATTTATAAATTTGGTTATAGGAAATTGCAGTTATCACATCGTTATCCGTATGTTTTTGGTGGATGAAGAATATGACGATGCAAGTAATATTATGTCAATGTTGTGAGAAATTCTACAGGGCTGTGGAAGGGGTCCAAGATTGTTGCGCTATTATTTTGAATTCAAATTGTTCAGGTATTTGTATTTAACTTGCTTTTTCCAGTAGCTTCGCCTATGTGGGGGACAAAAACTCTCCCCCCAGAACGTAATACCGGGATAAAAATTATTCAGGTCATGGTTTGTGTGCAAAATTTTCAAAGAAATCCGATCAGCCGTTGAGGCATGAAAAAGTTACAGACGGACAGACTGACAGTTTCATTCACCTTATAATAATTAAGTACAATACGCGCCACTAAAGATGAGACTTGACACACCACGTGATTTGACTTGCGCAGTAGAAGATTTGTGTCTTTAGCGGTATGAAGTCTGCGCTAGGGTCGCGGAAAGAGTGCGGGAGGCGCGGTCTAGTCTCATTTTTCGTGGCGCGTATCGTAAGTATGAATGGATTAACATTGAAAGGACAATACCAATTGCTAATTCCTGCTCGAGCAGTTTTTCATTGAAAATGAACTCAATCAGTACAAAAATAGAGTTCAAAATAGTGTGCTTATGATTCCATGTGGCGTGTGGCATGCTTCTCCACATTTTCCCTCAAGTCTTGAACACTAATGGCATAGTTAAATGAGGTTTATCACTCTGTCTCTATTTATAATGATTGATACAGGTAATGAAAATATTGATACATTAATTATGCCATTTTATCAGGTGAAGAGAAAAGGCTGTTCAGGAATGTACAGCGATTACATCGAGCATTATTCAGCAAGATACGTGCGTGTGGCCTGTTCTACGTTGACGCTGCCTTGCTGTTACACCTGATATGGCTTCTCACTAATTATATCGTTGTGTTGCTCTCTTATGCGTTTTTGTAATCATCCTAATAACTTTGTACCATTAAATATTTTTGGGAAAAATGGATTTTATTTTGTTTAAAAAACCTTTAATGAGACTATAATAGTCCAATTAAAATTTCTAGACCGTTACTTAAGGAAAACGATTAGAGATCTTCGGATAATAATGGCGATCGATTATCAAATCCTTGCACACAATCTTTTTTCAACATTCCCATAATTATTTTAAAGGAATGAATTAAATTACCATGCGGTAGACCATTGTGTGGTTATTATGTATTTTAATCACTCCGGTATTTTCAAGCGGGATTTTTCATACCAGAAAAAGTTATCAAAAAATTGTGTAGCGTCGCATATTTTTTGAAACATTGTTGGGTAAAAGTCTATTCCTTTCATAATCAGATGGCTGAAGGGTTTGGACGCGGAGGATATGGTACGCATGTTATTTTTTATTTTACTTCTTAACGGGTACTTTGGACAGAAGTCCTTGGAGTTCCTGTACTTCTTTTACTGGCTCTTGTGTCTTGTACCAGGATTTCCTTGGACTTTTTCGTTTCGACGACTATCTTCCTTCGGTCCGAATTTGAATATTTTCAAAAAATCTATATCATTTTGTCTGAAAGAGTGTGAGAAAATGTATTAAACCGTTGGGTGACAATGCGGAGTAGCATTTAACATTAAAGTGATTATAATATTTCTATTTTGCCCTCCACAAGAGTCACTTCATAGGATAAGCTCCTTTATTTCTTCAAGTAACTCAGTTTTTATTTAGTTTTGCTAACAGGATCTTACCTCCGATAACATTCAAATTTATGTTTTAGGTAAGAAATAAAGAATTACGTGTTTTTGTAAAATCATCCCCCAAAGGAGGAAAATAGGGAATGATTTTAAAATTGACATCTATAATGTAATGTTTTTTGTGGTCCCGCCCGCGGTCGCCCGGTGCGGCGTGATACTCTCGACAGTACTTCTCTTCAACATATTTAAGGGATTGGAAATACAGTCATAGTCCGTATGTTGAGGTAACATTTAGTATTTATTTAAATAAAATCGGGCCATACGGTAAAAAGTTATTACAATTTAAAAGTCATAAAATAACCTTTCTAATATGTAGGTCGTGGTCAATGGCGGCACTAGAGTAGGTATTACAAATTAATGGTGATAATATTAACATGAATCATTATTATTTTAAGTAACACATTTAGAATCATACAACCCTGTTCTATTTATATAAAAAATCGTACTAGTGTGAGTAGGACTCGTGCCCTGAGGGTTGCGTTTCAAAGATGTTCTCGCTCAGCTGCCCGAATTTCCAATTCCGGACTGAAGGACAAACTTAATTTTTTACTTGAAAAAGAATTCGAACTGATATTAGAATGGAGTGGACCGATTTGAATGAAATACAGACTAACTGTTTCTTCAAGATACGGCGGATAACATTCGCCACACGGATAGACCTGGGTTAGGAATTAGGATTTTTAGGGTTCCGTAGTAAACAAGGAACCAATATAGTTTCCCCATGTCCGTCTGTCTGTCTGTCTATCCACTGCTTAGCTCAGAGATTGTTAGTACTAAAAAACTGTAATTTGGTACGGGTATACCTATAAATATTAATCACGCCAAAAAAGTGGTAAAAAAAAAAAATTTTAGGTTGCTGTCCCTTGTGGCTTTCACACACCCACAATATATCGTTCGTTAAAAGGTAAAAGCTCACTAAGTGACATTTTTGGTAAAAATCACTTTTTTTCATTTTCGTCACTAATTCGGCGTAATCTTTCATAGGAAAAACTCTAACTGTACTGATTACTAAAGTTTTCGATTTACGCATTTAGAAAAATCCGTAAGTAAAGTTTTAAGACTTTTTTTTCAGGCTGAATAATGTATAAAAATGTCATTATCTCCTAATTATTTAAAAACACTTAATGACTTTTACCTTTAAACCAACGATATATTGTGGGTGTGTGAAAGCCATTTTTTTATTAAGGGATCCGTTTCTGAAATATTAAGCTTTAAAGTGCTAATTTTTGTTAGAGTATAGTGTGTATCCCTGCCAGCTAAATAGTTTATTTATTATTTATTTATTTTATTATTTATGTACACACAGTAAAATACATAGAGTTACGACATAATTATAATTTGAGAAATTTTAAAATTTTGATAATTAATATCAAAATTAATATATTATTGATTATTATTATTATTGTTTTTTTTTTAATTTAAATTTTTAATTTGATTTGATTTTAATTTGTTTTTTTTTTTTTTTGATTATGTTTGTACTTGGATTTAAGAATATCACGGCTGCAGTATATATAACGAAATTACAAGGAAAACTATCACAACTAAGTAGGCTTTACAGGTTAACGAGTAATAATGAACCAACTTAAATTTGCAGTTTGAAAAACATGTTCTCCCACATTCCGTATAGGAGAAAATGTTTTTCAACTGCAATGTTAAGTTTGTTCTTGAAATAAATTCATTCAACCCAACTACGGAACCCTTCATTGTGCGTGGTCCGACATGCACTTGTTTTTATTTTTCTATACTTTTTGTCCTGTGGCATTATTTTCGACATGTACGGGCGAAGCCGTTCGCAAAAGCTGATATTCATATGAATTGATCGATTGATCTCTCTGTGTGACCTCTCTTTTTTTTAAACACATTACTAAAATGGCTTGAAGGGTTCGAAAAAAATCACTTAGATTAATAAACACATTAATATTGGAACTAAAGGTAAGGTATGTAATTGACTAACTATTGTGTTTCATCGAAATGACAAAGCAATCGATCATTAAACGCAGACTTTAATCATGTTGGAATTGCCTTCTGTCACTGACATCTCTTTAACTTACAAAGATAAAAATAAATTAAAGGAAAATGTAATCGTTTTTGAAACATTTCATGAAACTAGTTCATTACTTGCTAACAATTATCTTGAAAAAGACTTGCAGTCAGCGCTAACACCAATACATATCATGCTAGTTTTGTTCTTCTGTCCTAAGTACAAGATTTGGAATCACAAAATAATTCCCAGTGGTGTTCTCTACAACATCATTTCAGTCTTCGCCACGTTAACAATATTATGCGTGTGCTTTTATTTTATGCTTGGATTCTCATTCGCAGATCATTTAAGAGGTTTCAAATATTTTCAGTATTTGAATAAAATTTATGTATATCTTTTACTTTTCATCGGTAGCTTTTTAAACATCTACATTAATGCTATTCATAAGCATAATAACGTGCTTCTTGTCTTAAAAATCCAGAATGTCTTTAAAATTCTCAAGATCAACGAAATTTACAAACGTTTCATCTTTCCTAACTGGATTTGCGTCATTACCTTGATTGTTTTCCAGACTGTTTGGCTTTTTTATTCCTATTACTCGTACAACTATGAACTTAATGTAATTGGAATTGGAATTAGTATTATGTCGTATTGTTTCGTTTCTTTTGACATGACTTTATTGTATGCTGCAAGAATTACGAAGCTCGTGACGAAGCCTCTCATAAGTTGGGTCAAAAATGTTCAGTTGTCATGCGTTGATAATTCAGAAAACGAGGTTTATTGGAATAGAATGTTCAAAGTTTATATGGAAATATTGGAAGCTTATCAAATGATCGAAAAGACGTCTCATCAAATGGTAATTTTTATTATATTCGTCTTTTGAAGTTTATTGAAGCAGCATAATACTTTGATAATGTTATCTTTGTTTCAGATTTTATTTTATATAATACATACAACTACCAAGTCTTTGTTAGCCATAGTGATACGTATTGAAATGAAAAAAGTAACTACTGGAAGTGAAGCTATAGTAAGATAATCCAACTGCTTTTGAAGTCAAAGTCAAATCGTTCGGTCAAATAAATATATTTCAGCATTAAAAAATCTTTTGAATGTCAAACATTACAAGAATGAAGAATAATTGAAGCTAGTTTCCCCTTCCAAAAAGTAGTTTCGAATAGAGAAGACTGGACAAGAAACTTCATAATTAGTTTTAATTTGTGATTTGTTCTGATTATGATCTGAGTCTAGATGCGGAAGGCGTAAAATAGAGTATTGTAGCGCAGCTTGGGAGAAGCCTACGTCTAGCAGTGGACCGCTAAAAGCTGAGTTGATAAACTGACAATTCAAAAGGGTTTTTTTTTCTTGTTTTATTTTAGGTTCTTGAAATATTATAGTATATAGCTTTTAATAATAAAAAATAAAAAATTAAAGAAATATTTTTTTCCCTTTGTAATCAAACTTTTTTTTTATTTATTCCAGTTTGCTCTGCTATCATTCATATCTTTGACATGGATTATTAAGAACGTGCTGTTACTGACATTTTTGAGTTTGGAGAATGAGAGATTCTACTCTGCTATGAGAGAAGTTCAGAGTACTTGTATACAGCTTGCAAACTCAAGCAGATGCTCGGGTAAGGTAAAATTAAAATCCTGCAAAAATAATTTAAAGGATAAGATCCAAAAAAATATTTTTTGAAACGGGAAGGAAAACGGCAGCTGCACAAATAAAATTACGGAATATTTTTTTTACAGATACTCAAAAAAAAGTGTGCAAGAATATCCTCCGAGTTGAAACTACCTCTTTCAGGAAGATGCACGCGTGTGGCCTGTTCACCTTAGACGCTGAACTTCCCTTGAGCTTGTGTGCTCTCATCACTACTTACACTATTGTTATACTACAGTTTGAATTTCTGTAATTGCCGCTTGAGTTTAAAAGCATACTGTACACAGGCTCATTCAAGGCAAGGCTCAAGGCATTTCTGTTGGAAAATGCCTCTATTCATTAGATGATTTATAGTCCGATTCTCATGTGTCATTATTTGTCTATGGGTTATATTGTGCTTAATTTTTATTTATTTTTATTTTTTTCATTTTTGTTTGTGTTTATTTTGCTTTTGATTTTTACTTTGTTCGACATATTGTTTTATAATTTATGTTTGTATGGTTATTATACGATTTTGCAAATTTTTTTATCTCGTTAAGTTGTAATTTATATTGAATTACATGTTTTTTTTAATAATACTATTTGAACATCGTTATTTTGTAATATTTGTGTATAATTATGTTTCATGTTGGTTAATTTCGAACACAATGGAGGTTGTTTCTGAATAAATTCAATTGAATTGTAAATGTGCACTTAGATCTATTTAGATTTATGTTTTTGTCTTTGACTGAGTTTGAGTCATCTGATTTGTTTGAAAATTTAATAAAGCAATAATTTATATTAAAGATAAAAACATAATGAATTAACTAGTCAAGGTGGACTAAGTGTGTAACCTAAACTGTCTATAATTAGTGGTCTCCGACGATAAACCAATTCTTGTGGAAGGTTATGGGCTCGCGGAAGCTAGTATTTTATATAGTCATTTCTGTACTTCAAACGAAGTATTTCCTTAAGGATTAGTCTACTTCTTGCTTGCATTGTATTTATGTATTTTGAGAATAGTTTTATACTAAAATGATCCAGGTCACGTGGCAAAAAGGTTGAATTCATAAAATGACTACATACTAGTTTCAACGACTTATTAAGCATATTAGCACGAAGACATTTGTTTTTATAGAGTTTCCAAACTAAGACGTTTGTGTGTTTAACTTGATCCAGAGTGTATACAAAATAGAAGTGCGATGTGTCGCGAAAAGAAAAAAGCAACTTACAATTTTAAAACAGGAAACCACGGTTATCATATTGATGCAAAAGGGTCCTAATATGACTCAAGAAACTATCGGGAAATGGTCAGTGGAAGCCGATCAAAAATATAGAAGTATCATTAAAAAAACTGTTCCTGAGACACTTTTCTTAATTTATACCTGTAATTTTTATAATGTACACAACAAAGAGTATTTTATCTAATTATTTATCTTTAAAAATTACAACAAAAAAAACTAGCCGTAAAATCTTCGAGGTTCTTAGACTAGCTGTCATAGTCGCCCGATGCCAAATGTTCTCCTTTCTTTGATATTGTTCATCAAGTCGTTGAACTCCTTGAATTTTCCTCCTTGAGTTGAGCTACACGATTTCTGACAAATGCGTGCACTGACTGGTCCACTCAAATCATTTAAATTTCTTTCCTCAAAGACCATTACAGACACTAATCTGTATAATCTGACCAAGATTATGTCTGGACTTTAAAAGAGACTGGAACCCTTGCTTTTTTCGGTCGTTCTTCTAAGAGTAGTCAGATAGGAAACACTAAACTCATCTAGTTTTAAAACATAATTTAATTTTGATATGTTTGTACGCACTTAAAGAAATAAAATAATTGATTATCATTTACAAAAAAATCCATTGAACGTAGGTACTTATGTAGCTAAGTATTTCATCTAAATGAAAAATGTATCGATTGACAAGGTGCACTCCAATTAGGATTCAATTGCGCTCCGAAGCAGACATGTCTTCAAGTTCTACTTGTGTGTCTCCAGCTGACGGAGACGGGCGAGAATTAAAAGAAAACGACTTTATTCTTGAAACGGAACCGACCGTAACCAATGGAAATAATAGATTACCGACTAACAATTTACTTGGAAAAGACTTACAATCTGTATTAAAGCCAATAAATATGATGCAAGCTATGTTCTTTTGCGCTAAGTACAAGATCCGGAACAATATAATATCGACAAATGGTGCTTTCTATGACATAATTTCAGTCGTCGTTGCGGTGACATTATTCTGTGGTGTCTTTTATTTAACACTTGGAACATTTTCGATTAATATCCAAGGTTTCCAATATTTTTTACACTTGAGTATAATGTATAGCAATATTTTGTTTATTATAGGTAGTTTGCGGAATTGCTTCACAAATAGAATTCAAAAACACAACAACGTACTGTTTGTAATGAGAATCCAAGATGTCTACAGAATTCTCGACATAAACAAAAGTTTTAAACGTTTTATTGTGTCCAATTTGGTTTGTGTTGTTACATTGAACTGTTTTCATATCGTTTGGATGTTTTATAACTATTACGTATTTGAACCAATCGGTTTTGCATATATTTTTACATCGTATTGTTTCATATGCGTTGACATGTATATTTTGTATGCTACGAGGCTAATGAAACTCATAACGAAGTCTCTCAATAATTGGATTCAAAATGTTCGTATGTCAAGATGCGTTGAAAATTCACTAAATGATTGTTATTGGAATACAATGTTCAAAGCTTATATGAAAATATTAGAAGCTTATAAAATATTTGAGAAAACCACTTATCAATCGGTACGTAATAAATAAATAAATAATAATATAATAAGTTAAATAAAATAATATGTAATGAATATAATTTACATTATGTGGATAAATTTTATCCACAGAATGTAAATTATTATCCATAACTGTCACAGAGATTTTTTTTTTAAATAGATATAATTTTGTGTTTCAGATTTTATTCTATGCTATACAGACAACCTCTAAGTCTTTGATTGGTATAACGATACGTATCGAGTTGAAAAAAGCAACTTCCTGGAGTAATACTAATATATTCGTAAGATCATAAAATATGTGCCAAGTGTTTAGAATTAATATTGGTATATTTAAATGATTATATTAGGTCCCCACCTATGAAATCAGCGTTTTGTATGGAAAATTTTAAAGAAGTTGCTTTTTTCATACTAACATTTTCTTAATTTATATAACAACCATGAACACTAATGTTTTAAAACTTTTATGCACTAATGTTTAAAAACTAAGATAACGTAATATGCCACTAGATTGAGCGACAAAAATAAGTTTTGGCTAAGTTAAAACAAATAGTGTTCATTTCTGCTAACAAAATGAGGAGTCATTTTTAAGGTATTTTTTATGTTTATAAACTATAAGTAATAAGGTTTTTTTTACTATTGGTAGTTGTCTATGATGGTCATTATTCGATATAATACCAAGCAATTGATGAATATTTTAATTCATAGAAGTGACAAGGTTCTCTATTTGTGTGAAAAAAACGCCAATTTCATAGGTGGGGACCCAATATTTAAATTCTTTTCCAGTATGCTCTACATGCATTTCTATCTCTTTCGTGGATTATTATGAACATGCTTCTCATCATATTTTTGAGCGTGGAGAGTGAGAAATTCTACTCGGCTATGAGCGTAGTCCGAAATACCTGTATACAACTAACAAACTCAAGTGAATGCTCAGGTAAAAAAAAAACCTCAAAAATTAAATGTACGTTACGTTTGAAACGTATGTTATTATTATTTTGATGGATGGAGAGGGGGAGGAAAACCAAAGAAAACATTATAGTCTAAGATCCGACCTAGAAACGACCTTCACCTATCTGTTTAATGGATTTAAAGTATTTTATATCAAATTTATTGACTTATAAATTCCTGGCCAGACTATGATTAATAAAAAATAAATAAATAATCATTTTTTAAACATTGTACCTACTCATTCGTTTAACGAATAAATTTAATGCCAATCGAAAGTATGAAGCCTATACATGGTGGAGTTTTGAGACAGGGCAGACGATAGGTAACTCAATCGTTGTAGTTACAGAAAAACGGTATTATTTTGAGAAACTCATACCAATTCACAGATTTTGAAAATAATTACAGTCGGAAAGAAAATGGGCTATTTTCACAAAAACTTTTTTTTATACCAATCGATCCTGTTTCTTATAAGGATCAAAAACTCTTCGACCAACTGAGGTTTGAGTCCTAGAAAAGTCAGAAATAGCAAAAAACTTATATAATAAAAAAGTAAGTTGGAAAGTCTCATTTCCTACGAAATATATGGGATTCTTTTTTGCGATTTCAGACTTTTCTATTACTGAAATCTCAGTTGGTCCAATAAGAGTTTTTTTTATCCTTATAAGAAACAGGATCGATTCGCATAAAAAAAGTTGGGTTGCAATTTTTTTTCCTGGCATAACTATTTGGTTGGCAGGTTTAAACAGGTAAGTCGATACTAGTAATTTACACCAATCTGCTTAATAAATAAATCGTATATCAAAATAAACGCTATTTCATGGCGAACACGATGATATAAGGTTGTCTGCGAAAAATCTGGTTTGAATGACGGTTGGCAAGCTATGAAAAGGTTTTAAGATCTAATTTGTTGAGGTCCTGAAATTTTATATGGAATATCGAACTCTTTTCGACTTTGCCCGTTCGGAATCTTTGACATACGGTGACAAATAGCGGTCGAATATTAAATGTGTTTCTGTTGTATTTGTTGAACAATTTTTTATAAGTAAGGACTCTGCAACTTTTTCAAATGTTTGTGGCATGAAGTAACCGATTAGGTGCAAGAAATAAAAACCATCTATTACTTCTACGATAATTTTTGTGGGCTCAACAATATTTTTCATCCATTAAGGGGACTACAGGACCTAAACGTGCCTAAATGCAAGTTTTATAATGCCTAAAAGAATATGATCCACTGCAGTAAACAAAATCAGAAAAATATATGATATTCTTCAGGATATATGCTAGTATGATAGTGTGTTGAAAACATAATACAACTAATTTGATACGATAGAAAAAAATCATGAAGATACCTCTAAAAATTTCTTTTAACGATTAAAAATCATATTAATTTACATGCAATCATTCTGATTTTTTGTCAGATTATTTTACAAGCTACATATTAGCATAATAGTGTTTTAATTTTCCAGTCCAATCAATAGATTTTCTGTAAATCGCTAACTGCTTCATATTTTGCAATAAATTACCTGCGTCGTGTCATCGCGCTTCTCTTTCATTTCTATGCAGTCCAACAGTGACCGCGCTTTAGCTGTTGTAAGCCTCTTAAACTGATAGGTGAAGGTCGTTTCTAGGTCGGATCTTCTACTATGTGTAGAAGAATATTGTTTTCCAGCCACTCAAAAACGAGTTTGCAAGAATATCGTACGAATTCAAGTTGCCTCCTTCAAGAAGATGTCATGTGGTCTGTTCACCTTAGACGCTGTGCTGCCCTTGCGTTTGTGTGCTCTCATCACTACTTACACTATCGTAATACTACAGTTCGAGTTTCTGTAAATCTGCAACTATAACCTTCGTTTTATCTGAGATATTATTACAATTAGCATATTACCAAAACAATATGCTAATCGTCTTATTATTTGGTCTAATTATCAAGACATCACTAGATTAAAAAATAAATGTAGAAATTGTAGTTTCCTTCTGACATCTTTTTTTCTTGCCCTTATCCCAATTTATTTGGGGTTGGGGTCAACCTGGCTTTTTCTTTCATACTTCTCTATTAGTCCTCATCTTGGTAGTCAATCGTTTTCAAACCATTTCATCTTTAAACAGTCCATGCATCTTTTATTTGGCCTTCCCTTACAGTATAGCACATTCATACCCAAAAGTTTCATTCTGGCTGCCTTTAAATTATTTTAACTAAAAATATTTCTTTTATATCTACCAAATAACGAATATTACCCTAACGACCAGGGGCGCTAGAGAAAATATCAAGCTCTTAATTTCAATACTTAACGACAATGATCATCCATCACACATGTCGACAAGCTCGTATACTAAATCGAAGTAAATGACACACAGCCATTTTACTCGGAGACAATCGGAACTATATCGATAAAAGTCGAAGAAAACAAAAGAAGACAAAAATCAATGCCATAAGCGTGTGGGGTATCGTTGGATCCCATAATTAAAAAGATGATGGTGTTGCCAATCGTGCCTCCACACTGAAGTTACTTTTTGTGGAGCAAAGTTTGCAAGTACAATTTCAATACTTAACGACAATGATCATCCATCACACATGTCGACAACCTCGTGTACCTACTAAATCAAAATAGTTCATTATCGTAGTCAGTTCTTAGCCAAATGGCAAAAACGACCCTTCTAATTTCGTCACATCTATCCGTCCGTCCGGATGACACACAGCCATTTTACTCCGAACAATTGGCACTACATATATCGATGGAAGTTGGAGAATTGGGTATTCGGTGCATTGCTAACAAATCGTGATTTTTTTTTTAATATAATAAGGGGTGACACTTCCCGTTCATGTGAAGGAAAAAATAATCTATACCATTAACGTGAGGGGTATCGTTAGATCCCATAATTAAAAAGATGATGATGTTGCTTCCATACCGAAGTTACCTTTTGTGGGCAAAAAAGGATATAAAAAAAAAAAAAAATTACTTAATGTCATCATATTGTTGCAAAATGTTGCTCTACAAAAAATTAATTTCGGTGTGGATGCACTTAAGTGAGTTTTTCATTTATGTCAGTAGTCTGCGAGATAGATATGGGATGTTTTCGGTTGCAACCGCACAAATAACTTTGGTTTTCATAGTTTTTTCTAGAATTACTAAATTTATTTTTGACGTGTAAAAGAGTTCATTTGAAATAATTACGATACAAATACAAAACACAAATAATTTATTGTGTAAATAGAAACTTACATTTGAATCGTGAATTTACAGAAATGAATGTGATTTATCTTTAAAAAATTACAAACTTATTTTCGCTGTTGATAAAATCTTTTCTTCAGATAACTGTGCATGGTCCGACACGCACTTGGCCAGTTTTCGTCGCGCTCAAAAATTTCGCTAATCTAAATCGCTGGGTAGCCTATTTTTTTTTTTTTATTGAAAAATTATCCATTAACGTCTCCCGCTCTGAGCAGAGTGGGAGGGCGTGTCAGACTCTTACTGACTAAAATCCACCGGTGTTGCCAGGATCCATGGTATTCCCTTTCGGATTTTCCCGCGACCCCGGCAGGCATCGGTCCGAACGGTCAGTTGTGCTGACAACTCTTTGAGGTACGCGTGGAACACAACGCGCCGTACATCTTTATTATTACCTAGATAAGTTTATACCACGTTTTCTAAACCAAATGAATAAGATCTTTCTTCATACAAACTGTATCCCTTTTCACCCAACAAGGGGTTAAGTAAAATCATTTCACTTTGCCCCACCAAGTCGCCCTACTGGTCCAAAGTGGAATGCCCAAAATTTTCAGTGGAATCTGCCCCACTAGTTCGATTTGGTGGGGCAGATTCCACTAGTCTAAAATCTTGATGGATTACTTGCCCCAGTAGTTGTAATCCCACCAGATGTAATTTTTGAAAAATCTTTTGACATATTTCCATTTAAATTCGAATGGTATACTAATTTGTGTAGGGTAGGTACCATAACTAAAAAGTGAAAAATAAAAACGTTTTTACAAAAATAACAACCGACTTAAAAAAAAAACTAAAATAACTTTTTTACAAAACAAAAACCACCGTATTCCACCAAAATACACTTAAAAGTGAAAAATTACTTTAATTTCGGAAGTCAATGGCAAAAACGAAAATACAGAACCATATAGACACAATACACGATATACATTAAGGTGGTTCGCAGTAAGATGGTTGAAGCCGTGATATAGTTATATCCTTAGGAATATAGTTATGAAGCGCTTTCGTATATAACTATACTACGGTATATTTTGCTATTATTATATATCTTAGTGTAAAATATTTTCGTTTTTGCCACCGACTTACGAAATTCAAGTAATTTTTCACTATTTGGTGTATTTTTGAGGAATCCGGTGGTTTTTGTTTTGCTTAAAAGTTTTTTTACTTGACAATAGCAAAAGGAGAGTTTTAAATTCAGCATTAACACGTTGCCTGTGCATGCCCCACCGATGGGGCATAGCGATTCGTTCATAGTACGTGCATGACCCACGGATGGGGCATGATTGCTCGTAAATTTAAAGGCTCATAAGTAGGTACTCATAACCGCAAACACGTGTGAGTTTAGCTCCTTTTATCGGTTCACACGTATGATTAATGAAGTAACAACAATTTGCGTTTGCACTTATGGTGTAGTCTCTCTCATTATAGCTGCACAGTTAACGTGTTAAACACACTTGTATGTATATATTTATGTAATTAAAACTCAAAAACTGATTAATGGGCCGAACTGATTGATTATCTCGTCTTTGTGTGTTTATAATAAAATTATGCTGTACTTATAAAAAAAAAAAGCTTGTTTCTATTTATTAATACTTATCACCTGTATGTGTAAATTATGCATTGCAATAAAGATAAATTGAAATGTACTCAATAGTAACTTCTACCATTAGTCATCAACTTGATGGTTGGAGTTAATAGTAAGTAGCAGGTGATAGGATAGGACGATGTTTCAAATTAATGGTGTCCATATTATTGATACTATCAGCAGGTAAATGTTAATGTAAGCAGACTGTCATTGCCTCGTCAAAGTGTCTTCTTTTAACATAGTATTACTACTTAAGTCATTCTTATAACTGAGGCGGCAGTCGGGAGAATTCACAAAAAAATTATTAAAATGGTTTCAGAGCCTTCATTTCACGTCTTACTAAATAATCGCCTGGAAAAAGATGTGCAAAGACTAGTGTCTTCTTTTAACTTTGTTCTCAATCTGTTTTTGATTTCAAAATATAGCGTTCGTAAAAAGCATATTTATCCAACCGGAAAAATATATCACATATTTGCGTTTTCCCGTATCTTGGTCTTGGGTTTGTTGTTTATATATCGAATGATTTGTGTAGACTTCATCGATGTAAAAACAAAACAGATTGAAAGTGCTGTCTTGAAATTCTTTTATACTATCAATTATATCGGATTTTTGATCGGGATCATAATAATGTTTATACTGGACATAATATATAAGGACAACAACGTCTTACTTATTTTGAAGATCCAAACTATACATAATCATATGGACATCGATTTCAGAAAGAGTATTCAGAGTTTCATTAATTGGAACTGGATCTCTATAGCTACTCTAGTCTTTACTGATATTTATATAGTTATTATATATTCTGTAACAATGAAGGGCCCTTACGACATCATTTTTATTATTGACAATATTGATGACATATTGTGTATCGCATTGGACATCAATTTCGTTGTAGCCATCCGATTTATAATATTGCTAAAAAAACATCTCGAAGAGTGGATTAAAGATGTCCTGTTGATGAAAGGAGAACAAGAAAATTTTGAACATTGTATGAAATTGCTTGGAATATACCAAAATATAATGGAAACTTACTGTTTGTTGAAGAAAATTTTCCAAGTAGCGGTATGTTTGCAATTTTTTCTTTTTAGAAGTTTTATTAAGTAACGATGATACGTTTTCTTTTAGGAAAGATACAGTACGCTTCATTGGATGTGCCCTGAACACAACTTTGAAGCGTCACTAGATATTATAAAACAAAGTCTCCCAGCCGCGTCTGTCTGTCTGAATGCGATATACTCAAAAGCTACCAAACGGATGTTCATACGGTTTTCACCAATGAGCGGAGTGATTCATGAGGAAAGTTTAAGTGTCGTTTCGGAACATGACGCGGGCAAAGCCGCGGGTTACAGCTAGTCAGAGATAAAATAAGGTTTCGATGGTGTATAATCAGAATTCACACTTCTCTCTCAGCTGTAGACCTTAACAAAGTGACATTCTATCAGCGATAACGATGATAGAATAGTCAAAAATGTGAGGGACTACTAAAAGCTTATGTCAATCCCGTTGATAAGTGCTGTAAATATATGAAACGCTTTGAATGCGATGGCCACATGTCTGAACCCTCTGGTATTTCAATGGCCCTTCGTCCGTATATTTTGGATTTATTTGTCTTAACCATATGGGATTAACCATTTTAATATTTACTCTCCACACTACAGCTCTGCTTGAAAATTTGATAATTATCATCATAATCACCACTTGGTAGACTTAATCATGATCTTTGTTCCACCCACTGCTGAGTAATTTGAAAATTATGCTGATGAATTTTTCCGAATTAATTTTTTTGCAGGTTTTATTTCAAGTGTTTAACACGTTTTTTGGAAATCTAGTCTTCTTTGACATTATGCTGAATGAGGTAAAAAGAGGTACAGGAACGGAGATCGAAGTAAGTGGCAGTTTCAACGGATCAGAGGCGTATAATGATGTTTTAGAATCATGACCAGTGTCAAAGAGAGATGGAGCTGTACAGTGTGGATATCACCATCTCCTTTACACAACGGAACAATAAGTAGAGGGGCTTGGATTTTTTTTAATGCATTTATTTTAATTTTAGATGCAACCCGTAATTTACATGTTTACGACGGTTATATGGGTATCAAAATGTTTAGTACTAGTAATAATACTCAGTATTTACTGTGAGAAGTTCTATATAACTGTTGAGGAAGCGAAGTCGGCGTGTATAATGCTTATGAAGAACAGGAACTGTCCAAGTAAGAAGGTTGTATAAGTAAATGTTCTACAGTTTTGGTTCTGAATTTAATTTCTGATGATGGCATATTTTTTCACAGCGAGTCAACAACATCTTTGCAGGAATGTGATACAGTCGAATCGATCGTTCAGTAAGATGACAGCATGTGGCCTGTACTATGTAGACGCTATGCTACCCTCAAGTTTGGTGGGAATTTTTGCTCACTACATTATAATACTGCTACAATTCAATTTTCTGTAAAATAAATACTTATGAGAGGTAATATAGACTTGTACATCATTTTCATCATCCAGATAAAAACCTTTATGGCAGCTAAGTTTCCCATGGCAACGAGGGCAAAGCATATAGTAAACGAATTACATTTCATTTATTTATTCATAAAACAATTCACATTGTGTTTGAACATTACATAAATTACCAATTAATGGTGTATTATTGATACTATCAGCAGGTAAATGTTAATGTAAGCAGACTGTCATTGCCTCGTCAAAGTGTCTTCTTTTAACATAGTATTACTACTTAAGTCATTCTTATAAATGAGGCGGCAGTCGGAAAAAGTCACAGAAAATTTATTAAAATGGTTTCAGAGCCTTCATTTCACGTGTTACTAAATAATCGCCTGGAAAAAGATGTGCAAAGACTAGTGTCTTCTTTTAACTTTGTTCTCAATCTGTTTTTGATTTCAAAATATAGCGTTCGAAAAAAGCATATTTATCCAACCGGAAAAATATATCACATATTTGCGTTTTCCCGTATCTTGGTTATGGGTTTGTTGTTTATATATCGAATGATTTGTGTAGACTTCATCGATGTAAATACAAAACAGATTGAAAATGCTGTCTTGAAATTCTTTTATGCTATCAATTATATCGGATTTTTGATTGGGATCATAATGATGCTTATACTGGATATAATATATAAGGACAACAACGTCTTACTTATTTTGAACATCCAAACTATACATAATCATATGGACATCGATTTCAGAAAGACTATTCAGAGTTTCATTAATAGGAACTGGATCTCTATAGCTACTCTAGTCTTTACTGATATTTATATAATTATTATATATTGTGTAACAATGAATGGCCCTTACAACATCATTTTTATTATTGACCATATTGATGACATATTGTGTATCGCATTGGACATCAATTTCGTTGTAGCCATCCGATTTATAATATTGCTAAAAAAATATCTCGAAGAGTGGATTAAAGATGTCCTGTTGATGAAAGGAGAACAAGAAAATTTTGAACATTGTATGAAATTGCTTGGAATATACCAAAATATAATGGAAACTTACTGTTTGTTGAAGAAAATTTTCCAAGTAGCGGTATGTTTGCAATTTTTTCTTTCTAGAAGTTTTATTAAGTTACAACGATACGTTTTCTTTTAGGAAAGATACAGTACGCTTCTTTGGATGTGCCCTGAACACAATTTTGAAGCGTCACTAGATATTATAAAACAAAGTCTCCCAGCCGCGTCTGTCTGTCTGAATGCGATATACTCAAAAGCTACCAAACGGATGTTCATAAGGTTTTCACCAATGAGCGGAGTGATTCATGAGGAAAGTTTAAGTGTCGTTTCGGAACATGACGCGGGCAAAGCCGCGGGCTACAGCTAGTCAGAGATAAAATAAGGTTTCGATGGTGTATAATCAGAATTCATACTTCTCTCTCAGCTGTAGACCTAAACAAAATGACATTCTATCAGCGATAACGATGATAGAATAGTCAAAAATGTGAGGGACTACTAAAAGCTTATGTCAATCCCGTTGATAAGTGCTGTAAATATATGAAACGCTTTGAATACGATGGCCACGTGTCTGAACCCTCTGGTATTTCAACGGCCCTTCGTCCGTATATTTTGGATTTATTTGTCTTAACCATATGGGATTAACCATTTTAATATTTACTCCCCACACTACAGCCCTGTTTGAGAATTTGATAATTATCATCATAATCACCACTTGGTAGACTTAATCATGATCTTTGTTCCACCCACTGCTGAGTAATTTGAAAATTATGCTGATGAATTTTACCGTTTTTTTTTTTGCAGGTTTTATATCAAGTGTTTAACACGTTTTTCGGAAATCTCGTCTATTTTGACATTATGCTGAATGAGGTAAGAAGAGGTACAGGAACGGAGATCGAAGTAAGTGGCAGTTTCAACGGATCAGAGGCGTATAATGATGTTTTAGAATCATGACCAGTGTCAAAGAGAGATGGAGCTGTACAGTGTAGATATCACCATCTCCTTTACACAACGGAACAATAAGTAGAGGTGCTTGAATTTTTTTTAATGAGTTATTTTAATTTTAGATGCAATCCGTAATTTCCATGTTTACGACAGTTACATGGGTATCAAAATGTTTTGTACTAGTAATAATACTCAGTATTTACTGTGAGAAGTTCTATATAACTGTTGAGGAAGCGAAGTCGGCGTGTATAATGCTTATGAAGAACAGGAACTGTCCAAGTAAGAAGGTTGTATAAGTAAATGTTCTACATTTTTTGGTTCTGAATTAAATTTCTGATGATGGCATATTTTTTCACAGCGAGTCAACAACATCTTTGCAGGAATGTGATACAGTCGAATCGATCGTTCAGTAAGATGACAGCATGTGGCCTGTACTATATAGACGCTATGCTTCCCTCAAGTTTGGTGGGAATTTTTGCTCACTACATTATAATACTGCTACAGTTAAATTTTCTGTAAAATAAATATTTATGAGAGTTAATATACCTTACATAGACGCCATCGTTCAGCTAAAAACGTTTATGGTAGCTAAGTTTCCCCTGGCAACGAGAGCAAAGCATATAGTAAACGAATTACATTTCATTTATTTATTCATAAAACAATTCAATATGTACATTTAAAAAATATCGTATAAGCGACAAAATAAGATATTCTCAGTGAATAAAATTCAAATTTTATCAGGTACAATGTCAAGTGTTTTCAAATAGGAAGTTCATCAAACTTACATTAATGCCACTCGTAATATTGTAAAACAAAATGAAATGATAGTATAAACTTCATGATTGTAGTAAATAAACGTCTCTAATTTTTTTTGTTTTTTTTTAGTTTCCTAGTAAGCAAGGAACCGTTATAGTTTCGCCATGTCCGTCTGTCTGTCTTTCCGCGGCTTAGCTCAGAGACCGTTAGTACTAAAAAGCTGTCATTTGGCATGGGTATACATATTAATCCCTTCCCTAAAGCCATTGTAAATTTTTTGACGTCTGATCATAGTGGACAAACGGTAACTTTTAAGTTTAAAACACCTTTGCAGAAAGTGCAAATTCAATTTAGACCAATAACAACTGGCAAATTAAATAGATTCAATAGTACCCTAAATAATAAATTAAACGTTCTGGGACATAATATGGACAATGCAAATCAATTATATGAGGATTTCTTTTCAGTAGTGAACACTGAATTCAATAAAACTTTTGAAAAGAAAACAAAAAATATTTGCCCTAATTTTATATTTAGTGACTGGGCAACTAGAGGTATTAGGGTAAGTAGGGAAAGACTGTTCGAGCTGTATGGCCTTAAGCCTTACATTAAAACTGAAACTTTCAACAAGTATGTTGCTACATATTCCAAAATTTTTAGAAATAATTGCAAGATAGCTAAAGCCCTGTACATTAGCAACAAGATCAAATCAGCAGAGAATAAAATAAAAACAGTTTGGAAAGTTATAAATAATGAAACGAATAGGAAAAAAATACGAAACACTGAGTATACATTGGAGACTTCACGTGGTGCCATTAGCTCTAACTTAGAAGTAGCTCAAGAATTTGTACGTTTCTTTACTGATATTCCATCTAAAACGACGGAAGCTTTAAATTCTTCACCCGATGTTTCAATTGATTTATTAAGAGCGAACGTTCCAGGCTGCCCGGTTGAATTTCAATTTATACATATAAACCCTATGATAGTTATAAAAGCTTTTCGGCAAATTAAAATCAAATTGACCGAAGATCTATGGGGATTATCTATCAAAGTTTGTACATCCATAATCGAAACTATAGCACCATATTTGGCTTTAATATTTAATTTGTGTGTGGACCAAGGAGTCTTCTCGGATTTAATGAAATACAGTAAGGTAATACCACTTTTTAAATCTGGGGACAGTAAAGACACCAACAATTATAGACCAGTTTCCGTGCTGCCGGTATTCAGCAAGGTGTTCGAAAAAGTAATGCTCAATCAAATGCTTAATCATTTTAACACCAACCAAATCTTGCACGATCAGCAATATGGTTTCACCAAAGGACGTTGTACGACTGACGCCGGTGTGACCTTATTAAAACGCATATTTACAGCGTGGGAGGAGGCCCAAGATGCCATAGGAATTTTTTGTGACCTCTCGAAGGCTTGACTGCGTAAATCATGAAACTTTACTCTTGAAACTTGAGCATTACGGATTAGGTAAACTTGCGCTCAGTTTAGTAAATTCTTATTTAAATGATAGACAGCAGCAAGTTCAAATTAATGGGGTCAATTCACTCGGACTAAAAGTAAAAATGGGTGTTCCACAAGGCTCGATTTTGGGTCCTTTCCTCTTTTTAGTATATATTAATGATCTACCCCATTTATTAAAAAACCAATCACAAATGGTGTTATTTGCTGACGATACTTCCCTAATTTTTAAGATAAATAGACGTGCATCAAATTTTGACGACGTAAATAACGCCCTACTGCAGGTCCAAAATTGGTTCACTGCTAATAATTTAGTATTAAATGGGAAAAAAACTAAATGCATAAGATTTGCTTTACCGAATGTTAAAAGTAGTAATTGTGATATAGTATTGAATAAGGAGAAACTAGAATTCGTAGATAAAACCGTGTTCCTGGGGATTACGCTCGACTCCAGGCTACAATGGGGTCCTCATTTAACATCTCTTGCAGGACGGCTAAGTTCAGCAGCATATGCTGTAAGAAAAATCCGCCAATTTACTGATGTAGATACTGCGAGGCTAGTCTATTTCAGTGACTTTCATAGTATTATGTCTTACGGTATTTTACTATGGGGACGAGCTGCGGACATCGACTCTATTTTTATTCTGCAAAAAAGAGCCATAAGAGCAATATATGGCCTCCGCAGGTGCGATTCTCTTAGGGAACTGTTTAAAAATATTAACATCATGACGGTACCTTGTCAATATATCTATGAAAACATCATGTATGTAAGGAAAAATCTTAATCTTTTCAGTAAAAGAGGTGAAAGACACAATTATAGTACTAGAAATAGGGACCAATTAGTTCAACCTGGTTTCAGACTGGCTAAAGTAGACTCATCCTTCATGGGGTACTGTTTAAAATGTTACAATAAAATACCTCCCCACATACTCGAACTAAATGAAACAAAATTTAAATCTTGTATTAAACGCACACTATGCTGCCAAGCATATTATAAATTGGGGGATTACATCGCTGACAAAAATGCTTGGCTCAACGCTGGTCCAGCTCCACAAGGGCGCATGAACTAGTTGATTAGCATTGAAAATAATGTTGCGAGCTGCTGAAGATTGCAAAAAAAATATCTTTGCATTGTATAAATTCAATCTCTTAGTATTGTATAATTGCATAGCACATGTGTGAGCACTGTCACCATTACCATTTACTGGGTAAGTCTTTCATTTACTTGAATGAGCCCTGGCGGCTGAGAGTATGTCATGCTCACTCAAATGTCTCGCTGGTGGTGGCGTGTGTGTTGGATCATTAAGTTCCCTTCAAAATGGTTGAGCTGAATGGTGCTGATCCATGCGTCATGTTCGTGAACGGGCGCCGTCAGTAGGGACTGGTCATCTCTTAGCTTCCATGGCTTATTTTAATGTATTTTAATTTTTGAATTTGTTTATTATCTTTTCATTGCGGACGCTTTTAACGTGCACGTCTTTCTACATTGTTCTCACATGTATAATTTAAACATGAATGATGTAACCATTATTTTGTAAGAATATTTTGATTTAAAAGAGTGTCCGTGGAGTTTCTTGCCCGTTCTTCTCCATAGGTACCTACTACGCTTTGGAATGGGCAACTAGCTTCATCTTTCTGACTGACCGACCCCTTGACAATTCAAAAGTGCCTGTAATTGGTTTATTTGAAATAAATGCTTTGAGTTTGAGTTTGAGTTTGAATCACGCCGACAAACTGGCAAAAATAAAAACAAGCAAAAACATTTTTTTTTTAGGGTTCCACCCCTACACGTAAAGGGGGGATGTTTTTTTTTCTCGTGTATCCTATGGTGTTGGATTTCGTTGGAAAATATTACGGGTGCGTGAAAGTCATTTTTCTATTTAGGGATCTGTTTGCGAAATATTAAGCTTTAAAGTGCTAATTTTTGTTAGACTATCTATAGTGTCCCTCGGCCCCTACCAGCTAAATGGTTGTACTTGGATTCATGAAAAATTCACAGCTTCCTTCATATAAGGAAGTTAAAAGGAAAACTATCACAGCTAAGTAGGCTTTACAGGTTAACGAGTAATAATCGACCAACTTAAATTTGTTCTGCAATGTTAAGTTTGTTCTTGGGATAAATTCATCCCATCTACGGAACCCTTCATTGTGCGTGGTCCGACACTCACTTGGCCGGTTTTTTTGTAATAGATGATTAGAGGAGTGCTTGGAGCGTTAAAAACATGAAAACCTCGGATTTCTGTTACAGTGAATGAAATTTAAAAATTCAAAGTGGAATGTTTAGCTAATAATATATATAAAAAAGTTTACCTATTAAAAAAATGTGGTCTCGATTAGAAAAAAAAAGATTTTTGGAACAATTCAATCATACATATTAGGCTGTAGAATATTCAAAAACTCAAAAAGATGTCAGCACAACGGAAGGGGTCCGTTGCCTGCCGGGGTCGCGGGAAAGTCCGAAAGGGATACCGTGGCTGGCAACGTACAGGCAACTGAAGGAACATGGGTGGGTTTTAGTCAGTAAGAGTCTGACACGCCCTCCCGCTCTGCCCAGAGCGGGAGAAGTTATTTGATTATTTCCTACCCAAAAAAAATTATATACTGACGTATATAAATTATAAAAACAACATTAATATATCAGATGTTACAATCATAGGCGACTACCGTAAGGCTCGCTTGTTTTTTTTTTTCTCGTAGAATTCACTTGTAGCATAAATGACTATTTCGTTCGCTTCAGTACGGTACTCGATTTCAAGAAAAGTGCGACCGGGGCTAGCGTCCTCAATTATTAAGGTAGAGGAATGAAAATGGTATTAAAAGATGCGTTACGAAAGGGTGAACTAATCAGTGATATTCTTCAAAAAGGTCAGCTGTGTAGTAAACCTCAGTGTCTCTGTCAGTTATTGTAACTAAATAGACAGCTGTCAGTGCTGCAGGGGAGTTTGTTGTGCCACTTGTTCTTCCCAGCTAAAACACTAGGAAGTGGTGAAGGACGGGCGACTGGCTTGCTTTGAGGACTGTCTTATGTAATTTTGACGTTCGAAAAGTGCTGATTCTCAGCCTAGTTTGAATAAATTACTTTTGAATTTGAGGCACCTGTGAATGTTATGAAAAACTAAGACGAATAAAATTTATCGTTTCGTTTTGAAAACGCCATTGATGAAGTTCGTGGCAAGTCCGATGCTGTAGTAACCGCAATCAAACAAACAGCACATACTATACGAAAAGATAATCTTCCGCATTATGAATTATACAGAATTTAAAGACGATGAAAAAATGACCAATAAATATGTTTTTGATACAATATTTTGGGCAGAAAATCATGTTTTGCATCAGATTCAAAGGCAGTAGCATCGACTGCACGTCTTTGTCAACTAGGTTATTCGAAAGAATTTTTGGGTCGTTTTTCCCTGACTTCGCTTTTGTTCGGCATTTCTATGACCATTATTAATCAGTAGCTTTTTAAAACTAGAACTGATAATAAAACAATCGAAGGTACTATAATCAATTAATCACTTAAAACTCGTTTCTGTTTTAAACTCAAACTCAAAGCATTTAGGTTAGGTTTAAAGAAACTTCAAATAAACCAATTACAGGCACTTTTGAATTGTCAAAGGGGTCGGTCAGTCAGAAAGATGAAGCTAGATGCCCATTCCAAAGCGTAGTAGGTACCTATGGAGAAGAACGGGCAAGAAACTCCACGGACACTCTTTTAAATCATGATATGGTTACAAAATATTGGTAACATCATTCATGTTGAAGTTATACATGTGAGAACGATGCAAAACGTGAAAAGCGACCGTAACAGAAATAAAAAATAAACAATCCAAAATTAAATTAAATTAAAATAAGCCGTGGTAGCTAAGAGATGACCAGTCCCTACTGACGGCGCCCGTTCACAAACATGACGCATGGATTAGCATCATTCAGCTCAACCATTTTGAAGGGAGCTAAATGATCCAACACACGCGCCAACGTCAGCGAGACACTAGAGTGAGCATGACATACTCTCAGCCGCCAGGACACATTCAAGTCAATGAAAGACATACCCTGTACCTAAATGGTAGGTTTATAGTCGGTACATAGTACTTACACATGTGCTATTAAATTATACAAATTAAATATGCAATTATTTTAAATAAACAAAAGCTACTCTAAGTAATATGTATGACAAATATGTCTACTTTTGTTCACGATGAAAGGCATCAAGACTGAAAACGAATTATTCGGGTATTAATTCAAATTCAAAATTGAAATTCAAATTATTTTATTTCACATAAACCTACAAGGGTACTTCTAAAACGTCAGAAGCTAGGTGCACGGTTCCAATTGATCGTTTTCTATGGAGAAGAGCCGGCAAGAAACTCCACGCACACGAAACTCTTTTAAAAGTGAATGGTTTTACAATATTTTCAAATTACAGTGTTAAAAGGTATCAGAGGACAGTGTAGGCCTATCAACAAGTACCAGGTATTTAGCAAAATATATAATGGTCCACAGATCTACAGTCTATTAAGCCTACAACGTTCTCACATTCACAGACATTAAAAGAAAAGAATCTATATATAAAATAATAAAAATAAAGACCTATTTAAACTAAATGATATGATTGCCACAACAGCTGTAACTAATCAAATTCAATAAAAAAATATAGAATATTGTAGGCATATAATGTCAAATAATGAAAAAATTATGTCAAGGAAGTATGTAACAAAGTATCGTAATTTGGGAGCAGTTAATAAACATTTACATAGTTATGCCGTTAATGAGGTACCAGGGAAGCCACATGTTCAGAAGAAATTATTGCCAAAATTTATATACTAAGTTCTTATTCTGATTTAATCAATAACAATTAAGATGGTCAAACATGAACATTGGTTTAAATTGTATATTTGCGTTTAGATCAGTAACAGATATCTATCTGATTCATACTTTTACATTTTTCTAGAACACAAATCTAAATTATTATGAATTAAAACTGGGTTTAACAACATACAACTATTTGTTTCGTGTGGCAATTGATAACCAATCGCTCAGCCACTGCACCATTTGATTGTACAACCAATCAATTTCAAAATGTTCAATTGTTGAGACACAATAAATAACAAAATAATTCGAACATTATATTCAATTTCACAATAGAAAGATACAGAGTCAAATTAGGCCGCACAACATCAAAATATTACAGAAACGCAAACTGCAGCAGTACTATAATATAAGTGGTGACAAGGTTACAGAAATGTAACAGTGTGGCCGCGTCAACGACAAATACTCCACACGCACTGAGCTTCTCAAAATCTCCTTGTATTATACGATGCATATTTTTCCAGACCCTTTTTGATGGCACTGAAATTAAGAAAATGATCGTGAACTTCGGTCCGCTTAACAAATGATGACATAATATATCAAATGATAGACCTTCATTCTAATCATTTGTATAACAGCCAACCACCCTACGGGTCCTGAGTTCGAACCCAACCCGTTACATTAGTAAAGTCAAAGCACTTATATATGCTCAAGAGATTCATAGATGCCTCCACTCTGGAGTGCAAATAATGTGGTACTGTTCTTCAAACGATGGGACACTTAATATTGCGTCCTGCGTGTCTTGTTGCGTGCTCGTTACAGAAACTGACGGACACTACTGATGGCGCCAAACTAGAAGCGAAATTCTCGGTAGATTTAATTCAGATTGCCATCAACACGATACTACAACTCTGTCAAATATATATTTATGTATTTTAGCAACCTACGGTGCTGTTTTTTTATAGAAGAACTCTTAGTTATACAATTGGTACTTACAGTCTTGGGATAATTTCAAAATCACATTATTATGAGCTCTTGTGATTTCTCTGTAAAATCCTTCGCAAGCAATACACAATTGCGTTTCCACGAAGAATGCCTTGGATAACAGCAGTAGCATACCAACGGCATGGCTTAGAATCATATTTACTTCCCCCTAGAATTGTTTTGGTTAAATTATTGACGTAATCAATATAGATACTTCGCGAAAAAAGATTAAAGTATGAAATGTGGCTTTAGAGCTATAATGGGGGTGGACCAGAGAAACGATGGATGTTTTAAAGATAATATTATGGCCAGAAAAAAGTTTATTACAGCAGTGACGGCTGATAGAAATGTTTCAAAGATGAAGACCCTATTAATAATGAAATTGAAAAAATAATAACTATGACGATGTGAATAAAAAAGTTCATAATGCTAAAAAAATACTTACAAAATGCATTTTCGACCATCCAATTAGAATTTCAGCGTAAAACATAGATTGTATAAACGTTGTAACATAGTGAAAAACAATCTGTAACAGAATATAATCTTCTAATATTGACTTGAAAAGGCTTTTTGGAAATAAAATAAGCGGATGAAACATCATCAACCGGTGAAATAAAAAGGTATAATTTACTATAAATCCAGAAGAATATCTTATTAGGTCCCAAGCTTCACTAGCAGACATTAATACTTTATTCATTTCTTCCAATGCTGTTTCACTGTCCACTGTTATTTCGTCGTCATTAACTTTGCCAAAATGTGTATTTACTACAATCGTGTTCCAGATTCTAGTTTGGTAACTCAACATATTAACAGTAATCATGATTTGTACTATTTCCATGTCTAAGAGTGCAGATATTGATACGAAAATACCTCTCATGAAAGACCAGTGTTCATCGTATGCGACTTTGAAAAGTACTAGGGCAATACAGTTGGATAGGATTAAGGTAATTGACACCCATGTGAAAATCTTCAGTTTCCACATATCTTTGTGGCTATGAAGATTTTTGTTAATCTCGTACAAAATTGATAGCAAACGCACACTTTTGTCACTATAATATAAATTGATGACAAACACAGCCGCAAAATTGAATGCATATTCGAAATAAACAAAATAGTAGGCCAATTTGAATGCCAGACCAAAATTGGTATAAATCATGACCAAGCAGTAAAAACAAAGCATCAGACAATTGATGAATATAGCACACATAATGTTTTTTCTAGTTACAATTTCCACCCAATTATCATGGATATTATATTTCCGCACACACAAGATAGTATTCATGTAGTAAAAAGGATAAAAGACACTTAGAAAGTCGACATTTAGCAATACTTTACTTGCAGATTTCATATTTTTATTTTAAAATATACAGTAATTTCAGACGTCCTTCTTCAGACTAGAGAGAAATTAAATAGCAATTATGTTAATAGTCGCTGTTATGCTAACCACTATTGTGTGATGTTGATAGATTAATATCGTTAGAGCAATTTTAAAAGTACTTACAACGTAGTTCAGCTACATTTTAGTGTTCTGTATGTCCTAATGAAAAAACGGAACTCATATAGGATCACTCGTGTGTCTGTCTGTCCGCGAAATTTTGGTACACATATCAATTTCTGTGACCCAAACACGGGCGTCTTACGTAAGTAAAGGTATTTTTATTTACAGACACTTATTTACATAATTTAAAAGCATGACATAAAAAAGGGGGAAATTATAATAGTGCAACAAAAAATACGTCCGCATCGCTGTCAATAGGAAAAGTGCCCAAAGGCTTTTAGCAGCATTACCACGTAAATAAATTTATTTTGAATATGGAGAAACTTGGCGAAAGCTGTTTCTCTGGAAACCATCACTTGGATATGTGTTCAGCTTTTATTAGGACGAAGTTCTTTAAGGGCAAGCCCTTAAAGAACTTCGTCCTAATAAAAGCTAGGAGGTAGGAGGAGGTATAGGTATAGGATATAAGGTAGGAGTAAACTGGCAGAAATCGTCACGTAACAAAAGGAAAATGTTGTATGCCCCCCTTACAAGCGACTGGACAAAGTGTGAGTTTGGTCTAAATGAAAATTCAAGATGGCGGCTGCGAAAATTTTCTCATTTTTTTAATCATGGTTGTCTTTTTCATGTTTTTCGAGGGTGTTAAAGCTAATAGTGACGTTAAAATGTAAATCCAAGATGGCGGCTGCGAACATTTATTTTAGTGAGGTTAGATGCCGATCGGCACGAGCCGATTACGTAAGCTTTGTTGATCAGCCAATAATGCCGAATCGAATGTGTCGATCCAAACACGTTTGTAGCACCCCATAGAAAAGCTAACACTCCCTTTCGTCTCATCCAATAAACTATATCAAATTCAACTACATCCAATAAGCTTTTGATCTTTAAATGGTCCAATTTTTGTGATTCACTTTTCGACATCCACTAGGTAGTAAATACTAAATATAGTAATAAAAACAAATTATTTTCCAGTATACATTGTAATCATCAAGGCACAAAATATAATTTTAGTGTCTAATAAATACCTACTTATTTTACAAAAAATTGTATTGCAGCAGAAAAATGTTATAATTAGTGAAGACGCTCATCAAACGTACTGGGAGCGTAGCGTCTACATAGAACAGGCCACACGCGGTCATCTTACTGAACGTTCGATTTCCCTGTATCACTTTTTTGAAAAGTTTTTCTTGACTCTCTGTAAGTAAATGACCACAAATTGATTTGAAATTGTATTTTTGTAGAGAAAAGGGAAATGAAGCTTGATTTTTACTAATAGGTCAACAAAACGTTCCGTTGTAATCTTGTAACAAATGGCTTAAGCCCAGTTTTTTATAACTTTATGTATGATGTTTGCTGATAACGATATTATTATAATATTCTTGGAATCGTTTATATTTATAACATTGGAATACCAAGGGACTAAGAATTCTTCCCTGAGGTACGCCGTAAATTTGTTCATCATTGCTTCGATATATCATAGCTTTTTGTTTTCGGTTTTCTTTACTGAAAGTATATTGTTTTCTATTTGTTCAAAAAAGAAAAAAAAATCAAAAGTCATTTATTCAAACTAGGCTGAGAATCAGCACTTTTCGAACTTCAAAATTACATAAGACAGTCGCCAAGCCCAAAAACGCCCACCCTTCACCACTTCCTAGTGCTTAAGCTGGGAAGAAGAAGTGGCGCAACAAACTCCCCAGCAGCTCAGCTGTCTGTTCAGTTGGTTGATCTAGTAAGGCTGTTTTCTCCAAGATGAGCACTACTAAAGCTGCCGCCATGTCAAATTTCCATGGATAAGACTGGCGAACTGGCGTTTTTTAAACTTTATTTTAGATTATTGGCTACTTTAATATTTAGCATCTTACTTGGGCAGTTCCTCTTCTTCATCAGCTTTATACACGCTGACTCAGCTTCTTCAACAGTTATATAGAACTTCTCACAGTATATACTGTATATTATTATTAGTATAATATTCTTTGTTAGCCATGTAATAGTCGCAACACATCGAAACAGAGGCTGGAATGTTTTTTTTTTTTTAGTTATGCCAGTTATAAATAGATTAATAAAAAAATACACTTACTTGGGATCCTGCAGGTACTTTGAGCGTATAAAGCATTAAGTGGTATATAACAAGATTTCGGTACATTGTGCCAAAAGTATGATATAAAACCTGTGAATAATAAAATATTGTACTTAAATAAATACAAAATACATAATTTTTTTAAAGGAAAACGTTTGTCCTGATAAGGGCATGTGATGAGGGGGGATAAAATGCATTTAACTAAAAGAGTGATGAATAAAAATGTCGATGGCTGGAGAAGGATAGGAAGATCAAAGAAAATATTAATGGATTGCGTGAGGGATGATATGGAAGAAAAAGGAATGAATGATAAAGTGACGGCTGAAAGAGGGAAAATTGAAGAAGAATCATGTTGCACCGATCCAAAGCAACATGAGACTAGGGCAGGAAGATGAAGATGAGATAAATAGAAGTTGCCTAAGCCATTAGCAACATCTATAACAAAAATACAGAACAAACGGCAATGCTTGGTGGTAGAATTAGTAGTATCAGTAATGGTATTACCATACCATTAATGATATACTAGTTAAGGGTTGTCAGGTGGCAAAAATTGGCAACAACAAGGAATAATCTATGCCCAGCAATGAATTAAGTTTGCCTGTGAATGATGATGATCATCGCAACGTATTTTACTCGTACTTCTTAATTTTCGCAAAGAAAAACAAGGGGATCTAGTTAAATTCTTACGAACTCACCAGAACATGGACAATTCTCTTGTAAAGATTGTAAGCTTTTAAAATATTTTTGAATTTCTCAAACAAACTTCGACAATGCTCGTCGTTCTCGTATTCATAATTCATCAACAGGATTTCTTTAACCCACTCTTCGAGATAGTTCCTTAACAATATAATTATTCGGGTGGCCATAACTAAATTGAAATCCAAATTTGTGTACATAAAATCACAAATATTGTCAAAAACAATATCGATGACATAATCGTAATAGACTGAAGAATAATACATCGTACTTATAAAAATATTTATAAATGTAATTAGTGTAGTTGTAATCCAGTTCCAAATAATAAAACTCTGGATACCCTTGCTGAAATCGATGCTCCTGTGTATAGTTTGGATCATCAATATAAGTAAGACGTAGTTGTTTGAATGCACTAAGTCCAGAATGAACATCGTCGTGAATCCGATCAAATAGGTGACGAAGTAGAATACAGCAAAGAGTTTCAAGAGGTCGCTCTCCAAATGATTCATGTTTATATCCGTGATTTTTACGCTGAACATTCGATAGATACACAGCGAATTTATAAATAAAACACAGCAAAGAGCAACTATTTGATATCTTCTTCCTCTTGGATAGATATAACTATTCGATATCTTATATTTTGAAGCCAAAAGAAGATTATGTATAGAGTTAAAAGAATAAGCCAATCTTTGAACTTCTATTTCCAGTCGATTTTTGACTATCACTTGGAAAGATATGTCTGGAAACATTTTACGTATTAGTGACATAGTTTTTAGTGTATCACTTCAACTGTTCGTTGTTGGTTGACGAATGCCTGACGCTGTAACAATATTTTACAGTGACAAGTTTACAAACAAATGAAGTTATTTTGTTTAACAGCAGTAATAAATTCATTTTATAAATAGTAATGTATTCGACTAAGAACTGACCCTGACATGATTAATATGACACAATTTGACGATGTAAACTAACATGTTAACATGTCCGTATTGATCGTAGCAATGGTGAAGAAAGACGTGCATAATGTAATTAGAAAGAAATGAAAATAGGTTTAATTTTCACAACAACACGTGCAACAAAAATATACAATTGTATGTTATTCAAAATATAATCGAATGTAGTTTTATATTAAATATAGGCTGAATATGTTTTGCTTATGCAATGAATTTGTAAGAGAGAGAATCTATATGGTCATTTTTTTTTAAGTGATTCTGGCAAAATCTAATCTGGCCCCGGTTTGATGACTAGATATATACAGTCTAGGTACTTGACCACATTAAACAAAAGTTGAGAAAAAAATATGTATTTTTCATAAGTATTTTACAAAAAAAATAATTGTAGCAGATTTTTTTTTTTTTTTTTTGGATGGGAAATTATCAAATAACTTCTCCCGCTCTGGGTGGAGCGGGAGGGCGTGTGAGACTTTTACTGACTAAAACCCACCCGTGTTCCTTCCGTTGCCTGTGTGCCGAGGTCGCGATATCCCTTTCAGACAAACCCGCAACCCCGGCAGACCCGCAACCCCGGCAGACCCGCAACCCCGGCAGAATTGTAGCAGATGCGAACGAAATAGTTACGAGTAGAAATATGTAAATTAAAAAAGTGCAATTTTAGATATATTACTTATAGTTAAGTGAAAATTTTAAAGAAAGAAAAAAGTTTGAATGTTAAGAGATTAATAGTTTGTCATTTGCCTTGTGATAAGTTTGATTAATCGTATTACTAGCCTAGCTTCTACATAGAACAGGCCACAGGCGGTCATCTTACTGAACGTCGGATTTGCTTGTGCTACAAGCAAATTATTGAAATCGAAGTTCGTAAATGTTTACAACAGAACTTGTAAGATGACCGCCTGTGGCCTATTCTATGTAGAAGCTAGGCTAGTAATACGATTAATCAAACCTATCACAAGGCAAATGACAAACTATTAATCTCTTAACTTTTTTTTTTAATTATCAAACTTTTTTTTCTTTAAAATTTAAACTTAACTATAAGTAATAAATATACCTACAATTGCATTTTTTGAATTGATATATTTTTTAGTAATCTGTTCCCATGTATTATACTATCCTAGTTATCCAGGGAAACATATTATTAGCCATACAATACTGTAACACACATACTCTGTAACATACTTATATTTATCGCTGTTGGTTGCCCAAATATAGAAAAGAAAATCACTACATAATTACGTTCTTCTGCACTTCTACTTCAGCTCCTCGGAGCACACTTTGAGTATGACTGTTAATCCATACTTCGAGATATTTCCTTAACAATATTATTATTCGGATGGCTAGAACTAAATTAATATCCAGAACTATGCAAATGATGCCAGAAATATTGCCAAGAATTAGATTAGTCTAATGACAAGAAATAAAATACTTAAAATTTCGAATAATAATAATATATTCTTTATTTCGGACTACACATACAAGTTCACACAGTATTAGTAATAATGACTTGAAAGCTATGTTAGTAAACTTTTACAAACTAAAACAACTAATAACGTCGTGGCCCAAAATTCCAAATGATAAAACTTCCGATACTGAAATCGATACTTCTACGAGTATGTATAGATTGGATGTTCAAAATTATGTACATGTCTAGCCTATGAAGCACGATAATGTAGTTATCGTGCTTCATAGGACAATGTAGAATCTCGACAAAATCAAACTAGTTGCTAACGTAATCTCATAATTGATTATTTTTGTGACATTAATTTTACATTCCGTGATTAATTTAACTCACAAACTGACTTATTATTTGTTCAAATTTAGAAAAATCATCTACTTTAACAATATTTGTAAACATGTGAGCACCATGTATCTATCATACAATTAATGAATCTGTCATTGCTTCATTTTTAATTGTTTTTACTTGTAATGTTGTGGTATAGTAATTTTATTCTATTAACGTCTTTATTTATAATTATATAATTAATGTATACAAAATATTGTAAAACATTTAAAACAGTAAGTGTGAAGTTTCTTGCCCGTTTTTCTCCATAAGAAACTAACTTTTGGAAGTGGCGACTAGAGTAAATTCTACTTTCTTGTAAATTTGTAAGGGATTTTCTATCTTCTATTTGCGGCGACGACATTTAAAAGAAGCTTCCTTCTGATGCTTGGGCTCAAAAGGTTATGGTGCATCGTCAGCGTTCTCCAATCGTCAAAAGTGCAGGTGCGGTAGGACTCTTGGGAAAGAACGCCAAAAAGTCTTGTCATTTATCGTAATTACTACTTTACTGAAAATTACATTGTAGCAGAACAATCACATAATTAGTGGTGACTGTCGTGAAAGATATTGGAAACGTTGCGTCTATGTAGAACAAGCCACACGTAGTCATCCTACAAAACGTTTGATTTGTCCGTATAACATTCTTGCAAAGATATTTTTGACTTTCTGTAAAAAGAATACAAAATCGGATTTAAAATTGTGAAGGAGGAGTGAGTGCTTAGCGCGTTTTATGAACTTCCTTTTGGATAATGATAAACTATGAAGATGTGGCGACATCTATTATACCGCCATATACGAACTACGCAAGATTTGTGACGTCATCGGGTTTACCGCGAAATCTGCATATACATATACAGCGCCGACATCACCCACCTGGCCACCCGATACAAAACTCGTCCGGGGGTCTACTCTCTAAACACGAAATGACTTTGACTAAGTTGGCAATTGTTTTGATGGGGCAACTACTTACGGACGGGCCCGTATTTTCGTTGATGGAGTTAGAGAGTAGACCCCCAGATCAGAGCATTCTCCCTTTTCAATAGGGCAGGAGGAAGATTCCACCCTGTTCTTTACTTATTAAAACATATCCTTACTTGGACAGTGTCTGTTCTTCATAAGCTGTAAACACGCCGTCTCTGCATCGTTAATAGTGATGTAGAACTTCTCACAGTGTACACTGTGCGTAAATATTAGAACCGTGCTCTTTGTTAGCCATAATAATATCACAGAAATGTGAAACACAGCCTGAAAATTATTTACAAAAAAAAATTAACAAAGTTTAAAATAGGAAGCGACAGCCGCATACACTTAAAAAATAAACAGTATAAAATACGATATATATTAATGAATGATTTCCAACTTATAACATTAAAATTGAATTCAATACTGTTTTGATTCTTGTGATGGTTATGGAGTATATGACAAGAAACATGTAGGAATTAATGATGGCCATAATACGAGATAGATGGATAATGTGAAAGATTATGGCTCAGAAGCTAATAAAGTCAAAGTCAAAAATCATCTAAATTCAATAAGTTCATTTAATGGTACTTTTGAAAGTGTAAATAACTTCCTATGGAAGATTGGATGATGAAAAAAACATCGAGCTCATGATTTTAGAACTGCATATGACATCTAAAGTATTTTATAGGTATACTTACTCGGTATTTCAATTCTGTAGATTTTTTCAGCACAGAGCATATTATGTTGACATAAAAGAGATTACGGTAAAATATGCCAAACGTGTGACACAATGCCTATGAAAAATATAATATTGGTGATTAACTTCGTGACGATAAAGATATTCCATGCGTACTTAGAGAGCTAAAAAGGCCCGTTACTGTATATTTATTTATTGCGTTTATATGTAAGTAGTCGGAACAGTATGTGGAGCAGTGGAGGCCCAATGGTCACGGCCCCGACTTACGAGTTTTAGGTCAAGGGATCGAACTCAGGCAGGCGCTTTACTTTCTGTAAATAATTTCATCACCACTGCTCTCAAAACGGTGAATGAAAACATCGGGAGAAAACAGGCATGTCCTAGAACCAACATTTCGAATACATGTGACATCTACCAACCCATACTGGACCCGCGTGGTAGATTACAGCTTCTTGAAAGGAGGAGGCCTGTGAGAGTCCCAGCAGTGGGAACATTATAGACTAATAATCATGCTATGCTTATGTAAGTAAGGGTTCAAGTAAAATATTCACAAACATACCAATTCTTGAAAAATTCTCTTATACAAATTATATGCTGTCATGATACTTTCGTATATCTCAAGTAATTTCAGACAGTGTTCATCGTTTTCGTGTTCACCATTCATCAATAGAACTTCTTTAATCCACTCGTCTAGGTATTTTCTTAACAGTATTATAATTCGGGTGGCTATCATAAAATTAATTTCCAGGGCAAAAAAAAGTATGCTACAGATATTGTCAAGAATTACGTCAAAGACATGCGGGTAGTAACACGTTAAATAATACATAGTGTGTATACAAATATGAATAAAGATAAAAGCAATTATTGAGATCCAATTCCAGACGATAAAACTCAGGACACTTTTACTAAAATCAATGCTCCTGTGTATAGTTTGGATCTTTAAAATAAGTAAGATGTGGTTGTCTTTATGCACTATGTCCAAAATGAACATAATTGTAAACCAGACCAAATATACGATAAAGTAGATAGCGGTGAACAGTGACAATAAGTCGTTTTCTAAACTTGACATATTCTTATTTATAACCTTGACATCCATAAGGACCATTCGATAGATACACGATGTATTAAAAAATAACACACAGCAGAACGCAAGTATACGGCTTATTTTACTATTTGGATAAATATAACTACATCGTACATTATATTTTGGATTTAATAACAGTCTGAGTGCGAAGTTAAAAGAATACACAATTCGTTGAATATCTTTTTCTAGTCGATTGTTGAGTAACACTTTGAAAGAGTTATCTGGACAGATGTTCTGTTTTTTGAACATTTCTTTAAATTTCATCTTGACTCTGTCCATTGTTGGATGGCTAATAAGTCTATCTATGATAATAAAGAGACAACACGGCATCGAAATAAAATTTCGTTTAAATATTTATGGACTGATCGTATCAATAGTCTAGACTCAGTTGAAGTTATTAATTGTTGTAATACATTAGTTAAATTATTCTTTTGTAAAAAATTCCATAACAATTCGTTATGGAAATTGCAAAACCGAATGGCTAGCATCCACGAGCAGGTTTGTTCAATGATTTTAAGTTCTTTTGACAAACTTGTACCCTTGTACAAGTCTGTCATGTGTACTTATAATCGTGAAAGAAACAAACTGAAACGGAAACTTCTTCTTTAAGTCTTCACTATCAGGTTTCCATCATGTCACAACTAGATAATTAAGTGGGACTTTAGAACTACCAAAATACAACGAAGACGAGCACTATTTTTGCTGCGTGCAACATCAATCCCCCCTACAGCTAATAATACTTTGTAAACATCATATTTCACAGAAAATTAAATTGCAGCAGTACAAGAATATAATTAGTGATAGCTTCGATCAAAATTATTGGCAGTGTTGCATCTACATAGAAGAGGCCACACGCGGTCATCTTACTGAACGATCGATTGGCCTGCATCACATTAATACAAAGTTGTTCTTGACTCTCTGTAAGCAAAGATACCATAATCATGCATATAAAATTTCTGTTGTTTTAAAGAAGGAATATGTAGCATCAGCGTTTTCCCGTTCTATTTAGTCAGGAAAAACATAAACACATTTTGCAACGAAAACTGTTTTGTTTGACTTTACTGAGTTACAATATTTAAACTACTTAAATTATTACTGGCCTATTATACCCATAGTCATTTGTATCGAACTCATGCAATAAAATTGTATATCGATTATTTGAACATACTTGGACAGTTCCTGTTCTTCATAAGCTGTAAACACGCTGACTCAGCTTCCTCAAAAGTTATATAGAACTTCTCACAGTATATACTGTACATAATTATTAGAACTAAATTCTTCATTAGCCATGAAACCAAAATTATTGTAGGAATCCAAACCTAAAAAAATAAAATATTTTAATATCAAATCATAAAATTGAAAGTCTAGTTGTAGACAGAGAAAGCTACTCATATAATAAAACAAAACAATTTTTTTAATTCCTAATATTTATTATTTCAAATTCTCTTGATAAAAATGTCTAATGTTAATACTCCTGGATTAATATTGCCCAGTCGCAATTATTATAATAATATTGCTAGGATCAAAAACAAAATGAAGTCATAATTTTAGGTTTGAAAGTAGCACCAGTGACAGAACGTGCGAGTGAGTGGTTAAGGAGTGGATAAGGGAGTTGTTTGGCATGATATAGGCATGTATGCAAAAAGAAGCCCGTCTTCCGACCGTCGCGCGTCGTCCTATCTTTGAAGGCTAAAATCAGGGATTGAATTATCCGGAAAAGAACCGGAGATACCGACATAGCTTGCAGAGTAAGGAAGCTGAATTAACAGTGAACTGGCTATGTTTGTCAAAGGACCGATGGCTGGTGGAGTAGACGAGTCCTGGAATGGAGACCGCATGTAGGTCCATCTAGACCGACGACCTTAAAAAGGTGTCTGGGTCTGACGGTCAGAGATGTGCTGAGTTGGTTGATAAAGAGAATGATAATTATCAATATTGATGAATGGAGGGAAAAAACCAAAGATAAATCGATTATGTGATGGATGATACGAAAAGACCGGAAGTGAATGATAAGGTAACGGTTGATAGCAGAGATTAGAGTAAAGCAAAATTTTACGCTGACTCCAGTGACAAGGACAAGTGAGAGGTAGAAGAAGCAAAAAAGATTCAATGAGTTTGAAAAAATATCAATGGAAAAATATTATAAACTTACATCTACAACTCCAAAAATTCGCAGCGTTGATATCATTAACTCGACACACCATATGGTATGGTAGAATGTGCACATTGTGTGATATACAGCCTATGAAAATCAAAACAGTAAACTTGTTATTGTAGAGTATAACTTGGTTTATGTAAAGCTGTACAAGGATCGTTTGGCGTATGACCAAAATTGGAACCCACGCCGCCAACTTTTTTCAATACAATTTCACAAAAGAATTTCTCATCTTTTTACCAACAGCGCCCCCTGCTAATGTCATTCAAGTGCCAAAAGATCATTATAGCTCTGTTCACATTATGAGGAGATGACATATCAAATAACCAATAAATTATTGGAAGAAGAACAGCCTCAAATTATAGTGAAGGAGTTTAAATGTTCCAAGTATCATTTCTAGTAAAAATAAATAATTATGCCCTTAATATACTACAGTCCTATGACTAATATAATAAGGTCATATTTATTTCTTCATTGATCTAACACTGCTAGAACTATACAATGTTGCCCATGGGCATGTGTCCGCCCGTATTTTTCTGAATATTCATGACAAATTATTATGAAAATTAACTTAAAAACTGGCCAAGTGCGTGTCGGACAACGCACAATGAAGATTTCCATAGTTGGGATGAATTTATCCCAAGTACAAACTTAACATTGCAGTTTGAGAAACATTTTCTCCCATACGGAATGTATGGTTGAACATGGTTATTCAAACTGCTTTGGTCGATTATTACTCGTTAACCTGTACACTGTACAGCCTATTTAGCTGTGATAGTTTTCCTTTTAATTTCGTTATATTACTACTGTGATTTTAGCTGGCGGGGGCCCGGGACACACACACACTTGACTATATTAAAAATTTGCAGTTAAAAGCTTAATATTTCGCAAACGGATCCCTGGATCCAAAGTAGTTTGAACGACCTTTCTAACAATACCCTACACCATGGAATAGATGAGAAAAAAAAACATCCCCACTTTACGTGTAGGCGAAGTCGCCTAAAAAAAAAATATTTTTTAATTTAATTTTACCACTTTGTTGGCGTAGTTAATATGGTATACCCATGCCAAATTACAGCTTTCTAGTACTAACCGTCTCTGAGCTAAGCCGCGGACAAACAGACGGACATGGCGACACTATGAGGGTTCCTTGTTTACTACGGAACCCTAAAAGGGGTACTATCTTAATTTTTTTTTAATGTTTTTTAAATCTGAGCTTATTTTTATTTTTTTTCAATATGCCGCTATGATTTTATGGACTTACACTCGTGTTTAAAAAAATAAATACAGTTTTTTTTTTTTTATGTCTTCACTTCCGTTTCTTTTTCATAGTCGACAAATTTTATTAAAACATGTTAGTTAAATTAACTCATAAGCTTTTTTAAATAATAAACAGAATCCAAATCGAGCCAATGACATTGGAGATACGGCAAACGCTACAAAAATTTAATAACATGAAAAATATTAAATAGACCCCTTTTTAAGTTATTTTTCCATAATTTTTCATGAATATTCAGAAAAATATGTGGCGTCATTGTATATAGACTTTTAAGTTTATTCGATTTAACACGCTAGGTACCCAGTGAGTCATTGCAACGTATTAAATGCCCGAACTGCCAGTGGCCTATGTATTTATGAATTATTTTATTAGTTAAGAAAAACGAACTTACCAACACCTGGAAAATAGTCTTATACAGATCGTAAGCTTTTAAAATATCTTGGTATATTTCAAACAGTTTGGAACAATTTTCGTCATTATCGTCTTCATCGTCCATCATTAGGATCTTTGTAATCCACTCATCGAGATATGTCCTTAACAATATTATAATCCGAATGGCAATAACTATATTAATATCCAATGCGTAAAACAGATAGTCACAAATATTGTCCAGAATAAGATCGTAGATTCTCTTATAATTACATGTTACATGATAAGTATAATGTAAATATATGTTAACACAGATAGTAGATGCTATTGAGACCCAGTTCCAAATAACAAAGCTCTGGATACTCTTGCTGTAATCAATGCTCCTGTGTATAATTTGTATCTTCAAAATAAGTAAGATGTTGTTGTCCTTATGCACTTTATCCAAAATGAACATAATCGTAAACCCGATCGCAATGGTAACATAATAGATACCAGTAATAAAAATCAAGAGGTTATTTTCTAAATTATTCTTTCTTTTATCCGTGAAGTCTACGGTGATTATTAGATATATACAAATCGCATTATTGAATAACATACAGCAGAACGCAAACATATCGTATGTTTTTCTTGTTGGATAAATATGACTATTTCGTAGATTATATTTTGAAACCAAAAACAGAAAGAGAGCAAAGTTAAAAGCATACACTATTCTTTGTATATCTTTCTCCAGTCGATTATCGAGTAACCTTCGGAATGAGAACTCCTGAGCAATACTTGGTCCTTGAGGCATTGTTTTTATAATCAACGTCAACTATTAGTTAATGATAATACTATATATATATTATAAAGTCCTCTTCACCGTATCTGGCGACAGCGACCCAGACAAATTTTCTGTCCTTTGGTGAGCTCAATAATATGACGATACAACTTAACATAATTGCGTTTAAATGTGTATGAACTGATCTTATCATTGCTAAAGACGTAACTACATAGTTAAGAGGTTCCATAATGTCTTGTTACATTACATAAATTAATGATTTTTAAATAAACCCAATGCGTTTTACAATACCTACATACATAAGTAGATTATGTTAATTTATTACGTAGGTAAAAAATATAATATAAACACTTATGAAGGTAAGGTAAGGTGCAGCAAATTGTAGAAGATTAAAGTGAGGTAAAGAAAAACTGTCTTAGAACGGATTATAAATATCTTGTAATAACGAGTAGCTGGTACATTGTTCGTCCGGAAGGGCCAATGCCTGCCGGGGTTGCGGGTTTGTCTGAAAGGGATATCGCGACCTCGGCACACAGGCAACGGAAGGAACACGGGTGGGTTTTAGTCAGTAAAAGTCTGACACGCCCTCCCGCTCCACCCAGAGCGGGAGAAGTTATTTGATAATTTCCCACCCTCAAAAAAAAAAAAAAGCTGGCACATTGTTGATTGTGCAGGCTCAAATAAAAATACTTTTTAATATTATTGAAGACTATATTGCAGCTATCATCTTAGTGAACTATCGATTTGCTTTTATCAAGATCTTGCAAAGATGTTATTGACTAAAAGATTTTTTTTTCAGATTTCGAATATTGTTATTTTGAAAAAGGGTAGGCATACAGGCACTGATTGGGAAACCGTTTTTTTTAACATGACAGTTGTGACTGTACCTAAATAACCCAAGGCTGATAAAATTTTCATCTTTCATAATTTTGTTATTATTAAAGTTTTGGTCGGTTACCACCTTAAGGAGAATGAACAGTGTCCTTCATTTCCACACGGTTCTGTAAATGAATTCCCATAAACTAAACTGCCTTGTCCCGAAAGCTAAACGACAAAGTGATTTTAATATTGCGAATTCACAGTGAGTAAACATAAGTATTTTAATATTAATATATGAACCTAAGAAAGACATATGCAAAATAATATAATATATTATTGTTTTAGTATTATACCTACATTTTGTAACGCCAACGTCTCCCCTCTCGCAGGTAGGAATTGATAATCTGCATTAGAGTCTTGATAATGTCTTACTAAATCCTAAGACAGAGTATTACGAAGTCCTACTGCTATTGAGGAAGACAAGTATTGAGTTGTTCTAAATACGTGCTAATGTGAAAGACCCTTATGGCGGTCTAGCCCCTTTTTACTAAGATAACACAAATGTAGCACAAGCGCACCGTAGACTCAGTTTCTAGCAGAATTCATTGCTATCGTACTTGGTGCCAGCCGAAGTGGTATTTCGTCTTTAGGGGTATGAGGAACAGGGTGTAAAGTTCACTCGTCCCCCATAGAAAAGGGAGGATCCTCCGACCAGACGGGTGTCATGTCTGGCAATTGCCCAGAGGTTGAAGTCGGGAGCTTGTATATATGTCCACCGCGCGGTAAACTCTAATTGCTCGATGCAGGATTTGAGTGACGTTAGGATGTTGTGTGACGTCAGGTCTTTGATGCGTAGTTCGCATGTGGCGACGTAGATGCCGCCACACGTCTCTTCACATTCCTTAATCTGCCCCATTCTGAGAACGCGGTGCGGCTATTAACGGCTTTGCGTCCCAATAGCGTATTTCGAGAAATAATGTCGATTGAGTAAAAGTCCTAGAGAACGGACGGGGTAGTTTTAACGAGACAAGGTCCCTAGTTCGTTCGTTCTTAGAACGACTACCGATTCAGTGTGGGGTAACAAGCCTCACGTAAAGTGTTCTGTGGCGAGACATTTTTGGATGCAGAAATGATCAGTAACGTTTGATTGAGTTGTAATGCAATTATAAATTGGCTATAGCCTAGTTTAGTTTTAATGAACTGTGAGTATTTACGGTTCTGCCTTCCATAAATGATACGTCAGTTGTGTTTGTAAATTACGATAAAAAATATATTGTATAGTTTGAAAATAATAACTTCAAATAACTTTGTACAGATATGATGGTAAATTTTAAAAGAGAATAAAAAACAAAAACTGTAATAACACCTATGAAGATAAGTATTTATGTAAACGAATGGAAATGAAAAGGGTCAAAATAAGTAGGTAACGTCGTTTATTAAGAGTTTTTTTTTAAATACCTATTTATTTATACTTAGGGACATAAAGGAAATCATTTTACAGAAAATTGAACTGCAGCAATATAATATAGTATTGAGAAATAACTCCCAACAAATTTATTGGTAGCGTAGCGTCTACGCAGAAAAGGCCACACGCGGTCATCTTACTGAACGATCGATTCGAGTGTATCACATTCCAGCAAAGATGTCGTTGACTCCCTGTAACAAAAGATACCATTAAAAGGGGTGATAGATGCACGAGCAAGTACGCGTACTTACGGCTCGGCGACCTTTCTCGCCTGTGTGTCATACTAAGTACGCGTACTTTAAAACCGTTTGAAATTTTGCTAATATGCCTTGGTTCGTAGTTTCATCCGTCTGTCATCGCCGTGAGTCGCGAGCCGCTATTTTGTTTCGACATTTGTGTAATATTTGTTTAGTTTGGTTCAGCAAATTCGACAACATCGCGATACAGTGGAGTAAGTCTCACGTGTGTCACCGACGGCAGGCCGAGTAAGTTCGCGAACTTAAAAACCGCGTACTTTAAGTTCGCAAATTTCTCACCCACTTAACACATCCCCGGAAATCCCCAAAGGGTGAGACAGAAGTATGACTATAAACACCCACATTTCGCCAGTTATGTTTAAGTCCCATGTATTAGGGGACGAGCTTATTGCCATCAACCGGGCACAAATAGAGACTCCGAGCTGCTATTGGGAAATTCCTGATGGAAAAACCCAATAATACTTTGCCCGACATGGGAATCGAATCCAGGACCTCGTGCTCAGCAGCAGCGCTTGCGAATATTACACCAACGAGGCCGATAGAACAAACAAAACAAATAATGATAATAGAAATAACAGAAAAATTACAAGTTCTTGCAAGTATCTACGGAGTCAACGGTCGAATCGAAAGATTTTTTAACTCATAGTACAAGTAATTACACTTAGTTATTAATACATGAGTTAAAAAAAAATTGTTGGGATTCCGTACCTCAATAGGAAAAAACGGAAGCCTTATAAGATCACTTCGTTGTCCGTCCGTCAGTCCGTCAATTTTCTCAGGAACGCGTGGAAGTATCAAGTTGAAATTAATATCAAATACATAGATCTGTTTTCTTGGAGCTCTTAAAAAAGTAAGCTTGTAATTCAACGCAATAAAAAATACAGCCATTTATGTGACGTTTAAAAAAAAAAAAAAACATTTATTTCAGGTCCATATAACCCATATTAAATCACACAGTGATTTGAAGTTTGTGTTTGACAAAAACACAAATAAATTCAACGAATAAATACAACCTCACCACAAATTAAATACTTCAAATTCATAATCAATCAATTATCATTAGCTAATATTCATTATTGTTTTTATACTCGCAAATAAATCAAAACCTTCAGGGTACTTCCCGTTGACCTAGAATCATAAAATTTGCCAGGTAGCAAGTCTCACTCCACAAAAATAGGTAAAAGTCCATAAATGGATAATTTGTAGTTTTATCATGTAAAAATATGTTTTTGCGATTACAAACTTATATAAGTTACAAGTTAAGTAGTTATAAGTTTGTAATTGAATTTTTTTTTTTTTGTTTTCTTTAGTTGGAGAATTGACCGTGACGTATATCGATGTATGGGAGAACATGTTTCTCAACTACTAAGTTAAGTTTGTTCTTAGGATAACTTCATCCCAACTACGGAACCCTTTATTTTGCGTGGTCCGACACGCACTTAGCCGTTTTTTTTTTGTTTCATTGGTTTTCGACACCCATCACATTTTCTGCAGTTTTGCTAGCAAATTTATTATTACCCTGTTTAAAGCCTAGAAGGTATATCATAAAAAATATTTTACAACAATCTGTTAAAGCATACTTACTTGGAGAGTTTTTGTTCTTCATAAGCTGTATACACGCCGTCTCAGCTTTCACAACAGTTATATAGAAATTCTCACAGTTTATACTGTGTATTACAACTAGTCCAACATTTTTTGTTGCCCATAAAATTGTTGCAAGACTGTAAATTATAGGCTGAACCTGAAGTAAAAAAGTTATGAAAATATACTGCTACTTTAAAGAAAACACAACTTGAAAATTATATATTTTTATGGAAGTGTGCAATGGCAGATGCTCACACGTATCTAACGACGTTTTTGAACGCACTTGCGAGGAAACAATAAATGAAATTCCATAAACATAATAGGCATTGTCAAAGAAATATTTGTCATAAATAACTCTTTTGTCCTGCCTTCGCATTTTAAAAAGAGGCACAAACTTGTAACTGTCAAACAGCCTCATATTAAAAATATATAAACAGAAATTTTCTGTATATAAACACTAATTAATTTGCTTCATTTTTCATTATTTTTTACCTATCGTGGTATAGTAATCTTATTCTAGATGTATCGTCTTCATGTATAATTATATAATGAATGCATACAAAATATTGTAAAAACATTTTAAAAGAGTAACGGTGGAGTTTCTTGCCCATTCTTCTCCATACGAAAACTAACTTTTGGAAGGGGCGACTAGAATCAATTCTATTTATTTTTAAATTAACCTTCATCAGTGCCTTTTATGTGCCTAATTGAAATAAATTGTTTGACTTTGACTTTGACTTTTGACTATTATATTTGTTATCAAAAATAAATAATTTGATGAAATATAGTTAATTGATTCAGGCGTGACTTTGCGGAAATCCATTATAAAATACAATAGACGACGTATATTTAGTAACTTAATCCGCGTAACTGTTCTTAATGAGTCATAAAGAACCCTGTAAGAAATCGACACGTGTTTCACCTCTCAACGAGGCATCCTCAGGAAGGCGATTGACTTGTTGCGAACTCGGACGCGACGTGTGGACACGACAAGCGTTGAGCGCGGTGTGACCCACTTATACAGGGTGTAAAAAGACACATCACAAAGCCGTAAACTACGCATACTGTACGTATAGCTAAGTAGCTTTGCGCAAAAATTATTGCTGGGAACCGTAATTTTTTTTTTTTTAATAAAAAAAAACAAGTTTTTATTGCGCGCAATGTAACGCGAACCCACGCTTGAATGAACGGATTCAGTGTTAGTTAAGTTCCGCCCCTACGGTACGTAGGTAGGTACTTGTTGTTCATTGCGTTTTTGTAACTTCAAATGCGTAATCTGTTAAGATAAATCTAAAATTCAGGTAATGTTTGTTTGGAAAAAAGTTTCGTATTATCGCATAGAATTCATTATCGTGAAAAAGTAAAAAAAAAAATGCGACTTTGACCTTCTATATCTCCAGAACCAGTGGATTCCCAGGTATGGTCTAGTGGAAAAAAATGATGCAAATAATGGGTAGAATATGTGGCTTTCGGCTTCGGAAAGTGTCTTTTTACACCCGATATAAGCGAGATGTCGCTACGCCCCCGCAAGGGGGCGTGGCGAGCGGGGTCAGGGCTTCGCCCTTCGCCCGCGGAGGCCATACATTGGCCCGTAAATACGGGCCCCTCGTTTGGGTTTGCCTATAGCGGCTGACGGAAGTGACGCAGCAAAGTGCGTCTGTGTAAATGGTTGCTATGAATATTTCTGTAGGCGCGCCACGACGCTATTTCCTATAGCGTCGCTTCTTCACGACATCTCGGCGGTCTGTCCCCGCCAGGTGAGACCCCAGTTGCCTGGGGGAGGCCCGACGAAGACGACCAGCGACGGAGATGCCGACTCGACGCTCCTACAGGTAGATATGTAGCTTTCCCTCGCCCCGCTCACAGATCTAGCCGTTTACGGATTGAGGGATAAGCAGTCGTGTTTGTGTGAGCGGCTAGTATTGTAGTGTAGCGCCGCTCAGTGTCAACGTGTGCGTGACCCACTTCGGCCGCCAACCTCACTTATATAGGATTCCTGCCTACCTCGGCTAGGATCATTATCAGCGCGATAAGGAGCTGCGAATAAACGCAATAATGGTAATTATTGCGTTTATTCGCAGCCAAGCAAGTCAATCGCCTTCCTGAAGATGCCTCGTTGAGAGGTGAAACACGTGTCGATTTCTTACAGGGTTCTTTATGACTCTTTAAGAACAGTTACGCGGACTAAGTTCCTAAATATACGTCGTCTATTTGTATTTGTTATGTTTATTTATCATATTTTAATTATTTACACAATTAATGTAAAAGTATGCTCAAAGTTTTTAGGCATAAAAAGGTAGGCCACCTACCTAAACACAAAATTTTGTAGCAAATAATGTTAAAAACTTACCTCGTAACCCATTGCCGTTGAATTCTTCAGATCTTTGAGCATTACGTCAAAATATACTAGATTCCCGTAAAATGCGCTAAATGTGTGATGAACAGCCTATGAAAAAAAAAATATACAAATCAACGATCAATCATATTACAGTAAAAAACTGGCCAAGTGCGTGTCGGACCACGCACAATGAAGGGTTCCGTAGTTGGGATGAATTAATCCCAAGAACAAACTTATCATTGTAGTTGAAAAACATGTTCTCCCATACATTCCAACTGCAAATGTAAGTTTGTACGCACAATATTGAGAGATTTACTGTTATTTTAAGACCATAGACTTCTTATAGGTTTTCCTGTAATTTAAGAGTAAAGAACCATTCTCTGTATTTTTTTCAAAATTTTAGGCTCAGTAGTTTCGGAGATAAGGGCCCCGAATGGTCAATTTTCATTAATTTTCTGGAATATTAAAGATATTCAAGAAAGTATTTAGTTTAAAATTATTTAAAAAAAAAAATTTTGATCCTTGCAACATCCCCTTTCATTTCATTCACACGGTTCAGTAGGTATGCAAAATGTTTTATTTTTATTTTACGAGTATTTGCCCCCCAAAAGTAACCCCCATATTCAAAATTCATTTATTTACGTTACACGTCCGTGTTTAGGTCACAGAAATACATATTTGTACCAAATTTCAACTTAATCGGTCCATTCAATTCGGAGCTAATTGGCTGTGACAGACGGACAGCCAGACAGACAGACACACGAGTGATCCTTTATGGGTTCCGTTTTCCTTTTGAGGTACGGAACCCTAAAAATATACATAAGATCAAATTAATTAAAATATGCACAAATATAGACCACCACAACTTAGATGTAGCTTATAGGTGATGGAAAACGGTGGGCCCAAATGTAATAAGTTGAGAAATGATCTAAAAACTAAGTCATATTTTTCATCTTAGAATATGAAAAATCTGCTCAGTTCTCAATCTGGAACCTAAGTAATAAGAGAAGGATAGTTTTCGTGAGATTATCGATTAATTGAGTAATCGATTACACAATTAAAAAAGAAAACTTTCGCACTAGGTAATTAACTCAAAACAATTAAATGCACAATCATTTATGTACAATATAATTCATTAAATTATTACAGACATATTAATAAATAAAATATTAATTAATTGCTGAAAAACCAATAGGTATAAACTCTTATTCTTCAATCGGTCCCTGATTACTGAGGATCGTGGTCACTGGACCCCTTTAAACGGTCAGTCTGCCTCCATCGGTACCGGTGCAAAGTTGCCTTTGCTGTTTATTTTAATTTAATTTTAATTTATTGTTGACATAATCCACACATTACAATTTTTTTTATGAGTTGTATTGCAATATACAACTAGTGACCTCGACAATTGATCATATTATTATTTATTGTTATTAGTAATTATCTATATATATATGATGGTCCTAGTTTATTATTTATAACTTCCAGTTACAGCTTTATGAAAGCGGGTACGCCCTTTATGCCAGGAGGCTTTTATTAAGATGTTAAGTTTTGTTTACATTTAATTTTTATTTCTGCCCGAGTATAGTTCTCGATGATTTTGTTTGGTAGGTATATTGGCGCGTGCTAGCTAACATATGGATAATAATTTAAATTTGGTTGATTATGTTGAATACTATTATATAGAATCTTTTTTTTTTGTAATTGAATAGACAGCTTTTTGGCTGGGGAGTTTGTTGCGCCACTTCTTCTTCCCAGCTAACGCACTAGGAAGTGGTGAAGGGTGGGCGTTTTGGGGGACTGTCTTATGTAATTTTGACGTTCGAAAAGTGCTGATTCTCAGCCTAGTTTGAATAAATGACTTTTGAATTTTGAATTTTGCCATCACCACCTGCTGAAGTTTACTTGGTCGGACCATCGTGCTGGCGACCGGCGTCGTGCTCTCTTTCCTTATTATACTTGGTATTGCCAAGAATGACCAACTTTTCAAGGCTGCTATCTCCTCTTCGCATTATGTGACCGAAATGCGGTTCCTAGGACGGTCCACAAGCGAAAGGTTGCTGGCACATTATTTTCAGTGGGTACTTGCAAGTCCAATTCTGGCTTGCATTCGCCTGTTCGCAGAATGGTCGATTCCTACAATGGGACTTTTGAACATATAGACATTTTTGTTTGTGCTCCCTATACGTTCAAAAGTCTTATACTTAAGGTGTTTTCTTGAACATAATATTTCCTTTTTTATTTTTTTCTGCACAATTTCTTAAGATTTATATGGATTTATACTAGATCAAATTAAACACGTAAGTTAAGAAAAAAAATTGCTTTTTTTGGCTACGGAACTCTAAAAACGCAGTATTGGTCATCATCATTACCCTGCTTACAATTTTTTTTAAACATGTTAATATTTTCTCGATATAAGTTAGTTCAAGTAAAATAATTCCGAACTTACAGCTACTTGGAAAATTTTCTTAAACAAATTGTAAGCTTTAATTATATTTTCGTATATTTCAAACAACTCCATACAACGTTCATAATTTTCGTGTTCTTCTTCCATCTTCAGGACACCTTCAATCCACTCTTCAAGATATTTCCTTAGCAATATTATAATTCTGATAGCTACAACTAAATTGATATCCAATACGATACACATTATGTCAATTATACTGTCAGAAATAAAACCGATGTCATACGAGCGATTTGATGATAAATAAAACGTAATGTACATAAAAATATCTGTAAACAAAATAGTTGCTATGGAGATCCAGGTCAAATTAATAAATCTCCGGATACTCTTACTGAAATCAATGCTCCTGTAAATAGTTTGGATCTTCAAAATAAGTAAGACGTTGTTGTCCTTATGTATTATGTCTAGCATGAACATCATTATGATTCCGATCAAAAACCCGATATAATTTATAGAAAGGAAGAATTTTAAGACGGCACTGTTTACATCTGTGAAGTCTCTAGATATAATTTGATAAATACAAAGCACGTTAATTAACAATATACGAAAAAACGCTAGTATGTAATTTTGTTTTCCGCTTGGATAAATATGATTTTTCCGTATACTATATTTTGAAGACAAAAAAAGATTGAGTACGAAGTTAAAAGAACACACTATTCCTTGCATATCTTTTTCCAGGCGATTATTTTGTAACACGTGATATGAAGCCTCTAGAACCATTTTAATTTCTTGTCATATTTCTGGACTGCCTTTTAGTAGAATGACTTTATGAAGTAGTAATAAACTGAATGGATAATTATTAAAATAATTATATGTACATAAAAATGTATCAACTGAAAATATCAATATTATGGACGCGATTAATTTGAAACATCGACCTGTCCTACAACCATTACATATTATCATTAACAACTTTATCTGTTAAATATGTAATAACAAATGGCCGTCGCTGTAATGTAATTTTGTTCAACGAAGACATACAAGTATTAACATGATTATGATTATACCCTGTGACGCGTAAAAAATCATTATTCTTATTTGCTTTAGACAAAGTGACGAATTTCTTAACTATAAGCCTGAGTTTGAAACTCGGGCTTATAGTTAAGAAATATATATCTCTATATCTACTTTAAATATATGATCAGCTCAAACAATGAATATTAGCAATCCAATTGCTAATCTAGACTTAATATTATAAATTCGAAAGTAACTCTGTCTGTTTGTTTGTCTGTATGTTACTTTTTCACGGCTAAACCACTGAATGGATTTCGATAAAATTTGGCAAGGAGATAGATGGCATCCCGAAAAAGGACAAAGGCTACTTTTTGCCTCAAAAATTACCCTAAGGGGATGAAAGTTTGTGTAGGAAACCTATATTTTTTTAAGTTAGGGCTATGAAAAGGGAAAAGTTATGAAAAGGGCTAGGCTTCTTTTCAAGAGATTTAAGGGATTGGAAATATAGGCATAGTCTTGAAATAACATTAAGTCTTTATTTGAATAAAATCTGCCCACTCGGTCAAAAGTTATTACAATTTAAAGTCGTAATAACATGTAGATATTATTGTGTTCAATGGCGGCAAACCAATGGTGATAATAATAGTAAAATGAATCATTCGTATTTTAAGAAAGACATTTAGAATCATGTCAATCTGCCTAGCCTTTTCCCAACTATGTTGAGATCGGCTTCCAGTCTAACCAGATGGAGCTGAGTACCAGTATTTTACTTGGAGCGACGGCCTATCTGTACCCAGTAGCGGGTAATACGATCATCGAATCCAAAAAACCTGTTTTATTTATTTAAAAAAACCGGACAAGTGTCAGTAGGACTTGCGCCCTGAGGGTTCTGACTCAAAGCTGTGCTTGCTCGGCTGCCCGAATGTCCAAATCTGAATTGAAGGACACACTTAACTTTTCAATTGAAAAATAACTTTTAATAGAGTAATGAAATAACAACTAAATGCTACTTCAAAACACGGCCTATACATTTTTGATCTCAGATAGAAGAAAAACTTAACGTTGCAATTCAACTGACAACTAACTATAAATAACCAATTTTATTTTCGAGTGTCAAAATATGCGGCATAAAAGGTCGTCGTATTTTTTTTTGCGATGAGTTGGAAGTTTGATTTTCGTTACAGCTCCAAGAGACCGTAGATCTAAGTTTTTTATATCTATTTCTACTTGATGCCTACACGCGTTCCTGAGAAAAAGGATCTTGACAGACACCGAAGTCATCCTTAAGGGTTAAAAATTTTCATTTTGAGGTACGGAACCACATCAAAAGACATTTATTATTTGCCTATTACCTTTTCATGCCGTAACGGCTGAACGGATTTAGATGAAACGCATACGGATAGGCCGTAACCTGGGTTAGGATATAGGGTACTCTGAAACCCGGTAACACGTTCCTGTGGAATATTTTCCGACATCCATGCGGGCAAAGCCGCGGGCAAAAGCTAGTTTATATATAAACCGACCAACGGCGTGTCGAACCAAGAACAATGAAGGGTTTTGTAGTTGGATTGAATAATGACGCATGCACAGTATTGATTTAACTGACCGCAAAAATAAGTTTGAATTTCATAGTATTTTTCGAAAATAAACCGTATCTCAAAAAACTGTTGGCTAAATAAATAGACACTTAGGAATATAATAAGTTTTTAAATTATGGGATTCAATGATACCCCTCACGCTTTATGTGTATTGATTTTTTTTATCGTTCGGTTACATGTACGAGTATGGGGAGAGACACCCCTTTTTTTTTTTTTTTTTTTGTGGATGGGAAATTATCAAATAACTTCTCCCGCTCTGGGTGGAGCGGGAGGGCGTGTCAGACTTTTACTGACTAAAACCCACCCGTGTTCCTTCCGTTGCCTGTGTGCCGAGGTCGCGATATCCCTTTCAGACAAACCCGCGACCCCGGCAGGCATTGGCCCTTCCGGACCCCGTCAGTTGGTGCTGACATCTCTTTGAGGCGCGCGTGGAACACAACGCGCCGTCGACCCGGGCCTGGTCCCTATCGGACGGCGAGCTACCCATTGCTCACCGTCCGCAAGCCCGCGCCTACGGTGGCCGGAAGTCGGCTCGCGACTCCCGACGCCCGGGGCGTCTCCTGCGGCGACTAGGGGCGCGAGGGGGCGCATTTTGCCTCTCCCTCGCGCGCTCCGCCTCCTCCTTCGCGAGCATTACTGCTTCGCAGAAGGAGGTGACGGCCTCCCATGCACTCTCGCTCCGGACCATGGCCTGAACCAGGGCCGGACGCGAGAGATCGCCGCCGCCGATCGCCTCCGTGAGGACACGGCGGTGCTCCGCCCAAGCTGGGCAGACCTCCACCGTATGCTCCACCGTGTCCTCCGGGCGATCCACACAGTGGTGACACCCGGGCGTTTCCTCCCGCTTTATTCTGAACAGGAACCTCCCGAAACAACCATGTCCGGTGAGGACCTGTGTCAGGCGGAAGGTGAGGACGCCGTGGCGCCTCTCTAGCCACTCCTCAAAGAGGGGACTTATCGCCACAATTGTGGCGTGCCCAGCGCTGGGTTGCGACAATCGCACTCTCCATGCCGCCATGAGATCCCGCCGGAGCTCTGTCCGCTGTGCCGCGATTTCTCGCGGCAGCGGAGTTACGCCCCGGCGTTTCGCCTCCTCGCGCAACTCCCACATGTGCGCGAATGGGGAGAGACACCCCTAATTGTTTTTATCGTAATTTCTCTACACCATTATTTAGCAGTGCACAGAATACATTTCTTTCCAATTTTCATCGATAGTGCCGATGGTTAAGTCTCCGAGTAAAATAGCTGGGTTAAGATTCGGACGAACGGACACACGCACTAATGAACCGACGCAGCGATGGATGGGCAGACGGCTAAGACGAAATTCTAAAGGTTCCCTTTTTGCTATTTGGCTACGGAACTCTAAAAACGCAGTATTGGTCATCATCATTACCCTGGTTACTCATTTCTTAAAAACATCTTATTATTTTCTTGATATAAGTTAGTTCAAGTAAAATAATTTCGAACTTACCGCTACTTGGAAAATTTTCTTAAACAAATTGTAAGCTTTAATTATATTTTGGTATATTTCAAGCAACTCCGTATAATGTTCATAATTTTCGTGTTCTTCTTCCATCTTCAGGACACCTTCAATCCACTCTTCAAGATATTTCCTTAGCAATATTATAATTCTGATAGCTACAACTAAATTTATATCCAATGCGGTACACATTATGACAATTATATTGTCAGAAATAAAACCGATGTCATACGAGCGATTTGATGTTATATTAAACGTAATGGACATAAAAATATCTGTAAACAAAATAGTTGCTATGGAGATCCAGGTCAAGGTAATAAAACTCCGGATACTCTTACTGAAATCAATGCTTCTGTAAATAGTTTGTATTTTCAAAATAAGTAAGACATTGTTGTCCTTATGTATTATGTCTAGCATGAACATCATTATGATTCCGATCAAAAAGCCGATATAATTTATAGAAAGAAAGAATTTCAAGACGGCACTGTTTACATCTGTGAATTCTCTGGATATAATTTGATAAATACAAAGCACGTTAATTAACAATATACGAAAAAACGCTAGTATGTAATTTTGTTTTCCGCTTGGATAAATATGATTTTTTCGTACACTATATTTTGAAGACAAAAAAAGATTGAGTACGAAGTTAAAAGAACACACTATTCCTTGCACATCTTTTTCCAAGCGATTATTTTGAAACACGTGATAGGAAGCCTCTAGAACCATTTTAATTTCTTGTCACATTTCTGGACTGCCTTTTAGTAGAATGACTTTATGAAGTAGTAATAATCTGAATAGATAATTATCAAAATAATTATATTTACATAGAAATGTACCAACTGAAAATATCAATATTATGGACGCAATTAATTTGAAACATCGACCTGTCCTACAACCATTACATATTATCATTAACAACTTTATCTGTCAAATATGTAATAACAAATGGTCGTCGCTGTACATAATATAATTTTGTTCAACGAAGACATACAAGTATTAACAAGATTATGATTATACTCTGTGACGGGTAAAAAATCATTATACTTATTTGCTTTAGACAAAGTGACGAATTTCTTAACTATAAGCCCGAGTTTGAAACTCGAACCTCGAACCATTCGAACCTTTTTGGCGTAGCCGTGAGGCACAAACTGATTGTCAAAAGATACTATCACTTTTAGTTTTTTTTTGCAGTCGATGATTTTGCCTTTGAATCTAATGCAATATATTATGTATTGTCCCGTGTTCCTTCCGTTGCCTGTGTACCGGGGTCGCGATATCCCTTTCGGACAAACTCGCAACCCTGGCAGGCATTGGCCCTTCCGGACCCCGTCAGTTGGTGCTGACATCGCTTTGAGGCGCGCGTGGAACACAACGCGCCGTCGACCCGGGCCTGGTCCCTATCGGACGGCGAGCTACCCATTGCTCACCGTCCGCAAGCCCGCACCTACGGTGGCCGGAAGTCGACTCGCTACTCCCGACGCCCGGGGCGTCTCCTGCGGCGACTAGGGGCGCGAGGGCGCGAATCTTGCCTCTCCCTCGTGCGCTCCGCCTCCTCCTTCGCGAGCATTACTGCTTCGCAGAAAGAAGTGACGGCCTCCCATGCACTGTCGCTCCGGATCATGGCCTGAACCAGGGCCGGACGCGAGAGATCGCCGCCGCCGATCGCCTCCGTGAGGACACGGTGGTGCCCCGCCCAAGCCGGGCAGACCTCCACCGTATGCTCCACCGTGTCCTTCGGGCGATTATGTTTTGTCCTAAGTATCACATCAAAAATAATTAATATAATTCCAAACAGTTACTTATCCGACATTATTTCTTTAGTAGGAACATTTGTATTCATATCAATATTTGTACATCACTGCTATATGGTTTAGTGACTTTGCCGCTAGATCTAACTGTCGAACTAAACGTGCAAGACAAAGACGGAAACATAATCTAAGAAATAGGAATCTTTCATAATTAAATTAAATTTTTCGTCGGTTATTAAAAAAAAAATCTGCTGTTTCATAGAAAAGTGCAACACCTACGCGGTCAAAATGTATGGAACAGGAGATGTTTTTGTTAAATAACCCACGAAAAGATACAACGCAGGGGGGTTCAGAATCATGTACTGAATCCATGGTAACAGTTTTCACGTCGATTCCCTGCCACCCTGTATAAGTCGAAATAAAATAGAATTTTAGTCATTAGCATTAATTCTTATGTCCTAACCCAGGTTATGGTCTACGTATATACCAAATTTTACCCAAATCCGTTCAGCCGTTTTAGCGTGAAAGCGAAACAAACAACAAATCAAAACTTTTCTCTTTATAAAATTTGTTTATATTCTACATCAGTCAAAGGGATTGTTAATAACAACAATAGTAACAAAACCACGGATCACATTTAATGACACAATAAGTAAGTATTACAGAATCGCAAACTGTAGCAGTACAATACAATAGTTAGTTAGACGACCCATCAGGTGCAGTAAAAACGCAGCGTCTACGTAGAACAAGCCGCACGCACTTATCTTGCTGAATGATGCTCGATGTAAACGCTGAACTTTCTTGCACAGCCTTTTGTTTTCATCTGTCAAATAAAAGATTACTTGATTAAATGTTAGTAGACGGAAGCCCGAAAGTCTGATAACCAGTCTTGCCAAGGGGTATCCTGTTACCCAGTAACCCTGGGTTGTGGAGGTCAGACAGGCAGTCGCTCCATGTAAAATATTGCCGTTTAGCTGCATCCGGTTAGACTGGATGCCGACCCCAATATAGTTGGGAAAAGGCTAGGCAGATGAAGTCAAATGAAAGATTTCAAGCCTAACGTTTAAAGTGATACAAGGTTCTTTTGGCCCGTGGCAAAAATTTGAACCAACGCCGCCATCTTGTTTTCAATACATTTCATAAAACAATTGTACCAATGTTTACCAACAGCACCCTCTTGTCAACGTCATTCGAGCATCAAAAGAACCATGTAGCAGTGGAACTTAGACCTGAGGTAGCAGCCCGATGCGAGAGGGGTGTCGACGCCTGTCAGCGAGAGAATGACTGAGCTCTCGCGACACGTTACCACACCCCTCCTGCACTGCGCAACTACCTCAGGTACCGTCTCAGTTAAATGATAGGCCTGTAGTTTTGTTGCTGATGGACTTTTTATCAGACACCTTTTAAGAGAGATGCGCTAAGGTAGCCCGCGAGATTACAATTTTCTTGAGTTTTTCCCATTTTGGAGGTCAGTGTCAGGTTGTATGTTGATTAAAATATAATTCGCGACCGTAACGACTAATTATGGCTTTGCATAATTATAATCATTACAATCAGCAATACAACTCCATAAGTGAGCATAATTGTCAAATGTCTTGATATCATGAAATAGTCATTCAATGGGATTACATGAACTAAGAGAGTTGTATTGATAATTTTTATGATTATAATTCTATAAATAAATACATGATACGGCCGCAAATCATATTTAGATCAACATAGAACAAGATACTGACCTGCAAATTGCAAAAAACGTAAGAAAATTTGAATGTCGCGGGCTACCTTAACGCTTTCGCCTTAAGACATCCACTGATGGCTGATTAAATGTTGATCTAGTATTTGAATCCAGCGTTTGATCCAGCACCGTATCGGAAATCGGCCAATTGGATACTCTATTTAAAATAAGTCCAGTGCTGGGTACTGGACCGGATTCTCCTTCTTAGCCTATCGATGGCAGAAAGTTCATATAATAATGTTTGGTCCAAAATTCGGTTACGTGAACAGCACTCACTGACGCAGTCATAAGGTTATCAAGTGCACAGATAACAAGGTAAGCTGGAAGGTGGGCCATATGTGAGGTTTACATGGCAAATATAATAACTGGATTTAAAAATGTTTACATTGATCCCAACTTACTGGAACGCTGGATCAAAACACTGGGTCAATGTAAAGCCGCCGGGAAGGACAGAAAGATAATGATATAAATTTATTCTTCATTAAAACAATAGCCCAACTTCATGTTTTAAATGATAAACATAAACGGTTTTGAATTGTAACTTCGATTGGCCCAAAAATCTCTATCTAGATCTATTCTGTAAAAATCACACCATGAAAACTTGGGTGAAGTTAGTTGACAATAGTGTAAATATTTATAGTAGAGGATCCGACCTAGGAACGACCTACACCCAATAATGGAAGAAAAGTATTTTCAATCAAATTTTGTATGTTAGAAAATATATCGCGAGTGCATTGGCTAAAAAGATCCTGGCCAGACTACACCAATTTAAACCGATTGCAAGATATACACCAATTGAAAGAGCTTTTCACCTTTACTACTAACTCGACTTTTGCCAATTGGATTTAATGATCAAATAGGTAACTACTTGGCCACCTAAGTTTAGGAATGTTTTTGGCGTTCAATAGCCAAAAGTGATAAGCAATGGATAGTGAAACGAGAAACAAAGAGAAACATTTGTTATTAAAACGAATTAATCTTTAAACGGAAAAACAAATGATGGCAATTTTTGAAACCAAGTCATTTTTTAATTTCTAACTAATCATAGTCTTGCCAGGAATTTTTTTAGCCAACTCTTTCGCGATATATTATTTTACATATTAAATTTTAAATAACATACTTTTCATCCTTTAAACAGATGGGTGAAAGTCGTCTCTAGGTCGGATCTTAGACCACTAACATCGGTGGAATGACAGGTCTAAGTTAACATAGTAATTTTTTTACAGAATTGACCGGCAAATACCTGAACAATTCGACATCAAGATAATAGCGCAAGAATCTTATACATTTTCAATAGCTACATAGAATTTCTCGCATTGCTTGCAGAACATTGTTTGCCACATAAAATCCTTTAATATCCAAAAGTATACGGCGAGCGATAAGATAGATGCTTCTTTCTATAAAAAAATGTAATTCAGTACCTATTGACCAGTTTGGAAGATATAAGCGATCACACAAATAGACACGAAAAGTGATTTTGTTTTATACAATGTAGATAATAAATAAACAATTGCTAAAATACTTACAATATCGTTTTTAAATAAGTCAAGAGTTACGTTATAGTAAGCCAAACCATGAGAAGACAATTCTATTATATAATACAGTACCTAAAAAAATATTAAAAAATATGAGCTATGCTGAATTTGAATGGACCAAAATTACATCCACCACCATAATAGACTAGAAGGGCTACCACAATTACCGAAAACTGGACCTGGCAACATACAAAATGCGTACACTCCGAACCGACGAGAAGATCATCGAACTCGAGGAAGAACTGAGCAGGTCAATACAATGGCGTATAGCAGGATTATCTGAAGTCCGAAGACAGGGGGAGGTAAAAGCTTTAGCACCGTAGACCACATACATAAGCTGTGGCAGATTATAAAGAAGACCGAAAAGTATAACCTGCTTATCTGCTTAGCGTTTGTGGACTACGAAAAAGCTATCGATTCGATCGAAACATAGGCTGTACTGCAGTCTCTTCAACGGTGCCATCGACTACCGATACATCGACGTGCTGAAGTGTCTGGACGAAAACGCCACTATGTCAGTCCGACTCCAGGACCAGACCTCGAAACCTATCCTTCTGCAGCGAGGTGAGAGCGACAAGGAGACATCATCGCCGTTGTACTGGATGTCTTCAAGGTTCTAGACTGGAATGGGCTAGGCATCAACATCAATGGCGAGTACATCACTCACATTCAGTTTTTCGACGGCAATGTTGTCATAGCTGTCTATCTAAGACAATGGAGGACCTCAATACAATGCTCGATGACCTCAGTAGAGCTTCCAAAAGAGTGGGTCTTAAAATGAACATGGACAAGACAAAGGTCATGTAAAATGCCTATGTAACACTCACTTTCATGAAGATCGGAAACGCTACACTCGAAGTTGTGGACGAGTATGTTTACCTAGGACAAACTGTCCATGTCCAGTTAGATAGCTCCAACTTCGATAAAGAGGCCAATCGTCAAGTCAGAGTCGGCTGGGCCGCGTTTGGGAAGCTACGCAATATTTTCTCATCCCATATACCACAGTCTCGCAAGACGAAAGTCTTGGACCAGTGCGTGTTGCCAGTTGATCTATGGTACAGAAACGTGGTCGCTCATATATTAGAAGATTAAAAGTCAACAAAGGGAAATAGAGAGGCCTATGCTTGGAGTTGTCCTGCGAAATATAATTAGAAATGAAGAGGTCTCTTTTTTGGGCTATGTTGGTTACCTTGGTAACCGACATAGCCCAAAGAATCGCCAAACGTAAGTGGCAATGGGCAGGGCATATTGTTTGCAGAACTGATGGCCGATCGGGCCTTAAAGTTCTGGAGTGGCGACCGCGTACCGGAAGACGTCACGTTGGAAAGCCTCCCACAAGGTGGACCGATGAACCGGTCAAAGTGTCTGTGGCCTAAAATGCCCAGCAGTGGACGTCTTTCAGTTGGAATCATGATGATAATGTATTCCAAAAAACTTGCTATTAATGAAAAGAAAACAGATTTAAACGGAACGGCAGCCATATGCAAGGAATGCTTATTGATCGTACTTACAAATTGCTGAAAACAAATTTTGAAGAGGCCATAACACTCCAATATATCAACGTAAGCTTGAAACATTTTCTTGCTATTCAGTTCATCATACACATATTCAACTCCTTGAGAACTTACAGCTTGAAGATTCCAGAGAATTACTTTATCTTCCAACAGTTTAAGGAGTTGGATTGCGTAAATTATATTAAAATCAAAAATAAACAAAAAGTAAAAAGTGATATTAACAAAAAAAGGTAAGTAGTACATCTGAAAGACAAAGTAAGAGAAAACTAAAATATAACTAAGCAAAGAAAAGATTATAATGATCCACGACCAAAGGACGAAACGTTTGAAATAGTTATTATTATTGAGAAACCTGTGTATCCTTTGGAATGTCAAAAGAAATACAATATTATTTTTGCTTTGGACAAAATTAACAATGAAGTTCATAGAAAACCCGACCGAGTAAAAAATACAGTCATAATAATAGTTGATATACATTTTATAGTTAAAGACACATAACATAATATAGGTGCGGTATACGAATGCAGAACAAAAAACTAGAGTGCCTACTAATGAAACAAAACTACGAAAAAAACTGTTTGGTGTCACAAAACCATCTTTGATGCAATATTTGGAACATAAGATTATATTTTGAATTAAATTCAAAGGAAAAAGCATAGACTGCATATCTTTGTCAATCACATTGTTGAAATAAACGTTCACTTGTTTTATTTTGCTCCTGGTATGGCCTCCTTTTACATTATAAAACATTATATTCGGAAGGCTTTTACCAAATAGTGATACTCAGTCCATCATCTACATTAAAGTAACGCCTTTATTATAATAGTGTATTATTTTTATTTTATTAAATATTAAGTTGGTAATTTTACCAATCGCACCTCTTATCTAGGGTTGTTTCTTTCTAAACTAACTAAAACTAATGATGCTAATTTATATTTAAGTTTTTTTAAAGAAGTCATTACTCTAATTGGCTGAAGTGAATAAAATAGTTATTACTCAATGTGTATTGTCTTTGGTCTTGGTGTAGACCATTAAATTGTGACCAGCCCTGACATTAAGGTAAATCAACAAAATTGTCAAACTTAGAACTTTTAAGGATTTGAACACGATGCTTTTGACTACTTTGTGTTAGTGTGTGTGTATTGTTATTTTTTTTGTAATGTGAGTTTTACCAACTAGCAAAAACTGGTCTTATAAAAGTCACCAATGCGTTTCTGCCAAGAGTTATTGCATTGGTAAATGAGTCTTGTAATGGTCTTGTAGTGTCTAACAAGAATTAATTTCTATTTCTATGCTTCTATGGGAGCTATTGCATTGAGACTTGTGTGATATGCTTGCCATACTTAGAAACCATTGTATAAATTGGGGTTCCATTGAAAGTATAAGAAAACTTTTAAAATATTGAAAACTTAATATTTGTATATATTTGTTTAATATTATTGATATTATTACATAATATTTGACATATATATACATTGTTACAACATAAGGGGCTGTTGCTGGGATCGGATGATATTCTACCAGAATTCAGATATTCACATATGTATGGATACTTAGTAGTTCAGCACCTAAACAATGCCCTAAACGAAAACTTACCCCTAGAAAAGTGATGGTCACTGTTTGGTGGTCTAGCGCCGGTGTGATTCATCACAGCTTCTTAACAAACGGGGTGAGCATTACTGCAGATGTGTACTGTGAAGAACTGAACACAATGATGGAGAAGCTGGCACATCTCCTACCAGCATTGGTCAATCCCTCGTCTCCGCTGCTACTGCACGAAAACGCGCGACCTCATACTGCACAGCAGACGGTCTCCAAGTTGCAAGAACTGGGGTTGGAAGCTCTCCGTCATCCGCTCTACTCACCAGACCTTGCGCCTACCGACTACTACTTTTTCCAGAATTTGGATAACTTCTTGGCGGGAAAAAAATTCAATACCCGAGAGGCAGTACAAAATGCCTTTGAAAAATTTGTTGCCTCCCGTCCAGCTGATTTCTTTAAGAAGGGCATCAATAAACTGCCACTGCGTTGGCAAAGATGCATTGATTGCATGGGTGATTAATTCGATTAATACAAATAAAAAATACATGAAAAAAATTCGTTTAAATTTTTTCATACAAAACGGCAATTTCATGGGTAAAGACCTATTATATATCTATGTATATATTTATGTGGATAAGTTTATGCTTTATGTATTTATTGTATATGTAAATACGTGGTACACCACTGACTACCTGCAGTATTGTCTCTCCTTCTCCCTTTAATCCATCCAAAGGTTTTCTGTAAAAGATTGCTTTTAGCGATAAGACCGCCCATTGTGTCACCCTATGTAAAATTTCTAAATTTATTTCTGTAATTTGTATGGTGTGCATAATAAAGAATATTCTATCTATCCATCTATCTATCTTCCATACATACTTTAACACAACACCCCCTTTGAGGGGTAGTTTTGAAAAATGAATAATGTACAGCAAACAACGTCCACCGTTCTTCTATAAAGGTTGAATTTCCAAAAACCCCTTCTTAGTACTCGCCTACATTATACAAGAGTGCTGATATGTATGTGTCAGCACTGATGCGCTGATATGTCAAACAGTCACTTTTTACTTTTATAGATATTATGACGTCGATGGTAACAGATGATGAAAACAAGAACAAATAAATCTTTTCTGTTAGCATTTAATTTATAAAAAATAGAATTGCAACTCTATTATAGCGTAATGAACGATAACTCCCAACAAACATATGGGTAGCGTACCGTCTACATAGAACAAGCCACACGCGGTCATCTTACTGAACATTCGATTTGTCTGTAGCACGTTCTTGTACAGAAGTTCTTGACACTCTGCAAAGAAAACAAAAAGAGGTTTAGGTTATACTGAATTAAACGAAAATCGAACTAATTGTGTTTAACATAAAACCAAATTAGCAGACATAATAAATGTAGGGCAAGTAAATGTTTTATTTCAACAATAAAAATAGCTGCCAGCTTGATACTGAATGACTGAGCTGTCCTTCAAACCCACCGAACTACTAGAATTGTGATTGTTCAACTTCTTACTTGGATGGTCCCTGTTCTTCATTAGCTGTATACACACCGACAAAGCATCTTCAACAGTTATATAGAACTTTTCACAGTAAATACAATGAAATATTACTAGTACTATATCCTTTGTCAGAAATAAAATAAGACCAACACTTCGAAGGCAAGCCTGGAAAATAAAATTGATTGAGTCTTTGGCTAAAACCAAAGTCAAAGCTCGGGGACATCGTTAAAATTCAACTTATCTATCCAAATACAAATCCTGTTTTAGCACTAAACATTTTACACTTACTTCGCTTCCCAACTCAACAGAGTTTTTCATCACGTAAATCATATAGGTGACGTAGCATAAACCGCGTTGGAATACGCAGAATGTGTGATATAACACCTAAAAACAAAAATTGTGGTAGTCTACTCAGTTTTCATCTAAGTGATACTAGATGATAACTCAGTAGTAAAGTCCAACAGCACAAGAGACCATGCTTGGTTCCATAAATGAGTATAGTTCAACTTATATTTGTTGCCAAATGTCATGGCCTGTCTTTGAAAACACGTTTCCGGGGACTTTCTGTTAGTTGGTTACAATCAAGTTCTTTCGATTTTGCGTACTATGTTCAACAGCTTAAATAGGTACCTATCTAATACTATATTTTATTTGTCTGTTGCCACGACGGACGACCTTTGTACGATGATGCATAGATGAGTTATCTATGCATCATCGTACAAAGGTCGTCCACAAGTATGTATTTATTTATTATGTGTTGGTTGGTATAATTAATTCTTGAACTTACCAATACCTGGAAAATTACGTTGTACAGATCGTAAGTTTTCATTATATTTTCATATATTCCAAACAGTTTGAGACACACATCATCATTGTCGTTTTCATCATTCATTATCGTGACGTAATTGATCCACGTATCTAGATATTTCTTTAACAATAATATGATTCTAATGGCTATTACAAAATTCAGATCCAATGGGATACACATTAAGTCGCAAATTTCGGAAATAATAAAACCGGTTTCAACAGAAATTAAAGGATTAAAATACATGACATTCATTAAAATATGAATAATGATAGTTGTTGTAGTTGCGCTCCAGTTCCATATAATAAAACTCCGGATACTCTTACTAAAATCAATGCCCCGTTGTATACTTTGGATCTTCAAAACAAGTAAGACGTTGTTTTTTTTGTGCACAATATCCAGAATAAATATCACAGTGAACCCGATTGAGCAGGAGATGAAACTGATAACATTAGAAAGAGAGAAGATATCGTATTTGAATTGTGTCTTATTCACTTCAATGTCTTCTACGCTAAAAATTCTAACGACACACAACGTATTTAAAAATAACATTAAACAAAACGCAAATCCATGATATTTTGGTCCATTTGTATATATAAAACTTTTTCGGAGATAATATTTTGAAGTCAAGAAAAGATTAAGAGGAAGATTTAAAGAATATGCTATTCTTTGTATATCTTTGTCTAGTCGATTATTGAGTAACTCTTTTCGTGTTTGTGACATGCTGTTTACTATCTAGTGCAACTGTTCGTAGCTTTATGAGTACCTGACCAATATGACTGTAAAAAAAAACATTTCAACGAAGTAATTAGAAAACGTTTTTAAACTGATCGGATTGATGCGATGACAAAGCAAGGACGCAGAAATGAGATTAATGATAGGAATGGTTTTGGTACATAAAAAATATTAAAGGTTTTAAGCAAAGTCATAATCAATAAAAATCGTATCGTTATCTTCACAACACTTCATAGTTTTTAGTGCTTCAGCTACTGGAGTCACTTCAGATATTGCTAGATATACGTTTTGACTAACTATTACTATAGATATAGAAACAGAATTTGAATTGGATATTAAACTACCGCCGCCCATGGACATTATTTTAGCCAATAGATATAAAAAATATTAAAATCTAAAAACAATGTAGATTTTAGATGAATGATAATCTTTTCTGAGGTGGTGATAACTATTCAGGGGCTAGTGTAAATCTTGGGGTTCATTCGATTTATCGAGTCTGGTTAAACCACGCTGGGGTCGGTGCATTTCATTCATTCATTCGAAAGATGAGAGGTACAGAAGCCTCATAAGAAGCCAGCTTGTGCGAGCGAGAATGCTATGCAATGTAGCACAGAATTGACGTCCTCATTCATCGATGTGGTCTCGCGTCCTGCTTATCGCTATAGTGTTAGAGCGAGATCGCAACTGCGGCATCCGAGATAGTTTGGCAACGGTGCGTGATGCAAAACGGCGCGGAATTTAAATATTATTCTTCGAGTACGTAAAGCTGGCATCGTAGCTTTTATAGCGCGCGGCTGACACAGTGCAGCGCTGAGTTTATGTTATTATTCTTATCAATTCTTGCGACTCGAATGATTGACTTGGTTGCTTTTGCTTTACAACTTTATAGGTGTAGATTTTTTTAAATTGGTGGGCTCACATTTTAAGGCAAGCCGGGCTTTTCGGCTGTAATGAAAGGAATACTACTTTATATATAAAAAATAATAAATTAGAAGTGGTTCCCGTACTTTTTTTTTAAAGCCCACCATCATAAAACTTAATAGAATTTAGTGCCACTTCTACTAGAATTTAGAGTCTATTTAGATGTCATACGCAACGACCAACTATTGCTTTAGAAACAAAATTTGAATTAAAAATTGAACTACCGCCGCCGCCCATGATATTCGTAAAGCCAATAGACACACATGTAATTTACGCATTTATAAAATCTGACGATGATGCAGATCAATTAATGTTGATTCATCTACATTTTTTGAAGATTTTGCCGAGGTGGTGATAAAATTAAACTTATTCACACACATTTATTTTTTAATCCTTAAAATAGAATTTCAGATTTGCGACCGCAATGACCAATAAAATTCTACCAAACACATTGGTAGCGTAACGTCTACATAGAACAAAGGGACTTTTATCCCAAGCAATTTGAAACAACGTTCATTATTCATCACCATGGTAAACTTAATCCACTTCCTGAACCATTATATAATTCGGATGACTCTACAACTGCAACTTGTACAGCAAATTCAACAACAACGAAGTCAAAACTGTATATTGAATATTTTTATTGTTTATCCGCTGTAGTTTTGCCTAGACGGTGATAGAAATAATACATAATTCAGGTCTATTTCTCCATAATTATATTATTTCACAAAAAAGAATTGCAGCTGCATGATGACGTAGTGACTGATAACTCCGACTAAATACATTGGTAGCGTAGCGTCTACAAAGAACAGGCCACACGCGGACATCTTATAGAAAGTTCGATTACTCTGTATAAAATTCTTGTACAGGCGTTTTTTATTCTCTGTAAAGAAATAATACTACTCAGATTCGTTCAGATAGTAGGATTCATTGAACAATTTAACAGTATGCGTTTCTAAATACATAGTTAAAATAAGTTTAATTATTAAAGTTGACGGAAAGAAAATATAATAGTAACATGCAAGCATGACACTTACATGCCCATTTTCACAAAAACTAGGCGACAATTAAATGAATGCACGCTGTTGGATTTTCAACTTTATGCGCTGACCCGTGCCTTGATTTAACAGCGCGCTTTTATTTAGGCAATTATTTAAAGTGTTAATTTGTCCGTTTGGGCAATAGTCATTGTCATCGACCCTCAAAGGAAGTATACCAATAGTGTTATGTTGTTCTTACTTGGACAGTTCCTATTCTTCATCAGCTGTATACACGCCGTCTCAGCTTCCTCAACAGTTATATAGAATCTCTCACAGTATATACTATGTATAATAACTAGTATGATATCCTTTATTATCCATAAAATAAACGCGAAGCTCTGAAGCAAAGCCTGGAAAATGTAATCAATATTATTATTTGGAAAGAACAAGAAAAATTCATGCATAAACAAATAAAGCTTAATTCAAGGGACTAACTATATCAGAATATATAGACCCTGAGGGCTTAGCTTAGGTATACCGATACCCTGAAGAAGGTTACTGGAAGCCGCTTGTTGCGGGAAGCGTAGTACTAGTCATTATGGAAATCAAATTTTCAGCTAAATGATAACATGGAAAATATGAAGTAGTTTAACGGTCTAGTAAACTCATAATCTTCCTGCTCTTGTCCCATATCACTTGGAGTCGGTGCATTCAATTTCTTCCATTCTTCCCTGTCAGCCTTCACTCTATCATTCACTCCTCTTTCTTACATATCATCTCTCACACAATCTATAGCATCTTTTCTTTGGTCTTCCTCTTTCTCCGTCCCTCAACATTTATATTCATAACTATTTTTGTAACATGCGTTTATATAGTAAACTGCAACCTCGACATGGTGCTAATGGTCGCCGGTTTCCAAAATAAATCCTTAAAAAAACTTTTTACTCTTACTTCTTTTCCCAATTCTCCAGTTACTTTTATTGAATAAAATACGTAGTTAACGTGACATATAGTGCGGCAAAATGCGCCAATTAAACGACATAAAGTCTGCAAAAAAACATAGTTTTATAATATGATGTCTCAATGCCATAAGGAAGTATATATTGTGTATTTATATACACGATGCTAAATCATGGTATGAATTTCCATTATGAGCTGACCTTGCATTATATAAGCTTTCCGTACAATTAGAGGTTAGCTAATACTGGAAACGTATAGCTCAACAGCATTATTTTTCGGCACGGTACACTTAAATCACACAATACAAAAATATATTATCCGATAATAATAAGTGAGGTGTCGAAGAATTTAGTAAGGATGAACTTACCGAGACCTGGAAAATTTTCTTGTACAGATTGTAAGCCTTCAAAATATTCTGGTATATCCCAAGCAGTTTAAGACAGTGCTCATCACAGTCGTATTCATCATTAATTATGAGGACATTTTTAATCCACTTCTCTAGATATATCTTTAACAAAACTATAATTCGGATGACTATAACAAAATTTATATCCAGTGCGACCCACATTATGTCACTAATAAGGTCAAGTATGGTACCGAGGTCATACGTTTCAAAAGTTTCATAATATACAGCATTGATAGTTATGTTAGCACAGATAATTGTTATGGTTGAGATCCAGTTCGAAACAATGTAATACCGGATATCTTTACTAAAATCGATGCTTCTATGAATAGTTTGGAGCTTCAAAATAAGTAAGACATTGTTGTCTTTATGCGCAAAGTCCAGGATGAACATCATCGTGAACCCGAACGATACGGTGGTACCGTAGAGAAAAGCGAAGCACCAAAATAGATCACTTTCTGAATATGTAATATTTTGATCTATGACTTCTGTGATGAACATTCGATAGATATTCAACGCATTTATGAATAACATACAGCAGAACGCAAATATGTGATATTTCGTTCCAGTTGGATAAATACGATTATTTCGCACATTATATTTTGATAATAAAAAAAGGTTAAGTGCTAAGTTATAAGAATGAGCAATTCTTTGTATATCTTTCTCCAGTCTATTATTGAGTAACACTTGTAATGAGATTTTCTTAGGGGACATTATATTTTTTATTATCGACTTCATTTGTTTGTCGCGTGGTGACTTACTAACTTGGACATTGAAGTTGGCAATATTAATTAAGATATGACAAGTTAATTATATTTTTTTGAACTTATGTACTGATCCCATCAACGTTATGAGGTGCAGTTAATATTCGTAATTGCATTGACACATTGATGATAACATAACATACATACATAACATTGCGCCTGTATTTCCGAAAAGATAAAATACTGAATTATACATAACAAAACCAGGTTAATTTCAAGTTACCTATCATAATTATGATGATGAATATTTTTATTTTATAAATGGTTTTAAAATACAACCAGGTGTAATAAATATTGAATTTAAGAAGTTAACTATAATAACTGCTTCTACATTTCCTCATTAAGAATTAAAAATAATTCACTTATTGAGAAACTAGATTAACATAAAATGTATATGGGCGTACAAAAACGACTTTAATAGTAAATTTATAAAAACAAATATGAAGGTAGTGACAAAGTAAATATCAACTTATCACCAACCCAGTAAACACGGATCTAGAGTAAAAGTAGATGTATTACTAGATGTGGCATACATGGCAGCGTACTGACTAAATAAGGATCTTTTATTTTAGTTTTTTTTTTTTAGTTTGCTATTGCTGGTATTTTACCATCAGGTAGGATGTGGGCAAAGGGGTAACCAGTAGTGGAGGAAAATAAAAATGTAACTTGGATGGGTTAATGTGCTGTACACTGTAATTATTAATGAATCTATCGATTCAGATTTATGGCGTATACCTAACTGTTTAATGCAACAATTAGGAGAACAGGATTTTTAGATAGATTCAATACAAAAAAAATCTATCAACTCAATCAACAAAAATATTTATTTAGTCATGGTGTAAATATGTGTGTGATTGCCCTCATTGATCTAGTAGTTGCAAGCGCTACTGAGCATGAGGTCTAGGTCAATTCCCAGGTCGAGCATATTTGTTATTGGGGTTCCCATCAGGAAATTCTCAGTAGCAGCGCGGAGTCTGAATTTGTCCCAAATTGATGGGCTCGTCTTCGTTCAACTTAAAAATAACTGGCAAAATGTAGGTGTACCTCTGCCTAACCCATTGGGAAATACAGGCGTGTAAATGTTTTGAAATGTAAATGTGTTACTTAGATAAAACTTGGATAGCTATAGGATACAATATATCATTTTGAAAGTTGAATCAGATAGTGTAGATAATTTTTTTCCTGAACACTATCTCGATGTCGTTAACATGAATACTTTAGGAGCTAGCGTTATTAACTATGCGCAATATTGCTATTGTGGCAGACCAGAAGCAGCCTTCTCATTGTAGTTTGGTTCAGAATGTAGGAACCCTACTTTTTTTGAGTGTGGGAAATTATCAAATAACTTCTCCCGCTCTGGGCGGGGCGGGAGGGCGTGTCAGACTCTTACTGACTAAAACTCACCCGTGTTCCTTCAGTTGCCTGTACATTGCCAGGGGCCACGGTATCCCTTTCGGACTTTCCCGCGTCTCCGGCAGGTATCGGTCCTAGCGGATGGTGTATGAGCTAATGTTGAAATAAGGCTCTTAGGAAATTATTGTTTATCTAGCTTTTGCCCGCGGCTTTGCACGCGTGGACGACAGAAAATATCCCATGGGAATGTACTACGGGTTTATAACTACCCTATGTGTCACTTAATCCAGCTTATAAACTAAACAAACATTTTAAAAACTATACTTTCGGCATCAGAGGCGTTCCTGCAGCTAGCAGCAATTACTTTATTTAAAAAACGTTCAAGGAACAGATTTGACTTCGTTACTATTTTATTATATGATTGTATAAATATAGATGGAACAGATACTTCCTAATTGCTTGACATTATAGGTACGTTTTGTTTACAGGTACACTACTTACTGGTTGGGCATTTACCTCAATTATCATTGATTATTTTAATCGACTTTTTATAACGAAATTGACAAAAACTAGTTTAAGCTTTTAAGCTTATTAATTTAAAAAAATCGAAATAAACTGTCGGTCAGGCCAACAGAGTATAACATTAGACTCTGAAAGTTTTTGAACATATTAGTTTACCAAATCTAAAGAACTAGAGCTATCTGCAGACTCCCCAGAAAAACTCAAAAACAAGCCATGATTTTGTAAAAATAAAAGATAGAGCCATACTTATTGCTGCTAATGGTAGAAGTGTAAACACCATTTTAATGCAAAATTATTCCCTAGTGTCAGATCGGCGACCTTATACTATTGTCAATCAATGAATTCAAAATTCAAAAGTCATTTATTCAAACTAGGCTGATAATCTGCACTTTTCGAACGTCAAAATTACATAAGACAGTCCCCCAAAACGCCCACCCTTCACCACTTCCTAGTGCGTTAGCTGGGAAGAAGAAGTGGCGCAACAAACTCCCCAGCAGCACAGCTGTCTGTTCAGTTAGAAAGAAAAAAAAATTACTCTATATAATAGTATTCAACATAATTTAACCTAATTTAAATTATTATCCATATGTTAGCTAGCACACGCCAATATACCAAACAAAATCATCGAGAACTATACTCGGGCAGAAATAAAAACTAAACGTAAACAAAACTTAACGTCTTAATAAAAGCCTCCAGGCATAAAGGGCGTGCCCGCTTACATAAAGCTGTAACTAGAAGTTATAAATGATAAACTAGGACCATCGAGGTAAAATAAAAAAAACTGTTAAGTAATTACTAATAACAATAAATAATATGATCTATTGTCGAGGTCACTACTTACATATTGCAATACAGCTCACTAAAAAAAACATTGTAATGAGTAGATTATGTCAACAATAAATTAAAATTAAATTAAAATAAACAATTATATGAACTCATATACAAATACACATACAAATATGAATCAACTCAGCAATTACATAGCAGTCCACTACTGAATATAGGCGTCTCCCAAATTATCACAATACCCGGTTCTCCGCCTTTCGCATCCTGTCCACCCATCGGTTAAGGGACATTGCGCACTACGCAGCTAGATATCAGATTATGTGAGATTTTCTTGGTCTAGTTAGGGAATTATTAAAGAAGTTCGAAGGAACGAGGGGCGTGGTCAATACAGCTGCATTAAGAGTGGGGATAGTTTGCGGCACCTGCAGACGGCGGGGAACACTCGTCCCTTTTTGGATCGACAGCCGACGGCGACGTCTCTCAACCTCAGTATTGCGTTTTCTCGGTGCCAAGTGATTAGCTCATTAATTGCTCTATAATTATATCAGTTTGTTAGGTTTTCCTATAAGAAGATTTGTTTACTAATAATAATAAATACAGTTGATTGGTTGTGCGTATTTTTTTTAATAAACCTGCTTCTGATAGATAATAATAGATATTATATGATATCTTCTTCTTTTCATGTGGTTAGTGACTTGGAAACTCTGTTTGCACGTTTCTTTCTTTTTCGGTTTACATGCCGTCGAGAAATATCTCTCAGGCATGTTTCCTCACGATGTTTTCCTTCACCGTTTTTGAAGCAAGTGATAATTTTACAATACGCACATGAATGTGAAAAGTCAGAGGTCTAGAGAGTCATCAGAGTGCCTTGGATTGGAACTCGAGACCTATGAAAAAAATACAATTAGATTGCCATTTCTTAAGTCACTGTATCGTTTGTTTTTACTAAATCTTATAATAATGGCGTGCCACAGGGATGTTTAATTGGTCCCACTATTTGTCCGATATTATAATCGTGTGTTTAGAAATCGGCCCAGGTACATATTACTTAACACGTGCTTCAGCTAAGTCCTATTCCTGTCACTATCGTACAACTGTCAAATCACAACATATCTTAGCCAATGCATGCGCTAAGTATCTCGGTATCTATAAATCTCGGTCACTGTGTTAGGCTTTTCTTCTGTTTGTTTTTAAAATTATTTATTTATTTTAAGGTAGCTTCACAGCTGACAGTACGTATAACATTGAAATTACACAAAAAAATATGAAACACAGAGAGTGACATAATTATTCATATTTGTAGTGTGTGCGGGCGCGTATCTATGGGGTTTAGTGTGTAAATGGTGGTGTTGTGTAGGGTGTAATGGAGGTGTTGTAAATGTGTGTGGAGGTGTGTGCATGTCTATGTACATATGAATAAACTGACACTACTGAGTTCGCTGGGTATCCGGCGTTTGATAAATAAACTAAAGAATTACCACAAATTCAATTCTTTTTAAGCTTTATTACAAAAATGCAAACTGTAACAACACAACTGTATAGTTAGTAAGTAGACTAAGCAAACTTAATTGTAACGCAGCGTCTACGTAGAACAGGCCACACGCATGTATCTTGCTGAATGATACTCGATGCAAGCGCAGTACATTCTTGCATAGTGTTTTCGAATAATCTGTAAAACAGAATTATTACAAACAAATATGAGCACTAACACGATTAATATTTATTTTGCTGATATTATTTAAACCAAAATTTTAATTATTATTATGGTAGGGATGGTAGGTAGATTGTCATTACTAATATATATTATAGGCGTTATCATGATGATGATGATGAGCCACGTATAAGGGTAATTTTAACCATGTTGACAGCAAACAACAAGTTTCAGATGTCAAACACCACTAATGTCACTGGATCCTACATTGCATAAGCAAAATGTACCGCCGTGATCGGTACACGACGACACATCATGCTATATATTTCTAGTATAAGCTGACTTCTCATTATATGGAAAGCCTATAATAATGCGAGGTCTGCTTATACTGGAAATGTAAATGCTGGTGGGTCCAGAATCGTGCACTGAACTCATGGTAACAGTTTGCGCGTCAATATCCCACTGTCACTCCATATGTCCAAAAACAACAACAATCTGGTCGAAAGATTTAACGTATTTAATGATTATAATAAACACTCCGCTTCCTTCTCCAAGTCATAAATTAAAAAGCATTTTGAAATAAATTACCTGAGCAACTTGACATCAAAATGTGTGCGCAGGAATCTTGAATATTTTCAATTGCCAAGTAGAATTTCTCATATTGCTGGCTTAGTATTGTCTGCCAAATCAAACATTTTATCACCCAACAGAACAAGGGGACCACATTCTGCGTTGCTTCATCCTATAACAAAGTCAATTTCAAATGCCATGACGTCAGCCGGAAGAATTCGATTTCTCAAATTGAATATCCAATGTCTATTACTACTAGCTTGGCATTCTAACAAGATGTTCTTATAGAAAGCAATGCAGGTTCGCGTGAATGTTGTTCGCGATCGTTTTTCGTACGAATCCGGTCATTTCGGTCGGCCGTCCGACATTGTTGCCATCGCGGGATGAAGCGTGCACACGAGTGTGGTGATTGGCACAGGAGCGTGTATGGAGGACGGTGTCTAAAGTCGGTCTCTGGATGATAATTTACAGATATACACAGTATAATCATCTTTATTGCTATATCATTTTACTGCTAAAATATATTAATATAAGGTGAAATTACTTACTATATTACCATACATATAGCCTCCTTTCAATATAACAATTATCACTTGAAGATACAACAAAGAGTGGATGAATGCTTCTAAAATGTGATAAAGTTCCTGAAAAAAGACTTATTGAGATATTTTGTTCAAACCTAACTAGCACTTCGCCTGTGGCTTCGTCGGCATAGATTTCATATAATTCTTTAAAAAAATTAACACCTTCCCACCCTCTTTTAAAGGAGGGTTGGGAAAATTCAGCTAATACTCGTACTCTTTAATCAACATATAAAACTGTCATGTTTACCAACTTCTCTTTTATTATTTATTTATATTTATATATACTTTATTCTATGAATTGCATACATTGCTTATGCATGCATTTTATATTGCTTTATTCTTAGAATTTTTTATTTTATGAATTGAATAATAAAAAAGTACTTACAAAGTGCTGATAACAATTTTTGTGGAGGTCATAACACTCTAGTATATCAACGTATGCCTGAAACATTTTTTTGCTATCTCCGTACATATCTCCCGTTTCTTGAGCTTTCACATTCCATAGATAAACTTTATTTTCCAATAACTTAATGCCTCGCGCGGCATAAATGACATTAAAATCAATAACAACCAAAAGGTTGATACATAAGGTTATATAGAATGGTTCTTCAAGCCGAATGCAGAAAGTTGTAAAAACAAATATGTAACAACAAAAAAATACAATTATAATCATCCAATTCTGAATGATAAAGTGATTAAATCTGGTTTCATTATTGAGATATCTGTGAACTTGTTGAAATTTAAGGACAAATTTGATCGATTTTTTGGTATGAAATATCCCGTTTACGAAATTCATAATAAATCCTAAAGAATAGATGATGCAGTCGAAATAAACATTGATATAGACGAAAAAAGTAAGTCCTTGAGAGACATCGGTAAAGCAGAGCATATAGGTGCGATACACGTATGAAAGTATGAATATTAGGGTTCCAATCATTGAAATAAAATTCGAGATGAAACTATTCGGTGTTATAACATTGTCTTTGATACGAAATTTAGGACAGAACATAATATATTGCATCAGATTAAAAGGCAAAAACATTGACTGCACATCTTTGTCCACCGTTCCGTTTAAAACTTCTCCTTTATTACGGAAAATTTTCATTTTTAATAGATTAATAACACTAGCTTTCTAGCACGCTAGGGTGACGTTTAATTTATGAACACCGCACATCAAATAGATATTGAGTTTATAATATATATTCATAGATGGAATCAGTAATTACCTTTAGTGTATTTGACGACATATTAATGTAATAAGTACTAAACAAACCGGCTGGAAAATGATTTTAATTATACTTTTTCTACTATGAATGCTCAATGTCTTTTTTTTTTTTTTGTGGGTGGGAAATTATCATATAACTTCTCCCGCTCTGGGCGGAGCGGAAGGGCGTGTCAGACTTTTACTGACTAAAACCCACCCGTGTTCCTTCCGTTGCCTGTGTGCCGGGGTCGCGATATCCCTTTCGGACAAACCCGCAAACCCGGCAGGCATTGGCCCTTCCGGACCCCGTCAGTTGGTGCTGACATCTCTTTGAGGCGCGCGTGGAACACAACGCGCCGTCGACCCGGGCCTGGTCCCTATCTGACGGCTAGCTACTCATTGCTCACCGTCCGCAAGCCCGCGCCTACGGTGGCCGTAAGTCGGCTCGCGACTCCCGACGCCCGGGGCGTCTCCTGCGGCGACTAGGGGCGCGAGGGTGCGCATTTTGCCTCTCCCTCGCGCGCTCCGCCTCCTCCTTCGCGAGCATTACTGCTTCGCAGAAGTAGGTGACGGCCTCCCATGCACTCTCGCTCCGGACCATGGCCTGAACCAGGGCCGGACGCGAGAGATCGCCGCCGCCGATCGCCTCCGTGAGGACATGGCGGTGCTCCGCCCGAGCTGGGCAGACCTCCACCGTATGCTCCACCGTGTCCTCCGGGCGATCCACACAGTGGTGACACCCGGGCGTTTCCTCCCGCTTTATCCTGAACAGGAACCTCCCAAAACAACCATGTCCGGTGAGGACCTGCGTCAGGCGGAAGGTGAGGACGCCGTGGCGCCTCTCTAGCCACCCCTCAAAGAGGGGACTTATCGCCACAATTGTGACGTGCCCAGGAATGCTCAATGTCTAGGAATGCTTTCGACGAAAAAAGTAAACTCAAACTCAAAGCATTTATTTCAATTAAACCATTTTCAGGCACTTTTGAATTGTAAGGAGTGGATCAATCAGAAATATGAAGCTAGTTGCCCATTCCAAAGCATAGTACGTCCCTATGGAGAAGAACGGGCAAGAAACTCCACGGACACAATTTTAAATTTTTAAAAATGTTACAAAATATTGGTTACATAATTCATGTTGAAACTATACATGTGAGAACAATGTAGAAAGACGTGCACGCTAGAAGCGTCCGTAATAAAAAGATAAAAGAAAGAACAATTAAAATAAGCCATGACAGATGAGAGTTGAAGAGTCCCAACTGACGGCGCTCGTTAACGAACATGATGCATGGATTCAGCTCAACCATTTTGTAGGGAGCTAAATGATCCAACACACGCGCCACCATCGGCGAGACATCCGAGTGAGCATGACATACTCACAACCGCCAGGGCACATTCAATTCCATAAAAGACATATTACCCGTTAAATGTAGCTCTTTAGTACATAGTACTCACACTTGTGCTATGCAATCATATAATACAAAGGAGATTGATTTTATACAATATAAAGATGGTCTTAAAATCTTCAGCAGTTCCAACAGTATTTTCAAATGTTAATCAATTAGTTGTGGTTGTGGAACAGTATTGAGCCGAGCATTTTTATCAGCGATGTAATCCCCTACTTATAATATGCCTATTTTATACAAGATTTGAATTTCGTCTCATTCAGTTGAAGTATAGTAATAATTATAAATACTGTACACTGATTGAAGCCTAGATTACAAAATAGCAAACTGTAGTAATACAACAGTGTAGTTAGTTAGAAGACTCATCAGACTCAATTGTAACGCAGCGTCTACGTAGAACAGGCCACACACACGTATCTTGCTGAATGATGCTCGATGTAAGCGCAGTACGTTCTTACATAACTTTTTCTCTTCAGCTATCAATCAAAAATTTTATTTTAAAAAACTATTATGGAATCAGTCGATGGTTGAATCTGAATACAGTAACAATTGCGACGGAACTTTCATTGGCAGATAGCTGATATTACAAGGAGTAACTTAAGCTACTTTTATTTTAGAAAGAGAATTAGGGTTCCGCAGAAAAAAAATACCCATGAAGTCTGTATATGGAAATCTATATCTGTTCATCTATACAAATAAATTAAATTAAAGTGTCTGTTTGTAATGTCAAAATAACAGCTTTTTACTAAATGTATATGAAAGTATATACGGTACATAAAACAAAACATCCTGTTTTTAAATTTTGTCTGTCTGTCTGTTTGGGCTAATCTCCGAAACGGCTGGACCGATTTTATAGGACTTTCACTGGCAGCTATACAAATAAATAAAATTGAAACATATAATTCTACGCGGATGAAGTCGCGGGTAACAACTAGTTATAAATAGAATACCTGAACAGTTTGACTTCAAAATGATCGCGCAAGAATCTTGAACACTTTGAACAGCTAAGTAGAATTTCTCGCATTGGTGGTTCAGTACCGTCTGCCACGCCAAGTCCTTTAACACCCATATTAATATAGGAAGCCCCGAAACAGTTGCGCCATCCTAAAAAAAATCTGCGTTTGATGCTTGCTACAAAAATAGCCAATACGTACTTGAAAATACGACTGGTTTTAAAGAGAAATGTGAATGTCCTCAGGCCAGACTAGTGAAGTTTCCAAGGTGAAGATGAAAAATTAATTTCATGACATTGACTTTGATCAAACCAAACAAAAAAAAAAAAAAAAGTTAAGACAATATAATGATATTGTCTTAACTTTTTTTTTTTTTTTGTTTGGCTTTGTGAGGCGGCTGGATCAAGGGCTTAATGCAGAAGACACTTCTCGATCCGGCTCGCATTGTGAGGTGGTTCCCTTCTCTGAAGCCCTAACCACCGGTAGCTTAGGACCCTGCTCCCGTCACAAACGGACCATTATTTTTTACATTTTTAGATGCAAATATTTAAAAATGTAATGTAACATAACATCACGTCTTGTTTTCCCCGAATTTATTTGTAGGTATATTATATACCTACAAATAAATTCGTATATACAATAAATAAAGTTGACACAAAATTATATTTCTTACCAGCTTATCAAATAAAACTCCATTTTTCCAAGTTTCAATTGCCATGTGTATGTACACTAGGGAGTGGATTAACACTGCCATAATGTGATAAAGTATCTGAAAGAGACAAAAATAATTAAACTATTTCAATCATTAGAATGTTCTAATATTAAGCTCATGACGGACTTGTTCAAAAGTAGGTTGATACTGAGAAGGAAAGAAAAATAAGTTTATTTGTCACAGAAACACGTGCATAAAAAAACAAGATAATAAACTCGAGTAGAAATTAAGAAAATAAAACACAATAGATTTTAATACAATCACGAGGACAAATCAGAAATAGTCGGCAGCTGCTGGCACGTCATGACTGTACTACATTGTACACTACAGGCTTTTTTTTTTTTTTTTTTTTGAGGATGGGAAGTTATCAAATAACTTCTCCCGCTCTGGGTGGAGCGGGAGGGCGTGTCAGACTTTTACTGACTAAAACCCACCCGTGTTCCTTCCGTTGCCTGTGTGCCGAGGTCGCGATATCCCTTTCAGACAAACCCGCAACCCCGGCAGGCATTGGCCCTTCCGGACCCCGTCAGTTGGTGCTGACATCTCTTTGAGGCGCGCGTGGAACACAACGCGCCGTCGACCCGGGCCTGGTCCCTATCGGACGGCGAGCTACCCATTGCTCACCGTCCGCAAGCCCGCGCCTACGGTGGCCGGAAGTCGGCTCGCGACTCCCGACGCCCGGGGCGTCTCCTGCGGCGACTAGGGGCGCGAGGGGGCGCATTTTGCCTCTCCCTCGCGCGCTCCCCCTCGTACACTACAGGCTACTACTACATTTCAAAAAACGGCAAGGGTTAGGTCCTCATTAATGAGATGCAACGTAGCATCATATCAGTACCCTAATTGCGTAATACGCGATCAATCACAATATGAATCGTTTTGAAACAGATTGCTAAACCAATGATTCGTAAGTTGAAAAAAAAAATCTGCTCAACAACGTAAATAACGCAATGAATGTTGTTGAAATGTCAATATGAAACAATAAATGTGTTACCTAATTAGATAGCCGGTTACGTTACCCGTAGCTTTACTTATACAACCGAAGTTTTTTTGTGTATTAGTACTTATTCAGACCGAGGATATTATTTGTATACGAAAACGCCACTATCGTTCGAAACTCATATAATGTAAAGGCTAATTTTCATTGGTCGATAGGGTCCTCATGTGGGGCATGAGGACCCTATCGACCAATGACAATTAGCCTGTTCTGAAGACTTCTGTAAAGCTTGCCATAGGGCCCGTATTTGGGGAACCGTTTACATTAGTCGATAGGGAACGATTGCGGTAAACGGAAAACCTGCACCGCACATTTGGCAGTTGCTTTGAAGGCTCATTTTCATTGGTTGAGTCTTCAGACTGTTTTTACCGACTGATGAATTTCATTGGTCGCTACGCCCGCTACGAGGATTCCCCGCAGACGGTGTACCGACCGCGTTATCGACTTAAATCTCATTAGTCACTACCCCGCCTGCGGGGTGTCCCCGAATGTTATACTGCATGTAACAAAAACCCTGATCGATCCAAAAGGGGCGCATAGGCACCGCAATAACATAACAAAAAAGTAAAAAAAAAAGTGAACAAAAAAGTTATTGCTATAAAATTCACGTTTTTAGTACAAAATTTACCCCAATTTCATTATAAATTAGCAAATTTTCTACAGACATCAAAAGTTATGACCCGCTAAACGACGGCTGCCCACCCGCCATGTAATGGCGTGAATGACATGAATGATTTTTTTTCTTTTTTCCAGAAAATTACCACACAAATAGACTTTCAGTACGATTCTTAACAACACCCTCACTCACGGATCTGACAGGGTTTTCGTTACACGCTGTATATCGAACGAGTTACCGCGCAGCGGTGTTAAGGATATAGATGGTACTTACAAGTTGCTGGAAACAATCTTTATGGATGTTATAGCACTCTAATATATAAACGTAAGCTTGAAACATTTTCTCACAATAACTTGGTATGTGGGTTTCCTCAATATTTTTAGAATTTATAGCTTGAATATTCCACAGAGCGACTTTGTCTTCTAATATTTTAATTACTCGCGTGGCATAAATTACATTCAAATTTATAAAAACCAAAAGAAACACACAATATAACAGATATATAGGTAAACGTAGCCTTATGAAGAAGTAAGTGTTAAAAAATATATAACCAAATTGAAACGATATTATTATAATCCAATTCCAAATGATGAAGCGTTTAGAGGAACTTTCATTGTTGAGAAATGTATGCACTTGTTGAAAAGTAAGGATAAATTTGATATTTTTTTTGGAGTTGACCATCCCAAACACTAAATTCGAAGTGAACCCGGCACAGTAAAAAAAACAATCAAAATAACCCATAATATTTATGAAAGACGAACACCCTGGACAACCGGGATATGAAAATAATATAATATAGTATACGAATGAAAATATGAATAGTAGTGTTCCAATTATTGAAACAAAATTAGAAATTAAAGTATTTGGAGTTATTAAATGATTTTTAATGCGATATTTAGGACTAAGCATAAAATGTTGCATCAGATTCAAAGGCAGAAACATCGACTGGACTTCTTCGTCCACTAAATTATTTAAAACAAAATTTACAGGATACGAGTAGTATTTTCCAATATTAAGGAGTTCCTTCATTTTTAAAAACATCTTTATGTAGCTCCCAAGACACACAAGTGATACTAAATTGTTTTTGTAAAGGAACTCATAAATCCATTACTATAATTCGGAAGAGGTCAATAAATATTAATTACTTAAATGTGGTTGACTAAGGATACATAAATATCTAATGTGGAAAGGTGCGATGCATCGTCAATAAACATTTTATAAGTAGATCAAATATTATAATAGTGAAATACATAATAGGTTCGAAGGGGATGGCGAGAAAGACCACTTTATCCCCTTCGTGGTATTTTTTTTAAACTATTTAGAAATAGGAGCCTCGGCTGCGGGGCTCCGTTGACTACGCCGTCGCTATTATTGATTGGAAACAAATTAAGACCAGCCACGTGATTTTCCCCAACCTTAATACGCAACCCGCAATGCCCTTTAAAGTGTTTAAATTATTTGTTTTTCTCAAGAACGGCGCGTTACCTTATCATGGGATTGGTAGACGGAGCGGCCTCAACTCACCCACGGGTTATTAAACGCAGTGGTTTCGGATAAACCAATAAACACTATCTCTGGTTGTAAGTTCATGGCACTGTCGTACTATGTTAACGCTAAGTTAATAGCACTGTCGTACTGTACTATGTTACCACTTGCGGCTTTTTAAAATTATGTGCTAGTATACCGCAAGCTGACGGTACTATAACCGATCGTACTATAATCCCGCAACGGCTTTTTAAAATGATGTACTAGTATGCCGCAAACTGACGGTATTATAATAACTGATAGTGATAGAATGCGGCTTGCGGTACTCTATACACTGCCAATTAAAATTGTAGAGAAAAAAACGAAAAGCAACGAGAGCTGTCAAACTAAGACCAACTATTATTATTAATAACCATCGCTGTCGGTTTCTTGCTCATCAGAAACAAAAAACATTATTTTATTAAATGAATATTCCTAATGGCTAATGGTCCTTTCATTTATCATTAAAAATCCTCACCTCTAATAAATTATTTTTGGTAAAAGGAAGTTTGATGACTTACTGGTGCAAGTGTGTTCACCAAACTAGGTAAAATGAAGCTCGTAAGAAGCAAACAGTTTAGAATAAGAAAAACTTGCCGTGTGACAGCCACGCTAGACAACATGGTTGACAAAGATGTGCAGTCGATGCTTCTACCTCTAAACCTAATACATACCATTTTGTTGTGTCCTAAGTATCGTATTAAGGATAACTCCATATATCCAAACAGTCTTACAGTGAAAGTGGTGTCATTTTGTGAATTAGTAATATCCATTTTTTTGTACTTATATCGCATTATTAGCAACGAATTTGTAATGAAAAAATATAGGTCTTCGATGAACATTTACTCTTACTTATGCGTTGTCTGCTATAGCATTGGATTCGCAACTAATTATGTCGTCAATGTATTGCAAACGAAAAGAAATATATTTTTTGTCTTGAAAACGCAAGAAATTCACAGATTTCTTAACGAATATACCAGTTCTAGGGGCTTCATTATTTGGAATTGGATCAGTGTCCTGCTAACCTTAGGTTTTAATATTTGCATGCATATTTATATCTACATAGCACTAAACCAAAACATATTCTATCTCATATGTGTGTTACTTGCGTTGTGTTTTGATGTAAACATTGTATACGCTATCAGACTGATTAAGTTTTTAAAGGATAAAGTTCACTTATGGACCATTAAAGCTCAACATTTGCAACAGATGAATCCTAGCGATAATGAAGCTAATTGCAAAAGAATGTTTGAAGTATACGTAAATATTTTGGAAGTTTATAACATCTACAGGATTTCTTATCAGCAAATGGTTAGTACGATTACTCATGAACAAACAAGAAAGCTAAGAATGAGATAAATCTAAATGGTTTTTTTGCAGATCTTTTTTCACACGGTAGAGTTCTTTTGTCTTACATTGATAAAATTGCTCATGACACTCAAATTTTTTAAATTAACTGAACTTGGCGGACATGAGTTTGTGAGTATGTCTTTCTTCAGCTTGATTCTTTTTCCCGGTGAAAATTTTACAGAATAAACCAGCTATTCTATAACAGCTGTCTGCCGTCGGGGCCTATTTTTTTTTTTTTTATGCTGGGAAATTATCAAATAACTTCTCCCGCTCTGGGCGGAGCGGGAGGGTGTGTCAGACTTTTACTGACTAAAACCCACCCGTGTTCCTTCCGTTACTTGTGTGCCGGGGTCGCGATATCCCTTTTGGACAAACTCGCAACCCTGGCAGGCATTGGCCCTTACGGACCCCGTCAGTTGGTAGCCGTCGGGGCTGACACTCGATCTTTTTTTTTTTCTTTCAAATATGAAATAGTGTTTATTTCTACATTATGCCAAAAACTTATGATCATCAGATCTTACAGACTTATGAGATCAGATTTAATTTAATCAGTTATTCCCCCTATGCTCTAGTCCCTCTATCCTCGACTCGAAAAATACCTACTAAAAAGTTTCGCTACGCTCGCAATTCTTCGATTCTTGAATTCAAGTTAAAATTTTCATAGCGCTATTCATATTATGCGTTAGCGTCTGTGTGTTAAAATTTGTTTTGTCTCGTTCTGACAATCAAAAAAGTCAAAATGACAGATAAGGACAAACGAATTTCAGAGCAATTCTAAGTTAAGAAATGTTTATGAATAGAGCTGTAAGTCAATACTGGACCCACAAGATTAAACAAAGTCTGTAGACTTCGTTACAAATCCTATCTTACTAATATAATGAAAAAGTTACGATGTTTGAATGCTTGTTACGTACTCATGCTTCAACGGCTGGCGGGGTCAGGAAGAAATTTGTGTATAACAAATTTAGTTAGTTAGTTCAAATCCTGAATTACAATAAAGATGAAGTTTCCGACAGGAAACTAGTAAAAGATAACAGAGCGTAAAGAAAAAGTCCGTTCTCAAAGTCAAATCACCTGTATTCATAATATTTCAGTTTTATTATTTACACAAATAAAATACAAATAATCAACTATTTACATAACACATACCTATTTAAGAAATTCTTCTGGTATGATGACTAAATTGTGATTTCTGAACGTTCAGTGACTTATTTCTGTATCTGTATAATTTACTTTTTACTGATTTGTAGTCGGGAACACTCTCTGAGAGATGGTAGCCGATGTCTCGTAATTTTCGAATATATTTTTCGAAAGTTTTCTGTACCGATATATAATTTGTACTAACTTCTTTCTTGCGCTCAATAATGACTATTTGAATGTCATTATCTTCAAAATTTGGTACGCATTTATTGCTGTTTATTTTCTTGAACTATTGCATGACTTTTACTGTCCAGAATCAGTTTGCCAGTGCATTTAATTTTATATCTTTTATTTTTACAACGAAAAATATTTGTACTTTTGTTGTGGCCGGCATGTAATACAGCACTTCCACCACCTCTACTATCAATTATTTTAACATTTTGAACCGACCACTTGAACAACTCACAAAGCCGACATTGTCATAGAAGAACTAACCGACCACTAACAAATTACATTTATCAGTAAATTACAGCTGCAAAATAATAATGCAATCATATTGTCTCTACCTATTTACATAATAGCGAAAGAGAAGGACCAGCCGATCGATTCTGTAAAAATATCACCATGAAACTTAGCTGAAGTGAGCGTGAAGTGAGCTGTCAATAGTGTCATGCTGCCGGTCGATTTGTGACAGTGACAGCTCACTTCACGCTCACTTCAACTAAAATTCACGGTGATATTTTTACAGAATCGACCGACAGGTAATGATTCAAAAGTCATTTATTCAAACTAGGCTGATAATCAGCACTTTTCGAACGTCAAAATTACATAAGACAGTCCCCCAAAACGCCCACCCTTCACCACTTCCTAGTGCGTTAGCTGGGAAGAAGAAGTGGCGCAACAAACTCCCCAGAAATTCGTGGCAAGGGGTGTTATGGTTACCCTAAAAAAAATCTGTTCGAATCATGCTTCTCATAACAAGCGCAAAGCTTGACCTGTTTTAATATTATTTAATGTTGATTAAGAATAGGATAACATATTTACATACTAGGTTTTCTTAATTTACTTTTTAAACGGTTAAATAAAATATTACACTGTAACAGTTTTCTTCATAACTGCCCGCGAAAGATTTCCTGCATAGCGAAACTTTTTAGAAGGTATTTTACGAGTCAAGCATAGGGGGACTAACCAAATTTAATTACCCTATAGTTTACATTGGCAGGAGCTCGTGGCTAAGTAATAACTGCCGCACGGGTCAATCCATCAGGTTAAGCTACGCTTGCCAGGGTTGGTCTGTGGATGGGTGACCATCTTTAGATACTCATCCGTGCCTCGGAAAGCACGTTAAGCTGTTGGTCCAGGCTGTCATTCGTGGATCTTTGACTGTCGTTAAGTGTCGTCAGAAGCCTGAAAGTCTGACAACCAGTCTTACCAAGGGGTATTGTGTTACCCAGTTACTGGGTTGTGGAGGTCAGATAGGTAGTCGCTCCATATAAAATATTGGTTTTCAGCTGCATCCGGTTAGACTGGAAGCAGATCCCAATATAGTTGGGAAAAGGCTAGGCAGATTTGAATTTACATTGGCACAGCATACAGATAAAACCTCGACAGAACCTAGTATTACAAGGCTTTTTATTTTTCAGGTTTCAGCGGTTTTCTCCACCATAGTTTTGTACATTTGGGCGATAAAGAGTTTAATGCTTCACGCTATTTTAAGTATGTGCTGCGAACAATTTTACACTGCGATGAATAATGTGCAAAGTTTATGCACGCTTATTTCAATAACAAATCCCACAGGTAATTTTATCGAAATTATTTTAAAAAGTTCTAATAATTCTTGAAGAAAAAGTGGAATGATGACATCAGCCAGGTCACTGAAATAACACGGGGCTGAGCGGCCAAAGAAAGACAGGAATGAAGAAGGTTCAAGAAGGCCTTTGGCGACAGGAAAACGGACATACAAAACATGAACAAACGGCAAATATGACACTGACGATTTCACTTTATGTTTGTCCGATTAAACAGCTAATAATACTATAATTCTTGGAAAGCGTCCATAAATTATTATATAAATAATAACTTTGACAATATATTTATTTATTTATATATACTTTATTGTACACCACAAAAATACATAACAACAAATAATAATTATGCACTACAAAATATACAATGGGCGACCTTATCGCTTTCCGCGATCTCTTCCAGGCAACCTTAGAATGGACAGTGATTTGCCTGGACATAAAATGGGGCTTTCGTTGGTGCAAATAATAAGTATACAATATATTAGAATAGATAAACAGATAAATACATATCCTAAAGTATAGATACATAAATACATACATACTAAATATATAAGCAACGAAAATAAATGAAGACTATAACAGAATAATAGAAAGAGTGCGTGTCATAATTATTCATAAATCAACTAAGATTTCATTCGTCAAATTCATGACGTTTATTTTATTACAGATGCCGAGAGAAAGCTAAGCAAGAATATTCAACGCCTACATCGAGCTAGATTCAACAAGATGAATGTCTGTGGCATGTTTTACGTTGATGCTACTTTTCCGTTGAAAGTGATGGCTTTACTTACTAACTATACCATAGTATTACTGCAGTTTGCGTATTTATAATATTATTTTAGTAACAGTTTGATACTAAAATCTTTGTTACTTTGAAATTAGGGTGATATAAAATGTTATTGAATAATATTTCATTGTATTTGCAAACTTATTTAATTAAAAAGCATTAATTCTAAAACTAAAAATCACTATGCTTGAAAATGTATAAACCAAACAACATGTTTCTTTATTCATACTTTTTAGACAATTATTCAAAAGTCATTTATTCAAACTAGGCTGAGAATCAGTACTTCTCGAACGTCAAAATTACATAAGACAGTCCCCCAAAAACGCCCGCCCTTCACCACTTCCTAGTGCTTAAGCTGGGAAAAAGAAGTGGCGTAATAAACTCCCCAGCAACACAGCTGTCTGTTCAGTTGGAAAAACTTGATTCTATAATAATAGTACAGTCGCCGTCAGATATATTGTACCAAACAAGGTGACCAAATACATCTGAACAATTTAAAATGCCAATTAAGTTCCATACACTACAAGTTACCATTAATATCTGAACATTCGTAACTTCATTAATATCTGAGCAGATGTTTGTCAATAATTTTTATACTCACAACTAACCAAAAAAATCTGAACACTTACAACGTCAAGTGTATGCAGATGGGATGGTCTTAAATATCTGAGCATTTTAGGAAAAATTGCGGTAGAATGTGCTTCCAAGTTTACTATAAATACTTACAATTGAAATAGGAACTCTTTTGATAATTTATATATTATGATGACGCTCGCAGTTTATAAAATTTTGTAGTTTTCTGTCTTGTCACCACGTGTGTCATGCAAAAAATAAATTCAGGCAAGCAACGCAAGATTGATTTGAATTAAATAATATGAGTTCATAGCGCATGGATGCTGAACTTTCACACCAAGGCACAAAATGCAGCGGCTGCAATTTGCGGCCAGGTATTTAAATTACAATTTCGATAATCTAATTTTTATAGACGAGAAAGTTTTCTGTTCATCGGATAATGGCAGATTGAGTTTGTGGACACCCGAAAATACACGGTACTTGGAACAAAATGTGCTGCCTAATCGTCGGAGTGATTGTATTACGATTGGATTCTAGGGGTGGATGTGAATTCAATTAATTATAAGGAACTTCTTGAAGATACTTTTCTTTCCAAGTGCTAATGTATTTTATCAAGATGAACACATAACATTCATTCAAGACAACAGCTCAGTGCATAATGCTCCTACTGTACAACCATGGATTAATGAACAGAGACAGCTTAAACTACCGCCAAAAAGTCCAGACCTCAATCTCATTGAAAACTTATGGGGTAAAATGGTGCAAGAGCGGGATGGGACTCAATGTCGAACAAAGGAAGCATTGAGACGACATGCAAATAACGTTTAGGAATCTTCCAGAGGACGAAATTTTTGTGAGAAGGTTGTTTGTTCTATGCTAAAACGGTTACAGGACGTATTAAATGCAGAAGGGGTTACACCAAATACTAATATTTTATCTGTTGTCACAAATAAAATAAAAATTAAGTACAATCATATTTGATTTCATTACAAAACCAAGATTTATTTTCTTTTCATAGTTTGACATTTACATATCAGTTGTATTCTATACAAATGATTTTCTATACAATTTGTATTCCCTTTTCATCGTATTAATACCACAGATAGTCAGTGTTTACCATGTAGATTAGTATCTGAAATGGTCTTTTGAGGAAAGAACCACACAGATTTGAGTGGACCTGTCCAGTCAGTGCAAGCATTTGTCAGTAATCGTGGAGCTCAACTCGGAACTTAAGGAGCTCAACTCGACGAACAATACCAAAGAAAGGATATTTGGGTAGGCCGCATCAACTACTCAAACTGCCAGAACATCATTAAAACTAACTGAGAAAGAAAAAATAAATGAAAGAGAAAAAATATATTAAAAAATATCCACATGAGGACTATGTGGATATTTTTTCTCTAACATTCACAATATTTAAAATAATAATTATAATACTTTACAAAGTAATCGATTCATTTTGAATATAATTTTCAACAACGTCAATGTGTATATAAAACTGGTTTATTGTGATGCATAATTAAAATGTCAAGTTTGATGGTTTTCACAAGGCTTAGCAGAGCAAGCAGCTCAATCCCAAGCTTTTTTTCGTTCAGGGGCAAAATGTCCAATTGTCAAAATGTCCAAAATGGCCAATTCTCAAAATGTCCAATTCCCAAAATGTCCAATCTTTAAGAATGTAGCAAATTTGTTCAATAACTCATCAAAACGCTTTTTTAATACTTATGACTTTATGACAAACAATGTAAATATTGGGACTGTCGTTTAGAGGCTTCGCTGTTTAAGAAAATGAGAAGTAAAAGAAGACCTAGAGACATCCAGTTTCATCGGAAATACAAAACATTTTTAATAAAATTACGAAACAAAGATCTCACATTACAACAATTTCTGAAAAAAATAATATTTTTGAGGCTCAGCTTTTTTAAAAAGTAAAACGTATGTTGTAGATTATATTATTATTACATAAATCATAAAAATAATTATGTTGATTATTAACATATTAACAAAAAAATGCTTGTTGATTATAAATAAAAATTATGTTGATAAATAGGTCATTTTCGCGGGTAGGTGTTCAAAAAGTATAGACGTTTTTTAAATTTCGAATTTTATTTAAAATATAATTAATTGAAAATACTGATTAAGTTACATCAGTACTTAGTCTACAATAGCGATATAACAAGTACTTACGTTTGTGGCATATTTATGTGACATAGTCAGACATTATAAACTCCACCTGCCAGCTGATTAACTGCACTATCACACAACATTTGTCAGCACTTCACAACACAAAATGTCTCAATTTGCCGAAGTCCTTGCTGCACAGAAGACCCTTGAAGAAAACTTTTTGAGGAAGATGGGTGAGCTTGAAGCACAAATCCAGTGCGCTGGTCCTGCCAAGGACACAGTCGCTAAGATAGCTGAGGAGTTCCGTGGCTTCCGTGAGCTCATATTTTCAATGCTTGGTCTGCTCCGAAGCCAGATCAGTGAGTGTGCCAAGCAAATTGATGGATTGGAGACTAGGCATCGGCGGAAAGCGTTGGTCTTCCAAGGCCTTGCTGAAGCGGAGAGTGAAGACAGCACAGCGGTAATTTTAGATGTTCTCGGTACTAAGCTTGCTCTTAAGAATTTGTCAGCATCCTCAATTAAAGCCTGTCACAGGCTTGGAGCCCCCAGCAAGGAGCATCACAGGCCTATCCTCGTGAGGTTCGCCACGGTGGACATCAAGGCTTCAGTTTGGAAGGCGAAGACAGGCTTGAAAGGCTCCAAAATATCAATTAAGGAGTTCTTGACTAGAGCCAGGCAATCTGTATTCGGGAAGGCGCGTGAGCATTTTAGTATGCGGTCGTGTTGGACTCAAGACGGCGTCATCTGCATAAAGGCCTCTGATGGAAGTCGGCACAAGGTTACTTCCATCGACGAGCTGAAGCCCTTGATAACCAGGTATCCGAAGGCGCCGGGCGCGACTCCATCAGCGAGATGAAGAAGTTTCGTCGCTGCCGGGAGCCTGTAAAGAACAGTTCGTAATTAGGTACCTATATGTGAATGTTTACTTTGTTGTCTTGTTGCTGTTTGTAAGTTGTCATTTCATAGAAGTATTCGTAATCTTTACTTACCGTAGTGTAGTTGTCCCGTCCCATAGTTATCTTTTTTTGTTTTGTGAGCCAATTGTTTACGTAATCTCTGTTATACCTATCAATACCCTCAATATTGTATATTTTTTTAACTTCATAATTACTATTCATGGTTTAATTTTGTTGTTTGTAGTGAATGTCAGATCAGGTTGTCAAATTGACGTTAGTAATATTATTTGACGTTGACGTTAAAGCATACGTTCTGAAATTTTGCATTGTTTGTTTTCGTCACGGTCACTGCTTTTCGTTTGCTGCTAATATTGCTAACGTTTCGTTCCAATTTGCAACTCATTTAGTCTGTCGGCAGTTGGGTGTAGCATTTTTATTTTTATTTTATCTTTACTTTTTGTATTTGTCTTTTTATATTTTCGGAAACTACGGTTTCTCAGTTTGCTTTCAGTAGAGTGGACAAAAATGTGAACTCAGGTTTTGATAATGCTTATGATTTTGTGTTAAATAATCTGTTAGTTTTTGTATATAGAATAGTGTTGGTGTTAGCTGGCGGGTGGTGCAGTGTTTTGCACCTGTTAGTTTCTGTTTTTTGTAATAGCATATTTAATATATTTATATTATATATTTATATCAACATAATAACTACTTACTTAAATTTATGTCAGACAATGAGTCTTATTTTTCTGCCATCGAATCTACTGCCTCTTCAAGCGATGTAAGCTTTTCTTCTTTCAACTTCACCCTTGGTGACTTTTTGCAACAAAATTTCAATGATAAGTCTGATCGGTTGGTGAATGTGTGTCACATTAATGCTCAAAGTGTTCCAAGCCACTACAGCGAGCTGTACGACGCGTTTAACAACAGCAACGTTCACGCCATCCTGATCTCTGAAACTTGGCTCAAACCGCATCTCCTATCCACCACTTACCCTCTTACTGGTTTCGTTCTTATACGGAATGACCGGATTGGTAAAGGAGGGGGTGGTGTAGCCATATACCTTCGCAGTGACTTTCCTTACAAAATACTTGCTACTTCCTCTTCACCTTATTCTGCTTCTGCTGAGTTTATTTTCCTTGAAGTGTGTGTCAAAGGAGCCAAAACCATTATTGGTGTTGTCTATTGTCCTCCTTCTGTTGATTACTTCACTGAATTCGAATCAGTACTTGAATCTTTGGGTTCGGAGTATGCACATCACATCATCATGGGTGATTTCAACACAAACCTCCTTGCCCACAACTCCCCTCGATCCCGTAAGCTCCTCCATCTTATCGAGTCAGCTAGTCTGCACCTGTTGCCGCTCCAACCTACTCATTATAACACTGTCGGCGATGACACTTGGCTCGATCTGATTCTCATCTCCAATCCTTCCCTCGTTTCCTCCCATGGTCAACATGACGCTCCTGGCTTTTCTCACCACGACATGATTTTCCTTTCATATATCCTGAAACCTCCCAAACCTAAACCCAAGGTTCTGTACAGGCGTTGTTTTGCACGGATGAATATCGAGAAGCTCACGGAGGATGCATCTGTGGTCGATTGGAAGCCTATAATGGAAGCCACGTCAGTTGAAGACAAGGTTGCCATCTTCAATGATGTTATAGTAAGTCTTTATGACATCCATGCTCCTGTCAAAAAAGTAAAGTTAAAACGCCCACCTGCACCATGGATGACAAGAGGAATACAGATGGCAATGCGACGTAGGGACCGTGCTTTCCGTAAATTTAAAAGGGATCGGACTGATGAGAACTGGACAATATTCAAGACTGCAAGGAATAGATGCAATCAGATGATACGAAACGCTAAACGCCGCCACATTCTTGATACTATCAATACTTCCTCTTCTGCCGATATTTGGAAATTTCTTGGAACTGTCGGTATCGGCAAACCGCGACATTTAGACCTTCCTATTTCAATTGACTTAGATGATCTCAACCGTCACTTCTCCTCTGTTTCTACCATGGATCGTCTAACCAAACAACAAACTTTGTCTTTAATATCTGGTCTAACGCGTCCTTGTATTAACCCTTTCAGTTTCATTCCAGTTGAGCCGGGAGAGATCAGAAAGATCATTCTCTCCATTAAATCCAAAGCGGTGGGATGTGACAATATCACCCGTGGTATGATCATAACTATTCTGGATCATCTCCTACCCGCGATAACCCATATTGTAAATTTTTCCCTGTACACCGGAGTATTCCCTTCCCTGTGGCGCAAAGCCTATGTTCGTCCACTTCCTAAGGTATCTAATCCCTCTCTTCCTACCGACTTCCGTCCAATTTCTATACTTCCCTTCCTATCCAAAGTGCTCGAGGCCTGTGTCCACAAACAATTCTCTAATTTTGTTCATCGTAACTCTCTAATTAGCCCTCTTCAATCTGGGTTCAGGCCCGGACACAGCACTGTTTCCGCCCTCCTTAAAGTGACTGGCGATATAAGGGCAGGACTAGAAGACACCAAAGTTACTGCTCTAGTATTGGTTGATTTTTCGAATGCCTTTAATACCGTCAGTCACGAAATTCTGTTAGCTATTCTGTCCTATGTTATGGTCTCTCCCGAAGCACTGGAATGGTTCTCCTCTTATCTTCAGGAGCGTCAGCAGTCCATTCACATTGGAGATTCTTCATCATGCTGGTGTGATTTGGAAGCTGGCGTTCCCCAAGGCGGTATTCTTTCTCCTCTTCTGTTCTCTATTTTTATTAATCTTATAACTTCCGAGCTTCAGTGTGCGTATCATCTGTATGCGGATGACTTGCAGTTGTACTGTCAAGGGAAGGTTGATGAAATACCTGACGCTATCGACAGGTTAAATAGGGACTTAGCTGCAATAAAAACTTGGGCTGATAAATTTGGTGTTGCAGTAAACCCTAATAAGTGTCAGGCAATCATAATTGGGAGTCCTCGTAGTATTAGTAAGGTGGATGAGTCAACCTTGCCACCAGTTCTCTTCAACGGTACGATCGTTCCATTTAGCACTGACGTGAAGAACCTAGGCTTGCACATCGATAGTACCCTGAACTGGCGTACTCAAGTCGCGAGGGTCAGCCAGAAGGTTACTGGAACGCTGCAGGCTCTGTACCGACTAAAAAATTTATTACCATCAAGTACCAAGACAATGCTTGTGCAGTCCTTAATTTTCCCTATCATCGATTATGGTGATGTGTGCTATTATGACCTGAATGCAGATCTCCTCGACAAACTTGACCGTCTTCTCAATAACTGCATTCGATTCGTTTTCAATCTTCGTAAATATGATCACGTCTCTGCGCATCGATCCCTTCTAAAGTGGTTGCCCATACGGCAGCGCAGAGAGCAAAGGGCACTGACCACCTTGTTTTCATTTCTTGACTCTCCCTCTTCCCCTAGTTATCTAGCCCCCCACTTTCAGTACATTTGCGCAAACCACAATAGAACTCTACGTTCGTCACACAATCGTCTTCTTCAATATCCCACTCACCACACTGACTTCATTCACTCTTCCTTCTTCGTCCAATCTATCTCCCTGTGGAATGCGCTCCCCCAGGAAATCAGGATGGCAACCAACCGATTATCCTTTAAAGTTAAAGTTCGCGAGCACATTCGCAAGAAGCTGGCAGTATCATCACAACGGTAATGTTTTCCCATTGTTTGTCTTATTTGTTTTAGTATATTCGTGTATTTATGTGTATTTATCTGTTCTTGTATTTATTTATATAGTATTATATAGGTATATGTATATCCTTATATTTAAATAAATATTTATTCCACAATTTTCGATATTGCACCTACCACTGTTTATCTCTGCATCACCCAAAGGTTGACTGGTAGAAAATGCCTATGGCATTAAGTCCGCCTCTGTACATTGTGTGCTTAAAGTGTTAAATAAATAAATAAATAAATAAAGTATTTTTTATGTCCTACCTTGGTTATATAAGACTATGTTCAACGTTCGTTTCAATTTATAATTATAAAAATTATGATGTTAATTATTGTATTTTTTTATATTACATTATGACAAAAATAGTGATTTCTTCATTATTTTGCATTGTCAAAGATTGGACATTTTGGGCATTAGAAATTTTGAGAATTGGACATTTTGCCCCTGAACGCTTTTTTTATCTTCTAAATAATCTGAAAATAAAAAGTGCCGTTTTTTACAAAGTTTGGTTTTAATACAGCTTAGAAACTTACCCACTAAACGATTTAAATCGTTTAATGGGTAAGTTTCGAATGTCAATGGGAAGGTTGTTGTAAAAGCGTATACATTAACCCATGAACGAGTTGCCTACTCTGTGGAGACGTGTGCGATACAGCAAGGTTGTATTTATTCCTGGTATTTAAACTATGAATATCGGACATTTCCTTAAAATTTGATTTATTAGATACAATAGGTGAGGCTACAGTCAGAATATTTATTTCTCTCGAAGCAAATCTCATCTTTTCTTTAGTATTTTTAATTAATTTAGCTGGGGATCTTTTGTTGAACTCGAATCTATTCAGATTGGTGAGCTCCATACTCGAATCTGAACAGATTCAAGTATGTATGATAATAGTGAATGCATCCAGGTGAGCATTACAGTGCGTACCATGAATGATACAATTCGTAACATTGAACCAGTGAATGCGGAGAACCGACCATTACCTGTCACTGTACATGTACGAATACGCACAGGTCGAGCGGTTACAAAAGCGAATGCTCTAGCCAGTGTGTACTGCTGGCGCACTTCTGAGGCCTTAAAAAATGACACTGATGACGAGATTGGCGTGGCTACCTACTGGGTCAAACCCATCTAAAATAATACATGTATGTACCATCGACTCGAAAAGAAGAAGTAAATTGTAACGCTATGCTCAAAATAAAATCATGGAATGTAGAATACCCGGTGAGTACCTTAAAAAGCCTAAGCAACATTCGTTATGAACATTCGTGATTTACCTATTTGTATTTCAAATCAAAAAACTAAAAATAAACGACACGTCAGTGACGTCATGCATGAAATGAAGATAACGACAATAAAATTCTTTTTCTTCTATGAAACGTAGTTAAAGACGTGTCATTCGATAATACGCAAATTGTATTTTACTTAAATTCAATATTTCGCATGTAGCAAAGTAAAGACATAATTACTAGTGCAGCATATTATATATATGTTAGAACTTTTGTTATAAGGTATAAAACTGAGCCCTTTAAGGATATAGGAAATGATTTGAAAAACTTAAATGTTTTATTGAAAGAGTTACGGGACGTTTTCCGTTGTTCCACAAAGGTAAAGCTAAAGGTACTTAACTGTGGAACAACGGAAACTTTTCACTAATAAAAAGTTTAGATAGTACTAATAAAGAAACAGTAAAATATTTATATAAAAATTTTATATTATTGTTATAACACGAAATATTAGGAAATACCTACTTTATACCTATTGCATAACTCGAAACTGTTAACATTTATCCAGTCAGCGAAAATAAAAAAACTTTTGAATTATCGAAGGGCATATTCTTCTGGGTACTGGACTGTAACTTCAAGACATGGTAACCAAAGAGGTAACTTATCAAAGATTTTATTTAAATTTCGATTTGGCTTGCAAATAGAGCTGTTTAAAGTAAAGAAGAAACAAATGAACATATTGGTGCGTGAAAAATTATCGTTGTTCGTAAAATTGCTTCTGGAATTTAGTTAGTTTGAATTACCGCGCATTATTTGAACAAAGTACTATACAAGCCTTGGCCGCAACCAGGCATTGATGGACTCACGTATATGTGCCTCGACTTCGCCTCGGCCCACATTTTCAGGATCGTTCATCAATGCCCCTGTTGCAGGCCGCGACAGTAATTTACTTTTTTTTTAAACCTAATAATATTGATATGTTATCATAACCTGTAGTGATGATTACATCATCATAAATAACAAACAGTCTTTATCAAACCAGAACTACAATAATCTAAAATATTGTAGGCTGATTGATATTTTTACCAAACTTAAAAATTACTTATGGTAGATAATCTAAACTAACATTATATTCTTGTATGTTTTCTATTCATAATAATACTATAAAAAGAAAAGATTTAATCTTTTGTTTGTTTGTTTGTAATGAATCAACACAAAAACTACAGAACCGATTAAAAAAAAAAGTCTACAGTAGAATGCTATATTATCACTGAGTAACAGGTTATAATTTATAAAAATATCACGCGGGCGAAGCCGCTGGCGGCTAGCTAGTTTATAATAAAAGTGAAAAGCTTAACATACTGTTAATTCGGATTTTTTATGTTTAACATATTACTGCTTTATTAACTTCCAAACAAATCAGATGACTCAACCTCAGTCAAAGAGAAATACATATATACTAAATATATAATACATAAATCTAAATTGATCAAAGTGTATATTTACAGAAACTCAAACTGTAATATAACGAAAGTGTAAGTAGTGATGAGAGCACACAAGCTCAAGGGAAGTTCAGCGTCTATGATGAACAGACCACACGCATGCATCTTCTTGAACGAGGTACTTGCAACTCGAAGGATATTCTTGCAGACTCTTTTTTGAGTATCTGTAACAAATTATTCCATAATTTTATTTGCGCAGCTGCTATTTCGGTTTTCCCTTTCAAAAAACCTTTTTTTTTAGATCTGTCCACAGACACATCACATCTTTTAAATTATTTTTGCAGGATTTTTATTTTACTTACCCGAGCATCTGCTTGAGTTTGCAAGTTGTATACAAGTACTCTGAACTTCTCTCATAGCAGAGTAGAATCTTTCACTCTCGACGCTCAAAAATGTCAGTAGCAGCATGTTCTTAATAATCCATGTCAAAGATATGAATGATAGCAGAGCAAACTGGAATAAATACAAAAATGTTTCGTTACAAGGGACAAAACAAAATCTTTAAGGTTTTCTTATTCCAAGAGAAAAAAATCTGCCCTCTATAATATTACAAGAATCTAAAATACAACCTTGTAAAAACAGACAAAACAAAAAAACTGCGCTACAGCACACAGTTTTCCGCCTTCCGCATCCAGACTGTCAGTTCATAATTCTAACAAAAAACTAATTAAAACTAAGATAGTTAATTGATTCAGGCATGACCTTTGGGAAACCCATTATTAGCCATCCATTATTATCTAAATATATCTACGTCTATTGTATTCAATTAAAACTAATTATGAAGTTTCTTGTCCGGTATTTTCTATTCGAAACTATTTTTTGGAAGGCGAAACTAGAATCAATTATTTTTCATTCTTGTAATTTTTGACGTCCAAAAGTGCTTTTAATGGTCAAATAGAAAATGATTCGACTATAAATTTCACTTTAAAAGCAGTTGGATTATCTTACTATAGCTGCACTTCCAGTAGTTACTTTTTTCATTTCGATACGTATCGCAATAGCAAACAAAGATTTGGTAGTTGTATGTATAGTATAAAATAAAATCTGAAACATAGATAAAATTATCAAAAGTATTATGCAGGTTTCATTAATAACGTAAGCGGATTCAAAAAATACAAATTTGTAAAAAGTACCATTTGATGAAAAGTGTTTTCAATCATTTGATAAGCTTCCAATATATCCATATAAACTTCGAACATTCTATTCCAATAAAGCTCGTTTTCTGAATTTTCAACACACGACATCTGAACATTTTTGACCCAACATTTTAGAGGCTTCGTCACGAGCTTCATAATTCTCGCAGCATACAATAAAGCCATGTCAAAGATAACGAAAGAATACGAAATAATACTAATTCCAAATGCAACAACATTGAGTTCATAGTTGTAATAGGCATAAAACACCCAAATAAGGTGAAAACAATTCAATGTTACAACACAAATCCAGTTAGGAAAGATGAACCGTTTGAAAATTTCATTGATCTTGAGAATTCTAAAGGCATTCTGGATTTTTAAGACAAGGAAAACGTTATTATGCTTTTGAATAATATTAATGCAGAAGTTTAAAAAGCTACCGATGAAAAGTAAAAGATATACATAGATTTTATTCAAAAACAGAAAATATTTGAAACCTCTTAAATGATCTGTAAATGAGAATACAAGCATGAAAAAAAAACAGACGCCCAATATTGCTACCGTGGCGAAGACTGAAAATATGTTGTAAAGAACACTATTGGGAGTTATTTTGCAATTCCAAATCTTGTACTTAGCTGCCGTCCGTTTACTAAAAGGCCGTTATGTGAATAAACCTGATTTTGAGCTATGGTCTAAAAGGTGGGAAATAATGTCCCTAGAAATTGATTAGACATACAGCTTTGTTTATTAAACCAAAATACTTGATAGCTGTTAAGCTTTCATTCTATGGGTTTAAATGCCGTAATAAGTGAAATAATATTGTTTCAAATTAAGGTTTCGTGTTTTTGTCATGTATATGTATTTCATGATGGGACATTTTACAATACAAAAAAACGGCTGGCTGACATACAGCCGTCTTATAGAGTTGTAATGGAATTGTAACCGCCATACATTTACTTTGAGTCACAGTTTAATGCATTTTCAAAGCTAAATAACAGTTAAATCACTTAACCTTCTTTTTAAATTGTAAATTAATTGAAACTCAATGAACTGTACTTGTGAAAAAACGTTATTAGACTTTAACTGTCTATGTTATTGTTTAGAGATACTAATATTAAACAGATTTATGATCTTAAATACAGTTTCTGAATATTAAGTGCACAAGAACTGTCTTTTAGTGTAGGAATCACTGGCTAACTCATATTGTTCTAAAGTCAAATGGACGATTATGTGTTAGATTTTGGGCTAGCTTTTTGTGCTTTTTAATTTGTGTGCGCGTAAAGTGTGACAGTTAGGTAATTAAAATAAAACATTAATATTTTTTCTTGCATGTATAATAAAATAAGTAAGGAAATTTAAATAATTATTAAATTTAAAAAGTGCTCACAAACGTTTGTGGTACATAAAAACAGAAATCAACTCTAAAAGAATAACTAATATAAAAATTATAAAAAAATGACTTAAACTAGCGGCATTGTATGTAAGGTGTCACAAGCACCATCATACAGTGCCGCTAGTCGTTTTATCAATTATAATCGCATTTAAAAAAAAAACATACAAAGTTCGGTACATAAGCAAAGTTTTTTTGTTTTCTAACAAAAATATAAAATACAAACTAAACTAAAATATAAACTTATTCTCTAATGAGATCAATAATGACTTATTATTGTGTTTACCAGCTTGTAAACCATGTACCTAAATATTATATATTTAGCTAAATAGGAACCAAATCAACATTATAAATCTACTTGTACTATAGATAAAATTATTAATATAAAAACAGTCAACAGATTTGGAATATAAAATCAGTCTTCAAGATCCAATATTACAAATTAGATCTGTTTCCTTTAGCCGTGCTCACGCGTTCCACACATTCAGGCATATCGTACCAGAATTGCATTTTGTGCGGTACGCTAATATCTTTTAACGCGTTGATGACTGCGTCTTTTCTTGTCTTGTCGATACCTTTTGGTACACTTTTAAACTCTGGTTTTAAAACATCCGTGTGTTTTAAATATCTATCGGTCATAAATCGTAAAACTTTATAATTAGGATCATCTACTTCCGTTTTATATAAGATGTCGTAATTTTTTCTTTGGAAACGTACTTCTATTAAATCTTTTAAATATACTCTCGGTGATGATGTTTGTATACGTCTATCAGATACATAGTTTTGGAAATTTAAAAAATCTTTAGGCTCCATAGATTTAACGTCCACTCTGGCTAAATTAGCAATTTTTATATTATATTTTGGATCACACAATTCCAAAGAAATACGTGAAGGCAACGGTGACGACGACGACATAGGTGGCATAATTTCGTTACAAGTTAAAGAACTTTCTTTGCTTAAGATAGGTAGTCGATCTGTACTAACTGATGGTGAGTGGTTTGACCGTATTGGCGACACTATTTCGGTATGGTTATCATTTATACAAGATGTATCACACAATTCCGAAGAAATACGTGAAGGCAGCGGTGATGACGACATAGGTGGCATAATTTCGTCACAAGTTAAAGACATTAAAATTTCTTTGCTTAAGTTAGGAAGCCGATCTGCACTAAGAGTAGAAACCAGTTCGGAGAAATCTAGATCCATATCGAGAGAAGTTTTCGTTTCATTCAATTTATGAAAAATACTTGACGTCATTAAATAATCAACTGCATATAATGAGTTCACCATATTTTTTTGTGGTATATGTTTTGCGATATATTTATTGCTGCCTGACGAAGTTTTCTTGCATACCTCGGTGGAAGATTGACGACGTTGATGACGCGGTGGCTGGTTTTCTTTATTTTTAACTACGTTTGGTTGGCATCCATCATTGCATATCTCTAACATCGCTTTGACTCTTGAGTTCTTAAATCTAGAAATAAAATCGTATTAATAATAAAACAAAAATATGAGTTTTAAGTAAAAATTAATTAATTTGCACGAATTTATTATTTTTAGTAATCAAATGTCCTATACACCTATCAAATATATCTAGGTCAAATAAATATAGATAAGCATTATTGAGTAACTATACAGGTGAGTTTTTGAGGAATCTCTATAGCAGCTATACTGACCGTTAAATATATTATGAAGATTTGTTCTTAGAAATCCATCAAGTTTTTGAAACGCATTAAAACTGCATTTAAAGTTTTTGAAAATATATTTATCGGTCCGAAAACAGAAAATCATATTTGTTTTTTACGAAAATCTTACCTACTTTTTATAACGAATAAAAAGTCGTATAGACACGTTTTCTCCGATTTTGCACCGAATAAAACATATTTTCAAAAATCCTTGAATGCAGTTTTATTGCGTTTCAAAAACTCTAGATGGATTTCTAAGAACAAATCTTCCTATCCCTAACGGATAACAAGCTGTCATAGAGATCCATAAATAAAAACTCATCCTATATACATTCAGGCCAAGCAAAATTCGCGCACATGTGGGAGTTGCGCGAGGAGGCGAAACGCCGGGGCGTAACTCCGCTGCCGCGAGAAATCGCGGCACAGCGGACAGAGCTCCGGCGGGATCTCATGGCGGCATGGAGAGTGCGATTGTCGCAACCCAGCGCTGGGCACGCCACAATTGTGGCGATAAGTCCCCTCTTTGAGGAGTGGCTAGAGAGGCGCCACGGCGTCCTCACCTTCCGCCTGACACAGGTCCTCACCGGACATGGTTGTTTCGGGAGGTTCCTGTTCAGGATAAAGCGGGAGGAAAGGCCCGGGTGGCACCACTGTGTGGATCGCCCGGAGGACACGGTGGAGCATACGGTGGAGGTCTGCCCAGCTTGGGCGGAGCACCGCCGTGTCCTCACGGAGGCGATCGGCGGCGGCGATCTCTCGCGTCCGGCCCTGGTTCAGGCCATGGTCCGGAGCGAGAGTGCATGGGAGGCCGTCACCTCCTTCTGCGAAGCAGTAATGCTCGCGAAGGAGGAGGCGGAGCGCGCGAGGGAGAGGCAAAATGCGCCCCCTCGCGCCCCTAGTCGCCGCAGGAGACGCCCCGGGCGTCGGGAGTCGCGAGCCGACTTCCGGCCACCGTAGGCGCGGGCTTGCGGACGGTGAGCAATGGGTAGCTCGCCGTCCGATAGGGACCAGGCCCGGGTCGACGGCGCGTTGTGTTCCACGCGCGCCTCAAAGAGATGTCAGCACCAACTGACGGGGTCCGGAAGGGCCAATGCCTGCCGGGGTTGCGGGTTTGTCTGAAAGGGATATCGCGACCTCGGCACACAGGCAACGGAAGGAACACGGGTGGGTTTTAGTCAGTAAAAGTCTGACACGCCCTCCCGCTCCACCCAGAGCGGGAGAAGTTATTTGATAATTTCCCATCCTCAAAAAAAAAAAAAAAAAGGCCAAGCAAAATGCAAAAACAATAGAAGCAACAAGAATAATCAGCATCCAGTACTCGGTTACCGAATGTATTGCTATAACATCCAAAACACCGTCTACTCGTTACTGCGCGATATAATTACGAACTGAATAAATGATATCGCAATTTATTAGTCTTAAGAAGAATGTAAACTGGTACAAGTTACTGCGTTACGAACGGAATAAATAACATAGCAATTTAAATCTTAAAAATAATTAAAACGGCTTACCTCACGTTCGAGTCTATTTTTGGCGGGAATTCACACACACAATCGCTCGCAGACACGTCTTACTCTTCCGCGGAGTCACAGATTAATAAGCGCGGAGTTACGGATAACTCACAGAGTACTTTTTGGATAACTGGAGTGTGCGAGGTGCGGGGGCATACCGGAAAGGCAGTTAAACGTCTTTTAGCGTTGAAATGTTACTTAACCGTTTTTTGTATTGTATTCGTTGTCATATTATTTGAAACAATCACAACTAAATAACGGTCACTGTCTTTTAGAATTGTATATGCTCCAAAGTCACGTTGGCTTACCAACGACTAGCCAGCTAAGTGTGAGTAACGGTTTTGTAGAGTGGTAGTTGTAGAAAACTGTCTTTTAGATATCGTAAATGCCAATGTGCCTTGTATTGCAATAAATCATTAAAATGCTTTTAAAGTGATGTAACGGTCCAATAATGTTGTAGCTTCATATAACCGTTTTTTAAGATTGCATAGTGGATTAATATAATTTTTAAATAGACGGTTTCGAGCATGTAGCCGTATTATAGTGTTATAAAGTGACATAACCGTATTTAAGTGTTGAACGATCTCAAAAATGATGTAGTTAGCCGTGTGTGTAGTTTCCAGATCTTTAGCGTAAAAATAGATAGATAAATATGACCCAGACTGATTGATAGAGAAAAATTTGCTCTTTTACGTAGTATATATAACTCAAATTTGACAAAATGTCACTTAACGGCCTTTTAGTAAACGGACGGCAGTTAGGACAGAAGAACAAAACTAGCATGATATGTATTGGTGCTAACGCTGACTGCAAGTCTTTTTCAAGAAAACTGCTAGCACGTGATGTAGTTTCATGGGTTGTTTCAAAAACAACTACATTTTCCTTTAATTTTCTTTTATCTTTGTAAGTCAAAGGCATGTCAGCTACAGATGGCAAGTTCAACATGATTACAGTCTGCGTTTAATGATCGATTGCTTTGTCATTTGGAAAAAGTTAATCAAATATTAATGTGTTCAGTATTTCTGTAAGTGATGTACTCAATAACTCAACAGAATATACACTTAAAGAAACAGAACATAATAAAAAGCTAGGTATCTAAGCTATAGTGACCAAACCTAAAAAAAACTCCAAATGCCGTACAATGACTAAATCTAATTTAAAAAAAAACTGATATTTTACTACAAATGTCATTCAAATAATATTACAACCTTTTAAATATTGTAAAACCAAATAAATTATAAACTTGAACTAAGTTTTGGCGGCTGTTATTCAAGTATTTGATAGCTGAAAGTCGGTTAACAGCTTAAGTAGAAAAATGTCAAATAATTTATAATAATATAATAATAATTTTGGAAGGCACTACGTGGGACCGAAGGATTTAACCCACTAACAGACTGAATCTCGATCTAGTGCAAACAAAATTGAGTGTAAAAAATGTACCCATGAATACAAACAATACAATACGAACAACAGTAAAAATTTGCCCTATTCACTTACCCTAGTTTCACCGCTTGCTAGGAAATTCTTTAAAGTTAATTAGAATCAAGTTCCGCAAATACTGGTAAGCTGCGCAAAACACAATCTGGAACTGAAAGATATGAAAAAAAAAAAAAAAAAATGTTTAAAAAAAATTATGTTTCTAAAAATCTACAAAATATCGTATCGTATTACGTATTAACGAAAAAGATGACGAAAAATATATAAAGAGTTCTCTACAATAAAATTAACTTATCATAACTTCATTTTGTCGAATCGTAGTCTGTATATTCATGTATGTCTCGTGTATATTCAGGTATACATTAAACATCTTATTCCAGTATTCTTATCTTTCTAATTCTTCGTTATTTCCAGAGATTCATTTTTTTTTCAATCCACACTCGAACAATTGTCTTAATTAATTTCAGTAAAAACATAGCATAAACGTAGTTTAAATCAAAAGCAAAGCTATAAAAAACCAGTGTGCTAGCAAACGGAATAAAAGCCTCAACAATAAATGTGAAACAAATGACTATACTAATAAATAACATATTTAGGATAAAAACAAAAGTCCAGTTGTAGACATTTAAACCTTTGAATTCGTAGCCCTTTATTTGTAGGACTCTGAGCATGTGTTGGATTTTTAATAAAGAGAAGATATTAGAGTGAGTTTGCGACATGTTTACGCACTGGGTTAGGTTGCCAGATCTACGCACTCATTGAACTCAATCATTCATAAATAGTAATCTAAGAATAAAATTTAAATTTCGCGCTTTGTTGGCATACCAACGCGCCAATACAATACATTCAAATGCGCCTTCTCGCTTACACTTGTATAGCTTCTTATCTGACTTGCCTTACCTTTCTTTGTCTCGCAGTTTTCGCCTGCAAATTGCTATAAAAACGTTTACATTTGTTGATATATTGGTAAGTACTTATACTCAGATTTGTATGAAATGTAAAGCCCGGCTTTTGAACGCACATGCGCACTGAGTAATTTTTATTTTGAGAGGCATTAAGTTCGCGCAAATGCACTATCCGCTATGTTGACCCGCGTAAAGTGAGTTGCAAGTTCGCGCGACACGATAACGAATTTGTTATTGTTTTGAAATTAATATTTTGAGAATAGTATTTTATTTTCCAAGTGCTGAAGTAATTAATTAGTTTTATTGTTTAAAATGATGTGATAGTTATTGTGGCGATGTCATTCCGCACTTTTGTAAGTGATTATAGTGTTATTTTTATCATCAAAATGCGAATTCGGAAACTGTGTTCAGAAACTAGAGTTTTTCGACGATAAGTAACTTTTTACTTTACCGTAACCAACCTCAAATTACTGTCGGTACCTATTTCTCGGAAATAAAAACAAGTATTTTTGTCAGTCGAAGAAAAGATTGCAATAGTCATTCGATTGTTTATTAGACAACTTCAGGTAGGTAGCTGGTGCCATGAAAACACATAATGAGTGTTGTTTGTATGGCATTTGTAGTTTTGGTACACCACTGAAAAACAAACCATTATTATATTAAGTTCTCATTGAGATCACAAAACACAATAATTTTCGTATCAAAGAGATTCTTCATAGGTGTTTTGAAATAAAGATTAGAGTTGGCTATTGTCATTATTATACTTATATGATAAAATTTTATTTTGGTAATATCTCATGTTAACATTTTCAATCGACATTAAATTAAACTCGTAAAATTATGCGTACCTACAGCAATAGAACAACAAATCGATAAATTGGGAGCCATGTAGTGGCTTTTGATTGAACAATTTTGCATGAGACAAGTGAATATGAAATAAGGTGAAAAGATTCGGCTAACCGGTGTATTTACGCGCATTCACTAAAATAGATGGCGCTTATGACAATTACATACTAATGCTTGATATGAAGGTTTTGTAACCAAAATAATAATAATGTTGTACCGTGAACAACATATATGTAAATCAGTCAATCGCACACTGTTTTTTTTATCGTAAAAATCTATTGGCCTTCCATAATTTTGACCGCAAGGCACGCCACTGATCGTAGCCCCCCCACCTTCTGACTGACTCGCAGACCAAGAGCTTTTTATTTGATTTGCAAGAAACCAATATTATTAAGTAGGTATATTCTGACAACGTTCCAAATATCATAATACTTCTTACTTCAATGATTGATTCTATGAACATTAACTTAGGCTTGTTGTTCTGGAGTCGAGAGCCGACTTCCGGCCACCGTAGGCGCGGGCTTGCGGACGGTGAGCAATGGGTAGCTCGCCGTCCGATAGGGCCCGGGTCGACGGCGCGTTGATTTCCACGCGGGGTCTGGAAGGGCCAATGCCTGCCGGGGTTGCGAGTTTGTCCGAAAGGGATTTCGCGACCCCGGCACACAGGCAACGGAAGGAACACGGGTTGGTTTTAGTTAGTAAAAGTTTGACACGCCCTCCCACTCCGCCCAGAGCGGGAGAAGTTATTTGATAATTTTCCATCCTCAAAAAAAAAAAAAAAAGGCTTGTTGTTGATTTTTACGCAGACCTAGATAATAATTTAATAATATTGCAGTTATTGCTGTTAGTAGTATGAAATTAGTTAGTATACAGACTGACTGGTTAAATGAGAGGCATATTGAAGAAGTTTTCAGTATTCGATTCTTTTTCCAAGGTCAAGGTTAAGAGCAAACCCATATTGCATTAAAAAGCAAAGTCTATTGTAGAAAATCATTCTTAAACGACTCAAATCTAAATTTTTATGTTTGTTAATCTAATCAGCATTAAGTTTTATTTTATTTGGAATATACTGGTATTCAGCTGCATCCAGTTAGACTGGAAGCCGACCCAATACAGTTGGGAAAAGGCTAGGCAGATTGATTAAGTTTTATTTTATTTCGGTATGGGCCTGTTCTTGAGTTTTATCGTGTTTGATGGAAAACGAATCATGAGGAAACACTTCGCTTGTTGTACAGTGACGAGCATAAACATATTATTATTACTATGGACAGTTCGACAAAAACATCCGATTTCATGATGCATTCATTGATATCTGTTATCAAGAAGACAGCAAATTTATGTGAATATCTGTGGAAGGAAAAATACAATTAGCGGCAAATATATGTGGTAACGAAGAAACACCAAATACTTCGACGGTACAGGTACCTAACGTCAAAATATAGGATGTGTCACCTCTCAGAATGCATAAATGTCGGACGGTTATTATTGTCGAACTGTCCATAAGATAAAGTTACTAACAATTATTAAAGATATACAAACTGTATAAAAACAATACTATACGTAGATAAAAAGCTTGTCAACTGTAGAGGGAGCTCGGCGTTTATGGTGAACAAGCCGCATGCGCTCATCTTCTTGAATGATACCCTCTGCACACGTTGAATGTTCTTGCAAACCCTTTTTGCTGAATCTATGAACAAGAAAAATAAAATGATATTAATTTTGCATAAAATAATAGTATTGCAATAAGTATATATGCTACAGAGGAACCGTACCAGAACTATTTCTCGACTGCAAGACCATTACACAGGTACTCTGAACATCCCTCATGGCTGTATAGAACGCCTCACATTCGACGCTCAAGCAAGTAAGAACGATGATATTTTTGAAGTTCCAGATATAAGATACTATAGATAGAATCAGCGACTGAAAGATATAATTCTGTTTAATATAGTTTAACCCAATGAATTGGGTTTTATTTCTCGTCAATCAGGATTTTAATACGTAGACGTATAATATATATTATATACACAATTGATATTGTAAAATTGCAAAAAATTTAAACGATTGTTATTAGAAGTGTAATATAGGAATAATGCTGGGTACTTACACGATTATGACCAGTTATTTTTAGTAAGGATTTTAATATTAACATCACAGCTACGTTCCGCAAACTGAGGTAGGCGCTGAATATCGTATAAAATAAAATCTGCAAATGAAAGATAAATAAATATTTTAAAAAAATATTCTTTACTACCACAGAAATGGGTTTATCAGTTGTTTAGGTTAAACAACCGTCCACTATATTATGTATATTTACGTATGGAGTTTGTCATAAGTTTGACACTAGACACGCGTTGAACAAGAGTGTCTGTTTCTGAGGTAACCACCCACTATTTCTTTATTGAAGTCGCGTCTGCATGAAAAGTGTTATTTCGGGAAAGTTAAAAATACTCGTAGTAGCAAGAAGAAGTATCAAACATGTTTGCATTATTTGTCTTCATATCATCTTTAAAAAAGAAACAAAATACATTTATTTAGCACAGACTACTAGACAAAATAATTATACTACAAGTAAAAAACAGGAAACAAATAAAAAGTGTAAAGTAAGAAATTAACAGGAAACTGTGCCTCGCTAGTTAGTGGGTGTGATTCAAAAATTTACTTACCATTTGTCGAAACGTTGTATCAATGATCATATAAATGTCCATTATATTAAGATATACATCTAACATTATATTCCAGTACTCCTCTGTTTCTGATTCTTCGGTATTTTTTGAATTTAGAACCTTTTCAATCCACACACGAACCATTTTCTTTAATAACTTTAATAGTACCAAAGCATACACGACGTTAATATCGTAAGCGATGCTGGCATAAGCCGTAGTCATTTCAGAAACATTTTTTCTAGCCATAGTAAAACAGTAACAAATAACAAAACTGATACTAAGGATATTAAGGGTGAGAACGTAGGTCCAGTTACAGACAATGAAACCTCCGAGTTCTTTGCTTTTCATTTGTAGGACGCTGAGCACGTCTTGGATTTTCAACACCATCAAGATGTTGTTTTGACTCTGTATGATGTTTGAGAAGCAGTTAATTAAATCCCCGATCAAGTGCAAGATGAAGTCAAAAGAGACGTTGCAGCAGAAGAATAAACTGTAAGGTCCCCACCATTCGTCATACAAACAATTGATCACACCGATAAAATGATGCAAACAGACACACCGAAATATGGCTGTGCAAAATACTCTTAAAAAATTGTAAATATCAGTATTGGCAGTGATAATGTTGTCGCGAATAGAATACTTCGCGCAGATGAAAAGACTTTGCATTAAATTCAACGGCCTTAGTACTGATTGTAATTTTTTTTCAACCACGTTAATAAGAAATTTATTGTTATACGACGCCATAGCTGCATTTTCCACTACAACAACAGGTGTAGGGATGTATGGTTGATTTTGATCAATATTTGAAATAGGAAAACATGTCTGATACACTCAGAAGTTTGGTGTTAACGATGTCGAAAGTGAAATTTAATCGCCTAATCGACTATCGGATTAGTTAACTAATACTCGTACTCCTTAAAGTGGCAGTCTATATTTTAGTATCTTGTTCCATGTCATTAAAATTGTTGTTTGTAATAATATTTAATGGCCTTCTAAGTGGAACTGAAAATATCTTATAATTTATTAAAGTGCCTAACATTAATGTTTGCCAGACAGATTAACTGTCTAACATCTACCTTTCGTTACCATCCTCATTATTCACTGATACTTCAACCATTTATCAACCTGTACCCTAATTGCTTAATAAACGATCGATCACAATCTGAAATGATTTGAAACAGATTGCTAATAAAAAAAAATTGGACTGCAAACGATGACTCATCCAAGGACTGACCATGGCAAGCGCAGCTTATCGGTTCCCTTTGTCTTTAATTTAACCTTGGGCCCCTCTAGTATAATTAATGGTAATAACTACATGGGTTTTGCGAATTTAAGCCTTATTACAACTAGAAATTGTCCAACTGACAGGTGTCAGGAACGCATTCTCTCAACGGTCGGACTGCAAGTACACATCTTCTTAATACATGTCACCAGGATACAAAAACAGCCATACTATAGGCGTAGTTTAAAAATTAATTATTTATTTATTTAAAATAGGTATGTACGCCAACAGCATGTATATTTTACATTAAATATTAAAATTAACAGATATGGGCTCTTATATATATATACCAATTACAGGTGTACAAGACATTTACATACAACAAAGCAACCTTCTTAAATTACATAAAATTAAAAAAAATGGAAAAAAAAAAAAAAAAAAAAAAATATATAAATATATATATATATATTTTAATTAAAATGGAAAACAAAATAAAAACCGGCCAAGTGCGTGTCGGACCACGCACAATGAAGGGTTCCGTAGATGGGATAAATTTATCCCAAGAACAAACTTAACAGTTTAGTTGAAAAACATGTTCTCCCATACGGAATGTATGGAAGAACATATGTAGTTTTTCGACTACAAATGTAAGTTGTTTGATTATTACTCGTTAAATTGTAAAGCCTACTTACTTGTGATAGTTTTCTTTTTAATTTTGTTTTACTACTGCTGTGAATTTTTCCACATATCCAGAACCATCCATTAAGCTGGCAGGGGGGGATTGACACTTGACTCTAACAAAAAATTGCACTTTAAAACTTAATATTTCGCAAACGGATACCTGAATCCAAAAATGGTTTTCACAAACTCAATATTTTTTAACGATCTTTTCAACGACACCCCACACCATGGGAAAGACGAGGGAAAAAATACGTGATTAATTTGTATACCCATGCCAAATTACAATTTTATAGTAGTAGCCACGGATAGACAGACTGACGGGCATGGTGAAACTATAAGGGTTCCTTGTTGACTGCGGAACCTTAAAAAGTGACACTTTACGCAGAAATTGGCTGCTTGGAAAACGCTCTTTTCAGGCAAATGCATTGTAAATTTGTTTTCTGGTGTACAAGTATGTTTTGACATCATCTTCACCCTATTATTGTATCCTGCATTATCAAAAAATTGTAACGATGCGTTACACATAAAATCAAGGACTTTAATCAGCAGTGAATCTTTAACAAGTCAGCCAGTATATGCTAAATACATATTTCATAGAAAAGCAAACTGTAATAGTATTACGGCATAATTAGTAAGAAGTCCCATCAAACACATTGGTAGCGCAGCGTCTACATAGAACAGGCCGCACGCGGTCATCTTTGTGAACCTTCGATTTTCTCTTAAAACGTTCTTGCAAAGTCTTTCTTCATATTCTGTAAGGTAAATTCTTTTATCAAAGGATTTGAAATGTGACCGAGAAGTTGAAACTTAGTAGAAACTTTATTTTAGGAAAATATTCTATTATCTGTTTGTTAAAAGAAAGTAAATGGTTTGTTTGTTGTTTTAGACACAAACTCTTATGAGTTTCTTCTACTGTCAATAGATATATTATTCTACATTTGGTTTTGGACTCAACACCGCATATATGCGAGAATGTATTATATTTAAGGGGAGAGCAGTTTTATGCACTTATACGCTTACTTGTATAGTTCGTATTCTTCAAACGCTGTATGCAAGCCATCCCAGCTTTTTCGACAGCGATATTGAATTTTTCGAAATAAACACAATGTAGTGTTACTTGTAGAAGGTCCTTTACAATCCCTATCATTGTGATAATGCTCAATGCTAAACTTGAGGCAGAAACCTAAAATAAAGTTACATATTGGTAAACCATAATTCTGGGCAGACACAATTTAGTTTGCCATCGACACGCTAAGGAGAAGAACATTGGTAAACCAGCTTATATTGCAGTTCACTAAATATAGACCTCTCTCAGCTAGGGAGCATAGCGGGCTACGCTTGTCAATCTCCTCTCAAAAACTAGTTTGTTGTATCGAGTATCGGTCCTGTAATAAACGTATTCTTACTTCACCGTGTGATTGAACTTGCATTTTGATCATTTGTAGCAGAAGCTCAATAAAAGATAAATTACGACAGAACGCATTGAACGTGCGAAGCAAAACCTGAAAAGAAAAATTGGCGGGTTAGTATTTTCAATAAGAGCTCTTTAATAAAAATGCCCCATCTTCAGAAATATTGAACCACTTAATAATGCGATATTCTTGACACACTCAACTGAATCAACATACCAACACCTGGGATACCGTCTTGTACTCATCAAAAGTTTTTAAGATATTTTGATACGTTTCAAACAACTTCATACAATATATTTCATCATTTTCCTGTGCACTATTCAGAATGTGGACATTTTTAATCCATCCATCGAGATACTTTATCAACAATATTAGAACTCGAACAGCATAAATGTAATCAATCTCAAAACTAATAAATACTACTTCAAGAAGAGATTTCAGTAAGGTCAAGAAATGAGACGTTACACCAAAAATTATAAAAGACATACAAATGCAAAAAAAAGTTGATACCAAGATCCAATTCCACAAAATAAAACTACGAACACTATTACTAAAATCAATGTTATTATGTATCATCTGGATCAGCACAATGATCATAACGTTGTTATGGCTATAAACGATATTAAGAACAAAGGTTATTACAAAACCAAGACCACGAGAGGTGGGTAAGAAAAATGAAAGAAATAACACCACACGAATATTGCCGTCATGGATAAAACTATGGAAATCTTGGCAATATATTCGATAAATAGTCGCAGCAACTACAAAACAAACACAAAGGAATCGTAGTAAGAAGTACTTCTTTTCACTTGGAGTAATATAGTTATCCCTTATGCGGTATTTTGAAGAGAAAAATAGAGTCAGGAGAAAGTTGAACGGATAAAACATTCTTTGGACTTCTTGTCCTAGACGATTATTGAGTAATATTTCTGCTGGGTATGATGGGGCCATGACTTGATGATTTTTAAATAACGACGCAACAATATCTCCAACTAATGCCAACCCTTGGTAGATAGTAAATATTCGATGGTGATTCATGATTATAATATAACCAAATTACTAAATGTGCTCAATATATACCTACTGTAATTTTGTTAAGAGGCAAGCAAACAATATGGAATTGGAATAGTTTCGTTTATGAACGAAAAATCATGATTATGACATACAAGGGTAACACTGAAAGGTTTTAGAACTGGCTGGTTCGAAACAAATCGAATGAAAAAATAATTTAAATTTCGAAGAGAAGTCTTTGGTAACCTGATGATGTTTATTCAATCCATTTGTCATTTATTCCTATAAATTGGCGACAATTTGAAAAGTGCGTGTAGCGCGTCAAAATGGGTTTAACGCGAGAAAATTTTCGATTATATTTTATAAAGACTTTCGTTCAACAATAAAGTTATGATAGACTTCGATTAGCCTTTCATGATGAAGCCCCATCACGTGCCACTGTTTATAACTCGTTCAATGAATTTAAGCGTGGTCGTAGGAATCTTACTGATGTCTGCATGACGGACGTCCTGCAACGGCGACAACTGACGATAACATCGTTACTGTGCAGCGCATGATAGCGATGAGGCTGATAAGAGAGTGACCTACCGTGAATTTTTGGTCCGTTACTCAGTGGTTCCATTGAATAGGACGTTACTTAGAAAGGAATGGAGAATATTTAAAAAAAAAAGCAAAGGTAGTAACTTAATGCTTCATTCAGTTTTTTATTTTCTAAGAAGTTTCAGTGTGTCCCACGTACTTGCAGTACCTACTTGAAATAATTAAACATATTTGTCACGCTAAGTAGTTTTGTGTTGAATATTCTAGAAAACGATGTTTAGTACTAATGTATTCATTCGTCCTTGTGTTTGCTTTTTGACTATTCATACCTTTATTTTTTTGAATGTTACTGTTAGTCTCTAATAAGAAAGGAACTTACTTCTTTACGTCACAATGATCAAAATCTGTAGTCGGTACCGTGAACTGAGATTGCATCACAGCAATCTATCTCATATTAAAAGAAATAAACCTGTGTGTGCCCGACAATTATGTATTGCGAAGGCGACGGCCACGTCTATTGGCGGTTCCCAGTAGTAGGACCAATCTACTGAGTAAAGCCCCTATAACGCGTAACTTGCGTATACTTAATGACGTAGCAGACAGCATAGATATTTTTACTTGTTCTCTGGGTGAGTTCACAAAAATCACTATGTACAAAATATGTTATGAATATGATAAATAATAAAACTGTAATTGTAGCCACACTATTGAATTAGGACAACCCTGTAATGATAGTGATGATGAGTTGATAAATAAATAAATAATAAATAAATAATAATAAATATTATACAAAAATACAAAAAAGTTTTATTGGCAAAGGAAAAGTTGATAGTGATCTTACATAGATACATTTATGTTTTGGTTTTGTGGAGTTTTTTCGGTGGCATTTTTTATAAATTGGGGTAACGGCCGCTACTTTCCAGCATGCAAAATAAAGATATTTGAAAATGAATGAAATGAGAGACAGGCTATCTTTATTTAACATCAGTACAATGAAAAAAAAATGCACTTAACCTAAGCCACATTAACTCATTATAATTAAATTCACTTTATGAGGCTAGCGATTCACCTTTCAAAGCTTTTAAGGGATATTTTTATAACTGTTAACAACTTAAACATAACACAATAATCATGGGTACATGATGACAGTTACGCAAATTATTTAGCTAGATATAATTTACTGATTGCATGTAGGTATGACAAGAAAAAAAAAAATTGAGTAAATTAGCTGATTGCACGGTGTACCGTATCTAAATACTAACAACAGTGCGACCAGTTAATGATCAGCCTGTCTCTAAGCTCAGGTTGAAAATGTGCGTTAGCAGTACAGCTAAGGAATTAAGAGTTTTCTTAATCAGTGGGACAATAAGTCCGGGCCTGGTGAACTGTCATCTTTGAGCTGAGTAATTAAAGTGCTTATTTCATGTGGGTCAGTAGGGTGTAGGAAAAGTGTGTGTTCCACCACATTACGAGGTTTATATTTAGATGCTACAGATTATGAGGCTCAGGGGAGTAGACTTAAGGTACTCTTACACGGGCAATAAAAATTGCTCAATTATGAGCAATACTGATCGATATCCATCATCATCATCATCATTTCAGCCAAAAGACTTCGACGTTATTCGGTAGCTGTAGTTGAATCATGCGTGGTTGCATGTAAGCGGGCATAGAGTTATTATTGCGTGAAGTGGGGAAGCCTGCATGAATGGGTGATATGCGGCGGGTTAGACTGGGTCGCAGACTTAGGATGAGTGTTGGTGAATTTAGGTAAACCGTCGTTTCTTTGTTGCAGATACATTTTCAGTTCCCCTTGTACGTACTCTAATGCTGTCTCAATAGAATCTGGTCGCATGCATCGTATGCGATGCGCGAACCTAAAGGTTCCATGAGCCCGCGCACGAAGGCTTGCATTGTTAATTTTTTAAAGAAATCATGCTTGGCGTTAATAGTCGTAGTCACCGTTACATGACGTGTAATATATGTCATGATGGTGCTGAATCAGGTTTGGCACCTATGATGAAGTTCTTTCAGCGTATCATTACCCTGTGTTTGCAACGAGAAGTCATTATAGAGGATGGTTTCATCCTCCTACGGACTGCGTGAATTATGTCGAACGCTGTCGGAGGACTAAAAAAAAATGAAATTTCTTATAATGATTTAATTAAAATAGGTATTAAAAACTTTAATTAAAGTAAGAATAAAAATCTAATGTCCAGATTCGAAGTAGGAATCAGAATGAACGAGCTTCATGGTCACGTACTGCACCGCGCCGCGCGTCGCTTACACGCCGCACCGTCAGCGTTTCCGTCAGTTGCCAATTCGTTGTGTGTGTCATGATGGTACATTTACACCGTTGATGCACCGTCAGCGATATGATATAGGTATAGGCGGGCGCGTAACAGGCGTTATCCAATCTGTGTTTGTTCTCAGTTAGTTTTTATTGATGGTCTGGCAGTTTGAGTAATTGATTCGGCCTACCCAAATGTCCTTTTTTTGGTATTGTTCGTCGAGTCGAACTCCTTCAGTTCTGACTTGAGGTCCACGATTACTGACAAATGCACTCCTTAAGTTCTGACTTGCACTGACTGGACAGGTCCACTCATATCTGTGTGGTTATTTGCCCAAAAAACCATTTCAGACACTAATCTACATGGTCTTCATATGGCCTAAAAGATTTAATTTTCTTTCATTTCGCCAAAAAAAACTGGTTTCGTCGAACGGTATAATTTTTATGCCGCTACTCAGTCTGGAAGAAACTGATTAGCAGTGGGCTGCTAGGCTTCGCGGTCTGACTATGCATTGCGGATTTAAGAATGTAGAAGAGGCGCCGCGCGACCGGTTTGTAATGGGTATGCGGCTGAGACCGGAAAAAGACAAGCTTTTCGCGCGTGATCTTCAAGAAGCCACACTGGCTAAAGCAGTGGAATTGGTAGAGAGCATATACAGTGCATGCAAGGTAGCAGTAGCATCGTCGTCGGCAGCAGCACAAACACTACCGTCGAGTGAGCCGTTATTCATAATCGATACAAACTTAAAAGATTCGAGCTCTAACAAAAAAAAGTGTTCACTTTGCGGCTACAAAAACCACAAAACGTCTCAGTGTCAGTTTGCAAGATGGCTTTTTACGTTATATTTCTTACACGTTTACGTGTAAGAAATGTAACGTGTCAGAAATGTAACGTAAAAAGCCACCTACGCAGAATGTACAAAAAGATTAATTTCGTAGGAACTGGCGGGTCAGGCGAGTGATGATGACGGACAAAAAAAATATGTTCATTCAAAGGTGAACTGACAAGTAGATACCGGACCGGCTAAAGTCAGATTTGACGACTCTCTACTTTCTGACTCTGTGACGAATGCCTTATAATCTGAATTATGAATAGTCTAAATGAATAGGATAGTAGCAGGTGGCGTTCTGATAGTTTACGTATGTACATAATATGTATGAATAGTCTTACATTTTTGACCGTATATTGTACTAGCTTTTGCCAGCGGCTTCGCCCGCGTCCATGTCAGAAAATTTCCCACGGGAACGTACAAATGGAATAAAAAGTATCTTACGTCTTATTCCAGGTTAACCATGTCAAATTTCATCCAAATCCGTTCAGCTGTTTTAGCGTGAAAGTAGTTATTACAAACACATAGAAACATCATCTGCGCCCTATGCTTATAACCAACATTATCTATTAATTTTAATGATACGTTACACATAAAATCCTCACTCCTCGCTCCATTCAGCTGTGAATATTTCAAAAGTCAGCCAGTATATACTATATACATATTTCATAGAAAAGCAAACTGTAATAGTATTACAGCGTAATTAGTAAGAAGTCCCATCAAACACATTGGTAGCGCAGCGTCCACATAGAACAGGCCGCACGCGGTCATCTTTGTGAACCTTCGATTTTCTCTTAACACGTTCTTGCAAAGTCTTTCTTCATGCTCTGTAAGGAAAGTTTTTATATCAAAGGATTTGAAATGTGACCGAGCAATTAATCAAGAAAGTTCGTTTTAGGAATATATATTCGATATTGTGTTTGTAAAAAGTTAGTAAGTTTTTTCTTGTGTTGACACTGTCATGAGTTTATCTGCTATCGATAGATATATTATTCTATTTTTAGACTAAAAAACCGCACACATGGGATTTTTTTTACATATATTGAAGGGGAGAGCAGTTATATGCACTGATATGCTTACTTGTATAGTTCGTATTCTTCAAACGCTGTATGCAAGCCATCCCAGCTTTTTCGACAGCGATATAGAATTTCTCGAAATAAACACAATGTAATGTTACTTGTAGAAGGTCCTTTAAAATCCCTAACATTGACACAGTGCTCCATGCTAAACTCGAGGCGGAAACCTAAAAAACATACCTAATGGTAAATCATAATTCTGGGCAGACTCAATTTAGATTGCCATCGACACGCTAAGCAGAAGAACATTGGTAAACCAGCTACCCAGTCTTCTAATCATAGGTCTATCCCATCGTGCTACGCTTGTCAATCTGCCCTCTCCTCTCATAAACAAGTTTGCTGTATCGGCTATCGGTTCTGTTATAACATTTAGTAATTCTTACTTCGCCGTGTGATCGAACTTGCATTTTGATCCTCTGCAGCAGGAGCTCAAAAATACATAAATTGCGACAGAATACATTGAAACTGCGAAGAAGAACCTGAAAAAAATGTAAGCCAGTTAGTATTTTGTAAAATAGGATTTCAATAAGAGCTCTTTATTAAAATGCGAATTCAGGAATATTAAACCATTTAATAATGAGATAATTTTGACACACTTTTTTGATCAACATACCAACACTTGGGATACCGTCTTGTACTCATCAAAGCCTTTTAATATATTTTGATACATTCTAAACATCTTCATACAATATATTTCATTATTTTCCTGCCCACCATTCATAATGTGGACATTTTTAATCCATCCATCGAGATACTTTATCAACAATATTAGAACTCGAACAGCATAAATGTAATCAATCTCAAAACTAATAAATACTACTTCAACAAGACAGTTCAGTACGTCAAAGTAATGAGACGTTACACCAAAAATAATAAAATATATGCAAATGCAACAAACAGTTGATACCAAGATCCAATTCCACAAAATAAAACTACGAACGCTCTTACTAAAATCGATGTTGTTATATATAATCTGGATCAGCACAATGATCATGACGTTGTTATGGCTATAAACGATATTAAGAACAAAGGTTATTACAAAACCAAGACCACGAGAGGTGGGTAAGAAAAATGAAAGAAATAACACCACACGAATATTGCCGTCATGGATAAAACGATGGATATCTTGGCGATATACTCGATAAATAGTCACAGCAACTATAAAACAAACACATAAAAATCGTAGTATGCAGAACTTCTTTTCACTTGGAGTAATATAGTTATCCCTTATGCGGTATTTTGAAGAGAAAAATAGAGTCAGGAGAAAGTTGAACGGATAAAACATTCTTTGGACTTCTTTTCCTAGACGATTATAGAGTAATATTTCCGCTGGGTAAGATGGGGCCATGACTTGATGATTTTTAAACGACGACGCAACAATATCTCCAACTAATGCCAACGCTTGGTAGATAGTAAATATTCGATGTTGAATCATGATTATAATTAATATGTATACAAATGTGCTCAATATATACCTACTGTAATTTTCTTAAGAGGCAAGCAAACAATACGGAATTGGAATAGTTTTCGTTTATGAACGAAAATACAAGGGTAGCACTAAAAGTTTTTAGAACTGGCTGGTTAGAAACAACTCCAAGGAAATAGTAGATTGCTAGCCTATGTAGGTAGCAAACAACTATTTTAAAGGCGAGTGTTTCTTTGACTCTTGAGCATAGGATTCTAAGTACGTCACTCGAGCTTAAAATAGTGTTGCTCCCGAGGTGGACACTCTCCTTTTTATCAAATAAGAAAAATTTAATTATTAAATTAATCTTTTTGGAAAATAAGTACGTGCAACTTATGAATAAGAACCTATCTACGTTTATTTATTTCATTCTCACTACTCGAGGAAGACTCAATTTTTTTTATAAATCATAAAATCGGAATTTGTGAGTTTATGTCGCCAAAAATATATTAAATTAAAACAGTACAAAAGTGAGTGGACTAATCGTCCCTGATCTCACGCGGGAGGTTCAGTACATACGAAAGAATAACTGCGGCAAGCTAATCTGGTGGGATCTTTCCATATCTTTCAGGGATCTGCTGTCCGCCTAAACTCATGAATGGATCTCATTATAAGTGCATCTCATATGACGTATTTACAATTTTTTCGACTAACTTTAAACTATAGACGTATGTGATTATGTACAGCAGTGCAGTGTACCAAGATTAGTTGTTTTTTGCGAGTGCATATTCATTATTTTTTACATTTGCAGTGAGTCAAGGATCGCAGGTAAGCGTTGACCAACAAAAAATTCCTTTTAAATTTTATTGCTCTTGACTCTGCCATTGGATTTTGAGCCCTATAACATCGAAGCCAAGTGTAGTTTTGTGTTTATTTGGATGGTACAGTTATTTTTGTGTAGAAGTGTTTAAGTTTTAATATCACTCACTTACACGGAATACTCACATTGAACACATAAAAAGCAAGCTCTCAGCACTTGCCGGGTCACTGCGTAACATAGTTTGTTGCATCCCACCGAAATTGCGGTACACTAACTATAATTCCCTAGTGAAGCCGCATCAACTATATTTGATCGAAATTTGGGGCAGTGCTGCAAAAACAAAATTGTCAGAACATCAAATTACCCAAAATAAACTCATAAAATAGTCTTCAACTATCCATATTTAACATCAACCAGTAAAATTTATAGAGAACAATTATATACTTACAATACATGTATTATCATCAGAAAAATTCTTACCAAGAGTATTCACACGAACATAACACTCACCCAATATAAGCAAGTCAGTCAACGTAGCACAAGGCGAGCTAGCTTGTTAGTTTTACCCAAAACTAGAACTAACTATGGCAAAAAAATGCTTACTTTTGAAGAAGCACAACTTTATAATAGAATACCCTCTAGCATAAGAAATCTACACTCGTTCAATGCATTTAAAACTCAACTTGGTCAGTATATAATTGCGGATCGATCACTTTTAGAGAAATAAAAGCATTGGATGGGTATCTACTTAGTTTGTAACTGATAACGACGAACTTTGTGTAATTTATGTATGTTTTAATATTGGTTTCAAGTAAGTGATATGTATAATATGTCTTTATTGAGAATAAAGTTTCTTTAAACCTATATTTTAATATTTGGGAAGTTGAAGATAGCTGAAGATCGAGATAAGATTAAAAAGGCTGCTAGTGAGATTAACAAGAAACCTGAAACGGTTTGTAGCCAGACGAAGACAATCGAAACAGCAACGTGTAACACATCATAGCAGTGACATAGAAAAGAGTCGAAAAAGCAGTTAACCCCGCTAAAAGATGCACCGTTGACGCTGGAGATGAACCAATCTGGTGACGAAGTCGTTAAAAGAGATAAATATCACCCGTCTCTCCACTAGACCATTGCCTACTCAAGGATGCATATACGGTATGGCTCGCACATCCTCCCATATCCTAAGAGCACGTCTTTCTTACCATTACCGTGCCACCCGGTCTACTACTTGATATGTAATGGCCTCTGTAGCCCCATGAATCATGAGGCTCCAGGGGCGAGTGCAAATCTTGGAGTTCATTCGTTTTATCGAGTCTTGTTAAACCACGCTGGGATTGGTGCATTTCATTTATTCATTCTTTAAAGACTATATTGAGGACAAAAAGGCTTAGAATTGAGCTGTTCCAATAAAATATCCCATCTCGATTTAAATGAATTAATTTGAATTGAGTTAGGTCATCATAAAAAAAAATCAGAAATAAACATAGATAAGATAAGATAAGATTTATTTGTTCAAAATACACAAAATGCATGCAAGATGTGTACATGATGTGTATATAGTACAGACATGCTTGATGAAAACATACACAACAAAAATACATAACGTAACAGCATAGCTTAACATGACGGCTGAATAACCCGAAGAGGTAGACACACATTTCAAATCATCGCCAAGCGTAGCTTGAATTTATAAAGTGGATAAAATAACACACTGATATGGTTGTGTTGCGGGCGGGGCACGGGCATATAAATGTCGCAAGCAATTTGTGTGATTCCGCTTTTTACAAACGGCGCTATCCGTTTAAAAATGCTCGCAGATTTCTTTACATTAAAATGCCTTGTATTTGACAACAAAAAAAACTCTAGGGGGGCAGCTGCCCCCTTTGCCCCCCCTTGGCGACGCCCTTGTACACACCTACATAATTATAAACTCATCCTTTTTTCCAATGGCGGCAGACAGAAACCATAATAGAACGCCACCTGCTATCATCCTTTTTTTTTTTTTTTTTTGAGGGTGGGAAGTTATCAAATTACTTCTCCCGCTATGGGCGGAGCGGGAGGGCGTGTCAGACTTTTACTGACTAAAACCCACCCGTGTTCCTTCCGTTGCCTGTGTGCCGGGGTCGCGATATCCCTTTCAGACAAACCCGCAACCCCGGCAGGCATTGGCCCTTCCGGACCCCGTCAGTTGGTGCTGACATCTCTTTGAGGCGCGCGTGGAACACAACGCGCCGTCGAACCGGGCCTGGTCCCTATCGGACGGCGAGCTACCCATTGCTCACCGTCCGCAAGCCCGTGCCTACGGTGGCCGGAAGTCGGCTCGCGACTCCCGACGCCCTGGGCGTCTCCTGCGGTGACTAGGGGCGCGAGGGCGCGAATCTTGCCTCTCCCTCGCGCGCTCCGCCTCCTCCTTCGCGAGCATTACTGCTTCGCAGAAGGAGGTGACGGCCTCCCATGCACTCTCACTCCGGACCATGGCCTGAACCAGGGCCGGACGCGAGAGATCGCCGCCGCCGATCGCCTCCGCGAGGACAAGGCGGTGCTCCGCCCAAGCTGGGCAGACCTCCACCGTCATCATCCTGACATACTGCTTTTAGTTCGTTTACACATCAGCAGATGTATGTATCATGCACGCACACGCACGCCGGTTGCATGTACTATTTACCTGACCTAACGGAAGAATATCAATAATAAGGTCACTATAGGGATGCTCTTCTACAGGGCATCCTCTCCCGGCGTGTCCTTTCACATCTGCATTGTTAATACCTTTCATTCATCCTATTAAATTGACCAAACCATCTAAACATACTCCGTTATATGTTTGTCACTACATATTTTAAACCGTAACGTTGTCATCACATCATTGTATTTTATCTAACCAGACTTTCTAATAATAGTAACATTATGAAGTCCTCTATCTCTTTTGATCAGAAAAGCGACCGATAACATTTTATTAATGACGAAAGTGGACCATGCTCATGAAAATTACTTGGCTATCGATTGACTTTAATTTTAAATTTCATTGGACATCAAACGTTCTAGCGTAAAAAACATGTTTTCGTATTTCAAAAACTATTTCAAATCAAACAGAAACGCTGTCACAATCGGAAACATACCATCAGTCTACGATAGCGAAACTTTACGTACTAACGTGATCGAAAATGATTTAATATCAGTACTAAAACCGATGAATCTCATTCAGAGTCTCTGCTTCTGCGCAAAGTATTCTATTCGTGGAAACATTATTACTTCTAATACTTATTTTTACAACTTTATAAGAGTATTTTGCATACTAATATTTCGGTGTGTTCTTTTGCATGAATGGATCATTTTTCTCATGGAATATTCTGATCATATTTGGGGTGATTACAATTTATTTTTATCTTCGGCCTTAATCATTGACTTTATTGTCTCCTTAATCGGAGATTTGATGAACACTGTAAACATTATGCAGAGCTACTACAATATCTTTTTGGTCTTAAAGATTCAACATTTTCTCAGAGTTCTACAAATAAATAGGAACGAACTGAGAGGGTTAGTTATCTGCAATTGGTTTTGGGTTTTTATTTTAAATATTTTTTATATAGGATTTATCATGTGTTTCCATTTTGTTCTCGACTATGATATTTTCGATATGATATCGATTTACGTCGGTATCGTTTTCGATATTAACATTGTATATGCTTTACCATTTTTGAAAATAATTGAAAAAATGCTTCGTCTTTGGATAAAAAAAGTTCAAAACTCACGAAACACCGAAGACTCACAAAGAGAAGATTATTGGAAAATAATGTTTGATTTATACCAGAATATACAGGAAACCTACATTATTATAGAGACAACGTTTCGACATATGGTACGTTTATTATTTAAATATAGAATAAAGATTGAAGACATATCCATAATTGAAAACAGACAACTTAATCTGCTTAGTAAAAATCTAAAATTCACTCACAGACATACAAAGCAAAGCCTAAACCGCTACGTCTAGAAGCATGAAATATTGCACAAGAGTTCCTTATATATCGAAAGTGGACACTAAGAAATGTTTTTGAAAATTCAAACCCCATATAAGCTACGGCCGCTAATAGGGGATGAAACTTTGTCAAGAAGTTCGCCACTTTTGCCGATGGGAAATCTCATCGAGCGCAGTGCTTGTATTTTAATAATTTTCTTCTATTTCCAGCTTATATTTTATATAATAGCAACAACTTACTTTAGCTTGAAGAACCTATCAATGGTATTACTTTTGTTAAAGAATTATATTGCAAGACGTGAAATGAAAGTAAGTAAGTCGAATTACTAAACATGTTATCAGAAATCAAACAGGAACTAACGAACTATCATCACCACTGACAATAGTGGGTGGAACAATGCGTTCCACCCACTATTGTTTATACCCGCATCCCTTTCAGTTAGGTACGGGTCTGCTTCACCTGTCATCATTATGTCTTGTCATGTGTTCTTCCTACCTACATTTCAAAACCGATCATGATATCCAGACAGTAGTAGTGGTGGACAGAAATATTGAAAATTTTCGGTACGGAGCCCCCACCTGCTTTTAATAATGACTGTGCCTGTTATCATTGCAGCAAATATTTCTACTAGCGTCAACTCAAATTTATAACATCAAAAATATCGTCGTAATAATATGTTTGAGCGTGGAATGTGAGAGATTCTATGCAGCAATGAGAGATGTTCAGAGTACCTGTGTAATGCTCATGACGTCAAGAAATTGTTCTGGTTAGTGGTATATAATTTTATGCTACATTATAATTTGTTTTGAATTCATTGCTTGCGGGCTCTACCTGTAATTTTTATAATATTTACAACACCGACAAAATTGTATAGGAATTAACGTTCATACTAATTAAAAATTATGCTCCTTTCATTTAATTTTTTGATTATTCCGTAGGCGAGTGAAATTGGCGTGTGCCGAAATCCAACAGCGTTGGATCGGTTCACTAACGAATTAATTTTTCACTTTTGATTCATTCTGTGTTCTGCAGTGCTATTCTGTAACCATCTCACCGTGAAAAGTTAGGTGAACTGAGCGTGGAGTGAGCTGTCATTCCACAGGGATTGACACTATTGACTTCACCCAAGCTTTCACGGTGAGATGTTTACAGAATAGCATGGCAGATGTTACACTTTGAGTGAAAGATGCCGAATGAAAGGCAAAAATGAACGAAAAATTAAGCGTCTAAAACCAGCTTTAGTAAGAACCGATTAATATCCCTTTATAAGAAAAATAAAAGTGATAAAAACTAAAACCCAACTACGACAAAAAGATCAAGTAAAAATGTATAAACAAGACATCACAGATAGGCAAATTAAAAATCCGGAGTCACACGTGTTAGATAAATCGATCAGATTACGTGTGACTCTGGATTTTTAATTTGTCTGTCTTTCAAATTTTGTATACCTTTTTATTTGTTTTTTTTTGTCGTAGTTTTAGTTTTTATACCTTTTATTTTTATTAAAATTATTTTGGTGTTATAATATTTATATTTTTGGAATGTGTTAATTAACCCCTTTCATTTGATACCCAAAATGACTACTTTTTTTTTTTTTTGTTCATGTCTTTTTGTCCTAGAGGGCGCGATATTTATTTTTTGTGACGTCACATAGCCTATAACCAGCGAACGATCAAGACGCTTGCAACAATACCTCATTTGTCAAATTATGATGAGTAGTTTAGAAGTACTGAGGGAACAGGTGAACGTACATACATAATATACTTACCGTTCAAAATCATAACCCTCCTTTTTGCTTCGCCGTAGTCGGGTAAAAAGAAAACCTCGCATTGAACAACTTTCTTTTAATGTTTTTCAGATAAAGATCGAAGGGGTTGCAAGAACATCCAACGTTTACAGAAGACATCATTCAAGAAGATGAACGCGTGCGGCTTGTTTATCATAGATGCCGAGCTACCTCTACAGTTGTTAACCTTTATTACTTCATATACTATTGTTTTATTACAGTTTGTGTTTTTGTAAAAAAAGTAACTTTAATGGCAACTTAACTTTCTATTTAGTTCGTGTTAATTTCCTTGTAACGTATGGGGACACCGAAAAATAAAATACCGTGCCGTGTATCGATGTATGGGAGAACATACTTTTAAACTACAAAGTTAAGTTTGTTTTTGGGATAAATTCATCCCAACTACGGAACTTTTCTTTGTGCGAGGTCCGACACGCACTTGCCCGGTTTTTTATTATATAATTGATTCAAGCACGTGCCAAAAGTGGGCACTGGTATAATTTTAATTTTAATAAGCTAACATGCAAAGGAAGTTTCATTTATTACGTCAAGAGCCATAAGTTTATTTTGTGTAAACTGCCACGACACACGACAATAAAGTGTTGTTAAGTTCGTGTCATGTGTTTTGGAACTCGGAGAAGTTAAAAAAATTACGCTTAATTTCTAAAGGTATTGAGAACTTTTTCATAAATTGATTCATTTAGAAGGATTCTGAGCTATCAGAAAAGTATCAGTTTAACGTCTAAAATGGAGAAACAAAAATAAGGTCAAACTCAAAATCCAAAATGGCAACTAGGGATGACAGAAAGACAAACACGATTTCGATTACATTGAAATAAAACCATAGTAACTATTGTTGCAGTCCTTTTTCAAACGTACATAATTATATAATACCAAGTATGTACGATCAAGTCCTTTTAATAAAATTGGAATATCAAGTTTTGTGTCATCATAAACAACGGTCATAAATAAAACAACATTATTATAAGAACGCCCTATTACTTAGTATGTTTTTTAATGAATTTTAAATGTTCATAATAAAAGTCTCATTCATTAATCATTTTAAAACGAGCTGGAAACGTTGTTGATAATGTGGACTAAGCTTGTGAACGTATTCCGAAAGAAAAAAACGAAACCAAACTTGTCATTGAATCCACCAGAAGTATTACTGAATAATCGTCTAGAAAAAGAAGTTCAACAAATGTTTTATCCTTTAAAATGTCCACTTTTCCTATTGTTCTCTTCAAAATATACTATACAAGGCGATTGTATTACACCTAACGGGAAGATACGTACTCTGCTGTCGTTCTTGAGTTTGTGTTATGTTATCGGGATCTGCGTTTATTGCATTTGTTTCAATGAATTCAACGTAGAGTACATAATTACTCATAGTGACACTACAATTTTGCTAACGGTTTTTATTTCCTACTTTTATTTTGCTATTGGTATGATAATGACTTTTGTTCTCAATGTTGTTCACAGTCAAAATAATATTTTACTCGTTGTGACGATTCAGACTATACATAAAAGCATCGATTTTAGGAAGCATACCAGAAGTTACATTATTTGGAATCGGGTCTCAGTATTTATTGTTTTTGGTGTTAACATCTTTATTTATCTCGTATATTATTCAGGGTCTTTATATAATTTTGATGATTGGTTAGTGCTAATTCGTAACTACATGCTTATCAAACTTGACTTTGATTGTGTTTATGCAACTCGTGTTTTGATATTATTAACAAAATATCTAAATGAATGGCTCAAAACAATTTTGAAGCTGAACAATGAGCAACAAGAAAATGATACGCGTTGTATCAAATTATTTAAAATTTATCAGAATATTCTGACAGCGTACAATGTGTACAAAACCATTTTTCAAGTATTGGTAGGTACACTCATAAATAATATTACAACTAACATCACGTCTGAAATCCCGGACGGGTTAAGCAGAGCACTTATATAACATTAATGTCTTATTTTATTCCCTATCCTACTCTTTTGCAGATAATGTATACCACGATCAATGTATTTACTAGCAATTTACTTTTTTTGGCAACGGCACTGAAAATGTTAGAATATCAAACAGAATCACACAGACAGGTAATTACACTTATACAATTCCGGGTTCCTGTAAGTCTGTCCATATCTGTTACAGTATTTTTATCTCAAGAACCGGCACGCACTGTACTTGTTACCAAGTGTTACGTGCTGTGAAGTGAGTGTTAGTGTGTGTAAGCGCAGGAGCGTTCGCTACCGTCCAAGACAATGACGAAGTCGAAAGTGTGTGTGCGTGTGTGTGCTCTGTGCTGACGCTACTATCTTCACGCAAACATTCACATCGTGTTTGTACACGTAGTATGTAAAGCGTGTGTCGCTTCGTGAGATAAAAACACAATATAAAATCATATTTCAACTTAACAACTTTCTTTTATGATTGGTTGTTCTTTTGTCTGACGAATCACAAACAGCTGACCTGACATGACATTATTTAATAGCAGACAAAGGTGATCAGAATTTCTTTTATGAAAGGAATATCTGATAACGGAATATTATTCCTTCTTTTTTAATCTCTTTTCGTTTTTCTTCGAGTCTCACTATTTCATAGTAGACGTGTTGTTGATAAATAATTAAATATTTTCAGCAGATCGAGAATTTACAGAATCCGTTGATGGCATTGGCGACGATTCTATGGATAACCAGGGACTTATTACGAGTGTTTACACACAGTTTCCAATGCGAAAAGTTTTATATAACTGTTGAGAAAGCTGAGTCGGCCTGTATACAGCTTATGAAGAATAAAAACTGTCCAAGTAAGTCTCAAAGATTTAATCTTGATTTTCACTTCATGATTGAAATTATTGGCTAAATTTATAGTTTGACTACGATTAACCATGTTTAGAATATACTTATGCAAAAAATACAATCGTTCAAAGAGATCTAGTATCAGGGTAAGCCCCCACCATGCAATTAATATCGTGCTTGCCCGATGCAGTATTGGTGTCGACGTCTACTGTATTTTAAATACATTATTATTGTCAGCCTATTATACTATTGTCTTACTGTAGCAGCACGTCGCCATTTGACCTACATGAGCTAAAAGATATATAATAGAATAAATAAAAATATCTCCATCTATTCTGCTACCAGAAATGAATGCAACAGAAAAACTTGTGGAAATTTAACATCTCGGAAAAACACACACTCACGACACACAACTCACCACACCCTCACCCTCTCTCCCTCACTCAATAATCTCTTTTCTTCAAATATTTGTTAATAAACCTTTGTTATGTATTCGTCCTGGAACAACCTACCCCCTCAATAGGAGTCGGGCGTTGGTAGCTGCGCCACAGTTTTAACTTTTGCAGCTATCATCGTTTAACATTTTTGTCTTATATGTATTTGTTTTTTTGTTCCCAATAAACGATTTTAATGTAATGTAATGTCACTACCAAACATTGTAATGTTATGATATAGATGACGGTAGTTGTAGGTATTACAAATATGGCTGAATTTTATTCACTATGTTTTTCTTTACAGATGATCAAGCACGACTTTGCAAGAAAGTTCTGCAGACAAATCGAACATTCAGTAAGATGACCGCGTGTGGCCTGTTCGATGTAGATGCTATGCTACCAATTTATTTGATGGGACTTGTCACCAGCTACGTGATTATACTGTTGCAATTCGCATTTCTGTGAAACAACTCATAATGGCGGTATTATTTAGATTTTACAACCAATAAAAAGGTTCGAGTCGTTTTTTTTTTTTTTTTACATTCTACCTTCTTGGCAGACAATACTGTGAAGCATTCCGATTTTGACTTTTGCTCGCTCAGTCTAGGCCTTGTCCCATTCCCTTTGACCCTTACCATTTCTTGTTATCCCAGATCCAAGACCCCGAGCTGGCTTCGCTCGGCCTTTAAATAACTTGTCGGTTCAACAGAAACCGTCGGCCCGAGCAGAGTCCACGGAGCCCCGGGGCTCCAGATATAGCTATAGTCTGAAACTGAACACAAGTATTTTTCATGGAGCGACTGTCTATCTGACCTCAACAGCCCACTTACTGGTTAACCCCTTAGAAAGACTGGTTGTTAGACTTTCGGGCTTCTGACTACCTGTAACGACTGTTCAGAAATCTTTCTGTTATGCTCCAGGCTGTTGTACTTGGAATTTCCAAATGAAACTATCCGCGACTGCAGAGCATGCGACTATGCGATAGTCACAATCATGACGGGCAGTAGCGAAATAAAATTGATGCATCCTAAATAACGGTTGTAAAGAGACTCTGAACAAAGTCGAGATTTACATCAGCAGTGCTATTCTGTAACCATCTCACCGTGAAAACTTAGGTGAAGTGAGCGTGGAGTGAGCTGTCATTCCACAGGGATTGACACGATTGACAGCTCACTTCACCCAAGTTTTCACGGTGAGATGTTTACAGAATAGCATGGCTGGTGTCCTGAAATACAGGCTTTACGCCTATCTTAGGCACCAGTCTCCCACAGTATAAATAAAACTATTATGTTTTGTCCTATGATCATTTGAAAATGTACTTTATATTGTGGTGTGAAATAAAATCTTATGTTATCTACATATTCTTCCCGTTATTATGTTTTTTTTTTTGTTTAGGATCATACTTGGGAACCTTCTGGTTAAGGAGATATTGAAGGTCAAAGTTCCAATTTTTACTGAAGTAAAATAAGTTTTAAAAGTTACCGACGAACCCTATACCGTTGCATTCACCCATAAGCACAATATTTTGCGTGCGATAAATTGAACGCTACCTACGATAAACAGCGATGTTTTTTACCAAAAATAAAAGTCATTTCTCAGCAATTATTTTTATGTAATGTCTGATGTATATAATGCGTAGTTAACGGTTATGTGATGAGTCTTGTGACACCCTGTATAGATTACTATTGTAAATTTCCTTCCGTTTATCTATATTGACGAGAGCAACTTCAATATTTGAGCAGTTAGATAAAATGAAATTGCACAAGGTCGCCAAACGTGCTGTTTATATTTGAATAACTTTAATTTCTCTAACTTCTCAATAAAAAACCCTTTTTGAAATAGATAACGTGGTTAGACTTGACTGATAGCTATATTGACATGTGTTTCACAAAGTAAAAGCCCACACACGTGCAGCTAAACACATGCCAAACGAAACGTTGTTCTTCAGGCTTCTAGTAAATGCAGTAGGAGCTCACGTTGCATTCTACTTCTACGGAGCTGGTTGTCTATGCAAAACCCTCAATGTGTTTATTTGTGTGCCAGAGACAAAACAAATAATCTTAGAAGAGATTCATGAAGACTTGAAAACTAAGTAAGAGCAGAGGATGTAGATGCTTTAGAGGCACGGAAGGTGGATGTTTTGAACTCTTCAACCTTCCTATACTGGGTAATTAAGGTATTTTCTATAAAGAATTATTGCCCTTAATAATCATTGTTGCTCTTTTTGATTAGCACAGAATAAAACACAAGACTTATGTCTCGGTTTGAAAGGACGTTGACATTTCGTGGAGCATTTAATGAAGTTTATGTTTAGTGTGAAAACAAACGGGAGTATTTAAAACATTATATATTTTGAGTAATTTGTTGAACGTTGCAGGAGTAATGTGCAATCAATTTGTACTATAGCACAACGACCGTGCTTTTACTTGCACTTCTCGTGCACAGCAGCAATCATTCAAAAATATTCGAGACCATGTCGTGTTCCTTAACAGTTACACTCCTACAATTTTTTTAATCCTGGTAGTTTTTAAAATAAACCTCCCCCCTTCCCCTACCCTTCTTGGACATTGTTAATTTATGTGTCTACAGCGATACTCTTGGATTTAGAGGTAATTCAAATCATGCTATCCAGGGTTATAGGGTTCCGTACCTCAAAAGGAAAAAATGAAACCCATTTATGATCACTCGTGTGTCTTTCTGTCCGTCTGTCACAGCCAATTTTCTACGAATCTACTGGATTAATTTTGTTGAAATTTGGTATACATGAATTTATGTGATCCAAACACGGACGTGTAACGTAAATAAATGAGTTTTGAATATGGGGGTCACTTTTCAAGGTTAAATTGGAAAATAAAAAACAGCGTGTAAAGTATCAAATGAAAGGGCTTGTTGAAGAATATATATTTTATGAATTTTGAAATAAATATTTTAAAAGATCTTTAAGAAAATTGATGAAAATTGACCATAAACCCGTAACTCCGAAACGACTAACCCAAAAAAAAATTAAAACACAGCGAATGGTTCTTTACTTATAGATTACAGGAAAACGTATTCAAAATTCAAAAGTCATTTATACGCAAAGATCGTAAGATCTTTGCGTATAAATGACTTTTGAATTTTGAATACGCTCTCCGCGTTCAATATAACAATGCGTTTAGGATGCCGGTGAGGCTGCCCCGTTTCTGTAGTGCGTCAGGGATGTTCGCAGATGCGCATGTAGATTGCTTTTACGCAACAATGCGTAAAAGGGGCGCTTGCCTGGTGCACAGGGTGCGGGGCGGCTCAAACAGTGTCTTAAGCATGGTTGCGAGTCGCCTGGAATGTGTGTACGTGGGTCACTGTTATGCCGTCTCTCATGGGATATCGCAACGGTGTCCAATCCATTATTTCTTGTTATTTGTTGTTACTTTTTGTATTGTTTTCCTTGTTTTTGTTTAGTGTCTGTGCTTACCAACATAGTCGTAAGTTTTACTAACAATCTTGTTGTTGAGTCATGGTTACTCGAATAAAGAAAATTCTATTCTATTCTATTTATTTCAAACTAGGCTGCGAATCAGCACTTTTCGAACGTCAAAATTACATAAGACAGTCCCCCAAAACGCCCACCCTTCAAAATATAAGAAGTCTATGGTTTTAATATAACATGATAAATCTCTCAATATTGTGCGTACAAACTTACATTTGCAATTGGTATGTATGGGAAAACATGGTTTACAACTACAATGTTAAGTTTGTTCTTGGGATAAATTCATCCCAACTACGGAGCGCTTCATTGTGCGTTATCTGACACGCACTTGGCCGGGCTTTTTTAAATAACCGTAGATTAATTTCTACGCTGAGGGGTTTAGAATCATGTGCTGAATTCATGGTATCAGCTTGCGCGTTGATGTCCCTGCCACACAGGGTGGCATAAGTATATTCACGAAATTTCTTAATAGGGTTAAACAGAAAGTACCTACAGAACGCCATGTGCTATGAATACAACTGATTTCTTTGGAGGACAATAATAATAAGATCGGGGTGTCTTTCTAAGACTGGAAGAGGCCTATACCCGTCGAGGGTCCCTTAATATGTTCATTAAGTACATTATTAAGAACTTCATTTATTTTTAATTGAGGAATTATAAAGGCTTTTTTATTTTTATGTTTTTAAAGAAAGAAAGAAAATGTATTTATTAAGACTCGCACAGGAAATCACACATTAAACTAAAAACACACTAAACATAAATAAAAAACAAAGTAACATTAAAATTTAAAGAATGAAGTCCCGTACGAGGCCAAAAGGCCAAAAGCATGATTCCGCGACATTAAAAAAAAAAAAGTCGCAGCGCTGCGCTGGTATTCTAATAGGGCCCGATTTTATGTCTTTCCAAGATGCCACTGAAGCTATAACATTACCAAACCATTCACTTTTCACTCTTTTAATGTAAGAAATAAGAAGTGTGTTTGCATCTCTTTCTGTTGACCACTAACGTAACACGTCAGTTTTTGGAGGCAAACCATATGGTTTGCCTCCAAAAACTGACGTGTTACGTTGTGTTGTGGTCACCAAAACCATATTCTTCAGAGTAATCCCAATTCTGTAATACGTAGATAAAAACAAATTCTCGAAGTCAACGTTTTAACTTGCCGAGTCAAAACTTGGCAAGTTAAAACGTTGACTTCGAGAATTTGTTTGTTGTCATTTGGGATTACTCTGAAGAATATGGTTTTGGTGACCATTCAATACACCGAGACCACTCTGTGTCTCGGAAAGCACGTTAAGCCGTTGGTCCCGGCCGTCATTAGTAAATCTTTGAGTCTTTAGGTACGGCAGTTACAAGCTCGAAAGTCTGATAACCAGTCTTATTAATACCAAGGGCTATCGTGTTACCCAGTAACTGATTTGTGGAGGTCAGATAGGCAGTCGCTCCATGTAAAATACTGATAATAAGCTGCATCCGGTTAGACTGGAAGCCGACCCCAACATAGTTTATTTATTTATTGGTAAGGCACCTCAACGACTTACTCACTAAAACATACACATACAAAAATCACATACAGTCATAGGTATTGTGAATTCGTTACTTACAGAAGTGCCAAGGACTAGCAAGAACTTAATGATTATAGGACCTTTTAGTTATCGTTAGTTGATTTAGTTGCGAAAAAGGCTAATCAGATGGATCAATGATAACTAGGAACTAAGTGTGATACCGGTGTTGTCATATTATAATTTGATAACATAGTTGCCTTTTGTCGATAGCTGTTGTAATATATGTAGCATTTATATCTGATATTTACTTACAGTGACGAAGAAAATAACCTGTTTGCCCCTCCTTTATTACTACGAGTATAACATATCATCACGCGTGTATTCCACGCAGAGGTAGGCAGAGCTGTAACTAATATTATGAATATATGATTTGGAATGAGATCACAATGTAAATCAAATCAAAATCGTTTATTTGCTTAAAATATGGTGGGTACAGAAGATGTAACATTTTAAATTCAGTGCAAAGACTGCGCCAGTGATGGCATATAAATATAAAATGGATGTTATTCAGTTTAACAGTAACATATTGACAAAATATTCAGTTTAACAGTAACATATTGGCAAATTAATAACAATTTTTTGGTAATAAATTCGAGTATTAACGTTAAGAATTTTATTCTACTATAACGAAAATAACAAATTATTCAAATCAATTATAATTTTAAACACACTTTACATAGTTAAATAGTAATGTAAGTAGCTAGCGACAAGTTAACTAACTTACCAAAGTAACTTAAATAACTAAAAGTGACTACAATGCATTCCTGGAGTGGTGTGACAACATGATTTTTGTTGAGACATTCGCCGACTGAATAAAACATCAACCATTTTTTTCTAAACCAGTCAGTTTTTTTGTAAAATAGTTCTATTATCCAGTTAGGTAATCTATACATCTATATCTGTACACATACTTAAATTTTATTTATTTGTTTATGTATAAAAATAAATATAATTGAATTATCTGTTTGTAGTTTCAAAATAACAGCTTCTTACTAAATGCCTACGAAATCATACGGTATTTAAAACGATTTTTTTTTTCTAAACTTATGTCTGTCTGGCTGACTGTTTGTTGCGGCTAATTTCTGAATCGGCTGGACCGTTTTCGACAGGAATTTCACTGGCAGATAGCAGATGTTATTAAGAGTAACATAGCCTAGGTTACTCCTTATAACATCCACTTTTATTTTAGACTTCCTGCACCCCGCGGTTTCACCCACATAAGTCTCAATCCCGTGGTAATATCGGGATAAAAAGTATTCTATGTCCTAACCTAGGTCATGGTCTACCCATGTGCAACAAATTTCATACAAATCTGTTTAGCCGCTTTAGCGTGAAAGCGTAATAAACAAACATACAAAAAAACAAATCTCTTTATTTTAATACTAGCATCCGCCAGCGGCATCGCCCGCGTGATATCTTTATAAATTTATAGCCTTTGTTACTCAGTGATAATAAAGCATTCTACTGGTGAAATATTTTTTTAAATAAAAACTTAAAAAACCACTGGACCGCCAGTAGTTTTTGAGTTTATTCATTACAAACAAACAAACATTCAACCATACAAAAAAATCAAATGTTTTCTCTTTATAATCTTAGTTTAGATATACTAGCTTCTGCCCGCGACTTGGTTCGCGTGGAAGTCGATAAAATATAGCCCATGTTACTCGCTGATAATGTAGCTTTCTATAGGTGAAATAATTGTTTAAATTGGTTAAGTTGTTTTTGAGTTTATCCATTACAAACAAACATACAAAAAATCAAATCTTTTCTCTTTATAATTTAAGTTTAGATTAGTTTAGAAAAAGTGTTAACTGCTGCACGCGGGCGAAGCCGCGGGCAGCAGTTAGTCGTAAATTTAAATACAAGGAACGTTAAGAAACTTGTGTGATTTAAACACTGGTCTGCATGATTCAGAGCAGCTCATGTTTTTTTTTTTGAATGGCAACGCAACAATTAATTACACTGTTAAAATTATAAAATAATGTTTTAAAACCTAAATTTTATAATTTACACTGCATGCCCCATAAACGTAATTAATGTGACACAAGCACTATACTACAAAATGTATAACTAAGTAGAAAATACCTAAGAAACAATTTAAAGAAGTATGTGATGTTAAAAATTGCAAAAATATATTTTTTTAAATTATTATATTAGTATTAGGTGAGATATATATATAATATATAATTTGGCACAATGGAGTAAAACCCTGTGTATGTTTGGTGTTCCAATTTTGGACCTCGCTCTTGCATTGTCTTAGTAATATCAGAATAACAGCTTAAACTATCCAAGTCGGGATTCTCCAGTTTTTTCGCTCGCTTCGCTCGCTCCTGCATTCTCTTATGCCTTCACTACACGTACCGTAGATGGGCGAGACAGCAAAATGATACTAAGCCGAGAGAGTTGGGTAGACGAGTAGGTGTTTTGTAACTTGGCACCGAGTCAGTCACACAATCACAAAAATCCCGGGATCACGGAGTGTGCCCAGTGGTGAGTACACACCGAGTGCATGTTTATACCTGCGGAGTGGGCTAGCGAAGCAGTCACACACTGCTTCGCTAGCCCAAGCGGTGGGCACTCGGTCTAGTCGACCGAGAGCACTGTCTCGCCTATATACTCGGTACGTGTGATCAAGGCATTAGTAAGGTGACAATGACAGCTTGCATTTCATACCTCACTGATCACTTCTGACTTTTAAGTTTATTAAAAGTGATCAGTGAGGTATACAATATTATATTTTTATTACAGGAATAATTTTGAAAAAGAGTGAGTGAGTTTTGAGTTTAAGTTATAATTTGTTAAGTTTAAGTTGAATTTTAGATCGTTTTATACTAAGCACAAGAATTAGGGACTGTTTATGTGCAGAACTAGAATTAAAATTAACAAAGAAAAAAAAACAGATACACATACATGTGCTGGTGAGTGTGTACATACGTGGGTGTGTTCATACGTGAGTGTGTTAGGGCTTTGATATCTGGCAATGCCACTACGCAGCGGCCGTAGCTGCCGTAGCAGCCGTAGCTGCCGTAGCTGCCGTGGCGGCCGTAGCTGCCGTAGCTGCCGTGGCGGCCGTAGCTGCCGTGGCGGCCGTAGCTGCCGTAGCTGCCATGGCGGCCGTAGCTGCCGTGGCGGCCGTAGCTGCCGTGGCGGCCGTAGCGGCCGTAGCTGCCGTGGCGGCCGTAGCTGCCGTAGCTGCCGTAGCGGCCGTAGGTGCCGTTGCTGCAGTAGGTGCCGTAGCTGCAGTAGGTGCCGTAGCTGCAGTAGGTGCCGTAGGTGCCGTAGCTGCAGTAGGTGCTGTAGGTGCAGTAGGTGCCGTAGCTGCAGTAGGTGCCGTAGCTGCAGTAGGTGCCGTAGCTGCAGTAGGTGCCGTAGCTGCAGTAGGTGCCGTAGCTGCAGTAGGTGCCGTAGCTGCAGTAGGTGCCGTAGCTGCAGTAGGTGCCGTAGCTGCAGTAGGCGCCGTAGCTGCCGTAGCGGCCGTAGCTGCCGTAGCTGCCGTAGCGGCTGTTGCTGCAGTAGCTGCCGTAGCTGCAGTGGCAGCCGTAGCTGCAGTAGCTGCCGTAGCTGCAGTAGCTGCCGTAGCTGCAGTGGCAGCCGTAGCTGCTGTAGCGGCCGTAGCTGCCGTAGCTGCCGTAGCGGCCGTTGCTGCAGTAGCTGCCGTAGCTGCAGTGGCAGCCGTAGCCGCCGTAGCGGCCGTAGCTGCCGTAGCGGCCGTAGCGGCCGTAGCGGCCGTAGCTGCCGTGGCTGCCGTAGCTGGTGTTGCTGGCGTGGCTCTGCCTATTGAGTCTAAAAAGTTCTTTCTAAGTATTATCTCAGGAATATAATGTAGATACTCGTACTGTTCGAAGTAATTATTACTCGTGATTTATTTATTTATTTAGCTTAGGTTTACTCGTACTACTAAGTTGTTCACTCATGTTTGTACGTTTTTCATTATTTTCTTAGCCATTATTTCCCAGTTATGACAAAAATGTAGGTATGAAGGAAGAAGACCATTAATTTAGAATGTTGTTTCTTATCGGAGTGATGTTTTACGTTGTTAATCAATCAAACGATTAGATTTATCATCAAGTTACTAACTTAACTTTAATAATTATGTCCTATCGCTTTAGCAGGAAATATTCGTTATTAAATTATTAATTTTGTTCATGGTTTTGTTAATTAAATACATACACTTCTGGACACATCTATTGGCCCACCTTGCATTTTCAGTTTCGTTTGGTCCTAGCTAAAAATTTATATTAGGTCGAGCAAAAACTAAAGATGCAGTTTTAAACCTGATACATTTTACCATCTTTTTCGATAGTATTGTTTTAAATTTGAATTCAGAATACCACACGACATGGAGCTACGCCTAAAAAGTCGGGTATGCGCCTTGATGAAGGCAGTTGATTTTTTAATAAAAAACATGTTTAATCAAATAAAGGTTTAATTTAATAACGCGTGTTGCCTCCATGGGCATCTACGACAGCTCTCATACGATTAGGCATAGAGTTTATCAACCGCTCTATGAAATTTTGTGGGATCATCTCCCATTCCTCTTCTATGGCAGTTTTCAACTCCTGCAACGTCTGGGCAACTGGCTGACGAGCCCTAACACGTCTTTTTAGCTCGTCCCACATGTGCTCAATCGGCTTCATGTCTGGGCTTCTGGCTGGCCAGTCCATAACTGTGATGTTCACATCCCGGAGATATTCCCTGACGATGCCGGCCGTATGGGCTCTTGTATTATCATGCATAAAAAGGAAATTTGGGCCCACATAGTCCGCGTATGGCATCACGTGAGGTTCTAAGCACTGACGAATGTACCTTTCAGCATTTAATGTTGGCAGCCGTGGTCCCGTAACAACCTCAAGATGAGTTTTGCCGCTCGCGGATATACCGCCCCAGACAGTCCATGAGCCACCGCCATAAGCAACCCTCTCTTCAAAGCAGCATTGTGCAAAACGCTCTCCCTTACGTCGGTAGACCTTCTTCCTTCCATCATTGCCATGTAACGCAATTTTAGACTCATCAGAAAAGAGTACACGGCTCCAATGCTGCTGAGTCCAATTTAAATGATGCGCGCGAAATGAAGGCGTGCTGTTCGGTGGGCTCGCGTTAGTTTGGGCCCATTAGCTGGCTGGTGTGGTACCAAATCGCGTTCTTTTAACCTTCTCCGAACAGTTCGAGCGCTCACAGATACTCCGTGGAAGTCGCGAAGTTGGTTCTGTATCTCAATGGAGGTAAGGTGACGATTTCTCAAGGAGGTCGTCACGATGAATCGATCCTGCCTTTCAGTTGTGACCCGAAATCGTGGCCTTCCTTGGCGACGAACAAAGCCGCCAGTCTCTAGGTACCTCCCATAAACATGTCGGACCGCAGATCGACTTAAATTAAGTTGAGCACTCACATTTCTTTGGCTATGTCCCACCCGGATAAGTGCCACAGCTTGGGCGGCGACTTCAGGCGAAGTATCCATAGATTATTGATAGAACCTCACCTTAATATTAAGAATAACTAATGGCTGTTGCAAAACCAAAGAGAAAAATCACACTTTCAAGAATTAAATCCAAGTAAACCAATAAAATCAAGTTTTCTTACTATTCGATTGTTTGATATCAAACCCTGTGTTCGAAATTCAAAAAAAGACAATTGAATAAAATTATGAATGTGCCAGGTTCAAAACTGCATAAAAACTTTTTGCTCGACCTAATATAAATTTTTAGCTAGGACCAAACGAAACTGAAAATGCAAGGTGGGCCAATAGATGTGTCCAGAAGTGTAGTTAATATCCAAATTGTTATAAAACATTATTACTCTTTTAATAAGTCCCGGCCCGCCTGCCGCTAATTACGCGACGGAAATTCTGTGTAATATAGAAAAAATAATCAACAGGATGTGGTGATGGTGGTACAAATACTTACCACGATATTCATTATTGCATTTCATAATCAATATTTTAGTTCACTTGTTAGCCATATTTCATATTTCCTTAAAGTAGTATTGCCAAATTAATCAAAACGGTGAAATATTTGCCTTAAATTCGACGTTGTCCATTTTCAGAATGCACGTTCTTAAAAGATGATACCCAAATGACGTACTCGTATGTAAATAAATAAAAGAAAGAAAGAAAAGAGAGCTATAGGTATATATTATAGTAAATATGTATGTACGTGTATGTAGTTTGTAACCTATTTATGTATTGTTATACCTATTTTAGTTATAATGCATTAGAATGTATTTTTTTTATTTTTCGTTTGTTCCTCTCAAATAGAGCACCTGCCATGTAATCTCTTCACCACCCTTGGTTGACTGGTAGAGAATGCCTAAGGCATTAAGTCCGCCTTTGTACTTTATTGAGTGTGAAAAGTTTAAATAAATAAATAAATAAAGAGAGAAAGAAAAGAAAGAAAATGCATTTATTTAGAACAGACTAAAGCACACACTATAATTACACAGAAGATTAAAAAAAAAAAAAAAAAAAAAAAGTGTAAAGTGCGATGCTGGTACTCATTCAACTGACCTGAGAGTGTGATGTGACTGATGTACATTTTGTTTTTAAGTTTTATCATGTAACGGTATGCAGCACACTTAAATAAAATAAATTTGTGTCAGAACACAAACACAATCAATTGTTCAATCAGTAAAACAAATCAGTCAATTGACAAATCAAATGACATGGCCGGATTCTGCCCTCAGAATCAATTCAGAATAATTAATGTACAGTCATTATTAATATATGAAAATTTATTCTTAAATATAATAATCCTACCTACTTAATTAGGTACTTAAATAAAAATTCAAGTGCTGTTTTAGTGTTTTATTGCCTATTCAATTGTATATTTTTTGCCAAGTCGCTATGAAGAATTCATAATATCCAGAAATATCTGTAGACGACGAGCTCTTCGCTAACGTGGCCTGCCTATGACGACGATCGAAAGGTCTAGCCAGAGACTATTTATTACCAATATATATATTCATCAATATGATTACCAATAATCTAAATACCTACCAAAAATCAAAAACGATTTTTGGTAGGTATTTAGATTTTTGGGTCTTTTTTGCACTCTAGCTGACTTGACGCGTAATTCTATGAAAATATATGGAACACATTGATATCGATGTGAATGAATGTCGTGTCGGCAAGTGAAGAAACGCACTTTATATCCATTGATAATATTTTATTTCTCGTATTGTTTCGCCTATAAAACTCGTAACTAACGATCATTGCTATTCAAAATATCTAGGCACTTAAAAAAAAACCTATTTACAGTTTCTCTCGCTTCTTCTCTGATCATTAAACTTAAACTATTGTAAAGATATACCTGTAAGCTTTAAAATGACGTACTGTATGTCAATGTACATGAATATTTTTTGTCAGGGCATAGCTCTCTAGAAAATCCGGCCGTGTCCTTTGATTTGATCTATTGTCAAATCAGTCAGTCAGTATTAGTCAATTGTTTGTGTGTGTGGTTTGTGTTGTGATACTCATACTCGATGACCAAAGTGAGCAGTGCAGGCATGGTATTCAATGCTTGTTCCTTCCATAGAAGATACATATTCATACGTAATATGTATATGAAAAGAGGCCACTGCCTTGCAATAGGACCACGATAGGCTGGTATTTCTCTAATCAGGACATGTGATAATCACTATTCATGTTATTATTATCAGCGCACAGATGCTTATCAATAGTTATACAAAGCTAATGTTCTTCAAAACACGCAAAACTACTTAGTCACACCAATAACTAATAATATCTTAACACAAAAATATTGCGAAACATTTGAGTTAGTTGTGGAAAAGTTTTTGATAGATTTCATCATTCTATTCTACCTGGATAGGTATGTACTTATACGGATAACATTTCTGCATTCAAAACAGTTTAACTGACAGTGACCAACAGACGGGTCGACCCTTTATAGCAGAACTTTTTATGTCATAATATTATTTTGCATAACAGCGGATGGCATTAACTTAATTTCGCAGAAAATCATACACTCATTTATCGTATATTCAAAACTCATAGTTTTGTAAGTCAGAATCATCTGTAGGCATAAATTTTATATCCATAATTATTAAAAAAACTTTTTACTAAAAAATAAAAACAACCGACTTCCAAAAAAAATACACTACAAAGTGAAAAATAACTTTAATTTCGGAAGTCGGTGTCGCGTCGGTGATTTTTTTTTGTAAATTATTTTATTTTTTACTTTTTAGTAGACACTACTAAAAAGTCCACTTCCTGCTATGTAAATAACAGTGACAGGAAGTTATCATCATATCATCGACATATACTAAGTATACGTATTATTGAAGCTTACTCACAAACTATATGCCAAGTGTGTTATGCCAAATAAATTTCGGAGCATCAAGATTCCGCCAAATAGCCCCAACAGACAACCTACTAAACTACTGAAAATTAGCAAAAAAAAAAACATTTTGGAATATATTTTCGTAAGAAAGTTTCAACAATGGGTGAGATAATTCGCGACATAAAACTCAAAACTACTCTTCATAAAAAATATAAAAGTAGTGGTTTAGGGAATGATTACGAAACGTTTGCTCAGTGTAGGGCTACAGTTTAAGGGAAGATTTTAGTAGCACTGGAACAATATCGCCAACGTGTACAAAGCCAAATGTCAAGTGACCCTAAATCTTTTTGGGCTTACGTTAATTCTAAAAGAGGTAACAGTAGTAGCCAAAATATTTTAAAGGCCGGAGAGGCCCTAACAGATGAACAAGTGGTTCAAGAATTCGCTGAATATTTTTATTCAGTATATAATGTAGAGAAACCTAGATTGGATGTGGATGCGGCGATAGTGGAAGCAGGCAGTCAGAACGGAGCAGAGCGGGTTCATCTTGACAGATTCGAGTTGGATGACGTGGTTCGTGCACTGCAGCAACTTAAGCCGAAAAAAATCGTCAGGCCCTGATGGTATTCCGCCGTACGTTTTTAAAGACTGTCGAATGGGAATAGCGAGACCGCTGTTGCACATCTACAATCTTTGCCTTAAATGAGAGGTACCTGTATTTCCCGAGATGTGGAAGATTACCCGGGTCATACCGGTACCGAAGGGAGGTTCGAGAAGTAAAGTTGAAGAATATAGACCGGTTGCTGTATTGTCAACAGCGGCTAAAGTATTAGAATCTGCTATTTATAAGAAAGTATATCAGCAAGTTAGCTCGCAACTCACCGACGCGCAGCATGGATTTCGTCCGACTAGAAATACCACGAGCAATTTACTTAGCTACATGGCGGAAGTGGTGCCGATAGTGGACGGTGGCGGGCAAGCCGATGCTGCATACTTCGACTTTAAAAAAGCGTTTGATTTAGTGGATAATGACATACTCGTATTACTGAAAAAGTTAGCAGGGGTCGGTTTCACCCCACATTTACTTAACTTTTTTGCGGGTTATATGAGTAACAGGAAACAGTATGTTGACTATGCGGGATACCAATCGAAGGCATACTATACTAGATCTGGTGTAAGCCAGGGAAGTAATATGGGGCCGCTTGGGTTTCTCTTAATGATAAATGACCTACCAAGGGTGGTACAAGATGCTAAGTGCTTATTATTTGCCGACGACCTCAAACTTTCTCTCCCCATAACAAACAGGGATGACTGTGAAAGACTACAAAGAGATATAGACAGAGTAGTAACTTGGAGCAAGAGTAATCACCTGCAGTTAAACACATCGAAGTGTGTGACCATAACTTTCTCGCGCGCACGCACGCCTATTAGACATAGTTATACGGTGGATGGGGTATCGATGGCGAGGGTCACTGAAGTGAAGGACTTGGGTGTCCGTTTTACCACTGAACTAACGTTTCGTGAGCATATAGTTAAGGTATGCAAAAAAGCATATAGAAACCTTGGATTTGTCCTGAGAATGGTTAAAGGCTTCACAAATATGAAAGCTATAACGGCATTGTATAATGCTTTAGTAAGGAGCCAATTAGAATGTAATGCAGTTATCTGGGCTCCGCATGAAACTAAATATAGTCTCATGTTGGAGCGCGTACAAAATAAATTTATTAGATATAAATATATGAGGGAATACGGGGTGTATCCATTTTATCCGTTGATGAATCCAACACTATTTATCTTAGGTATGGTCGGATATAATGAACTGAGGGTCAGGAGGCAACTCACCCTGCCGAGGTTGCGGGTTTGTCTGAAAGGGATATCGCGACCTCGGCACACAGGCAACGGAAGGAACACGGGTGGGTTTTAGTCAGTAAAAGTCTGACACGCCCTCCCGCTCCACCCAGAGCGGGAGAAGTTATTTGATAATTTACCACAGAAAAAAAAAAACACTGGTTACTTATATCTTTAAGATAATTAGAGGGAAGATACACAATGCAGATATATTGCGAAGGGTGGAACTAGTCGTGCCAGACGGGTATGTGGGTCGTCGTCGACAGCCACGGTTGCTGGCGGTACAGCGCGCGCGAACTAACTTGCTGCGTGAGGCGCCGCTGACGAGCGCGCTCCGCACTCTCAACCTCATTGCTAATGACATCGACACATATTTTGTTGCGCTCTGGGTGAATTTGAAAGAATAGCTAGCTATAGAATTTGTTATGGTACAAGCAGTGGAATTAGTTGATTTTTAAGTGTACTACGATATCGCATAGGGATTGGCCTGTAAAGATATTTGTATGTTTGGAGTAAATAAATAAAAATAAATAAATTGTTTGTATACGAATGAAAACGCGGGGAACGAATATCTACTCATTTACATATTTCAAAATTCAAAAGTCATTTTTTCAAACTAGGCTGAGAATCAGCACTTTTCGAACTTCAAAATTACATAAGACAGTCCCCCAAAAACGCCCACCCTTCACCACTTCCTAGTGTTTAAGCTGGGAAGAAGAAGTGGCGCAACAAACTCCCCCAGCAGCACAGCTGTTATTTCAGTTGGAAAAACTTGATTCTAAATAATAATGCTTTAATGCAAAAATAATTTACATTAGCACAAATTGCAATCAACTCATTGACTTACAGTCAAATAAAATAATCCAAATAACTATATGAGCTCATATAGCATCATGCAGTCTTTGATTCCAAAAACACTTGTTTGTTGCTTGGGGTACATTGGAGTAGCTTAATTAGTCCCAAGCCTTTTTGTCGTCTAAGTAATCTTTAACTTTAAAGAAACCTTTTTGACATAGTTTCCAATTAAATTAGCCTCATCCTGCCTAGACTAACATTTAGCAGCTTAAGTTATATTTAAATTAATTATAAGCTAGCTTGGCTAGATTGTAATATAAATAAATTATCATCAACAGTGATACTTTCTAAAAAAAAACCTGTTAGGTATGTTTTTTAATAAAGAATAGGTACCTATGTACTATTATTTACGCATCAACAATCTTAATAGAACTATTTCCGGCCAACATTATAAAAACAAAACTACTTATTCGTAAAGTATTTATGTGCACACAAAACTATACCTTAATGCATAAACGAATTAAGTACGTAGTCAATTAATATAAATAATTTTACCTTTAACAACAGCGCCGAGTATGAACAACACGACACAAAATAGCATATTCATGTTTATTTTGTCACTTTCTTAAATTGACTCGACAGATGACACGTCCGTTAGCTGTTGAAGCAGTAGAAGTCACACTACAGAATGTCAGTATAAAATATAGTGTTGATGATAGTGTAAAGGCTATTGCGCACAATCTGCGGTGCGGTGGAATGCCTTGCGCTATTTCTATCATAGGGCAAATAACAATCTAATCAATCAATTATCAATCTTGTTTTATACAAGCAAGATTTTCTAACGAATGAACGTAAGCTTCGAGTGCGGTTTATCGGGTTGGTTTTGAACTGTAAGAAAAATATCATATTGGCGTACCATTTATACAAGATTTTTTTGTTAGGCACAGTTCCAGCCCGCACCGCAGATTTTCAAGAAAACGTGTGGTGAAATAATAACAAATTTCTTTAACGATGTTATTTAATGTTGACAATTAATTACAAAAAAATATTTTCATTGCATTCCTAATGATGCAAGGTTTCATCGATTGTGATATGTTTCAGTTCTGACTGAGCAGATCGGCTGATACAAAACGACGTCTTAAATTTGCAACTTTTCTTAGGGTGTCTGAAACTGCCGTTGCTCTTGTATTTGCTCGGCACTCGATTTTTTAGGATCATTGCATTACTTATTATGCATGCTTTCTTCGATTGGATTTTTTTTCTACTTCTGAGTAGACTTACTACCGATATAAGTCTATTGCTATATGAAATTATTTTGCTATTGTCAACTTCGTATGCATTTTACCCCTATTTTACGAAATATTTTTGTTATATCTCTTTAAGTGGTAATCATTTGTCAACTCTTGGGAACGACACCAGAATTACCGTTCTAGCTGAACAATTTTTTGCACTATACTGATTGGAATTTCGACAGTGAGAAATAGTGGGTCGCGCGCATGCGCCTGCTTTCACTATGTGACGTCATAGGCAAATTATATCCTGCTTTAAAATTGTTATAAATACGACCTATCTTTTGCGTGCTCAACCTAATGTTTGGCTCTAGCATTAAAATTTTGTAGTTATTAGCGATTGAAATCTTACGTATATGTTTTTATATTTTTTTTATATGTTTTTGACTGTCAGAAATATTGAACTTACTAAAGTCCGAAATTCGAAATTGTACGAAATTCTTTCTGCTTCGCGACCGGACTTTACCAGTGTTCCGAGCGAAAAGATGTTTTCACGTCAAAAACAAAAACAAACAGAACAACGTAATAGATCAGAGTTGGTACATCCTATATTATTTGAAAGGGAAGAATATGGATAGCATTTCTCATTCTTTTTGAGAAGTTGGAAAAGATGAAACCAAATTTTAAAATTATTTTCTGTCTTAAAATATTACATGACTGTCGCGGCCTGCAACATGGCATTTAGAAAACAACAAACCGGTAATTTAGTTATGTAATGACGCCAGTTGTGACGTATTCTCCTATGTCTGGTAACATTCCATTGCCTCTAGATCGTTTGAGCGATAAAGTGATAATGATAGAAGGTTAATTAGTGTTGTGAATAGTGGAGTAAAGATTGGGTAGAAACGCCACGATGCGCGTACGGTGCGTGTGTGATTTTTTGTGTTTGTTGTAATTTGAGTGCAGTGAACTAGTGTGTAAAAAATCAAAATTTAAAATTCATTTATTAAAACTAGGCTGAGAATCACCACTTTTCGAACTTCAAAATTACATAAGACAGTCCCCCAAAAACGCCCACCCTTCACCACTTCCTAGTGCGTTAGTTGGGAAGAAGAAGTAGCGCAACAAACTGTCCAGCAGCACAGCTGTCTGTTCAGTTGAAAAAAAAAAAACTATATAATAGTATGCAAAATAATTTACATTACGCAACACAAAACATTATTTAAATTATTAGCCATATGTCAGCTAGCACACGCCAATATACCAACCAAAATCATCGAGAACTATACTCCGGCAGCAATAAAAACCAAACGTAAACAGAACTTAATATCTAAATAAAAACCTCCAGGCATAAAAGGCGTGCCCGCTTACAAATAGCTATATATAGCTGTAAGTGTATGCTTGTTAGTGTAATATGTGCACAGTCGATCAAACAAACGTTTAAGAGAAAATAATAAAAAAAATGATACACAACAGTCACTAATATAGCAATAGAACATAATAAAAGTACTTGCAAAGCATGAAAGAAAGAAAGAAAGACAGAAAGAAAAAGTATTTATTGAGACTCGCACAGGAAATCACACATTAAACTAAAAACACACTAAACATAAATAAAAAACAAAGTGACATTAAAATTTAAAGAATGAAGTGAGTGAGTGAGTGAGTGAATGTGTGAAACCTTAGCATTGACTATGGTTCGATTATACAGCATTTCATGTTAATGTTAGGGTAAAAACTGTTTACATTTGTTTTAGTTATAATCATTGGTAATTTTTTTTCGTAAATTTCGACAACTAAAACAAATTACAAAAGGAAACGCGGTTTCACTCGGATGATTATTAAAAAAAAGTTTACATCAAAATAAGTTTGTCGTGTTTCTATGTAGTTTTTGCAAATAATCGACTTTTACCATAGGATTTCACTTTCTACGTCTCATCAGAAAACGGGTTTTACCAGTAGACGTTGCTTGAAATTTGTCATTGTCTAGAGCTCATCGAGTAGAGAACAACTATAATTAATAAATTTTTTTCTTTTCTAATTATGTAATATCGGGTCGTAAAGGTGGTCAGTTTTAGACCATTTTTGTACTAGAGTTGAGAGACTAGAAGTTGACTCCAATATAGTTGAGTAGATCAAGAGTTGGATAATTATATTATTCCTAATGGACTTGTCTTTACAATTAAATTGCAACCTCTAATTAATTGCATGTTTGGTAATAACCTTTTCTATTAGATTCAATGGTGCATTTGTGTCAGTGTAACTCAACTGAAATTATGTCGATAAAAGGAAAAAACTCTAAGAAACGAAAAAGTTGTCGTGTGACGGTCATGGCTGACAACTTGATTGACAAAGATGTGCAGTCAATGCTATTGCCTTTGAACCTCATGCAAAACATCTTATTGAGTCCGAAGTATCGTATTAAGGATAACTTCATATATCCAAACAGCTTTACATTGAGCTTGGTGTCATTAAGTAGCACGATAATATTCAGCTTTCTTTTTTTATATCGCATCTACGAGCTGTATCACGACGAATTTAGAAGAAAATACACTAACCTAATGTACATCTTTTCCTACTTCGACTTTGTTTTGTTCAGTACCGGATCCGGCATCAATTATGTCGTCAATGTGATAAATACGAAGAGGAATATTTCGTTTGTCTTGAAAATCCAAGAGGTTCACAGATTTCTTAACGAAAAGCAGAATTTCAAGCACTTCATGATTCTGAATTGGCTTAGCATCATTTCGGCGTCCGGTTTTTATATTTTAGGTTTCGCCTATACTTGCATGAGAATCAAGCTTCCTATCTACGATTTCTTTTGTGGGGTAGTTTCAATATTGTTTGTCGTGAACATGGTGTACGCGACCAGACTAATCGGGCTGTTACGCTGCAAAGTTAATTTGTGGAATATTCAAGCTCGACATTTGCAACAGATTGATCATAGCGACAATGAAACTCATTGCAAAATAATGTTTCAAGCTTACGCTAATATTTTGGAGTGTTATGATATCTACAAGTCTTGTTTTCAGCAAATGGTACGCCTGAATACTTTATTTGAATATAAACGTTGTGTCAAATTAAATTAACTGGCGAAACTACGCTAACGTGACGATATCTAATGACGATATAACAACAAAAAAACGCATTCTAAATTAATATTTAAAAAAATTGTTAGTGAAAAAGTGTTTTTTAATGATATTATTACCTCTGCTAACCGCAAAGCAGACGAAGTTCATTTTTTAGTACATGTAAATATAGTTATAACACTTTTTCACCTATAAGTACGCTAAACTACAAGTTTTTTATATATTCACTACAGTAAGGCTTTGACAAACACATTTAAGAGGTACTTATGTATTTTATTTTTAAAAGGGGTTTTTGTGATAGAACTATGTATATGGACTGGATGGTTATTAAAAATAGTTGGAACTAAAAAAAACCTACATCTTCGACCATAATAGTTATTACAAATGGGCACACACACAATGGGTACACATCTTTTCACAGTATTGTTCCTTTGAGATGTTGTGCGTATAATATTGTTATTAAAACTTAACCATAATGGATTACAAGATCAACGGCCGCTACCGCTACTGTATTTTTGTGAATGTTTTTATTATTATTTTATTTAGAAACCCAGCACGCCTGTGAAGTGTTCGCCACCTAATTTAATTCAACCTTGTAGATGAATGAGCGATCAATGAATATAAAGATAATCTAACTAAAGCAAAGGTGTTTTTATTAATTTCCAGTTCGTGTATCACACTGTGGGGTTCTTTTGTCACGCTTTGATCAAATTGCAAATAATTATTGAAATTTGTAAAACAGCAGCATTTAATGACGAGTATGTGAGTATTTATTTCAGATATTATCTAACTGACAGTGAATTTAATAATGTAATATTTTAATTTTGTATTAAGTATAAGTGTGCTTGTGTATATACAGGAAGTTTACTCTCCAAGTCCGTCAACAAAGTTACGGGCCCATCCGAAAGAAGTTGATCCGTCGAGAACAAGTGTAAAATATTGTTTTTCTGACGGATATAGTCACACCGGGAGTAGGGACATCAGAACTGTCTCGTGTTGTCATTCATTCTTAGTTCGGGCCCCGAATTAATCTTATGTCCGTAAGTGATACTGAGTAGGAAGTGCCCATAACTTCAGCCAAAATTACGTACTTCGTGCCCCCCTTTTTCTTTATTACCTTTGGGAAAACGACGAGTAATGAGATATTATTATGTTTAATATTTTGTATTTTACAGGTTGTACTAAGTTTCACGATCTTATCTTTGTACTTCTGGATTATTAAGAGTGTGATTCTTGAAATTGTTTTGAGCTCGTACTGTGAAAAGTTCTATACAGCCATGAATAATGTTCCCGACTCATGTGCTCTCGTATTAAATACAAACTGTTCAGGTACTTAATTCGGTTGAAAATATTTTTTTTTGTAAAGGCTGCTAAGATACAACTAATAATAATACAACAACATAATTATACAACATGTATAATTATGCTGAGCAAACAAAATATAATTAGTCATATCGATAATGATTTTTACGGTCATTTGCATGTCTATGATCATAATTACCATATCTATGATCAAAAATAAGAAGCTTTTACAAATATTACAGATGCTGCGAAAAAAATGTGCAAGAATATTAACCGCTTGCATCGTGCAACATTCACCAAGGTGAATGCCTGTGGAATCTTCTATGTCGATGCTACTTTCCCCTTAAAGATGATGGCGTTAATTACCAACTATATTGTTGTCTTAATACAGTTTGCTATTTAAGACCCTGTTTCCTTTCTAAATATTGCAATTTATTAAGGTGATCGGTCGTATTTGTCTTGAGGTAAAACAAAATTGTCATTGTAGCAAAAGGTTTTTATTAAAATAGGTACATAAAAATACATTTTAATGAAGAAGATGGACGAAAGAGTTTTCGCTAAAAGAGGAAAGTTAATAAAAATAATAACAATCAAGTGTTAATTCTGAATACGTACCCTACACCAGACACTTACAATTATAGCTTCTACCTTTAATCGAATGCTCGTAATTTCTAGACTATCATAATATCATAAAGCAATATTACGAGTACACTTTGAATGGAGAAAAACTGGAATTTATTAATCAAACGGTTTTCCTAGGAATCACGCTAGACGAGAAACTACAATGGGTACCTCGTATAACATCTCTTGCGGGGCGGCTAAGCTCTGCCGCTTATGCTGTTAGAAAGATAAGACAATTAACAGATGTAGAAACCGCGCGCTCGGTCTATTTTAGCTACTTCCAGAGTATTCTGTCGTGTGGCATTTTACTGTGGGGTCGGGCTGCTGACATCGAATCCATCTTTATTTAAAAAAAGAGAGCTGTCAGAGCCATTTATAATCTATATCGTCGCGAATCTCTCAGTGAACTAAGATTAAAAAGATTAATATTATGACGGTACCTTGCCAATTCATTTATGAATATATTATGTTTGTAAGAAAAAATCTACATACATATTTTTATTAAAATTGACATAATTTTAATACTAGAAATAAAGATAAAATAGATCAACCATTTTTCAGATTATCTAAATTACATACATCTTTTATGGGGTACTGTGTTAAATGTTACAACAAAATACCTTGTGATATATTACAATTAAATGAAAGAAAATTTAAAACTCATATTAAAAGTACACTCTGTAAACAAGCTTATTACAAATTAGAGGATTATATCCAAGATAAGAATGCTTGGAAATATGCTGGTCCTGCTCTATAGGACAATTTAGAGTCAAGACAAAATCAAACTGGTTGCTAATTTAATTATATAATTTGTTATTTTTTTATAACACTGATTTTACATTCTATGATTTCTTGAACTCACACACTGACTTAATAATTGTAAAATTTTAGGAAAATCGTCTACTTTTACAATGTTTGTAAATAAGTGAGAACCATATATCTATCACATAAGTAATTAATTTATCTGTCGTTGCTTCATTTTTAATAATTTTTACCTATTGTGGTACAGTAATTTTTTTTTAGGTGCATCGTCTTCACATATAATGTACCTACATATACAAAATATTGTAAAACATTTTAAAAGATGTAACGGTGGAGTTTCTTTCCCATTCTTCTCCATACGAAAACTACCTTTTGGAAGGGGCGACTAGAATCAATCATTTTTTTTGTAAATTTAGGCGTTCAAAAGTGCCTTACAAGGGCCTATTTGAAATAAATGATTTGACTTTGACTTCGACTTGAAACATTCTACACACTCTTGGTAGAAGTACAGAGTACGTGTATACAACTTACAACATCAGAAAGATGCTCAGCTGAAGTAATCTTCTTTTAGAATGTTATGTCAGGTAGATGTAATTTGATACAAGCCTAGCCTAAATTTAACACCACACCTTTTGTATTTATTACTTAAATTAGGAAATCGATTTTTTTTTACTAAGAATTCTTCATTCAATGTCATCGATCCCTTGTTTCTTTACCATTAACATCATAAAACCGAAGTAGTGAAAGTAATTAGTTCTCTCTTCTTCGATAGATAGACACTGATATTCTTCTTTCTTCTTCTTGTTATTCTTCGTTAGATGAAACTTTTTCTCCTAATGACGCCATGGCTCTAGGCTAAGTCGTCGTAACTAAAGAGCAGATTTCTTATTTTATGTATCTGATTATTCACATAAACCCAAAAAAGAATGTGCAAGAATATCCAACAAGTACATATGCTTCCTTCAAGAAAATGACTGCATATGGACTATCTGTCATTGACGCGGCGCTCCCCTTACAATAAGTTTAGTCTCCTTAGTACGTACATTGTTGTTGTCTTACAGTACGAGCTTCTGTAATCCTGGTAGATCTGAATGTTGATTGCCTGTTTTTAAAATTAGGTGCTTAAAAGACATGAGTCCTCACTGTTCTATTATTTTACGCGTTGATATCTGTGGGAAAAACCTACCCCCTACCTTTTATACATACTTATTTTTATGGGCTAATAAAACGAAGTTTTTCAAACGACTCTTTGTTTTCTTTCATAATAGTATTCTTCTGTTTCTACCAGGCATTAGACATATATGTGGAAGAGAATACAGAAGATGATCCTCTTTAAAACTTGGTTCTAGAATTTAGATAAATTTTGTTAGTTTAAAAATAATACTTTTTGTTCGATTTTCCACAACCTCACTATCGGGCTGCAGGTTTCCGTAGCGCCATATATTGATTGCAAAGTTGTCAGGCTACGTAGTTTCTATATGGCGTTGAGTTACCTATATAATGGCACTAGTAGGTAGTAGTTGTTAAACTGTAAAAACCGTGCAAAGCCCCTGCTTTGCATGGCTTGACGATTTTTTGTTATTTTTGTTAAATGTAAGTTTAATATACAGAGTGTTCCGAAGAAGCACCTACACAATTTTCTTAGGGATAGGGAGCGTCATATCGTAGTTTTCAACCATAAAACCTGTGTCTTAGGTGTCACGGTAGGTAATTGATATAATAATTTGATTTTTTTTAATTACCCAGAATGTCGTCACAACTTTCTTTTCTGTGGTTGTAATAGAACGCAATAATTTTTGATGTTATCGGCAATGACATTTATGTACGATGTTTTTTAGAAAATGACTTTAAGTTTTAAAATTGTGTTAAGGTATGAAAAATTTCAACTTAAAAAATAATTTAAAAAACTATATATTATTTGTCAGTCCTTTTACCAAACACTCGATATATGTTTATTAAACACGTAAACCTAATGGACTAATTGTATAAATGATGGTGATGGTATTATTATTGTGTTACAATTTAACAAGTGCTGCCACCTAGTATCTGTTTGTGTATAAATTAAATAACATGTAAAGAAAGAAAGAAAGAAAATACGTTTATTTGCGGTACACATGACGCAAAGAAAGAACAAAACACAAAAATAAACAATTTGGGGGAAAATATGCGTCACATCCACGCAAAACGGCCATCGCTCAGCATAATGCTAACCCTATGCGAGACAGAGCCCCAACGCTGGTTTTCAGCGACAGCCGGCGTTGACGTGATGACGTCAACCGGTGCAGCATATAGTGAAATAACAAAATGAGACAAAAATAAAATGAATAAATACAATACTTAGTCCTAAATGTTTATATAAAATAAAATATTTAAAATGGTAACATTTCATACCGTCGGCGCAACTGTCATAAAAACTATTTGTTTGACGTTTTGACATATTGGTTATGTAGTGGTTACGTAATAATTATAACATGGCGCATTAAGTAATTAGTGATATGATGCAATGCATAATATGTAAAAACAAAGGATGCACTGGGAGATTGTGTAGCTATGGTTCTTGTAAATAGTGTTTGTGTAAATATATGTCATTGACAATAATGTTTATGATCTGTAGTTCTGTATTCTGCTCTATTCTTTAAGGAATAAAACCTTGTTTGTTTAATTGAAATTTTAATAGTTTATGGGCCCAGCACGCTAGTGTAATCCACATTGAAATCTATTGCCTAGTTTAGAAGAAGAAAAACAAAGTCGCACAGACACCAAGAGCGTGTTAATTTATGAGTATAGAGAGGTACCTAGTTGCTACGTAATTTTACATGCGCGATGCAGGATTCGATAGCGCCATCTATTGATTTGTCAGTGTCGCTGCTACGCGGTTTCATAGATGTCGCATCAACAGAACTTATAAATAATAAAAACTAAACGTTAACAAAACTTAACATCTTAATAAAAGCCTCCAGGCATAAAGGGCGTGCCCGCTTACATAAAGCTGTAACTGGAAGTTATAAATGATAAACTAGGACCATCGAGGTAAAATAAATAAACAGTTAATTACTAATGACAATAAATAATATGATCAATTGTCGAGGTCACTAGTTACATATTGCAATAAAACTCATTAAAAAAAAAACATTGTAATGAGTAGATTATGTGAACAATAAATTAAAATTAAATTAAAATAAACAATTATATAAACTCATATAATCTGTCAGTAGGTAAGCCAATTCTGGACAAAGAACATAAACATTGTCTTGAAATTGCTCTGGAGTGTACCTACTGTGTTATTTTAAACTTGTTTTTTTGCCATAGTATTATTTCGTCATACTTTAAACTTACAATTATCGATGGACGTGGTTTAAAAAAAAAAAAGCATAGTGAACACAATAATAATTTAATGATTAAATACAAGAAATTACAGCAATGCAAACTGCAACAGCACAATAGTGTAATTAGTGAGAAGCGCCATCAGACTTAGGGGGTGACTTATGTCTACGTAGAACAACCCACAGGCACTCATATTGCTGTATGAAGCTCGGTGTACACGCTGAATATTCTTACAAAGCCTCCTTTCCTCATCTGTAAATGTATTTACAAATCTTTTAAGACTAGCACCTTGAAATGGAGAACGCCCACATTATATTTATGAGCTATATTCGGATCTCATTTATTTAAATGGGAGCATTGTACCAAAGACTATGGCTAATCAATCTGCCTAGCCTTTTACCAACTTAATTGGTGTCGGCTTCCAGTCTAACTGGATGCAGCTGAATACCAATATTTTACATGGAGTGACTGCCTATCTGACCTCCTCAAACCAGTAACTGGGTAATACGATACCCCTTGGAAACACTGGTTGTCAGACTTTCGGGCTACTGACGACCCGTAACGACTGTGAAAGATCCACAAATGACAGCCGGGACCAACGGCTTAACGTGCTTTCCGAGGCAAAGACCAAAGACTGTGGCTAATAACTATTGGAAAACTCAATTACACTTTGCCAGTCTATTAAAATCTTATGAATTTCGCAAGATTCACTATTACAGTTTCGTATCTGAAGGGTGCCAAACGGAACCCTATTACTAAGCGTTCACTGTATGCCCGTCCGTCCGTCCGTCCATCTGTCAGTCCCTCCGTCCGTCCGACAGTCTGTCTGTCAGCAGGCTTTATCTCATGAATCGTAATAACTAGACAGTTGAAATTTTCACAGACTGTGTATTTCTTCTATTGCTGCTTATAACAATAAATAATGAAAAATTAAAGGGGGTGCCCCTACAATAAACTTTTGATGTTGAAGTTTTTTTTTTTGCATAACGTTTTTTATTTAAATGTGGGGTGATTTTGGGCAACTGCAATGCAATTTTTTTATTTAAGATGAAAAATATTCTTCGTTTAGTATTTTCAATTTGCTAAATATCGTTCGCTGGTAGGGTTCCGCTCTTCGCGTGCGAGTCCGACTCACACTTGGCCGGTTTTTTGAAGATACGTCTTTTAACAGAGATATCTCTGCTTGCTCGCTAAGCACATAACAAAACAAAACAGCATAGCAAACCGCGTAAGCACCGAGTTGCGTAGCATATTCAAATATTCGTTTGAGAATAAATCGGGCAAAATGTTACTGGATTTTTTCATCAGAAATTTCTCAATAGCAGCCCAAAGTCTGGATTCGTTCCAGGTTGGTGGCAATAGGCTCGTCCCTTATTAAATGGGACTTAAAAATAACTTGTGAAATGTGGGTGTACATCTCTGCCTAATCCTTCGAGGATTATAGGCGTGATGTTATGTTTAACTTTTGAGAAAAAACGAATTTAAAAAAAACTAGATTTTATTTTTGTTACCTGTACAACTTGACGCCAAAACCAGTATGCATGAATCTTGTGAGATTTTTATAGCGTCATAAAACGCATGAGTGTAATAGCAGAGTACGATGTCTATCACCAAGCACTTCAACATATATGCATATAGTAATCCTTGTACGACGATTACCCCCTGGAAAAATTAAACAACAAGAATAGAACAATAACAACGAAATTGTCGCAACAATTAAATTAATGACAATGAAAACATCAAAATATCAAACTCACACAATCCGGATTTTTGGAATAGAAATGTAAAAAATCTATCAATACTTGAACTTTAATCAAACCAAGGAAAAAAGTCTCTGCCGTGTGAAATAGTATCTGAAAATTATAATTATTCATGTATAATCGTATGAGGAACAGAGGTGAAGTTCACTCATTCTTCATAGAAAAGGGAGGATCATCCAACCAGACAACCAGCATATGCTAGTCGCACGGTAAACTCTGCCTACGCGAAGCAGGATTTTGCGAGACATCAGTGTGATGCGTGAAATGCCGATGTGCTGACATAGACTCCACCAGAAAATAACATTTTTATTTTAAGAGGATTACAACAGCTAAAGCGCGGTCACTGTCGGACTGCATAGAAATGAAAGAGAAACGCGATGACACGACGCAGGTAATTTATTGCAAAATATGAAGCAATTAGCGATTTACAGAAAATCTATTGATTGGACTGGAAAATTAAAACACTATTATGCTAATATGTAGCTTGTAGAATAATCTGACAAAAAATCAGAATGATTGCATGTAAATTAATATGATTCTTAATCGTTAAAAGAAATTTTTAGAGGTATCTTCATGATTTTTTTCTATCGTATCAAATTAGATGTATTATGTTTTCAACACACTATCATACTAGCATATATCCTGAAGAATATCATATATTTTTCTGATTTTGTTTACTGCAGTGGATCATATTCTTTTAAGCATTATAAAACTTGCGTTTAGGCACGTTTAGGTCCTGTAGTCCCACATAATTTAAACAGTCTTTTGAACAAAATTCTATAAACTCTGTCTACTTACGGATAGTTGAAAAACTTTTTTGTAAATATTGTAGCATTTCAGTATTTGAACATAAGCCTGGCCCATCCTGCTACAACGCAATACACGACTGCCATTGCTCAAAGAAAGAATAACTTTTGTATTCCATTGTACGACCTTCTCCGTTAGTAATTTAATCAAGCAAATCGCGTAAACTACATTACAATCGATGCTCCCCATAACAAATAAGCAAAAAATTACATACCACGGAGGATGCGAATAAACTACGTATACATACATAGATGTCATGATATGGAACACGAGGAGCAAAATAACATTAAACCAATTTCTTCTAATAACAAACTTGGCAATAGTTTCAATAAATCTATGAACTTTTTGAAAAGTCAAAATTAATTTGACATTGTCTTTTGAATGAACAAAATGGATGACAAAGTTCGAGACGAAACCCGAAACATAGAAGAGGGAGTCAAAAACAGTCGCGAAGTAGAGGAAATTGACAGTCTGATATCGTTGCATATTTTCGTCAAACAACATCGCACAGACTCGGTACAAATTCAACGACATGAAAATTACAAGCCCACACAATGATATAAGATTACTTGTACGATCATTTGGATACACGAAATTATTTTGAATTCGATACTTGGGATTTAGCGACAGAGTTTGCATCAAATTTAAAGGCAAAAACATCGACTGCACATCTTTATCTAAGTAGTTAAATAAAATCACATTGACCGGACGTGCTCTAGACTCCATTTTAAATTATTTTATTCAAAAATACGTTGAATAGTTTAATTCAAAAGTATAGGTTGATATTAACTAGTCTCTAATATAACTAATACTGATTAAAAGCTTCACATCAATTTTATTTATTCGTGCCATGTTTATCTGACTTAAGTAATTATATTTTAATATATAGGTACCTACAATGGATATATTTTATGAAAACAAAATACACGCACGTCGAGGTACAAATAGAAATCAATAAAACACTTTCACTTTTGACTTTGTACTCAAAATTATAATTTATATCGTATCTCTATGTATTTTACCGAGTTTACATAAATAATGAAATAAGTACATAAATAATATCAGACATATTATTTATTTATTTCATTATTTATGTATACCAGTCTAGTGCGAAGGGTGTGTCACCCATACACACCCTGGATTGGGTGTGTATGGGTTAAACACACATACTATAGGTTAACACATGATAAAGATGAAATTGAAACGTATTTGAAGTGGTTTTGGCATGGAAGTTTCACGGCTTGGAACCCGGGTGGATCCGTGCACACGCCATGGTAGCTAGTCGGCTCCGTTCAGCTAATTGCGCTCGGGTATCATCGCCGGACGGCAAGTTGAATCATTCCAATCGCTCGTTGTCGCTCTAGTCATGATAGCGCGTGTACGCGTTCAGGTTCCAGCAGATTTTAGAAGTCGTGCAGACGCATTCAGCTGCAGCCGAGTGCGAGCGCATCTACTACGCTCAAATACAAAGGCGGATGCAACACAGACACCCGTAGTCTGTGCTGCATTATCTTGCGAATGACCTAAAGGAGTTAATAGCCCGTCCGAACCCAGTTGCAACACAGTGGTTTGTAGTGCAGCCGCATTTTTTTGTATAAGGCAATGATAAGGCGGATTTAACACAGACACGTACCCGTCCAAGTTCAAGTTCAAGTTATTTATTTCTTAACAAAAATACATTTGTGTCGAAATATTTGCACAGTAGATACACAAAAAAAAGCAACACAAACAATTATAATACAAGTAACCTCGTCCCTCACCTCCCTTAGATTTTTGCCATTACAAAGTTCGTCAATGCTGTTATAAGTAGGCTTTATTTATTAACAAAGCCCTGAGTTTATTTTTAAACATGTTCACATTCTGAATATTCTTTAATTGTGCTGGTAATTCGTTAAACAGATTGACAGACTGCACGCGTGACGAGTGTTTGACAACATTATGCTTTGCCTGCAGAATAGCAGGAAGATCTTTTTTGCGAGTATCTACTCTCTTTTTTTTTATCGTCTGTTTCAAACTCGTTTAGGTTTTTGTAAATGTGTAGGGAGAACCAAAATATAACGACATGGCACCGTTAAAATTCTAAGTTTAATAAGATATTACATGATTCTGTCTGAATAACACGAAGCATGGTTCTTAATTTAAAAAAGAAAAATATTTTATTTGGGACACACACAGGAAATACAAACAGTAAGTAATAATAAAAGTAAAAAATAAATTATAAAATAAAAAACAAAAAGAAGCATTTAAAAACAGAATAATAACGACCTGTGCAAGGCCAAAAAGGTTCCTATCTCAGTGTGCAAGCCTGCACTAGGTTTTATAGAATATTTTACATTTTTGTCTATGTTTTTGCTACTTATTGGTTTTAATTTTGATTGACTTATTATACTTTTGTTTTATACTACCAAGAACCAGCGCCTTTTCCTTCTGGTAGTTAATACTCAGAATAAAGCGGAAATACATAAAAAAAAATATCGCAGCGCTGGTACTGCGAATCTGCGATGCATTCGACTGTCAACTAAAATTGTCAATTTATCTAACAAAGAAGTAATTATTGGATTTGTATAGAAATTATATATTATGGTTCAAAGAATATACTACTCGAATAATGACTAAGAATATACTAATGCTCGCTGTTGTATAGTAAAGGCTGCCTTAATATTATATTTATAGCTGTTTCCCCAAAATTTAATGCTATATCTAAGTTTAGATTCAACTAAAGCAAAATAGACGGTACGCAGTTGGCCAATAGACAAATAGACAAAATATCCCTCAAAGATCTTATAGCATAACAAGCACTACTTATTGTATTCGTAATTGAATCTAGTTCTGGCTTCCAATTAAGTGAAGAATCAATTGGTACCCCCAAGAATTTTAAACTTTCCACTATATATTATTTCCGTTAGATTATAAATTGTCGAAAATTGTGAAATGGTTTATAATATGTTAGGTTAGAACTGTGACAAACCGCGCACAAGCCGACCGAGCGGAGCGAGCGGTGCCGCAGCAGCGGCCGGTAAGCTCTACTTTCATGTTGCTCACAGCTAGGCAGGCTATTTAGTATTAGCGCAAGGTGCATTACGTCGCAAGCAAGTTGTATATTTGCAGTGTAGACAGAACGAGTACTTATAGACCGTGTAGCAGTTAAATCGTTTTTGTTAAAACAATGTCTTTAGGACCCGATCATATTGCAGACAGTTCCCAAATGTCTGTGGTATAATTGAGTTTGTAATACTTTATTCATACGGACATGGCTGCCTTACAGAACAGCTACTGTCTGTGTAGCATCCGCCTTTGTATTTACGCGGCCTGGCCGGTGTATAAATCGTTCTTTAGTGGTTCAGTTCGATCTATATAGTACGATTTGAAATATCAGTAGATATCACTTCTTTGAGTTTTACTGGATCAAAATACCGTCAAGGTTCTTTCCTATACAATGAAAGCTAGTATAAGTTACTAATATTTATTCATGGTCATAACGTTAAGACCAAAAAGCAAAGTGAAATTAATCAGTATTATACAAACGCGAACTGCAAAAGAATGATTGTATAATTAGTCACTAAAGCCATCATTTTTAATGGAAAAGCAGCATCGACGTAGAACATTCTACAGACATTCATCTTGTCGAATTTCGCTCGATGTAGGCGTTTAATATTGTTGCACATTTTTTTCTCAGCATCTGCAATAATTACATAAGCGAGTCAAGCGCCGTATTCATTGCGAAAAAAAGTTTTATGAGTTAAAGACTACAAAAAACGTACCATAAGTAATTAACTACACTAGTTCCAAGAACGTTTGTCTACCCACTAATTAGACCAAATAAACGAGTTAAGCCCCGCTACAGTTTTGATAATTAGCTAATAATTCAACCCACAACATGAGCTATTTTCATATATGACTAAACTTCACATATTATAACTTATAAAAATAACCTTTTCGATAAAATTACCTGTACAATCAGATTTCAAAATGAGCGCGCAAGAGGTTAGGACATCATTCATAGCTATGTAGAACTTTTCACAACACGAGCTCAATTTAATTTCATATATCAAAGTTTTTATCACCCAGACGTACAACATGATGATCATAAAAACTGCAAAAACCTGCAGAAAGATAAATTCAAGAACACGATCTAAATGGGTCTTCCATTTATATTAATGTTTGGTATGAAATACTTTGTAAAAATTACTGGACAAAATGAAACGGTATTATTTAGAAATAATCAGATACTTACAAATGCGCTGTCGCCTCCATTTCCATTTGCAGTTGATTTTAACATTTCAATTGATATTTGCAATTTGGTCAAGGCATGACCAAAAAACTCAATGGTTTGAAACAAGATCTGGAAATGAAATGTTAATATGCAATTAAAATTACATTGACCGTAGATCTTTTAGCTAACTATTAAAAGAGTTTTTAGCCGAAGCCGCCGGTTTTACCGTATACTGGAAAGAATTCTTGTAGATCTCGTAACATTCCAAAATATTAACGTAAACTTGATACATTCTTTTGCAATGAGTTTCATTGTCGCTTTGATCGGTCTGTTGTAAAATTTGAGCTTGAATGTTCCATAAATCAACTTTATTACTTAACAAATCTATAACTCTGGTAGCGTAAGCAATGTTTAGGTCAAAACATATGGTACAATACACATACAACAAATAATGAATGGGAAAACCAAATTGAATCGATGTCGCAGTGGCAACAGAAATGTAACCTACGCAGATTGTGATGACAATGATCCAATTGCAAATGGTGAAGCGTTTGAAATGAGTCTTTTCGTTAAGAAATTTATGAATATCCTGAATTTTCAAGATAAACGTTATGTTTTTTTCCGTTTGTAACACATTGATGACGTAATTGACGACGAATCCGATTGAAGATAAAAACAAATCAAAGTAAGCGTCTATATCATAATGTATATATTTTATGTATACATTTTCGCTAAAATGTAACTCGTAGATGCGAAGAATGAATAAAAAAATTGATATTATCATAACACACAATGACACCAACTTCGAAGCAATGCTGTTTGGATATATTAAGTTATCTTTAATCCGATATTTGGGACATAACAAAACATTTTGCATGAGGTTTAAAGGTAAAAACCATGACTGAACATCTTTGTCAACTAAGTTATCCAACGGATAAGTCAAACGATAAGTTTGAGTTTTACTTAAATGTTTCTTTCCTCTTATGGACTTCATTTTATTTTGGTTATGCGTACACAAATGATCAATTGAGTACATAGCAATTGTTATAATGAATACGAGGTGAATTAAATTTAATGTAAATGATAGTCCATTAAGAAAATTGCTCTGTATCGACCACTATTATAATACAAACGGTACATCAACAATAGTACATTACTGTCGCGGCCTGCAACAAGGGCATTGATGGAAGATCGTGGAAAAATGGGCCGGTGACGACAAGAAGAACGACTGATTAGTAATTAAGAGTTTTGATTACTTAAACAAATAAAAAACATTTTTTAATAGATACAGACATAAGTAATTCACTATGATTGTTGTATTCTAATAAGCATAGGGATAGTTTTGATCTCCCATAGTTTTAAGTCTGATTGATACCTATGCCTTTTATTGAATTAAGTAATTAGTTATTGTAAACCAATTAATAAGAATAATGATAATTAAAAACGTAGTTAGCACCCTAACACATCCTAAAGGTAAACTGCTTGCATATCACATGTATATGTTATAGTCAAAGTCCGATACACAGTCTCTTCGCGGAAGGACTGGTTTATCCTAGGTTTGGCCAAAGCCATCAGGCAATCCCCGAAATACATTTCAATTTCGCCCTTTGCCTGAAGTATTTTTAGTCAAACCCAGGAGCTCCTAACTTTTCAGTCAAACGTCGAAAGTAAATTATTCTGTTTCGGTTTTGGCCTAGTCAATCCTAGAAGCGACTGCAAAACTCGGTCAAACGTTGATCTGAACATGTTTAAACAGGTTCATAATGTCTCTCGCGGTGTTCCGACCGATTGTTTTGTCATTTCATGTTCGTTCATTGAGCGTGCGGGCGTGTAATTGTGTAAAATTGAAGATGAGTGAATCAAACGGTGTTGTTGTTACTAAAAACGTGGATAAAGAAGCTTTAAAAGTAAAGTTTAAAGAGAAAATTTCTAATTTGAATAAAAATAAGTGTTCATTTCACATAAAAAACAAACAGTTGTATGAGCAGATTATCAGTGAGGTAGAATCCGCTAAAGTAGCTGAAAAGAAAACGTCTTTGCAGTATCGCCGTCTCAAACGCTACGACGTTGTTTGTTTTGGGGAAAAAAAAAAATTGATTAAGCCATTGTCAGATACAAAAAATATACAATACTACGTTACGGATGACGAGTTATTCGATGTGATTGAATGTGCTCATCAGGAATGTGGTCATGGTGGTAGAGATCTCACATTGAAAGCTTTAAATAAAAAGTATGCAAATGTCACAAAAGAGTGCGTAAACTATTACTTGGATTTATGTGAAACGTGTCACAAGAAAAAGAGTCAGCCTAAAAAGGGACTCGTCGTTAAACCGTTATTATTTAAAGAGACTCACGCACGGGGACAAGTGGATCTTGTAGACATGCAGACGTGTCCTGACCGTGATTACAAGTATATTTTAAACTACCAAGATCATTCGACAGGCAGAGTTAAGCGGTTCTTAAGACTTGAAAGCTGCTTAAATGATAAAATGCTTCCAAATATACGAAGATAAGACACTTCATACCTATATCGGAGTTTGACTCGTCAAACCCCGATTTAATAAAATTGTGTTTTGACGTTTGCCTGACCAAATTAGTCTCTCCCAGGTTTGACGAAAATTGTTTAGTCAAAGGCCGAAAATTTACATTTGTTTGGGCTTTGACTAAGTCATTCAGTCTGACCTGAGGATTGACCAGTCCAACCTAGGAGCGCCGGAGCTTCGGAGTTTGCCTATAACATATACACAAACAATAATGGTATTGCCCACAAAGCAGGTCCCAACTTGACGAGAACGCATAGGTAAATCACTAACAGTCCAGCTAAACACACATAAACAGAATAATGACATCGGTCACGAACAAGTCGCAACTTGTCGAAAGAAACTAGGCAAAAATGATATATCATTCAGGGAGCAGGATACAACTAGTCAAGAATCAAGTTCATACTTGACCAAAATATCCAGACCTCACCTACCTATCATTGGTTAAAAAATGTAAAATGTATAAGACGTGTGTCACTAGTAGGGTTGCCAACCATACTTTATAATAACGTATCCTACTTTATTTTGCTCCGTTATACGTTATACTTTTGAATTAAAAAAAAGTATTGAAAATACGTTATTTTGACATAAGCATCGAATGGAATGGAACGGATCATTCTTGATACTGAGATTTCAGAAATAATGTCGCACGAATGGATTTGGAACGTAACGCAAGTGCAAGTGTGTGTGTACTTCTGCGTTTCTGAATGTCAAATTGTCAACTTAACAACTTACTGTCAAACAAAAGTCACTCAATGTTCTTTGTTTTGGCAGGGGTATTATGATATTAGTGAAAATCAATTTCAAATGTGGGGGAAATATACGAAAAAAATTAAGAATGATACAAAATTATTACAATCTGCTAAGAGTTCCAAAAAACATGTTTTCAAATACTTTATTTTGTTTGCAAATACTTTTTTTAATATTCGTCAGAGAGGTATATACGTTATTTTCCTTAAAAAAAGTTGGTAACCCTAGTTACTAGTGTTTAAGATGTGTATGTAACTAACTAACAAATTGGATTGTATGATCTGTAAATAAATAATTTGATTTGATAAACTTAATCTGAGAACCACCCGCTACTTGTACCATAGTGAAATAGTACTTAAGCGAAACCAAAATGTAAAAACCTAACCCCGATTAATAATAATGATATATCTTTGATCCAGCCTGTCCCATCTTGCTGTCCAGCAGAGCGTGTCCCAGCGAGGCCCTAAGCCGAGGTTCATACCCCACAGTTATTAGGCGTACCCGGACATTAGTATACACTAAATAATTGTACGGATTATGTACTACCCAAAAACGTAATAATATTACGGAAAAATTTAATATCTTAAGGGGACTACAGGACCTAAACGTGCCTAAACGCAAGTTTTATAATGCCTAAAAGAATATGATCCACTGCAGTAAACAAAATTAGAAAAATATATGATATTCTTCAGGATATATGCTAGTATGATAGTGTGTTGAAAACATAATACAACTAATTTGATACAATAGAAAAAAATCATGAAGATACCTCTAAAAATTTCTTTTAACGATTAAAAATCATATTAATTTACATGCAATCATTCTGATTTTTTGTCAGATTATTCTACAAGCTACATATTAGCATAATAGTGTTTTAATTTTCCAGTCCAATCAATAGATTTTCTGTAAATCGCTAACTGCTTCATATTTTGCAATAAATTACCTGCGTCGTGTCATCGCGCTTCTCTTTCATTTCTATGCAGTCCGACAGTGACCGCGCTTTAGCTGTTGTAAGCCTCTTAAGAGAAAACAGCAGACTTACTGATCTTTGTACTTACTAGATGTGGCCTTCAAATTAGAAGTACAGGGAATTATCTCGATGAGATGGTTGCATAAAAGTGCTAGAAATATGCAACACAATACGAATCTAGATGCATAACGATAATAATTTACCCTCAAAAAGAAGATACGAAGTTAACCCCCTTATAGTTTCGCCATGTCCGTCTGTCTGTCTGTCTGTCCACGGCATAGCTCAGAAACGGTTAGTACCAGAAAGCTGTAATTTGGCATGTGTATACATATTAATCATAAATGTAAAATAAAATCAAGAAAAATATTTTTAACACGTAAAGTGGGGATTTTTTTTTCTCATCTGCCCCATGGTGTATGCCCCATAATCTAACGTTACCCCATGTGTATCGTTAGATTTTGTTAGAGTCAAGTGTCCCCCCCTCTGCCAGCTAAATGGTTGTACTTGGATTTGTGAACAAATTCACAGCAGTAGTATATATAAATAAATTAAAAGGAAAACTATCAGAGCGAAGTAGGCTGTACAGGTTAACGAGTAATAATCAACCAACTTAAATTTGCAGATTGAAAAACATGATCTAATGAACATGGTATGACTGTTTCGAATACGTCCATAATATAACTAACCGGTTGTCGTGTTCTTCTCGATTCATTCTGCTTTCTTAGTGCAACTCAAGATCACAAACCTGTGAACAAAGGGAATATTATTAATTTACTCATTTGTGGATCCATTGTTAAGATGATAGTTTACATAAGCTTATTTACCTACATGTATTTATTGAAGCCACTTCTTAATCCAGACAAATCGATTATTTTATTCACAACTACGCCACTATAATTTTTATATACATTATACATTTATTTATTTATTTAAATAATCAAGTACCTATCAAATACACAATCACTATTGAACAAGAACGTTTTCAAATGCTAAACTTTACTGTTATCATTAAAAAATTCTATCATTATTTAAATTGCGGATATACTTACGTAATTTCATTCTGCACATTTCACTTTTCACAACACCAATAATTCGCTTATTTATCATTACATCTGCTCGACGTCCGTATGTCACTGCAGGGGATCCAGCAGAATATCAGGGTCAGGTATATCTGCCTGACACATGCTGAGTTGGACTCCCATTTGGTGCAACCTTGAGACGCACACCGCCCTTTGTATGTTTCACAATTTTAAAGTGTGTTAGCCAATAGTCATCACAATGTCTTTATTTTCTTCTTTATTTTATTTTTTTGTATATTGGCACCTTATAGCTATATTCATGTATTTAGTTATTATTTAATCGTGTTTTTGTATTTTATGCTGTCTTTTGTGTGCACGAAATAAACGATTTATCTATCTATCTATCTATCGCATACATTCCTTATTTTGAACATGTTTATCAACTACAATGTTGTTTGTTCTTGGGATAAATTCATCCCAACTACGAAACCCTTCATTGCGTGGTCCGATACGCACTTGGCCGGTTTTTATTAGGAACGCTCAGCAACGAAAGTCGTTAACACTGCTACTTTTACAAGACATCTACAATTACACAAAATTATTGAATACACTGCTTTTTAGCAATTCTTAGAAATATTAAATTTGTCCCGTTTTCCTTTTAATGCGATTGACTTTCTAAAGTTCGCAGCCAGGAATCAAAGCCTTTTATAAAAAAACCATCCCATATTTTTGTATTGAGTAATAGTGTTGCTGACACGGATCAAATACTGCAAGGAAAGGAAATGTCAGTTTTGTAATTTTCATTTGTTAACAAATTACGGAAAATTAATTAAAAAAATATCCTTTGATTCGACACTTTATATTATTTTTTAGCAGAATTTGATCATTAGTAGCTAAAGTATCGGTAGGTATAATATTACATGATTGACGATTTTTTTTTTTCGAACGGAACTGTGTTCCATTCCTGTCTCAAGCAGAAGCTGAAAACCTTAGGCCTGAGCCAGTAATAAAAAAGTAAAAATGCATTTTAAATTCAATAAAATAAGATCTTTATTTTTCCTCCAAAATCGAGGTCATGATTCCTTTGACCACTTTGCTTTCGGTACTAACCATAGTTTTGGATGTCTCCCTGATTTGCATTTGATTCTAATTAAATCAAAATAATTAAATTCCCATCATAAGTTGTCTACATAACAAATTACAAATGTCAAAGAAAAATAATTAAATTGCAAAATGTCTATACATATATCAACTTTCAAATGACAACCAAACAAATTAAGTTACAAATGTCAATAGCTTCAAATAAAAATGTCGAATTCAATTTTCATGTCATGCAACGTTCCCTTTTGTCCTAAACTCAAACTCAAACTCAAAGCATTTATTTCAAATAAAACAATTACAGGCACTTTTGAATTGTTAAGGGGGTCGGTCAGTCAGAACGATGAAGCTAGATGCCCATTCCAAAGCGTAGTAGGTACCTATGGAGAAGAACGGGCAAGAAACTCCACGGATATTCTTTTAAATCATGATATGGTTACAAAATATTGGGTAAATCATTCATGTTGAAGTTATACATGTGAGAACGATGCAAAACGTGAAAAGCGTCCGTAACAGAAATAAGAAATAAACAATCCAAAATTAAATTAAATTAAAATAAGCCGTGGTAGCTAAGAGGTGACCAGTCCCTACTGACGGCGCCCGTTCACGAACATGACGCATGGATTAGCACCATTCAGCTCAACCATTTTGAAGGGAGCTAAATGATCCAACACACGCGCCACCGTCAGCGAGACATTAAAGTGAGCATGACATACTCTCAGCCGCCAGGATACATTCAAGTCAATGAAAGATATACCCTGTACCTAAATAGTAGCTTTATAGTCGGTACATAGTACTCACACATGTGCTATGCAATTATACAATGCTAATAGATTGAATTTATACAATGCAAAGATAGTTTTTAAAATCTTCAGCAGCTCCAACTGTATTTTCAAAATGCTAATCAATTAGTTTATGCGCCCTTGTGGAGCAGGACCAGCGTTAGACCAAGTATTTTTATCAGCGATATAATTCCCCAACTTATAATATGCTTGGCTGCATAGTGTGCGTTTAATATGAGATTTAAATTTCGTTTCATTCAGTTGAAGTATGTGGGGAGGTATTTTATTGTAACACTTAAAACAGTACCCCATGAAAGATAGTCCACTTTAGCCAGCCTTTTTTTTTTTTTTTGAGGATGTGAAATTATCAAATAACTTCTCCCGCTCTGGGTGGAGCGGGAGGGCGTGTCAGACTTTTACTGACTAAAACCCACCCGTGTTCCTTCCGTTGCCTGTGTGCCGAGGTCGCGATATCCCTTTCAGACAAACCCGCAACCCCGGCAGGCATTGGCCCTTCCGGACCCCGTCAGTTGGTGCTGACATCTCTTTGAGGCGCGCGTGGAACACAACGCGCCATCGACCCGGGCCTGGTCCCTATCGGACGGCGAGCTACCCATTGCTCACCGTCCGCAAGCCCGCGCCTACGGTGGCCGGAAGTCGGCTCTCGACTCCCGACGCCCGGGGCGTCTCCTGCGGTGACTAGGGGCGCGAGGGCGCGCATTTTGCCTCTCCCTCGCGCGCTCCGCCTCCTCCTTCGCGAGCATTACTGCTTCGCAGAAGGAGGTGACGGCCTCCCATGCACTCTCGCTCCGGACCATGGCCTGAACCAGGGCCGGACGCGAGAGATCGCCGCCGCCGATTGCCTCCGTGAGGACACGGCGGTGCTCCGCCCAAGCTGGGCAGACCTCCACCGTATGCTCCACCGTGTCCTCCGGGCGATCCACACAGCCTGAAACCCGGTTAAACTAATTGGTCCCTATTCCTAGTGATTTAATTGTGTCTTGCACCTCTTTTACTGAAAAGGTGTAGATTTTTCCTGACGTACATATTTTTTTCATAGATGTATTGACAAGGTACCGTCATGATGTTAATATCTTTAAACAGTTCCCTTAAAGAGTCGCGCCTGCGGAGACCATATATGGCTCTGATAACTCTTTTCTGCAGAATAAAAATAGACTCGATGTCTGCAGCCCGTCCCCATAGTAGAATTTATAAATTCCTTAATAGTATAAAAACAATTTTCGATAAGCCATGCTTTGAGATGCTTTGGAAATAAGCTGGTTCGCATTTCCCTAATAACCTTCGGTATATTATTAAATATCTTTGTTGCCATTTGACTAGCGTTTTTATGGCAGTACGCTTTTGCCATCTTGGCATTTCCCTTTTTTTTGTTGGATCCCTTGAAATTTTGCCCACCTTATAAACATTGACGCTATCGGCTTTACTGAATAGGTGAGGATGATTTTTTACAAATACTCCCATTTCCAGTATGTTGAGCACGCTAATGTTAATTATTTATGTCTTTTAAAAATAGGTGTGCACGGTCTACATGACGAAAATTTTGAAGAATGTTTGAAAAAATAATCTTCAAAAGGCCCTTCCAGATATGGCCCTGCATTGTTAGACTCACATAAGATCCTAATAACCTTTGGACTTTAAAAGAGACCGTGACGAGACGTGAAGGATCAACTAGGAAATGCCGGCGCACATCTTGTTCTAAAATATTGTCCAGACGATTGACGTGTAAAAGTGTCAAGATCTACTTACAGAAATAAACATCATTTCATTTCACAACTTAAAACCATTTATAATAATGTAACATATTCTGACAAATAAATGATGATGATTATTTCATGGTAAGCCTGCAAATATCGACCCTGATAATGGTCGCAACGTAGGTGTAATGAACTTTTTTTTTATAATAATTGTCTAAGTGATATTTTAGAATTTGCATCAACTTAGTCAAAATATTAAATTCCATTGTATTCCCCCTAATTCTCCATATTTTGGCTATCTGTGCGAAGCAGGAGTCAAGTCCAGTAAATACCATCTTTGTCGTGTCATCTCAGGTTTGAAGAGTACAGTACAGTATGGACTCAAATAGAAGCCGTGCTAAATTCCCGACCTCTGACTCCTCATTCCCCCGATCCACTTGACTTTACCCCGCTCATCCCCGGTTACTCCCTTATTGGCCGACGACTGACTGGGACAGCCGGCGATGACCTACGTAATGTCTCTGCGAGGAAGAGAGGGAAGAACAACTTTGTCAAGACTTCTGGAACCGGTCGGCGAAGGAATACATCTCCGAGCTGCAGCTGCGGACCTCTCAACTTTCCGCAAGGCGGGGCGGCATATTATGAACTCGTCCTCCATCAACGCACATCAAGAACTGATAGCGATATCTCTGGACAAGAAACAAAACCAAACGCCCCGTCATACCTATCTTTAAGCCGTGATTGGTCCTTGACTTTCGTAAGAATCTAAATGTTGAATACATGATTTGTTCGTTAAACTAACGCATATATTTTTTATTGAAAAAATCAAACACCTTGGTTTTCACTAAACCTCACCGCTGCTGTGGACTTCCTATGGAATGAAAGTCCGTATAAGTTAGCAATATTTATTCATAGTTGGGACCTGGGTTGAGATCAAAAAGCAAAGTGGATTTAATCAGGATTAAAAACGCGCAAAATAACATTTGTATAGTTAGTCACCAATAACATTGTTACAATGTAACCAGGCTTATGAATACGCAAACTGCAGCAGTACGAACGTATAATGGGTAAGTAAAGCCATAATTCTTAATGGAAAAGTAGCATCAACGTAGAACATTCCACAGACATTTAATTTGTCGAATGTCGCTCGATGTAGGCGTTGAATATTTTTACACCATTGTCTCTCAGCATCTGTAATCATAATTTTAATGATTAAAACATGTATTTTACGCTAAGCAAATATTTCCTAAATAAAAATGGAATATAATTGATGTATTTTGTTCAAAATTACCTGTACAGTTTGATTTCAAAATGACTGCGCATGAGTTTTGAACATTATTCATCGCAATGTAGAACTTCTCACAGTACAAGCTCAAAATAATTTCAAATATCAAACTCTTTATAACCCAGATGTACAAATACAGGAAAGAAAACCACACTGCCACCTGTAAAAATACATGCCTAAATAAATCTAACATAACCGGTAATATTAAAGTGAATGACACGATGCACGAACATTTATAAAAAGACTCTTAATTCAAATTACATCGAAAAGAAATGAAAGAATTGTAAAACAAATACTCACATACACAAAGTCGCTACTAGCAGTTAATTTCAAAACGTCTATTGTCATTTGTAATTTCATTAATACGCGAAGAAAGAACTCCACTTTGTGATAGACGATCTGAAAATCAAAATGTTTGTTTATCGGCATAAGTTATTAACTGTTTGTATTATGAATAATGAAAAGCAATCGCACCATATACTGAAAAGAAGTCCTGGATATATCATAACAGTCCAAAATGTGAACGTACGCTTCGAACATTCTTTTGCAATAAGTTTCTTTATCACTGCGGTCCACTTGTTGAAACGTTTGAGCTTTAATATTCCATAAGTCAATTTTATTGCATAACAGTTTAAGAAGTCTGCTGACGTAAATTATGTTAACATCAAAACACATGACCATTAACCCACAAACGCAATTAATGAAGGGAAAAGCAATTCTTATGTAAGTATAAGTGATTACTGTAATGTAATAACTGAAGATAAAGATGACACTGATCCAATTTCGAACGATGAAGCGCTTGACTTTGGCCTTTTCGTTAAGAAATCTGTGAACGTCTTGAATTCTCAAAACAAATAAAATATTTCTTTTCGTTTGTGACACACTGACGACATAATTAATGACGAATCCGATAGAGTACAAGAACAAGTCGCAATAAGAAAAGATGTACATTAAATTGAAATAGTTTCTTATATTTTTGGCGAAATGCAGCTCGTACACAAAACGAGAGTATACAGAAATGGATATTATCATGCCACACAATGACACCAAATTTGATATTAGGCTATTTGGATATATGAAATTATTCTGAATACGATACTTCGGCCAGAACAAAATGTTTTGCATAAGGTTTAAAGGTAAAAGCATCGACTGAACATCTTTGTCAACTAAGTTATCCAACGGAAATGTCGCAAGATTATTTTTATTTTTTACACAAGGTTTCACTCTTATGGACTTCATTTCTTTTTGGTTATGTGGGCACAAATGAGAAATTTAGAACAATATAAATTGTTATCGCCAAGGAAATTATAAGTAAGAGGTGGATTCAATTCAATGTAAATAACAATCCATTAAAGATATTAATTAGTCTGTATCGACCACTGCTATAGAAACAAACGATATAAACAAGCCTTATTATCGCCTGTTGTAATTCATGGTTTCTGTGTCAAATATCGTATCATCAAGGTTCCTTCCTGTGAAATGAAAGTAGATTAGTAAATAAATATAAATAAATAAAAATGTTTATTTCTTCACTTAAGTAAATAACTATGTTAGGTTTGGAGTCACCTTTTAAGCATAGATTTGCTTGTATTAGGTGGTTCCGCTCCTCCAGTTTACAATAATTCTACAAATGTGTGAGAAATAAGCCAAAAGATTCATTTAAAACTAATTAAGATTTTATATAACCCATATTATATTAGTAAGGGCACTGGGTGTAGAATAAGTTTGTGAGTTTGTGTGTGGGTTCGTTTGTGTGCGTGTGTGTGTGTGTGTGTGTGCTTGTGTGGGTGTCGGGATGTAACGGGCATGTGTGTAAGATAAATGTGGTTTGTGTACCGTGGGGGTGTGTGGTGTGTATATGTGTACAAATTATATGTGTTCCTTAGTTATGTGTGTTACTTGTATACGATATTTTCGATTTCTTCATAACTTTTACTCTTGAGCCATTCAGTTAGCGTTTTTTTGCATTTGTGGTATGTCATAGAGTAGATTGCACATTGTTCATTGAGAGCGTTATATATACGGGGGGATTGTTTAATAAATTGCCTTGCAGCAAATGTAGTATTCACTGGACAATAGTAGTAAGCCTCCGCTGTCCGTCCACCAGTCTGTCAGTGGGCTGTATCTCATGAACCGTAATAGGTAGAAAATTTAAATTTCACAGATTGTGTATTTATAATGCCGCTACTATAACAACAAATAATAAAAAAGTTAATAGTCTATACAAGAAACGAGTTTTTTTTCGTTTTTGTCTTAGTACGGTACGAAACTTTTCGTGTGCGAGTCCGACTCCGATCTACTATTTTATTCATCAAAATAAACCAGTTTTATATACACATTCACATTGTTGAAAATTATATATAAAATGATACGATTACTTTCTAAAGTATTATATTATTTTAATTATTGTGAATGTGAGGACTATGTGGATATTTTTTTTTTTTTTTTTTTTCTATGTCATTTTTTTTTTCTTTTTTAGTTTGTTTTAATGATGGTCTGGCAGTTTGAGTAGTTGATGCGGCGTACCCAAATATCCTTTCTTTGGTATTGTTCGTTGAGTTGAGCTCCTCAAGTTCTGAGTTGACCTCCACGATTACTGACAAATGCTTGCACTGACTGGACAGGTCCTCTCAAATCTGTGTGGTTCTTTCCACAAACGACCATTGCAGACACAAATCTACATGCTTATCATATGGCTAGACCAAGATTATGTCTGGACTTTAAAAGAGACTGCGACCTCTCAGTTTGTTTCGGCCTTTCGTCTCAGAGTAGTCAGATAGGAAACGCCGACCATAACTAGTTTATTTTTAATATTAAAAAAAAAAAAAAAACAATTTAATTTCATTTAATTATTTATTTTATTGTATATTATAATATTACAATGTATAATAGATGTTGTATATTATAAACTCGCGGAAACACTCGAGGAATTTGCGGCTAAGTAATAACTGCCGCACGGGTCGATCCATCAGGTTAAGCTACGTTGGCCGGGGTCAGTTTGTGGTTGGGTGACCATCTGTACATACCGAGACTCCTCCATGCCTCGGAAAGCAAGTTAAGCCGTTGGTCCCGATTGTCATTCGTGGATCTTTGACAGTCGTTACGGGTCGTCAGAAGCCCGAAAGTCTGACAACCAGTCTTACCAAGAGTTATCGTATTACTCAGTTACTGGGTTGTGGAGGTCAGATAGGCAGTCGCTCCATGTAAAATACTGGTATTCAGCTGCATCCGGCTAGACTGGAAGCCGACCCCAATATAGTTGGGAAAAGGCTTGGCAGATTGATTGTATATTATAAACTTAAAAAACATGGTCTTAACACTTTGAGAGACACTTAACTCATAGGCGTTACAACAATTACACTTCTGTTGTCTCCTTGAATGCACTATATACATAATTATATTTGAGACCATAATTTTGGTGATAGTACGCCCGCATTTCACCAGTTACGTTTAAGTCCCATGTAAATAGGGAACGAGACTATTGCCAACCACCAGGCACAAACCAGACTCCGGGCTGATACACACTACTGGGTGTACTATAGGTACACCTCTGCCCAACCCTTCTGGGGAACAAGGCGTGATGTTAACGGTGTATGATATGTAATATTGGTGGTTGACGCAACCACTTGTCAACAGTAAAAATAAACAATTAATAGCAGTAACAATATTTTGAGACACATTCACATTTCATCAATTTCAATAATTGTTCTTAATAATAACAAAACTGTCGTGTGTCGTTTTAATATTATTTCAAGTTTCACCTAGCCGTACAGAGTTTCAATCATGCTTTCATATTTAAAAAGAAACACTTGGAAAATAACCAGTGTAATAATCAAGAATGTCCCAAGGTTTCCATTTGGAAAAGAAAGTGAAGAGATTTTTATAAATAATGCAATCGAAAAAGATTTACAATCAGTGCTACGACCGTTAAATCTGATGCAAAGCCTTTTTATCTGTGCGAAGTATTCTATTCGTGAGAACATTATCAATTCAAACAGCTCTAGTTACAACTTTCTTGGACTCATCTGCGCACTTGTGTATCGGTCTCTTATGTTATATATCTTGGTCCTCATCGTAGTGTATTATTGGGAACATTTCATATTTTCTCTTTTTTTGAGTAACTGTTATCAATCTATCTCTTGTACCATTGGGTACATATTAAACTTTTATTCAAACATTATTCATTGCAACAACAATATCTTATTAGTCTTGAAAATTCAACATGTCGTTAAAGTCCTTAAAATTAATGGCAAACATCTCAGAAGCTTATTCATTTCTAACTGGTTATATGTCATCACATTAAATTGTTTGTTTATTTTTGAAAAGTTTAATTTTATATATAAGAATTTTTCTATGTTTGATGTTATGGATTTCCTGTCAAACTATGCTAGCATCTCTTTCGAGATAAATATTGTATATGCAGCATTTTTTATGAATTTACTGAGAAAAACGCTAAATATATGGATACATAAAATTCAAATATCGAGGAAAGAAAAGAATATACAAAGACAGTTTTACTGGAAGGAAATGTTTGAAGTTTACTTGAATATACTGGAAGCTTATAAGTTGTTTGAGAAAACTTTTCGACTAATGGTGAGTAATTACAAATATTTACTATACAAGTTTTAAATTAAAATCACTGAACACTCTTTGTCGTTGTATTCTACTATAAATTGCTGCTATAAATCATCACCTGGCTGGCATCAGCGTTTGGGCTAAGTCATTTGGTTTGCAAATAATTAATCCAACTAAATCCCAGGCCATCATAGGCAGCAGATTCGTTCGCAATGCAGCTAATGTTCTATCTCTGATGCCTTTATATCTCGATGGTATTCGCATTGACTATACCGAAACCGAAAACTTGTGCATTCGGTTTGTTTTCGGTCTTTGAAAGTATGACCATATTTCTCTTCTTCGCAAGGAACTCAAGTGGCTCCCAATCGCAGGAACACTCGAATTCTTAACTCCTTTTCAACATCGAACACAACCCGTCTTATCCTTTCTACCTGCGTGAGCGTCCTCATAAAGCAAGCTACTATTCCTATACCTTCTCTGTCCATGCAGTAAGATTGTGCAACTCACTTCCGCCTAACATTCGTGATTTAAAAACTATATCTCAATTTAAATATCATGTAAGAGAGCATTACCTTTTCTCTCAACTATGAGTATTTACATACCTATAGTATGTATGTTTATATGTTTAAGCTTTATGTATTTATTTAAGTATATGTTAATTTATTACGTTATACGTGTAGGTTTATTTTAATATTTAGTTTAAGACTACGCATATTTATATTTTTCTCTTCTTGTCCTCACACATTATTGTCTACATTTCTTTCTCATTTATCCTTTCGCAGGTCTGCTGGATGAAATTTCTTAAAAAAATAAGCAGTACCTTTGTACTCATAATAATGATTATGTCGTATCTGTGTCTATTTTATTTTACTGTGTGTACATAAATAATAAAATAACATACATATGAACAACTTTTACATTAATTATTTCCATTTTTTTCTAGGTTTTATTTTATATAATATACACAGTTTCCTATAGTCTGGTGACTGTATTCATTTTATTACAATTACATCAGATGTTAGACCACTTCGATACCGCTGTAAGTACTTTTTATTTAAAAGTTTATAATTTTGGCAGCGTCAAATCCGCAGAGAAGGCTTTTCTTAATTTAATCATTCGTCCTTTGCAGTTTTTGCTATATTCAATAGTATTTCAAGTGTGGGTGGTTAAAAGCATATTGTTACTACTATTGTTATGCATTGAGAGTGAGAAATTCTACGCATCCATGAAAGAAGCCCAAAATATCTGTACGCTGTATATGAAATTTAAAGATTGTTCTGGTAATTATAAAGCACTTTGATGGTATTCTTTCTTATCTAATGGTAGAAATTTTGCGATGTCAAAAATGGAGAAACGAAATGTCACGTTGTATAGAAAGAGTTGTATCTCTTCTTCATAAAAATAGAAAGCGTCATGATAGGCGTGCTGGAGGTGAAACTCGTGTTGATTTCTTACAGGGTTCTTTATGACTCTTTAAGAACAGTTAAGCGGATTAAGTTATTAAATATACGTCGTCTATTGTATTTTATAAAATAAGAAAAAGGAAATTTGGATTCAAGTAAGAATTTCCGTAAACATATTAAAAACCGTCTAGCTCCTTAACTATAAATAATTGCTGAACTTACATGGGAGTGTTTCGGAGAGCCCTTGGAGAAAGCCTTCTAAAATCTTGCTTTGGACCTTATGTCACCTTGGATATTTTTTTTGAATGATGAAGAATAATTCTGTATTTTAAATCATTGCTTCTCACTACCTCAAGATTGTCAATTTAATCGAACATAATTATTTGCAGAGGTCCAAAAAAGGGTCTGCAAGAATATTCAACGCCTGCAGAACGCATCTTTCAAGAAAATGAATGCGTTTGGTCTGTTTGTCGTCGATGCTACTTTGCCCTTGCAATTAGCTGGAGTCATATCTACCTATACTCTAGCACAGTTACAATTTGTGTTACCCCTGAATTAATAAAAATATTATTTTGTGCAAAACTATGCAGTCGTTATCGTTATGTTTTAATCGACACCCTTTCTTTTAAACTCTGCTTATACAAAATGTAATAAAAATAACTGAATACCTCTTAAAGGGTCATTGTTCTCATCATTATGAACATCTTTTACTATGGCACAAATGAGAAACGTGAAAAAAATCGGCTGTTTCCAACACATGTGAACATAAATCTACGTCAGATCTTAAAAGCGAACGGTTGCGTATTGTTAACGAGAAAACATCTTACTTCTACCTTCATTCCTTAATATGGTAATTAAAAGGTGTGTTAAATGCAAAAATAATGTTACCAAGAAAGTGCCCGGGCTGGAATGCAGCAGGTGTGACAAAGTTGTTCATGCTGATCCCGTGTGCTCAAAGCTGTCAAACAAGCAGCTGAACACCCTCAAGAATTCGCCTGGTATAGAATGGAGCTGTGAAGAGTGTCTGAGGAATCTCTCGCGAAGGTCTTCTTTCGTAATCCCTGAGGAGGACGAGGATGAAAACGACTATGAAGACCCTAAATGTACGGAGATGGCTCCAGTGGTTGATGCCAATAAACTGGTGCAGGATATCAGTCGAGAAGTGAAGAAGGCTTTTCGCGAGGAATTTAGAAGTCTCGAGCACTCGCTAGAGTTCCTCAGTGAGCAGCTAACATCAATGGAGCAGGCTATTAAAAAACAAGACAGCAAAATCAAGGACCTTGAAAACAAAAACTACGACCTCCAAAACAAAAACAAGAACCTAGAACTGCGCATTAATGTCTTGGAGCAAGGGTTCCAAGAGGTTGAGCAGCTGTCCCTCGCAACAGCCGTGGAAGTAGCTGGGCTGCCTGAGATGCTACCAAATGGCATAGAGAAGGTGATGGATACCGTGGCCATCAAACTGAATGTAGCTGATGGGGAAATTCATTCAATGCGACGACTACCAGGAAGCAAGGAAAAACCGGGTCCCATCCTCGTGGAGCTAAAGTCGAAGACGCTCCAGCAGCAATGGATAGGCGCTAGCAAGGATCATTGTATTACCGTGGGTCAGCTGGTGCCCGACGTCCCGAAGGAAAAAGCTGACGATCGCGTCTACATAAGGGAAGCCCTCACAAAGTACGAAAAAACACTACTATATAATGCAAAAACCCAATTGTTAAATAAATCCTGTCAGTATGTATGGTGTAAGAATGGTAAAGTGCAGGCTAGGAAGATCAAGGATAGCAAAATTTATTATATCCGTACATTCCAGGATATAAAACAAGTAGAAAAGCTGTGTTCAACTCAACCCGAGAAACGAACAGAAGGATCAACTTCACTGTAAATTCTTTTTATCTTTCTCTGTCCCTCAGGTAGCACTTTTGTTTTATTTATTTCTGTTTACAAGATCAAGTTAGTGTGATATAACTATGAACATAAAAGTACAAGAAATTTTCCATTGCAGTTCAACTAATCACTTTTTCAAACAAATACCTCCAAAAACCAGTATAAATTTATCTTGTTTACATTTTAATATCAGATCGCTCATTAAAAACTTTACGAAACTGCAAGAAACCATTCATACATGTAATTATCCACTAGACCTTATTATTTTAACAGAAGTGGGTATCTCAGACAATATAGTTAACTTGTATAACTTCCCTGGCTATAAATTGTACTCACAATTGCGTCCGAGCCGAAAAGGCGGCGGTATTATCATGTATGTACGGAATCATATTAAGTTTACATTAATTGAACAAAAAACTAAGACATTTGAAAACCTTACAGGCTACCTAAAAATAGATTTACATAATAACGCAGTTGTCTCTGCAATCTATAGGCCACCGTCTACAAATAAAAGTTTATTTGTTGCAGAGCTTGCTAACCACATCACTAAGTTTGATTTAAAGCAAAACTTGCTCCTTATTGGTGATACGAACATTAATCTGAAAGAAAGCTCAGCATACAAAGATTCATATCTAAGAACACTTAGCGAACATGGATTATTGTGTGGAATAACAGATTACACCCGAATTGTAACTAAAAAAGATCTAATCACTAAGTCGTGTATTGACCACATATTTGCACGTTTTCCCACACTACATCCGTTCGCGGCGGTGCTTGATGTCGTACTAGCTGACCATCGTGGCATTATCTTTACCTGCGGTGACGAGTCGTTTGTAAGCCCGAGGTGTATACAGGTTGTTCCAAAAAAATCTATTAACTACGATAGTTTTTACAAGGAACTTCAAAATGTTGACTGGACAAAAACAACAAGTATGAATTCCCCTAACGACATTTTAAGTTTTATTTATGAATCTTTTGATAATGCAGACAAGTCTGCAAGTAATAATAAAATAAGTAAATTGACTGGCAAGTACTCGAAACGTTTTAGTATACCTTGGATTGATGAAAATATTGCCCGGCTTTGTGATAAAAGAGACAAATTACACAGTGAGTGGAAAAATAAATTAAAAAAATTTAAAATAAAATTAGAAATAAAATTCATAAAATATTAGAAAACAGAAGAAACAATTATTATATGCAATATATTAGTGATAATTTTAGAAACGTTAAAAAAATTTACAATATTTTAAATCTAATGTTAGGAAAAGTGACCTTGTCACTTGACACGGCTATTCATAGGGCTTTTGATGCGCAAGGAATCACTACCAAAACCATTGCTGATAACTTTGCAAATTGTTTTGACAGAGCGGTTAAAGACATAGTTCCTAAATGTAACATTAAATTAACGGACCCTAAAGCAACACGTATACCTCTGGATTCTAGTATCCTGTTTAAAAAGGCCTCGGCTAGCAGCATTCATAAAATCATTAAACAACTAAACTCAAGAAAGGTCCCAGGTCCAGACAATATTAAAGTTTCCGATATTAAAATGATAGGTGAAAGCATATCTAACCCTATTGCTGACTTAATTAATCGAAGTATTGAAAGTGGTCTATACCCAGATGATCTAAAGGTAGGGTGCATAAGGCCAGTCCATAAAAGAGGTATAAAAAACGATTATTCAAACTATCGTCCAATAACATTGCTCTCGTCTATTGATAAAATAGTTGAAAAATACGTGTGTGAACAAATTCACGCATTTTATAAGCAGCACGGCGTAATTGACCGGTACCAATTTGGCTTTCAGGCCGGCAAAAGCACCACAAACCTCTTGTCGAACTTCACTGATGAAGTCAATAAGCACCTAAATGATAAAAAATATGTTCTTGCTCTCTTTATTGACTTCTCACGTGCTTTTGACACATTAATTCATAACCAGCTAGTTGATAAATTAGACGACTGTGGAGTACGTGGTCCATTACTCAACTGGTGTAAAAATTATCTTAAAAATCGTACCTTTACTGTAAAAATTGATAACATCTGTAGTGATCGCATGGCTATAACTGAGGGAACAGCCCAGGGCTCAGTATTAGGTCCCCTGCATTTTTTGTCTTATGTAAATGATATGAGTAACTGTATCACGAACAGTAAATGCTATCAGTTTGCGGATGACACATGCCTTGTTATTGCTAATAGAAATCCTCAAATAGCATGCGAACGCTTACAACTCGACCTGGACGCTTTAACAAGGTGGTGTCACGATGCTGGCTTAGTGCTTAATGCAAGTAAAACTAAACTTCTGGTTATTAAATCTCCATACATTAGAAAATTGCCCTTACGGAACTTAATAGCCCATGACCATGACTGCTTGCATACGGTTAATGCGATTAATTGTAACTGTCCACAAATAGATGTTGTCAGTAAACAAACATATCTTGGAGTAATTATAGACGATAAGTTTAATTGGAGTTATCACATAGAACGTGTTTGCGATAAACTTCGGCAATTTCTCGCTATTATGACCATATTAAAAAACCGCCTGCCCTTCAAAGTGAAGATAATGCTTTATTACGCAATGGCTGACTCTTACATCCAGTACGGCCTAAGCAGTTATGGTCGTACCTATAAAACATACCTCGATAGTATTTTTAAACTTCAACTTCGAATTTTAAAAACAATAGTATCTCCTAAAATTAGAAACGAACTTTACGACAATATAAATGGCCTCTTTAAACACTGTAATGTCTTACCAGTTCATATACATTTGTGTTATTACATATGTATTATGAATTTTTTGTTATTGAAAGAACAATTTTTCAATGAATCCTTAAGAAATAAAATCGAGCATCCTGTATGCACACGGGCAGTTTCTGAGAATAGGCTTCGTACACAGCCCGCCAACAATACGTATGGCGAGCGAACTACCGGTTTTATTATACCGAGACTTATAAACAGTCTACCCTCAGAAATAAATAAATGTATTACACCTAAAAATATAAAATGTAAACTTAGGCAATATTACTTAAGTATTTTAAAGGAATGATTGTAACCACTAATGACCTAAAGATTTTATTAATTGTATAGTATGATAATGAGATAGACTCACGATAGCATAAGTTTAAACCTTAGTGGTTTTTGATTGCTATCTATTATCTAATCCTGTGTTCTTTGTATATATGATAATTAAATAAAAAAAATAAAAAAATATATATATGGAGAGCACCTTCTTTTTCATGATTTTATGGTTAGTCAATTATTACACCCAATCAATTTAGACAAACCGTGACGACATTCAAACAAAGGTCAAGACAGGCTAATAATCATAATGAACTATTTATCACATTGAATCTACCAATAAAAATAATGTTTGGTTAAACGATTTTCTATTGATTCATTTGTTCATTTGTGTCCGCTAAGCCTACATGAAATGAAGTCTTTAACAGGAACAAAACATTTAAATAAAAGAAACTGTTATCGAGTGACATTCCCGTTACTCAACTTGGTTGACAAAGATATTCAGTCAATGCTTTTGCCTTTAAATCTCATGCAAAACATTCTGTTCTGTCCAAAGTATCGTATTAAGGATAATTTCATATATCCAAATAATATAACATCGATTGTGGTGACATTCTGTAGTGCGATAATATCTATTTTATTACTCTGCCATCGAATCTACGAGCTTTATACTAACGAATTTATAAGGAAATCTTTGTATATAGCGTACATCGCCGCTTACTTCGACTTGTTCTTCTACTGCATCGGATTCATCATGAACTGCATCGTCAATGTGTGGCAAACGAAAAGAAACATATCGTTTATCTTAAAAATTCAAGACGTGCACAGATGTCTTAATGAAGAGATTTATTTCAAACGGTTCATCATTTGGAATTGGATCAGTGTCATCATAATTTGTGGATTTTACATTACCGTTGCTGCTAGTGTTTGTATTGTATTTAATATGACTGTTTACAATTTCTTCTGTTGGTTAATTATAATGTCTTTTGACGTAAACATGGCTTACACTATCAGATTTATAAAGCTGTTAAGCAATAAAGTTGATCTATGGAACATTCAAGCTCAACGTTTGCAACAGATGGATCATAGTGACAAGGAATCTCATTGCAAAATTATGTTTCAAGCTTATGTCAATATTTTGGAGTGTTATAAGATCTACAGAACTTCCTTTCAGCATATGGTACGTACGTTTTTTTCTGTAAGAAAATACATAACCAATGCCTGGTTTATGAAGTCCTCGATGAATTTTGAATATGTATAGTTATTCATTCGACAAAATTATCAATTTAAATGATCAAATTATTAATTTTAGCAAAATATATATAACTCTTCAGAAATAAGAAATGGAACTATTAACACTTTAAATAAATAAAAAAATAAAATATAAATATTGTATGAAAACGAATCGTTATAATTTTCAGATCATGAATCACACGCTGGAGTTTTTTGTTCTAGCTTTAGTCAAAGTTCAAATGGCTGTTGGTATTTTAAAATTAACTGTGCTCGAAGACAAATATTTTCATGTGAGTAATTCTCCATTTTAGATCATTACATTTAATTTTAACCTTTTTCGAATAAAGATCATACAGAGGAACGGTCACGTCACAAGTCAGTGGTAACACTTTGACCTTGGACTGGCTTAGCATAGTACAGAGTTTCAATAGAATAAGAGGGGCAGTAATTAATTTAAATACAGCAATCAGGCTTAGATTATTAGACATTTGACTGAAGAAAAAACTCCCCGAACGTCGTCCGCTTGCGGCTTGAGATATACAGGGTTTTAGGGTGATTTCGTGTTTCGAAGAATCCTGGTCTAAATTCTATGATGGTCAACCACCATCGGATCATCGCCGCCCGGCCAATCGCAGCCGTCGATTAGTGATTTCTGTTTAGTTTCCCGTAGACACCGTAGTGAGTGTAGGGACGTGAAATTAGTAAAGTAATGCGGCAACAAACTCTTTTAGTTAGAATTGGCCTCACATGCCATGATTTCATGAAACAGTAAATCAGTAGGCTAATTTGAACTTAGTTGTATTGATGGTTCGCGAATCATATTTTGATTAACATTACCTACATTATAATTGACCTGCAAATTGCAAAAAAAGCTTCCCTTACGCACCCCACTTAAATGAATGAGTAAAAGTGTATTAACAATTAAAAAAACTTTTTGCAGTTCGCAATATTATATTCCATTCTAGTCTTGTACGCGTGGGTGATGAAATGTTTGGTGGTTGAAATTATTTTGAGCTTGTACTGTGAAAAGTTCTACATAGCGATGAATGGTGTTCGACACACGTGCGTGGTTATTTTGAAATCAAGTTGTACAGGTATTTTTTTAATTTTTTTATTAAAAACTACATAGTATAGTTTTTTTAAAGAGACTGTATTACTTAATTGTATTTAAAAGGGTGATGTTAGTATACAGGGTTTAAAAAGACCTATCACAAAGTCGCATATTCAGTTTCATCAAATTGAGTAGCATTGCAATAAAATAATTTCTGGCAAACGACTTTTAGTTTCAGTGTGAAAAATCGCTGTTTATGGTAGCGCGTAGTGTAACGCAAGCAAATTATTGTGCTCATGTGTGGTCCACGCAACGGAACAGTGGTCGTAGGGGTATTTAAAGTTGAGTGTTTTTTGTAAATGCGAGTACCATGGAGCCGTTTATTATGTTATTAAGATGTATGTTGACTTGAGAGCATGACAGTTGGGAGTATGTCATGCTCGGTTCCCCAAAAAATGGTTGAGCAGGATGGTACTGATCCACAAGTCATGTTCGTGAACGGGCGCCGTCAGTTGAGACTGGTCATCTCTTATCTGCCAGGGCTTATTTTTAATCTTATATTTTGAATTATTTTCATTATTTTTTGTACATTGTTCTAACATATAGAAGCAACAAGAATAATCTACCCAGGATTTTGTCATTTCTATAATTAAAAGAGAGTCTTTGGAGTTTCTTGCCCGTTTTTCTCCATAAAGAACTACGTTTTGGAATGGGCAACTAGCATCAACTTTCTGACTAACTGACCGACTATTTGACAATTCAAAAGTGCCTGTAAATGGTTTGATTGAAATAAATGCTTTCCGTCTTATTCCAAAACACGGACTAAATTTGGTACTGGGATTAGTACTAGCTTTAGTACCATGACTAAATAAAACGTTATTATAAAATGAAGTTTATCTCTAGTTCCAGAACTATTTATGGTAATAAAGTTAGTCCGCCGAGTCCCCTAGTTTATCTTTGGTACTAATTTATTTGACGTTTGGGTTGTCATTGTTTTGGTGTTTGTGCGGGTCTATTTAAATAAAAATCATAAAAAATAGATATTAATATGATCGACTTGATGAATTTAGAAGATCTGGATATGCTGGAGACGTCTCGCGGCGATCTTACAGACATCGTCATCGTGAGAATCCATTCGAATTGAGTGACGAAGATTTCAGATATAAGTACATATATAAGTTCACATAACGTTTTGGAGAAAAGATAGTGGATGTTTTACGTGTGGATTTATCCCACGACCCTCGAGGATGCCCCGTGAGTCCTGAAGTGCAAGTAGTTTGCGCATTACGCAACTGGGCTCGACATGAAGTATGTAAACTTGGTCAATGCTAACCTAACATTAAAGATAAAATCCAAAAAATATACAAATATTATTGTTTTATTCGTAGATTTAAGACGATACAACTGATTTGCATAGAGTTTTTCAGCCCATTGTCAGCAAAAAGTGTAAAAAGGTAGCGGACATTTTGTCACGGATGTCCCGAAGACTTATAAAAATGCCCATTACTCTAAATGAACAGGAGGAAAGCATTAGGAAATTCCGCAGTATTGCTAATTTGATAATAGCATTGCTTAGGTACCTAATAATAAAAAAAACCATGTTTTACAAATCTTTTCTTCAGAACTCCAGTTTTCACCTCTTTCTTTCTTTTGTTGTTCCATTTTATAATGTAGCTCAAACACTATGTTGGGGTTGTAATGCCAAACAGTGAAAATGGTATGTACTTGTTATGTTATGTTATTTAAATGAGTAGACGAAGTTCCCTTGATGGATTTATTGCTACTGAATATAATTACACAATTGTTCCACTTAAATGCTATGTTAGAGAAATGCACAGCTAAACAATATCGATGTGCATTATTGAGTATGACGTACAAACTACTACAAAGGTCAATGTACAGCGTAGCTCGTACACACTACAACTCACGAAAAAACCACGTAACAGTAACAGTAATATTAAAAACAATAATTAATACAACTATGAAGTGCTTTTATTTATTATTATAGGACGCAACATAGACATTCATCTCAAATTACGCGCGCTGCCGTCATATGTAAGTCGCTCCACTTCACGCTAGAGGTGTAAAAAAATATGGGAACATGATTTTAAAAAGCGCGTCATAAGTACAAGTTGTTCTTGTTCAATATATTGTAACCTAAACAAAGAATTATTTATGACATATTTTTGTATTGATAAATAATTTTTTATGCATTTCAAGTGTTATTATAATATCAACATTTAGAGAAACAGAACGTTGCTTCAAATAAAGCCTGCGTGAACGAATGAAAGAATGCCATTTTTGTTTCTTATCTGTGGATATTATTTGAACCATGAACCTTCTTTGGTACTAACTGATCCTCGAATAGTCTTCGTTTTGTAATAAGAATACATTTTGAGCCTGGAACTAGCTTTATTACCGTAACAATCCAAGACCTTTTAGTCTTGGTTTAAACCATTACTTATGCAGTTTTTTGTAATAAGACACTTAGAGTTTGAGTTATAGCGTTTTGTGAAAAAGTCAAAACACCTTTAATAACCAGAAAGTTCCCAGGTATGGTCTGATAAAAAAAAACACGAAGACGGCAAGAACTAGAAGTTACTTCCAGATTCGTTAAGCGCCTTTTTACACTCAATACAGATACATACAACAATAAATGTCAATATACAGGGTGTAAAAAGACACATCACAAAGCCGTAAACTACGCATACTGTACGTATAGCTAAGTAGCTTTGCGCAAAAATTATTGCTGGGAACCGTTTTTTTTTTTTTTTTAATAAAAAAAACAAGTTTTTATTGCGCGCAATGTAACGCGAACCCACGCTTGAATGAACGGATTCAGTGTTAGTTAAGCTCCGCCCCTACGCTACGTAGGTAGGTACTTGTTGTTCATTGCGTTTTTGTAACTTCAAATGCGTAATCTGTTAAGATAAATCTAAAATTCAGGTAATGTTTGTTTGGAAAAAAGTTTCGTATTATCGCATAGAATTCATTTCCGTGAAAAAGTAAAAAAAAAAAATGCGACTTTGACCTTCAATATCTCCAGAACCAGTGGATTCCCAGGTATGGTCTAGTGGAAAAAAATGATGCAAATAATGGGTAGAATATGTGGCTTTCGGCTTCGGAAAGTGTCTTTTTACACCCGATATGTAATTGTCTATGTCTAACGATGGCAATATATTGGTGTCTATCAGGATAAAACAGTCTCAGTATGTTATAATTGTAATGTTGCAGATGCTGAGAGAAAGTTGTGCAAGAACATTCAACGTCTACATCGAGCGACATTCGACAAGATGAATGTCTGTGGAATGTTCTACATTAATGCTACATTTCCGTTAAAAATGCTGGCTTTAGTTACTAACTATACTTTTGTATTGCTGCAGTTTGCCTTTCTATAATCAAGGTTACATCACTGACAATTCGCGTTTTGGTGTGGTCACGGAGGCAAGCTATGAACGTAAATCTACCTAAAAAAACATCTTAAATTCATTTATTCATTCATTTACTGACAGACAACGCACAGCCTAAACCGCTGGGTCTTGAAGCTTTAAAGCAAAAGAGTTCCTTATATTATTACAGTAGAACCTCTGTAAGTCGAACTTCAAGGGAGACGCCAGAAAAGTAATAGATTTATAGAGTTTTCGACTTATGAAGACTTTCCGGCTGGAATTGCCGGCTTGAGTGGAGTTTCGCTAGAGCAAATGTGCTCGGAGGAAAGAAGTATTCCAGTAAGTGCTGGTAGGGATCTTGACCATCTTCGGGAGGAGCTATCAGAACAATCCCAATTGTTCTGATAGCCGTGGAATACCTCTCCACTCCTGAAGCACCTCCCTTAAGGTTACACTAGTCGATATTTTTTCCATACAAATTTCGGGGGGGTATTACTCCACTGTTTGACATTGTACGTCCAAAGTTAAACATGATATCGTTTTGTCTCATTAATATAGTGATATATATATAAAGTTGGGAGCCAACAAAGATTCCTTTTTCTTGCTAATTTTAACGCAATTTCGGGTGTAAATAAGTAATAAAAGAAGTGTAAAATCTCCAAAACAAAGTCGGCACCGATAAAGCTCAAAATTATCGAAGAGTTTAATAAATTTTATTTGTTATTGATTTATGCAGATGTTTCTTCCTAAAACTCTATTTTCCAAAGGAATTTTCGTATTCTTTCACGCGCTCGTTTCACTAAAATAGTTCGGAACGGCGTTTGTGTGCATGCTAACTAGACGTTGTGCATGTAGACCAGCGTCTAACTGCTTATCACTGATACTACATATCTCTGTCGGACACGATGCCAGGCGAGACAGCGTGCTTTTTGGCCACGCCCACCGTCGAGTTCGAGCCCGTGACTAGTTCAACCTTAAGAATCAACTTCGTCCCGCCATCTACCCCCAGAGGATTCCGCAATGCCATTGGACGTTTTCAGGAACCCATGTTGTGGTGTAAATAAATAAAAACTTAATCTATAAACACAAATACTTATACCTAATTTGTAATTACTTTCACGACAGAATAGCGTACTTTGAGAATCTTTGACACAGAGAAACTTGGCAATGACACGCGTCGTTTCTCTCTGGCGCGAGCTAACAAAACTGTTACAACGATCTTGTGGCGAATGACGTTGAAAGGAAGGTGCTGTTGGTAAACATTTGTGCAATTGATTTGTGAAATTTAATGAAAAATCAAGATGGCGGCGTTAGTTAGCGCCAAAAGATTCTTATACAGGTATTAAACTAAAATAAGCGAACTGATACCTTCTACTGACAGACAGCTTGACAAAAGGACGGTGACATATTGATAAGAAATAAGTTTTCACCTCATCACTTCAAACAAACAGGTTTTGTTGTCTAGAGACAGTGAGCAAAATTTGATATTGATGCGAGCGTAACTAAATAACTTTTTAATTATATTTTTTTTAAATATCGAGAGCAGCATCTCAAAATTCGAAAGATTTGAACTTCACTTTGTTCCGTCACTTTCACTTCGGTACGAAAAAAGCGAGAGATAGAAACTTCAGTCGATTCGAAGTTCGATCTTCAAAATCCATTCATGACACATACTTTCTAGAACCAAATTTACCCTATTTTAAAACTTAATAATTATCTGTTGCAGTGACATCGAAGACTCTGGAAAACATTAAACGAGTGATGGATGTAGATATAGTAAAAATGAATGCTTCCGGACCATCGAGATATAAGTACTAACGTACTAGAGAAGCTACGTCAAATAACTGAATTGTCCTATTCTTCGTAATTTGAATATTTAGTTCGCTGCAGCGCTAAAATAATAACAATTCGTCTAAACCGTAATTAATTTACCACAGCGCTAGATTTGCTGCGGAAGTGTATTTATTCTCGGCAAAAAGGTCTTAAGCGCCATGTAAATCACGGTAATCATAAATCATGCGGCGACGGTGCGGCGCGATCGCCGCAGTTGAACGAGACAAAGTAGGAATTTACGGTGTCTTCTCTAGTACGTTAGTACTTATATCTCGATGTTCCGGACTGTTTACTATCGACGCAGTGACAATGATACATTTCTGTTCTTTTATCACAAGCCACATTATTGTATTACTGCCATTTCTTTTCTGCTACAACGCATTTACGCATGGATGAATTGCCATTTTTTTATTATTTTATCTCTCGTAGCCCTTGGGCCCCTTCATACAGTGATGATCAGTACGATATTTTACCGCATAATTTTGAGATCACACGGCAAATTCATACTGCATGTTTTCACCGTATGTTGACATGTGATTCCAACTTTTTTGCGTAAAATATCGTGCAGATCATTGCCGTGTGTACGGGTCCTTAAACTCTCCTGACTCCGCATTTTTTTTGTAAAAATTGTCCTTATAGGTATGAATTTATCAATACGGTTTCTGAGTGACTTTTAACGGTGGTTTATCTATTCATTAGCACTATTGGTTCGATAACTCGTGAAAGTGCGTTTCCGAACACCGCAATGTAAGATAACCTCCACTTAAACTTAGGTTAACTTAACTGACCAATGTGTGCCGTTTATCAGTCCCATAACTATATTTAAAGTTTGATTTCATATTTATTATTTTTTATAGCTTTTATATTAAACATGTCACCTTAAAACTAAGTAAACTGTTCCAGGGATAACAATTATTAAAATTAAAACACCGATACAAACCTTATTTTGTGATTTTAATTTCTTCCAGTACAATTTCTTCAAAAAAGTAATTAAAGTGGTTGGCAAGCCGCTAGTCAGAAGGAGCAAAACCAGTATAACCTGGCCTCTTATTCTATTGAAATTCCGTACTACGCTAGACCAGCTCAATGTCAAAGTGTTCCCAATGACATGCAGCAATCTGTACTTGGTTTTGTTCTGCAAAGTTCACTTCTAACCTCGCTCTAGTTACTTCTAAGGACTAGGATTACAGAAATGCAAACTGCAACCGCATAACAGTATAGTTGGTGAGAAGCGCCATCAAACGTAGTGGATGACAAATGTTTATGTAGAACATGCCAAAGGCGCTCATCTTGCTGAATGACGCACGGAAAACAAACGACGAAAATTATTGCAAAACTTCTTTTCCTCGTCTGTAAATAAAATAATTATCAATATTAGGTGGATTGTTGTCAAGCTTTATTTATTTCAAATTGCTGGATGAATTTTGGGAACACAAGTAATCGAACCCTTTCAAAGAAACCAGTTACACAACTTTGGCAGTTGGTTTTCGAAAAACCCTGCCCACCTAATATAACTAAAGACCTTTGAGGCCATTTCTTCATATTTCTCGTTACTTTCTCTGTCTGTCAGTTTGTCACTAACGGACTTCGGGACATTCGCGGCCACGACTGCGGCCTGTGTATCGCAATCCAATAAGCGTCGTGGACTTGGTCGCAACGACTAACTGATCGCACGACGTGCTGTCCGACTAATTACGGCTAAACTTTTTGTACATTACTATGAAAGTCCGTATCTTAGTTGGAGCCTCTGGAACCAAGGTTGCGACCACGGCTATCTCAGTCATCATTTGTTACATTCTAGTAATAGGTATATAAGTAAGTTATTAACAATTTACCTGAACAATTTAATGAATCTTGAGCATTCTCCACGGTAAGATAGAACTCTTCGAGTTGCAAACTGAGTGAAATTTGCAATATCAATTTGTTTAATAACCAAGTGTAAATGAATCCTTGTACAAAACGCTGTAAATACGAAAATTTTAATGATGATGTTAATGTTACTTAATATTCGCGTTCCCACATACTGGAGTGTTCTTGCAATTATAAGGATCTAATGAACATCACTGATGCTACAGCATGGTCGTTTCTAACCAGCATTAACTTCGTTCCAGAACGTAAATCGGCGTAGGTAACACAGCCGGAACTGGGCAGCAAATCAAAATGGAACTGGCCTCTAATTTAAAAAGAGAGGGAAAATAGAAAGACGGAAGGGTTTTCCCTTCCGGCTTTCCATTTTCTCTCTCTTGCCCAATCGTTTAGGTAGGAGTCATCGATTTCTGTTGTTCGGATTTCAATCTGTAGCTACTTTTGACCAATTGTGATGCGACAAGCGGCTGATGTGGCATGCCCAGCACTTTGCACCTGCATTGGGTTAAAACAGGCTCATAATAATAATCCGCCGTATCTCTACGTTGACGTTGTGATGGGGCTTGCACGCTCCTATGTACTCTAGGTTTATGCCGGTAGAGTTTACTAGAAACAGGTCTAGGTTGAGGAGCCAGACTAAGAAAGAAAGATTCATTAAACTGCAGGACAGCATGTGGCGAGCAGTTGGGCAGTAGCGACCCCACGGGAGGACTATCTCCCGGGAGAGAAGAGAGAAAAGTGTCTAACGGGCCCCTGCAAGTTGGCTTTGGCCCCGCGTATGCCGTCTAAAGGCCCGGGATCCTAAGGTTCCGAGATAATATGTTAAAGACAAAGAATTTCAAGTCATCCATATAGAGGAGGTGAGATATGACCATACCACCTCTCCTCAACCGATAGCCTAGACCTAAATCCTCCAGCAGTGTGCTTAGAGAATTCAGAGCTAAGCAGAACCAAAGTGGACTTAAACTGTCGCCCTAAAATATTCCCCGTTTAATCCATACAGGCTCATCATCCCCCTGTCGACATCCTGGATAGCGAAGGGCCATCCTCCGTTGCCCCATACATGATATCAGGAAGGTGCGCCGAGTTGCATCTATCTTGTACAACTCCAACACCCTCATGAACCATGTATGTGGGCACCGAGTCATAGGCCTTCTTTTATATTTATCATTATTATCTCCTACTTACTTTACTTCATTTGAATACTTATAAATTACATTTTTAAATATTAGAATATAAAGACATATAAGACTAGTTAAAAATATAAAAAATAGTAGCCCAACGGTATCGGGAACAGGGTCATTATTTTTTTTTTCGTTTATTCATCTTAATACTTATTGATTACATTTTGAAATATTTAAATAAAAATCATTAAAAATATAAAAAATAGTGTTCCGCCGTTGTCGGGAGTCATTATTATTATTTATTTTACCATTTCAGTCGAAAAAAAATATTTTTGCTATTGATCGGATAATTTTTAGGCAAAACCATTAGACAAAAGGTACCATTGAGATTTTTTAAAACCCTTTATTTAATATCGCTTATAAGTAACAATTACAGAAACGCAAACTGCAGCAACACAAAAGTATAGTTAGCAAGTAACGCTATTATTTTGAGCGGTAAAGTAGCATCAACGTAGAATATCCGACAGGCATCCACCTTGCCGAATGTCGCTCGATGTAGGCGTTTAACGTTCTTGCATAGCCTCCTTTCGGCATCTGTAAAGTTATTAGAGGTAATCTAGAATCTTATAAATTTAAACATAGCAGTTGACTTCTTCAACAAAATAAAGCTAAATGAAAACAGAAAACCTTAGAAATACCTGTACAATTTGAATTTAGAACATGTGCACATGAATCTTGAACATTTCCCATAGCTATGTAGAACTTCTCACAGTGTAGGTTCAATGCGATTTGTAATGCTATACATTTTATTATCCAAGTGGCTAATATCGTTGTCTTTATACACGACATAAACTGTAAAAAAGCAACCAATTAAATAACTTCTGGGTTATTTTTCTTTCATGTGGTTAGTGACCAACCTGGTGTCAGAGTTTTAAAGCCGCCCATGGGCCTCTGCGACTCTGGAATTCTGCGTTTAATCTTTTACATAGTTGTGTATATAAAAAAAAAGTTAACACATTTTGTTTCTATTTGGATCCAAAATAATTTGGATCGTTGTGTTAAATAATACAACTAATGGAAATGGAATGTCGGTATTTAAAACAATGAAACACAAAATGAATTAAAAACCGGCCAAGTGCGTGTCGGACCACGCACAATGAAAGATTTCGTAGTTTGGATGAATTTATCCCAAGAACAAACTTAACATTGTAGTTCAAAAACAAGTACTCCCATACATCCCAACTGCAAATGTTATTTTGTACGCACAATATTGAGAGATTCACCATTTTATATTATATACATATTTAAGACCATAGACTTCTTATAGGCTTTCTTTGTTAATTAAAATAAAATAAAATAAATTGTTTTATTTACAGTACAAGAACGTGTTTCGGTTACAAAAATTCATAATTATGTGTACCAAATTTAAACTTAATCGGTCCATTCGATTCTGAGAAAATTCGCTGTCACAGACGGACAGACAGACAGACACACAGTCCTACGAGTGATTCTATAAGGGTTCTGTTATTTCCTTTTGAGGTATGAAACCTATTAGGGTTCCGTACCTCAAAAGGAAAAACGGATCCCGGTTAAAGATAAGGATGAAATATACGATTTCTATAAGTACTTACATCAAATCGGTCACTAGATGCAGAACATTTAAAAAAATCTATAAATGTCTGAATTTTAACGACGTACTCATAAAATAACTGCGTAGTTTGAAAAACGATCTGAAATCAATACCAGTTTGAATTTATTAATAGTTTTCTCATGTAAAAAGCAAGCAGCGTAATTCTCATCATCACCAGCCCGAATTCGTCCACTACTGGGCATAGGCCTCTCTTTTCTTCTGCCAATCCCCACGCTTCTATGCCAACCTCATTCAGATTTTGCCCGCGAAGTCTTAATCTTACTAACCATTAATTGAAATGAAACCTTGTAGATATCAAAGCAGTCCAATATATTAACGTAAGCCTGAAGCATTCTTTTACAATAATCCACTCGGTCCCTTTCGTCCATGTTTTGGTATTGAAGAGCTTGAATATTCCAAAGATCAACTTTATCTTTTAGCAGTTGAATGAGTCTTATAGCGTAAACGATGTTATTGTCAAAACTGAATACAATTAGACCACTAAGTATGCTGGAAACGCCTATTTTAAGCATCGTGCAAGAAAACGTTACGACACTGATATACAATACTACTAAGAATATAACAGCGATCCAATTAACAAAAGTAAACCGTTTGAAACTGGCCTTATCATTGAAAAATCTGTAGATATCTTGTAATTTTAAAACAAAAAAAACGTTTTCATTTGTATATGAAACACTAAGCTTTAAATTCATTAAGAATCCCAGACTATATAAAACACAGCATAAGATGTTCATGATATAATACGATATATTTTCGAAAGGAAACCAGGGTTGGATAGTTAACAAGACGGTATTGTATAATGACATCGATGAAAATAATATCGCAGCACAAAATGACATAAAATTCGATATACGGCTGTTTGGAGTTATATAATTATCCTTGATGCAATATTTTGGAAAAAAATATATAGTTTGCAACAAATTCAAAGGTCGAAGCATCGACTGCACATCTTTGTCAACGAAGTTGTTTAATAAAACTTCACCACGAATACTTTTAAGATTAAAATAATTTTTTATTTTTATTGACTGCATTTTATTATATGCTTGTAGAACACGAATGATCTATATTCATGTACCGTACGGTACGCTAATAAAGTAAATTCAATTATTTATGTATGATCCTTAAGATAAAGCAATCAATTTCGTATTACTGGCTACCTACTAATTTAATTACAAATTACCCTTGGAATTGACATTTGTGATTAATGACATAATGTAACGAAAAGAAAAACTATCATTTTTCATAGCATTTCAGTTGAAAAAATATATTTTTCTATTGATCGAATCATTTTAGGCAAAACCCCTAGACGAAAGTAAACTACTATATAAAAAATTTAAAAGCCCTTTATTTATTATCCCTTCTTTGGTAGCAGAATTATATAAAAGCAAAATGTGGCAGCACAAAAGTATAGTTAGCAAGTAAATCAAAAATTTTGCATTAACGTAGAATATCTGACAGGCATCCCGCTTGTCGAATGTCGTTCGATGTAGGCGTTTAACATTCTTGCATAGCATCTTTTCAGCATCTGTAAAAGAGGTAGAGGTTAGAAGCTTATAAATACATAGAAAAGCCTAGATAGAACATGACAGCATTCTCATTCGATGAAAAAAAAAAGCAATTATACAAATACAAACTTAGAACAGCACATAACATGACATCACGCATGTATCCCGCGAAGCGTTAGGCAGAGATTTCCTTTAGTACACACATATTTCGCTCAATTTTACCAAAGTCTCATGTAACAGGGGGTTTTTTTGGGACATTAACAAATATCTTCTCCCGCTCTGGGCGGAGCGGGAGGGTGTGTCAAATTTTTACTGACTAAAACCCACCCGTGTTCCTTCCGTTGCCTGTGAGCCGGGGTCGCGATATCCCTTTCGGACAAACTCGCAACCCTGGCAGGAACATGGGCGAACCTGCTACTGTGAAATTCCTGATGTAAAACCTAATAACACTTTGCCGGACCCGGGAATCGCACCCACGGCCTCATGCTCAGCAATAGCGCTTGCGACCAAGACCAACAAAGAAGCTAAAAAAAAAAAACTAAAACAAAAAAGAATACCGGTACAATTTGAATTTAAAATAAGTGCACATGAATCTTGAACGTTCGCCATAGCTATGTAGAACTTCTCATAGTGTAGGTTCAATGCGATATTAAAAAATATATTATCCAAGTTGTTATCATACAAGATATAAACGGTAAAAAGCAATAGATTAAAGAACTTCTGCGTTTAATCTTTTACGTACTTTTAATTGCGTGTTGTACTCGTAATTGAGCTCATAATATCGAAATATTTGCGTATTTCTCAGTTAATTTATTTCAATTATATTTGATTATATATTAAGTAAACAACTACTAACACCAAACAACTAACTTCTATATAAATATCATGTACAAGTATGTAAAGCTTCGTGCAGACTAGCGCGACGCGACGACGCGACGCGACAACGGTTATTGTTATACCGTGAAGTTTTCTTACAAATTGTATTGTTCGAGTCGCGTCGCGGCGTCGCGTCGCGCTGGTCTGCACGAAGCTTAAAGGAGGAGCTCGTGGCTAAGTAATAACAGTCGCACGGGTCGATTCATCAGGTTAAGCTACCTACGCTTGCCGGGGTTGGTCCGTAGATGGGTGACTACCTTTACATACTACAGAGACTGCTCCGTGCCTCGGAAAGCACGTTATGCCGTTGGTCCCGGCTGTCGTTCGAGGATCTTTGATAGTCGTTACGAGTCGTCAGAAGCTCGAAAGTCTGACAACCAGTCTTACCAAGGGTTATTTAAAACTACAGACCGTAACAAAGATAATTTAAATGTTGCTTTAAATGAAGTCGACATTGAGCTACATTGGCAACATTTTATTTATATAATTAAGGCATACTTACAGTGCCAAGTCTAAATATACTGGTACTTTTAAGTAATATAGCCAAATACATATAAGACTCTGAGACAGTAGAAGAAAGGCAGATAAGGGAAGGTAGACTGGACTGAAAGAATAATTTTTTTAATAATCATAACCTAAAATATTTTACATTAATAAAATAAGTGATAGATATTTGTAATAGAAATAAAGATAAAATAGATCAACCATTTTTTTTATTATCTAAAGTACATACATCTTTTATGGGGTACTGTGTTAAATGTTACAACAAAATACCTTGTGATATTATTATATTACAATTAAATGAAAGAAAATTTAAAAATCATAGTCATAATAAAAGTACACTCTGTAAACAAACATATTACAAATTAGAAGATTATATCCAAGATAAGAATGCTTGGAAACATGCTGGTCCTGCTCCATAGGACAATTTAGAGTCTACACAAAATCAATCTGGTTGCTAATTTAATTATATAATTTGTTATTTTTTTATAACACTGTTTTTACAGTCTGTGGTTTCTTGAACTCACACACTGACTTATTAGTATTATTTGTTAAAATGTTAGAATTATCGTATAATTTTACAATGTTTGTAAATATGTGAGCACCATGTATCCTAAAAAGAATGAAAAATGAAGCAATGAGATAAATTAATTACGTGATAATTAATTTATCTCATTGCTTCATTTTTCATTCTTTTTACGTATCGTGGTATAGTAATCTTATTCTAGATGCATCGTCTTCACATATAATTATATAATTAATGTATACAAAATATTGTAAAAACATTTTAAAAGAGTAACGGTGGAGTTTCTTGCCCATTCTTCTCCATACGAAAACTACCTTTTGGAAGGGCGACTAGAATCAATTCTATTTTTGTAATATTGACGTTCATAAGTGCCTTTTATGTGCCTAATTGAAATAAATTGTTTGACTTCGACCTAAAAATTGTTGCACAGTCCACGATACCAGACTCTAAAATTATTCAACAGGATGCCTTTGGACATAAAAAGTGCTAAAAGATTACCTATTGAATAAGTGTCTATATGCTGATTTTATCAATCTATGCTCATCTGTCTTTAATTAATCGTTTTATTGTTATTATTTAAAATTTTAAGGTGTTAGCCATATTGTTTAATTTACATATCGAAATACTATTGAAGAAATGTGAATTTACTATTTTTAATTGTTGATATAATTTATCAAATTCAAATGTATTTTCTGAGTGTATCTTGGACATTACTGACATCGGTGAAGGAAAACACCGTTAGGAAACCTGGAGTTATAAGTTTGAAATCGCCAACCCGTCTTGAGCAAGCGTGGTGATCAATGCTCGTGCCTTCTGTGTATGAGAAGGGGCCTCTGCCCTGCAGTGGGACAGTAACAGACTGGTAGTGTTTACACGTCAATCGTATTTTTTTAAACTACTGTAAATGAGGTAGGCGTTTCCTATTTCTGTTTACTCTGAGAAGAAAGGTTGAACAAACACAGAGGTCCCAGTCTCTTTTAAAATCCTGACATAATCTAGGTAGAAGTATGAATATCAAAATGAAGACAGAGTAGATTTGTGTCTGAAATGGTCTGTTGAAGAAAGAACCACACAGATTGAGTGGGCCTGTCCAGTCAGTGCACACATTTGTCAGTAAGCGTGCAGCTCCAATCAGAATTCAAGGAGTTCAACGATTTGACCGACAATACCAATGAAAGGACTTTAATTTTTGAATTTGTTTATTATCTTTTCATTGCGGACGCTTTTAACGTGCACGTCTTTCTACATTGTTCTCACATGTATAATTTAAACATGAATGATGTAACCATTATTTTGTAAGAATATTTTGATTTAAAAGAGTGTCCGTGGAGTTTCTTGCCCGTTCTTCTCCATAGGTACCTACTACGCTTTGGAATGGGCAACTAGCTTCATCTTTCTGACTGACCGACCCCTTGACAATTCAAAAGTGCCTGTAATTGGTTTATTTGAAATAAATGCTTTGAGTTTGAGTTTGAGTTTAGACATTTGGGTAGGTCGCAACATTGGGCTCAGGATCCATAAAAATTGCCCCTCGTTATTTATTTCATTTCACATTTTGTCATGAACAACCTTTCATTTCAAGGGTTTTTCGTAACTGATAGGTTAATTATGATAAAACGCTTCATTTTGACGTCATCAACAAAAGTAATAGGGTTATGGTAAATTGAAAGTCATAATTAAATATTATTATTAATTTATATCAGGACTCACACCCAGTGAACCCAGCTCACTGATGTGGCGCGGTGTCAAAACATCGAGATTGCTGTGCTATATCTCAGTTAATTATTAAACATTTCAGAATAAATTTTTGTGGTGTTGAAAATTGCATCAAAATCAATTGTGCAGTTTAGAACTAACCGGTCAAACAAACAGACACGAAACGAGACTTTATTTGATTCTATCTTTAGACCGACTGACTTTTTTACCGTCTTGAAAAAATAGGGCATTATAGGTAAACCGAGTAGAAGTCCTTGGCATAAATACTACACATGTAAAGTAAACTTTTCATAATAGTTTGTTGGTTTTTGTTGTGTGTTTTGTTTGTATATGTATCCAGGCTGGATTTTAGACACTATATTTGAGATGCAATGTTCATGTTTTTTTCCACTAAATATTTTAACCAGCACACTCATTCATACCTATTAAATGCAGAGATCTTCACTCTATTTCAAAAATAGAATATTTCAGCATTCTTATTTCATATTTTTTTAAGAATGGCTTAAACATGGAAAGAGATAAGAGGAACATTCGTCTTTTTGACCACATTTCATCAATATTTTACTTTGGTGATGTTATTGAGGACTCTGAAACAAAAATATGGATGAAATTGGCCAGTTGTTCTTCGAAATTTGTTGCGGGAAAGTCAAAGGAGCGATTCTTAACTAAGAATAAAAACTGGTTGGATGCTGAGGACATACGATTCCGCATATGTATCTATTCCACTTACAAAATACACCATATTATTTTCCATACGGTAAAAAAAGTCATCCGGTAGGTAGATTTAGCTCACAAAAACGCAAATTGCAATAGCACAAAGCTATAGTTAGTAAGTAACGCTAGGGTTTTCAACGGTAAAGAAGCATCAACGTAGAATATCTGACAGGCATCTATCTTTACGTAGCTCGCACGTTGCAGGCGTTTTATGTTCTTGCATAACCGCTTCTCGACATCTGTAATGATTGCAGAGGTAGTTAGATACAACCAACTTTGCGTTTTGAACAGCACTATTGTATTCGTATCATTATAAAAACGTGTATATATAACACGAATGTGTCATTAATCGTGTACAAAAGGATTTTTGCACAGCGTTTGACACAGTTCTGCTTCTCGCAAAACAAAAATGAAACCTAGTAGGAATATGTGGGCTAAATCTGGTCGTAGTTTGACTTCTATTCATCACCACAATTACACAGGGCTAAGAGTCAAAGAGTGAATCTACTGAAATCAGCATTGGCGTGCCTCAGGGTAATGATTTGGGGCCCACATTTCTATATAATCATAGATTTTTGAATTGGAACAATCGAAGCTCGTAACTTACGCCAATGATACTGTCATTATTTTCCACCATTCGTTATGGAAAATAACTTATGTGACCGAGAATATCTCGTAAATAATTTGCTTGCTTGAAATGCTTATGCTTCTAACGCGATCATATAGAAAAACCGGCCAAGAGCGTGTCGGATCACGCACAATAAAGGGTTCCGTAGTTGGGATGAATAATTATCCCAAGGACAAACGTATCATTGTAGTTGAAAAACAAGTTATCCCATACATTCCAACTTCAAATGTAATATTGCGAGATTTACCATGTTATTTTAAGACCATAGACTTTTTATAGGTTTTCCTATAATCTTTATGTACAGAACTCTTTTCTGTATTTTTATCAAAATTTTAGTCTACAAACATATAACATACCTGTACAATTTGAATTCAAAATAAATGCGCACGAATCTTGAATATTATTCATTGCTATGTAGAACTTCTCACATAGCAGACTCAATACGATATGCAATACTAATGCTTTTATCAGCCAGAAGCATACCCAGAATGACACTACATTTATTGTTTTCTGGAAAACAAACATCAGATTATTAGTAGTCAAGATAATTTCCTAATTGTTTGAAGAATTCCCTACAAAACAAAGGGACACTTGTTTAGCCATATACGTCACGTCCGTTTATCAGTCAATAATAATAAGTGTAAGTAGTAAGGTGGTGGTGATGTGTGTGTGTGTAGTGTGTGTGTGTGTGTGTGTGTATAATAGTAGTCATGATTTAAGTTTCAATGATGGCTTTGTAAAAACGCACCGATTTTGGTAATTCTCTTTTCAGACTTATGGAACTTTCTGTGCGCAAAACATACTGACAGACGACCTACTTCAAAACTCAAACATTAGTATCTATGAACTAAGGACTCACATCAAATATTTCATTTATTGGAGAAAATTTTAAAATATCAATTAATAAGTGAAATCTAATGAGATAGTGATAAAAGAACTCTGCGGTTTGATACACGATCTGGAAAACAAAAGGTTGGAATTAATGTATGATTTTCGTGAATTTAGTCATATATAATACGTATTCTTCTTCCTTCCTCGTTTAACCTTCCTCGTTTTTTAAGTGAAACATCTAATGCGGCAGGTCAGACCGTCTGTTGGCGTGGCGATGAGGCCAACAGCCAACAACAAACATTCAAACGAAATAAAGAAAAGAAATGTCTGAATTTTTATATATTAAAAAAAATGGAATATTATGTTTTTGATCATGCCATTAATAATTAATTTCCTTTAATAAACCATCTTCTCATGCATATTATACAAAATAGTTATGATGTTACACATCTGCCAGGCGTCCCGCAACGGCTCAATTTTTTTTTCTTTTATTTATGTAGGTAGCGTGTACCGCAAATATTTGTATTTTTTTATTTCTTTTTTTGTTGGTCATATATAGTGCTATTTAGATGTCAGAATATTAAACTAAACATTTTAAAGAGAAAGATGAATCTTAAACTCCAACTCCATTTATTTCAATTGAAGCATTTAAAAGAACTTTTAATTGACAAAGGAATCGGTCAGTCAGAAAGATGAAGCTAGTTACCCATTCAAAAGTGAAGTAGGTTTAGGTAGAGTAAAAGAGAAATTTGGGCAAGAAATTTCATGGACACTCTTTTAAATTATATTGTTACAAAATTATATTTACATCACCAATAATATATATGATTTATGTCCTTTTTGCCTACCCCACACAAATTCGTATACCACTACATGCTATGTAAGGAACTGTAACAGTGACAGGAACTTATTATACCATCATCAACATAATATATTGTATATTATACAAAGCAGGTTAATTATGCTTACTCTAAAACTACCCGAGCAAATATAATAAAATTTAGTACACTACCTGGCGACCGAGCTCTGCTCTGGTGGAAATAGGGAATGCTCATTTAATAGTATAGGATAATAAAATTCATACTAACTCCATGTGTTTTATTAGAATTCTATGCTGGCACGTCATTATTCTAAGGTAGCCATCTTGTTCTAAACTTTGGGCGACCAAGGTCTGCTTGGTTGAAAATACGGAGAAAACGAATTTTCCCAGATATGCGACCTAGCTAGATCGATTTTTCGCCCCCGTAAACCCCTATATTGCAACTTTCATCGAAATCTTCGAGAACGTTATTACATAGTACTCACACACCTGTCCTATGCAATTGTATAATCTTATTCCTACTTACCATTAGTTGAAAAGAATCCCTGTAGATGTCGTAGCAGTCTAATAAATTAACGTAAGCCTGAAACATTCTGTTAAAATAATCTTCTCTGTCCCTACCCTCCATGCTTTGGTATTGAAGAGCTTGTACATTCCATAGATCAACTTTATTCTTTAACAGCTGAATGAGTCTGATAGCATAAACAATGTTGGTATCGAAACTTAAAATAATTATACCACTAAATATCGAATTAACATAAGTTTTTAGCATGGTGCATAAAACTATGACCGCACTAATAGACAATACTAGAAACGCCATGACAGCAAACCAGTTACCGATGATAAAGAGTTTGAATTTTTTTTCATTCTTAAGGTGTCTGTGAATGTCTTGAAATTTTAAAGCGAACAAAACATTTTCATAGCTACGAGATATATTGAGACTACAATTCATTATGAATCCCATAATAAAAAAAGCAACGTCAATGGTGATGATAATAAACGTGATCATTTTACTATTCCTTGCGGCTCCGTTGATATAAATGGCGGAAAGGCCATATATTAAATTTAATATAAAGAAACTCGTGCCACACAATGATACAAAATTCGATAGACGGGTGTTTGGATTGATAAAATTATCTTTTATGCAATATTTTGGACAAAACTGAATTGTTTGGAGCAGATTCAAAGGTCGAAGCATCGACTGCACATCTTTGTCAACAAAGTTATTGAATATAACTTCCACACGATGACTTTGAAAATTGTAAAATATTTTTCTTTTAAGTGTCTTCATATTATTAAGGCTTCAGAAACCCAAATGACTGAAGGAGGCCAAATTCATTCGTATATCTCATTTATTAGTTAAAGCTAGTTTTTGTTTAAAGATTATACATAGGAGGTACTGATACAAAGACTTTAATAAAGTGAATAAACAAACGTCTAATAAAGCTAATTATATTACTATTTGTTTTGTGGATGAGACAGCGAAATCAATCATATCAAAGTTACCAGCCAGTTTGATTTGATTACAGCCCTTGGAATTGACAGGTATTAATGATTAAAAGATTCTACAATATCACGCCTCTTATTACCGAAGGTGTAGGTAGAGGCGTACCCACATTTCACCAGTAACGTTTAAGTACCATGGAAAAAAAAGAAAAAGGATTATAATATTTGATTATGACGTCGCATGCTAAATAGGGTTACAATAGATAGGCTGTTTAGGCTGAATCAAAATGAAATTAAAATAGGCCAGTCAATAACACGACGATGTAAACAGTGCACTCTTAATGGTTACGGATTGGTTTACGACAAATAACCTAGTTTTCAATGCCAAGAAAATGAAACGTGTAAAGTTCGCCCTACCAAATGTTAGAAAGGAGACGGGGATTTCTGGGCCTAATTGTAATAAGTTGACGTATGGTTAAAAAAAAAGGTTATATTTTTCTATTACAAAATGTGAAATATCAGCCCATTTTACAATCTGGAAATTGAGAAATCCTAAAATTAAGTTATGGCTACGAACAAAATGGAATATCGATTAAATTATAATCGACTATCGTGACCGAGTTCATACTATTTAAAAGATGCTTTTACCAGATGATTAATTCAAATACATTAATTATTAGAATTAACGTATTAAACTGTTTAAACAAATTAAATATCTATAAAGATAAATGTTAAAATCGATTCACGTTTGCTAATCGATTATTGTATTTTTAGTCTATGGTGACATGTCAGTCACTCGTTTCGTATCATTTAGTGCGTGTGCGTTTTGAGTGTTTCCTCCCATAGTTTTATTGATATTTTCTTCGACCCCTGCTTTCTTTCTACGGACTTCTGATCTTACTTTTTGTACGACCCTTGCTGCCATACCGGACACGGAGAGCCTCGCTTTTACGTTGGACTTGGACTTGTTTTTTTGGATTCTACGACCAGCCTACCGATTGGATATTATCATAACGGATCGTTGTGTAAATATACAGTGCCGCTAGCGGCACTGTATACACCTTCTATAATTGTAACAGTATCCTATCTTAAAAAAAAACAACTACCTATCGCACAATGAGGTTATACATCGCACTTCAAAAATCAGCTGTTTTGTTACGTAACCTCACTTTAACAAAATCTCTTTTAACTCGGCTCTCAGATTGCTAAAATCCGCAAAATTTTCAGTGATGGTTTGATAATTTAGTAGCTATTAATTGACACCAATTTCATCTCTTTACATCCAGGCCCAAGATTGTATGAAAGCGTATCCGTCTCCTTTAGGACCCAACATCGTCTTAGATAAAAAGGTGCTTGAATCTGTAAACTCGGCAGTTTTTCTGGGTATAATAGTAGATGCCAAACTTCAGTGGGGCCCGCATATATCGAGCCTAGCGGGAAGGCTCAGTTCGGCCGCCTACGCCGTCAGGAAAGTAAGATTATACACGTCGACGTTGATACAGCTCGGTTAGTCTATTTTAGTTATTTTCATAGCGTTATGTCCTACAGTCTTCTGCAAAAACGAGCTGTTCAAGCAAATTACCAGCTAGGTGCCAGAGTTTCTCTGAGAGATTTTTTCAAAGATATTGGTATCCTCACAGTGGCATCTCAATTCATCTTCGCCAACATCTTATATATGAGGCATAATATACATTTATAAACTAAAAACAGTGATTTTCACAATGTTAGCACTAGAAATAAGGACAAACCATGAGCTCCCTTTCACCGGCTACATAAGGTTCATAACTCATTTGTTGGGCTTGGTATAACCTTTTATAACAAGCTACCCTCTGCTTTGCTAGGTTTGCGGCATACTATTCTATAAGAATAGTTGGTCGCTGTGATTAACTCAAGACAATGTTTATGTTCTTTCTCCAGAATTAGCTTACCTACTGACGAGTTTTTACAATACAATGTTTTTTTTTAATGAGTTGTATTGCAATATATGGTTAGCTAGTGACCTCGACATTTGATCATCATTTTTTGCCTGAGCAAACGGCAGCAAGTTCTTCATGCTCCCTTAGATGTCACTGCGTGCGGTAGCGTCGGGGTGACTGGTCGTCTTGCTGATCATGGTTTTGTTATTGTTATTTAACTGTTTATTTATTTTACCTCAATGGCCCTAGTTTATCATTTATAACTTCTAGTTACAGCTATATATATCTATGTAAGCGGGCACGCCCTTTATGCCTGGAGGCTTTTATTTAGATATTAAGTTCTGTTTACGTTTAGTTTTTATTTCTGCCCGATTATAATTCTCGATGATTTTGGTTGGTATATTGGCGTGTGCTAGCTGACTTATGGCTAATAATTTAATTTATGTTTTGTCTTGCGTAAATTTATTTTACATACTATTCAATGTGAAATTTAATTCGTTTGCATCCTTTTAAGGAGTCAATGTACTCATAATTTTGAACTTTGAAACAACATCTAACTTTGCAAACGTGCATGTAACTTTTTTAATAATTATGTCGTTATGTCCCCTGAGGGTAAATTATACTCAAGATTGCAACCCTGAAAACCTTGTGCATGGTGGTTCTCGAAAAACGGTGAAATTCTGGCACAATTTTTTACAAATATACCTCCTGTTTTATCCTTAAGGACGCGTTTTCAGGTAACATTGTTTAATTGCAACAATTATTTTATTAATTTATAATTTTTTTTATTTTTATTTTTTAGGAAACTATGAAGCCTAGAGGTAGAGGCACCAAATTAAATTAAAGCTAATTTAATTATCTATAAATTATTTTGAATTGACTTTTCTCTAGGACCGTTCAGCGGGTACGTATCTTGGCAAATAAGGAGTTATCGATAATTTTTCACTTTTTGGCCAGTAATTGCCCATCTTTGACTACCTGTATCTTTGCGACCTTAGAGTGCTTGGTTTGAACTTGAATTGTAGCAAATTTAGTTTGCTTTACAAAGATACCTAAAAAACGTGTCCATAAGGAGGAAGCGCTAAGGTAGCCCGCGAAATTCAAATTTTCGTAAGTTGTTTGCAATTTTAAGGTCAGTGTCAGGTTGTATCTTGATTATAATATGATTCGCGACAGTAACAAATAAGGCTTTACAGAATAATAATCATTACAATCAGCAAAATACAACTCATATAATCCTAAAATGTCATGATTTCATTTTCATTTTCAAATACACTCGAGAGCAATGAATCAGGGTCACTTAAAGAATCCTAAAAATCTCGGAAACTAAAAATGCTAGGTTAATGCAATAAATTGTATTTAATAGACAATTTAATACTCCTTAAATGAAGGTATTAAAACTTCTTAGTTATTGTAAAGTTATATCATAAAAAAATCAAATTTGAAAAAGGGCCACTTTCGAAGATGGAACTACGAAATTACAGCATTTGGTTTTGCTTTTGTTTGTAATCTGTCATTTATGTGGGTACATAAACCATGTTGATAGTGCTCTATATTCATTATTCAAGCTGAAATTATGTCGCTTACGCCTGAAGAATGCACCAGAATACTTACAATGCTGGAAACCGGCCGGAGTCAGCGCGATACAGCCAGGACTGTCGGTGTGTCGCTGTCAACAGTACAAAGAGTTCTCCGACGTTACGAAGAAACTGGTTCTAACCTACGCAGACCAGGAACGGGCAGAACCAGGTGTACCACAGCACGAGAAGACCGATACTTGGTGAACACCATGCTTCGAAATCGCTTTCTCACAGGAACTGAACTAACAAATCAGTTTCGACGCCTCGGAGGAAGTAACCCAAGTGCATGGACAGTAAGACGTCGGCTTGCTGAATCTAACTTAAAACCCCTTAGACCTGCAAACGGCCCTAAACTGGAGCGTGGGCATCGTATTTCAAGACTAAGATATGCCCAGAGCCACGTAAATTGGAGTATTGAAGATTGGTCAAAAGTTATGTTCTCCGACGAATCAAAATTTATGCTCTACAAGCACGATGGAAGACACAGAGTGTATCGAAGACCAGGGGAAAGATTCAAGCAAGCATGCATCGAAGAAAAAGTAGCCTACGGTGGTGGGTCTGTACTTGTGTGGGCCGGAATTTCTTCTGAAAGTCGCACAGAGCTGGTGATCATAGAAAACGGCTCTTTAACTAGCGTAAGATATGTGGAAGAAATCCTCAATGATCACGTTGGTCCATTTATGGTCAATTTAGGTGAGGATGCTATATTTATGCATGACAATGCCCGACCTCATACAGGTAGGATTGTGAATGACTACCTTCAAGAGATGAACATTACTCGTATGGAGTGGCCAGCGCGCAGCCCGGATATCAACCCGATCAAGCATGCTTGGGACGAGCTAGGCAGATGCGTAAAACAACGAAACCCTCCCCCAATCACGCTTCGTGAGCTCAAAATTGCTCTCACAGAGGAATGGGAGAATATTCCCCAAAATCGTATAAGGAACTTGGTGTACAGCATGCCAAACCGCGTAAACGCAGTAATGGAAGCACGAGGAGGCAATACGAAGTATTAAAATTCAAGAAAATCGTAATAAAGTTCAAAAATTTCATGTTTCCTATTTTTGTTTTAAGGAGAGATCAGCAGTTTTTTTCTTTATGTAATTTTGTGTTAATAAAATGTATGGTGACTCATATTTTTTTTACTTTCATTTAAGGAGTATTACATTGTCTATTAAATACAATTTATTGCATTAACCTATCACTTTTAGTTTCCGAGATTTTTAACATTCTTTAAGTGACCCGGATTCATTGCTCTCGAGTGTAGTCATTCAATAGGCTTATTGAACAATTGATACGGCCGCGAATCATCTTTAGATCAACATACTACCTGATATTGACCTGATAATTGCAAAAAACATAAGAAAATTTGAATTTCGCGGGCTTACCTGACGCTTTCATCTTAAGGTATATTTTTCAAAAAAACTGAAGCAAGGGCCAGAATTTCAAAGTTTTCGAGCCTCATGGGAGTAGCACAAGACAGACAGTAGCATGGGAGTAGATTTAAACGGTTGCAAAGTTGGGTATAAACTACTCTCAGGAGGCCTAACAATATATAAAAAAAATCGTAATAACATGCTCGTTTGCGATTTTTACCTGTGTTTTGTGTCGATATTGACTGGGCACTTACAGCTTAAAAGACTATGTTGGAGAAGCCGGAGCCACGCTATAACCGCATTTAAATAAGCCACAATAATTGCCGCCAATAATTAATAATGATTTGATTCATTGATCGTGCTGCAGCACAGCGCATTTCAATACAAAAAAGCCCAACAATGTTGCCTACCAACAGGTAGCTATATACTGGTAGTTTTGTAAGCTATCTGTATAAGTCTCGATCCCGTGGAAATATCGGGATAAAAAGTATTCTATGTGCTAATCCATGTCTTGATCTACCCATTTGCCAAATTGCATCCGAATTTGTTCAGCCGTTTTATCGCCAAAGCGTAATAAACAAACAAACTCACTTTTGCATTTAAAATATTTTATAGTAAGGATAGTTAGGATAAAAGGATGTATGTAGGATGCTTTTTGCAGTGCGGTGCGACCCGCCCAAATCTTCGTCAAAACTCACTCTATTTGATTTCATTTATTCGTAGTACTTTTACAGAAACGCAAACTGCAGCATCACAAAAGTATAGTTAGCAAGTAACGCTATCAATCTGAGCGGTAAAGTAGCATCAACGTAGAATATCCGACAGGCATCCAGCTTGTCGAATCGCGCTCGATACAGGCGTTTAACGTTCTTACAAAACCTCTTCTCGATATCTGTAATATTTGAAAACGGAATCAGATAAGGCTTACTTCTGATCGTAAAAAATAATAGGTTTTAGGTGCCTAGGTGAAAAATATATCTAGTTAAACTGATGAAGTTCCTTGCGTCGTTGACCAGAGGTGTCTAAGATTAACTTTGATTTGAGAATGTAACTTTGTACTTGCAAGGTTCCACCCATCATTCATCAATAGTGACCCTCCAAATAACTTATAAATTGTAGTTACTAATTCTTATTTATTCTGTTTCGTTGATATGAGCTCATATCAGATGCGGCACTCGAGTGAACGTTCATTTTTATTTTGTGTGTAAATGGAATGAAATAAAAACTGAAAAAATTATAATAGAAATTAACATTCACCTGCTCATTTTTCGATTATTCAGACGTTCAGACGTTTCTCTTCGAGTAAAAGATCAATCAATCTGCCTAGCCTTTTCCCAACTATTTCGGGGTCTGCTTCCAGTCTAATCGGATGCAGCTGAATATCAGTATTTTACATGGAGCGACTGCCTGTCTGACCTCCACAACCCAGTAACTGGGTAATACGATACCCTTTAGTAAGACTGATTGTCAGACTTTCGGGCTTCCATGAAGGACATCCGGGACCAAAGGCTTAACGTGCTTTTTCAAAGCATGGAGGAGTCGCGGTATGTACAGATGGTCACCCATCCACGGAAAAACCCCGGCAAGCGTAGCTTAACCCGTTAGATCGACCCGTGCGGCTGTTATTACTTAGCTACGAGCTCCTCATGGCTAAGTAATGTAAGTGTGTATGTAATAAACGTGGCCTTACATTCTTCCCAGTCAGACGTAACCTTATCATTCACTGTAATTTTATTGATGTCATTCCCGACGAGCCTTCTATCTATTATTTTATCTTCCACCTCTAAATTTTTTCTTGAATAATAAAACGATATACAAGTTCCTACATGAATAATTATAGTTTGATTCAGGCTTGACTTTGCGGAAATCCATTATAAAATACTATAGATGACGTGAACGTCAAGCGTCGTACGCAGTGTAAAACATTGCGCTCACACTGCGCTCGACGCTTGACGTGTCCACACGTCGGGTCCGAGTTCGCAACAAGTCAATCGCGTTCCTGAGGATGCCTCGTTAAGAGATGAAACACGTGTCGATTTCTTACAGGGTTCTTTATGACTCTTTAAAAACAGTTACGCGGTTTTACGAATGGTTTTTAAAATGCAAAAATAAATGGTATTTCGTGTTTTATATATATTTTACCTGTACAATTCGAATTCAAAATAACTGCACATGAATCTTGCACGTTATGCAAAGCTATGTAGAACTTCTCACAGTGCAGGCCGAATGCTATTTGCAATGCCAAAGATTTAATTAGCCAAATGGTTACCCAGAGCGCCAGTATGTATCCCTGAAAGAATACAGTTTTTTTTACATTTTCTTCGTTTTTCTCAAATAGTCAGAACAATTTATTTCTTGAAACGGTTCTTTGGATAAAGGGTACTTAGACTTTACTTTTGCTAAGTAAAGTAATAGTAGTATAGAATACTAGTAATTTCGAATTTTAAGTTTCGACACCAAGTCGAGCGTTGTTTTATTTAGGCATCCATTTATGTGTCGCGTAGTGTTAGTAGAAATGAGAATTAGTATCATGCCCAGAATTCTCCTATTTTTTTGTTTAAAAAGATCATATAAGTACTCACATAAAACCGACTCTTCAATGTATTCAGTTTGAACACATAAATAAAAATCTGAATCTTGACAAGATAGCGATATAGGAACGCAATAATTTGAAACAGAATCTGGAACAAAATTGAATCCATTTAAGTATAATTTTATCAATTAAGTCACATCAGTATTGAAAGCAAACAGCATTCTTTGAGTACACGCAAACTTATAAACACTTAACACTGGATCAGTATTGCCTCAACTCGAGTCGTTCAGAATTCTTAAAATGAAACTCCATACTGCAACACACTCCTAGCATCGGCATCGTAACGGCATGGGCTCGATTCTAGATCAGCTAGTAAACAGCAGTCACCGACCTTACGGCGGTCCGACGACGCCTTGCTTACGATGAGCCATCGGCTTGTTTACTTATGATTGTTGCTACCTTTACACGCTTTCTGTAAGGGTGCGCCGTCGCCTTGGAGGCGCTGAGCCGATCCGGTTACGTGCTTACGGTGGGGTGCTGCCCGGTCCCATGCAGTTTTTACCCGTGTGCGATTGCCTTTACTAACCATTTGTTGAAAAGAATCTTTGTAAATGTCGTAGCAGAACAATAAATTAACGTAAGCCTGAAACATTCGTTTACAATCACTATCTCTGTCTCTGTCTTCCATGCTTTGGTATTGAAGAGCTTGAATATTCCATAGATCAACTTTTACTTTTAACAGCTGAATGAGTCTGATAGCATACACGATGTTTGCATCAAAACCGATTAAAATGATAGCACTAAATGCTGTGTGAATGGATAGATTGGTAATCGTTAAAATAAGAATAGCACTACTCAAGTAAAATATGAGAAGTGAAAGAAAAATAAGCCAGTTGCCGATGGCGAAAATTTTGAGTTTATTATTAAGATATCTGTGAACCTCTTGAAACTTTAAAGCGAACAAAATATTTGTTTCACTATACAAAATGCATAGTATAAAATTCAATAAGAATCCCGAAGTATATAAGAAAACGTCGATTTTGGAGATAATAAACATCATCGGAATAAGTTCGTATGCTTCGATGTCGAAAAGGTCGTAAATTTTAATTAAAATAAATAATATCGTGCCACACGCTGACACAAAATTTGATAGATGGCTGTTTCGAGTTATAAAGTTATCCTTGATGCGATATTTAGGACAAAACTTAATAGTTTGCAATAAATTCAAAGGCAGAAGCATAGACTGCACATCTTTATCAACGAAGTTATTTAACAAAACTTCCACGCGATGACTCATTGTTAGGGCTTTCTGAACACGAATAAAGTAGAGTCCAAAGAAATTCTTACTTACGAATTGATTTAATTAAAAGATAAAACCTTGGAGGTACAAACTTATTGGGAACACTATACCTAATTCGATTATTGGTCCTTGAAATGTGTGAAGTAGGCTATAACGAAGCAAATTACCTATCTAATCATATCGACACCCGTCTATTAAGAAGTCTATGTCATTCCGTTCCATTTGCCAGTATTAAGAAATTTAAAGAGTTTGAAACACTAGTCATTATCATTTACACGATACAAAAAAAAAAACTCCAGCAGTAAGCCTTGGGGCGAACCAAAGGAAATAGTTGACCAGGATGATAATATATAAAGTCACTGTGGACCACGGCCTTGGTAGGACCAAGGTTGTGGTCCGCAGTGACAGAAAACATAATAGGACCAAAAAAATTGTAAAGGGTCACGTTTCCGAGATATTAACGTTCAAAGTTGATCACGTGACATCCATATCTTTTTGAACTTACATACATCTTGTTTCACAGATGTTTGAAATAGTCACTCTGAATGTTTAAAGTAACATTTTAGTAATGATATTAACCTAAAAATTAATAACTGTGGTAGGCATTTTTCTATTATGGCTAGTTATTAATCTGCTAATACTCCTTTACAAATAAATTCTTTAAAAAAACCTGGTGTTTCTGCCTGTCAGACGGCCGTTGGGGCAGAAGCGAACATCTATGCAAGAAACAGCAGCATTTTAAGCCATACGGGTAGAAATATCTTGAATCCATCATTATGTTGTACATAATAAAGAGTAATCTGCCCTATTCTATTCAATTTTGGGGTATTTTATTTGTGATGATACCTATTTTTGAGTGTTTATTTTCTCATTTATAAACCTGTCCATAGCAAGATGGAAGATAATTTTTAAAGAAATTGAAAGCAAATCATGTGATTACATATGATTAAATCTATGGCTCACATCAACCCCTAATGAGTTCTAGGAATGAAGTCTAGGAATGTTTTCAGACTTCTTGATTGATGTATTCAGGATGGTTCAATGTTATAATGAAGTCAATGAAAATAAAAATAAATTCCATTCTTCAAAATCATCACGTGATAGTGTTAAATAACTTCGTAGAAAAAGGTGCAGTCAATGCTACTGCCTTTGAATTTGATGTAAACTATTCGGTTTTTTAGGATTTATAGGCGTTTATAGACCATTTTGTCAAGTCATCACACCAGGTGATGACTTGACAAAATGGTTGGAAAAGCTAAAACTGACAGTAAGAGTGGAAGGATATGGACAGAAATGGTTGTCAAACATTTTTTTTCTAAGTATTTTACAGACTGAGTTCAAATATTGATACGAATACAGAAGTTAGTGTCATCCTTTGCAATCATTACAGATGTTGAGAAGGGGATATTATGCAGGAATGTACCACGTCTACATCGAGCGAGATTCGACAAACTGTATGCCTGTCGTATGTTCTAAATTGATGCTATTTTGCCGTTCAAAATGATAGCTTTACTTGCTAACTATACATTTGTGTTGCTGCAGTTTGCGTTGCTGTAATTATGTTACTACTTTGTTAATAAGTGAAATTGAACAAAAAGCGTTTTAGTTTGAATCTAACTCATGAAATATTTTGATGAAACAAACATTATAATATGAAGCTGTTTCATCGCCTCTGAATGAAGAATTATGTTTAAAGAATAATCTTGTTAGAAGTATTGAATTTTATTTATTAAAACAGAACAGAACAGATCTCTTCTAAAGGAAGAAAATATATAATAATCAGACAACAACAGAGTAAAGAGTACAAACCATAACTTTTTGTATATAGGTGCAAACATAATAAGGATGATTAAACAACATGCTCCCTCAAAATTTTAATTGCATTGCACTCATAACACAAAGGCATAAAAAATCAGTAAAGAAAAGCATTACGCAAAACGAGGATAATTATATCAATCATTTGCAAACAATGTGATGCTTTGTTGGACCCAAAGCTTTCGTCAAAATATCTACCTAAGTTCAACGGTTTATCGTTCACTTTTTCTCGGACACAAGGGAACTTAACATCTATATGTTTTGTCCTATCGTGGTGAACCGTATTCATGGCAATTTTTTGTGCACTCTGACTAATCGTATACAAAACTATATTAAGAGGGCGCCTAAAGGTCCACTAGCGCCACTCTTTAAAAAAAATATTATCTCGTGACTAAGAAGGAATTATGAATAACGGCTAGACAGGACCCTCGGTAAGTGTGAAGCGGTACACGAACGGTAAGCGTGACACGAAGCAACAAAATACGATCTAAAGAAAAGCGGCCACATTCCTCTAGATCGTATTTTGTTGCTCCGTGTCTCAATATGAAACTTTATAAAAGGTATTAGAAAATTCTAGACACACTTACCGAGGGTCCTGTCTAGCCGTTATTCATAATTCCTTCTCAGTCACGAGATAATATTTTTTTAAAGAGTGGCGCTAGTGGACCTTTAGGCGCCCTCTTAAGCGACATACATGTTATATGGAATATCAGTCTTTATAAGAAGCACGCATCCTTTACTACTATAGCCAATGCCATATATTCACCTTCAATGGAGGACAAAGCCACTGTGGGGTGTTTTTTAGCTTCCCACGAAATAGGGCCGCCTGCAAGTTCATAATAGAACCCAGTATAGGATCGTCTATCAGTTGGATAATTTGCCCAGCCTGCATCTGAAAAACCCGTCAAAGTTGCTGTATCCAGCTTGCAGCTTTGCTGTATGTAATACCACTATCTTTTCGCGCTTTCAGATAATATATACATCATTTAGCAATATTCCAATGTGACTTATGAATTTTACGTTAAATTGACTCGAGTAAATCACTATGTAGGCTGGTATTTACAGACAAAAACATTAGACAGCCAATTAACTCTCTGTAAGGGTACTCACACTCACCTATACCAGGCTCAAGTTTTTTTCTTGACCAGTGGGGTATAAACACCCTTACAATCTTGCATGGTAAATCTTTTCAGCATCTTTTCAATATCTCTGTTCGGTTTTCAGCATCTTTTCAATATTTCAATAACTCTGCGATAGCTTCATCTAATTATCATGTATCAGTAATATCGCCAAATTAATTAAAACAGCGAAATATTTGACATCTATTTGCGACGTGGCCCACTTTCAGAATAAAGGCTCTTAACCGCCACCAACAAGCTCTTTTAGCCAGGTCAAGCGTTATGTGCAGACCCTGTCAAGCGTCGCTGGCGCCCCGTTTATTCAACTCAGTGACGTATTTCCTACATATAAGTATGCCAAGGTGCAGTTCAATCGGATGCCAGGAAGTGCTTTATAAATGGGTGCCAATTGCAGTAATTGGAAACCTACGAACGAAGCAAGCTAATAAAAAGCTTGTAATGATTACGTACTCTATGATCTAAGTTTTTCGAAAATCTTCGAAAGTTTGTTTATGATAAGTCAATCCAATTTACTATTAACGACAGACTTAGGTAAGTAGCAATTTTATTTTTAGCGTATTGTTAATAATATTTCATTTTCTCACTCATTTTTAAGCCTGTCCATACCAAGATTGATGATCCTTATTAAAGAAAAAGCAAATAAATTGATTACATGCGTCTTAATATTATCTTTGGATTCGATCAATCCCTAATGAATAAAGAGTCTTCGAATGTGTTTAGACTGTTTGGTTCATTCGTATTCAGAAAGCGTCAATGTTAAAATGAAGCCAATAAAAATAAAAGTTTACTCCATTCTTAAAAATCGTCGCTTGGGAATGTTGAATAACTTCGTTGACAAAGATGTGCAGTCGATGCTGCTGCCTTTGAATTTGATGCAAACTATTCGGTGTTATCCAAAATTTCGCATCAAGAATAACTTTATAACTCCAAACAATCGTTTATCAAATTTTGTTTCATTGGGTGCCACGATATTCTTTATAACAATATTCATTAGTCATATTTTCCATAGGATTTCCTTGTATTCCGCTATAAATTTTAATGGTTTGATATTAGCCTCTAACATTATCAATTTTTTTTTGTTTACTATGTGGTTCATAAATAACTTTATTCTCAGTGTTTTTAAAACGAAAGAAAACGTTTTATTCACTTTGAAATTTCAAAACATTCACAGATATCTAAATAATGAGAAGAAATTCAAACTCTTTACCATCGGTAACTGGGTTGCCGTCATCTTGGTTCCCGTACCGTATGTCACTTTGATCATTGCTTCTATTAAGTTGATAAATGTATCCGTGTTAGTAATAATTAGCTGTTTAACTTTCTTGAGCATTGACGCAGACTTCGTTGATGCTATCAGACTTATTCAGCTGCTGAAAGACAAAGTTGATCTATGGAATATTCAAGCTCTTCAATATCAAAGCACGGAAGATAGGGACAGAGAGGAATATTGTAACAGAATGCTTCAGGCTTACGTTGATATATTAGACTGCTATGATATCTTCAAAGTTTCTTTTCAACTAATGGTTAGTTAAACATTAGCTATCTGCCATGTATGCATCTATTGTGGCTTGATTGAAAAGAAAATAACTTTTTTGAATTTCAGGTTGTTCTTCAAGCTATCGAGTTAATTTACAACTATCTCGTTAACGTTCATTTATTTGTTGATGATTTAAAATTTATAATATTAAGTGGCCGTTGCTGTGTAAGTATATTCCCTTACAAATAAAAAACGGTGTGTATGTGTTTACATGGGGAGGACTGTTCAATAAAACGACTTGATATACCGCTGTGAACCTTTCGAATTTTAAAGTACACACGTATTGACGTGTGTACTTTGGTCAGCTTAAATTGGGATGCGCTTGATAACAATTTATCAAGCGCATCCCAATTTAAGCTGACCTCGCATTATATTATATCCTTTCTGATTGTTTTAAACGTTGTGGTTACTTATAATGTGTTTATTTCTCAGGATTTGGTCCTGTTAGAAACAATCTGGTTTCTCTTTTGGCAATTAAAACCTTTGATATTGCTAATTGCATTCAGTTTATACTGTGAGAAGTTCTACATAGCTATGAACAATGTTCAAGATTCATGCGCAATTGTTTTAAATTCAAATTGTACAGGTATTAAAATTAGAATTATTTATTAATAAAGAAGAAGGATAGAAAATTTGTTTATTTTGCACAAATAAGGGCCTGTGTAAATTGGCGGACTGGACGGCAGAGGATTTAAAATTTATCAATTGAATTTAATACTTATCTAATGGAAATAAGGTATAAAACTGAGCTGCGATGCTCCGCAATGCTCCAAGCTCGATCACCGAGCATTGAAATTTATACCTTTTTTCGATTGGATAAGTATTAAATTCAATTAATACATTTAAAATCCTTTGCCGTCCCTTCTACCAGTTGGCGCAGGCCATAAGACGCACACACGCATATTGCAACGTAACATAAAAAATACATTGCCAAAAGGCGATGGAGCGTAGTGGACTGGGTGTTCAACTCAGCTGACTCACAACTCACCAATGAGTAGAGTTGTGACACAGTGCAGTCCACGTCGTCGCTGAGGGGAGGCCTAGAAATCGCTGGCGTGATGACTTGGCAAATGAGTTGGAAAAGCCAAAATTGACGGAAATTGTGGATAAAAAAGGACAAAAATGGTTGTCCCAAAAAAGCTTTCTACGAGTTACCGACTGAGTTCAAATATTAATGCCAATACAGAAGTTAGTTATCCTTTGCAATCATTACAGATGTTGAGAAGGGGATATTATGCAGGAATGTACAACGCCTACATCGAGCGAGATTCGACAAGCTGTATGCCTGTGGGATGTTCTACGTTGATGCTATTTTGCCCTTCAAAATGATAGCGTTACTTGCTAACTATACTTTTGTGTTGCTGCAGTTTGCTTTCCTGTAATTATGTTAGTACTTCGTTAGTAAATGAATTTGAACAAAAAGCGCTTTAGTTTTATTCTAACTAATGAAATATTTTAATAAAACAAACATTATGATAATACATATAAAGCTCTTTCGCCGCCTCTGTATAAATGATCAAAAATAGTTGAATAAAATTAGGTTAAAAATCTTTTTTAAAAGGAGCTTTTAATGAACTAAACAGTACCAAATAAACTTCACCAAAACACCACTTAAACACACTTACACTAAATATTTTTTTAAAAGCTTAAAGCTTTATCTTTAATTGTAAGAAGGACTTTCACACCTGCTTCTAAGAAAATATTAAAGTTGTATATTTAAGTACGTTTTATTTAGTACCGGTCAACTGCCCTAACTTCGCCAGGCGTCCTATGTTTGCCTATAATGAAAAAGATGCAATATCTTTTTGATTTTACTTGTATGGCTATCGAAACTTTGAGTTTTCATAAAGAGCTTTAAGTTTGGATTGCCATAAAAATAAAATGAAAAAGATATTGCATCTTTTTCGTTATAGGCAAACAAAGGACGCCAAGCGAAGTTAAGATAGTTGACGGTACTTTTTTAGTTAATTAAAAGCTTTGATTTTAAAAAGATTTTTAACCTATTTTTTTTTTACTTTTCTGCATTAGAATTTATTTAAATATTTGTTCCATCACCTTCATTTGTACTCGTAAGGTACTTGTCAAGATAAACCCAAATAGCCGAAACACAACAGGGCTATCTATCTTGTTTAGTAAAGTGGTGCCTGTGACCACCTTCAGGCTCCATCATCAGACCCTAGGCACGAACGAAAGCTCTCATATAAATTTGTAATTTTTTTTTCGTTATGTTTTCGAAAAAGGACTTTACGTACTAATGCACATACGTTATTAAAATATTACATATTTATCATTAATCTTCTGTCAGATCCAAAGACGCATTAATCAATTTAACATTGTCTCCGGTCTCTTTGATAAACGCACAAACAATAATAAACAATAATTTTATTGGGTGAAGATTGTGTTAGGTTTTGAAAGTAATGAAGTTGAACCTATTTATGATCAAGTATTCGGGCTTCTTTATAGGGTTCTTTACCCGAAGGGTGCCAAACGAAACCCTATTACTAAGCCTCCGCTGTCCGTCCACCAGTCTGTCAGCGGGCTGTATCTCATAAACAGTTGAAATTTTCACAGATTGTGTATTTCTATAGGCGCAATAACAACAAAATCATAAAAATAAAAATAAAGTTAATAAAGTTATTAAAGTAAAATAAAGTTATTTTTTTTATAGTAATCAAAAAACCTGTTTTTTTGCGTTTTTTACTAAATATTGTACGATGGTACGGAAATCTTCGTGTGAGTCCGACTCTCACTTGGCCGGTTTTTTAGTCATACAAGTCATTTTCAAGAAACCTAGGACACAAGCCGCCTATTAATTAAAATTGTATACACTTCCATTTCCTTCTTTTTAGGTCTTTTTTGCTATTTAATTCAATATTTCTGTACTTTCCATCGTATTTGTAAACATATTATCTCTCTTTTTATCTTTTTATTCTGTAACTAATTCAACTAACGTAACTAAAACGTCCTTTAATCATTCAGTTCTCTGCTAGTGCTGTGCACTTCTGTAAGTGACGAATTCACAATACCTAAAACTGTTTGTGATTTTTGTATGTGTATGTTTTAGTGAGTAAGTCGTTGAGGTGCCTTACCAATAAATAAATAAATAAACCTAAACAGAATTTGTAAAAGAAAATACTTTCTTATCCTAAAAAAAATTCTCAAAAAGTTTAGACAGAGGTAACATTTCGCCAATTATGTTGAAGCCCCATGCAATAGAGGGCGAGCCTAATTACTATCGGGCACAAATCCAGCCTGCGGGCTGCTACTGAGATATTCGTGATGGAAAAACCCATTAACACTTTGCCCGACCTGGTAATCGAACCGAAGACCTGGTGCTCAGTAACGCTTGCGATTACTGGAACAACGAGACAGGTATTAAGTACCTACATGTGCATAAAAATCATATGCGTTTGTTTTAAAAACAAGTTGTATCTACCAGTAAGTAACTTTAAAAACAAGACATAGTATAAAATCACGTTTAGGGCACGGGAGTGAAATATCGTAGTATTCGGGTTGAGATGACTCGGGCCGAGCTGTCATTGACTGCCGCTGAGTGTTTTATTTGATTGTTTACCGTATGATTTTCAATTGTTAATTTTTCTGATCTTAATTGAGACTTTAGAACGCCAAAATGAAGGTGTATACGAGTTTCCAGTTAATTATCTGTCATTCCGATGTGAAACGCTGATTTGATTGGACTATTGTAAAAGTTTGCTTTCTTCTAAACTGATTGATGGTTACAGGCTTTATGATGAAAATCTGAGTTGTTCGAAAGACAGGTTTTGAAGTGAGTTTGTTTATGTCAATTCAATTTTCTGTTTATGACAAACTTAGGTATATAAGTAGCTATTTTAGCGTATGGATCTATCGTTAATAATATTTCATCTTCTCACTAATTTTTAAGCCTGTCCATAACAAGATTGATGATCATTATTAAAGAAAAAGCTAATAAAATGATTACATGCGTCTTAATATTATCTTTGGATTAGATCAATCCCTAATGAATAAAAAATCTACGAATGTTTTTAGACTATTTGGTTCCTTCGTGTTCAGAAAGCGTCAAAAATAAAATGAAGTCAATTAAAATTAAAATAAACTCCATTCTTAAAAATCGTCGCTTGGGAATGTTGAATAACTTTATTGACAAAGATGTGCAGTCGATGCTGCTGCCTTTGAATTTGTTGCAAAACATTCGGTGTTATCCAAAATATCGCATTAAGAATAACTTCATAACTCCAAACAGCCGTCTATCGAATTTTGTTTCATTGTGTGCCACGATAGTTGTTACAACAATATTCATTTCTAATATTGTCTACGGGCATTCCGTGTATTCCGCTATAAATTTTAATGGTTTGATGTTAGCCACTAACATTATCAATTTTATTTTGTTAACTTTGTTTTTCATAAATTACTTTATTCTCAGTGTTTTTAAAACGAAAGAGTACGTTTTATTCACTTTAAAATTTCAAAACATTCACAGATATCTAAATAATGAGAAGAAATTTAAACTCTATACCATCGGTAACTGGGTTGCTGTCATCTTGTTTCCAGTATCGTATGTCACTTTGGTCATTGCTGTTAGTACGATGCTAAATGTATCCATATTAGTGATATTTAGCTGTTTAATTTTTTTGAATATTGACGCAGACTTCGTTGATGCTATCAGACTTATTCAGCTGCTGAAAGACAAAGTTGATATATGGAATATTGAAGCTCTTCGATATCAAAGCATGGAGTATAGGGACAGAGAGGAATATTTTAACAGAATGTTTCAGGCTTACATTAATATATTAGACTGCTATGACATCTACAAGGTTTCTTTTCAACAAATGGTTGGTTAAATATTAGCCGTCTGCCTTTTACAAACTCAGTGGTTGGTGATTTTATGAAAAAAATCCTTATTTTCAGGCCGTTCTTCATGCTATCTGGTTCAGCTACAACTATCTCGTTAACGTTCGTTTATTTGTCGATGATATAAAATTTAGCATATCAAGTGGCCGATGCTGTGTAAGTATACAATTCGCTTACCATTTGATTAAGATTTAATTCGGTGTGTGTTAATATTAATATGAGGAAGACTATTCAATAAACCAACATTATATTTTTCGCTGCGAATCATTGGAGCATGCAGCATCATTGGCGAAAATAGACTTTAAGACGCCGATATATGCCAGTGGCCTTGAGTGGTTAACTTGCATGTTCTGTGCTGAGCTCATAGAGCAAGAGCCCGCGACGGCCAGACCTTCGTTATTTTATAAAAGCTGAAAGTTTCTCTGTGTACGTCTCCAACATAGGTAAGAACGACCCGCGACTATAGAGTTTCGATTGTGGTTACTTTGGCAGGTAACAGGTAGTAAAGGTGTATAAAATGGTACCTTAAATTCGTTAAAGTATAAAGTTCAATTTTTTTATATTTTCTCCAGAATATCATTTAGAAATCACCTCATCCATTGCCGGACACTTTTTACAGTTGCTACCCCCTGCCGGACACCCCTAAACTTTAATAAATTTTAATTATACTTTCGTTATAGTATAACAGCTAAATTTTATATAATATGTTACTTAGGGACTAATAAAAATATGTTACCTCAATAGCCAGACAGTTTTAATGGTTTTTACATCTTGCCAGACACCTTGAAAGCCTGCTGTAGGTGTGAGCGCGAGGTAGCAACTGTTCAAGCGGGTGCGAGTGAGATAGAGTGCTTAGTCTATTGCGATCTTTTATTGCGCATCAGCTGTCATTTATCGATGAAGTATCTGGGACTAGTCCTCGACAGCCGGTGGAACTTCGTGGAGCATTTCCGACGTTTGGCTCCCAGACTGGAGTGGGCCGGGGCTGCCTTGAAGCGGCTACTGCCCAATCTAGGGGGTCCAAACGGCTCCTGCCGGAGGCTCTATGCGGGGGTCGTGCGGTCCATGGCCCTTTACGGGGCACCGGTGTGGGCGCGCTCTTTCAGGCTGCGGCCAGCCCGCCGGTTGAACGCGTCCCAAAGGGCTATGGCCATCCGGATGGTCCGGGGATACCGCACGGTCTCCGGTGAGGCGGCGAGCCTCCTTGCCGGATTGCCGCCATGGGATCTGGAGGCAAAAGTCCTCGCGCACATTTGGGAGTGGCGCGAGGAGGCGAAACGCCGGGGTGTAACTCCGATGCCGCGAGAAATCACGGCACAGCGGACAGAGCTCCGGCGGGATCTCATGTCATCATGGAGAGTGCGATTGTCGTAACCCCGTGCTGGGCACGCCACAATTGCGGCGATAAGTCCCCTCTTTGAGGAGTGGCTTGAGAGGCGCCACGGCGTCCTCACCTTCCGCCTGACGCAGGTCCTCACCGGACACGGTTGTTTCGGGAGGTTCCTGTTCCGCATAAGGCGGGAGGAAACGCCCGGGTGTCACTCTGTGTGGATCGCCCGGAGGACACGGTGGATATGCACGGCGGAGGTCTGCCCGGCTTGGGCGGGGCACCGCCGTGTCCTTGTGGAGGCGATCGGTGGCAGTGATCTCTCTCGTCCGGCCCTGGTACAGGCCATGGTACGGAGCGAGAGGGCGTGGGAAGCCGTCACCTACTTCTGCGAAGCAGTAATGCTCGCGAAGGAGGAGACGGAGCGCGTGAGGGAGAGTCAAATGTCGCGCCCTCACGCCCCTAGCCGCCGCAGGAGACGCTCTGGGCGTCGGGAATCGCAGGCCGATTCCCGGCCACCGTAGGCGCGGGCTTGCGGACGGTGAGCAATGGGTAGCTCGCCGTCCGATAAGGACCAGGCCCGGGTCGACGGCGCGTTGTGTTCCACGCGCGCCTCAAAGAGATGTCAGCACAACGGAAGGGGTCCGCTAGGACTGATGCTTGCCGGGGTCGCGGGAAAGTCCGAAAGGGATACCGTGGCCCCTGGCAATGTACAGGCAACTGAAGGAACACGGGTGGGTTTTAGTCAGTAAGAGTCTGACACGCCCTCCCGCTCCGCCCAGAGCGGGAGAAGTTATTTGATAATTTCCCACAATCAAAAAAAAAAAAAGCTATCATTTATTGGGTATCTATTATGCGTACAACCAACGTTTAACATTTGATATTTGTGCAGTTTTTTTGTGAAATATAATTGAAATTTTAGTAAAAAGTGTTATCATGGGAGATACGTTCATTTGTTTCGTTTGTAAAAAAAAGTGAGGGTAAAGTAATATTGTTCTTGGAGGAATCGTTGAAAAAATGTCGAACTGTTTTGGAAATCCGAAAAAAGCATAACCTAAAATATAAAGACATTATTTTATTTTTTTATTGGATACAATATTGGATATCTTAAAAGATCGCAATAGACTAAGCACTCTATCTCACTCGCACCCGCTTGAACAGTTGCTACCTCGCGCTCGCACCTACAGCAGGCTTTCAAGGTGTCTGGCAAGATGTAAAAACCATTAAAACTGTCTGGCTATTGAGGTAACATATTTTTATTAGTCCCTAAGTAACATATATAAAATTTAGCTTTTATACTATAACGAAAGTATAATAAAAATTTATTAAAGTTTAGGGGTGTCCGGCAGGGGGTAGCAACTGTAAAAAGTGTCCGGCAATGGATGAGGTGATTTCTAAATGATATTCTGGAGAAAATATAAAAAAATTGAACTTTATACTTTAACGAATTTAAGGTACCATTTTATACACCTTTGCTACCTGTTACCTGCCAAAGTAACCACAATCGAAACTCTATAGTCGCGGGTCGTTCTTACCTATGTTGGAGACGTATACAGAGAAACTTTCAGCTTTTATAAAATAACGAAGGTCTGGCCGTCGCGGGCTCTTGGTCTATCACCCAACGCATCGTACGTCCAGCCAGTAATAGGACTCGCCCATCAAGGACCGATGCGATGTCCCAAATTAGTCGCATTATTAATTTATTATACATAAAACAAAATGTATTTTAATAAAACACGTGTACTTAAAGATAAATAATTAAATTATCTTTCATATGGTGCAGGTTTAAGAAAAATACGTTTGTTAGTTTTTGCATGATTCTCAGTTTTTTATCGTAATATAAACATAATCTAAAATATTCACAGATTGTGTTATTTAAAAAAAATCTCTAATTTAACATATATTTTTTTCAAATCATTAACACTATTCGTTTAGACGTGATCTTCGGTATTAAATAATTAAAAATCAGTTATTGTCGCCATAAGTATACACAAAGATCCATCAAGGTGTACATTTGAGTTTGGGCCGACCTCATTGTAAACTTTCTTGAGACTTTCATGAGAGGTTAGCATAGACTGGAAATGTATTGATGTGTTTATTAAGATCTTAAAAGGTATTAAACATAGTCGTTGATTATAATTATTGTTTATTTATTTTCAGGATTTGGTATTTTTAGAAACAATCTGGGTAGGCTTTTGGGTACTAAAATCTTTGTTATTGCTAGTCATCTTCAACGTACATTGTGAGAAGTTTTACTTAACTATGAATAATGTTCAAGATTCATGCGCATTGGTTTTGAATTCAAATTGTACAGGTATAAAAATGTTTGAATCCTAATAGATATACATAGCGATTTTTTTTTTTTTTTTTAATCCATATTGGAACTATTCATAACGGATTAGTTCGAAAAAGCAAAATAGACGGAAGAATCGAAGGCTATAGAGTGACCTTTGCCCAGCAGAGGGACAGTATAGTAGACAAAAAGTATATAATTTTATTGACCTGTCTTAGTGTATTAACAGTTATTTTCAAATATAACTGCGAATGCAGGAGTTAGTCTCATCCTTTGTAATCATTACAGATGTAGAGAAGAGGTTATGCAAGAATGTCAAACGCCAACATCGAGTGAGATTCGCCAAGCTGGATGCCTGTCGGATGTTCTACGTTGATGCTACTTTACCATTAAAAATGATAGCTTTACTTGCAAACTATACTTTTGTGGTGCTGCAATGTACGTTTCTGTAATTTATATTACTGCTTTGTAAATAAATGATACGAGTACTGAACAAAAAGCGTTTTAAAATTGTTTCTCGTCACTCCCACCACACACCACATTATATAACAAAATATTTTGATTTGAGTGTCCATAGAGTTTCAAGCCCATTATTCTCCTCCACAAGTACCTAATATGTGCATTAGATCGGGCAACTAGATTCAACTTTCAGACTGACCGACTTCTTGACAGTCCAAAAGTATCAGTAAATGGTTTGCTTGAAATTAAAGCTGTAAGTTGAGTTTGTAGTTTTGAAATCACATCTCATAAAGTATTGTTTTTTTTGCCATAATTATATTTATTGGAGCCCAAAATTATTCCCATTTTGATTTCCTAAAAATATTAATGGACACTAATATAATAAATGTATGTGTCTCTTTCTGTTATTCTCAAATAAATCCTCTTTTGGTGATCTAAGAATACAAAATAGTCACGTAACGCGGTGCCAGTTCTAATCTAATCTGGTTCCCATTTTGTCGATGTATAAAAATAATGTAAGTTTTATTTTAAAAATCAACAGAGTACTTATTATTTTGTCTCTAACTCTAATAACACTTGTGTATGTCTATAATTATTATACCTACTGTAGCTAATCAGTTCAAATTCTTACAATATTGGTAACAAAACAATAATTATCTATATTTAGTCTTTTGTAAATTATTACTTTAGTTTCAATAATTGAGAGTAATAGGAACATTACTTATGGTAAATAAATACAACAAAACAAAAACTTAACTTCACAAGTTCTTAAATAAATGTTGTGAGATCGTATTAATCAAATAAAATAAGTTTAAAGTAGAAGTCAGATGAAGTTATCAAGGTACGGAAAGGCAAGTTAGTTTGTCTGAAAATGGCTTCTCAAAAAACACATCATGTCGAGAGTATCATCTGACAGACGACTTCTGATTTTGCATGCCAAATACCCTGCTGCTGAAAAAGCCAGGATTCAGTTCGCGCGCAGCCGCGCTATGAAATACACGTCGTCACGCTGCATTTGTCGATCTCGTTATCTCGCGAGATCTCGTACGAAATTTGACGAGATACAATCTCGTAAAATATGGCCGGGATCTCGCGAGATCGGGATCTCGGCGAGACGAGATTGCATTCCCTAACTGCGATCAATTCGGTACATGTTACCAAGGGATGAATACAATAAATAATTTAAAAAAACAAAAACCCGACTGCAAAATGACATAACTGAAACGAGAAAAACAAGCATTTAATTACTAACAAAATTCTTATTTGTTTGACAGCAAATTTTACAGTTAATCAGATAGTAATCTGATTAACTGTAAAATTTGCTGTCAAAACGCAAAATTTGCTGTCAAAGAAAAGCAGCAGCAGTGTTGCAGTGTGAAACCATTTTAATTTGTAGTAAGTATACTACAAATCAAAACGGTTTCACACTGCAACACTGCTGCTGCTTTTCTTGACATTTCCGTTAGAATACTTGATACAATTTCTAATGCTTAGATATCGCAAGTCTTTTCAAAGGCATTTGACACTTTCTCTTTACCTATATTGCTATTTGAGATAGAGAAAATCGGAGTGAGATTACGCACCTTATAAGTTTTACGAGCTATCTTTCGCAGCGGCCCGTTTCGAAACGCCACTCAAAACTTAAGCGTTACTTATGACTCGTTTAAAGCGTTTTGATTGGTTGAAACTAGTTTTAAGTAACGCTTAAGTTTTGAGTGGCGTTTCAGTATTCGGGTGTTAGAAGTGTATAAATAAAATACGCTTACTTTTGGAATTCCTCAAGATTGAATTTTGGGGCCAATGTTATTCCAGACCGATGTAATTGGCTTTGAAATTTTTATGGAAACCAAAATTTAAATTCATATTTAATTTTACTAAAATCTGTGTGGTCATGATTTGATGAGGAAGCAATAAAAGGAAGGAAGATAAGTTTTGGAAGGATTTAGACTCCAAAATCCTAGTACATTTTGTTAGGTGCCGCATTCGTTAGAATTCATAAGCGGAACATTTGACGTACCTACTCATAATCTAAAATCTGTAGGATTCCAAATCGCACTTGACCTGTATTGTAATAAATTCTATAGAGCAGTGAATAATATACAAGATTTATGTGCGCTTATTCTAAAACCGAAATGTACAGGTATTTTTAAGGCTCATCATCCACAACCTTATTCGAAAGTAACGTGTTATACCGCGTCATGTACGGACTTTTGCGGACAGTTCACGCACAAATTGGCGAAACGAATGCTCGCAGTGAGAACCGTCGATTAAAACGTTTATATTGTGCTCTTAATCGTTACCAGACATCGCACCAAACATGAAGTCTGCTAATCGAGTTTTCAAAGCTATGTCTAGCGCTGGGGTTAGGCGCACCGTCTACGGCTACGCTAAAGTAACGAGTTACAAACTCAAATCACCAATGAGTAGCCAGAATGTCACAGCACTAGTATTCAACTTAAAACGGCAGCTCTTGGGTTACGGTCGTATATTAATACATTAATTGTTGTACTAATACCACGTCATAACAATTTGTTAAGACCTTCAATGTTATGAACAAACCTTCAATGTAATAAGAAAATAATAACGTAATGGACTTTTTATCAAAATAAATATTTAATTTTATGTCCAACTTCGACACCGTCTTGAGTCATTTTCATAATGTTTTGGAGTTCACTATTTTACATTTGCAGCAGGGAATTTCACACAAAATGGAGTCTCTGAACAGGCATATTGATAACGAAATGGGAATAAGTGTTAAAACTGTATTAAATAACCAAATCGACAAAGAAGTTCAACGAGTTTTTCTGCCTCTGAATTTGATGCAAATTCTACTGCTCAATCCCAAATATCATATGAATAACAATTATATTAATCCTAATAATTGTTTAAATAAGTTCATATTGATAAGTGGTACAGTCATGTTCTTGACTACGTATGTCTATCGCATCATGGAAATATTGCTAGATGACAATTTCAGACGATACACTACAACTAATTTTCTAATTTTCGGATCTATCTTCGACTTTCTTTTCAAGTGTTTGGGATTCATCATGAACTTAATTATTAACTTCACTGAATCGAAGAAGTGCGTTTTGTTTGTTTTGGACTTTCAAGAAGTGCACAGATTTCTGAATAATCAGGCTATTGTCAAACGTTTTATCACGAGAAGCTGGCTGAGCGTCGTTTCAATCTTTGGATTTTATATTTTTGTAGTAATCTATGTTAACTTCATTTTCCTCAAGCCTCCGTTGAATGTCATTTTTTATTTATTGATTATGGCGAGTCTCGATTCAAATTTAATTTACTCAATAAGGTTAACTAAGTTATTGACTGATAAATTTGTGCAATGGAATTTCCGGTTTTTACTGTTAATGAAAAATGGTAGCAGTAAACTACAGAACGAGAGAATGTTTCAGACTTATGACCAAATATTGAAATGCTACAAGATTTTGACAAACATTTATCAACTACCGGTACGTAAAAAGTATTTTTTATTTTATTTTGAATAAACTTACAAATAAGTATATTCGAAAAACTATATAGAAGGTACTCGAATTCTTTGCGATGATCAGTAATTATACACATTGCAGTACCAATATTGTTTGTTAGTTTTTATATATTGATGGTCTAGAAGACAAGTATTTGATAAGTTTTAGTAGTTTTTCAGGGGAGTAGTTAAAATAAACTGAAAAGGCTTTTATAGGGTTGTACAAATAATTATCAGTAGGATACGGTCTCCTCTTCTAAACCAAAGAAGAGTTAAGGTAAGTATTATTTATTTTTGTTTCTATAAATATAGCCTGACCCAGTAATTCAAATACTGGGTCAGGCTATATTTATAAAACCTAATTTTGGAGGTTCTTTTTAGACATGGATCCATTTCATATTCAGCAACTTTATGGTTTAATTATTTTTGTTTTTCACAATGTTACATTACGGTGGTTTTTCTAAGGATTTTAGGTTGTTAAAGTAGGTACGTATGTTTCATAATGATGACATTGAATGGTTTTGGTTTGGATCTCGCAGAAGAGATCACTATTATATTTGCAGTATTTATTATATTTGCAGTATTTATATTTTTAATGTATGATGAACGTCTAAGAAGTCTAAACCCAGATAGGAATGATCGGACTCCATGTACTTTAGGTTAACTGTTTGCAGTTGTGATGTGTCAAAGCATGCATAGGGTTCTGCCAATGTTATATTCTTATTGCGACTTTGACCACTGTAAGTGTCGTCATTCCCTGACACTTGTTAGGGAATGACGACACAGTTTTGTCACACTCTTAGGCAAATCCATAAGGTACTTAATTATAAATTGAACAACTTCTGCGCTTCGTTTCATTCCCTCCGGATTTGTCCCAAAAATAGCACAAGCTTAAATTTTTGTGGTTATCTAATATCGTAAAATTTTACAAGGATATCTTCTTATTGTGGAGTCACCTTTATATGACAGAGACAGTAGTTCCCGCAAATCGAATGTTATTCCATAGTGCTTCCACTCTCAATACTTTCTCTTTTATCTTTCACCATCATGTTTAAAGATTCTTTTTAACTTTTTGAAACGAAGTTCCTTATCGAAGCTTGGTAAGAAAAAGCACTATGCCCGCTACATGCGACTTTCTCTATCTCTTTCTATTATATACGTGAGTGTGTGTGCGTGCGAATATCGCGTAATGAACTTCGTTCCTGCCGGGTCCTGGGGCTGCCCTGACTACATTTTGAAAATCGGCACCTCTCGCATATGTCTTCTAGACCATCAATGAATTTATGACCCTTTTTTTCATGTGTACCTATTCCATTTCAAGACTTCCATTAATACTATTATCTTTAAACTCCTTGAATATACCCCACATATTTACGGCTACGGTCCTGTACCTGAATCATTTTTTTTAATGATTTACAGATCTTGTATAATACTATAGAAGCCTTCTGTCAAAGTCTGATTAATATTCAAATTGTGATTGAAATCAGCCAATATGAGTTTAAAACAAAATTGGTAAGTTAATCGCTTTTAACAGAATAATTTCTTGAAAGGATATACATATAAATGTAGAAAAAGTTTACTTTACATACTCGTATTGTTCATTCTTTCTAGCAAGAAAATCCTTATATATCGATTTTCATTTTTTTCTGGATAATAAAAAATTATGCTCTTCAAATCTCACTCAGTCTGCAGCTCGAGGCATTTTATGAAGCTGTCAAGTGTACGCGAGACTCATGTGAATTCATTTTGGCATCAAACTGCACAGGTAAAAAACTTTGAAGCTTATGGCTATTTTCATAGTAGTGAAGCATTGGGTATGATGGAGTAAGTTCGGCGCTGGGATAAGACCGTGTGAATCAAATTCTGCGCCATTTTATTACATACAGATATACAACATCATACAAGGTGTATCTTATCATTACAATCTTTTGTTAACAGATGATCAAAAAAAGTTGTGCAAAAATATTCTGCGGGTACACCGTGCGTCATTCAGCAAGATGAGTGTATGTGGCTTGTTCCTCATAGATGTTTGTCATCCGTTACGTCTGCTGGCACTTCTCACTCACTACGCTGTTGTACTGTTACAGTTTTCTCTGCTGTAAAGTTTTTTACTATATGTAATTGTAATTAAATTGTTGTACTAATCCAGGATTTAAACACAGTTGAAAACTACCTTCTTTGTTTTAATGGGTACTGCCTAATTACAATTCACAAAAAAAAAAAATTGTTAAAATAAACACTCATTACACAATCAATTTCGATATCGATCCAGATTCATTATAACGGTTTATAGTCTTGATCGTGATTGACAGGGCTGCAAATATGAAAGGGATACCGTGGCCCTTGATTCTCCAATATTAGTCAGAAATAAACTAATAAATGAGTTGATTGATGAAAACAATGAAAGAAAGAAAGAAAAAAAAAGTATTTATTGAGACTCGCACAGGAAATCACAAATTAAACTAAAAACACATTAAAAATAAAGAAAAAACAATAAAAAACAAAGTAAAATTAAAATTTTAAGAAGGAAGTCCTGTACGAGGCCAAAAAGTCTCCTATCTCAGTACGATGCTACATCTAAAAAAAAAAATGTCGCAGCGCTGGTATTCTGATAGGGCCCGCCGTTATGTCACAGATATATAATATAAATACAAAATGATATATTAAATTTAAAAAAAAATTGGTGTGTGAAATACAATAAAAAGAAAAATATATGTAGTCCGCGTGTCTGCATCCGACGTAACATCAGTTACTTGTCTATGTCTTTAGTATCTGTGGTACTCTATGGCATCGTTGTGACAAGTAAAGAGACGCAGACGCCGACATCGGCAAAAAATTGTTATTAATACATTACGGCTGTATAATGGTACAATAATATTGAAAACGAACATCTTTTAATAAAAATTACAATTTGACAACTATAGCCTCGTGAAATCTCAACAAAACCAGACACTAATGCATTACACTAATGTGGCGAAGATTGTGCCCTCGACTAAATTATTTGTCATTAGTAACCCAGAAATAAAACAGTATTTTTTAAATTAAACCCTTAATAATAGGTAATACGGGCTGGTATCCGCAACTCCATGTCAAAGCGCGTATTTTGATGTTAGTGAAGTTTATTTTCTCATATCAATTTTATTTGTTTAGATATTTGGCATCCATTACTTCTGCTGGCACTACTATCTAACTACACTATTGTACTGTTGCAGTTTGCTATTCTACCAAATTGATTTTCATAATCACAACAAAATTATATGCATTACTGCTGCATTTATACTTTTTATAACAATTATATTCGTACCTACCAATTTTTATCCATTTTTATGAAACAATGTCATTAATAATTACCTGTCATTTTCGATGGCTATAATCACTCACATTACATAATCACGTCACGAACTGTTTTCACTTTAATATACGCAGTAACTGAATGAGGTTAATTATTTTATTAGTATTAGGAGATATCTTCAAAAAAGATCAATCCCTAATAAATGTAATGCAGGCGTGACTTTGTATTGTTTGATTCAGACATGACCAAGAAGCCGAAATAAAATGACGTCAATGAAGGAAAAAATCCATTCCATATTCAAAAGTCATCGTGAAGTTTTAACAACTAACTTTGTTGACAAAGATGTGCAGTCTATGCTTCGACCTTTGAATTTGTTGCAAACTATTCAGTTTTGTCCAAAATATTGCATTGAGGATAATTTGATAAATCCAAACAGCCGTCTATCCAATTTTGTGTCATTGTGTGGCACGATATTATTTATATCAATATTACTTTTTAACTATTATTGTGAGTTTATTGACTTGAATTTTTGGAAATTTAGTGCTGTGACCTTCTGCACCTCCAAAATCGATCTTGGTTTGTTTAGTATGGGGTTTTTAATGAATTTTACACTCAGTGTGACTCAAACAAACAAACATGTTACGTTTGTTTTAAAATTTCAAGACGTTCATAGATATTTCAATAATAAGACCACTTCAAAACTCTTCGTCATCAGCAGCTGGATTGCTATCGCTTTCCTCATAGTTGTGTCTTTTTGCAGTACTATAATAACTACTCTTAGCTTGTTCACAGAAAATTATATTCAGTCAATACTAAGAAGTTTAATTTTAGTTTATTTTGACGCTAACATCGTTTACGCTATGAGACTTATCCACCTGTTAAAAGATAAAGTTGATCTATGGAATGTTCAAGCTCTTCAATATCAAAGCATGGATGATAGGGACAGAGAAGAATATTGTAACAGAATGTTTCAGACTTACATTAATATATTAGACTGTTATGACATCTATGGATTTACTTTTCAAGGAATGGTGAGTATGAATAATGTAAAGGTTCTGATTTTTATGAAAAATATCATTAAGCTAAAACGTATTGTTTTACAGATCGTATTTCAAACCATACAGTTCATGTACAAATATCTCGACGGCATTCAGGTAGTTATTGATGCTTCAAAAGTTTCTGCATTGACCGGCCATAATAAAGTAAGTAATTTAAAACTGTGCATAAATATAAATATAATAATATATTTTATATTATATTCTGCATGAGCAAAGCGTAAGTACCTACTATTATTCACTATTACTTGTAAATATATTAACTTTATTTTAAACAATTTAAAAATATTATAAATATAATAGTGTTTAATCCGGTTTAATTCAGATTTAGATTGGTAGCCTAAAAGTGCTGAAGATTTTTCTTGTGCCATATCTAGGTGATTCCAGCCACAGCGACTGCATTCGCTGATTTTCAGGGTGATTGAGACCTCAGATATCCCTCTCTCATATGACCAGCATAACTTCTGCATTAATTAGTAGTTAAATAGGCTTGTCACCTAGTTTTATCCTTGTTTTGCAGGATTTGGCATGGATTACTGCTCTGTGGTTGGTGTTTTGGGTAACGAAATCTGTTACGCTACAAATCGTATTGAACCTACACTGTGAGAAGTTCTATATGTCTATGAATAATGTTCAAGATTCATGCGCACGTATTTTGAATTCGAATTGTTCAGGTATTTCTGAGACATACAACATTTTAGTAGATTGTTATTTTTATTATTTGCTTATTTATGAAAACGTTTCAGATACCGAGAAGACATTATTTAAGAATGTTAGACGCCTATATCGAGCTAGATTCGACAAATTAGATGCTTGTAGGATCTTCTACGTTGATGCTACTTTACCATTCAAAATTATAGCAATACTTGCTAACTATACTTTTGTACTGCTTCAGTTTGCGTTTCTGTAAAAATGATCATGTGTGTTACTTTGTAAATAAATGATAATACATTACCTACTTACAACATGTTCTATTTTAGGTTGTTTTTTTTTAAATTTCGTTTCACATAATTTTTTTCTCATAATTATTATCATTTCATAGAATATTATCAATACGCAGAATACTTTGATAAAAATTTAATAATTGATTTTTGTTACAAATAAAATTTAATGTTTAAAAAACATTATGGAATGCAAATAAAGATATGAATATGAATATGAAAAATTATCGAAAATTAACTTTAAAAGTCTATCTTATCTATCATATCTTACGTCTATCTTTCATATTTTTCATGTTATACACTTTTTTTTTTAAATCATTGTTGAATTTTATGGACTTACACCTGTGTTTTTTAAATAATACAGTTTTTTTTACCTCCGTTTCTTTTTCATAGTCTACAAAGTTTAATAAAAAAATTTTTTGTTAATCCGATAAAATAACTCATAACCTTATAGAAATAATAAACAGAATCCAAATCGAGCCAATAACATCGGAGTTATCACGAACGATACTCAGAAAAAAAAAAAACATTAAAAATATTAAAGATAGACCTTGTAAAGTTAATAAAAAAAAATAAAAAAATACGAGCGGTCAAATGCCCATGGGCAGCATTGTATAATTATTCCAAAGGTAATAAATCATAAAATTAATACCGTGAGTACCGTCTTCACTCTTCCAAATGAAAGCAATAACGTAACGATGTTATTAAATAAACATAGTTACGTAGCGCTAGTCAAGAATTCATTATATTCCTTGGGAGTTTACAATCAAACACTGACTTTTACACATAATGGAGTCTCAAAAGAGAAATGTTGTAAGCAGAATCGAAATAAATAATAAAACTATGAGAAATAATCAAATAGACAAAGAAGTTCAACGAATTTTTCTGCCTCTTAATTTTATGCAAACTTTCACTTTTAATCCCAAATATCACATCAAAAACAATTTTATAAATCCAAATCATTATTTCAATAAGTTCATATTAATATGCGGTGCAATAACGTTCCTGACAACGTATGTCTACCGTATCATGGAAATAGCGTTAGATGACAATTTCAAAAGATATAGTAACATTGATTTTATGATGTTTGCATCAATCTTCGACTTTATTTTGAAATGTTTTGGATTCATCATGAACTTTATGATCAACTTTATTCAAACTAAGAAAAGCGTTTTGTGTATTTTACACTTTCAAGAAGTCCACAGATATCTTAATAATGAGACTAGTCTCAAACGTTTCCTCATAAGAAGTTGGATGAGTGTCGCTTCAATCTTTGGATTTTATATCTTTATAATAACATAATTATGTTCATATACTGTTTCACAAACCTCCATGGAATGTCATGTTTTATCTATTGTGTTCGGTGACTTTTGATTCAAATTTAATATACACAATGAGATCAATTAAGCTACTAACCGATAAAGTTGAACAATGGAATTTTCAATTATTACTTCTACAGAAAAATGGATGTAGCAAACAACAGAATGCGGGAATGTTTCAGGCTTTTAACCAAATCTTAGTGTGCTACAAAATTATCTACAATATTTATCAAATACCAGTAAGTGCAACTTAATATTTTACATACTATTGTATAGAATCAATAGTTTTTTCTAACTTAACAGACAGCTGTGCTGCTGGGAAGTTATTTGCGGCACTTTTCTTCTTCCCAGCTAAAGCACTTGGAAGTGGTGAAGGGCGGGCGTTTTTGGGGGACTGTCTTATGTAATTTTGACGTTTGAAAGATGTTAATTCTCAGCCTCGTTTGAATAAATGACTTTAGAATTTAGAATTTTTAAACCGGTGATGTCTTGTAATATTTATTTATCTCTTATAGATCTTGTTTCAAACAACGGAGTCGCTGTTCCAAGGTTTGGTTGATATTCAACTTGCGATAGAATTATTCAAATATAAGATGAAATTTAAGGAGGTAAGTTCACGATTTTTAGGAAGAACAATTTCAAACTCGATTAATAACGTCGCATCGAAATTTGTGAAATATTTTCCATATATAGTAATATTTAATCGTTTTTGGGAGCTAAGGCCGTTACTTAAGAAGATGAAGTTCATATATCCCTATATTAATTCTCGATTCATTACTTTTTGCAAATTCTATGACATTATAATTATCATCAGATACGCCCGTCACTACAGGAACCACGAGCAAATGCCTCGTTTACTTAAGTTGGGATGCTTTATATGAAATAGTAATACGATCATCAACCACTGAGCAACCTTTATACCTTTTTAATATTAACTAATTATTGTCATACATTCATATCTACTTTGCTTATTTTTTCTAGCGGGGAAATCCTACCGTGTCCATATTTCTTTCTTTTTGGATAATAAAAAACTTGATCACACAAACCTCACTCAGTCTGCAGCTCGAAGCATTCTATGAAGCTATCAAGTATTCACAAAACTCATGTCACTTCATTTTGGCTTCAAACTGTACAGGTAAACAACTTTTGAAATTATTTGTTTGTCATACAGAGTGGCGAATTGTTGTGTTAAGGCAAAATACAGTAATCTAAGATAGTTCTTTTGCTTTATAAGGTACATTTTTGTCGTCATAAGGTCTACTATGCTATAAAACCTTTCTTTTTGGGGTTCGATGTTTATCTACCGAAACATGAGAAGTTAAAACAGCATGTATTTTCGAACAACTTCGTGTACAGTGTTTTGGCTTGACGGCGCCGTGAGTTTGTAGTACAGTGTTTCTCTTAGCGCTCGCACTCAGCTAGTCAGCACGGCAGGCGCGCTATCGCTATCTTCCTCGGGCATACTGCTTCCGCAAATGTTAGAGCAGTGTCGCTGCGATTATATGCACGCGGGCCAAAGTGTAACGCCACGCGCCGGTTAAATGTTGTTGTGAGTTATTTAGTTCGATTTGATTGGATTTGGATATTACCATACCATAGTAGGCGTCCTTCGTCGTAGTATCAAATGACACATACAGGATCCAACTTCACGAAGATCGTCGATGCGAGGGTTCGGGCCCCGTAGAGCTACGAATCATCACCGACGGATCCAAAACTGGTAGTGACACAGGTACTTGAATCTTCTCGGAGGACTTCAGCTTACACATAGCCACACCATTGGGAGTCCATAACACAGTGTTCCAGGCCGAATGCATGGATATATCTCTTGCCACCTCAGCTGTCATGGCCAGGGAAATTAAAGACCACTCGATACGTATACTCTCAGACAGCATGGCTGTTCTGCAAGCGCTAAACAGTCACACTGTTGACTCTGGGCTGATATACGAGTGCCACCAGCGCCTTAACAAGGTGGGTTGCCTCAATAATATAACCATTCAGTGGATCAAAGGACATAGCGGCTCGCGGGGCAACGACGCAGCCCACGAACTGGCCAGAATGGGGTCGAGTATGACACCAGTGGGGCCTGAACCCATCGCGCCACTCCCTTTCGAGTATCTACGAACTCTGGTAAGGAAACAAACCAGGGACCAACATCACAAACTATGTTTGGACCACGGTGAGTGCAAGCAGGCCACGGAGGCACTCCCTAACATCGATGGCCGCCTCACGAATCAGGTTCTCCGACTAACGAAATAACAGCTGCGTTCAGTCACAGCAGCTGTAACTGGCCATGGATCATTTAAGAAACACCTCTTTGTCATAGGAGTCACAGACAGTCCGCTGTACAGAACCTGCATGGAGGACGACGAGACAGCAGCTCATGTGCTGTTAAACTGCCCGGTGGTCGCCACATACAGGGCTAAGTACTTCGGTAACCCAGGTACCCTACGTGAGAGTATCAGTGACACCAAGGCGTTGCTGGCCTTCTTTGAGGAGCTGGGTTAGATCGAATAACCGATTTTCCCACCCATACGCAAAATACGAGCTATGACGTGAAGTTGCGGATAACAGGCCGTATTACCTATTATCAACTGTGATCGAAAAAATTGCGGCAAGCTCTAGCGTTAATCAAGAAGTGTCAGGTACTTCTTGAATTAGCATAAAGCAAAAAAAATATCTGTGCTTTTATATCTTTAAGCGAAACACAGCTTAGATGTTCTCCCAAAAATTCCAACTGCAAATGTAAGTTTGTACTCACAATATTGAGAGAATGGCCATGATATTTTAAAACCATAGACTTCTTATAGGTTTTTCTGTAATCTATAAGTATAGAACTATTTTCTGCAATTTTTTTTAAATTTTTGGTTCAATAGTTTCAGAGATTAGGGGGGATGATGTATTTTCATCTATTTTCTTGAATAACTATAAAACTATTTAGGGTGTTTTGAGATGGGGCAGTAAGGCCAGCTACCTAACCGTTGTAGCTACAGGAACATGGTCTTAGGAGACTGTCCATAACTTTTTGATACATTTTGATATGCATTCACAGATTTTGAAAAAAATGTACAGTCAGCAAGAAATTTTCTAGTTTTAACAAAAACTTCTTTTGGTGCCAAAAACCCTGATTTAAGATCTAAGTCAGAAATCGCAAAAAACTTTTCCCATTGGTCTCAACTTAGTCTTCAGACAACCCAATTCGGTTAAAAAATCAATTTTGTCAAAAGCACAAAACAACCGTTCTCAGATAATACTGCAGCGTAACTTACCATACCTATTTCTTTCAATTGTTGACAGATGACGATCAAAGGAAGCTATGCAAAAATATTCTGCGCGTGCACCGTGCGTCATTCGGCAAGATGTGTGTCTTAGGAATGTTCTACATAGATGTTTATCAACCACTACGTCTGCTGGCACTTCTAACTCACTACACTGTTGTGCTGTTACAGTTTGCATTTCTCCAATCCTGATGTAAAATGAATGCAATTAAAATAAACTAAATTAATTACTACTACTACTACTACTACTAACTAAATTAACTGATACTTCGCTTTTTACAGAAGTTTTTGTGGTTTTGCGTAAGGGAAACTATTTGTTCCAAAAGATTGTAATAAATAAGTTGCAATACTGCCCGAGTTACATGTAAACAATTTTTGTTCCGTATTTTAAAATTCATTTGAATTAGTTATTAAGTAAAATCACTGTGTAATTGTATATGTAAAAGCAGAAATCGCATACTCTCAACAAAGCAAATAGATTGGCGGTTGCATAACAAACCAAAATTCGATTCCCAATAGTTGAAATATTTTGTGCTTATTTTTTATGTGTAACATCTTTTCTCTCGCTTTCCTACAATCTGTTGAAGTAATTTCGTGAAAAGGGACGGAAGTGTGTAACAGGAACCCGGGGAAGCGCGCGCTCTTTGATTTGACTAATGAGCGCGTGGTGCTAGAGTTGGCGGTCAGAAACGATCTCGACGAGGCCCCACCCCTTTTCAGACCACATGCGTTTAAACCCCGATTTCTCGATATTTTACTATGAACCCCATATAAACCATATAACTGTAACTGTTTCGTAATCTGTATAATATTTCCTATTGGTTCTTATTAGAGTTATAAGAATTTGTTTTACAATAAAACGAGCATGCTTACACTAGAAACAAGTTTTGTTATTTTCACCCATATTTTCAACGGTTTGTAAATACTTTGAAATCACAAGTACGTTTCATATTTTAGTTATCATAAGTCGGTCTGCTCCGTCTCTGCTGCAGCAGCACAAAATATAGAGAACAGAAGAATAGAACTGAAGACTACTATTTTTACAGAAATAACTGTCTTCAATATAAAATTGCATTATTCCTAGTGTTAATTAAATAAAATAGAATTTTCATTATTTTTCAGTTACGTAAAATAATTTATCAGGATATTATGTTAATGTTCCTTAATACCAATGTGAGATGTCAGATGTTACACATCATATGCAAATAATACAAGGCTCGCTCGTTTCTTTTTTTAAAGAAGAATGGCAGCAGTCCATGTAATCTGGGTGTAGATTTAGACATTGCGTACATTCGTAAAAATACTCTCAAAAGATAGTGTACGGTCTCATCGCCGTACATTTTTCTGCGTACTCTGCAACCTACTTTCGGCCAACGATGCGCGTCATAATTAAGCGTAATAAAATAACATGACTAACGAATTTAAATACAGTGAACTTATAACTGTGTAGCTATCAACAACTGAGAGAAATAATCGCCTTCCACTCTAGTACTGTAACTTACTTTTAACTTAAATAAACTCAACTACTTAGTGCATCTTAGTGGAACGGTGTTTCTCTATACTAACTGAACATACAAACCTTCACGACAAATCGGTGTACGGAGTTAACTACTACAACCCGTACAGATAGATCTCGGTCAAATTAAGATAAAAGGTACCTAATCACAGTAAATTTCTATAATATTGGGTTTCGCCAGAAAAACGTTGTTTAAAAAGCAAGTGGCTCCGTATAAACAGACCTCATGCCAGTAAACCAAAAAGTTATTATGCAGTAAACTAACGAGTAAACAGTATATGACATTCAAAGATGGCGCAAATGAATAGTTCCAATAATGGCTACTGAAGGGAAAAGTGGCATTAGTAGACTTTGTGTATTAAGCCCTCTTCACATTGGCCCTCTAGAAGAGCATCATGTCCTATTGCTACTCCATGCACCTCTATGCAAGGCAAGCAGACATAATTAAGTCATGATTGACAAAATGTCTTTTGTTATTACTACTAATAAGAACATCATCCTAACTAATATTATAAAAGCAAAATTGAGTTTGTTTATTTGTTACGTTTTCACCCAAAAATGGCTGACTGGATTTTAATGGCACACAGATAAACATAGGATGAAGAAAACCAAAAATGCGACCTAGGGATACGTCCAAGAAATACTATGCACGATGGTTTGTTGCCCTGCAACTGCAAATCAACGCGTTTTCGCTTTCGTCGTGTATCGTACACCATACACGCATATTGTATATTATGTGTATTATATACCACTCAATGCCAATATATTAATTCCACACTCCAGCCAAACAGGCTCTGACGCATAAAGCTTCCCACGACACGTATCCCTAGATATGTTTGGCAACATCGAAAACGATGAAAAAAGTTGTGAATCAAGATATTTAGAGATGTTGATGAAGCAGCAACTGTAATCTACGGCATTGCATTTGACTCGATCATCTCTGCACACCTTCTTTTTCTTTTTTTGAGGGTGGGAAATTATTATATCAGAACTTCTTAATATAATAACTTCTCCCGCTTTGGGCGGAGCGGGAGGGCGTGTCAGCCTTTTACTGACTAAAACCCACCCGTGTTCCTTCCGTTGCCTGTGGTGCCGGAGCCACGATATCCCTGTCGGACAACTCGCAACCCCGGCAGGCATTGGCCCTAACGGACCCCGTCAATTGGTGCTGACATCCCTTTGAGGCGCGCGTGGAAAACAACGCGCCGTCAACCCGGGTCTGGTCCTTATCGGACGGCTAGCTACCCATCACTCACCGTCCGCGCCTACGGTGGCCGGAAATCGGCTTGCGACTCCCGACGCCCGGATCTCTGCACACCTGGATTACGTATAATCCTCGTATTCTATACTTCACAAAACAAATAAAACTAGTAGGAAAACAAACTAATCCACAACTATTAACAACGACACGTCAAGAAAAACAGAGTAGTGACATTAAACTATGACAAATAAGATATTTCTGATTTGAGGCTGACATCAATAGATATTATTGTTACCATGGAAGAAAAATTCTCCAAAAAACATATACATAGTGGATTTATTTACCTATCATTAACAATGAGCTAATACGAATTTATTCATATAAAACATGTTGCAAATACAAAATAGGCACTGACTCCAAAGCTTAGAATAATACTCTTATGTTTCAAGGGACAGTGTCTGCTACTCCAAAATGTCTTAGATTTGATGGAACAGAACTGGCTTATCAATAATATTAACGTCTTGTCCTGTAATACTCCTTAAAGAAAAACGAGGTACTAAAAGTCTTAATAGTCTGTTTAAGATCGTGCATTCTGAAAGTGGGCAACGTCGCAAATAGATGTCAAACACCTCATGTTTTGATTAATTTGACAATATGACTGTATGGAAATAAGAAATGAACTAGCGAACTAGAATGTTAATTATGAAATGCAATAATTAATATCGTAACACCGAATATTTCGACACCAGCAATTTACACTACGCTAACTTGAATTTTGGGCAATTTCCGTTTTTAATGCCAAATTATTTATAGTATGAACTTTAAAGTAGTACCAAAACAATTATATAGAAATTCCAATAAATAACGAAGTTACAAATTTTATATAACGCTAAGTGAATGTAATTTTTGCAATCGCATGATGTACATAACGCTATCTCTAGTTAGCCTAGTGTAGTCCGTTCGTGAACGTTCGTAACAAAAAAGGCACGACTTAGCCGAGAGTAAGTACACTGTTACAAGTACTTATTACATGGTGGTTTATGGTGTTAGTATATCTTTTTGTTATTATTAATATTGTAGAGTTTATATTTTTTATTTTAGTTATAGTTTGGCAATTAATATGAATTTAATATAATGTTTAAGCATTCTCTCCTTTTGACATTTCATAATATAGTACGCTAACTATGAGTTGGAGTAATTTTATTACACATTAATTTATCGTTTTTTTTTGTATACGGCTAACTCGGGTTAAATTCAAAACTAAAAATTAATAAAGAAATTAAATAGCGGCATTCCTTGTATTATCAAGAGCACTGACAACAGCGAAAATTTCAAATTAAAAAAAAAAGTTATCACCTATTTTCTTTGAAACGCTTCCGTTATAATCGACTTTTTCAAGTTAGCGTCATTGCTGGTTTTGATATAAAAAAGTAATTGGAAACTTTCCAAATGCCTTTATTACACCTAAAACGGGTACAACATCAAATTCAGTGTAATCTTTGCAATATTATTTCCATACAATAATATTGTCAAATTAAACAAAACAGGTGAATTTTTGACAGCTAATTGCGACGTTGCCAACTTTTAGGATAAACGCTCTTAAACGACGTTTTAACGATGCAACTTTAGGGACATGAGGAACAGGGTGTTAAGTTCACTCATCCACCATAGAAAAGGGAGGATCCTCCGACCAGACGGGTGTCGTGTCTGGCGGGCAATTGCCCAGAGTTTGAAGTCGGGAGCTTGTAAATATTTCCAACGCGCGATAAACTCTAATTGCGCGATGCGGGATTTGAGTGACGTCAGGATGTTGTGTGACGTCAGGTCTTTGATGCGTAGTTTGCATGTGGCGATGTAGATGCCGCCACATCACTCCCCTCCGGAGACCGGAGGTCGATAGTGGGCTGAGTCTTGCATCTTGCGATGCTTCACAGTACCAGCTGTGGTTCCAGTGAGTCGGAACTGTCTGCCGCATAGTTCGCGGTGAGTCGGAACTGTCTGCGGTGATTGCGATGATTCCCCAGTGAGTCGGGGTGGCGCTGCGTCTTAATCCAGTGGGTCGGATGTGGTACAGCACCGGGTTGTGGCTGAGGGTGATGACCGGGAATGCGCGTTCGCTGCATGCTAATGGTCAGGATACCCGTTGAAGCCGTGGGTGCTGTGTGACTCGCCTCACGAAAGCTTGCACGAGTGACGATGATGATGACGTCACGCTGAAGTAGCTGCACGAAGGCTGCGTTGACGTTCATACTCGGGGTCACCAATTTAGGGGTATGAGGAACAGGTTGTAAAGTTCACTTATCCACCATAGAAAAGGGAGGGTCCTCCAACCAGACGGGTGTCGTGTCTGGCGGGCAACTGCCCCGAGGTACCACCAAAATCCTGCTAATAACCATAATTATAGAAATAGAAATACCATATTCCAGTAAGCATGGTAGCTACCGTCCCAGGTTCAGCGTATAGATATTGCAAATAATTGCGTTTTGATAGTCAGATTTAATCAAATATTTGTTTATTCTTTTTTTCTTTGTGTAATTTCATTAATTAAAGTATACATAATAAGTACAAACATAACACATAAACGTTAGTTAGTATATGTAGGAACACAGGCGTTCATTTATTCACTAAAAACGAATAATTTCGCAAGTAATGGGAAATTGCTACTGAAGACTGCGGGTGTCGACCTCAGCACATACTGCTTCTCACACGGACGTCGGACAATTGTACGTCACTTGCTCTCGCGTCATCAGTTCTAACTCTCTTTATATTTTGGCTGCTGAGACCAAAACTAAAAACGTAGTATACAGGGAAGTTTTATAAAATGTGGCTGCTATTTTAGTTTATTGTGGTGTCTTACGACTTTCATACGAACGAAGTCGTGGGCTGAATCTGGTACAAAATAAAAAGGTACTTAATTATTTATTTATTTAAACTTTTCACACTCAAAAAAGTGTAAACGCGGATTTAATGCCTTAGGCATTCTCTACCAGTCAACCAAGGGTGGTGAAGAGATTACATGGCAGGCATGCTCTATTTGAGAGGAACAAAGAAAAAAATTAAAAAATACATTCTAATGCATTAGAATAGCAAACAAATAGCAACGAACGAACGAACTAATGGCATTTGCATTTTAATTAAGACAGCATTCACTATTACTTAAAGCGGTTCCACACATGTTAGAAACAGACTGTACTATAGATTTATTATTTACTGGGTACATCTTTTATGGACTTGAATGTGGGTCATGCTCAATTGCTCAATTGGTTGTCCTGCTGATGGTGGCGCATGTATTGCATCATTGAGCTCCCTTTATAATGGTTGAGCTAACCGGTGCTGATCTATGCGTCATGTTCGTGAACGGGCGCTGTCAGTTGGGACTGGTCATCTCTTAGCTGCAAGATACATATAACGAGATTCTTCTCCATAATGTAGGTACCTACAATTTTTTGGAATAGGCAACTAGCTTCATATTTCTGACTGGCTGACTCCTTGACAATTCAAAAGTGCCTGTAAATGGATTAATTGAAATAAATTCTTTAACGAACAATTAAGTAAGACCATGGACTCTTACCTATCGTGGACTGCTCATGTTGGTCAAGTCAGTCGTAAAGTGCACTACACGTTCCATTCGCTGAAATGCCTCCAGGGCTTCTTGCCCTTGAGATGGCCCATTGCCTTTGGATGCCACCGAGGAGCTGTTAAATAAACTTGAACGTTTGCAAAACATCTGTATTCGTTTTGTTTTTAACCTTAAAAAGTTTGACCACGTTTCTAACTTTCGCAAGATACTCAAGTGGCTCCCTATTCGACTTCGCAGGAACTCTCGTATATTGTGTCTGCTATTTAACATCCTTCACAACCCTAAAACGCCATCCTATCTGCGGGAACACTTTTCCTACGCCCGTCCTTCTGATGCACCTTACAGGTCGCATCTTAGAAATCTCCTTAAATCCCCTCCCCACTCAACCGACTTCTACTCCTACTCCTTCAACGTGCACGCGGTTCGATTGTGGAATTCACTTCCGCCTGACATTAGGGACTGCCAAACTGTTGCAGTTTTTAAAAGAAGAGTTAAAGAACACGATCTTTCCACTTCGTCATAGTTGCATTTTTTGTATTTATTATTTTATACTAAGTACATTATAATTAAGTATATATATCTTAGTGATATTTATTTAAGAAGTATGTATGTAAGTTTATTCTCATAATGTATATGTACTATAAACATAGTTAATAAGTATTATAGTTAAATTTGTGAATAATTAAGTGTTTTTATTTTATGTATTTTATTTTCTCTTCTACTCTTACACACGTTGTCTACATCTCTTCTTGTCTACTTTCCTATCGCAGGTATGTCGGAAGAGATCTTTAGAAATAAGCATCATCTTTGTACGTATTTTTCTGTTCCTTTTTTCTTGTCTGTTTATATGTGTGTACATAAACCGTTAAATAAATAAATAAGAGTTTCAATAATTAGTAAAAAACTAAGTGACAATCTATTTGATGTTATCAAAAATACCATTGAATTAATAATGAAGACGATGAAATGCATGATGTGAGATTAGAACTAAACTATGTAGATAAGGACCCTTATCATGAGTGATGGTTCACAGAAGCATATTAAAGAAGTTTATGGCCTTGCCTATGATAAATTACCATCCATTATTTTTGATATCTTTATATTATATTCAAAATTTTTTTCCATTTACCATCACCCTGTCGTTTTTAAGTTACTGTAATGGGTCTTAAAGAATTCTACAATAAGTTATTCAAGAGGGAAACTTATCCGAACGATCACGAAAATTATCGAGTAAAAATTCTACATTATCATGAAATTGATAAGGATGTGCAGTCTATGTTTTTTCCTTTAAATCTCATGCAAAATATTATTTTCTTGTCTAAATATTTGATCAAATATAACTTTATAACACCAAATAAATTCAAGACAAATTTTTTATCGTTATGTTGGACAATATTGCGCATTATTCCATTTTCAAGTCGTTCAATTCAAAGATTTGGATTTGAAAAGCCTAATCTTTTTTTGCACTGCCTTGTGTTCTTTGATATTTTCTTTTACTCTACTTCTTTTATCATCATTTATATTCTCAACATAGCCCATGCGAAAATCAATATTGCCGCCATCCTTGCAATTCAAGGAGCTCATAGGATTCTCAACAATACGGACATCACAAAGACCGTTGCCAAATGGAACTGGATTGCGGTTATTCTGATTTTAGCTTTTCATTTAGTAGTTTTAGCTACTAATTCTATTCTTGGGTCATACTGGTTCATGTTTCTTTGTAATTTGTTTTTATTTTGCTTTGACGCAAATATGGTATACGCAATCCAATTTATTAGTTGCTTAGAAACCTATGTTGTTTCATGGAATACTCAAGTTTTTAAACCCCAGAATTATAACAATGAATATAATCTGATTCACAAGTTTTTAGCTTACAATAAAATATTGGAATGTTATAATGCTTTCAAAATATCTTATAATCCTTTGGTAAGTGTATTATTTGTTGCCTGTGTGTAAAAATTTGGTAAGACTTCGTCTAAGACAACCATGGCTTAAATGGTTCTAAATTGTCTATACTATCTTCACCTTAAAGCTTTGCACCCATCTTCCAATCATCCTGTATATATACATATATACGTATTTCATTTTTATTTCTGACCAATCTTTCGCAGTCAAAGTAAAGGTCGTATTACGTGCTGTTTGTAGAGGTAACTAGGCTGTTCTTTCGAGGAAATGGGCGAAGAGGGAATGATTCAAATGTTTGTTATAGTTTTAGTGAGTTCTTTTAGACAAAAATTTACCAGTTTTATTGGGCTCTGAGGAGACAGTTAAATACATCAGCTTTGTAAACCTGTGTATTTAATGACGCTGATGCACAATGATCATACTCTTTCTGATTGAATTTATGAGAAGAACGTTTCTACTTTCAGGTGCTAATTCACATGCTTGAGACATGTATACATTCACTCATTGATGTTCAGTTTCTCCTATCCATAGCAACTAATGAATCTGTAAGTATTTTAGTGGTACAACCGTATTTGAGACTAAAGCCTGATTTACACGGTGAGATTTCATTGCCTGTAGCATACCATATATTTGGAGCAACAATAAAATTTTGCACCGTCTAAACTGTATTTGGAAGATGCAAGTCATTTATTGCTTTAATTTTATTGTATGCCACATGCAACAAACTTGCATCTTATAAATGGGGCCGGTAAAGGACCAGCGGCACCGAATCGGTGCCAGCGCGCCATGCGCCACAACTGTCATGCCCCAATGGCACCGAAAAGGCAACATTCGTTTATTTGTTAATGTTCTACTGTTTCTTTTTGTTTCAGTTTATTCCACTGGTGTTCTTTTTTAATTTTCAATGTATCTTAAAAAATATTTGTTTGCAATTGCTGTTCAGCTGGCGTTGTGAGATGTTTTACTCAGCTTTGAAATTGTGTCAAGATTCGTGTACACTTGTTTTGAGTTCAAATTGTTCAGGTACATATTATAATTTTCAATAATTTTTATTCTTAAGAACGAGCATTTCGTTGTTTTGATCAATTTATCAGTATTACTAAATTAATTTATGATATATCGCTCTGTTTTGCACTCAAATATTGATTATGAATTTCAGTAATTATCGTTACACACAATTTTTAGTTTTAGGTGTAACAAAAGCATTTTGAAACTTTTAAATGTTTTTTTTTACACCAACAACTGTTACAACACAAAATTCAATGTTATTTTTGCAATTCAAGAAGTACTATACAACCCTTGGCCGCAACAAGGCATTGATGGACTTACGTATGAGTGTCTCAGCTTCCCCTCGGTCTACATTTTCACGTTCTTCCATCAATGCCTCTTTTTCCAGCCGCTGCGGTAATGTACTATAGTTAAGTTAGGATATTATATTGTTGTTTTTATTACTTAATTATATATAAGTTGTGAAAAAAATTAAAAGAGTATGCTTAGATGGTTTGGTTATGTTGAGAGGATGAGTGGAAGGGGACTAAGAAAAAGTATTTACAAGTCAGATGTGAGTGAAAACTCTGAGAGGAGACTAGGAGGTCCGTAGTAGTCGCAACCGGCGTGTGCGTGTGTACCAGATGTGTGAACGTAAACGAGGCAAAGGGACTATGTAGGGATCGTAGCTGGTGGCGTTCTGTAGTTAGTTCTGCCTACCCCCATCGGATTCTTCCCTTGGAGGTAGGCATGAGGGTTTTGTAAAACAGCTAGCGGTTTTGTAAAACAGCGGATTCGACAATCAATACACACATATCACTTTTTCATTTTGAATAAATCTATATATTATGGTACCTATCGTTTCGTTACTTAACACACGTAGCATTTCTTCCCACTCAGTTAAGGAAGAACTTCACTCAAATAGATAATTTTATCGAAGCATAGCTTTTGAGATTTTATGACGACATAACTCACCGTTACATTTACAGATGATGAGAAAAAAATATGCAAAAATATTCAACGTTTACATGAAACAAATTTCAGCAAGATTGACTTATGTGGCCTGGCCACCGTTGACGCTACGCTGCCTCTAGGATTGCTGGGATTACTCACTAACTACACTGTTGTGCTTTTGCAGTTTGCGTTTTTGAGAACTTAGGAATAATATTAAATATTTTCTCAATATAATAAGCGTTTTCTTTTTCTCCTTGGGACCTCTAACAATGCTATTGTCAAAAAAATTGTCTAAACAAAGGGCTTACAATTCTCTGCGCATCCAGTTTAACAATGCCTACAGGGCGCTGTTACGGCTGCCACGCTTCTGCAGTGCGTCAACAATGTTTGCTGAGTCGAGAACAGACTGCTTTGATGCCACCTGGCGCAAAAAGACAGCCTCACTGCTAAGTAGATTGCGTGGGAGCAGTAACAGCAACCTGGAGGTAATAGCCAATAAGTTGGACAGCCCACTGGTGTTGAGCCTCACCCAGAGGACTAAGTCTCTCTTTTAGTTATTAGGTACTAACATAGTTTTTAAGTTCATATTAACAATATAAATGTAATTGTAATGGATCATTGGTTGTCTGAATAAATAAATATATTATAAACAGACAATATTTTGGCGCGTGGTCAAAATCTATGATCGCCGCCATTTTCTTTTTTGAATACCGTTTCACAAAACAATATCATAAATGCTTACCAACAGCACATCATTATTTTTAATCTAATATTTGGGTAAAAATGGAATTTTTTAATGAGATTAAAGGTTAGAAGGTGCATTGATTGCAGTTCTTCGTCAATACTTGATCCTTTTGAGGATATTTTTTTTCCTGTCTGACTTATTGCAGGAACGAGCACACAAATATGAGTGTCTCAAGGAAAAAAACCTTTGAACACAAATTCCTGTATCGCAAACTAAAATATAGTAAATTTTTAGTCAATGTTATTATCATTAACAATTATTTCAATAACTTACTATTTTAAGTAGATCCTTTTTTTATAGTCATCGATATAACATGTAATTTATCAATGTCAATATATCAATCTATATATAATCTACTCAATCTATACAACCTTCCCCTAGCACACCATTATTCCATTAGTATATTATTTTTAACCTCTAAAATTCTAAACCTAGGTACCGTAACAATATAATTTAAGAGTCACTTAAATTGTCTGCCTCTTCAAACTTTACTTTACAGGCACAGTCTTGAAAGGTGCTTGCGAAACTTTCTAAGCCATCCATACCCTGAGCAGTTGTCTCAAACGAAAACGAAGATAGATAAATCAATAATTTACTGCACACGATAGAAACAGTAAATCACAAATTTAAATGATAACTAAGTACATGAACATAAAAACAATAGTGTTCCAATTATTAAAAAAAAACACATTGTAAAGAAAGAAAGTGACTCTATGATTCTAAGGTATCCATGTCACCTGTGCAGCTACTCTTGCATGGCGGACCTTGCCAGAATTTTTGCTTATAATTTCGATCCTGAGTCTTAAATTCAATCATCTTAACCATTAACATTTCATTTAATCAATATACTACCACGTCATGGCCTCGTGACAAAATAAACGACGACCTTTTTAATTTATTATAAAATGAATTGGGAATTAAAACATTAATTATTTACAAATGCTTAAGGTAAACGGCAGTTCCATCCTTAGTATTCTGCTAAGCGATCGCATCGCTGTTAAAGTGAAAAAGACATGAAGACACGGTTCAAAATAAATCGTATTACCGACAATTTTTTGGACAGGAGTTTCCAAACCATGCTCCTTCCTTTTCGGTGCTTACAGCACATGCTGTTCCTTTCAAGGTTCTCTGTTGAGTACAATTGTGTAAGGCCTCATCGTGCACCTTACTATATCGTATCGCTAATTGGTACTCTTGGATTCATATTTTTTCACATTGAAAATCACTTGGCATGGGAATATGATGGAATAGTCAATCCATTCCTCGTAGTACTCATAAAGTTCAATGTCGTCTTGTTGGTGATTCCTTTCGTTTTTTTTTATATACTTAACATTTTACAAAGAGAGGACCACGTTCTATTAATTTTGAAGATTCAAAAAGCTTTTAGATTAATCGAATACAAGAATTACAAGAACGCTGTTCTTAGGAACTGGTTCGGAATTTTTCGTCATTTTGCTTTTTATATAGTCTGTGTGTCACTAGTTCGCAGCTTCAATCTAGCAATATATTTATTTACATTGATTTATTTTGACGTACATTTAACTTATGGTTTTACTATACTCGCTTCGATAAGAGATGGAATGATTTCATGGATCTCTGAGGTCGAGTACTACAGTAAACTTTGCTTGGAGCTAGGAGAAAATAAATATAGTGATAAATCTAAAAAGTTTTTCCAAGCTTATATCAATTTAATGGAAGCGTATGATATTTTTAAGAAAATATTTAAGTATACGGTAAGTGTGATATTTTGTTATGTGTATATGTCGCAGTATAGTGGCTATAGCCGTGATATAGTTATATCCCTAGGGATATAGCTTTATACCGTAATATAGTTATCTAAAAGCAAGCAAGCAACAAAATTGGGGCACTCCGACAGTTATGAACAACTGTCGGAGTGCCCTAATTTTGTTACTACGACCAATTTTAACGTAGTTGGCGTAGTGACGTTGGTACACACACAGTTCTAACCTTACGTAACCTATTTGGTCGGAGTGCTCTAATAGTTACATTTATAGATCGTGCTCGTATCATAGTTACATTCCTAGTAAGGCAGTTATGAACCGCTTTCATATAACCATATTACTGTATTTAGCTATATCCCTAGGGATATAACTATATCACGGCTATAATCATCTTACTGCGACATTTTTTATTTTTTATTTATTCCTTATTGTGAACGTTATTATTAATTTCCAGACTTTATATCAAGTATCAGACACATTTATCCATAGTTTACTATATTTCCAAACAATAATAGAAATAGAAAAATCACCTGAAAGACACAACGGCGAGGTAAGCCTAATAATAATCATTTTATCCACTAGCGATCCGTAAGCTAAACGGTCATATTTTATTAAATTAGTTGTAGGACCTGCGTTCTGTTTGATTAGAAAATTAGAATTCTAGGCTGGACCGTCGCGAAGACAGCGAAAGATTGCATTATGTTCATTTTTATTCGAAAATAGTATGCCCATATAAATGTTTTTATACATTTAATTTAAATAGTAACGTATTATTTACAAAACTATTTGTCAGCTAAAATTTCCGCTTCTTTAATTTTCAGCACATTTTAGCCAATTTTGAATTGGTCATCATCCTTTGGGCGTTTAAGAATATTACTTTCGTCTCTATATTCAATACTTACTGCGAGTTCTTCTACATGACTGTCTCTGATGCAGACACCGCTTGCAGTAGGATGCTGAGGAGTTTGCAAAGTACTGGTAAGACAATTTAGGGGTATGAGGAACAGGGTGTAAAGTTCACTCATCCAACATAGAAAAGGGAGGTTTCTCCGATCAGACGGGTGTCATGTCTGGCGGGTAACTCCCCAGAGGTTGATGTCGGGAGCTTGTATAATGTCCATCGCGCGGTAAACTCTAATTGCGCGATGGAGGATTTGTGTGACGTCAGGATGTTGTGTGACGTCAGGTCTTTGATGCGTAGTTCGCATGTGGCGATGTAGATGCCGCCACAACAATTTATACAATAATTATTGGTAATCCAGAGAATAAGGGCATGAAAATAAATAGGTACCGGGACGGTATTTCATTCATCGAGTGGAAACAGGTTTACGCACAGCGTATATATAGACCGTTCCAAAAGTATCTCATGAAAGTGTACACAAACCCTGTTCTGGTTAAATTCTTATGCAATCACTTACTAAAGGAATTTAGCAACACATTCATTTGTATTTAGAACGTTTTAACTTTATATTTCACCACTTTTCCCAACAATTATTGTTTGAATAACATTTTATTATTATTATTCCATTGTAATTGAAAAATTATCGACGAAAATTGAGGTTATAAAATTAAGCTTAACGAAAGAAAAACGAGAAGACAAATGAAAAGCATATTTAATGTCACTTAAAATTTGAATTTCGGCTTTAAGTATTTGAATAATCCAATCAAAGCACTCAATTTGTAAGTCGTATTACAAATGCATCTACAGGTGCGTTTTCTGATCCCTTTGTTTACATTTTCAGCAGATACTTTTGTAACAGACTAGGTAGAGACGCATTCGTACGGCTACATCGGTCTATCTCGGATGCCGATCGCGAGTGCGCTTGCACTCGCTGTAGGCAAAGCGTATCTATGTTTGCGTCGTGGGTGAGTATCGATCGATGCATCCTAGTTATTTCTTATCCCAATAAAGACCGAGGAAAGTGGGAAGGTCGAGCTCGAGGTAGTGTAAAGTGTTGAAACTACCTGTAAGTTAAACGTATGAACATTTAATACTTAGTTTAAGTTTTTTAAAGAATTTAATTGTTTATATCTTATCTGAGTTTATTGCTACAAACATCCGATCTTTTTAAACAATCAATCGTACTCGTAGAACTGTAGAACAAAAAAGTTTGTTCAACTGTGTTTTTTCCTTCTGTTACAGAGGACGCTAAGAGGCTTTGTAAAAATGTGCAGCGGTTGAACCGTGCAGCCTTCTACAAGATGACTGCTTGTCGGATGTTCACAATTGATGGATGTCTACCACAAAAGTTTAATAGTTTGATGGTGGAGTACACTGTTGTGATACTACAGTTTGCTATGCTGTCATGGTTAAATGAAAAGAATTAATAAATTAAAGAATAAAGAACCAAAAACTTTACTAGATTATTATTTAAATAAATATCACACCTGCCATGTATTCTCCGAAGGGTAGGGCAGAGGTTCAACACTCACATTTCATCAGTTATATATGGCAATAGGCTCGCTATTGCCATCAACCGCACACAAATCCAGACAGCGGTCTGATACTGAGAAAGTCCAGATGGAAGAATCCAATAATACTTTAGGGGCATGAGGAACAGGGTGTAAAGTTCACTCATCCACCATAGAAAAGGGAGGATCCTCCGACCAGACGGGTGTCGTGTCTGGCGGGCAACTGCCCAGAGGTTGAAGTCGGGAGCATGTATATATGTCCACCGCGCGGTAAACTCTAATTGCGCGATGCAGGATTTGAGTGACGTCAGGACGTTGAGTGACGTCAGGTCTTTGATGCGTAGTTCGCATGTGGCGATGTAGATGCCGCCACAATACGTTACCGCCCGGTTACGATTTATTCCTACTCTACTGGTTTATAGAAACAGTATCGAAACCTAGTAGGATAACAAAAGAGACAAGGAAATGTATTTCTAGAAGATTACTGAGGAGGGACTTATTAGCTGAATAAAACCATTTGGACGGAAATAACCTTTCCTAGATATATAGACAAGTAACTGATGTTATGTCGGATGCAGACACGCGGATTACATATATTTTTACACTTCACTGTATTTCACACACCTATTTATTTTTATTTTTTATTATATTTATTTAATTCTGTATAATCTATCCGTGACATCACTGCGGGCCCTATCAGAATACCAGCGCTACGACATTTTAATTTTTTTTTTCATGTCGCGGCATCATGCTGAGATAGGAGCCCTTTGGCCTCGTACGGGACTTCATTCTTTAAATTTTAATTTTACTTTGTTTTTTATTTATGTTTAGTGTGTTTTTAGTTTAATGTGTGATTTCCTGTGCGAGTCCCAATAAATACTTTTTCTTCTTTCTTTCCTAGATGAGTCGTGATTACACACTTTCTAAATAGATATATAGGTAGGTAAATAGTGAATATAGGTAGATATAGGTACAGTAAGTCACAGACGATGTCTCCTCCAATTTACCTATACTTTACTTATGCATACGCAGCGTGTCGAAGGCTAGCGATAAGATTGAGATTTTGGCAATTTTATAGCAGGTTAAATTGAGTTAGGTTTGAATTTCATAATTATTCATCACCTACGTTACCAATTTACATAAATACGAACTTACTGACTAAAACCTACCCGTGTTCCTACAGTTGCCTGTACGTTGCCAACATAGATAGGAACTACTTGCCTAGTTTACCTATCTAATGAATATAAAGGTAGGTACAATCAGTCTCTTCGAAGGTACTTGCACAATGGTTATTGTCAATTAAACTGCATTGAAATTGAATAAAAAAGCAATAATAATTAGGTATAACGACCTTTGGGATCAACCAACGATGCCGCAGATAGACACATAAATCCACACGTTTTATTAAACTTATGTAGGATCAGTATCAGTATCGAGGTATCTATCTATAAAAAGAAATGAGATCCCATCAAAAACGTTATTTTTTTATGTAAAAAAATCAAGTCTCACAACTCAGTTCTTCTACCACAAAACTTTGTGAGATCTAATGACAAACCAAGTCTGTTAATTTATTCAATTATTTATGTAATAAATATAATGACTTGGCAATAGCACACGGCAATAGAATCTACTTACAACAAAATCAACCAAATATTTGCGCTGTCAGCGCTTTATTTAATTAAGACTATGTATTTAAAATAGTAGATTATTCTTATGAGAATATGTTGCCGTACGGTGGCCAAAGCATTCTATTTATAAAAAAAATGTCTTGAATTTATACGGTCACATTAAAAATGTTTTCGTTAACTAATTAGGTATCAATAACAGACTTGGTTTTACATTAGATCTCACAATGTTTTGCGGTAGAAGAACTGCGTTGCGAGACTTGTATTTTTTTACATTTTATGTTTTTGATGAGATAGTTATTTCGAGAAATATTTTGGAATAAGAAGCCAGTCCCAACATAGTTGGGAAAAGGCTAGGCAAATGATGAAGATAATGTAATAAAAACTTACCCGTAAACGTAAATTTCGTCGATAAAATATTCTGTGCGTGCTTAAACATTCATCCCAACTACGGAACTTCACTGTGCGTGGTTCGAAAAGCAATTGGAAGGTTTTTTACGATCCTTCGAATTTTTATGCTCCCGAAGTAAGGGACGACATCTCATGTTAAATCTATCTAAATTCTTCCAGTTTACTATCAGCATTATGGCCCTTTTTTATCTCTTAAAGAACACGACCCTGTTTGTACTTTTGAATATACACTGCGAAAAAATCTATATGAATATCGAGGAAGCTGAGTCGGCGTGTGAGCTTGTGAAAAACCCGAACTTTCCAGGTAAGTTAGTAAATAGCATAACATTAGCTTTACCCATCAAAGAGGTGCTGGTGAAGTGGACCGTTATGTTAAATATAAATGAAATAGAAGTATAATCTATTTCCATCAACCAGGTATCCAGACTCAAGGCTACTACTTAGAACACTGAACAGCACTTGCCCGACTAGTGCTAGGAACCCAGGACCTCAATCGACCCCATGTTAATTTAATTTATGATCATTTCACTACAGAAGCAGTCATGACAATAATATATAATTATACAGGGTCATTGGAAGATGGGTGCAAAGCTTTAAGGCGAAGATAGTACAGACAATTTAGAACCATTTAAGCCATGGTTGTCTTAGACGAAGTCTTACCAAATATATTTAACCAATTTTTTTAGTTTTTTTTCGGAAATTCTCAAAATTTAATGTAAACTGCATAATTATGGCCAAATTGAATGATAAATGAATTCATTTTTTATTTATTTAATTAAAGTAATGTGTAAGCAATCAAGCAAAACATGTTTTAGGCTTCTGTGTCATTAGACATTTTTTTTACAGACATTTAAAGCTCAGAAAAAATAAAAAATTTGTACAATACGTCTTTTAAACATTATTTAAAAAAAAAAAATTGGTAAGACTTCGTCTAAGACAACCATGGCTTAAATGGTTCTAAATTGTCTATACTATCTTCACCTTAAAGCTTTGCACCCATCTTCCAATCACCCTGTATAATCTAACTATCACACTGTATCCTTACAGAAAGTGAAGAACATCTTTGGAAGAAAGTGCTAGGTACAGATAAATCAAACGTTCTGTAAGATGACCGCATGTGGCCTGTTTTATGTAGACGCTGCATTACCAATTATTAATTACATTATTAATTATTTGCAATATGTTTTATTGGACTTATTAGCAATTAATTGTACTATTGTAGTTCGCCTTTTTGTAAATTAGCTACTTTTATTTACGCAAAAAGAATAAAACACAATTTCTGCTAAATATTTGAGATCTTTATTTACTTTAAGACTACATCCTAAGTTCTCCATGTTTGCGACCCAATTGCTTGATTATAACATAAGTAACAAATGTTTTAAATGCACTTTATAAATAAATTATAATTGATGTGTAGCATCTTTCCTCTCGCTTTTTTGCAAATCTTACCTCTCGTGTAGTGATTTCATGAAAAGGGACTGCAGTGTGTAACAGGAAGTCGAAAAAGCGCGCGCTATTTGACCAATGAGCGCGTGCGGTGCTGGTGTTAGCCGTCAGATGGTGCCAATCCATTTTCTGGGAGGTTGTAAACAGGATAATGATGATATGATGATGGTGACGTTGAGGATAATGATGATGAATATTATTTATATCAGGGCTTCCCTAACTGTGCGTCTCGATGCCCTGGGGCGTCGCGAGGCGATTGTCCTGTGGCGCTCCAATAGGACAAACACAAATTACTTGAATTTTTGAGCTCAGTTTCTCATGAAGATCGTGCCATCATTACTGCAGCATTAGGTAGGTACTTTTTGGCTAGAAGGGGGGAAGGGGTTCGTCGCAAAGAAATGGTAATTTCCCAAGGGCGTCGCGGTAAAAATAAGTTTGAGAAGCCCTGGTTTATATCATAATTATATACTAAGTTTTTAAGTTTTCACTTCTGTTGGCCAATGAGCTCAGGCGATGCTAGAGTTGGCCGTCAGATGGCACCAACACATTCTCCGAGAGGTTGGTATCGTCAGCCAAGATGTCAGATGTTACAAATCATATGCGACTACTGTAAGGCTCGCTCGTTATTTTTTTTAATATTATTTTAGTTTTGTTCAACCATTACAAGACGGCAAATTGCAGTATCACAACAGTGTACTCCAACACTAGACTATTAAACATCTGTGGTAGACTTCCATCGATTGTGAACATCCGACAAGCAGTCATCTTGTCGAAGGCTGCACGGTTCAGCCGTTGCACGTTCTTACAAAGCTTCTTAGCTTCCACTGTTACAGAAACAAAAAAAATATTACTAAAGGGTATTTTGCAAAGCAAGCTCTAATGTGAAATATCTCGACAATTCTTCAAAGACCAAAAATAATATGTTTCAATGTTGGGCACACTGCCACTTGATCCTAGATGAACATACGTCTGGTCATAGCATATTCGATAAGTTAAATGGTCTACTCTTACCAGTACTTTGCATACTTCTCAGCAGCCTACAGCAAGTAGCATCTGCCTCAGATATAGACATATAAAATCTTTCGCAGTACGTACTAAATACAGTGACGAATGCAACATTTTTTATTGACCAAAGGATGGAGTTTATTTCAAATACTTTGACATCACGCTGCAATTCAAAGGTGAATTAGAAAAATATAGCGGAGTCACAACAAGATGTGTCAAAATTATAATTGCATTATTAGCTTACCGAGCCATAATGTGTTACTCCTGATTTCGTTACTTCTACTATTGTTTGTAGATACAGTAGACTGTGAAAAAATGTGTTTATTGCTTGAAATAATATCTGGAAATAAATGAAGTTTTATATTAGAAACATCAACAACAAAACAACAAACATCAACAACAATCATCAAATAACACACAAACAACATAGAAATAATTACAGTGTAGGTACTGACCAACACGTTTTTTTCTGGTATAATTACCCATGTTTGCAAAGTAATAAATGATTTGATTTGATTTGATTTTTTGATTTGATTTGAAAAATGTGTTCGCTCAAACATGCTTAGAAATTCGAGCATTATTTTGACAACCTGCTTCGAGATAAATCGAAAATGCTGTACTGGTCAAATACATGCGAGCAGGCGGCCAGCAATCATATGACATGTGTCGTGTTTAGCGGCCGAATAAATTACTATGAAAACTCATAATTATCTGTTGTGTAATTTAAAAGTGGAACGGACTTTTTACTTCGACACATGACAACCAAGGAGGTCACAAAGATCAGACTTTATTAAAATTTCAATTTGGCTTGCAAATAAAGCAAAAAAACAAACGAATGTACTTATTGGCGCGTGAAAATTATCGTTGTTCTTTATTGATTCTGGAATTTTTGATTGATTTGCTTAGTTTGAATTTCCGCACATTATATTTTGAGAAAAGTACTTTACAAGCCTTGCTGCAACCAGGCATTGATGGACTCACGTATGTGTGCCTCGGCTTTCAGCAATGCCCCTTTTGTAGGCCACTAAAGTAATTTACTAATGTATATTTGCGCAGTTTCTCCACAACCGAATAAAAATCTCGAAAAGCACACTTATTGACAATGTTTTGCAAAAATGAATCAAAGCACAAAGAGATACTCTTACCGTAAACTGAAATATGGTCTTGAACATATCAAACGCTTCCATTAAATTGATATAGGCTTGTAAAAGCTTTTTCAATTTATCATTATATTTGTCTTCACCTAGCTCCAGTGTCAGCTTACTGTAGTATTCTACCTCAGAAATCCATGAAATCATTCCATCTCTTATCAAGGCAATTATAGAAACACCGTAAGTTAAATGTAAATCAAAATAAATTAGAGTATAAAAATATATTGCCATTAAAATATTGCGAGTGATTGCAACACTGAGAACATAGTCAAGACTATGACGCACAATTAAGATCCAGTTTCTAATGGTAGGCTGTTTGTATTGCTTAAAATTGCTTAACTTAAAAGCTTTTTGGATATTTAGAATCAATTGAACGTGGTCCTTTCTTAGAATAATATTGAGTATGTAAAAGAAAACGAAAGGAATCACCAGCAAGACGACGTTAAGCTTACTAAAGATAATGATAAATTGACTGACTGCTCCATCAAAATCCTTCGTCGTGAGGGCTTGCAAATAAATAGTCATAAATAAAAGAGTACCGATGAGTGACATGATATAGTAAGAGGCACGATGAGGTCTAATACAATTGTACTCTATGGAGAAACTTGATATGAAAAGCATGTATTGTAAAAACCGGATAGGAAACAGCATATTTTGAAATCTTCTGTCCAAGAAATTGTTTGTAGTAGGATTTATGGTGATCTGTGTATTCATGTCTGATTTGCTTTAACAATCGTACGAGCACGTAGTTGAATGCGTAGAACGCGACTGCCGTTTACATGTTTTTTATTTTTTTTTAATTTGGTAATAACAATTATTGATTTTCGTTTTAATCAATTAATAGGGTATCGTTTGCTTTGTCATGACTAGATTATTGACATACTTGAGGAACACATACAACACACACCCTCACCCTCTCTTACTCGATAGGAAATTTTGTCATGAGTTTTTACTTTTGTATATTCACATAGGTTAAGTTTTAGATATTAATTTGCCAATATCCTTTTTCTCATAGATGTTAATAGATTATTTTATATCAGTTTAAATTTAAATTTTAGTGTTCCAATTTAATTCAAATGTAATGTGATGGCCTGAAACACAGGTTTGAATTAACCTAGATTGGGCGGGTCGCTACCTAACTTGTAATTCCGAACCATCAATACTTGCTACTGTTCTAAACATATTTTAGATTTAATTCATTTTTAGGCACTATAATTATTGTTAAATCTTTTATTCAATAAATTTTTTTAAAAACTGCCTGTAAATGGTTTGATTGAAATAAATGCTTTGAGGTACTCACACGCACTTATCCCGATATTGATTATTGTACTATTTTTATTGTTTTAAATACTTTTTAATGCTTTAGCCTGGATCAACCTACCTTCTCACTTCATAGTGAGAAGGTAGGTTGATCCAGGCTAAACCACGAAACCACGAAAACTTTGGTGCAGCTACCAACGTTGTACTCATAGTACAGCGTTGGTAGCTGCACCAAAGTTTTCGTCAGATAGGCAGTTGCTCAATGTAAAATACAGTATTCAGCTGCATCCGGTTAGACTGGAAGCCGACACCAGCATAGTTGGGAAAAGGCTAGGCAGATTGATTGAGTGGTCGCCCAGAGGTCGAAATTAGACCATAATTCATTTAAATGTCATGATTCTAAGGCAGCCATCTTGTGTCAAACGCATGGTAGTGTGTGTAATGTTTTTTTTATTGAGTGAATTTATTTCTAATGTATATTATATAAAAAAATTAGCTTTCTGCACTCCTTCTCCATACAAACTTCAACTGTGCCAAATTTCATACTCCTCCGTCCGCGTAATTTTCTTAAAAAGGGGTACAAAGCTACACGTGGAAGGTTGGACTAACAGCTGGACTGTTGGACGATGAAGCCAGCATTACAGAGAAACAAAAACTTCTTTGCTTCTTGCAAAGAAGTTTTTGTTTAGTGCTGCAGACAAATCGAACGTTCAGTAAGATGACCGCGTATGGCCTGTTCTATGTACACGCTACGCTAGCAATATTTTTCTTGGGAGTTATCAGTAATTACGTTATTGTATTGTTACAGTTCGTTTTTTGTACAAGACCAACTTTTATTATGCAAAAGCTAATAACATTATGCGAAAGTGAGTTTGTTTGTTACGCTTTCACGCTAAAACAGCTGAACAAATTTAGATGAAATTTGGCATATGGGATGACCATAACCTGGGTTAGGACAAAGGATAATTTTTATCTCGATATTTCCACGGAATCGAGACTTACTCGTATATGGGTGAAACCGCAGATCGCAGCTAGTGCATTCAAAATTATTATTTAAAAAATCCTTTAAAATTTTCTACAACGAATGTATTTCTTTGTCTCCTTTACTGGCGTTAGGGTGCATACAGACAGTGCAAGGCATGTACACATATGGCAAGCCACGCATGTGACGCATGCCTCAGGCTGAGGTATCTGACATATTAAAAAAATACATGGTCGCGACATGCTTCACACTGTCTGTACAAACCATTAAAAATCTTAGTGGAATGAGTTCAATTTTTCAAATAAAAAAAATATTTTAAATTTTAAGTATTATATTTAATCCATGATATGATGGCAAATTGAAGCGTCAGACACATATACTCCAATATCAGATTATTGAAATCCTGAGGTAGACGTCCATCGATTGTGAACATCCGACAAGCGGTCATCTTGTGGAAGGCTGCACGGTTCAGCCTTTGCACGTTCTTACAAAGCTTCTTCGCTTCCACTGTAATAGAAAACAAAGAACTTAAAAAAGGGTTAGGAAAAAGGGTTACGTTTTTTCCATTTGCCTACGTTACCCAAAAAACAACTATGAAACCGTGCCTCCAGAAAAAACTCTATGAGTTAAAGTCTACTACAGCCGTGCTATTATGTAAACATCTCACCGTGATAACTTGGGTGAAGTGAGCTTGATGTGTGCTGTCATTGCACCTAAAGCTAGGGATTGACACTATGGACAGCGCACTTCATGCTCACTTCACCTCACTCTTCACGGTGAGATGTTTACAGAATGGATCGACAGTATATTAAGTTGAAAATAATTCCATGCTGATCCTATCCTATCTTAAGTTAAATGATCTGAGAGCCGAGACAAGTGACAATCGCTTTCGAAGTGTTTCGTACTGCTTCATAGACTTTCAACAGAAACGTAAGCTAAGCTAAGCTGGGTACTTCTTTAAGTGACAAATTCTCCATACTAATATGAGTTATATAATTATATGAGTTATATTCTATATGAGTTATATAATTGTTTATTTTTATTTGACTGTATAAGTCAATTGATATTTATTTTATTTTCATTTGTTATTGACATAATCTACTCATTACATTGTTTTAATGAGTTGTATTGCAATATATGGTTAGCTAGCGACCTCGACAATTGATCATAAATTATTCTTGCCTAACTGTTTATTTATTTTTACTTCGTTGGTCCTAGTTTATCAGTGACTTCGGTTTATAGTTTTATTAGCTATATGTAAGCGGGCACGCCCTTTATGCCTAGAAGCTTTTATTCCGGTATTAAGTTCTGTTTATGTTGTGAGTTTTTAGATTCGCTTGAGTATAGATTTCGATTGTTTTGTTGGTATATTGGCGTGTGCTAGCTATCATTATGGCAAATAAATTTATTTACTGTTTTGTGTTGAGTAATGTAAATTATTTTGCGTACTATTATTGTATAGAATCAAGTAATTTCTTTCTAACTGAACAGTCAGCCGTGCTGCTGGGGAGTTTGTTGTGCCACTACTTCTTCCCAGCTAAAGCACTAGGAAGTGGTGAAGGGTGGGCGTTTTGGGGGACTGTAATTTTGACGTTCTAAAAGTGCTGATTCTCAGCCTAGTTTGATTAAATGACTTTTGAATTTGAATAGATATATAAGTAAGTAAGAATAAGTCGTTGGAGTACCTATACCTAAATAAATAAATACAATACGGCCGATATAGCTTGGCAGGTATGAACATACTTTGCGAACTTTCGCGAATGTTCTCTCACTCACACCCACCTCATGTCACCATTTGGCTCTTAAAAAATGTTATTGCGACGCCTTCTGCGCGAAGTTCGGAACTGCCAAGTTATATCGGCCGTATTGTAAGATTTTCGGTAGCTTATTTATGTTAGTTTCATAAATTGACTTTTCTACCATCGTTATCGCTGAAAGAATTTCACTTTGTCTAGGTCGTCTAGTCTTACCAGTACTTTGAAGACAACATAGCAATCGACTGCAAGCAGCGTCTGCCTTAGAGACAGACACGTAGAATTTCTCGCAATTCGAACTGAATATACTGACGAAACCAACATTCTTCACCACCCAAAGAACCGTCACCATTCCAAATGTTTCGACGTCATACTGCAAACAAAAAAAAAACCAGTAGTTTTGGCATACGCAGAGGGGCTCGTGGGTAAGTAACAGAAGCCGTATGGTTTGATCGAAGCTACGCTTGCTCCGGTTGGTCCGTGGATGGATTACCACTCATTTTATACTAAGACCCTGCCGTGCTCTGGAAGTTATTGATTAGTCCCGGCTGTCATTCGTAGATCTATGGCAGTCGTTACGAGTAGTCAGAAGGCCGAAAGTCTGGCTATCAGTCTTACGGGTCTTACTATTACAGAGAAGGGCAGACAGGCAGTCGCTCCATGTAATATACTAATATCTCGATCCTGTTACACTGGAAGGTGACCCCAACATAGTTGAGAAAAGGCTAGGCAGGTGAGAGTTTTTCTAAAAATGGTTTTTGGTAATGCTGGTTTTCAGGAGAGGAGCTCGTGGCTAAGTAATAACAGTTGCATGGGTCGATCCATCAGGTTTAGCTACGCTTGCCGGAGTTGGTCCCGTGGATGGGTGACCGTCTTTACATACCGAGACTCCTTCGTGCCTCGGAAAGCACGTTAAGCCGTTGGTCCCGGCTGTCATTCGTGGATCTTTGACAGTCGCTAAGAGTCGTCAGAAGCCCGAAAGTCTGACACCAGTCTTACCAAGGGGTATCGTATTTCCCAGTTACTGGGTTGTGGAGGTCAGATAGGCAGTCGCTCCATGTAAAATACTGATATTCAGCTGCATCCGGTTAGACTAGAAGCCGACCCCAACATAGTTGGGAAAAGGCTAGGCAGATTGATTGGTAATGCTGATGATTTATATTTGAATCCGACTTCGTTGGGCAGCGTTTGGCTTCCCGGTCAGGAAGCCGAGAAAGAGATATTGTCAAGAAATTATTAGAATGCTTACCGTTCCGTAATGAGTTTCCCTTGATCTTGACAGTTCCACTGATGTTTGAAGGTAAAGTATACTTAAGAGAAATGTGCCTAACGCTTGAAATAAAATCTGAAATCAAATACATAGAAAATACTTTAAAAATTGGTACATCCACAAAGTTCTGCAACACACATCACGAAAACAAAAAGATTCTCTTACCGCAAACTTAAATATTTTCTTGAAAATATCAAAAGCTTCCAATAAATATATGTACGCTTGAAAAATCTTTTTTAAGTTATCATTATATTTATCGTCTTCTAGCTCCAAGCTCAGAATACTATAGTACTTGACCTCAGAGATCCATGAAATCATTCCATCTCTTATCAAAGCAATTACAGAAACACCATAAGTCAAGTTCACATCGAGATAAATCAGAGAATAAAAATATACTGCTAATTTAATGTTTCGAGTTAGTGACACACCAATAATATAGAAAATACAATGGCGTGCGACTCCGTTCCAGTTTCTAATGATAGACTTCTTGTAGTGCTTATAATGAATTAATCTAAAAGCTCTTTGAATGTTTAAAATCATTTGAACGTGGTCCTTTCTCTGAATAATATTAAGTATATAAAAGGAAATGAAAGGAATCACAACGAATACGACATTGAACTTTATGAAGACAACGAGGAATGGATTGACTACTCCGTCAAATTCTCTTGCCAAGAGATTTTCTATGTGAAATATTATAAATCCAAGAGTACCAATGAGCGACACGATATAGTACGGTGCCCGATGAGGTCGTATACAATTGTACTTTACGGAAAACCTTGATAGGAACAGCATATTGTGTAAGCACCGAAAAGGTAGGAGCACATTTTGGAAACTTTTGTCCAAGAAATTGTTGGTAATAGGGTTTATGTTGATATGTGTCTTCATGTTTAATTCACTTTAAGAACCGAACGAGTGAGTATTAGAACATTAAAACTTGGACTGTCAGTCATTTGAAGGATGATTTTGTTAACCTATGTAATGTTTGTTTGTATTAATTTTAATAAGTCTTTGCTACGTCATAACTCGAAAGTGTATTAATGGAAACAAAAGCTATTGAATGAGCACGGTTTTGGTAGAGATAATTGAATTGAATTCAATTAAGAAATAATCAATTTTATCTCCGCTTTTATTAAGTTTCGTTTTGACATCACTTTTAATAATCTTGTCTGATATAAAAATAAAGCAGCAATATAAACTATGCAACCCTTAACTTTTTGTATTATTTGCAATTTTTGCTATACCTAATCATCTCACGGGTCACCCATGAGATTTTATCATTATTACAGTATCGACTGTCATAAAATCCATTGTTTCTTTAGTCTTTTTGTCTTTTTTTCTTATAAATGTGACCCGGAAACATGTGGCAATTTAATCAAGTCTACTTCTAAAGCATTGACTGTAATCTCACAAAACATTCACAGTATGTATAAAAATATGGATGGTTTTATTATTCACTTGGGTAGGCTTACATTTAAACCTGACATAATAATTTTAACTGAATGCTGTTTGAGTGAGCACAAATCACCGTCACTTTTAGGCAATTACTCATGCTACTTTTCCAAGAAAAGTCTAAATCATAATGATGGAATTGTCATTTATGTCACCAGTGATATCAAGTGTCCTGTGGAAGAACCTAATCCTTTTAGAGCAAATTTTTTGTTAATTAACAACGAAATTACCATTTGGGCCACGTACAGATTTCCGTCAATTCATTGCATTGACAACTTTTTGAATTCGATTGACAGCATACCTACTTCGTCCTATTAATTGCAATAATATCATTATTACTGGAGATGTAAATATAGACATTAAGCCTGATAATAGTGAAAGAAATTGTTCACCATATTTAAATCTCACTGCAGAGCTGGGTCTTCTCCCAGGCATATATTGCCAACTAGATTAAACAATTGTATGGATTAAATCATGATCAAAACGAATAGGCACCCACAGTCACTGTCATAGAGTCCACAGTTACAGATCACGATTCGGATCTTATTAGTTTATCGTGTAGGCGTGTACTAATAATTAAATCGAACATAATTATTACGACAGATTTGAAATGCAACTATAAAACAATAAGAATCTATGGATTTCTCCTTATGTCCCCTTCAGCTAATGCTGAAGAAGCTGCAACTCTTTTTACTGATAACTTCACTTCTGCAATCAAATCAAACACAACGTCTAGTATTGTTTCTGGTCGAAAAAAAAACATAAAACCATAGATTACACCTGGTTTGGTTTGGTGTATCCGACACCGTGATAAGCTACATGTTAAAGTTAGGAAAAATCCCAATAACTCGGTTCTCGAAGTCACTTACAGGCACTACAGAAATTTCTGTAACGCTCTATTGCGGAAGCTTAAAAATCTTCCTGATTTATATAAACGACTTGTGTCAAATGACACTGAATAAAGGCAAAATATTTACCTATGCCGATGACACAGCCTTGGTGTTTCAGGGAAACAATTGGGATGTAGTTCAAAAAAATGCGGAGATAGGGCTCAATAAAGTCTGGGTGTGGATGAGGCTTAACACTTAACATATCGAAAACCTCATTTGTACAGTTCACTAACGCTCGCATAAAACAGCACAATGTGGCTGTCCGGATTCAAACATGCAAATCACCTTTCACTCAACAGTGCTCGTGTACAACACTGAGCAAATCTAAGACGGTCAGATACCTTTGGGGTTTTCATAGACGAGAAAACATCCTGGCAACCACATATCTAGATGGTTTCGTCACGAGTCAGGAAACTTACAAAGGTGTTTAAAAAAGGGGCATGTAGCTGACAGCGATCTCCTCCGTTCAGTTTATTATACATTGGCACAAACGGTTATTGTGATTACTGTATTGGGGTTTGGGTAGGTGCATGTAAAATGCATCTCTTACACTTGGAAAGAGCGCAACGGTCCTTGCTAAAAAACAATGTCATTCAAACCATACAGATTTCCCACGAAGCCATTATACGAGTTGTGTCGAATATTTACAGTAAGACACCTTTTTATTTTCCAGATAATTACAAAAACACATATCGCACCCTCAGTAATGTAAGGGCACAACTCAAAATATTGAGTTTTTGTGTTAGATGGGCTCAATATCAACGTTCTATGTACGTTTGGATTTCACAGAAAGGGAAAAAAGACAATAAATAATAATATTCAAGCGAATACTGTAATTGTGTCTCTTTCTGTGAAAGCCAAGTAGTAGAACAGTTGATATTGAGCCCATCTAACACAAAAACTCAATATTTCGTGCAAATCACTAAGGGTGCGATATCTACCACATATGATTCGGGTAAACTTCGAAATAAGGGAACAACTCCAAACGAAATTCAATCTGTGACACGTCGCGCGGCTTTTGCAAGACGACAAAACGCTTTTCTTTCTGTATATTTATACAACAAAATTAATAGAATCTTACATTTTTATCCGCTTACACTAATCGAATGTAAACTTAAAGTAAAGAGCTGGCTCTTTACTCTTGATTATGAGGATGTAGAGAAAATAGTAAATAATTAATCTCATTCTACAAAGGACTACATACATAGAATATACCTTTCTTCCATACACCTACTCATACACAAATACGAACCCACTCACACACACACGTACACACCTCCCACACACACACACAGCACGATGTAATACTTTAAGAATAAATTATCTTTTTGATGTTTTTTCATAGTTTTCATTTCTTGTATTTTATTTTATTTGTTTTTACTTCTTTTAAAATTGTATTCTGTAGCACATAATGTTTGTCAATTCCTATGTTGACATTAATATCTAAGCCAAATAAAATGGGAGAGGGCGCTGTCTCCTGACATACACTTAGTTCAGGAGTCAGAGGTTTCACACAAGTTTCTGTGACCTATTTTGTCAATAAAGAATTATTTGAATTTATTTGAATTATTTTTCTCTTACACGCATTCATACTCAAATCAATGTACACCTGTTTAGGTGCAGATTGATTCGTAGATGACTCCACCGGAGTGTAAATGAGGTACTGTTCCACAAACGATGGGACACTTATTATCGTGCCCTGTGTGTCGTCTTGCCTACACATTACAGGAACTGATAGACGCTACTGATGGCGCCAAACTCGTAGCCGGATTCTCCGCCGACGCCATTTAGATTTCCGCTAAGAAGAAGACTCAATAAGAAAATAATTAAATGAGACATTATAGTGAAATCGATATCATAGCAATATTATCTGTCAATTTCTTTAATGATTCTTTCTTACTCTGTCACGCGCTTATGTAACTATAAAAGCAATAACACAATTTATTTAAGTGTGATGAAGTTAATTAAATTGCAAGTACTTTTCCATGTTTTCAAATTAATTTAACTTCTAGCATTTGCTTTTGGTAAATCGCTATAAAATGAGGGCCATAAAAAGAAAAATCAGTCGCCAAATTAGAAAAAATGTTTCCTTTGAAACCGTTTTGAGGAACAAAGTCGATAAAGACGTGCAGTCTTTGTTTTTTCCCCTGAATCTGATGCAAATACTAGTGTTTAATCCAAAATATTGCATTAAGAACAATTTCATAAGTCCGAATAATTGTATCAATAATTTAATATTATTGTGCGCAACGATAGCATTTATCTCATCCCATATCTATCGAGTTTTGGAAATATCGCTAGATACAAATTTGAGACGATATGGCACTATTTCTTTCTTGTATTTCGCATCTTACTATGATTTCATCTTCTACTCTACGGGATTCATAATGAACTTCATCATCAACTTCAGTAAAACAAGGGACATGGTCACATTCGTTTTGACCTTTCAAAAAGTGCATAGATTTATTAAAAATGAGGACTGTTTTAAATGGTCTGTGATAAGAAGTTGGATCCATGTCTCACTAATCTTTGCATACTATATGATAACGTTTTTATTCATGTGTATTACTCCGTGGCATATTGTTTTCAATATATTGATTTTGATAAGTCTTGATAGTAATCTTATTTATGCCAGTATCTTAATTAAATTATTGTCTGAGAAAGTTAACCTTTGGAATATGAAAGTAATGAATTTGCCGGATAATGGCTACAATGATGCGCATAGCAGAAAAATGTTTGAGGTTTATGTCGACATTTTAAAATGCTACAAGATATTTAAACAGGTTTTCCAGCAACCGGTAAGTCTTTTTGTATGTAATTTTATTATTCTTTGAAGTCTAAGATAAAATGTCATTCTATCAGCGTTAACGATGATGAAAGTCAAAAATGCTTAAGGCCGCCCATTGCATATTTTATAGTGTATTACTTTTTCTTTATGTAATGGATAATCTGGTGTACAATAAAATATATATTAATATAAATAAATAAATAATGTCAATCCTTTTGAAAGTTGTTGTAGAAATACGAAAAGCTTTGAAATCGCTTGCCTTCAGGTCCATATCATTTCATTTGTAGTACCTTTTTTTTTAAACCAAGGTGTAATTCTTAGTATACAGTGTATTAGGAACGTATTTGAGTTAAAACGAATAAGGGTTTAAGCAAATGAAAATTTTAATTTGCTTTAAATAAAAGAAAGAAAGAAAGTACGTTTATTTGCGGTACACATGACGCAAGGAAAGAACAAAACACGAAAATAAACAATTTGGGGGAAAATATGCGTCACATCCACGCAAAATGGCCATCGCTCAGCATAATGCTACGACCCTATGCGAGACAGAGCCCCAGCGCTGGTTTTCAGCGACAGCCGGTTTAATATTCATTATTTAATTATTCCAGGTTTTATATCAAACTATTGAGACTTTCTTCCGTTGCTTGGTTAACGTTCAAGTCATGATTGAATTTCGTAATTTGTTTTTGGTAAGTATTATGACCGTTTTTTATTTTATTTACCGTTATAAACACTTGATGCAAAGCAGAATATAATACGAGACGAGAAAATAAATCAAAATGTTATTCATCTAGAAACTTACCTAAAAAAATAAAAACCCACCACACGATCCTCTATGTTACTTCAACGTTGCAAATACAAAACAATTTTTTTTTTGCGACGCGTAATATGTTAAATATTCATAATTATTTATATATTTTTCTAGCTAAAAACTCCTTACGTGTCGTTGTTCCTGTACTCGGGTATGATAAAGACCACGATAATACAGCTGACGTTAAACTTACAAGTTGAGGCATTCTATGACGCTGTCAAGCAAGGAAAAATTTCAAGCGAATGCGTTTTGGTATCAGAATGTACAGGTGAAATTAGTTTTATATTTTAAATAAAAATATTTATTAAGTGCATTTGTAGAAGCCAGCAAGTTTATTATTCGACACTCCTGTGCAAAATAGATAGATAGATTATTTAAAGGTACGCATCACGTTTGTAAAGTTTCACCGGCTAATTGACCGAGCGACCGAAGCGTCTCTGCTTCAAGTCTGGCAACATTTACTTTCGTTTGTCCTTTTGTTGCTACTTCTCTACAGGTCGTTTTTACAACCGATCTGGACGAAACTTGGTTTTACGACTTTATAGATTTTTATTGTCGTCGAGGATTTTTATTGGAAGGACCCCACTTCCCCCCAAAACGGGACAAAAAGAGGGTTACTGGATAACTCCGCTTTATGAGATCCGACTTCAATGGTTCTTTTTTATTTAAAAGGTAGTAATTTTAAATTGGTCTCATACAAATTTGGTAAAGATCTGATGAGGATCTTCGGCGAGATGAGCAGAATATCTCCTCAAAATCCAGTAAATTGCTCACTTTTAGATTTCTACCAGTGGAATTGGGCCTTCAACTTTTGATTGATGAAACACCTGGGACCACCTTCTCATCACAAAACTAGACGAGGCTCTCTCTATAACGAGATTTTTACAATAAGGTCACTATATGGTACTACTGTACCCCGCTAAATCGCGCTGTTGTTGTCGCTCGCCAAATGGCTAGGTCCTGTCGAATACTTTGTGTGCCTGAGTTTTGTTAGGTGTAAAGAAGCTTCAAAAGTACAGTCCAGTACGAGATTTCTGTTTAATTATCGTCTTGCCACGATTGCTTTTTAGTAACCCAACAGCCGCAGTCGGGTTTTTCTTAAGTTGGATAGGTATATATCTAATTATAGGATTTTTTACTGACATGGTAATTCTCACTACTAAAGTTATCTAAAACGGGATATTTACCATGTTTTAAAAAACAGAAAAAAAACAAATATCCCGTTTTTTATAACTCCAGTGGTAGGTATATTAATTGTTGCAAAAAAGTCGTTACTCGCGAGGTTTACTGTTCGGTTCGCAGAAGTACTAGTTTAATTTGATTCTATATAGTAGACGTGTATTCAACCAACAGACTGTTTCCAGATGATCAGAGGAAGTTATGCAAAAATATCCTTCGGCTGCACCGTGCGTCATTCAGCAAGATGAGTACATGTGGCTTTTTCTATGTAGATATTTGCCTACCATTACATCTGATGGCACTTCTCACTAACTACACTGTTGTGCTATTGCAGTTTGCATTTCTGTAATCCTGGTTCCATTAAATTATATCATTGGTGTGAATCTTGTTTTTGTTTCTCGCTACCTGCCCATTATTAGATTGAATGCTACTTTGATAAATATATAATCGAAGAAGTAGCATTTCCATTTTGTAATTATGTAAATTGTGCCACAGACATTATTCCATTGGATAAAATGGTAACTCCTGTGTTGTTATAGAACTGTTGTGACAGCCTGTCTGACACAAGTGGCATATGATCGAGGGCTCTTAATGTATGGTTTCAAACTGTTAATCAAACAAAATTGATTTTATTCTCTTCTTCGCAGGTGCGTTTTGAGGCCTTAACTATTTTTTTATCAGCAGTGATTGTATTGGCCTTATTAGTAAGTTATTATTATGAACATCATTTGATTAATCCATCTGGCTGCCTTCATTACGCAAGCTTTAATATTAATAAGAATGTCTACAACATGTATGATAACATAAATAAACAAGAAATTATTAAACAGCTATTAAATTAAAAAGTTATCAATACAATTCAGAATACTGTTGTCAACTTGTCATTCGTGGTACATATATCTAAAAAAATGCGACGTTGTCTTATTTTCTTTTTATGAACAAAAATTGTCAGATTAAATGTTTTTTTATTTTTTTATATTTCACCTAAGGGTTATAGCCTAGATACCCTAGTAGTGTGACCGTCAGATAGCAATCTGACGGTCACACTACTAGGCTATCTAGGCGAAGTCTTGAGCAAAAGCTAGTACACTCGAGAGCAATGAATCCGGGTCACTTAAAGAATGTAAAAAATCTCGGAAACTAAAAATGATAGGTTAATGCAATAAATTGTATTTAATAGACAATGTAATACTCCTTAAATGAAAGTAAAAAAAATATGAGTCACCATACATTTTATTAACACAAAATTACATAAAGAAAAAAACTGCTGATCTCTCCTTAAAACAAAAATAGGAAACATGAAATTTTTGAACTTTATTACGATTTTCTTGAATTTTAATACTTCGTATTGCCTCCTCGTGCTTCCATTACTGCGTTTACGCGGTTTGGCATGCTGTACACCAAGTTCCTTATACGATTTTGGGGAATATTCTCCCATTCCTCTGTGAGAGCAATTTTGAGCTCACGAAGCGTGATTGGGGGAGGGTTTCGTTGTTTTACGCATCTGCCTAGCTCGTCCCAAGCATGCTCGATCGGGTTGATATCCGGGCTGCGCGCTGGCCACTCCATACGAGTAATGTTCATCTCTTGAAGGTAGTCATTCACAATCCTACCTGTATGAGGTCGGGCATTGTCATGCATAAATATAGCATCCTCACCTAAATTGACCATAAATGGACCAACGTGATCATTGAGGATTTCTTCCACATATCTTACGCTAGTTAAAGAGCCGTTTTCTATGATCACCAGCTCTGTGCGACTTTCAGAAGAAATTCCGGCCCACACAAGTACAGACCCACCACCGTAGGCTACTTTTTCTTCGATGCATGCTTGCTTGAATCTTTCCCCTGGTCTTCGATACACTCTGTGTCTTCCATCGTGCTTGTAGAGCATAAATTTTGATTCGTCGGAGAACATAACTTTTGACCAATCTTCAATACTCCAATTTACGTGGCTCTGGGCATATCTTAGTCTTGAAATACGATGCCCACGCTCCAGTTTAGGGCCGTTTGGAGGTCTAAGGGGTTTTAAGTTAGATTCAGCAAGCCGACGTCTTACTGTCCATGCACTTGGGTTACTTCCTCCGAGGCGTCGAAACTGATTTGTGAGTTCAGTTCCTGTGAGAAAGCGATTTCGAAGCATGGTGTTCACCAAGTATCGGTCTTCTCGTGCTGTGGTACACCTGGTTCTGCCCGTTCCTGGTCTGCGTAGGTTAGAACCAGTTTCTTCGTAACGTCGGAGAACTCTTTGTACTGTTGACAGCGACACACCGACAGTCCTGGCTGTATCGCGCTGACTCCGGCCGGTTTCCAGCATTGTAAGTATTCTGGTGCATTCTTCAGGCGTAAGCGACATAATTTCAGCTTGAATAATGAATATAGAGCACTATCAACATGGTTTATGTACCCACATAAATGACAGATTACAAACAAAAGCAAAACCAAATGCTGTAATTTCGTAGTTCCATCTTCGAAAGTGGCTCTTTTTCAAATTTGATTTTTTTATGATATAACTTTACAATAACTAAGAAGTTTTAATACCTTCATTTAAGGAGTATTACATTGTCTATTAAATACAATTTATTGCATTAACCTAGCATTTTTAGTTTCCGAGATTTTTAGGATTCTTTAAGTGACCCGGATTCATTGATCTCGAGTGTATATTTATTATAATAAAAGACTAGTTCTCCAAAAGCTTCATTCGGGATCCAGATTTACGATATCAGCGAAGACGATCATAGGTGTAGCATGAAATTACTTCATATAAATAAATCGATTATTGTACGAAACGTGTGTAATTTTTTAAAGAAGCTACCCAAGTTCAGGTTTCAACTTACAACCTCAAAAACTTGGATCGACGCTACGACAGCGATGGCAGCGGGCTGGAGATGTGTCTCAATTTATGTTCCAACTCTAATCCAGGCCTCTGTGCTCCAAAAAATATTGCCAATGTGACCTCTGCGCAGCCGCCGACGACGCCGTGGAAATGGCGAGTATTTAGGCCAACAATATTTAATAGATCGTCACGAATAAGATAAAGATCCCAACACAGTACCAAGTTAATCTAAATAAAAGCTTGTAATAATATCAACCTTTAGGGTGATACGGCTAGCACATACGAGTATGTAGTTTTAGAATTGTTTGTAACGATTTTTAATTTGTTGAACTTAGACTTGAATATGTTACCCAAGGTCAAAAAGGTCGAGTTCATTCCCAATACTAGGTTTCATAGAACACTCTAGGTCAGTTTTGAATAAAATATTGAAAGCTAAAGAGGTAGGTATCACTTTATAAGATGGCGTCGTGCCGAGAAGTAATGTACGTCAACAACGAGCTGGAAAAAGATGTCCAAAAAATTATGTATCCCTTAAATTCTTCTCTTCTTCTATTTTGTTCTTCGAAATATACTGTCAAAAACTATAAAATTACTCCAAATGGAAAGAAAACAATTCTACTTTCGTTTTTATTTATGTGTTTTTCCATATTTATCTCTATATGGCGTTGTTACGGCATCAGTAACGATATAATGGATATTTTGCAAAGCAAATATCGTATTATATCTATACTGATTTCGGTTCTTTTTGGTTTTTACTATTATTTCGGTGTATCAATGCTTTTTGTTCTTAATATCGTACACAAGTATGAAAATATTTTGCTTATTGCAACGATTCAGATTATACACAGAAGCATCGATTTCAGTAAAAGTGTTCGTAGTTTCATTATTTGGAATTGGATCTCAGTTTTAACTATTTTGTGTATTAATATCTCATTTTTTTCTTTTTATTTAAATATTGATGACCCCAGTTGGTTAGATCTTATTTCCGACTTTATGTTCATTACATTTGATATGAATTTAGTTTATGGTATTCGTGTTTTATTATTGTTAACAAAATATCTTAATGGATGGATCATATGCATTTTGAAACTGAATGATGAGCAGGTCCACAGTGAATCTTATGTAAAACTATTTGATACGTACACAAATATTTTGAAAGCTTACAAATTGTACAAAATAGTTTTTCAAGTATTGGTAAGTTTTAATTAAATTTTATTTTCTTATTCAGATACCTAAGTATGTGTTAAAATGTTTTACATTATTTAACACGAATAACTATTTAAACTAGGTACTAAATACAATGACTAACTAACTATACAAATAAATACAAAATCAAACGGACACTTAGGCGTCGAAGTACTCATCCGCATCGCTGTCATCCGGAAACGTGCCCAGAAGACTGGCAGCATTGCCACGTTGAATGGCAATGCTAATTCTTTGACCAAAGAACGAGCCAGCCCTCTGGTCACGTGAATCAAATGAATTTGAATGTGATAATATAAAATCAGCCTGAACAGTAAATTCTCTATAATTGAGGCTAATAGTGGCAGTCAGTTAACTCTGCCTACCTCAGTCCAATGCTGGAAATATGTCCCTCCTAAGCTGTTGCACCTGTCTATTGTCTAAGGCTACCGTTTTAAGGTCGTCGGTGTCCATGTAGCTAGAGGCGTCTCACGTTAAGGGGGATGCGTTAAGGTAGCCGATGAAATTCTGTTTTCCTTACGATTTTTTGAAATTTGCATGTCAGTGTTAGGTTTTATGTTGATCAATTGATATGATTAGCATTCGTAACACATATATGTATTTGCAGGATTAAAATCAGTAGAATGCAACCCTCCAAATTAGAATTGGCCTCAAATGTTATAATTTTATGAAATAACTAGCTTCTGCCCGGGACGAGACTTCGTCCGTGACCTTCATCAAGAATTGAACTATCCAATGCAAAGAGATTTTTTCAAATCCGACTGGTACTCTCCGGGTAATCTCCGGAAGTAGATTACCCCCTGCATGCAAAAAAACAAACAAACAAATTTTATCTCTTTATAATATAATATTATATTATATTAATAAAAATATAATAAAATATATTATTATATTGTATTGTATTATATATAAGTAATATTAAGTAATTCAACAGGGCATTTTGAACTTCGGTGTTGTATTTATGATTTTAATGATTATAACGGGAGCGAAGAATTTAGTTTAGACCTAAAATCTTATTCTGACTAGCTGCGCTCTGCGGTTTCACCTGCATAAGTCTCGACCCCGTGGGAATATCGGGATAAAAATAGATCCTATGTTCTAACTCAGGTCATGGTCTACCCATGTGCCAAATTTCATCCAAATCTGTTCAGCCCTTTTAGCGTGAAAGCGTAACAAATAAACAAACATACAAAAATCAAATCTTTTCTCTTTATAATATTAATTTAGACAGAACAGAGTATACTTATTGTTTATCTTTTCCAGATTTTATACTACACGCTCGATACATTTTTCCGCACCTTATTTTATTGCATGGCAATATTAGAAATGCTCGAAATTCTTGCAGTGTTCGAACGGAACGGGGTAAATAATTTTATATTGTACATTTATTTGATAAACATCGGCTATTTCTTCATTCTGCATTATTTTCCGGGCTGGTCTGTTCCCGTTCTTTTTCAATCATTTGTTCTGAAAATCGAAAGCGACGCGACGACGCGTTCTAGTTCACCGAACCAAATGAACGCAAGTGTTGTGCATTTCATTTGCTTTGGTATACACCACCTTATTCGAAATAATGTAATCTAATGGTACACTCAAGGTATCGGAATCATGACCAACACAAATTTAGCTTAAGGGGACTATAGGACTTAAGCGTGCCTAAAGGAAAGTTTTCTAATGCCTAACAGTATATTATCCACTGCAGAAAACGAAATCAGAAAAATATATGATATTCTTCAGGATATATGCTAGTAAGATAGTGTGTTGAAAACATAATACAACTAATTTCTTATGATAGAAAAAAATCACAAAGATGCCTCTGAAAATTTCGTTTAACGATTAAATAATATTAATAGTTTAAAAACACTAAAAAACACGCTTTTACGTGCACCTATGGGCGTATTCAGACCTTGAAACCTAATCGTGGTCAAAGTTTATTACAAGACCTTTCTAACAAGTCCAAACACGGCTATGATACGATATTTCATCATGGAATGCTAGTGCCTATCTTCCGGCTTCATCATCAGACCTTGAAACCTAATCATGGTCAACGTTCATTACAAGACCTTTCTAACAAGTCCAAACACGGATATGATACGATCATCCATCATGAAGTTCCAGTTCATATCTTCCGGCTCCATCATCAGATCAGCTCGACAGTACCATGTTATTGTATTGTCATCAAAATCACATATAACTGCTAATTTTCATAACGCTACGATCTTTAGAAGATGGTTAAATTAGTTTTCTTAGATTTGATTACATAGTTACATACATACAGGTCGACCTAATAAAAGCATGTTAAAATCATATTAATATACATGCAATCATACTGATTTTTGTCAGATTATTATAGATAATTGCTTCATATTTTGCAATTACCTGCGTTGTGTCATCGCGCTTTTCTTTATTTTCTATGCAGTCCGACAGTGACCGCGCTTTAGCTGTTGTAAGCCTCTTAACGTGTCATGATTCCAAATTGGTCGATTTAACAATGATTTGTTCATTCGTTTTTGGCTAAGGAGTGTGTAGGTACATGCGTTCACAATTTAAATTTTTTGGAAAAACAACTTTAGAAAGATCACCGTTCATCCCATACATGAAGTTCAGTTTGCGATACAACTTTAAACATTTACGACTTTTTCAACAGTAGTCATTCTGAAATTAACTTAATTTACGCTAGAAAAAACTTGATTTTTGTTTAAATGGAAGTAACATCTATTGGAGATATTGATTTGAATAATAGACTTTAGGCACCTTTTTTTACGTCATTGGTCGATTGATGTTGTAGCGAAGTAGCATAATAATATCTAATTACACCTTTTTTTTCCAGTTTTCTCTCAGCGTTCTGACGCTTGTGTGGCTTGTCAAAAATATGACGCTCCTGATATTACTTAGTTTGCATTGTGAGAAATTCTATGTAGCCATAGAGGAAGCGAAGATGGCGACTATACAGCAAATAAAAAAGCGAAGCTGTCCAAGTAAGTTATATAATATTTACTAGAGCGTTAGGGATTTCAAAAGTCTAAGGGCCATCGTCAGCGTAAACACACCACAAATATTTTAATGGCGGTCCGTACACAATGCAAATAAGCCTGCCTTATGCCGAAGTCAGTACCCGCTGCCCGTAGCGTGTAGTCGCTTTGTTTATACGTTTATGCCCTGGCTGGAGGCCTTAATTATTTATGTTTGCACAGGACAGCCCGATTAAGCAGCCGACAACCTCCTAGGTTGACCTGCCAGATACAATTCACAAAAAAATAAACGATGCGACACGACCGTGTACGAACCACCATTGAAATACTAGTGCTGTGACATTCTCGCTACTCATTGGTGATTTTGTAAAACGTTTCGTTTGAGTCGCGTCATGGACGGTGGGCAAACGTTCACTGCTCACCTTATTATTACCTAATTATTTGCCAAAAACTGCTTACAGCAGTCGCAGCAGCTTTTTTGCTGGTTTGCTTTGCTTTGTGGCTGCTTTTTTTTTGCTTTTATTTGTTCACCAATACCTTTTCTGGACTTTCTTTTCATTTTTAATGGACTGACGTGAGGTATAGGTCGTTCAACGGGTAAATCAAAGTTACGATATGGTATCGATGCCTAACAACCAAAAAGGGATAAGCGACATTTTTTTGCGTTTTTCATAAACAAATTATTAATTGGAACTGCATGATTCTTTTACAGAGACTCAAGAAAATTTCTGCAAGAAAGTGCTACGGACAAGTCGATCGTTCAGTAAGATGACCGCGTGTGGCCTGTTCTATGTGGAAGCCACGCTACCGATACGTTTGATGGGACTTATCACAAATTACGTTATTGTTCTGTTGCAGTTCACTTTTTTGTAAAATATCTAGGTTACTGCGCAGAGGGTCTAGACAAAGCGGCATTCTATCAGCTATAATAATGCTGGAAAAGTCAAAACTGTATTAGATTGACATAAGCTAGTTGAAAGTCGTTGTAGTAATACGAAATGCTTTAAAAGTGTTTGCCACTTGTCTAGTTCTGGAGGTCTCAACAGTAGGCTCGCTGCGTATAAACTGGGACTAATGAAACGTGGCTTCATCCACCTCTGAAAAACACGTTCCTGGAAAAATCGTATTGGCATTATAGCAGCACCAAAATAAAAAGTTTATAGCGTTGTCTAAATATTGGCTAGTTTGGCTAACCAGGCTCATTGTAAATTCAGGAAAATTAATTGTTTATCAAATTGAGTCAATCTGCCTAGCTTTTTCCCAACTATGTTGGAGTCGGCTTCCAGTCTAACCGGATGCAACTGAATACCAGTGTTTTACATGGAGCGACTGCCTATCAAACCTCCACAACCCAGTAACCGGGTAATACGATACCCCTTGATAAGACTGGTTGTCAGACTTTCGGGTTTCTGACGACCCGTAACGACTATGAAAAGATCCATGAATGACAGCCGGAACCAACGGCTTAACGTACTTTCTGAGACACAGAGGAGTCTCGGTATGTAAAGATGGTCACCTATCCACGGAACAATCCCGGCAATCGTAGCTTAACATGATGAATCGATCCGTACGGCTGTTATTACTTAGCCACGAGCACCTGTTTATCAAATTGAGTATTAGCTTAAATTGTCCGTATATTCAAATCACAACAGCTGTCATTCTTTGACGGTTGTATGAAATGTCTTTAACGTAGTGTCAATTTGACAAATATTAATTCCTCTGATTGCATGTTATTTATACGAGTATAGTCACTAGTAGAGGTTTTTTAATGCACCCCATAAACATGTATTTTTGGATTGTGAAAATAAACAAAACGTATGTCTTTGAGTATCAACTGACAGATTTATTTCATTCATCATTTCTTACTAACACTTTTTTCAGCTTCCTGATAAAAAGATTTCTTAAAAGGTACTTTATTTCTGCCGAGCCCATTACAATAAGGCAAATTGTAATAACGTAACTAAGTACTCCAACACCAAGTATGAAAACTCCTGTGGCAAGCCTCCATCGATCGTGAAGACCCGACAAGCAGTCATCTTGTGTAAGGCCGCACGGTTCAGCCGCTGCACATTCTTACAAAGCCTCTTGGCTACCACTGCATCAGAGAAGAAACCTCTTAAAATTAGTAACACGTGGTTTCTGATTAGAGAATTTTAAGTTGAGAACTTCTCAAACTCTACCATTACTTAAAAAGCCGCCAAATTCAAAATGTATTAGCAAAAACGTAAGAAAAGTTGAATTTCGCGGGCGTCATCGAAGAAATCACCGTCTTTCTAAAACAAAGTGTAACAAGATGTCAACCTCAAATTCTCAATTCACAAACCGGTTATCAACATCCTATCAAACTTTATAATAATAGTTGTTTGGGGAGGCCTTTGCCCAGCCGTGGGGCAGTGTCGCCAAAAATGTTGGTTTTTGGTCTCACCAGTCTTCTGAGTGGTCTTCAACAACCAACTGCAGGCAGCGTCTACATCCCAGACCGTCATGTAGAACTTCTCACAATTGGCACTGAATATGCTTGTCAAAATCATATTTCTTAGTACCCAAATGCCGGTGACCATTTGTAAAGGTATGATGCCAAACTTAAAAGAGAAAAATACTATTTAGTTTATTCCACAGATTAATACTCGTAAAGTTGTGGGAACCAACTGTGACATCTATAACATATCCACTGTTTGATAATTATAAAAATACTATACTCGTACACAATGGAAATGTACGCAACACATGCTTTTTGTCGTTATAAGAATTGGTCCTGAGTTCCTGACTGCCTACGTTTAGACAAATAGTACATTACTGTCGCGGCCTGCAACAAGGGCATTGATGGACGATCGAGAAAATGTGGGCCGAGGCCAAGCTGAGGCACATATACGTGAGTTCATCAAGTCTGGTTGCGGCCAAGACTTGTATATTACTATTCTCAAATAATGCGCGGAAATTCAAACTAATAAAATTAATTATAAATTCCGTAAAATTCCAGAATCGATGACGAACAACGATAATTTTTTACGCGGCAATATGTTCATTTGTTTCTGCTTTACTTTAAACAGTTCTATTTGCAAGCCAAATCGAAATTTAAATAAAATCTTTGATAAGTTACCTCCGTGGTTGCCACGAGTTGAAGTAAAAATTTCGTTCCATTTTTAAATAACACAACAGATAATGAGTTTTCATAGTAATTTAAGTAATTTATTCGGCCGCTAAACACGACAGATATCGATTTCCATACAAACATTGCCGGCCGAACGCTCGCATGTTTTCGACCAGCACAGCAATTTTGGTTTATCTCAAAGAAGGTTATCAAAATAATGCACGAACTTTCAAGCATATTTGAGAAAAAGACATTCTATTGGCGATAAAAATGACGGAAGAGTCAAAAATGTATGGGACTGCCATAAGCTACCACAAAGCTTATGGCAATCCTGTTGAAAGTCGTAAATATACGAAAAGTTTTAAAAGAGGTTACGGTGTAGGCCCTTTGTGTGTAGTAAGTAATGTCCTACGTAATTACGAGACGATTATGAGAGATTTTTTCAAGATTATTACTAAGTATTATGAGACGCTTAGTAATAATCTGGAAAGAGTTCATTTTAAAATTTACACGATGTTCATGAACATCGTGTAAATTTTAATTTACGCAATTACCATATAAAATACTAGGTACAAGCTAATAAGCTTGTACCTACTATTTTATATGGTAATTGCGTTCACACATGCACTTCGTGAAATTGAAGTAGAATAAAATGTTATCATAATCATAAATCTTACCGAGAGATCATTAATAGCACAATATTTTTCATATTCTATTGTTATTTGAAGGAATAGTAAGGAAAGGAAAAATGTGTCCACCGCTTGAAATAAAATCTGAAAACATAATGAACCTTGATTATTAAAAATGAAAACGATAACGATGAATGGACTGTGTGAAAGATAATATGGCTAGAAAGAGAGAGATTACTAACGACACTATTAAACAACTATTAACTCAATTTAAATACTTGGGTCATGTTGTCACCAGTGACCTACGTGATGATGGGGACATAGAACGCGAGCGCAGGGCGTTGGCGGTGAGGAGCAATATGCTCGCCCGTAGGTTTGCTCGCTGCACGGCAGACGTCAAAGTCAGTTTATTTAAAGCGTTCTGTCAGTCCTTCTACACGAGCGGCCTATGGGTGTCATATACGAGCCGAGCCTACAACGTCCTGCGCGTGCAATACAACAATGCCTTCAGGATGCTGTTGCGACTGCCGCGACGTTGCAGTGCGTCGGGAATGTTTGCTGAAGCACGTACGGATGGCTTTCACGCCATCATGCGTAAGAAAGCGGCTTCCCTACTGCAACGTTTGCGTAGCGCTCGGAACGGCATCCTGAAAATGATTGTTAGCAGGGTGGACTGCCCCATCCAAAGGCACTGGGTAGAATTAAGTATAGGTTTATGTTAAATAGAATTAGGTACTAACAACAATCACATAGCATGTAAGCACAGTTTGTTACTAACCACTAACTACTTATGGACTTAGTAGGTCTGAAATAAAGAGGTTTTTTTTTTAAATTTTATTAAAGAACTATTAGAAGAAGAAGACATGATGGGCCGACCCCAAGAAAATTGGGACAAAGGCCAAAGAATGATGACGATGATGATTATCAACACTGACACAAAAAACAGAATTAAAGCTTGTATTTAATCACTCTGATTTGCAATGTATTTGAGCAGTTCCTAATCAAGCTTCTGTAATATTTTTGATTTAAGTGTCAGGACAAGATGAGCAGATCGCACTTTGATTTCACTATGTAAGCGTTTCATACGAATATGAACCTTGAGTATGACTGTACATTAATACGTTGCGCGTTGTTTTACGAATAACGCTACAGACGAATAAAGTTCCCATACGTATGTGAGTACGCTAACTTAGCAAAAAAAAGTCAAAGTACGGTATGTGAATCGTCCGTAAGGGACTTCATGCACTACATGGCTTAGGACCAAGTTAGACGACGTGACGTCCGACTTGTTGCGGCCAAACTACGTGTACTTTACTATATATATCTCTTTCCTAGAACCTTGGTCGGAACTTCGGCGAGCTGGATTGCAGCGACCATGACTAGTCCCTAAGGAACTACTTATTAGTACTTTTAATCCGACAACCGATAAAAAATCCTAAAGCACTGTTTGTAAATACATACATAACATACATATAGTTGTAAATGTTTCTACAAAACTAAATCAAGAAACAAAAAGCCACTCTTACCGAAAACTGAAATGTTCTCTTGAAGATATCAAACGCTTCCAATAAATCAAGATATGCTTGAAATAGATTTTGTAAGTTATCATTATATTTATCTTCTCCTAGCTCCAAGCTCAGTTTACAATAGTGCTCGACCTCAGAGATCCATGCAATCACTCCATCTCTCATCAAAGAGATTACATGTATGCCATAAGTTGTGTTCACGTCAAAATAAATCAAAGAATAGAAAAATAATGCATTGCGCACATTAGACAACATTGACGTCAGGATAAAGAACGTGACAAATTGAAACAAAACGCTGATCCAGTTCCAGGTAGTAAATATCTTGTAGTTCTTGTAATGGATGACTCTGAAAGCTTCTTGAATCTTAAAAACCATTTGCACGTTGTCGTCCTTTTGAAGAATGTTAATACAGTAGAAGACAAAAAAAGACGTCATCAACATTAAACTATTAAATTTACTGAAAATTTTGAGGAACGGACTGTAGTATTCAAAATAATCCCCATTTAGGTACGTCAACGAATGGAAAATTATAAAGACAACGGTACCGATGAGCGATACGATATAGTAGGACACAGTATGGGGCATGATAAGATTGCAATTAACGGAGAAGCTTGATAGAAAAAACATGTGCTTCAAGCACCTGAATGGGAGGATCATACTTTGGAACCTTCTGTCCAAGAAATTGTCATTGATGTATCTTTCGCGGGGTTTTTTCATCATGTTGAATTCACTTTCCAATGCGCTTGTGCTGACGTACAATTCGATAGACGTCTTCAAATAAATACATACTATCGTTTGTCCATGTCACAGAATATTGTTTTAAAAGTCAAGGTGCACGTTAATCAAATTGAAAGGGTTTTTAGGGTTCCGTACCCGAAAAGGAAAAAACAGAAACCTTATAGGAACACACGTGTGTCTGTCTGTCCATCTGTCACAGCCAATTTGCTCCGAACCTACTAGACCAATTTAGTTGAAATTTGGTACAGATATGAATTTCTGTGGCCTAAACACGGACGTGTAACATAAATAAATGAATTTTGAATATGAGGGTCACTTTTCGGGGGCAAATTGAAAAACAAAAAATAAAAGTTTTGTAAACTGTACCGTAAACTGTACATATCAAATGAAAGGAGGATTTCAATTTTTTTTTCTTACTTCTAAAATAAATACTTTTAAAGACATTTAAGAAATTTTAAATAAAATACAGAGAATGGTACTTTACTCATAGATTACGGGAAAACCTATAAGAAATCTATGATCTTGAAATAACATGGTAAATCTCTCAATATTGTGTGAACAAACTTACATTTGCAGTTGGACTGTACGGGAGAACATGTTTTTAACTACAATGTTAATTTTGTTCTTGGGATAAATTCATCCCAACTACGGAACCCTTCATTGTGCGTGATCCGAAACGCACTTGGCCGGTTTTATAAGTGGAGCATGCCCATATATAATAAATTGATTTTATTAATTAAATGGATTTCTGAATAAATTGAAGTTTAGTTGAAGCAGTGTACACAAATATATGTAAACTTCATCATTTAAATTCATATTTTCAATTTACAGCCCTAATCATATTAGCAGCGTTTATCATAGAGATAGAGAAAATTTTCATAATAAGTAAAGACGTTCACGGAATCGATTTATTTAAACTTAGGTTACAAGAATGCGAACTGTAGCAACACAATAGTATAGTTAGCAAGATGACTCATTAGACTTAATTGTAACGCAGCGTCGACGTAGAACAGGCCACACACACGTATCTTGCTGAATGATGCTCGATGCAAGCGCAGTACGTTCTTGCACAGCTTTTTCTCCTCATCTGTCAATTGGTAAAAAGACATTTTGAAAACGTAAACACTAGATTTTTCATCCCTAAGTTTGGCTGATGCGTCACTTCTGTGGATTTAGAAGTAAATATTTTATTCTTGGGAGAAACTTACCACACTAAAACTGGACTAAGATCTGAATAAATGATAATGAATACCTGAGCAATTTGACTTCAGAATGAGCGCGCATGAATCTTGGATACTATCAACAGCTTTGTAGAATTTCTCACATTGCTTGTTGAGAATTGTTTGCCACGTCATATTCTTTATTACCCAAACGAATATGTACAGCGATATCATAATTGCGTCTTCCTGTAATACAATAAACATAAGACGTTAATCTTACACAGTTTCAGTAAAAAAGTGTTGCACTAAGTACTTGGAGATACTTCTCCCCAACATTTTGATTAAAAATATAAAAGTATACATAAAATGTGGATGACTAGAAGTATAGAAAAACAAAAAACAAACGATGGATGTGAGAAATATAATATGGCTTGATATGGAGAAACAAAATCGAATGCAGCGAAGGTTAAAAAACTGAAATCATAACCGGAGTGTTATGATTTTTTTGCTTCGCCGTAGTCGGATAAAAATAAAAGAGAATAATTCTTACCCATCTATTAATCATCTTTCCGTATTTCAATATTTCTATTGATATTTGAATGTAAAACAAACTGTGACTAAATATTTCAAAAATGTAATAAAGTATCTGAAAAGCGATAAAATGAAATAAGATACCTCATTTGCTACCCCTATCGGGGGAAAATAAAAAAGTTGAAAATATTGATAAGATTTTCTAAAGTTCAATTTGATTAATTATTCTTATTGATTGATTTAGAAGGCTGAAAGTCATCCAAACGGCAATGGAGAGGGTTATACTTGGAGTTTCCCTACGTGATTGAAACAGAAATGAAGAGATCCGTAGGAGAACCAAGGTAACCGACACAGCCCGAAGAATTGCCAAACTTCAGTGACAGTGGCACATTGTTCGCAAAAGAGATGGTCGATGGGGCCAAAAGGTTTTTGAATGGCAACCGCGTACCGGAAGACGTAGCTTTGGAAGGGCTCTCACAAGGTTGACCGATGATCTGGCGAGGGACGCAGGAATCCGCTGGTTGCGAGGAGTACAGAACTGGTCGGAGTGGCGGTGCTTGGGGGAGGCCTATGTCCATCAGTGAACGACTTTCAGCTGAAAGTAATGAATGAATGAATTTGATCACAAGGTACTTACGAATTGTTGAAAACAACATTTATTCATCTCATAACACTCTAATATATCAACGTAAGCTTGAAACATTTTTAAGCAAAAGCTTTGTTGCGGTGGTTCTTCAATGTTTTGAGAATTTAAAGCTTGAATATGCCATTGAATAATTTTATTTTCCAACAATTTAATGACGCGAGTGAAGTAAAGTATATTAAAATCGAAAAACATCAAAACGTAACTAATGTACGTATAAATGAGAGGTGTACTGAGATGTATGCCAATATATGTGAAAACGACAGGATAGACGAACAAAGCCACGATGACAAAATACCAATTCCAGGTGATGAAGCGTCTAGAACTGGTTTTATTATTTAAAAATCTGTGCACTCTTTGAAAAGTTAACACAAACTGGACACATTTTTTGGTTTGAATTATTCCGACCACGAAATTCATACTGAACCCGAAAAAAAAGTAGATGACGTCATATAAGGAAACGATGTTTGTAAAAGTAGTATTTTCGAGAAAATCTTTGCATAGATACACCAAATTATATGTGCGATACATGACTAAAAATGTTAATACTAGTGTTCCAAGCATTGAGACAAAATTTGAGAAGAAACTATTTGGAATTATAGCATTGTTTTTGATGCGATATTTAGGACAAAACATAATATTTTGCAGCAGATTTAAAGGCAAAAACATGGACTGCACGTCTTTGTCCACCGTATTATTTAAAACAAAAGTGAGAGGATAGTTCTGTTGAATATTACGGAGTTTTTTCATTTTTAAATGGACCGTCCAGTACTGTGGCTTCCTAGCACACGAGTGTTTCAGAGGTAAGCTAATAAACCACATCTAATTAAATTATGATGACTTATGAATGGAGGAAATCAATAATGAATTACTTAAAAGAATTTGATTTATCACGATAACATGGTGAAAAACTCAATTCATTACCATACATGGCATACATAACATACCTACCTTAATTTATAGATACCTTAGTTATTTTAGTTTTTTTTCCACTGACTTCCGAAATTAAAGCAATTTTTCACTTTGTAGAGTTTTTTTTTTCTCTTTCACAGTTGTCGTCGTACCTACCAAATTACCACTGTATACCACTACTTGCTATGTAAATATTAGTGACAGGAAGTTATTATAACATCATCAACATACACTAAGTGGCAAAGATACGAATTATTGAAGCTAACTCAGAAACTACCGAATCAAAAGTAATAAAATTTGACGGGACCATCGCGCAAGCTTTCTCTAATAAACATTTTTTTTATACCGATAAGGGACCGCGCGTCGATGACGTCATGTCCACTGTTGACGAAAATATCGATAAACATATATTTAAAAAACATACGTACAGACGCATATAAATAACCTCCTCCTTTTTTGAAGTCGATTAAAAATACGAAATGCGCGAAATCGAATTCGCGGGCAAAATGCTAGTTAAGATATATAATATAAGTCCAGCATAGGCTCTGACATCTCATAATTTTATACCCGCGTGGGTAATAGCGAATTTGAACCTTATTGCGACTGTGGAATACTCGAAATATGATTTCATACATGCGTTTTTACGTCTGTTTAGAATAGAACGAATTTTCAAATTCGGTCCACATTGACGAAATTATCGATGGATAAAAAAAAAAAAAGAATTGAGAACATCCACCTTTTTTAAGAAGTCGGTAAAAATAAGGAAAACGAAATGGGATTTCTTACCTTCAGTATCTCCATAAACAGAAGGTTCCCATGTATGGTTCAGTACAAAAAAATATCACGATAATGAGAAGTACCTATATGTGACTCATGACATAGTTAAGCCTAAGTCTCTTAAGTCTTTTTACACCCGTTTTTAGGGTTCCGTAGTAAACAATAGTTTCACCGATGTCCGTGTCTGTCCGCGGCTTAGCTCAGAGACGGTTAGTACTAGAAAGCTGTAATTTGACATGGGTTTACATATTAATAACGCCGACAAAGTGGTAAAATAAAATCAAGAAAAAAAGGGTACCTCCGGGTTTTTAATACGCTTTTATTAGGTCGACCTGTATGTATGTAACTATGTAATCAAATCTAAGAAAACGAATTTAACCATCTTCTAAAGATCGTAGCGTTATGAAAATTGGCAGTTGTATGTGATTTCGATGACAATACAATAACATGGTACTGTCGAGCTGATCTGATGATGGAGCCGGAAGATATGAACTGGAACTTCATGATGGATGATCGTATCATAGCCGTGTTTGGACTTGTTAGAAAGGTCTTGTAATGAACTTTGACCACGATTAGGTTTCAAGGTCTGAATACAATAATATGGTACTGTCGAGCTGATCTGATGATGGAGCCGGAAGATATGAACTGGAACTTCATGATGGATGATCGTATCATAGCCGTGTTTGGACTTGTTAGAAAGGTCTTGTAATGAACTTTGACCACGATTAGGTTTCAAGGTCTGAATACAATAATATGGTACTGTCGAGCTGATCTGATGATGGAGCCGGAAGATATGAACTGGAAAGCGTGTTTTTTAGTGTTTTGAAACTATTAATTTTTTTAGGGTATCTCCCCTTCCCGTAAAATGGGGATGTTTATTTTTTTTCTCGTCTGTCCCATGGTGTGGGATGTCATTAAAAAGGTTGTTCAAAAATATTGTGCGTATTCACGCACACGGATATAAACATTAACATAATATTGTGCAAACGGATTCCTGAATTAAAAAAATATTTTCAAACGAAAATCATTTTTTAATTCAGGAATCCGTTTGCAAAATATTAAGCTTTAAAGTGCACATTTTTGTTAGAGTCATGTCCTCCCCCCCCCTCCTGCCAGCTAAACGGTGGTACTTGGATTTGTGAAAAAAATCACAGCAGTAGTATATATAACGAAATTAAAAGGAAAACTATTACATCTAAATAGGCTTTACAGGTTAACGAGTAATGATCGACGAACTTAAATTTGCAGTTTGAAAAACATGATCTCCCATACATTCTGTATGGGAAAAAAAATATTTTACTACAATGTTAAGTTTAATCTTGGGATAAATTCATCCCATCTACGGAACCCTTCATTGTGCGTGGTCTGACACGCACTTGGCCGGTTTTTTTTTTTGTTATTTAGAGCTTATGTCAAGGTTTGTTACCAAGTGTCTGGTAGTTTATAATGGATATCTTTCTACATTAGGTATATATGCTTAGTCAAACACATTTTAAGTAATTAATACTTACTTATTAACCTGTCTCGAATTATCGTAATGGATTTGTGAGTTCTATTAATACAATTTAGTATCAGTTGAGTCTTGGGAGCTACATAAATAATGTTTTTAAAAATTAAGACACTCTTTAATATCAGAAAAAACTATCCTGTGAATTTTGTGTTAAACAATTTAGTGGATGAAGAAGTTCAGTCAATGTTTCTGCCTTTGAATCTGATGCAACATTTTATGCTTAGTCCTAAATATCGCATTAAGAATCATTTAATAACTCCAAATACTTTAATTTCTAACTTCTTTTCAATAATTGGAACACTACTATTCATATTTTCATTCGTGTACCATGTTATTCTATTATTTTCATACTCTGATTGCCCAGGGTGTCCATTTTTCATAAAAATTATGGATTATTTTGACTGTATGTTTTACTGTGCCGGATTCACTTTGAATTTAGCGTTTGGGATAATTCACTCTAAAAAAAATATCAACTTTATCCTTACTTTTCAACAAGTGCATACATTTCTCAACAATGAAAGTTCCTCTAAACGCTTCATCATTTGGAATTGGATTATAATAATATCGTTTCAATTTGGCTATATATTTCTATACACTTACTTCTTCATAAGGCTACGTTTACCTATATATCTATTATATTGTATGTGTCTTTTGATTTTTATGAATTTTAATGTAATTTATGCCACGCGAGTCATTAAATTATTGGAAGATAAAGTCACTTTATGGAATATTCAAGCTATCAATTCTAAAAATATTGAGGAAACGCACAGACAAAGTTATTGTGAGAAAATGTTTCAAGCTTACGTTTATATATTAGAGTGCTATAATATTTTTAAATATTGTTTCCAGCAACTTGTAAGTAACACCCATAATCTCTAATATGAGTTTCGAACGATAGAGTTGTTTTGAACTAATATTATAAATGTGAAAGTGAGTTTGTTTGTTACGCTTTCACGCTAAAACGGCTGACCGGATTTGGATGGAACGGATTGGCACATGGGTAGACCATGACCTGGGTTAGGAACATAGGATACTCTTTATCCCGATATTCCCACGGTATCGTGACTTATGCTGACCGCGGGGCGCAGCTAGCATAAAAATGAAATTCTCGTTCTAAATAAGTTATAATACACAAAAAACTTCGGTTGTATAGATAGATCGTTTATAACCCAATAACCTATTATCAGTCACAGATCGCTATTGATGTTAGACAGCATAATTCTATCTGTCATTGAATGTCGTCCCACAATTCCGAAAAATTCCATATTCTCTGTCATATTAAAGGGTCGTAAATACCATAGATATTAATATTCAGTATGCTAAAACTGGTGAAGGGTTATTGGGTTCGGCCGTAAGTAAAGCTTCGAGTAACGTAACCGGTTTTTGCGATGCGACATTGCACTTTAATGTGTGTTGACTCTACCCCTACCGTTTTTTGGAGTATACTACTAACTACTAACAAGTCTGGCATGAGCTTAATGTTAGAAAAGTAATTACTATTTCATATATTTATTTTGTCCCTTTCAGATACTTTACCACATTATTGCAGTGCTAATCCACTCTCTTGTTTACATAAACATGGTAATTGAAACATGGAAAAATTTACTTTTATTTGATAAGATGGTAAGAACCATGATTTAGTGTCAACTATATAATTATGAGTATTATTATTTTACTTCGTCTAAATCGCTGCCGCTGGTCCTGAAAAAATCTGCTCATCATGCTCAACATTAGCCTTCCACTGTACTAATCTGGATTCAGGCGATGCTTATCAAAGTGTGAAGGCACAACGTGTTTTGAGACAACAAAAAAAGGAGGAGAATTTTTCCATTTTCAGAAGAAGTGGGAGGTTTCGCAATTCGTTGGAATCTCTTATCTCTACGCAATGCGATAATTTTGTACCACATCGACCGATTTCGATGATGTTTTATTGGAATCTTTTCATAAATTTGGTGAAGTTCTGATGAGTAGTTTTTTAATTAGCTTCAATAATACGTATCTTATCTACTTTGTCTATTTCGGTGATGTTATAATACTGGTGGCTTGCTATGTAAAATAAACACAACAAAAATTGTGTCTACGAATGAAAAATACATATTAAAACAAAGATCAAAAAAAAAAAACAACTGTCCGCCAAAAAACTGCGCACAAAATTATATTGCACTTCGCAGTGTTTTTTCTAAAAGTCGATATTTAGACATTTTTCGTAGAACCAAAAGCAATTTTTTTTTTTAGGATGACGCAACGTTCTCGACGCTTCCCTTATTGGTATGGGTGTTAAAGGACTTGACATGGCAGACGATACTGAACCAGCAATCCGAGAAATTTTACTTAGCTGTTCAAAATGTTCAAGACTCTTGCGCGATCATTTTGAAGTCAAACTGTTCAGGTAATTTGTTTATTGTGAATTATAAAGTGATTCTTCATATGTATTCAGATTCATCATTATCGTAATCATTGTCATCATCCACATCACGATTTCACTCAAATTCAGATTCAACTGTCGACTAATACCACTTTAGTAAAATGCATTATAAATATTGATTGACAGATGAAGAGAAAAAGTTATTCAAGAATGTATTGCGCTTGCATCGAGCAACATTCAGCAAGATACGTGTGTGTGGCCTGTTCTACGTCGACGCTGCGTTACAATTGAGTCTGATGAGTCTTCTTACTAACTATACTGTTGTATTACTGCAGTTTGCAATTTTGTAGTGTAGGCTTCAATCAGTGTACTAGTATTTATTACTATTGATTTTTCGTCGACAGCATTCCTAAACATTAAACATTCTTAGTAGGAAAACTAATTATAGCACTATTTCCAGCCACTTTGTTTTAGTACTTTTTACATTAATATTTCGTCAAATACACTAAAAGAGATTCCAACTATGAATTATATTATATACTCAATATGGATTTGATGTGCGGTGTTCATAAATTACCATCACTCTATGATAGACAGCTATTCAAAACGAAAATTTTCCGTATTAAAGGAGAAGTTGTAAATGAAATGAAATTTATTTGCAAGTATTATTGTACATTATGATGGTCGGGTTAGTTAAGAGTTTCAAAACAATTCGCTAAAACTAGCATGCAAAATAACATTAATTATATAAATGAATGAACCTAATAAAATTGGAACATACATCATAGTTTTAATAGAAAAAAAGAAAGAGATAAAAAAAGAAAACAAAAAGGTATTTATTGAGACTCGCACAGGAAATCACACATTAAACTAAAAACACACTAAATATAAATATAATACAAAGTGACATTAAAATTTAAAGAAGGAAGTCTTGTACTAGGCCAAAAGGCTCCTCTTCATGATGATCTCAGAATGATGGCGCGACATTAAAAAAAAAAAAGCCACAGCGCTGGTATTCTGATAGGGCTCGCAATGACGTCACGGATAGATAGATACAGAATTAAATAAATATAATAAAAACTGTAAATAAATAGGTGTGTGAAATACGATAAAAAGTAAAATATATGTAATCCGCGTATCTGCATCCGACGTAACATCAGTAACTTGTCTTTGCCTTTAGTATCTGTGGTACTCTATGGCATGGCATTAGAAATAAGAATTTCAATCATTTGTCAAATTTATCTTTATCATTTTTCAATTAATAGTAAAATGTCAGTGTGAATCTTTAAAGTTTAGGTACTCATTCACAGAATATAATGATTTTTCTATAAGCCATTTGAATAACGCTGTTTTAAAATGATTGATTGGCAGTTCCTTTTGAGGAGCTCGTGGCTAAGTAATAACAGCCGTATGGTTCGATCCATCAGGTAAAGCTACGCTTGCCGTGGTTGGTCCGTTGATGGGTGACCATCTTTACATACTAAGACTCCTCCGTGCCTCGGGAAGCACGTTAAGCCGTTGGTCCCGGCTGTCATTCGTGGATATTTGACAGTCGTTAAGAGTCGTCAGAAGCCCGAAAGTCTGACACCAGTCTTACCAAGGGATATCGAAAATATTTTTGCACCAATAAAGTCAATCACTGAAGACCCGTTATTCTTACGTCATTTAACAGAATCAATGGAATCGCTTAATGAGCATGTCACTTCAGGTGCATCAATAAGACACCGCACGACCAACACCTACGTATCGAAACAGCTATCTAAATGCACGCATGTCCTTATGCATGTAGATCGCGTGCGGAAGTCACTTACACTGCCGTACGAGGGCCCGTATGAAGTTATAGAGAAACATGACAAACATTTCAAGATACGATTACCCAACCGAGAAGAAGTGGTGTCATTGGATCGATTGAAGCCTGCTCACATACTGCCAGTAGCCACAAATGAGAAGATGGAAGAAGTCCCATACATTACTCGATCAGGAAGGACAGCTAAACCTACAAGAAATATACGGTTTTTTTGAAGGGGGATTATGTGGGACAACGCATTCAGCGAGCTCATATCCGACCTGCAGAACAGGCGGACCACTGGCTGGAGAGAGTCTATGATGACTACCACTAAATGTCAAACTGATTAACTTCAATTCGATGGATAAAAATTATGAGAACTTAGTGTAAATTATAGTGTTTAGTCATTCACAAATCATTATTTACTGATCGCGTACAATAAGTACGCATAAGTACAACATTGATCATTATTCATTTTTCTTGAATTAAACCTCCTGTTAACGTAAAAGTCATTACGTTAACCAGACTGAAATATTTAATTCCGGAAAGTAATTATTTATTGATTCGACAAATATAATCAAAATGAGTTTTATAAGCGTGGTTAAAACATTAACTGATGATTGTCGTATCAGGAAGTTCCGTCAGAAACGTACCTAATAAAAATGAAGACATTTCAAAATATTAGACGTGTAAAAACTTTAATGAACAATACAGTAGATAAAGATGTGCAGTCGACGCTTTTGCCTTTGAATCTGATGCAATGTTGTATGTTCTGCCCTAAATATCGCATTAAAAATGGTTGTATTACTCCTAACGGTTTTATCTCTAATTTTGTTTCAATGATTGCAACAATAGTATTAATTTTTTTATTCGGTTACAGCATCCTTATGCTGAATCTTTCCCAAGATAATATGAAGCCTACTACTTTTATGTATATTACAGCTAGCTTTGACGCTTTATATTATTCATTAGGATTTATAATGAATTTCATTAATGGCATAGTTCAAACCAAACAGTCTACCAAGTTTGTTCTTACTTTTCAAAATCTGGACAGAGTTCTCAAAAATGAAACCAGTTTTAAGAACTTCATTGTATGGAATTGGATTATCATAATCGTGACTCTGGGTGTTCATGTCTTTGTTTTCACTAATTTTTGGATACTGGCTCGTTTACCCTTCAGTTCGTATTATTTTTGCTTCGTTTTAGTTATTTCTGATTTTAATGTAATTTATACCGTTCGAGTAATTAAGTTATTGGAAAATAAGGTTGTACTCTGGAGTATTTGGGTATTAAACTCTCAAAATCTAAGAAACACATACGGAATAAATGATAGAAAAAACGCGTTTCAGGCTTACGTCGATATATTAAACTGTTATGCTACCCATAACGATTGTTTTCAGCTATTTGTAAGTACCTTACAATCTGTACATGGCACTGGTAAAGGGAATTCAAATTTTATTTTATTATATTTATTTTCAGATACTTTACTACATTATTGGAATATTCTCTCATGCTTTGATTTACGTCCAAGGATCAATCGAATGCTTTAAGATTGGCTTCGTATTTAATGACATAGTAAGTATCATTTTGTGTATCTACTTTTTACATTATATTTTTAAGGACTGATCCCAAACCCTGCTCACTCACAGTCAGACGTCACCGTCAGTAGTCGGTGGCTGACGTTAAATTATCATATTACACTTTCAATGTCAGACGGAGCAACAACATTAATTGACAATGAAACATTATACAACCGGACTAGAGTTGAAGAAGTATATATAATTTGTGGCGTCGTGATTTCGTGTATGCTATATATAAACTCTTGCATGCTAGACCATCCACTGCGTCTATCGATCTGACTCGACAGATTTTGCGGTAGCATGCTCGATCATTTTACGGTTATCTTTGCGATGACCCTTATACCTAGAGTCAGCGGCTGACTATACCTACCTTTTATCGTTCACATGTTGTTTTGTTACAGGATATATCAACTATAGGAGCGGTGTCCGCAGTTTTCTGGATTATAAAGAATTTGACGTATAAAACAATGTTGACCCAGCAATGCGAGAAATTCTATTCATCTACTCAACGTGTTCAAGATTCTTGCGCACAGATTTTAATGTCTAATTGTTCAGGTAATATCTTGTCAAAAATAATAAATGCGCAAAAAATTACTATCCTGTAAAAATGACGATTCATCTATGTATGAAAGCAATGTGAATTGTCATTTTAAAGATCTTTTCAAATATTTCGCACCATTCTGACTTACAATATCGAATGAATTAATCTGAAATGTAATAATCTGGATCAACCCCTTGATCCAGCTGCCCAACGAGAGCCTCTTCAACTTTTGGTTGAGGTGAACTCTTGGCTATTATGCCATTGGCCGTCACGACTATCGCTACAATGACTGCTGTGTCCACATCCCACATGTCCACAACCTACCGAGCCAGGTCAAGATATCTTAATCCGCTTATCTTTCTGAGATTTCACGAGATTCTCGTCATGCGGGAGCGCTATATCAACAAAGTCCACTGCGAATATATCTCGGTGCATCGGCTCTCGTCAGCTTCTAGGAATTATTCACTCAGACTGCATACCTCACGATTGTGCAGGGTCATAGTCAACAGTGTCTCGGCTCTCTATGCCTCTGGATATGACACCATCCTGGATAGCGATGGACCATCCTCCACTGCCTCATACATGACACCAAGAAGGTGCGCAGAGTAACATCTATTTTATACAACTCCAGCAACCTCATGAGCCATGTATGTGGCACAGAGTCAAAAGCCTACTTATAATCTATTCTATAACAACATGTCGGCAGATCCGTTCGGGATCGACGAACCTGTTGGCTAATGGCAATATCGTTGAGGAGCAGCTCTTTAGTACCTCGAGTCTTGATTCTGCATCCATTATGAGAGCCAGACATGATAGAGTGGGTTCTTTAATTTTAGCTCTCAAAATTGATGTAAGAATTTTATAGACCGTCGGTAGACAATGATCGGTCTAACATTTTTTGGGTGGGTTGTTCTTGTCGTTAGGAATTGGGGTAGTGACCCTGACTCTGAAGCTGACTGAAACTGGGATGCCGAGCCAGCGTGCGACCTTTGGAACAACTTAATCCTTAAGTTATGCAGCCCGTCCGACCCTGGCGATTTCCAGTTGGACGGACTGCACGAGGCATATCTTGGGGGCTGATGGTAAGTGCCCCAATTTCTGGTCTTTAATCGCACGCTCGCTCGGATCTCCCTAGTCCAATCATCTTCGGTGTGATGGATAGACATCAACCAGATGCTTCGTCAGAATGAACACATGGCGTCATCACCCGCCAGGTGCGTGGTAGCCACACCTTGTTCCGGTAGGTCCCAAGCCCTATAAAACCACAACTCATTGCTTGGGCATGTGCGTTTCTGAGTATATTGCTTCACTCTCTGCTTGTACCGACGAATAAAGTTTGCCCATGTACAGATCTTCTGAAAATAATATCACCCGCGCGTCACAAAGCCCATCACTCTAGGGCGAATATTACCTTCCCGGAAGCAGATTAGTTGCGGATGAGTGCTCTAGCCTCACCAATACGATGCTCAATCCGTTTGCTATTTAGAGGGACACACTGGTTCGTAAATTTCGCTCATTGATCATCTGGCATGCGCCAGATGTGTCCAGCCCAGTTCCATTTTAGCGTGGCGTTTATCTAATGTAATAATTAAAATATTTAACAGATGAACAGAGAAAACTTTGCAAGAACGTACTCCGCTTGCATCGAGCATCATTCAGCAAGATACGTGTGTGTGGTCTGTTCTACGTCGACGCTGCGTTACAATTGAGTCTGATGAGTCTTCTTACCAACTATATTATAGTGTTGCTACAGTTTGCATATTTGTAATCTTGGCTTTATTAAATCGATTTCGACATTTATTTTTCTTTTGAAATATGTATGTAATGGAGACCTTAGACCAAGCTTCCGAGAAATACAAACATGTTATGTTAACATCGCAGCCAACTAGCTTAAGTTAACAGCCTAGCCTTCATACTAAACGGTGACTAGCGGCCTATTAATTATATTCATTATAGGTTGGGTTGGAACTATGACTAACCACGCGCGAGTCGAGCGAAGCGAGCGTTGCCACGGTAGCGGCCGGCAAGCGCTTCTACCAAAGGCTAGGCTGTTAAATAAACGGCTAATTAAGTTAGTTGGCTGCGAAATTTATAATAGTGTTCTGCATTAAGCTGTGTTCAGCCTAGCGCGACGCGACACAGGTTATTGTTATACCGTGAAGTTTTCTTAGAAATTGTATTGTTCGAGTCGCGTCGCGCCGTCGCGTCGCGCTGGTCTGCACAAGCCTTTATGAATAAATTTCTCAATCTCAGGACATAGAACAGCAGGTAAAGAACCGAGTATACTTCCTTGCGGCACGCCAATGGAAATATATAAATACTCAATACTCAATATTCAATACTCAATACGTTTATTGCATTCCACAATGTGAACTTAGGTGGTAGGTACATAAAGACATACATTCATTTTGGAGCATTGTGGGCCCTGTCGGGCATAACAACATAAAAATTAGGAGGAGGGCTATTATAGATATTTGTTAACAATTTTAATATTAATCTACTCTTTCGTTTTGTGTAGGTAGGTAGGCTGATAACTAATTGTGTACATATAATTTTTACCACTCATATATTGGATTTAAGCATTAATATTTATTTAAATTATACATATATTATTATTATCATTGGTAATTATAAATAAATTATTATTGCGTTTTTTTTTTTTTTTGATATTATTGTTTATTTATTAAATTTATCATTTAAATATTCATTTACATTATAATAACATTTACAGATTAGAAATTGTTTTAATTTATTTATAAAGATATTAAATTTTTGTTCATTTTTAATTTCATCAGGTAGTTTATTATATATTTTAACTGACATTACTAAAGTGCTTGTGGAGTGAATTTTTAGCTTTGAACCTGGTTGGTTTAGTCTGTTTTTGTGTCGTAGTGTGTAGCGAGTCTGTATGTTTTCGCGTGTAGTAACAAGTTTTTGATTATTTCTAACAAATTTGCACATTTCCAAGATATATATGCAAGGTAGGGTTAGAAGTTTATGTTCTTGGAAATGGGGTTTGCAGCTGTCTGTGTTAACTATGTTAACTAGTATTCTAATCAGTCGTTTTTGTAGTATGAATAATGTTGATGCGTCTGTACTATTTCCCCATAATATTACGCCGTAGTTTAACCATGCGTATGCATAGGCATAATACGTAACCAGAGCAGTGGAGAGATTTGTGGATTTTTTTATTTCACGGAGGGCATAGGAAAATTTTGATAGCTTTGACCTGATTTTTTTAATATGTGATTTCCAATTTAAATGTGTATCTATAGATAAGCCGAGTAGGTTGAATTCTTTTACTGTTTCAATTTTTGCGTCGTTGTAAATAAATGTTAAGTCTAAAGGGGTTTTCTGACGTGGATGGAAGGACATGATTTTAGTTTTATTGAAGTTTAATTCAAGGTTGTGTTCTGTCATCCAAGTTATTATTTTATTAAGTATGCTTGTAAGTATTTCGGTTAAGTTGGTATTGTCATGGCAAGAAGTTAGTACTGAGATATCGTCGGCAAACAGAACACATGATTCATTTATTATTGTAGGGAGGTCATTTATATAGATGATAAATAAGAGGCATCCAATAACACTTCCTTGGGGGATTGAGGCGTTAATTTGCTTGCTATCTGACCGAATGTATTGGATTTGTTTTTCATGTTCGTTGTAGTATTCTACTTCGACTTGGTGTTCTCTATTTTCCAAATATGATTTGAACCATTCATAAGATTTTCCGCGGATCCCTATTCCTTGTAGCTTGTTAAGTAGAATGTCGAATTGCACTTTATCGTAGGCTTTTGTCATGTCTAATAGTATACCTACGGCATATTTTTTCTTATCAATTATATTTATGGCTTCCTGGATAAAATTATATACTGCTAGAACTGTAGAGTGGTTTTTTCGGAAACCATTCTGGGATTCATGAAAAATTTTATATTTTTCGCAAAACGAATAGACGCGATTACACATCGCTTTCTCGAATACTTTCGAGGCTGTAGATAAAAGAGCAATAGGGCGGTAATTAAAGGGGTCGGTTTTTGAGTCTTTTTTGTGAATTGGCTTTATAATGGCTTTTTTTAGGTAGTTCGGAAATCTTCCTTCCTCAAAAGACTGATTGACTATCAAGTAGAATAGAAGGGTCAGCTCATATGCACACTGTTTGACTAGGGTTGGTGGTATTTCGTCTATTCCATAACTGTTTTTGTTTTTAAGGCTTTTCAATATTAAATTTATTTCACTGGGATCTACTGTACTTAGGAACATGGTATTTTCAGTGCGGTGGACCACAGAGATGTTTCGCGGTTCTTTGCAAATTGAAGGTGCGATACTCCCTGGCCGCGCCGAAGTGGAAATCTCCAAGCGAGTCATTTAATTTCATATCTTAAACACTCATTTTTGTATTTTTCCCACAAACATCTTAAATCCCTGATATCGATACTTTTTTGAGTAACCTTCAGGAATGTTTGGAAGTTTTTTATGCTCCGTATGAAAGTACCATCAAAGAAGTTCATATCTAACCAGTTTCAAAACAAAATCCCGTGAGCACGATGACCACATCTGTTACCGGGCCGGTTCTATAGCTGCCGAGCGCTGCAAGCAAGAATAGTCCTTACGGGGTGGTTAGATATGAAGTTCTTCGATGGTACATTCAAAATGAATATGTACAAAAAAAATAAGTACCTACCCACTACAAAAAATATAAGTATATATACATTTTTGAAGCTCCAGAGGAAAACTCAAAAAAATTACAAAAAAAAAATAACTCGAAAACTACAAAAAATTGCGGAACATACATGGGGTATTTTCGGATACCCCATGGCATGAGCCATCGATTATTTTTAATGACGCCTATATTTGGTCCAGCCTGTATATCTTCGTCAGTTTTTAATAAGTCCTGCCTTCCAGAAACACCAATAATGTTTATTTATTCGATGAATATTGTAACATTTCCCTACTATACATATTATAGTACTTACTAATTCCGTGCTATTCCAAACTTTGTTCTCTTTCCTTATTTTAATAATGTTGACACTGGGTGAATGCAAACAAAAAACAAAAACATGTTTTTAACTTTATTTTTTGGCGGAAAACCAAATAAATACGAAAACATTGTAGTAAAATATAGTGGGGAAAAGCAAGAATAAGCCTGGAAAAGTATTATCAGTGTGCATTAAAGAACAAAAGCATGAATTCATCAAAATATCGATCAAATGACTAACAAAAATTACCTGTCATCTTTGTCAAGTAAGATTTTCATTAATATACGTAATAATTTGACATGTCACATGTCAACTAAGGCTCTTTATCTGTCCCTTAATAGGAATTATGACTATTTTTTGGCCAACATAATATACAGCGAGTTGTACAATCAGACAATGACTTGCAGTCATTGCATTTATCATCTTCACAGGAAGGTGAAAAATCTGAAAATGACTGCAACCATTCATCGTCTATATCCAGCAAAGATAATAACACAATAGTTGAAACATTTTATTTTGACATTGAATCTACTGTATGGGAGCAAATTAAGCCAGTAACTACCTATTACACGCAATGACAAAAATAAACCAAGTGTGAAAAATTCAAAAGTCATTTATTCAAACTAGGCTGAGAATCAGCACTTTTCGAACGTCAAAATTACATAAGACAGTCCCCCAAAACGCCCACCCTTCACCACTTCCTAGTGCGTTAGCTGGGAAGAAGAAGTGGCGCAACAAACTCCCCAGCAGCACAGCTGTCTGTTCAGATAGAAAGAAAAAAAAAACTATATAATAGTATTCAACATAATTAACCTAATTTAAATTATAATCCATATGTTAGCTAACACACGCCAATATACCAAACAAAATCATCGAGAACTATACTCGGGCAGAAATAAAAACTAAACTTAAACAAAACTTATCATCTTAATAAAAATGTCCAGGCATAAAGGGTGTGCCCGCTTACATAAAGCTGTAACTGGAAGGTATAAATGATAAACTAGGACCATCGAGGTAAAATAAATAAACAGTTAATTACTAATAACAATAAATAATATGATCAATTGTCGAGGTCACTAGTTACATATTGCAATACAACTCATAAAAAAAAAACATTGTAATGAGTAGATTATGTCAACAATAAATTAAAATAAACAATTATATAACAGAAGAATCACAAGACTTTTATTGTACCGCAAAATTGGACATATTTAATGGCTGAAATATTATGGAAGAAAACTAAACGAGAATGCACCTAGGTATTCAAACACAGTTCAGCAACAGAAGATTCTCATTTTAATTTTCATGGATATTGCAAGCAATGTCGAGCAAAAATAAGCGGGCATTCTACAGAGGTGTCTTATTTAATATTCCATACAAAACGACATGATTACTTTGTAAAGTATTATATTATTTTAATTATTGTGAATGTGAGGACTATGTGTTTTTTTTTTCTTTTCTTTCATTACTCTTTTTTCAAATCGTGGTAACGAAACCATAGCGAGTGCTAATTCGACGACAACGCCACCTAGTTACGTCATGTACAACTTTGGACAAAAATTATTTATTTTGTTGACCTGATGAGCGGCTATTGATCATGCATGATCATTAACAATCCTATTTACAGAATAAACAATTTCATTTCATTTCATTTCACTTACAGTCAGCTGCCGGCTACCTTTTATAGTTGACATGTTGTTTTGTTACAGTATGTATCAACTATTAGAGCGTTGTCCGTAGTTGCCTGGATTATAAAGAATTTGATTTATCAAAAAAAATTGACCCAGCAATGCGAGAAATTCTATTTATCTACTCAACGAGTTCAAGATTCGTGCGCACAGATTTTAATGTCTAATTGTTCAGGTAATAGCTTGTCAAAATAAAATCAAGGCGCCAAAAATTTCGATCTGGCAAAAATAATGATTCATGTGTGTGGAAGCGCTGAAGAATGTCATTAAAAAGGATAATACCTAATGTAATAATTAAAATATTTAACAGATGAACAGAAAAAACTTTGTAAGCACGTACTCCGCTTGCATCGAGCATCATTCAGCAAGATACGTGTGTGTGGCCTGTTCTACATAGACGCTGCGTTACAACTGAGTGTGATGAGTCTTTTTACAAACTACATTATTGTGTTACTACAGTTCGCAGTTTTGTAATACATGTTTCACTTAATTGATTTTCTTGTTTTTTCCATTATTATTTATTATATAGTATGCGTAATGTATAATTACTAATACCATACCCTTGGTAAAAAATAAAATAAGACCAAGACTCCGAATTAAGGCCTGGAAAATAGAATTACTAGGCAAAAGATAGTAAAAGATTACACACAATTAAATCAAAGTCAATTTAAGAAAATCTCTGAACCTTGCGGTAATTTAGCAGTATCGTTCATAAAAATTTGATCTCCTTTAACTATAAAGTAGGCTAAACAAATAGGAATAATAATCAACGTTTTAGTCATTACGTTAAAAAAACCTTTAATTTACTTAAAAAGTAATTAATTAATGATTCTACCAATATTATAAAAACGAGTTTTATATGCGTCGTTAAAACATTTACTATCGATTGTCGTATCAGGAGGTTCCATCACAAACCTAATAAAAATGAAGACATTTCAAAATATTAGACATACACGTGTAAAGACTATTATGAACAACACAGTGGATAAAGATGTACAGTCGACGCTTTTGCCTTTGAATCTGATGCAATATTATATGTTCTGTCCTAAATATCGCATCAAAAATGATTGTATAACTCCTAATGTTTTCATCTCTCATTTGGTTTCAATGATTGCAACACTAGTTTTCATTTTTGTATTCGTTTACAGCACCGGTATAGTGTATTTTTACCAAGACAATGTAAAGTATACTACTTTTATGTATGTTACAGCATACTTTGAGTCTTTCTATTATTCCTTTGGATTTACTATGAATTTCATTATATTCAGTCGCGTCGTGTCCGATAGCGCGATCGGACGTGTCACTGACCCGAGATCGAGAGGTTAATAACCTTAGTGTTGTTATAATGTCTTCGGACGTTGTTAAGTGCAATAATTGCAATATTGTGATCAGTGAAGTACTTTGCTTTATTCAAAATAAGCTCGAAGTTATGGACAATGTGAGCCTAGTGCAGTTATGTGTTGGTGGTTTCAAGGACGAAGAAGTAAATCGAGCTAAATTGCTATTATTTCAAGCTATTCCAAGTGCAAAGCGTATGATACAACGAAAGAATAAAGGAAAAACCGCACGAGATGTCGAAGATATCATAGATCTTTTCAAGTGTACGGATCCAGAGATAATACCAATATTCGTTGCCCGTGAGATACAAAAATTACCACCAATTACCTTCGACCACATAGACGTAACACGGTTGTTAAAGGATTTGTTGATACTTCGTAGTGATTTAGAAACTGTCAAGAACAATTATACGACAAAAGAAGACCTTGAGAGTTTTAAGGTAGAATTGTGTACTAATTGTAATTGTACTGGAACACAATCTTCTTTGGATACAAATTACAAGAATACAAAAGACGGTGATTGTTTATTGGAAAGTTACGTATGTGATAGTATTTCGACGGTTTCGAGTAAAGAGTTTGTAAACAATAATATAAATCAGCTGATCGTCGAGCCACCTGTACCTGTAGAAAAAATTTTTGCAAAACCAGTCAAGTTCTCTCAAGGTCAGGTGCATCTACCCGTCTCGCACCAGCAGGGCGATAACGTTGCAAGCCATCTCGCTCGCGCAGGACCCGAGCGAAGCGAGAATAGCAGCGATCTCGTTCTAACGAGGCATGTAAGCGAGGAGGGATGCAGTACAAAACTAGATAACGAACCGGTTTTATTAGCGAGTGCGCCGTCGTCGTCACAAACGTTGGAACATAATAATACTGGAGATAATTCTAAAACGTACGCGAATGTAATTGGGTCTATTACCGTAAGCCGTAATGAAGTGAATGAGGCCCGTAATAAGTCTTGGGCGAATACTGTGAAGGATGGAGAGTGGAAAAAGGTAGAACGCCGGAAAACCTATAAATCTGTAAATAGATTTATTGGTAATCAGGGAAAGGGTGCAGTTATTCCCGACAATAAGTTCAAGGCTGCAGACATAAAAATACCTTTTTATATTTATAATGTGGATATGGCAGCTACCACCAAGGACGTAGCAGATTATGTATTAAGTAGGACACAAGTAATGATATCACCTGAGAAAATAAATATGAAGAAACGCAAGGGATATGAGGCATACAAATTTTTAATTCCTAAAATGAAACTACCAGTTTTTATGGATGAAAATATATGGCCGGAAGGTGTGTCTTTCCGGCAATTTATTGAATTTAAAAAATCCTTTAATGGATAAGCCTGTTAAGCTAATAAGTTTTAATTGTAAAAGTGTAACGAGTTCAGTTGATTGTATCAGACGATTGTGCGACACTGCGGACGTTATCGCACTGCAGGAGACGTGGTTGTTGCCGCATGATCTGGCCTTTTTGGGAAACATACACAACGACTTTGCATTCACCGGAACCTCAGCAGTGGATACGGCAGCAGGTGTACTTCATGGTCGACCCTATGGAGGTGTAGCACTTCTGTGGCGGAAGAGTCTGTTCTCGATGGTTAGTGTAATAAAGTGCAGCAGTGTTCGTATCGCGGCAATAAAAGTGAGTTTGTGCGACAAAGATATGCTAGTATTTTCGGTATATATGCCTACCAACTCCAGTGACAATCTCGCCGAGTTTACTGACTGCTTAAGTGAGATCGCAGCTATAATCGACAGCAATAGCATAGAAACTGTATTTATGTTAGGTGACTATAATGCTCACACTGGCGAGCTATTCCATAGTGAACTACTTAAGGTCTGTGAGGAACAACAATGGTTATGTGCTGATATTGAGTGCTTGCCGAGTGACTCATACACTTTTGTGAGTGACGCGCACGGGTGTAGGCGGTGGCTTGACCACTGCATTACGACACAGGCCGCGCAACGGACACTCGTTAATGTTAAGGTACTGTACGATATTTATTGGTCGGATCATTTGCCTATAGAGGTAGAATGTAATCTAAAGTTAATTACACCTAATATAGTATTACCTAAACCTAACAGTAATAACATTGTCTGGGGGCAACGTGACTCGACTCAGATAAGTATGTTTGAAGAAATGTGTAATGTGGGTTTACGGGAAATAGATTTTCCGCACGCATTTAGTCACTGTGCAGACATTCATTGTAGGAATGTGAACCATAATATTGTTCTGGATGATTTATACAATAACATAATATGTATTCTCCAACAGTCTGCTGAGTGTAGTGCGGCGGCGAATAAGCCCCGAACGTATAAACCTGTGCCAGGGTGGAATAAACATGTAAAAATAGCTTATGAGGAGGCTCGCTTAGCTTTACACGGTTGGCAGTCATGTGGTAAACCAGATACAGGTATTGAATTTAATCAAATGCGTGATACGCGGAGAAATTTCAAAAGTAAATTAAAATGGTGTCGTAATAATGAAAAACAAGTTAAACTAAATTTAATAGCTGAAAATCATAAATCTAAGGACTTTGTAAATTTTTGGAAAAACTCGAATAAACTGAATCCTAGGTCGAGCCTCCCGGTAAGTGTTGGTGGTAAACATGATCCCACACATATTGCTAATATGTTTGTAGACCAATTTAAAGTGAATCCCTTGGCAAATCCCTCTGTTGGTTATGTGACGCAGGAGGTGACTGGCGCTGATGTGAGCTTGGCGCGGGGATTGAATTTATCTACTAAAGATGTCAAGAAAGTGTTAAAAAATATGGTTAGAGGCAAGTCCCCGGGACATGATCACCTTAGTGTCGAGCACCTTAAGTATGCTGGTGTACACTTGCCAAGAGTATTGTCGATGTTTTTTAGACTGTGTGTGAGTCATTCTTATCTGCCCAGTGCACTTATGCGAACTATAGTTGTACCTGTCATAAAGAATAAAACCGGTGATGCTGCGGATCCCAGTAATTACAGACCAATATCCCTGGCAACGGTCATAGCAAAGGTGCTGGATAGTCTGCTGGATACATACATGGCCCCCAGGATTGACTTGCATGATGCACAGTTTGGCTTCAGGCCTGGGCTGTCGACTGAAAGTGCCATTATGTGTTTAAAGCGGACTGTCCGGTATTATACGGACAGGAAAACTCCTGTTAATGCGTGCTTCTTAGATCTGTCCAGGGCTTTTGACCTTGTGCCTTATGACCAGCTGTGGGATAAGCTTAGTAATGAGAAAAAAGTAGATTTTGAGGTCACGTCATTGCTAAGATTCTGGTATGAGAACCAAATAAATAATGTTAGGTGGGCAGGGACTATGTCCGAAGAATATAAATTGAAATGTGGGGTGAGGCAGGGGGGAATCACCTCCCCTCGCCTTTTCAATTTATATATAAACCAACTGATTGTTGAGCTCAGCAATACTGGTGTCGGCTGTCATATTGACGGAGTCGCTATGAACAACATCAGCTATGCAGACGATATGGTCTTGCTGAGCCCATCAATCAGTGCATTAAGACGTTTGCTGAAGGTCTGTGAGAACTATGCGGTGACTCAGGGGCTTATGTATAATATCACTAAGAGTGAGTTACTTGTTTTCAATGGCGGTGCCAAAAGTTACTTAAATGTTCCTTGTATCTCGTTAGCAGGTACACCCTTGAAGCAAGTCTCAAAATTTAAATATCTGGGCCACTGGGTCACTGAGGACCTGTGCGACGATTTGGATATCGAGAGGGAGCGTAGGGCGCTGTCTGTTCGAAGTAATATGCTGGCCCGTAGGTTTGCAGGGTGTTCTTACGATGTAAAAATGACGCTTTTTCGAGCCTACTGTCAAACTTTTTACACCTGCAGCCTTTGGGTCAAGTATACGCAGAAGGCATACAGCGCCCTGCGTGTGCAGTATAACAATGCCTTCAGGATGCTTGTGGGGCTGCCGCGGTATTGTAGCGCTTCGGGTATGTTTGCAGATGCGAGAGTGGATGATTTTTATGCCATCATTCGAAAACGATGCGCTTCTCTCCGGCACAGAACAGATATCAGCACCCACGGCATGTTGAGAGCATTGAGTGACCGGTGGGACTGCCCGATGCTTGGTCGATGGGTGAGACTGCACACACAGATCTGCTCTTGATAACTCCTACTATGTTATTATTATTATGCCTATTTGTGATTTTTATGTGTGTATTGTGTTTTTTGTATGATTTGTTGATTCATTTCTATTATGATATTATTATGTAATTTGTGATGAATTTCGATTATGTTATTTTTGTTATTATGCCTATTATTTGTAATTAATGATTTTGTATTTATGTCAATATTCACCTAATGTTATTCTATGGACTTCTATGTCTGCAAATAAATGATTATTATTATTATTATTATTATTATTGGTATAGTTCAAACCAAAAAGTCTACCAAGTTTGTTCTTACTTTCCAAAATGTGCACAGAGTTCTTAAAACCAGTTTAAAGCACTTTATCGTTTGGAATTGGATTATTGTAATCGTTGCTCTGGGTGGTCAAGTCTTCGTTTACACTGTTTTGTGCAAACTAACTAATTTGCCCTTAAGTTCGTATTTTATTTGCTTAGTTTTGATTATTTTTGATTTTAATATAATTTATGCCGTTCGAGTAATAAAATTATTGGAAAATAAGGTTGTGCTCTGGAGTATTTGGGTGTTAAATTCTCAAAATATAAGAAATACAAACGGAATAAATAATAGCAATTCAGTCAAATTTCAGGTTTTTGTTGATATATTAAACTGTTATGAGACCCATAAAGATTGTTTTCAGCAATTCGTAAGTACCTTCCAATCCATACATGGCATTGGCAAAGTGAATCTAAGTCTTATTCAGCCGTTTCTTTTCAGATACTATTCTACATTATAGGAATATACTCCCACGCTTTGATTTACGTCCAAGTATCAATTGAATCGTTTAAAATTAACGTCGCCGGTAATGGCATTGTAAGTATCCTTTTGTGTATCTAGTTTTTACATTTTTCGAATGATTTTACGTTACGCTCGCTCCCATTCAGACATCATTGTCAGAAGTAGGCGAGTTACGTTGACTTTTCATATAATTTTTTAACTGTATAGGTCAGAGCAGACAAAAATGCAAACTGCTCGAGCATTTTGCGGCTACGATGAAACTTACACTTATTTAATATTACATACAAAATGACATGATTACTTTGTAAGTTATTATATTATTTTAATTATTGTGAATGTGAGGACTACGTAGATATTTTTTTTTTCTTTTCATTCTTTACTGTTTTTTTTCCCTATCCAAATGTCCTTTATTTGACACTGTTCGTCGAGTCTAGCTCCTAATGTTCTGAGTTGAGCTCCACGATTACTGACAAATGCTTGCACTGACTGGACAGGTCCACTCAAATCTGTGTGGTTTTTTCTGAAAAAACCATTTCAGACACACACTACATGTTACACATATGGCTTGACCAAGATTATGTCTGGACTTTAAAAGAGACTGTGACCTCTGTTTCGGCCTTTCTTCTCAGAATAGTCAGATAGGAAACGACGAACTAATCTGGCAATTTTTTAATTTTTTTATTATAACGTGTAAAAGTGATTCCAATATCCTATTTATAGAAAAAACAATTTCATTTCATTAAATTTCACTTACAGTCAGCTGCCGGCTATACCTTCCTTTTATAGTTCACATGATGTTTTGTTACAGTATGTATCAACTATCCGAGCGGTGTCCGTAGTTGCCTGGATTATAAAGAATTTGATTTATCAAACAATGTTGACCCAGCAATGCGAGAAATTCTATTTATCTACTCAACGAGTTCAAGATTCGTGCGCACAGATTTTAATGTCTAATTGTTCAGGTAATATCTTGTCAAAATAAATTCAATGCACCAAAAATTTCGATCTGGTAAAAATGATGATTCATGTGTGTGGAAGCGCTGAAGATTGTCATTAAAAAGGATAATAGGTACATACCTTTTTTTTTTTTGAGATTGGGAAATTATCAAATAACTTATCCCGCTCTGGGCGGAGCGGGAGGGCGTGTCAGACTTTTACTGACTAAAACCCTCCCGTGTTCCTTCCGTTGCCTGTGTGCCGGGGTCGCGATATCCCTTTCGGACAAACTTGCAAGCAAGGCAGGCATTGGCCCTTCCGGACCCCGTCAGTTGGTGCTCGTATCTCTTTGAGGCGCGCGTGGAACACAACGCGCCGTCGACCCGGGCCTGGTCCCTATCGGACGGCGATTTACCCATTGCTCACCGTCCGCAAGCCCGCGCCTACGGTGGCCACCGGAAGTCGCCTCTCGAGTCCCGACGCCCGGGGCGTCTCCTGCGGCGACTAGGGGCGCGAGGCCGCGACTCTTGCCTCTCCCTCGCGCGCTCCGCCTCCTCCTTCGCGAGCATTACTGCTTCGCAGAAGGAGGTGACGGCCTCCCATGCACTCTCGCTCCGGACCATGGCCTGAACCAGGGCCAGACGAGAGATCGCCGCCGCCGATCGCCTCCGTGAGGACATGGCGGTGCCCCGCCCAAGCCGGGCAGAGCTCCACCGTGGCCTCCGGGCGATCCACACAGTGGTGACACCCGGGCATTTCCTCCCGCTTTATCCTGAACAGGAACCTCCCGAAACAACCATGTCCGGTGAGGACCTGCGTCAGGCGGAAGGTGAAGACGCCGTGGCGCCTCTCTAGCCACTCCTCAAAGAGGGGAATTAAAGGATAATACCTAATCTAATAATTAAAATATTTAACAGATGAACAGAGAAAACTTTGTAAGAACGTACTCCGCTTGCATCGAGCATCATTCAGCAAGATACGTGTGTGTGGTCTGTTCTACGTCGACGCTGCGTTACAACTGAGTGTGATGAGTCTTTTTACCAACTATCTTATTGTGTTACTACAGTTCGCAGTTTTGTAATACACGTTTCATTTAATTGATTTTCTTGTTCTTTTCCATTATTATTTTCCGATTTTCTTCCTGAGTTTAGGGCCTGCAGATTATTCCTGACGAACGAATATAACTAAAATAATATAACAGTAGATTGTGAACACACGGAATTTCTTATTAACAGTTCCCTATCCATAGATATTTATTTTTATTATAACCACAGGTGACAGAAGAGGCTTAAACTTCACTTTTGTGTTTACTTTCTATGATCTATTATTTAAAGTATGACAAAATGTAAAGAAAAAACAAAATTACTGCAGTTGTCTTAGAGGTGTTCTTAAGTAATAAAAATCCCAAAACCTAACCAAACCCAGCATCCAAACCCAGGTGTAGATGTTGGGATGAGCCTGACACGATTGATCCATGTTGCCGCAGGATCTAGTGAGAGGAAAAAGGAAAGATAGGCCTTTGCCCTATAGTGGGACAATATAATCGAAAAAAGAGAGTATTCATTTAATAGTATAGGATAGTTCATATTAATTCCATCGAAAAAAAATCTGCTGTTCCCTACATTTCGACGAGATATACGAACATAAATTTAGGGAAGAGCTGATTTTTTTTTCGCGAATTCAGTTTTGCTCCCACTACCACTCCCCTAGGTACTTACTCATTCCATGCTGCCATGATAGTAGGTACTTACTAATTCCATGCTGCCATGATAGTAGGTACTTACTAATTCCATGCTGCCATGATAGTAGGTACTTACTAATTACATGCTGCCATGATAGTAGGTACTTACTAATTCCATGTTGCCATGATAGTAGGTACTTACTAATTCCATGCTGCCATGATAGTAGGTACTTACTAATTCCATGTTGCCATGTCATTACTCTAAGGTAGCCATCTTGTTCTACACTTTGAGCGACCGAGCTCTTTCGGGTGAAAATACCGAGAAAACGAATTTTCCCAGATATGAGACCTAGCTAGATCGATTTTTAGCCCCCCTAAGCCCCTATATTGCAACTTTCATCGATATCGTTAGAGCCGTTTTCAAGAACGTGATTACAGATATTGCTCGTTTAATTGTTTAGCATAAACAGGGTCGAATTAAATTATCTGGCGAAACTTGACAGTCGTGCTGGGTATTGATATCTAACTAGGATAAAACAAAAAAATCTATAGTAAAGTCAAAAATGTTAGTTACTGTACGTACACTCTACATGCGCAACGATCGCTGATAGTGTGTATCAGCAGTTCTAAATCGAAATTATGAGGTAAGAAAATTATTTTTTTGTGTTTTATCGTCATAACATTACGATGTACTCATTCGTAAACTTTCGCCAGCTTATTTATTTAACCTTATCCTAACTAATATTATAAATCCGAAAGTAAGTTTGTTTGTTTGTTACGCTTTCACGCTAACACGGCTGAACAGATCTGGCTGAAATTTGGCATATAGGTAGACCATGACATCGAGACTTACGCGGGTGAAACCGCGGGGCACAGCTAGTATAAAATAAAATAATTTGATTTCTTGAGAAATTTTACAAAACGTTGGACGAGGGAGAAAAAAGATGCAGGTATTTTTCTAAAATAATAATGTAATTTACAGAAAATTGAATTGTAGCAGTATAACAATATATTGAGCAATATTGCCCATCAAACATATTGGTAGCGTAGCGTCGACATAGAACAGGCCACACGCGGACATCTTACTGAACGAACGATTTCCCTGTATCACTCTCTTGCAAAACCGCTTTTGACTCTCTGCAAAGAAACATGCCATCATGCGTTAATATAAATTTTGAGTATAACCCCTTATTTTCTATTAATTTGTAATTAATAATGTGTCCCACAAAACGCCCGGGCGCATTTTTAATTTTTAAAGACGTGAGCGCTACTCGAGGTGATCACAGTTACTTCGATATTTAGAATTTTCAGGTCACGAAAATGGGAATAATATTAATTTCAGAAAAAGAGCATATTTATTATAGGTATCAAAGAATTCCATAATATTTTTAGGAAAGCAAAATTGATATTATTAAGCAGCAGTCTGCAGTTATTGTTTTTTGTTATTGTATTTTTGTATAAGCAGTGCCTTTGTACTCAAATTACAATTATGTCGTATCTCTATGTATTTTACTGTGTGTACATAAATAATAAAATAAATAAATTATTTGAGGTTCGATTAAATACATACAGAAACGTAAAGAAGCGCACTGCTGTATTTATTTTCAACTCTCAGATCTGAGAGGTTGCGTTAAAATATAATCATTACGCCCATTCATAGAATTGGAGAAAGTTTATTATTAAAAATATTCTTACTTGGACAGTTCCTGTTCTTCATGAGCTGTATACACGCCGTCTTAGCTTCTTCAACAGTTATATAGAATTTCTCAGAATATAAACCGTGTAGAAATATCAGACATATACTCTTACTCAGCCATAAAATTACCACAAGACTGTGAAACAAAGACTGAAAAAAATATATGAAATAAATTATGAAATTTTATAAATAGTAAATTTTAAACTAGTTCAATGGCCCATCGTCTACGTCTCTACTCAAAAGTAACGTGTTACAAACTCAAATCACCACTGAGTAGCCAGAATGTCACAGAACCAATATTTCAAAGTTTTTGATTGTTTGCGTCATGTTCGTTACTTTCGAGTAATGTCGTGGATGACACAAAAAAACAAACAAATTAAAAAGTAAAGGACAATACAATATGTCTGTGTGTGATGCTAAAATGCTATTTTAGAAACATTTCGTACTTACTTTTATGGGATCTCCTGCAATTATTCTCAGCGTAGAGAGCATCATATCAAAATAAACTAGATTAACGAAAAATGCACTTGATGTATAAATTAAAACCTATGAAAAAAAAACTTTGTTATAGATGATGACGTAACAGATTCACAATAGAATCGAAAATAATTAATAGCTAAATATATTTGTAACTTATAAGGTTTACCAAATGATGACATCTTCTGGATTCCAGGATCCTTGTTTCCTTCTTGCTATGCATTCGGTTCAAATAGAGCAGTCCAGTCATTATAGTAAGATGACCTCGGAATTCGAGATACCCAGCTGTAAGTCTGTAAATACTTGTATATTGACACCCTAAAAGTTGTCTCAAAACCTACATATGGTAGGGTGTCCGCAACTATTAAATTTCAAGGTCAAAGGTCACAAAAATCGGTTTTTTGCGCTTTTTTTGTAAATATCTCATTTCCTATGGGTTTTTTGCTATTTGTATTCATTATCAATATTGTAGAATACAAAATTCTTTACAAATTTTGTTCAGAAAAATTTTTCATACGGTGAACCGTTTTCGAGATAGAGGGCGGAGAGCGCGCGGTCACAGCATTACTTCAGGTCAACCGGTGCTAAACAAGCCAGAGATGATGCGGACGTTCTTATTGTAGAAACTGCAATTGAAGAATCAAAGTCTGAAAAAACTGCAGTTATAATAGGACAAGATATTGATTTACTTGTCATTTTAATTGGGCGTACACTGTCTTACAAACAAGAAATTTTCTTTAAAAAAGTTGGGAAAGGAAATGTAAAAACGGAGATATACTCGACTAAAAGTTTTGATAATTATCCTCATTCCAAAACACATATTTTATTTCTGCACGCATTAAGTGGCTGTGACACAACTTCTGCGCTTTTTAAAAAGGGAAAAAAATCATTTTTAAAAACTTTTGAGAAACTGACAAATTTGGATGAACTAGCTGCAGCATTTGAGGAAGAAAATTGTTCGGTCCAGAGATTATTAGAGAGTGGAACTCAAACCTTATTGGCAATCTATAATGCTCCGAAATCTGTGAAAAGTCTCGATCATCTTCGTTATATACATTACGTTAAGTCTACAAAACTTAATAAACCTGTGCAGCTTTCAAATATTCCACCAACAAGTGCAGCTGCTCATCAACATTTCAAACGTGTATATTATCAAGTTCAAACTTGGTTAGGCTATGATTTGGAACCCCAGGTATGGGGTTGGGCAATGCGAAACGATTTTCTGGAGCCTATCATGACAATTTTACTACCTGCTCCAGAAGATTTGCTAAATACAATTTTCTGCAACTGCAAGAGTGGTTGTGGTTCGCGATGCGGATGCAGGAAAGCGGGCTTGCAATGCTCTTTAGCTTGTGGCCAATGTAATGGGCAAGCTTGTCTCAATGCTCTACCATATCAGAGCGACATTAACGAAGATGGAACCTTTGACCCCGAAATCATGGAAGATCTTGAGACAAATGTCGTTGAAGACGATAATGAAGACCAGTTTCAAATTTACCAGCAGCCGGAAGACGACGATGAAGAGGAATAAGATGATTAAAATTATAAATTGAAGTTTTTGTACCCTTTATTCCATTTTTATACTTTTAATAAAAATAAATGGTTTTAATGATCTTTTTTAATAAAAAGATTAATTCATAATTTATTTGTTTTTTATTTTTTCATCATGTAAGGTTATTAATATTAATTAGGTTAAAATTCAAATATAATTCCTATATTTTCTTTAACAATTCTGCAATTACATGGGCAGGTAAGTGTTGTTAAATAAATTAATACTGAATAAAAAGTGGATAGGTTAGGAAAAAAATGATAAAATATAATATAATAGTTAATAAAAATTGACAAATATTTATAATCGATTGATTTATCGATAGTTCATCAACTATATATGGCGCGTTTTCGACCGGAGGCACCGGTTGACCTGAAGTAATGCTGTGACCGCGCGCTCTCCGCCCTCTATCTCGAAAACGGTTCACCGTATGAAAAATTTATCTGAACAAAATTTGTAGAGAATTTTGTATTCTACAATATTGATAATAAATACAAATAGCAAAAAACCCATAGGAAATGAGATATTTACAAAAAAAGCGCAAAAAACCGATTTTTGTGACCTTTGACCTTGAAATTTAATAGTTGCGGTCACCCTACCATATGTAGGTTTTGAGACAACTTTTAGGGTGTCAATATACAAGTATTTACAGACTTACAGCTGGGTATCTCGAATTCCGAGATTCTTACCTAATTTAAGCTTAAATGACTGGACTATAAGCGTTATTGCTTGGTGCTAAAAAAGGTAGGTACCTATGGCTACCAAGCTACTAGCTTCTGCTGCCAAACTGAATTCCTTCAAGAGATTGACACAGATTACACAGACACATATTCTGATGAACTGGAGCCCCTAGTAACTCTAGTTCATCTAAATATGTGTAATGTAAGTTTAATGATCAAAAACTTACCAATACTTGGAAAATCTGCTCATACAAATTGAAAGCTTTTAAAATATTTTTGTATATGCCAAGCAATTTGAGATAACGCTCATAGTTTTCCTGTTCATCTTCAAGTCCACCGTTCATCATCAGGAGTTCGTTAATCCACTCTTCGAGATACATCCTTAACAATATTATTATTCGGATGGCTAGAACTACATTGATATCCAATGTGATGCACCATATATCGAGAACATTGTCAAAAATTCGACTGATATCGTAAGTGCCATTGAATACTATATTATACGTAATAAATGTGAAAAAATTGATAAAGATTGAAGTTGCGAATGAGATCCAGTTCCAAATAATAAAACTCCGGATACTCTTACTGAAATTGATGCACTTATGTATAGATTGAATCCTCATCATAAGTGAGACGTTGTTGTCCTTATGCATCAAGTCCAGAATGAACATTGTTGTGAATTCGAACGCAAAGGTGATATAATTGATAGTGTTAAAAAGTGTCAGAAGGTGCCTTTCTAAATGTTTCATATTGGCATCTGTGGCGTCCACGGTGAACATTTGGTAGATGCACAACATATTCATGAATAACATACAGCAGAACGCCACCACACGACTTTTTTTATTAGTTTGGTAAATATGATTATTTCGCACATTATACTTTGAAATCAAAAACAGATTGAGTGGAAAGTCAAAAGAATGCACCAATCTTTGTATATCTTTTTCAAGTCGATTATTAAGTAAAACGTGGAATGAAATGTCAGGAACAATTTTTTGAGACATTTTTGTAACTTCATATGACGCCAATGACTCCGAAGTAATAGGTCATAAAGTATCATTTACGAAGGAATAATACCTATGTTTAATATTAATGTTATGATCGTATTAATGTTAAAGACTTAGTTAATATTATTTTTGTAAGTATCTTAAAACATTAGTGTAATAACCTAAAGTAATTCTAAGTAATTATGTGGCAACATTATAATAATATACTTGTAAAAGTGTACATAGAAGAACTTAAAAAAACAAATTCTTCGACTGGAGAACTTCTTCTTTTTTTTAAAGTCGATTAATAAAACTAATTGACCGAGCGAGCGAAGCGGACTTTAAAGATTTTTTTTTGTCGCCGGGGATTTTTGACTTCTTACAAAAAGGGGCAATAAGGAGGCTACATACTAGATATCTCCGCCTTATGAGATCCGATAATGATGGTTATTTTTTATTTGAAAGGTAGTAACTTTAAGTTGGTCTCATACAAATTTGGTAAAGATCTGATTAAGATCTTCGGCGTGATGAGAAGAATAGCACTACAAAATGCTCACTTTTAGATTTCTACCAGTGGAATCGGCCCTTTAACTACTAGTTAGGCATTGATGGAGCACCTGGGTTCACCTTTTCATCACAAAACTAGGCGTTTCACAATAAGGTCACTAGATGGCGCTACTGTGTACCGCTAGTTCGCGCTGTCGTTGTCAGTTGCCAGATGGTTAGGCCCCATCGAATATTTTGTGTGACTGAGTTTTGTTAGGTGTAAAGTAGCTTCAAAAGTAAAGTTTCGAGTTTAACAGATACTATAATGGTTGGGTCATTATGCTTTTTAGTAACCTACAGTCCTATAGTAAAATCCTCTACTTAATTTAAAAAAACCCAACTGCGGAGTCTAGTTGGATAGGTATATTATCTGACATGGCTATTTTGACTACTAAAGTTATTTAAAACAGAATATTTCCCGTTTTAAATAGCTTTAGTGGTACCTGTATTCATGATTGCAAAAATTTTGTGTTCGCGAGGTCTACTGTTCGCAAAACTACCTACTAGTATATTTGGTCACTCGTCCTCTGCCTAACCTTTCCCAACTATATTGGGATCGGCTTCCAGTCTAACCAGATGCAGCTGAATACCAGTATTTTACATGGAGCGGCTGCCTATTTGGCCTTCACGACCCTTTTACTAGGTAACACGATAACCCTTAACAAGATTGGTTGAAAAAAAAAAAAAACTTAACTTTCGTTCTGAGGCACGTAGTGGTCTTGGTATGTAATAGACGATCAACCATTCACGGACCGACCTCTGCAAGCATACTATAAATGTATCTCCTGTTGATACGTGCGGTAGTCATTACAGATCATAATAAGGCGTGTCTATGTTTTTGTGTAAACGTTATTGAATAATAATATTGCCAAGGATCGCGGGTAAGACCTAAATAAGACTCGCACAGACTAGGGAAGTATGGAACAAAAGGATTCCTTACCTTACCCAGAAGTGGGTGGAACAAGGCTGCCACTGATCATGATGATGAAGATAACCGAGACTGTGATATAATAATAAAGAAAAAGGCATATATTATGTTCTTCACAAACCCATTTAATTCAAAGAAAATAGAACTGCACGTGCATGATAACGTAATGACAGATAACCCCCATCAGATATACTGGTAGCGTAGCGTCTACATAGAACAAGCCACACGCGGTCATCTTACTAAATGATCGATTAGCGTGTCTTACGTTCTTGTAGAGTCGGCCATGACATTCTGAAAATGTATTTTAAACTCATTTTCATCTTTGAATCGAATATTGCAAATGAATTAACGTGGATTCATTGAAGTACAGAAATTAAATTGTGGTTTTTAGAATTCTTACTTAGATAGTTTCTGTTCTTCATAAACTGTATGCACGCCGTCTCAGCTTCCTCTACAGTAATATAGAACTTCTCACAGTAAATACAATGTATAATTACTAATACTATATCCTTTGTAAGAAATAAAATTAGACCAAGACTCCGAATTAAAGCCTGGAAAATAAAATAACGAGGCAAAAGCTAGTACAAGATCACACACAACTAAATCAAAGTCAATTTAAGGATATTTCTGAATTTGATTAATCGCAAAAACATTTTTCACTTACTTCGTTTCCCAATTCATCAGGTTTATTCATGACATAAATCATAAAGTTGACATAGCATAATGCGCGTTGAAATGCGACGTACGTGTGATATAGCACCTGAAAATACAAATAATGTGCTTCTTCTACGTAAAGGGTAAAATAGAAACAGAAAGAGTACAGGATCAAGTAAGTATATTTTTTTCATGTTTACCGTTAACACTACAGGTCTACCGCTTAACTGAGACGGTGCCTAAGTGGTGTAGTGACGTATCATGAGAGCTCAGTCATGTGCCCACTGAAGGGCGACCGCCTCAGTTAAACGGTGGACCTTCAGGTCTACCGTTTAACTGACGCGGTATTTGTGTAAATGTAATTTGTCTACCGTTTAACACTGTAGTGTTCAACGGTAGACAAATAACAAAAAATATACTTACTTAAGCCTACAACGTTACTAAATACTCTCTGAATGCTAATCATTAAGCGAACGGGAGCAATCGTAGTGTGGGACACTTCCCGCCAAGATGGGTAAATGACTAGATGCAGAACGCCGTCCAGCGGCGGACTGCTATTTGCTGAGTTGACTAATTGATTGACAATAGCTTCAGGTGCCCATCTGACACTAGGGAAAAAATTTGCATTAACTTTAATGGATTGATATTAAGGCAAAAATCATGGCTTGTGTTTGTGTTCCTCCGGGGAATCTCCAGATAGTTCGTTAGATTTATAAACTGTTTTTTAAAACTTTAAGAGTCAGCTGATGATATTATAAAATGTTTGCCTGCTCATACTCATTTGTGCGTCATCGCACCATTTTTAATCAACGAGTGTTTATCTTTGTATTGATTTCGTAAGTTTAATAAAGTCTCGAACTTACCAATACCTGGAAAATGTCTTTGTACAGATTGAATGTTTTCAATATATTATCATATATCCTGAACAGTTCGAGGCATTGAACATCATTGTCGTTTTCATCATTCATCATCATGACTTCATTGATCCACTTCTCTAGATATTTCTTTAACAATATTATCATTCGGATCGCTATTACAAAATTAAGATCCAATGGGATACACATTATGTCGCAAATATCATCGATAATAAACCCCATGTCAAAAGAAATCAAAGGTCCAAAATAAAAAGCACTTAGAGAAATATGAATACAGATAGTGGTTGTAGTTGAGATCCAGTTACAAATAATAAAACTGCGGATACTGTTACTGAAATCAATGCTCCTGTAAATAGTTTGGATGTTCAATATAAGTAAGAAGTTGTTGTTTTTATGTACAAGGTCCAAAAGAAACATCATCGTGAACCCAACTGAACAGGAGATGAAATTGATGACAGTAGAAAGTGAGAAGATGTCGTATTTGAATTGTGTCTTATTCACTTTTGCATCTTCTACAATGAAAATCCTAAAGAGACACAAAGTATTTAAAAAGAACATTAAACTAAACGCGAATACGTGATATTTTTGACCACTTGCATAAATATGACTATTTCGTACACAATATTTTGAGGTTAGAAAAAGATTAAGTGGAAAATTAAGCGAGTGCGCTATTCTTTTTATTTCTTCATCCAGCCTGGTATTGTGCAGGGAAACTTGTAATGAAACCTCTGGAATGATTGTTCCTGTTTGAGACATTATGTTAGTATCGACTCACACTGACCGCCACTTTATACCAAAGTAATAGCTGACTCGGTTGTACTTAATTATCCTAATGAGACATTCACGATTAAGTTCTATAAAAAGAATAAGGCAAGGTATACATTTAATATTAATGGTCTTAATACATTAAAACCAGCCAAGTACGAGTTGGCGTCGCAACGGCGTTGGCTTTCGTACTACCTATAATTATCGCAATGCCAGGATTGTACGCGAAAATACCAAAATTTTAAATTTTACAAAATCAATCTGCCTAGCCTTTTCCCAACTATGTTGGGGTCGGCTTCCAGTCTAACCGGATGCAGCTGAATACCAATATTTTACATGACGCGACTGACCTCCACAACCTACTGGGTTGTATTAGGTAATACGATACCCCTTGGTGAGGACTGGTTGTCAGACTTTCGGGCTCCTGACGACCCGTAACGACAATCAAAGCCGGGACCAACATAACGTGCTTTCCGCGTACGGACGAGTCTCGGTATGTAAAGATGGTCACCCATCCACAGACTAACCCCGACAAGCGTAGCTTAACCTGATGAATTCACCCGTGAGGCAGTTATTGCTTGGCCACGAGCTCCTCCTATCCTATCTCCTAATTTTACCTACATATAAAATCTTTTGCAAAAATAAAACGGACACCTTAGCAAATAATCTATTTAAATATTCTAAGTAGACACTTAGAATAAGTATTTAAATTAACTGAAGGTACCAATGAAATGTGTCCTCAGAATTTTGTAAATTAATAAGCAGAGAGTAGTTTCTGTCAATATCGTCATCAAATGACGATGTTCATAATCATGTCCAGCCAATTTATGTTTTTAAGTATTCTTGATTTGAATTCAAACTATATTTTTATAGTAGTCTAGAGTTAAGCAAGGCAGAATTTTGTGATTCAATCAAAATAAACATTGCTAGTTATTATGATTGCAGTTTCTCTTTAATGGCGACGATAAATGAAAGATTAAAGTTCTTTTGGTTCATTTGCCAATGTGATCAGTCAGGGTCAAGATCAGATGATCAGATCAGGGATCAGAGTGGTAGGAATATACAAGCATTACTTTTGAGGTAGGGAGAGAAGATTACCAGGGAGGCGATCATATTATCAGAGAAGTTAGTATAAAAGTTTGAATTAAACTGAATGAATGAATATTGAATTATACTTATTTGGCTCTTGTGATACAGAACAGAAACTCCTAGTACAAGAGCCAGGCCTACACAGATGGTTGTGACTTTGAAGTGTAAATAAAGAAAATATTAAATACTCTCGAATGCCTATTGCCTTCTATAATTTTTTTTTAATTGTTTTATTTCATATTTTTACTCTAGACTCTGTTAACATGCGGTCTCTCTTCTCAAATTAATCATCACTATTGATTCAATATGAATGATTTTACCAAGATATTGTAATATGTTTATTAACTACCAGAAGGAAAAGGCGCTGGTTCTTGGTAGTAAAAACAAAAGTATAATAAGTCAATCAAAATTAAAACCAATAAGTAGCAAAAACATAGACAAAATGTAAAATATTCTATAAAACCTAGTGCAGGCTTGCACAATGTTGATGAAAAAGAGTATCTATGGAGTTTCGTGGCCGTTCTTCTCCAAAGGAGCCTATAGACAATACTTTTGAATAAAACTGAATAAATTCATATTTAACAACAATAAAGATAATAATAAATAAGTTCTTTTTTATGTAAAAACTAAACTTCAATATTTTTGTTTACCAACACCATTTCTAATTTACCTACGTCCTTGCCTTGTCATAGTATTGATCCGATCAGTTTATTAACGCTTTTTAATAACTCCGTTAAATTGTCTTTTTTTACAGCCAAGTAGGTGAGGTAATCATTAAGCGTCAAACTGTTGAAGTAGATACTTAACACAATGTTCAAAACACGACAAGAGTTGCTCAATAATCAACTGGAAAAAGATATACAAAGAATAGCGTATTCTTTAAACTTCCCTCTTAATCTTTTTTTTTATTCAAAATATTATCTGCAAAAAAATCTTATTTATGCAACTGGACAAAAATATCAAGGATTAGCATTTTTCTTAATGGTCTTTTTAAATGCGTTGTGTTTCGTGAGAATTTTCTTCGTAGAAGACACAACAGTGAATAAGACACAATTCAAATACGATATCTTCTCACTTTCTAATGTAATCAGTTACATCACCTGTTCAATTGGGTTCTCAACGATATTCGTTCTGGATATTGTGCACAAAGAAAACAATGTCATACTTCTTTTGAAGATACAAACTGTACATAGGAGCATTGATTTCAGTAACTGTATCCGAAGTTTTATAATTTGGAACTGGATCTCAACTACAACAATTATATTAGTTCATTTACTAATAAATCTCATGGTTTTTGGACCTTTAATTTCTTTTAAAACTGGATTTATTATTTCCGATATTTGCGACTTAATGTGTATCCCATTGGATCTGAATTTTGTAATAGCCATTAGAATCATGATATTATTAAGGAAATATCTAGATAAGTGGATCAATGACGTCAGCATGATGAATTATGAAAACGACAATGATGATCAATGTCTCAAACTATTCGGGATATATAAAAATATATTGAAAACATACAATCTGTACAACAAAATTTTCCAGGTATTGGTAAGTTCGAGAATTAAGTATACGAACCTACTATTAATAAATCAATACATAATACGACGATGATTGTGCGATGATGCATAGATGGCGTGTATTGACCAAGTCCCCGGAGGAACTTGGTCAAGACGCGCCATGACACTTGGCAGCAGGTAAAAGTTGAACTATACTCAATTCTACAACCAAGCGCTGTCAAGAGACAGCACTCAATTCTACAACCAAGCGCTGTCAAGAGACAGCACTCAATTCTACAACCAAGCGCTGTCAAGTGACAGCGCTTGGTTGTAGAATTGAGTGCTTTTTGCTGTTGTACTGAGTTATCATGTAAAATTTAGATGACCACTCAGTAAACTACCAGTATTTTTAATTTTAGAAGTTATATCACATATTCTGCTTAGTCCAACGCGCTTTATGTTATCTCACCTATAACATTTATCTGATGAAAAACTGTGCTGATTTGGGAATAAAAGTAAGTGTGTAATGTTTATGTATGAAACAGAATTCGTTTTTCCATAAATAAGTTGAATTTTAACTGTTCCTGATCTTTTTACATTGACTGGTTTGCGCCAAAGACACATCTAATCAATTTTATTTTCCAGGATTGGCTTCGGAGTGTTGGTCTTATTTTATTTCTGACAAAGGATATAATATTAGTAATATTACATTGTATTTACTGTGAGAAGTTTTATATAACTGTTGAGGAAGCTATGACGGCGTGTATACAGCTAATGAAGAACAGGGATTATCGAAGTAAGAATTTTAACAAATCAACATTTCAGTAGTTCCAAGCTAGCGACTGTATCTGTTGCGGAACTAGGTTTGACTTGCCCTACGTTTAGTATGTCCAACAATCTGGTTTTTAATTAAACATAGTTATTTCTTTTGTTTTCGTTCTGTATATTCTAAATCTTTTATTTGTTTTCTTTGCAGAGTGTCAAGAACGTCTTTACAAGAGCGTGCTACAAACAAATGGAATGTTCAGTAAGATGAACGCATGTGGCCTTTTCTATATAGACGCTAGGCTACCAAAATGTTTGTTGGGAGTTATCGTTCATTACGCTATCATAGAGTTGCAATTCTACTTTCTGTAAATTAAATGCTTAAAGGAGGACCAGATTTATTTGTTTCGTTTTTCGTCGTCTCGCCTGATTATTGGACGGCGGTCGACAGCTTTGTAGATTTACAGTCGATCTGCCATAAATATCGGCAATTAAGAAATAACTTGATATATGTTTGAAATGTTTAACATAAGCTTCCAAAACAGAATGCTTTGACAGGGAACCATAATAATGGCCTTCAAGTTTTTCAGTTTTGTTTTGGCTTTTGGTGAAGTCTTTGCTTTGTTTTTCATTGAGTTTAAATTTAATACGGTTTCTAATTAAATCTTAGCTCCGTTCAGTTCCGTGTAACTACCTCTATTGTGTGTAATAATTATCTGCTATACATAACATGTGTGTAATCTTAACTTTCAAAATGCAGCGGTCTTCCTAAATACACTATGAGTGTGTCTGTGCAACTACACTCGAGAGCAATGAATCCGGGTCACTTAAAGAATGTTAAAAATCTCGGAAACTAAAAATGATAGGTTAATGCAATAAATTGTATTTAATAGACAATGTAATACTCCTTAAATGAAAGTAAAAAAAAAATGAGTCACCATACATTTTATTAACACAAAATTACATAAAGAAAAAAACTGCTGATCTCTCCTTAAAACAAAAATAGGAAACATGAAATTTTTGAACTTTATTACGATTTTCTTGAATTTTAATACTTCGTATTGCCTCCTCGTGCTTCCATTACTGCGTTTACGCGGTTTGGCATGCTGTACACCAAGTTCCTTATACGATTTTGGGGAATATTCTCCCATTCCTCTGTGAGAGCAATTTTGAGCTCACGAAGCGTGATTGGGGGAGGGTTTCGTTGTTTTACGCATCTGCCTAGCTCGTCCCAAGCATGCTCGATCGGGTTGATATCCGGGCTGCGCGCTGGCCACTCCATACGAGTAATGTTCATCTCTTGAAGGTAGTCATTCACAATCCTACCTGTATGAGGTCGGGCATTGTCATGCATAAATATAGCATCCTCACCTAAATTGACCATAAATGGACCAACGTGATCATTGAGGATTTCTTCCACATATCTTACGCTAGTTAAAGAGCCGTTTTCTATGATCACCAGCTCTGTGCGACTTTCAGAAGAAATTCCGGCCCACACAAGTACAGACCCACCACCGTAGGCTACTTTTTCTTCGATGCATGCTTGCTTGAATCTTTCCCCTGGTCTTCGATACACTCTGTGTCTTCCATCGTGCTTGTAGAGCATAAATTTTGATTCGTCGGAGAACATAACTTTTGACCAATCTTCAATACTCCAATTTACGTGGCTCTGGGCATATCTTAGTCTTGAAATACGATGCTCACGCTCCAGTTTAGGGCCGTTTGCAGGTCTAAGGGGTTTTAAGTTAGATTCAGCAAGCCGACGTCTTACTGTCCATGCACTTGGGTTACTTCCTCCGAGGCGTCGAAACTGATTTGTGAGTTCAGTTCCTGTGAGAAAGCGATTTCGAAGCATGGTGTTCACCAAGTATCGGTCTTCTCGTGCTGTGGTACACCTGGTTCTGCCCGTTCCTGGTCTGCGTAGGTTAGAACCAGTTTCTTCGTAACGTCGGAGAACTCTTTGTACTGTTGACAGCGACACACCGACAGTCCTGGCTGTATCGCGCTGACTCCGGCCGGTTTCCAGCATTGTAAGTATTCTGGTGCATTCTTCAGGCGTAAGCGACATAATTTCAGCTTGAATAATGAATATAGAGCACTATCAACATGGTTTATGTACCCACATAAATGACAGATTACAAATAAAAGCAAAACCAAATGCTGTAATTTCGTAGTTCCATCTTCGAAAGTGGCCCTTTTTCAAATTTGATTTTTTTATGATATAACTTTACAATAACTAAGAAGTTTTAATACCTTCATTTAAGGAGTATTACATTGTCTATTAAATACAATTTATTGCATTAACCTAGCATTTTTAGTTTCCGAGATTTTTAGGATTCTTTAAGTGACCCGGATTCATTGCTCTCGAGTGTATGTATCTCCTAATTTTGCCTACATATAAAATCTTTTGCAAAAAAAAACGGGCACCCTAGCAAATAAACTATTTATTTCAAAATTCTGAGGACACAGTCTACTTAGAATATTTAAATTAACTAAAGGTATCAGTTAATTTAAATATTATAGTAGACTGTGTCCTCAGAATTTTGTAAATTAATAAGCAGAGAGTAGTTCTGTCAATTTCGTCATCAAATGACGATGTTCATATAATCATGTCCAGGCAATTTATATTTTTAAGTATTCTTGATTAATTCAAACTATATTTTTGATTGTAGTCTAGAGTTAATCAAGGCAGAATTTTGTGATTGAATAAAAATAAACATTGCTAGTTATTCTGATTGCATTTTCTCTTTAATGGCGACGATAAATGAAAGATTTAAGTTCTTTTCATTCATTTGCTAATTGTGATTAGATGAGTGGTAGGAATATACCCATATATAAGCATTACTTTTGAAGTAGGGAGAGAATATTACCAGGGAGGCGATCATATTATTAGTATAAAAGTTTGAATTAAACTGAATAAATGAATATTGAATTATACTTTCGAATGCCAATTGCCTTTTTTATTTTTATTGTTTTATTTTATGTTTTTACTCTAGACTCTGTTAACATGCGGTCTCTCTTCTCAAATTAATCATCACTATTGTTTCAATATGAATGATTTTACCAAGATATTGTAATATGTTGATTAAAAAGAGTATCTATGGAGTATCGTGCCCGTTCTTCTCCAAAGGAGCCTATAGACAATACTTTTGAATAAAACTGAATAAATTCATATTTAATAATAATAATAAGTACTTAAGTTCTTTTTTAGGTAAAAACTAAACTTCAATAATTTTGTCTACCAACACCATTTCTAATTTACTTACGTCCTTGCCGTGTCGTAGTATTGATCCGATCAGTTTATTAAGGCTTTTTAATAACTCCGTTAAATTGTCTTTGTTTACAGCCAAGTAGGTGAGTAAGGTAATCATTAAGCGTCAAACTGTTGAAGTAGATACTTAACACAATGTTCAAAACACGACAAGAGCTGCTTAATAATCAACTGGAAAAAGATATACAAAGAATAGCGTATTCTTTAAACTTCCCTCTTAATCTTTTTTTTTATTCAAAATATTATCTGCAAAAAAATCTTATTTATGCAACTGGACAAAAATATCATGGATTTGCATTTTTTTTAATGGTCTTTTTAAATACGTTGTGTTTTGTGAGAATTTTCATCGTAGAAGACACAACAGTGAATAAAACACAATTCAAATACGACATCTTCTCACTTTCTAATGTAATCAGTTACATCTCCTGTTCAGTTGGATTCACGATGATGTTTCTTTTGGACCTTGTACATAAAAACAACAACTTCTTACTTATATTGAACATCCAAACTATTTACAGGAGCATTGATTTCAGTAACAGTATCCGCAGTTTTATTATTTGTAACTGGATCTCAACTACAACCACTATCTGTATTCATATTTCTCTATGTGCTTTTTATTTTGGACCTTTGATTTCTTTTGACTTCGGGTTTATTATCGATTATATTTGCGACATAATGTGCATCCCATTGGATCTTAATTTTGTAATAGCCATCCGAATGATAATATTATTAAGGAAATATCTAGATAAGTGGATCAATGACGTCAGGATGATGAATGATGAAAACGACAATGATGATCAATGTCTCAAACTATTCGGGATATATAAAAATATATTGAAAACATACAATCTGTACAACAAAATTTTCCAGGTATTGGTAAGTTCGAGAATTAAGTATACGAACCTACTAGTAATAAATCAATACATAATACGACGATGTTTGTGCGATGATGCATAGATGGCGTGTATTGACCAAGTCCCCGGAGGAACTTGGTCAAGACGCGCCATGACACTTGGCAGCAGGTATAAGTTGAACTATACTCAATTCTACAACCAAGCGCTGTCGAGAGACAGCGCTTTTTACTGTTGTACTGAGTTATCATGTAAAATTTAGATGACCACTCAGTAAACTACCACTATTTTTAATTTTAGAAGTTATATCACATATTCTGCTTAGTCCAACGCGCTTTATGTTATCTCACCTATAGCATTTATCTGATGAAAAACTGTGCTGATTTGGGAATAAAAGTAAGTGTGTAATGTTTATCTATGAAACAGAATTAGTTTTTCCATAAATAAGTTGAATTTTAACTGTTCCTGAGTTTTTTACTTTGACTGGTTTGCGCCAAAGACACATCTAATCAATTTTATTTTCCAGGATTGGCTTCGGAGTGTTAGTCTTATTTTATTTCTGGCAAAGGATATAATATTAGTAATATTACATTGTATTTACTGTGAGAAGTTTTATATAACTGTTGAGGAAGCTATGACGGCGTGTATACAGCTAATGAAGAACAGGGATTATCGAAGTAAGAATTTTAACAAATCAACATTCCAGTAGTTCCAAGCTAGCGACTGTATCTGTTGCGGAACTAAATTTGACTTGCTCTACGTTTAGTATGTCCAACAATCTGGTTTTTAATTAAACATAGTTATTTCTCTTTTGTTTTCGTTCGGTATATTCTAAATCTCTTATAGAGGCGAATAGGGGAATTTTCGGTAATACTCGAGCGTGGCAGTTTAAGATATGAGAGATACCTTAGACCTAATAAAACAACCTTGTTAAGTATTTAGATCTATATGTAGTGACGCGCGCCTAGGATAGACGATCAGATTAGTAAAAAAAAAAAACGATAGTCTGAAATACTCGAGCGCGTCAGATTAAGATATTGGGGGTTGATTTTAGTGTTTTAAGACTAAATTTAACTAATCTGACGATAAGTCCTTGACGCCGCCGAGTTATAGGGTCGCGAACTTGTAAAAAAAAACGTTAATCCGGCATTCTCGAGCGCGATTTTTATTTTTTTATTTTGAAGAATATTATCTAAAACTTACTAAAAATACAAAATCTGCCGGTTTCCGCATGACCGGAAGTGTGGAGGAGCCATTTCGTCTTCCGAAAAACGCGTTGCGGCATATAAGTCGCGAACGATACATTTTACAAAAAAAGAGTTTAAATAAAGAAAAAAGGTAATTTTATTTTACACAAAAAAGGTCTCTTTACATTTTTGTCCAAAGTTAAAACTTTTTGACTTGAAGCATCATAAAAACTCAAACTCCCGGTTTTTTGAGTATATCTCGAAAACTGAGGGTGTTAAAAAAAATTGATATGAAATAACGATGATTAAATTATGTGACTTTTATTATAGCTTAAACAGGATGCGATTTTAATCCAACATTGTATAAACGAGGCAAAATGAGACCTTATGATATTTTGAGAAAATCTGAGATCTTTCAAAAAGCGCTCGCTGATGTAGGGTCCGATCGTTGTGATATCCAAACAATTTTCCCCACGCTTCAATCTTTTATATGTCACATGTACGGACTGAAGAAACTCGCTGATGTCAACGAAGCTCGATTCGACATTTTTAATAAAACATACAAGGTGCACGACACATCCAAGCCGTTCTCGTTGGACGTACGCAACTACGACGCTTGCAATTTACCCCCATGCCAGTCAGAGCTATACCAACATTGCCTCAGAACTCGGTACATCGCCAATTTGTGGAGGAATGCTTACAAATCTGACATCACTGACCTTGCACCAACCGATCATGGGTGGAATGAAAATAATAATAAATTCGAGTTCACGTGGTTTATCGGGAATCAATTGCCCGATGCGTATGAAAATGTTGTTGTATCGCCGGATATTCTGGGCAACGAGAATGACACTGAGGACAGCAATATGACACTGAGACGAGACGCTTGATTCAGGTAAATTTTTGTACTTCTATAATATTCTCTCAACAAAATTACTGAATAGAAATAATTGTTACGGATGTTGCAGGCAGTCAGCAGGAAACAATTGTGGATGAGGAGCCACAATATGAAAGTTCCAGTGAAGAAGAAGATGAATTGTATTGAGCAAAAATGTAAAGGTCATACATAACAATACTATTATAATACAATTTTTATATCATTTAATTTTTTTATACAATAAATAATACAATTCGTACTCCATTTCATCTACATTTACGTTGGTTGTATCTATCGCTTTATTGTCATTCTTAAATTCCCCGTTTTATCAAAAAGAAAGAAAGGAAAAAAAAGAAACCAAAAAACCTTTTTCAGTCAGATTAAGAGAACCCACCAACATTTTTGTCAGATTAAGAAAATATGCTTTCAGGATACCGAGATAAACCTCCCCTATAAAAATCTGACGCGCTCGAGTATTTCAAAAAAACTTTTTTTTTTTGCATTTTCAAAAATTCATCGTAACTTATCGTCACACCGAAATCGTCAGTTTTTTTAAAGGGAGCTTCCTTGGGGCCTACTTAACACCCCTTCCGAAAATCTGACGCGCTCGAGTAAATTTTTTTTTTTTGCATTTTTGACTACTTTATATAGTACCCCCACCACGCAAACCGGCAGATTAGTATACCGTTGTTATCAGAGGCACTTCGGGCATACGTAGTATGAATATCTGACGCGCTCGAGAATGCCCAAGTAACTGTTTTTTTTAACTTTTTTTAAAAACCGTACACGCCAAACCCACCGCTAAAATGGTTTTTACCATACGAGCTTTTCTTTTCGAAATTATTTTATCTTTCGATTTTGATAGGTCTCGACGGCGCCGTTGAATTACGCCATTTAGCTACCTCGCCTCCCTAACTATTATACCTATGTTTTTTTTGCAGAGTGTCAAGAACGTCTTTACAAGAGCGTGCTACAAACAAATGGAATGTTCAGTAAGATGAACGCATGTGGCCTTTTCTATATAGACGCTAGGCTACCAAAATGTTTGTTGGGAGTTATCGTTCATTACGCTATCATAGAGTTGCAATTCTACTTTCTGTAAATTAAATGCTTAAAGGAGGACCAGATTTATTTGTTTCGTTTTTCGTCGTCTCGCCTGATTATAGGACGGCGGTCGACAGCTTTGTAGATTACAGTCGATCTGCCATAAATATCGGCAATTAAGAAATAACTTGATAAATGTTTGAAATGTTTAACATAAGCTTCCAGAACAGAATGCTTTGACAGGGAACCATAATAATGGCCTTCAAGTTTTTCAGTTTTTTTTTGGCTTTTGGGTGAAGTCTTTGCTTTGTTTTTCATTGAGTTAAATTTTAACACGGTTTCTAATTAAATCTTAGCTCCGTTCAGTTCCGTGTAACTACCTCTATTGTGTGTAATAATTATCTGCTATACATAACATGTGTGTAATCTTAACTTTCAAAATGCAGTGGTCTTCCTAAATAAACTATGAGTGTGTCTGTGCAACTATGTATCATTTCTCCGCTGCCCGATCCTCTTTCTTACCTCTATGGGAAGCCTACTTTCCCTGCGCCGAAGGAGGGCAGGACGCTTCCCTCCCTGCACGTGAGGCGCCGCAAAGTGTTCCTACTGCCTTCCTCTTCGGCGTGGCGTGAGCCAACGAGACCCAGTTATATAGTGCAGCCGGTGCCATGACCCTCCGAGAGAGGCCTCCGACTTAACCGTTGTCGCTAGAAGAAAATGGTTTTAGGAGACTGTCCTTAACTGATCTGCATTCACAGAATTTGAAAACATACAATTGGCAAGAAAATGGGCAGTTTGGCATACTTCTTTCTATCCATACTATTCATATTAATATTATAAATGCGAAAGTAACTCTTTTTTGGATGAAAGGCATACGGATATATCATGACCTGGATTAGTACATAAGATACTTTTCGTATCCTGGCAGTACGTTTCTGTAGGATAATTTCCGACATCCACGCCGGCGAAGTCGCGGGCAAAAGAGTGTTATTAATAAAAATTAATGTTTTGGTATTTTTTCGGATGGGACTGTAGGGCGAAACCTCCTGTTGTAAATGTATTGGTTAAGCCCGCAGTTAAACTAAGTTCTGAAATCGAAACTAAAAATCTATAATAGGTACTTCTTTACAGTTGATCTTTTTTTCCCCTATTACTCATGTTGACACTCTTTATAATTTTTACAGATCTTAGACCTAATTCGTCAGTGTGACTATCAACCATTATTAATATTATCTAAACAAATATTATAAAGAGCAAAGATTTGATTTTTGTATTTTTGTTTGTAATAAGTAAATAAACTCAAAAACTACTAGACCGATTTAAAAAATTATTTCACCAGTAGAATGCTTTATTATCACTGAGTAACATAGGCTATAATTTATAAAGATATCACGCGGACGAAGCCGCTGGCGAAAGCTAGTATAACATATATTTAAAACAAAACATTTACATAAAGAATCTACTACTTATACAGCTAAAACGAAAACAAAAAGTTTCTACTTAATTGGCTATATAAACCTGCATCATCAATCTAATAAACATGAGAACTAAACGATTAGAAATAAAAAGCTCTCGTTTTTTTAAATTAAACAGATATTTAAAAATATCTTATCATAATATAATATTTAATTTATACATAGCTTACAACATTTACGTATTTTCGCTCTACGTTTACTTTGCGGATTGTTCGGGTGAGGTGAGGTTTAGCCAGAAGATTGGTCCTGGCTACCACGGCTAGTTGTTGTGGGTGACTCCTCCCGTATCGGTCCGGCCAGTATAAATAGTGTAGGGGTACATCAATGGGTGGAACGGATATACCCCGTACAGTTTAAAATATAAGTGTCTTATGAATTTATTTTGGACTCGCTCCCGCAAGACCCTGTATTTCGCTTAATGTGGATGTGTGGTGTGGGGATGTGGAACGTGGAGCCAAAATTACTGCACTGTGCTCAAAGATACATATAATATATTTGTATAATATTTACAACAATTTTAATGGTTATTAACTAAAATAAAGAAAAAGTAAAGATGATTATTTTAATTGGATTTAATGAAGTCTAAATTACAAATAAGCAAACTGTAGCAACACAACAATGTAGTTAGTGAGAAGACTCATCAGAGCTAATTGTAACGCAGCGTCCACGTAGAACAAGCCACACACGCGTATCTTGCTGAAAGATGCTCGATGGAGGCGCAGTACGTTCTTGCACAGCCTTTTCTCATAATCTGTCCAATGTATTAACGGTTTAAAGGTTAAGAAGAAGCTAACAAAGTATACAGCTGATCTTGATCCTCACCGCTTATAATCAATATTTATTTTGGGAGATAATCTTACAGGAGGCTTAGGATATCAAGGAATATATTAAGATACTAGAGTGTATTTCAAAAAGTTACCACAGGAAGTTGTTTTCAAAACAAGTGCGCATGTATCTTGAACACTTTGTATGGCTATGTAGAATTTCTCGCATCGCTGGCTCGCCATTGTTTGCAACACCAATTCCTTTGTCATCCAAAAGTATATGGAAATTGACGCCACAGAAGCTGCATTCTACAACAAAATGTACGTTTGACGCCAATCACAAATAATGACAAAAAAGAATTGATAATTATGTACCTACCTATTAAAGTAATACTTACTTCGTCATTTAAGATTTTGCCTGTTTTCAGCACATCAATTGCTACTTGTATATAAATTAGACTGTGGATAAATACTTCTATAATATAATAAAGCATCTGAAAAGTGTCAAAATAAAATAAAATAACGATTAGCAGCTAGTACCACTACTAGTAGTACTACTATTACTACTGCGCTCACAATACACTACTATAACCATTGATGCTACTAACTATTAGTAGCTAAGGACTAACTGGTCTAAAGTATGTTACAACGACGATTATTTATCTTTATTTCAGGCGAAAAACGTCCACTGCTGAACCTAAGCTTTCCCCAAGCATTGCCACATCGACCGGTCCTGTGATTCTCGCATTAAGCTGATTACTGCGGCATTCACAAAGTTATCAGTCAACGTTGTGAGAGGCCTCCCAATGACTTATAATTTCAAGAAATTATTTGAAAAAAGTTACAAACTTTACTCAGTTCCAAATACGTTATTTCTTGTGTCAATTTGAGTCATTTCATTCTCGTTCTCTCATTTTCATACTATTCTTAACTAGAAAAGGTAGGTACTTACAAATTGTTGAACACAGACTTTATGGAGTTCATAACATTCTAATAAATCAACGTAAGCCTGGAACAGTTTATTGCTATAACTTGTATCGCGCGCCATTTGTAGTTCTTGAGAACGTAAAACTTGAATATTCCACAGAATGATATTATCTTCCAACAGATTAAAGACTCGAATGGCACAAACTACATTTAAATCGAAAAATACCAAAAGATAAGCATTAAACATATACTCGAAGGATAGTTGTGTGCAAAAATATGTAAAAACAAAGACGTAGCCACCTAAAGTCAGCATTATAAAGGTCCAATTTAATTTGACGAAGCGTCTAAAATTGGTTTCATTATTGAGAATTCTGTGCACTTTTTGAAAGGTCAAGACGAATTTTATACTTTTTTTGGTGTAAATTAATCCGACCACAAAATTCATGGCGAATCCGAAACTATAATAGATGCAGTCAAAATAAGAGATGACATACATGAAAGTAGTACATCCGATATAATCTTTAAACATAGAGAGCATATAGCAGCGATATACAAATATAAATATGAATACAAATGTTCCAACTGAAGAAATAATGTCGGAGAATAGGCTGTTTGGAATTATACAATTATTTTTGATGTGATACTTAGGGCAAAACATAATATATTGCATTAGATTCAAAGGCAAAAGCATCGACTGCACATCTTCATCCACCATATTCTTTGAAATCTTCACAGGATGTATTTTTGAAATAAAACGGAACTTCTTCATCATTAAGAGATCATTGGTCCCCAGCACACGAGTGTTACTTGAATCGATGGTTAACGTATTGACCACACATAGCAAATACAATATGAAAATATGGATGGAATAAATTTTAATTAATTAGGCACTTCGATAAAGTATGCTAAACATCCAAACTAGTTCGTCTAAAGCAAATAAAAATATGTATTTTTATCCGTCACAATAATAATCATGTTAACTCATATGTATCTCTTCGTTGAGTTAGATAATAATACAGTGAAGGCCATTTGTCAGACATTTATAAAGTTATTAATGAAAATAAGTAATGGACACGTTGATGTTTCAAAATAAACGTAAAATAAAGTTAAATGTTACCTATCAAACTAATAAAATGATTGAAAGAACACAGCCAAATCATAATAACAAAACAGTATAACTGACATTCGGAATAAAAAAGTAATGACAACATGATCACAAACCAAGTTTACCCCAATATAATAAAAAACCGGCCAAGTGCGAGTCGGACTCGAACAGGAAGGGATCCGTACCACCGAACAATACTTAGCAACAAAACGCCGAAAAAAACACGTTTCTTATATGAGGACACCCTTATAATATAATTATTTGTTCGTGCACTTTTGTCGAATACTAGCATTAAGTACATAACTTGTATAGTGAAAATAAAAGTCTTATATTATATTATTATATTATCTCCTTTATTTCACTATTTACATAATATATAAATTATATTTTTAAATATAAGAATCAAAAAATATAAAAATCATTTAAAAATATAAAAAAATTGTAGCCAACCGGTATCGGGAACAGGGTCCAAGCTACCAGCGCAGCGGTCAGGGCTCCAGAGAGAGGAACCTCCTAACAATGAGAGCCGTGTCCAAGAGTACCGCTTTCTGAATCAAGCCATTAATCCAGCCGCCCAACGAGGGCCTCCTTTGGTGTAGGTCGAGGCTCTTGGCAATTAAACCATAGGCTGATACTACTATCGGCACAATGATCGACGAGTCCACATCCCACATGTCGACAACTTCGCGAGCAAAATTTCCATAACGATGGAATGGATGACTATGGAAATTTTTACATCATTATAAAAATAATTTAACTAATGTAATACAACAAATAATAACTTAAACTGAGTTTAGACTATTGATACGATCAGTCCATAAATATTTAAACGCAATTTTATTTTGTTGCCGTGTTGTCTCGTCAATAACATAGTATTAAAGACTTATTAACCATCCAACAATGGACTGGATCAAGTTGAAAGTAAAAAAAATATTCAAAAAACAAAAAATCTATCCAGTGAACTCTTTCAAAGTGTTAATCAACAATGAACTAGAAAAAGATATTCAACGGATAGTGTATTCTTTTAACTTTGCACTCAGTCTATTATTACATCCAAAATATAATGTACAATGTAGTTATATTTATCCAAATAGTAAAATAAGCCATATTATTTCGTTCTGCTGTGTGTTATTTTTGAATACGTCGTGTATCTATAGAATAGTCATCGTAGATGTCAGGGATATAAATAAGAATATATCAACTTTAGAAAACGACTTCTTGTCACTGTTCACCGCTGTCTACTTTATTGTTATTTTGGTCTCGTTTACAACTATGTTCATTTTGGACATAATGCATAAGGAAAACAACGTCTTACTTATTTTAAAGATCCAAACTATACACATGAGCATTGATTTTAATAAAAGTATACTGAGTTTTATCGACTGGAATTGGATCTCAATACTTACTACTATCTTTATTAATATTTGTATGCACACGTTGTATTATTTGACGTGTTACTTCCCGCATGTCCTCGACTTAATTCTTGACAATATTTGTGGTATACTTTTCTTCGCTGTGGATTTAAATTTAACTATAGCCACCCGAATTATAATACTCTTAAGAAAATACCTGGACGAGTGGATTAAAGAAGTTCTAATGATGAATGATGAACAAGAAAACGACGAACGCTGTCTGAAATTACTTGAGATATACGAAAGTATCTTGAAAGCTTACGATTTGTATAAGAGAATTTTCCAAGTATTGGTAAGTTCGTGAATATCTTGCTTACCCTTACATGTAAAGGCAATAAATAAATATTCAGTAACTGGCCTTTTTAGCACTCTAAGTACGCATGGAATATCTTTATCGTCTCCAAGTTATACAAAAATATTTTCTTTTTCGCAGGTATTGTGCCACACGTTTGGCATATTTTACCGTAATCTCTATTATTTCAACTTAATATGCTCTGCGTTGAAAATATCGACAGAATTGAAGTACGAAGTAAGTATACCTATAAAATAATAAGAAAACTAAATGCATAACCTTCGCGTTACCGAATGTTAGAAATTGTGAATGTCACGTTGTATTGATTAAGGAGAGACTAGAATTCGTCGAAAAAACGGTTTTCCTGGGGATCACGCTTAACTCCAAATTGCAGTGGGGTCCTCACTTAACATCACTTGTAGGGCGGCTAAGTTCAGCCGCTTACACTGTTTGGAAAATTCGCCAACTAACAGACGTGGATACCGCGAGACTGGTATATTTTACTGGTATCTTTCATAGCATCATATCTTACGGTATTTTGATGTGGGGACGAGCTGCAGATGTTGATTCTATGATTATTCTGCAAAAGAGGGCTGTCAGAGCCATCTACAAGCACCGCAGACGCGAATCTCTAAGGGAACTGTTTAACAAAATTAATATCAGTAAGTCATCACATACTTACAAAGTACCGACCTTGTAAGTATACGATGACTTATGCACATGAGTAATATATATGAAAACATTATGTATAAGATACATAAGTGACAGGCATAATTTTAACACTAGAACTAGGAACAAATTAGATCAACGACGTTTCAGATTGTCTAAGGTACACATTTCTTTTATGGGGTACTGAGTAAAATGTTATAATAAAACTTTATTACAAATAACAACCGACTTCCAAAAAAAACACCTACCGAATTCCACAAAAATACACTTAAAAGTGAAAAATAACTTTAATTTCGGAAGTCGGTGCCCCAAAATGGTACCTACTAATGAATAAATTTTACTACGTACAATTTAACAGACAACATTTTTTAAATTTAATTACAGTCCTATTAAAATTTTAAATAGAATATAATAAGGATGTAACTCTCACCGGTACACAAATTTCATTATCAATGAAAAAAAGCTAAAGCTAAAGCTTTCTTTGTCAATATCTTAGCTTGAAGGAGACGCGGCATGCATAATTTCCAATCTTGAAGTATCATCTGAAAATTACAATGAAGCTTGGAAGTTATTGTGTGATCGTTACTATAGTAAAAGACTTCTGATTGATCATCACATGAATTCATTGTTTAACATACGTTCATTTAGCAGGGAACCTGTAAAGTCATTACGATTTTTAGTTGACCATGTTACAAAAAACTTAAGAGCATTATCTAGTCTAGGAATGCCCACAGAAAATTGGGATATGTGTGTCATATTTAATTTAACCTCAAAATTAGACTTCTAAAATGGGATGAATTTAGAAACCAGCTTGGTAACGATATTCCAACCTTAGAAAAATTTAAACAAGTTTTAATAGATCGCGCGGATGAGCTTGAAGCTTTAGATAGGAATAAAACAAATAACAATAAATAAATTCGTTCGAATTAACTGTAATTCGAACGAATTTATTTATTGTTATTTGTACAATGTGATTATTTTGTGTACTGACACAAAATAATCACAATAATAAACAGGATAAATATCAAAAATGTTTTATTAAGGCAGTAACATGTACTAATAATGAAACTTCAAGTTCATTTGTATATATAATCTGCAGTGTAAATCATAAAATATATCAGTGCCCTTTTTTTTTCTTTTTTTTTTGAGGGTGGGATATTATCAAATAAATTCTCCCGCTCTGGGCGGAGCGGGAGGGCGTGTCAGACTTTTACCCTCAGTGCCCTACTTTCAAAAACAAAACAATACAAAAAAAATGGGCAGATGTAAATAAATATAAACTTTGTTCTAATTGCCTTAAACAAGGTCATCCAGCAAAGGCTTGTGGATTTGGACCATGTCCTGATTGTAAACAAAGACATAACCATGTCCTGCATAACCCTAGCCAGGCAGTTAATAATAATCATGCACATTCATGATGTTTCAACATAAACGTAAAATAAAGTTATAAATGTTACACCTATCAAACTAATAAAATGATTGAAAGAACACAGCCAAATCATAATGACAAAACAGTATAACTGACATACGGAATAAAAAAGTAATGACAACATGATCACAAACCAAGTTTACCCCAATATAATAAAAAACCGGCCAAGTGCGAGTCGGACTCAAACACGAAGGGATCCGTACCACCGAACAATACTTAGCAAAAAAACGCCGAAAAAAACACGTTTCTTATATGAGGACACCCTTATAATATAATTATTTATTCGTGCACTTTTGTCGAATACTAGCATTAAGTACATAACTTGTATAGTGAAAATAAAAGTCTTATATTATATTATTATCTCCTTTATTTCACTATTTACATAATATATAAATTATATTTTTAAATATAAGAATCAAAAAATATAAAATTGGGATATGTGTGTCATATTTAATTTAACCTCAAAATTAGACAATAATACACTTCTAAAATGGGATGAATTTAGTGTTCTTTTTCAATTAACTTCATTTATACACGTCACTTTAAGTGTTTTTATAATTAGTTTATTATAAGTAATTATATTTATTTTTAAGCGTTTTGTTTAAATAACTTATGAGTGGTACCAGCAGCGATGCGGTAGGTGATAGTGCATGTCAAACTTCAACATCGCTGACCTCCCTGGAGAGATGCCCACTTTGTTCCCAGGCACGATTTTTTAAAGGTAAGCGGGGTCTGAACGTGCATATCGGTAAAGCGCACAAACATCAAAATGTACGAAACTCAGACTCTGTCTTACCCTCTATTCCTACAACACCCTCTTCTGACCCACTTTGGAAAATCCTCTCAAAATTTAAAAATTCTGTCCCTGTTTTAAAACGAATTCCCCGAGGTGCCAGACCTTTGGTTGCACAAAATTTGGCTAGTTGTGTTGGCCTTGCCGCCCGGGAGAACTCGCTTAGTGCTTGGGTAAAACTGCTCACCTTCCCTTATAGAATTCTTTATGTGCAAAAGAATGTGGCAACCAAAACATCTTTAACTACACAAATTAAAGAAAATTGTAACGTTTCGGCATTAGGAACCTCCTAACAATGCGAGCCGTGTCCAAGAGTACCGCTTTCTGAATCAAGCCATTAATCCAGCCGCCCAACGAGAGCCTCCTTTGGTGTAGGTCGAGGCTCTTGGCAATTAAACCATTGGCTGATACTACTATCGGCATAATGATCGCCGAGTCCACATCCCACATGTCGACAACATCGCGAGCAAAATTTCCATGTCGATGGAATGGATGACTATGGAAATTTATACATAATTAAAAAAATAATGTAACTAATGTAATACAACAAATAATAACTTCAACTGAGTTTAGACTCTTGATACGATCAGTCCATAAATATTTAAACGCAATTTCATTTTGGTGCCGTGTTGTCTCTTCAATAACATAGTATTATAGACTTATTAACCATCCAACAATGGACTGGATCAAGTTGAAAGTAAAAAAAGTATTCAAAAAACAAAAAATCTATCCAGTGAACTCTTTCAAAGTGTTAATCAACAATGAACTAGAAAAAGATATTCAACGGATAGTGTATTCTTTTAACTTTGCACTCAGTCTATTATTACATCCAAAATATAATGTACAATGTAGTTATATTTATCCAAATAGTAAAATAAGCCGTATTATTTCGTTCTGCTGTGTGTTATTTTTGAATACGTCGTGTATCTATAGAATAGTCATCGTAGATGTCAGGGATATAAATAAGAATATATCAACTTTAGAAAACGACTTCTTGTCACTGTTCACCGCTGTCTACTTTATTGTTATTTTGGTCTCGTTTACAACTATGTTCATTTTGGACATAATGCATAAGGAAAACAACGTCTTACTTATTTTAAAGATCCAAACTATACACATGAGCATTGATTTTAATAAAAGTATACTGAGTTTTATCGACTGGAATTGGATCTCAATACTTACTACTATCTTTATTAATATTTGTATGCACACGTTGTATTATTTAACGTGTTACTACCCCCATGTCCTCGACTTAATTCTTGACAATATTTGTGGCATACTTTTCTTCGCTGTGGATTTAAATTTAATTATAGCCACCCGAATCATAATACTGTTAAGAAAATACCTAGACGAGTGGATTAAAGAAGCTCTAATGATGAATGACGAACACGAAATCGACGAACGCTGTCTGAAATTACTTGAGATATACGAAAGTATCTTGAAAACTTACGATTTGTATAAGAGAATTTTCCAAGTATTGGTATGTTCGTGAATACATATAAAAACAATAAATAAATAAACAGTAACGGGCTTTTTAGCTCTCTAAGTACGCATGGAATATCTTTATCGTCACTAATACACAATTTTTTTTTTCATAGACATTGTGTCACACTTTTGGCATATTTTACCGTAATCTCTATTATTTCAACTTAATATGCTCTGTTTTGAAAAAATCGACAGAATTGAAATACCAAGTAAGTATACCTATAAAATAATAATAAAACTAAATGAAACCTTCGCGTTACCGAATGTTAGAAATTGTGAATGTCACGATGTATTGAATAAGGAGACACTAGATAGAATTCGTCGAAAAAACAGTTTTCCTGAGGATCACGCTTAACTCCAAACTACAGCGGGGTCCTCACTAAACATCACTTGTAGGGCGGCTAAGTTCAGCCGCTTACGCTGTTTGGAAAATTCATCAACTAACAGACGTGGATACCGCGAGACTGGTATCTTTCATAGCATCATATCTTACGGTATTTTACTGTGGGGACGGGCTGCAGATATTGATTCTATCATTATTCTGCAAAAGAGGGCTGTCAGAGCCATCTACAAGCACCGCAGACGCGAATCTCTAAGGGAACTGTTTAACAAAATTAATATCATACGGTACCTTGTAAGTATAATATGATGACATATGGATATGAGTCATATACATATGAAAACATTATGTATGTTCGAAAAAATCTACACCTTTTTAGTAAGATAAGTGACAGGCATAATTTAAACACTAGAAATAGGAACAAATTAGACCAACCATGTTTCAGATTGTCTAAGGAACACATTTCTTTTATGGGGTACTGTGTAAAATGTTATAATAAAATACCACTCGATATTCTTCAACTAAATGAGAAGACATTTAAAACATGCATTAATCGCACACTGTGTAGACAAGCATATTTTAAGTTGGATGATCATATCGTAGATAAAGATGCTTGGCCTAATGGTGAACCAGCTCCACAGCCACATTTTTCTTTTTTGGGTTGTAAATTAACTAATAACTTCTCCCGCTCTGGGCGGAGCGGGAGGGCGTGTTAGACTTGTACCGACTAAAACCCACCCGTATTCCTTCCCTTGCCTGTGTGCCGGGGCCACGATATCCCTTTCGGACAAACTCGCAACCCTGGCAAGCATTGGCCCTAACGGACCCCGTCAGTTGGTTCTAACATCTCTTTGAGGCGCGCGTGGAACAACGCGCCGTCGACCCGGGCATGGTCCTTATCGGACGGCGATCTACCCATCGCTCACCGTCCGCAAGCCCGGGCCTACGGTGGCCGAAAATCGGCTTGCGACTCCCGACGCCTGCTCCACAGCCACTTGGACTCACTAGTTAAAACTTTATATTTGAAAGAATTGCTACCCCTTTTTTATTTGTTCTGACTTACGAACCTAATGTCTATTTTTATTTAACGAAGTTTTAATTGTGGAATACTATTACGAGATAATAATGATTTTCCTTCTTTTTGTTAGGTAGTACAATTGTTATAATCTCATAAATACATTTCAAACTGTAGATTTGTATAATTTAGAAGCATTTAAAAAAAAAATGTTAATGTGATTACCATGGAGCCGTTTATTATGTTGTATGTTGCCTTAAATGAGTATGGCGGTTGAGAGTATATCATGCTCACTTATATGTCTCGCTGATGCTGGCTAGTGTTTTGGATCATTCGGTTCCCTACAAAATGGTTGAGCTGGATGATGCTGTGATACATGCGTCATGTTCGTGAACGGACGCCGTCAGTTGAGACTGGTCATTTCTATCTGCCAGGACTTATTTTAAACCTTATATTTTGAATCGTCTTTATCTCTATGGAGAAGAACGGGCAAGAAACTACGCTTTGGAATGGACAACTAGCTTCAATTTTCTGACTAACTGACCGACTCTTTGACTTTTCAAAAGTGCCTGTAAATGGCTTAATTGAAATAAATGCTTTGAGATTTTCTATCACTATCAATCACATGAAAAATTTAAGACTGAGTGTATCATTCTTACATTTTTATTATCACATACTCCATGACCACCACAAGAATCGAAGCTGTACTTAATTCAATTTAATTTTAAAAGCTGGAAATCACTCATTATTAAAATTCGTTTGTGTTATTGAGATTTTTGTTAGTGTATGTGGCTGTGGTTAAATATCTTTAATTATTTTTAATCAAAGTTATAATTTTTAATTTTCAGACAGTGCTTCACGTTTCTGCGATATTATTTTGGCTAACAAAGAATATGGTTCTAATATTTACGCACAGTGTATACTGTGAGAAGTTTTATGCCACTGTAGACAATGCAGAGATAGCGTGTTTAGAGCTTATGAAGAACAGACACTGTCCAAGTAAGAATATGTTTTAATAGATTAAGGAACAGAGTGGAAACTTCCTTCATTCCCCATTGAAAAGGGAGGATGCACTAATCTGACGAGTGTTGTATCTGGTGGGTTACTGCCAGGTGGATGATTTTGGGGATGTATATGTATATGCAGATTTCGCAGTAAACTTAGATAGCGCGATGTAAGTCTTGTGTGACGTCAGAAATATTGCGTCGCGGTCGTTCGTATATTGCAGTATAATAGATGCCACCACATTCATAGTTTATCATTATTGAAAAGAAGGTTCTCACATTAAGTACTTACTCGTCCTTCACAATTTTAAATCTGATTTTGTTTTTTTACAGAAAGTCAAAAATATCTTTGCAAGAACGTTATACGGACAAATCAAACGTTTACTAGGATGACTACATGTGGCTTGTTCTACATAGACGCAACATTACTAATATCTTTCATGAAAGTCACCATTCATTATGTGATCGTTATGTTGCAATGTAATTTTCTATAAAATAATAATTATGAGAAATGTTATGTCTTTTTTATGTTCTTTCCCAAGTGTCCGACCGCACCTGCGCTGTTGACGATCTGGAGAACGCTAACGTTGCCACGATTAACGTGGCAACCGTTTGGGCCCAAGCTTTATAAGGAAGTTTCATTTCAGTACCATCGACGCATAAAGATGATTAAAAACTTACCACCATACATGAAACATGTTTTTTTCCGGGTTTTTTTTGCAAAATTTTGTACGGTGGTACGGAACCCTTCGAGTGCAATACAAAATAACAAAAAAAATAACAGAAACACAAACAATAAAAAAATTCAGAGGTTTCAAGGGACACCCGGATGGAACGAAGTTCGAAGAGAGAGAGAGACAGACAGAGAAACATGCGCACGCCGCACAGCTTACAATAGCTTACTATAGCAAAAAGTGTCGTTACAACTTTTCGTGAGAATTTTTTCCGTTTAGCCCCCTTTCACAACGCGCGATAAGGAACTTCGTTCCAACAAATTAGTAGAATTGACTTTCTGATCCTGGTCAGTGTTCACTCCAGCCGGTCAATAAAGGCAAGCCAGAGATGAGGAATAAGACTACTCCTGGGAGATAAGCTCGCCGTTACATCGCTTGGTTGACACCTATAATAAACAGTTTGGCCCTACTGATATTATGTTTCTCAGCAAAGCTGTATTTAAGAGTGAGATTACAACTATTTTAAGAGATAGCCCTAGTATATAGTATATAGTTAATAAGTGCTTTTTTAACTAGCTCTGCTAACAGCTAGCTATTCTGTATTGTAATCTGTGGATAACGTATTGAGTAGTGTATTTGTTACTTTTATTGCAAGTTTTATATTGTATGCCTACTGTGTAATATACTGCTGTTTGTTATTCCTATCAAATAAATAAATAAGCTCCGTGGCATCGCTACTGCTCAGCTCACTACATGCTGCCCTGCGTTTAAGTATTTTTAAATATCTCTCTTGGTCTGGCTCCTCATCCTAGACTTGTTTCAGCAAAGTAAACTCTACCGGCGCAGACCTAAAGTTCAGAGCATGCAAACTCCAGGGGTTATTATTAGTATGATTATAATCCTCATTCTACTCGTCGCTTTTAAAAACGTCGGTCTCATCTTCGTTATTGTTTCGTAGTTTTATAGTACCACTTAGTTTTCTAGTTGTTACATTAATATCGGAAACTTAATATCTTGATGGAGACCTTGTACAAGTTTGCTCAAATGAATTTTAATTTAAAATTGTGGAGCAAACCATTAGGGTAATTGTTAGTAAACATTTCTACAACAGTTCGTTATGGTTTTTTTTATTCTACTAGGTCCATTATAAATGCAAAGTTAGATTCATTAATCATTATGTCAATAACAATTACACAGGTATGCACAACGCTAGCACTGGTCCATAAATATTTTTTATCGGACCTCTCGATAGGTTTGATAATAGTACATTATGATACAAGTGTGCTGTGTTGGTAATTACCCATAAAGCGGTATTGTTCGGCGATAATTTAGCCGAGTGGGTAATGATCGATAAAAATAAGAATAAGAATAATTTATTTGTGAAACATAGTAATTACATACAAAGATCTTAAAAAATTTGGTAGTGCGCTATGTTTTGCCAATAGTGACAACTTAGTTCATATTAGTAGAATTCATGACTATAGCAAAACAATTACAACAAAAGAGATCCATTTATGTCGTGGACGGATTTGACACTATGTACTGAATAAATAATAAACAAAACAATGAGATCCTGGCTCAAGGCACCATTGACTATACAACTACACAATTCATAAGGACAGTATGCCACTACATTGACATCATGTTCCCCAGGCGATTCACTGAGTTACTCCACTGACGTGCAGCGCAGAAATAAAATATAATAAACACAAAATAATAATTTAATACGCAAATTAAGATTAATATGTAATGAAAAATATATAAGTTGATGAAATATAATGTTTATTTACCATATTTTATTTATTTACACAGTAGGCATAAAAAAGGCAAGAAGTAGCCACGCACAATGGTCCACCTGAAGGAGTAAGTGTGGAAACCAAACCCCATAACATAGAACATAGAAGGCAAGAAGGCTCTTTGATGAGATTAAAAAAAGCACAAATCTCTGCTCAGGTTAAAATAGAGAACATGCTCATTAATGATGCTCATTGATGCTGCACTGATTTAATAGTTTAGGATAGTTCATACTAGTTCCATGTATTCAAAGTCAATTTCTATATACAAATTCCATGCGTCCATGATAGTACTTACTAATTCCATACCGTCATGTCGCGTTTCAAAATTTGGCAAACAACAATGGCCGCTAGAAATTGTCTATGGTTGTGCATGTGTGTGTAGTGATGTGGTAGTATGATCTTTAAGTTTTGGTGCCATCCATGTTACGATTTTTTTTGTAGTGTTTCATCAGTATTTTTTATAATGAGTTACTTTCAAATAAAAACCAATTCCATTAAAATATGTTCCTATATTAAATCGGGAAAACGAACAAGATATGAATACAATCAAATGTTGCACTCGTTGCAAAACGCGTACTTACAAACTATAATCGAAATTTTAATAAAAATATTGAATACTTACAAAACATTAGCACGCGCGGGGTACATAACGTACGTTTGATCATGAAAAAATCAACCACATAGGGTGTTATTTGCTGACGATACTTCCTCAATTTTTAAGGTAGATGGACGTGCTACAAGTTTTGACGACGTAAATAACGCCCTACTGCAGGTCCAAAATTGGTTCACTGCTAATAATTTAGTATTAAATGGAAAAAAACTAAGTGCATAAAATTTTCTTTACCAAATGTCAAAAGTAGTGATTGTGAGATAGTATTGAATCAAGAGAAACTAGAATTCGTCGATAAAACTGTTTGTTTAAGCAAGTACTTACAAACTGATGAATGTAACGATAGTATCTATAGCTAGCTATCGATATGTAGATGATCACACATACAGTCCACTCAAACTATTTGTCAAGTTAGTTGAAATTAAATCTTCGCGACAAACACACGTCTATTTTTTCTAAAACTCCTATCAAACCAAATACAACCTTATTGCTATAAACATATGGTCCTTCGAGCCGGATTCAAGTCATCGACCGACCCCAGGTGCGACCGAGCGCCGTGAGTGAGAACAATAGCATTCCTGAGCGATAAGGATTTTTCTGAGAAATGGTTATGAACTTATTAGTGAATACAAATAAATAGACTATATTACGTGCTACGAAGTTATAAAAACTCATAATTACGGTGAACTTACCTGCAAATAGTGATAATTGTGTTTCTTGTGGAGTGAAACAAATATAACAATGGAAGATCTGATTATGTATCAGAATGAGCTACTGGAAAACTTAAGAAAAACTGAAATAAACTATAAGAAATCGCCGAAAGACAGAATAAAACGACCTTACTTACAAACTAGGTTGGATTTATTAGAGGAATTGTGGAAGGAGTTCAAGGAGGGTCACAAGTGTATTATTATAAAAGTTGCTGATGAGGAAAGAGAAGATCCCTACTTTGAGAAAGATATTTATGAGGTATTTGAAGAAACATACATAAACTACAAATCAACATTAAGAGAAGCTCTTCAGCCTTTTTTAGAAGAATCAAAATTTCAACCTGCTTTATCTCAATCCTCCTCAATTAACGACGTGCAAGACATCAAGAATCGAGGAATTAGGTTGCCCAATATACAGATACCCACATTCACGGGAAAATACGAGGAGTGGCAACCATTCTACGACCTGTTCCGTACTTTAATTCACGACAATGAACATTTATCACGTGTACAGAAGCTGCATTACCTAAAAAGCAATTTATCTGGAGAACCTGAGGTACTGTTACGTAACTTTTCTATAACAGATGCAAATTATGATGAGGCCTGGAACCAATTAATAAAACGTGGTCGTAATGGCAAGTAATGAATGGCAAGTAATGAACATAGCTAAGGAAAATTTACACGCATGGACAGACTCGACTATAGTTCTAGCTTGGTTAAAGGGTGGGGCGAGTCGATGGAACACATTCGTCAGCAATCGAGTCTCTGAGATATTGAACATTCTAGCTTATGAGCAATGGGGTCATGTGACTACAGACACAAACCCAGCTGATTGCGCCTCAAGAGGCTTACAGGCCTCAGAGTTGATAAATAACTTACTGTGGTGGAATGGTCCAGCTTGGTTGGCTGCACTAAACCTTAACATGAACTTAGTTGATGTCGACGATACACAAGAAGAAGAGAAAGTCAAAGTTTTTACTGCTTTATTAAATACTGAAGAGGAATTAATTTGGACTAAGTTCTCTAATTTACAGAAAATGTTGAGAGTAATTTCATATTGTAGAAGATGGTTAAATGTAAAGTTACATAAACACAACGTTAAATATAATAATAAATTCATAACAACACAAGAAATGAATGAAACTCTAAATAATTGCATTAAACAAATTCAAGGTATAGAATTTAATCAAGAAATAAAGCAGTTAAAATCTCAAGGGGGTGTTCTCAAAAGGAGCAAACTACGCAATCTTTGTCCCATTATAGATGATAATGGTATTTTAAGAGTTGGCGGACGTATTCAACAGTCGCAAGCTGCGTACGACACAAGGCATCCTATAATTTTACCTGCTAAGAGTCATCTTAGTAGACTTATAATTAGAGATGCCCATCAGAACACAATGCATGGTGGACCACAAGTAATGCTAAATTACTTGAGGTCGAAGTACTGGATACTGCGAGCGAAAGATCAAGCAAAGGGACATTACCGAGAATGTACAACTTGTATTAGATATGCAAAAAACAATGCGGCACAGTTGATGGGCCAACTACCAGAGGTACGAGTAAAACCCAGCAGACCTTTTAGATCAGCTGGTGTAGATTATGCAGGACCCATTAATATCAGATTTTCACCAGGCAGAGGAGCTAAATCTTATAAGGGCTATATTTGTCTCTTCATTTGCATGGCAACACGTGCTGTACACCTGGAAGCTGTCACAGACCTGACTTCTAAGGGATTCATCGCTGCTTTCAGGCGCTTTACTGCCAGACGAGGACATTGTCATGACCTTTTCAGTGACAATGGCACTAATTTTGTGGGAGCAGACAAGCAGCTAAGAGATATGTTTGACAAGGCTAAGTCTTCTATTCCTAGTGAGATAGCAGAGTTGTTACCTATCGAACGTACTACATGGCATTTTATCCCTCCACATGCGCCTAATTTTGGGGGTTTGTGGGAGGCTGGGGTCCGCAGTACAAAAACACATCTCACAAAAGTAATTGGAAATAGTACACTCACCTACGAGGAACTAACCACTGTGTTAGCTCAGATTGAATCTTGTTTAAATTCGCGACCTATTTCGGTTTTAAGTGATGACCCTAATGACCCTCTGCCCCTGACACCAGGTCACTTTCTGGTTGGCGAACCTTTATTAAACCTATCAGATGAGAATTATACATCTTGTAAACATATCACTAATCTTGAACGATGGAGGTTAGTTCAAAAAATGGTCAACGATTTCTGGAAAAGATGGTATAAAGAATATCTTGTCAATCTTAATAAAATATATAAATGGAACACAAAACAACTTCAGCCAGAAATCGATGACATAGTTATCCTAAAAGATGATAATATTCCACCTAGTAAGTGGATATTAGGAAGAGTAATTCAAAAACATGTTGGTCCCGATAATCTTACTAGAGTTGTATCAATTAGATGTAAGAACAGTGTTTTAAAACGTCCTGTGAATAAAATAAGTATCTTAACTAAACAAACTTAGGATTAGTGCTAACTACTCTTTATAAAACTAATATAGTGTGTACCTAATTATTTAAACTAACTACTTATTATAACTAAGAAACATAAAAAACTTATAACTTACCGAAAACCTTGTGTCCATTACTTACCTAATAATGATGTGTTAAAACAATGTTTACAAAATTTTATGTAAACGTAAATGTTATGTGAACTAGGTAGGTACTTACCTTTTACTAATAAATTCTTGATTGATTAGTGTTAAAAGTATTAGATAAGTGACTTATCAAAGCAGCTGTGTAAAGTATGATTCCGACCCTTGCATAGTTATGGGTATAAATAAAAGAGATGATCATGAACTACCTCTTAAGGTCAATAGTTTAGTTAAAGTACTAGGAGTGAATTGGAATCGAGACGCTGACAGCTTTGTATATTCCCTCAACTTACCAGAAACAAAGGAACTGATGACTAAACGACGTGTTCTTTCTGATGTTGCTAAATTGTATGATCCTCTAGGGTGGATAGCTCCTGTTGTTGTCATAGCAAAAATGATGATACAGAAGTTATGGAAAATAGGACTAGGATGGGACGACACTATAAGTGGAGAGCTACTAGCAGAATGGTTACACTTCAGGGAAAATTTAGCTCACATTAAACATATTTCTATACCAAGATGGTTACAATGTTCCCACAGATCTACAGTTGAGTTGCACGTCTTCGCAGACGCTTCGCAGGCAGCATATGGGGCAGCAGTGTATATTCGAGTAGTCGAGGGAGACAGAGTCTACGTTAATTTAATATCAGCAAAAACAAAGGTTGCTCCTATTATGAAACAATTATCTATATCGAAGTTAGATTCTGATTCTATAAAGTTGTGGGAACAACAAATCAGTGCAACATATAATAACGATCTACCCACTTGGTCGGAATTAAGGAATTTTCTAGAAGCAAGGTTCAGAGCTTTAGAAATGATAGAAAGTACTAAGGTTAAAACGGTGCAACCCAAACCAGTAGCTAAACCCAAGGTTTTCCATTCAAATGTTACCAGCAACGATGAAAAGAGGCCCGAAGTAAAATGTGCTTTGTGTAGTGGTGACCACTACATCTATTCCTGCAAGAAATTTGGAGATAAGTCGCCAAATGAAAGACAAGAATTTATACAGACGAACAAGTTATGCTTCAATTGCTTGGCGCCTACACACCCTGTGAGCAAGTGTCGACAGTCATCGTGTTGTAGAAAGTGTGGACGGCGGCATCACACCCTTTTGCATTTCGAGAGAGGACAGCAGAACGAGAAACCGAAGGAAAGTGAAACTTCAACTACAGGTATAGCGAACGGTAAATCTACAGGTACGCCTATTTCTGTATCTAATAATGAGCATATTGTAACCAACTTTTCTAGTGAACATATACAATCAAACAGTGTCCTATTAGCTACTGCTAATGTGTTAGTAGATAGTAGGAATGGTTGCAAATACGTTGTGAGAGCTTTGTTAGACCAAGGGTCACAAGCTTCGTTTGTTACAGAGGCAACAGTACAATTATTGAATCTTAATCGTAAATCCGTGAGTGGTTGGGTGTCAGGTGTGGGAGAGAGGCAAACGAGAATCAAACACAGGGTTACACTTTGCGTCAAATCATGTCACAATCCCAATGCGTCAGTGCGAGTAGAGGCATATGTATTGCGTTCACTAACAACAATGCTACCCACCACTAATCTAGGTATTCCTGAGTGGTCAGATTTAAAAGAGTTGGAGCTGGCTGACCCAGGATTTGCAACACCAGGGAGAATAGACATTCTTCTTGGAGCTGAGGTGTACAGCGACGTCTTGTTAGACGGCGTTATCAAGCATCCTATGAATAATCTTTTGGCACAACACACAATTCTAGGTTGGGTTATTTCAGGAAGGTTGTCACGAGAATGCATTTCAGCAGAAAAGAACTTCACCAGTCTGCATGTTCAACTTAAAGAAGATGAGATGCTTAAGTTATTTTGGGAGTTAGAAAACGAGCCAAACACCATACAGAAGAGATTGTCAAAAGAACAAGTAAGAGTTGACAAAAAGAAAGAGATTTTAATGAAAGCAGTGTCGTCTATACTGAAACTAAATAAAGAAGGTGCAGCAATAATAGGCAAAAGAAAACTTCATCACGTAAAGTTAATAGAGAGATCGTCAAAATGCACCAAAGACCCCAACCCATTATCTACAGCCATGTGTCTTCTAAACAAGAAATACCCGATTGTGGTTGATGAAAAGAAAGCATTACGTTACAATATGCCTAGACAATTCTTTCCCCAAGAGTCAAGCGGAATGAGGAGGGACAGCCACAGGCACGGGAAGATCCTCGCAAAACTGGAATCAATCGACTGGTGGATTGAACACAGCCCAGTGCCAACCGAAGGGGCAGTGAAGGTAATAAATCTTCTATTGAGACAACAGGAGCAGGAGGTTGCAGCGTATTACTCAATAAATTGGGGCCGGTCAGCAATCAAATGGGGTCCTCCTATAATCCAACGCCAAATAGTGAGGACAAAGCAGCCTATTGTAGATCTCCCACCAAACCTGAGAACTGCTATTCTAAAAGAGGTCCTGTTTCCAGATATCACGTTACCGGATGCGAGGGTAGGGACACAAGAGGTAGAGAGTGTGAAAGAGATATTTAATATAAGCATGGAGGATAAAATAGGTTTAGTAAGACAAATTAGAGTCCTCTTGAATGCCATGGACCCTAGGGAGAGATATCTTCCCATTAATAAGTTTATAAAAGAACAAGGAAGATCAATATCTAAGCTTAGCAGGGTTATACTAGGAAACCTAGTAGAACAGAAAGTGAAAAGCACACCATTCATTTGCTTTCTATACTTATTTGCACATAGGGACCCAATGTCAGCTGAGATGTCACCCATGAAGTTTGTCATACCTGGAGGATACGAGGTGGATTTTGAGGCCAAATCAGGAATATGGACTTACGAACCTAGAACTATGAACTATAAACTCTTCGGGATGAAGGTTAAAGAAGAAGTAGATCTAATAACACGTGGTGTGATGGCAACTGGAATACTGTCAAGCTACAAATTAGTTTCCCCACCCATGGAAGGTCTAAGGGTGACTACTGCAAGGGCACTTGAGAAAAACATGGATGGAATACCTGAAGGAACTGCACAAAATGTTTATTTGAATGGGCTCTTATATACTGCTATCAAAGACTCCTCTGTGGGTTACCATGGGGATTCCACAATATCAAGGCAATTGGGTGAGATAATGAAAAGATATACCACGCAAGGACAAATACTTAGATACGGAAAGAGATGGTTGGAGGGTGATGAGGACGAGCCGCAGGAAAGTACATCGGGAAAGAGAACAAAGATTGGAGATGAAGAAGAAGAGGCAAACTTAGATGTCATAATTAATTGTTACTTTAAAATTGTAGTTGCTATACCTATTATTTTGTAAATTCATATTAAAGAACTGCGTTCTTTGGGGGGCGGAATGTTTAAGCAAGTACTTACAAACTGATGAATGTAACGATAGTATCTATAGCTAGCTATCGATATGTAGATGATCACACATACAGTCCACTCAAACTATTTGTCAAGTTAGTTGAAATTAAATCTTCGCGACAAACACACGTCTATTTTTTCTAAAACTCCTATCAAACCAAATACAACCTTATTGCTATAAACACTGTTTTCCTAGGGATCACGCTCGACTCAAGGCTACAATAGGGTTCTCATTTAACATCTCTTGCAGGACGGCTAAGTTCAGCAGCATATGCTGTCAGATAAATCCGTCAATTTACTGATGTAGATACCGCGAGGCTGGTCTATTTTAGTTACTTTCATAGTATCATGTCTTACGGTATTTTACTGTGGGGACGGGCTGCAGACATCGAGTCTTTTTTTAAAACAGCGTCTTGAAAATCCTAGCCGAAAAACACGATTGTTGTCAGTATAGTAATAATTAAATACATTAAATAGTTTTTATTTTTCAATAAGGAGTAATAAAATACTACTTGAACAAATAGTCGATATTTATTATGTCAATCACTGGCATTTTAATGACAAGATAAATTTAAACGACATAAAAAAGGATGTCGGTTGCCTATGGTCGGTCGTTTGAAGTTTGAATAAATTCAAAAAACATCCCATTTTTCGCTTTTATAGTTAAATAAAAAAGTTAATAAAAAGAGAAGAAACACGCATACAATGTTAAAGTGGGTGTGATAATACGTGTATCCTATTTAGTGCGTATTTAATCAGTGACACGTAAATGTCGCGTTCAATTCCCAGGCAAGTTCAATGTTATTGTGTTTAGCGAGTCGCAACCAAATCCAGATTAGTATACAGCACCAGTCCGATAATATAAAGTAAAAAGCACGCGTATTTAATACATCGCATTATGATGCTAAAAACGGTTCAATAAGAGCCACTTTACGAGCAAGTGTTGAAAAATTATTATCTTAATCATCTTCTCATTATTATAGCTCAAGCTTCTAAAAACAGTATACACCATAATGTCACTAATTTATTACAACAATTACTTAACTCTAACTGAGTCCTGAGTATCGATACGATCAGTCCATAAATATTTAAACGCAATTTTATTTCAGTGCCGTATTGTCTCTTCATTATTGTAGTATTATAGAACCATTTGCCATCTAACAATGGATAGGGTAAAGCTGAAGCTTAATAAAACTTTTTATAAACAAAACTTCTATCCAGAGAACTCTTTTAAAATGTTGCACAACAATCGACTAGAAAAAGATATTCAAAGAATAGTGTATTCTTTTAATTTCACACTCAGTCTGTTATTATATCCAAAATATAATGTACGATATAGTTATATTTATCCAAATAGCAAAATGAGCCGTATAATTTCGTTCTGCTGTGTGTTATTTTTGCATACGTCATGTATTTATCGAATGGTCATCGTAGATGTCAAATATAATAATAAGAATATGTCAAGTTTAGAAAAAGACGTCTTATCACTGCTCACTGTTGTCTATATGATCGTATTTTTAGTCTGGTTTACAATTATGTTCATTTTGGACATAGTGCATAAGGACAACAATGTCTTACTTATTTTAAAGATCCAAACTATACACAGGAGCATTGATTTTAGTAAAAGTGTCCTGAGTTTTATCATCTGGAATTGGATCTCAATACTTACTATTATCTTTATTAATATTTGTATGTACACTATGTATTATTTCACGTGTTATTACCCTCATGTCCTTGACTTAATTCTTGACAATATTTGCGGAATACTTTTCTTCGCTTTGGAAATTAATTTAATTATAGCCACCCGAATTATAACACTGTTAAGTAAATACCTAGATGAGTGGATTAAAGAAGTTCTAAAGATTAATGATGAACAAGAAAACGATGCACACTGTCTGAAATTACTTGAGATATACGAACGTATCTTGAAAGCTTACGATTTGTATAAGAGAATTTTCCAAGTATTGGTATGTTCGTGAATTTTTTACTTAAACCCTTACATAAATATAGACGGTAAATAAATAAACAGTAACTGGCCTTTTTAGCTCTCTAAGTACACATAGAATATCTTTATCGTCACAAAGTTAATCACCGATATTTTCTTTTTCGTAGGTATTATGTCACACGTTTGGCATACTTTACCGTAATCTTTATTATGTCAACTCAATATGCTCTGTGCTGAAAAATTCTACAGAATACAAACACACAGACATACCAAGTAAGTATACCTATAACTATATTAGATGTCTCTTGCAATTCTGAAATCATAAACTCGATTTTTACAACTATTAATCAATCCAATTCCCACCGACACCGTCTTCCGAAATTAAAGTTATTTTTCACTTTGGAGTGTTTCTTCAGTCAGTTGTTTTTGTATGCGGCTACCTATTTCCAATTTCGTTAATTCAAAAGATCTCCATTTTTAATTTTCAGTCAGTGCTTCACGTTTCTATGATATTTTTATGGATAGCAAAAAACATGGTTCTAGTATTTACGCTCAGTGCACACTGTGAGAAGTTCTATGCCACTGTTGAAGAAGCAGTGACGGCGTGTTTACAGCTTTTAAAGAACAGACACTGTCCAAGTAAGAATATGTTTTAATAGGTAAGGATCACACACGGGAACTTCCTCCATCCCCCATTGAAAAGGGACGATGCTCTGATCTGACGAGTTTTATATCCGGCGGATGGGTGACGTAGGGCTTGTATGTGTATATGCAGATTTCACGATAAACTTTGATGGCGCTTTGTAACGTAACTGTCTTGTGTGACGTTAAAAATGTTGCGTTGTTGGTATAACGCAATATCAATTATGAAGATTTGGCGACCCACATCTTCATAGTCTATCATACCTAGGAGAAGGTTATCAAAACGCACTAAGTACTTATTCCTCCTTAACACATTTTAAAATCAGTTTTTTTTTTTTACAGAAAATCAAAAATATCTTTGCAAGAACGTTTTACGGATAAATCGAACGTTTTGTAGGATGACTACGTGTGGCTTGTTCTACATAGACGCAACGTTACCAATATCTTTCATGAAAGTCACCACTAATTATGTGATTGTTCTGCTGCAATGTAATTTTCTGTAAAATAGTAATATTGAGATATGTCATTACTTTCTGGTTTCTGTTGCCAAGTGAACGACCACACCTACTCGTTGACGATTGAGAGAACGCTACCGATGGCACGTTTAACGTGGCAACTTTTTGGGTCCAAGCATTATAAGGAAGTTTTATTTAAGAACCGTAGACGCAAAAAGATGATAAAAAAATTTCGTTCAACTCATTCATTTAAATAATAATTTACTATTATAAAATATGAAAGTATATACTTCGACAAAGGTTGCAAAATAGAATTGATTCTATTCGTCCCTTCCAAAAGGTAGTTTCGTATGGAGAAGAATGGGCAAGAAACTCCACTCTTACTCTTTAAAAATGTTTTAGAATATTTTGATTATGTCAAGACGATGTCCCTAGAATAAAAGTATTATACAACAACATTACAGGTAAAAACTATTAAAAGTTAAGCAATGGCAAATGATTAATTATATGTGATAGATACATGGCTCTCACATATTTACAAATATTGTAAAAGTGGACGATTTTTCCAAAATGTTAAAAAATAATAGGTCAGTGTGTGAGTTAAAGTAATCACAAAATGTAAAATTAATGTCATAAAGATTATAAATTTTACAATTATCTTAGCAACCAGCTTGATTTTGTCTAGACTCTACATTGTCCTCTGAAGCAAGACCAGCATGTTTCCAAGCATTTATCTTGGATATAATCCTCTAATTTGTAATATATGATGTGTCTGGACTTTGTGCATAATAACAACTACGTCTTACTAATTTTGAATGTCCAAACTGTACATAGAAGCATCGATTTTGGTAAAAGTATCGCGAGTTTTCTTATTTGGAAGTGGATCTCAATAGCATAATGTTCTTTGTTTTGCTTTTGAGAAGTTTACTAACATAGTTTTTAAGTTATTGATACTAATACTTTATGGATTGTGTGAACTTGTATGTGTAGTGCGAAATAAAGAATATATTAATATTATCCTAAACGTTATGTATTTTATTTCATGTCATTACACTAATCTGATCGACCTAATTTTTGACAATATTTCTGGCATCATTTGCATAGTTTTGGATATTATTATATTATTTAGTTCTAGCCATGCGAACAATAATATTGTTAAGGAAATATCTCTCTAATATCTCCAAGAATGAACCTGACCTTCTGATGGTCTATGATAAACAGGAAAATGATGAGCATTGTCTCAAATTGCTTAGGATATACCAAAACATTTTAAAATCTTACAATCTTTATAACACAATTTTCGGTACCGGAATAGTAGTACCGGAATCTTTTACTAGATTACTTCTTATTAAAACAATCATTAAATATTAAGTTACTCGCAATTGGCTTAGTAAACAGACAACAGACGTAGTACAAAGACCATTTTCTTGATTTCAGTGCCACCAAAAAGGGCCTGGAACAATATGTATCGGTTAATACATGGAGATTTTGAGAGTGCGTGTGGAGTATTTGTCGTTGACGTGGCAATGCTGTTACATTTCTACAACCTTGTCGCCACTTCCATTATATGTAGTACTGCTACAGTTTGCGTTTCGGTTATATTTAGATTTTTTGTGGCCTTATTTTACTTTGTATATTTCTGTTGTGAAATTGAATACAATGTTTGAATTATACAGTTTTAAATGATAATATTTGTGGCTTGTACTCCAGAACAATGTACAAGTATGAATCAGACAGAGACAGTTACTGATCTAAACGCAAATATACAATTTAAATCAAGGTTCGTGTTTGAGCATCTTAATTATGGTTGATTAAATTGTTCTAGAATGTGGAATGTGGTAGTAACCGAATAATTCGTTTTAAATTGTGATGCCTTTTATCGTGAACAAGAGTAGATAAATATTTGTCATACATATTACTTAGAGTACCGTTTAAGACGCTGACAACAGCTAAACCGCGGTCACTGTCGACTGCATGGAAAAGAAAGGGGAGCGCGATGACACAACGGGTGTAATTTATTGCAAAATATGAAGCAATTATCGATTTATTCAAAAATGAGTTGAGTAATCGCAAAAAAAAAACCGGCCATGCGTGTAGGACCACGTACAATGAAGAGTTCCGTAGTTGGGAAGAATTTATCCCAAGAACAAATTTAACATTGTAGTTGAAAAACATGTTGTCTTGTACATTCCAAATGCAAATGTAAGTTTGTATGCACAATATTGAGAGATTTACCATGTTATTTTAAAACCATAGACCTTTTTATAGGTTTTCCTGTAATCTATAAGTAAAGAACCAAGTTTCGTTTTTTTTTTTTTTAATTTTTGGCTCAGTTGTTTCGGAGGTAAGGATGTCAATTGCATAAAGTGAATGGTCAATTTTCTTAAATATCTTTTAAACTATTTATGAAAATGAAATTAAAATTTTTCAACAATTTAATTCCCACAAATGAAACATTTGGTATGTCACACAGTACAGTTAGCAAAACATTCATTTATTTACGTAGCACGTCTGTATTTGGGTCACAGGAATTCATGTGTGTACCAAATTTTAACTAGATTGGTCCAGTACATTCGGAGCAAATTGGCTGTGACAGACGGACAGCCAGCTAGCCAGACAAACAGACACACGAGTGATCCTATACGGGTTCCGTTTTTTCCTTTTAGGTACGGTACCCTAACCACCAAGTTCTGCATTAAAATAAGATGTTCTTGTTATTAATTAAAATACAAACGTACGTTGATATTTAATACAGACATTTTAGATTAGAACTCAAGGTAAAGGGTTAATTTACCGTTCATTTGTATCGAGTATTTTTTTTTCAAAAAGTGTTTTGTTAACAAGTTCTGAGAAATATTTTCAAGATTAACATATTTCGTTTCGCTACCACAAACTACATAGATTTGGCAATTTTTAAGTTTAAGTCAAACCTACTTTTACCTTTTGCCTATTGTCAGCGCCTTAACTATTGAATACAAACGAGTTTTAAGTGATGAACTATCGAGTGACCATAGATTATTATATTATCAGTTCAAGTTATCGAAAACAATGTTCATAGACATGTCGAACAAAAGTAATATCAGGGAAAATCGGCCAAAAATTATTTCGAATAACCTAGTTGACAAAGACGTGCAGTCAATGCTACTGCCTTTGAATCTGATGCAAAATATTATGTTCTGCCCGAAATATCGTATCAAAAACAATTGTATAGGTCCAATTGGCCTCATACATAATTTTGTGTCGTTGATCGGAAGTGGCATATTTATTTGTGCATTTTTTCATCGTCTTTACATTCTGTATATTCATAAAGCGGAAGATTATCTTTTTGTACAGTATGTGATCTCTCTGTTCGATTGCGGTTACTATAGCCTCGGGCTTACCATGAACTTCATTAGTGCCGTTTTCAAAACGAAAAGATACATTAAATTCGTCTTGGTTTTTCAAAACATTCACAGGTTCCTTAATGATAAAAAAAGATCCAAGCGCTTCACTTTTTGGAACTGGTTCAGCGTTTTTATGGCTGGTAGTTTTTTTGCCATCATTTTCATCAGTTGTAGCTTAAAATTAGATTTGCCTTACTTCTACATTTTGAGTTGCTACTCTTTGGTTAGTTTTGATTTCAATTACGTTTATGCCATGCGACTCCTGAAACTTTTAGAAGATAAAGTCATTTTATGGAATACTCGAGCAAACAATTTGCAAGAAATTGAAGATGCGGATGAAATCAAACCAATGTTTGATGCTTACGTTGATATATTGGAATGTTATGAGATCTACAAAGTGTGTTTTCAAAATATAGTAAGTACAGTATTAATAGTAAGTTTTTACTCATGTATTTTGTCATTTAGAATGCAAGGACAATTAAAATCTTATCCATTCCGACGTAGAAGCAACATTCGAAGTATTATATTTTGTGCACTTCTGAAAAAAACGTGGTTCACAAACTATAAAAAAACGCGAAAAAAACTCAGAATAAAAGTTTCAATTTTCTAATATAAGATTATTGCTTTATCAATTTCAGATACTTTACTACACCGTAGAAGTTTTCATTCACTTTTTAGTTTATTTTCAAGTAGTACTTGAAATTATAAAAGCGGGCATGGAAAAAAATGATTTCGTAAGTATTGAAAAAAAAATGTTTTACACTTCTTTTGTGCAAGTGTAGTTTTTTTTTTTCCTGCGCCAGTTCGAAGTTTCTCAAAACTTCCATTCGTCTTTTTTGACGCTTTTGTTTTTGTTTCAATACTATTTGTTGGAAGATACATACTATTCGAGTACCTTACCTATGCAGTTTAAGAAAAATAAATTATTGTACACAGAAATTATTTAAGCTCATCAATACACATATACTGTGTCCCACGTGGTGGATTACGGCCCACTCCACTCACAGAGAGGAGGCCTGTGTCCCAGTAGTGAGAATATTATAGACTTATTATTATACCTATGCAGTTATATTATCATCGCAGGCGATTTCTATAGACTGTCGATTTCATTGAACTCGCGTGAGGAGTATCACATTAATGTGGGTGTATCTACTTTCTGAATTTTGTCATAGGAAATTGCAGTGCTCACATCGTTATGCGTATATTTTTGGTCGATGAAGAATTTCACGATGCAAGTAATATTATGTCAGTATTGTGAGAAATTCTACAGGGCTGTGGAAAATGTTCAAGATTGTTGCGCTATTATTTTGAACTCGGATTGTACAGGTATTATTAATTGAAAATTTGATGTTAGTAAGCTAAAAGTGGGAACTGCAGTGCTATTCTGTAACCATCTCACCGTTAAAACTTAGGTGAAGTGAGCGTGGAGTGAGCTGTCATTCCACAGGGATTGACACTATTGACAGCTCACTTCACCCAAGTTTTCACGGTGAGATGTTTACAGAATAGCATGGCTGATATTTAACTCTAAAGGTTACATTAGTTAAGTCTTTTAACGTCTATACGAGTCTATACACTTTTGGACTGACGTTTGTACCCATGACTTGCTACTCGAACTAAGGCCCGTCGTCCACGAGGCTACTCAAAAGTAACCAGTTACAAACACAAATCCCCAATGAGTGGCAAGAATGTCACAGAACTAGTATTTCAATGTCGGTTCGCACATGACGCAACAAATCACGAACTAGATAATAGTTTGTAATTATGACAATTAATTATACTTACGCCATTTCCTCAGGTGAAGAGAAAAAGCTGTTCCGGAATGTACAGCGATTACACCGAGCAACATTCAGAAAGATACGTGCGTTTGGTTTGTTCGACGTTGATGCTGCGTTAGTATTAAATCTGATGAGTCTTCTCACTACTTATATCGTTCTGCTGCTCTCCTACGCCTTTTTGTAATCATTATCGTTACTTTAAATTTGTTGCATGTGTTTGTTTCTCAAATAAAGTAAAATAATCTTTGTGGCATTAAACATTTTTGTGAAAATGGTATTGATTTTATAATAAGATTAGCGTAAACAAACACTTCCACTCAATAGGCATAACGGACAGTCCTCTGTGCAGGGCGTGCCTGGAGGCTGAGGAAGCCGTGGCGCACGTGTTCTTTGCATGCACAGGCGTCACCCAGATTAGAACAGAAACCCTCGGGTCACCCAGGTCTTACACAGATGTTCTGAACAGGCCTTTTTTTTTTTTTTTTGAGGGTGGGAAATTATCAAATAACTTCTCCCGCTCTGGGTGGAGCGGGAGGGCGTGTCAGACTTTTACTGACTAAAACCCACCCGTGTTCCTTCCGTTGCCTGTGTGCCGAGGTCGCGATATCCCTTTCAGACAAACCCGCAACCCCGGCAGGCATTGGCCCTTCCGGACCCCGTCAGTTGGTGCTGACATCTCTTTGAGGCGCGCGTGGAACACAACGCGCCGTCGACCCGGGCCTGGTCCCTATCGGACGGCGAGCTACCCATTGCTGAACAGTTCAGATCTGAACAGGCCTGGAGTTTAAAAAAAAATCATTGGCTAGCCGCTCATGAATCACATTTAAGCGATGAGCACGTTCCTACTCTAATTCATGAGACAATCGCTTGCGAAATTGACTAAACCGATGAGCACGTTCTTCATCTGTTTCGCTTGCCAATCGCTCCCGGATTACATTAAGCCGATGTGCACGGTGTTCCTTACATTCATTACTTAAATTATCGCGTATCATAGTAAAGTGATGGACTCGCTCTTCTTGACTTTCATTCCTTAATTTATATGACACATACTTATGTGACCCTACAATCCATTTTCATGTTCAATTTTTCCTGTGGACTTTTATTTATATTGTTTTCAATATTTCTGTTTTTTTTTTATAACGTTCCCGTCTTTCATCTAGCCCTCATTTCCGCATTCGAGAAGCTGCCTTACTAGGTCTAACCATATTCGTAATGTAAGTTTTTTTTTAGACCCCTTCCATAATCAATTTAACACAAGTTAATTAAAAAGCATAAAAAATACTATTCCTTCCTTGCTACCTATGATAGCGATAGAAATCCGAAAAAAAAAAATACACTTACAGTCGAATTGAGAGCGCCTCCTTTTTTAAAGTCATTTAAAAAACAATGTTAGTTCCCAAAACTAATTTGAGTGATTGAGCTATCTATGGCTATGTTAGAAGCATTATTAAAATGGTCTTGAAGTATGCAATGGTATTAAAAACATATATTGTTGCGTTACATTAAATTCCATTGAACGAAGTTATGTAAATATCTTACAAATTAAAAATCTATCGATTGACTAACGCACACTCCAATTAAGATTCAACTACGCTCCGAAGCAGTCATGTCTTCATATTCTTCTTGTGTGTCTCCAGCTGACGGAGATGGGCGACAATTAAGAGAAGACGACATTATTCTTGAAGCAGAACCAACCGTGACCATTAAAACTAATGTTTCGACACCTGACAATTTACTTGGAAAAGACTTGCAATCAGTATTAAAGCCTATAAACATGATGCAAGCTATGCTCTTCTGTTCTAAGTACAAAATACAGAACAACATCATCTCCCCAAGTAGTGTTTTCTATAATATTGTTTCTGTTTTCGCCTTGTTTATACTAACGTGTGGCTGCTATTATTCTACATTTGGATCAACATTCTCAGACGCTGTAAACGATTTCAAATATATCCAACAATTAGCTAAAATATATGTCTTTCTTGTGGTTGTCATGACTACTATTTTGAACTGCTGCAACAATATTATTCAGAAGTGCAACAACGTGCTGTTTGTCATGAAAATCCAGGCTATCTATACAAAACTCAAAATTAACAAAAGTCTCAAACGTTTCATATTCCCCAACTGGATTTCTGTTATAGCACTGAACTTTTATCATATTGCTTGGATGTTATTTTCTTACTTCGTCATAGATTTTTTGGGTTTTGGCTTAACTGTTACTAGTGAGATTTGGTTAACCCTCGACATGAACATTTTGTACGCTACAAGAATCATGAAGCTCTTGACGAAGCCTCTGAAATGTTGGGTGAAAAATGCTAAAATGTCAGAATGTGTTTATAATTCAGAAAACGAGAGTTATTGGAATACAATGCTCGACGTTTATATGGAAATCTTAGAAGCCTATAAAATATTTGAGAAGGTTTTTAATCAATTGGTACGCATATTAAATTCCCAGTAAATTTTACTATCGATAATAAGAAAACATAAGCCTTTTTGCAGTTTACATTTTGTTTAATGTAGCCTAATCCTTGTTTCAGATTCTGTTCTATATCATAGTAACCACCTCAAAATCTTTGATTTCCATAGCGATCCGAATAGAGATGAAAAAAGTTACTACTACTGGGAGTGACATTAGTGTAAGAGTAATTTGTTCTACCATTTTACCTTAATTCTCATCCACATTATATTTCAGAAGTATATATTACAAGACATTTAAAGAGTAAAGCTTTGTGCAGACCAGCGCGACGCGACACCGGTTATTGTTATACCGTGAAGTTTTCTTAGAAATTGTATTGTTCTTGTCGCGTCGCGCCGTCGCGTCGCGCTGATCTGCACGGGCCTTAATTCAAATTAATTAATTATTTGAAATATATTATGCATTTTTTCTTGTGTCAATATTAAGTTTTTGCTATTTATCATTCTCTTTGAAAATATTCTTAATTTTCTCATTAATTTTTTATAATAAATGGGAATCTATCATTTTCATATTCTAGTTTGCTGTATTATCGTTTATATCTCTAACGTGGATTATAAAGAACATGTTCCTCATCATATTTTTGAGTGTGGAGAATGAGAGATTCTTCTCGGCAATGAAAGAAGTCCAGAGTGCTTGTATACAACTAGCAAACTCAAACAGATGCTCAGGTAAGTAGTCCATAACATTGGAGGCACAACAATTATTTCAAATCACCAGGAACTGTTCCAACAAATGATTAAATTAATTATAAAATGATTATCTTTGAATCATGTTTTACAGATACGCAAAAAAGAGTCTGCAAGAATATCCAACGAGTTGAAAAAACCTCATTCAAAAAGATGCACGCGTGTGGCCTGTTCATCATAGACGCCGCGCTGTCGTTGCACTTGTGTGCTCTCATCACTACTTACACTATCATTATACTACAGTTTGAGTTTCTTTAATACTGTCTTCTGTTTTTCATTTCCCAATTATCATTTTTTCTTTTGTCTTTTCCACTTTCGCAGTCGCCGTACCTTCTACCTTGTTTTCGTGTCCATGTGGATTGAGGAGCCGTGTCTCATATTTGAACGCGGGTACCAATATTTAGCAGTAAATTAGCCAATGTTGTAGGGCTCGATCCCGAAATTTGTCACCCTTAAAAATGTACAGCGACTCCTTAATTCAAACGTCTGAATTGAAGAGCCACCTAGAACTTAAAAACCACCCAAAGGATATTTAAAAAAATTGGTATGATTAAGTTGTGTTTCTGCGGAATTCGAGATAGCTAGAATGTTTTGATTTGCCATAAAAATCTATACATTTCACCGCGCTGATTTCCGGAAAGCAATCAGCCAATAAAAACACATTTTTTATCATTCAGTATTATATGTATTCTAATTTTCATTCTACGAGTACGAGTACCTACGTCAGTATCAGATTCAATGGTACAAAAAACGTTACACGCGCCCATAACAAATATGTATTTACATGAATTATAATCATCAGAATCATCAATTCACATTTCGAGCATTTGTTCCGGAAGGTTTATGTGTATAATACATTGATGTTTAACTTAGATATATCATTGCACCCGTGTGAAACAGGCGCGGCTAGTATTATATAATCTATGATTTAAATGTATTTGATGACATGTATTAATTTGTAACAAAAAAAATCAGCAAGACGAGGCTGACAAACCTCCAATTTCCCGACGATATAGTTATTTTTGCCCCCATAGCTACAGAACTCCAGACCACGCTCCAAGGGCTGAGCACGGCTAGTAACGAGATGAATTGCAAAAAAAAAATTGGGGTACCAATCTAAAACACAACACACAACAAATTTCAACACCACCAAACGTAGGGTCGAGGTAGATGGGCAAGAAATTTATTATTCCGATGAGTATATCTACTTGGGCCAGTTAGCTTCTTACTGAAATCTGCCTATTTCAGTAAGAAGCTAACTGGCCCTGGAAAGGGAAATCAACCGCCAAATCGCACACACCTGGAAAAGCTACTGGTTCATGAAGATGCTAATGATGTGATCTTTTAGGGTATGAGGAACAGGGAGTAAGGTTCACTCATCCCCCATAGAAAAGGGAGGATCCTCCGACCAGACGGGTGTCATGTCTGGCGGGCAATTGCCCAGAGGTTGAAGTCGGGAGCTTGTACATATGTCCACCGCGCGGTAAACTCTAATTTTGCGCGATGCAGGATTTGAGTGACGTCAGAATGTTGTGTGACGTCAGGTCTTTGATGCGTAGTTCGCATAAGGCGATGTAGATGCCGCCACAATCTGCCGATCTCCCTGAAGCGCAAACTCATCATCATGTGTATCCTAGCCGTCCTAAACTACAGTGGTCTTAGACCTGGTTGCAGACCAAGTCACAAAAGTTCCTCCTTGGAGTTTGCCAAAGAGCGATAGTACGCAGCATTCTGGGAGTAAAAAGACAGGACAGAATACTGAATACCACGCGGCGTTTCAAAACGAGCATATGCTGGACGTAGGAAAAAAGACTGCCCGCCTCAAATGAGATTGGGCGAATCACATCAGCCACATGCACGATGACGGCTAGGGAAAACTCTACACACAATTAGACGGCACCGTCAAGGCCAACCCAGCCCAATTTTTTCAAAAAAATGCAGTGTTCCTTAGGGATCCCAGCATTAAAAGTAATGCTGAGATTTTTTCAACCATGGCCGAGGATCTTGACTATAATATGTCTCCATTGGCTTTATATTTATCTTTGAAACCTAATCGCGGAAACATTTTTGAAGAAATTGTAATAGTTCAGCTGTAAGCAGAGGAGAAATTCCGTGTCAGTGACGATAATGACATGTAATTAGTCAAATCAGCAGTCCAATAAATGATACTTTACATATCAGGAATTATGAAATGGAGTCGAAAATATTTTCATTTGTATTGGACATGTATGACTGGAAAAAAATAACCTTTATACACGTATCAGTGAGGAACCGGAACTACCAATTATAAAAAAAATATAGAACGATGGAACGAGGGAAACTGTTTGCAATGCACCGCATGCGTTTAAGTTATAAAAGTTCAGAAAAAATACATGCAATATTTTGTGAGATTATTAACAGACAGGGCCATGAAACACAACCCAAAAAAGAACAATAAACTAAGCCCCTATATAAGAAAGGAGCTGGCAAATATATTAAAACACAAATCTGCCAAAGTAGTACATAATGTGTTAGCTTCAGAGATACTATGTGCTAAAAAAGACGAATACGAGATTACGACTTCACCAGCGTTCTTTAAGACACATAAAAAAAGGCTTGACAGTGGCTCGATCCCAATCCAATGTCTTTATCGATTATGGCAAAAACTACACATAAGCGAAGAAAAAATTAATTTTTATAATCAATGTTTTCTGAAATGTGAACGAATTACGCTACGGGTCCGTTTTTTGAGGTCGTGCGAATACGTGATGGAACGAAGCTCAATAAGAGACAAAGTTTGAACGCAAGTTAGGTCTTATTAAAGCAAATTCAAATCGGTACCTGTATTACAAATGATTACTGATGCTCACAGCAAACAATCAATTTTAGATTGGCTAAAACAGTGGCGCAGTTGTTAGCCCACCAAATGAAGTTATTTCGGATGATTCTTCCGCCTTGATTGCAGCAAATATCGAAACTTTCACATCATTTCATTTTACAAAAGAATATAGGGGATAACGAAACCTTTCACGAAGCTGTCATCTACGCATCAAAATATGTAACTTTGTGCAAAAATAATTGCTGGGAACCGACCTTTAAATTCACTGTTTATGGTAGTGCGCAACGTAACGCACGCAAAACATTATTCTTATCACGCAACGGTACAGGCATCGTGTGAGTATTTAAAGTTAACTTATAACATTTAAAACTTCTTTTCGTAAAAAACGTCAACAAAAGTCGGAACTTTGCCCGTCAATGCGGATGTAACAAAATAATCACAATTTCGGGAAGAACAAGTGACTCGTTACAAGAGTATCGACAACTTATATTTAATTTTAGAAGGCCATAGCTAACATAAAAACTTTACATACCTTCATGTTTCAACGATACAGATTTACGCGTTAAGTAATCCAATACATAAAAGTATGTGAAGATTTTGAAATCACAAAAAGTTATCTTAGATGTATTAACAGTTTGTCTTCGTAACTATGACGACATTACTAAAATAAATAAATTTTGTTAAGCAGCCTAAATTCGACTTTTAAACCGCAAAAAAAACAGAAATCAGTAGATCATTGTTATTAGATTCGTACTATATATGTGATTGTATGAGGGTACATGTATAGCGTCTTGCATGTGAGGAACCAATAAACCAGTCTGAATCTGAACGTCTTGTTTCATTGCCGAATCTTGTGGGTTTTATCGGGAATCGCAGGCCGATTCCCGGCCACCGTAGGCGCGAGCTTGCGGACGGTGAGCAATGGGTAGCTCGCCGTCCGATAAGGACCAGGCCCGGGTCGACGGCACGTTGTGTTCCACGCGCGGCTCAAACAGATGTCAGCACAACGGAAGGGGTCCGCTAGGACCGATGCCTGCCGGGGTCGCGGGAAAGTCCGAAAGGGATACCGTGGCCCCTGGCAATGTAGAGGCAACTGAAGGAACACGGGTGGGTTTTAGTCAGAGTCTGACACGCTCTCCCGCTCCGCCCAGAGCGGAAGAAGTTATTTGATAATTTCGCAACCTCAAAAAAAAAATAAAGGCCGGTGAAAACGAAGGTGTTGATAAAGGACGAAGAATTGAATCCTGAAGATAGCACAGTATTCTTAGGCTCAACTTTGGATGCTAAGCTTCAGTGGGGCCCACAAATAGATAAATTGTCAAAAAAGCTAAGCTTCGCAGCACATGCTGTTAGAAAAATTCGTAATTTAACTGGCACAGAGACAGCCCGTTTAGTGTACTTGAATTATTTTCATAGTGTAATGTCGTACGGTATTCTGTTGTGGGGAAATGCCGCCGACATTCAAACTATCTTTGTTTTGCAGAAAAGAGTCGTTCGATCAATTTATAAATTAAACCCGAGACACTCTCTCAGAGAGAAATTTAAGGAAATTAATGTAATGACTGTGCCTTCTCAGTATAGTTTTGAAAATCTTTTATTTATGCCCATAAAAATATAAAATTGTTTAAAAAATACAGTGATATCCATAAACACTAGGAACAAACACAGTACCTACAACAAGGCTCAAGAAAATAGGTAGCTCGTTCAGATGTCAATGTGTATACGCTTTTATAATAAACTTGCAAGCCACGTACAAGATCTAAGCCTTAATAAATTCAAATCATTCATTAAACGTAAGTTGTGCCAGAAAGCGTTTAAAGATTACGTTGAGGCAAAAAGGCCTGGGATTAAGCCGCTCCAATTTATTTATTTATTTTTTACAGTCAGAATTTTCTTTTTTTTTAATCTTATGCACAACGATTTGAATATTGTTGTGCAAATGATTTCAGTGAAATAAGTGAAGTATATTTTTTTTTTTATTCTGACCATGAGGACTATGTGGGTCATTTTTTTCTCATTTAGTTTTTATCATGGTCTGGCAGCTTGAGTAATTTATGCGGCCTACCCAAATGTCCTTTCTTTGGTATTGTTCGTCGAATCGTTGAGCTCCTTAAATTCTGAGTTTTGCTGCACGGTCAGAAGTTATTAGAATTTTTGTTTGTTTATCTGTTTGTCTGAATATTTGTATGTTCCGGATTGGCGCAAAATCGGCTGAGAGACTTGGATGAAATTTGGCACACAGATACTTTATAACCTTGATTAACACATAGGGTACTTTTAATCCCGGTGGTAGGATCCCGTGGGATATATTCCGACATCCGCGGGTAAAAGCTAGTGACAATATAATTTCTGATCATTCCTGAAGTTTTTCTTTGAAATCACTTGTTCAGCAATCTGCTGTTAAATTGAGAATCTCATTAAGACAGACGAAATGAATACTGGAGACAAGTCTACGATTCGAACGAAACATTTCATCATAATCCTAACTTCCTTACTTAATATTATAAATGTGAAAGTGAGTTTTTTAGTTTGTTACGCTTTCACGCTAAAACGGCTGAACGGATTTGGATGAAATTTGGCACATGGGTAGACCATGACCTGGATTAGAATACTTTTTATCCCAATATTCCCACGCGATCGAGACTTATGCGGGTGAAACCGAGGGCGCAGCTACTCGTAGTTTACGATAAGTGACAGTCATTGTTATTGTTAGATATCAATTACGCCATGGTAACTTAAAAAACTCAATGTATTAAGTAAATTTAATGTCGGTAGATCTATATTAGTTTTCATTTATGTTCAGAAAGTACTTACAAAATGATGTCTTTAGTGAGAAGGCAAAAACGAAATATTTTTCCACATTTTCGAACTGAAGTTTTTTATGATAACGTTGTGAATAAAGATGTGCAGGAAATGCTTTTTCCTTTGACCCTCATGAAAATCATTGTGTTAATGCCAAATTTTCGCATCAAAAACGATGTCATAACTCCAAATGATATCTTATATAAAGGAGAATGCGCAAAAAAGCCCCAGCTCCGGCGGAAAAGTTGACTATCTCAGATTATTGTACATTTTATGTGTATCAAGTATCAATATGTGTGATGTCTGCAGTGGCAGTCAAACATAGGGAAAAAATGCTTTGAATATCCTTCCAGGCGCTTATTTTTCATTCGACCATTTTAACAAATATCGAGTAAAATATGTAATAGTGGCTATTGATTCACGAATATGTTAGGCATATTGCCTTGATTTTACTTTCAGGGGCATCATATCGTATCTTATAAGGTAGTAAAATAATAATAACAAGATTGATTTGATTTTACTTTCAGGGGCATCATATCGTATCTTATAAGGTAGTAAAATAATAATAACAAGATTGATTTTAGATGTGTTTATTTAGTAAAAAATCATAATTCTAAATCTACTAACACATTGTCCAAGAAAGCAGCAGGATCTTTTAAAATACCTAGAATAGGTATCTTTTACTGCACCGCCTGCACTTGTTTCGCTCTATAACTGTGTGGTCGACTAAAAAATAAAGCTATTTTAGCTTTATGTCTGCCTTTGTAAGGCTTAAAAAAATAATCGGATTTAAAATATTATTTTATTATTATTGGATACCCTTTATGATACGATATGATATTCCTGAAAGTAAAAATCAAGGCAAATGCCTAACATTCGTAAATCTATATCCAATATTTTATATTTTACTCAATATTTGTTAATATGGTCGAATGAAAAATACGCGCCTGGAAGGATATTCAAAGCAATTTTTTTCTATGTTTGACTGCCACTGCAGACATCACACATATTGATACTTGATACACATAAAATGTACAATAATCTGAGATAGGTAACTTTTGCGCCGGAGCTGGGGTAAATTTGTATGGGAGCTGCGCATTCTCCTTTATATTACTTTGTGGAACAGTGCTAGCCATGTTTGTTTATCTTTATCGGATACGTCATATTTTTGATGTTGATGTACAAGTATATGTCTTTTTAAAAGTTCAGGATATGGCCACGTATTCCGATTTCTTTTTTAATTTTTCTGGATTTATCATGAACTTTGTGATCACTCTACTTCAGTCGAAGGATTACGTGATGATGATTTTAACCATTCAAGAAGTCCATAGATTTGCCAACAATGAGTTCCATTTTAAGAGATTTATCAGGAAAAACTGGATTACTATGGCCATGATTTTTTCCAGCTACACTTTATTCCTCTTATATCATTATATCATGTATCCAGACCTACCGTTTTATGTCGTTATGAATATGGTAGTTTTAATAGTTTATGATTCTGATATGATTTATGCAATCAGATTTATGAAGTTACTCGAAGATAAAGCTGTTCAATGGACTCACCGGATTTCAAACTGTCTCAATGACCGCGAAACCGAAACATGTCCCAAAAGATCGTTCGAAGTATACCTTCAAATACTTAAAAGTTTCAGCATTTATAAGACGATTTTTAATTTATCGGTAAATTTAGTTCTACAAATTCTTCTGTAGTATAATTTTCAGGTTATTTTTTGATTATATTTTCTTTTTTATTTAGGTTTTCCACTATACGCTGAAGAATTTCTTGCATTCTCTAGTTTATGTTGAAATATTGATTCAATACTATAAAAAAACAACAATACCAAAAGAACAGGTACGTAATTTAATTATAAACATACATGGTGTGTGCCGTGGCCGGTAATATTTGTTAAGGGACCAATGCCCGTTGGAACAGATAAGTACTTGATAGAGCGTAGCATGAAACGTCCCCAGGAGAGGCTGAGGCTGGGCTCAGGCTAAGATCGAACGAACTTTGATTATACCTACTCAAGCTAAGCACAGTAACGTTTCACACGAAAATGAAGCATTTTTCTATAAATGTAATGTTCAGATTCGTATGAAACGCATGAGCACAGTCGCCTATAGCAATTTTAATACATTCAAAATAAAATCACACAAATAATATACATTTATTTTTATAGTACATAGCAATTTCATCATCACCGATGATATTGGCCTGGCTGGTCAAAAACTTGGTGTTACAAATTATACTGAGTCTGAATTGCGAAGCGTTTTATAAAGCTGTTCAAGATTCTCAAGACATATGCGCTCTACTTCTGAAATCGAACTGCTCAGGTACGTAAAGTATCCCGTATTCCTTAAGAGCTACAGATTTGTGTCTTGGTTATATAAAAGAACTTAAAAACATCCCCGACTGATGGCAATAACTTCGCCTTGTATTCAACATAACTGGCAAAATGTGGGTATACTCTGCCCAACCCTCGGGAAAACAAGGCGTTATTATTAGTTACATAATTAATAGAGAGTCCTGATGTAAATCGTTTGAACTGTTCTTCACAGATGAAGAAAGGAAGTTATGCAAGAATGTCCGGCGCCTGCACCGCGCGTCGTTCAGTAAGATGCGCGCCTGTCGATTGTTCAACGTAGACGTGTGTCTACTACTGCACCTCGCGGAGCTTCTCACTAACTATTCTGTGGTCTTACTGCAGTTTGCATTTCTGTAATTCCAGTACCGTTATTATTGTTACAAAAGATTTTTGTCGTCGTGTTAACTTTGGACTTCTGCAAAATAAGTAAAAATAGAAAATGTTTGAAGCTTGACAGCATATTCGTCGTCCTTAAACGTTGATTGAATTGAAATGGTTATGTCTATAAGTGAATGTTTGATGGTAGCTTGTAATGTAATTTAACAGCATATATTCGTTCGTTATCGTTAATCGTTGAATGAATTGAAATGGTTATGTCTATAAGTGAATGTTTTAAGGTAGCTTGCTAATGTTATTATTCGGAGTTCAACCTTGTTTTTTTGTGCATTTGGTTTTACCTGTAAATAAAGTGTCACACTTTATTCCAATTACAATCTAGCCGCAATAATAAGCTAATATACTTATTAAAATTTATAATTACTTTCCTGTTGCAATTGTTAAAGTTAAATTATGTACTCATAATTTAACTTTAACAATTGCAACTGGAAAGTAATTATAAATTAAGACACTTGATTTATTACACATAAATCAAGTGTCTTTATAATAATCAGTAAAGTTTGTGCAAAATGCATAAAATATTGGTCATCTCTTAATTAACCAAACCTTATTGTTTTTTCACAAACTTCAACGTAACTGAAGAATCGCTACAGTAAGTGCCCCACTCATGAAATCATTAATTATTATACAACTCTATTAAACAACCGTATAACAAAAATGTGTTTTAAATTACCAAGGCAAACGAACCAAAAAGACCAAATAATTCCGGAATAAAAAACAGACGTCAGTCTAAATATATTTATAGTAACCAGGATAAAGCAAATGTCAACAGCACAACAGTGTAGTTAGTAACCAGAGCTATCATTGTGAGTGGTAAAGTAGCATCAACGTAAAACATTCCACAGGCGGCCATTTTCTCGAATGTCGCTCGATGTAGGCGTTTAACATTTTTGCATAGCCTTTTTTCAGCATCTGAAACATTAAACAATAAATTGTATAGTCAGTGAATTTTTTCTTTATTTGCACTTTGATTTTAAGTAAGACGAAAGAAAAGACGGTTTGTGCTTTACGAGGCACGGCGGTATCAACCACCAACTTCTAAACTCCGGACTGCTACTGCGAAATTCGCAAAGGAAAAATCCAATCACACTTTACTCAACCTGTGATTTGGACCCCGTAGCCACGCTTGCGACCATAAAACCCACGGGGCCGTCAGTCCCGAAGGAGTAATGCAGTAAGTGATAATACCTACCTGTACAACCAGAATTCAAAATGAGTGCGCACGAATCTTGAGCATTATTCATTGCTATATAGAACTTCTCAAAGTGCAGGCTCAACATTATTTGCAACAACCAACTCTTTGTCACCCAAATGTATGAAACTGAGAGAATAACGAATGCCGAATACTGAAAGAATAAGATATATTAGAAATAGCATTGATTGAATAATCAGTATCCCGTGATGTGGAAAAATAAGGATATTTCGTGACTTCGTGAAGTTATTAACGTAAAAGTAAAGATCGAAGATGATAAAGCTAGCAATGTGTTTCAATACTGTGATGATGGCTAAAGGAGAAATATGGAAGAACACACGCTGCGCCGATCTTTTAATGATAAACAATAGCAAGAGGATGATGAAAACATTATGCGTAAAATACTCACATACTCTCCAGAATATACAGCAAATTTGAAACATTCAACAGTTAATTGAACGTAGTGTAAAGCAATATAAAAAAATTGAATAGTGTGAAACGCTATCTGAAAATGATACATGTTATTATAATCATCTTAGGTCGTTTTCCACAACGTATTTGCAAAAGAGTAAACCATACCATATGCTGAAAAGAAGTTCTATTGATGTCATAACACTCCAAAATATTTACATAAGCTTGAAACATTGTTTTGCAATAATTTTCATCGTCGTTATGATCGATCTGCTGGGCTTCAATGCTCCATAAATTAAGTTTATCGGATAACAAAGTAATAAGTCTAGTAGCGTAAACAATGTTTACATCGAAACAAAGCACAGTTATACAACAAATGAAATTATAATGAGCAAGCTGAAGCATTATGGAAACAGAAGTTATAATCGTTGTAGATAAACATATAGCAATAACCACAAATATCCAATTCCAAATAATGAAGCGATTGTAATGCATCTTTTCATTAAGTAATCTGTGAACGTTTTGAATTTTTAAGACAAAAGAAATATTATTTTTCATTTGGAACACATTGACGATGTAGTTCATTATGAATCCAATAGTGTAGAAGACAACGTCGAAGTAAGAGGTTATGTACCACAAATTAAGGTAATGCCTTATAATGAGGTCACTATGTAGCCGGTAGGTACGATAAAAGTATAGAAGAATAAATAGTATTGTGTTACTCAATGACAAAAAAATCGTTAAAACACTGTTTGGTTTTATGATGTTCTTTGTAATCGCATACTTGGGAAAGAACCAAATATTTTGGATTAAATTCAACGGCAAAAGCATCGATTGCACATCATTATCAACTAAGGTATCTCCACCAATTTTCACACGATATTTTTTCCTCCTATAGCATTGTATTTTTTCTTTTATGGTCTTCATTTTATTAAGGGTTCGCAGGCACGAATGCCACATTAGATCGATAGAAATTGTATTACACGTAATTCAATAACGTCAAGTGGCAGAAAATGTCGCTACTAAGTTTGCATATACATAGTGCATTAGCTTCAATTAAATATTGTAAATTGGTAGCATGACACTTGCGCGAACCCACTTGTGCGAATGGACACTAGCGCGAATCCTCTAGCTCAAAGTCAAAGTCAAATCATTTATTTCAAATAGGCCCTTGTAAGGCACTTTTGAACGTCAAAGTATACAAAAAATTTAATTGATTCTAGTCGCCCCTTCCAAAAGGTAGTTTTCGTATGGAGAAGAATGGGCAAGAAAGAGCTGCGGTAATGAGATTTCGTACATGACATCACGCCTGTACTAAAGGGTTGGGCAGAGGTGAATACTATGAATTGTACACCCAGAATTCGCCAGTCATGTTCAAGTTACTGGTTATTTATTTTCGTCATGAGTGTCGTTTTCATGGTTTTAGAGGGCGCTGAAAACGAAAATGGGGTCAAAACCAAAATACAAGATGTCGCCATCGAAAATTTTCAAAGATCGTTATTAATTATTTAAAAAAAGTTCCGTTAAGATGGAACTTTTATAGCTATACCTACGGTTTTGTATAATTGCCCATCTTCCGTACGGCGGAAGAAGGAGGTAATTCAAAAAGATAAACAAAATTTATTTCTAATTTTATACCATAAACCACGTAATTCAACAGATTTTTTGAAGTAACCATGACCTTAATAAAAAATTAGCTTCCTTGTATGCCTAGCTCGTTATTGATTCTTAGTTTATAGGTTGTTATTAATTAGCATGTGTTAGCTTATAACTTTTGTATTATATATTTCACTCTACATAAAAAGCACAAAAAAAAACAATTCAAAATAATGTTATGTTGTTTAACTTTTATTTATTTGCGCATGGACTGAGGTTAACGACGGAGCAACTATAGGTAGGCGGAAATATGTAGGTAGAATGTGTTAAATCCTGAAAATACCAATATAATGGCACCAGTAATTACATTTAGGTACTGTAATGCACGTAAAACAGCGTTTGAACAATATTTTTGCCAGAGATGATAATAAAAAAAATCAGTATAACTAGTATATAGGTGCGTCTTAAACATTTAATTCATATTTATATATATATTTTAGATTATATATAATTTTATTTTAATGTAATGTAAGTAAAGATTAGATCTTAACATAATGTACTTACACCAAAAGTGCCTGTAATTACAGGTATGGTTTAAAATGAATAGCACATAGTTTTAACAGCATTGGGAAATACATGGGTCCCCGTAATTTTGCAGTCGGCTGAGCAAAAGGGTCTTTAATTAATTATCCGTAAAAAATGTATGGATAGTGACAGCTAGCTGTCAAATTCTTGGACTGGTGCTACTAGCGACATCTGAAGTTATCAAGTGGCAGTTTTCATCCTCATTCGGGAATGGCATAAAAAAAACATATACAAAAATAACACAGTCTTGGTAAGATAATTAAAACTTTTAATAGCAGAAAAGATCTTCGGATAATACAAGTGTAAATACACACATACACATATCTCATGGGAAAAAAGCGTGAGTTCATGTGTGTCTGTAAATAAAATACAAACAGACCAATCACAAAAATGCGGACTGTAGTAACACAATGGTGTAAGTAATTATAAACTCAGACAATTGAAGAGGAAGCTTCGCATCTATGAGGAATAAGCCACAACTAGTCATCTCCTTGAACGATGTTTTTTGTAAACGCCGGATTTTCTTACATACCCTTCTTCGAGCACCTGTGAAAAGTGAATTTAGTAAGCCATCCACACTATTATTTTATTATTAACTAGCTGCGCCCCGTGGTTTCACCCGCATAAGTCTCGATCCCGTGAGAATATCGGAATAAAAAGTATCCTATGTCCCAATCCAGGTCATGGTCTACCCATGTGGCAAATTTCATCTAAATCCGTTCGACGATTTAGCGTGAAAGCGTAACAAACTCACTTTCGCATTTATAATGTGAAAGTTGAGTAACTTTCACATTATAAATGCGAAAATGAGTGTCTGTCTGTTATCTTGTTACTTCTAACGTACTTTTTATTTTTTGTGTGGGTTATTATCAAATAACTTCTCCCGCTCTGGGCGGAGCGGGAGGGCGTGTCAGACTTTTACTGACTAAAACCCACCCGTGTTCCTTCCGTTGCCTGTGTGCCGGGGCCACGATATCCCTTCCGGACAACTCGCAACCCCGGCAGACGTCTAACCCACTGAACCGATCGTTATGAAATTTGGCGGATAGGTAGCCCGAGAGCTTGTGAAGGTCATAAGCTTTTTTTTTATCCTGGGTCCAGACGAAAGCGCGAGCGCTAGCAAGTTAAGAGTAAAATATCTTCTAAATGATGATGAGCATCAAATAAACAAACGATTCATTCAACTCTTGCTATAAACTGGAGTATCATTTAATATTGCCAGCCATTATTTTAATCTCTATTTACTCAACTTAACTTCCCCCGTGCATATTTCTTACAACAAAAATGTGTTTTATGACAAATGAAAAAGAAAGAGGCAAAAATTCTATCGACCACAATAAATAAATTGAGATAAAGGTAACAAAGATAGCAAAATTCATTCAGTACCTGCAAAATTTTCTGACTTCTGTTGCAGTACACAAGTATCGTGAACATCTCTTAGCGCTGTATAAAATAGTTCACATTGCACGCTCAAACAGATAAGTAAGAATATGTTCTTTAGTATCCACAATTGAGATATTACTGTTCGCACGATACACTGAAATGGAATACGTTAAGGATAATATTCCGTTTTCGTAAAGCCTGAATGGTTCGTTTAATATACAGGTTGGAAAGTTGAAGCGGGTTGCAAAGGGGACAAATCTAATGTTTCCTTTGAGTAAAACATAAATGGCATTCATAGATTAAGGTTATTTCCCCGCCAGAACTCGCTTCAAATTATGGAAATACCGTTTTCTCCGTGCATATAGATCAAATGTTCATACAAAAAGTTAGTTTGAATGTCGGAACACTTAAGAAAATCAGTAGACCAGCATTAAGTGCCCGTTCAGACGCAGCTGCAACCACGCGATTGTGTCTGAATGAATATGAAGATCGTGTAGCTCATGTAAAAAGATAACCGACAACGCGGCATTCGCATGTATGAACTGGTATTTAAGAGGTAACAGATGTTTTTTTTAATAAAACTTAACTACTCATTTCACTTACTCTAGTACCACAGTTAGCTAAATAATTCTTGATTGATAATATTGCCTTAATGTTTAACAAACTGTGAAAAGCTGTGTTGCTCACATAAAATGCAATCTGAAAATAACAAGCAAAATTAATGTTCAGAACTTTGTTTGGTTTTTAAATTGAAGCTGGCACGTTAAACGGTATGACTTAAAGAGTGACGAATATAAATGATGGATGCAGAAGGAGAGGACGACCAAAGAAAAATGGATGGATTGTGTGCGGGATGATAAGTAAGAAAAAGGAGTGAATAGTGTGACAGTCGAGAGGGAACAAACGCAGAAAACAAAGTTACATCGACTTCAAGTACCAAGGCAGGAAGATGAAAAACATGGCATGTGACTTTATAAAGACTTTCATGGAATGGTAAAGAAAGACGATGATGTAAAAAACAAAAAAAAAGGTAGAATTTTGAGTTTTACTAACTATGGGGATATGAAAACCTTCATTGATCATAAATTATAGATATATTATGATGATAAGCCTCATTTAAATCCTATCCCATACGCGTTTTTTTTTTATTATAGAACAGTGGCTTACCATTAAGTTGAATACCTTCTCTGTAACCTTATAAGCCTCTAATATATTCCGGTATACATCAAACATTATATTCCAGTAAGATTCACTGTCCAGATATGTTTCTACGTTTATTGATTCTTGAACTTCTAGAATCCACATTCTCAGCGTTTGTTTTAGTAATTTCATGAGTTGCAAAGCGTAAACAATATTCATATCAAAAGATATGGTGGCGAATGTTGATATTACACCAAAAGTATTGACGACGGCGTAGTCAATACAGATATAAATGATGAAACTTATAAATGAAATATATAAGAAAATAACTGAGATCCAGTTATATATGATCAAACTTCTGAGGTTTACGCGATTAATCTTGAGGACTTTATGTGCGCTCTGGATCTTTAAGACCAACAAAATATTGTTTTTACTCTGGATGATATTAATACAGCTGTTCAGTATGTAGTTGGCTGAGTGGAAGAAGGTATCACAAAAGTTGCTCAAATAAAGAAAATAGGATACACTCGTCCAGACAATGGAAAATGATCTAATTAACAATACAGACACATTGACTACTCGCAGTATTAACATGCAAACTACTCCTAACAAGTTGTACATACAACTATTAGGAAAGATACGGTTATCGCGGATTGTATACTTTGAGCACAAAAAAGGAGCTTGCATTAAATTTAAAGGTCTTAATACTGATTGTAAATCCTGTTCAATTATATTGTTTAGTAGTGTTTCATTTCTCAGAGAGGTAGATATATTCTTGATTGTCGCTTTGTTTCTTTTCGACTGTAATATGTTTTTGAAAGAAGAAAACACTTTTTTTACACTATACATGTTAATTGATGAAAGGCCTCGTTCAGACTAGTTAATATATAATCGAAAGTCATTTTATTTAGTAAAATTGTTATATTAACAATTCAGTATTTATGATAACGAATGAACAGCTTCATTAACGGAATGGGATTCTAAAAAAAACATATTTATCTTAATTAGAAATAAGTAGGTAGTTTCATTGTCTGCAATTGTCTGCCATTTTCGAGACATTTTTCCACTACTTTTATGTAACGTCACGGTTATATGACTTCCATATCAATTTTATGTTACGTTTAAGTTTCAAACATATTAAGTTTCATCATCGCCAAAACACTTTTAATCATGTTAGCATCGGGATATTTATATACCTAACTATATTATATATGTTTATATATTTAAGCTTATGTATTTATTTAAGTATATGTTATTTTTTTACGTTATACGTGTAGGATACGTGTGCATATTTTAATATGTTAGTTTAAAACTTCGCATATTCATATTTTTCTCTTCTGTTCTCAAACACTATTGTCTACATTTATCCTTTCGCAGGTCTGCTGGAAGAAATTTCTTAAGAAATAAGCAGAACCTTTTACAGTTTTATGCTTATAATAACTTGGCTTAGCCAGCCGTTGATTAAGAAGAACAATGATAGGAGAACTAAGACGACACATCATTTTGTGTATAGAAGGCTATGAAAAGAATAGCAATAATAAAGAGCATCCACAAAATAGATATAATAATACCAAAATTACAAAAATTCGAACGACATTAACAAAATACAGTAGTTGCTGAAAAAATTCAAAAGAAATAATTGTAACCCAGCGTCTAAGTAGAACAGGCCACACACGCGTATCTTGCTGAATGATGCTCGATGCAAGCGCAGTACATTCTTCCATGATTTTTTCTCATTATCTGCCAATATAAAAAATAAACATTGTATCCAGAAATATGAAAACCCAAAAGAAACCTTCCTAAGGCGTGATTTAAACGGTGCTAATTATTTGCCTGTGGCATACCATAAGTTGAACCAACAATAACATTTGCTGTCTAAACAGTGTTAATACAAGTCATTTAGCTATTCAATTTTGATGTACGCCACAGGCTTAAGTCTGTTACTACCATTTACTACAAACAAAACTTTATACTATTAATTGAACTAGTGGTCGCCCAGAGGTCGAAATTCGACCATAATTCATTTAAATTTTAAGTTGTATAGTACATACACCTTCTCCATATAAACTTTAACTGTGTTTTGTGAGACTAACGCACTTCAATTGATTATTATATTTCAAAGATAAATAGAAGATAGATACTATTATGAAGGTATTGTGTTATTTTTATAGTACACAACACAGAATATACTATTATTTAAACAATGAATCCACAGATAATTAAGGACCACTGCAGTGATCCAGTAACGAGTAACTTTGAACGTTTTGTTGGTACCATCAATGCTGCAGGCTTGGAAGCACAGAACATGGAGGCGCCTCGGTGGGCGCTGCTTGAGACGTTATTATTAACTTTTCATGCAAACCAAGCGTGTCAGTGTGCGTCACCGTTTACTCATAGAAACCGACAGCCCGTAACAATACGTATGACAGCTAAATTTGCGCTCAGTGCTAATTGCGCGAGCACTAATATTATTAGGAATGGTCTCTAGTCACTGCTGGCGCGAGGATTCCGTGCTTTGTGTCTAGAGTTACTTGAAAAAATATCTGTTAGCTCGGATAAAGTTTAGTTTTTATATAGAACTAAGGCCCGTATTACAGAACATCATTCAGAACTCAAGCATTACTTAAAACTCGTTTAAAGCCATTTGATTGGTTGAAAATAGTTTTGAGTGTTGAGTTAGGTTCAGTAATACGGGCCTTAATATATCCATCTATTTAGTCCGTAATGTCCCACTTATGGCCAAAGGCCATCTTTCCCTTAACCGAATGTCTGTCTCTGCCATTGCGGCCCAATCCTTTCGGTCAATTAATGTTGGACTAAAGCTGCTGGGGAGTTAGTTGCGCCACTTCTTCTTCCCAGCTAACTCACTAGGAAGTGGTGAAGGGTGGGCGTTTTGGGGGACTGTCTTATGTAATTTTGACGTTCGAAAAGTGCTGATTCTCAGCCTAGTTTGAATAAATGACTTATGAATTTTGAATGAATAAAGAAGAGTAAAGAGTAAACAGTACCTGAGCAATTTGACTTCAATATTAGTGCGCAAGAATCTTGAATACTTTGTAAAGTTATGTAGAATCTCTCACATTCCCGGCTTAATATTGTGAGCCAAATCAAATCCTTTATTATCCAGCAGAACATGACCAGCCCTATGACTGCTACATTCTGAAACGAAATAACAATTTAAGACGCATATATATGCCAGTGACCTTGAGTGGTTAGCTTGTGTGTTATGTAATGAGCTCACGCAACGCGTCATATGTCCCGCCAGTAATAGGACTCGCCCATTAAGGAGCGCTGTACCAAATTGCATGATTAATTTATTATACATAAAACAAAAGGTGTTTTAATAAAACACGTGTACTAAAAGAGCAATGATTAAATTATCTTTAAAATGGTGAAAGTTTCAGCAAAATACGCTTGATAGATTTTGCGTGATTCTCAGTTTTTATCCGCGTTAGACATAACTTTACAAATTCATTTCACTATGTAATATAAACATAATCTAAAATAGTTAATTAGAGCATTTTCTTAATAACTTAATATTTGATACATTTCGCTTAATATTTGATATATTTCACTTAATATTTCATATATTTCACTTAATATTTCATATATTAAGTTATTAAGAAAATGCTCTAATTAAACGAAATTAAACGCCATTACAACTAGGGTATCATTATAATTAGAGCAGCACATGTTAGCTACAGCACCCTAAAAAGTTATCAAATGCAGTCGCTGTAGCTGAAGTCGGTATGGAGGACATCATAATAATTTAAGAAAGTATTTCCAAAAGTAAAAGGAATTATAAAGATACTTACTACGTTGTATATTATGTCTCCTGTTTTCATCACTTCAAATGTGACTTGAACGTAAATCAGAGAGTGCATAATTGCTTCCATGATGTAGAAAAGTATCTGAAAAACGACAACACAGATTTACAGAACTATTTTTTGAGCTTTAGTCATAATACTATGTTATTCCTCTAGATTTAATAAAAATATTGAATGTCAGTTCATTTTCAGTCACTGTAATCGTTAACGTACGGTACTTACTAAGTTCTGGGAACAAACTTTGTGAATGTCATAACACTCTAGTATGTCAACATAAGCCTGGAACATTGCTTTGCTATAATTTTGTCTGTATGTATCTTCCATTTCTAACATATTCAATGCTTGAAGATTCCATAAATCGACTTTATTTTCCAACAATTTATAGATTCGAACAACATAAACTACATTAAAGTCGAAAAAGACGAAAATTAATACAAAACATATGTAAAGGAATGGTGCTTTTATTTGTACGAGGAACGAAGTAAAAACAATAAAATAACTACACAGAGATATGATTACAGTAATCCAATTCCAAATGATGATGCGTCTAGTACTGTTTTCATTATTTATAAATCTGTGGAGCGTTTGAAGAATCAAGACAAACTTGATAGATTTATTGGTATGAATAATGCCGTTCCAGCAATTTATAGCAAATCCAAAACCGTAGAAGATGAAGTCAAAATAAGAGGTGATATACATGAACGTATTATTACGAAGATCGTGAAGGAACAGTAAATATTGGCGGTACAAGAATGCAAATATATATACTAGTGTTCCAGTAATTGAAACAAAAATAGAAATACGACTATTCGGAGTTATAACATTGTTCTTGATGCGATATTTAGGACAAAACATGATATATTGCATTAGATTTAAAGGCATGAGTATAGACTGCACATCTTTGTCCACCGTATTGCTTATTACAACATTCACAGGATAGTTTTGCCTAATATGAAGAAATTTCTTCATTTTTAAATACATCACTAACAACAGCTCCTTCGCACACAAGTGATGCAACAAACGATGGTAAATGTATTACTCATTTTTCAAACAAATTATGATATTATACTACTGCTATACTTTAATAGATTGGTCTGGAAATAATACAAAGTCGCAAGCAAAAACTAGTACGTATTAGTTGTTGCTTGCGACTTTGTCTGCATATATTTTGTATTACATTATTTTTTTATACCCCGGATGAAAAGTAGCCTATGTTTTTCTCCAAGTCCCAGGCTACTTATCTGTCTATAACGTTCGCTTCAGTGGCTTAGACATGAAGAAGTAACAGACAGGATTTAGAATACTAGTATGGTTAGAAAAACACAATTTGCAGAACATGGCTAAGGTACTTTGTCATATGTTTCAAACTTCTAAAACCATCATGTACAATTTAAAAAATTGTGTACGTAGGCTATACTTAGGTGGGTGATTTCTTGCATGCCGATCGAAAGTCTTGAGAAAAGTTTCAGAAAAGATAAGACTATCCACAAATCCTTTTTATTGCCTAACCTACTCGTATATTACAAAATTGCGATGTGTAGTTAGTAAGAAGACTCATCAGACTTAATTGTAATGCAGCGTCTAAGTAGAACAGGCCACACTCGTATCTTTTTGAATGATGCTCGATGTAAGCGTAGTATGTTCTTGCACAGTTTTTTTTGCCGTATCTGTAGTTTGTCAAAATGATAATAGGTAAACATAATGTGAAAGAAATATACAAAAAAAAAACATATTATTAATAGTATTGCCATACATCCAATGCTTTTACGGAATCCGGCTTGTTTGGGAGGCTGGAAGTCGTCAAACCTGCGCACGAATCGGTTCGTGATGACTCTTGAAAACAGCTTGTATACATGGCTCAGAGCATGGCTTGGTGGATGGCACTATAATTCTCAGGTCAAATATTCGTTGAAACTATTGGCCCTTGGAGGCCAGAAATTTGATCAATGCTCGTGCCGTATCTATATGAGAAGAAGGCTTTGCCTTGCAGTGGGACAGTAACAGTCGACTATACTGATCGCTGACCGGAAGGGAAGAGGCTGCAGACTTATAAAGTCGTAATGTATCTTTGTCTGCCTCGCTGTCAAGGCGGTTCACCTGGAGCTTATCACGAACCTTACAAAGGAAGCATACATGGCTGCTTTAAATATATTCATTACGCGCCGTGGCAAGCGTCATAGTATATTGTCCGAAAACGACACAACTTTGGCGGTTATTGTAATCAATTACGTCTTTTCTTGCAGAATTAAAATACTGCGTACGATGTTGCTCCTGAAGGAATTGAATTTAAATTTGTGCCTGCCTACTCCCCTTCATTTCAACAAAACATCACTTAAAGAAACTGCTTAAACTAACGCGCTTCATGTACGAAGAGATGGCAACGTGCCTAACTCAAATAAAGGCTATTCTCAATTTCCGACCTCGCACTCATTGTTCTCGTGTTCCACTTGATTTCTGAACTCCTTCTCACTTTTGAACTGAAAGATCACTCACATCCGTTCCGCATCCACAGATCTCTGACAGCGGAAACATCAGTCGACTCGAGCGATACCAAAGGGTGGAATACATCAAACATTTTAGGGAAAGGTTTAATACCGAATATAGGTATATCTCTGCTGCAGCAAAAGACCAAGTGTTCTACCACATCGGGAGAAACAATGTGGGGAGCCTCGTCCTGGTAAAGGATAAGGCGCTGCCACGTCTCTGCTGGCTGCTGGGTCGCGTCGTGCAGGTGCACCCGGGCTCCGACGGCGTGTTGACAGTCGACGAGTTGAAGACCAAGAAAGGGACAATTCGACGCGCCTTCAACTACATCTGCCCACTGTTTTGAAGCTACTACTTCAACCCGGGGCGAATGTGCACGGGAAAACGCGGTGCCGCGGGAGACGAAGGCGGGGAGACGCGTGTGACGACAACGCGGCGCGGGCCAATCAGTGACGACCAACGCGGACCGCGCTTCACTTCTTGTCGAAATCTTGATAGCGAACGGTCATTGTTTTCTATGTTAGCACCGAAAAGTTTTTCCTTTTACATTATACCTATATTTTATACAGTCCACTACCAGTTTAATTTATAAGAACCAAGAACACACCTCAAAGATAAATATGACTTTACCAGTACCTCAATAAGTAATATTCCACTTTCATTTCATTTCATTCATTTCATTTCATTTATTTATTTTGTGAATCATAGGTGATTACAGGTGTTTTTCAATATAAAAATTCATTACTATGTCCGATTTTGGAAATAGGCAAGAACAAGTACCTACACCTAGATAACAGTTTCTTACTTGTCAGACGTAGCAAATTGTACAAATTTTACAACACCTACTTAAATTAAAATAAAATAATATCATATAATAAATATAAGGTCAAAAATTTCATTAATGTAATAACATCATATAGCATCTGCTGCAGCATTGCAGCATCTTAGACTTTCATTGTTGGAACGAGGATTTTCCTTAGTGTTGTGACAACAACCGGTCTTGCCAGCCTCGATATATTTTTTTTTGTATATTTTGACGTTCAAACGTGCCTCACAAGGGCCCAATTGAAATTAATGATTTGACTTTGACTTCGACAAAGTGACGTTCTATCAGCGATAACGACGATGGAAAAGTCAAAAATGTATTGGATTGAAATAAGCTATCAAAAAACTTATACCCACCCATCCTGCTGAAAGTTGTTGTAAAAATACAAAACGCTTTGAAAGCAATTGCCACTTGTTTAAGACCAGTGCGCTGCCCGCATCTAGCGAGTTCTTGTGACCTTCTCCAGGTCCTCGGTTCATATTGTGTTGAAAGAAAGAGGAAATAATAAAAATGCCATCCACAAAATACATTAATTTAATAGAGCATTAATTAATAATTACAAAAATGCGAACTGTAGCAACACAATCGTGTAGCTGGTAAAATTACCCATTAGACTTAATTGTAACTCGGCGTCTACGTAGAACAAGCCACACGCACTTATCTTACTGAATGATGTTTGATGCAAGCGTTGTATGTTCTTGCATAATTGTTTCTCATCATCTGTTAATAGTGACAATATTTTTAATAAAACAGTATGTCTAACGTGTGTCTAACACATACATAGAATAGAACATTATACATTGAGTCTAGTCACCGGTGTCCGACCCGTTAAGGAGAAGCAATATGATCAATTTTATCGACAAATCCAAGGCTCTTTTTTTTGTTGTTTGCAGAATCGCGGAGGTCATTTTCAACAATTATTGTAATAATGTTTGTACCTTTTTAAATTAAACGCCAGTAACTTGTTATTTTATTTGTTACTTTCCTTCTACTTATCAGGATCTTTAAAGAAAACGGCCATGTGCAATTAGTCACAACTCCTAGACTACTCCACTTCGAGCTTAGGTCTCCGACATCAGTTTTTAGGTAATATATTAGTGCATCTAAAAAGTTTCAAAAAGGTATGTTAATAGTCTAGTTTTTTTTTTACATTTAAGAAGAAAAAAAACAACCAGATTTTATCAAACTTTTTACGATCAAGTATTTTTAAAGGTTTTTAATAGGAGGTTTTGAGAAACCTTTTAATGTCAACTTATTGCCTACTTTTGTAGCTGTTGAATAAAATAATTTTTAGGCCTGTAGGACCTCTACATCGGTAGATATTGCAAAATAAATGAACCCAACAGAACACAGTAAAAAAAAAAAAGTGCCGCCATTTCAAAACAGTAGAGGCAAAATGCCTTATTATGATGGATTTGTCGATAAAATTGATCATATTGCTTTGCGTTAACGGGTTGGATACCGGTGACCAGACACACTGTTTTTTTATATATAATAAAATATAATATATACATACAATAGAATATATACTTACATAGTTTATTATTATTAAAGGTGGTTAATAAATAAAGTTGGTCACAATAAATTAAAAAAGTATATTTACAACATAATTATATCAGGGTGTACATTTATAAAAAAAAATAACATGCATAAACAGACAACTTAACTATGTACAAGAACTCTTCTAGGAAATACAGGAAAAGATAGAAATATAAGTAGATTAAAGTTTAGGAGTTTTCAAAACATCACATTTAACGTATTATTACCATATTTACGTAATGTCTTATTTAACGAGTTTATTTACGCGTAACAACGCGGGTGTAGCAGGAGGATAATTAAATAAAGAGTTTGTGTTTTATAAAGTACCTGAACAATTTGTCTTCAAAATAAGAGCGCAAGTATCTTGGACATCTTGAATAGCCAAGTAGAATCTTTCGCATTGAAAGCTCAACATTGCTTGCCAAGACAAATCCTTTATCATCCAACAGTATAAAGAAAGCGACGCCAAAGATGCTGACTTCTGTAACAAAATAAACGTTTGATCCTATGATTTTTACACACTGTTAAATCCATTCTTCTTCTTCGTTGTATCGATGATTTTATTACCGTATACTAGGTGCACCCCGCCATTACACCCACATAAGTCTCGATCCCGTGGGAATATCGGGATAAAAAGTATTCCTTGTCCGAACCTAGCTCGTGGTCTATTCATGTTTTAAATTTCATCCAAATCCGTTCAGCCGTTTTCACGTGAAAGCGTAACAAACAAACATACAAAAAATCAAATCTTTTCTCTTTTTTATAATATATATACAAATTTATAATATATATACAAATACTAGCTTTTGCTCGCGGCTTCGCCCGCGTTGAGGTCGGTAATTATCCCACGGGAACGTTCTACCGGGATAAAAAGTATTCTATGTGTTAATCCAGATTGTAAACTATCTGTGTGCAAAATTTCATTCCATTCCGTTCAGCCGTTTTTGCGTGATTGAGTAACAAACATCCAAACATACAAACTTTCACATTTATAATACAAATATAAGTTGGAAGTACGATTAGTTTAGATTAAATATTTTAAATAAGCTTCGACTAGAATTCGGACAACGATAGCACTGGCCTCGCAAAGGTTTTCCTCGCATAAGTGCACAAAGAGCACGACAAGAAGTGAGGCATCATGTATGATGTGACTCCTTATTGGCATTGTGGCTCATCGGAATACCCCCACCTGACTAAGTTGTAACTACAGCGGCTCATCTGGCTTTGGTGGACACATTGAAAATATTGCAAGAAACTTACTAAGTCATCAACCAAAGCGCCTCTTTTCAATATTTCAATTGTCACTTGAATGTAAATCAGAGTGTGAATCAAAGCTTCTGCGATGTAATATAATATCTGAAAAGAGAAAACTTTGAGTAAAATTATACTGTGTAAAAAGCCTTTTTTTCTTTTTTTGTCAGTTTTCATTGTTTCCTCATGTTTTGCTTTGGAAAAAGCTCTCTGGAATATTACTTCTTTTTTTTGTGAAGTATCCACATTGTCATAAATAAATGATACTTACGTATTGCTGAGAACAAACTTGCTGAATGTCATAACACTCTAATATATCAACGTAAGTGTGAAACATTTTTTGTACATAATTTTTCCGGTTGATGTTTTCTGTTTTTAGAGTATTTGTAGCTTGAATATTCCATAGAACAACTTTGAGTTCCAATAATTTAAAGATTCGAATGGCATAAATTACATTAAAATCGAAAAATATAAAGAAACATGTAACGAATATATGAAAGATTGGTGTACTTATTGCTACGCAAAATGAAGTGAAAACTGCCATATATCCACAAATGGACAAGATTACAATAATCCAATTCCAAATGATGAAGCTTTTAGTACTGGTTTCATTATCGAGGAATCTGTGCACCTTTTGAAAAGTTAAAACAAACTTAATACATTTTTTGGTTTGAATTAACCCGACCACGAAATTCATAGCGAATCCAGCACTGTAGAAAACACAGTCAAAATAGGAGATGAAATACGTGAAATTCGTAGAGCCCATAAAATCTTTAAAAAAGAACAGCATATAGTTGCGATACAGAAATAAAAATGTAAAAAATAGTGTGACAAGCATTGAAACAAAATTGGAGATGAAACTGTTTGGAATTATAAGATGATTTTTGATGCAATATTTTGGACAAAACATAATATACTGCATCAGGTTTAAAGGCAATAGCATTGACTGTACATCATGGTCCACTATATTGTTTAAAACAAAATTCACAGAATAACTTCGATCGATATTTAGTAATGTCTTCATTTTTAAACAGATAATTAACAGTTGTTACCTTACCAACAAGTGGTACAACAATCGATGGTAAACGTTTTAGCCACACAGATCTACCTTTTATGATAACAAATGATGATGGTATCAATAGTGAACTACTTTAATGAAAGTGATAATAAATAATTTAGTCTGACAGGACATAAATAGTTACAGTATAAAAAGCAGTCCAAAAAAGCGAACACAGCGAGAAGGAACAGTATTTTAATATCTATTAATCAATATAAATTAATTGTAAATAAATTTAAATAATAAATATTATTAAAACTGTACCAAACATTGTATTTCATATAAACCGAATTGAAACGCAACTTAGAAATCTGTAAATTATCTTTAAGTTCATCCTTGCTGCTTTAGATTTTCTGAGGGAAATCAAACAGTATCGTGGTTCTTTCTAGAATAACATGACTTAATAACATACATTCGGTCGCTCACATTCTGTCTCTCGTTCACTCGCGCCTTCTCCATATGTTCTGTCTTCTCTTGCGAACCGCCAACGACGTGTGCGTTACGTAAACGTTTATAAATCGAAATGTTTACTTTATACGAACTATTTAACTACTCAAGTCGCTTCATTTGGACGAACAAACCTGATCGTTCACAGCTAGCGTCAAGTTAGGTGACGGAGATGCTCGTTCTTAACAATAGCTGAAGCATTAAATCAGCTCTTTAATAGGCTTTTCAGTGCATTTTGCAACTTTTTAATTTTGTCTTGCTCGACAAGACTATTTGACAAAGATAAAAATACCTACTCAATAACGTATTTAACCTCTCTATCACTCACTGTGGTCTTCTGATGCAGGCTGTTCGTTAGCAACTTGGTCTTTAACATCGAAGGACAAACGGCACAGAGTGGTGGTGGTATATATCCACTCTGTGCCGTTTCTGACCAGTCTCCGGTGTAATTCTTCGTTGATGGTAGATATAGGTAGTTGGTTTTTGATCACACACAACTCTTAAGTCAAACTTATTTCAATTATAACATTTAAAAGTACTTTTGAGTTATCACTTATCAAGGAGTCATTCAGTTTGAGTCAGTTGGTGAAGCTAATCGCCCATTCCAAACGAAGTAGGTTCCTGATGGAGAAGAACGGGCAAGAAACTCTATGGACACTCTTTTAAATCAAAACATTACGGTGCAGAAAGTAACACAACTTTTCCTTTCACTTTTATTACCCGCACACGCCGTTGCATGTGCGACCCTTACTCAAAGTGGGCGGACATACCGCGTATTCTAATACAAAATCTTAGTACTTACTTTGTTCAATAAAACTTACAAACAATGCTAAAATGCTTATCAGGTAATTCTTTTATAATTAAACAATGCTAATATTCACAAATACAAAGTTTATTCAGAATTAAAGTTAAATTAGAAGCTTCATTACTTTCTACAACTTCACTATTACAATTTTGACTACACTTTCTGTGATTCAAGTAACTTAATCAAACAACAGCAGTGCTATTCTGTAACCATCTCACCGTGAAAACTTAGGTGAAGTGAGCGTGGAGTGAGCTGTCATTCCACAGGGATTGACACTATTGACAGCTCACTTCACTCAAGTTTTATTTATTTATTAAAACTTCATGCACAAGTAAAAATACCGTACAAAGGCGGACTTAATGCCTGAGGCATTTTCTACCAGTCAACCTTAGGGTGATGCAGAGAAAACAAGATGAGATGATGAGATGATGAGATGTTTATAGAATAGCATGGCAGGTATTCTTTAGTAAATTGCAGAGTGAAATAATCTTATTACTTTATAGTTTGTTTTTTATTATTGAAACTTATTTAGTTCTCGTATTAAATTATTACATTCAGCCGTGCTATTCTGTAAACATCTCACCGTAATAATTTGGGTGAAGCGAGCTTGATGTGAGCTGTCATTGCACCTAAAGCTAGGGATTGACACTGTGGACAGCTCAATTCATGCTCACTTCACCTCACTCTTCACGGTGAGGTGTTTACAGAATGGATCGACAGTTAATGATCATAATATTCGCATTCCACGCCTTAAGTCAAATGACCACTTGTTAATATGTCTAAAAACCCAAAAATCATTAAATAAATGTGCCCTTTTAATTTCAACTTTAGTTTTAGCTCCAACATCGAAATTAATTTAATAATATCACTTCCAGTCGAACTCGCAGTATATTGACTGTGAGAAGTGATAGCAAAAAAAAATGTTGTTTGATGAAAAAAACAAATGGATGATTACGACTGAATGAATGATGATTTTCGGCCCTTTTCCTTTATATGTGTTGTGAGACCTTGCTTCCTGCCAAAATTCATGATTCTAGGTCAATAGGAAGTACCCTGTAGGTATTGATTTATTTGTGAGTATCAAAATGTCACATAAATGGCCGTATTTTTTTATTGCGTTGACTTAGAAGCTTAATTTTTTTTGAGCTCCAAAGCGGAACCCTTACCTACCTCAAAAGGAAAAAATACGTGTGGCACTCGAGGACTGCCGCGGTAAAGCTATTGCATAGCATATATTCAAAAATAAGAAGATAATATTGTTGATTTAAAATATTTTTTTTTAAAAATACCCCTATACCCCCCCCCTAAATCGCAGAATTTACACAACCGTCAATGACGTCTGCCCTCACGCGTCTGCCCGCGTTCGGGTCGCGCACTCGGCGATCGCGCGTCATTGCCTAACCCGCCCCTCCACCCTCGTTCTGCGCGCCCGCCGTCGACTCATCGCAGGTCATTCTTATCGTTCTAACTTTTAAAATATTAGTCCAAATTACTTAGTGTAAAAGACAAATTTTATCTACATTAAATACCGAAAGCGATGAAGGTATTTATTTTGATACGAATTAACTAAATACTCTAAAATATGCAACTTAAAAAAAGTATTCAATTTAAATGTATTTATAGCTCACTATTTTGGCTATAATGGCTTCCACATAAAAGGTAGATATATGCTGTCGCGGACTTTTATTTAGAACTCTTTAAGACAAACAACCCCACAATACATTCTTTTCATGTAACTCCAGCGGTTTAGGCAGCGCACGCAAAGATAGATCTCAGAGGGCAGGATTTTTTCCGACTTACTGGATACTTATCGTTATATTATGGCTAAATCACATAAAATCTTTATAAATTGTAGCCTATGTGTTATTCTGATATATAAGCCACATTACTGTAAAGTTTCATTAAAATCCGTTCGGTAGTTTTTGCGTGAAAGAGTAACAAACATCCATCCATCCATCCTCACAAACTTTCGCGTCAGGTTTTTTTCGTTACGGAATTTCTACATTCGGTCGCCGCGCTCAGAGTCTCCGATAAAAGCTATGCAATAGCTTAAAAATATAACCCTTATTGGATCACTTCGTTGTCCGTCCGTCAGTCTGTCAAGACCCATTTTCTGAAGAACGCATGGAGGTATCAATTTGAAATTAATATCAAATACGTAGATCTGTTACCCTGATCTTTTTCTCGTGGTTAGTGACTAACCTAGTTTCAGAGTTTTTATGCCGCTCCTGGGCCTGTGACTTTGCTTTACATGCCGTCGAGAAATATCTCTCAGGCATGCGGCGTTTCCTAACGATGTTTTCCTCTAGCGTTTTTTAAGAAAGTGAAATGATATAAAGTCAAGGCATATTTTAACCTCAATTAAATGCCCAATTTAAATAACATATTTAATGGGATACGGATTAATAATATACCGATCAAAACAGCTTTGGAAATAACAATGAATTTTTTTATCAAATTCTGAAACATAAAAATGGTTGCTGTGGGTCATCCTTAGAAGATAGACATATGCTATCACGGACTTTTTTGTTGAACTTTCTTACGGTTTACGTGACACAGGCCAATAAAGCTCCTAGTCGGCATGATTTTTTTAGTTTATTTTATTTTATTTATTAAGATTTTGTGTAAAACCGTAATTAATTACACACTTAAACCTTCTTCATGAATCACTTTGTCCATTGGTGAAAACCGTATGAAAATCCGTTCAGCAGTTTTTGAGTTTATAGCGTTCAGACAGACAGACAGACGCGGCGGGGGGGACTTTGTTTCATAATATCTAGTGATAGTAAAGTAGTGATAGTGATGTAGTGATAGTGAAGTAGTGATAGTGATGTAGTGATAGTGATATTGATGTACAGATAGTGATGCGTGGTATAAATAAGTTCTGTGTGTCATAAACTATTTATCATTTACCTCCTCATTTCATTTTATTTTTGTTTGAAAAACTTTAATATTGGTAGTGTAAAGCCATTATGGAATATTACGTGCGTCTTTAGTATTGATCTAATCATCAGTATAGAAATAAAATTAGTGAGCAGTTTTGATCCTTCATTTAACTGCGGCAGTTAAAGTTTATAGTAAACCCACTTGTCCTTAAAGGGTTCATTAGAAAACCAGCGTCAGACAGCATTTGTCTGGCATTAATGCTGAAATTAACCTTTTTGGTGCAGCCGTGAGGCACACTTATTGTCATAAGATTGCTATCAATTTTAGTGAATTTGTATTTTGTGTTTCACGAACTGTCTGTCTCTCAACTCTGCATGGTGTCAGAAATTAGCATTTTTTTGTCTACGTATGATATTTTTTTTTCTGATTATTAGTTACTAGTTATTTATACATTTTTTTTTGTAATTTTCAATACAGTGATTTCTTGTTTAAATACTAGATTTATTTGTCCAAACATTACAAACTTTATACAATTGTAGCTTTAAAGTACGTAACTACTCAAATTACGACAATTACACAAATACACAATTCTTTCTACGTAACAATTACAAAACAACTATTGTTTTATGATTATTTCACTGCATATAGACGTTTCCTAAATAACTTTTTCATATGTAAATACCTATAAAACAACATCACTCATTATAATAAGCGTTCAGTTTTTGAGTATAAAATGCGTAAAGAACAATGTTTCTAAAACACATGTCATCTCAAACAAAAGTAGCAAACAAACTCGATCGTAAACTTAGCTGTTTTCATAAAAAACTACTTTAGTGATCCTGAATTACAAATGAGCAAACTGTAACAACACAACAGTATAGTTAGTAAGAAGGCTCATAAGACTTAATTGTAGCGCAGCGTCGACGTAGAACAGGCCACACGCGCGTACCTTGCTGAATGATGCTCGATGCAAGCGCAGAACGTTCTTGCATAGTTTTTTCTGGTCAGCTGAATATGTAAAGCAGAATCATGGTCTAGTTACTCTAGAGTATGATGTTTACATTCTTCGAAAACAAAAACAAAACAGCATTTGCAACTTGAAGAACTGAAGAAGTCAGTCGCTAATAAGCGGAAAAATTAAAAAATAAAACGATAAGTGAGAAAATTACCAGAAGAATTTTTCATCAAAATAAGTGTACATGAATCTTGCACACTTTGGATAGCTAAGTAGAGCTTCTCACATTGCTTGCTCAATATTGTTTGATAAGTTAAATCCTTAACCATCCAAAAAATTACACACAACGCCCCGAAAATCGGTAAATTCTGTAACAAAAAGAGAGTTTGTAAACAGAAATGCTATACTTTAGAAATATCATCATTCAGCCGCAAAAAGTCTACTGCCAGTCATCCCGTGCGGGCTTCGCAGCGACCGCTCTCACGCCTTCGTCTCCATTTTAAGTATGTTATAGAGTACCATGTGGTATCTGTGAACGGGCGCAGTCAGTTGGGAGTGGTCATTTCTTAACTTATTTCAATGTATTGTTTTTTTTTACTCTGAATTTCTGACTTGTTACACTGCTTTCACATTATACCTTTAGATTTACAAAATACATTTAAAACAGTGTCCATGGAATTTCTTTCCCGATCTTCTCCACAGGAAGCTACCGCATTGGAACGTGCAACTAGCTCCAACTGTCTGACTGATCAACTGTTTGATAATTGAAAAGTCTATATTGTTTGTTTGGTAACCAACATTAACCTTGTTGTATTGAATGAGCCGTAGGCAAAAATAAAGTAATTCTAATGATACTTACTTCTTTATTAATATCCCCGCCTAGTTTAAATCCTTCAATTGTCACTTGAATGTACATCAAAGTGTGAGTAAATATTTCTAAAATGTAATAAAGTATCTGAAATGTAACAATATTCAATAAGACAAAAAGGCTGTCTTAAACAAATTAATTGATAGATTTTAAAACACTTACGAATTGCTGAAAACAATCTTTATGGATGTCATAACACTCTAATATATCTACATAAGCTTGAAACATTTCCTTACAACCAATAACTCCGTACGTGTTTTCTATTTCGTGAAAATGTAAAACTTGAATCCTCCAAAGATTAACTTTATTTTCCAACAATTGTATTACTCGGATAGCGTACAGAACATTAAAATCAAAATAAATCACAAGGTAGGCAAAATAAATTGACATGTAAGATAAATCCGTCAGTATGCAATAACAAGTGTATATAGAGACATTACCAAACACAGTCACGATTACAGTAATCCAATTCCAAATGATAATGTTGTTAAAACTGGATTCATCTTTGAGATATCTGTGTACTTTTTGAAAAGTTAGGACAAACTTAACAGATTCTTTGGTGCGAATTATCCCGACCAAAAAGTTAATAGTAAATCCCAAACCATAGTACACAGCGTCATAAGAAGTGGTGACAAACGTGAAAAAAGTAAATCTGATCAAATCTTTCTGAAGCGACATCATAAAAGTGCGGTAGACGAATGAAAAAATGAATACTAGTGTTGCAATCATCGAAACTAAATTGGAGATGAAACCATTCGCAGTTATAAGATCATTTTTAATGTGATATTTAGGACAGAAAATTAAATATTGCATCAGATTCAAAGGTAAAAGCATCGATTGCACATCTTTGTCCACTGTTTTGTTACACATATTTTTCACGGGGTATTTTTGTCCGATACTTTGAATTGTCTTCATTATTTATGAGTTACTGAGTTAGTTTAAGTTACCTTCTTAGTTCACAAGTGATACAAAAATGGACAGTTAATGCCTGCGCAAGTAAAACTCATTAAGATAATGTGGAAAGTAGAATCAATCAGTATTAGTAGTTTTAGAAGTAAATTAATATAAATAACTGTTTTAGTCATTTATATACAGGATGGCCGGAACAATGAACACAAAAAAAAATTTGATCCCTCGTATCGTTGGTTATCCGAATCACCCCCATGTCACTTCCGCGACTTTTCATAGTTTCGAGATCTAAGATCTAATTATGTATTTCTTTATTTTTCTTAATTTTTGAGAATTTTCGACACGACCTTAAACTTGAACTTAAAAAATAAAAGTAGGAGACTTTGTCGTGATCGTTGTTTTGCAACTGAATCTTCATGAGTAGTACTTTTATGCATAAAATAATCAGCTTCGCAACTATGAGAAAAGTCATGAAAATATTGATCTAAAGTGAAAAATTTACGTTCGGTGAATTATGACTTAAATTTTCGACTTTAAATCTAAACAGGTGACTCAAAGATTCCTAAGTAGACCTCAAGAATGCGCCAGACTCTCAGCTTTCATAATCATTAAAAAAAGAAGGACTTAATGTGGCTACTTTGGCTAAAATCGGCCTTCAAAGACAGCGAGGTGGAAAATTCATAAAAATAGACAACAGATAAAAAAATGCCCTTTTTCTCGTTCCTAAGGTTAGGTATACAGTAATTATTCAATAACGATTTAAAAAGCCTAAACATATTCATAATATAATGTATTTTTGTATTTAAGTGTGTTCCACCGTATCGGGAAAACTACTGAACCGATTTTAAAATACAATAGACGACGTATATTTAGTAACCTAACCCGCTCAACTGTTTTTAAAGAGTCATAAAGAACCCTGTAAGAAATCGACACGTGTTTCACCTCTCAACGAGAAATCCTTTTTTTTTTTTGACTAGGGCCTCTCCTAGCTGACCTCTGATGTCTTGACTACTTAACCGAGCTTTCCTGTGGCTGCCTTAAGCTACTACACTCAAAGCCTACAGCCAGGGGCACACCTGTAATTAAAACTAGGCGAACGCTCGCTAAGGGCCCCTTAGCGAGCGTTCGCCTAGTTTTAATTGTAGAGTGGAGTACGAACCTCGGCTTAGGGCGTCGCTGGGGGGAGGACAACAAGATGGGACAGGCTGGGTCAAAGATATATCATTATTATTAATCGGCGAATTTAAAGCGAGCAAGGATCGGGGGGGAGACCACATCGCCCGGCAACCCCACTTATATAAGATTACTGCTCGGTCCACCTCGGCAAGGATCGTTATCAGCGCGATAAGGGGCGAACAATCACAACAAAGGTGACCTTGGAATACTCGTATTTAATTCTTTCAACAGTGTAACGTTCCCTGTATTCATTTTTGTAATTTCTTAACTCTTTAGTACTGACATTCTGGAACCTTTATCACATGTGTGTAACATTTTGAAAGTGATATTTAACGAATGACCTGAATCTATTAAGCGTTGAGCCAAATGGGATCTTTCTGGATAACTTGTCCTGTAAGCTGCAATATGTTCTTTATAAAAATTACGACCAGTTTCTATGTATACAACAAGTTACAAGTTACATTGAGATGATTTTTTTAATAAATTGATTAACTAAGTAGGTTGTAGGTATTGAAAGACATTTCTAATTTGGTTGGTATATTACTCACACGTTATTAATTGTCTGAGTTTCTTTTCAGGGTCACCAGTCAATTATTCGATCAACAATTATTAAGATTCTTTCAAAGCTTAGCTAATGGGACAGAAAACTTTTTATTTTTTGTGTAATATGGTGCCATAATATAGTATTAGTGTCGTTTTCTACATGAAATAAGGTAATGTTACTTTTCTCGTAAAAAAAACCTTTTTGAGCTGTTTCGTATTATATTTGAGTATCTGCCACTGGCAACACTGTTGCAATTACACGATACAAGTTGCAATTGGCTTCCAAATCTCATCTGAACGATTCAACGAATCAAGAGCCCAGCAGCGACCCAGACGAGCGATCTGACCAATCGCAAAAACAGATGCTTCGTCGCAGAAGGTTTAAGCTAATCGGATAAATATGAATACATTCTGATACTCGTATTATAGTTTGTATAAGCTTGTGTATAAAAAATGCTTTTGATATAAAAATGATAATTGACACTTGTCATGGAAAAAAACCAAATTTTATCATTTTAAACGTTTGGTCAAAAACTTATAAGTACACACAAATTACATGTATCATAACATAATATGGCGGTCACTTAAAGTAATTAAATTCTGGTTCGAAACCGCTGCCTTCCAGTCCCCAAACAAAGACCGTTGGAATATTGCTAGTTTTATCATCATCACCATCGTCATCATTTCAACTGAAACACGTCCACTGCTGGACTTAGTTATCCCCCAGGTGTCGCCACTTCGACCCGTCCTAAGCTTCTCGTATCTCGTGATTCTTAATTCAACCGCAAATTTCGCTAACTGGACCTTGAAATTAGAATTATATGGGAATTCTACTACAGAAGTTGCAGTTATCCAAGTCTCACGATAATAGAGGAAATATCGCATGAGACGGTCCCAGTAAATATACGTTAAGTATATATATTTACTGGGTTATTATTCCAGTAAATATACCTACGCTATATTTACTTACTTGGCTATTTTAATATCGCAGTCTTTTGCTGTTTTATTCCTTTTTTTTTTCTGACCCGGGTCTGTAAGTCAGATAAAGTAAGATACGAGATAATATCAACATATACATTTTATCAATATATATGTTTGTGGCAAAAACTTGAATAGTAAATTTTAAAATAATAACCTATGAAAATGCCGTTTTGTACGAAACAATTTAAACGAATGTTTTTCATGTATTTTTTATTTGTATTAATCGAAGTAATCACCCATGCAATCAATGCATCTTTGCCAACGCAGTGGCAGTTTATTGATGCCCTTCTTAAAGAAATCAGCTGGACGGGAGGCAACAAATTCTTTAAAGGCATTTTGTACTGCCTCTCGGGTATTGAATTTTCTTCCCGCCAAGAAGTTATCCAAATTCTGGAAAAAGTAGTAGTCTGTAGGCGCAAGGTCTGGTGAGTAGGGCGGATGACGGAGAGCTTCCAACCCCAGTTCTTGCAACTTGGAGACCGTCTGCTGTGCAGTATGAGGTCGCGCGTTGTCGTGCAGTAGCAGCGGAGACGAGCGATTGACCAATGCTGGTTGGAGATGTGCCAGCTTCTCCATCATTGTGTTCAGTTCTTCACAGTACACATCTGCAGTAATGCTCACCCCGTTTGTTAAGAAGCTGTGATGAATCACACCGGCGCTAGACCACCAAACAGTGACCATCACTTTTCTAGGGGTAAGTTTTCGTTTAGGGCATTGTTTAGGTGCTGAACCAGGATCCAACCAACTTGCTGAGCGCTTGCGGTTATCAAACAGAATCCATTTTTCATCGCAGGTAACAATGCGGTTCAAAATTCCTTCATTTGTGTGTCTGTTGAGCAGTGCAAGGCACGTCTCGACGCGTACTTTGCGCTGGCGATCATTGAGTTCGTGGGGCACCCATTTTTCAAGCTTTTTTACCTTGCCAATTTGACGCAAATGGACCAATATTGTTTTGACGCTAACGTAGAAAGCTGCTGCTAATTCAGCCGTAGATTGTGTATCATCAGCTTCCACAATCGCCTTTAATTCGTCATTGTCGACCAGTCTTCGGACGACCGCGAGGTTCATTTTTCAGGTCGAAATTTCCAGAACGGAAGCGAGCACACCAATAACAGGTGGTGCGTTGGTTTGTAGTGTTAGCTCCGTAAACGTCGTTGATGTTGCGTGCCACTTGTGCCGCGTTGCTGCCACGACGGTACTCATATTCCATAATTACTCGAATTTTTAACGTATCCATGATGACGAAAAAGATTGAAATGCGATGAAAATGTAACACTAATCAATAAACAAATGACTACTTTTGGAAAAAAAAATCCATGTTTATATATAAAATTATATTAATTTGAAATTAGAATTCTTAGCCAAACAAAAATTATTTTGATTTGAAATGGCCAGTACTGCAGAACGGCAATTTCATAGGTAAAGACTTAATATAAGTAGATAGTGATGATTATAAAAAGTGGCTGGGTAGCTGGCCGACACGATGAAATGGAAAAATGTCGGAAATTTATTTTCTTTGACAGGAATAAACTTGTTTACTTATTATGGTTTTAATCAATATTAGAAAGCTTGAAACTCGACCAAATAGAGAACTACACAAAAGAAAAAAAAACATCACATTCGAGAGATCAAAACAGACATTCTTTAGAGTATTACAGAAACTCAAACTGTAGTATAACAATAGTGTAAGTAGTGATGAGAGCACACAAGTGCAACGACAGCGCGGCGTCTATGATGAACAGGCCACACACGTGCATCTTTTTGAATGAGGTTTTTTCAACTCGTTGGATATTCTTGCAGACTCTTTTTTGCGTATCTGTAAAAACATATAATCATTTCACCAGTTATGTACACCCTGATTGAAACCAGCGACACGTTTAAAGGCTTCTACAAACAAGCGCGACACGCGACGCGACACAAAGACACCGCACGTCGCGCGCCGAGCGGTGTCTTTGAGTCGCGTCGCGTGTCGCGCCTGTTTGTAGGAGCCTTAAGTGTAACAGCAATTTTAATGCCACTTCATCATATTATTTTCAAAATTTCTCTTCCTCCATTCTAAAGGGAGAATCCTCCGAACACGTGTTCGAACTATGAAATTGCGATGTAGGATACCTTTGTTGTAGTTCGGACGGGGTGGTATAGATGTCGCCAAATGTAAAACTAAACTATACATATTCAGATGTTTTGATAACTAACTACAAATCATCAACTTACCTGAGCAACTACTTGAGTTTCCTAGTTTTATACAAGCACTCTTAACTTCTCTCATCGCCGAGACGAATCTCTCACACTCCACGCTCAAAAATATGAGCAGGAGCATGTTTTTAATAATCCATGATAAAGATATAAATGATACGAGAGCAAACTAGAACAGAATAAGAAAATTATTACTCATAATTTTTTTTCTAATATCCCGTGGCCCAAAATAACGTTGACTGAAATAACAATTAAAAATTTATCAAAAATATATCTTGCCTTTTTTGTTTTTTGTTTGTTTGCTAAAAAGCGTTAAAATACATTTATTTCGCCGTCAGTGCAACGTGGAACCATAAATTCTATATTATTTATTTATTTATAGAGGTATACTTTATTGTACACCACAAAAATACATAACATAAAATAATAATTAAGCACTACAAAATATACAATGGGCGACCTTATCGCTTTCCGCAATCTCTTCCAGGCAACCTTAGTGATATGCCTGGACATAAAATGGGGCTGTCGTTGGTGCAAATAATAAGTATACAATATACTTTCATTCTATGAGTGTGGAAAAAGGCAGTGTGAATGTGTAGTGTAATGTGTAGTAAACATTCTTGGTGTTAGTCGTCAGTTAGTTTCTTCGGAAATTAAACATTATAACGAGCTCGGCAACATCGGAGACCATCCTGGAAGAGGACGCAAGAGGACTGTTTGAACTTGGAACCGACACATTATCAAACAAAGATTAGTCCGCAATCGACAGACCAAGGTGAGCAAAATGTCACGAGACTTGGGGTTTAGTTCGCTTCGCTTCGCCATACAGCTTGCAGCTTTGCTTACGTTGTCCGTAAGCAATTGCACTTTTCTGAGTTTGAGATTCTGAGACACGGACAAAGACAAAAAAGTTCGGTTTGAGAGATGTCGTTTGTTTTAAACAACGCTTCGCAGCGTCACATTGGGAAAATATCGTATTATCTGACGAAAAATTATTTTCGATAGAATACAAGCCCATAATCACCAAAATAACAGGATCTGGTGTTGCACTCATCCTGGAGCTGCTGCATTTGTTCCACATCACCGTAACGCTGAAACAGTTATGGTTTGGGGTGCGATTGGCGTCACTGGACTAAACCCCTAATTTTTGTAGAAAAGGGTATCAAAATCAAACGAGACATTCTAGAAAATGTGCTTCTTCCCCAGTCTACAGCAGTTTGGTAACCGTCCATGGATATTTCAAGAAGACTCTGCTCCAGCTCACAGAGCCTTAAGTGTTCAACAGTAGTGCAAAGATAATTTTCCTGGTTTCATCAGCTCCAAAGAATGGCCACTCTAGTCGCCTGATCTGAATCCGATGGATTACAGTTTATGGTCTATCTTACAAGCAAGGTCTTGTGCTACGCTTCATAGAAGTGTTGATGAGCTAAAGGCAACTCTTACACCGAAGTGGTACAAAATATCTGTAGAGGCAGTGCGGAAAATTTTAGAAAATTTTACCAAGCCTTTCTCTATATACTTACGCGCGAAAGGGGGTCATTTTGAAGACAAATAGGGAAGCTTGTACAATTAAATTGATAAAATGATTCGCAAACCTTCTTGTCAACATTGTTTTGGGCCACCATAAATTGACTAATTCAAAAGAAACAATAATAATATTATATATATTCAAAGAGAAACAACAGATTAAAGTAAAAATAATAAATAAGTAGCTTGGACCCTGTAACCGATACCGGTGGGCTACTATTTTTTATATTTTTAAATGTTTGTGTTTTCTTTTTTATTTTTATAAAAATATTTAAAAATGTAAATTGTATGTATATATATGAAATAAAGGAAATAAATAACAACATTTAGCGAACAGTCAACGTTGCCTGTGAAACTTGCAGCGCTTTTCTACATTGATCAAAATTGAATACGCGATATAATATTATTTAGTGAAAACATAACAATTTCCCTCAAATATAATTTTGAGAGCTGTTTTGGTGATTTCAATGATTAATATTTATTCATCATAATTTTTATTGATAATTTAAAGTATGAACTGGTTTATTGCTTATTTTCTATATAGGTTAGGTACTTAGTGAAGTAGAATTACTCTTACATAACTGTCACTCCCAGTAGTTACTTTTTTCAACTCTATTCGCATTGCTATGCACAGCAAAGATTTGGAGGTTGTCATTATGATATAAAACAGAATCTGGAACACGGAGCTACAATCAATAAAAATGAACATAATAAAAAGTCAAAAAATTTGATATAAATAAACATACCAAGTGATGAAAGGTCTTCCCAAATGTTTTATAGGCTTCTAATATTTCCATAAAAACTTCCGACATTGTTTTCCAATAACCTTCTTTTTCTGAATTTTCAATGCGTTCTGACATTTTAACATTTTTCACCCAACTTTTGAGGGGTTCCGTCAAAAGCTTCATGAGCCTCGTAGCGTACAAAATATTCAAGTCAAAGCTTAACCATACGTGAGTTGTAAAACTAAAACCCAACTTTAAGCCCACAAAATCAATGATGAAGTAGGAAAAAACGACATAAGCGATATGATAACAGTTCAATGCCATAACACAAACCCAGTTGAAAAAGATGATACGTTTCAAAATTTCGTTAATTTTGAGGTTTGTATCGACAGCCTGAATTCTCATGACAAATAGCACGTTGTTGTGCCTCTGAATAATATTGGTGCAACAGTTCAAAAGGGTACCCATAAAAAGTACAAGAACAGCATAGATTTTAAACAAATATTGGTAATGTTTGAAGCCTTTTTCAACTAATGTTATAGATTCATACGAAAAATAATAGCAGCACCAAGTTACTATAAACATGGCGAAAACAGAAACGATATTGTAGAAAACACTATTTGGCGTGATAACGTTGTCTCGAATCTTGTACTTAGCACAGAAAAAAACAGCTTGCATCATATTTATTGGCCTTAATGCTGATTGCAATTCTTTTCCAAGTAATTTTTTTGTTGGTGATCCATTATTTTCAAGAGTCGTGGTGAGTTCCGTTTCAAGAATGAGGTCGTTTCCTTTTAATTCCCGTTCATCTCTATTAGTTGAACAAAAGATGAAAGGAGACGAAGACATGTCTGCTGTGGAAGATAGTTGAAACTTGATTAGAGTATGCATTCGAAAATCAATAGATTTTTAATTTGGGTGATATACAATATTTATTAAATTACGATAACTTGTTTTCAATATAAATATGATTAATGTTAGTCTTCTTTTCGTGTGGTTAGTGACAAACCAGCCGTGCTATTCTGTAAACATCTCACCGTGAAAACCTAGGTGAAGTGAGCTTGATGTGAACTGTCATCACACTAATGCTAGGGATTGACACTATTGACAGCTCACTTCACCTCACTCTTCACGGTGAGAATTTTACAGAATGGATCGACTGGTTTCATAGTTTTAAAGTCGCCCATGGGCCTCTGACTTGGCTTCACATGCCGTCGACTAGCTTCATCTTTCTGACTGACCGACCCCTTGACAATTCAAAAGTGCCTATAATTGGTTTATTTGAAATAAATGCTTTGAGTTTGAATTTGAGTTTGAGTTCGAGAAATATCTCTCAGGCATACCATTTCCTCACGATGTTTTCCTTCACCGTTTTTCAAGCAAGTGATAAAATACGCACATGAATCCGAAAAGTCAGAGGTGCGTGCCTTGAGTTCGAACTCGAGACCTATGACTTGGCAGTCCGACGGTCACACCACTATCACTGCTTATATTATTATTTATTCATGTTAGTGTAAACGACTTTCAGTCTCATTTATACGTCTCTTATATTTTAACCAATTGATATGCAACTGATTAGAAAAATTCTTATTTATAAACGTCGTTTTTTAATTAATGACTTTGAAATAGATTGAACTTAAAGTTTGAGTCATTTACCCGAATTGACACTAACTGCACTTATTACTTTTACCCGTAAGCAGATGATTGTGGCGCGTGAAAAATTATCGTTATTCTGGAATTTATAATTAATTTACTTACTTTGAATTTCCGCGCATTATTTGAGAAAAGTACTATACAGGCCTTTTGCCGCAACCAGGCATTGATGGACTCAGGTATGTGTGCCTCAGCTTCGCCTCGGCCTATATTTTCAGGATCGTCAACCAATGCTTTTGCAGGCCGCGACAGTAATGTACTATTTTTCTAATACTACAAATATTGATATGTTATTTTACTCCGGAGCAAATTGGAGAAATGGCAACAGAAGCTGGAGAGTGTTGGCTTGAAAATCAACAGAACCAAAACTGAACATATGTTCTACGATTTCGGCGATCTCTCCAGTTTTAGAGCCATAGCGCTTAATGGCACGCTTCTCCCAGTCTGTTCCCATTTTTGGTATCTCGGTTCACTCGTGCAAACCGATGGCGAAGTAGTTCGGCGGTCACGGGAACAATCTGCGACCACCGTATTCCTCATATTCATATTCATTTATTGCATTTCATGTTGTTTACAGGTTGTTACATTATGATAGTTCCAAACAATGAACCCTGCTAGGGCACAGCAATGTATAGGCGACAGGTTTTAATTAATTTAACATGCTATCATTATTCATTATTAATACAATTTGAAGATATCGATTAATTTAAAAATTATTAATTATTATTATACATTATGTCATTCTTACAAACTAAATAAATAAATTATCATTTTCTGACTGATGTCTTATAGAGTACCTAGTTATGTATGTGTAATGTGTTCGAGTCGATAGTAATTTATTTATTTCTCAGTTAAACTTAAGGGGAAGATATACAAGGTCCCATTAAAATAGATGGACAAATTTTAACACAGCGTTCAGTACGTCTAACCAAAGATATCCAAGCATAAAAAATATTGATTAAAGTGATTATATTTTGACCTAAAATAATAAATAGCATAGGGTAACCAACATTTTTAGTGTATTTTCGTTAGCTGATTAATTTTTCTTGTAAGTGTCTAGTGCGTTTTCCTTATTTTTTTTGTCCTTATTTTGTGTGGTCTGAATGATTTGTAAATTTTTTTCTATCTATTTTAATGGGACCTTATATAAAACAACGGTTAGACATGTTTGAAAAATTGTTTATTCTTAACAAACAAAACGCAGATACGCGCTCAGATTGATATTTTTACCAGACTTAAAAATTATCTAAGTTAGTTCATTCAAAATAAAAGTGATAAGCTATCGTGCTAGAGTTAATTCGATATTTTTTATCTTTAATATATTATTGCTTTATTATCTTTCCACCCAATTAAGATGACTCAAACTCAGTCAAACACAAAAACATAAATCTAAATAGATCTAAGTGCACATTTACAGAAATTCAAACTGTAGTATAACAATAGTGTAAGTAGTGATGAGAGCACACAAGCTCAAGGGAAGTTCAGCGTCTATGATGAACAGGCCACACGCGTGCATCTTCCTGAAAGAGTTAGTTTCAACTCGGAGGATATTCTTGCAGACTCTTTTTTGAGTATCTGTAACAAATTATTCCATAATCTTATTTGCGGAGCTGCTATTTTGGTTTTCCCTTTCAAAAAACTTTTTTAGTTTATCCACACAGACATCTTATCCTTTAAATTATTTTTGCAGGATTTTTATTTTACTCACCCGAGCATCTGCTTGAGTTTGCAAGTTGTATACAAGTACTCTGAACTTCTCTCATAGCAGAGTAGAATCTTTCACTCTCCACGCTCAAAAATGTCAGTAGCAGCATGTTCTTAATAATCCATGTCAAAGATATGAATGATAGCAGAGCAAACTGGAAAAAATGTTTCGTTACCAAGGAATAAAAAACACCTTTAAAGGTATTCTAATTCCAAAAAAAAAAGACTGCCCACTATAATATTACAAGAACCTATAATAAAACCTTGTAAAACCAGACAAAACAAAATAATTGTCCAACAGCCTAGGCTTCCGCATCTAGACTGTCAATTCATAATCAGAACAAAATAATCACTAATTAAAACTAATTATGAAGTTTCTTGTCCAGTCTTCTCTATTCGAAACTACTTTTTGGAAGGGGAAACTAGAATCAATTATTCTTCATTCTTTTAATTTTTGACGTCCACAACTGCTTTGAATGGTCAAATAAACAAACGATTTGACTATGACTGACTTCAAAAGCAGTTGGATTATCTTACTATAGCTTCACTTCCAGTAGTTACTTTTTTCATTTCTATACGTATCACTATAGCAAACAAAGACTTGGTAGTTGTATGTATAGTATAAAATAAAATCTGAAACAGAGATAACATTATCAAAAGTATTACGCTGGTTTCATTAATAATATAAGCTTCAAAAGACGAATATAACAAAATAGTACCATTTGATGAAACGTCTTTTCGATCATTTCATAAGCTTCTAATATCTCCAAATAAACTTCGAACATTCTATCCCAATAAAGCTCGTTTTCTGAATTTTCAACGCATGACATCTGAACATTTTTGACCCAACTTTTGAGAGACTTCGTCACGAGCTTCATAACTCTCGCAGCATACAATAAAGTCATGTCAAAGGAAACAAAACAATACGACATAATACTTATTCCAATTCCAACAACATTGAGTTCATAGTTGTAATAATAGGAATAAAACACCCAAGCAATGTGAAAACAATTCAATGTTGCGACGCAAATCCAGTTAGGAAAGATGAAACGTTTGAAAATTTCGTTGATCTTGAGAATTCGAAAGACATTCTGGATTTTTAAGATAAGGAACACGTTATTATGCTTCTGAATAATATTAATGAAGAAGTTTAAAAAGCTACCGATGAAAAGTAAAAGATATACATAGAATTTATTCAAAAACTGAAAATATTTGAAACCTCTTAAATGATCTGTGAAAGAGGATGCAAGCATGAAAAAAAAGCAGCCGCACAATATTGCTACCGTGGCGAAGACTGAAAAGATGTCGTAGAGAACACTATTGGGAGTTATTTTGCAATTCCAAATCTTGTACTTAGGACAGAAAAACAAAACTAGCATGATATGTATTGGTGTTAACGCTGACTGCAAGTCTTTTTCAAGAAAATTGTTAGCAAGTGATGTAGTTTCATGGGTCGTTTTAAAAACGATTACATTTTCCTTTAATTTTCTTTTATCTTTGTAAGTCAAAGACATGTCAGCTACAGAAGGCAATTCTAACATGATTAAAGTCTGCGTTTAGTGATCAATTGTTTTGTCATTTGGAAAAGTTCCAAATATTTACCTGTGGTTCTAATATTAATGTGTTTAGTATTAATGTAAGTGATGTACTCAATAACTCAGCAGAATATACACTCAAAGAAAGAGAATATAATAAAAAGATACCAGAAGAAGTAAATCAGCTAATCTTGGGAAGTGACTTGTGGAGGGCAAAACAGAAAAATTTAAAATCTCTTCAATGTTAAAAGCTACTCCACATTCTTGGAACCCGGACTCGTTCCTACCAAGAGATACAGATTTTTCGAAAATACAGGGTGGCAGGGACATCGACGCCTGTTACCATGGATTCAGTACATCTTTCTGAACGCCCCTGCGTTGAAACTTTTCATCGGTTATTTAAAAAAAAAACAGCTGTTCCCTACATTTTGACCGCGTAGTTATTGCACTTTTCTATGAAACAGCAGTTTTTTTTTTCTTTGCTCGATTTTCCCTGATATCACTTTTGGCCGTCATGACTATGAACATTTTTTTCAGTTACTTTCCTAAACTTGAACCGATAATAATATAACAATTTATGGTACTTTATCTACTTAAAACTCGTGTGTACTAAAATAATTGAAAGGTACATAAGATATTAAGTAATAGAATGTACTATATCTAGCCTTGTCTATCGATCAAAAGCATAAAGACTGACTGAACTTATTATTCGGTCACCAAGTCTACATTTTAAAATGTCATAATGGCCCAGTGTTTAAGACTTCTCATCTTATGTGTTGTGTGTTTGAATCCGAGCAAATACCAATGCGACTTTTCCAATTAATATGTACTTTTTAAGTTTATCTTAGACATCAATGACATCAGTGAAGGAAAACATCCTGAGGAAACCTGGACTTATAATTATTAAACCCTGAAATCACTAATCTGCCTTGAGCAAGCATGATGATCATTGCTGATTCTCTTCTTCTCTTTATGAGGAAGAGGTCATTGTCCTGCAGTGGGACAAGGGCTGATATTATTAAGTCCACATTCTATAACAATTTCATCAATAATATTTAAAAATGATGCTCACACATGAACCCTGATTTAAAGTATGGGTACATATATTTGCGTTTGGAAAGTGATGACAACTGTCTCTGACATTCAGAATTTGCCTCGAGATTGATACTTGTACATCGTTCTAGAATACAAACCTCAATAATTAAGATTTTAAAATAGCTTTGAGTGGCACACAGTAAACCCAGAACAAACTTTGATCATTCAATTATTTGTTTCGTGTTAGGGAATTAATAGCGAATCGCTTAGCCATAACGCATAAGGCAGAATCAATTTCGAAATATAGGTACATAGATAGCGACTCAGACACAATCAATTACAGTATAATTGAAACATCCATTCAATTACTAAAAAGCTTCTAAATCAAATTCGGCTGCAAAGTCTTTAAATATTACAGAAACGCAAACTGCAGCAGTACTAAAATGTAAGTGGTGACAAGGTTACAGAAGTGTAGCAGTGTGGCCGCGTCTACGACAAATACTCCACACGCACTGAGCTTCTCAAAATCTCCTTGTATTATACGATGCATGTTTTTCCACACCTTTTTTGATGGCACTGTAATCAAGAAAATGGATGTTGATCTATGATCCGTTCAAGAAGGGATGGGTTGCAACTACAACAAGCCCCTTTAAAATCGATTTGTGTGAACCTGGTATGCTGGAATCCAACATACCAGGTTCACACAAATTGAATAGAAAGAGTCCAGAAGAAACTTGTTCGTCACTTAGCTTTTCGGTTTAGAGTTAGGAATCTGAGATCATATGCAGACAAGCTGAATTATTTCAAAATCATTCCTCTCAGGTCTCGCCGTACAGTCTCTGATTTAACATTCCTGTTCAAGTTGCTTAATAATAGTATTGACTGTCCAGATCTTCTTAGCAAAATAAATCTTAATGTCCCGGCCAGAATGCCGCGTTATCCCCGCCCATTACTCTAGGCCCCACGATACCGAACAAATCTGGGTAAACATTCACTGGTTTCCAGGATGGCCCAGCAGTACAATGCCTTATCATGTTCATTAGAAGACATAGACATCTTTTCTAATAATCTGGGTAAATATAAGTCACTAATCCGTACGCAGTTGAATGATAATTATGTAAGTGTTGAACTGCCTGCCTTGTAATGCATTGTTCGCTATTTCTATTTCTATTTTTATTAGTCTGTAAGTACATTTTTTTCTAATATGTCTTCGTTGCTTTTTAATCTTTATTTTTATTTAATTTAAATTCAGATTACCAAATTTAATAATGTACTACTGGCTACTTCCATTTTTCATATACTGTTTGCTTGTTTTTATTGCATGATGTGGTCTCCTATAATTGAGGGAGCACATATATTGTTGTTCTTATCTTTATATTATAGCATGTAAGGTGTATTCTTTGTTGGAGATCCGAGAAAGAGAGAGAGAGCGAAAGTGACGTTCTGCGTCAAGACCTACTTAGTTATCACTACTAAATTCATAAGTGACGCATCTTGAGAAACCTCTGTAGCGACGGCTAAATCAATAGCTAATGATTACTTGTGTTTTCTTTAAGTACCACCAGTAATAATGGCGGCCTGCATTACATCTGACACGAGATCTGTCAAAGATCTAGTGTTTTCATCGAGAGGCAACAACCCTCGGGTCGTGAGTTCGGACCCTACCCGCTACAGTCGTAGCTTCAAAGCACAGTCATATACTTAATATTAAAGTAGCAATGTATCTTCTAGAATTAGTACCTACTTACAGTCTTGGGATAATTTCAATATCACGTAAGTATGAGCTCTTGTGATCTCACTGTAAAATCCTTCACAAGCAATGCACAATTGCGTTTTCACGAAGAATGCCTTGGATAACAACAGCACCATACCAACGGCATGGCTTACAATCATATGTTCGTCTCCCTAGAAATATTTAAATTACATTATTGAAATCATGACTGTATGGGAATCTGTACCAAAATCACTTCGTGAGGAATGTTTTGGGTGTGATTGTGGACGGCTTTAAAGCTATAGGTAGGGGAACACTACAGAAACGACGGATAATTTAAAAATGATATGGGCAGAAAAAAGTTAACTAGTGAGATGCTGGCTGACAGAAATGTATGAGAGAAAAAGATGCCAATAATAAATAAAATAAAAAATGTACCCTAAATATGTTAATCAAAATATGATAATACTCACAAAATCCGTTTTCGACCATGTTATTAAAACTTCAGCGTAAAACATAGATTGTATAAATGTTGTAACAGAATGAAAAACCATCTAGAACAGAACATTTTTAATGACTCTATTAATATTTAGTCTCCATCTCATTTGTGGGTGAAACATCAACATTATAAAACAGACAGTGAAATATAAAGGTATTATTTACTACACATCCAGAAGAATTTCTTATTAGATCCCAAGCTTCACTAACAGACTTTAATGCATTATCCATTTCTTCCAATGCCGTTTCACTGTCCACTGTTATTTCGTCATCATTTACTTTTTCAAAATGTGTATTTTCTATAATTTTGTTCCAGATTCTAGTTTGGTAACTCAACATATTAACAAATATCATGACTTGTACTACTTCGATGTCTAAGACTGCAGAAATTGATACAAAAATACCTCTCATGAAAGACCAATTTACGTCGCATGCCATTTTTAAAAATAATAGGGCAACACAGTTGAATAAGATTAACACGATTGATGCCCATGTGAAAGTCTTCAGTTTCCTCATATCTTTGTTGTTATAAAGGCTTTTGTTAACCTCGTAAAGAATTGATAACAAACGCACACTTTTGCGACTGAAGTATAAATTCAGGACACACACAGCTCCAAAATTGAATGCATATTCGAAATAAACAAAATAGTAGGCTAGTTGGAGTGTCAGACCAAAACGGGAGAATTTCATAACTAAGCAGAAAAAACAAAGCATTAGACAGTTCATGAATATAGCACACATAATGTTTTTTTTTTGTAACAATTTCCACCCAATTTTCGTAGATATTATATTTCCGCACACACAAGATAGTATTTATGTAGTAAAAAGGGTAGAAGACACTCAGAAAATCGTCATCTAACAATACTTTACTCGTATATTTCATATTGTTTATTTACAAAAATACTAATGAAATTTTTCAGACGTCCTTCTTTTGACTAATGAGAAATTTAAAAGCAATTATGTCAATAGTGGGCTATCCAATATGTCTGGTGATGATAGATTAATATCGTAAGAGCAATTTAGAAAGTATTTACAAGGTAGTCCAGTAACTTTTTTACATTAAATTCCTTATGGATCATCATCATTTATTATTATTATTATTGTTTGAGTGTCCAAAAATTCTTTGGAAGAGATCGTTCTATGCGATAAGTTCGTCTAATGTAGATTATCTAAACTTAGTCCTACGATTAGTACACAAATAAATAAATAAGTTATACATTTAAAATTATTTAGAAAGTGAAGTGATTTGCGATTATTATTTATGAGGGTATTTGTTTTATAGCACAGATTCAGCAATAAGTCCTGTTTCCCCATTGATTAACGACATGGTAATAATATTTTTATTGACATTTGACCGTATCTGTCTGTGTTTGAACTATTAGCAACGTTTATAAAAGTTCATCACTGTACACGAAACGCCTGTGGGTTAACTATACTAAAAGGGCATACAGTGCCCTCCGTGTCCAGAACAACAACGCGTTCCGGGCGGTGTTTTGGCTGCCCCGTTTCTGTAGCGCATCAGGGATGTTCGCGATGGCACGAACTAACTGTTTCTATGCTTCTCTGCGCAAGTGGTGTGCGTCCCTGGTGCGCCGGGTGCGAGCCAGCCAAATGCCATCCTAACCATGATCGCTGACCGGCTGAATTGACCTTATGGCGGCATGGCTGTGGCAGGCATGGTGCTGTTCCAATGTCGGTTAGAAAATTATAATTATTGAGTTTTTTTTATTTTTATGGCCAGTAATGTGATTTTTGATGAATGTAATTGAATTTCTTGTATGTGTTTTTATTGATATTTTCATTGAAATTGTATGCCCCATAATTGGAGTCGTAAGTCTATTGTTACTTGATAATGAATAAATAATAATAATAAGTATGAGGGAAGGTCTGTAATCACCAACATGCAATCACCAAGGTTGGTGCAGTTGTAGGATAGTATTTAATCTATATTTATTATTTACATATTGCAGCAATATCCTACATTCATCCTGCATAAAACCAAACGTCTGGTAAATGATTGGCTGCAAAGAATTTGCATTGCTTTGTCGATAATTTTTCTGTTTTTTGAAATTTCAAATTGACTGGTGGAATGTCTAAAATTTTTCAGACAATATAAGTCAGTCGCTTCCCAGGTTCCGGCATAATTTAGGAAACTGTCCTAAATTCGGAAAATGGCGTAAAGCACTACAAGAAACGTCAACCAATCGTCCTTTTTTTTTTGACGTGTCAGACTTTTACTGACTGAAACCCACCCGTGTTCCTTCCGTTGTCTGTGTCCTGCTATTCAATAAATAATTCTAGTATCTTTACCAAGAGATACGTAAATAATAATTTCATTTCTCTCTCGTGTGAAACCCTGTTCCTTCCCATATTCGACACCAACGTCTGGATCACCCATCAGAATACTACCAACTTCGTATTTACTATAGGTATTCGACCAAGAGAAATCCGGCCACGTCCGGTTTCCGGCTGCAGGCTTTGTAGAGTGCAGCTTGCGCCAGGAGCGCGACACGCTGTCGCCGTTTGTACTCGATGGCAGTTTTGTCGCGACACGATGTCCCACCGAGGCCGACGATTTTGGGGATTCGTCCTCAGTGATTCATGATTTACTTTTCCCTGTTCTACGTGCAATAATTTATCATTGGTCTCTCGTAACCTCAAAACTTTAGTAGTTTTCCTTTTTTTACCAGTATCTATGTTATTTGGAGTATATTAATTTCGGTTAATCATATAGTAGTGTAATACGTTATTCCTGTTACATAATTGGACAATACTGTACGATCGAAGGATCTTGAGTCAGATTCGTAGCTTGAACACCGCTTAGACGAACGCGAAACTTAAATAGTCGTAAAAGTAACAAACGATTTTCGTAGAATGAGCGCGCGGCAATTCTTAAATAGAAATGCTTAAGAACCTTCTTGATCCCATTCTCAAAATCTCCACTGGGCTCGCGTAGTGGTTTACGGCCTACTCCCTCTCAAAGACAGGAGGCCAGCCTAGCAGTAGGAAAATTATAAGCTGATTATTATATTAGAACTTAAATTGAACACCTACGATGAAAATTGAATACTAATGCCACATATTCAGAAGCAATAATAAATTATAACTCGTTATAGGTATGATTTTTTATGGATTCAGCTAGCTCCCAAATAGTAACAATTCAAACGTGTTATTCTCACGAAAACATTACAGTGACTAGTGATGATGATCATAATGACTAAGATTTATCATATCAAACATATTATAAAAACACATTTTACAGAAAATTGTATTGCAGCAAGACAATGTTATAACTAGTGAAAACTTCCATCAATCGTACTGGTAACGTAGCGTCTACACAGAACAGGCCACATGCGGTCATCTTACTGAACGATCGTTTTAACTGTAGTATTTTTTTGTACAGATGTTCTTGACTTTCTGTAAAGCAAAATATAATATATGGATTTATTTGATATTTTGTTGAATTCGATGAATCAACCAACGTTTTGTTATAATATTCTTACAGATGTGTTTGAAACTATCTTGGTTTCATAATACAAGTTTGGTAATTTGACGTACAAGAGGTAACAAATAATATTAGCTTGATCCTCATGTCATTGGCCAAAATTTATTCTAGGAATATCGAATATATCTATAGAATGAGAACGATAGATATAACAGCTAGCCATGCACACTTTCCTGGGGTATGCCGTAAATACGTCTTTGTTTCAATTGATAATTTACTTCTGTTCTAGTAGTCCATATTTTTTTAGGGATCCGTACCCGAAGCTGCAAAACGGAACCCTATTATTAAGCCTCCGCTGTCCGTCTGTTTGTCCGTCCGTCTGTCTGTCCGCCCGTCTGTCTGTCAGAGAGCTGTATTTCCTGAACCATAATAGGTAGACGGTTGAAAACTTCACAGAATACCTATTTCTATTGACACTATAATAATAAAAAAAAAAAAGGTAAAAATTGAAGGCATTTAAGGGTCACTACAACAAACTTTTAATTTTGAAAAAATTAAATTCTATCCCTGGCATGTGGGGTGTCATGGTCTGGAGCTCATCGAGTAGAGAAGAACAATTTGTTTTTCTAAGTCCAGAATGAACAATTTGGTTTTTTTTCTCTTCAATAGGGTGCTGTAAATTTTACAGGTTTAGACCATTTTCTACCAGCTCTATCTCAACAATTAAACAGTTAGGAATTTGAATCTTCTATATATCATGTATGGTACATGATATATAGAAGATTCAAATTCCTAACTGTTTAATAACCCACTGCCACTAATGCCACTGTATAATTTCAACAAATACTTAAATTTAAATGTGGGTGACTTTCTGCAACTGCAAAAAATTAATATTTTAATTCATACGAGTAGTATAATTATAAAATACAAATGAATGTTTGCGATTAAAAAAAAATAAGATGAAAAATAATAATATTCTTCGTTTAGTATTTTCATTTATTTGCCAAATATTGAACGGTGGTACGGAACCCTTCTTGTGCGAGTCCCACTCGCATTTGACCGGTTATTATTTACTTTACGGAAACAACATTGTTTGTCAAGGTATATTTAAAATATTGAGCATCTTACTTGGACAGTTTTTCTTTTTCATAAGCTGTATACACGCCGACTCAGCTTCTTCAATAGTCATATAGAATTTCTCACAGTATATACTGTTTATAGTTATTAGTGTTATATTCTTTGTCAGCCATATAACAGTCGCAATACACCGAAACAACGGCTGGAAAATGAACATAAAAAATATAAGTATTTTGAAAATTAAGACAGTTAAAAATGGCCACAGATTTGTATGTACAAATGTAGAAACGGATTCATAAAAAACACTTACTTTGGGTCCAGCGTGTACTTTGAGTGTATAAAGCATTAAGTGGTATATAACAAGATTCCGGTATATTGCACTAAATGTAAGATATAAAATCTGTGAAAAACAAAATATTGTACTTAGTTGTAGATAAACACTAGAGCCATCAGCAGGATCTACAGAACAAATCCACAACCAAGCGACATTGCTTCGCGGCAAAAATAAGTATAATTTACATACCATCAAAACCCACCGATACCCCCCAATTACCGAATAGGGGTCAGTCGTCCGACGGTAAAATGTTTAGACATTGATATCAATGTAGATAAAACATGACTGAGACTGTCGCAAAAGTGTGGAGATTGGCATATGCAAAGGAAAACCTATGGGACTATGCGTCATAGCAAGGTATATTGAAAGCAATTTAAGATACGCAATTTTTCTATTGATTGTTGCATCCTCACCACCACCTCTGCTATACCTAGGCTATGCTTAGGGGACTACAAGCGTGATGTTATGTTACATACACATACATACATTCACCATAGGGGTAGGCAGAAGTTACAGAACGCCATCTGCTACTCAAACTCAAAGCATTTATTTCAAATAAACCAGTTACAGGTACTTTTGAATTGTCAAGGGGTCGGTCAGTCAGAAAGATGAAGCTAGTTGCCCATTCCAAAGCGTAGTAGGTTCCTAAGGAGAAGAACGGGCAAGAAACTCCACGGACACTCTTTTAAATCAAAATATTCTTACAAAATATTGGTTACATCATTCATGTTGAAATTATACATGTGAGAACAATGTAGAAAGACGTGCACGTTAAAAGCGTCCGCAATGAAAAGATAATAAACAAATTCAAACATTTAAATACATTAAAATAAGCCATGGCAGCTAAGAGATGACCAGTCCCTACTGACGGCGCCCGTTCACGAACATGACGCATGGATCAGCACCATTCAGCTCAACCATTTTGAAGGGAACTTAATGATCCAACACACACGCCACCACCAGCGAGACATGTGAGTGAGCATGACATACCCTCAGCCGCCAGGGCTCATTCAAGTCAATGAAAGACTTACCCAGTAAATGGTAGTTTTGTAGAAGGTAATGGTCACAGTGCTCACACTACGATCCCTACATGATCCTTTCCTATTGATTATTACATAATTATAAGAAATTGCTATCAATTAAAATAATAACGAACTTACCAAGAAGGGGAAAATTGTCTTATATAGATCGTAAGCTATTAGGATATTTTTGTATTTCTCAAACATTTTCCGACACTGTTCATAATTATCATGTTCATCATTCATCATCAGGATTTCTTTAATCCACTCATCGAGATATTTCCTTAACAATATAATTATTCGGGTGGCTAAAATTAAATTGACATCCAATGTTGTGTACATAATATCAAAAATAGTGTCAAAAACAATATCGATAACATAATCGTAATAAGATGATGAATAATACATAGCACTTATAAAAATATTTATAAAAATAACTGGTGCAGTTGTTATCCAGTTCCAAGTAATAAAAGACCGGATACTTTTGCTAAAATCGATGCTCCTGTGTATAGTTTGGATCACCAAAATAAGTAAGACGTGGTTGTTTGTATGCACTAAGTCCAGAATGAACATTGTCGTGAACCCGATCGAATAGGTGACGAAGTAGAATACAGCAAAGAGTTTCAAGAGGTCACTCTCCAAATGGTTCATGTATACATCGGTGATGTCTACGCTATACATGCGATAGATACACATTGAATTAATGAATAGAACACAGCAGAACGCAAATATTTGATAGATTCTTCCCCTTGGACAAATATGACTATTTTGTACAGAATATTTTGAAGCCAGCAATAGATTAAGTACAAAGTTAAAAGATTTAGCTATTCTTTGGACTTCTTCTCCCACCCGATTTTTGAGTAACACTTTTAATGTGGTCTCAGGATTTTGTTTTCGAATTAGGAACATTGTTTTTAGTAGGTATTCACTTCAACACTTCAACAGACTGTCTGATGATGGATGACGAATGCCTGACGCCGTAACAATATTTAAGTGAGTTGACAGAAATAAATTTATGTAGGTACTGATCGTATCAAAGTTCCTGACACAGCTAATGTTATTAAGAATAAACTTGTTTTTATAACCGAAGTAATAAATTTTATTTTATTTCATATTTTTTTAATGGCCAATGCCCTAGCCCTGTCCAATTGTTATGAGATAATTTGACGAGGAAAAACTAATGCGTTTACATATCCGTATTGATCGTTTTTAAAGTCGCAATTAATTAAATGATCTTGTTGGAACAGGATAATTACAACTAGAACATAATCATATTAGAACTAAGAACTTTAATATTATAAATGTTAGTAATCCATTACTAACATTTGTGATATTAAAGTTCTTTAGAAAAAATAAAACAAAAATATACTTGTATGTATCCAGTTTTTATATTCAGAAATCTTAGTGTTATATGCTAACTTTTTCATAAAGAACATAATATTATTTTAATTAAATTGATGAATACTATTAGGTAATTGATTTAGATTTTTACTATTTGAGAATTCGATGTTTTCTACATTCAAAATTCATTATAAATATCACAAAAAATCGGTAACTAATACATGTAAATGAAAAAAAAAAATACGTGTGGCACTCGAGGACTGCCGCGGTAAAGCTATTGCATAGCATATATTCAAAAATAAGAAGATAATATTGTTGATTTAAAATATTTTTAAAAAAAAATACCCCTATACCCCCCCCCTAAATCGCAGAATTTACACAACCGTCAATGACGTCTGCCCTCACGCGTCTGCCCGCGTTCGGGTCGCGCACTCGGCGATCGCGCGTCATTGCCTATCCCGCCCCTCCACCCTCGTTCTGCGCGCCCGCCGTCGACTCATCGCAGGTCATTCTTATCGTTCTAACTTTTAAAATATTAGTCCAAATTACTTAGTGTAAAAGACAAATTTTATCTACATTAAATACCGAAAGCGATGAAGGTATTTATTTTGATACGAATTAACTAAATACTCTAAAATATGCAACTTAAAAAAAGTATTCAATTTAAATGTATTTATAGCTCACTATTTTGGCTATAATGGCTTCCACATAAAAGGTAGATATATGCTGTCGCGGACTTTTATTTAGAACTCTTTAAGACAAACAACCCCACAATACATTCTTTTCATGTAACTCCAGCGGTTTAGGCAGCGCACGCAAAGATAGATCTCAGAGGGCAGGATTTTTTCCGACTTACTGGATACTTATCGTTATATTATGGCTAAATCACATAAAATCTTTATAAATTGTAGCCTATGTGTTATTCTGATATATAAGCCACATTACTGTAAAGTTTCATTAAAATCCGTTCGGTAGTTTTTGCGTGAAAGAGTAACAAACATCCATCCATCCATCCTCACAAACTTTCGCGTCAGGTTTTTTTTTTCGTTACGGAATTTCTACATTCGGTCGCCGCGCTCAGAGTCTCCGATAAAAGCTATGCAATAGCTTAAAAAAAAATTGTAGTATAATTTAACGAGGTAACAATGGCAGTGGTCATATTGGTTTATATAAAAAGTCTTGTCAATTTCTCAAAAGTATTTTACAGAAAATTTATTTGCAGCAGTACAATAACGTAATGAGCGACAACTCGCATCAAACATATTGATAGCGTAGCGTCTACATAGAACAAGCCACACGCGGTCATCTTACTGAACAATCGATTTGCCTGTAAACACGTTCTTGTAAAGAAGTTCTAAAATTCAGATTAACTTCTAATAGATTATAAATCAAAAATTGTGTCGCGAAATAAATATCAGCTGTTCCCTACATTTATGTTCGCATATCTCGTCAAAATGTTGAACAGCTGATATTTTTTTCGCGATTTCAGCGGTGGTCCCATAGTGAAAGTTGTTCATAATGACCCCTTAAGAGGTTTTCCTGGTTTTTTTTAGGTGGTTTTTGGTGTGAAACTGTAACGATTTCTTGTTTTTGGAGACATTATTTTTGTACAACTTCAACTGTTTGTTGTTTGATGACTAATGCCTGACATTAATTTTTAAACTAATGAGACAAGTCAGACAAGAAATGAAGTCGTAATTTCATTGAAAATATAGGTACCGATCATAATTAAAGACATGGTGTATGTTTACGCTGATGTCTGTGTTATAATAAATTAAGTTTATATATTATTATTTTAGAATAGCAGGTAAGTATGTAATAAGGTTTACGAGTGTCCGACCAAAAAACGATGGCTAGCCGAAACCGAAACTGTAACCTAATATTTGGCTGCTGTCCCAGTTTCGGCTGAAAGAGATACCGAAACTTATGAAATTACGTAAAGAGTTAATTAAATTGATATTATTTTCTGAGACCCATCGTTTTTCGTAGGGTTGTCACAAATAATTTGATTAAGGGCTCATTTTGCAATTATCAAAGGAGACTGTTCAAAGTATGGTATCTGACTGTACCATTTTACAAAATCTGTGAATGCAGTTAGCTATTATTCAAAAAGTTAGTGGTACCTGCCCTTGAAAATTGTGTAAATTCTAAAAGAATATTTTTCTTATAATTGCCGGGTCAGATTTTGATGCCCCTTTGCACAAGGTTATAGATGAAGTATCCCAACACAAATATCAAAACCGTATCGCTATTGGTTCATAGACCACTTTTGCTCAGTCTCTTTTCTTTTACCCCGAAAAAAAAAAGACTTTTGCCAGACTTTGGGTACAAAAACTGTCACAATTTCAAAGTGACGATTGAAAAATCAGCCCCGTCTTATATAAATATGACCTTAGTAGATATGCTTCAATTAGCTTATGCGATTAACTATCTAGTCGTTTTTCAGAAGTTCGATACAGCGACAATGCGACAGAGGCGTTCACTTGAGCTCCAAAATCGGTTATTTTAGAGTAATCGAACTTTTCAAACTTTTACTACTTCTCGTCCAAAAACTGCTAATTGTGAGGAAACTGCTCCGACCAGGACGTTAAACTGATGCTGATAGCTCATGAACAAATGAATTCTTCGAAAAGCATATCAAAAAAGTTAAGATTAAAAGGTTAAAAAGGCACTTAATGTTAACCACGAGAAGGTCCAAATTTACTATTGCTCAAGTGGTGTTAGATAATTTAGATCACTGACTGTACAAACAACTTCAAACAAGTCAATCATTAGTCTAAATGAAAGTTATATTATAGATACACAAACTGTAGTAACACGATAGTATAAGAAGTTATGAAGCTGGACAATTGTAGAGATAGCTATGATGAACAAGCCGTACGCGCTTATCTTCTTGAATGATGCCTTCTGTACTCGTTGAATGTTCTTGCAAACTCTTTTTTCTGGATCTGTGTAAAATAACGTTTCTATAGTTAATAATAAAATTATTTGAATAATTATTCTTTATCTAAATAATTGGTACTTACAAAAACAATTTCTTGAGTTCACAAGCATTACACAGGTACTCTGAACATCTCTCATTGCTGCATAGAATCTCTCACATTCCACACTCAAACATATCAGTAAGACGACATTCTTCATGTTAATGATTTGCGTTATGGTTAGTAGAAAGAAAAACTGAAATAGTAACAGGCATAATTATTACTATCCACCACCTACTTGCTTTCCTGTAAAACACAAGTTTGATGTGATAGATCATGGATGTACTCTCTCCCACGCAATCCTGTATCTCCCACAACAAGAAGAATAAGAGAAGATGAAGATGTACAACCAGTTACGAGAAATAGTGCTTAGCGAGACTAGAGCCATACAAAGTCTGTCTTAGACAGACTTTGTATGGCTCTTGAAATGAAGATGTACGAGGGTTCTGCAGGACATCTTCCGTGTTTAAAGTCAGAAAGATCACGATACAAGATGCTGATGACGATCGCGGATGCCAAAAAAAAAAACGTAAACAAGAAATACGTGGAACGCATACGTTCTAGGTATTTGTTCATTGTTTTTAGGCATGTACACCTTAAATATGCACACTGCTACTTTTGAGACGGTTACTTTCATACTCGGAAAGTAGGAATGACAGAAAAAAGTTTTACACTACAAATACACACCACTATCACTATTTTTTGTGCTACAAATGAGTCTATAGTTTGTAGCTCCGGTTTTTTTCATGATGACGTAACAACTGTATGATTCTGATGACTTGTAGTGATTAAAGTACTTACAGTAGTCTTACTACGCAAAGTTAATAACGTAGCTATATTCCGCAAACAGAGGTAAGCTGTGAATATCGTATAAAATGCAATCTGGAAAAAAGCAAGGTGTTTAAAATGTACCGAGTGTCTCAAATAAGAGTCGGTCACCGAAACAAGAACAATAGGTTTGAAGTTGATTTGCTTTTAGATTTTATGCGCTTGTCGTTATTGATACAGATATTGTGAGATCTCTCCAAACTCTATTTAAATAAAACTTACCAGTTGTCGAAACGTCGTTTCTATAATCATGTAAATCTGTAATATATTCAGGTATATATTATACATTAAGTTCCAGTATTCTTTGCTTTCTGATTCATCATTGTATTTTGAATTTTGGACTTTTACTATCCACACTCGTAGCATTTTTTCTATTAATTTCAATAGTGTCAACGCATATATAACGTTCATATCAAAAACAATGCAAGCATACATCGATATGATGTCAATAATAGTTATGTTCGGGAAAATACAGAAAAAAGAAATAATGTAACTAATCCAAATAATATTGAGAATGATAACCCGAATCCAGTTCCTGAAAGTGAAACCTCTGAGTTTGTTGTCATTAATTTGTAGGACTCTGAACACGTGTTGGATTTTCAAGACCAACAAGATATTGTAGTGACTTTGCACGATGTTCGATAGGCTGTTCATTAAATGCCCAATTAAGTGGATCAAAAAGTCAATAGAATTGCTCGAACAATAGAACAATTTGTAAATCCCCCATTGATTACTAAACTGGATGAAGATACTGATCAAATGATGCAAATAGAAGCACCAAAATATGAGAATGCACGACACAGTTATGAAGTTGTAGAGATAAGTATTGGAAGTGATAATGTTGTCACGAATAGTATACTTCGCGTTTAGAAAAAGACTTTGCATCAAATTCAGCGGTCTTAGTACTGATTGTAAATCTACTCCAATTACATTATTATGTAATATTTTGTTTGGTACGTCTGTTGATACATTCTCATTTATTAAAGTGTTTCTTTTCGATTTGAAATATCTATTGAAACAAGAAAACATGTTTGATGCCTTAGACACTTCGGAATTGAGTGATACTGAAAACGAAAGTCGATCGATGGTCCAGTAATTTACTAATACTATAATAAATAGTGTCTAACTCCAAGGCCATGTTTCTCCAAAGAAAATTATCGCTAAAGCATCGATTGCAATGTTTGCTCAACACTACGTTTTTCTCATAAAGATTTCATTGACTGTTTAATATCACATCGTAGAACGTTATTTGTTTACTGTTTGAATAAATGGAGTAAAGATTGTACGACATTTTGGACGATCTTAGATGTAAGAAAAAAGAAAATAATTTATAATTAGAGAAATTGCAATTCTATTAAATTATTAATTGCATTTATGTAACTATTATATAGCATAATTATTATATTGAATCTATATAATTATTATTTTGCACCAATGACAACTCCATTTTTAAGTCCACGCAATCACTCCACCAGTCCATTCCAAGGTTGCCTGGAAGAGATCGCAGAAAGCGATAAGGCCGCCCATTGTATGTTTTGTAGTGTTAAATTTATTATTTGCTATGTATTTTCTAGTGTACAATAAAATATATATAAATAAATAAATTCTACCACTTTTAACTGCACAGTAGAAGCAAAGTCAAAAATTGCAGAAATTATTGAGTAATTGTTGTTTGAAAGATTTTTAAACTACTACTCGTAAGCAAAGCAGTGGTATCGTATGATGAACCCTGAAACTCTTAGTTGTGGAGAACCACGTCATCGTACTACTAAGCATTGGCTTTTTTTTTTTGGATGGAAAATTACCAAATAACTTCTCCCGCTCTGGGCGGAACAGGAGGGCGTGTCAGACTCTTACTGACTAAAACCCACCCATGTTCCTTCAGTTACCTGTACGTTGCCAGGGGCCACGGTATCTCTTTCAGACTTTCCCGCGATCCCGGTTGGAGGTCTGGGCCGACATCATCAAGTACATAAATGTAAAAAATCCCTAGCCCCGATATCTTGGCTGGGATCACATAAGTAGAGAAAAGGTACTACAGTGAATTTAATCATTCCCAAGGCAAAGACGTTATTTGGTGCTCCTGATAACAGTAACGCTATGGTCATTTGCGACGGGACCTACGTGTAAATCCAAATAAGAACCCTGCACACAAAAGGAAGTTTGGCAATAATTCCAATTAATCTTATAATTTCTTTTTTTTCACAAGCCAACTATTCAAGAGTGGTAACCATGAGTCATCGAGATGGTGAACGGCCGAACCAAACGAAATTACCGATTATTTCGACAAGAATATTTTTACAACGCAATATTTGACGATTTTCGCATTGGAGCAGCATTAATAAATGGATTCCATGCTCCAATTCCAGACAATTTGAATATGTAAAGATATGTCGGGCCGTGGGGTCCGAGTGCTCACGGCCTCTTTAAAGAAATCTCCAAACGGCTATTTGACACTTCCCGTGACCCAAGAGCTGGTTTTTACCTTGGGCAGAGGCTAAGCATTGCCAAACAACGTGGCAATGTGGCCAGTCTCTTGGGTACATTACCAGTCGACAGCGATGCGGATGAATTTTTCGATGCTATATTTTAGTTTGTAAATAGTTTTAGTTAAGTTAGTATATCGTTTTGCTACTACTACTACTACTACTAATTAATTAGTTATAAGTTGTTTGTGCCCACTTGTAAAAAGCTATAAACAGATCAGCTGTTCCATAAATTTATGTTCGCATAGCTCGTTATAATGTAAGGAACAGCTGATTTTTTTTTCGCGATCAAGCTTGGCCCCATAGTGAAAGTTGTTCATAATAATGAGTACAATGACCCCCTAAGAGGATGCAAACGAATTAAATTTCACATTTTATAGATCAGAACTAAATCAGAATCACTTGATCAGAATTACTTGCCCATCGAAGTCAATCGATAGGCAAGTAATTATCTAATACTTTACAATATGAGTATCATATTGTAAAGTATTAGATAATTACTTGCCTGTTGTACAAGCAATGTTGCCATGTTGTACAAACACATTAAGCACTATTTACTGAAGTATTAGTAAATTACTTGCTTATCGACAGACTTTACTTTTCTAGATCAATCAATTTCTAACAGCCATAATAGTCAACTGCCTGGTAGCAGACATGTATGTGTATTTCAAAAACTGTTTCAAATCAAACAGAAACGGTGTAATAATCGGAAACATACCAAGAGTCTCTTCTAACGAAATATTACGTGATAACGTGATTGAAAATGATTTTCAATCAGTACTAAGACCGTTGAATCTGATGCAAAGTCTTTTCATTTCAGCAAAGTATTCTATTCGTGACAACGTTATTACTACTAATACTTATTATTACAACTTTATAAGAGTTTTTTGCATGTTAATATTTCGCGGTGTTCTTTTGTATAAATGGATCACGTTTATCACCGATTGTTGTGATCATATTTGGGGGGATAACTGTTTATTTTTTTCATCAAACATTGTCATTGACTTTATCATCTTCTTAATCGGGGATTTGATGAGCATTGTCTTAAACATCATGCTGAGCTACTACAATATCTTGTTGGTCTTGAAAATTCAACATTATCTCAGAGTTCTACAAATAAATTGTAACGAACTCCGAGAATTAATTATCTGCAACTGGATTTGGGTTATTATTTTAAACATTTTCTATTTAGGATTTATCATGAGTTTCCATTTTTGTTTCGACTTAGATATTTTCGACATGATATCGGTTTACTTCTGCATCGTTTTCGATATAAACATTTTATATGCTTTACCATTTTTGAAAATAATTGAGAAAATGCTTCGTGTTTGGATAAAAAAAGTTAAAAACTCACAAAACTCCGAAGGCACAGAAGCAGAAGAATATTGGAAAATAATGTTTGACGTATACCTGAATATACAGAAGACCTACATTATTATAGACACTACGTTTCGACATATGGTTCGTATTTTATTTAAATATAGAATTAAGATTGAAGAAATCAAATTCCTAAGTTGAAAACAGACATATTTTAATAATTTTATTCTATTTTCAGATTTTATTTTATATAATAATAACAACTTTCTTTAGTTTGAAGAACCTAGCAATGGTATTAATTTTGTTAAAGACTCATATTGCAAGAGGTGAAATTAGAGTAAGTCGGATTACTAAATACGTTATCAAAAATCAAATAAGTACGATGTATGGCTTCCTTCCTTTCGTGACATGCCTCCCTGGTGTTTACTCGATCCTCAAAGTAAAATTATTTATTTATTCAGGTTGAGGTTTAGGGGTGTGAGGAACAGGGTGTAAAGTTCACTCATCCACCATAGAAAAGGGAGGATCCTCCGACCAGACGGGTGTCATGTCTGGCGGGCAATTGCCCAGAGGTTTGAAGTCGTGAGCTTGTATATATGTCCACCGCGCGGTAAACTCTTATTGCGCGATGCAGGATTTGAGTGACGTCAGGATGTTGTGTGACGTCAAGTCTTTGATGCGTAGTTCGCATGTGGCGGTGTAGATGCCGCCACAGAGGTAGTTTCGCATGGAGAAGTATGGGCAAGAAATTCCAAAGTTACTCTTATTAACGATTTTTCACTATATTTAACCGACTTCAAAAAAGGAGGAGGTTACGCATTCGGCGGGTTTAGTTCTTGATGTATGTACATTGATTTTTCCGTGATTACCTAGTAGAGGAAACTCGCGCGGTGGTCCCATACAGATTTTATTAACTTAGCGTCGCGCGCGTGGTAGTTTTTTAAATAGCTTCAATCCTGCGTATTAAATGCACTTGATGTACTATGTTAATGATGTTATAAAACATGTTATAGTTGTTTAAATAGCAAGTAGTGGTATACGAATTTGTTTTGGTAGGTACCATGACTAACGGTCGAACCCACGTCCACCAGTTTTGTCCACCATCAGATTTGTCATACTGGAGATAGAAAACCTATCTATGGTTTAAACTTCCTTATAATATGTTCGAGAATAAGGACCTTACGGAATTGTGGGACGACATTCAATGACAGATAGAATTATACTGTCTACCATCAATAGCGGCCTGTCTTTTACTTAAAATAGGCTTTGGGTTCGTCCGTAAAAAGTGAAAAAAAAAAACCTATGTTTGGTAAGGAATTACCTTTTTTTTATAACTGGCGTTTATTTGTCAAATATTTTAATTCCAGCCGCCAAAACTCAGTTGCAGTTTAGAATATCTGTAGATTTACATTATTTACAACGTTACACAATATACAAAATATGTTTTTTTTAGTTTTCCACCCATAACCTTTTGTTTTTTCTTCTATGGATAATACACTCGAGAGCAATGAATCCGGGTCACTTAAAGAATCCTAAAAATCTCGGAAACTAAAAATGCTAGGTTAATGCAATAAATTGTATTTAATAGACAATGTAATACTCCTTAAATGAAGGTATTCAAACTTCTTAGTTATTGTAAAGTTATATCATAAAAAAATCAAATTTGAAAAAGGGCCACTTTCGAAGATGGAACTACGAAATTACAGCATTTGGTTTTGCTTTTGTTTGTAATCTGTCATTTATGTGGGTACATAAACCATGTTGATAGTGCTCTATATTCATTATTCAAGCTGAAATTATGTCGCTTACGCCTGAAGAATGCACCAGAATACTTACAATGCTGGAAACCAGTCCTGGCTGTATCGCGCTGACTCCGGCCGAGTCAGCGCGATACAGCCAGGACTGTCGGTGTGTCGCTGTCAACAGTACAAAGAGTTCTCCGACGTTACGAAGAAACTGGTTCTAACCTACGCAAACCAGGAACGGGCAGAACCAGGTGTACCACAGCACGAGAAGACCGATACTTGGTGAACACCATGCTTCGAAATCGCTTTCTCACAGGAACTGAACTCACAAATCAGTTTCGACGCCTCGGAGGAAGTAACCCAAGTGCATGGACAGTAAGACGTCGGCTTGCTGAATCTAACTTAAAACCCCTTAGACCTGCAAACGGCCCTAAACTGGAGCGTGGGCATCGTATTTCAAGACTAAGATATGCCCAGAGCCACGTAAATTGGAGTATTGAAGATTGGTCAAAAGTTATGTTCTCCGACGAATCAAAATTTATGCTCTACAAACACGATGGAAGACACAGAGTGTATCGAAGACCAGGGGAAAGATTCAAGCAAGCATGCATCGAAGAAAAAGTAGCCTACGGTGGTGGGTCTGTACTAGTGTGGGCCGGAATTTCTTCTGAAAATCGCACAGAGCTGGTGATCATAGAAAACGGCTCTTTAACTAGCGTAAGATATGTGGAAGAAATCCTCAATGATCACGTTGGTCCATTTATGGTCAATTTAGGTGAGGATGCTATATTTATGCATGACAATGCCCGACCTCATACAGGTAGGATTGTGAATGACTACCTTCAAGAGATGAACATTACTCGTATGGAGTGGCCAGCGCGCAGCCCGGATATCAACCCGATCGAGCATGCTTGGGACGAGCTAGGCAGATGCGTAAAACAACGAAACCCTCCCCCAATCACGCTTCGTGAGCTCAAAATTGCTCTCACAGAGGAATGGGAGAATATTCCCCAAAATCGTATAAGGAACTTGGTGTACAGCATGCCAAACCGCGTAAACGCAGTAATGGAAGCACGAGGAGGCAATACGAAGTATTAAAATTCAAGAAAATCGTAATAAAGTTCAAAAATTTCATGTTTCCTATTTTTGTTTTAAGGAGAGATCAGCAGTTTTTTTCTTTATGTAATTTTGTGTTAATAAAATGTATGGTGACTCATATTTTTTTTACTTTCATTTAAGGAGTATTACATTGTCTATTAAATACAATTTATTGCATTAACCTATCATTTTTAGTTTCCGAGATTTTTAACATTCTTTAAGTGACCCGGATTCATTGCTCTCGAGTGTATTAGCAAAAAAGCCACACTTTTTTTCAGAATATAGTCATAAGTTCTGACAATAAAGGTACAAGTCCGTAGCCGACTGCACTGGTCGCGGCACTACTGGTTTCTAGTATTTTTATGAAATACCGTGTCGTACCGTGTCTACGGAACGTATTTCATAGCAATACCGTGTCATACTGTGTCTACGGAAGGTATTTCGTAGAAATACACGTGCCTGCTGCTGCTGCCTGCAGTCGGCTACGAAATTGTATCTTTACTAAATCTAATTATAGTATAGTAAAAAAGAGAGAGTAAAAGAGAGTAGTCTAATTGTAGTATTATAGTTTTTATGACAGCTGCGCCGACGGTATGAAATGTTACCATTTTAAATATTTTATTTTATATAAACATTTAGGACTAAGTATTGTATTTATTCATTTTATTTTTGTCTCATTTTGTTATTTCACTATATGCTGCACCGGTTGACGTCATCACGTCAACGCCGGCTGTCGCTGAAAACCAGCGTTGAGGCTCTGTCTCGCATAGGGTCGCAGCATTATGCTGAGCGATGGCCGTTTTGCGTGGATGTGACGCATATTTTCCCCCAAATTGTTTATTTTTGTGTTTTGTTCTTTCTTTGCGTCATGTGTACCGCAAATAAACGTATTTTCTTTCTTCTTTCTTTCTTTCTAATTTGAAAAACTTTAATATTTTACGAAAAATTTCATTCAAAGAATATTACAACCCCGTAAATATTTGAAATCTGCGGAAATTATAAAATTTATTTGCCTTTTGGAGGCTAGAATTCAAGTATTTCACAATTATTATAAAAAGGATTTCGGAAAAAAAAATCTGGTGATCCCATGACATAGATTAGTCAATTAAACCCGTTATTGTGTACAGTTCAAACATTTGGGAATTAGGATTTCAAATCATAATGTTACATCACAGCTGAGGTGGAAAAGGATCAACTAACTTTTGAAGGGTACTGTTTATAATTATACCTCTGTAGTTCTACCGTCTGTCGCGGACCATTGAGTTACGGTTCTGCTTCACGTGTCATCATTACGTCTTGCCATGTGTCCTACAAACCTCTTTTTTAGAACCGTTCACGACATCCAGACCGTAGCAATGGACAGGGTTCATTAAAACTTAATTTATTTTATAGTTAGGATCCCCCATTTGCCTGTAATAATTACTATATTTGTTACCATTGCAGCAAATCTTTGTATTAATTGCAACTGAAATTAATTACGTCAAGAATATTTTCATAATTATATGCTTGAGCGTACAATGTGAAAGAATCTATGCAGCAATGAGAGATGTTCAGAGCACCTGTGTAATGCTCATGAAGTCAACACATTGTTCTGGTTAGTAGTATATCCGTGTTTCTGTAAATTACGGTTAAACCTAGTTATTCAACTAGCACACAACGGCTTGTCAAGTAGGTATAGTTCCCTTGATAACAAATTTATCCTATTTATATAACTCCAATCCAATTTCATCTATTTTCATTCCAATTTCATTTATTTTAATAGTAATGAAATCCAACACAATCTCGCTGATAAATACAATTATTCTGCACTTACCATTGATCTCATATATGTCACCGAGCTTGTCATCTACACCTACTAACACTTTCACAAACACTATTTACAAGAACCATAGCTACACAATCACCCAATGCATCCTTTGTTTTTACATATTATGTATTGCATCATAACACTAATTACTTAATGCGCCATGTTATAATTATTACGTAACCACTACTTATTACCCAATATGTCAAAACGTCAAACAAATAGTTTATATGACAGCTGCGCGCACAGACTGCACAGTCTGCGGCGCGTGAGTCGCCGGCAGTACGAAATGTTACCATTTTAAATATATTATAATATTTTACATAAACATTTAGGACTAAGTATTGTATTTATTTATTTTATTTTTGTCTTATTTTGTTATTTCACTATATGCTGCACCGGTTGACGTCATCACGCCAACGCTGGCTGTTGCTGAAAACCAGCGCTGGGGCTCTGTCTCGTATAGGGTCGCAGCATTATGCTGAGCGATGGCCGTTTTGCGTGGATGTGACGCATATTTTCCCCCAAATTGTTTATTTTCGCGTTTTGTTCTTTCTTTGCGTCATGTGTACCGCAAATAAACGTATTTTCTTTCTTTCTTTCTTCTAATATCTGTGCTATATTATAATGTGTTTCAAAGATTGTTTTAATCCATTATTTGGGGACCGTCTTCCTAATAATATGAGACAAAACGTGGTAGATGCACTCATAATTAATAATGGAATGTTCGAGCCCGTTACTCTTTTAAAATACGAGTATATGTGAAGACGATGTATCTAGAATAAAATTACTGTACTCAGTAGAAAGTATTAAAAATTAAGTTATAACTGATAAAATAATTAAATTGATAGATACAGTCATGATGCTCACATATTTATAAATATTGCAACCGTAAACGACTTTTCCTATCATTTTAACAGATAATAAATCAGTGTGTCAGTTACGGTTCTCACAGAATGTTGAATTAATGGCATAAAAATAACAAATTATGGAATTATTTTAGCAACTTAACTAAAACTATTAACAAACTCAAATATGGCGTCGAAAAATTCTTCCGCATCGCTGTCGACTGGTAATGTACCCAAGAGACTGGCAGAGTTAGGTTAGGATATTATATTTTTAGTTTTGGAAGAAGACTTAGAATACTAAGATATAAATTATTAAACCGTTCTTATGTAGTATAACAAAACATTTAACACAGAACGTGATAAAAAATGAGTGTACTTTAGATAATCTAAAAAATGGTTAAACAATTTTATCTTTATCACCTGTACTAATATTGTATATTATTGGGTTGTACTCGTAAGTAACAACAGATTCAAATACCTTTGTTTTAGAATAAAAACCTCGCATTGAATAACAACGTTCTTTTAATTTGTTTCAGATACAGATCGGAGATTTTGTAAGAATATCCAACGTTTACAGAAGGCATCATTCAAGACGATGAGCGCGTGCAGCTTGTTCATCATAGACGCCGAGCTACCTCTTCAATTATCAAGCTTCATTACTGCTTATACTATTGTTTTATTACAGTTTATATTTTTATAAAAATAAACATTGTCGAGGTTGCTCTTTATTTATTTCGTGTTCGTTTCTTTATAATATAAAAAGAACCATGACCAGACGTCAATATTGGCATACTCTAACCAAAACGATCATCTACAAAAGGTACACAATGGTGCATATTTGACCTAGATTTTGAATGAACTTCCCGTTTTTAGCACAAAGCAGTTTACCATAGCTAGTTATTGTATTATGATATAGTTATTTAATAAGTATATTGTTCGGGCGCCTCCGACCACTCGGCAATCTTCGGCAATTTTTTTGTTTTCTTCATACTTAACTGCCAATTTCATTACGAAACTTTGCTACGCATAATCATTAGTGTTAATATTACCTATTTCTTTTCTTGCTAGATAACGCGATGGCCTCTTTAGACGTATTGTTGAGAAAGCGAAGTGCAATTAAAGCGAAGCTTACAAATTTCACAAATTTCATAAATGTGCTTCTTAGTTGTTAAATCATTTCCGACGTTGAACGCTTCGAATTGCAGAGCCGTTTAAAAAAAATTGAGGCTACATACATACGACGACTTCGACAATTTACAGGTGGACATCGAGGTGCTTTCGGATTATATTTAAAATATCAAATGTCACAAAAATAGCCTCTCCTTCAATGGCCTATAAACTTATTTATCAGTCTAATTTAACCTCAGATCATTAACATTGTCGCTACGTCTCCCAGATGTTATAAGTCATATTACCTGTTAAAAGTGCACTGCACGTACGTGTGCTTCACTGGATCCTAGAAAGGTAAAGGGAGGGGCAAGTTCGTGCGCGAACAACAATAAAACTTATAGTTTTCAAGTGTGTGCCTTTTTTTACAGCATACAATGAGAGAAGTTGTATGCAGCAATTGAAGAGGCCCAGGCGGCGTATATACAGCTTATGAAGAACAAGAACTAGCCAAGTGCGAGTGCGTTGAAAGATGCTTAAAACACAATTTATAAATTCTACTAGGAAATAGAAATTCCATACACACTTTCAGAGTTAAAAATAAGATGATTACTATAACTCTCCGACGCCATGGGTGTTAACTACAACCAGACAGGAAATATTACCCAAAGGTTGAGTTAGACGGCGTGCTAAATATCGCTTGCTATACAGGATACTTTTTGTGAAATCTATGACCGGTCTTTGTCACTACCAAAGTTCGTAGTTCTAAGGAATACCTTCAGGGTCTTACTTACGATGATACTGAAAGACTGTTCGCCATGGAATCATAAATAATAAGCGCTAAAACACACAAACACACACTGCAACATACACACACCAACACACACACGCACACACACACACCAACACACACACACACCAACACACACACGCAAACACACACACACAAAGACACCCACACACCCGTTTGTACCTACAGACACCCTTACACTCTCACACACATTCACGTATTTCCTTGCATGCCTTAAAATAAAAGTAAATAAATTATTTACAATCTCATTATATTCAATTCAATCTGCAATTATTTTTATTATACTGAAAATGAGCGTAACTTAATTTGTACTTATTTGGTGTGAGCTGTCAACATAAACAATTCAAATATTTAAAAAATAAATAAAATAATTACATTTATGCTTGATCCTGAGTTTTTTTAAGATCTGAGAAAAGAAGAACGCCTGAAAAGTCACTGCTCTTGTATACAAAACAGATTTGCAAAACATCTCAAAACTAATCACGTAACGTGAATTTCGCCAGACGCCGTAGAACGCGTAGAGCACAAGCAAATTTTTTCGACTGAGGGAGAAAGAAACTGGAACGAAGACACCGGAAGGCGCAAGAACGAAGAAGACGCGACGCCAGCAACCTAGGCAACGGTTGAGAAGGCGGCGCCCTGCGCCCCAGGCCGCGAGCGCGACTGCGCCGCTGCCGTCAACAAAATATGACAGTGGATACGTGACATTTTGTTAATAGTGAAAAAAATATTTTTAGTTCACAAAAAAGAGCTGGCGTTGAGGGACGCCAGGCAGTATATTATCTCCTCTATTGTTCTCCGTTTTTATCAATCCCATTACCACTGAGCTTCGGACTGCGTATCATTTTTATGCTGACGATTTGCAGCTTTACTGCCAGGCAAGTGTTGACAACATATCCGATGCGATTGAGGAGCTAAACCGGGATTTAGGTGTGGTGAAAGACTGGTCTGATCGTTTTGGGTTGGCGGTTAATCCTACCAAGTGCCAGGCTATCATTGTAGGGAGCACCCACAGTATGAGAAAGCTGAATGGCTTAACTGTGCCACCTGTAGTGTTTGACAACTCTGTCATCCCGTTTAGCTCCGATGTTAAGGATCTTGGTTTGCATGTTGACACATGTCTTGACTGGCGAAAGAAAAATAGTCACCGGAACGTTGCGGTCGCTCTGTCGGTTGAAAAACCTTCTCCCATCACACATAAAGGCAATGCTTGTACAGTCCCTAATCGTTCCCATAATAGACTATGGTGATGTGTGTTACTATGACCTGAATGCAGATCTCCTCAATAAACTTGACCGCCGTCTAAATAACTGCATTCGCACCGATTGCTTTTAAGATGGTTATCCATACGTCAGCGCAGAGAGTTGAGGGCTATGTCTATGTTGTATTCTATACTGGACAATCCCACATCTCCTTCTTACCTGTCTTCCCATGTTCAATACCTGTGCTCTGCCCATAGTTAAAATCTTCGTTCTACTAACAATCGTCTTCTACGATGTCCTTCTCACCGTTCTGGTTTTATTCGCTCTTCTTTCTTTGTCCAGGCGTTTTTCTTTGGAATGCGCTCCCTCTGAACATCAAGATGGTAACCAGTCGGTTATCTTTCAAAGTGAAGGCACGTGAACATATTCGTAAAAAGTTGGCAGAATCATTGCAGCGCTGATTTGCTGGATTTGTTTTCTCCTCTACCTATCGTTATTTCTCCTGACAAAAGTTTATTCAGTTTATATGTATGTATCTATGTATTAGTATGTTTTAATTTTCAAGTTATCTATCCCTTATTTTGCACCAACCATTTTTTTTTTTTTTTTTGTTCCGGGGTGGAAAATCCTCATGGATGTCCTCCGCCCTGGGGCGGGCGGAGGGGTCTGTCAGACTCTTACTGACTAAAAACCACCCCGGTGTTCCGACTCACACCTACGCCGGGGGTCGCGGGAACGAAAGAATCTTCCGCAACCCCCGGCCGATGCCGGCCCGCCACCGCGGGCCTCCTCTCGGGTCAGGGGGGGGAGTGAGGTGTTTGACTCCCCCCGCGACGTCTCAGAGGGGCGCGCGTGGAACACTACGCGCCGCCACCTCAGGTCCTGATGAGTGGGGGGCGACGGACGTCCCCGAGTCCGTCGCCCCTGGACCCATTTAGGGGGGCCGGAAGAGGGCGTTGTCCGCCCTCCGCCGACGCCCGGTGCGCCTGCTGCGGGCCGGGTGAGTTGACGAGATCTCCCTCTCCCTTTCCGCAGCCTCCTTCTGCGACACGACCGTCTCACAGAAGGCGACCACCGCGTCCCAGGACTCGGCGCCGCCGACCATAGCGTTCACTACGGCCGGCAGCGACAAGTCACTGCCTACTCCTGAGATGAGGGCACGGCGCATGTTGCACCTACCATGTTTTATCTCTGCATCACCCTAAGGTTGACTGGTAGAAAATGCCTCAGGCGTTAAGTCCGCCTTTGTACAGTATTTTTTACTTGTGCATGAAGTTTTAATAAAAAAATTAAATATCAAAATGCAAATTACTTTAACAAAGGATCTCCATAACGGAGAAGAGATCCTATCCGCTACAGTCTTCAGAATTCCGTTGCAACTGCCACGCATTCTGCAGATCAGGGATACGGTTTTCTTGCGGATGACGGCATGAAAGCCATCAGAGCGATACAGCACAGACATCCGATACACTACAGAAACGAAGCAGCTCCAACACCATCCTGAAGATTTCATTATAGTGGACGCGCAGGACATTCAGCTATCTTTTGGTATGGCTGACCCACAGATTTCCCGTATAAAATCTTTGACAATACTTAAACAACGTTATCTTTACTTGTTTAGAGCAGCGGGAGAATCTGCGGGCCAGCATAGAAAAGAAAGAAAGAAAGAAAAATAAGTTTATTTGTCACAGAAACACGTGCATAAAAAAAAAGATGATAAACTCGAGTAAATAATAAGGAAAATGAAACAGAATAGATTTAAATACAATAACGAGCACAAAACAGAAATAGTCGGCAGCTGCTGGCACGTGATGACTGTGACAAGAAGGCTTCCACTCAGCATGATGCTGTGCTATGGAGACCCACAGCGTCTTAGGCTGTCAGAAAGACAAAGATAATGTATTTAATTTGAGTGCTCAACCATAAATATTATGCCTAGCGCTGTCAAATGCTTTTACTTTAATTGGCATATCAACTTTAGTGTCACCATTAACAATGACCGTATCGTTGATAGATAAAACATCATTATTATAAGAACGCACTATTAACAAGCACTCTTTTAATACATTTTAAATATTCATGTCTCATTCGTTATTTAAAATGGGCTTGTCGCGTTGTTAATAATGTCGTCTAAGCGTGTGAACATATTCCCAAAGAAAAAAACTAAACCCAACTTATCATTGTTTCTACCAGAAGTATTACTTAATAATCGTCTGGAAAAAGAAGTTCAAAAAATGTTTTATCCTTTACACTGGCCACTTTTTCTATTGTTCTCTTCGAAATATACCATACAAGATAATTATATTAGTCCTAACAGGAAGATGCGTACTACTTTGTCGTTCTTTATGTTGTGTTATTTAATTGCGGTCTCTATTTATTACATGTACTTCAATGAATCCAGCGTAGACTACATTAATATCCATAGTGACACTATCATTTTGCTTTCAATTTTTTTTTCCTACTTTTACTTTGTTATCGGTATAATCATTACTTTTTTTCTCAGTATTGTTCACAGTCAAAATAACATCTTACTCGTTGTGACAATTCAGATTATACATAAATGCATCGATTTTAGTAAGAGTATCAGCAGTTATATTATTTGGAATCGCATCTCAGTTATTATAACTTTTGCTGTTAACATGTTTATATGGCTCTGGTACTATCAAATGTTCAACTACAGTTTCGGTGATTACCCAATACTAATTCGAAACTACATGCTTACCAAATTTGATATGGATTGTATTTATGCGATTCGTGTTATTTTATTGCTAACAAAATATCTCAATGAATGGAACAAAACAATTTTAAAGCTAAGTGATGAACCAGAAAATTATATATGTAGTATACAATTATTCAAGATTTATCAAAATATTTTGGAAACGTACAATATGTACAAAAGCATTTTTCAAGTATTGGTAAATACACTCACTATTATTTATTAGTATGTAATTTCGTCTTCACCATCATCTTCCTGCCCATGTCCCATGTTACTTGTAGTCGGCGCAACATGTTTTCTCTTTCCATTCTTCCTTGTCACCCGTCATGCTATCATTCAATACGTTCTCTTTCATATCATTTCTCACACAGGTCATCAATATTTTCTTTTGCCTCCCACTCCCTCTCCAACCATCAACATTTATATTCATCAGTCTTTTAGTCACATGCGTTTAATAAGTAATTTCATGAATATAAAAAAAGAACAACCTTGTAGCCGGCCCTCTAAATAATACTCTTTTGCAGATACTATACACCACGGTCAATGTTTTTACCCGCAATTTATTTTTTTTGGAGTCAATTTTACAAATGCTAGAAATAAAAACAAAATCACATATCGAGGTAACTTTATTAGTCATACAATTACAGGTTCATAGCTATTGCATATCTCATTTGTACGTAATCATATTTAATTTATGATTGGTTCTAGTGATAATATTCAAAACGAGTTGCTTTATGAAACCAGAGTATGTCTTTATTTAACTCTCCGGTTTTTTATGCCATACGAGTAGTTGAAAAATAATTATTTTTTTACAGATAATTGAAGGTATGCAGTCTCCGATGACGATATTTGTTACGATTCTATGGATAAGTAAGGATATATTACTAGTATTCATACACAGCTTGCAATGCGAGAAGTTCTATATAACTGTTGAGGAAGCTGAGACGGCGTGTATACAGCTTATGAAGAACAGGAACTGTCCAAGTGCGTAACAAGGAGTTCGCCTTACTTTACACTTCCTAATTGAAAGTTTTGGTGACGGATAAGGTTTAAAGAGAGCAATAAAATTCAAACGCATATGTAACTATGATTCTTTAATATGTTGTTAGGTCTTCTGAGAGTAGTTTATACCCAAGTTAGATTGTTATATGATATTATAGATTAAGATGTTACATTATTAAATAGATGTTTGACTACGATTAACTATTTATTATATTACTTATGCGAAAACGTAGGGTAAATCTCCAACCAAGCAGTTTCTATTATACCTACGAGATGCAGTATTTGGTACCATCATATATGTACCTATGTACTGTTATTTTCACTACCGGGAAACCGATCTTAACACTAATTAGGAAAAACTAAATTTTTATCAGCCTAGGGTAATTTAGGAACAGTCAAATGTATATACATAATGTGATGATACAGATGACGCGTCTTATTGTATTACAAATGTAGTTAATTTGACTGAATGATGTTTTTCTTACAGATGATCAAGCACGTCTTTGCAAGAAAGTACTGCAAACAAATCGTTCATTTAGTAAAATGACCGCGTGTGGCCTGTTCTATGTTGACGCTACGCTACCAATATGTTTGATGGGACTTCTCACTAGCTACGTGATAATACTGTTGCAATTCGCTTTTCTGTGAAAGAAACAACTACACGCACACCATTTGATGGAAGTTTATGAGAATTCCAATATGGCAACAACCTGTGGGTTGATGGAAAGCCGAGGACAATGTGTATCGATTTTAGTTAAATAAAACCTGTTAGTTAAGTTAAGCTTAGCTTTGTATCAAAACCTCATTACTTTTATTACAACCATATTTATACAGGGTGGATTTCACAGTTCTAATGAATCCTAGCTAATTACCAACCCAAACGAATTTAAAAGGACGCTGAAGTGACATTTACGTTCCAATACACTCAGTGACACTTGTAAGATCTACATATTTGTAAATTGTAAAGTTTTGTGGTATAGGGTCGAGAAGTATTTCTTAATAATCACCTAGAAAAAAAAGTTCAAAGAATGTTTTATCCTTTAATTGCATACCATGTCTGAGAGATATTTCTCGACGGCAAGTGAAGCCGAGTCAGAGGCCCATGGGCGGCATAAAAACTCTGACACCAGGTTAGTCACCATAGAAATATAAAGTGACAGGAGAAGTGGCATGGGGGCGTGTATGTATCCGCGCATCGTGATCACGATGCTCATGTCTCAAGCAAATGGCAGTCTCCGCTAACTAGTGCGCTTTCGAACGCGATCGTGACAACATTAAAGAATGCCATGTAGTTCAGTGGTTTCTTGTAAAAATCAAAGCCAAACTAGATACTTTATAAATCATAGAACCACTTATGATATACCAGCACAAGTATTTTACTATATTTGTTGTGTTGAAAATCATGAAAAACAACAAATCAAAAAAAAATCTTGCCTTACTACGTTATTTTTTTTTTCATATATCACAGCGGCTGTACTATTTTTGCAGTAAATATTTTTTTTTTACCACTATAAATATGTCGCTAAGTGACTGGACAATCAATGTAAAATCACAAAACGATACTTTCTTTAAGCGGTTGCATGGCGTAGTACGGCCGCTGTATCTTGCGACGAGTTAGTGATGTGCTTGTGGAGATCCACTGACGTAGGCTATCGACAAAAATATCGATTGTCGTATGAATTTATATTACCACTAAAGTGTATTCTTCAATTTGTTAACAGTTATAGCCTGGTTGGAAGACCGATGTGAAATCTTGTTTTTCTTGTTGTCTTGTACTCATTTAGATTTTCTGATAATTTTGAAAACATATATTTTTTTGAATGAATGAATGTTTATTTATTTAATTAAATGCATATTTACAATACTAAGCCTTATAGTAAAATGTTAGGTATATAATAAACCTGTATCTCAGGTGTCATAAGTGCAAAATTACATTAAAATTTTCTAAAATTGATGGTAGACATAAATAGTGAGTAACTTAACAGACTAATGATAGGACAGTACTTAATTAAAAATTATATTTAACTTAAAACAACCAGTAACTTTTCTGTGTCATCATAAGACAAATTTTGTAACCAAGTTGAAATAACATTTTTGCATTGTACCGTTTTTAATGCAGACATAGACAAAATTGCGTTTACTTTATTATACAAAAATGGGCCTAAGAATATAAAAAATCTATACATAAACGAATGCCTTAATCTATAATTATCTATACAGATGTCTTTACGTCTTTTATCAGTGACAACTCTATCGTACGGCAATTTAGAGTGCTGTTTTATTAAAGTATTCATAATGAATAACAGCTAATATTACTTAATATATTTATTTTTAGCTATGTATTATTTATTTATATCATCTTATTACACGTATAAAAGGTAAATGCACGCTGTTTGATGGGATAAGGTGTATAATTTATTGTATAGTACGTTCTGATTTATAAATTGCAAGTGTGAGGGCGACGTTGTATCATTGGGTTTACTGATCTACATGTGTAGTTGTGGTGAGGCCATGAGGTAATGGGGACGAAGTGGAGACATTGGGTTTTGATACATTTTCTACTACCGGGCATATCTCCTTTTTTTCTTATATCTATGTTAGTCACTAACCACACGAAAAAGAAAGATCCTGTAATTTAAGCTGTAAACTTCTTTTATTAACTCCCAATGGAAAGATAAGTATCATTTTATCGTTCTTGAGTGCGGCGTGTACGATCAAATGCTTTTATTAAAATTGTAATGTCAACTTTAACGTCCCATTAACACACCACCAAAACAGTCTACAAATGTTACCTATGGCCTCTGAAATTATAACTGCTCTTAAAGAAGCAAACCATCCGGGGAATGTCTCAGGTGTACTTAAGGAATTGGGTGATATCTTACTTCTCACCACTGCCAGATCCACACAGAAAGTTTATCTCCCACTATTATTTTTTGCATCTCTGTGGCAACATAGGGGAACAACTCAATGGAGTTTTTCTGGTGCTCCTATGATAAAATTTTATAGCGATTTCATCCAAAGTAAAAAGGTTGTCTTCAAGATGAGGAGTGGTGCAGATCCCATAAAAACGTCTGAAGTGGTGTTCCATGCAATGTTCGGAACTTACCTTGAAAATTTAAACATATTAGAGAAAATAACAAGTCGCTCTAAATGGCATAATAGGAAAGAAGTGAACAGTGTCTTTCAGAAGAGAGGTGAAAAAACTCAAGTACCCTTTAACCCCATCACATTTAAGTATGTGTCAAAGATGGCGCAGGCGCTGATGACCAAATATTTGGGAAACATAGACCCCATGGCTGTAGGTAGACCCTCCTTCACTGGTTTCAGAAAACGCCATTTCACTCAAGAATTTTTGACTTATATAACTACAGGCAAAAGCGCATTAAACTTTACAAGTGAACCTACTCAACTTCAATATGCGCTTAAAAAATTGAAGGATGAGTTACTAACCGAAAAGGATAAACTTGTTAAGGCCGGAACAAGCAAATGGGAGACAAAAAATAATGATGGTGTTTGGGAGAAGTGTGACTTTGAAGCTGAGGAAGGAAACGATTATTTCTATGGAAACTAATTTGTAATCTTCATTTATCAAATTTGTGTTGTGTCCTATTTTATACTTTTATTTTGTAATCAGTATTAACAACGATACGATCGTAAATAAAACAACATTATTATAAGAGCGCACAATTACCTAAGTACTTTTTCATTGAATTTTAAATGGTCATAAGTCTCAATTCATTAATCATTTTAAAACGGGCTGGAAACGTTGTAAATAATGTGGTCCAAGGTTATTAACATTTTCCGAAAGAAAAAAGCAAAACCTAACTTGTCATTGTATCCACTAGAAGTATTACTGAATAATCGGCTAGAAAAAGAGTTTCAAAGAATGTTTTATCCTTTAAACTGTACACTTACATTATTGTTCTCTTCGAAATATATTATACAAGATAATTATATTTCTCCCAACGGAAAGATACGTAACATTTTATCGTTCTTGAGTGTGTGTTATATTTTTGTGATCTGTATTTATTACATGTACTTCGATGAATCCGACGTCGGCTACTTAAGTATTCATAGTAACATTATCAATTCGCTTATTACTTTTTTATCATTCGTTTTATTTATCCTAGTTATGGTAATGATCTTTGTTCTTAACATCGTACACAGTCAAAACAACATCTTGCTCATAGTATTGATTCAGACTGTACATAAAAATATCGATTTTAGTAAGAAAGTCAGAAGTTTTATTATTGTGAATTGGATCTCTGTTTTTATTGGTTACGGAGTTAACTGCTTTATTTGGCTCGCATTTCATGCAGGGTTTAAATATTCTTTCTCGGATTTCGATTTGGCAATACTAATTCGTAACTACATGCTTACCAAACTTGACATGGACTGTGTTTATGCGATTCGTGTTATGGTATTGTTAACAAAATACCTGAATGAATGGACAAAAAAAATCAACAAGCTTAATGATGAACAAGAAAATAATACATGTGGTATTAAACTATTTAAGATTTATCAAAATATTTTAGAAGCATTCAAATTGTACACGACTATTTTTCAAGTATTGGTAAGTTCAACGCGGTGTTTTTTAAATTACGTTGAAATACAACACGCGTTAAAACAGCGGTCTTGCGAATCAGGGATTTAGTAATAATTGCTGACTTAATAACCTTGTTTTACAGATTTTATTTTCTACGGTCAATGTTTTTATTCGGAATTTATGTTTTTTGGAGTCAATGTTACAAATGATAGAAAACCAATCAAAATCTCAATGCGAGGTAACATTTACATTTAAACAATTACGGGATTCTGAAAATCTGTTCATGTCTGATTACATCTTAATAATTTGTTTAAAGGGATCTCGCGCACAACGCGGTGATGACCACAACTTGTCGCACGATCGCGACCGGTTGCAATCTTGGCCGCAGAAGCTCCGACCAAGACGAAAGTCGGCCGCTAGACTAGTCGTGATCGCGTAGTGCATGAGATCCGCGAGTTTTTTTGTTACACCAATCACAACATTACAATAACTCAACATGAGGCGTGCCACACAGTTGTTTCAGTGCCGAATCATGCCGACTCGAATATTTGTGCAGTACTACTTTTTTTTTTTGAGGGTGGGAAATTATCAAATAACTTCTCCCGCTCTGGGCGGAGCGGGAGGGCGTGTCAGACTTTTACTGACTAAAACCCACCCGTGTTCCTTCCGTTGCCTGTGTGCCGGGGTCGCGATATCCCTTTCGGACAAACTCGCAACCCCGGCAGGCATTGGCCCTTCCGGACCCCGTCATTTCGTGCTGACATCTCTTTGAGGCGCGCGTGGAACACAACGCGCCGTCGACCCGGGCCTGGTCCCTATCGGACGACGAGCTACCCATTGCTCACCGTCCGCAAGCCCGCGCCTACGGTGGCCTGAAGTCGGCTCGCGACTCCCGACGCCCGGGGCGTCTCCTGCGGCGACTAGGGGCGCAAGGGCGCGACTCTTGCCTCTCCCTCGCGCGCTCGGCCTCCTCCTTCGCGAGCATTACTTCTTCGCAGAAGGAGGTGACGGCCTCCCATGCACTCTCGCTCCGGACCATGGCCTGAACCAGGGCCGGACGCGAGAGATCGCCGCCGCCGATCGCCTCCATGAGGACACGGCGGTGCTCCGCCCAAGCTGGCCAGACCTCCACCGTATGCTCCACCGTGTCCTCCGGGCGATCCACGTGTGCAGTACTCCTGAGTCTGACATTTTAACATCTATTCTATATAGAAGTCGGTAAAAAATATTACATTACCGTGAAAATTTAGATGAAGTGAGCTTGAAGTGAACAGCTCGCTTCAAACTCACTTTACCTAAGTTTTCACGGCGAGACGGTCACTATCTCAGACATAAAATATATCGATACAGAAGGTCGGCCGCGGGCTACACGACGAAGGAAATCACACGCACACAGATACGCGTCTACGTACAGTGCTATCTGCTTTTATCAAGTAAAAACTTGGTTAATAAACTGTTATACTTCCAGGTGCTTGAGATCACCCAGACTCCGGTGATAGCATTGGTGTTGATTCTATGGATAACTAAGGACATATTACTAGTAATTTTTCATAGTTTGCAATGCGAGAAGTTCTATATAGCCATTGAGGAAGCGGAGTCGGCGTGTATACAGCTTATGAAGGAAAAGAGCTGTCCAAGTACGTTAGAACATGCCAAATTATGAGATTTTTTGATGGAATCTGACTTTAATATGAATTATTACATTTCTCTTACAGACGATCAAGCACGTCTTTGCAAGAAAGTGTTACAAGCAAATCGATCGTTCAGTAAGATGACCGCATGTGGCCTGTTCTATGTTGACGCTACACTACCAATTAGTTTGTTGGGACTTCTCACTAGCTACGTGATAATACTGTTGCAGTTCACTTTTCTGTGAAATTGTGTTAGAGATAAGCACGATAAGGAGCTGTTTGAGATTTTCCTCACAAATACTATAATTGTTAAGTATATTTTGTCATTGTTTGTATTATAAGTTGTTTAAACTTTATCGATCCTAGTAAATAAAACAAGATAGCAACATTACTTTAACAATCTAATTCACTCCTGTCATGCTATTCTGTAAACATCTCAACGTGAAAACTTGGGTGAAGTGAGCTGTCAATAGTGTCAATCCCTGTGGAATGACAGCTCACTCCACGCTCACTTCACCTAAGTTTTCACGGTGAGATGGTTACAGAATAGCACTGCTGGACTCCTAAATCGAGCCACCGTGCATTTTTATGTTTATTGGCCAAAAACATCAAAATAATGCCAGAGAAAAGGTTTTTATGCAGTTTTGAAGCTGACATACTGGCCATCATTTCGGTATCGACATTTTTCCATAATTCACGAATTTTTGAAGTTTTGTTTGCAAACAATATCAAATTGCTTTTTTTTTCTTTTTTTTACCCATTCTGACGTTCAAATTACGATACTGCACCTGGAGTAGCCGCGCCACCTATGCAACCTCTTCAGTCTGGGCCTAGTGAGCCAAACGTAAGTGCATAGCTTCATGTAAGCCGTTCTGCTGAACAAAGAATTTACCATCGATGCCTGGAGACTGCCAGCTTCGTGCGCCGTCCAGGAGGTCACATAACCGGATCACTACAGCACGACTAGATCGGTTAATCTTTACCACTAGCCTGCGCAATCGTCACCTGACCTCAGTACAGGTCTAAGACCAGCTTCGAGGTTTTCATGGAATGACTATTTGCGCTCGAACTGTCAGAAGGAGACTCGAAGAACGTATCCTGATAACTCAAACTCAAATCATTTATTTCGATTAAACCATTACAGGCACTTTTGAATTGTCAAGGAATCGGCCAGTCAAAAATATGAAGCTAGTTGCCCATTCCAAAACGTAGTAGGTACCTATGGAGAAGAACGGGCAAGAAACTCCACGGACACTCTTTTATATAAAATAAATTGTTACAAAGCATTGGTTACATCATTCATGTTGAAATTATACATGTGAGAACAATGTAGAAAGACGTGCACGTTAGAAGCGTTCGTAATACAAAGATAAAAACAAAGAACAATTAAAAAAAAAAAAAAAAAAACTGCCTTGGCCGCTAAGAGTTGACCAGTCCCAACTGACGGCGCCCGTTCACGAACATGACGTATGGATCAGCACCATTCAGCTCAACCATTTTGAAGGGAGCTAAATGATCCAACACACGCGCCACCATCAGCGAGACATTTGAGTGAGCATGACATACTCACAGCCGCCAGGGCACATTCAAGTCAATAAAAAAAAGTATTACCCGGTAAATGGTAGCTCTTTAGTACATAGTGCTCACACTCACACCTGTGCTCTGGAATTATATAATACAAAGGAGATTGACTTTATACAATGCAAAGATGGTCTTAAAATCTTCAGCAGCTCCAACAGTATTTTCAGATATTAATCAATTAGTTGTGGTTGTGGAGCAGGACCAGCATTGAGCCAAGCATTTTTATCAGTGATGTAATCCCCCAACTTATAATATGCCTGCCTGCATAGTGTGCGTTTTATACAAGACTTGAATTTCGTCTCATTCATATAGATACTTCATAAGCCAGCCAATGGACCCAAACTGACACCACCTCACAGAATGTTGCGCCTACAGTTTGCATTCGAATTAGGGAAGTTGCGTATTTACGCAACCAGGTTTTTATACTAGGCATTTATTTATTTATTAAAACTTCATGCACAAGTAAAAAATACTGTACAAAGGCTGACTTAATGCCTGAGGCATTTTCTACCAGTCAACCTTAGGGTGATGCAGAGATAAAACATAATTTAGCAACATAACATTAACAACAACGCAACGTAACATTTTGCATTTACTTGCAAGTACGTCGACCAAGTGCCGAAAAACTCGCAAGACTTCAAAGTATTTTGCTCCGTCGACTCTAGACGCGATTCTGCTCCTTATGTATATTTAGTTAAGGATCAATTTTCAATGCAAGTATTTTTACTTTAAAGGTTTGTTTTTTTTTTTTGTATACGCGATTCTGCTCCTTATTTATATTAAGTTACGAATACTATGCAAGTATTTTTGAACAACGCTTGGGGACTTTATAGTACCTATTTATATTTATTTATTTTAGTCGTGATTTTTTTACGTCATCGGTTGACCGTGTTTTTGTGTTTGTGCGAGACCTAATTTCTTGCGAACTTTTGACTTGCTTTTTCCTTCCTAATTTTGAAAGTATAATATATGTAAATATTTTTGATTTGTTTGTTTAGTGTAAGTATACCTACTTACTGTAATAGTTGTTAATTACTTACGTGTAAATATGGCGCCGAAAAGAAGTGTGGCATGGGACCATTTTGTAGATAAAGAACAGTATATGGGCGAGTGCAAAATGTGCAAAACCAAAATTTCTTTTAAATCGAGTGTGTCAACTCTGACAAAACACGTACAGCGAAAGCACCTCGCCGTTAATTTAATGGTACGAGAAGCAGCAGAACTCCAACAATCGCAATCTGCACAAAATTCTGTTGGTCAAGAAGAGATCACCAACCTGCTGTCAAAAGCACCCCTCACCCGCACAATATGCCTACTAAACGATGTGCATGAGAGAATTGACATATTTTCGTGCAATCTGAGTGACTTCGCAAGAGTTTTGTTGAATTTTGTTAGTTATATTTATTTTTTTTATTAATTCTGATTTTGTATTTTAGGTTAAGATTTTATAGCATGTTTGTTCATTATTACATAGGTAGGTACCTACACATAATTATGTAGTCTGACTTCAGATTGTGTTTTTAATAGAGTTATGTCATGTTTTGTATTTTTTAAGTTTAGATTTTTAAGTATATAAGATAATAGTCGTAAGTCGAATTTTGATTTATGTTGTATGTTTGGCAAACCACTATTGTATTGGGGTCATCCTGTAAGGATAGTGTGTGTATGTTTAATAATAAATAAATAATAAATAATCACCTCGCAGCAAGCGCTACCGCTACAGCCGTCAACTTCGCAATAGGCAACGAGAGCTAATTTAAGAACGAATCCCGCTATGTCTTCGTCGTGATTGCAGCAAAATAAAAAACGAGATCGACGACTGAATAATGAATTTATTTATATGGGATTTGCAGCCCTTTACCATCGTCGAAGATAAAGCGTTTCGTGAACTCGTAAAGTACGCATTCCCAAATTATGTAATACCGACGCGGACGTATCTATTTTGCAAACAATTTACTTCCGGCACAATACGAAGCTGTCAAAAATTCTACCAAAGCATCAGTAAAAAACGATGACAATTTGTTTCAACGACGGACCAGTGGACATCTAGAAATAATGACTCGTACTTGGAGATTACGGGACATTATAGTGACAAAAACTTCGTTCTGCAATCAGTACTTTTGGAGTGCAAGGTACTGGAAAAGAGCCACACAGGAATGCATTTAGCGGAAGAGTTGCAGAACTTCGTACAGGAATGGAACGTGGCTGACAAAGTACTGCTCGTAGTGTCAGATAACGGAGCAAATATAAAAAAAATTATAACACAATGCTACAATGGAAGCACTTTGGCTGCTATGCCCATACGCTAAACCTCGCAATGCAAAAAGCGTTAGGTAATACTACTTTAGGAAATATAACTATATACTAACTAAGGTAAAGGCGATTGTTTCCCACTTTAAACGCAGCAATATAGCGTGGAACAAACTGAAAAAGTATCAAGAGCAGGCTAATAAAATAGTTAAAAGACCTATCCAAGATGTAGCAACACGCTGGAATTCTACATTTTATACTGCACAGGTTCGTGGAGCTGAAAGATTAAATCAAATGTGCGATAAGCAATTTAGACTCCGCGAGCATCATATCTCTAACGAGCTATGAATGGAACGTGTGTAAATCACTAATTGTGGTGCTGGTGTCCAGAGAAATGAGCGGCCAAAAATATGTAAGTGGTAGCTCAGTTTTGCCTATAACTGTCGGTCTCACCAGTGAACTTCACAAAATTGCTGATCTAGATTATCGGCAAAATAATAATATCAAAGTTGTCCCCGATGAGGTTGAAATGTGCCGACAAGACCTGCTGTCGGAAATAACCTCCAGATTCGCGAACGTGGAAAATAGTCGAACTTTCACTACATGCATGCTTCTCGACCCACGGTATAAATTATGTTTTGAAAATCAAGCAATTGTTGACAATACGAAGAGACATATCATAGCACTGGTGACTGCGATGATTAACGAAGAAACCGTGCCTTTACCATCTACGTCACAACAGGGGGAAACGGCGACCACCAAATAACCAAATAGCTTGATTTAGAAGCACTATAATAAAACTATGCAGAATGCCCGTCCAGCAGGATCGGCTAATAGCAGGGCGAGTATTGAAGTCCAGCGGTATTTAGACGACAATATTATTACTCCGGACGTAAATACTTTACAATGGTGGCGATGTAATATGAGTACATACCCAAATCTAGCTAAGCTAGCGCGGGAAAAACTGAATGCAATGGCTACTAGCGTACCTTGCGAGCGATTGTTTTCCGCTGCAGGCAATATACTAACCGAAAGAAGAAATCGACTGGGAAGCCGCAAAGTTCAACAATTGTTAATTCTTCATCAAAACCAAAAATAGATAATATTTCTGAAACAAATAATATCGCCGTGTATATATTGTAAATATTTATTATAGACCCTACCATGTAAAAATAAGGAATTAAGAAAATAGAAAACATACAAAAAAATAAAATATTAAGAAGTTGTAAATAAATACGTACCTAATAGTAATTATGTACATACTTTAAATAACTATATATTGTACATAAAATGATTTGAAACCTTTTAACTACGCCAGCTAAAGAAAAATATAAATTACCAAATAATAATATTACATCCCAGCTGACAGTCCCTAAGCCTGTTTTTAAAGTAGGAAGGAAGGGTTTCATATTAATTTACCATGCTTTATTATTGACTAATATTTTTAAGTAATTATACTTAGGTGAATAAAAATAATCCACCAAACTATCTATTACTCACAACATTTGTAATCTACCGTACCTACCTACCACGAGATCTGACTGAGCGACAGCGATGTCTACAAACTACGTAGGTAGGTACTCAATCTTAATCTTCAATGGGACTCGCGTTACTCTGTCGCAAATGCGATTATGATCCTGAACAATTTCCTATGAAAGTATTTTTACTTTTAGGTTTGAAAGGATTTTTTTGTAAACGCGGTTTTGCTTTTTATTTCTATAAAATTACGGATCAATGTTCTATGCAAGTATTTTTCTTCCACTAAGGCTTGATTGGAAGTTGTAAGTATCCCTTTTGCATACGCGATTGTACTCCTTATTTGTATTGAATTACGGATCTATTTTCCATGCTGAAAGAAGATACTTGAAAGTATTTCGAGTCCTGATTTTTGGCGCTGGTATCTAAAGGTGGACGTACTTGGACGCTTTTGTCTAATGCGAATAGTTGCATGCGACTCAACTTCAATGGAGCGAGGTTCTTTTTACGGATCAAACCAATAGATTGAACGTTTTGCATTCAACGCATACAGACGTGCTCATCAATGCATAATATCAATAAAATAAATTAACGCTTGCATAAATAGTGACCTAGTTTCAGTGTATTAGCGTGTTATACAAATAAACATTATAGTGATAAGTTAAAATAATGAACTGAATACATAATATATTTTTATAAACTGAAACATGGAAGGCAGCCCCTTTAATCGGAGCTCGATGATGCGACGCAGCCCTCCACCGACACCGACCCCGGTACCGACACCAGCACCGACATCGCCCCGAAAACCAAGACAGGACCAAGATGAGAAAGTTGAAGTTGTGTCCAGTCTAGAGATTCAGAACTGGATGGGGTCTATTGAGCAGTGCCTGAATGTGGTTTGTGATATTACTTCTGAGGAAAACCTAAACGCTGATCAGAACACTGCTGGCAATACTAACAAGAAACGGAATGATATAATATGCACATCTAATGCAACCTCAAAACATGTCTTTGTACAAAAGATTTTTACATTCTTAGGCCCATTTATGTACAATAGATTAAATAGAAAACTTAGTATTTATAAAAATTAAACCACTTTAGCTGTAAAAAAATTATACTTGAATATTTACTAACCATAGATTATGCGAAGACAGAAGATTGTTGTCTGCAAATAGAACCGCTAACATGCTATTTTACTTTTATTTACCTAATTTTGTTTATACTTTATACTCATTGTTAACTTATTACATTCAGTATTTATGGCACAGATTCAACCTAGTTAAGGCAAATAAGCAACTATTTTAATGATTAAGTTATATATATTTATTTTATTTCACCAAAAAGAAAACAACGATTAACAGTTACTTATTGTAAATGTGCCCCTTTTTTATAAATAAACGATTTATTATGTTTATGTCTATATATCTCGGGATATGTAGTCGGTTCCGGTCTTTTGGAAGGCGTACGAGGGGCCGTAGCCAACTCGCAGCGGCCCCTCAGACAGTTTTAAATGGAATGAGGCACCATGTTATTTGTATTATTATGCTGTATGGCAATAACAGAATATCTAATATAATTTTATTTTTATTATTCGACGAGTAATAAATCAGATGTATTCGTAGATGAAATCGCCACCATAATTCTAACTGTCAAACAACTGTGAAAAATAAAAAAGGCAAGCTGTCAAAATTACAAAAAACTTAAAAAACCACGGACAATTTAGGGATTTCAAATCTTAGCATTTGAGTCGCTGGCTTATTGATGATTTGCCCAAATTTAATAACCCGAAACGGGCTAATCGACACTTTTAAATAATATAATTTTTTCTTGCTTTTTAAAGATAATAAATTAGTTTTTGTTTGTGGTGACCTAAATATTGATGTATTAGTTAACTCACCCGATAAATGTAAGCTTTTATCATTTTATTTTATTTTATTTTATTTATAAAAATCTTACCTACACTATCATTACAGATCTATGATCCAATGCGACAGATTGGCCTTACTAACTAAATCCTAAATCTACACCTTATACCTAGTTAAAAAATATCTTAATCTAAATAACATATAACATATAGTGTAACTTTTGCGAATTCACTCAAGTTGCACCACAATACATCAACCCTCCCGTAAACCTCATTCACCACGCGTATGGCTCTAGTGAGAGGAGTTCTCGCCAGTAGGTTGGTCCTGGGCAGGCACAGCGAGCAGGGGCGGGCGTTGCCGCCTCCACACGTACCGGTCGGGCACGTACAGCTCATCATTGTTTAAATCATTCAATTTAAAATGTATATTTAATGAAGCGACTAGAATAAGAGCAACCTCAGCTTCATGCATCTACAATATATTTACTAATTGTAAAGTAGGTACCTACAAGACTCATCATTAATTAGTGGCGTCAGGTCATAAAAAAAAGGTCTAACCATACTGGTCAACTTGTATCATTTGACTTAGACAAAAAGTTACACCTAGATAAAACCATTCAAATGAAGACCGCTCACTAAAAATAAATTGAAAATGTTTCATAATAATATTCTTAGCAATCTCTCAACTGCTAGTTTTGATTCCTCAGACCCCAATATAAACTACAGTATATTATTTTCTACAGTATGCCATGAATCCAATAAACCGTGTCCTGTAAAAAAAAGTAGCAATCATTACTAAACCAAAATTTAATGAATGGGTCACTGCCGGAAATTTTGAGCCGGTCAAAATTTCATTTTTTTTTTAAATCTTTTGCTAAACCTTAAAGAGGTACAATTTTTTTCAATGGAGGTTACATTACATAAAACAATTTGGGTACTTATCCACTCATGAAATTTCAACAAAATCTGAGACTGGTGCAGTTTGTGACATGTGACGCTAACAGTTTACCGCCATTTGTCACATTTTTATTCAGACCAAACAGAAGTAAACAACAACACAACAACGACAACAGAAACATTCAAATCTAACCACACATTTTAGGCTAAATACAACAACACACGACAGCAATGTTTAATATTTGTTGTTACTTTTATGGAACCTTACGATAATTAGCGACTGTACTACCTACCTAGATATAAAGTTTATTTACTTATTGTAATGTCGTGTGATGCCTTGCAAAATAGGTAAAAACGATTATAAACATGTTGATTACAAAAACCTTGTTCCTTTTAGTGGTCCTCATTTGAAAAACAAAATCCCGATTTTTTTTTTTTGGCAAGTCAACAACGAACGCCCGGACCAAAAAAAATTCATTTATATATTCCTTTTTTTGCGAAACCCATTAGTTAAAAATTTTTTCAAGGCGCAAAATAGAACAATTTAGGTAGGTACATAATCACTACTGAAATTTCAACAAAATCTGAGACAAGAGCCGTCTGTGACATGTGACGCTAACAATCTACTGCGATTTTACACAAATTTCTATTCAGACCAAACAGATGTAAACAACAACAACAACAACGGAAAAATTCAGATCCAGATAACCACTTATTTTTTCATTTCTTTCAGGCGAACAAGCGCGTCTTTGTCTTTGCTAGATCGGGCTACAGGTAAATCGACCTTTTAGTAAGATAAACGCGTGTGGCCAACTCTATGTAGACGCTGCGCCACCAATATGTTTGATGAGACTTATCTACCAAATACGTTCTTACAATGCTGGAATTTGCTATTCTGTGAAAATACGACGTGTGAGGTGAGAAGTCACCGGAAACCATTAAAAAGAAAACCTAAATACAACAACACAGGGTAGCGCTTTGGTGTTACTTTTACTACATTATTGCAGAATAATATCTTATACCTATGTAATTCTGTATGTAAAATACATGTAGGTACATAAGTACATTGCCTCCGGCTCTGATGCACTGTGGCGTAAGAAATCTACCTCGCTACTCCGCAAGCTGCGTAGCAGTCCCAACACTATCCTGCACTCGATAGCCGCCCGGGCAGACAGCCCGCTAGTGGGTGCTTGCAAACCGCACCCGAGCTGTTTTAGTTAGTAATAAGATTAATAATAAATGTATTTTTATAAAAATATTCGAAAATCTAAATAATAAGTATTGAAATGTAAATAATAAGTATTGAAATGTAAATAATAAGTATTGAAATGTAAATAATAAGTATTGAAATGTAAATAATAAGTATTGAAATGTAAATAATAAGTATTGAAATGTAAATAATAAGTATTGAAATGTAAATAATAAGTATTGAAATGTAAATAATAAGTATTGAAATGTAAATAATAAGTATTGAAATGTAAATAATAAGTATTGAAATGTAAATAATAAGTATTGAAATGTAAATAATAAGTATTGAAAATTAAATAAATGTATTATAATGCCCGTTTTCACTAACACTAGGCGACACATGAATGCGTAAATAAAAGCGCGTTGATGAATTTTAGACGGTCGGCTAAGCGCTGTAAGTTGAAAATTCAACAGCGCGCTTTAATTTGGCCATTCTAATAAGTTTCGCTTAGTATTTGTGAAGACGGGCATTAGTGAAATGTAGTGTTAGTAAGTTAACATAACAAAGATACTTAGATAACAGACAATGTAATATCGTGAAATCTCTTTGGCTTTTGTCCACACAACAGAAAGATCCTGCAGTGCTATTCTGTAACCATCTCACCGTGAAAACTTAGGTGAAGTGAGCGTGGAGTGAGCTGTCATTCCACAGGGATTGAAACTAATGACAGCTCACTTCACCCAAGTTTTCACGGTGAGATGTTTACAGAATAGCATGGCTGCAGTATAGATGAAATAAGCACGCTGCGGCATCTTGTATCCGATAATAAAGTTTCAAAAAAATACATCCTACTTGTTTAATCATTTATTATAAAATTTATTAATCACAATCAAAATGAACACCAATAAATAGGACGTTACAATTATAATTATTTTCGACTGGACAAAATAATTGTAATGAAAGAGCAAGAGTTAGTGCAGTCCTGGGTTCGACCCACAGGTCTGGATTTGGTCATCTAATTAAGAAATTCTTAGTATTACACCGGAATGAGGGCAAAACAAAGTCAATGTGCGGTTTACAGACCGCACATTGACTTTGTATTGCCTCACTTTGATTTGCTAAGTAAGCGTCTTATTCGAATATACAGGGGACCACCACCTCTAAAGCAGTATTATTTTAATCTTACTTCAGTGGGGGAAAGAGATGGAGCTATACGTCCTGTAGAGCTTCATCTTTTTCCCACACTAAAGTAATATTAAAATAATACTGCTTAAGAGGTACGCCCCCAGTACCAATTCATACAACGATCATGTTCACATTCGTATGATACGCTTGTTCACATTTGCTTGTACGAATATGAACATTATACGCATATGAATAGGGTTAATATTCGTATGAAACGCTGACTTTACTTAGTAAGGTCTGTAAATCTTGTCCTTAGATCTACAGGGTCAAATTAAATTAGCTAGCGAAACTCCGCAGACGTGACGGGTATCTAAAGATATTTAAAATAAAGGTTTAACTGTGAATAGTTTCCAACGACCACAAGTGTGTAGTGATAACTACACTATTTGTGTGTAGTTTTACATTGAATATTATTTGTGTAAACTTCACAGACGTAATAAGTATCGATATCGTACCAAGATAAAACAAAAAATAAACCAATATTTTCTCAACTAATACTTAAATAAACACAATACTCGCGGTCGTAGAAAAAGAATCATCAAATCTTTTTATATATATCGACACCAATCATGTCTGCGTAGTTTCGCTAGCTAGTTTAATTTAACCCTGTATAAAGAATAGTTAGACTTCACTTCGCGAAGCGTTTCGTTTTACGATTATGAACATTATTCGTGTATCCGAAATGTTCATATTCGTATGAAACGCTTGCTCCCATTCGTTTATACAAATATGAAAATTACAAGCAAAAGAATAAGGTTCAAATTCGATGGGACGTTTACTTAATAGAGTGAAGTCTAAGTACGCTTTACATACGACATAGATTAGTTAAAGATCATTTGGAACACTAATGATATTTTTCTACACTTTCTAAATCTAAAATAGTACTATCTAATCACATTATCCTTTCCTTAAGGCGCTTTCAAATGACACGAATTTCTCGCACTGATTACGTTCGAGCAGCCGTTCTCTCTTCAAACTTTGAAATTCATACTTTATGCACGCGCGCCGCCGCGCGCGCCGCGCGGCGCCCGTGGCGCCTTTGGCCTTTGTATGCCTCTTGTCATAACGTACATATTCGTAATGACCATGCACATGCGTGTGACGTGATTGCTATTCGCCCCCTGAGCCTGTGCGGCGTGCTGGATCATTTAAAATTTATACATCGACAAGAAGTGTTCCATATTACAGTATCAATGTGTGTAGCTACAATTAAGTATCCAATGTGTTACACATTGTTACAATATAAATATTATACATCTTTTTGAGGCTGACTGTACGTTATAACAACAGGCATAAAGTATGAAATCCAAAATATTTGAGAAAAAAGCGGCGCGTGCGCAACGTCATTGCGGTGTCACTCATGTGAACGCGCCCTTACACGAATTGGACGTAATTTAAGAAATTATAAAACTGTGACATGAGGCATCCCAAACATTATAAAAGAATAAAGTTAATACATAGTATACATACCTATAATAAAATCTAATGTAGGAACAAATAGTTACTTACTGGTAAAAAATTCTATAATCTCTTGACTTGACAAATGTAAGGCAATATCCAATATGAAGTTACATGTTGCCCCACCAACCAATATCGAACGGGCAGGTATTAACAACCATAATGTACCATGCTTTTTGTTTCAGCTTTGGACTTTTTTCCACAACTATTTGAGATTGACTGTTATATGCACTCTTTACCCAGTAACAAAGAGGTTCATGAAAAAAGAAATCTAACACCAATAAAATATATTTCCCAACAAATACCAATAATGAACAGCCAAAATTTTAATGTACGATGTAAGGACAATTACCCTTTTCCTTACCCATACATAATTTGTATTTTAGACAGGCTGCTAAAGTACCAAATAACCCGAATCAATTAATAAATGAATTATAGAGCTTTCCGAACAAACAATAATAATTAATATGCAGTTTCTTGTTCATTTCCATTCTTATCCTTTCAAAACTACCTTTGGAAGGGGCAGCATCCTACTACCGAATCCTACTAGGCTTCTTTCTATTATTTCAAATAATGGCGAAAATACACATGCCTGTGATACATTCAACATAGAGCATACTTTTTAATGTATCCACAGTATGCTATTTACTTGCTCATTGTAACTAGCATGCAAGCTACTGCTCCATTTTACAGGCATGTGTATTATCGCCTTTAATGATTTGACTTTGACTGGACAAAGTTATTATGCCCAGTGTGAGCACAAGTCCTTTTCACCAACATTTATTGTATTGTATTAAAAAAAGAAAAAAACTTAAGGGGACTACAGGACCTAAACGTGCCTAAACGCAAGTTTTATAATGCCTACAAGAATATGATCCACTGCAGTAAACAAAATCAGAAAAATATATGATATTCTTCAGGATATATGCTAGTATGATAGTGTGTTGAACACATAATACAACTAATTTGATACGATAGAAAAAAATCATGAATGTACCTCTAAAAATTTCTTTTAACGATTAAAAATCATATTAATTTACATGCAATCATTCTGATTTTTTGTCAGATTATTCTACAAGCTACATATTAGCATAATAGTGTTTTAATTTTCCAGTCCAATCAATAGATTTTTTGTAAATCGCTAACTGCTTCATATTTTGCAATAAATTACCTGCGTCGTGTCATCGCGCTTCTCTTTCATTTCTATGCAGTCCGACAGTGACCGCGCTTTAGCTGTTGTAAGCCTCTTAATAACAAAAAAGTAAGCGCTAGCGCAGTCTAGCGGTACGACGTCGACAATTACATACAAACCCAACCCATCGTAATAATATAAATTACGAAAAACTGATCTATTTAATTGAGCATTAAAGTGTTTAGTTTTTGGGCCCAATCAACAATATTGTTATAATAAATACTCATATTAACTTGGAAAAAATGCCTACACAATTCACTATCAAAGGTTACTAGTATTCCCAGAGAAGGGGTAGGCAAAAATGTAGGTAGGTATAGTACACCTAAAAAATAAGATAATAATGACAAATGAAGTATTTTAAAATAATCCACATAATCTAACCATGCCTACACAATTCACCATGAAATGTTACTGTATTCTCAAAGAGGTAGGCCAAGATGTAGGTATAGTACACGTAAAAAATAAGATAATTACAATACAACACAAATTAAATATTTTCAATAATCCACATAATCTAACCAAACCAAAGAAATCCAGACAACCTGGTAACAAATTCAAGACTTCAAATCAAATAACAATACTAATATCCAAGCTAACCTGGAAGAGATTGCAGAAAGCAGTAAGGCCACCCATTGTTTGTATTGAAATGTATTTTTCTGGTGTACAATAACATTAAAAAAATATATATATATACGTGTACAATAAAAATCAGTGCAAATCAAACTCACTCATTGTGGAAAGGACCTAAGTCCTAAATAAACAAATAACACTATCATATAAATAAATATTACCTTTATATTATAACTACAATTTAACCCTATTCACTCTAAAATTTGGTACAGATAATATCTAGCAATGCCTAGCATTCTTACGTATTTTCAATAAAAAGTAACATTAATCTACTGGAATAATAATTGACTTTTGTCTATTCTAATCCTACATAAAATATATAATAAATAGCCGCTAGCATCGTAACTAGGAACGATGATATTGGTACCCAATACCTCTTTAGGAATCCTCGGTCATCTTTACCAACAACCGTCTTCTTTTCCTTGTACTTCTTCTTCTTCCTACTAAGTTTCCATTCATACTCTGCTAATTCTTTACAATTCTTTTCTTCCTCCAGCTCTTTCAATCTCTGTTTCTCTTTCTCTTGTTCTATTTTAGCAGCAGCTTTCTTAGCATCACACGTATTGTCACACAATATTTTAGTGTCTCCATTTCTAACTGAGTTGCAAGGAGCCTCCTTCTTTATAGAACCACAAGGGCAGAGCACTTTAGTTTTCTTAGTGCATACTTGGTTACCGCAAGCTCCTGAATGACATAAGTTACGGCAACGATGGCCACAGTCTAAGTTCTTCGGACATTGTTGCTTGCATGATAACATCTCTTCGGTAGCTACAGACAATTCTCGACAGCGTAAGTATATCTCTGTTACGCCGCAGTGGCAGGCTAAGCGTTCAAGTATTTCACAAGGGCGGCACGGACCAGGATGACAAGCCCTAATAGAACATTTATGGGCACATTTTTCAGGACGTTGTACTGAACATTCTCTGTTACATTGCTTACAAGTTGAAGGCACATTTGGGTATTCAGCCACAGGGTTATAAAGATGACAGAGTAAAGTACACTTGTGGTTTCCACAAGCAAGCGGTCGTCCACATTCTCTTCCGCAAGGCTTTCGTGAAGCTGTGTGGCAAGGCTGCTGATCTGTCTCATGCTCTCCAAAACAAACTATCGGTACTGGTGTTTCACATGGTGGACAATCTAAGGTCATAATCTTAGTCTTTGGTGGTTGTACCTCCCAAGGAGTAGCAGGTTTCTCAACTTGTTTGAACAGCACAGCAACATATTCATGGCATACCGCTTTACAATGGTGAGTACACTTAGGATACTGCTTGTCACAGATTGCTTTGCAAGGTGGACAGTCACCAAAATGACAGGAGTGTTTATTTTCTTCGCTGTGACCGCATTTGTATTTAATTTTGCAGGGCAAGTTGCACTTAGGAGGTTTTGTCTGCCTTTCCCGTCCACATGGGACTCTTACGTATGTTTCTTTGCATCTACAAGTTACTTTGGATTCTAGAGGGCATGGATAGCATGGTCCACGATGACAAATATTTGTGCATTTATGCCTACCACAGTGAAGGCCTTTGTCACATGTCTTCTCACATGGGGGGCAGTTTCCATTACAGCATTTTCTTCCACAACCATGTTTGCCACATAACCTAATTCCTCGACATTTTGTGTCACATTTAAAGTCCTTGCTACATGGTAGAGCCCTTGTATGTGTGGAGCAGTGGCATTTCTTTTCAATTAAAACTTGGCAAGGTGGGCAGTTACCATTGTGGCACTTCTCTGGGCACTTATGATCACAATCTTCATGCCTCTTGCCACATGTACCTAGGCAGGTTTCCATAACATCTGGACATTGGACAAATCGCTGGTTAGCTCCACAGGGACATGATAAAGTTCCAGAGTTGGGGCAATCCCCACAGTTGCCTGAATGACAGATTCGGTCACATTTATGATAGCCACAGGAAAATAGCTTGTTACAAGGCTTCTTACACTGCCAGAATGGATCATTGCATGGTCTTTTAGCTTTCTCTGAACTACATTGACATTGCTGAATACTAGTGTAGCTACATAGAGCACAATCACCTGCATGGCAGACATTTTCACAATAATGAGTCTTACACAAAAGAGTTTTCTTACAGAGTTGGCCACAGGACCATTTAGCAGCGCTGCATCTCACTCTTTTACGTTCCTTCTCACAGAAACATATGCCATTGACAGTTTGTGGGCATGGAGGGCAAGGACCAGGGTGGCATAGCAGCAAGCACTTGTGTTTACAATTTTCACCGGTAGACAACCTTTTCCCACAGACTTCACCACAAGTATGAGGAATGAGCCAAGGATGGTGGGGTGGGTCATCAGTTTGACCGCAGAAACAGCGATATTTACGAGGGATTTCTTCCTTAGAGTAAGAGTTACGGCACTTAGGGCAACACCATTCGATTTTCTGTTGTTTTATAACAGCTATCGGGCCCGTACTTTCTTCACTGCGCAAGCTTATACTATCGTTCGCCCATTTTTGAATGCAAGAAAGATGGAAGTATGAAAAACAATGATCACAAGTCCATATAGCGTGAGATTTTTTTATCGATCCTATGCATATAAGACACGTAACAGAACGGCCGCTTATGGCTTCTTCAAGGAGGTTTTTGGTCCGGTTCAGCATTTGAGTGTCTCCGCCGCCGCGCCAGTAGCTCTGGAACATGCTTTCCAAGACGTTGGATTCGCAAGGATCCTCATCTTCAGACGACGACAGTTCTTTCATTACTTTTAGATGTTTCTGGACGTTTTGCTGCAATTTTGCAGCTGCGTCTCTATATCGGCGCGCCATGCTTAATATTGCGTGAAATTTTAGAGAATAGTTAACGTATTTTAAATTTTCCGGTGGAAATTGAATAGAAAATATCAAATGACAGACATTCTTTTTTCTTCCAACAGCGTTGACGTTTCGCGATTCAAAAAATTACACACAAGATGTCAAACTCAAACGTTTGGGACACGTCGTGTTTTTGCATAAAAAAGGTTGTAACAAACAAAAATAATTAAAAATATTTTATATTCTTTTGACACACTTTGAATATTTATATTTTATTGGACCTACTACATACTAATACACAATAAATAATAAAATATAGTATCTCGTTGTTTTGTCGTTTTTTTTTAATGCTGGTAACATTGGTATGTAGGGAGACCGAACCACAGACATTTACGTTTTTTCAAGGTCTGAACTATAACAAAATGACGTTGTTTAATTTCAGAATGTACCAATGAATTAATCCATAAAATTATTTTAGATAATTGGACAAATATTTTGGATATTGGAGCTTATTGTTGGAGTCCAATAATAAACTGTGAAAGAAACATATACAATAGCGTCATCTATAAGTGGATAGACAAACTTTACAAAAGATGGCGGACTCAATAAATTACACTACTCGACAATAGATGGCATATGCCGTCTATTTATAAACAAAACTAGCAACCTGCGACGGCTTCGCACGGGTGTTATGTGTGGTCTATTATGATTTAAGAATAATAAAATAAATATAGGCCTTTTTGTTTTAGGTAGGTACTTGTCGTTGGATTTGTGCAAACTATGTTCAAAAGAAGATTCTATAGCTCGTCGGATTTGCCTTTCTTCATCGTTAGAAACGTTTTCTTTTTGCATTCCTAGTACCTACTACGACCTATAATGGAACAATGTCATCTTTGTGACTACAAAACTCAACGTGAGGAAGCACAGACTAGGAAGGAAACCAAAAAACAAAAAACAATCTGACAATAATAAAAAAGCAAATACTTGTACAACACTTACAATATTAGCCATGACAACGCAAAGAAAAATTGAGTTATATTCCCAAAATAAAAAGGAATTATGTTTTTTGAAATGGTCATAAGTACAAAAATCTTTTTGAAACGAAAAATACCTACAACAATAACGAACAACCAAATAATAACACAAACCAAATTATATTTTTGGTACTGACAAATAAACAACAATAATTTTTTCATTGACTTTTTGAATAATAAATACCTACCACAATACATAAAGAAAGTAGGTACTTGTATATGTAATAAATATAAAATATTTACTTATTAAGTATAAATTATTAACATCTACTTACGATATAATTTATTTAAAGAAAAGCGTATGGGTACCCAAATCTTAATAAGAAAGAAGATTTATTACTTTGACGTCGAGTCCCGCCACGTCGAGTCGCCTTGACGTCGAGTCCCGCCACGTCGAGTCGCCTTCACTTCGAGTCCCGCCACGTCGAATCGCCGCCGCGTGTACTTGAAATCTCCCGCTTTTATTTATACCTTGTTTAAGAATCCTATCTATTCATTCCAAATAACCAACTATGAGTATTTTCATTACGACTGTATAAATAAAAATGGTTAAGTAGACGTGGCGGTAATAAAAGAGACTTTTTCAACGATTCGACGAGGCGGGAATAAAAGCGGGAATTTTCGAAGTAGACGTGGTAGCGACTTGACGTGGCGGGACTCAACGTCAAGGTAATAAATCAGAACGAAGCACTGAGAGTTCCTACATTGCTTCACTCACACAACAGAAACACGTAGAATGCGTAGAAAGACCACAATTCCTTTAAAAAGTAACAGAACAGAAATATCTATCAATAATATTTGCAATAAATGCATGGTATGTTGGACAAGGATGGAGGCATTTTCTATAGTTCCAAGCACTTCGTCCGTGCGTAGCATAGATAATTTGATACGGTGTTCCCATTAGAATAGAATATGATCAGAAAATTCAATAAATTATTAATAGCCAATCACATACGGTGTGCACTGTGCAGTACAAGTACGGCGCGTCGTGATGTACACCGTCTGTGATTGGCCATTATTATTTCACCGCGTCGTCGCTGTAATTGATTGGCGCAAGGGTGTGTGTATGTAGTCGCAGCGGAAATATGTCGAATTTCTTCATTTCAGTTTAGCAGATATTTAGAAACTATCAACATACATTTTAAAAGGTACTGAATTACCCAAAAATTAAGGTACCTACCTTTAAATTTCAGTATCACGTCATACCGTTAAGGGTTACCAAAATATTTCGATACCGTTCTTTTTTTCAGTAGCGGAATTTTGAGGTTTGAAATGCATACCGGTATATTTCGGTAGAAATATCGGTACCTTTATAAATTTATCGGCACCAGACCATAACCTTTATAAATGTATCGGTAGCAGTACCTAAACCTTCATAAATACACAAGTTCTAACGTGTTCAATCCCCCCGCACACCCGTGCCGCGCCGTCTCACATGTTTTTAAGTACCGAAATCGTGTACTTAAAGGTTAAATAACGGTTTAGCCCAACCTTTATTTAAAAAGGTATCGGCATAGCTCAACCCTTATTTTAAACCGGTACCGGTATATTTTTGAGGTATCTTAACCTTTAACCGTAACCGCTTTCAGTCCTTGCATTTTAGTTTAATTCGTTTAGCTATAGGTACTTAGGTATTTATTTAAAAAAATATACAATCTATATGTAAGTAGGTATACATTTTATTTTATGAGTTACGAACGACTTGGGCAGTTGGGCACTACATATAATTAATTTTACTTATATTATGAGAACCTTAGGGCATGTGTTACATTCTCTAAGATGAAAACCTATAGCTACTTTAAATGGTTTTTAGACGGATTTAAAAAAAATCTTTGGGTAATGCAAAGTTTTGGTAGGGGTTGGCAACACTGACTACTTATTTGTATTATTTTGAACTGGCTTTTTTATGAAAATAAATTATGAGTCCTTCTCCATTGTGCTTTTTTTTTATTTTCTAACGTGACGATATTATCGTGGACGTCCACGACCACATCCGTCACGGCATTACGATAACTCAGGGAATGAATAGAAATATATGAAGAAGTCGTGGCCAGATCTTAGAAGTGATCATTTCATGAAGTGTTCGACCATTTCATGAAAGTTGTATTTTATGAATTAGAACATCGACCGCTGGTCATATCAAGTTGTGGTCTGGCCAGATTAGTGAATAGACGTTTGACGATATGAACAGTTAAACGCACGACTACTTCATGATGTGACGAAACATTAGTGATCATATCGTTAAAATAGTTAGATTATCCACCGGTAGAGGCGTTGATGTCACTTTGTTTTTGTTGTGCATCATGGCGGTGGCATACAACAAATCAAACAAAGTAACTGACCACGCAAAAAATTCGATAGACTTTTATTGGATTTCCAAATAATGATATTATGGAAAGCGGCCAACTTGGAAGTAGCGCTCGCCTCGCTCAAGCGGCATGAATCGCAACATAACATTTAAACCGGCAGCGGCCGGCGAGGTACCATCGAAGAAGTTCATATCTATACACCGTAAGGACTATTTCTGGTTGCAGCGCTCGGAGGCTATAGAACCGGGGCGGCAACGGATGTGGTCATCGTGTTCACGGGATTTTGTTTTGAAACTGCTTAGATATGAAGTTCTTCGATAGTACTTCCGGCAGTTACTTGGCCATTTTTACTACACCTTAAATCATGGATCACCAGGATACCCTACACCTACATTAATCTTAAGGCCAAACGTCGACTGACATATCATTATACATTGACGTTTAAAAGATATGGTCAATTTTAGCTGATCATTTCATGAAACCATCGATATTTTAAAATAATAAATGCATGGAACACAACAATTTCATGAAATGGTCGAACACTTCTTGAAATGATCAATTCTACGACGATAAAGACACACTTTTTTTCCAACCACGTTAACATGGAGGAAATACGTCAGACCAAATAAAAAAGGTTGTAAATGTGTACGTTTGAGCGTGTATGCACTGAGCGAGGTGTAGTTTAAGCCTTTGTCATGCTTTCCTGCACGCGTAGCATGACCACCGTAGAAACGAATTTTGTCGACGGAAGAATAGACAAAGTGACAGATTGTGATTGTTAAACTGTCATTTTGTCTATTCTTCCGTCGACAATACCCGTTTCTACGGTGGTCATGCTACGCGTGCTGTATTGTTCGCAGCGCTCTGTCGTGGTTTTTTATTTGGTCTGAGGTATTTCCATACATCTTATGGACGTGAAAAATCTTTTCAACCATTGTTCAAATGGTTGAAAATATTTTTAATGAGATGCGTGAATGACTAGGGTAGTTACTTTATTACGGTACTTACTGAATATAAAAAAACGATTAATTTTAAATGACACAACACACATTATAATTAGACGTTTATTTATAAATCATTCAAGTTACAATCGAGCTTACATTAGGTTTTTCATCAAAATATATACTTTAAAATATTACAAACGGCATTTTGCAGCCTATTAGCCGCCAATTTTGATCTCAAATCACAGAATACTCGACACTTTAGTTTTACTTAAAAGCATTAAAAATGAGAAATCGAAAGAAACTTAATTATATAATAAGAAAAATAAAATTAAAATTATTATGCACAGATATTTTCAATATCTTATTAGTAATAAAAGCATTTTACGTAATGACTAAAAAATAAGAAAATGGTAACATTATTGAATATAAAGTGGTCAATGGCACTGAGAAGTAACCACTGTTATTTTTTTATTAATATTTAACGACCGCTGTTGAAAAGCCAGCTCTCTCGTCAATTCGAGATTGATTTTCATTCATAATGGACTTAGCACACTTTCGCACGGGCGTTATTTTATCGCGGCGATTTTTTTTCGCGCACTGGGTTTGCAACGCTCTGCTAAGGGCCGAGAGTTGAAAATCCAACAGTGTATTTTTTGAACGGGGTGGGGCGAGAGTGCGTCCCAGTGCGTTGGATTCTCAGTTGGAAATCCAGTCCGTGATAGAATCCCGCCGCGATATTTTTACTTGCCATGATATTAAATATTAGGTAGGTACCCACGCACAATGGTCCACTGTAGGACTAAGTGCGGAAACCAAACCCCACAACATAGAACATTAGGTAGGTACCAACTACAATACCTAATACATACCTACTTATCTCGTTTTGCGAACTCGAGCTAGGCAAGTTTCACCGCGCATATTGACTTTTTTACAGATATAGTTATGTATCTAAACTCACAAGTCGGCTTCATACGTTTGTTCACACAAAACAACTTGTTTAGTTTCGGATGTCAACTTACATTTATAACATTAATTGGCCAATTTATAGCCTAGTGACCAATATAAATTTATATTCAGCATCACCCTAATTACGTAACTCACGATCAATCATAATCTGAATCACTTTAAAGGTAATTGCTAATCCATTGCTTCATATATTCGAAAAAGTTGTGTTCTCAACACGTAAATAGCGCGCAATGAATGTTGTTGAACTGTCAAATAAAACAGATTGTAATTGATCGTGTAGGGCGCTGAAGCGCCGGCTGCACATTTACAATAGTTTCGAGTATGGCACTCATTTTAGTGTCAAATTATTAAGAGGTATTGGTATTTTTAATACAATTGATCAAAACAGTGACATGTTTTACGATTTTAAAATTAAAAGTTAGTCACTGTAAACAGAACAGTCATTAAAATTGTAAATAGTGTTGAACTTAATCAATCTATTTCGAATAGTTAGTCGATTCCAGTCGAAGCATATTGTTAACGTACTCTAGTATTTACTTCTGGTTTCTTATTTTTGCTCGACAATTTGAACCAGCCTGCTTTTTTATTATTATCTTTAGGCATTGATATGGATCTTGAAACCCTTTCTCGATCATTTTCCCGACTAATCAACTCGCTTGATTGACTTTTCTTGCCATCTCTAGCAACTGACTTCCTTGGCGTAGTGTTGCTAGTATCTTTAATTCTTTTATCGGATTTTTTGTATAGTGTTGTACTAGAGCTTGTTAGTCGATTATTTTGTGGTCGTCGAGTCAGTGTTGTTTGGCTGTATGACTTATTTTTTTGTAGTGTCGCGGGTTTGTCTTCTGCTAACGTTTTTGTTGAGGACGCCTTTTTAACAATTTCTTTTGGCTTGGCTTTCCTCGGTCGTTGTGCGTAGTGCACGTCATGTTGGTCATTGTAATGTTTCGGGGTCCAGGGTGCGAAGATTGAGAAGCTCTTCGTGGTGCTGCGTACTTGAAGGTTGGAGGAGTTGACGGAGGAGACGTCGTCGCGGGAGCGGTTGCGTGTTATGCGGCCCGGGTTCGGTATGTCACCAACTGTAATGGAAATGATTAATTAATCACATTGGATAGAATCCTTTGAAGATTAAAATTGTTAAGAATTTACGCGCAAAGGCAACCGTGTTGATGAATTTATTGTTTGGCGTTAGTTATAAGAATACCTACCTACAGACGTACCAACACGTACGCACGAGTTTTTTTTACGCGCACTGGATTTTCGACTTTCGGTATTAGAGAATAGAATAGAATAATTTTATTTCGGACAGAGTCCATAGGGTTAGTAACAATTTTACTTAACATCTAGTGTTAGTAGGTACAGACACGGATAAACATAAAATTAAAATTCAGCGTAGAGCTGTATCCACCTCCGTAACATCGAAGAATTCCACCGATCTGCGAACACACTGAGAATACTGTTTGTGCCGCCGCGAACACGTGACATCAGAGATGCACATCTTTTCCGAATAATCGCGGCAAAACCATCAATGTTATTATCCGTAAACATTCCTGACACACTACAACGCCACGGCAGCCGCAGCAGTACTCTCAGTGCATTATTGTACTGAACGCGTAGGTCGCTGTTGCGCGCTGAGTGAAGTTGGCCCAACAGTATTGAGCCGAGCGTTGAGAAACCAACAGAGCGGATGCCAGATCCCAGCGCGACAAAAAAACATACTGTTGGGTTTTCAACTCTAGGCGCTGAGTAGTGTGTTGTAAATCCAGTGCACGATAAAAAATCGCTGCATTAAAAAACTGCCCGTAGGTACCATCGAAGAAGTTCACATCTAACCACCGTAAGGACTATTCTTGCTTGCAGCGCTCGGCGGCTATAGACCCGAGCCGTCAACAAATATATTAATTGTGTTCACGGGATTTTGTTTTGAAACTGGTTAGATATGAACTTCTTTGATGGTACAAGGACTTAGAAGTGTTACCCAGTCTTTGACATGACTCTTCGTCCTCCATCAAAATCCCTTCATAGTTCAAATTCAAACTCAAACTCTTTATTGCATTCATGTGTACATTTAGGTGTTACATTTATGTAAGTAAGTTCCAACATGAAACCCGGTTAGGGCACGGCAACATAATATACGTAGGTATATAATAAATTAGATAAAACAAGCACCCAGTGCAAGTTTGTTAAACAAATATAATTATTTTCGATAATATTACTAGTATTAAGTTTATGTAGTTATTTAAATTAATATCATGAGGTCATTAAAATATTTTATTTACATATTAATTATAATATTTTATTAATTTGTATTTATTATTTTATTTTATTTTATTAATTTGTATTTATTATTTTATTTTATTTTATTAATTTGTATTAATTATTATATTTGTATTCATTTTAGTTATGCTGATCTTACCGGTAGTAGCGTGTAGGTATACGACGCTGCGTTGTGATTGCTGGCTAGAGTCACCTTCAGTGCTGCTCTCTCCGGAGTTGGTAACTGGTGTCCTACGCCGGAGCCTACAAAAAGAAAAAAAATAAGTATTGCTAAGAATCTTTGGAATACTATAATAAGGGTAAGTAGTCGACATTGCTTTTTAAATTAACTTTCATACATACTCACAAATAATTCGCATTTTTTTAGTTTAAGTCACACTTGCACCACATTTAAATACACTTAATGCGTTTAATGCTTAACATTTACAACATCATTCTGTCTCTGTCATCTTCAAACGATTGACGGAAACAGAGTGATATTTTAAAAATACATTTAGCGTTAAAGTATTTAGTGATTGGTGGTACAAGCGGGCGCAAGTATTTAAATTGAGGATTTGAAATTCAAATTATTACTTTTTCGTTACTTCTATACAAACATGCTCAAGGTTAAGTTTAAAAGTGTTGTAATGCAAATTCTATTCACAATGATCGGGACACGAGAAACACGGATTCATAAACTACTCACTTCATATCCCTGCTAAGCTCCTGCTTACTTCCTCTCAATTCAGACGAGCTTCCTCTATCCTCCTGCCTCCTCCTCACGTCTGCTTTAGATCCCTTCAAAGTCTTTGAACTGCTGTGACTTCTAGATCTCTCATACGGACTGATCGGGGGCTTGGCATTTACTTTCCTATCAAACTGGCTCTCGTTCTCCGAATTACTTTGTATTTCTGATATATTCTGAAGGTTGCGCTTGTATTGTTTTCCATTTGGCGATTCGCTTTTGTCTTCCCGGTGTAAGTTTGACAGCGAGTAGCTTTTGTTCGTCAGTTCACTGTGATCTACTTCATCAAGCCCTGTGCTTGAATTTGATATGGTTTTTCGTAGAGTTCCATGTTTCGTGTGAGTGTATCGTTTAGTTTCGGTAGAGGGCTTGACGTTCGCGTCTGAGTCTGGATCTGTGTCGCCGAAGAAGCGAAGGTTTTTCGCTGGCGAAGTTAGAGGTTTCGCGGGTTTTGGGTAGGTCCTGCGTGGTGCTTCGTCTTCTGTTGTTATTGTGCTCTCTTTTTCGACCTGAAAGTGAACAGAGTTTAGAAATGGTAACTCATTGGTTGTGTTTTGTTTCAGACAAAAAGGACTATTATGGGACACATCCAAAAATTATTAGCAGTAGTGAGAGCAACCTATTTCCAGTTGAAGGCAATATTATTCTGAGCCCGTATAACGTATATCAAAGATCTAAATAATAATAATTCAATTTCTAGAACCACCTTGAATGAGTATGTGTTATAATTGTGATTAGATAAATCCTAAAAAAAACTGGCCAAGTGCGTGTCGGACCACGCACAATGAAGGGTTCCGTAGTTGGGATGAATTCATCCCAAGAACAAACTTAACATTACAACAACAATATTGAGAGATTTACTGTTATTTTAAGACCATATACTTCTTATAGGTTTTCCTGTAATATATGAGTAAAGAAGCATTATCTGCATTAAAAAAAAAAAAATTGGGTTCATAGTTTCGGAGATAAGGGGGGGAATGATCAATTTTCATAAATTTTCTTAAATATCTTTAAAAGTATTTAGTTTAAAATTATTTTAAAAATACATTTGAGATCCTCACAACATGCCCTTTCATTTCATATGTCACACGGTTCAGTTTGCATAACTGTTTATTTTTAATTTCTTATTTGGCCCCGAAAAGTAACCCCAAAATTCAAAATTCATTTATTTACGTTACACGTCCGTGTTTGGGTCACAAAAACACATGTGTGTACCAAAAAACTTAATCGGGCCATTAGATTCGGAGCAAATTGGCTGTGACAGAAGGACAGACAGACACACGAGTGATCCTATAAGGGTTCCGTTTTTTCCTTTTGAGGTACGGAACCCCAAAAATATTATAAATGCGAAAGTGAGTTTGTTTATTTGTTTGTTACGCTTTCACACTAAAACGGCTTAACGGATTTGGATGAAATTTGGCACATGGGTAGACCTGGAGAAGGACATAGGCTACTTTTCTTCCTGGATCGCAGACGAAGTCGCAGGCAACAGCTAATAATACACTCGGTTCCAAAAATAACGGGTCAGTCACAAAAATTGAAATACCTCCAGAACTGTAAAAGTTAGATCAATGAAATAAAAAACAGAATAAAGACTTTTTAGTTGCGCTTCTAATAGCATATTATTTAAACAGGTTGAAGAAAAAAACTTCATTAGAAAAACAAAATTAAAAAAAATGACTATTTTTAAACACAATATTTTTGTTTCATGTCATTATGGATGCTTTCCATTACTATTCTGTCACAAAAAATTTTTTCGTGAACGTCTTCCACGTGCATAGTTATTATTCTGTGAGGTGAAGCATGGCAGTCACGCTAGAGGAATGTACCAGAATCCTAACTTTTTTGGAACTTGGGCGGAGCCAGCGTGAAACAGCCAGAAACATTGGTGTATCTTTGTCGACTGTTCAGCGGGTAGTCCAGCGGTACCAAGAGACCAGATCACACCTTAGAAGACCAGGAAATGGCAGACCAAGATGCACAACGGCCAGGGAAGACAGACAACTGGTGGCTACAATGCTCCGAAATCGTTTTCAAACTGCTGTTGGTCTAAAAACTCACTTTATTCGCTTTGGAGGTGGCAATTTAAGCGCTCAAACAGTAAGAAGACGTCTTGCTGAAGCAAATTTGAAGCCATTGAGGCCCGCAAATGGCCCCAAACTGGAACGGGGACATCGAATTGCAAGACAGAGATACGTGCGCGAGCACCTAAACTGGACACTAGACGATTGGTCTAGGGTAATGTTCACGGACGAGTCTAAATTCATGCTTTATAAGCATGATGGTAGGCAGTTGGTGTACAGAAGACCAGGGGAGCGCTTCCATCAAGCGTGTGTGGAGGAAAAAGTGGCGTACGGTGGAGGCTCCGTACAAGTTTGGGCTGGGATTTCTGCTGAGGCCCGCACCGAGCTGGTACTCATTCAAAATGGAACTCTAAATGCAGAGAGACGTGACGTGACGTGACGTGACGTGAGACGTGGAAGAGATCCTCAATGAACATGTAGGTCCTTTCATGGCCAGGATGGACCGGCATGGCATATTAATGCATGATAATGCGCGTCCCCATACCGCCAGAATTGTACATGACTACCTTGAAGAGGTCGGTATCGAACTCATGCAGTGGCCAGCGCGAAGCCCGGACTTAAACCCCATCGAGCACGCCTGGGACGAGCTTCAGAGATGCGTGAAAGGTCGAAACCCCCCACCAATCACGCTTCCCGAGCTCAAACAAGCACTAGTGGAGGAATGGGAAGGTATTCCTCAGCACCGGCTCCGAAATTTGGTGTACAGCATGCCTAATTGCCTGGAAGCTGTCAGAAGAGCTCGTAGAGGCAACACAAAGTATTAAATGAAGAAAGTGATGAAAAACAGCAAACAAACAATCATAAAAAAAATTTAATCTTAAGAAAAATATGACTACTTTAGTTTTTTTTAAATTTAGAGATTAATATAGTGGGTGCAACTAAGTTTTATTTTATTTTTTATCTGTATAATTAAATTCTCAATTGAACAGTCTTCGTTTCATTAGGATAGCATACGTAGTTCGGGAGATATTCGGGTTTATGTGACTGACCCGTTATTTTTGGAACCGAGTGTATAATAAGGTAAGTGTTGTCAGTGAGATAGTAATACAGATCATCCCTTCTATACATGCAACTGTTATTAAAAGGCTATCATGGAACTGGGATCCGTCTGCTAAACGTGGACCTCTAATGGATCTTTAGGGGTATGAGGAACAGGGTGTAAAGTTCACTCATCCCCCATAGAAAAGGGAGGATCCTCCGACCAGACGGGTGTCATGTCTGGCGGGCAATTGCCCAGAGGTTGAAGTCGGGAGCTTGTATATATGTCCACCGCGCGGTAAACTATAATTGCGCGATGCAGGATTTGAGTGACGTCAGGATGTTGTGTGACGTCAAGTCTTTGATGCGTAGTTCGCATGTGGCGGTGTAGATGCCGCCACAGATCCATGAAAGACCCCGGCCCTGGTTCAGTAATTCTTAAAGTCCATGCTGGTGCGATGGAAGTCTTTATTTGTGCTACGATACCATAAAACTTTAAGTTAATAATTTATTATTATTTTGTTTATTACTTTTCATTCTTATCTAATTGCTTTTTTATTTATTTATTAGAGGTCCGCCGGTGTCGGGAGCAAGGTCCAAGCTACCGGTAATTAGGGCTCCAGAAACAGGAACCTCCTCAGGATGCGAGCCGTATCGAGTACTACCTTCTAAATCAGGCCCTTGATCCAAACGCCTAACAAGAGCCTCGAGAGATGTTGGTCGAGGCTTTCGGCCATCAGGCCATTGGCCGTTACGACCATCGGCATAATGACAACGGAGCTCCCATTCCACATGTCAACAACCTCGTGTGCTAAGTCGAGATATTTTATTTGTTTCTCTTTCTCAGCTTTCACGAGGTTCTCGTCATGTGGAATGGTAACATCGATTGCATTGCGCGGCGCTCTAATCGATGTATCACCACTATATCAGGCTTATTGGCGATTGGCGACAGTAGTCCTGTCAGTAATGATAGACCGATCCCAGTATCACGAGACACGGTCATTTTCGAGAACTGGGTCGGACACAGTCTTGTAATACGGTACCTCATCGTCCGCAAGTTTATATTTCAAAGCAAGTTACTGGTGAATAATCCTGGCCACTTGATTATGCCTAATATTATTATTAAGAGCCCATTATTATCCCACTGCAGGGCAAAAGCCTCTCTACGTTAGCAAAGCAATACCTTTGTATTCTTCCCCTTCTTCCTGGTTAGCCTATCCAGGGATTTGAACCAGTTGCCACCGGCGGCGGGTGCGGGGGCGGTCTGTCTCCGCGGGGGGGAGGGCGTCGGGCTCGGGGTGGCCAGCCTGCGTCTCTCGCGGTAACGTTCAGCCTGGAAAGATGGGATCAGGTTTAGTGGAATTGTTGTGAGTATCTGAAGATCGATCTCCCTCCATGCGACGGACGGGTGGAGAGGAACGACCTGACCGTATAATTATGGTAGTAGGAAAAACCTGGATAAGTTTGGCTGCATGGTGCAAGCGCAGTGGATTTGATTGAGGCTATGGGCAGGGAAGATGAAAGAGGAGAGCATCCATCCAGGCTGTTCATAGATTAACGTGGGTCGCCCAAGACTTGCCTAATATTTTGTCAAGATACCTACTTGTTTAGTTCCAAAGCGCTCAAATGGCTTAAATATTTTTCACTAAAGACGACGACACTAATGACAACGGCTATCTACTGGTGGGGGTGACATGCTTATTCTGTCACTTAATCAAGAAATAACAACAATCAGCTTCCTTATTAAAAGAGGGAAGTACTCGATATATAATAAAAATTGGTAAGTACTCGATGTATGTACACACTACATTCACATAGTTTTTTGTAGACTGAGATCACCTCATTATTTCTCACATACCCGCTACATGTCAGCACGTCTGTACAAGTTCATTGACACTACACATTAATAAATATAACTTCTAGAGTTCTCGAGTGAGATAGACGAAAACCTCAAGTGTTTTTTGTCCGTAATTAGTGGAACAAAAAACGCGGTAGGATATCAATATTTGACATGGAGAGACTGTCCTCTGACCTCTCTAATTACTAGTCAATACTGATAGTATATTTTGGATGGATGGAGAGAGGAATCAAAGAAAGGTTGGATGGATTGTGTGAGGTATGTATGAATGAAAAGGGAGTGAATGGTAACGTGACAAATGACAGGAGAGGTTAAAGTGAGCTGTCAATTCATCAGGTGGAATGACAGCTCACTTCACATAGGTTAAGGTGAGATCTATATAGAATCGACCAGCATTGTTCTTTTTGTTCTTTGGCAACTTAGCCGATGTCGACTATTCTGCCATCATCACGATGGGCAGTTGTCGGACTATTCAGAGCTTTTGACTGACTTCTTTCTGACTGCCAAAGATGTTCATATTATGATCACTGACCACTAAGGATCGATAAGTATGTAGGTGGGTAAAGAATGGTCACCCATAGGTGGACACACCGTGGCCAGCACAGATTTATTAACCTCGAAGATTGAAAGATCCAGTCGTATTTTATTTGTCTTCGAGCGTCCAGAGGCATTAGGCATTTTACTATGATAGTTTGTTATATCTTTAAGCCGACGGATAAGTTTGTACATAGATCAGTAATTATTTGCATTTTAAATTGTTTGATAGGTTCAGTCAGCAACACGTTGCCAAAGACAGAGGCAACTGCTGCTGTCGACACTTGTCGGCGGCAGCCGTAGACGCGAGGAGTCGGTACCGCTGGCAACGTGCCGCTCGTGTATATGAGCACTGACGTTTCAGACCTAAATATTTAATATGGGAACATAAGTAAAATTAAAAGAATATTAACTCTTAGTTATTATACTCGTATGAACAGCTGAAATACAGTCTAGCGACTTTTGTTTCTGACCGTACCTACCTACCTATTATATAATTTCTTTGGTATAATATTACAAAGCAACAAGGAAAAAAAAATACTGTTGATGAATACTGACAGTCTACGGTCAACAAAAAATAGCGAGATGATTGAATCTTGAATCATAATGTTGATTTAAAAAATGTGCACACTTTCATAAAATCAGGTGGTTTTTTTTTCACACAATTGATTCCATATCTGCTACAAAACGAAGGTTCAATCCACTCTATGTTTATGGTAATTCAAATACGATAAAATAACGTTAGTCTATGATAACGTCCTTCCGGGTTCAATGACCATTTCATCAGAGATAGAACACTGATAATATTCAAAAGATAACAGGTCTACGATTTTTTAAAGTTGCGGGATATTTCCGCCACGAGTGACGATAAAGTCAAAGTCAAATCATTTAATTCAAAGCACATAATAGGCACTTTTGAACGTCAAAATGTACAGAAAAATACAATTTATTCTAGTTGCCCCTTCCAAAAGGTAGTATCGGAGAAGAATGGGCAAGGAACTCCACAGCAGTTACTCTTATTTTACAATATTTTGTATAAATATTAACTATATAATTGTACTAGCTGCCAGCTCCGGCTTCGCACGGAGAGCACTAAGTACTTATCTTATGGCTACCACCCTACACTACCTACTTACCTACTTTTCCTACCTACCTACCAGATCTACACCTACCCATAACCTTGTCCTGTGAACAAACACAACAAAAAAAGAAATATCCAATTTGGTTCAGCCGTTCGCAAGTAATGGCGTGACCAAGGGAAATTGGGATTCATTTTTATACCTATATAGATGTTAGGGAAATCAGTTGTCATGGTATGGGTTTGTGATGCGGAAGAATTTTGAAATATCGTGAGGAAAGTTTTGAGTATATCGATGGCTATAAGAGTAGGGGAAGGCCAAACAAACTATGGATGGACTGTGTGAAAGATGATATGGGTAGAAAGGGGGGGACTACCGAGGTGACGACTAATAGATGAATATTATGGAAGAAACGGACATGTTGCGCTGACCCAAATAAATTGGAATCAGGACAGGAGAATGATTAAATGATATAATTATATATTACAACGATGCACCTAGAATAAAATTACTACAGCACCGTAGGTAAAAGAATAAAAAAGAAGCAATGACAGATACATTAATTATGTGATAGATGCATGGTCACTTATCAACAAACATTGTAAAAGTAGACTATTTTACTAAAAAAATATTAGAATGAATAATAAGTCATTGTGTGAGGTAAAGTAATATCCAGGGTGGCAGGGACATGGACGCGAAAACTGATACCATGGATTCAGTACTTGATTCTGAAGCCACCCGCGTCGAAATTTTTCGTCGGTTAAAGCTTCGTGCAGACCAGCGCCACGCGACAGCGCGACGCGACACCGGCTATTGTTATACCGTCAAGTTTTCTTAGAAATTGTATTGTTCGAGTCGCGTCGCGGCGTCGCGTCGCGCTGTTCTGCACGAAGCTTAATTTAATTTAATTTAAAAAAACTGCTGTTTCATAGAAAAGTGCAAAACCTACGCAGTCAAAATGGATGGAAAAGCTGTTTTTTGTTTTAATTACCGCCGAAAAATTTCAACACCTCGGGTGTTCAGAATCGTGTCTTGGGAGCAGACTGACATTGAATATCCTGTGCAGTGTGCAACTGCGCAGTCAGCCCAGTTACCGACCTTGCTGACTGGCTAACGTTTTTGGAACACAACAGTAATTGTAAGACCGTTTTTATTAACATAAGGCGATAGCTACATGAATACCAAAAATAAAAATGGATTTTTATTTAAGTGTCGCCTGTGTCGCAAGTTAAGCTCGTGCAGACGCGAGTGAAGAAGGGAATGTGTATAATAAATTATCAAAGGGTTGTGATCACAGATTCGCAGTAGGAGTTATTTTACTTCTTTGATGGATTAGCTTAAACAATATAACGAGGTGAATTTTATATCCTATACTATTAAACGAGCAATATTTGTATATACAGGGTGTTAGGGATATCGACGCGAAAACTGTTACCATGGATTCAGTACATGACACTGAACGTCCCTGAGTTAAAACTTCTCGTCGGTTATTAAAAAAAAAAAATTGATGTTTCATAGAAAAGTGCAATACCTACGCGGTCAAAATGTATAGAATAGCTGTTTTTTTTTTTTAATATAACCGACGCAAAAAAAATAAAAGTCAAAGTAAAACTATTTATTTCAAAGGCACTTTTGAACGTCAATTTTACACAGAATAGAATTGATTCTAGTCGCCCCTTCCAAAAGGTAGTTTTCGTATGGAGAATAATGGGCAAGAAACCACCGCTACTCTTTTAAAATGTTTTTACAATATTTTGTATAAATTAATTATATGTGAAGACGATGCATCTAGAATAAAATTATTATACCACGATAGGTAAAAATTATGAAATACGAAGCAATGACAGATAAATAAATTATGTGATAGATACATGGTGCACACATACTTACAAACATTGCAAAATTAACGCACGGGTGTTCAGAATCATGTACTGAATCCATGGTAACAGGCTTCATCAAGCATACATATACTCGTATACATACATTTTGACCGCGTAGGTATTGCACTTTCCTATGAAACAGCATATTTTTTTTTAAATAACCTACGTAAACTTTTAACTCATGACGTTCAGAATCATGTACTGAATCCATGGTGACCGGCTTCGCGTCGATGTCCCTGCCACCCTGTATATATTAGAATTAGTATGAACTATCCCATGCTATTATATGAGCATTCTCTGTTTTCAGCAGAGCACAGAGCTCGGTCGCACAGGTACTTATTTTTATTTGCCAGTATCTATCTCAAAAGCAACCTTATTACCCGATTTTAAATAAGATTGTGTTTGATTTACAGGGCCTGCTGGTCATACAAAGACAGAAGTGCCTGAAGCATGTTAAATGACACTAATTATAACTCTTTTATGACACAGCATCCGGAACATAAATGAGTAACTTATCAATGAGTGTGTTGTTGGCCTTAAGTCGCCTGCCATATGGTCTGTGGCCTTAACTGGCTTATTTTGGTACAATGAAGGTAAGACTTTACTAAAGCCAACACATATAAACTGGAAATAACTGAAATAACAACTTTAAGTGCTAAGTATTAAGTTGATTTCAGAATGACGATTCAAAAATCTGCGTAGCCTTTTCCCAAATATGTTGGGGTCGGTTTCTAGACTAACCAGATTCAGCTGAATACCAGTATTTTACATGGAGCGACTGCCTATCTGACTTCCATAACCCAATAACTGGGTAATACGATACCCCTTGGTTGTCAGACATTCGGGCTACTTACGACCCATGACGACTGTCAAGGATCCACGAATGACAGCCGGGACCAACGGCTTAACGTGCTTTCTGAGGCATGGAAGAGTCTCGGTATGTAAAGATGGTCACCCATCCACGGACCAACCCCGGCTAGCATAGCTTAACCTGATGGATCGATTGTCGATTCGTGCGGCTGTTATTGCTTAGCCACGAGCTTCTCCACGAGATTTCAAAATTACGTTTGAAAGGTCATAAAACAGTTTTCGCTGTACTTAATAACATGATTAGCAATCTGTGGTTGTGTTTTTCAACATTCACGGATTCGGAGACCATCACGCTGAAGCCGTAGCCATGGGTGTATAGTAGGTACATGTACCATCGAAGAATTTCATATCTATACACCGTATGGACTATTTCTGCTTGCAGCGCTCGGCGGCTATAGAACCGGGGCGGTAACGGATGAGGTCATCGTGTTCACGGGGTTTTGTTTTCAAACTGTTTAGATATGAAGTTCTTCGATAGTACAGGTTACCAGTTATGTTTAAGTCCCATGTAATAGGGGACGAGCCTATATTTTGCCATACATTACCGGGTACAATTCCGGACACTGGGCTGCTACTTAGGTACTGAGAAACTTTATTTTAACGCCTGCATGCACATTTCTGTGAGTTTGTGTCTCGAAAAACAAAGCAAATGTAATGATCGTGACATGTCTTGCTCTGTTTCGGTACTTTGCTCTGATTAACATGTGGAGGCTGTGCGTAGTTATTTAAATAATAATGCGATTCTATGTACATCAATATTAAACTATTTACAAGTGGGTACAAACAACTTATAACTAATTAATAAATAAAAGTAGCAAAATTATGTACTAACTTAACTAAAACTATTTACAAACTAAAATATAGCATCGAAATTTATTTTATTAAATTCATCCGCATCGCTGTCGACTGGTAATGTGCCCAAGAGGCTGGCCGCATTGCCACGTTGTATGGCAATGCTTAGTCTCTGCCCAAGGTAAAAACCAGCCCTTGGGTCACGGGAAGTGTCAAATAGCCGTTTGGAAATTTCTCTAAAGAGGCCGTGAGCACTCGGACCCCACGGCCCGAGGGTATCAACCCCAAACGGCGATTGCGATTCTATGTAAACTTTTTCCGGTGATTTTTTTTGTACATTGCTTCAAAAGCTGTAGGTAAGCATCTGCACCGGTGGTGGCATATGTAAAGATGCTCTGGACATTCCTAGGTACTATCGCGGTCTCTCCGCTGCTATGCACTGCTACTTTCCTATTCTCGAAATATCTTTAACTGGTAGCGTTATTGAAGCTATCGATAACAATATTGCATAAAAGCCATTCAGATGATCACAACGTTTTTTGTATACAAACAAATGACAGCTTATCGTTCCCAGACATTTTCGCTAAGTAGGCAGCTGTTGAAAAACAGTATTATTTGAGAAAGATCTGAGAGTAAATTGTGATTGTTTAGCACGAACCGTCTAATTGGAGATGTGGTTTGCGGCGGAGTACGGCAAGCAAACCTCTTTTGACCTCAATAAGATAACTAGTATTCAAAATGTAGAAACAAATAATTGTGATGTCCAAGGAGTGAAAAGTAATTATATTATGTAATGTTACGAAAAATAGGAGGAGATAAGCAGTCAGTTTATTCTTTAAGAATCTCACCCTGAGAATTAAGTTGACGTGAGTTTGAAGTGAACTGTTAAGGTACAATTCCGTAGCCGACCACAGGTGGCAACTGCAGGCGACGTGTCGCCATGACACGACTGGTTTCTATTAATTTCCATGAAATACCTTCCGTAGCTAGCGACATGTCGCCTTCATATAAATACATAGAAACCAGTCGTGTGGCGGCAACACATCGCCTGCAGTTGCCGCCTGCGGTCGGCTACGGAATTGTACCTTTATCCTACCTGACGCTAGGGAATCTAGGTATTTGCATCTCACTTCAAACTCACTTCACCTAAGTTTTTATCGTGTGATTTTTACAGAATAGCACTCTCATTCCCATTTCTGGTGGTGCAAAAAGGTGCAATTAACGTGCACGTCTTTCTACATTGTTCTCACATGTATAATTTCAACATGAATGATGTAACCAATATTTTGTAAGAATATTTTGATTTAAAAGAGTGTCCGTGGAATTTCTTGCCCGTTCTTCTCCATAGGAACCTACTACGCTTTGAAATGGGCAACTAGCTTCATCTTTCTGGCTGACCGACCCCTTGACAATTCAAAAGTGCCTGTAATTGGTTTATTTGAAATAAATGCTTTGAGTTTGATGCGTTTTTAGGTATTTTTGAATAGTGATAGAGAGCGTAAGAAGGGAAGAGCGATGGCAAGATGAGTCAATCACATAAGTAGGTAAGCTTGTCGCCTATCAGAGGCCAGCCGATCTATTCTGTATCCGTTACAAATGTTTTTTTTTACTTCAGATTCCAGAGATCCTTGTGAAGAATGTCAATCGTGAAATCTAGATCTTAGAACAGTACTAGCGAAAAATGGAGGAGGATTGCATAAAAGGGAAGAGGCGTCCTGTACTGACTAGAAATAGACTGTTAATGATTATGAAGTATTTTACCTGAGACGCGTCTATTATCAGGCATAAGTAAGTATGAGCCTTCTTCGCGTGTTTATTTTGCGAGCGCAACGTCGAAATCAAGCGCTTGTGAATATACGTATGACATCACTGTCGGTGTCAAATACATGACATTGAACTCGGGTCACTGACCCCGCTCGTTAAGATGCTTCTCAGAGACTAATCCTTAATCTTTTGGATTCAATTTTAATATTTCAAGTCACAGAAATCTTTTCAATTTGGTGTTGTGTTATTAATGTTATTTGGGGTTATTGTTTTTTAAACAGTACCCGTTGGAATCGTTGATTTAAGTGAAAATAATATACAGCCTGTACTAAGGTTGACCCACCGCCTTTCAAGCTATGCTCAGCAGATGAGGATGAGAGCAAGTAAATGCATCTTCATACAGAGAAGGAACGAGAACCAAACTTGGTGATCCAGCGGTCAAGGGCCGCTTACACAACAATAAGGGATAGAGCTTACTCAATATCAGAAGAATGAGCACGGTAATAGTTAGTCCAATCCCTAAATAAATACTGGTTCAAAGTACTTAGCGTTATTTTTTGTTTTTCGGCCCATACTGCGTGTGTTTTATTAGCGTAAATATACGTAAAAACTGCGAACGTTTGCGGCTCAAATATAGGCCACCTCTTATATCGACCAGGAGCGCGGCTGTCACTTTCCTTTCACTTTCATGTAGCCCTGGTACAAGGCATACAACCCAGCGTTTTCAATGCAGGTACTGTCACAGTAATGGAAGAAAAAAGTAAAACTGCACCATCTATAATGGAAACCAATGGAGTGGAGACAGAATGGAGGAAATTTAATCGTGTTCAGGGAGACACATGAGTTCAGATAAAATCAAATACTTTTTAACTGAATATAGCTCATGAGGGGCCTGAAAGTAATGGGGTCTGTTCTTAAGTAAAAGGAAACAGGCTCAGAGCCAGGGAATTCTAGACATTTTCAAGTTCATAAGTACCTATGTTTATGGAGAAAACCACACTACTTAGTGAGGTAAACGTGAGTAATTTAACACCCCAGTGAGCCCGTGCTGATTACAGCCATGCGATTCTGTAAACATCTCACCGTGAAAACTTGGGTGAAGTGAGCTGTCAATAGTGTCAATCCCTGTGGAATGACAGCTCACTCCGCGCTCACTTCACCTAAGTTTTCACGGTGAGATGGTTACAGAATAGCATTGCAGCTGTATGACACTTAAGGGGGATGCGCTAGGGTAGCCCGCGAGATTCAAATTTTCTTGAGTTTTTTCCATTTTGCTGGTCAGTGTCAGGTTGTATGTTGATTAAAATATGATTCGCGACCGTAACAAATATGGCTTTATATAATTATAATCATTACAATCAGCAATACAACTCCATAAGTTAGCATAATTGTCAAATGTCATGATTTCATGAAATAGTCATTCAATGGGATTACATGAACTTAGAGAGTTGTATTGATCATTTTTATGATTATAATTCTATAATTAAACATTTGATACGGCCGCGAATCATATTTAGATCAACATAGTCACCTGCAAATTGCAAAAAACGTAAGAAAATTTGAATTTCGCGGGCTGCCTTGACGCTTTCGCCTTAAAGGTCTACATTAGGACAGTTACGGATTCAAAAGTATGTAACTTGGAGTATAAACAAATATTGCAGTCACTTAGAAGCAGTGTTGAAACATTCCTCTAGTTTAATTGTCGCATTGATTGCATTCGAAATAACAACTACTAGCTATATTTTAATACCATTACGACTATTACATGCCTTGTTCGTTACGGCATTAAATCATTTAACTCCGAATACATTCAAGATTCAAGATGGACTTAAGTTTTAATGCCTTTTGAACGTCCTACAGAAAGACACGGTCCTCAATATTGCCCAATCATCATTTTAATTGACACACAGTCCGTATTAATGAGACTTTCTTTCAAATGGTCTCATAAAGAGCTGTCAAAGAGCAACTGTCGTATGAAGTTTTGACAACATTGAAAATCTGAAGGCTTAATACAACACTACTAACTTAAAAGGAGCTTTTAAATTATGGGCTACTTACTTCCGAGATATTTATAAATAAATTGACCTTTTTTCCAAGCGTGAAGAAAAGCAACATTTTCAACGTGGTGAAAATGCATTGATATAGACCCTACAACATGAACAAAACAGCAGAAAAAGTAGCGTAATAGGAATTATGTGTCGTTAGGGTAAATAAAGTTAATGTGTTCATAGGTTCCTGATCGACAGGACTAATCAGTTCAATCAATCTTTTGTAAAAACAGTTTCCTGAATCGATCATTTATATCCAGAAAAGGATATTCAAGCTAAACTTGGACTTGTAATTGTATTCAGTAAAAAAGTTCGATGACAAATGAAGCCTTTACGATCAGCGCGCGAGTATGACAAATTGTTTGGGCATAAAAACAAAAGAAAGATCGCTCTGTCGTTACTATAGGCATTAGGTGCATGTTGGTGCTGATATTCAAAGAATAGGAATACTTGGCATAACCATGGGTTATGGAACAAAGGCGTAATTCACCGGTGTAGTCTGTAGTGCAGGTATCAATCAATAGACTGCAAGTGACGGTCGAAGCACCGAGTTTATGCGAACAGTTGTGTAATGACGCCCTTACTATTGGAACTTACTCGAGAGATGATTGAAGGGTAAACTCGTTCGCTTGGCTTAGATTGAACTTGATTTTAACTCAGATCTACACACTAGCTGCACTCAATCCCATGGGACAATAGGTATTGATAGCTCCTGATAATGATCGCATTGTGGTTGACCATGATGACGCATATAGATAATGTTACGTGTGTTTCTCTGCTTTTGCGACTAAAATAACCTAAGTAGGTATATTCTTACTTATAAGATACAGTAAAATTAAATATCGTGAGTTGACAGCTTTTTATAAATTGTATTTTGTGATGATTTGTCCAAACATGAGCATGTCAAACGATTATTAAAGAGCTGTGTCAACTGTGTGATATAACAAAAAATGAAAGTTGGTAATAAATATCAATTTAATGGTAGGTATGAGCTTAGTTCCCAAATCGAGTAGGTACTTGTTTTTTTTTTGCTGCATCATTCAATATGACATTAAAGGTGCTTTTCCACCGGCAAGACGGGGTGAGGCGAAAAATATAAATTATATGACAAAATTTCAATTCTCTCCCAGCGCATGTTCAGTGGAAATGGTCTGGATTATTGGAAAGATAAAAGATAAAGATAAAATCATTTATTTGTCCAAAACATAAGTATACACACACATGGCATGCAAGATGTTTAATTAAATGCAAAGCAAAGTCAAGGCAAAAGGGGGGGGGTGGTTTTAGTCATGCAAAGTGAAGGCTCGGAAGACCAAAATGGTAAAATGTGCAGAGTAATAGTGATGTAAATGGGAGTTCAATCATATTTAACAAGACAGACAGTGAGAGACAAATAGTAGCGCCTCGTCTTGAACCTCCGACCTTTAGCATCGATAGGTCAGCGCAAGAGTATTGTGCGATGACGACTCGCATTCTGTTCCGCATTGCACGCCGATGCTTGGCCGAGGACCCAATTAACACATGATTCTGGCCAATTTATATTCTCTTCGTGAATCCTTGGTCTTTTCACGAAAGATAAGTTGAAGAGGTGATAATTAGGTAGGTATTTACAGGAAGTTGAAGAGTGACAAGGTGAAATTACAGACACGTCATGTCAATTTCCGGAATAGGATCAAAAGTCGACAAATACTTATCCACAATGTAGGTAATGTTAAAGGATACCCAAAGACGACTTGAAAAAGGTTAAGCGCTAAAAGTTCTTACAGATCTTCAGAGTTAGAAATCAGATTACTTATAATATAATCATAATAATCATAATCATAAATCTTTATTTATCTCAACATCATATGTATTACAGGCACTGGTAAATAAAATGTACAATCTTAAATAGAGAAAGGTGTCTGAGGTAGGAGGATCCTGAGTTACAGATCACCCGGCAAAATCAAAGAAAAGCAAGTAAACATAAAGTTCAAAGAAATATAGATATTATTTTGGTACATTACGTACCTATTATTATGCAGTAATGCATACTTAGGTATCTGAATAAGAAAATAAAATATTATTGAGCATAACAAAAAAATTAAGAATGGAAATGGGGAAATGTTGTGTACTTATATTGAATGTTTGTAAGTGTAGGTGTGTGAGTGTAAATGTGTGGGTGTTAAGACATTGGTTTTAATAAGTTTTCAGTGGCAATGTAGTCCAGGTTTAATAGCCAAAAGCGTAATTTTCTTTTACAAATAGCTTTTGTATGTGTGTAGATAGATATCTTTTTATTAATGGAATTATAAAGAAAAGTGCCAAGAAAACAGAAAAACTTTTGGGAGAAACTAGTGTTATAACGGTTGATTGAACAAACATTTGTTGATCGACTATTTAACGTAGGTAAATCGTGATCTAAGGGTAGTTCAGTGTGCTTTTTTAGTACTGTCATGAGAATGAACAACTGTCGAACCGTTAGCACTTGGCAGTGTTGGTAAAGTTCGAAAGTTGGATAGAGGATTGGGAAAAAGCAACTAACTTTTAATATAGCTCTTTGGGCTCTCTCTAAATTTATCAAATAAGTTTTAGAGGTACCGCCCCATGTGGTAATGCAATATACTAGCAAAGACTGGCATAGTGCAAAGTAAACTGTTTTAATAACTAATGTATTAGATATATGTCTTAAGTTTTTAAATATGAAGATTAATTTTCGGATTCTTTTAACTAGGGTTTCAATGTGTTGTTGGAAGCTGAGACGGTAATCTATGATTATGCCAAGATATTTGATAGAATTCGTTTTAACTAATACAGGACAAGAACAAGGGTTGATGAAATCACATGAGTGGGCTTTCAAGTTGAAGTTTGGTTGATTCTGGGGTCTAAGGGAATAAGTCATGTATTTTGTCTTATCGATGTTCAGGGTAAGCAAATTGGAATATAACCATTTATACACCGTATCAAGACCTTGTTGAGCATAATTTTCAACCTCATCCCACGAGTTAGCATCGAATATCAAGGCAGTATCATCGGCGAAAGTGATGATTTTACCGTTTTGTAGATTGATGTCACATAGGTCGTTTATATAAACTAAGAATAATGTTGGACCGAGGATGCTACCTTGTGGAACGCCGTACTGAATAGGAAGTTCGTCGCTAATCCAATTATCTACTTTAGTAGTTTGTGTTCTGTGTGATAAATAGTCTATGAATAGTTTTAGTGGTAGACCTCTTACTCCCATATTCTCTAATTTTTTTACCATAATAGGAACAGATACTGTGTCAAATGCTTTAGCTAAATCTAGGTAAATGGCTAAGGTCTTTTTTTTATTATCTAGTTTGTTGACTATGTGATCTGTTAGTTCGTGGACGGCTTCAGCAGTTGACCTGCCAGATCGAAATCCAAACTGCGATGGAGATAAAAGGGAATTTTGTTCAAGAAATTTAGTAAGTCTGGAATTCATTAACCGTTCTAAAATTTTTGACAACGTTGGTAGTATGGATATTGGTCTATAATTATTGACACAGTATCTGTCTCCGGATTTGAATATGGGTATTATTTTGGATTTTTTAAAGGCATTTGGAAATATTCCAGCAGAGAAAGAGAGATTGCATATGTAAGTAAGAGATGGGACAATAAAATCAGCAAATCGTTTTAAAAATGATCCTGATATATTATCAACGCCAACTGCGGACTCGTTTTTTAAATTAATAATCAAAGACCGTATTTCTTCTTCATCAGTAGGAAGAAGAACAAAGGAGTTGTGAGAAGAATTAGTTGGTTGACTATCGGGTTCTATATTAGGAAAATTTATATTTTGGGAGAGTAATTTTTCTGACAATGTTTTACCTACGTTTGCAAAAAATGAATTTACTCTATTAATTGATTCAATAGGATTGTCTATTGAAATGAGCTGTGTGGATTGTTGTTTGGCTTTATTAGTATAGGTTATATTTTTAATTGCTTCCCAAAGTTTTTTGTTGTTTTTCCCTGCTTTTTTAATGATATCTTGCTCATAATTTTGTCTGACTTTCTTTAAAATATCGTTGCAAAAATTCCTGTATCTTTTGTAAGTGCAAAGAGCTACCTCATTATCTGGATTTTTAATGGTTTTAATATGTAATTGATCACGATTTCGCATGCATCTTAATAGGCCCGGTGTTATCCAAGGCTTCAAAATTATTTTACGTCTAGAAGTCGCGACTAGTTTTGTGTTATCATTTATAGCTTGGCCTAGAGAGTGTACAAAAAAATTGGTTGCTTCGTTAACATCTGTCATACTGAAAATCTTTTCAAAATCTATGTTCTTTACGTAAGTTTCAAGTCCTGCGTGATCTATTCGTTTAATAGTTTTAGAGCCTTGGTTTTTGATAAGTGTACGGTCTAAAAATAGTACAACGCTATTGTGGTCTGTAACCGAAGTTTGAGCAACATAACAGAACGCTGATAATCTTGTCTTTAACATTATATGATCTAAGCACGTGCGACTATGAGTAGGAATCGTATGAGCTGGAAGCATACCATGAGAAGCGATAAGGTCGAGATATGCGTAGGATCTATTATCTTGGGAATTTTCAATAATGTCAATATTAATATCGCCAAGTAATATGATATTTTGAAAGGATGAGAGATTGCTTAGACAATCGTTGAGGGACATTAAAAAGTTATCGATATTTTTATGACTAGGTGGTCGATAGACAGCAACGATTACAGTGTTTGTGTTTATTTTCAAAATAAGGCAATTAGAATCGACAATTTCCGGTTCATCAATACGGTACTGTTCAATGTTTTTGCAGTAAATGACCACACCTTCGTTTTGAGTTTGATTTTTGCGTGTAGCGAATGAAATATAACCATCTAATTCAGGCACGGTAGGATTTCGCTGCAACCAGCATTCGGTTAGAACAATAATATCCCAATCAACTTTTGACCTTGCAAGTAATGTCTGAAAGTTGGGAGTGTTGCAATTAATACTACGTATATTTTGAGTCAATATTTTTAGGGTATTGGAAGAATTTTTTAACAAAGAGTTGCAGTCATCAATGTTACATGTGGCGGATTGAGCTACAGTAACAGAATCCAAATCATTATTTAGTAACGCGTTAAAGTCATCCATTTTCCAAAACATAATATTTTAGGGTGCAAGTTATATTACCAATGTATTTTAACAACCATCGAGTGACACTACGTCTCGCGCATAAAATGTTTATAATATTTAATCTATCAAGATAAAAGTCGGTGTTTGTGTATAATATGTGTGTGTTTGTTTGTGTGAATGTGAATGAGTATAATGAGGTGAGAGTTATATCAAAATTTTCGAAAATTGTGAAGTTAACATAATATAAGTCATTTTGACTGAGAACTAACATATTTTTTAACACTATTAAAATGAATATATTGAAATGAACATATTGACTAGTTATTAATAAGTTTTTTAAAGTTATTAAGAAAATCTTAAGAATTAACATAAATAAAGCTAAATAAGATTGAACAAAATACTGCAGCAAAGAAAAAGTAGCTAGTCAGAGTTCACACTCTGATTTAAGCTTATCTAAATCAGCCTCCGAATTTATAAGAAAACGATTATCTCCTTCATTTTTCCTAATAAATATCTTGCCGTGGGCGGCCCAACAATATGCAAAGTTGTAGGTCTTAGCAAAGTCACGCGCCAAGAAAAACAGCCTTTTGCCTTTGCTCGTTAGATTTTCAGCTATGAAAATTGGTTTACTGGAGCCATGGATATGCAGATGTGATGTATTCAATTTATTTTCTTTATGTTGCTTGTTGAAGTTTTTTGTTTTTTCTAAAAATTTCTCTTTAAGTAAAACTGAGTTGAAGTCCAAGATAATAGGCTTGTTTCCTTCAGTTTTTGTATTAATTCGGAAGACATCTTTTATGTCACTATTTTGAATTGACATATTTATTGCTCGTCCGACTGTATTCATTAACTGAGCAAGATCATCTTTCGTTTCTCCTCTTCTAGGAGGAATATTTCTTATCTCTATACTGGAGATTCTTTGCGCACTTTCAAGGTTTTGAATTCTAGTTTCGAGGGTGTAAATGTATTGTAAATTATCTCGTTTTTCTTTTTCGATTAATTCAAGCTGTTTTTTTAGGTTATTATAATCTTCAGACAGATGCTCAATCGACTGTATAATTCCAATATTTTGCTTTTTTATATCGCTTATCGTAGTTAGGAGAGCGTCAAGCTTAAAGTTCTGTTCATGTTTAAACTCGGCAATTACGTTTCTTATTTCCGACATAAAATCAGTATTCTCGGAATCAGACGTCTGCTTACTGGATCGCGTACGACTTGTTGTGCCCGTAGTGTCCGTATTGCTGAAGTTAGTAGTCATATCAGAGGCACAGTATTTAGTCGTCTTAGCAGCCTTATTAGGTGTTCGTTTAAGAGGCATAGTTATACGGTGAAAAATCTCAAAACTTTATTTTATATTATTATTATAATTTTTTTATTTTTATTACTATTTTTTTTTTTTCTAATCTGTCAATTTAATGTTGAGAATAATATTCTGTAATTATATTAATACAAAAAGAGAAGCATTTTGTGGGATCCGAACTCGAGCACTCATGCTTGACAGGCGCACACCAAACGTACAAAGTCAAATTAGAAGTTAGCAACAGTGTCGAAATTACGGTTCTGTATGGTATAATATTTTAAAAAGTTTGTTGGAATGTCGTTACCAAGCTTTCATTTCAAAAATCGACGCACTGTTTGAAAAATTCTTACACTGGTTATCTAAATGATAATGTTAGTTTGAAACTATTGAAACATTGTCTGTTTAAGTGCTTCTTGTGTTAGAATTATGGTTAAAAGTCACTTTTGTAGCACAAACACAATTTTGGAATTGAAAACGGATCACTTATGTAATAGGGTTGATAAAATCAATATTTATAAGTCCACAAAGTTTTTTAACTTTAGATAACACTAGAGATCATTCACTGCACTAAATGAATCGTAATTATGTTAAAATCAGGAAGGAAAAACTATTTTAAACATTTTTTTAAATAAAAACAAACGGAGCGCGACGTTTGCGTGATGGCAGCGCCATCTAATTTTCTATATATATTCCATTCTAGTTGTAATTACAAATAGGTCACCGTTTGACATCAGGTGGGCCATCTAAATGTTATTAGTATAAGATGTTATTGGTAAAATTATATAAGTACTTACCAAAGCGGGTGAGTCCAGTGGCCTCGACCTGGACTTCCTCAAGTCACTCTCTCCATCAGAAGGTCTCGACTGCCTGTCGCTCTCTCTGTCCGAGGAGTGGTACCGTCTCTTTTCCTCTTTACGTTCCTTGTATCTTCTTTCATTTTTCAGCGTCTTGTCATATCTGGGAAAATTTGTAAGGTAAAAGTACCAACACTCGTCAGATTTTGATATTCATCGACTTTGAAGCACTGCTGTGTGAAAAGTATTTCATGTAGAATGAAACTTTTTGTAAGAAAAAATAGAAAATTTATCCGTTATTCTATTTATGTAGCAATTTTTTATAATTTTTAGTTATAATAAATACTTATTTAAGCAAATGTAAAAAAAGGGCGATTTGTACCAGTTGTCGTCAGATTTGTACTAATACTCGCCAAAAGGACCCAGTAGTCGTAAATTTTTTATGCTAATTTGAACTCTCCGCTCTAGAAATTAAAGATCAAGATGAGAACATATTTTAAAAAATTGTGATTGACTGATATGAGTGACAAGTCTTAGTAACAATAGGTACAAGACCAAATCCCAAGAAATTACTTACTAAAAGTTGTGTAAACAGGAACCAGAGCAGGTAGGTAATAAAAACGTCAAGATAAATCAAATTCTTATATATTTTTCATAAAAAAATTATGAGATCATAATCACAGAATCAGGTTTTATCAGAATCAATTTTATAATAAGTTTTTTCTCATTCGTGAAATTTTTCATCATCAGTCATTCATACACACAAGTATAATTACTAAACATACATTTAAGGTCAAAAGTAGGCCCATTTCGCAATAATTTTTTTTAAAAAATAACAAAACAAAAAATAAAAACCCTCTTATTGGCTTGTTGCTAAACTGTAACTCTCTAATAATTATTTTACAGATAGCTTTACCTTCCGCGATAATTAATCAAATAATCATTAAGCATTTAATATCTAAAGGCGCTCCCTCCCCGCGAGCGTATGCCTGTAATGTAACAGTTCAGATTCAAGCTTAAATCAGTAATTGAGGAGAACCGCGGTAATGGTAATATCCAAACGAATCTTGGATTGATACATTACTTTGCGGATGTTCCCGGTGAGAGAGTGCCTTTATACCCAATACTTTTGCACACCTTAATTATTCATAATCAGACAGCAATTTAAACTTAAATCAGTCAGATAAAAAACACCTAAACTAAGTATTATTCTTTGCATAGCATAATGCTTATTTATTATAAAATAACATTGCACGAAAGTGCTGAGAAGCAGAAGTGATTAGTAGTAAATCAAATATAAAATCGTATACCTACAAAACAAAAATATCAATGAAACATTATATTATAGTAAAGCTACACTAAAACATTCAAAACATTATTATGGCTGGGCGCTACAATAGACATAATGAAAAGTTATTTGTGACGGTTCGATTTTTGCACAAGTTGTATGGTACCAGATTTCACAGCTTAGACATTGTATCATGTCTGTTTCTGAACTTGTTTGACATAACCGACAGTACCAATCATCTTTTTTTACTTCCTGAGTTGAAGTGCTATTTGCTTTCTTGTTTGTTGCTTTCTTATGTGTCTGTTCTTTTTTAGCTTTTGCTGTTTTTCTAGCTTCGACCCTTTTCCGTTTGCATTCTTCTTTTTCGGTCATGGCATCTTTCGCTTTTCAAAAATTTGCCACCGGTCTGAGGTCACAACACTGGGTATTTTTATTTTTGATTTGGTTGTCTGGGTCTGGCTTAGATGAGGAGGCCAAAATAAAGCCTCTTTGAAAGGCGTTGGAATCATAAGGTTACCATAGAATTTTTTAGATTTTTCTTTTGTTTCCTCAGATGGTGGTGGTGATTGTGACATGGTTAAATTACAGTCTGATCCGTTGTGTCGTGTCGTGTTATCTGTAATTGAGGGGTCTAGAATCAAAAGCGCCTGTGTCCAGTTTTTTTTTTTTTTCATAATACTCCTAATACCTGTTGCAACTACTAGAGTAACGTTATTCTAGTAGTTGCAACAGGTATTAGGCGTATTATGAAAAAAATCAAAAAACTGGACAGAGGCGCTTTTGATTCTAGACCCCTCAATTCTAGCATTGCTTATTGACGAGGAATATGATGTGTGAGTGTCACATGAAATAGGTGATATTTGACTGCCAGGCATTAAATAAATAGGGTTAGGTGGTTTTGATTGCGGCAAGGTTAATGAAAAATCCGTTTCATCATCTCGTGCAGTATTTTCTGTAATTCCAGCAAAAGTTATTGATGTGGAAGACGATGTAACAGTTGATGTCACTTTAGTTATTGCTCTGGAAGGTACAGTTCCAGTGATATCGTCACAGGACATTGGCGATATTTGACATCGAGGCGTTAGGTAAATAGGTATAGGTGGTTGTGATTGCGACGCGGTTAAACTACACTCCGTTCCGTCGTGTCGCGTCGTATTTTCTGTCATTCCAGCAGCAGTCCTTGTGATGGGAGATGATGTGATTGTCGATGTTACCTTAGTTTTGTCTTTGTAAGATACAGCTAAAAAAAATATTATTGGTAGCTGGATGCCACTTCTTATAACCCAAGGGTAGAGAACATTAGTTATATATTCGTAAAAGGATTCGCCTGTCATCCAGCCCTTGTTTGTGTGCCCTAATCCCCAATCGTTGGGTGCTGATTTTGAAATTTTGTGTGGTATAGACTTTAGTTTAAAAAGAACCATCGGTGGTGCCAATTCACCCAGCGCATTAGCTGTTACGAGAACTGTTACGCACTCTTTTTCACCACTAGGTATGATGTTGTAAACATTTTTAGAGCCACGTTTCGCTAAGACCCTGTTATCTGACGGGGACAAGAGAAAGGCGCTCTCATCGCAGTTAAAAATTCGGAAGCTGCTGGTAGCTGGGCAGTACTAAAATAGGCCTGGACTTCTTTAAACCAGGTACGAATATTTTCTTTCTTAACTAAAGCACGAGATTGTGTAAAATTTTGAGAAACCCTCTGACCCACTTCAGGGTTGCGTTTTATGAATGACTCGAACCAATGTCGACCTGGCCTATTGTTTGTGAATGGAGTTTTACGGTTGAATTTGCGAACTAATAATTTTACGCTATCTAACAACTGATCTTTGGTTACAGGGAACCCACTTTCTGCCATGAAAATTAACCAAGTCTTTAAATGATTTTCTTCTTCTTTGGTTAAAACGGAGAGTGGTCCTTTAGCGCAGCCGATCGAACTACGGCCTTTAATTTTGTCAATCAAGGTGGTCCTTGGCACTTTAAATTGTCTTGCTGCAGAAGATGTTGTGACCCCTTGACGTACAGCCTCTATGGCTTTTGACATATCCTCTGCTTGTATTGTTTTTCAGCCATAATTTTCTGTAATAAAAATTATGTTCATGCATCACGACAATCTAAAATAAAAAAATGATACATAACGATAAGCCCCATTTACATGGTTTAAGTTTGTGGAACGTTCAAGAACAATAACCGCATGCCATAAAGAAAGCTCAAATAGTGCCATTCAAAAATTGCATGCAAGTGTTTATGTTACCGGCCCAATCTGATTTCAGGCCAGGATTAAGACACTTATCACGTGTCCTTAAGCGAGTGCTGGAGGCCCACAGCGCGCAGCGGCACAAAGAGACGCAAGCACAAACCATTCCCAGTCTCATAATAAATCTCGTCGAAATGACAAACACGTGAAAGACCTAGAACTCGTCAATAAAGTAATAATACCCCTAAGAAACAGCTTAAGAGAAACCCCGTTTATCGTCAAATGAAGGCCAAACCTTTAAATATGATTGCACAAGGGGGTTAACAACTATTTAACGGTCCCGATAATAGTTTTATTCCCATTTTGTGGCATAAAACACAAAAATATCTACAATAAGACGAGTTTAGAGACAACCTATAAAGCGTGTCCCAGTAGTCGTCACAATAGTACATAAAATGACGAGTTCTAGGTCAAGTAGGACTTTTTGGGTACCAATAGATGTCACATACGAAAAATAATACTTTTATGATAAAAGTGTTCCAAATATCATGTAATATCGTTAGCAAATTAACTTAACTAATTCATAAAACAATCAGACTTACCGTACACCCCACTGAAGCTGCACAAATAGAAACACAAAACCACGAGCCGAGTGCTACGTTTAATAGCAAAACTTACAAAAAAACTATTTTTTTCTTGAAGACACTTTCAATGTAGAATATCTCTGACGCCATTACAGTTGCAACTCAGTGTTGCTATTTTAATTGTGCAATATGTTACCAAAAATATGTTGCCATAAAATCCGGCCAGTTTAATGTTTAGTAGAAAAATATATTGTCGATTTTAGATAATTTGATGACTTCTGGGTCACTGTCGAGTTCACCCGCGTTTACCTTAGTTTAATAAAAAGGATCGTCAAGAATCAAAATAGTGTGAGCAGTGAACTAAAATGTAATAAGGGCGTAAAACTTTGTTCCATTGGTTTTTAAGCTGCTCCAGAGCCATCCTACGAATAGTTTCAATTTTTTTAATTATTTTTCTGTTTTTATTTTCACCTACTTAATGTTTTATTAATCCAACAGTGCCAGCCCTAGTGGGCAAAAGTGACTAGAAAATTAAGAGAGTATAATTTACCCCACCAAAATCATTAGGTATGACGTCTGCGTAAAAAAAAAGAAATTCTAATTAGTCCGTCAGGCAGATAATAAAAAAATATTAGACCTGTATTTTTTGCTTTATCATATTAATAAAAAAATACTTCGATAAAACGCATTTTAAGACGGGGAGTGGGGGTCGCTACGTCACAAGTAAGTATAAAATCTACATACTCGTGACGTCATGGCACATTTTAACACAATGTATCGCCGTAATCTTTAGATTACGTATAAAAAGAAAAAATATGTGTCCAATATTTTTTAATAATCTACAAAAAAAAAAATTGTAGTCATCATCCCTATTAATGGGACACAGTGGACGTCATAATTGTGAACATTATTCCGCTTTGTCCTACTGGTGGGACAGCTTGGTGGAGTTAAGTGGAATAACCCCAAACTGCGATAAACAATTTGTTTGAGACTGTAGTACTTTGGTACTTGTTGAAAGACCTACACTGTTCTCCCATACCTATTAATGTTATTTGAAAATATTGTAAAGGCCAATTATTTTTAAAAGAGTAACCGTGAAGTTTCTTGCCGGCTCTTAGGAAACGACCAATTGGAATCGTGCACCTAGCTTCTAACGTTTCATAAGTGCCATGTAGGTTTATGTGACATAATTTTTTTGTTTTTTTTTTTTTGTTTTCTATGAACACGGAAAGCGATGACCTCGTTTAGCTCACTGCATCCTGTTAGAGTGCTATATCACTTAAAAAATTTAAAGTTCAAAATTCATCTATTCAAACTAGGCTGAGTATCAGCACTTTTCGAACGTCAAAATTACATAAGAAAATCCCCCAAAACGCCCACCCTTCACCACTTCCTAGTGCTTTAACTGGGAAGAAGAAGTGACGCAACAAAATCCCCAGCAGCACTGCTGTCTGTTCAGTTAGAAAAAAAAAAATTACTTGATTCTATTTAGCACTCTCCAATATACCAACAAAACAAACGAAATATATACTCCAGCAAAAATAAAAACCCAAAACATAAACAGAACTTAATACCGGAATAAATGCTTACAGGGATAAAGGGCGTGCCCGCTTACATATAGCTAATAAAACTGTACTGTACTGTACTGAACTTACCTCTGTATCCTCGCCTACCCCTTTCCCAACCAATTTTTGTATTCTCTAATAAGTTACAGCAAAATTCCTACCTTCCATCATAATCCTCCCGGTACTTCCTCTCAGGCTCATATTTTCTTTCTGGCTCGTACTTTCTCTCAGCATCGTACTTCCTCTCCGGGTCGCTGTCGCGAGGATCTGAGCTCCTGTATCTATCCAGGTCTTCTCTGGAGCTTCTGTACCTCCTGTCGTCTCCCTTGCAGTCGTATTCGATCTTCTTTACCACGATGTCACTAGGTTCTGGGTCGGTGTACCTGTGTTAAGAAAGAGATTTTTTGGATGAATTGGGTGCCCCTATCTTTGAACAACTATCAGCTGTTAAAGGAGTCTGCCCACTACACCGCGGCACCGTATCATACCACGCGATAGGAACATGTCAGACAAAAAAAAACTTTGTGTTGAAAAGGATGAGACTATGCCCACTAAACCGTTTCATCACCGACCAACATCGTCGTCGCGTGCCATTCACGGAGCATCAACAATTCTCGGCGAGAATATTATGCCAGTGTATGGCATATTCTCCCTCGACATTACTTTTTTTTTTTTTATCCTTGTGAACCCAGTAACGTCGTGATCGTCTGATGTTATCGTATTTTCTTTCTTTCTCGTCTAAAACAACGGCTATCGTTGTCAATTCTCTCATAGAAAATACAGCAATGACTCAATGAAAATATTCACTCGTGCGTCGGCCTCACGCGAAAACACAGATGCACTACTACAACCGAGAAAACGGGAACGGTACGGATATGACACGCAGATGCTACGGTCACGGGTATGATACATAACACACATTACATCCTAGTGGACATAGTAGTCCGTGTCATGTTTATTTCCGTGCCTGATACGTTCACAGCACGGTCATGGTATAGTACGGTGTAGTGGGCAGACTCCTTTTATTCTGAAAGTTGGCAACGTCGCAAATATATGTCAAATATTTCGCAATTTTGATTAATTTGGCAATATTACTGTATGGAAATATGAAAAGTGTCTAACTAGCGAACTAGAATATTAATCATTAATTGCAATTATAACACTGAATTAGATGTTGTAACCGTTTTTGGTGTATAATGGGCATTTGGAAAGTTTCCAAATACTTTTTTTACATCTAAAACGAAATATTCGGTGTTACGATATTAATTATTGCATTTCATAATAAATATTTTAGTTCACTAGTTAGCCACATTTCATATTTCCATACAGTAATATTGCCAAATTAATCAACACAGGTAAATATTTGACAGCTATTTGCGACGTTGCCAAATTTTAGGATAAACGCTCTTAAAGGTTACCATTTTAGAGATTATCTTTCAAAAACTCCCTTTATGTTACTTAAATCAATTTTGTCAGGTAGTCGGTTGTTAAATGAATGCCATCTGTAGGTCACAGCAAGATAGAATGTTTCTACAATAACGTTTCGGTAATTATTACTTACCATTTTAGAGTATTTCATTTATAGTTCGAAACTTTAACTATGTACAAGCATGAAGTTATTACAAAAAAAATCTTTGTAATGCTTTATCATCACGGGAAATCTTATTCTTGTATCGTAAACATCATGACGATATTTTCATGCAATAGTTTTCCTGCTATAAAGTGATGCATTTCCTGTGACTCACTTAGAATAACTAAGTTACCTATATTTGTATACGAATACAAACTACTACTTAGTCTTTCGCTCATTCATTGTCCCACTTAAGCAAACAAGGCGACGACGCTATGCCATGCGATGCGAATAATCACAGTAAAATACTGTCACTACAATACGTCATTATAGGGTTTATTTCAAAACGTTGCTTAAAGTTAAGTGACGTTCAAACGTCAAAAATGTATGGTTAAACAGTCGCTAATCATTACTTAACTTTAAGCAACGTTTTTAAGTTAACCCCTAAATGGGCGAATTGCACCAATAAAACTGAACGCGATTACCGCATCTAAACCACGTTGTCGATTGTATAGATTTCAGTGTCAATATTCCCTAGCAATGATGACACTGACAGCTCTTATAGGCGGTTTAGATGTGCTGATTGCCTTCAGTTTCATTGGTGAAATTGATCCTAATATCGATGCAAAATAATCCATAACAATATGGAATGTACAAACGGTTTCATCAACTGGTTACCCTGCATCATCATCATTTTGAAAGAGATTGCTAATCCATTGCTTCATAAGTTCGAAAAAAAAATTGACCAACAACGTAAATAACGCAATGAATGTTGTTCAACTGTCAATATGAAACAGATTAGTCTTAATCATTTATGAAAATGTGTTACGCAATTAGATAGCTGTTTTCTACGGAATTACGCATAAGGGATGCCTAATTGAGAAAGCAGTTATTACCACTGTGTTTCGTGTAATTTATACTTTAATTCTAATAAAGTCATTAGGGGAGTTATTTAAAACCGAGTAGTCTTTTTTTCAATTATTTGTTTCCCCTTAAAATAGAGTTAAAAGGAGGGGTTGGTACTGTTTGATAACATAACATCACAAGGTATAGCGCCACCGTTTACTTTGAATTTTGTCACATCACGTCCCTTTCTATCATTTTGTGTCGCATGGCATCGCAAAAGTCGCTCATCTAGGACGCGGGCAAGGAGCGGGCATGCGTCACGTGGGATTTTCATGTCACTCACAGTTTTATCAGATGAAAGTTGTGCCCTGATTTAAGTGTTGTGGTTTTAGTATATCTAATAATGTCTTGGAATAGACAATGTTTAGTGTTATTCTAGAGAATGTTAGAAAAGAATATTGACTTAAAGAAAGTGTCATACCTTGGGTGTCATTAGTGACAAACGGATTTTGTTTAAACTATGGGCGTTAAAATTTTGCCAATAATTACATAACTTGACCTGGTATATTTTGATTGTGGCAATATTACAGTGTGAGCATTGGAAGTTCCTTGTTTATCAACCTGGCTAGCAAAAAAGGCCTTTAAAAAAATCAACGAAACAAATAGCGTAGGTAGAAGGTACAACACAGAAGAGGAACTAAGTGGTGGAGTCTGTGTCACATGTCACTCTGAAAGTCACTATGAAAATCTGCAACACATATTTTATGTGACTTTTAGCACTTGTGTCTGGCCCTTATAAATTTTTATCATTAATGATGACCGTCAGATTTAATTAATAGAAAATAATTATGTTAATACCTTGTATACTCAGAGTCGTTTCGGGCAAGATGTTCAGGGCTCTTGAGCACCCGTGTGCGCGTCTTTGGCTGGACTACTTCCTTCTCTTTCTTGCTCTTCTTAGAAGAGTCGCGAGAGAACAGCTGTTTCATCTGAAATAAACATAAGAAAAAGGTTTTGGATAATTAGTGATTATTAAAGGATATAATTAAACCAAAATATTGTTGGGATAGTGTACCTTTTCAAGTCCAGTTAACTTCTTCGCCTTCGGCGGTTTCGCACTGACTTTATCATCAAGTCTGCTAGGACTTTTATCGTATCTGTCAATTTTTGGCTCAAATTGTGATCCTTCATCGGCACTCCTATCTCGCCCCGTGTACTCCTTTCTATAACCACCGTCCCTATAATCCTTAAACCTTGCCAAGTACTCTCCATTAGCATATATCTGCTCAGTAGGATAGTTATCCTCTGTATGTTGTCTTTCACTAGCCAAGAATAGAGAAGTATCTCTGACGTCATCGTCACTCTCATGTCTCCTGTGTCTCGTTCTGTGTATCTCTCCACTCGAGTCTTTACGGAAATCGTTCTCAATTCCCGAATCAACTAATCGATTATCGATTTCATACCGACGTGGAGATCTATCATCTCGATAGTATTCCCGGCTGTCACCTGAATCGTGTCTCCTCATACCAAATTCTTCTTTATACCTGTCCTTGTTCTTCACTCGTCGTAGTGAGTGATAAGAATCGGCATATTTTGGCAGATTAGCATAATCTTCTTCCCGTTCTTGAGCAATTTCAGGATTGGAGGAGTAATGTCCTTTTCTTTTACCAAAATATTCATCTTTTCCTTTGTATTTCTGTCCCGTTGTTTGAAGTACATCATGACTAGAAGTGAGTTGCTTTTTCGCTTTGTACTTTTTCTCTTTATATTCATCTGGGCTGAGCAGTGGTTTGCCTGTTATGGAGTCTAAGCTCGGAGGCTCGTACTCAGGCTCTGGAGGGAAGGCTTTCTTGTTGCCTTTGAATCTAGGCTCCAACCTGTCAATGAACTCGCGCCTATCAACTTCTCCTTTAGGAACTTTCTGAAATGTCCTACTCTCAGTATTGTATTTTACTTTATGGTTGTCTGAGTCGTATTTACTATAGTCTTCAGTGGCACTGCTTTCAGCAAAACCATCTCTTTCTAATGTGTTTCTGTAGTAACGAACTGTTTCATTCACATATCGTTCTGTTGCTTGCATCCGCTTTTCTGCTTCGTATATAGGATCTTCCGGTAAATACCTAGATATAGGCTCTTCAACATTTCTCTCACGATCAAGTCTACGGGCATTTAATCGCGATTCCAAAAGTTGACGTCTGTGACTTAGCTCATTGAAATCTAAATCCACCTTTGCTGTTTCTGGTTCAAAAGTTTTTTTCTTTGTGTCCATACCATCGCCTCTTCCTCTATATTGATTACTTAAATCAGGCGACTTATCTTTTGGAGAGTATTCGTTTGCATACGTAGGTTCAAACTCTTCGAAACTAGTCAATTTATATTCTCTGAACCTCGGTCTGATGGGTGAATCAGTGATGTTGTAAGTTGGCTCAAAGGTGTTGATATTATCATTTTCTTTGTTTTTATAATCATAGTCATACATACGAGTTTTGGTGAACTTATGTCTGTCTTCGTAACCTAATCCTTCGTCTTCATCGGAGAAGTTTCCATATTTTTCTCTGGATGGTGAGTGGGTTTTATGGACAGTCTGTTTGTTAAGTCTGTTGACATGAGAGTCGTGATCCCTAACCACATGAGCGTACACTACCCCCTTATCCATCTTATTTATAGGAGAAGATACTCTATCAGGACTAGTATTCCTCACGAATAAATTAGGGTCGGGGCTAACACTTGGTTTGAGATAAGAAAATGGCTGATTTGAATTGGTCCCGTTTGGTGGAGAGATCAAATGAGATTTCGGTGGCGGTGCAGATTGGTCTTCCCTAAGGATCCTAACTAAATGATCGACAGTGTGCCCTCGAGTCAAAGGCGGCTTATCGGGAGGCTGCTGACTGCTATGTATCATTTCTTTATCACCATAAACGTTCTCTTCGATTTTTCTTATGCTATCTTTTATTCTATCTTTGACTTCAAGTGAATGTTTGTCTTTATTCTTTGTCGAATCGATCTCATCCACAAGTAATGTTTTCTTTACTTCAGTTCTTCGTTTAGGTGTCTCAGTTATTTGTGGCGATTTCTCTTTTTCCTTTTCTTGTGACTTGCTCTTCTTAACTCTTGTGGGTGCCTTTGGCTCTGGTTTGTCAGGAGTTTTATACCTAGGAGGCTTTTCAACGGGATTAACTTTTTTACTTTCAGTTTTTGTATCCTCAGATTTGCTTTCTTTTAGTGCAGACTTTTGTTTCTGATAAACGTCTAGTGGTGACGTTTTCTTAAAGTAGTCTTCTCTTGGTGAACTTTCTATGATGGGCGATAACTGAGTCTTCTTATTTCTCAATGACTTTAAGAACTCCTCAGTTTCGCTGCCAGATCTTTTGCGAATTGGTTTGTTTTGGGTATTGTTCAGGCTTGTGTTAGACTTCAAATCGGATACGTCACTTTTACTTCTCTTGACTATGGTAACTGGTTTTGTGGCAACAACAACTGGTGCATCAGGGCCCTTGGTAGTTTGCGCTCTTCTGAATAGAGTAGACAGTGATGTTCTTTCTTTTCTCTTTTTGCCGCTTACATCACTAGTAGATCGTCCGAGAGGAGTTTTCTCTGGTGCGCCTTCGTCACTGTTCCTTCTTCCTATTCTGTTGTCCTTTTTTTTTCTGTGTGGTAGGGAGAAGAACTTCTCTGGAGGATGGTCAGAGGTGCATGTGATGCCCTCGGCTTGGGCCCGTACTTTGTTAGCTTCTTCAATTAATTCCTTTTCTGATAGATGTGTGAATGGTTCCTTTCTAATTAACTTAGGTTGGTCGGATGAAGTGGTCCGCGTCGCACGCGGCTTATCTGCAAAAATAATGTATTTATTTAGTCAAATGTCTGTATTGAAAACTTAAAGAAATTTTTAGCAAGTTAGCTTTTATATAGAGGTGTGAAGAGTTATTCTTTCAGGGTAGGTATAGGAAACTAGGTATTACAATTGAATGTAGTATATGTAAGAATATTAAGTGTTAAGTAATCTGTTAATAGTGAAACTTTATCAGATAAAAAGAGTACAATATCACCAATGATTCTAAATGGCGGAATCATGAACATTGATGAAAATACGCTGATCATTTTGATATAAATAGTAATTCCATGAGTTATTATGAAAAGCTGCTTGTATTACAAACCAGGCATACATAAAACAATAAGTTAATAATATAAATATTATTATGCAGAATATTCACGTATAAAATAAAATTTAACCCAACAGAACAAAGCTCACATTGCAATGGCAAACAAAAACAATTTTGAAAAGTTTTAGTAAAGTCACAAAAACCAGTTAAGTCAGACCATTAATTAAGCTGTCAGAGTTATTTTTGTATTAAATAATATAGAGATAATAGAAATACCTAGATATAGGTACTTGTTTGATAATAAAAGATGAACATTAATCTTTTTTGTAAATCTGACACATTTTTTGTGAAGGACTTCAAGAATCATTCGTCTTGTTCACTAAGTTGAGTAGTGAAAAAATAAAGCAATACATCAGAAGATTATAAAAATATTATATCTCTGAAAAATGTCATCAAAATGTATTTAATATTTGAACCGTGAAACCTTTACTTTAATAATTTTAGGCGAAGACTTTGAAAATTTGTTAATTATATGTCCGAATGCCATACTACAACCGGCACCTGAAACTCGGCATAGCACATTCTAATTTGAAGATTAAAATATCCATTTTTCGACATACTAATTTCCCTCGGATCGACTGTGCCATTAAATTGAGTCCAAGAAGAAAAGGTATGAATTTTCATACACCCTAAGCTTAAACGGATTTATGAACCTATTGTACCAACCTATTTCTTTAATTTGGTATATCTTTCCAGTTCCATCAAAAAGATTCGTATTGTATCACTGTATTTACTTATATGACATTCATATTATAATGCAATAAGAATACAAAATGGTGGCGTCATAATGTAACGGGTAGTATCGCGAGCAAGGAACTTATTTTCCGCCTCCTACGCATGTTAGTAACCCCGCGTCCTGAGTCTGCAGCAAAAACTAACAATAGCTAATGATTTAGAGATGATGCCTAATGCTTTATGAGTCAAGGATATTGACACGGACACTTAAAGATTCGCCTTCTTTGATACACATCGCGGTTTTGATACGAGATTTATCTATTAATCAGATAAATAAGTTTCCGTCCTCTGAAAGTTGACGTGTCGTTGCAGAAAACATCACTCGATTCCCTAACAAAAATTATCATATTATATTAATTATTATATTTGTCTTATTGACAATTTATCAACAAGGAATAGGCACAGTGATGACGCAAAAAAGGATGATAAGGCCCTTTGTACACGGCAAGGTTTCTTTACGGTACGCGGCGTATAAACGACGCTGTAGAACAAATGCGTCTTGCAACAAGCTTCCATAGTGATCCATACAACACTGACGACTATGCCTACACATGGCGTATAAACCGCATAAAATAGTTTTTCAGGGCAAGAAAAACGTGTGTTTGTACACACACGTTTTCGGGCCTAACGAGTAGGTTACCAGTTTTATTGCTCTAATCAGATTCAAATTGTCGAATGCCTTTTTTAATCCCTTGGGTGACGAGACAAGACCGCCGTTCCTACCGTTCTTATATACGAAAGTATACCTATATATATTTAAACATTCTCTAGACATAGTGAGCGTCAGGATGGCGGGTGTATGTATGTTACAGAAAAATCCCTGTATTGTATTCCATGATTTCAAAAAGATAACAGGTCTCCATCCTTTCTTGAAATTGACTAAAAAGTAACAACCCTTTTTAAACCAATACCAGTATCATAAAAGGACCAAATGGAATTCAAAAGTTGTTTGCGCCAAAAGTCAGCGCTAAAAATAAGCGTGAACGCAGAACTGTGACGTCACTGACTTAAATGCGCTTGCGACGATTCTGAATAAGTAGTATGCAGAAATGAACAACATCGAATTTTATAATATGGGGGATTTTGCAAATCATCCCGGTAGCTGTTCAGATAATAATAATTTTCGATGTGTCTTTGCAGCTAAAAATGGCTGTGTTCATTTAAATTTCTCATTGCAGTTGGCAGAGGAAGGTTTAGCATTAGCAACGGTAACATAATCATCCTCTTGCTCTTATCCTCTTTTTGTGGTCTTCTTCCAACCTCTATCAGCCGTCATTCCTGTATTCAACTTCTTTCTAGCTATATAATCTTTCACACAATTTATCCATCGTATCGTCTTAAGTTTGCCTTTTTTATCCTAAAATTTCTTGGCATTCCTCTGCAGCACACGCTTATACTGTTTTAGCTTCAAGGAATTTTGTTCATCATTTTTCTACGAGAAAAGATTTATATATTTTTTTGTATATATAAACTCTAAAACTCTAGGACCGTTTAAAAAAAATCTTTCAGCAATAGAGTAACATAGGCTATAATTTATAAATGCGAAAGTGAGTTTATTTGTTTGTTTCTTACGCTTTGGCGCTAAAATGGCTAAACGAATTTGGATAAAATTTAGCACACGGGTAAAACATGACCTGGAATAGGACATAAGAGAGCACGTTCCCGTAGTATAATTTCCGACATGCACGTCGGCGACGCCGCTGGCAAAAACCTAGTAATTTATAAAGATATCACGCGACTGAAACCGCTAGCGGAAGCTAGTTTTCCATATATTCGCCGGTGGTCTAAACAGACATACGATACTTTTACTTCAAAGATGTTAATCGTTTTGTAAATAATCCTTCATAAATTAAAGGCTTAACGGTGTTCTACTTAGAATTGGGTGTCAAGTTTAACATGTATCTATTGAGTATTATCTTTGCATCATCACAACAGCTTTGTTCAACTATGTTGGCTTCCAGTCCAACCAGGATGTTAGAAACCTACTTATAACCAACAAGTCGATTTAATTATAAGAAGCAACTGCCTTCTGTAGGTATGTCTTCAATCAATTTGGTAGCTCTGGTCAAGGAGTATAAATAATAATGTCAGGTAATTTTTTTTTTTCTAAGTTGATAAGATGTATCTTGGAAAAATAATATCAAAACAAGCCTGCATTAGGTTTCTTTTGATGTTCCTTTTCCAAGGTTTTTTATATCATCGATTTATTTTCTAAACAACAGAGTTTTAAATCACAGTCTGGAAGAGCCGTTGTACAAAGTACCACTCTGCTCTGGAAGCAGCCACGCAGATTTTGTACCTGACTTGACACCTTGCATCCTTTAAACTCAATTCTCAATCACCAAGTATCTTTTAGTGCGGATTTCACCAATGAAATTGAACGCGTTCAGCACATCTAAACGCTTTCAAGAGCTGTCAGTGCACAATATTCAATAACAATTTTGACACTGACAGCTCTTCAACGCGTATTAGAAACGCTGATCACGTTCAGTTTCATTAGTGAAATCCGCACTTAGAGTAGGTAATAATGAAGGCAAAAAATAATAATTGTTGTAGGATTTGTTTTTTAGCGCCACTGGCGACATCCAAATCTCCCACTATATATATATAGACATATATAATTAGTATGTATTATTATAAGAAACACGCTCGGTGACCGTGACAGTGATGATCCGTTGTCTACACAAGACGTCGGTTTCAATAACTGTTAATACCAGTCAAACAAGGATATTATTATTGTGAATAAACGGATTTTATTCTATTTTGTCATTTACCGGTGATTCTAAGAAGACTTTTTAAGATATTTTTGGGGAATTAAGATAATCCTTAATCTCGTAAAAGGCACGTGACTTTTAAATGTTTTAAGACGCAGATAATTATATGCCAGTGACCTTGAGTGGTTAGCTTGCGTGTTCTGTACTGAGCTTACGCAACGCGTCGTACGTCCAGCCTGTAATAGGACTTGCCCATCAAGTAGCGGGGTCCCAAATTAGAAGCATTATTAATTTATTATCCATAAAACAAAAGGTATTTTAATAAAACACGTATACTAAAAGATTAATAAATAAATTATTTTTTTAAATGGTGAAGGTTTCAGAAAAATACGTTTGATACATTTTGCGTGATTCACAGTTTTTTATCCGCGTTAGACATAACTTTACAAATTAATTTCACTATGTAATATAAACATAATCTAAAATATTCACTTATTAAGTTATTAAAAATATATTTAACATATATTATTTCCAAATCATTAACATTACTCGTTTAGACGTGATCTTCAGTATAAAATCAATAAAAGTCGATTATCGTCGCCTTAATTGGATTTCATGATAAACTTGAACACTGTTGACTAACGATGCTAAAAAAGTACGGAAATTTAAACAAATCAGAAATTACCGAAACAGTTTCTTTGTCGTTTAATCAATGCTATTTTACTCTCTATAGAAGACGAACAGCTAAAGCCCAAATGTTCAGAAAAAACAGCTTTTTTTCTGAACATTTGGGCTTTAGCTGTTTTTTTTTCTGAACTGCTGTGTCGTCTGATGTGGTATTCAGCTACATCCGGTTAAACTGGGAGCCGATCCTAACATAGTTGGGAAAAGGCAGGCAAATTGATTATGTCAGCTGATCTCCGCAGACCAATAAACTAAAGACGTCAGATTTTCAGGCTTCTTAACACCCGTATTCTGTACCCACTATCATAAATTCTCGAATAGCAATAGGCTGTTAAACATTCTCTTCGAGGCGTTCAGTAATTTCCATCTCGATATCGATGGTCATCATAACCGCGGCACCAAAATTCTCAAACGACCCTTAACTTTGAGATGTTTACGTATTTCTGTCGCTACAATCCTCCACAATAAAGTGAGAGTGACATCATATCTTGAGACTTAACGGTGGATTAAAAATTGAGTTGATTTGACCGAGCCAAGCAGGTCGAAAGCCACATAGGTACGGTTACGAGCAAAAACACTAAGCAAAACTCAAAAGCAATTTTTTCCTAAAGTTTTGATGGTAATTTTGTTTCACTTTTTATCGAACCCATATCTATTATGAAATAGGTCTTATCTCAAAGTAGCAATCGTTATTTCAAGAGAAACTAGCTTTTGAATTTTGCCAAGTAAATACATGTTAATCCTCGTGACTGTACATCGTTAAACACAGTTATTGATGTCAGTATTGCACTTGGTAGAAGGTAATGTCCTTGTTTGTGTGACCACCTGTGTTAACTATAAACATCTGGGCACATAGATACGTCACAAAGAACAAGTTTACTTAACGCGTAGTTTGTTTTCCATGTTTGATAGTAGTCTGGGAAATAATAAGGTAGGTATGAAAATAGAAGACTTTTTGTAGAGTTATTTTGACTATCGTTTTTTTTAGAACTAGAACCATTGGAACCCGTTGAACCTAATGTCAGAATGGTAACTAGAAAAAAGACAGTGTAAACTGTGTAACTGTGTGTGTGTGTGTGTGTGTGTGGATCAGTGTGTGTGTGTATAATAATTCGTAATGTAAATTATTTTGCATACTATTGTATATAATCAAGTTTTTCTAACTGAACAAACAGCTGTGTTGCTGGGGAGTTTGTTGCGCCACTTCTTCTCCCAGCTAAAGACCTAAGAAGTGGTGAAGGGTGGGCGTTTTTGGGGTTACTGTCTTTTGTAACTTTGACGTTCGAAAAGTGCTGAATCTCAGCCTAGTTTGAATAAATGACTTTTGAATTATGTTTGCTTTTCTCAACATAATGAATAATTATCCATTCTAAAAAACACATCGTTTTCACCAAGTTTCTCCCTGAAATACTCATTAAAGACAAACTGTCTTTTGTTTTTATCTTCAAGAGAGATCTCCCGAGTTACATATTGGCAAAGCACCCTATGCAGCACTACCAACCTTGATGACTGAATAATCTATTATATCTCAGCCGAGCTATACCACTGGATGATCTATAGAGTATAGTAGTATCATATACCTCATACCGAAGAGAAAGAAGAAGGGGACCAATAAAGCTATGAACGCACGTAAAGTAACTTAGTCACCTTCCTATCAAACATAATCGAAGTAGTCATCAATACAAATATCCGTGTAGATGATGAAAAACAAACCTTGGAAGAGGATAATCCAGTTCTTACGTGGGCTTGTGAAATATACACTATACTGTATAGTGTTGAGTACTTGAAACATATTTGTTTAAATAATTGTTTAAAGTTGAACAAAAAATATGCCTACTAGGAATCTGTTATGATGAGTAACATCATAATCGACTGCTGGAATTGGGCCTTCTCTGGACAGTTGAAATGTTTATTCTCGTATCGCTCGACATAAACTACATAAAAGTAGCTCATGTAATGGTAATAATATTTGCCAATTAGCAAAATGGAAGCGAAGCTGACTGTCCAAGACACGTCGGTTAATATCGCCACTCGTAAATGTTATAATACAATTTTGCACAAAGCAAAAGGGATAAAAAACCAAAGAAGGAAAGTAAAAAAATAAAATCCAAAAAACCACTGCCCTTGAATTTTCATTTTCATCTCACAAGGTCAGTGTTTCCTTTGAGTTTCCTTATAAATAAAAAAAATAAACACATAGTACTTAAAGCAGAGGTGCTAAACTGACGTGTCCGTGTTTAGGAGATTGATACACAAAGGCAGACAGTCATTAGTGGGCAGTGAACCTTGGAGGCTTCCGTTTTAACGTGGGCGAGTTTGTACACAAAAAAGATGTTCGCGAATCTTAGCTAGATTCAGTTTTAGAAGAGTGTACTATGGGGATTTGATCACTTTTTACTGGTAGAGCTATTTATTGAAATGGAACGCAAAGATAAGAATCGAGTGCCTTTTTATTTGTATCAGTACCTAAACATTTATGTTTATTTGTTTTTGTTAGAGTTCTAAGATGTTTTAGTTCTTTACAGTCAGTGATGGACCTGCAGACTTATTACAACTGAAAGGCTTCCACTTACGAAATATGAAATGCTATGCATTCCACTCACCATCGATGCCAATAAACATCTGCACCAATCCAAGTCGATCGAATACAGATCAATGCTCCTTGTTGCTTACTTACACAAATAGGTATGGTTATCACAAAAACTGTATCTATTGCCTTGAAACACTTTGCCAGGAACGATAAGTTAATATCCTACGGAAACAATTTGTCAAACTAATGTCAGACTTAACGTACACAACATGCAATGTCTAGATTAAAGTGCTAAACATCGAAACAATATACAGTGTCTATTTAAGATAGATAACTCCGAACCAGTTATTTAAGGTCAAATTGAAGTATTTACTATGTGGGATGACGAGATAGTAGATACAGTAAATCTTAATAACATTATATATCCGTTTAGTTGGCAAAGAGTTCCAAAGCCACGCAATTATAAAAACACAAATTCATTTTAACATAATTTCAATTTGAACGTGGGCTCCTACCAACGCTAATAGTCAGTACAAATAGTTACAATAGACATTTATTAAGTAACTTGGCAGATAGATCAATGATCGCAGTTTGTTGGTAAGTTTATTAGTGAGAGGATGCTGCAGCCTAATCTTCAAACAAACAAACATACATTACAACACCCACTGATGTGACGGTATAATTGTGAACAGCCGAATACTATATCATCAACAATGAATTTGCCTACTGTCATAATTCTGCCCTTCAATCAACAATCAACTCAGCCTGTCGCAGTCCACTTCTGGACATAGCCCTCTCCCAGGCTGCGGCTCAACACCCTGTTCTCCGCCTTCCGCATCAAGTCTGCCCCAGCCACTTTCTTAAGGTCGTCGGTCCATCTAGCTGAGGGGCGTTCCACGCTACGCTTCCGGATACGCGGTCTCCATTCCAGGACTCACCTGCGCCACCGGCCATGGGTCCTTTGACAAACCTGGCCAGCCCTTCTGCCCTTCTATTTATCTGGTTTCGGCGCAGAATGTCTTCTTCTTCTATACTATTAGGCACATTATTGGCTATTTACACAATCCATTATTTCACGCGATCAGTTTAACTTGTGTGATTATGGTAATCATAATCAGCCTATAATATTCCCACTGCTGGAACAGCAGCGGCCCATTCTCTCTCGGTGAGAGAGAGTGGGCCGTAGATGCCACATGTCTTCGAATTTTTTGTTCTTTCTAGGACAAGCAGGTTTCCTTACGATGTTTTCCTTCACCGTTTTCAGAGCAGCGGTGATGAAATAATTTACACAAAGTTAAGCGCTTGTCGAACCTACGACCTACAATTCATAAGTCGCGAGCGTTACCACTGGGCCACCGCACTGGTTATGTTAATATCAAGAAGTATTACGCTACGAGTAAGTTCTAACAGCAGCGTACAGACTGATGGCAATGACATTTATAGATTAAATCCTTGATGAGCCCACATGGACAACGATCAAATATTTTGCCAGATTGACCTACATATTTGAGAATAGGACTTAATGAAGGTGGATATCGGAGGTGAATAATAATAATAATAGTGTACAGAAGCTTCGAGGCTAACCATAAAAAAATATAGATTTTCTGCGACCAATAACAATGATTAACGAACTGAAGGAAAGTATGTATAACAAAGCTCGGATTGCTATGCCCATTCCTCTTTTTATAAATGTCTTTGTCTATCAGTGAAATAACTACAAGTTAATACTATTACAGAAATATAATAGTAATCATAACAAAATAGAAATAATAATAAATATTTACGGTTATAGTTCACGCCGCAGTTATAAATGACAGCACTGTTTTGAAAGGTTGCACGAATAACCCGTATAATATCAATTTAATTGTTATGCCGAAGAATGAAGTGAGGAAGTAATTATAATTAATTAATCTACTGAAAACTTAATGGTCAAAGGAATCGAAATTGTAAAATGTTACTTTGAAAAACACGCAGATTTAAAAGCAAAACTTTACACTCGGTACAAGGCAATCATAAGTGCGAAGAAGCCATCGCTTAAACCCACATAAAGCCATTACGCGTATAGTAAAGAATGATATAAGCACAACAGTGACAGGTTGCCACTCAATCACCCACGCACTCTTCATATTCCAATATCAACTTACTTAACTTCAAAACAGCGATAAACAACTCATTTGTCAATTTAGCCACATCCATTACGCATATTAAATGAAATCGTTCGTAATAAACTAATAAAATGATTAATTATAACAAAATTCGCAATCTTATTATTAACATTCATTGAAAATGTTTCTCTCGGTGGCTTTTGCAACGGTTGACCACAAAAGGCTCCTTCGTTTAGGTCAATGCCGACTCAGAAACTGTCTTTATATGTCTTATATCGTCATCGCATGCCGTTTTCGGAGCGTTTGAGTATCGCCAGATTGCAGAGAACCCGCCCCCTACGCAAGACACAAATGGGTGCCTCAGGGTACGACTGTGGGCCCACTTATGTCGATATAATCGATTTTCGAGGTAATGAGTCTATTTGATAGTTTTTGATCAATTTTTTTTTTGTGTTCAGATTTTTTTTTTCTTTAACTCTTAGTAAACATAAGGATGCTTTTGTGAGTTAATAGTAGTAACATTAAGTTGACTCTATGCAAATGAACCATAAAAACTTTTCGGTCTGAGTGTTTCATTCATTTTTTTTCCTTCGCCCTGAAAGTGACACAGCTTATGTGCTTATCTTCTCATCAAGTACCCCAGGGCCAAAGCGAGCATCTCCAGAAACAAGTAAATTCTCAACACATATAAAAAGCGTAATTCTAAATACATTACATAAGATTTATTGCTAGTCACAATAAATTAGAAGAATCCAATCCAATTACCAAACATAACGATTCTAGTTATGATTGCTGACGACCAATGATTTACGATTTGTTGTGTCAGAATTACGCCTTGTCTTTGATTGCGATGATTTGAAGCCTTTGGCTTGAAAGAGATGGATTAAATTGGTTTATAAAGAAGTGATTGCTAAACGTGACTTTGATAGTACTGAGGTACCGAAATGCCGATGAAATATAAATAATGTTATTACAGGTTTGAGGTAATTATCCTGTAGACAAAAAACTATAAAACCATTTTTCTTATGTATCCGTTTAGCAGTTTTTTTACGCCTCTTACCAATGATATCTCCTATATGTGGTTTGAGGCTACATTAACAAGAATCAAAGTGAAAAACAAAAAGTAACCTACAAAATAAAGTGACATTAAATCTGCGAAAAGTCATACATTTATGGGACTGATATACATAAGCTACCGAAAAGCTTACAATTATGTCAGTCCTGATGAAACTTATTGTAGAAATCGAAACGATTTGAAAGCAATTGCCACTTGTTTAGGCCCTTTCAACTGAAAGCAGTATTGATTTCGAGACGGCTATACTGCTCTGCTAAGCCGAAAGGCGGTATCTCTGAGATACGCCCTTTTAGTTTTTTTATACCATTCATTAGCTATAATAATTTCGCATCTAATGGTATATTATATATACCACATACCGCTATCTAACTTAAAACATTTAAAAAAACCACTCAGAAGTTCACCAACATCCTTATGTTTCCTTAAATTACAATTTACAAAAAGTCAATTTTCTCAAAACTTACTACGATTGCCGATTGAGATACCGCCTTTCGGCTTAGCAGGGCAGTATAATGATCATGAAACATAATGATACTCCGTTAGTTAAATATTTTACTAAGATATTTTTTATCGAAGCATTCCAATTGTTTTAGACCAGTAAGGTAACACAAGCGTAGTTACATAATACGTGTGCCTGCCGATGTATCAACAAGTGATTACAAACCAATAAAATAATTTAGCGCTCTCGCCTCATTTCGTAAAACCTTATCGCCTCATACAAGATCTACGAGTATGTAAGAATGTGGCAATGCTATATTGTATTGAATAACAACCGGTCAACGTAGCCCGAAGGCAAAGCGGGCACTTTTACTATTGTAAGGAAGTGTGGGGAAGAAATTATGAACGTGTTTTGTTGTCTGTTGCATAATGTATGTGAATGGATTGGTATTAATTATTAGGTAATTGAGATTAGCTTCCAACCTGGAAGTGGATACACACCACAGTGTCAGTGGCAGTGGGTGTTGTGGAGTGAACAGAGACTAAGTTATTAGATTGAGAATATATACTAACACCGTGCACGTTATATGTATGTATGTGACCACCCAGAAACTAAGGTTATCAAACTGTAGAATTCTCAAATTGAGAAGTCCTAGTAAAATTTTTCTACCGTTATATTTTTCGAGTGCCATTATTATGACGCCTAAACATTTTGAGAAGTTTACCTATGTTTAAAAACTAACTCTTCTGATTTTCATCCATTTTATTCTTGTTTAAAAATAGCAATATTTCAAGATTGAACAGAGTCTGCATCACTATGGGTTACGGCTGGATCGTCCAAACAATTGTTTTACAAGTAGGATAATAAATAATCCGAATACCAAAGACTTAAAAAAGATTAATGTCTTTAGCATCTTGACGTGTCTGGGAAATTCTGTGACGCAAGTATGAACCTTGAAAGTCCTTGTATTTAAGTGGTTTGTAAGGTAAGGACACTACTTATAAGGATAGTGAAGTTGGAAAAGTGTTGCGCGAATTTAGAGTTTTGCAAACAGCTAGAAGCTATTTTGGATCTAAGTTGTAGTAATGGAACTGCTTTATGAGCGCTCATTCTAAAAGTTGGCAACGCCGTCAATAATTGTCAAATATTTACTAGTTTTGATTAATTTGGCAATATTACTGTAGTGTGGAAATGTGAAATATTGCTAACTAGCGAACTGGAATATTCATAATGAATCGTAATTATAACACTGAATTTGAAGTTGTAACCGTTTTAGGTGTAAACAAACCATTTGGAAAGATTCCAAATACTTTTTTACATCTAAAACGAAATATTCGGTGTTAAGATCTTAATTAATGCATTTCATAATCAATATTTTAGTTCACTAGTTAGCCATAATATTTCATACACTCGAGAGCAATGAATCCGGGTCACTTAAAGAATCCTAAAAATCTCGGAAACTAAAAATGCTAGGTTAATGCAATAAATTGTATTTAATAGACAATGTAATACTCCTTAAATGAAGGTATTAAAACTTCTTAGTTATTGTAAAGTTATATCATAAAAAAATCAAATTTGAAAAAGGGCCACTTTCGAAGATGGAACTACGAAATTACAGCATTTGGTTTTGCTTTTGTTTGTAATCTGTCATTTATGTGGGTACATAAACCATGTTGATAGTGCTCTATATTCATTATTCAAGCTGAAATTATGTCGCTTACGCCTGAAGAATGCACCAGAATACTTACAATGCTGGAAACCGGCCGGAGTCAGCGCGATACAGCCAGGACTGTCGGTGTGTCGCTGTCAACAGTACAAAGAGTTCTCCGACGTTACGAAGAAACTGGTTCTAACCTACGCAGACCAGGAACGGGCAGAACCAGGTGTACCACAGCACGAGAAGACCGATACTTGGTGAACACCATGCTTCGAAATCGCTTTCTCACAGGAACTGAACTCACAAATCAGTTTCGACGCCTCGGAGGAACTAACCCAAGTGCATGGACAGTAAGACGTCGGCTTGCTGAATCTAACTTAAAACCCCTTAGACCTGCAAACGGCCCTAAACTGGAGCGTGGGCATCGTATTTCAAGACTAAGATATGCCCAGAGCCACGTAAATTGGAGTATTGAAGATTGGTCAAAAGTTATGTTCTCCGACGAATCAAAATTTATGCTCTACAAGCACGATGGAAGACACAGAGTGTATCGAAGACCAGGGGAAAGATTCAAGCAAGCATGCATCGAAGAAAAAGTAGCCTACGGTGGTGGGTCTGTACTTGTGTGGGCCGGAATTTCTTCTGAAAGTCGCACAGAGCTGGTGATCATAGAAAACGGCTCTTTAACTAGCGTAAGATATGTGGAAGAAATCCTCAATGATCACGTTGGTCCATTTATGGTCAATTTAGGTGAGGATGCTATATTTATGCATGACAATGCCCGACCTCATACAGGTAGGATTGTGAATGACTACCTTCAAGAGATGAACATTACTCGTATGGAGTGGCCAGCGCGCAGCCCGGATATCAACCCGATCGAGCATGCTTGGGACGAGCTAGGCAGATGCGTAAAACAACGAAACCCTCCCCCAATCACGCTTCGTGAGCTCAAAATTGCGCTCACAGAGGAATGGGAGAATATTCCCCAAAATCGTATAAGGAACTTGGTGTACAGCATGCCAAACCGCGTAAACGCAGTAATGGAAGCACGAGGAGGCAATACGAAGTATTAAAATTCAAGAAAATCGTAATAAAGTTCAAAAATTTCATGTTTCCTATTTTTGTTTTAAGGAGAGATCAGCAGTTTTTTTCTTTATGTAATTTTGTGTTAATAAAATGTATGGTGACTCATATTTTTTTTACTTTCATTTAAGGAGTATTACATTGTCTATTAAATACAATTTATTGCATTAACCTATCATTTTTAGTTTCCGAGATTTTTAACATTCTTTAAGTGACCCGGATTCATTGCTCTCGAGTGTATTTCTATACCTACAGTAATATTGCCAAATTAATCAAAAAAGCGAAATATTTGATATCTATTTGCGACGTTGGCCACTTTCAGAATGCACGCTCTATCCGAATTCAGGGCAGATCTCTGCTTAGACTACTGCTATACATCCAAGATTACATACGCATAGGATGTTATATCCACGACATCCATAAGTACTCTTGAAACCGAAGCAGAACGATGAATAAACATACCTACAAACACAGTACATAGTTTAAATTCTTTTACAAAGAGGTATTATAAAAACAATGATTTTATCTCTATCTATCTCTACATTCAGTCGTCATACCTGCATGAATTAACTCCTCAACTAATTCGTAATTCCAAAAATATTACCATAAAAAAATAAAACTACAAAGCTTGTTTGTAAAGATGACTATCTGTCAGTCCCTATTGATTAACAACTATTCTGTTATAATCACGATAGGGTACAAAACAATGATGTTCATGTCATAGTTTTTGTGGAACTTAATGAAGATAAACATGACATGTTTATTGATGAAGATGTTACAATGATTGGTGAAAAAACAGTTTGTATGTATTACGATGGTTGTGACGATCTTGATAATAAACGAACTCGATTGGATTCAATATCGGAAGATGACCATTAGGAGCGCAGAAATACAAAGTAAGTTCTAAACGTAGTGGCCTCGAACAAGGAACTAACAGCGGAGTAACTCATCTTCCTAGCAAATTCCCAACAATTTTGGGGTCATCTTTTAATCTAACCTGATTCAGTTCAATATTGTATAGGAAGCGACCACCATCTGACCTCTGCTACACAATTGCGTAACATTGATGTACAAAGGTGGTCGGTGGTCATACTTTCGAGACTACCCGTAAAGATTGCCTGGTTATATCAACCGCAAATGACAGTTCTCCGAGTCAAACAGAATTCGTCCCCCAAAATTTCAAATGAGCTAAGAAAAATCTCTCAAGAAAGGTATTTTGTAACATCCTTGTGACACTAATCATTATTCTGAGCAGCATTCCTACCGAATGAGTAGCATTGACACGAGGACAGATGTCTTGATAGCAAGAGCCTAGACGCCTAGACTCGCTGCGGTATCGCTAGCACGGACATAATATAGATATACGTAACGGTGCTTTTCGATATCCAGCATTCATGAAATCAACAAAACTTATCAAAACATCATAAGGCTGTTGGTGTTTCACGACGTTAAGATATTCATGAGGAATTATTTCTGATTCCACATTTACACTGTTTTTGTATTAGTTGTGAGCGGTGGTCAAATAGTTTTACGGCTAAAAAGTCTTCGATTAGATAGTTATTATAATTAGAAGTTGGTAAGAATTATATCTTAACGGTGTGGAGCACCATCTTCGAGTCGCGTTGTAGGCTTTTTTTTGCTGAATGGGCCTGCTCTTGACCTCGATCACGCCTGATGGAAAGCGATGGATGAGGTCTATGATGGACAGATGCCTGTTCACTCTTGCTTTAAAGGTAGACGGGTTATAAATGTGGAAGGGAACACAAACTCTGCTAGAGAGTATGCCTTCTAAAAGATAATATCACTGACATGGTTACGCAACCCAAAGTTGTCAAAATATGTAAAATCACTATGTCCAGATCAAACATTTATTTACTTTAAGTTGTCCACCATACCGACCCACAACAGTCAAGGTCGATGGTGTCTACCTAAAAACCAGCTTTTAAGTACCTCAAACTATTCCTAACCACACTTAAGTCAACTCGGTCGTTTCGGGGAAACAATGTCACTAACACAAACAAGTAACAAACTCGACGAATGGCCTACAAAAAAGCCATGCAGACATTTTGCATGTGTTAAAGAGAGCATGTGAATAAAGATCAGTAACGTCCTCTCGAATGATAATAAAAACTGCGATCCTATTTAACACTTCATCAGAAGCAAAATTATGAATGGTAACTTCTCTTGGACGAAATATTTCACTTCATTCAAATATCATTCAATATGTAATTTCTATTTCTTTTTTTTTCACTCTATTACGTTTAATAGTTCTTGGTATTGGAAGTCTTACTACATTTCAGAATTACTTAAAAGAATTTTCTGAAGGGTCTGTTTCTTACCCACATGGATGATTCTAAACTTATCACAATGCCAAGGTTCTACTCAAAGAGGAAAACCTTCTGAAAAACACTCTTTATTATGAGCTTGACAAAACGAAAACCTTTCGTAACAACAAGCAACGAATTGTTGCTTTACTTTGTCGTCCATCTATTTGATATTCCAGTTACACAAAACAAGATAAAATCGTTCTTACAAAATACATAGTAACAACAATTACGCATAACGTTAACTTTTTGTTATTTCATTTTACACTTTCGTCTCAATTTCACGAATAAACTGTTTCTATACAAATATTTGTTTTATAAACTTGTGATGGTCTGTGACCGTTCGTTAAAATATACCAATTATGATTCGCCACGTTCAATTGCAGACAATTATGATCAAATTATGTTTGTTTTATTATTTTTTGTTTAGTATGGCCTCATTTCTTGTATTGTCTTTTTGTCTGGGTTATGCAATTAAATATTCTGTCATCTGTTGGTCGGTATATTGATGACACACTTTGAAGTTTAATGTTTACGTTCATGTGCCAAAGATTAAGATGAATTAGATAAAGTGGTTGAATTCCATACAATGGGTTTTCTAATAATCTTTTTCATCCATTAAATTACTAATCGTAATATGTATTGAAAAGCCACCGAGAGATACGTCGTGTGCTATAGTAGTTAGACACACTATCAACGGCATGGGCTGTCGTATTTTAATGTCGACACGATAGAAGAATGCATAATCAAGTCCGTATTATGTTAATAAATCAAAACATCAATATACACATTCCACAATAATGTACATAAGCATATCGTATAATTTGTAGAAACCCAATCACAAAGACTTATCAAGGCAAAACGACAATATAAAACTAATAGAGATACAGGATTTTAAATTAACAATAACAAGCTTCGGCGGAAGATATACAATACAAAAAGAGGAAACGTTGTTAAAATTAGTCTTATTAATTTGAACGTATTAGTTCCAAGGTGAATCGGTTATTATTTTGTTATTTACAACATCTTTTGTCAGATTTCCGATACACAGATAAATGAAAAAATTAGTATGTTAAACGATAGAGTCCCCTCTCTAAAAGTAAGAGATGTAACCGAGTCAGTTAGATATCGATATTCGTTGACTCACCGAATCTTTTGACGTGTACGTCCCTATTAAATGATACAGTTCTCGGCTTAGTTTCTTTCGTTTCCTTCGTTTCGGTATCGACTCTCGTATCTTTGGCTACCTTATCGCCATCTTCGGCATTATCCGACTTGACAATTTCATCAGTCATTGGGTAGATGAGGTACCCGGGACTTGGTACCTCGGGGACTGTTTGCTTTACCGTCAACTCGGCAGTTTGCGTTTCGGTATCATCGGTTTTGCTTTTATCTGTAAAAAGTTTTACCGACTTAGACCCGGTTTATGAAATGCATAGACTAGTTTCATGTTTCCCCATTTCTACTTTATATGTCAGTAAACAAAATATAGATTTGATAGAAGAATGAATTGTAAATGATGATAGCGACAATTCAAATATATATGAGTAAATAAATCACTATAGAATTTTTTTAACAGAGCAATGAACTGTTCGTATAGTTAAAATAATGGCGTTGTTTATTTAGAAACAATACAAATCTATTTGAAGACTAAACTTTTCAACAACATTCATTGCGTTATTTACGTTGTTGAGCAGACAAATTTTGCGAACATATGAAGCAATGAGTTAACAATATCCTTCAAAATTGTTGATTGATTGTGATTGAAAGTGTGTTATGCAATTCGGGTGCTGTTCTTTTAAGTTATGCTAGTTAATTGTAGTTGTTCTATTAGGGACATCTTTCTAATTGCAGTAGCGTTTATATTGTAACAATGCTAAATGTGCATACCTTATCGTGTTATCGTACATTGGTCCAGCTGCGTTGTTCACATCACCAACAACCGTGGCTTTGACCGCATTTTGCACCAAACTTCCTGTAACAATAAAAAAAACACAATTTGATTTAAAACAAAAGCTACTACTAGATTTGATACATTTTAAAACCAATTTTGACGTTATAGTGCAATGTATTTTTGTGTGTGAGTTTCAAGTTTTCCTAGTTCTAATACTTTCATTTCGTTCGACCTTGCTTCTTAATCACCCATCAACATCAATCACATTCCCTATGACTATGATGCTCCTCCTCTACTTCTTTTACGAATAAGCGTTGTGAAATTTTGGTGTGCAATAAAGCATATTTCTATTCTATTCACATGTTAATCTTCTTAGTTAATCCTTAACAGAAAAACCTCATGAAGCTTGACGATCATCCTAAAGTTTTGTTTTTTATGTGAACTCACTTTTTGTACCATCCTGTAATTGTTCTGCTGCAGGATTAAGGCCTCTTCTAATAGAAAGAAAAATCTATTACCGACCACCACACTGGCTCACCTTAGTTTAATCAGTGGTTTCAAAATTTAAGTATACATAAGATGCTGTTCTATTACCACATCTCACAGGCAGAGGACTATCATTATTAAATACAATCTCGTCATACACAGGCTGAGTTCAAAGTTCAGATGATAATCTAAATCATGATATATGGACGTCGCGATCGTCAGGTAACTTATGATTTTTTTATGATCCATCTATCAATATTTGATCTAGGCATATATTATTTAGGTGGTCATATCAAGACGTCGCTAAGCCGCAAATTGTAACGAAGACCGCACCAACTGTTATTTCATCGTTTTTTTTTTTTCTTATTTTTAAATGATGGGTCTCTCAAGAGAAAAATGGTTGTACGTAAATTATCTGCTTATTCTGCAATTCACCTCCTTTACCAATCAATTTAGCCGTGATTAGCTATATCCATATAGAATAGAATATCTTTATTTTGCATAAAAGATCTTATATATAAATAGTTGCACATAATATTATTTTGCTTATGTAAAAACACTTATAAGGTTCTAGTGAGATCTTTTGATAAAAAAATACCTTAAAATTTAATAACAATTATTACTTCTGAGATCATTTGATCAAAAATATATAGATAGTAAGAAGTAGAAGTGGGGTTACGATATATTCTCATTTTATAAGCTCCAAGCCAAGATAAATATATTTATGTGTAAAATAGGCTTCTTGTTCTTCGTGGTGGAACGTTCTATGACAACAATGCCACTGCTAGACATATGCCTCTCTGAAATTTTTCTGTTTTGTGCCTTCCACATCCTTGTCCCAATTTTAACACCAAACTATCACCTCCTTGGAGCAAGAATATGATAATGTTTACGTATTTGGTGTGTCGATATGTGCCACATTGGCGCGCCGCTCGTGGCTACTGGACCGATTACGAAAGCAAATGGTCACTTGCCAGTAACATAACTTAATTTGCGGCGACGCAAGCCGAAGCCAAATAGCGAGTTAAAAACATTTTTCTTCACATTGATGATGCAAATATTTGGGGCAGAGAGTACGGCTTGAAGGAGCACAAGGACCGAAATAGAAAAATAATGAGACTCGAAGAAGCAACACCCATTGAATCGTTCAATAGCTTTGCCATTAAGTATCAAAAGCTGCAGAGAAGGATAAATGGGAGGAAAGGAACATTTAATTTTCCGCAATGTTTTTGCATTTCATAGAGACACAGTCTATATTTCCAGAAATCATTATCTTCCTGTCCTTGTTTCATGTTACTTGGGGACGTTTTTTTCTTTCATTCTCCCCTGTCAACCGTCACTCTATCATTCACTCCTTTTCATATCAACCCTCACACAATCCATTCATCTTTGCTTTGGTCTTCCTCTACCACTCCATCCATCAACATGTATATTCATGGGTCTTTAAGAGGGCGCCTAAAGGTCCACTAGCGCCACTCTTTAAAAAAAATATTATCTCGTGACTGAGAAGGAATTATGAATAACGGCTAGACAGGACCCTCGGTAAGTGTGTCTAGAATTTTCTAATACCTTTTATAAAGTTTCATATTGAGACACGGAGCAACAAAATACGATCTAGAGGAATGTGGCCGCTTTTCTTTAGATCGTATTTTGTTGCTTCGTGTCTCAATATGAAACTTTATAAAAGGTATTAGAAAATTCTAGACACACTTACCGAGGGTCCTGTCTAGCCGTTATTCATAATTCCTTCTCAGTCACGAGATAATATTTTTTTTTAAGAGTGGCGCTAGTGGACCTTTAGGCGCCCTCTTAAGCTACATGCATTTCGCCCGTCTATAGTTCTAGCTATATTAAAAAGATATATTCTAAATCGCCACCCGCTCCTCATATACACCATTCAATACTTTTACTCAACACAGCGAGCGGGTGTCATTATGATCCATCGAAGGTTTAATGACCTCATTACGTTTTTATTTGAGTAAGTTCTTACTAAAACTTTAATTAAGCATTATTAAAGCTTCCATTGTATCATTTTATTCGCATGAAAATGCTTTTTGTGGCGAATAATCGCTATTAATGTATGTTTAGTTTGGCCTTGGTTTTGATATTAGAACTACATTATCTAGTGAAGCGTGATTGAGTAATAAAGATGTACTCATTATGTGTGTATTAATGTTATAGGGGTATTATGTTAATGCAAAACATAACCCAAGCAAATTAGCATTCAAGCTCTGTATGAGAGAGCTGAGTTTTATAGTTTCCTTCCTTCTGACTATCTAACACTAACAAAAAAATCACATAGATATACAAGGAAAAAACTGCCCTTTTTTTTTTTGCCATAGCATTTTTTTTTTAGAAACTTAGGTTAAAAGTTGTGAGGAAACTTGTAGAGAGTAAAAATATCTACAATTTATACAAAATCCCTATTTGATGACCCCATTAAAGACGAGTGAATGTATCGAATATTTTATAAAATTAGTACGTGTCACAGCATTTCGTGTTGTATTGCAAATATTACGATAAGTCTTTACGTAATGGGCTGGTCTGCAAACAATGATACTTCGTATATTATTGTACAGTAACCTTTCGCTTGGTCCAGTGCACACGCAGTTATGTGAAACATCTTGTTTTGTCACTGTAAATAGTGTCTTTGAAATGTCACAAAAGTGTTAAATTACGAAGTTTATGGCAAATTGGCTTTGCGAAATTAATCATGAGTGCAAATAATACATAGTGAAATTGATTTTAAAATCACACTTTTTTTTTTTTTTTTTCTCAGACTCTCTCCGAAAGAATGATTTTGTAAGTTTCTGAACCCATTTTTGCTCATATGGGACCAAATATCAGGGAATTTCTGTATGATAGGACCAAATATTTTCACAGGACAACTGAGAATTTTCTACAAGATACCTAACACATAATCATAACTGGCGAAAAGGGTGTAGGGTAGGTACTATGTAGGTAACCCTCTGCCTAATAAAACTAAATAAAATAAATAGTGTTTTATTGCAGGTAATACCCGTTTACAAAAATTAAATAAATAGTAAAAATAGTAACAATATTAAAAATTAAACATGGAGGTATATTATACAGGGTTCAACGCAGGGCGTTCAGAATCATGTACTGAATCCATGGTATCAGTTTTCGCGTTGATGTCCCTGCCACCCTGGTACCCATAGTCTTCAAAAACATAATATTTTTTATTTTCGTTTAGATGAACCGAAATCCAGTGCACAAATATGGGACTTGCTAGGTTGCATGAGATAACCCTCACAGCTGTTACTGGAGCGTCTCAAACTTTGCCAAAAAGACGCGACCCCCGACCTCATGATGGCGTAAAAGTCTGGGACCCTCGCTTCGGCTACTTCTAATCCTTCAAGGAAAACAGGCCTGTCCAAAACCCAACAAACAATAAAACCAAGAGTGCACTGGGCTACCTTGGCTTTCTAATATGTATAATAATCAATTAAAATTAAATGAGAACAGAAATGCATATTTTATCACCAACAGGTACCAGGAAAACATAAATAACAAGGAAGATTTGCGACAGAACTGCAGAGGTCGGTTGCACCTTGAGGCCCACGTGAGTTAAGCAATAGTTTATTTAACGCCTACATTTAAAATTCTCCGTTCAATGGTGCTTATTAAAATAGTGGCCTCACACTGTGTGTATTGCACCAAACACTAAATTGAGATTAGCTCAATATTAACGCCCGATTAGTATCCAAGAGGTCAAGTTGTTTTTATTTAATATAAACGTGACGCCAAAATTCCTAACACACAGATTTTTTGCCAAAGAAGAGAGGTAACTCCCCAAATCACGATATTGTTGAGTATTTTCCATAAAGGAAAACCATTTAAATATTTTATACACAAGCCTAGTCACACGTACAACTAGTACGTTACAGTAAATATGAATATAATATTACTGTGCATCAGTGGTAATGCCTGAGGCGAACTCGTTTCTCATTGATAAGCTCGGAACGGATGGAACGTTTTTTGTGAAACTTTATTAAAAGTAATCCAAAACATCTATTGTACAGTTGCAAACAAAATTGCAGAACTACAATGTAACAGTCCGCCTTTGTACTTTTTTGAGTGTGAAAAGTTTTAATAAATAAATAAATAAATAACATTATTATTTTAAAGCCAATAACTGTTTTTTGTCAGGAATACAAAGTAACTTTACTTTTTATGTACCAGGACATCAGTCAGTTCAGGAGCTTTCATGAATATTTTGTGAATGTCATAACGCCCGTATTAAAATTCTTAAAATCGCCACGAATTTAAGAACACCCTTAGCAAACTGCCCTGCTATCAACCTTGCGGAGCTGCACATCTTTTTACAATGACGCTATTTTTGCTAAAGTCGTGAGAACACGAGACAAAATATCGTATTTTCTTCAACCACTTTTAGAAGTAACTGTACTAAAAATACCTGTTTATAGATAAGACTGGCGAATATATTATTCGAGGATGACATTTTAATTTAATCGATCGTGAGCGAGCTTTAAAGCTCATAGGAGTATTCTGATCTGATGGAATCAATAACGATTTATTACTGGAGCCAATAATTATATGTATTACGTGCTAAGTGCATGCAGCGAATGGTGGAAGATCGATTTTAAGTTTATGTTGTGTAATGAAGTGAAGTATTGGCAGTTTTAATTGCGTAATCATCCTAATTTCGTATGTTGCAAGATGAAAAATAATGATATATTCCTACATAATATCTTGAACTCATTTTAGATCTCAGGATACCAGTCGATCCATTCTGTAAACATCTCACCGTGAAGAGTGAGGTGAAGTGAGCATCAAGTGAGCTGTCCAAAGTGTCAATCCCTAGCTTTAGGTGCAATGACAGCTCACATCAAGCTCACTTCACCCAAGTTATCACGGTGCGGTGTTTGCAGAATAGCACGGCTGCACTCGGGAAGAACAGAGGGGCAATTCGCATTCTAATCTAAGTGTCCCTTTTTTAATAGGACGTGTAAAATTGTTTCAGATATCCTATTTACAGAATAAGCAATTTCATTTCAATCTGTCAAAAATAGATGTGATTTAACTACATTTATGACAAATATTTGATATACAGTGTGTCTGATCACCGGTGTCCGACCCGTTAAGGCGAAGCAATATGATAAATTTTATCGACAAATCCACCATAATAAGCCATTTTGCCCCTTCTGGTTTGAAATGGCGGCCTTTTAAATTTTTTGTTTTACTGAGTACAGTGGGTTTATTTAGAGGTTCCACAGGTATAAAAATGGTTTCGTTCGACAGCTACAAAAGTATGCAATAAGTTGATACTAAAAGGTTTATTAAAAACTCCCATAAAAACCTTTAAAAAAATTTGAAATGTAAAAAGTGTGAACATTTTTGGTTGTTTTTTTTACTTAAACATTTCAAAACAGTAGAGGCAAAATGCCTTATTATGGTGGATTTGTCGATGAAATTGATCATATTGCTTCGCCTTAACGGGTCGGACACCGGTGACTAGACTCACTGTATATTGTAGCTGAGATGAGATTCCGTCTACATTTTGAACACTTGCCGACACTTTTTAATTACGGGTATTGGCCTTCTGATGAACACTGATAATTCACGCCACAACTGTGTGTAAATACTGGGTAATACAATTTCATACGTGCCATCTCAGAAGATATCAAAATGGACTATTATTAACAGGGGACTTAAAATCAAATGGATTTATTAATTCAGGGCATAACAGTACTGCGGCGTTGGTCTAGTGAACTCTTGTCTTGTTGCAAGCGCTCTTGGGCTTAGCTCGGATCAATCTTCGGTTCGGGGAAAATGATATTGGGATTTTCATGACGGAATCCACAGTTGCGACTGCTTCCCGGAGACTGCATTTGTTTCCGGTTATTGCCAATTTGCTCGCCCCCATTACATGGAAGTACCAGGGACACATGACTGCTGCGAAGGTGTAATAGCTAACCACTGAGCAATAACACCTTCGAGGACACTTCATATACCTACATTCTCTTAAAAACCCGTCTCCCAAAAGATGTACCTGCCTTCTGTCCTTAATACCAGCATCACATCGTGATTGTTGCAGCACAGTCTTCGTATAAGGTAGCAAGGACATACATTTTGGTACAACCACTGCATATATGGTGACAAATCCAGAACAAGTTTAGGTTTTGTAAGCCCCAAGGTATTTTAATGTGAGGAGAAAGGTAGCTCGATGGCAATCATTATGATACCTAGTATTGATGACCATTTTGAAGTGTGTGGTAATATTATGCTGTTCTGAATACTGAGCGGTGGTGAAAAGGTTTGAGTTAGTTTTTGACCACTATCTTGCTTTATAGTAGCATGTTTACTTACTCCTGACTTGTAGATGCAGTTGCAGATGCTTTAAAGCCCACTTTTGCATGACAAATTATTAATACAGGACGTAACATAATTTGTTCCATGTTTAGCGTTAAATGATTATAGATCAAACCGCGTAGTCATCTCATTTACCTCTTTTCCTTTAAATGTGTATCCTTATATATATACAATGTGAAATTTAATTCGTTTGCATCCTCTTAAGGAGTCATTGTACTCATCATTATGAACAACTTTCACTATAGGGCCAACCCTGAAATCGCGAAAAAAAAATCTGCTGTTCCCTACATTATAACGAGCTATGCGAACATGAAATGTATGGAACAGCTGATTTTTTTTACCTATTTTATTTATAAATCATTTTTGTTTATTTTTATATTTTTTATTATTAGAACCTCCTCTAAATAGGAGCTCCTGCCATCTTATCTCTTCACCACCCTTGGTTGACTGATAGAGAATGCCTAAGGCATTAAGCCCGCCTTTGTGCCTGATTGTGTGCGAAAAGTTTAAATAAATAAATTATAGCAGTTATATAATTGAAACCCAAATAATACACAATTGGATTTCCTAAAAATATTAATGGACACACTAATATAATAAATATGACTCTTTTTGTGAGTCAAAATATTCCTCATTTATTTAAAAAAACGTAGTACATCATTAGAAGGTTCAAGGTTCAAATTTTTAAAGGATCAATTTAATACTTCCCAATGATTTTATCGTTGTCATGTCCGGTTGCTCGAAAATTCATAGACACAATTAGCAGCACTAATTTTGACCGTCTCTGTCAACTTGAATGAATGAAGAGAATGTTTTAATTTAATTATGTTTACCTCCTATTTTATTTCGTGAGTAAGTAACTTCGTGGAACCGGGCTTTAGTAGCTGTCCTTTCAACAACTTTTATCTTTTAAAATTGGAATCCTTAAAATTACAAATTAGGTAGCAGTAGTTTGGGTGACAAAAAGATGTATTTCTTCACCATAAACCATTTATGTAAACAATATCAGGCATTTATCCGATACTATTCTCATTTTCAATCCAGTTTCTAAAACGAAAGCTACATAACGTAAGTACCTAATAATCTGGACTATTTACCGCGAAAGTTTTTCTTCCCGTCCAATTACCAAAACAAAGATGTTGTGTTGTTAAAATTCAGCGGTCGTTCGGTCAACATCGGGCCATCGATCGAGACGATTGTCGTGCGTTTTCGACTATATAAGATACCATGTTTTGTGAAGGTTTTATTTTATTTAGATTTCGAATCGATTGCCTGTGGAAAGGAACGGAGGTAGCTTGTGTCAATTTAAGCTTTCCGATCTTAAGCTGCCCTGGTACTTACATTTTAAATTCAGTTATTGTAATTTATAAGTCCTTGAATAAGTAGTAAATCTATTGACTACCCCATGGATTTTATAGAACAATCGATCTTTATCCATGAGCGATGGCAAGATCCTTAAATAAAGCAAAAAAACGCACGTATTTTGCATATAAAAATATACAAACTGGGATTCTTTTAAACAGTACCTCGTTGAGTTGTTGAGTTACTTCCTCATTAATATTAACATCAATAAAGACAAACTTCTGGGTATTGTCGAGCTCCTTGTCAACGTCAATCCGTTGATATGCCGCCCGTAGTGATGTGCTATGTTGCGGGTTTATTTACAAAACGAAACGCGGGATGTGCAAAAAAATAAAAGTTATAAAAACTAAAACCCAACCCAACTACGACAAAAAAGTAAACTAAAAAGGTATAAACAAGACAAGACGTCACAGGCAAACGATTTAAAAATGCACACGTGTTAAAAATCGAACAGATTACGTGTGACTCCGGATTTTTAAATTAGTCTGTCTGTGATGTCTTGTTTATACTTTTTAGTTGACTTTTTTTGTCGTAGTTGGTTTATAGTTTTTATAACTTTTATTTTTATTTAAATCATTTTGGGGTGTAATATGTATATTTTTGAAATGTGCTAAATAAGCCCTTTCATTTACCCAGACCTTACCCAGCCATACCCAGACCAGTGATAGCCTAGTGGTGTGACCGTCAGATTGCCAAGTCATAGGTCTCGAGTTCGATCCCAAGACACGCACCTCTGACTTTTCTGATTCATCTGCGTACCTATTGTATAATTATCACTTGCATCAAAAATGGTGAAGGAAAACATCTTGAGGAAACCGACTTGCCTGAGAGATATTTCTCGACGGCATGTGAAGCCAAATCAGAGGCCCATGGGCGGCTTTAAAACTCTGACACCTGGTTACTCACAAACCACACGAAAAGACTCCATTTTTTTTTTTAGTTCATCACTATAGGTCCTCTAGAGGGCGCCATATAAGCTTCCAACGATATCATTTGTCAAATTATGATGAGTAGTATAAAAGTTATGAGGGAACAGATGAACATACATATATACCGGTCAAAATCATAACCCTCCTTTTTGCTTCGCCGTAGTCGAGTAAAAATGGTACACGGCGACATGCTTTAAATTAAAAAAAAACTTAAGATTATGTAAACTTAGTTTGAAGAGAGTTTTTATTTGTCTATTTTGATGAGAATTTTTTTGATTAAAGGTAAAAAATAAACGATTAAGCGCCTTACTCAACACTATTGAGCCAACGGCACTTGCCCTTTTGTGGTATTCTTTGGACAAACCATATTAGGAACCTATTGAACCTAACTAAATAAATACCTACCAAAATCTCAGTCAAGTGCAATGATTATTATTTTTCCGATAAATTTGAATACGTCGAAAAATATTTCACTCTCTCCGAATCTTTCCCATCCCTATGCCATCGAACAGGCGCATGGCCCAAATATGGTCACATGGTCCAACGACCTATTGCCCGGGGACTCACCTTGTTCATTCGGAGGTCACCGAGAAAGTAAGGGAGTCTTTCTCGTTTATTTTCATCCGCTACCGATCGTATAGGAATCACGAAGCAGTTTTTTGTGCGTGAGAAAAAAGTTTTACTTTTAAGGAGTACTTTCCAGGTTTGGAGGCTCGGAGCCAAATTACTTTCGTTCTCATCGTATATTTTGATAGTGGGTTTTGTTGATACCCTTTTGTGGAACTTAAAAAGGTGATTATGGAGCGATTGTAAATACAGTGCAAGATGAATGTGCCGTAAATAGCACTCGGTGGAATTACTGGCACATAAGATTTCGGCACTTTTATACAGGGTTTTTTGATAACCTTTTGTGGAATAAAAGGAATTGCTTCATGATTACGGCACCAACTTAAACTGTGCGTTCTTCAAATAACACTGGGCGAAATTACAGGCACATGACGTTGTCAACGCTTCGGCAAATTCCTAAGAGTTGCATCTGTTTTAAAAGGTGGTTGGCCTAATATCGCAAAAATAAATAAAAATGAACAAATAAATTCAAATGGTTCCCACGTTATCGAACATACATCCCTACTTCAATCAATGACATGCCAATTTGTAGGGTAAAATTATATAATCGGGTAAAATAAACGGGAATGCGTCTAACCCTTTTTTTTGTAGGCGCATCCTACAAAAAAAGGATTAAACGCATTCCCGTTTTGTAAACGCCACCCAAGTTGTAAACCGAAGTTACCACATTATGTCAATTTAAAACAATTACTTGCCACAATTCCTAGAAGTGTTTATAAGTGATTATTTATTTTATTATTTACGTAATTATATAGTCAGTTTGGTTACTAACGAACGGCTATTAAAGGCAGTGTAGCTTGTTTGTCGATCTCCTACAATTTATTGAAATGTCAAGAAAATTTTGTGGTCTGTGGTTGTCCGATTAGATTATATTTTTTATTGAGATTGGATCAATTTATGTCTTATAACAAAAAAAGTTACTAAATATGCAGATTCTATATTTCTCAACTCTAGCATCTTTTTTGTCTATTAAAGTAAATTAAGAGATTAAATTGGTTCAAGAACCTTTAAAATTGAACATATATAAGTCAACGTAAAAAAATAAATAAATACAAGTAGGTAATCTTCGAATAGGTATCCCGGACGCTCACAACACTAGTTAACATCAACGTCTAACTTTTTACTACCTCCTAATTACCTATTGACAAATAAATCAACTGATCGAATCTATTCATTTCATTCAATCGTTCGCGCGTGTAAACACGTGACATTCGATTTTCAATCGCATTCAATAATAACGCCGTCGACCTTGACCAATAGTAATTATCGAACGTTTTATACCTTATGCTATCCTAGTACTAATATGCCGCGACGTATAATAGAAAACCTTAATTAAAAACAAAACATCCGTGGAAACTAGTTTATAATAATAAAAACTAGTATTTTTGAAATCACGTTTTTATGAAATGTAATAAATAACAATTAGTGTTCTCTAGTATTAAATTATTATATCCATTTTAGAAATTATAATCACCTGTGACTTACTATATTTTTTATTTACAAAAACAACATAATCACGTTCCCGAAAACGGCTCTAACGATTTCGATGAAAGTTAGGGGTTTATGGGGGCGAAAAATCGATAGGTCTCTTATGTGGGTAAATTCATTTTCTCTCGAGCAGAGCTCGTTCGCCCTGGTACTTTTTTTTTGTAATAAAAACACTATAATCGAGTATGTGTCTTTCTAAATGAAGACTCTGCCCCGACACATATGGTTACTCGATGAACAGTCGATCTATTCTATTCACTTGATACTAGGGATTGACACTATTCTTCTTCTTTTTCGTATGGTTGGTGACTAATCTGATGCCAGAGTTTTTATGCCGCCCATGGGCCTCTGACTTGGCGTCGTGCACTGCCACTATTGACACTTCACCAAACCATTCACTGTGAGATTTTTACAGCAGAAAGTACCAGGTAACACCACAAACACCGAAATATGCACCTATAACGATTCTCCTAACCCGGACAAAACCTAAGCCGCCTTTTAGGACACCCACAGGTGAGGTCTATTTGTTATCAGGCATACGGAACAAAATGGCAAACGCAACTTGATCTTAATGCCAAAGCAACCTTTACACGAATTGCCGTCACGTGAGCGCTTACCAAAATTACACACAAAATGTCCTTGAATTCACCATGGGTGTAATTTTCATTTCTATTCTAAAAGCCAAGCCGTTACTAATTAAATTATTCAATTTCACATCTGCACGTGTTCTTTTACGTTATTTTTAAAATGAATACTGTACCGTTTGATTGTTGCCAAATTGTTAGAAGGACGTGTCGGAAAAGATTTGTCATGCAGCAAAAAATGGTATAGGTGTTGAGCCCACGTTCAAATAAATATGGACTCAGGGGCCTTACTATGACGTGTTAAAACCACCACTTTTCCGTAGTGAAATAAGGATAGTGCTATTCGTCCTGTATAGCTGCATCTCTCTCTCAAACTGGACCGATGATTGCATTAACAAGTCATAGTACAGCCCTAGGTGGTCGTAGTAGTAAGTAATATATTTTTGTATGTTGAATGTAAAGTGTGAGATTGGAGGTCCAGCTATCGACTTGAAAATGTTGATGAAACAGTAACGTCTTCTTGATTTCGCAAAACTCCTGGCTAGCAGCAGCCTTTTGTTTAAAGATAATCCCAGTACCAGTCGACAAGTTCTCTACTAGTAAGAAATAAGAAGCTACCAGGAACATATAACTTGTGTGTATTTTATCTAGCTTCTACTGGCATCACGCCACATGGCATCGCTTTACCAATTTGTACAGCGAAACGTGTAATTTGGTAAAACCCCCATGTGTTTCAATTCATACATCATGCAATGCAGAAGAAGCTAGGCGAGGACCTCCTTTCATTATTTTTATTATTTACTAGCTGACCCGACAGACGTTTTTCTGTCAAAATTTCGATTACGATTTTTGGCTGTTCTTGTGGGTTTTAAATAATTTTCTTTTTTCCTAAATTCAGGCGAACAAACAAAAAACAATCGAGCCATTTTCCAGTTTTTGCGAGACTAACAGCAATTCATTTTTATATATATTATTATAGATAACAGCTGTGGGTTAATGTGGTAAGACTGCCTCATGAAAGATGAGGCAGTCTTATTCACATAGCCACCATCTTTTTGGCCTTTCATACCTTCTTTAAAAGTTTAGTTTATAGGATAAGATCCATAACAATCTTTGCAGCGTAGGTAATGCTCAAAAACACTTCCACAATGTAAACGGATTGACTTAATTGCATGAAAATATGACTTACTCGTATTTGTTTCTTTTTATTTATTTTTTACAGATAGTAATACAATTTATTACTTCAATTTAATTTACAACTAACTATTATATATTAGGTCCCCACCTATGGAATCAGCGTTTTGTATGGAGAATTTTAAAGAAGTTGCATTTTTCATACTAACATTTTCTTAATTTATATAACAACCATGAACACTAATGTTTTAAAACTTTTATGCACTAATGTTTAAAAATTAAGCTAACGTAATATGGCACTTAGATTAAGCGACAAAAATAAGTTTTGACTACGTTAAAACAAATAGTGGTAATTTTTGCTAACAAAATGAGGAGTCATTTTTAAGGTATTTTTTATGTTTCGAAAACTATAAGTAATAAGGTTTTTTTACTATTGGTAGTTGTCTATGATGGTCATTATTCGATATAATACCAAGCAATTGATGAATATTTTAAATCATAGAAGTGACGAGGTTCTCTATTTGTGAGAAAAAAAACAAACGCCAACTTCATAGGGGGGAACCCAATATATTATGTAAGAAAATAAAAAATATTTTTTTTATTAATAAGGGCAATAGCTCATTGGGCATCAAAATATTCGTCCGCATCGCTATCAGCGGGAAAAGTGCCCAAAAGGCCCATTGCCACTTTGGATGGCAATGCTGATTCTTTGGCCTAAGAATTGGCCAGCCCTCTGGTCACGTGAAGAGTCGGCCAACCGCTTGGCGATGTCCCGAAATATTCGATGAGCGTATTGATTTGATTTTCCCGTACGTGAACCGAATCGTCGTTCAAATACAATGACGTGTTTGAACGTATCCCTATGTTTCGCATACTCATACATTATGTATGAACTTAATGTGAAACAGGTGTCATCAAATATATATCCTAGCGTTTCGACTATACATAGTAATAAGGGGAAACCCAATCATCAGAATTTTATTTACACCTAGTACAAGGGTACGTGAAGGGAGCATGAGGTCCTGGGTTTGATCCCCGCGTCGGGCAAAGTGTTATTGGGTTTTTTTATCTGGAATATCTCAGTAGCAGACCACTCTGTCAGTCTGGATTTGTGCCCGGATCATGGCAAGAGGCCCGCCCTTTTACATCGGATTAAGCAAAACAGGCCAAAACCAATATTTTGTAAGAATATTTTGATTTAAAAGAGTGTCCGTGGAGTTTCTTGCCCCTTCTTCTCCATAGGAACCTACTACGCTTTGGAATGGGCAACTAGCTTCATCTTTCTGACTGACCGACCCCTTGACAATTCAAAAGTGCCTGCAATTGGTTTATTTGAAATAAATGCTTTAAGTTTGAGTTTGAGTTGTATGTGGGTGTACTAAAGGTACACCTCTGCCTAACTCTTCGTGGAGTACAGGCGTGATGTAGATGTTATGTTATGTAACAAAGGCCCGTTTCAGACTCCGAGAAGGCATTTGGCCGCCAGAATAATATAAAGAATCAATTTTTAATTTAAAACTGTTTTCCAGATAAGTTTATTTATACTAATCCGGGACTGGTGAAAATTCACAAGGAACGAAACAATCAACTTCAGTAAAAAAAAACACAAAAAAGTGAAAAATAACTTTAATATCGGAAACGATGGAAAGAGTTAAATAGGAATGCATTCAAGCGTCAATCTTTTGCATAAAGCATATTACAGTGTCTCCGAATTTCTAGCCGAAAAAGTTTTTTAGTTTTTTTTTTTTTTTTTCCTGTAATTTTGACATTCGTCTTGTAATTTGACATGAACTAGACGTTGACATTGTAATTTAGCAATCAACATTGTAAAATCGACATAAATCTGTTAATTTGGACTTGGGTTGTAATTTTGACATGTATCTTTCAAATTTGACATACATTTTTAAACTTTGACATTGTTCTTGTATTTGTGATTTATTTTTTCCATCTGAATGTTGACATGATGATATAATAATAATTTCGAATTAACAGGTCTCTAAGTTAAAAATTTTGTATTTGCAATTCTGGGTACCTTTCTTTCTTTTTGTGAAATTTTATAATAATATAACTCATAACTTTCTTTCTTTTTGTGAAATTTTATAATTTTTTAGTTGTCAACAAAAAGAATAATAGTTTTCAATATTATAGAAATATTTGTACGCCGATACTTACGGCTAAACATGACTGGACTTAAACAATTGATTTTAATCTTGCATACTCTTGTATGTATACCATGTTTAGACAAATAAAGAATATCTTATCTTATCTTATCTAGAAGTCGGTGGCAAAAATCTAAAATACGAAACCAAAGACACCGACTTAAGAAATTAAAGTTATTTTTCCCTTTTTTGTGTTTTTTTAATTATTTTTCCCTTTTTTGTGTTTTATAATTATTTTTCGTTTTTTTTCTTAAGTTTTTATTATTGCACTTTTTAATTGTGATACCTACCCCACACAAATTCGAATACCACACAGTTATTGTGAAAAGATTGATATCAATTTTAGTTTATTTGTATTTAGTGTTTCACGAACTGTGTCCAAATAAACTATTTCTTTCTACCTGCTATATACAAATGCATATGTAAATAACATCATCATCCATAAAGACTAAGTGGAAAAAATACTTATTATTGAAGCTAACTCAAAAACTACCCAAGATAAGTTAATAAGGTTTATATGGGACCACCTCTGAAGTATGACCAACGAAACAAAAAAAAACATCTAAATCAATTCATAATTGGCGGAGTAATCGCGTAACAAACATACAAAAAAAAACTTCTTACAGGCGAATTGAGAACTTTTTGAAGTCAGTTAAAAATAGCGTGATTTTACGTAAAGCTACAAAAATACGTTCGTAACATTGTAATACAAAATTCAAGGTCTAACACGGGTTCACTAACACGGTTTTATCTCAATAATTATACTGTTTACTTGCGCACGCGTCCATTTTAACTTTTTACTCATTATGTACATGTTAGCGCGTTGCCAACACAAAAACTTGTATTTAGATCCCCAGCCGATAGTTTGTGCATGAAACTGAGGTTGGATATCACACATAGAGTTCCTTGAATTACTTAGACCTTGACAATTCAAAAGTGCCTGTAATTGGTTTATTTGAAATAAATGGTTTGAGTTAGTTTCTGGTAAAAAATATGATAATTTAGCAAAACTTCAAACAAAGGGTTGTGTTTATTGAGTTTTGGTTTTTATCTTTACATATAAATCTTATATACAATCTAACACTCAATTAAATGACTAACTATACAAATAAATACAAAGACAAAAGGACACTTAGGCGTCGAAGTACTCGTCCGCAGCGCTGTCATCCGGAAACGTGCCCAGAAGACTGGCAGCATTGCCACATTGAATGGCAATGCTAATTCTTTGGCAGAAGAACGAGCCAGCCCTCTGGTCACGTGAAATGTCGACCAGTCGGCGAGAAATTTCCTTAAAAAGGAGACGATATTTAAGATTTCATATCTTAAATATTCAGTAAAGGATCATACATAGGTTCATCGTATAGACGTCATGAAAATAATAAAATGTTGTTCCTTGCCGTTGTATTTTTGAATCTCGATCAGACTCAACACGAAAGTTTCCGAAGCACTTTCAGCAAGTTGAACAGCAAAATACAGCTCCAAAAACAAGGGAATCATATTGGATAATAAACTATATAAAAGGGCCTCATCTGCCCTTTAAAAAAAAGATTATGTGAAAGTCACGCCTTCCATAAACATAACCTTAAAACAAATTATAGCTCTATCTAATATGAGCGTTTATTCTGAAATCGGGCAACATCGCAAATAGCTGTCAAATATTTCGCTGTTTTTATTAATTTGCCAATATTACTGGATGAAAATATGAAATATGGCTAACTAGTGAACTAAAATATTGATTATGAGATGCAATAATTAATATCGTAACACCGAATATTTAGTTTTAGATGTAAAAAAAAGTATTTGGAAACTTTCCAAATGCCTTTTTTACACCTAAAACGGTAACAACATCAAATTCAATGTTGTAATTGCAATTCATTATTATTATTCAAGTGCACTAGTTAGCGATATTTCACATTTCCACACAGCAATATTGCCAAATTACTCAAAGTAAGCAAATATTTGACAGTTATTTGCGACGTTGCCAACTTTTAGAATGAACGCTCATAAACCAGTTCCATTATTAAAACTTAGATCCAAAATATATACAAATATACCAGGAAAATATGACGTCTTACGGCGGTTCTAGCTGGTGGCAAAAATTTAAATTCGCGCAACACTTTTCCAACTTCACTATCCTTATAGTGTCCTTACCTTTCCTTACAGTAATATTGCCAAATTAATTAAAACAGGTAAATACTTGACAGCTATTTGCGACGTTGCCAACTTTAAGAATCAATGCTAATGATCGGACCATGATAATAATTGACCGTATGAAAAAACAGCGAAATAATTTCAAAGTGCTAATTCACACAACCTTCATTGATTGATATCTTAACCTCGATATAGCAGCTTACTAATAGATACATTTACTAATTCACGAACAGCAAACGATCTAAATTACTGTAATTAGGTACCAAGATCTACCTACTGCATATAAATAGATCTTATTGTTTGATCTTGGTATGAAATCAGTGACTGGTGGAGGATTGTTTTTTGAAATGCAATGGGAATGCTATTGCATTTCAAAAACAATCTTGAAAAGGCCATGTAGCGATTTTTAAACGTAATTGTAATTATTGATAACGCTTTTTTAATTAAAAACACCAATTTTAATTAATTTCTACGGAAATGTGCACGCTTAGCATGACTACAACAGAAATGGGTTTTGTCGACGGAAGAATAGACAAAATGACAGATAAACAATCACAATCTGTAATTTTGTTTATTCTTCCGTCGACAAAACCCGTAGAAAACCCGTTTCTATCTTTGTCATGCTACGCGTGCTGGTTGGATCTGAGATAAAAATAAAGAAAATAAGTTTATTTGTCACAGAAACACGTGCATCATCATTTTAGCCGAGATACGTCCACTTATAGACATAGGCCACCCCCAAGCACCGCTACTTCGACCGATACTGTGCTGCCCGCATCCAGGGGATTCCTGCGGGCTTCACAAGGACATCGGTCCATCTTGTGGGAGGCCTTCCAACGCTACATCTTCCGGTACGCGGTCGCCACTCCAGAACCTTTCGGCCCCATCGGCAATCTGTTCTGCGAGCAATGTGCCCTGCCCATTGCCAATTCAAGTTTGGCAATTCTGCGGGCTATGTCGGTTACCTTGGTTCTCGAACAGATCTTTTCATTTCTGATTCGATCACGTAGGGAAACTCCAGGCATAGCCGTGCATACAAAAAGATAATTAACTCGAGTAAAACAATAAGACACAATCGATTTAAATATAATCACGAGCACAAAACAGAAGTACTCGGCAGCTGCTGCCTCGTCATGACTGTGATAGAGAAGGCTTCCACTCAGCATGATGCTGTGCTATGGGGACCCACAGCACAGCGAAGATTCAGTGATCACATATTTTGGCTTTTGTTTCTTTTAGTTCAACTTAAACCCTTTTATCATATTATATCGCAAAAATACTAAATATTGGTAGTACCCTCGTTCAAATATGAGACATGGCTCCTCAATCCATACGGACACAATCGTAACCTTACCTACTACTTAACTAAAGTTCCCACATATTGATCCTAAATGGGAAAAAAACTACTAAGTATACATAATAGATAGGTTACATTTAAATTCTCTATCTTACAACTAGAGCGAGTGTCCTTCTCAACACTTCCTACTTTAATGTTAAACTCGTTATGTAGTGATATAACGTTAATAGCTACACTATGTATATATATGTAATTACATAGTAAGTTTATGTGTTGCAATATAATGTACTTGCAGTTTTTGCAACTATATCCAATTTACACTTAATCTGGTATTTGGTCTAGAGATAGATATGAATCTTATTGTACCGAACATGTTTTACATAATTTCTTTTCATGTACAAAATACATAATATTAAGTCTCTTTATTAACCATGGAGGTAGGCAGAAACCACAGATCGCCACCTGCTACGAACCTTACATACTCCTTCAGCCTCGTTTACGTTCATACATCTGGTCATACACGCACGCCGGTTGCGAGAACCGCGCACCTGACCTTTCTGAAGAACATCACCAATAAGGTCAGTATATGTCCTCCTAGGAGGTCCCCTCCCGGCGTTTTCCACTCTCATCTGCCTTGTAAATACTTTTTTTTTTGTCGGCTTGCCATATTTAGAATAGTCACAATGTAGCAAACTAGCGACCCCAACCTGATGCTTTGGATTTAAAAGAATCTTATCTACCACAACATCATCGAAGTACACTAATAACTGCTCGTTCGCAGAGACAAATAGCCGTGTAAATGCAACGTTCAGTGCTTACTATAGTATACAAGCGTCTCGGTAAAGTGAAGGCGCCACAGACCAACCGACCTTGCGGCCGCCTGCTCTGAATAATATCTCTAATGTGTTGAAAAACTTACAACTGCCCGTATCCGGGAAAAAATACTGGTTTTTAAAATGATGTTGTGTTTTTTGGAGTATTTTGAAAGGGCAGCGCGCAAAATGCAAAGAGTGATAGCAATCAATCACAAATTCACAAGGAAACGTGTTGGTACCATTTATTCGCATTTAAAGAGCATTTCTTGAGTGATATAAAATATTTGGCTAAGCCTGTCTACATAACTCTGTTTATCTTTTCCCTTCTCATTATCATCACAAGCTTCGAAGAAAATCGCTGTTCTAAAGATTGGAGAGCCAGTACTGTTGGAAGCAGAAGGTATTAATAAACATAAATAAAAAAACAAAATTCAAAAGTCATTTATTCAAACTAGGCTGAGAATCAGCACTTTTCGAACGTCAAAATTATATAAGACAGTCCCCTAAAAACGCCCACCTTTCACCACTTCCTAGTGCTTAAGCTGGGAAGAAGAAGTGGCGCAACAAACTCCCCAGCAGCACAGCTGAAATTTGTCATTTCAGTAGGAAAAACTTGATTCTATAAAAATTTGATTCTTATATAACTATAGTAGAAAGTATATCCATGGTGTATATCGCCGATTACCGCCCCTTTTGTAACCGAGTACGTATGACACATAGTCGTTTTTACGTTTTGTTATTACTTGTAAATAATTATGTGTTACACTTTCTTTTTTTTTTTCTTTTTATATCTGCTGTGTAATTATATTGTGTGTTTTAGTATGTGCTAAATAAATGTATTTTCTTTCTTTCTTTCTTTCTTTCTTTCTTTCTTTCTTTCTTTCATCCTTTGTTAAATTATTTTTTTTAAATCTGACTGCAAAACACATCATTGAAACGAGAAAAACAAGCATTATTTATAGAATTTTGGTGTTCTATAGATTATAATGCAAATTATATGGTTTTGCTATATATTCGGAATTGACTTACTAGCTTTTATTTGATACCAATATTGTTGTAATTTATTTAAAAAAAATACTTTCCCCCCTCTTATTTATTTTTGCAAATGATATATTTAATTATTATACAGGATGGCAGGGACATCGACGCGAAAACTGATACCATGGATTCAGTACATGATTCTGAACCCCCCAAAGTTGAAATTTTTCGTCGATTTTTTTTTAAATCTGCTATTTAATACATTTTGTCCGCGTAGGTATTGCACTTTTCTATGAAACATCCGTTTTTTTTTTTAATAACCGACTATGAATTTCAAAGCAGGGGTTTCAGTATCATGTACTGAATCCATGGTAACAGTTCGCGTCGATGTCCCTGACACCCTGTACAGCCTGTCACTCCCACAATTAAGACGAACGACACCTTATAATTATGTTAAAGTCCATCAAACCGTTTAGGCTACCTCTTTCTGGGGCAGTCGGATAAAAATAAGTTAAGAAATTGTGTCTAGGGGAAGTACAGAAGCGTTGTCCTCTTTCATAACAACAACTAACTGCTAAAGATCGAAATCCCAGTCTAGAAAAAATACGACACCTAACATTACTATAGTTATCAGCTATAGTTAACATTTCTCACTGAGACATGGTGGTCACGTTGTGTGTTTTTCTCTTTGTTATGATAATCATAGTAGTTACCGCTGACCTTGAGACGGACAATTGCCGTCTAGAAGACATATAGCAAAGATTTATATTGTACTTGAAATTCGTTGGAAGAACAAAATGTAGATATAAAATACTATACGATCTCCTTCAAAGGCGAGTACGGGTCAAAAGAACGGAAAACAAGCTCAGAAAATAATTTATAATACAGATTTTCGAGATTATCATTATTGATAAAGATGTTGAATAATTACAACAAAGAATACTGCAAGCACTAATCGGTTTGTTGGGCATTAATATAACAGCGAGAATTCCTCAAATTATATGAGGAGCCAATATGCTTCCACAAGAAATTGAAGGAAGAAATTGAACATATTGTCTCAAACGAGACTCTAAAGTCCAAGATCTCAAAATGGCCTGGAATCAGTTTAAAGTGCACTGTCCCTTTATTTCAAACAACGCATTATGTTGACCTGGCCGATGACCCATCTGATGTCAAGCAGTAACTTCTGCAATCATCTGCAATATATCGACAGAACCGTCCACTAAGAACGTGTCTTACATGTTATTACATTGAGGCTTTCGAACAAACACAGTTGAAAACTCTTGTAATTTAACCAAACCACAATAGGAATATAATAAGCCTATGCAAACAATAATGAGGCCAGATATTTTGTTTAATTTAAACGATAACAGTGAATGTCACTGTCGCCAAGGCTTGCATGCACCAAATCGGTCTTGCGACATGCAGTATTTTAAGTTAACTGCTCTATCGGTCAGGAAACTGACGTAAAATATGTGGGGATTTTGTAAAGTAAGCATACGATTTATTGCTTCGAGCCGTGGGGTCTTGGTACTAGGAACCTATATATTAAAGCGGTTTACTTATTGCTGTTTTTCTTTTAAATTGCTTTTGGCTCAGAGCCATTTTTGTTGCGGAGATGGACACTAAGTTCTATACTCACACACGTGTGTATCAATCTGTATCAATCTGTGTGGCAATCCCATTGGTGTTCCCAGAAAATGGATAAATATAAAAGTAAATAGGAAATAATGATAATTTACTTGTGTTTATTGTGATTTTATCCAAAAACTTCGAATTTTACTCCTAATATTGACATTAGCAGCCAGTTTTTTATCCAAATACCTATGTAATTTGACAGTACCAGGTATACAAGAATATAATACTACACACAGAAAATAAAAAATAATAAACTAAATACAGTCTTATGTTGGAACGCATACAAAATAAATTCATAAGGTATCTATCTGTACATGAGACTTTGTGGAGTATATCCTTATTATCCATTGATGTACCCAACCTTGTTTGTTTGTTCTAGGCATTGTTGGGTACAACAAGTTGGAATTAAGGAGGGATATGACTCTCGCCATTTATATGTTTAAATTAATCAATGGTAAAATCAAGAATCAGGAGGTATTAAAGGAGGTGAATCTGTGCGTGCCCGACAACTACGTGCTGAGGCGGAGACGGCCGCAGCTGCTGGCGGTGCCGCGCCGCATGACTAACTTGCTTCTAAAAGCGCCAGTTACTCGCGCCTTACGTACCATCGAAGAAGTTCATATGTAACCACCAAAGGACTATTCTTGCTTGCAGCGCTCGGCGGCTATAGCACCGGGCCGGTAACAGATGTGGTTATCGTGTTCACGGGATTTTGTTTTTAGACTGGTTAGATATGAACTTCTTTGATGGTACACTCAATGAAGTCGCCGAAAGGATTGACATTTTTTCCTGTTCATTGAATGAATTCGCAAGAATAAATGAAACTGCTTACCGTTTGTGTTATAATTTGTAAAATAAGTATAAGCTAATTACCACCCTATGGCTTTGGGATAATTATCCTGTTATGATAGAAGTGTTGTGTAAATAAATAAATTAAATAAATAAAGTTTGCACATTGCCTTCAAATAGTTCTACAGTCACGTTTGTAATAAAATCAATCGTGTTTGAATAGACGTACATCCACCTGTCACGTTGAACTGAAACCTCAATGCGGTAAGTAAGTACCTATTTGCCTGGCACAATGAAAGATATTGAATTACTAAGTTCCTCTTGAGAAAATTGTATCTATTTCATGATGATTTTTCCATCTCAGCTAAACCAAAACAGCATCCCAAATGCGTAAAACAATTTAATCACAATCCAAAGGATTTTTAAGAAAATCCCTAAAAAATGCTTCATATGTTCGAAAAATTCGTCTGCTCAACAAAGTAAATAACGCAATGAATGATGTTGAACTGTCAAAATAAAAGGCATTGCCATTGTTAGTGTGTTACGCAATTAAGGCGCAGGTCTCGGATGAAAGGTGGAATGTTCCTTACTTACTTGCTTTACCCTTTCTTTCCTAGATCGGACGATCCATGACGGATATCCAAATTCCAAACGATTATTATACAGTGTCAGTCTTCATAATGAGCACATATCGAAATGAGGGAAATTATGCTTAATTTAATGGGCAGTTTTTTTTTTTTTTTTTTTTTAATAAATTATTGAATACTTATAGCATTTTTAAATTCTTGTTCGCTTCTGTTAACAAAACGGTATAATTTTTAAACTAAACGATCTATCACGATGAAACAAACTCAGTATTTATTGGGAATAACAGAGCATCCTCATAAAATAAAAATTAAAGAAATATAATCGCCCTCCGTTAAGAGTTAAGGTATTCTTTTAACAAAAATCTGATACTTTTCAATTTTTTTTAACAATAATTGTAAAATTTGTCAATAAAAGCCTCTACCTACCCTTTTTTATTACTTTTAATTATTCTACATCGTATCAGCTTTCTAAAAGTAAAAATACCACGTTTATATCTCAATCACAACATTTTCTATCAACTGTTAAAGATCTTGCACACGGCTACTTACCATACTTTAGCAAATAGAAACCCTATATATATATTTTTTGACCTATTAAAATATTTTTTCCGTCGATAAAATTGAGTATACTCATTGCGATATGTGCACATTACGAAGACTCACACTGTATATTGAAAGCTGAACAATCTATGGAATTCATTCTTTCTATTCAAGATTACTTAGGAGATCATCGCCATAACTAACAAAGATTTTGCAATGGACGCACTGACAGTTGATGGATAGATTTTAAAATTTTAAATGATACGAAACAATTATAGGCAGACAAAAGTCATGACGGAGATAGTTCAGGCAGAGAGGATAACCAGAAAACCAGAGGGCCTTGACACGGTGACATTCTACCAGCGATAAGAATGATGGAAAAGTCAAAAAAAATATGGGACTAACATAAGTTACCGAAACATATGTAAATTCTATTGAAAGTCGTAGAAATATGAATTGCTTTAAAAGAGTTAGCCACTTGTCTAGGCTCTCAGTTACTGTGGTACATCTTAGAAAATGTTTATATCCAGATATAATTTCTAATAAACTACGATAACTAAACAATGGCGTTAAGCATTCGTAACTAATATTATGCAGTGAACACAACCTTGACATCAGTCGCTAACTAGAAGCTATAGGACAGACGCGTCACGATATAGTAATTAAAATTAATAATGCTGAATAGTTTCGTTTAGATAACTAATCTGTATCGATTGGTAGGTATTTTATTGAGATATATATATCGGCTTTCTCTGAGTCAAATTTCCAGGTTTTATCAAGTAATACAATAACAAAATTTTCATAAATTTTTCATCTTTAATCAACAATTTTGAGTACACTCTTGGTATGAGTGCTTTCCTTCCTTACCAAACTCAATCTCTTAGATCTCACTGATCTCGACGAAATATTATTTATGGGTCCAACGTGATACTTGAATAACCTTTCGTTTAGCACCAGCATCCATAATTATTTCCACGTCTTTATCATCCTCATCACCACCATCATCATCACCATTATCATCATCAGCATCATTATCATCAACATTATTTAGCTGTTAGACTCGCTAGACTTAAGGCTCCCCAAGCATCGCCACATATTTAAGCTAAGATAACATCTTAGCTTAAATATGTTTGTGTTTATGTTTAACATTCTCTCTAATAAATTACTACGTGAAACTTCACACGTGTAACCTACTGTTTAGTTATTTAAATATTTCAACAGTTGCAGTTTCATTAATTTTAGTATTATGTGGCTACAACATGCAAACATCAAACTTAATAATATTAAAATATTTTATTACAATGAAGTTTTTCTGTCAGCTCTGAAGGTTAACTTAGAAATAAATAGCTGTACTATTAACAAGTGCAGTACAGTGAAGTTTTTAAATGGCAAACAAATAACTTTACAAATTCCATTTTAATCAGATGTCAGTGCAAGTAATATTTTTTTTTCTTTTTGTAGTCGCCAGCCAGTCTAACCAGATTGTCCACAAATGTAGCAGGTTTCTCTAAAAAGTCGGTACCTTATGCTAAATAATATGAAAATTATTATATAATCTGACCGCTGACGTAATGACGTAACTTGCCTATAACGACAGAATGACCGCAGGCGCAAGCACGCCACTGCAAGGCCACATCGAACGCTGTCAATTGTCACATGTGTCATTCTTTGAGTAAACTGTAAACAATTATCAACACTATTCCTTTGATATAAGTTTGTAATTGGATTACCACCCAAAGTTGCATTTGATGACCAAACGCACTGACCTTGTCAGGTGGTGTCAGGATTATTATTTTTAATTATTAAATCGTGACGTGTCTGTCATAAAGCTAGTGGACTAGTGTCAAGGTCACATCGACTGCATAAAATTGTTTATTTTGATTTTATAACTACTCTTCCTTATTGCTTCTATCATTTTTGATGGGTGCCTACCTATTTCTTTTGCCATATTTTGACCTACAATTGAATGGTATTCGATAGTCAATTAGAGGCGCACCACGGAACTCTCAAATAAATTATTGATGTCAACGAATTAATATGGTTGTGCAAAGAACGTTAGCGTGATGAAATTACTTACTTAAGAGTTGAATAAAACGAGATGTGTCACCTCTACCTCTTTACCTACGCGATATTTGTGAGTCAATAGGAAACAAGATGGCGGGGGTGGGTGGAAGTAACACTGAAATGTCATTATTATTGATCTTGAGAAGTTTTTATGGCTCTGATTAAGACACAATAGAGCAATCATTCAAGCGCATGAACGATTGACTAAAAAAACTTATTTCTGTTATCTTCGTTATTGGATCAACAGGAACCTATTTTTAATTTCTTACACTTATTTTTTTTAAATCGTTCAAATACACTTAGGCGGTTAAATCAATACCTTCGATCCATACTTTACAATATTATAAACGCAAAAGTAACTGTCTCTCTATCTACCTTTTATGCCTAAATCACGGAATACATAGGTAGCCTGACACCTGGTATCTAATTACGCAACACATTTTCGTTGACAATTCCGACTAATCTGTTTCAATTTGACAGGTCAACAACATTCATTGTGTTATTTACGTTGTTGAGCAGATTTTTTTTTCGAACGTACGAAGCAATGGATTAGCAATCTGTTTCAAAACGATTCAGATTCTGATTGATCGTGTATTACGTAATTAGGGTACTGGAGGAGGACACAGGCTACTTTTCATCCTGAATATTTGTACTAACAAATGATGAAATACACGCAGACGAAGTCGCGAGCAAAAGCTAGCAGCAAATATCGGCTAATAATTCTCATCAACATATTAATTGAAATATCTTAAGAGCCTTTGCAGGTCTAATTAATCTAAATTGATCAACGATTCAATCGAGATCAGGAAGCGTGGAGCGATAATGACTGCTAATATTGAGTGTTAATTATGTAGATTGCAAGATCGCTCGTCAAAGGTCATTTCGTTCAGAAGCTTGGTGTTTTTCACAGGCTTCTAACGTTGGAAATGATCTTTCATGACGATGATACCTTCTAGTATGTTAAGGTGGACCCTGCAACCTCGCTCACTGGCTAATATATAGGAGATGCACATGTTAAACCTTCTTGGGCAATTAAAAACTGGGCAGGATTATTGCCCTCTTATATCGTTGGTTATTGCTTATTTTGCTACCCCGTTTGTCTCGTGGTCGCAAGCGTGACTGCTGTGCGTGGGTTCAATTCCCGGATTGGGCAGTGTTATTGGGTTTTTCCATTAGAAATTTCTTAGTAACAGCCCGGAGTTTGAAATGTGCGGTGTGATACCCCCGTGTGGCTCGAAAAGCACGTTAAGGCGTTGGTCCGGCGCCTAATCTCTCTCCGGTCGTGTCGGATTGCCGTCCCATCGGACTATGAGACTGAGGGAAGAGAGAATGCACCTGTGTCTGCGCACACACTTGTGCACTATTATATCTACCGCGCCGAAGCCTGGTCTCTGGCTGAGATTAGTCGCCATGGCCGAAATTCGGTCTGGAGGACCATTTATTATTATATTTTACCAAAACCTTTACCACGTAAAGTCGTTGGTCCCGGCTGTCATTCGTGGAATTTTAACAGTCGTTACGGGTCGTCAGAAGCCCGAAAGTCTGACAACCAGTCTTACCATGGGGTATCGTATTACCCAGTACTGAGTTATGGAGGTCAGATAGGTAGTCGTTCCATGTAAAATATTGGAATTCAGCCGCATTCCGTTAGACTGGTAGCCTACCCCAACATAGTTGGGAAAAGGGTAGGCAGATTGATTTTACCAAAACCTTGTCATAGGTTAGTATGAGTAAGATGGAATAAAAACAGTTTTTCAATCCCTTATTTGTGTTGCACTATATAAAATAATTACCTCATTCAAATTCTCTCAAGTTAATAGATTGTATCTTAATAAACTAAAGGCATCTATCAATAGAGTAATACATCATGTATAAATACCTCTGAATGGTCCTTATTACGTATTTATCACCGTCGGATCTAATTGCGATTCTGCAGCGATCGTGTCACATTTAAATGCGTGCGTGCATCGGAGGCCATTGAGCCGAGTGCGTTGTGATTGTGACAGTTGATACTTGTCATTACTTATGAGACCCTGGTAGATTGTTTCTGCTGATGATTTAACTGCTAATGATATAATGTATGAAGAAAGAACTCCTATGTATTTAATAAATAAATAAATGGAAAATTTACGTCTAGACCCGATCACCCAGACTAATTCCATGGACCCAGTTCTTTGTCTTCATAAATGTTAGGCGATAATTTTGCTATTTTTATTAATTAATTAGTTATAGTTGTCATGTACCCACTTGTAAATATTAAAGTATATTATAATGGGATTTTTTTATTATTATGAAATTAATATCGTAACACCGAATATTTAGTTTTAGATGTAAAAAATATTTGGAACTTTCCAAAAGCCTTTTTTAAAACTCAAACGGTAACAACATCAAATTCAGTGTTATAATAAATTGCAATTCATTAATATTCTAGTTCGCTAGTTAGCCATTTTTATTTCCATACAGTAATATTACCAAATTATTCAAAACAGCGAAATATTTGACATCTATTTGCGACGTTGCCCACTTTCAAAATAAGCTCTTAATTTTTTTTTTTTTTTACCGACTTCAAAAAAGGAGGCTACGACGTTATATGTTCACCTGTATGTTCATTGATATTTTCTTCAATTTTGGGCCGATTTTGAAAATTCTTTCTTCATTTGGTAGAGCCAGCTTGTGCGGTAGTCCCATATACATTTTTACTAACTTTGCTTGGTAATCGTTTTTAGTTAGCGTCGATAATACGTATTTAATCCATTTTGTGTATCTTGATGATGTTATATGTAATATTTCCTGTCACTTTTGTTTACATAGCAAGTAGTGGTATACGAATTGGTAGTAGTGAGTGGGGTAGGTACCTTAAATTAAAAAGCTTCCAAATTTGGAAGTCTGTTTTTTTTTTTTTTGTAAAAATGTTTTTTTTAGAGGCTGAGCCTCACTCCTCACCAAATGCAGACACAAAAGTTTTATACATCATCTTTGCAAATCGTAACAGCCATCTTCTAGACACGTACTCGTAGGTGCCTAGTGTGCGACGACTCTTGCCCACGACTCCAGGAACTAATCGCATCCACACAAAAGGCGCCAACACACGTCAACATAATCGCAATGCCAGTCGCCCGTTTCGGAATCCCTCATTAACTTGTGTGAACTGACTGTCATACATATTCATACAACGTCATACATAATGTAAGGACTTGTTAATCTTTGTTCGTAATAAGTGTGAGACCGGCTTTATCCGGTTCTGGGTAACAGTCGTGGTTCATGTTTTTCGTATTCCACGATATTGGAAAAGGTTTCACACAAGGACATCATCATCAGCCTACAGCAGTGTACTGCTGGACTTAGGCCTCTGCGATTGCACGCCATTCAGCTCAATTGGCAGCTGTCATCCAGTTGCTACCAGCCACCCTGCGAAGATCTTCCACCTAAGCCGAGGGCGTCCCACCTTACGTTTGCCGATTCGAGGTCTTCACTCAAGAACACGTCTACCCCAACATGAAATGAAATGAAATTGTAAGACCTTCTTAACCGCAACTCATCATTAAGTGTTTTTCCTTCCACCTTTTGTATATCGGCCTATACCTACCACTTTTGTATCATGCTTCCCTGGTCCCCAAGATGTTAGAGCGTAAAAAATGGCCACTTATCATTTATCCACGCAGCTGTTATTTTTCCACGAGCTTTAAACAAAAATATTTGAATAATCATAATGATCATAGTCGGCTCCCTCGTCAGAAATACCTGGCACACAGTGATCCCACGTAGCGCCATAGTTCACGTTTAATGCGGCAGGTGGCGCCTGATTCTTTGCGCCACGGTTCTGCACGTACAGAATATAATTATGGACGTGTGGGCTTCTTCACAATGCTGTTACTTGATAATAGGGTATTGAATGTGTGTTTAGGAGTATATTATGAATTTACTGTTGCAGTACGATTAGCTGTTAAAGATGATGAGATCCGGTTGAGTCCGAAACTAGTCGGATGCTCCCGATAAGACACAAGATAGTTAAGCTTAGTAATAGCATCGCGTTTTTGGCTCTCTGCGATCGGTCGCGATAGCAAAATAGCATGTTTTAGTGACTACCTACTTCGATGCTGCTTCGGTAGGCGGAGAGGTGAAGCATTCAGTCGCTGTAAAATGCTACTTTTTTCTCAGATTGCTGATGCTAAAAGTAGCATTTCTGCTATGATACCTACGGGCTTAGATTATTCCTATTACAGGAAAACAACAGAATATTATTATCATTTAGCAAAATACTGCCAAACACATCCATACCAATAACACTACACAAGATACAATACCAGTACAATAAATTAATAGAATAATAGACAATAGCTTCAAAACATTAAAGTATGATCAACTTGTAAGTAAAGTACAGTCGTACGCGCAGGTTGCAATGACGTCACCGTGTCACCTTGCCGCGCCCACGCTCCACTGCAATAATTATTTATAACAACACAGCCTTACAAATACACTTAAATCAAACCACATTCAACCTTATCTCGACAACATAAAGCATGTTAATACAGCGCAATCATAATTTATTACCGAACCATATTTGTATTACCACTGTGTCATTAGATTTGCGGCCTTATGAGAAGGTGGTAAGAGTTTTCGTGTGTGTATTATTGTTTTGGGGATAGTAAAGTAGGTGTAGGAAGACGATCTATGAGACATCTTCAGTTTTAACAGATCGCAACTTAAGTATTGAAGTAATAGATTGACCAACGCTTTGGAAACAATTATGAGTTATTTACAACTTTTAGCAATTCATTAATAGCTTTTCGCCCACAAGAGAATACAGCTGTCTTCTCTATGTATATATAGTAACGAAATAACTTTAGTTAAGACGAAAACACAGTCTGTCAAATTCTAAGTAAAGCAATCATGCACTATTGTTCCAACAGTAGACGAGGAGCACCATTCTGTAACTTTGAGTTCCTTATCTCCAACTAGTCAATTACTATCTTTAATGACCATAGGAAGGCGTATTAGTACAAGAAGTTGGCCCATGGGCGGCTTTAAAACTCTGACACCAGCCGTGCTATTCTGTAAACATCTCACCGTGATAACTTGGGTGAAGTGTGCTTGATGTGAGCTGTGATTGCACCTAAAGCTAGGGATTGACACTATGGACAGCTCACTTCATGCTCACTTCACCTCACTCTTCACGGTGAGATGTTTACAGAACGGATCGACTGTATTCTAATTGCGTAATACACGATCAATTAGAATCTGAATCTTTTTGAAACAGATTGCTTCATAAGACCGAAAAAAAAATCTGCTCAACAACGTAAATAATGCTATGAATGTTGTTGACCTGTCAAAATGTTACAGATCAGTCGAAATCGTTTACGAAAATATGTTACGTAATTAGAGACAGGTTATTCACTAACCACACGAAAAGAAGAAGAGTACAAGAAAACCTGGAGTTTTATCCTCACCCTCCTGTTATAATCCCAATTCATCCCTATGAGCACTCTTAGCAGTGTTAGCTGCCGTCCTTGCTAAATATTCTTTCTCAAAATCTCTCCATCATTAGGTCTAACTCTTTGCTTATAACCATCCACTTGTTTTGTAGTAAGCCATAGAGTGACAACTCTATCCATGTCTCTACTAATGCTAAAATAATGCCTGCCGTGATCTTGTTGTGATCATCGGTATCACGCTTTTTCTTCTCAATATCCTTATAAAAAAAATCTTTCCAATATTGGACTGTTGGCCTTTGTATATTACTGCGTTTTAGTTGTGTAGAACAAATCATTATTCTTTCTTTCAATCAGCCAGCTTTACCAGCTTTCTGCTTCTGTGTCGTCGACCTTACAACTAATTAGCATACGAAAATACATAAACAGAATCTTCTCAATATAAATTAAAACTTGCAAAAGCAAATGCCTCCTAAAGTTCAGGGCACTTCATCTTCTGGTTGATATATTAATGTAGTTCAACGTACAATGTCGTCCGGTGACATTAAGAGTACACCTACTAGACGTTTTAAGCAGAACATTTATTTGCTGGGCCAGAAGTAAACAAAACAACAAAAGCTGGCTCTGCTGATAAAGTCAAATTAGGGCTTCTAAAATCACTTAAAATTCAATTAAGTTTGTAACGCGGGATTCAGGATCTAGAATCAAGATCCAGAAGTAGACTATACTTTGTCAAAGCTTCAAATAAGCTTTTTTACAAAACTTATTTAATTGAATTCTACCGAAGCAGTCCATCCAAAAAAGCAAAAATAAAATCACAATAACCTGCATCACACAGCAGGTGATCTGCAAGTTCCGCGACTCATTCGATACCATTTATAGGAAAAACTTAAGACAAAGAGAAATTCCGCGTACTCACCTACTTCCTACAAGCAATCCAGCCAATAAATATACAAGAATACAGTAAAAAACTGAATTAAATAACTTTATTCTGCGCGTGGGCACGCACGAGCCAAGGTGACAGACGCAAGGACCAATCAGCAGCGGTTATTGCTCTGACGTCACTCGTCGGGCGCCCACTAGATTGAAATTCGAATGATTCGCATTTATGGTGAATGAAGTAGTTGTTTAGACTTTTATGGAATTGGGTTAGTGCTTGTTTGATTGGGTAGGTTAACACGTAGACCAGTGTCTGGAAATAGTTGTTATTTTATCGTAGACTTGAGAAACATGAGACTACTTTTCGTGGCTTCTTTAGAGCCTTGGGACTCGGAGTATGGCTCCCAGCTAAGAATCAGAGTCACCTCGTCGATACATATGTTAAAAATGAACTCTACCAAGATCAAAGCATTCTTCTATTCGTGTAAGGTTTCAAATTTTTACTACTTTTACTTTGAATTTTCTTGTTTCCTGTAAGTATTCTTCTTTGACATCGTTACATCAGTAAGCAGTTCTTTCAGGGCGGCAGTCTCGACATAGATAGCGATCGCTGTACGAGCGAATTCGGTCGCAAAGTCGTAATGGCGTCCCTAGACGCGCGTACGATTTTTTCGTGCTTGTCAAGCAATTTTGACCGTCGAGAGACGCCATTAGGACTTTGCGACCGAATTCGCTCGTATAGCGATCGCTATCAATGTCGAGACTGCCGCCCGTGGAATGCTAAATTTCGATTGGTAAAACAAAACGACTCGTTATCTATAAAGAAACCGAAAACATAATTCTTACAAATGTTTGAATAAATTCTAACATAACAATATTTTATGTTATGTACAGAACATACACAATTTGATAACGATCCTACTTATTATTCCAGTGTTGTAATTTTGGACATTACAACAAACACTGCCAAAACATAAGTATGGCAAACGCGAATAGAATTACAAGTAAGTACATATTTGAAGTGTTAAAAATTCTGTAAAGGTATTATATTATGTACTTAAATCTTTATGTACTTATAATGTTAGTATGCTTTAAACAGGCTCGTATGTTTCTGAACATAGCATCATAATGCCGCTTGAACGAACAGGTAAAAGCTAAATTACCTTGTAATGACCCTTATCAGACTGATTGGGATCAAGAAAAGTGTTGTGCGATCAGCAGTCGTGACAACGTTTCTTGTTTATTAAAGCTGTCGAGGAGCCCATAGTGTGCCTCTGGGCGTTTTCTTGCACGTAAGTAAGTGTCAACGCTTGGAAAAGTCGACGAAAAATGAGGAAAAGATCGGTTTTCGATTTGACACTATACAGGGTGGCAGGAACATCGACGCGAACTCCCCTGCGTAGAAATTTTTCGTCGAGATGTGGTATTGGGGTAGGCTACTTCGTATAGCACGGAGAGCCATGAGAACGAATGATTCCATACTGGAGGAACTCAACATCGCCTAGTACTATGCGGACATATTATGCGTTCACCTAAGCATGGTCTGGAAAGGCTTATGTTACTAGGCCGGGTGGAAGGAAAACGCGCTCAAGGTAGGCACCGGTGAGATGGTCAGACGCGATCAATAAGCCACGCGGTCCACACTGCAGAAGACCACATAGCTTGGAGACGCGTCGTATGTGGTTGCAATCCTCAGCATTGAAGGAACGACGAAGAAGTGAATCACATTTTTGTTTTGTGTTTGTTTTATTTTAAAGCTGGTTACTTGATAAATAAAACTGCATCACATTATAAATTTATGTCATCACTTGATCACTAATCAGCACCAAATAAGTTATTACAATACATAATAAGTTTCCACGCAGATATACTTTGTCTGTAAATCAAAAGTACCCTAATTGCAGGAAAGAAAACTGTACATGAAATATCATTTCAATAATAAAAATCTCCATAAATACATCCTAGTAGGTAGGTGAGTATAATACGGGAAACTTAAAATACAGCTGTTCATTATTAAAAACCGATTAAAGGCCCATTTATATCCGTAATCATACTTTTGTAATGCCCATAAAGGAAAAAATTGTGCAGACATGATTATTAAAAAATAATCACTGTTTAATTTCCCCTCACTATTAAGATTGAATAAAGCTATAGCAAGAATAATGTTAGTTAAAACACAGTTAGATAACGTTTAATTGAACTATAGTTAAACTATCGTTATTTGTTAGTTTAGGTTACTAACCACTGAAGCTTTTAACTCGAAGACAAAGCCAGATTAGATAATATCACGCAGGTAATGTTTTAATTAATTAAAAACTAAAATGTATTATTTGGTTAAAATATAGTATCTATGCATCTCCAAAATCATGAATATTCATAGTTTATACTTATCTATTACGATGCAGAGATTAAAATTCATGATCGTAATATACCTATAAGGTTTACAACTCAATCAGCAAAATGCCCGCAGAAATGAACTCTGATCAAACATAATTACAGCCTAAGGATAAACTAACGAGACGTGATAAATTAACCAAAGATTTGCGGATATTAATAACTTGTTATTAAACATTTTGTTGAACCGTTACCCAAAAAGTGCTTATTAAAAAAACGTTATAATTAGGTAACGTTTCTATCGCGACTTCGTGATTGTAATCATTGATAGCCTTGTTCCAAACAAAGAAGAATATTGTGCCCATTTCAGGTGTTGAGCTATGCTTATTGTTTTCCTACTATCACAGGATTGAGAACAATAAAAAACGAAGGCAGACAGGAAGACTATCATTATGTGCCAATAATAAATACCTGTATAATAATTTGTACAAACATTTTAGAATGATCAAATCCGGTTCATGCACCAGTATTTTAAGTCAAAATAAATAAAAACTAGTAGTGTAGCAAACTACTAAAAACAGGTTATTTCAACAAGTCGCTTTGCTAGTTGGCACCTACATTTTAATACCATTCTACCAGCACTGCATAAGCACAAGTGGGTAACATTTATTTGACACCTGACGACGCGACGTGACGTTTGTACGACGTGCACACATTAGAGACAGAGCAAACAAAAACTGGACTAAATCGTTACTAAGCTATTGCGTTAGCGCACTTTATGTTATCGTTTATTGATAGGGCTGCCTCGTGGCTCTAGGATGTTGTATTTAAATGTATTTAGGAGAGGCTGTCATGATTTTGTTAATCACGAATTAAGTCAAGTTTATTTTAATTTTAAGGAGGAATATTGAATATTTAAAGCGTGATACTCTTTTATTTACTTATTTTTTACACTTCATGGCGTCAATGATAAGTGTCAAATCCACTTAAGAGCGTTTATCCTAAAAGTTGGCAACGTCGCAAATAGCTGTCAAAAATATACCTGTTTTGATTAATTTGACAATATTACTGTATGGAAATAAGAAATGTGGCTAACTATCGAACTAGAATATTAATAATGAATTGCAATTTTATCATTGAATTTGATGTTGTACCTATTTTAAGTGTAAAAAAGGCATTTGGAAAGTTTTCAAATAATCTTTTTACATCTAGAACCAAATATTCGGTGTTACGATATTAATTATTGCGTTTCATAATCAATATTCTAGTTCACTAGTTAGCCACATTTCTTATTTCCATACAGTAATATTTCCAAATTAATCAAAACAGCGAAATAATTGACATCTATTTGCGACGTTGCCCACTTTCAGAATACACGCTCTTAAGTTGTTGAAAGTGACATAAACTTGAAAGTCTGAATTTATTTAAGTTTGAAAATAACCAAGAAGTGTCAAAGGTGTTCCGTGTCCTTTCTTTCGGACTTTAGAGAAGTAAATTCTGCTTAATGTTTGTCATCATTAAGATTCAGATAGTATGTCTAATAGTGAGGCAGAGAGGGCAACCCTGTACGTCTTAAAGGCCGTATCGTCACGAACTTTGAAGACATGTTCTTTACAACTCTCTCGTAAATGAATTATGTGTCGCATGGACAAGGTTTGTGCACGTCTTCTAAAATTACACACCAAAGGTCACTGGAAGTGTTTACAAATGAAACCCTTTTGAGACATGACCTCCTGGTATTTTGGTGACATGGGAAAATAATGAACGAAGGTTTTCTCTGAAACATAAAAGCTGATTGATTACTACTGTACAGTTTGCTAATATTTGTTGACTGCAAAGTGCAAAGAATATAGCATTGCGTGATGTTTGCAAATATTTCACAGCAAAAATCAAGTGCCATTGTATTGCTGCTTCAGGAAACCTAGTTCTACTTGACACTTAATATGTATGTATACCAATAACCCTTTGTTGGTTATATGTCTGTCGGCAATCCGTTAAGGGGATGTAGGAGAGCTCATTTTCAACCAAATGACCCCTCATGACCCCTATGCAAATGTCAACCATTTTCGAGTAATTTGATATTTTAAATGAATGAAATCAAGTTCAAATCTTCTGGCATGGTGATTATGATTCGTTGTAGTTTTTTGCTCTACCAATATTTCTCGATCAGATATTTATGTTATAGGTTGCATAGCCAAAGAGATGCGTTTCTAATCCTGGCCTTTTGAAAATCAATATCATCAGCTTTCAATTCGGAGATCTTGATACTTATTAACATCTCATAAATCTAGCTCCTCGACAAATACATCTAAATTCTAACAGATAAGCGTCCACCTGCAGATCTTTACATCGAAGGTCGAATGTCGACATCGACATGTTTGCAGCCCGCTCCACATACAGCGTTGTTGGCCAATTTCTGTTGTTTTAATACGCTGATTTGAATCTCTTTAGAATATATTAGGTGTGGTCGAGGATCTTGTTTGTAGTATAATATAATCGAACGGCAGTTTGCAGTGCATGAAATGTTAGAACTTAGCTTTGAGTGGCGTTGCATTCTTTGCGAGTTTAGAGTTATTATTTCAAAACATAGTAAAGTAATAAAAATAGATTGTGATAACCATTATGCCACCATACCATTTGTGTTGACGATTTTCATGCCATTATGAGGAAAAGAACAGCGTCAATAATGGGTAGGTTGCGCGGAAGCTCCAACAGCATCCAACACATTATTAGACAAAGTAGACAGGCCCTTTATGAGGCATTGGGTACGGAGGCACGTGCCAACGTGTGATGGGCCACGTCAATTTTAATTGTTTTTAGTTTGTAAAAGTTTACTAACATAGTTTTTTAAGTCATTGTTACTAATACTATATGGATTGTGTGTACTTGTATGTGTAGTCCGAATTAAAGAATATTATTATTATTATCTTAAATATCAAAACGGTAAAGTCTGCCTAGGATTTACGAGTAAGGTTTTCGGTCCAGGAAAATTAAAATCAACAGGGGTGAAACCCGAGAGCAGATATTTTAAATTGCCTCGACTTATAATCCCGTCATACATTTCACAATTCATCATTACCATCTTGCATAGTTCAAGAAATACCAGGACCACATGAATGAAGGAGTGCAGCCGATCAAGGTCTGCAGATAAAAGTAAAAGAGCACAGGATTACACCCACATAATACACGACGTGTAATGAGCAAATTGATGGATCCTTTACAGATCATCAATTATTAATAAGACACCATTGTTTAATAAATCACATGAAATCAAATAACATTTTATTTCGTTTTCTCTATAAATTTAAATACATATTTTTCACTTAGAAGATTAAAGGTAGTCGTTACATTTTGACCTCTTTACCTTAAATATTAATAAGAATGTAAAGAAATTACCAGGACTAAATGAACGTCAGGAACGCAACCGATCAAGGCTGCAGATAAAAAGTAAAGAGCACACCCACATACTGAGTGTAATGTGTAAAATGATTGACGCGGAGTGCAGCACTCGTGCGGGGCTATTATTACACGTTTTGATATCTACATCTGATGGACGTGGTTCGTAAATGCCTGGGAATGTATAGAAGGAACATTGGTTTAAAATTAAAATGTGTAACAAGAGTATTATGGAGGAGGCTCCGTGGAATTAAAGTCAATTAGTTTTGATAACTTTTTAAGATCGGTGTAAAATTTTTAAACCCTGTCCTTTACTGAGATAAATACAACGTTTTGCTTGTAACAAACCGACACATAAGTACAATAAAATGGCCTCCCCATCCTTTTAGGTCTTTTTTTTTCATATGGATCTTTACAAACTAAAACTAGTCACTTTTTGACATTACGTGTTTGCCTTCTCCATTTTTGGGTAGTAAATTCAAAACTTATAAATTGATCAAGCCAAGTCAGGTGAGATAGTAGTCAAATGAAAATTTTTAAACCTAAATAAAACACAGAATATAAAATAAATATTATTGCACAAACAAAATAAGATAAAAAAAAACGAATTACACGTCGTAATCTTACACAAAATAATAAAACAGTACGGGAATAAAATAAAAAGTCATAAACTTACCAGATGAGCCATTTTTATCATAATATGACATCATTCTCGCACTTTTGACCTTAAAGGTGGTACACACGAGGTCTCTGAACTCTAATTATGTATACGTACACTGTGTAAATAATTATAGTCAAATGTTCAATTAATATAATCAGGAATTATTTATATTTCCCATTTCAATCAGAGGCCTTAAAGGGGTCTTGAATATTCGCTGACAAATAATCTAAATCTGGTTAGACAAGTTCTTAAAATTTAAGAAAGGATTTTATATTAAGAACTAGTTCATCCGACATACGTTATACGTTGTCCTGACCAAAATTCAATAGTTCATACAAAAATTCCATAGGAAAAAACACGATCAGTTTTTTCCGAATAAAAAAAGACCGGAACCTTTTCCAATTTTTATTTCCCTTAAAACCTAATTGTTACAAAACAAACAAAAAAAGATGCGCTTACCAACGAGCAGCATTTCATTTTTTTTTATATACATGTCAACCTATTTTCGACTTTCTACAGGCTTATATCCACCAAAGTTGTAAGGAGTGAGCCCAACGTGTATCCTAGATACTGATGTGTGACATATGTCTTCAGATCCTGGGCTAGAACAGAAGATATTTGTCCCATCTCTCATACAGATTTTGTTTAACATTCGCGATAATACACAATTATAAGCACGTCTGTATTGTTAATTGTTTTGGTAACGACAAATATTGTCATTTCTAGTAATGTCTTTACTCTGTGAATTCATGATTCCCTGGTATTCTCACAGTAAACGTTGTTATTATTGTTAGCAAAAGTCTCACGCATAATTGTTATGTGTTATGTTAATTTGAATTAAATGTGATTCGTTCACTGACAACAGTCTTTTGTTTGTAATTGATATCTTATTATAAAATGTATGCTATCAAAATGTAGATTTTTATGTTTTAAATGGCTTTAGTTGATAAATAAAATCAATAGGCACAATCTTACTTTTATGAAATAATTTGCCAGATGAATTGTCTGATTCTGATCTAGACGTGGGGAAACACGTTAATTAACTCGTCTTCCAAATTGCGCAAACCGTAAAAATAACATTTGTTTCGGAAGAAAAACAAAAAAAAAAACGAATTAAACGAACCAAATCTTTGAAACTGTTTCACACACATAAGTACTAAAATACAACGTGGATTACATACTAACAATGTTTTATAATTTTTTGTCCCATTTTTTTGCTTTGAATTCAAGTTTATTAAATGACATCGTCAGTGCTTATTTTTTTGTATTTCTATGTTTAAAAACAGTTTTTTCCTCATAGCTTACGAGTGTCATTGAGTATAAAAAAACCTATTGACACATCGTTGTATAACAGATGGCAAAGTTATTTACAATACGGAATACCTAAAGCAAAGCTGCCTTGCACTTTTTTTAATATTGAGTAAAGTCCGCCACACACTGGTCGGAATTATCAAGGCTATTCACTTTCACTCTCAGTATATTTCAGTACTTACGACTACATACAAGTACATCTGGACTAAGTGGCTACTGCGCAGATCGATTGAGGTTAAGCAATATTGCAGACTATTTTGGGATGGGTGTTCGTTGACATTGGCATTTGCGCTAAAAGTTTGGCTAATGAACCAAAATTCGGCCGGATGCCAAAGTTAGTCCCGTTAATTGGATATGATATATATGATATTCGGTCGAAAGCAGAAGTTCGGTCACGGCACCCGAACTTTTTATTGAACCTATTTTCGTATCATCACCAATATGGGACCCTTGCTGGGAAATACTGTAAAATAAGGGAACGATATTTAGATGGAATAGCATTCGCTTTATGTGCTGTGTGTTATGTCTGCACAAATTCAAGGTCGCTCAGCGCGCTATGGAGTGGGTTATGCTTGGATTTCTAAGGATAAAATCAGAAATGGAATTGTCCGGAAAATAACTGAAGTTGACATAGGCTGCAGAGTAAGCAAACTGAAGTAGCAGTGGGCTGGCCATATTTGTCAAAAGACCAATGGCTGGTGGAGCAGACGAGTCCTGGAGTGGAGACTGCATAATGGCAAGCGTAGTGTGGGACGCCCCCCAGCTAGATGGACCGACGACCTTAAGAAAGTGGCTGGGGCAGACCTGATGCGGAAGGCGGAGGACAGGATCTTGTGGCGCAGCCTGGGAGAGGCCTATGTCCAGCAGAGGACTGCGATATGCTGAGTTGATTATGTGATGTAATAAACCTGCATCTATTTACACTCGAACGCAATTAAATAAATGTAATACCTCTTTTTAGAATATAATCACCGTGTGAATATTACGATTGGTAATTCAAACATTAAACTAATCTCTAACGACATTAATAACACTCTAATGCTTATTATTACTGCACATGTATTAAACAAATGAATATCTATTGTAATGTCATACGTATAACCATGAACATACGTAGGAGAACATTATGTACAGTCGACAGCACCACTCTTAGAAAAATGCGTATGATATCTGTAGGTACATGTGTCTTGCAAAAACTTGAAAAGGGCTCGACCCTTTTAATTTTTTTTTTTTGTAATCCTCAATCTTGGGGTGATTTAGGAAAAACGCAAAGGAACGGCCGAAAAATCGAAAATATCGAATTTCTGTTCACGTGGTACGAAGCTCACCGGGTCATCTAGTCCTCCAATAATTATTGAACACACATTCCATCAATTCCGATATAAAACTTCCGTGACTTCAATGTATGAAGTCAGGGAAGCTTTATATTGGCATTTACTAGTAAATATCTACGTAGGTAAATAATGTTCATTCTATCCGAAGAACATCCCAAAAATTATGAACAAAATAAACTAGAAAAATCTACAAACGCAGTTTTTTGTTATTCATTCAATTTTAACAAAACATTTACAATCTTATTGTCCTGAGCAGGAGCCGTTTAAAAAAAAAAAACTCTTTTTCTCGCGTTGATGTCTTTCGTTCGTGACACTGCATGCCCATACAACTGACCGACTGACTGATCTTGTTGATCATATTAATCTCTGTCTCACTGACTCCCAGTGAGTCTCAGGTAATGACGTCAGCAGGACACGCTCGGCCGCAGCTTCCAGCCCACGTTACGCCTGCGCAGAGCCACGGTTTTTGCTGACGTAAGGTTAGGTTAGTATGGGAGCGGAAAGCGGAAAAGCTAGGATAGATTTTATATTATGGCATGTTTCATCAGATAACTTCTGGGTTTTTTTTTTCAATGCTATTTTTTTTTTTAATCTGGCCTGTATACTGCCTGTGCAGAAAGTATGAAACAATCCCTTAGTTACGAAGCAACAAGTGAAAAAAAAAATCTGGGCAGGATGTAGTAGGATTTGCAAAAAGGTCGAACCGATTTGAAATAGTCTCACGGAGATTACAAGTGTTTATGATTTGTTATGCATGGCATTATTTATTTGATTTATGAGTGCAAATAAGTCATGATGTTCTAATTATAATATTTTTCTTGCTGCTTATTAGCATAAAACATATTACTTAGTACCCATTTAATTTTCAAGGATTATTCTTAGAATTTAAGAATATCGATATCGATTCCATTTGTCACGTTTTACATTACATTAGTAATGGACGGAGATCTTATATTTATTTTTCACAAAGTATATGTATATTTATTTGTAATAAACCGAATAAACCCAACAATTAAACATACAGCTACAATAAAAAATATTATTTATAATATAAGAGATTCTCCGTTGTGGATAAAAACTTGGTAACGCTAGCAACTTAGCCCAAAACTGTCATTATTACGTTACTGTCTTCATTCCACTCAGTTATAGGAACTCATGATGATTATGTTACCTTTATAATTGATGTAGCCTCCTTTTTCCAAAATCACCATAATTTTCAGCTCTCCCTTAAATATTTTAGATCGAAGCTAACAGGTTTTTACCCGTCGTTTTCACACAACGAAGCTGACAGAATCGCTGACAGCATGACCACAGCTTGAACCAACAAAAACTGGCTATTACTAATTAACAGTGCCCGACCACCGGCACCGATGATTCGCTTTTTGCGAGCATTGCTAATATTATGACTATTGACGAGACTGTGTGAAAGATGAGCTGTGTGATTAAATTGGTTTATTTTTAGCTTCACTCGACGAACCTGTCCTTAAAAAAAACAGTTGATGACCGTTACCATGAAAGGTTTTGTAATTAAACACATAACCTTATTTAACATAAATGTCGGAAATAAGTTACTGAGTTGACTAATTGGGACGCCAGCGCCGCCTCGTGGTGGCACTCGAAAGATTCTACAACTTAACGCTCGGACCGGCCGCCGCGCCGGCCGGGGCTCAACAGAGCAGAAGTAGACTTCATGGGTGGCGGTCAAGCGGTGAAGACGTTTAAAAACTGTCGCGCGTTTCGAATTGCTGTGTCGTGTACCTACAGTGTGTGAATTGCTAGTGTGATTAATTTGATAGAAATTATAATATGATCTGAACTGCGAACGGTTTTTCTATTGCGCAATAACCAACACTACCCATTCGTACGTCCACAGCAGTTAAAATATGCCTGATAACGAAAGAGACCCATACCCTCCTACGAAATTTATATTATAAAGCGAGAGAGCGAATTTTGTTAGTTTGTACTGGAACAAAAGTTCCTACTTGAAAAAAAACTTTCACCATTTGAAAGGTGCATTTTTCCAGATGGACATAGCCTATATATTGTGTAAATATATGAAAAACAGTACTTAATAATACTAATGAAAGATTATCTTGAATTCATGCAAGCCTAGGTACTTTTTGTTAGGTTACTGCTCAGAACATGGGCACATTGTGTTGTGAACAGATACCATCTTCACATGTAAATTGCACTCTTGTGAAGCCGGGATGGGTCGCTAGTACCTGATAAAATGTGAATTGGGAGATAACATTTTTGAAGCACGCGACTCAAAAGGCAATCTTTTCTATGACTTTTCAAGAATTATTTTGCCATTCTGCACTTTCAACTGTTTTTAAATTCCTCTTTTTGTAGACTAGACTTTTCCAGAGTCTAAACGGGACAACAACATAACATTACATTATATTCATAACATTTTTTATGTACATCAAAAAGAATACAGTATAATTATATTATTATAATAAAAAAGCAACCTTGCTACGTAGAAATATTCCAAAAATACCCTGCACTTTCGCAACTTACATATTTATTTGTTCACAAGAAAAATGTCTTCGAAACACGCAAACTTTAAAAAAGTTATGACTCAAACTCAACACGAAATTGGAGGCAAAAAATACTATAATATGCCCTAATTAACGTTCAAAGGGTTCCGTAGGGAATTAGGGAGGATCTTATTTGATTACCTGCCTCGGGAGGTGCTGCCAGCGCAAAAAAACTGCTTTGATAGTAGCGAACTACTAACGAGGTTCTGAAAGAATATTTGGTATCGAAGGAATAAATGGAAATCTGGATAGCGAATTTCCAGAGTCATTTTAAACCAATGCTACTAGGGCTGTATAAATCAGTAGGAAAAGAGCAAACCCGCAATATGCACAGAAATTTTCAAACAGATCCTTTGAAAATATTTCATAAGCTTCGCTCGAAAGGAAAATTATCCGATTTTAATTTAAGGAATCGTGTAATAAATCTTTCGAAGTTCAGTCCTTTTAAATCTCGTAAATATTATCCGGTCAGACTAATTTAAATTCATTCCAAGGGTATCAACCTCTTTTATCGATTCAGATCAAGACTATTTTAATTTAAAAACGAAATCGAATATTCAAATGCATTATTTATTATTGAACTGACTTCAATCTCAGTCATTCCCAATACCTATATTTTAAACATTTTGCCTCTTTATTGATATACGTACTTATAACTGACCACATAGTGCACTGGATGGGTATTGAAATATGCGCAGGGATCGACTCCCGCGAGGTGGCATTTTGTTTAGAGTCAGGGTGTACACTAAGATCTGACTGACTCAACTGAATCAACTGTTCTTTAATTAAGTGACTAATAAGACCTTATGTCACTAGCAAATACAGTAGAATTTCTAGGTGAGGTGAGCCAAATAAAAATGGCTCTACTTAATTCTTTACAAAGATAAGAATAAGCTTCTGTCACGTAACTTATCCTCATATTGTTCATCTCTTTGCTGGCTATCAAGGCTAATTTGCAAGTAATATGGTGTATATTCCCAGCAATATCACACTCTAAAACTTCGGTAAAGGTGTCTCCATCCCAGAAAACAAACAGTCGACTGTCGAATCCGGAACCAGAAGTTACTCGACGCTAAACAACAATAATTTACAACTGAACGCGAACGTGATAAAAAGTTTAACATTGCTGCAGATAAATCTACATGACCGACAAAGGTTGTAGAATGTCTCAAGTCTGTTCCAAAGGTCCGCTTGATTCGTTGTGCAAGTACACGATACAAATAACAACAATGTACGAACGCGTTCAGTGCAAAAATCTAAATTCTCACTTATGTAGCTGTAGGAGACCAAATGTGGAATATTTCTCGTGTTTATTAGAGTGGCCAGTCTCAAGTGTCCTTGCAAAGTCCTTTTCCGTCGATTACAGACACTAATCGATATGTTAGAACACTCTTTATCTCGATCATTAAGTATCCGGCGGCGGTAATTAGCCAAGTTCTAAAACGATCTAATCGAGATAAAAACTTTTTGTGCAAGATACAATGTTAAACAGGAAGCGAAATTGTTTCAATATATTATCATTTAAAAGCGACAATATAAATCACACCAATTAAATTAAATTAAAACAAAAACTTACCGAAAAATGTCCTTTCCGGGCACAAGCAGTGACAGTTCAAACGGTATCAAACAGAAGAAAATAACATAAAAACAAAGCACTAATCACAGACCGAGATCTCAGCCAATAGCTCCGAGATAAACAACACGAATATATTCCAAAAAAAACCCCGCTTTTTTTCACTAATCCAATTAATTTCACTACACTATTATCTTTTTATTTTTTTGCTGGCAATTAGTGCTAACACAATCACAGAATCGGCGCGAAGTTTGACAGTTCAAAATACAAGATGGCGTACACCCGCTCTCGGCTGTACCTCGAGGTCGACTGAATGAGTTAAATCAAATTGGCGAGTGAGAGAGCACCTATTACGTAGCTAAAAGGCTTTGCCGCATATGCATGAGGCTGTTTGCAAGGAAAACGGCTTGGAGTTACTTTTGGGCGAACGAAGGTGTTTGTCATACTGCCAAATTGGTTAATGTTGAGATTAGAGACACATGAAAGAATGATGTCATGTGTGGACGTTAGAAGTCATTAGTCGACAGGTTTCGTTTTTTGTGTGTTGGCGCCCTGCGGTCAGTTCTCTGAAAGTCTTTTATGAGCTTACAAGCATAAAAATCTCGCATTCATACTGACGATAATGCCTTCACGCCAATTATTATAGAGCCATTATTAATCGTTGTTATGAAATTACATACGTTATTTGATAATGCAGCTAATAAACTGAGTAATAGTAGAACAATTCTCGGTTAAGTGGTCAGTAATACAGTATTATGTTTACCTGATAAAATAGCCCTGGTCCATTGCTTTCGGCTATCTGTCCAAGTGTTTCCTACAACACTTAATAACAAAAAAAACGTTGGCGACGGGTTTTTCACTTGTTCAATGGTCAAGCATGGCATAAGGACCATCTTTCTGAAGTATTTGGACACCCAGCAGCTTTTGGAAAAGTCCTCATCGTGTGCTTCAATCTTTTTCCTGATCTAGTAGAAGCAAGTACCTACCTAATTATGCATACACTGACGATCTATATAAAAAAGCCACTTACAAAGTGCCAGTTAGCTACATGAATTTAAAGAAAACTTGAAAACAGTTTTATTGGTGTTTTCGAAGCGCTATAAAATACACTTGAATGTCGCTTATTACTTCAAGAAGCTACCTTGCGTGGTTTCGGACATATTTTATAATAGTGGCTTTTTTATATTGCTGGGCAGTGTACTTTGTGATTTTAATACTACTACTGCCTACCTGTCTTTACCGGCAGCATCATAGTGTATAAGAAGTTCTGCGAACTATGACTGTTTTGTTCAAATATAGATAGGGTCTTGGATGCTTTTTACCACTATTTCCTAATATAGATATAGCCGCACTATCCCCCCACGCCATATATTGTGACGTGTTCCTTGGTTCATAGAATTAGGTTAGTGACCATCAATAGGACTCCACTGCTGCAGATCACCTCTTTCAATTGCAAACCTTTTTAACTCGATCCTCGGCTACTGTTATGAAGCTGATAGCATCCACCCTGCGCAGCTACGGCTACTTGACTACTTTGAACTTCTTGTATGTATTTTATGTCTCTTTTTTATATGCGTTTTGTTTGTGCAGAGTAAACGAATTTTATTTATTCCTTTCTAAGATCGTCGCTCCGCCATTCATATGCCACATACACCTACATGAGTACTTACGAAACATCAAAAGATGACGCATGGTTTCATGGTGTCGTCGTTTCCTGTGTAAAGTAAGTAAAATCCAATGTTTTCATGTTACAGTGTTAATATGAGAGACCCAGACTACCAAGCATCCAATCCCTTTCTGCTTAACAGCGTAGCGGGCCTCTGGACACTACAAAAAAGGAAGCCCTTTTTTAATCGATCGATCTAGAAGAAAAAAAGAAATATCTTTCTTAACAAAAGAAATACTTACCCTGCTTACCTAATTTTAATTTAAATACACAGCGGCTGACTTTGAAATGAAACAACTTTTACTGAAATACAGCAAAAATGGCATGAAACAGGCTCTGATTTCAAAATTTCAGACTTGTCCTCATAGTAAAAGTTGACAATAATTATGTAATATTATGAGTTCAAAGTCAGCCGCTACATACAAAATGATGAAAACATCCCTCTTATTTGTTTACTCCGTCTAAAAGTTTCGTAATGTGTTTATTTCGCCAAATAAGCCAGGATGATAACATTGCAACTGTTGCACTGGGAGCCATTTCTAAACCTAGAATAAGTAATAAAATATAATATTTGCAGTGTTTTCTAGGTGGACTTTCTAAAGGCGTGTCGTATGCAGTCGCTACATGAAGCTTATAATGAGAATAACATGGATTTCCTATTTAACGCAGCGGATAATATAGGGTATAGTCGAATGCATGAGTTTTATGAACCCTATCTATGTGTTTAATTAAACACGTGTGAATTGCTCGACAGGGTAGATAGAAATATAGCACAACTAGATTTCACTAGTTAGTCCTATTTAAGAGGGCGCCTAAAGGTCCACTAGCGCCACTCTTTAAAAAAAATATTATCTCGTGACTGAGAAGGAATTATGAATAACGGCTAATAAGGACCCCCGGTAAGTGTGTCTAGAATTTTCTAATACCTTTTATAAAGCTTTATATTGAGACACGAAGCAACAAAATACGATCTAAAGAAAAGCGGCCACATTCCTCTAGATCGTATTTTGTTGCTCCGTGTCTCAATATGAAACTTTATAAAAGGTATTAGAAAATTCTAGACACACTTACCGAGGGTCCTTACTAGCCGTTATTCATAATTCCTTCTCAGTCACGAGATAATATTTTTTTTAAAGAGTGGCGCTAGTGGACCTTTAGGCGCCCTCTTAACGGCACTGACTTACGAGTTTAGGTCGTGGTTTCAAAGCCAGGTAGGCGCTTTACTTTGTGTAAATTATTTCATCACCACTGCTCTCAAAACGGTGAAGGAAAATATCGTGAGGAAACCGGCATGTCCTAGAACCAGAAATTAGAAGACATGTTATATCTATCACCCCGCACTGGGCCCGCGTGGCAGATTACAGCCAACTCACTCTCTAATAGAGGAGGCCTGTGTCCCAACAGTGGGAACATTGATAGGCTGATTATGCACCCGCAAACTCATCACATTCAGGGTTGGCAGTCAGAAGGGCATTTAGCATCTTTAGAGTAGTCTTACTCTAAAGAATGTCAGTGTGTCTACACTGGGGATTCGGCTCTGGCTGCAGTGCAAACAGATTGTGTCCGATGTATTTGATAACTGACTTCAAAAAAGGAAGAGGTTACAATGTTCGTCTGTATTAATTTTTTTAGGTTCTTCGATATTTTCATCACTTGTGGACCGATTTCGTTTTTTTTTTTCATTCGGCAAAGGAAGCCTGCGCGGTGGTCCTATAATTTTTTTATTAACTTTACTTGGGTAGTTTTTGGGTGGCATACAACTAAAATAGAGACACATACCCAAAGACACCGACTTCCGAAATTTAAGTTATGACATGTGACATCTACCACCTCGCACTGGGCCCGCGAGGTAGATTACAGCCAACTCCCTTTCGAATAGAGGAGGCCTGTTTCCTAACAGTGGGAACATTTATAGGCTGATTATGCTAAACCCATACTCGGAATCGCTACAGAGAATTTCCTAATGGAAACTTGACCCGACCCAGAGATCAATCCCAGAACCCACCGCAGTTCTTAGTAGTCCAGTCAGTCCCAATTACTGAACGCGGGTGCTTTTTGTGTGTTTAAATTTTTACAAGTGTGTCGGCTAGCATCGTTCTGCGCAGCCAATTGAGAGGAAATAAATAAACCAACACACTACCATCAAACAACAATAATATTTACCGATTAGAATCGATGAATGCTTCCAAAACCGCGTCTGTGTACAACGTGTAACAAAAACCATGTCCGATCCGTGAGGGTGTTATTCAGAATCGTACTGAGAGTCTTTATGTGGTAATTATCAGGAAAAAAGAAAAAAAAATCCCCGCATTTTTTTCAATGGGGAATTTTACCGGGTTCTTACATGGGGCGCGGGCGGCCGTCGTTTAGCGGGTTTCTACAAGCCATAACTTATAACCCCTATTGAAAATTTGCCAATTTTTTATGGAATCGTATTATTTTGATACTAAAAAAGGGAATATAGAATAGCAATATTTTTTTAATTACTTTTTGTTAATTTTATTGCAGTGCAGCAGTTTATGTGCCCTTTTCGATTTGGACAGAGTTTTTGTAACACATTGTATCTCTTTGCACGGTAGCACTCGACTCTTCGACTGTACCTTGTAGATAAGGCAACACGCACCCGTTGTCGTATTGTCACTGCCCCACCCACCTCGTGTCCACTAATACCTGATTAGAACATAAAATATTACATTATTGACCGCATCTAGACGCTCTGTATAATTTTAGATCTAAGATAAGTACGGTTTAGGGCTAAGGTGTAGGAACTATTTCTAAGTACACGTAACCTACTTCTTGTCACATATCAGCGCGAACTACGAGAATCATTCGACAATTATTTATATGTACGAGTATACTCTTTCTTTTTGATCTTGTAGCACTTTAAATACCGTTTTCTTTATATAATGTAACTTTTTGTCATTATTGTGTATGTGCTTTACCTGGCGTGTTTGGTCTCCTACACATTCCGTAGAAGGGTGTTGGAGGGTAGACGCACGGACCTTGCAGTAGTTTTGTGAACTAAACGAACGAACTGCAGTTGTCATCTTTATTATTATTGTTGCTAGTCATGTTGTGCGATTACGCTTTGGGTGATAATCAGGTCGAAACCTATAATGTGACTCTACTGATATACTGTGATTGTTACCTGTTGTAGTTACCTTGTAATAAATAAATAAATTCATTTTTTTTTACCTGACAGCGGTGAAGCCAAAAAAGGTTGGTTACTTATACATTTTGTGTTCTCTTAGAAATCCTACGTAACTATCCTACTAAATGTGAAAATTAGTAAAACGCAAAAACGACGAAACGGATTTGGGTATTTGGCACACAGATAGTATATGGTGGCAGGGACATCGCCGCGAAAACTGTTACCATGGATTCAATACCTGATTCTGAACCTTTTTTGAAGAAAACAGTTGTTGCATAGAAAAGTGCAATACCTATGCGGTCAAAATGTATGGAACAGCAATTTTTTTTTTAAATAACCGACGTTAAATTTCAACGCAGGGGTTTCAGAATCACGTACTGAATCCATGGTAACCGTTTTCGCGTCGATGTTCCTACCATCCTGTAAAACCTAGATTAACTCATAGGATATTTCAGACCTCCACGCGAGCGAAGCCACGGGCAGAAGTAGTGCATTCATAATTATTTTGCGATGACAAAAATCTTAAAAAAAACATGCAACGAACTTTTACTGCGCTGCTACACCATCTGTTGTTAAATAGTCATACTTTATATAAGATCAGCGACATCTAGTGTCGAGTAGATGTAATCGTTGACTTACTACTAGCGCCTCTAGTGTTATAATTTAGGAAACTTGAATTTATGTTCCCGCGCATTATACTACAAACTTGGCGAGACCCCCGTTACTAGGGACGTGACAGGAATTCAGAACATTGTAAATCCGTCGCCTAGCATGTTATTATGATCGCATTGACATTCAGTTTAGATGAAAAAAAAAACACCTAGCTTCCGAAATGTGACATCGTTGACCTAATTTTTGTTAATTCTAGTCAATTTTATTGTTACACAGAGCAATATTATATTTTTGAGTAATAGTTATAAGAAAACATTTAATTTTATAATAATATTGTGTTAGTGAAGGGCATAAAATATTTTTGTCTTGAAATCCCTGTTAGGTATTGCCTAAAAGTGTTTTAAAAAAAATTGCCTTTTTTGTGCCGTGTTGACTTAGTACTTATTCGTAATAATGAAGTTATAAATTTTACACAATTTCTTCTATATTTCCCTGTTAAATTGTTACTATACTGTTGAATTTATATCGTTTAAAAAATGTCGTTCGTAAAATGTTGTTTTGAAGCTGGGGAGGGCCATGATTTTCTGGATTCGTTCGTTCAAAAATGTACAGATCCAGGCTGTAAGTATTTTGTCCAAATTAATATTATACCTAGCCGGAGTCATATATAATTTGATTAAGCGTTATTGGCGCACGTTCAAGAATGGTATTTTGTTATTGCCATCTGCATTATTGATTACCTACTTGTAATTGCCGCCAAGGGCGCAAAGTGGCGCTAACTTCACGCACGCTGTCAAGCATTTCCAGGTTGCGTTACGAAATTCCAAAGAGTAGCAACAAAGTTTTATGAAACTTAAAATAGTAAAATATCTTACAACTTATTTTAAAATCTTCGTATAAAAATGTAATAGTACAAGAACCACTGGTTTCGATAAATTAAAATCTTTAAACATTCAAGTTTCCTGATTTGTAATAATAATTTCCTTCCAAAAGTAAGCAAATCGTAAACAAACTTTGTCTCTGGTGAAACTGGAACGCGCCCCAAAAAAATCGATCGACTGACTCAGAGACTTTGTCTTATATTCTAGATTTTAGCTAGAAAGCTATTAAGTAGTAATATCCATAGCATCTAAGGCATAAGGAAACAATGGCAGGTATGTCCTATTTTAATTATTTGCCTATTTAACAGCAGATCTTTGATAATTTTGTTTACTAAACTGGACTTTGACATATGTTACGTTGGGTGGCGCCATCTTGCTCTTTTACCTGTCATCAATATTAGCGTGTTTTCATGGCGTTTTTCCTACGTTTTGGAACGAATTTCTCTCAAAATATTAAATAAACTGTGTTCAAATGTGTTACAATGTACTAGAAATGTGATTTGGTTCACCATTACGTGAAGTTTCTTAACAAAACTGTTCAACAAGTGAAAGGTTTCGGATTAACAAAATGACAGCTACAACAGTGCAAAATCTGGCCAAAACGGCAACGACAACGCCTGCAAAGGCTCAGAAGACATACGGGAAGATTGTTTTAACATTATACAATTGCCTTTTGCCCGAAAATGTATTCAAGGAAACGCCCTCACAGACTGACGGCCTTGACATCGAAACGGAGACTGACCTCCGTATTCTAGGATGTGAGATGATCCAAACCGCCGGAATCCTGCTCAAGCTGCCCCAAGTCGCTATGGCGACCGGACAAATCTACCTCCAGCGGTTCTACTACTCAAAATCATTTGTAAGATATCCTATGGAAACTATGGCTATGGGCAGCATTTATTTAGCATCTAAGGTTGAAGAAAAACCGTGCAGAATAAGAGACGTGATCAATGTTTTCCATCACATCAAACAAGTGAGGGCTCAGAAGAATATTGCTCCACTCATTGTTGACCAAAACTACATTGAATTAAAGAATCAAGTTATCAAGGCTGAGCGAAGAATTCTGAAGGAATTAGGGTTTTGTGTGCATGTCAAGCACCCTCACAAGCTTATTGTGGTGTATCTTCAGGTTTTACAGTATGAGAAGAACCGTCAACTGATGCAAATGGCATGGAACTACATGAATGATGCCCTGCGGACTGATGTCTTCATGAGGTTCCCACCGGAGACTATTGCTTGTGCTTGCATTTATCTAACAGCGCGCAAGATTGGTCTGCCTCTACCAAACAACCCACACTGGTTTCTGTTATTCAAAGTACCAGAAGAAGATATAAGAGAAGTATCTGTTCGCATTCTTCAGCTGTACAAGAGAACTAAAGTCAACCCTGAGGAGTTAGAGTGCAAAGTTGACATGTTACGTAAAGTGTACCAGGCTAATAAGCATATCCAAGCTCAAAAGGAACGGGATAACAAGGCAGAAGAGAAGAAGGTTGAGTCACCAACTGCATCAACATCTAAAGAGAGTAATAGAAGAGATTCTAAGAAAGACAAGTCACCAAAAACCCCTCCCTTGTCTTCTAAGTACCATAGCAATCATAAATCTAAGAAGGATCGGAGATCTCGTTCCCCATATGAACGCAAGAGTTATTCTAGTAGTAGTAGCAAAAGGCACAAGTCTCGTTCAAGGGACAGGGAGGTGGACCGTTCTCGTGAACGAAGCAGGATGGATGACAAGCGTGGACGTGGAATGTCACGGAAGTATGATGACTATGAACGATCTAAGTCAAGCAGGGATGCTAGAGATGATAAGAGAAAACATTAGACTGTAAACTAACTTTAATTTTGAAATAAATACTTTTTCGAATATTACCATTTTTTATTGCATATCTCCTTGGTTTCTCATTACAGTCACTACAAATAATGTGTATGTAAAGTAGCTGTATTTGAACTTGAATTTTGAAACAAATTACTGCAGATAAATCTTTAAAAAAAAAATCGTACATTGACAAACTTGCTTGTTGCATTTCATGCCAATAAAATTGTTAGATGTTTTAATTCACTCTCAAATATGCAAGCTGTACAATATCATATCAGTATTGAACATGCAACATTTTTGTGTACCAGGAATTTGATCATAATATTATATAGAATTTTAGATGATTAATTAATTCATGAGAATGTTCATTTTAAACCTGTAGATAAAAAATTACACCATTATTTTAATTACAATAATCTCTTACAAGATAATAATTGGGAAATTATGTAGATGAACTAATAAGATTATTATTACACTTACTATCTACTTAATAAGATAACACACACAACTATAAAAGCAAAATCTGGGTGTCTGCCTAACCTTTCGGGGAATACAGAATGATTTATTTATTTACTATTACCACTTAACAGTTTTTACAGGTTCCCAATACAACAATGAAGTCACAATTTCAACACTCGAGAAGTTACCCGAAAACCAATCAAACACCACAACCAAATGAAATGATTTTAAACTCATATTTTGACAGACAGAGTGATGATATGTGTCTATTAATTAGGGTTAGCAGAGTTTCAGAAAAGAATGTAACACTTCTTAAATCGATTTTTTGGCATTAATTAGATCATATGATTTGAGGTATTTGATGTGTAGGTGTTACATTATCTGTACGTCAACAGCTTGTCTGCTGAGCCGTGCGCTTTTGAATCTTTAGTGGAATTCTCAAGTCTAGATGTAGAAGTTCGACTATTCGTCATAACATCACGCCTGTATTTGGAGAAGGGCTGGGCAGAACTGTATAGCCCCCAAATTTCGCCTATGTTTATGTTCTATCATTCTATACAGGGTGCGAGTGTATTATTATTATTCGTCATACTACCCCCGTCAAGTGTACCTACGTAGGTAGAAGCTAAGTAATCTGTGGTTTCAATCCCGATAAATTAATGGAGGATTATGTATATATGTGTAGAATTATGTCGCCTTGAGTGTTGTTAAACTAGCTGTAAAACTAAGAATGCAAAATGACATCATGATAAATGCATTGGAAATCTAACTTGATTAAAATGATGTAATACGGGCCGCCAAAAAATTGGTCCTTTCTTCCCTAAATAAACGCAAGCTCAAACTTGGTCCTAGTCCGTAGCCGACTACAGGTAGCAGCAGCAGCCGCCGACGTGTTGCCGCGACACTACTGGTTTAGCTAGCGACACGTCGTATTTCATAGAAACCAGTAATGTGCAGCAGCAACAGGCGACGACACGTCGCCTGTTGCTGCTGCTTGTAGTCGAATACGGACTAGTAAATTTAGTCCCCAGGGAATGAAAAGGGATGGAAGCACACGTGCCATGTTCTATGTATAGATAAAGATCAACAAACTACAAATATGTCACATGTCACCCTTTAAGTCATCCCTTTCCAGCGGACAATCTATTTTCGGTGAGTGGGCAATGATTTATATTTAGCTAGTCAGTTGTAAGCCCGCGACCCGAGCGCCGTGCACTGCCGATTAGTGCCGATATTTTATTATAGGTTTAAAATCGATAGGTTTGTTTAGCGAATATCTTTTCGGTGATGTGGCCCTGGTGTATATGATTGGTTTTAGTAGCCAGAAAAAGTTTAAAGTACCTACCTTAATTTAGTATGGTTTGTATGAATTCGAATAATTAAAGCGGATGCTGTAGTCGTTTTCGAATATTGTGGTGTTTAAATCGTTTTTTTTTTTTTATGTTTCTTTTGGTGTTTGAAATTTTTTGGGTACGAAAGAAAGGACCAGATTTTTCAAAACTTCCGAATTATAGTTTTCTTACCGATATCCATGATTCACGTGTTCTAAAGTTAGAATATTAAAGGGTTCGGTCAATATTTGCGGTATCTTAGCGTATATAATCTTGTCCTATAAACTGCGCCTACCAAGAAAAATGATTGATTTAGTTCTTAAATTCTATTGAACTAAGGCGCTGTTCGCATGCACGAATTTTTCCTAATATGTTTAAGCATAACATAACCTACCATTTACATTTGTCTAATAATAATAGCCTATCCAAACTTCAATAATATTTAAGTAGGTAGGTATGTAAACGTCATAGGAATTGAAAAACTTTTCAATGACCGGAAATGCACCTATAATGGGAACGTTCCGAGATTACTGGCTTGTTGAGCTATTTTAGAATTATTTTAATGAGTTTCAGAGAATATGACTGAAAACTCAACCTGATCATGCCAATATTACCGTCAATGTGCATAAAGTTAGTAATGTCTAGTTTTTTTACTTACACAACTTAATTGGAAAGATCCGTCTTAGCGACGATGTATGATATAGATCTTTCACGATATGATGACCTAATACTAAATCCAAAGTCTAGACAAAATAAACATATGTAGGTCTAGAATACTACATAGTTCCTATATGAGTAAATGTTGTTTTCACCTGTAGAAACTTTACTCCTAACCGAATTAGATAGTATCTTGGTTGTTATTTTGCGATTAAATATAATAGACAGTTTTAGTAAATAACAATAACGATCTTTTTTGGGCACAAGGACATTGTAATGTAGCTACATAATTACGTACATATTGGTTTTTTGGTCCGGATTAGTAAACTTACCTTACAAAATCAATCTTGGCTGTTAATATCATCTGATCTTCAGTTCGAACAGTTCTTCTCTCTAAAGTTCTGCTAAAATTAACTGTCAGCGGGAAAGAGGAAGTCCAACTGATAACTTGTCCCACTAACATAATCAGCCTGTAATGTTCCCACTGCTGGGACACAGGCATCCTCTCTGTAAGAGGGAGTGGGCTATCCATTACGCGGGGCCAGTGCGGGTTGGTAGATAGCACATGTCGTCGAATTTTTCGTTCCAGGACATGTCGGTTTCCTGACGACGTTTTTCTTCACCGTTTTGAGAGCAGTGGTGATGAAATTAAACTTACGACCTAACTCGTAAGTCGCGGCCGTTACTACTGGGCCACCACTGCTCTCCCTTCCGACTAAAATAGACTGCAATGAATAGCGTTTTAGATATCACTTAACTGATACGAATATCTTATCAGTCACCCGGTAGTAGAAAGAGTAACTAGTAAATTGCACTTTGCACTTATGAACCGTTAGGTACCTACTGTAGCTTTCTGATTCAAGCTGTGCAAGCGCATGATACCGCGTGATTTCTGCCCTATGTATTGAATTGTGGCGGTTATTTAGCAAGTGCTTTTTAAAATACAAAAGCTCCTAATATCCAGAATTTCAGTGTAAAACGGTCGTTGTCTCGCAGTTCAGTAATGTGAGTGTGACTTCCCAAGCAGTTTTGCCATGTCACAATTGAAGGCCCTCCACTTCAAATTATGATACGGCGAAAGATTTCGACTTCGTCTCTAGAAAGGCAATGCATCTGCGTTATCCGCATTGCCGAAGTCTATAGGCATCGGTGATGGCAACCACTTATCAGGCTGAGCCACCTGCTTATTTCCATTCAATAACTTACAGCATAATCAACCTATAATGTTGCCACTGCTGGGACGCAGGGTGTCCTCTCTATGACCACCACGCGGGCAGAGTAGATCACATGGCTTCGATTTTTTGGTTATATAAGGTCCCATTAAAATTGATGGACAACCTTTTAGAAATCATTCAGACCACCAAAATAAAAACAATTGTAAAAAAAAAGAAGAACAACGCAATAAATAGGTACTTACCAGAAAAAAAATCTGCTAACGAAAATACACTAAAAATGTTGGTAACACAATGCCAAAATAAAAATCACTTTAATGTGTGTTTTTTATGCTTGGATATCTTTGGTTAGACGAACTGTACGCTGTGTTAAAATTTGTCCATCTATTTTAAAGGGACCTTATATAAGGACATGCCGGTTTCCTCACAATGTTCTCATGCACCGTTTTAAGAGCAGTGGTGTGGTGACGAAATAAATTGCACAAAGTGCATGCCCTGGGTCCGAACCGAACTCACGACCTTCTATATTCGTAAGTCGCGACCGCCACTATTCTAAAATGAATTTCAATAACTTACATGAAAAGGTTATGTATAAATACTAGACGTTGTACCTTGTACCATGAGAATATTCAATGAAGTTTAAAAGGCGTAACCACGAATCATTATTGATCATAGAATACGTTTCAGTGAAAACTTATTTTTTATTCCGATACCGTAAATCTTTTATATCAGTGTGGAGTCGGCTCTAGTTTTGTTATCACGGTAGTCTTATCACTAGAGCATGATCCCAGTGTTCGATGTTAAATCGTGTGACACAGTTGTGCCGTCTAACGAAAAATAATAAGATAACACTCGTAGTAAAAACTTTATAGAACTTAAAAAATAAATATTGTAAAGACGTCGCGTTTAAAAAAAAGTGTTAAGAATAGTGTTTTTTGTGAGTTAAACTACACTAGGTCCTGTGATACTTATTTATTGTCCGGTTGAAAATTACAGTCAGTCATTTTCTTGTGAAAATTGGTAAACAAATCACAATAATCCTGAAAAAGATTCATAAAAAAATGTGTTGCGTTTATTTATTGCATCTAAAAACGTGCTATCAGTGATAATAATATTAATAAGAGCTTATACATATAAATTCTACCTATAATATTTTTTCCTCATTAATATCGATACGACGCTAAAAATACATATCGGTCGGCATTAATTTATTTATTTATTTATTTATTAAAACTTTTCACACTCAAAAAAGTACAAAGGCGGACTTAATGCCTCCGGCATTCTCTACCAGTCAACCAAGGGTGGTGAAGAGATTAGATGGCAGGTGCTCTAATTGAGAGGAACAAAGAAAAAAAATATTCTAATGACTTATAACTAAAATAAATTATATCTATTATAAATTAATACACTTGTACAAAGATATTTTAGACGTACTTACTTATTATATATTTTAAAACCTGACCTTTAAAAACAGCTTACCTTGTGTAATATATTATTTATATACCAGGGCCACAAACTGCTAGGTAAATTATTACCTGAAACATTAAAAATATACCAAGTGATTATTTGGACTACCTATGTGTTCAGCTTCAATGTTCATCGTTAACGTAAATTATAAGACCGTTAAAATAAATTAAAATCCATATTCATTTATTACTTTCTGTAAAACACAAATGTAATGGTATTCACAGTATGCTTCCGTACTTGTATAAAAATTCTTCGCTTTTTACGACATCAAACGATGACGATGATCAAAGGACCAAATGAACTCAAACTTCATTAAATTGATTAGTATAAGTACTTATGGCTTATCATTGAAAACTGTTCGTTATTGTCCAAAATTTTTATCGAAATCACACAGAAACTTACCACGAATACCAGTATATCATAAGTGTAGATGGATTCAAAATAAAGGATGTGCAACGTTACGCAAAAGTGGACTGGGAATCTCCAAAAATTGTGATAAATGTGATAAATAGTGCTGTGTTAGAAAAATAGTGCCATAAATTAATGCCAAAATGATGCCAATGAGAAAGATAGCTCATCGAGCGTGTTTTATAGTCAGTAGGACGGTGTACATGACATGTAAGTATTGATATGATAAGGACTCAATAAGGACCACTTATAGTAAGTATGAAAATTGATAATTGTGTCACGATTGTTCAGCTTATCAGATTTTGTTGTATTGTATTGATTGATACTGCCTGATATTAAGAAATTAAAATATTGTAAAAGCCAATTATTTTTAAAAGAGTAACCGTGGAGTTTCTTGCCGGCTCTTCTCCATAGGAAACGACAAATTGGAACCGTGCACGTAGCTTCTGACGTTTCGTAAGTGCCCATGTAGTTTTATGTGAAATAAAATATTGGCAAAATTCCTCTGTCTCGCGTATTAAATTTTGAGTCATTCTGTAGGACGTTGAAAATTTAATAATATGGAAATGGCTTCTGTTCTAAGCTGGGGATCTAGTCTGCGAGTTAAACTTCAGCATGTTTATAATTATGCGTATGGTGACACTCGCTCAAATTAATACGAATTCTTAAAAAAAAAATCTGAACTACATTATAATCATCACGTTAAATGAATACACTGTCCACATGTCTTTCATTAAAATTCTAGTGTTTTAAAAATATGTAAAGAATAAAAATATTTTAAAAGAACGTGAGAAACAATTAGGTACTATGCCTTAATTGAAAACTTTTTTACAAAAAATACAACCGACGACGAAAAAACTGAAAAGCGAAAAATAAAAACCACATATTAGTGTAACTAAGCTCCTAAACTAATTTAAGTACCAAATTTTGAGGCTGCGCTAAACACACTATTAACTACCGAAAAGAAAATGGCGCTGGTCCTTGGTAGTGAAACAAAAGTAGGTATATTTAAGTCAATCAAAATAAAAACATAGACAAAAGGTCTTAGACTTAGTGCAGACTTGCACACACACATTCAAAGAAAATCCATCTTTAGTTTAGGAGCTTAGTTACACTAAAAGGTTATTTTTTATTTTTTGCTTTTCAGTTTGTTTTTCGTCGGTATTTTTTTTTTGTGTAAATATGTTTTTTTATTTTTCGCTTTTGAGTTACCATTTATTGTTTTCCTCAAGTTAGGAATTCCCTCAACAGCCTTCCGTCTCCATCATCAGACCCTCAATGACAGTCATAACCAGCTGGTTATGACTGTCATTGAGGGGAACTTTAGTCCTAGCTAGGTCTAAAGTTCTCATCAAAGTGAATGAAATAAGCCCAAACACGATGTCGCTGCTGTAACCTGCTGAGGAGTTAATCAACTAACTCAAATATCGAAATCATTTTAGTTTACAAGTTGCTAGATTCCTAGCAAGCGTATTAGTAACTAATATATCAGAGATCAAATATTAGTTAAGTACTAAGAAGAAAATATTGTGTGGTAAAGTGTTAGATATGACGTTTGATAGCACAAGAGAATAGGTTATTGATCGCTTCACATAGTAGATACATGAATAGTTACTAAGGGTTCTTGAAGTCAGTGAACGACCATGATTAAATTGTGTAACTGATAAAATGTCATCAAACCAACACAAACAATGCTCTTCAGAATGCTTGACGGCACTCGTTTTTTGGTCCTTAATATTTTGGCCTTAATCACCCAAAGGATTACTCACGTACAAATGGCCCAATTCCTAACAGGAGTTGGGATTTCATTTAAAATATAGATTGAGCTAGAGGTATCTACTATCCAGAAAACTAAATAAAATCATGTTGCATTATAAAGATTTGTATGATCTCATAGAATTGGTCTTGGTGTACAGTAAACGGAATTAGAATTAATAACTCTCACTTTTGTATTGAAAGTACAATACCAAAACAAAATCAATCTCCACTTCAAACCAGTTCTTTCTCTCTGCAGGTTGCTGCGGCTGCTGCTCCGCCCTGCGGCCGCGCTACAAGCGGCTAGTAGACAACATCTTCCCCGCCATACCGCAGGATGGCCTCGTCAAGTCCAACATGGAGAAGCTCACGTTCTACTCGCTGTCGAGTCCCGAGAAACTCGACAGGATCGGCGAGTACCTGTTCCAGAAAGCGTCGAGAGATATTTATAGGCGACGACATGGGTGAGTCTTGAGCAATCAACTTTATTAAGCATACAAATAAAACCTATTTTTTTTTTTTTTCTATAATTTTATTTTACCACCGCGGTCAGACAGACAGACAGACGGACATGGCGAAACTATAAGGGTTCCTTGTTTACTACGGAACCATAATTAAAGGGGGTCTCCATAGAAGAAACGTCTTTATTTTTTACGGTTTTTGCTAAATATTGTACGGTGGTACAGACCTCTTAGTGTGCGAGTCAATTCGCAATTGTCCGCATTTTTCATCTTTCCATGAGATAAACCATAACACTTATAACTTATCAGCACATTATCGTTTCCGTATTGAAGCTGTCTCGGATAACTGTGCGGCACTTGATAAATACAATGTGATCAATTTTATAATCTTAACTGCCTCTCCAGAATCGAGTTCTTCATGGTTAAGGAGAATTCCCTTCATCCACAAAATTATCTTTTACTAATAATTCGTCCCTTATTCAGCGGTACGTCCAGACAGTGCGAGGCATGTGGTTCGAATGGTAAGCCACTAGGGGTGGGCGTTGCGACAACGAACCGTTTAGAAAGACTGTTTTGTGTTCTGCGACGATGAAACCGTTGTACGTTCTAGGTTCAAACAGTCTTCGTTGCACAAACCATTCTTCGAATTACTACGACTACACCAGAGAACGCAATGATTCAACTATCTACCACACTCGTCGCGTCGTCGTCCAACTTTCCGCGTTCGTTTACAAAACAGTCTGTACAATAAAAAGTGAACTTTTTGTCAATTAAATAGAGTTGATAATGTATTACCAGTTGTGAATGCTGTCGTTCGTGATGCGACGAAACCATTTCCTAAATTTCAAATCGTTGATAGTTGTAAGAAACTGGAACTATTTCACTCGACGATAAGTTTCGTCCTATAAGCCGTCTTCAAACCAGTTGCAACGACGACCGTTTCCTGCAACCGTTTTCGTCGCCGGTAAAACGGTTGCGTTTCGTCCGTCAAAAATTCGACAACGACCCACCACTATTAGCCACACATTTGAAGCGTGCCTCAATATGAGGCATTTGACATAAAAAATAAATTAGCAGCGCATGCCTCGCACTGTCTGGATGCACCTTTAGAAATAGTGAAAAAAACGCTCATTATAGGTAGCATATATTAAAGAGCACGTCTGATTTGTTACGTTTGTATTCCTTCAGGGAACCCCTTTCCATTCGCGAATTTCGTAAAAATTTGTAAGAAAGGAGGTGCAATCCATACAATATCAGGGTCTGGACCTTTCCGGGTCAGTCACAAGAATACGATTTCTTGAAGCGCCATATTTGAAAAAGAAAAAAAAAAAAACTAAACTTGTTTAGTATTTTTTATTTTAATAATATTTTTTAAATGCACATCGCTCTCACTGGAACGTATAAGGATGATAAATTAAGTACTGAAACAGTAATTCCATGTTTATATCACATAAAAGTACGGCTATTAAATGATACCCAATCTAAAGTGCCCGGTCAACAATAGAGCTAGATCATTCGCAGATAAATCTACGTAGAGTGTATTGATTTGTACACGATATAGACTGCTGTAAACATAAAGCCTTATCCAAACTGAAGCATTTTGTCATTTTGGTACAAGATCACGTTATAAAATACGTTACGGTTGTGAAATACGTGGTGTTGAATACGTTTACACGTTGTTTTAGCAATAGTATAGCGTCCATACATGAAAAAAAAACATTTTAAATCAATGTTTTTTTTTTATAACAAAATATTCGATATAAGATACGTAAAAAAAATCCTCTGAACTGTACAGTACACGCGCACTTGTTGCACTTATCCTCCACGTTGGAAGACAAGTGCACGTGTACACTGTACAGTTTTTTTTTTCCCATGGGGGAAGGGGGGGTATGGTCTGTAATTTGTATGATGCACATAATAAGGAGTATTTTATTCTACTCTTTATGGTTCTTAAGTTACCTAAAGACCTTCCTATATAACATAACCCCATATACGTCCACTATGTAACAAAAATCGCTAAAACACGGAACTATGAATGCAAAATCATCACTCTTGGTAAAAGAACAGATCTTTCCAGTACATGGTCACGAGCTTCAAAGAAGAATGTCAACTCTAATCACCCATTTATATGTATATCTTTAAGCTATATTATCATTGGTCAGTTGTGAAAACATCGCCTAACTTTGTTACTCTCCCCCCAGGTTCGTGATAATAGCCATGGAGGCGATGGATCAGCTCCTCGTCGCGTGTCACTCGCAGACCCTCAACCTGTTCGTGGAGAGCTTCCTCAAGATGGTGCAGAAGCTGCTGGAGTCCACCGACCCTCAGCTGCAGATCTTGGCCACGCAGAGTGTGAGCATAACCTCTTTATCTATATATATAAAAATGAATCCCTATTTCCCTTGGTAACGCCATCACGCGTGAACGGCCTTACGGTAACCCGTAAAGTCGCTTTTATCATAGAAAAATTACATAATTTCTACATTATAATTATGTTGAGTCTAACCGTGAATCATATTAATAGATTACGCCACAAGTTAAATGCACATACTATAATTGTTCTGTCATACCACTTTGAGTCATAAATCTATCATTTGCATAATTATGACTACTGAATAGCGGCTTTAACCCAAATCTCGCTTCACTGAACAACAAGATGTACTTAAAACAACACAATAATAACATGCCACAATACTTTAGCTAGCGAAACTTAATCTTACAAGTGTTGATGGTGATATATATCCATCCATATTATATAATATGAAATATACTATGTCTGTCTGTGTTACCTTTTCACGCCTTAACGGCTGAACAGATTTCGATGAAATTTGGCACACAGGTAAAAAATATTAATAATTGAACTGGGTATTTTTGGCGCAGCTGTGAGGCACACTTTCCTGCTTATTTCTTACATCGCAATTTTCACTATTTATTTGATTTTATTTTAGTCTGTCCTAAATAAATGTATTTTCTTCTTCTATATGAATGGTTCAAATGTATCCAAAATCGCGGTATATTTTTAAATCCTTCAGTTTCGAAGCGTATGGAATTTCGCTTTTATATATGACCGCGGGAAGGTGGGCGTAGCGATAACGGGGTCATCATCTTCGTTTCTTGGTACGGGTTCCATGTTGTAGGTGGGTTACTCGGGCAAACCAGTAAAACGTAGGTAGATGCACAATCAGAGTCACGTTTATTCGGCAATTTAAAAGAAAAAGAAAAGAAAGAAAATACGTTTATTTGCGGTACACATGACGCAAAGAAAGAACAAAACACAAAAATAAACAATTTGGGGGAAAATATGCGTCACATCCACGCAAAACGGCCATCGCTCAGCTTAATGCTGCGACCCTATGCGAGACAGAGCCCAACGCTGGTTTTCAGCGACAGCCGGCGTTGACGTGATGACGTCAACCGGTGCAGCATATAGTGAAATAACAAAATAAGACAAAAATAAAATGAATAAATACAATACTTAGTCCTAAATGTTTATATAAAATATAATATTTAAAATGGTAACATTTCATACCGTCGGTGACTCACGCGCCGCGGTCTTCATGCAGTCGCGCAGCTATCATAAAAACTCGTGTGTAGTATTTACAATGGTGGTCGTTATTTGTAGTAAGGAACAAACAACAAAAGTCACAGCTTTGGTCGTATGATCTGCACTATACGGCGTCAGCTACAGCAATGTGAATCTCGCATTCTCGATCGACTCTGTCCACGTTTGTGGCGGGAAAATTAAAGCGCCACCTCACGGCGTTCGCAATACTCACCGATCAACCAATAACAATTAAGTTACAGTTTGACCAATATTATGAAATCAACGGGTAGACATATATATGATTTGTTTATCTGTGACTTATACTTATCAAGAATCCCTACCCGTTCCCCCAGTTCGTCCGCTTCGCCAACATTGAAGAAGACACGCCGTCTTACCACCGTCGCTACGACTTCTTCGTGTCCAAGTTCTCTGCGATGTGCCACAGCAACCACATCGACAAGCTGGCCAGGGATAAAATCCGCCTCGCGGGCATCCAGGGCTTACAGGTATGTGGTACCGACAGGTACAAATTAAGCGGTATACTTATTTATTTATTTATTTATTATTGCATAATGTACACTCAGTTACAGGCTAGGCTAAAACTTATGAGTACATGACCCTGTTAGAGCGCAGCAAGTATTATTACATTTAACTTAAATATTTGGAAGTTAACTTTTCTGCATAGTCGAGAGGACCGAGATAAGTATCCACGTACCTAGTATTTTTTGTACCTATCGCAGATTATATCGTGTTCTTATTTAGTAATTAAATATTACATTCTGTACAAAAATAGTCTTGAATCGAACGTCCGGCAATATGACTCGAAAGTACGTAATTTGCGCCGTTTCCTTCATTCCACATATTTGTTTTTTCATTTCTATTTTATTCGACATATTTTGTTTGCTGAGTCAAAATCCAAAAAAAACAATTAAAATATTTTCGAAAAAACAAAAAGGGATGATTCGAAGTTTTTTTCATCTGTTGTATCTATCGATAATTAAACAACAAGGAATAATCAAAGATTATTTTGGCAACAAATGCTATAACACAATCAGCCTTTAACGTTCCCACTGCTGGGACACAGGCCTCCTCTCTGTGATAGAGAGTGGGCTATAATCCACCACGCGGGCCCAGTACGGGTTGGTAATTGTCACATGTCTTCGAATTTCTGGTTCTAGGACATGCCGGTTTCCTTCACCGTTTTCAGAGCAGTGGTGATGAAATTATTTACACAAAGTAAAGCGCTTGTCTGGGTTCGAACCCACGACCTACAACTTCTAAGTCGGAGCACTGGGCCACTAGTGCTCAATTTTCTCCCAAAATTCGGTAGTCGCAGTATTTGGGAGGGAGTGAAATGAGTTAAAATTTAACCTATAATGTTACTATTGTTTCAGGGTGTGATTAGAAAGACCGTGTCGGATGACCTGGTGGAAAACATCTGGGAGGCACAGCATATGGACAAGATTGTACCCTCTCTACTCTATAATATGCAGGTAAATTATTAACTGTCAGATTTTTACGACAAAAAAGATACATGTATTTTCATAAAGACCTGCCTAAGTATCATGGGCTCACTGCAGAGCAAAAGCCTTTTCTCATAGTAACGTCTCTAGGTCCCTACTAAAGGTTTTTATACTTTTTATCTATAAAGAGAAAAGATTTGTATTTTTGTTTGTAATGAATAAACTCAAAAACTACTGGACTGATAAAAAAAATCTTTCTACAGTAGAAGGCTATATTAGCACTGAGTAACAAAGGCTATCATTTATAAAGATATCACGCGGCAAGCTGCTGGTGGAAACTAGTTAAACATACATTCCCAGCCCATGTGTGTATGTATTTCTTATTCTATTCAATTGACTCTGAAGATAAAATTTAAAACCTAGCTTTCGACTATGATTTACAACAATCCTACGAATTATAACTAAAACTAAGCAGACACTAATACCAGTATATCTTTATCCCCAGACTGCTGAGAAATACGACACAGTACTGTGCATGGAGGGTGGCGCAGGAGAGGAGGAGCCAGCGCGACTAGCTGAGGCGTGTCTGCGCGAGCTCGTGGGCCGCGCCTCCTTCGGGCACATCCGCAGTGTGCTGCGACCTGTGCTCACGTGAGTCTTTCTATCTGCCTGCCTTTTCCCAACTATATTAGGGTCGGCTTCCAGTCTAACCGGATGCAGCTGAATACCAGTATTTTATCTGACCTCCACAACCCAGATAATTGGTAACACGATACCCCTTAGTAAAACTAGTTGTCAGACTATTGCGATTCTGACTTACCGTTACGACTGTTAAAGATCTACGCATGACAGCCGGGACCAACGGCTTTAACGTGCTTTCCGAGGCACGGAGGGATCTCGAAATAAAGAAAAACTAGTACACAGTACTATAGCTTTCCAAAGAAAGGTACCTATACGCTTCGGTAATCTTCGGTAATTAGCACGAACTTCACGCCAAAGAGTAACCCCCCCCACAGAGGCAAAGCTTCAAAGTTTTGTACTACTACTTTTTGCAGTGCACTTATCATTGCACGTTTGCATGAAGTTTTCTCTCTTTCGGGTTGCCTGCTCCTATCCCAGATCGTCTGCCTCTCAAAATTTGAAAAAGGATTTTGGGCATTGCATAAAGTTATTAATCTATAATTTTGTAAACATTGTACTTAGAGCTGATACAAAAAAGGCAATAACTTCTATGGTTGTAACAGCTCTATATTAGATCTCATCATTGTACGTTCGTATTTCCGAAGGTAGACGATGAAAGAAAAAGAAAAGAAAGAAAAATAAGTTTATTTGTCACAGAAACACGTGCATAAAAAAAAAGATGATAACTCGAGTAAAAATAGGAAAAAGAAACAGAATAGATTTAAATACAATAACGAGCACAAAACAGAAATAGTCGGCAGCTGCTGGCACGTCATGACTGTGACGAGAAGGCTCCCACTCAGCATGATGCTGTGCTATGGAGACCCACAGCACAGCGCTGCAAATACTTTTCCTTAAAAAGCTGTATGTTTTTATAACTTGTACGACTAGCGGAGACTGTCTTGCGTTTATGACTTACTCGATATATATTCTGTATAAAGTTATGTACATAACATGTTTAACCGCAGATTTATTGATCAGTAACTTAATCAGGCTTGCAATAGGTACACGTAGGATACCTTATAAAAATATTATTTTTCTCATTGTAACAGTCACTTCGACCGACACGAGCTGTGGATCCCGAACGACTTCGCCGTACACACTTTCAAGATTATCATGTTTTCTATTCAGGTAAGACTTGACTTAATATTATTATTAAACTTGTTTACAATCAACACACTTCATTTTTGGTGCATCCGTGTTAAACTCAAAAAAAAACTCAAAAACTCAAAGCATTTATTTCAATTAAACCATTTACAGGCACTTTTGAATTGTCAAATAATCGGTCAGTTAGTCAGAAAGTTGAAGCTAGTTGCCCAGTTCCAAAACGTAGATCTTCATGGAGAAGAACGGGCAAGAAACTCCAAGGACACTCTTTTAAATATAGAAAATTACACAATCCTGGGTACATTATTCTTGTTGCTTCTATATGTGAGAACAATGTAAGTACAATTAAAAAAATTAAAACAATTCAAAATATAACATTAAAAATAAGCCCTGGCAGATAAGAGATGACCAGTCACAACTGACGGCGCCCGTTCACGAACATGACGCGTGGATCAGCACCATCCAGCTCAACCATTTTGTAGGGAACCGAATGATCCAACACACTCGCCACCATCAGCGAGACATTTAAGTGGGCATGACAAACTCTCAACTGCCGTGCTCTTTCAAGTCAACAAACATCTTAATAACATAAAATGGATGGATGTGGATGTGTGTGTGTGTATGTTGGATTATTTAATATGAATAGTAGCTTCTGCCCGCGATTTCATCCGCGTGAAATTTATTTTTCCCTTGACCCACCCTGTCGCATCGCATCGCCCGCCCGCGCTATTAATAAGATAGAATATTGGTCGCTATGATTAACTCGAGACAATGTTTAAGTTCTTTCTCCTGAAATCGCTTACCTACTGACAGGTTATATGAGTTTATATAATTGTTTGTTTTATGCGACTTTATAAGTCAAGTTATTTTAATTTAATTTTAAGTTATTGTTGACATAATCTACTCATTACAATGTTTCTTTTTTATGAGTTGTATTGATATATGTGATTAGCTAGTTACCTACCTCGACAATTGATCATATTATTTTTTACCTGAGCAACCGGCAGCAAGTTCGTCATGCTCCCTTAGATGTCACAGCTTGCGGTAGCGTCGGGGGTCGGGTTGCCTCTTTCCCTCAAATATGGCGAGGGGGGTAATGGCTGATATTTACGTTATGCTTGTGAACGAGTGCTGCTTGTAGTTACTGGTTTTCTTGCTGATCATGGTTTTGTTAATGCTATTAGTAATGAACTGTTTATTTTTTATTCAAATAGGTTTCTACACGTTTCTACACGGGTTTCTTTCTCTTTCTTCGCGAGATGAAAACTTAATAGTGTGTTTATTTCCAGGCGCAGTACTCGTACAGCGTGGTGGAGGCCCTGATGCAGCACCTGGACGCGGGCGCCAACAACACGAGCGACGCGCGCGGCAACACGCGCGTGCGCGCCGCGCGGGCCACCGTGCTCAGCAACATTGTGGCCATCGCGGCTGGGGATAGCGTGGGTACGGACCTCTTGTCTATGCAGCACCTGGACCCGGCGCCAACAACACGAGCGACGCGCGCGGCAACACGCGCGTGCGCGCCGCGCGGGCCACCGTGCTCAGCAACATTGTGGCCATCGCGGCTGGGGATAGCGTGGGTACGGACCTCTTGTCTATGCAGCACCTGGACCCGGCGCCAACAACACGAGCGACGCGCGCGGCAACACGCGCGTGCGCGCCGCGCGGGCCACCGTGCTCAGCAACATTGTGGCCATCGCGGCTGGGGATAGCGTGGGTACGGACCTCTTGTCTATGCAGCACCTGGACCCGGCGCCAACAACACGAGCGACGCGCGCGGCAACACGCGCGTGCGCGCCGCGCGGGCCACCGTGCTCAGCAACATTGTGGCCATCGCGGCTGGGGATAGCGTGGGTACGGACCTCTTGTCTATGCAGCACCTGGACCCGGCGCCAACAACACGAGCGACGCGCGCGGCAACACGCGCGTGCGCGCCGCGCGGGCCACCGTGCTCAGCAACATTGTGGCCATCGCGGCTGGGGATAGCGTGGGTACGGACCTCTTGTCTATGCAGCACCTGGACCCGGCGCCAACAACACGAGCGACGCGCGCGGCAACACGCGCGTGCGCGCCGCGCGGGCCACCGTGCTCAGCAACATTGTGGCCATCGCGGCTGGGGATAGCGTGGGTACGGACCTCTTGTCTATGCAGCACCTGGACCCGGCGCCAACAACACGAGCGACGCGCGCGGCAACACGCGCGTGCGCGCCGCGCGGGCCACCGTGCTCAGCAACATTGTGGCCATCGCGGCTGGGGATAGCGTGGGTACGGACCTCTTGTCTATGCAGCACCTGGACCCGGCGCCAACAACACGAGCGACGCGCGCGGCAACACGCGCGTGCGCGCCGCGCGGGCCACCGTGCTCAGCAACATTGTGGCCATCGCGGCTGGGGATAGCGTGGGTACGGACCTCTTGTCTATGCAGCACCTGGACCCGGCGCCAACAACACGAGCGACGCGCGCGGCAACACGCGCGTGCGCGCCGCGCGGGCCACCGTGCTCAGCAACATTGTGGCCATCGCGGCTGGGGATAGCGTGGGTACGGACCTCTTGTCTATGCAGCACCTGGACCCGGCGCCAACAACACGAGCGACGCGCGCGGCAACACGCGCGTGCGCGCCGCGCGGGCCACCGTGCTCAGCAACATTGTGGCCATCGCGGCTGGGGATAGCGTGGGTACGGACCTCTTGTCTATGACTTGGTCTCCACTCCACAAGTCAGACAGCAGCTTGAAGACTAACATTTTGGCCACGACATAACCTACTCTTAAACAAAGGCGTAATAAGTAAATACTTTTTAGGTTTCCGTACCCAAAGGGTGCCAAATGGAACCCTATTACTAAGCCTACGCTGTCCATGCGTCCTTCAGTCCGTCCATCTGTCAGCGGGCTGTCTCATGAACCGTAATAGGTAGACAGTTGAATTTTTCACAGGTAGTGTATTTCAACAAATAATAAAAATTCAATAAAGTTCATAATTATACACGAGGTCCTCATACACAAAACGTGTTTTTTTTTGGCGTTTTTTGCTCGACCTTACTGATAGTGCTGTCCACGAAGTCGTTCCCCACTCTTTAAGTACGGAGTGGGTGTCTTTTTGGATGGTACTATCTATAATATTCCACGGAATCCTTCGTGTGGGAACACATCGCACATCTTTCTAAATATTTCAAAACCTGAAACTAGTGTTTTGGTAATCGAAAGTAAAATAGATTGTAGAAACTATTTTTTAACATATTTTGCCAAAAATAAATTATTTTGATAGAGCTAGTCATATCCATTTCAATTTACAACAAGTAGTACGTTACGCAATATGAATTAAAATAACTTTAGTCAGTTTCTTCATTAAAATTTATTAAAAAATTACTTTTCTAATTACAGGTCCATCAGTATTGGAGATCATCAACAATCTGCTGACCAACTTGCGAGCGTCAGTCGCTCGAGATTCTGAAGTGAGCACAGTAACTATCACAATTTTAGTATCAGCCCGTAATACCAATTTTAGTATCAGCCCGTAATACTAATTTTAGTATCAGCCCGTAATACTAATTTTAGTATCAGCCCGTAATACTAATTTTAGTATCAGCCCGTAATACTAATTTTAGTATCAGCCCGTAATACTAATTTTAGTATCAGCCCGTAATACTAATTTTAGTATCAGCCCGTAATACTAATTTTAGTATCAGCCCGTAATACTAATTTTAGTAACAGCCCGTAATACTAATTTTAGTATCAGCCCGTAATACTAATTTTAGTATCAGCCCGTAATACCAATTTGTAAACATTGACTCTAAACGAAGACTGAAAATAGCGTTTCCCTATGTAAATTTTTCCTACTTTAACACTGAAATTAATCTCACAAAACATAAATGACGTTTTATGATTAAAATGCAATATACAGAGTTAAGGCTCGTTCAGACCAGCGCGACGCGACTCGAACAATACAATTTCTAACAAAAATTGACGGTATAACAATAACCGGTGTCGCGTCGCGCTGTCCTGTCGCGCTAGTCTGCACAAAGCTTTATTGGTAGAACACTAACAACCTTGTTTATCGCATTTGATTCCTAAAAGGTCATCAAAAGGTCGAAAAAAATACAGCTGTGCCCAAAATTTATGTTCGCATAACTCGGTCAAAATGTAGGGATCAGCAGATTTTTTTTTCGTGATTTCTGGTTTGGTCCCACAATGAAAGTTGTTCATAAAGATGATTAACCATATATATAAGTCTTGAATCTACTACGCGTGCCCATTTTTTCTATAATTTTAACTTTTCTAAATGAGACAAAACTGAAGATATTTTCGACAGAAAACTCATTTCTGTTTTTTACCCGACTACCCCAGAAACAGGGTCATGTCATTTCGAGAGTATGTGCGTATGTCTATGACTTTGTCACGCTCTGTAGCTTAAACGGCTTGATGAATTTTAACAAATGAGGTGTCGTTAGATTCGGCTTCATTGTGGGAGTGACATCGGCTGTATAATATTTAAATATTGCATCTGAAAATACAAAAAAAGTATGTTTATGTTTTTAAATAAATTACAAGAATATTGTTGATTTTTGTCACACACACATAAAAGACTTTTGTGTCTCAAAAATAGAACACAATTATTCACTTATTTACAATTTGTTTGCGAAACACGAGTTTTAGGAAAGACAACTGTAATGCCTACACATAAGGTTCAGTTTGCGCTACAACTTCATATGTTTAATGTCTTTTTGAACAGTGCTAGTCATTCTAAAATCAAATTTATTTACACTTTCATAAAGTTGATGTTTGTTTAACTGGAAATAACATCAATTGGAAACAAGGGTTTAAATAAATCTTACATATTAACTTTTCTTAAGAACGAGTATCGGAAGATATCAAGATATGAAGTTCTTTGATGGTACCTACTTCACTGTAAGGACTATTTCTGCTTGCAGCGCTCAGCGGCTATAGAACCGGGGCGGTAACTGATGTGGTCATCGTGTTCACGGGATTTTGTTTTCGAACTGCTAAGATATGAAGTTCTTCGATAGTACAATATTGTAAGTCATTAACTTATCATTATTTCCCACTTACAGAAAGAAACCGATGAAAAGCTCTACCAGGAAGCCCTCATCAACGCTCTGGGAGAGTTCGCAGACCACCTGCCAGACTTCCAGAAGATAGACATCATGATGTTTATCATCAACAAGGTGCCCTCCAGCCAACGTTCCAACAAAGGAACCAAGGCCGACGCCATGCTGCAAAGCATACTGCTCAAGTCTTTGCTGAAGGTAGGACGTGGTAAAAACTTGGTAGACATTAGCCCATCACCATAACGTAGATTCATCAACTCAGCCTATCGCTACAATATAAATATGGAAACTAGGGCAATTTTTATAAATAAGTAAGTTAATTTTGAAAAAGATCGCGGTTTCTCACAGCGACAATCGCTTGGGGTCTCGTCAATGAGCGCGTCTGTGTAATACGGATTCAGCGTCACCGACCGACTGGAGCCGAGTATACCCGATTCAGCGTCACCGACCGACTGGAGCCGAGTATTCCCGATTCAGCGTTACCCACCGACTGGAGCCGAGTATACCCGATTCAAAATTCAAAGTCATTTAATCAAACTAGGCTGGGAATCAGCACTTTTCGAACGTCAAAATTACATAAGACAGTCCCCCAAAACGCCCACCCTTAACTACTATGTTAAGGGGTTTGGTTTCCGCACTTAGTCCTGCAGTGGACCATTGTGTGTAGTGTATTAACTACTATTCACACTACACTACTACTACTATTTATACTACAGCATCTCCAAACTGCGAAGTATGCAATAAAATAGAAGAGGTGCAACATTTGCTGATGGAATGCGTTAAGAACAAAAATGAAAGAGATTCATTGATTAGGGAGTTTGGTTTAAATATTTTAGATCTTGGCCTTATCTTCACTATTTTGGCGAATCCTAAATCAAATGTTGCAAAAAAATTGTGTGGTCTAGTACAACAGCTTGATCAATGAATAGCTTAAATTTGTTAAATAAGAAGGATAAGAATATGGTTATTATATGTTAATTTAAGTGGTGTAAGGAGTAGTGATAAGGTACAATGGGGTTGGCGTATCCATGTGGATAAAAACCCTCTATTAATTTTTAAGATTAAAAAAAAAAAGAAAAAAAAACTACTATTGTTCATTTAAACGTTTCGATGCTTATTTTTACTTACCATTTTAATATCTCAGTTAACATTTAAATAATAAAATGTAATACAATACTCATATCCCTCTTTTTTATCGTATTAATTCGTAATTTCAATCCCCCACAGGTCGGCACAACATACCGCACAGCAGAACTGTCGAAGGCATTCCCGGCCGCCTTCCTCGAGGCCCTGCTGCGGGTGGCCGCCGCGGGCGAGCCGCGCGCGCGCAGCCTGCTGCAGCGGATACTGCACACGCTGCTGGACAGGAGGGCTAATGCGCCGAGGCTGCTTAGGGCTACGTAAGTACACAACATCATTTAGCTGTTATTTGATCTCTCAAAACGGTTAAGAAAAATATCGTAATAATAAAAAACTTGAAAAAAAATTAAACCACCGACTTCTAAAAAAACCACTGCAAAGTGAAAAATTATTTTAATTTCGGGTCTTTCAAATTCAAATTCATATTCATTTATTCGTGTGATTTTTGGTACATGTTACATGAGATCTTAATAATAAATAATTTGTTCCTCAAAAATCTACCATATAGGTGTACACACAATCATAAAATTAATCATTATTATTATAAAATATATCTTTGGGTCTGTATTTTTTTTTTTTGCCACCCAAAAACTACCCAAACTAAGTTAATAAAAAAAATATAGGACCCCACCGCACAAGCTTCCTTTAACAAACGAAAAAAAAATACAAAATCGGTCCACAAGTGTAGCCGTTTTCTGTTGCCGGTTTCTAGAACTTGCGTAAAAAAACGAAACATTGGAAGATATGTGACATCCCCTCTCCCCGCATCTCGCACAAAGCGGATCCCACGTTTTTACGACAGCAGTACTAAAATGTTTTATTCATTGCAGCGTGCAGTACATCGAGCTCGGTCTAATAGTAGAGAAGTGTTCGCGCCAGGACCTCATCTTCATCAGCAAGCATGGCTACGCTCTGTTCAGCTCACTGTATGAGGGTAAGCACGTTTATCTTTTACTAGCTGCGCTCCTATGTCCTTCACCAGGGCACGGTCTACCCGTGTGCCAAATTTATCCTATCTATTATCTTTTGTACCCGAGTAAAAAAAATAAGGTTATCTATTCAATACAACGTATCGAATGCAAAAATGCAATTTTTCAGGAGAAGCATTTAAAAGTTTAACATTTAAAAAAAACAAGATTTAGACAAGATGAATAGCTTTTACTACAACGTCAACTTTTGAATTAATAATGACCACTCAATATTGTATTGCTTTAGGACAGTTATTACATATTTAACTCATTATTGCAATTTTTGCATAAGTGACAGTCTCGCACCGGGGCGGGGGTGCGATATGATAATCTACATTCATATGTCATATGAATGAATTGCAATATTATTGCAGTTCTGTTAACTGCAATATATTCACATAATTATGATAATCTACATATTAGGGCTTCCAAACAAATATACAAAATTATATAGGGGTATGTATGTTTGTTTGCTTGTATGTATGTTTGTCCACGCATTTCGCCGAAACTATTAATCGGATCGAGACCATTTTTTTATTATTGGCTTCAATTATTTCAAATTTCCTAGGGAACAATGCAAGTTTGATCAAAATCAGGGGCTCGTATCAATTAGCCAGGCCGTGCTAATTAATACGAGCTACGGTTGTGGTGTAAAAGGGAAAACATCTCTAAACCTTGGTCAAACACAACTAAAAAATAAAAATAAAATATACAAAAAAGCAACCGACTTCCTCTTTAATTTCGAAAGTCGGTTGCAAAAAACGAAAATACAGAACCAAAGACACCGACTTTCGAAATTAAAGTTATTTTTCACTTATCTGTGTTTTTTTTATTGGAAGTCTGTAGTTTTTTTTTTTGTGTTAAAGTTCTTGTTATTCGCTCTGTTGTTAATTTATCAGTCTCAGTCTGCTCCTACTAAGCAAGTTATTCGCGACCATTGTTTTATACATTTTCCTTGTCAGGTCTCCAGCTCGAATCCAATACAATGGAGAACGTGGAAGCGATCTACACGACGTTGGCACTCATCTGTATTGAGCTGGGGTCCGAGGAGACTGTGTGTGACATCATGCAGCTTATACTCGCGTAAGTTATTGATTACACTTTCAAGTTCAAGTTCTTTAGGTATAGCTGTATAGGTCCAATAATTAAATAATGTATACTTTTCAAATTTATTTAAATATAATTTATAATTCAATTTTCTTTTTTATTTAATTTAAATTTTTTTTTTTTTAATTTAATTTATAATTCTATTTTTTTTTTAAATTTCATTTATATTTTTTTTTTTTTATTTTGAACTTTTTTAATTCTTCAATTTTTTATATTGATTCAATAACACATAATATTGATAATCAAGTTAATGCTTGGTTTTACTGTATTGTATAAGTGTAAACTTTTATAATAGCATGTATATTGTTTCTTTTCTTGGAGGAGCTCGTGGCTAAGTAATAACAGTCGCACGGTTCGATCCATCAGGTTAAGCTACGCTTGCCCGGGTTGTTCTGTGGATGGGCTACCATCTTAACATACCGAGACTCCTCCATGCCTCGGAAATAACGTTAAGCCGTTGGTCCCGGCTGTCATTCGTGGATCTTTGACAGTCGTTACGGGTCGTCAGAAGCCCGAAAGTCTGACAACCAGTGGTACCAAGTGGTATCGTATTACCCAGTTACTGGGTTGTGGAGGTCAGATAGGCAGTCGCTCCATGTAAAATACGGTATTCAGCTGCATCCGGTTAGAATGGAAGCCGACCGCAATATATTTAGGGTATTATATTAAGTGTTAATATCATTAGGCGTTTATTAAATTATGTTTAATTTTATTATGCCAACAGTATTTTATGGTGATCATTATGCTGAACTTTGTTAAGCTAATGTAAATTATGATAATATATTTTATGTTTATCATTAGTAAATCGTTTAGACGTTCACTCACTTATGGTATACCAAAGGCAGGTTGAATTATGAAAAACCACGCCACCTGTTGGCGCCACTTTGACAAGAGGTCTTCTATTTCGACATTGAATATAAAATATATGATGACATTCATCGTTTCATTCATTCGTTCATGAGTCATGACTAAAGAAAACATAGGCGCTTTGACACTTCTGACAAGTGCCCGGACCTGACGTCTCAGTGCTGCCTAGTGAACTTCATTTTAGAAAATCCTCATTAAATCACACTGTGTCAAAACTCTTTTTGGTGGCCTCGTGTATTAGTTTTGACATCATATCAATTCCACGCTAGGTGAAATAGATATTAATAGTTGTAAGCGCGTGGGGTTTACAGCTTACATACATTAGTTAATGAGTCGTTTGTTGTGGCGCAAGCGAAACTATGGTCGCGTAATGTTGGCGCGAACATACGTACATATCGCACCCATATTAATCAACTTTCTGTTTGCCCAGCATCCAGCAGGCCAGCCTGTCGCACCCGGTGCTGTCGGTGGCGCAGCAGTGCCAGCTGCACGCCGCCAGCGTGGCGCTGGCCGCGCTGCTGCCGCACGTCATGCCGTTGCCGCGCCTCGCTGACTATATTAACAAGGTCATTACAAAAAAAAACTATTTTCCAATAATATTAATGAACTGCTAAGTAATTACGTAACACACATAAAATGACAATTGATCGTAATGGGTTTCATTTTGACAGTTCACCCACGTTATTTACGTTATTGAGCAGACGAATTTTTCAAAACAATAGATTAGAATAGATTCCTTGAATAGCAATTTCCTTCAAAACTCTCGGGTTGTGATTGTGAAAGTGTGTTACAATTAGGATGCATCGAAAATAATAAAGTTACAGCTGAGCCAATCTACCTGCAACATTCGTGCCTTATCAGAGATATTCATGATACTCTCAAAGAAATATCGGTGCGTATATTTTATAGGAAGTCGCTCATACACGTCTGTGTTATGGCCTGCGCACACGGGACGGCAGAGGATTTTAAATTTATCAATTGAATTTAGTACTTATCTAATCGAAATAAGGTATATAGTTCAATGCTCGATGATCGATCTTAGACCATCGAAGAGCGCGCGGGACATACCTCGGCAGGGGGCGGCAGTAGTCGCCGGAGTGCGCCATACTCTTTCAAAAGCAACTTTTCAACGCTCGTGGAATAATCAATTCCGGGCGAACAGTGGCTACTCGGCTGCCGCGGCATACGGGCGGATGCTCCGCTAAGCTGGCGGCCGCTCGCGGTGTCGCAGGGGATGTTTCTTGTCAATGTTCGGCGGCGGATAGAGGAGTCCTCCGCGAAGCTCTCCCCGCCGCCCGCCGCGCGCGCTGCGCAGGCGCCACACTGGCAACGAAGCGAAACCAAACTCCGCATCTTTTCATACTTCCGTTTTTGCTTCGCTTAGTTTGCGATCTGAGCCAAAGTATCAAAAAACGAGGAAAATGCTAAACGAACTTAGCTAGCGATTTAGGTAACTTAGCTAGTCGCCAGTTACCTAAATTACTAACATAGTCCGAACCAAACTTTACTGACTGCTAAAATAATTCTTTCAAAATTTTTATCAAGCTTGAATGAGAATCAGCACTTGTCGAACATCAAAATTACATAAGACAGTCAGAAGACGTGGCGCAACAAACTGTCCAACAGCACAGCTGATTCAGTTGGAAAAACTTGATAAAAATAATGTACATTACCACATATTGCAATAAAACTCATAAAAAAAAACATTTAGAATGTCAATAAGCAATCAAATTAAATAAACTAAACAATTATGAGCTCATATAATGTCCTGTATCCGTTGATTCTAAAACACTTTTTTGTTGCTTGGGGGGGGGGGTAAATTGGAACTTAATTAGTCCCAAGCCTCTTTGTCGTCTAAGTAATCTTTAATTTTATATAAACTTTTTTATCATACTTTCTGTTTAATATTATATATAATGTTTTAATGTATGTTTCAGATAATCGCGGCTCGTCGCGAGGACGCCCCTCACCTGTTACCTCCTCTGCTGGAAGACTACGATGAGTTGCCACCTTCCAAGATGCCCAACAAGCTGCCTTACCTCATGATGGACCAGGTAAACATTGTCACACCATTTATGTTATTAAATACGACCCGCCATTGGGGCGGCCATTCAACGGTTGCAATGTCACGTCTAAATATCGTAAATGCTACAGCTCAAGTAAATAAAATTACGATAGTTAATCGATTCAGGCGTGAATTTGCGGAAATCCATTATAAAACACAATAGACGACGTATATTTAGTAACTTAATCCGCGTAACTGTTCTTAAAGAGTCATAAAGAACGCTGTAACAAATCGACACGTGTTTCACCTCTCAACGAGGCATCCTCAGGAAGGCGATTGACTTGTTGCGAACTCGGACCCGACGTGTGGACACGTCAAGCGTCGAGCGCAGTGTGAATAAAAATTACTCGTAAATATTCCGGAACCTACGACCTACAACTTGTGAGTCTCGGTCGTTACCAAAAAAAAGAACGAAAATACGTTTATGTATTTGCGGTGAATATGACGTAAAGAAAGAACTCAAACACGAAAAATAACAAGTTAGGGGCAATATGCGACCTGCCGGGGTTGCGGGTTTGTCTGAAAGGGATATCGCGACCTCGGCACACAGGCAACGGAAGGAACACGGGTGGGTTTTAGTCAGTAAAAGTCTGACACGCCCTCCCGCTCCACCCAGAGCGGGAGAAGTTATTTGATAATTTCCCATCCAAAAAAAAAAAAAAAGGGGCAATATGCGTCACACCCACACAAGACGGCCACCCACACAGCCCTCGCGCTGGTGCTCAGCGACAGCCGGCGTTGGCGGGCCGACTTCGACCGGTGCAGCATACAATGAGATATAAATAAGAAATAAAAAAATACACAATACTTAATTCAAAATATTTATACAAATATTTATAATGGCAACATTCCGGTCAGCCAGCAGCCGCGCAGCTCTCAGAAAACTATTTGTTTGACTTTTTGACATACTGGTTACTGAAGATTATATTATTGATATACTGAAAGTGGACAACGTCACTAATAGCTGTCCAACATTTCTCTGTTTTTTTTTTATTAATTTGGCGATATTACTATATGGAAATAAGAAATATGGCTAACTAGTGAACTAAAATATTGATTATGAAATGCAATAATTAATATCGTGACATCGAATATTTAGTTTTAGATGTATAAAAAAGTATTAGGAAACATTCCAAATGTTTTTTTGCACCTAAAATGGGTACAACATCAAATTCAGTGTTATAATTGCAATTCATTATTAATATTCTAGTTGTCTTGTTATCCATATTTCTTATTTCGATAAAGTATTGTCAAATTAATCAAACAGCGATATATTTGACAGCTATTTGCGACGTTGCCAACTTTCTGTATAATCGCTCTTAATAATTATCATGGCGCATTATGTAATGGATGTTATGATAGAATATCGCACTCCAACTTTTAGAAGGAGTTCTGTCACACCTGTGAGATAGTCTACTTCTGATGCTCCATATGTCTTGTGCATGACCGGGAACTGTAACTGAAATAATTTCAACTGTCTTACAAACTCAAACTCAAAGCATTTATTTCAAATAAACCAATTACAGGCACTTTTGAATTGTCAAGGGGTCGGTCAGTCAGAAAGATGAAGCTAGATGCCCATTCCAAAGCGAAGTAGGTTCCTATGGAGAAGAACGGGCAAGAAACTCCACGGACACTCTTTTAAATCAAAGTATTCTTACAAAATATTGGTTACATCATTCTATTAAACTTATACATGTGAGAACAATGTAGAAAGACGTACATAATTATTATCATTTGATTAGCATCTGGTCGCGACGTAGTCGCTTGTGTTAATGAAGCTAATTTATTTATCCATACTTACTTCAATATCGCAGTATTTTGATGTTGTTGTGTACCCTTTATGGAGCAGGATTTTACAAATATCATGTTTCAATCTTCAGTTTTTCTGGCAGTCATCCTCGCTTTTTGAAATACTTATTTTAATCTGCTATCAATTCCTATTACGATTGGTTGGTTCGCTATTACCATTTTGTCAACTAACTCCAAGAGTAAACATACACTTCGGCAGCATATTGACCAGATGCTTAAATAAAAAGGTTAGTCGTATATTAATTGTTATAAATCTAATCTAACTAGCCTGTACTGTCCCACCGCTGGGCAAAGACCTCCCCCCCTCTTTTCCACACAATTCTGTCTCTTGCTAGTGTCGGCCATCGGTATTCTTTCGGTAGGAGTCAAGTTCGTCCCCCCATCTTCGACTCGACCTGCCGCGAGATGAAGTAATTGTCAATTCATAATATAAAACAAAGTCGGTTTTCGCGTTTGTCTGTCTGTCCGCGTTGTTCTTCTAAACAACGCAACAAAATCTGTTGCTGTGATGAGGTGTTCACCACCGTTTAGAGAATTTATTCCGGACGGTTTAAGCTTCGTGCAGACCAGCGCGACAAGACAGCGCGACGCGACACCGGTTATTGTTATATCGTCCAGTTTTCTTAGATATTGTATTGTTCGTGTCGCGGCGCGGCGTCGCGTCGCGCTGGTCTGCACGAGCTTTTTATGTGGATAATACGTTAATATTAAAGTTACGTTTACCTAAGAAATCTCGATGTTTTGTCAGGTCGTAAAAACCGTGAGTATAGTATAGTTGGACAAATGTAAAACAAATGGATAGTTGTACTGTAACATGTACTTCGTACACTCCAGATGGCCCTGTGCGAGCTGCTGAAGTCGCACGGCGTGGACGTGACGCGCCTGTCCTCCACGTCTCCGTACTCGGCCGGCAACATCGCCCTGCCGCACAGGCACAGCTGGGTGGAAGCTGGTACGTATTCACGCACTTACAACTGGTACATGTACTTACTACTAGTACATGCACTTACTACTGGTACTTGCACTTACTACTGGTACATGCACTTACTACTGGTACATGTACTTACTACTGGTACATGCACTTACTACTGGTACATGCACTTACAACTGGTACATGTACTTACTACTGGTACATGTACTTACTACTGGTACATGCACTTACTACTGGTACATGCACTTACAACTGGTACATGTACTTACTACTGGTACATGTACTTACTACTGGTACATGCACTTACTACTGGTACATGCACTTACTACTGGTACATGCACTTACAACTGGTACATGTACTTACTACTGGTACATGCACTTACTACTGGTACATGCACTTACTAATGCGCAGAGCTAGCGTGCACTACAGTCGCCTCCACGTGTGGCGATACTTGAAGCATCTTAGGAAGTCAACCCCGCCTTTACCAACTTGCTGACTGGCTAATATTTTAAACACAGCATGAGCTGTTCTTATGATATAGTTCATGGCGAATATGCAAGCAGTATCCTATCTTCTGCGATCCTAGTACTTTATATGCAATCCGTATTGAATTATACCTCGTTTATACGATGGCAGTGACTGGACCCAGTGACTCGGAATTTCGGCTCCAGTCAGTGGGTTCATGTAGGTGAGATCGGCAGTGCGAATGTATTGGCGGCATGTTCCGGTTTCTGAAAGATTGATACAATTACTAAACTATAAATGTGGTGTAAAATCAAGATGGACTTATGTTAATTTAGCGTGCATAGCTAGAACCTGAACATGGCTCACCGAAACCGGGTAATATTGTAGGTATTTTGGAGAACATTAAGGCCCGTATTACAGAACCTTACTCAAAACCCAAGCATTACTTAAAACTAGCTTCAACCAATCAAAAGGCTTTATACGAGTTTTAAGTAATGCTTGGGTTTTGAGTGACGTTCTGTAATACGGGCTTTAATGTATACACTCTTTGTTTCGATGGGGAAATCAATCTCCTTTTAATGAACCTTTATAAAAATCAATCTTCCGTCCATGCTCGCTTCTCGATAATTAAGACAAAATTCTTTGTAATCTTACAGGAGCCGCTCAAGGTCGCGACAGTCTCGCAGACATCACAGCGCCCGGCACTGAACTGGACAGCGCTAACAGCTCGCCCGGCGTGCAGCGGGTTGGTATCTTTGTATTTACTACTACTCTCCTATCTTGTGCGGTCCTAGTACTTTATTATGCAAATAGAATGTCCATAGTAAGTATTCTTACTTACTATGGATTTTATAAATGCTAAAGTAACTGTCTGCTTGTTGTCTTTTCACGGCTTTACAGCTGAACAGTCGATCCATTCTGTAAAATTCTCACCGTGAAGAGTGAGGTGAAGTGAGCTGTCAATAGTGTCAATCCCTAGCATTAGGTGCAACGACAGCTCATATCACGCTCACTTCACCTAAGGTTTCACGGTGAGATGTTTACTGAAAAGCACGGCAGATTTCGATGAAATTTGGCACACAGGTAGACCATGACCTGGGTTAGGACAGAGGACACTTTTTATCTCGTTAGTACGTTTTCGTAGGTTCCGACCTCCACGCGGGCAATAGCAATCTTACTCCATTTGAAATAAGATTTGACATTTAATCAAACCTTTTTTACAGTCCCTTCAACCGATTCTGACTTCTAAAGTAGGAATAAGGATGGCATTAAAATCAAAAAAGTGGTAACAATACCAACTGTTTACTGCAGCTGCCATTTGTCATGCCACCAACGCAATAGAAGTCAAAATCGGTTGAACGGACTGTAAAAAAGGTTTAGTTTAATGTCTAATCTTATTTCAAATGGGGTATAGGCTCCTATCTTATGCGATCCTAGTACTTTATATTATGCAATCTGAATAGAATATGTGTTATGTAGCTATTTTCTCCTCATATGAAATCCTCCCCTATTCATTACATGCTTTTGTTCCCCGTGTCTACACCAACGTGTATAACATTGTATTCTTCATGTTGTGTACTACAGTCCGGCCGTCGAGAGAATGCGTTCCTGCCTGACACCTGTCAGTTGGACAATCTCTAGTACAGTGCATTCATTATAATTTATAACTTGACCCGTGACCAGGGTTACCATCTATGTAAGGGAGGAGGCCTGTCTAGGATGGACAAAATGCCTGATTTTTCAGAAAAATGCTTGTCCTTTGTAAAGAAACTGTAGGTCGTCAAATAAATAATATTCAGATAGTTTTAAAGACTTATTACTTAGACTTGCAACCACTTAAAGTAATTTAGAAAAAAATTACTTACTACACTGAGTGATATGTTTCCGAAGTAATTTTTTTTTTCCAAACTATGAATATAAAAATCTTCACACGTAGGTAACGTTTTTAATGTTTTCTTGGGTTAGTAAAGACGCTTTCGTCAGGTGATTCCTTTCTTTATGCAACTGTGAATTTATTAGGGAAAATCAAAAATGTCTGTCTCAGCTTAGCGCCGGCCGCACGCCTATTTTAACCGTAAAATGTCTGTCAAATGCTGCAAATGCCTGTCAGATGGTAACCCTACCCGTGACGATTAGTAGCACTGAATTTAGCAGTCATGTGATTGGTAATACTGTTCTGTTAGTCGCCATTTTGAACTTTATTAGTATTGAAACTAAGACTGCACTGTAGTAATAAGGATCAAATTCGCAAAACACATATTCTGAAACAAACTGACAGGTGTCAAGCACGCATTCTCTAGACGGTCGGACTGTAGTTTCGTTTATCGTTTGCAACTTTGCACCTAAAACAAGTTTTAAAGACTAGTTAGTATATTAGTATACAAAACTTGTCAAAAAAGTTGTAGTGAATTACAAGGAATATCTTTTGACGTCAGAATGACATTGGCAGGGGTCGTTGTTGGTAAACATTTGTGAAATTGTCACAGTAAATTGTATTGAAAAAACAAAATGGCGCCGTTAGTTCCGATTTTTGCCACGCGCCATAAAATCCTTGCAGCGATGTAACATACATGTGTCTGAAACAACGTCAATACATGTATGAAATACAATGTGAAATTTATAAATACATTTATGTTCGCATAGCTCATTAAAATGTAGGGAACAGCAGATTTTTTTTTTCGCGATTTCGGGGTTGGCCCCATAGTGAAAGTTGTTCATAGTGATGAGTACAATGACCCCTGAAGAGGATGCAAACGAATTAAATTTCACATTGTACATTTGTTTTACGCGACATGTTTTTCACAAATGTTTTACAAGACTTGTTGAAAACAAGTATCACGACGCAGACAGTAACTACGAATTCAGCACATGATTCTAGACTATAGTTCATTCGCGTTAACAATATAGTGAGTCATCGGCCTCGACCAATCGGGTCGCAAAAGACAAGCGTTTCCAAGGATCTGCCGTCAATGGTCAGCTTCCTAATTTGTTGCGGGACTATGCCGATGACTCACTATTTCCTCAACGAGAATGGTCTATAGCGTAGAAAGTTTAGGTGGGTTGTAAAAAAAAATCTGTTGTTTCAAAGAAAAGTGCAATATTTACGGTCAAAATGTATGGAACCGCTAATATTTTTTTTTAATAACCGACTATAAATTTCAACGCAGAGGGTTCAGAATCATTTACTGAATCCATGGTAACAGTTTGAGCGTCGATATCCTTGCTACCCTGTATAGATTACGAGTAAATGCTGATTAATGATAACTCACACATGAAAACGTTTATAAAATACAATAGACGTAAACCATTGACTCGTTGCGAACCCGAATACGGCGTGTTGCCACGCCAAGGGCCGGACGCAGAGACAACAACGCACAATACGCCGTATTCGGGTTCGCGACAAGTCAATCGTCATCCTGAGGATGCCTCGGTGAGAGGTGAAACACGTGTCGATTTCTTACAGGGTTCTTTATGACTCTTTAGGAATAGGTCTATTGTATTTTATCATGGATTTCCGCAAGGTTTCCCCTGAATCAATTAACTATGAAAACGATTTTCCAGCTTCTTGTCCATCAGTGGTTAACCGCTATCTATGCCAGGATACACAGGCCGCATTGTATAGTTCAATAGTGGTACAATATTAAAAGTAATTCTCGTGGACCAGCAAACTCAGTACGACGACCTGGACGAGGAGTACCGCATGTTCATAGAGAAGTACAACCACAACCACCGCCCCACCATGCAGAACTTTGGCACTTATGTAAATATATTGCGTTTTGTGTGTTCTTCTTATTTTATTTATTTATTTAACGGTTTATGTACACACATAAAAAGAACAGAAAAATACGTACAAAGGTGATGCTTATTTCTAAAGAAATCTCTTCCAGCATACCTGCGATAGGAAAGTAGTTAAAGAGATGTAGACAACGTGTGTAAGAGTAGAAGAGAAAATAAAATACATAAACTTTTTTTAACTCGGCCATATTTTCTAAACACCTAAGCGCCATAACTCTGATCGACCAGATCGGGTAACAAGTTAATTTAATGCTCACACTTTACTTGGCGTATTTGTCAAAATATTCGCGTTACTCGGGTGATATAAAATATAACTTATATGTTTTGAAATAAATCTCTAATCATATAAATTAAATTGTTTTTGTGCTTTATTCAAGAATCGCACTTAGAAACTTACCTTAGTGAGAATTCAAGCAGTTTGCCAAGAAAATATATTAGTGACCTCAAAAGACATGTGAATATGTCTTTTGAGGTCATTTCCGGGATTTTCAAAGAAGGCGCGTTTGGAGTTTGCGTTCCGTTCCACCAAAAAAACATAACACAAAATAATGAATTGTAAAATAAATATGCATTAAAAAATTTAAAAATAAATGGAATTTGTTTCTTGACCCCTACACAGGGTGTCAGGGAAATCGACGCGAAAACTGTTACCATGGATTCAGTACATGATTCAGAAACTCCTGCGGTGAAAAAAGGAAAAATTTCGTCGGTTATATAAAAAAAAAATCTGTCGTTCCATTCATTTTGACCGCGTAGCTATTGCACTTTTCTATGGAACAGCTGATTTATTTTGTATAAGTTTTGAATTACGTGCATATTCCCTATTACGGTGAAAACGATTAACAAATAAACAATCCTTTTTATATCCTTATCCTCTGTAATTCCACTTGACCCCCCCCCCCCTCCTACAGCGCAGTGACAATGAGTTCTGGGACTGGGGTCATGAAGACACGCGCAGCAGTGAACACGATATGAGACGACCGCACGGGCAACGACCGGTAACTGCCGTGTATAGTAACGATAGTTGTTGAACATAATTGGTCTCATCTTCATGGTAGCCTGTAAAGGTTTAAAATATGTTTAAAAAAAAAAACATTGTTATATTGGATCGTATACTGAATATAGACGACCGAGTATCCTTCATTATTAATAGACACGTTTCCCATCAAATTATCATAAGCAAACAGATAGCGTATATTATGCATAGCTATTAGTACGAGAGCCAATGAATAACATTTTTGCCTCATCGTTTTACGACCGAAATCGTATAGAATCGATAGCCGATACCTAATTAATAATCCTATTAATTAGGTATCGGCTAACATGTCGCGGAAAATTTCAGAAATTAGGTAACGATTATCCAATCGATACCTAATTTCTGAAATTGACCTGATGAAAATTACAAATATGTAAAAAAAATACCGATCTGCTTCATAGAAATCTGTTTATTTTCAGAATGTAGTTGAACGATAGATTTTAGATTTGAAATCTATTCTTCAACTCGCACAAAATGTCTGAAAACAAATTTTTCCGTCATAATATGATGAAACCTACTTTTTAATATTAGACATATTGTGATTAAACTGTCTGGCAATTTTTTTTTGCCGCGGGTGATATGTTTGCTTCATAAAACTGCATAACGAGTCGGGTTCAGAAAAATATAAAAACGATTTTATACGGTTTTGGTCGTAAAACGATGCGATATGGTTTTGGTCGTGGGCTCTCGTATATAGCTATCATGTATTCGTAATAAAACATCGGAAAGTAGTGAATAAAGCTTGATCAAGGTGTGCACACAATTCAGATGTTATGAAATCAGAAAAGTGTTCTCGATTTCACAAGTAACATATGAATCCAAAGAGTTTATGATTGTTTTCTTTCTGAAGCATCAGAACACGATAACGAACACAACAGAATTAAGTCAAATGAACACTAAAATTTATAATTTTAGTGTTCATTTGACTTAATTCTGTTAAATGACTTTTCGGCAGTACACCAATGAAGGCGATTATATAAGTGTTAATTTGTATGAGCCCTGCTCTCCCAGTCGGGCGGCGCGAGCGAGGGCGTGAGCCTGGAGGCGCTCCGGCGCGCGGCGGGCGGGCCGAGCGCGGCCGAGCGGCGCGACGCCGAGCGCCGGCGCGCGACGCTCAACAACGCCTTCCGCACGGCGCCCTTCGACCAGCTGCTGCACATCACGCAGCCCAAGGTATTCGAACAATAACTAATCTGAAAAAAAATTACAATATTTTTGTTTTTTTTTGTTCTTTCATTAAATATAATATTACCACTGGAACACTACATTTGGTACTATAGTTTAAAGCCCTCAACAACGCGGTCCTAACTTTTGTATAACGTTCAAAACATCAATTCTTGACAAATTAATGTTAAAAGCATGAGTTTTTTAATTTAATTTGGCTCCATCTGACTAGCAAAGCTCTTTTCTCATACAAATAACGAACTACGCTTTAACATATGGACCGCTCAGTTTTGTATCAATTACCTTACCCCCAGCCAGCGCCGACCCTAGGGTAGAGCGAGTGGAGCGGTCGCACTAAGCGCCCGATGGTAAGGGACGCCAAAAAACCAAATATGAAAAACAATTTCCAGCGCAAAATAAAATGGCCTTTTGAGAGGCGCGGGAGTAATGTTGCCAAATCAGATTTTTAAAAACCGTAGGGTAATTCCATAAGCTTTCTTAATATTAAAGAAGTAGAAATATACTCATTTAATACAAACAAAAAGTGTTGATATTTGTAACTAAAGTAGATTTTAGAAAATTTGGGAATTATTATTTAACATGAAACTGAAGTAGAATTTACGTGAAGTGAAAGCGCCGATCAAAAGGCACCGAAAGATAATCTCGCTCTACCCTGATCAAGGACTACTAGTCCCTGAGCCCACCTCATAAATCGACAAATAAATATCTTCGACGAATAGGGTCGTGCAATAAAACAACAAGCGAACATAGATTCTCAGTCGTATAAACACAACTAAGGCGGCACGGGCACGAAAACGTTTGTCATATTAATCCGGCTGTGGCGATCAATAGGTTAACAACCATTAAGGATAAACAGTTAAAACCATTAAGGATTTCTCATGATCCTAGGAAACTATAAAACCTGATTTACAAGGTGTGGTATAGTGTAGTTTACATAAGTTGAAGCAATAATAAAAGTTACCAAGTCATTTGTTGCTTCAATTTTATTGATTGCTCAGGCAAGAAACTTGCACCATATAAATGTAGCTTAAAGTGGTGAACACCAAGATTAATTTAGAATTAAAAATATTGAAAAAAAAACTGGTTAATAATTCTAATAACATATTTGCTCCCACATTCCAGTACGAGATCAAAGACAAACTCGAAGAGATCTTCAACTCGATCAGCTCGGAGCCTCTCCTGCCGGTGTCCGGCTCCTGCTCGCCGGCCGGACACAAGTCCTACCAGCAGGCAGTGCCGCCCTACACCAAGTACTTCCCCGAGCTGTTCCTGTACTGAACAAGGTAATTTATTACAATATTAAGTTCAATACAAATGCGACACTCCGCAGTTTAGGTATGAAGCTACAAGTACGTGGCGGGCCAATTCAGTGACGTAGTCCATGAACGTAGTCAGAAGATCTAAGAGTTACGCTATGGAAAGAGAGGCAACTTCTATAAATAAAAAGCGACTCTTGCTACGACCCAATAAAGTGCAATTCATGTCGCACAGCGCTAATTACCTGCAGTTATATTCACCTATACTCCATTTGAAATAAGATTAGACATTTAACTAAACCTTTTTTTCAGTCCGTTCAACCGATTTTGACTTCTATTGCCTTGGTGGCATGACAAATGGCAGCTGCAGTAAACAGTTGGAATTGTAACCACTCTTTTTTTGCTTTGAATGCCATCCTTATGCCTACGGCATAAAAGTCAGAATCGGTTGTACAGACTTTAAAAAAGGTTTGCTTAAATGTCTAATCTTATTTCAAATGGAGTATGGGTGAATGTAACTGTAGGTAATTAGCGCTGTGCGACCTGAATTGCACTTTATTGTGTCGTTGCAAGAGTCGCTTTTTATTTAAATGATTTTGCGAAGTATCCCATTTGTATTAATCCGTGCTACAGTTAAGCGTACGAACGTCCGTCACTCGCCCTCAGACTCTGCAGAGCAACGATCTTTGTTGGGTCGGAGGGAGTAGTCGAGAATCAACTTAAATGGTGTGCTTTGGAGATGCCTATGTCCAGCAGTGGACTGCTGTAGATGGACGATGATGGGCGTACTTCCATATCCCATCCTAGCAAATTGGTGTTTATTTATAAACGTTGCTAAAAGTTTCAAAAATGTATGGTTAAACAGTCGCTAATCATTACTTCACTTTAAAGAACGTTTATAAATAATCCTCATTATGTTTAGCTTTTAGTCCAGTTAGACAGAGAGCTGTGGCGGCCTAGTGGGAACGGTCCCAACTTACGAGTAGTAGGTTCGAACCCTAACAGACGCTTACCTTGTGTAAATAATTTCATCACCACTGCTCTCAAAAAACGGTGAAGGAAAACATCGTGAGGAAACCGACATGTCCTAGAACCAAAAATTCGGAGACATGTGACATCTACCAACCCGCACTGGGCTCGCGTTGTGAATTACGGCCCACTCCCTCTCACAGAGAGGAGGCCTGAGTCCCAGCAGTGGGAACGTTATAGGCTGATAATGCAATAGTCCAATTCACACAGTCGTAGAGAATGAGAACGTTTTGTTCTCCTTGTTTATGATGAGTTAGATGACAAAATTGCTTAGTTTAATTTTGTAGAAAATGGAATCCGCAATTAGTAACATATTTTGCCAAGATTTTTAGAAGTGAAACTCTTCTTTAGGCGCGTTGAGCGATTTTTGGTAGGGGGTAATCTTATAGGTTCGCGTAGTGCTGTACTATAGAATATAGATGGCGCTAATACCAGATTTAAGTTTTTTTGTCGGCAGTCCCCTATTACTGACTACTGCCTATTTGGTTTGTGTTTTTAAACTGATTTCATGATATTATTGTTTTTTTTTTTCAGTTCTCAACGGTGAAGGTCAATCAAACTGTATTAGAGGCCTGTAGCTGTAGTTTCGCTCGATACACTAGCTTATAGTTGTTATACGGAAGTGATATGCAGGCGACATCGTTAATGTGTATAAAATTATAATAATTATCCATTAAACTTTTAGGTCTGTGGCTGAGGGCGTGTTTCACTCAGTTCGAAAAAGCTCTGACAGATAAATAAATAATATCATGATTAATATGAAATTATGTACCAGATAACGTAAAAGAAATTTATCCTTTTTTGGTACGGCTATTATCCTAACTAGTAATAAATATAAATGCGAATGTGACTTTGTTTGTTTGTTACGCTTTCACGCTAAAACCGCTGAACGAATTTGGATGAAATTTGGCACATTGGTAGACCATGATCTGGGTTAAGACATAGAATACTTTTATCCCGATATTACCACGGGATCGAGACTTATGCGGTTGAAACCGCGCAGCTAGTTAATACTAATAGACGTACCAAAAATTGTTTAGATGTTTCCGAGATAAGTCGATATAGACAGATGCAATTATTGATATAAATTAGCATTCGATTTTTAAAATAAAATAAACTATGCAATTCTGTATTTAAATATTATCTTCAGACATTTATCCCTTTAGGCCTAAATAATAATGACATGAAATAAAAAATGTGTTCAAAGACATAATTAGCTATGTCGCCTGCTATTAAACAATTTTAACTTAAAATAATAAATGTTCGACTAAATCTGACTTTGGCTCCAAACTTTGTTAATAATTTAACGTATAACGAGTTACATTCCCGTCGCTTTTACTGACTATTAATAATTATTATTATTGTTGTAGGTGAATCTCTTATTATGGTGGGTGTACTGTTCTTATTAATCGTGACTGTTATTAAAAAAATACCTATCGACCACTTGGTTTTATATCAAGTGCTCATAAATCGACAATTATATGCTTACGACGAGTAGGGTTGTGCAATGACATAAAAAAAACAAAATGCGAACAGTCATTCTGCCTAGCCTTTTCCCAACTATGTTGGGGTCGGCCTCCAGTCTAACCGGATGCAGCTATAGTATTAGTAACAATGACTTAAAAAACTATGTTGACTTAAAGCTTTTACAAACTAAAAATCATTAAAATTCCGACTGGGGCGGTCAAGAGAAAAAGATAACTCGCCTAAAAATATCCGTTCTACCCTAGCACAAAAATATGAATCTACATGGCATAATGCCGAGCAAGACACTTTTTAGTTTCGAATACGCTCACATAGCGCTGTTCTAATTTGTATACATTTGTCGATAGCGAAACTAAAACTGGCTATACTATGTTCGTGTTATGGGTTTGGCTTAAACAGAGTTTATTCACCGTATGTTCAAAGTTCAAGTTCAAAATCTTTTATTTCACATAAACCTACAAGGGCACTTATGAAACGTCAGAAGCTAGGTGCACGGTTCCAATTGGTCGTTTCATATGGAGAAGAGCCGGCAAGAAACTCCACGGTTACTCTTTTAAAAATAATTGGCCTTTATAATATTTTCAAATAACAGTATTAATAGGTATGGTAGGACAATGTAGGTCTTTCAACAAGTACCAGGTACTTAACAAAATAGAAGATGGTCAATAAATCTACAGTCCACTAAGCCTACAGCGTTCTCACATTCACAAAATAGAATAGAATCTTTAAAAAATATGAATAAATTAATAAAAATAAAAAAACAATTTTAAACGACATGATATGATTGCTATTACAACTGTAACAAATCTGAATAATGATCATGTACACAAAAGCCACTAATAAAGTGTTGAAATTAAATTGTAGGTATATAATGTCAATGTATGCCTCGGAAGATATGAAGCGAGAAACTATCTCAATGAATATTAAAGGATCTCGCGCACTAGACGGCTGCGACTCCAACCAGTCAGTTGGTTTATGTGAAATAAAATATTTTAAATTTGAATTTCGGGATTCGTCTGCGGCTAGTCGGCCGTTGCGAATCGTATCGTTTTCTACAGTTTACCTGGTCGCTGGTCATGGCCGTCTAGTGCGCGAGGTCCCTAAAAGTGCGATAATCTCCTGACGACTATCGCATATTCTCGCCACTAAGCGGGCATCGTGCCTTAGGGCCGACGCTCACTTGCCGAGGCGCAGCGCCAAACAAATATCAACCTTACCACAATTGAAATAAAGTTGAGAATAAATAATCTTCCAATAACTCGAGAGCGTATCTAAGCGGAAAACGGTGTGCGAATCAGGTTATTTATTTTCGACTTTATTTTAAGGGACGCAGTGTTGATATTTGTTTGGCAGTGACAACCACGTCAAGTCACGAGTAATAACAACAGTAAAGTTATAAAGATAAATGATATTTAGTAGCGCAATAAGGAATGGTGTGGGTGCTGAAGCAATATTCTGTTTTTATGATACCCTGGTAGGGACCAACGTATCTCAAGGCTTTTGAGGCCAGATGTTATTGAGCATGGCATAAAAAAACAGATGTTTTTAAGTGTGAATATTGAGAATAACTATGAGAGAATTGTTTTAAATCAAAATAGTATGATGTGTTCTTAAAACCGATTACTTATAATAAAATGTTTAATACTTAGAAGTGAAATGTTACTCTGATTTTTAATTTGCTAAACTAAAATTCCATTTGTTGTCGACAACAAAATAACCTAGTAAAATAATCTAGTTACGAGTGATTCTCACCAAGGACCACTGAATCATTCTCTGCAGGTGGACCTTCATAGTTGTCGTGTGTCTCTGTAATATTAATTATTTATCGAATTATTTACAAAAAAAGGTCGAACGCAGCTGTCATTTTGGTCTAGCAAATTAAAAATCAGAGTTTAAAATGTATACTTTAAGGTACAATTCCGTAACCGACTGCCGGCGGCAATTGCAGGCGATGTGTCGCGTCGACACTAGTTTCTATAAATTCCTTGGAAATACCTTCCGTAGCTAGCGACATGTCGCCTTCATATAAATACATAAGAACACATAGAAACCAGTCGTGCAGTTACAGGCTACGGAATTATACCTATCAAGGTACAATTCCGTACAGATTGGTGAAAACGTGAGGTCTTGAAGAAAATATTCGATGAATATTATAAATGATATATAATATTATAATGATGATAAATATTCGATTATAAATGATCATGATTATTGATTAGTGAAATTAAAACTGCTCTCATTATGAAAGTTGGCTTGTATTATAATCGTATTCATTATTTTTATATTAGTTATAGAAAATAATGATAATTAATATATTGTGATTCTGTTGTTAGTTGTTATCTTATTTATCTGTGAATGTTATTAGATATCTAACAGAACTGATGTATCTATCCATTGTTTAAATTACAACTTAGAGCGTTATCACACTGACGATTTGCTAGCTTGTTGCCGGCTCGAGGGGATTTGTGAGCGTGCTCTCCGCGGGTGCGAAGCGAGCTACGTTCGCTTGTCTGACTCTCTTGTACACTCACGTCAATTACTCTCGTTACGCAAACGCGGCGAACACGTTGCACATTCGTGGCTTGCTCGCTACGCACACGCAGCGAGCGCGACTAATAATCGCCTCGCTAGAAACACACTCAATCGCCAGTGTGTTATGGCCCTTATACTATACTTCGAGTGGTGGATTACGCCCCACTCCCTCTCTCACAGAGGAGGTCTGTGTCCCAGCAGTGGGAACATTATAGGCTGATTATGCTTATGCTACTATACATTTGTCTGACTTTTTACCATTATAGCCTCACTAAATTAGTTATGCTAGACCGCAAAGGGCATAGACAATTATTAATACCTTTATTTTTTGTAACGTTTATCTAAAATGCCCTACAAATTCTCAATACAACAATATTTAAGCATGGAACAGCAATTTATTTTGTACTAAAAATAAAATAAAAACATGAATATTGCTGCACGTAGCGGTGGGCGTGGTCGGTGATTGTATATAAACGTTGCACTGTTCAATAATTTGTACTTAATGTTATATTACTAATGTATGGCTGTTCAGTACTCGGTTGTGTACGCTAAATAAATGTGGTTCTACAAACGAGTTGTTTTATTGTATTTTTAGATAAAATTAAGAGTTCTACCACAGACATTTGCGGTTAACGACTTTTCAGCCTTAAAGCGTTAGTTATAAGGTTGAAAAGTGGTTCACCGCCAGTGTCCGCGATTGTACTTAATTGTTAGGGTCAATTCACACCAAGACGCGACGCGAGGCGATGCTGCGAGCACTTTTTAAGATAGCGACACAAAGTCACCCCCTTCGGGAAATATAGGTGCAATCAATTTGTATAACGTAGATACTACTACGCAGCTACGGTACGTATCGAAGTATCCAATACATTATAAAGTTTAGTTAATAAAGATAACCACGTAATCAAGTTATACATACCTAGCCACTCGGGTATCCATATTATTTTATACCACTTTCAAAAAAAGGTTATCAATTCGAATTGTGTATATCTTTTTAAGATTCCTACCCATAAACGAAGTGAAACGGGAGGTAAGGGACAAGGAATAAAAAAATACAAGTATATTTAACAACATTTATATTTTAAAATAACATTTATCTATCTACATTACAATTTAAGTTAGTTTCCTATCTACCTTTGGACGTGTTATTGAGGTCGTTGCAAATAAAATACAAGTTACAAATTAAAATATATCTGTGACAATTCTGTTATAGTTAGGTACAATTCTGAGGCCGATGGGGTCTACATCGATGAAGTAAACGCCATCTCTATAGTCATGAACTCTGCGAATATTCGAGCTACCAATTGGCTTATACATAATCATGATATGTTAGTATTTAGGGCTAAGTTTTACTTTAACATCCATCGAATTGGGAGTCCCTATATTTTTTACAGAAAGATCATATAATTAAAAGGCTCCACGTAAAGTTTTATGTTGCGGCAATTTATGTTTTACGACAAAAAGAAAAACAAAATCGTAAACATTTTGCAATATTAATTTGTCACTTATGTCTCGCCATTGAACGTTTCGTTTTACGTAAGGTCAACGAACTATTTTTTTTTACTTCATATTAATAATAAATACGTATATTTAGTGATTTAGATACTTGATATGCATATTTCGCTGATTGAAATTAACACACAAAAACACAATAATTTACCGTTTATTGCTGATAATATGTGAAACGACGCCATTTTGTGTTGTCATTGTTTATTTAATTTGTTTTATTTTAAATACTATCCTTTATAATCTTCATTTTTATTCGCCACCTCTACCGACCTTTAAATCGATGTCAATACTAGAAAATTCGAAAGTAGGGACAGAATTAAAAAAAAATATATCAAAAGTTCCTTCACAGGGGGATTCTACACCTCCCCCCTCCCACTCCCACCCCTTAAATCGATGGATGTTAAAGAAAAGTCCTACCGTATTTTTTCCGGAGCACCATATTATCGCCAACGCAATTTGTAAGAGCAACAATCTTTTATACAGTTTTATCGATGTAGACATTGAATGGCTAGTAATATAAATGGCACGTATAAATATTAAATAAAAAAGTTAATTGTTTATTAAAAATGTTATATTTAAAGTAATATTTTGATAGCGCAATAATTAAATTCACAATATTATAAAATGTGTTTGCTCTATCAAAATAAGACAACACATAAAAAGCTCAGTTTGCGAACAATTACATCAAATGCAACTGCCATACATTGTGCGTTATAGTAACGGTTGCAATGCTTAATAGTATGATATGCCACATACTACGCGTTGCTGCAACGTGTTGCATTTAGTGTGGCCGGAAATGGCAACAACAAGGCTTGGTGACATGTGCCACCGACCACAGCCACCGGTGGCTCGCTGCTCGCTGGGCTACCGGTGGCTGTGGTCGGTGGCTCGTTTGCGCCGAGCCTTGTTTGGATTTCAATAAATTTAATACCAAATCTTTCTATATACACTGTTTTGAGCACCTATTTGGTTTAGTAACTTTATTTACATTATTTACAGATCTGTTTACATTTTACAGTCTTGTAACGTTGTGACTTCTGGTGGGTATTGGTTCGAGATATAGTTTTACAACAATACAGATTTATTTCTACCCCGCCAATGAGTTTTTAAAGGGTAAATTAAAAGTAATACTTAAAAAATAAACAAATTATATAATTATCTAAAAATAAACAACATAAATAGTTATTTTTTAATATTTCCACAGCTGGCACCATTTGTGCTAATTCCTGTGTTACCACATAAAAACAACAATAAAAATACTAAAAATAAATACATTTTCACAATGATTTGACTACTTTTGTGCTTGAAATTAATTTTAAAATTTAATTCCATTTTGAAGACATACTGGCGAAAATATCGAAGAAAAATTAAAAAGAATCTTAAAAATAGTGAATAATGTATCAATTCCAATCGTTTCCTAATATTAGCCGTAATCAATTGACTTATTAAATTTTATGATGATCATTGATCTTGTAAATCGATTCAACAATCTAAAAAAATCACCATTACATCTATTTTCAAATTAGGAACAAAATTCCATAGGAACATTACGTAAAGGTTCCAATAATTTTACATTTTTTGCGGTCTTAGTAACAGTTCATGAAGCCACATATTTGGGTGATTTGGTAGAAAACGCATAACCAGAATTTCAGAAGTATTTTTCCAGTCACCATTTTTTTCCCTCGGCTCAAAAACTTTAACGATTTTGATATTTGCACGTTTAACGTCTCGCTAGGCTAGACGAAGATAGAAATCCCGAACTTATTTATTATATCACAAACACTCGTTTGTGCTATAAATAAGTTCGGGATATTTTATTTAGTACAGCGAGCTTACTTCTACGAAATAAAGGTTATGCTATGGACGTGCGGCTCACTGTATCCCCAGCAAGAACTTATGGCACAAATATTCACCAACACCGTCGTTCGCCATCGACTTTTGTGCATTGTAACAGAGGTAGGTGAGTAGCGAGAAATTCGTCAAGATAGCGTAACGTAGATCTTTGTAAGTCTAGGTGTACCAAAGATGGATCTTGCCTACCAGGGTAGCATGAAGTATTGAGATGTGAATTAGTACTAAGGGAATCGTATGACTGTGGTACCGATCGCGTCGTCGCTGCACGCATGCGCGAGTGCGCTCTCGAACTCTTGTGGGAGGTATACCTGCAATGGAAATGCCAATGTTTTATCAGAAGAGGCCCTAGGCTCCGTTCTGCTGAATCAAGATCATTATCTTGATTATTTTTAAACATATTAATTACATTTTTAAATATTTTTTGCCAGCGGAAGGTCTTTTTAGTATACATAATTATTTCTTACTAGCTGCGCCCCGCGGTTTCACCCGCATAAGTCTCGATCTCGTGGGAATGTCAGGATAAAAAGCATCGAATGTCCTAATTAGCCAGCCAGCAAGCATGGCTACGCTCTGTTCAGCTCACTGTATGAGGGTAAGCACGTTTATCTTTTACTAGCTGCGCTCCTATGTCCTTCACCAGGTCACGGTCTACCCATGTGCCAAATTTCATCCAAGTCTGTTTAGCTGTTTTAGCGTGAAAGCGTAACAAACAAACAAACTCACTTTCGCATTTATAATAGTTAGGATAGGATTGCCCTCCATATACATACAGGGTGTCCGGGACATCGACGCGAAAACTTTAACCATGGATTCAATACATGATTCTGAAACTCCTGCGTTGAAATTTTTAGCCGGTATTTAAAAAAAAGTCTGCTGTTTCATAGGAAAGTGCAATACCTACGCGGTCAAAATGTATTGAAGAGCAGATTTTTTTTAAATAACCGACTGTATACAAAAACTCACAAAGTTCGCTCTGTCTCTATAAAATATAAGGGTAAACGATTAATAGGGGGGGTCATTCTTACCTTATCAAGTATAGGGGCCATCGCTCCGCGGTCTACTAATTTGGTGAGCGTGTCGAGTCCATCTCTTAGCCTGAATCTATCTTCCAGCCAGTCAGTATTAGAACCACAGCCTAGCAGCCACTGTAAAAACAAAATTATGCAGTTTTTACATTGGTAAGTTAAGATATAAAAAACCGGCCAAGTGCGTGTCGGATCACCCACAATGAAGGGTTCCGTAGTTGGGATTAATAAAATTTATTCCAAGAACAAACTTAACATTGTAGTCGAAAAACATGTTCCGGCCATACTTTCCAACTGCAAATGTAAGTTTCCACGCACAATATTAAGTGATTTACCATGTTATTTTAATACCATAGGCTTCTTATAGGTTTTCCTGTAATCTATGAGTAAAGAACCATACTCTGCATTTTTTTCAAAATTTTAGGATCAGTAGTTTCGGAGATAAGGGGGGAATGGTCAATTTTCATCAATTTTCTAAAATATCTTTAAAAGTATTCACTTTAAAATAATTAAAAAAATGTATTTGAGATTTCATTTGATATGTCACACAGTCAAACCACAAAACTTTTTTTTTTAATTTTCTTATTTGCCCCCAAAAGTGACCCCCATATTCAAAATTCATTTATTTATGTTACACGTCCGTGTTTGGGTCACAGAAATACATAATTGTGTACCAATTTTCAACTTTATCGGTCCATTAGATTCGGAGGAAATTGGTTGTGACAGACGGATAGACAGACAGACAGACACACGAGTGATCCTATAAGGGTTTCGTTTTTTCCTTTTGAGGTACGGAATCCTAAAAATTCGTCAGATGACTTGTTGACTGGACTGGATAAGTGTTTGAATTATCTTTACCAGAACTTAAAAGGGTGAACTTACCCTAAAGACCCTGTAAGTGTAGAATGTAGTGGCGAATATGATAGCGAAGGGCGTCGGTAATCGGTCGGTGATCATCGGGCCTGGTCGGAGGTCCAGGAAAGCTCTACGAGGCGCTGTCGCCCTGGTTGAAAATTAGGCTTTTTAGTACGACCAAAACAAAAGATTTTAATCGTTTAAAAATAACTTTAGTCGCAAAGCTGACTTAAAAGAAACGTAAAACCATACATTTTAACACAAGATAATTGGACATGGTTACTAATGCCACATACTTGAGCAGAGCAGGTTTGTTGGCGAGCGCGGGCGGCGGCACCTCGGCGGCGGCGCAGGCCAGCACGGCGTCCCACGGGCCCGTGCGCCGCGCGCGCGCCTCCAGGCCCGTCCACGTGCCCGACTCGCGATTACCTTCGATATCTACGAAGTCCTGCGCGCCTGGTTACACAACATATAACACGTAAATAATGTACAAGTGTTTCGCTTCAAATGAAGATTTCAAAAACTAAAGAAATAATACAAAATATGAAGCATTAATTTAACGTTTGAAATTGTCACAGACAGAATTATATTTTTTATCACATTTCTATTCAAAAAGAGCTATTTTGGTCCCTGTTTACGAAGAATAATCGTAAACGGGACAAAAATAGCTTTTTAATCCCTAGGGACTAAAATTTATTTGAATTTGAAATGTGGATATTGTTAGTAAAAGTTGCAATCACCAAAGAGATCAATCACGAACAAGTAACAGGCTGGCAAGAGAGAGAGAAAGTGTGAATTTGGTCAAAATGTAAATTCAAGATGGCACTCTGAAAACTTTAAAATTTTTGTAATGGGTGCCATTTTCATAGTTTTCGAGGGTGCTAAAGCCGATAGTGAGGTCAAAATGTAAATCTAAGATGGCGGCTGCGAAAATTTTCGTTTTGGGTGTCGTTTTCATAGTTTTCGAGGGTACTAAAGCCGATAGTGAGGTCAAAATGTAAATCCAAGATGGCAGCTTCGAAAATTTTGTTTTTGTTTTAAATCATACATGAGAAGGAACTTCTTTCCTGGCGGGGGTCGGACCTCACACGCGTTTTTTTTCTCATAGAGGGTGATAAAAAGTAGAGTGTTCACCTCGGGAGCAACACTATTTTAAGCGCGAGGGATTCTACTCTAAAATCCTTCGCTCCACTCTGGATTCAAAGAAACACTCTCGCCTTAAAAATAGTTGTTTTCTCCCTTGGCAAACAATCTAATATATTAGCTTTGTTCTAATATTTGGTAGTGTAAAGTGCCTAAATAAAGTGAGCCCGGGGGAGGGGCAGGTACATCTTTTTTTATAAGTAAAATGTGCTACTTCTGACAGAGCACTAGAAAAACACAAAAGATGTTGAAGTGGCATTACCCAAGTCCTTCAAGGTGAGTGCGGCGTGCCTGGGCGCAACAACAGTGACGTGCACGCCCCAAGTGCTCAGTAGCTGAACTAACGCACAACCCTCACCGCTGGCCGCGCCGCATACTGCCACCCTGCATGATACCATTTGTTATGAATTATGTTATCCTGGTAACTGTAGGCCAAGTATGTAGAAGACTGATTGAGAATGAAACGAAGAAAGACTGAATACAGTGTACGGAAGCATAGTGAACGTGGCGAAATTGAGAACTAAAATAAAAGTTAAATTTTAAATTTATAAAGCCGCTGACACAAACAAAATCCTTTTAAAAGTAATAAAATAAAATGCATTGGCCCTTTAAGTTTAATATAAGTTGTATGTAATATTTTCATCCAAGCGTCGTCACGTCGGAGGACGGGTAATGAAAAAAATTGGAAGTTAACAGCAGCTATCATTTCTTCAATAGCCCATCCTTCATACATTCATTAAGTTATTGGTTGGTATAAGTCTCATCTGTTTGGCGTTTTCATAAGCCGTACCCCAAAAATGGGTTAAAAAAAAAAACTGCTTTTAGACTTGATATACTTACTAGCTGCGCCCCGCGGTGTCCCCCGCATAAGTCTCGATCCCATGGGAATATCGGCATAAAAAGTATCCTAACCCAGATCATGGTCTACCGATGAGCCAAATTTCTTCCAAATCCGTTCAGCCGTTTTAGCGTGAAATCGTAACAAACAAACTCACTTCCTCATTTATAATACTATAGTTAGAATTAGGATACGCTACGAACGACACGTGCCTCGCCGAAATTTGCATGCATAAAGGATCCAAGCCACACTATGGGCGAAAATGAGTTATGTATACCAAAACACTCTTTGTAGTCAAAACTTTAATATCACAAAAACAATCCCAACGCATCATGTCATTATGACCATACATTACCAACCCGTATGTATGGCAGGTCATACAATCACATAACACGATCTGATCTTAAAACTTGAATATCTCAAAACTAACTCTGTGTAGGTTGGATCCTTTCTGTTTAACTACGTCCAATTATCAACGAGAAAAGAGCTGATAATCTTCAAACGACTGAACTGATTTTCTTGAATCATGTTTGAGAACATTCTCGATCAAATCACCTTTCACAAAAAAAATCAAGACCGGTTCAGGCGTTTGGGAGCTACGATGTCGTAGACAGGCACACAGATACACACGTTCAATTTATAACACCCCTCATTTCCGTCGGGGGTTAATGAAATGTAACTACGGGATTTGGAAGGTTTTTGACATGTTCCTTAAGAGCGTTTATTCTGAAAGTTGGCAACGTCGTAAATAGCTGTCCAATATTTACCTTTTTTGATTAATTTGGAATTAATACTGTATGGAAATAAGAAATGTGGCTAACTAAGTTACTAGAATATTGATTATGTTATGCAATTGTAACATTGAATTTGATGTTGTACCCGTTTTAGGCATAAAAAAAGCATTTGGAAAATTTCCAAATGCTTTTTTTACGCCTAAAACTAAATATTCGGTGTTACAATATTAATGATTGCATATCATAATCAATATTCTAGTAACTTAGTTAGCCACATTTCGTGACGTTGCCAACTTTCAGAATAAACGCTCTTAAGCCCAGTACAAGTTAGGCGTTCCTTATTGCGTGTTTTTGCCGTTTGATTTGCGTGTATTTGCGCCCAACGTATACTGGGGTCTTTAATTAAACAAGTTCAACGCTAAATATCATACGTTCTTCTCTTCTGCTTTGTAGTCGGGCTATAAAAAATAATAAAAAATACATTGTAAGCTCTTACCGCTTTCCTTTGCAGTTCTCAGGTGTGTAAGATAGGTTCCGAAGCGCTATTAGGGCTTCGCCCCCCGCCCACGGCATTGACGCCGCCGTGTCAGCTGCCAGATTGCGGGGACGCTTGCTCACCCGTGTACTAGGAAAACAAAGATAGAAGGGACGTTATCACCAAGATTCTTGACAGAATGCATAGCTCCCGTGCTGGGCTGTCTCTGTTATGGAAGTCAGGAAGTCATCATTGTTCCTCTGCAAAAACGGGATGGCAGTATTCGTCTCGCCCTGAATATCTCCATCTCGTTCTCGCACTGGATATTGTACAGTTGCAAAAAAAAGATGGCGCTATTCGTCCTGCATAACTCTATCAATTTCTAGCGCTAGAACAATTATGAATTCCTTTTGTGTTCCCTAAATGGAATGCTTGTTTGGACATGGACTCCATTTAGACATTACCAGGCTGGCATAGCTCTTCAGGAAGCAATTCTCACCTGCGTATAGTTAGCAGTTCGGTGGCTGCGCCGCCGCTCCATTCTGAGACGCATCCCCACACTTCATCACCCATTTCTAGGTCTGTCACACCTTGACCGACATCAAGGACTACGCCTGAAACAAAATAATGATTACAGTTTGATTTGCTGATCTATTTTCAATCGGTCTTAGGAAGTTATCGGTACTTTAGAGATAGAAAAGCATTCATGGTCCTGATAAAGGCCTCAAGGTAAATCAGTAAGAAACGTGCAATATTATAAGTTCATGTACATAGGTAAGAAACTGACATTTAGTGTCTCTCTATACTAAATAACTAACATGAATTAAAATTTTGTGACTGTATTTTATAACAGCACAAAAACGCCATATCTGAGTTTCGGTAGAAATACCACCGGGACCCTGTTTAATAAAACTTGCAAATTGTAGATGACAAGCTAAAATTTACAAGTTTTTGTAAAAATTTCAAGTTACAAATTTGTCATTGTGGAAAATTTACAAAATTGTTAAATTGTAGTTTTCCTTTACCTTTACTCTTTCTTCCATTTTCGTCGCAGAAATTTTATTTTGTAGCTAGCTACACCCATATTTTGTAGCTAGCCACCCCTCCATTGCAATTAAAATACCAGGTGCCCATAAGCAACCAGGAGCTTACCAGCGAACCCTCTCCCTACGGTGACGTGACCGCGGTACACCAGCGACCGCAACAGATGTGCTCGACCGCGGAGCGCGCCGCGGTCTACCGTGCAGATACTGAACGCTTGCACACGGACTAACACCTCGCCCGAACCCGCACCTGACGAACGAAATTGAAACTGAATAAAATACATATTTGTAAGGGAGTTTCTATGAAATAGGTTCCTGTGAGTTCCATGCGGAAATAGAACACAAGACATAAAGTACATTGGGCAAAAATGTATGGGGCTTGGTCCAAATGTCCACCATTACCAAACCTATGTCAATGAATAGTCTATTAGGAGCAACTTTTACTAAGTAGCCCATAAAAAAATCTGTCCGTAAAAAAATATAGCATTTTGTTTTACATACATTTTGGCCTACAATGGTTAATTTTAATGATGGCTTGATTGATTTGAACAAATGAGGTAACCATTAGATTTTTCCCCACAAATAACTAAATACGTTTATCGCTAAACGAATTTTAAACATCGTTCTGTTTCTGTCAATCATTTGAAGATGACAGAGACATAATGATGTTTAGCGCTAAACGCATTGAGTGATTTGTGGTGCAAGTGGTCAAAGCCTTACCGGGTGCCACAGAATCCTCTACCAGGATAACAGACTGGTCAGCCTGCGAGTGCAACGCACGCGCGTGAGGCCCGCTGGGCAAGCGTCGCGCTACCTTCAGACCAATCAGCAAGCCGGCGCTTCCACCCGCAACTACTCCACACGCGAAGATTAACATACTGCGACGCCATACTGCAAGAGACAGAGATAGTTTATGCAGTTCTCGTAGGGCAAATCGTTCAATAGTCAGATAATTTTTATGTGAGGAATAAATATTGCGGTTTGACAGTGTTTGTAAAAAATTTATAATAATACAATATGTAAAAAAAACCGGTCCCATCCGAAAGGGGCACATAGGTACTGCAATTACATTACCAAAAAGTAATAAAAATACCTTATTATTATTGAAAATAAAAAAGCTATTGCTATTTAAAAATCACATTTTTAATACCAAAATTACCCCAAATCCATTAAAAATTTGCAATTTTTCAACAGGGGGCATAAGTTATGATATGATTATGATAACCACTAAACGACGGCCCTCCGCGGCCCATGTAATAAAGCTTCGTGCAGACTAGAGCGACGCGACACCGGTTATTGTTATATCGTGAAGTTTTCTTAGAAATTGTATTGTTCGTGTCGCGTCGCGGTGGTCTGCACGAGCCTAAACGCGGTAAAATTCCCCATTGAAAAAAAATGTGACAAACGTTTTTTTTCTTTATTCCTGAAATCTTCCACTTAAATGGACTCTCAGTACGATACCTAACAACACCGTCACGGATCGGATAAGGTTCTTTTACATGTTGTATATAACTTTTATGAATGAAAAAGAGTTCTGTTCGTGCGTCAGGTTAATTCGATTCTTTGTTGTTTTCTGATTTTGTATAAAATTTGTGTCCATTACGCCGCACATTTTGGAGCTAAGATGCATCACTTTTCTCAATTAGGTATTCTGTAGCTCGCAGGTCCAAAACCACTGTGCCTTAGCGCCCTTATCCGAAGGAAAAAGCGCCTCGACTTGCCGCTTAAACAGGCGACGGCATTCCACAAAACCGACCATTGGATTTCGAATCGCGTCAGCCCGAAACAGTGGTCACAAAGCCGCGTCTCGAAAATACAATTAAATCCTGCCTCACACTTCGCTGTACAAGAGCTTTTTTTTTTTTTTTTTTGAGGGTGGGAAATTATCAAATAACTTCTCCCGCTCTGGGTGGAACGGGAGGGCGTGTCAGACTTTTACTGACTAAAACCCACCCGTGTTCCTTCCGTTGCCTGTGTGCCGAGGTCGCGATATCCCTTTCAGACAAACCCGCAACCCCGGCAGGCTCGCTGTACGTTTCGAGATCCTGTAGTCACACTGACAAAGTGGCGTGTTCGTACGAACATACCTTGAAATTCTGTGAAAAGCTTAGTAAGAGAAAATAGGGTTGCGGTGGAGGCGGCAAAGCTGGTTTCGCATTCGGGCACTGAAGGGGCTTGAGGGGGGCCTGGGCAGATTAAAGCCATCTCTCAAATCAAGGAATGAGCGTACTGAAATAATGCTTCTTTATTGCGAATTGTGCGATGCTAGCAAATTTTAAAGATGTAACCAACATTTTGTAACAATATAATAATTTAAAAGCGTGTATATGGAGTTTTTGCATGTTCTTCTCCATAGAAATCGATTAATCTTTGGAATGGGTAACTAGCTTCATCTTTCTGACTAACCGACTCCTTTGACAATTAAATAGTGCCTTCAAATGGTTTAATTTAAATAAATGCTAGAGCGTTCATCCTTAAAGTTGGCAAAGTAGCAAATAGCTGTCAAATATTTACCTGTTTTGATTAATTTGGCAATATTACTGTATGGAAATAAGAAATATAGCTAACTAGAACAACAGAAAAATTTGATGTTGTAACCGTTTTAGGTGTAAAAAAGGCATTTGGAAAGTTTCCAAATACTTTATTACATCTAAAACGAAATATTAGGTGTTACAATATTTATAATTGCATTTAATCATCAATATTTAATTTCACTAGTTAGTTATATTACTTATTTTCATACAGTAATATTTCCAAATTAATCAAAACCATGAAATATTTGACAGCTATTTGCGAAGTTGCCGACTTTCTGTATATTTGTATTGCACTGTCGCATGTCGGACACATCACTTACGGCGGTCGCCCGTCAATCACGATATCCGCTTTATTGAACATATAGTTCCACACCACAAATAGATTAAACTATTACTAAATATACTCATAGATATTTAGATATACCCATAGATGTGATCATTGCATAAAACAGCGACGCCAATGGCAAAAAAAAATATATAAAAAAGAATTTCGCCGACTACCTTGACTGATTTCCCTTAATAAATAATTATGACATAATAAATTTATGGTTTTAATTCTAGGGTTCTGGTCATCACATTTTAAGCATGGTTACAACAAACCTCTATCATGCCACAAGGCCACCAGCTCCTCATACAGTAACACGGGCGACAGGGGAGGCGCCCCCTCTTTGATGCGTCGCACGGCCTCCCTCGTCCAAGCAGCCGCGCGCTCGCGACCTTCCGCGATCAGCTCGTTATGCCAGACGTTGTGGAATGCGTCGCGAATCTAAAGCAGACAAAGAAGAAGTTATGAAGTAGAACAAAAAGATAGATGTACTGGGAGAATGTTGTTGCAGGTATTCTTTTAAAAGCTGTGAACATTATTATATGAGGATCCTATTAATGTCATATACGGCGGGTCACGTTAGCCGCAAGCACAGCGACCGCTGGGCAACAGTCTCCACACGGTGGGTGCCTGAGGACGGGCGGCGCCGCTGAGGTCAGCCCAGAAAGTGATGGCGAGACTGCCTAGACGCAGGATTGGATCGAGGTGGCTCTGGAAAAGGATCCTACAGGATCCAGAATAAGTGAGCTTTTAAATTATAAGCAAAGCTCGAAATATGATCTATATAATGTATAATATAATTAAATAACATAATTTTAAGGATTTTTATTTTTTTTATTTTTTACTTCATGATCTCATTGGTAACAATTGATGCATTGATTGCATGCTGGAATAGTAAGTAAGCTAAATATGTGGAACTTCTTATATTTAAATTAAGATAATAGGTTATGAATTATGTTAAAATATGATACCTACATAATAGGTTATGTAGGTACCATATTTTATGCAAAATAAAGAAATTCTAATTGTAGATTTTATGATTAATCAGACAATGATACTTTCTGATTAGTCGTATTATAGGATGAAAGTATTCTAGGGAGAAGCAATCAGACTGCCTAGCATTTTCACAACTATGTTGGGGTCAACTTCCAGTCAAACCGGATGCCAGTATTTTACATGGAGCCCCTGTCAATCTGACAGCCACAACCCCGTAACTGGGGAAGACTGGACTTTCAGGCTTCTTCAACCCGTAACAAATGTCAAGGATCCTTGAATGGCACACGGGATCAACAGCTTAACGTGCTTTCTGAGGCACGGAGCTGTCTCAGTATGTAAAGATGGCCACCCATCCACGGACCAACCCCGGCAAGCTTAACTTAACCTGTTGGATCGACCCGTGCGGCTGTTATTACTACAATGAGAAGAAGCATAGTAAAATAAAGTAAATACCCTTTGAACAGCATCCACAGTAGTTTGGACGGCATCACTAACTCTGGATTTTCCATTGTCTGCGGCAGTTTTGGCAGCTACCTGATCAAATACATGTGAAATAAATGCTTATTGTTTTAGAAAAATTTAAGTCAGTAAATATTTGCCATTTAAGCCTGCTAGCGGAAGCATTCTAAACCATTCTAGTTTTGTTGACATAATGTGTTAGGAACCCTTTTTAAATCATTTATAAAGAATTTGCATTGCCACTCAATGTGGCAATGCTGCCAGCCTTCTAGTAGTTCGACGCCTAAGTGTCCTTTTGTCTTCGTATTTATTTGTATAGTTAGTTAGTTAGCCATTTAATTAGTGTTAGACTATTAATTATATTTAAGACTAGCTTTTGCCCGCGACTTCGTCCGCGTTTCCGTCGTTTTTCGTAAAAAAGTACCATAATAATTATGGTACTTTTTTACGAAAAACGACGGAAGGATGAAGACGGAACCGTGAGGAAGGACATATTATGTGCTTCCTCACGGTTCAGTGGTTTTGATGTAACAGACAGATCAACTTTCGTATTTTAGTAGGGAAATATAATATGTCAATCCACAATACTGTTGAAAAATATCGCAATAAGGAACCGCAGAATATTATTATTAATAGCTGTGCCCGCGACTCCGTCAGCGTGTAACTCCTTGTATGTTATTAAGTTAATGTATTAGTTATATTGTTTAGATCACTTTCACATGAGGCTTAAGTACATATAGAACGAAAATACTTCAGCGCAAAGCTTCCGGGTAAACTATGTTGAAAGTTGACCCGTCCGGCACGTGAACATAAAGATTTCTAGAACTGCTAACCCGGGAAAGAGCGACATATAACTGACCATGCGAGAAACAACTGACACCGAGATCTACTCCAGCAACACGAAAAGTCTGCCCTTGAGCCTTATTAATTGTCATTGCATAACACACCGATACTGGGAATTGCGTTCTTTTAAATTGGAATGGAAAATTATTTGGTATTATGGGAATTCTGGGAATAAAGACGGTCTCTCCTGCACCGCAGCCTGTTAAAGTTTGAGCCTCGATTACATTTTGTTGCAACTGGGTTACTTTTAGCCGAGTTCCCTACCTATACCTACTTCACTTAAAAATAAATACCTATAACTACTATAATTAATAAAAGTATCTACGCTTTTACCTACTTAATACAAAAATAAAATTGAACATAAATTAGCCAAAACTTACCTATCGGTACCTATCTAAAAATCTATGCGTACTACTTCTACTTCACCTAAAAAGAAATAAAATGCAAACTATTAATAATTTGTAATTTGAACGAATATTTAAACACTACCAAAACAACTAATACCTATTTTATAAAATAACAACAAAAGAAATTCAAATAAACTATAACTATTTAAAGACTAAAAGTCGCGCTGATAAGCATGGTTTGTTAATATCAATTATTGTCTGTCAATATTGTCGCATCAACAGCCAAATATTGAATGATGAAGCTCGCGCTCGGACCTTCCCGCCTTTTTATACCCTGCCGCCGCGACCCGCGTCGAGCGCGGCAACCGTTACACAAAAATAATCCTTATGGCATGATTCAGTATTCACGCGCGACGGCGCGATGATGGCTTATTAGCGTATTTCATGTATAAGTTTGGTGTTTCTATACCGATTACTATGATTCTTTTTTTATTGAATAGGTAATAATATTAACTTTTTTTAATTAGGGATGAGTGAGAGTATTATAAACGTAAGAGTAAACAAATATAATCAGAAAGCTCCGAACTGCTAAGCTATCGGGAGTTACACGTGTTATTGTGAGTTAACCATAAAAGATAGACATATGCTGTTGTAGGATATTTTTTTGATAATTTTATGTAGAACATTTCCGTCATAAATGATTTCTATGTAGCTTTAACCATTAAGACTTCACACGCGACGGAAGCTTAAAAAATGGAGCAACTTCTCCCGTTTTCCCAACATTTCCCTTCACTGCCCTGCTCCTATTGATTGTAGCGTGATGAAAAGTATACTATAACCTCCCCAGGAGTATGAAGAATAATTGTACCAAGTTTCGTTAAAATCCGTCGAGTAGTTTTTGTTTCTATAAGGAACATACAGACAGACAGACAGACAGACAGACAAAAATTTTACTGATTGCATTTTTGGCATCAGTATCGATCACTAATTACCCCCTGATAGTTATTTTGAAAATATATATCATGTACAGAATTGACCTCTCTACAGATTTATTATAATATTTAAGATTTGTCAACCAATATTTTATTGTAATGTTGTAGCCAGTAAATATATAATACATAAAGTTTAAAAATAAGAATAAATTTTTGGGGTAAAATATATTATGTATAATTAAAAAATTTACCACAAACTATACTTGTCTAAGGTTATGACAATAGCAAATATAATATACTGGTAGCAAAACTGTTCTTTTTAGCAAATTTTTCACTAAAATGACATAGGAATTGCTTAAATTTGTTTCCAACAAACTGTAGTTATGTAAAATATTGAATACTAAGCATTGTTAGATTTTTATTATCAATAAATTAGGTATTTGGCACAGGAAGTTACAGGAATTTCCTGTGAATTAAACTTGACAGAGTTTTGTATTGTATTTATATAAAGCATAAAATGATGTCATGAAACGAAATTTGATGTGGACTGGTGTTTTAAATGACAGAAATAAACGAATTATATAAGTCCATGGTCGCTAGCAGGTAAAGTAGGGCAATGACATTTCATTGTCATAACAAACAAACGGACGGGCAGTTGAACAAAACTTTTGTGAAAAACTTTCGATTTCTAAATTGTTTGCTAAAAAAAACGACGTGAATAACCGACGCACTTTCGCGCGAAACTACCAGGACATCATAAATTAGCAAGAGTGACTTACATGCAATGCTTCGAGTTTTTCACCAGCTCTGTGCTTCAGTTCATCCATGTCAGAGCGTCACGAGCCGAGGGAGGGTCAGCTTTAACCGCTCAAACTGTTAAATCACATCCAAAACCTTAACCTTTGGACACAATTCGGCCTAAATAGTTGCAGTCCCAAAATAGACTGAATGTCACAACAAACCCTTACTCGAACACATTTGTGAGAAAACTTTATAGTTAAATTTATTTCTACTACAGTCTACCATAATAGTTATGTCGGAAACCCGCTTATAGTTACGTAAAATCAAAATTATTACCATAACCAAACATAACCTCTATTTATTGTTTGACAGTTGCATTTTGCATAATTGACAGATTGACATATGATTGTGACGTTTTTAACGTTACATTCTACGTTGCAAAGTGCACCGATAGTACTTTAGTCTGTGGCAAAAATAAACACTTAAAACGTAACGTTGATTAAATTCATACTTTTATTATTCAAATAGAAAAACCCAATAACGATTCGGTAGTATGTTGATTTTCAACGCAGCCAGTGAGAAACCTTTGTAAAGTAAACAGTTCCTCTGTTTATTCTTACAAACTCACTGCAGCACTTATTTTGTATTAGCCATTATTGTCCCACTGCTGAGCAAAGGCCTCCCTAGTTACATAAATAACCTTATCGTTTCTAAGAAACAGCAGAAAACAACCCGGAGATGGTCTCCCCTTAGAATCATACATAGTAAGATTCTTAATTAGGTACCTAATTAATTAGTCAATCACTTCAGAACTTTTCGAGGTTTGTTTTTATGGAACAAATTGTCTGAAAGATGTATTGGTCGGCGCCACACGTTTTCTTTTTCTACTCTTCCCTGTCAACCGTCACGCTGAGATTCACTTCCTTCTCTTTCATACAATCCCTACACAATCCATCCATTTTTTCTTACTTTATCCAGTTTCGTCACTCTACAGAACCAGTTTTGTCAAAAAAATGTTCATTGCAATGCATAATTATATTCTAGTTGCTCCCATGTTCCAAAATATTTTTGCAATAGACGAGTTACATGTGACTGTTTCTGATTCATAACTATTTAAGTTCTGTAGGCTGTGTACGCATACTTTCGTTCCATCCTACCTACATTATCCTAATTCCTACGTGTACCTACGTGTACATAACTCCGATACCTAGAATAGAACCTCTTGTCTAAGCATAGGTACCTAAGTAGGTATTAGAGAAAAGTTCTAATATTATAGCCATCATCAACCATCGTCGTTCATATCCAACACGTTGAATGACACATTGAAAAATCAAAACCAAAACAAATCATGGACTGAATGTTATGAACATGTTATGAAATAAAAACACATTATAAGCGAATTCTTTACTAAGTTTAACAAGTAAGTTTAGTCCTGGATGTCATTATCGATTATATTTTCTGTACTGTCGGCGCTCTCCGGCGGCGCGTGTTCAGGTTCAGGTATCTCTGCAAGCACCTTGTCTATCCATAGTCGACTGTAGGCTACCTGAAAAAACATAGATCCAATTAGTTTACCGCTTACTCGTTATGAGCTCCTAGTACCAATATATACCTGACTCTTCAAGGTACTACCCTGAAATAGTAATTACCTAGCCAATCGTTGACACCCAACTAGTTCTCCAACGATTTTCTTCTATTGTAATGATAACAACACTTTTACGCTTATCAAGGGTGGTGACTAACTTAATTTTCAGTTATCCACTTCCTAGCTGATCAATATCGTGAACTAAGTACTTTGGGATCTGAGGGGTAGAACGGTAGCCGAAGACTCATTTGAGGCATTAGCACTGCCTTTAGTAATTAATGAGTGACTGACTGAGCATTCGTTAAATAAAAACTATATGATGTTAGAAGAATTATAATGATAGAATTACCTTAGCAAATACTCCTGGCTTGGACTTGTAGGCGCATTCTTCAGTGCCGGAAAATAGCGCTATGCCGTAAAGCGTGCCAGCGCGATTGACTCCACTAAAAAGTACCGCTGGGTCACCTGTGTCACCCTGGTACCAAAACATTGAAACTACTGTTACTTTCCTCGGTCAAGGTATCGCGGAATTTGGCAAGTAGGTATTGTACTTACAGACCAATTAAAACAGATTCAATAAAAGCACTGCGGGATTCAGAGTATTTCAGAGAATCTTACGTAAGAAAGACATGAAAAGTATTGTCTTGTATTATGAGAGGGAGAGTTTAGGAAAGATACTACGAAGAAGGTGTAGGCTGTATCTATAGGCAGTATCTCAAGCAGTGTACTGTAAATAAGAATATAGGTAGCAGGTAGCTGGTGAGTAAAAATGAACTACTAACAGCACACAACGCAACGCCTTTTACGATACTCTGCAGACAGAGATTATCGTGTTGCAAGTGGTAATCATTCCCGTAGATACGGCGACATTCCGCTTTCGGTATCTCTCGTACAATCATCCGCCGCAGCTCTTGATTCTCACCTTCGCGGATTTGTCCAGTCACCTGTCAAACCGTTTTAACTTTATTAATTCTAACTTCTTACTAGTTTCTAGTGTCCTAGTACTATTCGATTAGAAGTAACGTAACACTTGATCCTTTTGACACGTGCAATGGATGAATCAGTGTAAAGTCCCTTGAACTCTGTTGAAATTGAAATGAATATATGATGAACCTCGTGTTTTATAAAAGTACGGTACTATACGGTATATCTTTCTCCTTCACTTTATGCAGAAATGTTTCGGCCAATCCATGAATCGTAGTTAGAGTAATAAAGATTGTGTTAGATTTTTTCGCAGATAATGATGGGTTTCGCAACTAGGTGGCCTTGGCGAAGTGCCAAATAGCTAACGGATTGACGCTTTTCAATCATACTTACCTGGTACCCGCGGAAGTAGATACCAGATTGATGCTCCACAAAACAAAGAGAAAAGATGAATAATTTTACTTTCCCTACAGTACCTACCTAGTAATACTCGTAATTATGATTACCAACTGTGATAATTATGATTTTCTGAAAACCAATTTTATTCCTTGCTTTTCGAAATCACATTAGATTTTAATTAGTTTCCCCAGAAATTGCAATTAATAAAATAATAATTATAGTTTTTTATTACCACCGAACCGTATCCAGTGACGACAGTCTCCCCAAACATCGGTGGCAGGTCAGCATTAGCGAGTGCTAGAGACACGGCCTGCACTCTGCTGTTTGGAGTTATCGGCAGATTCACCTGTAATACCAGGATAACATATATTTAAGGTAACAGTAGCGTCGAACTTAGATTTTAGGTATTTAGGTCACGGCTTAGACGGTTTTTTCCTTATTTGTCAAAAATGCCCCTGCGCGTGCGGCGACGCGGCCGCCGCGCCGCGCCGTGCGCGGCGCAGTCGTTTAGTAAGAGTATCCAACCAAAATATTAAGCAAGTCAAACAAATATAATAATGTTACCTAAGTACATACCTGTATTTATTTATTTATTTATATTATTTATATTTACCTTGACCATAGCCAAGTTATGTTCAGGATAGTACTGGTCCATCCTATAGTCAGGATGTCTCCTGATATCCAAGACTGCCAGTATTCTTCCGCCGAAGTCTCTGAATACTGAGCCAATTCGAATTGAAACTTCCTCCTCTGTTACGCTGTTGGAAAACGAAAATGTAGGTACCTACGATTTTCAAGAAGGTTTTTTTTTGCAACGGGGAAGCTCTTGGCCTGCATCTCATCTGATGTTAAGTGACGATCGGGCCAAAGGTGGAAGCGAGCTTCACCCGGAGTCCTCAACTACAGAGGAACAGGCTATCTTACCTCTAACTGCTTTTTCTGTAAATACAGTGAGGAGATTTGAAATTTTGTCAAGCAGTTTGATTGCGTTGGTAGCGGTTACATCAGATCTGATGGTTTACTGGCTAGGTACCGCACCAGACTGCTTGAAAAGTGACCTTCCTGTATTTTACTTGTCTATTTTCATCATTTTCCTGAAATACCTACACATTTTTTTTGGGCTCCGCCATATTTGTTTCCTCTCCTTCTGGGACAAGTGGGATATAAACGCGTTGCGGTTATGATTGATTGAATTTGAAGCTGAACCTACATAGCGCCCTTCGCTAGATCATCGTCAGCCAGCCAGTCATTAAAGTCACCAAGCATCTTTTCGCGCTCCCTCAAGCAACCTCTTCGCCGTTTATGTTATCCTAAGAATAATATTATTAAACCTTTCGATTTCTAAAGTATAAAAACTTACTAATCGAAGCATTGCGCTGCTGTCAAAATCCATTGTTTTCCAACTATCGCTCCACCGCACCAATGTTTTCCGTGTAATCTGGAAAAATAAAATCATAGAAATAAAATGAAATAAATAAAATTGCACACATAAAATAATCTACATTTTATGTGTGAACTCTTCACCCCTCCATTAGGTATACATTTGTTACGTAAGAGAGAGCTGCATTATGTAATTTTTTTCTTACCTCACGGACACAGTATATGGATAGTCTTCGAGACAAACTAATCCAGTCTCAGTAGTTAGTCTTTTTCTCCTAACGTGTGTGAGATCTTCTTCCATCTTAGGTGGAAATTCACATTCTAACTCTGTCCTTCTTGTGGTCGTACCTGAAACAACAGAATCAACTCTAACAGTCTTCTCATCTCTTAGTACCAGTGAACTGACATTATCAACGTACTGTCAAAAAAATAATACCATACAAAATGCAATAATTGATTTCGCACGCTATCCACGGTGGACCGTGGATCCGCAGTTGTAGCCCACGAAATTCAAATATTCATACGTTTTTTGCAATTTGTTGGTCAGTGTCAGGTTGTATCGTGATCAAAATATGATTCAACAAGATTTTCATGATTAACAAATATGTATTTATTTTATCGTTTGTGATTTCGTCGAGTTATAGCTGCCTGGAGGCGTTTATTTGGGTTTCCCTACGTATTTATTTTTTATTGCTGCTTGCGTATAGTTTTCGATGTTTTTTATTGGTGTGTGCTAGCTAACATACCTACTGTGTAATGTAAACTATTTTGACTAACCGAATTCCATAAAAGAGGAGGTTCTATGTCCGTAGAGTATGTATTTTTATGTATATCCACCGATTTCTCTGTCAATTGTGGAACGACAAAATCGTATGAAAGGATACTGCTCTCAAGTTGGTTCCATATACATTTTAATAATTATGAAAAAAATGAAGACTGTAATTTTACCGGATAATTTTTCTTTATAGTTTTTATTACATAATCCAATTGGATTATTTATTTGTACAGTTTAAATGTTATTTCATTCTAATACAAAACCGTCAAACAGATGAATTGGGTGGGCGTTTTGGGGACTATCTTATGTAATTTTGACGTTCGAAAAGTGCAGCAGCCTAATTACGTAATGCACGATCAATAATAAATTGAAACAAATTGCTAGTCCATTGCTTCATAAGTTCGAAAAAAAAATCTGCTCAATTTTTTTTTCGAACTTAGGAAGCAATGGACTAGCAATTTCTTTCAATTTATTATTGATGGTGCATTACGTAATTAGGCTGCTGATTCTCAGCCTCTTTTTAATAAATGACTTTTGATTTGATTTTGAATATAATATTGCTGTGTAGAAAAGAGAGTACTTTGATCATAGGCAAATAATAAAATGATTCTGTTCTCCCAAAATTAGTGCCATAAATATTATTAGAACACTAGCAAAATTAGGATTAGATTTACGCTGCAATTATTATTAGGGACTTAACAAAATCTATTTAAAAAAAGGACCGCAATATTCGCGCTTTGACGTGGAGTATCTAGATGATGTTTTTATTATCATCCAATTCATAATAATACCGTATGCAAATAAAGGAATTTAAATATGAATCCTAACCTAATATTATAATGCAAAAGTGAGTTTGTTTGTTTGCAGCTCCGGATCTAGGTGGGGGGCAAACCGGGGCATGTGCCTCAGGCGACACCTTCAGCGGCGCCAATTTCAAGCATAACTTGCAGCAAGTGCACCACCCAGCACACCGCAACTTTGCAATAAATGAAACGCGCAGCACATATAATATAATTTTTCTATTTATTTCTTTTTTACTACAGTTTTGGCGCCCCTGTTGGATTGGGGCATTATCGATCGATAAAATGTGATTAATATATTGCTGCCAAAAAATCATTGCCAGAAAATTTGAATTTCGCGGGCTGCCTTAGCATATCCCCCATAAAGGATTGACGGGGAGGCAGGCGCTAGTTTTGCCCCGCTTCAAAAAAAATCGGGATCCGGGGCTGTTTGTGTGTTACGCTTTCACGCTTAAACAGCTGAACGGGTTTGGACGAAATTTGGCACATGGGTAGACCATGACCAGGAGAAGGACATAGGATACCATTTATCCCGGTTTTCCGCCGGGATCGAGATTTTTGCGGCTGAAACCGCGGGGCGCAGCTAGTTATTAATACTTTGCATGCTAATTGTACAGTCATGTAAATTAGTTGTTATGTAGGATTAGGCTCTCCTATTTTTAGTCTGCTTCGGAAAATAGAATTTCTTGGTTAGAATAAAACATACCTATCAATAAATAATACATTAAATTCATTGATAAAAATAATATTTTCGCAAGCAATGTATTTCAATAGAAATTTCCTACTTACCGCTTTCTACGAATAAATTAAAATTAAAAACTAAAACTACAAAAAAAGTTAAAAACTGAAAGCACTGCATTTCTTTTATGTACTAAAAATGTTCGAAAAATTTCACGTTATTTATCTATTCATTTCAGTGTTTGAGACACGTTGAAAGTTCACGTAAGTAATGAGAAACTATAGGCTAACGTTTCCGAACATTCTAATCACTAGTTTAGAGTTCGTTTTTCAAAACAGTAATTGTGATTATGTAACAATGTATTGTTCGTCCGCACAATAGCGGAACTTTGCAAAACAAAACTTCAAATACTTCAAACCTCACTTGGAACTTTTAGACCAGGGTAGAAGCCTTTAAAAATAATAAAAAGTGAAAAAAAATAATAGTAGGATGAAACCCATTAGAAAAGGAGGGGAATATTATAAAAATGAAAGGAAAAATAATTTACGGGCGATCTGAGGTCGGGAAGTGGATGGGGGTGAGTTTTTAAGGGTAAAAAACGGTTTTTCTCGATTTCCGGCAAAACTAAAAGTCCTATCGAAAAAAGTCAAATGGCAAAGTTGTATGTAATAAAAAGATCTAAAACTTTTGTATTTACACTTTTTTCACATAACCTCAAAATGTATGTGAAAAATTCAAAAAACCAAGTTTTTGGTTTTTTATTTTTATCTTTTACATTTTTTTTTTTTTTTAAACGAAATTTGGTGAAAACTTACCTTTTTATGTCCCAAATACGCTGTAATTTATTTGATTAAAAATATTTATTTTTTCACCTTATTTTGAATTAATATCGAAAAAACACCCTAATTTTCAATCGAAAATTCACCCGTCAAAATATCAGATTTTTTCAAAAAGTTGGTATGGTTTCTATTCGTTGAAATCTCTACTTTCCGACGGTGAAAAAAAATATATTTGTTACTACAGTAAATCTTCTCAGAAAATGCAAAAATTCAAAAAAAACTTGAATTCGATTTTTTTTTTTATTGTTATAAATAATTTTGAGCTATTTATTAAAATTTACACTTTAATTACTCGAAAAACGTTAGATTACATGTGACATTGATAACAAAAAAATTGCAAATAAAAATATACTACTATAATTAACAAACAAATAAGTTAATAAAATTAATATTTAATAAGACATCTACAATATTTGGAGAAAGTTGTCGAATCTTCTTTAAATTATATGCGTAGATGCCTATTTATAACTATTTTAAGATAAATTATATATACCTGAGTAGATATACCTGAGTGACCTACGAAAAATTGTAGCCCATCAAAAGGTATTTCGTGGAGAAGTGGGGAAGGGGCTAGGCGGGTCTGGTCTACATACATACCTAATATTATATACTATATATTTCGTAGCAGCTGTTACAACCGTTAGCCTAATATTAATTAAAAATATTATTATTTATATTTTTTTATTATTAATTTTATTAACTTATTTGTTTGTTAATTATAGTAGTATATTTTTATTTGCAATTTTTTTGTTATCAATTTCACATGTAATCTAACGTTTTTCGAGTAATTAAAGTGTAAATTTTAATAAATAGCACAAAATTATTAATAATAATTTTAAAAAAAAATCGAATTCAAGTTTTTTTTGAATTTTTGCATTTTTTGAGAAGATTTACTGTAGTAACATATTTTTTTTTTTTCACCGTCGGAAAGTAGAGATTTCAACGAATAGAAACCGTACCAACTTTTTGAAAAAAGCTGATATTTTGACGGGTGAATTTTCGATTGAAAATTAGGTTGTTTTTTCGATATTAATTCAACATAAGGTGAAAAAATAAATATTTTTAATCAAATAAATTACAGCGTATTCGGGACATAAAAAGGTATAAGTTTTCACCAAATTTCGTTAAAAAAAAAAAATTGTAAAAGATAAAAATAAAAAACCAAAAACTTGGTTTTTTGAATTTTTCACATACATTTTGAGGTTATGTAAAAAAAGTGTAAATACAAAAGTTTTAGATCTTTTTATTACATACAACTTTGCCATTTGACTTTTTTCGATAGGACTTTTAGATTTGCCGGAAATCGAGAAAAACCGTTTTTTACCCTTAAAAACTCACCCCCATCCCCTTCCCGACCTCAGATCGTCCGTAAATTATTTTTCCTTTCATTTTTATAATATTCCCCTCCTTTTCTAATGGGTTTCATCCTACTATTATTTTTTTTGGTTTTAAAAATTATCGACCCTGGTCTATTTGTAGTTGGAAATTTTACTGTTTGTTATTAATATGATCGCCAGGGCCGTCTTTAACCTATTGGAGGCCCTGGGCACATAAGGAATACGGGGCCCATGTGTAGATAAGAAAAATTCTAAAATTATTCAACAATAATTTTAAAGGAGAATGCCCATGGACAGTCTCACCCTTTGTGTCAGTGTATGAAAAAATTTATGGATAAGTTTTGCGACTTAATTAGTAGGTTCCTTTCGGCTAATTAGGTAATTATTCAATGTCATGGCCGCATTTGGACCCATTTTACGTACCTATTTTGATATTAAAAAAAAAAAAAACAATGTTCTATTGAACCTAATTAAATGCTACAAAACTAATAAAAGAAACATAATACTAATATTTCATAATTTTGGGGCTAGAAACTTATTGTAAATCGCACTGCAAATCAATTATTTCGTCATTGAATCGGGTACTAATAATAGGTACGTAGGCTGGCCCCGATGATCGCGGGGCCCTGGGCACTTGGCCAGAGTGCCCTTTGGAAAAGAGGGCCCTGATGTTAGTAATTAGTTAATAAGAATAAGAAATAATTAAATCATAGGTGCATATGATTATTTATTATACAATGTCAGACCATTCTTTGAGTTATAGAAAGGGACCTATCTATAAGTACCTACTTAATATTTTTGTACTCACTTTTTAGGGTTCCGTAAAGTAGAAACACATATTTACAACGTAAAAGTTGAAAAAATGATAATATTCTCCAGGCAAGAACGTGGAGCGGTAAATTTTAAATATTACGCACAAAAACGATCGTTCTAATAAGTTGTCTCTCGCAGTCTAAAGGGCTGGGAATGATGGACTCTCTCAGGACTCTCACAAGTCCCAAATTACGTCGCGACATCCTGATACTCAACTTTCAGTGAAAGAATGAGGTCATCAATGTATACCGCAATTGTATTGTATTTTAGGTTGCGATTATCAGCCTTGTCGTACGATTTTAGTTTCACTATGTTTCAATCTAATAAGTAAATCGGAATACATATTAACTTTGACTGTAGTGACTGTTAACTCAACTTGTCAATTCCCGTGGGATATCTTCCGATATCCCTAAGCTAGGTCGATTGCCACATTATTGGATAAATTCTGTTTGTTCTTTTTTAATTACCTTTTATTATTGATGTGTACCATTTTTCATCTCGCTTTCCTGCAATCTGCAATCCGTGGGATACTGCAATATGTGGGGTGGGAGTGATTTCATGAAAAGGGACGGAAGTGTGTAACAGGGAGCCGGGGAAGCACGCGCTATTTCATTTGACCAATGAGCGCGCGCGATGCTACAGTTCGTCGTCAGATGGTACCAACCCATTCCACCCCCTTCCTCCACATCCCATTCCCATCACATTTCCAAATCTGGTCTGAAAACAAACCTGTAAAATGTAGGTACACACACATTTGCAGTTTATGCTGATCTCACATTATATAGGATTTCCGTAATACAATGCGAGGTCAGCTTATACTGGAAATGTATAGCTAGATGTGTACCTAGCCATGTGTACATGTACGGAACCGACTCGCGCCTAGCTCGCCATAACAATATGACGGTTAACTCAATATCCTTGATCGATGTTACTGCTTGGAGCGTACTCATATTTATAATTGCTGATACTAACAATGTCATAGTAGGTACTACTTTTACCGATGATAACAATGAATCAGAACAAGATGACGATGCATTGAATAACACAGGTGTCAATTGCGGCTGTAACCTGTACCCTAGTTACGCAATACACGATCAATCACCCAGCAAACATTTAGGACGTTGAGTAGACGTTTTGGTGGAAACTTAATGTTATTTAGTATAATCGTATAAATGCCATAAGGACGTTTACTCAACGGCATTAGGGCCCATTTTATTCAACTAAAAGCGCTAAGGGTTTCGTGTAAAAGTCATATAAATACCTACTTAGTCGCATAGTAGTCATATACACGTCGGCGGTTTGACTACATGCCATGTAATTATAGCTGTCGTGGCGTGTATTCGACTTCGTGTCGAGTAATGCCACACAATATGACTTTTATATAATGTAATCGTTGTGTTATTGTCATTTAAAGATGATGCATAAAGTGAACGAATTATATTTATAACAGATTTTCACGTTAATTTAATTTGGCAGTGTTTTTGACAGCTGAGTTAATGTCGCATTTTTTTCTTTGTTATTTGACGTGATATAACCATCTCATCAGTTGTAAACCATTGTGCAATCAAGTTTACTGATTAATATGAGGTAAGTTCGTAACAAAATTTTTATGCGCTTTTAAAATTTTAATATTTTCACATATTTTTATTAATAATTTATTAAGTGACTGCATCATATGACAACTATATAACTTCCCGACCTATAAACTGCTTGTTCATTGTAAATGTGTACGCCATGATAGTTGGTTTAGGGATCAATAGTTAAATAATAAACACCTAGCTAACTTAGTTCAAAGAGTTTATATTTTATATATATAATACTTTTGTTTTAGGTAAACCCCACAATGATCTACAATTATGCGAATGTTGATAAGTTTTTATCAAAGATGGACTTCATCGAAATGATACGCGCACATTTGAAAAGGCCGTGGCCATTAACTCATTTTATCTTTTGTTCTCATTGTTATGGATGTGGTTTAGTCCGTGGAAATACACTCTTACATTTTGTATAAACAGACAAGACTGTAAATAATTTATTACGTTACGGTTTTTTAGGTGCCCCCATTGCAAATATTTTGCTATCTATAATCATTTTCCAGAGGACGAATGCGAATATTGTAATTAGTCAGTTAATAGTAGTTGTATATAGTAATTTTGTATGTTCTATTGTGAGATTATTAGCTAAATAAAATGTTTTAATATGGCAAACTAAATGAAGGTTTGATTTTGTTAATTAACATTTATGGATCAAAAAGCGATTTAAGTTTTTCCAAAACTAGCAATATTTCAAAGCTTTGCTTAATTTTGATTTCCAATAAATGTCACATTTTTACTAACTTGAAATGTTAATTACGTTCTTAGGGATAATTAAAAAAATGAAACAATTTTTACTGCCTTTTTTATTACCTATTTCTTAAATGTATGAATAAGCAAAATATATACTTGAGTTGTATGACACACTAACCAACTTACACTTTATATCACCAATATAATATATGGCTTCAGTTTGGGAAATTTAGTTCTAAATAATAATAATTTAGTATCATAAATATATTAAGATATGAAGATTTCATAGGCGTTTCAAAAACATCATTCCTTAAGTTTTCAACTCGATTTCCAATTGTCTACATACGTCTCTCGCTGCAAGTAGCAGAACGCAATTCAACAAGGTGGTTGTTGTTAGTCAAAAACCACTTATCTCCATTTTCAGTTGAGAGGATAAAGGATTCTAGTTGAATAACTATCTTATTGTTTTAATTTGCATTTAAATGTGATACGGAACCCTTCTTATTTTCCTCACTCTCAGCTTGAGCTCTATTACTTTGTATTAAAGTACGTGCTTGAAGCGAATGATAGTTGTTTTTAACTTTTCTTTTGAATGCACCACTTCTTTTAATACTTTTCCACTTTTTTAGATCCATGTTGTACCAAACAGTAAATAAATATGATAAATTTGATTTCAAAATGGTGGAAGTTGGATAGAAGGTTATAATAAACCTTTAATATGAGTATTAATTAAATAGCGGTCGTATTATCATGTTTGTGATACTTTAGGATGTATACAGGTTGCACTCGTAATACTTATTCGACGTATATATAATGGTTACAAATACTACGTGTAAACAATTATTATCCGTTTAGTAGATGTTTAAAAGGTAATTATATGACAAAATTGACAATATTATGACGTTTATACAACGAAAACGTTTACACGGCGAAAAGTTGTATAAGTAAGTTCTATAGAGCTCGTCATAGACGCTATTATATAACGATTGTAAAAAAAAATGTCGAAATAACGTCTATATGACATTATTATACGATAAAAAATGTATATGACTATTCGGACACATAATGCACCAGTACATGACGAAGAGTTAAAAAAAATACTGTAAAATAACTTTAATAAGACTCAAGGTCATATAAATGTTTGATTATATGACAAAAATGTTTGCTGGGCAGAATCTGAATCGTTTTGAAACAGATTGCTAATCCATTGCTTCGTACGTTCGAAAAAAAAATCTGATCAACAACGTAAATATCACAATGAATGTTGTTGACCTGTCAAATTGAAACAGATTAGTCGGAATTGTCAACGAAAATGTGTTGCGTAATTAGATAGCTGTTGGTTATAAAGCTAAGCCTTCTTGACTTGTATTGCACGAACAATATAATGTAAAAATGAGTCTGTATTTTTTCGAATTAGTTTTTGAACCGTGTACTAAGTGTTTTTCTTGTTTAGAATCTTCAAACGTCAAAGCATCCTATACGTGTTTATTGGAAGTGGGTAGTTGCCTCTTCCAATGTAAGGCGTGGCTGGCTAGCTACACCAAGAGAACGCTTGTGCTACGCGGGCGCTACATTACAAATTATTAAAGCTTCTCGTTTCTTTTGCTTTTCTATACTGATATCTTTGATTGCATGTGCGCCTGGTGTGATACTACGAACAGCTGACCTTTTTGATGATCGAAGTATGTTGAAAGATTTACTTACGTAAGTTTACTAAACTAAATAGATTATTCAAATAAATTAGGTGCTTAGGTAATAACAGTCATTATTAATCCAAGCTTTAGAGACGAGATGAAATTCAAAAGCAGGAAACAACATTATGTATGTACTTCATTTTTAAAATATATATTTTTTTACTATTATCGGACTTCTCGGTACTAAAGACTTCGACTGTGAATGCAATTTTATTGTTTCTTTCATAGACATCTTTTATTTTGTAGCTGAATAGACGATTAAGCTTGTTATCTCATGTGTTCTACTCTATTTTCCTTTCATTTTCACCATTGTATTTAACACCTGCATGTACAATATGAATCTACGATTCGTCGCTTTCGATTGTTCGCAGGTGATTTCATTCAGTTCACCTTCTAGTTTAAGATTAGTTAGTTTAGTCAAATCTGTTCTTGTCAGAGTAATTGCTGCCATGAATCAATTCACCAATTCATTAAAGGTGATCTTAGTTATTTTTGTAGTTCAATGTTATTCGCGTATTAGCCAAGAATGTGACACCAGTGATAGCAGTGACTGTGATTCTGATAATGAAGTTACTCGCGAGATGAATTATGTGGAATCTTCATTAGAGCAAGCTGATATTAATTCAGTTATTAGAAGAAGATACAAATTACTCAAAGAAAATGCTGTAAAAGAAGAAGAATATACGATTACTTCTGAAACCGGTAAATATAAAATCCTATTAGTTTCACAATTTTATAACAAGGTTTATTTCAATTGGTTTGTTAACATTATCTCCTTTATTTCATTAATATACTTATCAATTTTTTTTTTTTATAATATAAAAAAAAAAAAAACCACCGGTATCGGGAACAGGTCCAAGCTACCGCGGCAGTCAGGGCTCCAGAAAGAGGAACCTCCAAACAATGCGAGCTTTCTGGATCAAGCCCTTGATCTAGCTGCCCAACGAGAGCCTTCTCAGGTGTTGGTGGAAGCTCTTGGCTATTAAGCCATTGGCTATTACGACTATCGGCACAATGATCGCTGATTCCACATCCCGCATGTCGACAACCTCGTCGCTAAGTCAAGATACTTGAATTGTTTTTCTTTCTCGGCTTTCGAAGCGTTATTATGAAAACATTATTATTATTTATGCAATGTCAACAAACAATAAACTTAAAAGTAAGTAGATAATAACGATCGATTAGCGCACCGCGCAATGATAGTCGTCGTTACCATTGCACATGACGAGAATCTCGTGAAAGCTGAGAAAGAAAAACAAATAAAATATCTCGAGTTAGCACACGAGTTTATCGACGTGTGGAATGTGAGGTCAGCTATCATTGTGCCGATTGTCGTAACGCCCAATAGCCGAAAGCCTCAACTGACCTCTCTCGAGGTTCTCGTTAGGCGGTTGGATGTTGGATCAAGGGCCTGATTCAGAAGGCAGTACACCTCGATACGGCTCACATTGCGAGGAGGTTCCTGTCTCTGCAGCCCTAACCACCGGTAGCTTGGACCCTGCTCCCAACAACGGCGCATCTATATTTTTTTATATTTTTAAATGTATTATTGTTGTTTTTTTTAAAGAAATATTTAAAAATGAAATCAGATAACATAGAATATGAGTAAATAACATAATATCCAAAATTAGATTCAATGTAAACTCTTATATCTAAGTTCTATACTTGAAATAAAATGACTCCTAACACGCCACAACTTGATATGCAACCAAAAAAAAACCAATGAAATTGATATTGATGCAGTTACCGAGGCGGCCACCATCGAGGAAGTAACCTGCGGCTACCAGTACAACAGCAGCAAAGAGGAGGATGGGGATGTTTCAGAGAGTACACTCATCGCCTATCCCTTTTCTGTATCAATACAGAAAAAAGGAGCGCATTACGTTTCTGGCGCCTTGATAGATAAAAGATGGATTCTGAGCGTAGCTGGAGAGTTCTTTCAGTAAGTATTTAATTTATTTTGCATCTTATTTTTCTGAATTCACCTTACCCGGCTGGCAGGTGATATTGATGGTGGTTTCCTCTCAATGTTACTAATTATTTTCGAATTTACAGCGTAAGAGATTCCTTAAAATTATTCAGAGCAAGACTAGGATCCGTGGACTGCAAAAAAGGTGGTACGGTGGTCCCCATCAAGAAAATAGAAATTCATCCATACTACATTTATGGGAAACCAAATTTTGACATCTCTCTATTGAGAATGGCGATAACCGTAGATTATTCTGAGGTCTTAAAACCAATTGGAATTTCTAATATCAACGGCAAGGTGCTGAGTGCCAAGTTTATTACAACATACTGGCCGAGGATAGTGGTAAGTGCCAATGAGAATGAGAACTGCTCAACATTTATCTTCTATTCCATTTGTTTCTATTGATGCTTTTCTTTTATTTTCATTATACAAGATTCTGACGAGACAATATTATGTTTTTGAGAAATTATTACATTTAAAATTACACGTGTACACCCATAAACAGGGTGGATTTTTGAGATGGGGCAGTAAGGCCAGCTACCTTAATCGTTGTAGCTACAGGAAAACGGTCTTAGAAGACTGTCCTTAACTTCTTGAGACATGTTGATCTGCACTCACAGATTAAAAGAAAAAATTGAGTCAGCAAGAAAATGGGTAGTTTTTTTGATGCCAATCGACCCTTCCCCTTCCCTACCTAAAAATCAGAAATGGCAAAAAAAAAAAACTATTCATTTCGTAGGAAAGAAACTTGCAACTTACTTTTTTATGATGGATAGATTAGCTGAAAATAAATAGAAAATTTAAACTTCGAACGATTGCTCGTTATAAAGTACTTAATGCTTTAAGAACAAAATAGTTTGTTGCTTGTGATTTCCGACGTTCTGAGAAGAAAATGCTCTCAAATAATTTAGAACTTTCAGACTTGTATGAAAGGCTGTCCGTTACAAAAGCCAGTGTCTAAAGTATTTTTTTTTCAAAATCTGTGAATGCAGATCAAAAAGTTAAGGACAGTCTCCTTAGATTGTTTTCTTGTAGCGAAAACGGTTAAGGTACTTACCTTAACCGTTTTCGCTACAAGAAAACAATCCTGCCCTTACACTGCCCCATCTCAAAAATCCACCTGTATGGACTGTCATTGTTTGTCAGTCGTAGGAAATGGCTAAACACGACAAATTGACGTAGTGTGTAACCTGCTCAAAGGTTTTTTATTTTTATTTCGGTTTTCAAATTCATATTTATGAATTTCTGTGTTCCAGTTAAACGGGAAGACGATACCAGAAAAAGCAGAGGAACGAACAAAGTTTAACAGCATGCGTGTGTCGACACAGAAGCTAATTCCATCGAATTTATGTAAAAATGCAATGACGGCCACAAAACAATTCATCCACGAATCCAGCTTGTGTTTAAAGCCAGTGATAAAGCATCATAGTGTTTGCATGGTAAGTGACGAGGACGACCTAATTATTATGCATCCTATTTACTTCTGCGCGCCTAGTCTAAATGCCAGCCTGGTACTAAGTTTTCGCATTTAACTTTCTACCCTATGAAATCCTATCCTCATTTTGTGGGTTCCAACCACTGCACCCGCCACTTCTGTTTGAATCATATTTTAGTTATGCTTTGCAATAATTTAATTATTGTAATTATTCTATAAAATTTACCTTAGTTTCTTCAATATTACGAGTTCCTACGATTTTATCCTCATAAATATTATGAATTGAAAGACCAACATCATCTTTCGTGATTATGATTGCAGCACAAACTAACGTGCATCCATAGTTATCTGATAATCAAAGCTTGTTGTCCAGGGAAAGGAGTCTTATGTCTTTTAAGAAAGTTGACTGTTTGATTAAATTCCATGCACTGATAGACAAAATTCCAGTTCCAGAACTTCAAAAAAACTTCTTTACACTTTAAGTTTCTTTCCACTCCTCAAGCCTCTCTGTTATTTATTACATTACTTACTCTGAGAGCATTGATCCCAAAATTGTCTTCCGTATTCACAGCCCGACGCGGGGGCGCCAGTTGTAGCAGAAGATGTTCTTTGGGGCATCACGTCAGGTTGGATATCACCAACTTGCCCGAATTTCGCAGCTCCAACAATATTCACACGACTCTCTTCACCATCCGTGCGGTCCTGGTTGGACACACAACTACTTAATCTTTAGGTTAAGGTTAACAACACTCCTTCTGGCTGACTACCGCGCATATTACAATATTTTCACACCGCAGCCAGTCGGCCACCGCATACCACAATGTCCGACAGGTTGTTACGACATTTTGAGACAAGGATAACATAACGATGTAAGATAAAAAGCGAATACCTTAGCGTTGTTTTTACCACGCTAATATCTTCTTCGTTATATGAACTCCTAGTAGAATGCACAGCTGATTTTTGTTTCATCATTTCCATCCAAGTTTGTTGTTTGTTGCATTCATGGAAAATAGTTTAGGAATATTTAGTACCTACCTAATTATAATTTTAGTACAAAACTACATAAATACCTCTATGTAAATGATTGAGTAATACTAATGTGTACAACAACTTTTTATCAGACACATATTTATTGTTTGTATTTTTAATAGCAATCTTATTAAAACAGTCATATTTGTATGTGTAATCATTTTACTACTTTTTAAATAAAACTATAATAATATTATCTTGACCCAGTTTATTAAATTTCAACTAGACACACATAAATGGATGTTTGTCTGTTCTCAATCACTGACATCCGTCAAAATGACGATGCGAACGTTGTGCATTTAGTGTTTTGGTTAGATTCCGACTTCCGCCATCATTGCCGTTTCTAATACCTTCCTGATTCGCATCATTAGTGACCCGCAATAACTCATTACAGATGCACGTTTTTTAGATCGGGATATATCATATGATTGTCGTAAAATTTCAAACAAATTACGCAACGAAATTTGAAGTAAATCATAGCGGAGATCCTGAAAATTGTAGACTAGATCAGGAAGGTTGTAGTCAAAACGTTCCCAGAACTCGCAACACTTGCAGCTGTTATACTTAAAAACGTCGTATGACCTCGAACTTCTGCAAGGGCTGAAAAAAGCGATTTGCAGGGAGCATATTATTGTGTCTATGAGCAAACATTGTTCAATGTAGGTTTTTCTAAAACAGATTATGTTATTGAATAAAAAGAAAACTAAGACTGCTAATTAAGGTCGTATTGTGTCATAAATAAAGTCGATTAAATAAAAATTGATGTTTTAAATCCGTCGTAAAATTTACGAATGCAATGTGTGAAGTGCAAATGAATAAGTTAGTCGAAATTAAGGATAGTGAGTGAGCTAGGGTTAAGGTTACTTGTATCATCATTCTCCTGCCCCAACACCAACATTTGGGGTCGACTTATAAGGTTAGTACATAATTAAATTTTAATATGTACCAACTTTAATTAATCTCGCAACAATCCAAGAAGCCCGATTTGAAGTTTCTCAGTAACTTTCTATGAACGTCTAGGTACGTAAGAAATCGAAAAATCTAATCCGTACACTTAATTAATTACGATGTTATAACAATAAGTATCATTCGTAAACACCAATTTTTACTTTATATTGGAAAAAATGCACTCAAAAAGACTAATTAATCGTTGATGATTATTCTGACAGGACGTTATTACAACGTCATGTCTTTGGGTTCGTTGCCGTAGTGATGCGACCGTTTTATGCCATTTTTTGACCGAATAAAATCGATGTTATGATAAATCGATACTTTTACAAACATATTACTTTTAGAAATGAATGAATGAATGAAATGCACCGATCCCAGCATGGTTTAACCAGACTCGATAAATCGAATGAACCCCAAGATTTGCACTAGCCCATGAAGCCTCATGTTTCATGGGACTTCAAAGGCTATTGCAAATCGAGGAGTAGACCGGGGGGCGCGGGTAATGGTAAGGAAGACCGTGCCCTTAGGATAAGGAAGGATTTGAGAGCCATACCGGATATGCATCCTAGAGTAAGCCTTGGAATAGTGGAGAGACGGGTGTTAATTATCTATGGATGGGCATCTTTTGCGACGTCGTCGTTATCTTCACCGGTGAATTTTGAGACGGGGTTACGCTGGTTTCTCGGCTTTTTCCTATATTGCTGCTGAGCTGTGTTACATTTTGCTGTGTCTGTGTCTTCGTCAGAATGCTCGCTGCTATCCGTTTCAGGTTTCTTGTAGATCTCGCTGGCGGACTTCATGATCTTGTATCGGTCTGTAGCCTTGTCCATCCAAAAATTTAATTCCTTGTCGAAATAAGTCGAGTCCTGTTTAAGATTGTCGTTCCATATGTAAATAGGACGGCCTACTTTCTTGGATTTGGCCTTATACTGCATTTCTTCGTGTAAAAGGTGTGGTTTGCCGCGCCTGTGGACGTGTGCGAGATAGCACATCATGTGATTCTTGATGCGTTTGGTTACTGTTTTCCCATCTAAGATTTCGTGCATCTACTTTTGTTTTGGTTTATTTCTGGCGTGGTTAATCAAGTCACTCATGATGACTCTCTCATATCTTCTCAGTCTAGATCTGTTAGCTTTAGTGATTGCCGATGCTTTCAATCCGTATATCATACAAGGTACGATCACCATTCGATACACGAGTCGAACAAAAATTCTAATTAGAGACCCAAGTCTCTAATTAGAATTTCTGTTCCAGTTTCGTTTATTTGTAGGCCGACGCCACCTAGTAGGGGTTTAATATGGTATACAATTCCTTCTAACCCTTTTAGATCGTCTATAATGAAGATGAGGTCGTCCGCGAATGATAACACCAGGGGGAGTGAGATTTTAAGGTCTTGGTCTAATTTGATTAAATGAGTTTCCTCTTTGAGGGTTCTAAGGATCCATGGATCCATGACCAGTGTAGAGAGGAGGGCAACCCAGTTTGATTCCCTTTCCTTTGATAATCCAATTACTTTGCTGGCCACACCATTTGATGTGTACAATTTTTAGTGGAAATATGTGAGCATATGTAGATCTGTTGTTTAAAAAAGCCGCTTGGTAGTTGCCCAATTCTTTTATTGTTGCGTAATTTTTTTTAAAAACGTTGGAGGCGTAAATTCTGTGGCCCGTATTGCAAACCTATAATCGTCGATAGTCATTTGAATTTTTAGGGTTGTTTTTCTTCGGAATTGGTACCTGCATTGTTTCAAGCCGGGTGCTTTATTTTGTGTCCACGCTTTGTTCATGTGCTTGGTGACGGCTTCCTGTAATATTTGCGGCACCGCTTTGGATGGGCATCTTTTGCGACGTCGTCGTTATGTTGGTTCGAGTCGATCTTCACTGATGAATTTTGACGGGGTTACGCTGCTTTCTCGACTATTTTCTATGACACTACTATGCTGTGTTACACGTTGCTGTTTCCATTGTCTTCGTCTGGCTACTATCCGTTTCAGGTTTCTTATAACTCTCGCTAGCCTTCTTGATCTTGTCGCGGTCTTAAGCAGTCTTCAGCTTCACTAATATTTACTTAAATAAACTCAAACATTTCTTTACACAATTATTTTTACCACCCAAATAAACACAAAACTACACTTGGCTTCGAACTTATAGGGTTTAAAATCCAATGTCAGAGTCAAGAGCAATAATATCTAAAAGGAATGCTTTGATGGTAAACAACTAACTACCTGCGACCCTAAACTCACTCCAAATATTAAAAAAAGGATGCGCACTCGCAAAAAACAAAGCATATTGAAACACTGCACTGCACAAATAATCACACACGTATTATAGTTTAAAGTTAGTCGAACAAATTGTAAATACAGCATATAAGATGTATGGATTTATAATGAGATCCACTCATGACTTTAGGTGGACTTCTTCAGCGATCCCTGAAAGATGGAAAGACCTCACCAGATTCGCTGCGGCAGGTATACCCTCGTACTTATGCATGCACTGAACCGTTCGCCTGAGATCAGGAGCGCTTATTTCACCCACTATTGTACTGTTTTAGTGTATTTTTGGCGACCTAAAGTCACAACCACAGCAAAACAAAAACACTTCCCATATTACTTTTAGAAAAGAGAAAAAGAGAAAAACATAATTATATAATTCCTGTATTATTAAATGTACTTATAAAAACAAAATCTGATCACATTATAGTTTTAGTTTCATATTTAATAGATAAATGTAGGAAATAAAAGTCCGAGTCGGTGGACTGGTGTTTGACGAGCTTCGCAGGGTGTCTGGTAGCAGCTGGAAATGAGTTGAGAATCCAACTGAATGGCGTGGAATTGGAGAGGCCTATGTCCAGCAGTGGATTGCTGTACATAGGCTGATGATGATGATCATGATGACGTGTAATAAAACGATATGCTTCGAGAATCAGTTTCAAGCAATGTAGGTACCTAGATAAATTGTCGATTACAAACTCTAAGGATGATAAATTGATATGTCTCGAGAATCGGTTTTTAAAGCAACCGATTGGTTTTTCCCGTCACTACACAAAGTATTTTGATAAGTGTCAAATCGGGCTTCTTAGATTGTCGCAAGATTACAGTGTGAGAACTACTAAATTAGTTCACATATAAAATAAAAGTTTGGATAAAATGATGCTATTCGATTTACGGCCTGCGCAGACAGGCGGACGGGATGGCAAAGGATTTTAAATTTATCAATTGAATTTAATACATATCCAATCGAAATAAGCGATATATTTCAATGCTCGGTGATCAAGCTTGGAGCATGGCAGTGCAGTTTTCCGTCGATCACCGTGCATTGAATTAAAATACCTTATTTCGATTGGATAAATCAATGGTATTGGTGGGTATCGGTGTCGGCTTCCAGTCTAACCGGATGCAGCAGAATACCAGTATTTTACATGAAGCGACTGCCTATCTGACCTCCACAACCCAGTAACTGGGTAATACGATACCCCTTGGTAAGACTGGTTGTCAGACTTTCCGGCTTCTGACGACCCGTAACGACTGTCAAAGATCCACGAATGACAGCCGGGACCAACGGCTTAACGTGCTTTCCGAGGCACGATGGAGTCTCAGTATGTAAATATGGTCACCCATCCACAGACCAACCCCGGCAAGCGTAAACTCCACTATAAGTAATCCGCCATGTTGGAATTTATGTGACCTCATATAGCCTATAACCCGCGGAACAACGTATACCGCTTCCAACAAGACCCTGTTTGTCAAAATTCGACGTGTAGTTTAGGAGTTAAGAGGGAACAGATGAATATGCATACCAACATTCATCCATAATATACAGAGCCTGTTCAAATCATAACCAATCCGCATTGGCTTTGCCGTAGTTGAAAATGTCAGAAATCTATTCAGTAGGTAGTCGATTCTGAACAGACTAGTTTTTAAGTAGGTTTACGAAAGTAGTACACCGCAGGCTTTGATTTGTTTTAACTAGGTACACTTTGAGACACCTACAAGTTACACCTACAAAGGATTTTATTAATTAAATATTTTTCATTACGTAATTTTCATAATTCTATCTGGTAAAATAGGAGTCTCATTACTTTCAGCGACGGTATCTAGTTCCTACTCAATCAGTAGCAACATGAAAGTAAAATCAAATCATTTTCACATGCACTTATTAATTTACCTATACAAAATGTTAAATGCTTTGCATAGCATTCCATTTCCTAGCCATTTCCAATACTCAAACGGTTAATTCGTATTGTCGTGTTGTTAGTAAACGACTATAAATTATAATGTAATTATACTTATATTATATTATTTAAACAATTTAAATAAATAAACAAAACGTCATGATACTAGGCTTCCATAATACTAAAAGAGTCAATTATTAGTGCTACTGACCTTAGCCCAATAATTGCCAGCTGCTGCTAATGCTTTGCGATTAAAATGTGGGCAATACATCTATGTGTTACCTATTTTGAGGTAGGTAATAAGTTTTCATGCTGATAAACGTTACCCAATTTTTTTAAATTTCATTTATTACTTAAACATAAATAAGCATGTTCTATTGTATACAATACAAATATACGATCGGTAGGTATGTAACTAATTAAGTGGGCGTTGCTCTTCGCGGTTCGCCGTCGATGTATATTTATGTAGGTACATATTATTAGGTTAGCGCGACCGCCTTTGCATTATAGTGCCCTAGTACTCAATCGACGAACATGATGTTGCGAATACGACCGGGGAGATTTTAACGTCGCTTTCGGAACGGACTTGGTACAACAATAATACTATTTATCTCTCTAAACGCTAAACGAACGTAAAGAAAAAGTACGCCACATCATAAAGCTATTTTCTTTCGTTTGACATCGGTAGTCGGGCCCAAGCTGTACTTAACTTTAGGAAACCTCACTGGATAGGCAGCACATCTTTTGGAAAATGGAAAATTGGGAGTATGTGACCCAAGATTCCCCCCTTTGGAACATCATAAGTACAAACTTCTTGTTTAGGTCAGAATCAGAATAAGTAGTATCCTACATAAATGAATGCATTAGGTAGGCACCTTTCTGAAAATACTAAGTACTTACTAGTTTACTAAATTATTAGTAGACGTAATAAAATATTGTATTCATAACAACTACAATTCTTTAATTTTATGCTGTCTTGGTACAAATAGTCAAAGTTGACGTAACAGTTGTACGACGATAACTCAATTGTGTGACAAGACGATTCGCAGCGACCGCGACCGCAGTTCAGATTTTTCAAACCACATTTTTTAAGTTCTTGTTGGATAATAGAATGACCTAAATAAGTAATGCACGTAATAAACACTACTTATTTGTTAAACTAGATGCAATAGTTATGTCTTATTTACCTTATTTTATTGATGGACTCTGTTATCTATCAATAATTTCCCGAGTGCGGGAAGTATCGTATTCTATAATAACGACAAGATTTTTAATTATTCTTTACCTATCATCTCGTACTTGCCTACCCTACCTAGAGTTTTATTTGTAGGTACCTAGACCTCGTATTGGAACAAATTACGATAATATAAGAAAATATCGGCGCCCTCTGTGTGTTTTGGGACATACTTATAGACGTTATTATTATCAGACGTAGAGCGCCGCGGAGTTGTGTCACTATTCCACCAAAAGGCGCTTCGCAGTACCAGGCAAATATGAATTGACGGAGCTTCATTACGAATTCATAAAATAGCGAAGGAAGTTGTGAATGGTGGTGACGCTTGCTATTTGTTTGGATAGGGTCCTATTATGCTATACCGTAACATATCACCGTTTTGTAATTCAATTATTGTAGTTTGTAACTAATAGTTGTTTAAAATTAAATACTTTCACAAATTTTTACTAAGTCTACCGTCTGTCTCTCTGTACCTACCGTATTAACATAAGTCGTATGAGTGAGATAAAAACTCGATTTTGGCATTAAAATTTTTCACAGATTCACTGTACCGATTCTATATTCACTACCTATGTATTAGATATGTAGTTGTTTTTTAATAACCCTGATTATTACGGACCTATAAGACACAGACTACATTAGAGACTAGACTGGCAGGCAGACTGTAGAATTTAATAAAAGCCATAACGAAACGTGAATGGAACTCTATTAATAGTTAGTGTGATATCACACAGTGTGAGATAGATAAAACAATGTTTGCGTAATATCTGCGCGTTGCGTGTGTATGTTGATGCTTCTTATCAACAACTAGGTATGTCTTTTGCATACTTACTCATAATAAGTAGGTAGGTACTTAATTGCAAAGTAAGCTGGCTGAAGGTAGGTACTTAAATTTAATTTGATCTATTTATCCCGTTTGAATGTCGAATCGCAATAAAAATTATATTGTGTGTCTCACTCTCGCGTGACAGTCATTTCCGTTGTGCACGTATCACGTGTGACACTATGAGAAGTTACTAGGTAAGTACTTAAAGCAGTTTATGGAAGGCAGATAATAATTAGGTACTTACCCTACCTACTTATGTATGAGGGCTTTTGTTTGTCCACAATCATAAGTTAATTTTAACAGACTCACAATAATTATTATCTACCTACTTACCACAGTAATTACTGTAATTTTTATTACTTAATTTACAACGTTAATCATTTTCCATAGTTCTTATTTGTATGAAAATAATAGCTATTTAATTGCGTTTGCGTTTTGTGGAAAAAAAACATGCGGGGCAGTCTTTGGGGACTGCCGATAAAAGTGAAAACTACCTAATTAACTTGTGAATTGTATATCTATGTGCATATATACACAGTATATATACATATAGCTCATGGGAAGCGTGCGGTGATGATGACGCGAGTTCCATGATTTTTGTTCACTCAAAGAACTCTTCTTTGCTTATTGCTGATTACTATACCACGCAACATTTAAAGTAAAAGAAAAATTGAGAATGCACGTAATTTACCTGATAATTACTTATTTGAACAAAGATTTAGTTTTATCTATTCTTTGATAATTTCAATATAAATAAAATGAACAACTATTCTAACTAACATTATTTGAAGTGAAGTCACAAGCATTTAAAGAAGTGCGTTTGTAATATGTGTTTGAATAAATTTTACTTCTATGGGTTAAAATTTAATTGAGTGATCTATTTTATTTAAAAATTAAAAACAGCACGATGAACGGGGTTTTGGTACAGATATTAGTGACCGTTTTACGTGAGTTTAATTTTCATCCAATATTACTAATTAAATTATTAAATTACAATCTCTTATATTTTTGCATATTAACACATGAGTACTTTCATTGACATTAGGTATTCAAGGAAGCTAAAGATATGTGGGGCCAATTAACTATTCATTCGGTTAATTGGTTAGTAGTTTTAGATAAATATGTTAATACAAACAAAACTACACTAACTGCTTTTTAAAAGGTACCTGCTGTTACTATTTCTTACAAAGAGTTAGTTTTACAAAGACAGATTTACATAACATACCATCACGCCTTGTATCTCCGAAGGGTTGGGCAGAGGTGTGTAGTAAATAGGTTCTACACCAGGTTTTAGTTAAGAATATTTTAAAAGTGCCGTGTAAAGTGAGTAGCAGTCAGGTGCCGTATTTCTTCAGCCTTAAGTACCTACTAGGTACTCCTCTTAATATTTAAATAAAATCCACTTTAAAAATAACCATTTTGCTTCAGTTTCAATGCCAACTTTCATGGTGGCTGTGGGCAATACATGGACTTCCTATTCACTACCCATATTGGAAAGCGAGGATTCGCCACTGGGGTACAGAATAACGAAAAATGACGGCAATCTGTTATCATCAATTATTATGCTGGGTTCTATTTCATCCATTGGCATTGCGGGATATATTAACGACAAAATTGGTCGAAAAAGAACAGAAACACTAAGTGGACTGTGTTATGTGGTAAGTAATTAATGATGACGAGGAATTATTAGTGTTCACAAGCCAAATCAACTCATTAAGTGTCAATATCTCAGCGATGACAAATTTGCAGTCTGCTGTAACATGTTATTATGTTCCTGAAAGATCTAACTTTGGAGGGAGTGGTCTGTCTGTATCCAGCATGATCCGCAGCTGGGCGTATATTTGAGCGCTAAAAACAATCAGTTTTTAAATACCTACCTCCTACTAATTAATCTATTTGCGGAGTTTCGCAAACAGATTACTTATTTATTACTTCATTTGAAAATATTGATTTGCAGTGTTATTCCCTTAACTATGTAGTAAGTATATTGTGTGACCTATTTTCAGCAGTAAGATTTAACTGTAATGAGGAAACCTCTTTTATTTTCAGCTAGCCTGGTCAATCATCACAACCGCAAAATCTGTAACACAACTCATAATCGGCCGGTACATGATAGGATTAGGCACAGGACTGCATTTCGTAACAGGAGTCGTATTCGTTGGTGAAATAAGTCACAATTCTATCAGAGGTACACTCCTGAGCATCATGATGTTCATGTATAATGTGGGGACACTTATTTCGTATACAGAAGGATGGTTCTGCAGTTATGACGTTATCAATTACATAAATCTGACCGTGGCTGTCGGTTTTGTACTAATACTGTTGTGTATAAAAGAAACTCCCATTTATCTGCTGAGGTTAGGTAAGGAGAAGGTGAGTCAAGTGTTGAAAAATACAGTTATTTTAATAGTTTAGTAAAGACGTGAAGAAGAAAGATAAGAAAGCTAGTAAAATATTGTTATTTGCCACTTAAAAGAGTGAGTAATAAGAGCATAGGAAGAAATTAACAAAGTAGTGTTCATGCAAGAAGATAAAGATGAGGAATTAATAAGAATAACTTATCTTTACAGGAAGCAATAAAGTCGCTGAAGTTTTACCGAGGCAAGTATACTGTAACTCAAGAAATATTAGACGAAATCGTTTACATGAAAAATCAGCTAACGAATTATGCTAATCTCGATAAAACTGGTAAGCTTATAATCGTGTTGATAATAGGACCCCCTTATGTGCACCTAAATGTTTATCTCTTTCTTCCGCTCATCGCTAACAGTGTTGCAGAAAGAGACAAATATAAATATGTTGGTGATACATTCGATGGGCGTAGCCTTTCGCGGCAAAATTATTTTCCCTTGGCATTGGCACGATCGGCGAACCCTGGTAGCCGTATGTCCACTGACCACTGTTCGATGGCTAGATGCATTGAAAACCAAAATTTTAAGACCCATAACTTTACTATCTCAAAACAAATTGTAGTAAACTCAATTTTATTATGTATATTTTTAACTAGAAATGCTTTATATTTCAGATTTAGAAACCTTTCAATCAGAAAATGAAAAGGAAAAGTTAAATCAAGAAAATGAAACTGTAAACGCATGCATTACAGAGCAAAATAGTGTTTGGAGGACGTTGCGTAAGTTTTAAGATAAAAGAAAATGAACTCAGCTCCAGTCATATAAAACATACAAACACAAGATTATTTGTTAATTCTTAGCAAATAAACTAAAGTACTTATCATTTGAACAAGAATATTTAAGAAAACATGTTTGAGAGAGTCGTTGACTACTTGAGTAAAATGGAGACAGATTATTGAATTGAATGTGTTTCGAGTTCAATACTCCTCTCTGTAAGTAGTATTACAATAATAACCCCCTTTGCAGCTGATTGGTTTGCGCGCTGAGCGAGCCCGCTATTGCAATAATGAAGTACTTTTGCACTTTATGTTCTCCTGGTTATCACAGTCGATGGATTCGTCGTTGACGTCGACAAAATGCCGGATTGCGCATGGATTGCGCTGTCGTCGCGTCGTCGTCACTCGCGTAGTCGCGTACTCGCGTGGACATCTCGATAAGAAATTGGCGCAATATTCAAGCAACCAACAATCTCTTGCTTTATATACTTTCCTAGTACAATGAAACTTTTTGCTTTCCACATACGACACCGTTGCGAGGAGTCGCTGTTGCACAACACTGCCTTTTGTGCCTGTTCCCGCTGAACGTGCCTACGCTATAGCACTAACGTTTTATGATAGCCTAGTAGAAAAGGAGCATTTGTTACAAAAGATTCAGTTAGATCATCCAAGCGAGCGCTGCCAACGATTTTCGCAACATGCTACCTTGCTAAGCTTTATGCGACTGGCAAATAATAGTATATTATGCAATTAGTGAATAAAAGACGGATTTAAAGCGAGGGCCATAGATGAATCACGAGCAAGTGAAGGATTGTAACAACTGAATCACGACCGTAGGGAGTGATTCATGACGATTGAATCACGAGCGTAGCGAGTGATTCAAGTGTTAGAATCCTGAGCGACGCGAGTAATTCATGGCCCTCGATATAAATCCGTTTTATTCAAGAGTTGCATACTATACTTTATACCATGACTACGAGAAAAATAATGATTTAAGCGAAAATAGACATTTAATGAAGAAAAAAGGAAGGTTGAATTAATAAAAATGCACTTTAAAATTGGAACAATTACTAAAATTAAAAATAATTTTCTTATTATTACTAATAATAATCAACTTGTGAAGCGATATTTATTTCCTGTGTATCGAGTATGTTTTCGCAAGGAGGTTGTATAGCATTGAGATGGAGGTCGCATATATAGATGTGTTCTAAATTCAAACACCAAAACAGTGATTAAAAGTGCTTTTTATTCACTGAAAACAGTGAATAAAATAAGCTTTTTAGAGGGGGAATGGTATAAAATAAGTTATAACACTCTTCTCGCATTATTTAGGTACACTACGAGTAATCCAATAATAAATTGGGCTCTTGCAGTTTCTAGTATTTACTTTTATAACTGACAGACAGTTGTTTAGTTTTTGTTACATAACTAATTATCTGCTATTTATTGGCCTTTCTCAGCACTAAGGGCCCGGGGCCAAGCTGTCAAGGTGCACTATTTGCCAAGGCATACTGGGGCGTACTTAGCGCTTGAGCGTACGACTATTTAGCAGTGTGGTGTGGTGTGGCACTGCAATACAACTTATGGCCTAATTTGGAGCCATAACTTAAGGGAAAAAGTTGTAGTTTTAAAGTAGGTAGTTATTGATTAATAATAATTATTGTTACGCCGCTATCACAAACCCGATCACAAGATAGGTCCAATCCTAACTAATATTTTAAATGCGAAAGTGAGTTTGTTTATTTGTTACGCTTTCACGCTAAAACGGTTGAACGGATTTGGATGAAATTTGGCACTTGGGTAGTCACCTGGGTTATGACCTCATGACAGGATACTTTTTATCCCGATAGTACGTTCCCGTGGGATAATTCTGACCTCCACACGGGCGAAGCCGCGAGTAAAAGTACTTATATTTTTTTTTTCAGGCACGTTAAAATCGGCACAACGAGCCTTAATAATACTGATAGTGAACATGACCTTGGCAGTTTTTATGGGCATGATCGCAATACAGGCGTACTCTGGGCAGTTCTTCATGCAGGCGGCTCCTAGTCTTTCGCCACATCTTTGTTCTGTACTCCTGGCAGTGGTCGTGACAATTATTAGTGGATTGTCCGTTGTTATAGTTGACTTAATTCCTAGACGGGTGAGTTATAAAGTTACATACATTCATATTTTGATTAGATAGGTATTACATTTTTACCTACGGTATTTTTACCCAACTACCCCAGAAGGAGGGTAATGTTTTTTTCTCTATTGGTGATGCTCTGGGTAAACCTTTGTTTGTGGACAACTTTCGGCTGATATGATGATGATCCTGTCTTTGTGGCAACATTCAATTAATGGACGTATCCAAACGGCCCACCCTCATTTATAAATAATTGACTATTCTTCGTCATTTACAGGTTCTAATGGTGGTCTCGTGTCTCTTGGCTGCTAGCTGCATGGCTTGTTTAGCCACTATGCTGCGATGGGCCTGGGCACCTGAGTGGAGTATACCCCTAGTCATGGTGCTATATTGCATCGTTTACCACCTTGGCGCAGTAAATATACCGTTTATACAAATTGCTGAGTGTCTTCCTCCCGAGGTAAACTTTTTATTCTTGTTTGTTTCTCTAAATTTGTTTTTTTTTAGTACAACAAATATGAGTGTTTTTTTCAATTTCTTGCAGATGAACAGTTTCGGTACAGGCGTCATTATGTGCAGCATGTTTTTGGCGAATTTTGCAGTATTATTTGTGTTTAAACCAGCTGTAGACACTCTCGGGTTGGAGGGTGTGTTCCTGCTATTTGCTATAATAGGCTTGATAACTGCTGTGTTAGCATTTTTGTTCATGAGAGAGACAAGAAGAGTACCTTTTGAAGTAGTACAAAATATGTTTGAACAAGGATACTTGTACCGGCGAAAGAAATATTAAATCAATAGAAAAATAATTGTGAAACTTTTTACGAAGTTGTTTGTTTTTGTTCCAAAAGACTATAATTTAGACCCCTATTCCTATTCGACAAAAACAAGTGAAGAACGTTACGTCAATGTCAAAATGGCAAATTCAAGTGACATTTACTGATAAACAAGCGGTACGGTGGGTTTAGGTTTTACTGATAAAATTTCTGTTTTCTTGAAAATATAATGAATAAACCATTGTAAAATTGCTACACATTCAAACTACAACTAAAACTTACCGTAGATAGCTTCAAAATGGGTCTGTTATCAGACCCTGACGTTGGGTCTGTGAAATGGGTGAAGATTCTGAAGAAGGTGCATGGTCCGCTCTGCTTCCTATGCTATGTCGGTGCACTAGTATGGTTCGTGATGCTAGGGAACAAGGAGTTTAACAACGAAACGTATTTCTCCGAGAACGCCTTACTTCCCGGCTTGGTAACCAATGAATTCAATGGGGAAAACTCTGCAAAACAGTTTTATAATGAATTCTTAATGGAAATGGAGGTAAATCATTTATTTTATGTATTGATAAGGTCTTGAAGATGTGAAAAATTTGTGGTTAGTTATGGAAGTCGTGTGTGGTGACTGCAATCTGTAAAAAAATAATCAAGAATTTTAAATGTTTGTCATTTAAGAATCTTGCTTAAGCTTCATACTTTGGTTTGTACATAATAAGAGTTAATATTATTTATCAACAAAACCATAGACGACTCTTTGTCATTATTATGGGGAAACAAACCTTTCTATAAAGACATGCTGTAAGCATAGCGTAGGAGGGCAGAGAGATTCAATTTAGTAACTTGAAGCGCTAGCAGAACACATTAAACTATAAACTGTGTGACGTGTTTGGATCACCAAGATCCAAACACGTACCATGCCTGTGAAAGAACCATAGCCTGTGCCTAGATTGGGAACTGCTGCTTAATCTGTCAAAAGTCTTCTGTTAGAATTTCATACATCTTACTTGTATGTTTAAGAACTATGAGCAAGTAAACTGTTTTGTGTCGAGTAATGTACATTATTTTGCATACTATTGTATAGAATCAAGTAATTTTATTTTTCTAACTGAACAGACTGCAGTGCTGCTGGGGAGTCTGTTGTGCCACTTCTTTTTCCCAGCTAAAGCAGTAGGAAGTTGTGCCACTTCTTTTTCCCAGCTAAAGCAGTAGGAAGTTGTGCCACTTCTTTTTCCCAGCTAAAGCAATCGGAAGTGGTGAAGGGTGGGCGTTTTGGGGGACTGTCTTAAGTCATTTTGACGTTCAAAAAGTGCTGGTTCTCAGCCTTGTTTGAGAATAAAAAGACTTGAATATTGTTTTTTTTTTAATTTTGAATAAAATAAATGAATTACGATTTGAATTTGAACTGGTGGGACTAGTGCAAATGTTGAGTACCACGGTCACTGCAGTTATAGTTGGTACAGGTCCAAAATAACCCTCTGTCTTACCTGGAGACAGAGTATCAGTGAGGATTTCCAAAAAGTAAAAATGATTTTAAGCATAGGGAAAAAAGCAATGTGGCACATTATTACTATTCTAATCACACTATTTTTTACATAATTTCATTATGTCAGTATTTTAAATACATTTAATAGATATCACAAAGCTTATTAACATTTTCAGGACAAATATGAGGATTCAGATGATATGCCGGTGCCATGGCTTGTGGGTAAGATGTCGCAGCTACATCTTGAAGTGTACACGCACAACTTTACACTCAACTACCCAATGGGGCAAGGGCAGGTGAGTTACGATCCAAATTATGGATGTTATGTTGCCTCTTTTACTGAAGAACAAATGCGCTTTATAAGACACTGAAAGAATGCTATGTGTTATTCCTGGTGCACCATGAAAATGAAAAACCAATAATATCAGTTTATATCTTCAGAAAAACAAACAGTATTTATATGAATACATAATGGGACATTAAATATATCAAATTACAGCAAAAACTGTTTATAACGACTTCGAAGGGACCGTCGGATTGCGGTTGTTATGGCTGATAGCCGCTATAACTAAAAACTATGTTATGTTAAGTAAACAAAAATGTTGGGACCTCAAAATTTGGCTGTAATAACCGGTACAATGTTTAAATCGAAACCGTTATAAACGGTTTTGACTGTAATACCTTATATGCTACCCACTACCTACTCCACAGATTACTCCAATTAACTAGCTAGATAGATGATGTAAAAAGTATATTTAAAACTAGCTTAAGCCTGCGGCGTCACCCGCGTTGTTGTCTGGAATTATCCCACAGCAACGAACTATTGGGATATAAGTATCTTGTGTTTATCCAGGTTATAACTTATCTGTGTGACAAATTTTGATTTGATTTGACAAAGATTGAGTAATAAACATCCAAACATACAAACATTCACATTTATAATAAAAAAAATTGGATCGGATAAAGTGAAGCAAGCGGTATTCTCCGGAGCCACTTATAACCCGTCGCTTTTTTATAGTAGCAATTTTTTTTTGTATAGAATGTACCTTTTTTGGTGTATATTTGAATCCCCCAAATTGTGAAAAACAATATATGCCGAGAAAAACATCGCCAAAGTTTTTTTCGACATTTGTGGGATGTATAGTTTGGGAGTATTAAGGTTGGGGAAGATCACGTAGCGAGTGTGAATTTGTTTCCAAGTAATAATACGGCGTAGTCGACGGAGCTTCTAGACTTTATGTCCTCTCGAGGGCGCCATATTCAATTTAATGTGACGTAACATAGCCTGTAACCAGTGGACGATCAAGACGCTTTCAACGATACTTCATTTGTCAAATTATGATAAGTACTTCAGAAGTTATGAGGGAACAGATGAACATACATACATACATACCGGTCAAAATCATAACCCTCCTTTTTGCTGCGCCGTAGTCGGGTAATAAATCAAATTCAAATTCAAATGTCATTTATTCAAACTAGGCTGATAATCAGCACTTTTCGAACGTCAAAATTAAATAAGACAGTCCCCCAAAACGCCCACCCTTCACCACTTCCTAATGCGTTAGCTGGGAAGAAGTGGCGCTACAAACTCCCCAGCAGCACAGCTGTCTGTTCAGTTAGAAAGAAAAAAAAAATGACTCTATATAATAGAAAAAAGTATTCAACATAATTAACCTAATTTAAATTATTATCCATATGTTAGCTAGCACACGCCAATATACCAAACAAAATCATCGAGAACTATACTCGGGCAGAAATAAAAACTAAACGTAAACAAAACTTAACGTAAACAAAACTTAACGTAAACAAAACTTAACGTAAACAAAACTTAACGTAAACAAAACTTAACGTCTTAATAAAAGCCTCCAGGCATAAAGGGCGTGCCCGCTTACATAAAGCTGTAACTGGAAGTTATAAATGATAAACTAGTTCCATCGAGGTAAAATAACACAACAGTTAATTACTAATAACAATAAATAATTTGATCTATTGTCGAGGTCACTAGTTACATATTGCAATACAACTCATTAAAAAAAACATTGTAATGAGTAGATTATGTCAAAAATAAATTAAAATAAAATTAAAATAAACAATTATTATATTATACTCATATGAAATAATATTTTACCCAGGTGTTCAAAGGCACCAATGTGTACGGCATACTGCGAGCTCCTCGCACATCATCATTAGAAGCCCTGGTAGTGACGGCGCCGTACAGGGCTCTGTCTACTCATCAGAAAGGAACTACAGCAGGCATTGCACTGATGCTAGCCTTTGCCAAGTTTGCAAGACGTGAGTACCTATTGTTTTGTGATGTCCTGGTAATCGGTAGCAGAGATCTGTCATCTCTTTGAGGTTGTATTTTTTATTAACATAAAACAGATTTAACACCTTCGACTCCGCCCACTTTTCATAGAACTCATACGCCATGCCGTCATACATATTGGAAGTGAACCCTCCGGGAGGGTTGCCGGCATTACGTTTGCGCTAAAGTTAACCATCGCGGACGGTCAACGGCATTAGGTTGAAAACCGTGTTACAAAACAATGTAAAACGAAGTAAAATTGTGTTTTCGCAGAGGGTCTTGTCGCTATACATAGTTTCCAACCTTTTAATTTTTTTGTGATTATTTATAACCGTGAACAAAAAATAAAAAATGCTTGTTTTAAAACCAACGCATAAATATTGTTAAAATATACATCAGATTATGTTTTCACGGTTTATAATGCTGTATTCGCTAAGAAAAACCTACATTTAAAATGAGCCCTCCGCGAGGGCTCCCGGCATCCCAAATGCGACACGATGCGAATACAACTAATTATTTGTAGTTGGTTATTATTATGGTCAAAAACTTTAAATTTTCAGTACAAAAATACTGGGCGAAAGACATAATATTCCTAGTCACCGAGCATGAACAACTAGGAATGCAAGCATGGTTAGAAGCTTACCACGGCTTGCAGAGTGATGCAGAGACATTCCACACTAGTCTCGGGAGTTTCTGGAAGCCTGGTAGTCCTAGCTTGGATTTCGGAAGCTATTTCCCTGGTTTTGGATTCGAAGGGGAACACAAAAAGTGTTTGAATCCAGGGAAGCTAAAAGGGCGGTCTGGGTCTATCCAAGCTGCAATCAATTTGGAGTTTAGCACACCAAAAATAAGTAAGTTTTAATAAAAGTCTCCATAACTAAACAAAATATAAAATCCAATTTTTCTGTTAGGGTTTTCCACATCTTGCTTGATTTTATTTCCATAAATAGGTTGACTTTAAAATAATTACACATTTACTTACTACAAAACAAAACCAGTCTTACCAAGGGGTATTGTGTTACCCAGTAACTGGGTTGTGGAAGTCAGATGGGCAGTATCTGCATGTGAAATACTGGTATTTAGCTGCATCCGGTTAGACTGGAAGCCGACCCCAACATAGTTGGGTAAAGGCAAGGCAGATTGATTTGACTTACTACAAAACACGATACATATTCTATCTATACAATATCAGCTGTTCCCTACATTTCGACGAGATTTACGAACATAAATGTAGGGAACAGCAGATTTTTTTTTCGCGATTTCAGTGTTGGTCCCATAGTGAAAGTTGTTCATAATAATGAGTACAATGACCCCTAAAGAGGTTTAGGGTAAACAAAAACTAAGGTTGTAAGGGTGTATCTATGGATCTATCTGCTACCAGTAAAACCTAGTTTATTATTATAATACAAACAGAAATCATGATTGTGACTAATTTGCAGTACACGATTTTCTTTGTTATGGTCGAATAATACAATTTCCACGCCAGTTGCTTGTCTTCGGCATCCTTTACCATAGAAAGAACAAGAAATAATATCTATCTATATACAACCTTAGTTTTTGTTTACCCTTAACCTCTTAAGGGGTCATTCATGGTCATGCAGTTGGCAGTATCATCACAACGTTAATGTTTTCGTATTGTGTCTTATTTGTTTTAAAATATTAATTTATTTATGTTTATTTATTTGTGCCTTATACAATCTGAAATTTAATGCGTTTGCATCCTCTTAAGAGGTCATTGTACTCATCATTATGAACAACTTTCACTATGGGGACAACACTGAAATCGCGAAAAAATAATCTGCTGTTCCCTACATTATAACGAGCTATGCGAACATAAATGTATGGAACAGCTGATTATTTTTCCATTTTGTCAGTCAATTAGTCAAATAGGTATTAAAAATACTTAGTTCTTGAAATACTCGCTTCACTAAACATGATATCTAAAAATTTCAGAGTACATCGAAGTGAAAATTGAAGGTCTTAACGGCCAGCTACCTAATCTAGATCTGGTGAATCTAGTTCACAAACTATGTCTGAAGTCTGGGATACACCATTCTTATCGAAACAGGTAATTCTTTGAATAATAATTGATGTCCACTGCTGGACATAGGCCCCCAAGCGTTGCCACATCGACCGGTTCTGTGCTTTCCGCATCCAGCGGATTCTCGAGACCTTCATCTTGTGGGGCTTTCCAACGCCTTCCTTCGTTTAAAGGAATCGGGATATTTATTTATTCATTTATTTTTCAAAATTTCTGCAGAAGGTACAAAGGCCGATATTTTATTATTAATTCCATTTTTTTTTCTGTTTGTCATCAAAATGAAGATGATGATGATGTGAAGAAACGAAGTGATATTTTTTTGTAAAATAATTGCGTCACATATATTTTTTTAGTTACTCGTGGATGCGCGGGCGCAACAAGATGGATGATTGGACGAACTCGTTCCGGACCATGTTCGACATGGTAATCTCGCAGATTGACGGGGTAACTGACAGCTATTAAAAAAATACAATTTTTTACTATAATTTTAGAGTACATAAGAGGAGCTCGTGGCTAAGTAATAATTGCCGCACGGGTCGATCCATCAGGTTAAGCTACGCTTGCCGGGGTTGATCCGTGGATGGGTGACCATCTTTAAATACCGAGATTCCGCCGTGCCTCGGAAAGCACGTTAAGCCGTTGGTCCCTGTTGTCCATTCGTGAATCTTTGACAGTCGTTACGAGTCGTCAGAAGTGACAACCAGTCTTACCCAGTAGCTTAGTTGTGGAGGTCAGATAGGCAGTCGCTCCATGTAAAATACTGGTATTCAGCTGCATCCGGTTAGACTGGAAGCCGACACCAACATAATTGGGAAAAAACTATGCAGATTTTTTAGAGTAGATAAGTGGAAGGAAATATAGGTGAAGTGAGCTTGAAGTGAGCTGTCAGTAATGTCAATCACTAAAATCGGGTGAAATGAAATGAAAAGTGAACTCACTTCACGTAAGTTTTTTCAGATTAGACTGGCACATCGCACCTTCGATCTTTACAACCCATTTTCTACCCCACACAGGTACCGGACGGCAACCACGGCTTATTCCACCGCTTCGGAATCGAAGCCGTGACCCTGGAAGGCCGCGACGCTAACGACCAAGGCGGCGCGGCGCCCCGGGCACATGTGCTCTCTACGGCTAACTTCTACCGGCTGGGAGTAACCTTGGAGAGTATACTGCGCTCGCTGAACAACTTGTTGGAGAGGTTCCATCAGAGTTACTTCTTCTATCTGTTGGCGGCTACGCATCGATTTATTTCTATTGGTGAGTCGAATATTACTGTTGCATAAGTTTCTTGACAATCTTTCACATACATTTTGCGTTCGTTCGAGAAACTGGCGCTTAGTTAGTGATTTGGTGAAAAGTAAGCTAAATTGTCGGCTCTCGAGCCACATAGGCGTAAAAAAAGTCATATAACGGTCGTTTGGAAGTTACAATACCCCAACTCTAAAGGTGCGAACTGGCGAGGCAGAGGTTATAAGTTCGTTACCCTTCTGTTGCCATACCTATTTAGGAGAAAATTAGTGGGCGATTATTTAAATTCATTTATGGAAAAGTGAAGCTGGCCTTAGCCGTGCAGTGGAACAAAACACGTAAAAAAAAGAAATATAAATGTGGGTGCACTTATAGGGTACACCTCTGGCCTAAATGGGTCTTTTTTTTTTTTTGTTTTTTTGTTGGAAAGACTCATAGATGTCCTCCGCCCCGGGGAGGGCAGAGGAGTCTGTCAGATTCTTACTGACTAAAACCACCCCGGTGTTCCCTCGCACACTTGCGTCGGGGGATTGCGGGTGCGAATGTGAGTTTCGCTGCCCCGGCTTGGTGACGGCCCGCAATCTACGGGCCCCGGCCCGTAGGGGGAGAGAGGTGTTAACTTGCGTTTAGGCACGTTTTATAATGCCTAAAAGTATATGATCTACTGCAGTAAACAAAATCAGAAAAATATATGATATTCTTCAGGATATATATTACTAAGATAGTGTGTTGAAAACATAATACAACTAATTTGATACGATAGAAAAAAATCACGAAGATACCTCTAATAATTTCTTTTAACGATTAAAAATCATATTAATATACATGCAATCATTCTGATTTTTTGTCAGTTTATTCTACAGGCAACATATTACGAGTACCGTGATAGTGTTTAATTTTTTTTGTCCAAACAATAGATTTTTTGTAAATAGATAATTGCTTCATGTTTTGAATAAATTACCTGCGTAGTGTCATTGCATTTCTCTTTCTTTTCTATGTAGTCCGTCAGTGACCGCTTTAGCGGACTTGACTTTAGCAGTTGTAAGCCTCTTAAACTCTCCCCGTTAGTACCTAGAGCGCCGCCATCTCGGGTTCTGTGGAAAACTGGTCTAACTTAACCATTTGGGGAAAACAGCCGCGGAGTTATGTTAATGTAATCTATAAAATTTTCAGGTCAATACATGCCATCATTATGCTTACTATGCGTGGCCATGCTCATCCGAGCATTATCCCTATGGGTGACCACCATCCAACAAGATGGCGACGAGGAAACAGTCAAGGAAGCAAGCAAAAAGACAAAGAAACAGAAACCGGAGAAAGAGAAAGATTCCGACGCGGAAGAACCAGGCGACCAGAAAATCGAGGAAGTGAAAAAGGTCGTTAAAACTAAAGGGAAGAAGAAAGTGGACGACTTGAGTATGAGCGTCGTGAATATTGGTGCTAATTATCTCCTGGTACATTTGATTGGATATGCTGTGATGAATTCGCCTTTTCTTTTAAGTTATATTGGTAAGAGAACATTGAATGAATGCAATCATTATTTTAATCAGAATAATTACTTAATTGACTAGTAATCGCAAGAGATTGCTCACTGCTGAGCGTGAGGCCGGTTCGATCCTCGGTTGGGGCAATATTTTGTTGAGTTTTTTCTTTTAGTAGTAGCAGTCCAGTCTTGATACTTGCTCAGTTAACAGGCTAGATAGACTCGCTCTCTATTTCATAGGAATTAAATAATATAACCTTCAAAATGAGCGTACTAAAACCTCTGCTTACCTATCCTAGAATACAAGCGATTGATGATTAATCATAAGTTATTTTATTCTCAGGTAACTACTACAACCAGCCATCAGAATTCTCAGTGTACTATGGCTTGATAGCCATATCAGTATTCCTAACTATAGTAACGCCCTTCATGCCGCGGTTCCTACGCAAGGGTCGCATAACTTATGAGGAGCTATCTCTAGTCAACATACTACTCCTCATAGAACTGTCCACAGTGTGCCTGAGTGTCGGCATGCATAACTTCTCCTTGGGATTCGTCATAGCGGTTGTGTATACGCCTTTGGCGCTGATGTGCAGTGTAGTGGTTAAAGGTGCAGGGAAGGGGAGGTGAGACTCTTTGTGGATTATGTTTTCCTATGAATATTAATCATAGTTAATTGACTCAGGCGGGATTTTGCGGAAATCCATTATAAAATACTACTGTTCTTAAAGAGTCATAAGGAACCTTGTAAGAAATCGACTGTGAACAATCGCAACAAATCGCGCGATAAGGGGCTGCGAGCAATCGCATCAAATCGCGCGTTTGTTTGCGGCCCCTTATCGCGCTGATAATTTAAGAACAGTTGACGCTCTTTAAAAACAGTTAAGCGGATTAGGTTACTAAATATACGTCGTCTAGTGTATTTTTTTAATATTAATCTTTAGTAAAATTTTTTTTCTAGCTTTCCAAAAATGTATGAAAATTTAAGTAACTGCATAACGCAAATGCATTTTTAATTGATCCTCTCACAACTTGGCCGCGGAAGCTTTAGTTTTTCCCAATCCAAAATAATTACTAATTATTTTTAAATGTCAAAAAATTCGGACTTATAAAATTGTCCTTGTAATCTGTTCCAGTGCCTTCTACCTGCTGGTAAAACGCACAGTCTGCCTCCTCGTGCACCCCCTGGTGGCTGTATCACTCAGCATGGTCGCCTACAGCAAGTTCCTGTTCCCCGAGGAAGGCTTCTTCGGCATGCTGAGTCGAGGATCTGACGCAGCTATGCAGGCTACTATGTTCTCCATCGTTGATTCTATGGTATGTATATAACTCCCTTTGCATCATGCCGTCCTAGTAAGTTCTGTACCCCGACGAAGATTTCTAATGTATACTGAATAGTGGATTTGATGCCGCCATGCAGGCCACTATGTTCTAAGTTCTATTTAAATCATTGTTTCCAATTGATGTTATTTCTACTTAAACAAACATCAACTTTATGCAAGTGTTAATAAAGTCGATTTTAGACTGACTAGTACTGTTAAAAAAGTCATAAAAAATATGAAGTTGTAGCGCAAACTGAACCTTATGTGTAGGCATTACAGTTGTTTTTCCTCAAACTTGTGTTTGTTTACATGTTTGGCAAATAAATTGCGAACGCAGTATACATCCAATCCAATCCAAATAGTTGATTCTATGGTATGTATTGAAATCCTACTGGTTCATGTCAGCCTGATAGCTTCTGATCCCAGAGAACGGCGATGGGCCGCGGGGTCTGATGCCATTTTCACATTGTGTAAGATTATTTTTTTTCTTTAAATTGGGTTTTTATTAACATGCTTGAAACTGTGGCGGCACAACGCCACATGCGAACTACGCATCAAAAGACCTGACGTCACACATCCTGCATCGCGCAAGCGGAGTTTTCCGCGCGATCAACATAATATTCAATGTGTAAAAAAACCTTGTCCGATTCGAGAGGGTGTTGTTAAGTATCTGTACTGAGAGTCTATTTATGTGGTAATTATCACGAAAAAGAAAAAAGAAAAAATACCCCGCTTTGTTCTTCAAAGGGGATTGATTTTACCGGGATATTACATGGGCGAGCGTCTGTCGCGTCTACAAGTCATAACTTATGACCCCTCCCTAATTTGCAATTTTTTTATGGAATTGGGGTAATTTTGGTACTAAAAACGTGACTTTTAAATAGCAATAACATATTTTTTTTAAATAATAACAAGATTTTTAATTACTTTTTGGTAACGTTATTGCAGTACCTATGTGCCCTTTTCGAATCGGACAGCTTTTTTTTACACATTGTTTATAACTTTCCGACATCAATTGTCGGGCAGTTGCCCGCCAGACACGACACCCGTCTGGTCGGAGGATCCTCCCTTTTCTATGGAGGGTGAGTGAACTGTACACCCTGTTCCTCATACCTCTATAGAACAAATAACTTAAATATGATGACAATATCCCTGGCGTAAATGACACATCAAGTTAAAGAAAGCGACTGTCCCACAAATCTGACTGACAGAGGATGCCCTACTAAACAGAACTATTACTTAAATTCAATGTGCCAGATTTACTGTAGGTACTTTGTCTTCTTTTCCAAGGTTTACATTCCTCTGAACATTCGTTTTCCCTTTCCAGCTGTACGGCAACTGGCTGTTCAACCTAACAAGTGCAGTAATCCTCCCCATCTGGATCATATTCTGGCAGATACTCAGCATCAAGGTCAACGCGCCCTAGTATACCAAAGTTGTACAATAGTTAGTGATAATTTTAGTTCAAATACAAATCTTTTGGGTCATTTACAAAAATGGATAGGTTTAGTGGGTCGCAGGAATTGGGCCTTACCTTAAAATTGGTTTCCACTGGATCGATGACGTGTGAATGTGAATCGATATTAGAGTTGGTTCGTTAGTAAGATTTGTTCATATTCGTAGTATTTAATAGTGCAGACATGAAGCCGCTGTTACAGTGAGCTAACAATAATAATGTATAATTGTGCAATCGCAAGACCGAACGCCGCCATCTTGTTTTTTTACAAATTTTAATGCTACAGTGCGTTCATTATATCTTGTCCCGTGACGCGATTGGTCGCCATTTTGAATTTATTAGTATTGAAACTAAGCTTGAAAAGCAATGGGGCCAACATGACGGCAAGCAACAAGTTATAGTGAACGGTGTGCATAGAGTCCGCGCCACCACTCAAGTCCGATAGACGCGGCACTAGTGTCTATGTCATTGCATCAAATTGTTTTTTTTTAATAGTTCCAGACTTATCGCCGGGTTTCAGTGGTGAGGCGATCTCTAGTTTCAATACTAATAGAGTTCAAAATGGCGACTGACAAAACAGGACTACCAGTCACATGACTGCAAAATTCAGTGCGACCAATCGCGTCACGGGACAAGTTATAACGAACGTAATGTAGCATAAAAAATTGTAAAAAAACAAGATGGCGGCGTTCGTTCTTGCAATTGCACAATTATACAATATTATTGTTAGACGTCAAATAGTTTGCATCGATATCGATACCATGGAGAACCAATATCCTATCACCAACTCACCACAAAATAATCTACGTTTACTAGAGGGAGTCAAGTTTTAAGTTATTTTATACATTTATATGTATTTAGAACAATCGTTGAACAATAATTATGTATTCCTTGGTTATAATAGCATGATTGTGCGTTGTGTTATTGAGCATTACTAGCATTCTCTATGAATAGAATAATATATAATGACTGTAATTTTGTTTTTAATACAAAACAGTATTATAAAATTTAAAATAAATACCATATTTGTTAATTTATATTATTATTGTGTTTTATTTTTCCCAGATCAGTTACTATCTAATTATGTATATATAATAAAATCGTAGCGGACCCGAAACTGTACATTGAATATTTTTGAAGTCATTCCTACGAGGTCTGGGAACGATTGTTATACCAAAAATATAGTTTCAACGAGCTATGATTTTTTTTTTGGAATCTTGTTTTCGTCAAAAATAATATTCAATTCAAAAAGTTCTTAACATTAATCCTCAACTTTAACATTATATTTTTTTCAAAATGAATGCTGCAGTATTTTCGTATTCCGGAGGATCATACTAAGCAATTTGAGGTACTATAGACTAGTTAATTAATCTATTTAGGTACAGAGTGAGAGGTAAAAAATATAATTCATTTTGATATTCGTTACATACTAATTTCATTTCATTTTATCCATCTATCAAATATAATATAAAAATATAATATATATTTAAACTTACGGAACCCTCCCTATTATTCGGCAATAACGTTTGGGAATGACACAAGCCGGAGCCGGCTCATTATTGATATCTTTATCGTGTTGATTATCGGACACATTTTTACAGAACAGTTAATAATAGGTATTTAAATACTCTGTTATCCCTTCAACAGTCAGCTGTCAAACGCATTATAGTGTAGTGACCTACATGCTCATACGAGCGCATCACACGTCCGGCTGCCGCCACAGCACGCAGCGCACTGAGCGACCGCCAGGGCGCGCGGCGCGCGCGCCGTGCCACCTCTCCAAACGAATGCGACACCTGTGTGGGCCCGCGCCTGCACTGGCGGTCATAACAAGTAGTGACAACATCTCTGCGTCGAAGACCATCGGACACTGGCTGTTGGAAGCCGCGCCACCCGTATCGTGTGTCGCCCCGCGCGCACGTCATTCTCAGCGAGCTCCCAACCGATCGCCTATTGGTCTACCACCTCCTCTGTACCACCACTACTTTTTGTATCTACCCTACGGGAATATAAGGCGATGTTTTATTAGAAATAAACAGTCATATTTCGTCATCCTTAGCATTTGTCTTTAATTTATAACCGACCTCTAAATTGGTGACCCCGACGTGATCCAACAAAGTCATGCCCGAACAAAGTCAGGAGCCGCGGACCGCGCTGTCTGAAGAAGATATAGAGATGATCTCCGTCAAGTCGCGGATACCTCCATTCTGGCGTGACAAGCCCAGATTATGGTTCGCGCAATTCGAAACCATGGTGTCGAACCAAAAGCTCAGCGAAGAAGCGAAGTTTGGACTTGCAGTGGCGCAACTCGACAAGGTGGATGTTGAACAAATTAGCGACATCATATTATCATTGGCTAGGACGGGTAGATTTGAAGCGCTAAAGACCCGCTTATTATCCGTCTACGAGGAGTCAGAGAATAAGCAACTACAAAAATTACTCAACGAGGTTGAACTAGGCGACCAGCGTCCTTCCCAGCTGCTGCGGCGTATGCGCGATCTGGCTCGTGACAAGATGCCTGATGAAACCCTCCGAATGTTGTGGATGAGCCACCTACCCTCTTCGACGAGAGCTGTATTGGCGGTTAGTGAAGAATCAAAATTAGACTCGCTAGCGGCAATGGCCGATAAGATGAGTGAGCAGACGAAAGAAGCCAATTCCGTGTGTTCCTGCAGTCACGCTAGCGCCGCGCCACAAAAATCGACACCATCGCCTAACGATCGAATTTTGAATATGATCGAGGCTCTTACGAAAGAGGTCGCAGAGTTGAAAATGGACAGATCGCGTAACTACCACCGTGGACCGCAGCGAGGCAGATACCGTTCAAGATCTCGTTCCAAGTCCGCGAATCGTGACACATCGATTTGTTATTTCCATCGCAAGTTCGGCAAGGAGGCGTATCGCTGTCGAAGGCCCTGTAACTTTGCGAGCAAGACGAATACGAGCCAGGAAAACTAGTCCAGACTTTGGCTACGACGGGAGCCGAAGTCAACAACATAACTAGACACCGTCTGTTTATTAAAGAGCTGGGAACTGGTCTACATTTCCTCATCGATACCGGCGCGAACGTCTCAGTATTACCTGTAAAGAGGGTACGCAGAGAAAAAACGACGCCAACTGAATATCTCTACGCCGCCAACGGCTCACGAATACCCTCTTATGGGGAACGCACTATGACATTGAATATAGGACTACGTCGACCATATATGTGCAATTTCGTCGTCGCCGAAGTGACCAAACCGATATTGGGGGCCGATTTCCTGCATAAGCACCAACTCACGGTAGATGTACACGGACGAAGGTTAATAGACAAAAAAACAGGCCTATCCGTTGTCGGCAGCGTAACATCTACTTCAGACTTTAGCATCAACACCGTAGATGACCAGCAGCCATACCACGACCTGCTCGCAAAGTACCCAGACATTACCCGACCGAATTTGAAGCTCTGCCACAGCGAAGTGGAACACCATATACAGACTACCGGCCCGCCATTATATGCGAAATCACGCCCTCTGCCACCGCACAAGTACAAGGCAGCCAAGGCAGAATTTGACGTGATGATCGAGCAAGGTATTTGTCGGCCGTCGAAGAGTCCTTGGGCCAGTCCAATACACCTTGTCCTAAAGAAGGATGGCAAATACAGAGTTTGTGGAGATTATCGTCGACTCAATACAGTGACCGTGCCTGACCGTTACCCCATTCCAAGACTACATGATTTTACCTACAACTTACTGGGGAAGAAATACTTCTCCATAATCGACATGAAAAAGGCCTATTATCAAGTGAGAACTCGAGAAGAGGATATACAGAAGACTGCCGTTATCACACCGTTCGGGTTATTTGAATTCCCACGGATGTGTTTCGGTTTGCGCAACGCTGGGCAAACGTTCCAACGTCACATAGACAATGTTCTACGGGGACTACCTGTTTTCCCATTTGTGGACGACATTTTAGTGGCTTCTGAAACAAAAGAACAGCACAGAAGTGAACTAGAAGAGGTATTCAGAAGGCTGAACGACCATGGGCTACAACTAAATGTAGCTAAGTGTACATTTGGCCAACAAACACTCAATTTTTTGGGCTACACTATAACCACCCAAGGAATTAAGCCAACTCACGAGAAGGTCGAAGCCATAAAATCATACCCTCGCCCAGAAACAGTCCAACAATTACGTCGATTCCTGGGAATGATAAACTTTTATCGTGAAAATATCCCACATGCCGCCGAGTATCAGAAAGAGCTCAATGTTTACCTGAAACATTCGAAGAAAAACGACAAGACGAAAGTTTGTTGGAGCGAGACAGCGATTCAGGCGTTTGAAAAATGCAAACACGACATCACCAGCGCCGTATTGTTGTCATACCCATCGTCAACACTACCTTTCGTGCTCATGACCGACGCATCCGACAGTTGTGCGGGGGCGGTACTTCAACAAAAAAGTCAAGGCCATTGGAAACCACTCGGTTTTTTTTCAAAGAAGTTCGACGACGCTCAAAGGAAATACAGCACGTATGACAGGGAGCTTACGTCTATATACATGGCAGTTCGTCACTTTCGCCGGATGATAGAAGGCCGTGACGTCACCATATTGACGGACCACAAACCCCTTACCACTGCACTGCGAGCGAACTACAAAGATGAAACTCCGAGGCGTACAAGATATTTAGAATATATCAGCCAGTTTGTCACCGACATCAAACATGTATCGGGCAAGGATAACTGTGTCGCCGACGCCATGTCACGAGTGGACACAATCTCATGTCCAACATCGATAAATTACGACGAGTTAGCAAAGACTCAAAAGCAAGATGAAGAACTCAAGCAACTCATGAAAAGCGACAGGTTCAAATTCAAGCGAATAGCACTGCCCGGTTCAACTTCCCAAGTCGTATGCGAGATGTCCACAAAATGCCCTCGCCCGTACTTACCGCTACAATACAGGAAGCAAGCCTATCAAGCGATACACGACCTAAATCACCCCGGCGTAAGAGCGACGAGAAGATTAATAACCACACGTTATTTCTGGTTGACCATTAAGAAAGATGTCACAGACTGGGCGAGGGCTTGCGACCAATGCCAGCGAGTGAAAGTACATCGCCACACCAAGGCACCAGTATCCTGCTTCATGCCCGTAGACCGCTTAAGTCATCTGCACATTGACTTAGTCGGTCCCTTACCAACGTCAAACAACTGTCGTTATATACTGACGATGATCGACAGAGCAACGAAGTGGCCAGAAGCTCAACCGATCGAGGACATAACGGCAGAAAAGGTCGCAAATACATTGTATGAAACATGGATTGCAAGATTCGGTTGCCCCGCGACCATAACAACAGACCAAGGTAGACAGTTCGAATCTGAACTATTCCATAAGTTGATGCATCGCATGGGAATCCAGCACGTACGAACTACGGCGTACCATCCCCAATCGAACGGGTTGGTGGAACGCTGGCACCGCACATTAAAAGCATCACTCACCGCAAGATTTAATACAACGAACTGGACGTACGAGTTACCCACTGTATTACTAGGTCTTCGAGCCGCATACAAGGCAGACATCGGCACCAGCACTGCGGAATTATTATTCGGAAGAACACTACGCCTGCCTGGTGAATTTTACGGTGAATCAAGCACAACATGCAACACGCCATCGCACTTCATGAATCATCTTAGCGAAGCATTGAAAAAGGCACAGGTGCAGCGCGAAGCAAACAAAAGCACCGCTGTTTTCATTCACGGCGAACTATATAAATCAACACATGTTTACGTTCGCAACGACGCTGTACGCAAACCGTTAACACCTACCTATAACGGTCCGTATCGCGTTATCAAACGCACAGATAAGTACTTCACCGTACAGTTGGAGAATAGACGATCTAATATATCCGTCGATCGGCTGAAGCCAGCATTCAAGTGCAACGAGGAGCAAGCAGATGAGGCGCCAGTCACCTTCAGCTACGTCACGAAATCCGGCAGGACATCAAAACCTCCTGTACGCTTCGCTGAGGGGGGAATAATGTAGTGACCTACATGCTCATACGAGCGCATCACACGTCCGGCTGCCGCCACAGCACGCAGCGCACTGAGCGACCGCCAGGGCGCGCGGCGCGCGCGCCGTGCCACCTCTCCAAACGAATGCGACACCTGTGTGGGCCCGCGCCTGCACTGGCGGTCATAACAAGTAGTGACAACATCTCTGCGTCGAAGACCATCGGACACTGGCTGTTGGAAGCCGCGCCACCCGTATCGTGTGTCGCCCCGCGCGCACGTCATTCTCAGCGAGCTCCCAACCGATCGCCTATTGGTCTACCACCTCCTCTGTACCACCACTACTTTTTGTATCTACCCTACGGGAATATAAGGCGATGTTTTATTAGAAATAAACAGTCATATTTCGTCATCCTTAGCATTTGTCTTTAATTTATAACCGACCTCTAAAATAGAAAGGAGTGTGATTGTGACATTGACGTATACGCCCTTTTGGGACTGCTTGCGTTAAAAACCCGAATCGAACAGATTACGACGTGCGACTCCGATTTTTTTATTTGTCCTTTCATTAGATACCAAAGACGATACGTTAACATTAAAAAAAAAAAAATTTGGGTGGGAAATTATCAAATAACTTTTCCCGCTCTAGGCGGAGCGGGAGGGCGTGTTAGACTTTTACTGACTAAAACCCACCCGTGTCCCTTCCTGTGTGCCAGGTACATAGTCTGCTAAAATCATAAATATAAACCATCATTTGACAGATATCCCTTTCGGACAAACTCGCAACCCTGGCAGGGATTAACACTCCTCACTAATACATCCGCTATAAGTAACGTGACCATACGTCCCGCTTTTAGCGGGACAGTCCCGCTTTTAAGCTATGCGTCCCACTGTCCCCAAGATAAGTAAAAATGTCCCACTTTGACAAAAACAAACAAAATTGTAGGAGCATGCAAGCGTTGTCACCCGATCGAATTGAGAATATTTACTGAAAATCGTTGACAAGTAATCGCAACAATGCCATTTTTTAATAATTGAGTACATTTATGTCTACCTGGCAGTACCGATGTAGTCGAGTGTCACATATTATAATAAAATATGGATAATAACACAAGTAGAAGTTGCAGTGCTAAAAGCCATTTTGAGGACAAGGACAAAGGGTTAAACGAAACCTGATATACAAACTTATGATTTATTTTTTAATCAATAATAAGTCATTAAAGGGTGTCCCGCTTCGACGGAAAAAATAAATGGTCACGTTAGCTATAAGCCACCATCTTGGATGTTATGTTACGTCATAAAAAATACCCGCGGAACAACAAGACGCTTCCAACGATACCTCGTTTGTCAAAATACGACGAGTAGTTTAGGAGATATGAGTGAACAGATGAAAATACATAGTCTGCTAAAATCATAAATATAAACCATCATTTGACAGATAGGTCCCCTGGATCTGGAGAAGGACATAGGCTTTTCAACATGGTAAATTGTATTAAAAAAAAATTAGACGATGATGTTACGGGCAACAGTTAATTGGAATATAAAGTAAGGCGAAATTATATAACTTTAAATACTCTACTGTCTACCGATACGAATTATATTTCATGCCTATTTTACGGTACTAGGCGAATATAAGTAAAGAGGCGTTCACACTTATCGCGTTGCCGTTCGTTACTTATTGCAATGCGTTGGAAACATGGTTTAATTCTCTTGATTGAGGATAAAAAAGCAAGAAGGACCAACCTTATGATTGACCCTATGTACTGGTGGCCAAAAATACAGGCTGTTACGTTATGGCATTTGTGTCGGTTTTAATCCCTACTGAAGCAAGCGGATTTTTAAAAACCTTAGCACTTTTTTCTATTACCTACGTAACTACTTACATACCGTTATCCAATACTATTAAATGAGCAATATTTATATACCTACCTTATTTAAATTTGTAATTACGTTCTGGAAAACGGCTTTAACGATTTCGATGAAGAAGAAGTTGCAATTTAGGGGTTTACGGAGGCGAAAAATTTATCTATGTGTCATATCTGGAAAATTCGTTTTCTCCGTATTTTCAACCGCCCAAAATTATATAGCCGCCCAAAGTTTAGAACAAGATGGCTACCCATAGATATCATGGCAGCATGGAATTAGTATGTACTATATACATATACATGGAATGACTAAACTTTCCTATACTGTTAAATGAGCATTCTCTATTTTCACCAGAGCAGAGCTCGGTCGCCCAGGTACTACTATTTATTATATACTAGCGGTATGTATTATACATATAAACCTTCCTCTTGAATCACTCTATCTATTGCTGAAAACTGCACTATCCGTTATTAAGTTTAAAAGATCTAAGCGAACAGACTGCCGAAGCGACTTCATTTTATACTATGTAAAGATTGTACCAGCGAATCAATTTTTACGCCTCCCCCAAAACAACAAAACATTTTACAACACGTTTTAGGCAAAACATTATTTGATATTCGGATAGCTCATTAGCATGCCATAAAGGGGTGCCATAAATAATAAAAAATACGCCCATGTTACTCGCTGATAATGTGTACTTTCTATAGGTGTTTTTTTTTACATCTGTTCAGTATTTTTTGAGTTTATCCATTACAAACAAACAAACATACAAAAAATCAAATGTTTTCTCTTTTAAATATTAGTTTAGATAGGTATATAGGGACATACATCATTCGTACGGCAACTGTATAGTACAGACCTTAAACAGTATCAAATTATGCCGAGTAGCTTTCGAGGCCTTTACTCAGCAGTATTGTGTTTACTGCTAAATAATTGTAAATAGGTGATACGTATGTTAATATTGTTAAATTATTCTTCTGTTGGGCGTAAATCATGAGCTTATCAGTACGTTAGGAGAGTAGGTAGTTAGGTAATAATGGTATAAGAGAAGTCCACGTTTGGAAAGCGGTTTGGATTGGCTTTTATAAGAAATTTTCTTAGAGCACGAATGTGAAGTGAATTGTTTGAAGTGAACTTACTTTTCTGGTTAACAAATAACAATGTTTCAAAGTTTCGTAATGGTGTAATTTCAGTACTTAGTTGAATTTTTACAGTGTGACCGTTTAGAAGGAAAACGAGACAAAAAATGGGTATCTTCTTTCAAGTTATTGGCACTATTCTACGTGAGTATCCTACTGGTTATTTAATTTAGTTTTGTAATCTTACTTTCCTTCCAAGTGCGAGTGCGGTGCTCCTGAATATCCCATCTGCTGGAGTGTCCCAAATGTCCCTTCACCTGCACCCTTTTTTATCCGATAACCGGCATCTCTGACGCCGCAATAAACGTGGCCATATACTGGGCCCAAATAGTTTAAGGGCCTATACTATCTCAAATTGCTTAGCATGATCCTTCGTTATATCGAAAATACTGCAGCATTAATTTTGAAGTAAATATATGTTAAAGTGGAGGATTAATGTTAAGTACTGTTTATGACGAAAACACGATTCCATCAAATTTTCTCAATAGAAAAATAATTCAAAGTTATCTCCAAACCGAATTAAAAAAATACTTCAAATTAGATTATGAAACTTTGCATAATAACTGAACTAACAATAAAGCAGCGACTATGTTTTTTTTTTTATTTGCCATTATTTTCGCCGTAAAAGCAATTACCTAAACTATTGGCGTCTTGGAGCAGTACGCTCGCCACTCCGTGTCGCTCTCACTCAGTCTGCGATCAGTATTGTGCGAGCGAGATAAAACAAGAATTTGAGCTGAGGTAGTATGGGCTCTTAATATAGATGTATCGCCGAAACGAACAGAAGAAACCTTCTTTCCCGAAATGTCAAGTCAAGAATAGCTGGTAATCCAAATAACTGTCCCCATATATACTTTCAGTATGCTGTTCTTGCACAAACATGGGGATAATGATGGCATGGCCATCTTCCACTATCATCCTCTTCAAATCTGAGAACACTACGCTGCACCGGCCTATGGGGGCAGCAGAAGTATCGCTCTTTGGGAGTTTACCAGCCATAGGGTCACTGATAGCCAATCCTATTGCTGGAGTGGTGTTAGACCGATTGGGGAGGAAGAAGTGCACCATATTAACTTCCTTGATTTTCGTGGTGAGTACCAGGGTAGCATATCGTGTTTAGAAGTGATGTAGCCGACTACATCACAAAATCCGACGGCCGACCAAAGGCCGACCAAAGGCCGACCTTGTTGGAATAGCAGTCGCTTGGGGTCATGGATTTGACATACGTGTCGACCAAAGTGTTTAAAATATCCTCTTCTTTACCTGTATTTCCTCCTAAGATAACTTTGTAACTATTTCAGATCGCTTGGTCAATAATATCGCTGACGAGCCAAGTGGAAGTGATTCTTACCGCAATGCTGATAGGAGGTCTCGGGTTCGCTATCTTTCTCGAAACCACGATTTACATCAGTGAAATATGCCAGGACTCCATTAGAGGTAAGATTAACATCAAAACCGGGCGAAGACAGAACAATCAAGACAGCACCATACATTAAAAAAAAATTGGCAGTCATGGGGACTGCCGACAGAATTGAAAACTTAAAACTGATATTAGCGCCATCATCATCATCATGATTTTGTTGCCCTACACAAAAATAAACAATCAATACTATTAGAAAACTTAAAAGTGGTATTAGCGCCATCTACATTTTAAAGTATACTACCGAATCCATAAGTCTACCCCCTACCAAAAATCACTCAGCGCGCCTAAAGAACTTTTTACTTCAAAAATGACCATAACTTTACTATTTACGAGTACAATCGAAACTGCATACGTACATAATATATAGCTGGATCTTCCCGCTGTTGCTCCATTGACAAGTCTTGCTAACTTTTGTTTACACTGGGAGCCGGGACGTTAAAACCAAAGAGCAGGGTTCGATCTCACAGTTTCACACTCGCCATTTCGATTATTTCCTTCCTGCACAGTTGATCTATTGAGTTGACGTTGGGCCTCTTTTTTTACACCCTTGCTACAATAATTTATCTGAAGACGAGAACGAAGCGTGCTAATGAGGCCTTAAGAGCGTTTATTCTGAAAGTGGGCAATGTCGCGAATAGATGTCAAATATTTCGCTGTTTTGATTAATTTGGCAATATTACTGTATGGTAATAAGAAACATGGCTAACTAGCGAACTAGAATTTTGATTATGAAATTCAATCATTAATATCGTAACACCGAATATTTAGTTTTAGATGTAAATAAAGTACCTATTTGGAAACTTTCCAAATGCCTTTTTTACACCTAAAACGGGTACAACATCAAATTCAATGTAATCATTGCAATTCATAGTTAATAGTTCGCTAGTTAGCCACATTTCTTATTTCCATACAGTAATATTGCCAAATTAATCAAAACTGGTAAATTTTTGACAGCAATTTGCGCCGTTGTCAACTTCTTCTTAAGAACGGCTAACATAATGTGTGCTACTTAATAAATATCTTTTGATTTCTTTTCAGGAACCATGACCTCAGGACCGATGCAGTTCTACGGCTTCGGAATTCTCGTCTCTTATTTCCTGGGCGGATATTTATCGTATCACCAAATGGTATACGCCTGTCTATCCTTGTCTGTGGTTGGTGTTCTTCTTCTTTCTGTGCTCAAGGAGTCGCCTTTGACCCTCATGGCGAAAGGCCGAGAGGAGGTAAGTTGGGGCTGATGAAGTGACCCAGTCTTTTTTACTCCTGGAGTTTATTGTTATCCTGGTAAACTCAAACTCAAAGCATTTATTTCAAATAAACCAATTACAGGCACTTTTGAATTGTCAAAGGGTCGGTCAGACAGAAAGATGAAGCTAGTTGCCCATTCCAAAGCGTAGTAGGTTCTTTTGGAGGAGAACGGGCAAGAAACTCCACGAACACTCTTACAAAACATTGGTAACATCATTCACTTTGAAATTATACATGTGAGAACAACGTAGAAAGATGTGCACGTTAAAAGCGTCCGTAATAAAAAGATAAAGCAATTCAAAAATTTTAATAAAATAAAATAAGCTGTGTCAGCTTAGGGATGAGCAGTTTCTACCTACTGATGGCTCAGCTCGACCATTTTGAAGGAAACTTTTAACGATCTAACACCAGAGGTACCAATTCGTCATCATTTAATGAGACCTGTTTCGGTAATTTCAGGACGCTGCAAAATCTATAGCATTTTACAGAAGTAAAAAGGCCACATCCAAAGAAGTAGTGCAAGAGTTGGATAAGTTACGACGGATTTTCAACTCTCATTCAGAAGGTATTACTTACTTTTTCATTTGCGACATGGCTTCTAGGAAATGCAAAGAAAGCACTTTCATTATCTTCAGATTACAGACTATTACAGACAGACAGACAGCAGTGGTGACCCAGTGGTACGCCGCGAGTTACGAGTTGTAGGTTCAACCCAGACCGGCGCTTTACTTTGTGTAAATTATTTCATCACCACTGCTCTCAAAACGGAGAAGGAAAACATCGTGAGGAAACCGGCATGTCCTAGAACCAAAAATTCTAAGATATGTGACATCTATCAACCCGCACTGGGCCCGCGTGGTAGATTACAGTCCACTCCCTCTCACCGAGAGGAGGCCTGAGTCCCAGCAGTGGGAACATTATATGCTGATTCTGTATGTATGTAGATTACAGACAGCTAAGAAAATGCGGAAATGCTATTTCTAAATTAATTAATTTGCTTTTGCAGATGTTCAATCATTGACAGAAGAAAAATATGTACCGACGACTTTGGAGAATAAGAAAATGTCTTGCTGGCAATTCTTCAGTAAGTAGGTTTGATTTTCAATTTATTTACCACAAACTAAAAAGCACACAATATACAGCAGATAAAGAATAAAAATTAAAAATCAAATGAATTGTGTAAAATGCGATGCAAGAAATTAATTACATTTTTAAATATTAAATGAACTATTAACTAACTATACAAATATAAGAAGGGGTGAGGGGGGGACAATTTATAAGTATTTAAATGAAATAAAGGACATTAGTTTAGAATAGAAAATAAGAAAAAAAAAAAAAAAAAAAATAGGGGAGTGTGCCTCAGAGCTGCGCTAAAAAGGCCCAGCAAAACTACCATATAACTATAAGTGCCAGACGCTGGTTTTCAACTGGAACTGAGGGTATGATGAGACGGATGTATCAACAATATCGTTCTTTATGAGAGGAAGAAGATGTATGCTCGTTGCAGTTATGGAAACTTTTGCGTACCCCTACTATAGTGGTTTTTACACGTAATATGTCTGTAACAATAGCTAATCATTATTTTGTGTTATAGCTTGTATAATGGGATCTTGCTTTTACAGAAAACTCGCCATCAACTCAACGCGAATTCTTTGTCATCATGATCCTGAAGGTAGCCTTCGTCTTCCAAGGTCTGCCGGTAGTGATGGTGTACGCAGAACCCTTATTCGCAGAGGCGTTGCCTGCTGACGTCATCTCTCCGAACCTTTGCAGCGTTCTGATGGGAGTCGTCATGATTATTTCCGGATCTATTTCCGCCTATTTGACTGATGTGATTGGGAGACGGGTGAGAGCTATCTACTATGGTCCTTTGGCTTTTAGATCTCCTGGTCCCCGAAGTGCTGGCATTAGCAGAGCATTTGTTATCTCCAACCGAACAGATGTCATTGGCAGTCTGGGGAGATGGCGTTATCTTCTGGTTCCCTTAGTTCATTTCCGTGAGGAGGATTTAGTCGGGAAGACAGTAAACTGATTCATCTCTCCTTACCAGAAAATCTACACGGTTTTAGAAAAGGATGGACCTATACCAGATAAATAGCACCATCCTTTTCTGACAAGTAGATACTGATGCGGATGTGAGGGTGGTGAGATAGATCTATCCTCCATCTCAGTCCATCTTCTTCATCAATGTGGTTGTGACAGGTAATAAAATATTCATCCCATTATTTTCTTTTTCAGCCGCTCCTTATTTACTCGTCCGTCGCTGCTGGTTTCTGCTGCATAATACTAGGAACCCAGATCCTGACGGAGTGGGGCCCAAAGTGGACGATACCAATGTTCATATACGTGTTCACGACTTTCTATACGTTTGGGGCAGGAACAGTGCCCGTCGTGGTTTTGGCTGAAGTATTTTTACCCGAGGTTAGTCATTATCACTACCTATAATGGTTTGAATTTGAAATCTCGATTTTTCTCCTATAAAGTCCTGCCTCTTGCCTAGTAAGTTTTTACCTCAGATCAATGTTTTTACAGACAGCTATAAAATGATTTGTGTTTCCCTAGCTTCAGCCCTAGAACAAAGCCTACATTCAATCATGTTAACCTAGTACCTATTTTTTTTTCAGGTAAAAAGCATCATGTCAATGTTAGCAGTGGAATGGGCGTGGATACTCAACTTTCTCATTCTGTTCGTCTTCAACCTCCTAGTAACTTCTGTAGGTCTGCCCCCAGTCTTCTATTTCTTCTCTTTTGTCTGCTTCTCTACTGCTGTCTTCTTCTTTTATTTCTTGCCAGAAACGAAAGGGTTGCCAGTTTATGCTATTCAAGAATTGTTCATGAAGAAAAAATGATTTTGTTTCTTAGTTTTAAAATAATATAAAGAAGATGAAAGAAAGAAAAAGTGTTTATTCTGCACAAACTAAACGCAAATTTCAAAAAAAAAAACAAAACAATACCACTTTACAAATTGGCCAAAAGCCTCGTATCCATTATTAACACAGAAAAGTTTGACAAATTTTATCTATTGCTTGCTGTCGGGGTCAGAGGCCAAAGACAATTTACTATAATTACATAATGTGTTGCGACATTTACAAAATGAAAACAAACAATCAATAAATCAATATTACTATTTTGTTAATAAAATACCAAACTGTTTTAAGTTCTTACTTATTTTAATTAAGGGAAAATACAAGAAATATTGTAGTTACTTTGAATTTTCCAGCGTAGCCTAAAGTTTGGATTTTTCGGACCATGCTAGGGCATGTCACCTTTCAGTCTTAGATTACGAAATACGGCAGAATTAAATATCTATGTATTCGAAGTTATATTGTAGACGGATTACAGAGGATATTATCACTCACATATTTTCACTCACGTAATTAGATTACCACTGGTTTGTTATTTTCGCACGGGCTCACGGACTAGACTACTCTAGCAAAATCCACTTCACACATAATACAAACAGACGGGTAAGTGGTCATACACACGAGCGGCACGCGTCAACGGCAGAGTCAACAGCCTTCAACTTCTTAGCACATTTTACCTACTACGCTACATTACTTAGCTCTGATTGTAACAGGCACATAGGTTCGTAGATTAGCATCAACCTCGCAAACTCTGATGGAAAGGCAGCCTATAAGATGTGACTGCGACACAGACTGGAAATGACAAACGAACAGGCTGTGGATTGTCAATGTATGGTAAGTATCATTGTAATAGGTAGCTATTGATTCAGGATCTAGTTGGCCATGGGAAGCTTGCCAGCTTTTTTAGAATACACACTGCTAGACACATTATTTTTCAAACATTTGGCATGTTTGAAGAACAATGTTACGAAACCTACGTGCATATATAAATCAATAGGTCTTGTAGATTACATAATCATGGTATAAACTTTAAGTCCTTGAAGAAATTATCTGTAGACCGGTCCCGTTCGGGAATTAAATCAGCAGCCATAGCTCAGGTACGAAATTCTGTGCCACAATTGTGCTAATTTGGGTTATAGTTTCCGGGCCTAGGTGACCCAAATTTAAATAAATTACTTGTAATTGGCAGGACAGGCTATACAGAAGACCGAAGAGCAGGTATAAGCTATATCTCTGCTTAGCGTTTGTGGATTAAGAGAAAGCCTTCGATTCGATCGAGACTTGGTCTGTACTGTAGTCTCTTCAACGGTGCCAGATTAACTATCGGTACATCGAGGCACTGAACAAAGTTTTTGTATGAAAACGCTACTATGTCAGTCCGACTCCAGGACCGGACCTCGAAACCTATCCTTGTGCAGCGAGGCGTGCGACAGGGAGATGTAATCTCTCCAAAACTGTTCATGGCTGATTTTGAGGATGTTTTCAAGGTTAGACATGAGACTTGACTGAAAGCTGACCCTTGTTTATGAATAAGTAGATATCTACGTAGTTATTTACTGTATCTATCTACAATATAAAATTAACCCCACAGTAAAACTTTATCAAACCCATATTTACAAATAGTGGGTACACTTTATCTACAACTGTTCCTTAACGAACGTTAGTAGATACTTACCGGTCGTTGACTCGAGGCAATGAGGTCAAGGTCCCCCCACTGATCAGACGAGACGAACAGTCTATAGTTGACCGAATACGATTGGTAAAGATGTTACGAGATGTATGGAAGCCCGCATGTATCTAAGCAATATCATGATGGCTGTTTTTCCCGGAGGGCTAGGTAGAGGTGTAGATACTGCACTTACACTGCCCTTTTCGTTAAAGTTACGAAGCAAAGTCAAAGTCAAATGATTTATTTCAAGTAGAAAAAAAGAATGAATAAGAAAATAGAATTGATTCTAGTTGCCCCTTTCCAAGAAGTATTTTCGTATGGAGAAGAATGGGCAAGGAACTCTAAACTTTGGACACATAATGTGGAACCCAACAACATTTTACCCAACCTAGGAATAGATTCCAGAACTTCAGTGCCAGACTCAGCCATCGTAGTTACTGTGGTTCATTACAAAATGAACAGTAGGTTGAAGTGTATTCGTCCGTGCGTGACATAATAATATCGTCACGGATAAACTGTTCGAAGTTAGGTCCTTTTTAATGAAGGCCAAGCCTGTGTTTATGGAATTTATTTAGCAGTAGGAGTACATTAAAAACTCTGTCAAAACATAGCAGAAGTGCAGTAAATACTGCAGTAACTCGTCGAACAGAAGTTTTTAAAACGTGTGTTAATCCCTAGTTTAATTCAGTCTTTCTCTCAGAGTAGTTTATACTATACTGAAGTCTCTCTTTTGACTATCTCATCTAAAGATGAATGAACACCTCTCTTGATTTACTGTCGTGTCATCCACTGAGGAGTTCAATTCTCTATCTCCAAACTTTATCAACAGATGCATGGACCACTTGACTGTTAAATTTTCTGAAAAAAACGAAGAAAAGATTCATCTAATCGTATACGCAGGTATCTTACAAACAAAAACATACACCTTAAATTGGGAACATCCTCCATTTTGGCGACGCTCAAAAATAAATTAAAGGGTAATTAATATTCCGGCTCTTACGTCGAAAGATTGATTAGTAATTTATGATCATATTGTATCCTTATAGACTTATTGTTCACGCTGAATATGAATGAGATTCCACTTACGCAACAAACAAAAATAATACTTACACTAATGCTTTTATTACTTTTTATTCAACGACTCGAAAACATGAGCATCGTTAAAAAAGACTAAGCGACATGAGAATTGTAGATTATGATTATTTTTATCATGGTGTCCCCTGTCCAGCGGTTATAGTGTTGGGACGGGATACAACGATAACGTTATTTTTAGTAACTGCTATATTTATCGATGTTATTTGGCTGCACACATTTCAAAGATTTTTGTTTTAATTTGTTTATGATTTTATAGAGAGTAGGTACAGACAAATTTTGTATTGCAGTTTACTAGTTAACTCCAGAAACTAAGGATAGTATTATTGTGTTAGGAGATGGTTCAGGGGGGTGCGTAATTTAATATTATGAGTTAAATAACATTTAAATCAGCGATACTAGTAAACAACAAGTTTGACGACTTCTACGAATATAGGCTTGAAGGTTAGGTTATGTAACCGGTTTGTCTCGAACATAAGGAAAACTGTGTAAAGTTATTTCGATCAGTGTTGAAAGTTACCTGCAACGATTACAATTATTTGATATCTTTCAACACTTACTTAAGCGTAGACACCCGTCATTTTTATGACACAAATTATTTTTATTTTGTGCTAAATATCTTTAAAACGTTCTGCATTACTACTGATTTCAACGAGAGTAAAGAGTTAGTCAGTCAGCAAGGTATAGCGCGGCCGAATGGACCTAAAGACACCCACAAAAAGACATAACTGCCAGTTCCTACCCGAGCGCCGCATTTAGCAAAAATAACGATAAAACCAGTTACTCCAATAACGATATACCAGTTACTTCGCTAAAACGCTATTCGCTGATGCATTACGTATCACCAGTACCAGTTCACGGCCAGTCCAGTACTAGAGGCAACGCGAATTACACGTCAGTCACTATCTGCCAGTGTTTACCATACAAGTGTTTGTTCGTTATCAGTATTATTAGTTCGGGTGAGTTTTATGATAATATTTAGTTATTTTGTAATGTGATTATTGGATGCCTGATTGTTGTTTGTACTGTATGTTAGTAATAGCGTTGTTGTAAAGTACTGGGGATTCTGAAGTTGTGTTTATTTGAAGTGCATTTTAATTATTGTTGAAAATATGAATTATTTTTTACTAACTACTGCTTCGCACGGTTTTTACGAGTTGACCACACATCGAAATTTCTTAGTTATATGTAACTTTAATATTAACGTATTATACAAAATCTTTCCGGAATAAATTCTCTAAACAATGGTGAAAACCTCATCAAAATCTGTTGCGTGGTTTAGAAGAATGTCCGCGTGGACATACAGACAAACGCGATAAGCGACTTTGTTCTATATTATGTATAGATAAGAAGACTCGTTTTGGAGAGTAAATAATATGTATATAGTTAGTATAGTTTGTACTTTCAATATACAGCGATAGCCGTGACCGTCGGACTGCCAAGTCTCGAGTTCGAACCCAAGACCTCTGACTTTTCGGATTCATTTGCGTATTGTAGGTATAATTATCACTTGCTTCAAAAACGGTGAAGGAAAACATCGTGAGGAAACCGGCATGCCTGAGAGAATTTCTCGACGGCATGTGAAGCCAAGTCAGTGTGTGTAGCCAATGGGCGGCTTTAAAACTCTGACACCAGGTTAGTCACTAACCACACGAAAATAAGAAAAAGATTTGCGTAGACGAATACATTCGTCAAAACACTAAGGACCCAGGCCCACACAAATCTGCTTTCTTTGTAGGACTGTTTATTACTTAATTCAATACCTAATGTGTTTGACGGACTACATAACTAACGTGACCATACTGACCATACGTCCCGTTTTAACGGGACCGTCCCTTTATGCGGTCCTTCGTCCCGGTGTCCCCGAAAAAAACCTGGGGACGCAGAATTGACCCGTTTTCAAACTCTTTTCTTTAATAAATTGTGCACGTCTGAATAAACCCAGTTACAGCTTCTGGTCCTTAAGGCGATGTTGATAACTAAGAAGAATATTAAAAAAATGTGCCAAGAATTTAATTCTTAGTTAAAATTATCATCACGTATTAAAACAAATTTGTTCTGCTGACAAATATAAAAATGACTAAATATTTATCTTAATATTTATATAATTTTGATAAATTGAGGACCAGCTATCTAACTACGTAACATATTTTCGTAAACGATTACGACTAATCTGTTTCATTTTGCCAGTTATGTTTAGGTCCCATGTAACAGGGGGCGAGCCTATTGCCATCAACCGGGCACAAATCCAGACTCCGGGCTGCTACTGAGAAATTCCAGATGGAAAAACCCAATAACACTTTTCCCGACCTGGGAATCGAAAACACATAAAATAAAATAAACTAGAAAATCGTAAATCGCTTACGAGTAGAATGATAATAAACCTTATTAAACAATAAAGTTCTATTCATGCATTTATAAATAGAAAATTATCTGTTACTGATGGTAGACCTTCAATGATTTCACATTGCAGTGCTAATTGTCGCGCAAGGTGCGTGTGTCCTCAAATGTCATTCCTTGTTATCAGTGGGATACATGTATCGACACAATATTGTGTCGATACATGTGTGCTGGCGCAAGATCTCGACACAAAATTCATTTGTTTTTTACGTAGTCATTTTCATTAGTCTTCACTATTTTGGTTCGCATGAGAGATGAAGACGATGGCTTTACCGAATGTTAAAAGCAGTGATTGTGTGGTGTTGAATAAGGAGAAACTAGAATTCGTCGATAAAACTGTTTTCTTGGGGATCACGCTCGACTCAAGGCTGCAATGGGGTCCTCATTTAACATCGCTTGCCGGACGGCTACCTACAGCAGCGTATGCTGGGAAAAAAATATGATGTAGATACCGCGCGGCTAGTCTATTTCAGTTACTTTCATATTATCATGTCTTACGGTATTTTACTATGGGGACGGGCTGCAGATATCGAGTTTATTTTTATTCTGCAGAAAAGAGACATCAGAGCAATAAATGGCCTCCGCAGGCGCCATTTTTAAGGGAACTGTCTAAAGATATTAACATCATGACATGACGGTGCCTTGTCAATATAACTATGAAAACATCATGTACGTTAGGAAAAATCTAAGTCTTTTCAGTAAAAGAGGTGATAGACACAATTATAGGACTAGAAATCGGGACCAATTAGTTCGGCCGGGTATCTAATTACGTATCATATTTTCGTAAACGATTACGACTAATCTGTTTCATTTTGCCAGTTCAACAATATTCATTGCGTTATTTACGTTGTTGACCAGATATTTTTTTCGAACTTTTGTAGCAATCTGTTTCAAAACGATTCAGATTCTGATTGATCGTATATTAGGCAATTAGGGTATCTACGGGTTTCAGACTGGTTAAAGTAGAATCATTCTTCATTGGGTACTGTTTATAATATTACAATAAAATACCTCCCCACATACTCCAACTGAATGAAACGAAATTACTGGCCGCCGTCAGTACTGGTCATTTCTTAGCTGCCACCGCTTATTTAAATTTGTTGTTTTTATATTTTTATTACGGACCCTTTTAACGTTTCTACATTTTTCTCACATCTATAATTTCAACATGATTAATGTAACTAATATTTTGTAATAATATTTTGATTTAAAAGACTGTCCGTGGAGTTTCTCGCCGACCTCTTGACAATTCAAAAGTGTTTTTCAAACCTGTAATTGGTTTATTTGAAATAAATGCTTTGAGTGTGAGTGAGGAGCTCGTGGCTAAGTAATAACTGCCGCACGGGTCGATCCATCAGGTTAAGCTACGCTTGCCGGGGTTGGTCTGTGGATCTTTACACTTCGAGACTCCTCCGTGCCTCAGAAAGCACGTTAACCTGTTGGTCCCGGCTGTCATTCGTGGATCTTTGAAAGTCGTTACGGGTCAGAAGCCCGAAGTCTGACAACCAGTCTTACCAAGGGGTATCGTATTACCAAGTTGTGGAGGTCAGATACGCAGTCGCTCCATGTAAAATACTGGTATTCAAGCTGCATCCGGTCAGACTGGAAGCCGACCCAATATAGTTGGGAAAAGGCTAGGCAGATTGATTGCTTTGAGTTTGAGTTTGAGTAATTGTGTGGTATCTTGGATTAACAGAAGATGCACTGATAAAAAGTTACGTTATTTATATTGTAGGTGGGATTTACAAAAACAATATATTGTAAGTAATTAATCCAATCAATCCTTACTTTATAATTATTATATAACTAATATTATAAATTCGAAAGTGTGTTTCTTTATTTTGTTGTTTGTTACGCTTTAACGCTAAACCGGCTGAACGGATTTGGATGAAATTTGGAACATGGGTAGACCATGACTTAGGTTAAGACTTAGGATACTTTTTATCCCGATATTTCCACGTGATCGAGACTTATGCGGGTGAAACCACGGGGCGCAGCTAGTAACCAATAAAATGATAGTTGGTATTTTTACGATGCAGTAAGATTTAGTATAATCAGCCTATAATGTTCGCACTGTTGGGACACGACCTCCTGTCTATGAGAGGGAGTGGGCAGTAATCTAGGTAGCACGCGGGCTCAGTGCAAGTTGGTAGATGTCACATGTGTTCGATTTGACTCATCATTATGAAAAACTTTCACTATAGGGCCAACACTGAAATCGCGAAAAAAAATCTGCTGTTCCCTACATTATAACGAGCTATGCAAACATAAATGTGATGGAACTGCTGATATTTTTTTCGCGATTTCAGCGTTGGTTAGTGAAAGTTGTACATAATGATGAGTACAATGACCCCTTAAGAGGATGCAAAATAATTAAATTTCACATTGCATAATCACGTTAAGCACGAGATATAGAAACAGAGATAGTCGGCATCAGGTACTGCTTTTCTTTCAGTCAACTTTCGGAAAAATTCATGACTCCTCCTTGGTTATCATTGTTAATAAAAAAATCATCGGTTACTTTAAAAAAAAATGTTTTTCCATACCTACATTTTGACTGCGTAGGTATTGCACTTTTCTATGGAACAGCAGATTTTTTTTTAATAACCGATGAAACATTTCAACGCAGGGGGGATCAGAATCATGTACTGAATCCGCGAAAACTGATACCATTATCAGTTTTCGCGTCGATGTCCCATCCTGTATAAGTTAGGAGTGCTCACCTCTCTAGATGGGGTTACAGGAGTTACAGAACAAAAGTAACAGTTGAAGAGAGTGATGCCGCTTACCGTAAAAAAAAAATGATTCTGTCATCAACAAACCAAAGTCGATTCGCCGATCGGGAAAGAAAGACTATGTTGCATATTATTGAGCTGATAAGATTGTCACAAATAATTACATATTATATAACACTCGCATAAGAGTTTTATAACTACTTATAACTGATAAGATAGTAGGTACTATAGGATATTATTGCAAATTCTTAATTTAGTAAAATAAAGAACGATAATTTGATAATTATCACAAGAAATTTAAGGTGGGGTGTATTTGTGTTATATATAGCGGCTATTGCTCTTTCCCTTGATCGTATCGTATTTTTATTTCCCTACCCAGTTACTGGGTTGTGGGGCCTAAAACGGCCACTTTAGCAATTCTGCTTAAAGCAATTCATTTCCTCCAAAATGGTGTAAATCATATTTAGTGTAAATATTGCACTATTGGAGGAAATGAATTGCTTTAAGCAGAATTGCTAAAGTGGCCGTTTTAGGCCTGCCAGATAGGCAGTCGCTCCATATAAAATAGTATTCAGCTGCATCCGGTTAGACTGGAAGCCGACCCCATCATTGTTGGGAAAGGACTAGGTAGATTGATTGCTCTTTCCAATATATCTCTCCGTAAGAATCCAAACAATAAACTTTGTATGGTTTTTAGTTTTTGTAACATGTTGAATATCACGATAGGTGTTGATTCAGGACGTTAACGGACTTTATTTCAGTTTTAGAAATAAAACTTGCTAGAAAATGTAGGAGGTCAATGACTGCTATTGCCATGCTAAAACGAGACAGCTATAGTTGCTAGGTGTTAAGGTGTGGCTGTCACAAGATAATGTTATGATAGTAAGCAATATTGTTCAGCAATCCGAAATGGGCCCCCGTGGTGGATTATGGCCCCAGAAGTAGGAACATTGGAATATTGGTAATAAGAAATATGTCGGTATTGTCATCAAGGCATTCCTACGAGACAATGATGCGATGGTTTAGGGACAATAAAAACCGGCTGTTAATTGAGTTTTGCTCTTGAATCAGATTTTGGAATTTTGTACTGTTGTGAGGTTATTGTCATGTATAAAGCACGTGCGATTGGAAAGTTCATAACCTGCAATAGACCGTTATAAACTGATGGTTATGAAAAGTATGGAAATCAGCTGATGAAGAGCTATCTGCATGGCAACTCAGAGCGAAAATTATTGAAATAATTTTGAAGAATATTTTTTTCGTTTTGTTACAGCCAACCCACTATGCACCACGACAAATGAAACTACCAGGATGACCGGAAAGATAGGAGTACGTTTCGAAGAGGCGGAGAAGTGCAAGGGGATTATTCTTACATCGATAGCGGCGACATGTGCGGTATTAGGATGGCTGACACGAGGGTCCCCGACAACCATGGGAGCTGTGGCCCTGCTCGGCACGTTTTTCATGACGGGCGATAGATATCAATGGATTTATATATGGAAGAAGACACATTACAGGGATTTTCTGTGAGTACCTAAGAGATCATTTAGTTAACATCACATCCACAGGAAACTTACGAATCTGCAGAAAATGAATTTTACATGGGAGTGTTTTGAAAACAAATATCAATGATAACTTTTAATTATAACTTTTTGATTTCTCAAGTTTTGGTCCTTCGTATTATCTCTAAAATTATAAATAATTCCAGTTGGCGAAGGTGCTAATGTTTTTCTGGCACACGTTAAGTCAGCAAATGTCAAATAAAAAGTAGCATTTAGGGCGCATTACAATTCAAATAATATAAAAATATATATCCCAGAGAGACAGATAGAAACCGTCAGTTCTCAACGATAATTCAAATGATGTCGATATGTGGTACTGTATGAAATACTTCCTGTATATTGCGACACTGTTTTATTTGACTGTGGTTAACACAGGAGCTGTTTCTCAAACCACAGAATAACGTTTCTAATTTCACATAGATATGCTAATCTCATTAATAGGAAACAACTTACAACACAATATGTAGTCCTAGGAACCGAAATCAAAAAGAGTTGTAACAAGGATTTGGAAAGTATTTTCCATTGGTTCTATATTTATTAGTTTTTACTAAAAGTAGATAAAGTGGTGGTAACATAGTGTATTTATGTATTATGATACGTTAGACATGAGGAGTTCGTGGCTTAGTAATAACAACCGCACGGGTCGATCCATCAGGTTAAGCTACGCTTGCCGGGGTTGTCCGTGGATGGATGACATCTTTACATGCTGAGACTCCTCCGTGCCTCGGAAAGCACCGTTGGTGCCGGCTGTCATTTGTGGATCTCTGACAGTCGTTACGGGTCGTCAGAATCCCGAAAGTCTGACAACCAGTCTTACCAAGGGGTTATCGTATTACTCAATTACTGGGTTGTGGAGGTCAGATAGGCAGACGCTCTATGTAAAAAATTGGTATTCAGCTGCACTCGTTTAGACTGGAAGCCGACCCCAACAAAGTTGGGAAAAGGATAGGCAGATTGATTGATGCGTTAGACAGGACTTGAGATAAGTCAAAACTAAGTAGATAACTATGTCCCAAACTGTACCAGTAATCCCGCGATTCCGACAATCGGGGAAAAAAAGGGGTGCCGGATTACCGAGCGCCTTCTGTACTCGGTATGTGCGTGTCGGGCCCTTCGACAACGTTGATACGTATGCTGTGACAACGTTTAACTTTTACTTTTAATTATAGATATTGAACCATCAACAAGCTTTTAGAATTGAATTGTCTGAAAACCAGTTAGCTCGGTACACGAGACCTTGATAACTGCTAATTACGAGGTAACCATCAAACATGTTGTTTGTTTTTATTGTAACTTATAACGTATGTACCATCGAAGGAGTTCATATCTAACCACAGTAAGGACTATTCTTCCTTGCAGCGCTCGGCAGCTATAGAACCGGGCCAGTAAAAGATGTGGTTATCGTGTTCATGGGATTTTGTTTTGAAACTGGTTACATAAAGGGGGTTTTTTGAGATGGGGCAGTAAGGCCAGCTACCTTAACCGTTGTAGGTACAAGAAAATGGTCTTAGGAGACTGTCCTTAACTTTTTGATACAATTAGACCTGCATTCACAGATTTTGAAAAAAAAAAATAGTCAGGAAGAAAATGGGCAGTTTTCACAAAAACTTTTTTGATCTCAATCGATCCTGTTTCTTATAAGGATCAAAAAACTCTATTGGACCAACTGAGGGTTGAGTAAAAATAACACCTGAACCGCGAAAAAAATCAGATGTTGCAACATTTTGACGAGTTATGCGAACATAAATGTAGGGAACTGATTTTTTTTCGCGATTTCAGGTTTTGTCCCATAGTAAAAGTTGTTCATAATGATGAGTAAAGTCACGTGTTTAAGTTTGCGCATTAGTAAAATTTTCCCTGTCTACAGATGTGTACATTTATCAAATTATCAGGTTTTCGGTAATAATGACATAGAATATGCTTAACACTTTGAGGGACACTAAACGCCCGAAGGAGTTATAATAATAAAACTTCGTCTTCTTCTGTCTCGTTCAGTGTCCCTGAATGCGTTAAATATGCTAAGCTGTGGGTCACCCCTGTTTTTTTAAGTAAAGAAAAATGCGCTATGAGGTTACAACGTCGCAAATAGCTGTCAAATATTTACCTGTTTTGATTAATTTGGTAATATTACTGTATGGAATTATGAACTATCGCCAACTAGTGAATTAGAATATTAATAATGAATTGCAATTATAACACTGAATTTGATGTTTTAACCGTTTTAGGTGTAAAAAAGATATTTGGAAAGATTCCATTTTTTTTTAATACACTTACTAAAACTAAATATTCGGTGTTGCGATATTAAATAATGCATTTCATAATCAATGTTTTAGTTCACTAGTTAGCCATATTTCATATTTCCATACAGTAATATTGCCAATCAAAAAAGGTAAATATTTGACAGCTATTTGCGTCTTTGCCAACTTTTAGAATGAACGCTCTTTATGTACACTTTAATTTTCTTTGGTACGCATTAAGAGGCTTACAACAGCTAAAGCGCGGTCACTGTCGGACTGCATAGAAATGAAAGAGAAGTGCGATGACACGACGCAGGTAATTTATTGCAAAATATGAAGCAGTTAGCGATTTACAAAAAATCTATTAATTGGACTGGAAAATTAAAACACTATTATGCTAATATGTAGCTTGTAGAATAATCTGACAAAAAATCAAAATGATTGCATGTAAATTAATATGATTTTTAATCGTTAAAAGAAATTTTTAGAGGTATCTTCATGATTTTTTTCTATCGTATCAAATTAGTTTTATTATGTTTTAAACACACTATCACACTAGCATATATCCTGAAGAATATCATATATTTTTCTGATTTTGATTACTGCAGTGGATCATATTCTTTTAGGCATTATAAAACTTGCGTTTAGGCACGTTTAGGTCCTGTAGTCCCCTTAAATACACTTTTCTTTTCTTTGATGTACCTATTATACTGTACGCAATAAAGATTTTTCACTAATAACCAAGAAAGAACTTTCTATTTGATTCTCTATTCGGGCAAAATATGCAGTTAAATTGTGGATGAACGTAAATCTACGTACAAAAGGACCACGTTAACAAGAGTCACAGAATAGCATCCCAATTGCTTTCGCGAATGTTTGTTATTACACGTTATCAACGGTGCAAGGGTCAGTCCGGTGTCGCATGTCTTCGATGCTCTGTCCATTCATTGTCCCCTAGTATGTGTAAACGGTTCGAAGTCCACCATTCTTTCACATTTACTAACAAACAATGCCTGGGTTTTGTTGCAGTATTTCTTCCTATAGAACCGGAAATAAACATGCCATTGATCAAAGTCTGTTTATTATGTTTGTGCATATTATGGCATTGTTTATAGTCAAATATAGTATTGTTGTTTCATTCAATGAAAATGAAGGATAACATCATTTCTTATGAAAACGTTGCGGTTACTGAAAATCTAGTCCGTATTATGCTGACAATAATATTTTTATACCATTCCCCCTCTAAAAAGCTTATTTTATTCTAGCTTCTTTTTTACTTTTAATCACTGTTTTGGTGTTTGAATTTAGAACACATCTATATATGCGGCCTCCATCTCAATGCTATACATTCTCCTTGCGAGAACATACTCGATGCACAGGGGGAAATAAATATCGCTTCACAAGTTGATTATTATTAGTAATAATAAGAAAGTTAATTTTAATTTTAGTAATTGTTCCAATTTGAATGTGCATTTTAATTAATTCAACCTTCCTTTTTTCCTCATTAAATGTCTAATCTTTATTTTTCTCGTAGTCATGGTATAAAGTATAGTATGCAACTCTTGAATAAAACGGATTTATATCGAGGGCCATGAATTACTCGCGTCGCTCAGGATTCTAACACTTGAATCATCTATGGCCCTCGCTTTAAATCCGTCTTTTATTCACTAATTGCATAATATACTATTTTGTAACCTAGTGTGAAATGTGGCATGGTCTTTGACATCGTTTGGGCGCGAAATCCTAAATATAACGTACTCGTTCCGATCTACAACCTTAGTTTTTCCTACATTTCGACGAGATATACGAACATAAATGTAGGGAACAGCTGAATTTTTTTTCGCGATTTCAGCGTCTGTCCCATAGTGAAAGTTGTTCATAATAATGAGTACAATGACCCCTTAAGAGGTTTAGGGTTAATCAAAACTAAGGTTGTATATAAGTTGGAAGTTTGTATTTTTGCAACTTGAGTGATATTATTGGATACCTTGGTGCATTTGACCACGCTAAATGATAATATTCAAGTTACTAAATTGCTTTGATTTCCTCTCTTTAATTACGCTGTATACACACATTTATCAAGCAATCAACTTAAGACAGGTGCAACGAAATGCAATTCTGACTTATTAAAATGCCCTTGCATTTAATTTAATGTTAATTAATAACATCGAGTTCGTCTGTTAACTGGAGCATTGTTATAGTCGTGATATAGAAATATAAATGTAAACCGCTTTCCTATAACTATATTTCGGTATATAGCTATATCCCTAGAGATATAACTAGAAAACAGCTATAAACATTTTACTGCGACACATATATGTAGGTACCATCGAAGAAGTTTATATCTAACCACCATAAGGATTATTCTTGCTTGCAGCGCTCGGCGGCTATAGCACCGGGCCGGTAACAGATGTGGTCATCGTGGTCACGCGATTTTGTTTTGAAACTGGTTAGATATGAACTTCTTTAATGGTACATTCAAATGAGATAATGAATGATAAAATTATGCCTATAAGTTTTATTAAGTCTAAAATAGATATAATATTGGCGAGGAGATAACAATGCGTATTAGTTTTGTTGAGGCAAATGGCCAATGCGAAACTCAGGGTTATGTTTATAATAGCATAACATTAAGTCGGATTTAGTAACAAGATGCCAATTATTCCTGATAAAGTAAGATTAAGCTTAGTTTTGGTCCTCTTGTGAATTTCATCATCATCCGCCTGCCTTCACCCCAATTTATTTGGGGTTGCGTCGACGCAACATATATTTTTTTTCCATACTTTTCTACTAGTCGTCATCTCGGTAGGTAGTCACTTGTGTAATTCATAATATAAAAAAAATTGTTTTAATAAAAACTGGAAACGGAATGCAGAAGAGAATTTTATTTTGTTCCTGTATCTCCAAAACTACTAGACTCACATAACCCGTGCAGAGTAATGTGAAGCACCGGACGCAGTTGATAGCTCTCCATTGTACGGCCACAAGGTGTCTGCAGCAATTGCCTGTTGGACCTTGGCCTCTCCTGATGTCCTAGTACATAAACTGTTTATAAGGGGGCCGCGGTCGGTTAACATTCCAATGCGAATATTTCTAGCACTTTCCAGTAGCATCCTAGAATTTCTTTTTACTAAAACGGGATTACGAATTTGAAGATAAGTTATTTTTAATTAGTTCAGTAGGTAGTCAAGCATTTTCAGAATAGCCTTCTTTGAAAAGGAAAAGACACAAAATAAATATGTATATATTTAAAACACGAGTATTTTGTGGACCAGGTTCGCAGTATTTTCTGAAGTCTTACTTCCAATACTAACTATTTATTTTATAAACAATATCTATTCGGATACAATATTCACCTGTACCTACACTGGGTGAGTTCACAAGGACCACGTACTGTGTAGCATGTAAGGTATAGTTAAGTATATTTTAAGTTACTTTGTCTCATTAGATTTATTATCATCTGTAATGGCAAAGGAAACATGTCATGTGAAATAAATAAATATTGAACGTTATCGAAATTAACGAAACGTGCCAGAGTACTGAAATGAAATGAAATTGTTTGTTCTGTAAATAGGTTATCGGAATCACTTTTACACGTATTTTTTTTTATTTTTTATAAATGTATGAGTTAACTAAACTAACAAAATGGCGGAATGTGTCTTTGCAGTTTGCACTGAATTTATTATTAAAATGAGTATGTAAGGATCGTTGCAGGTGCCGTTCTGTAGTTTCTGCCTACCCCCATTTATGAATGTATGCATAATTATGTGTATTATTTGTCATATTTTCTACAAAATGTGGTTGATTTGTCGATAATATACAAAAAATATTGCCAGCAGTAGGTATAGGTATTTTTCAAACCAGTCTTTTTTTGGGAACGTTAACTATTGATAACTGTGATGGATATTATGAATAATTTGAGTTTTTTTTGGTTCTGCATACAAATATCTGCAATTCATCGTCGCCCGCCACATTCCGTTACAAATTTGCAGCCACTCTTGCAGTAAATTGACAGTCACGAAACTATAATATAAATAACCAAAATATGGGTCTGTAATAACAATGAAACCATTGTTGACCCATAATTTGATTAAATTTGACATGTTTCTATCAAATATATCAAACATTTAACGACATGTAATAACTCTTTATTAAGGTAAGCCGGATTCCCACCATTAGACCAGGAGAGCAGCAAGATGTAGGTACTAGTAAGAGGTGTCAGTCCACTGTAGTTGCTTTCAATGATTGAATGATTGGCCACCTCGAACATGCGAGTGCGCTCGTCATCGAAGTATTATGTAATTCTATGATTGCCTGGTGGATTGCATGTGGGAATGTATGGATGTACGTAACGTTACTTTATTGTGGGGTGAGCAGAGCTCTAAGCGAATAAATGGTCAGTCATATCCCGTCACGCTGCAATTTAAAATCTCCGAAGTTGACTGTATACATATATGTACTGTAATTTTCCTTATCTACACTAGACCTATATTTTTGGATATACTAATCAATAATACCCCAGCTTTTCACTGAACGGATAGGTAGAGTTAATTTAAGGTAAATATTACTTTCAAACGCCAGGTAATCTTTATATATTACAAGTGGAAAAAGGCGAATTTACCTTTAATTATAAATGCTTGCCGTTTTCCCAACTATTTTCGGGTCGGCTTCCAGTCTAACCGGATGCAGCTGAACACCATAATGTTACATGGAGCGACTGCCTATCTGACTTTTACAAACTACTGAGTAACTACACAATACCTCTTGGTAAGACTTGTCAGACTTTCGCGCTTCTGACTGCCCAGTCAGAAGAAAGAGCTATGAAAGATCTACGAATGACAACTGGTGCTCGATATGAGAGAGTACTTGGTAGATCGAGCTCTGCTCTGGTGAAAATAGAGAATACTCATTTAATAGTATAGTTGCTAATTTAAGTTGTATAAATTATTATTTTTATTATATGACATTGATTTTACATTCTGTGATTACTTCTTCACACACTGACTTATTAATTGTAAAATTTTAAGAAAACCGTCTACTTTTACAATGTTTGTAAATATGTGAGTACCATGTATCTATCACATAAGTAATTAATTTATCTTTCGTTGCTTCATTTTTATGCATCGTCTTCACATATAATTATGTAACTAATGTACCTACATATACAAAATATTGTAACACTTTTTTAAAGAGTAACGGTGGAGTTTCTTGCCCATTCTTCTCCATACGAAAACTACTTTTTGGAAGGGGCGACTAGAATCATTTAAATTTTTTGTAAACTTTGACGTTCAAAAGTGCCTTACAAGGGCCTATTTAAAATAAATTAAGACAAAGTCAAAGTCAAATGACTTTGACTTTGACTTAGGCTAGTTCACACTAATTACATGCTGTCATGATAGTAGGTCCTTACTCATTCCATGATGCCATGTAATGATTTGGTAATTGACATTGTAAGGTAGCCATCACCAAAAAAATTATATATAATAAAGAAATATTGCTCGTTTAATAGTATAGGATGAACGGTCACCCATCCACGGACCGACTCGGAAAGCATAGCTTAACCTTGACCCGTGCAGTTGTTATTACTTAGCCCCGTGAAAAATGGCTTTGGGGATGGTTAATTTGCTAAGTGACCCCACCGATTTAAATTTATTACAGCTGTTTAGCGTTTAGCGTCGGAAGTTGACACTTTTTTTTTTTTTTTTTTTGAGGATGGGAAATTATCAAATAACTTCTCCCGCTCTGGGTGGAGCGGGAGGGCGTGTCAGACTTTTACTGACTAAAACCCACCCGTGTTCCTTCCGTTGCCTGTGTGCCGAGGTCGCGATATCCCTTTCAGACAAACCCGCAACCCCGGCAGGCATTGGCCCTTCCGGACCCCGTCACTTGGTGCTGACATCTCTTTGAGGCGCGCGTGGAACACAACGCGCCGTCGACCCGGGCCTGGTCCCTATCGGACGGCGAGCTACCCATTGCTCACCGTCCGCAAGCCCGCGCCTACGGTGGCCGGAAGTCGGCTCGCGACTCCCGACGCCCGGGGCGTCTCCTGCGAAGTTGACACTTACATTGGCCAAATGATACAATCACTGTTATCGTCTCGTCGCCCAAAACCATTGCATCGGCAATTGTAACAATGCCATGTTAAACAATAAGAAAACTTGATATTGAATAGGAGGTCCTGCTACGGAGAACTTTTCAAACAATTTGGCTACACGTAATAAACTACTTTTATGAAGACCTGGGTTAGACTCGCACATACCAGGGAAGCATGTCACAAAAGGGAGGAGGCCTAACAGTGGGTGGAACAAGGCTGCCAATAATGATGATGGTGAACTACTTTAAATAGCGTGACGCTATGTACTACGGTTACGGTACTAAGGTGCTATACCTACCTTTTGAAATAAAGTAGTTAGTGTGCAATAATATTTGAAGAATGGACGAGCGATAAACTGTCCGTCTCGTGCCTTGTTGACCTATTTCCGTCAGGAGATTCAAGATTATTACATCTAGCGTCAGAAATTGGTGTCACATAGCAAAAGATGATTGTGTCATTTGGAGATGCATAGACACATTAAATAATATTCCTCCATAAGTTTGATTGTATTGAAGCATAATCTAAAATTACTTTTGAACTCGAGCGGAGATCTTTTTAGTAACTCACGCGCCGATACTGTGACCCTAAAAAGTTATAGATACTCTTATAATTTTTTATTTTATTTCCAGAGGTCTTCGAGTGCTGCTATACACAATATTTAGAATAACGATGTGGGAGCGTCAAGGGAAGACAGTGGTCACGAGGTGGGCCGAGGTAGTCCGGATGAATCCTGACAAAAACGTTTTTGTTATGGAAGACAGGGCGCTGAGTTTCCGCGAGGTAACCCTCTTCTCTCTTATGATAACCTAGTATTTTATACACGTGTATTGTATTTGCTATTCAGCTCATCGGCTTTTAATTAGTAAATAAATAATTATATTCACTTTCTGAAGCATTCGACTCGTAGGACCAATATATAAATTAATAGTAGATTATATAACAAGTAAAAAAAAACGAATTTAATTCGAGGGACTAAGTTGGATCCTGAGCGCAGCGAAGGATTCCCGAGCGTAGGGACGGACTCTTGATTAGAATCCTGAACGGAGCGAGGGATACAAGGACCAAGATGATTTTTTTTTCACGAGTATTGTACTCTACTTTCTACCATTGTCTATGAGAAAATTAATAGTAGTATCTATAATTGCTGCTTTAGAACGATGTGATTCCGGAGTCAGTGTCTCATTTTCGTCGCTGGAAGAACTGATTGTATTATAATTATGTAAATAGATTTTCCAATGACATAAAACAACCCCGCTATCAGATAGAAAAGAACTTAACAAATTTAAGCGGGTTTTAAAAAAAATGTAATTGTAGCTCTTTGGAATAGCTCTATTTAGTCAGCCAGTAGGTACTTTTAGCACGTTTTATTTATTTTTTGTACGTAATTCGTGCTTTTTCCAAATTCAAAATGTTTTTATTCACTCGGTGACTAAAAGAGAGTTTTATTCACTGTTATCGATGAATAACATGCCCTTTTTCGAGTGGCAATGATTACAATATTTTTATACCATTCCCCCTCTAAAAAGCTTATTTTATTCACTGAAAACAGTGAATAAAAAGCTCTTTTAATCACTGTTTTGGTGTTTGAATTTAGAACACATCTATATATGCGACCTCCATCTCAATGCTATACAACCTCCTTGCGAAAACATACTCTATACACAGGAAATAAATATCGTTTCGCAAGTTGATTGTTATTAGTAATAATAAGAAAATTACTTTTGATTTTAGTAATTGTTCCAATTTTAATGTGCATTTTAATTAAAGCCCCTTGCAGAGTAGCGCGACGCGACAGCGCGACGACACCGGTCATTGTTATACCGTGAAGTTTTCTTTGAAATTGTTTTGTTAGAATCGCGTCGCACCAGTCTGCACGAAGCTTAATTCAACCTTCCTTTTTTCTTCAATAAATGTCTATTTTCGGTTAAATCTTTCTTTTTCTCGTAGTCATGGTATAAAGTATAGTATGCAACTCTTGAATAAAACGGATTTATATCGAGGGCCATGAATTACTCGCGTCGCTCAGGATTCTAAAACTTGAATCACTCGCTACGCTCGTGATTCAATCGTCATGAATCACTCCCTACGGTCGTGATTCAGTCGTTAGAATCCTTCACTTGCTCGTGATTCATCTATGGCCCTCGCTTTAAATCCGTCTTTTATTCACTAATTGCATAATATACTATTGTTTTGCTCTAGGCAGGATTGAATAGCATCCTTCAGTGAAGTTAAGCGGTATGCCCCTTGTGAGGGTGGACCAATTTAAATATCTGGGTCACTTATTGACCACTGACCTCAAAGATGATGAGGATATTGACAGGGAGCGGAGGGCGCTGTGTGTGAGAGCTAACATGATTGCCCGCAGATTCAGGCGTGCCTCTCTAAGGAAGTCTGGCGCACTATATTTTGCTTACCTACTACACGTGTTTTTACTCTTGCAAATCATACGGCGCTCTTCGCGTTCAATACAATAACGCATTCAGGGTGCTGATGGGTTGCCTCGATATTGCAGCGCATTAGGGATGTTTGCTGAAGCTCGCGTTGACTGCTTCTACCTGTGATGCGGAAGAGGTGCGCATCCCTGGTTAGTAGGGTGCGGGGCAGCACCAACAGCATCCTGTCTAAGGTAGCAAGCAGGCTAGATTGTACGTTTGTGAGCCACTGCTGCAAGGTATTGGCTGGGCCTGTCACCTTGCAGCAGTGGCGTCACAAATTGTTTTCTGTGTTAATGTTTTACTAACATTTTTTGTAAGTTTATATGTTACTAACACTATGAGTCTTGTTGCTGAAATTAAAAGATTAAATTATAAAAGGCCATTGAATCCATTGTATTTTTTTATAAACCACATAGTTATTAATTTTTTGTTCATACCAGTCACGGTGACATTACTGTGAGAATCAATTTCTTTTAAAGCATAAATTGAAAATTCAGTTGCATGCAAAAGATGACTAAGCATACTCTCTCCACTTACTTCCAGGGTGACGAATTCAGCAACCAAATATCGTGGTACTTCAAACGTCAAGGCTACAAACCTGGCGAGGTGATAGCGCTGTTCATGGAGACCCAGCCTGAATATGTGTTCCTATGGCTAGGTCTAGCAAAGATCAGGGTCACCACTGCGTTGATAAATACTAATCTGAAGGGAGGTCAACTGATCCATTGTATCAGGGTAGCAGGATGCAAAGCTGTTGTGTTCGGAGACGAAATGAGTGATGGTAAGTGATTTTATTTTAGTTGCAGAAGATGTATTTTTACTTAAATTTTAATATTTTTCCCAACTCATTTACGTCATTAGTCATGTTTTATATTATATTATTTAGAAACTGAAAACAATAATGAACATAAAAAAGTCCTTGCATTCGTCGTGAAAAACATGTAGGTACTTTGCAAGTAGTAAGTATTTAAGGTAATTAATTACATATCATTATGTAATACAATAATGATTTTCTTCAAGTTAACAATGTCACTCACAAACAAAAAGATTAAGTTGAGATGTTAGTTATAGTTAAAATACAGAAAAACGTGAATAATACACATAATTGTTTTTGTACAAATGCCTGGTTTAATAGACGAGGACAACACCGTGAATACTAAAATATTAAATGAATCTTCTTCTGTGCGGTAATGATGTAGACGGTAGATGGAACCTTATGGAAGAACACATGCTATATAACGACACCTGATAAATAAGGATACGGGCACGCGGACGATGTTGATCTATGCGGTAACACCCCCAGACTAACATTTACCCACCTTTTTTTTTACAATTCCAGCCATAAAAGAGATCCAGCCAGAAATCCCGGACATCCCACTCTTTCAGTACAATTCCCCGGACAGGGAGTCAGCCCCAATTCTCCAGGATACGGTGCCTCTAACCGTTGAAGTGAGCGAAATGTCAATAGATCCTGTGGTCGACTGCGGGCAAGCAATGCCAAGGGACACGCTACTGTATATTTATACCAGTGGAACTACTGGCTTCCCAAAGGCGGCTATTATTACTAATATTAGGTGAGCAAAGCTTTTGAAAATATTATTTGTTTATTAGTAAGTCTAGCCCAATTTTGGAAGATTTTCTTCCGGACATGTCATATTGTATAAGGGGGTATTCATGTAGAACGCTGGTAACCAGCGCCGATATGCCAGCGCTTCTCGGCGCTGACAAGCGCTGGTTGTCAACGCTGGCCGCGCTAACAAGTTCCTATTTCATTACTCGGCGTCGGATCGCGCTGATTTGCCAAAAAGTATAGAAACTGCCTGCGCCGACCTTCGTTGACACCCGCGTTCTATAAATACACCCTAAGATCTTGTGTAAGCGTACAAAATAAGTCCTATTTTTATTTTCTTCACCAGGTACCTGCTAATTCCACTAGGAGTGCAGAGTTCAGCGCAGCTCAAACCTTCCGACGTAGTGTACGATCCTCTACCTCTTCATCACACGGCAGGTGGAGTACTAGGAGCAGGCCTTGGCATCGTCACTGGGTGTACTATCGTGTTGAGGAAAAAATTCTCTGCTTCAAATTACTGGAGCGATGCGGCGAAGTATGGATGCACTGTAAGTCTTCATTGATTTTTTTGACTACTTTTGTTGGTATATTCAAAGATATTTAAAACGGCAAGCCAGCCGTGGGCTGAATAGTAATAATGCCATTTAAAATTATAGGGCCTAATCTGGAGTGATAAGAGTAGCACAGTAACATTTTTATTTTTCCGGGAATATTAACATGTTTGAACTGCTTTATGATATCGATAACTTCTCTTCTCAGGCAACCCAATACATAGGCGAGATTTGTCGTTACCTGCTGGCTGTGCCTCCTGGTCCTAACGACCGCGCTCACAAAGTCAACGTGATCTTCGGCAATGGACTAAGGCCACAGATCTGGCCAGAGTTCGTCGAGCGATTCGGAATTAAAAGGGTCATGGAGTTCTATGGAGCTACTGAGGGGAATAGCAATCTTGGTGAGTTTTGTTTACTTTACAGGATTGGTCTTTGACCACACTTGGCTAAAATGTATTGCCCTTGAATATAAAATAACAAAATAATTTTATTTTCACTTTTTCACGTGTTTCTTTTGCATTTTTCAGTAAACTTGGACTCGAAAGTGGGAGCCATCGGTTTCTTGAGCAGAATATTTTCAACCATCTATCCGCTTAGCTTAGTCAGGTAAACCACATTTAATCAATCTTACCTATAAGTACAAGGTGATTCATAGAAGGATCAGTGTGGAAAAATATGAAACCACATATTTCTTTTTCAATTTTTCAGGTGTGATGAGATTACTGGAGAAATCCTGAGGGACGCTAATGGCAGATGTATTACTTGTGGTCCTCACGAACCAGGTAAGCCCTTAATATTCAATACACTTCATTGACCCCTAGAAAACTATAGAAAACTGACCATATCTGTCTTTACAGGTCTTCTTCTAGGTAAAATTGATCCAAAGAAAGCTATCCTAACATTCGCGGGGTACGCCGACAAGACTGCTTCGGAGAAGAAGATGGTACGCAATGTAAGAGCTGAAGGAGATTGTTACTTCAATACTGGAGATGTTCTTGTCATGGACCACTACGGGTACTTCTACTTCAAGGATCGCACTGGAGACACGTTTAGGTGAGCTTCTTGATGTTATGTCAGCCTGGTAGCGATGATACTCTCACCAATCACTACAGGTAGTGATTGGTGAGAGTATAGGATAGGTCTATCCTCTTATCCCTATCCCAATTCCAATTCATTTGGCGTCATCAGCCCTAATCTCAGTGATCACTACTTCCTTCCCAGCTTTAATCATATTTCGCAAATCATCTAATAATAATTTGCGAATGTGTTTGTAGGTGGCGTGGTGAAAATGTGTCGACAGCAGAAGTTGAAGGAGTTATCAGCACGTTGATTGGACTGAAGGATGCTGTTGTCTATGGAGTTAAGGTACCTAATTATCCTGAAAAATATATCTTCATATTAGATCTACTTAATAAAATTCTTAAATTCACTCATTCACTGGCCGACAGATAACTTATAGCCTAAAACGCTGGGTTAGAAGCTTGAAATTTTGCACTAGAGTTCCTATTATAATGAAAGTGAGCACTAAGTATGATTTTTTGGAAATTCATCAACTACTGGTGTTAAATAGCGGATGAAAGTTTATATGGAAGTTCACCATTTTTGCGGATGAGAAAACACATCGGGCGCACGACTTGTTTAAGGCGAAAGCGTTAAGGTAGCGCGCGAAATTCCAATTCTCTTACGTTTTTTGCAATTTGCAGGTCAGTATCGGTTGTATGTTGACCTAAATATGATTCGCGGCCGTATCAAATATTTATTTATAGACTTATAATCATAAAAATTATCAATACAACTCTCTAAATTCATGTAACCCCATTGAATGAGTATTTCATGAAATCATGACATTTGACAATTATGCTAACTTATGGAGTTGTATTGCTGATTGTAATGTATATAATTAGGAAAAACCATATTTGTTACGGTCGCAAATCATATTTGAACCAACATACAACCTGACACTGACCTGCAAAATGGAAAAATCTCAAGAAAATTTGAATATCGCGGGCTACCTTAGCGCATCCCCCTTAAGGCGAAAGCGTTAAGGTAGCGCGCGAAATTAAATTTTTCTTTCATTTTTTTGCTGTTTTCAGGTCAGTGTCAAGTTGTATGTTAATTAAAATATGATTCGCGGCCGCATCAAATATTTATCTATAGACTTACAATCATAAAAATTATCAATAGGTACAACTCTCTCTACAACGTTCATCGCTATCGAAAGACTATTTCATGAAATCACGACGGTTTGAGACTTGTATTGCTAATTCTAATGATTATAATTCTGTAAAGGCATATTTGTTACGGTCGCGAATCATATTTCAATTAACACACAACCTGACACTGACCTGCAAATTAAAAAAAAAAAAGTAATTTGAATTTCGCGGGCTACCTTAGCGCATCACCCTAAATAAAATTTTCCATTGCCTCATTAATCTTTTCAAAACGAATTGATTAGTACTGCTGCTTATCAACAGCCTACCAATAAGGTGATGTTAGACTTGGGAGTATTCAGATTATTGTTTTGTTGATCCAAAAAATCACACTCCACATTTTCGCAGATTCCAAACATCGAAGGCAAAGCAGGAATGGCGGCGATCGCCGACCCAGAGAAGAACCTCGACCTCACCTCACTAGCCAAGGGTCTCCGTTCATCACTGCCAGTGTTCGCTCGACCACTCTTCGTCAGGATCCTGCCAGTATCACCACTCACTGCCACTTTCAAGCTCAAGAAGAAAGAGCTTATGGAGCAAGGATTTGATGTTGAAATCATTAGTGATCCTCTATACTTCATGGATCAAAAGACGGGGGAATATGTTCCTCTAACTCAGAAACTATATGATGATTTAATGCAGGGTTTTATCAGGCTGTGATTCTTGATGCCAAATGATGATTGGTATATTTTCTTAGGAAATGTATTAGTGATAATATTTTAAATGTATTCTCCTGTAATGGTCTGTACATTTGTGATTTTAGTTAGTCGTAAGAGGCAAGTGGCGACTATGTTGTAGACTGAGATACGTTTTTAGAATCCGGAAAAATTGTTTTGTATTTATGCATCTGACATTCAGTGTTCCAAAGATTAAAAAAAAAAAAATATATATGCTTCCACGCGATTTCGGACGAAGATTGTTCATTATTTATTGGAGTCCCCATTAGTTGGCTATTATTAATTAAACTTTAGAAATATATTTTTAAGAGACAAATTATTTAAAAAAGTAATGATTTTTTCTAGCCGGCTGTGTGAATAGGGTCCTAGAAGCTCAGAAATTATTTGGTGATATATTTGTATGCTTGGAAGTGAGAGAAAAAGTTGTTGGTAAGTGAAAAGAACTGAGGTGCACGGGGACAAAAATAAGGTTAGGCACAAAACACAGAGATTATGTTCGAAGATAGTTAGAATAATTAATTATTTTTTACTAAGTATTTTGTATGATAACAATTTAAAGCTCTCGTTGAAAAAAAAGGTAACTTATCCATTTATGTTAGAGATTGCAATATAAGTGACTAAATAAGAACTTTAAGTAAATGTAATTTAGAGAGGTTTTGCAATGGGGAATCTCAAGGTAAGAACTAGGTAACTTATACGCATTTATGTAAAGTTATTATTGGAAATTAAAATGTTTATAACAACTATCCGTATTTTAATGACTCTGAGGACCATTTTAGTTTAATCAATTTCTAAGGTATTGATTATTATTTATATTAACTTTGCGTTTTTTTTCTTTTTTCTTTTTCGTAGTAAAATATTAATAAAGTAACGCTTCGCACATTTAAAGCCATTTATTTAATCATCCATACAAAACGTAGTACATAATATTATCAACATTCAATTCCACAAATATTTTTATTTTGGATAAAATTTGGCTAAAAATCATGCTCCGTCCATATTTCTTACTATCTTGAGCTATACTATACTATGTACGTTTGTACATACTTTGTGCGGACTGAACAGTTTTTAACATAGTTGGGCACACTGAATTTTAGTATAATAATTGCTTAGAGTAATAATTATAATTATTTATAGTAATAAATGTGAGACTTAATAATTACTTCATGTAAACAAAAAAATGTTATTAAGTCGCACAGTTAGTGAAGAAGAATTTGTAATTTTTGTTTGATTTATGAACGTATTTTTTTAAGTCTTAAGTAGTAGTGAATAACAAAAATAATTATTTATCAAAATAATTACGGAGCATAAAATATTTCTTTGTAACTAAATTCACAAACATAAACATAACATCACGCCTTGTCTCCCCGAAGGGTTGGGCAGACGTGTACCTGTAGCAGGTACACTCACATTTCGCCAGTTATGTTTACGTCCCATGTAATAGGGGACAACAAATCCAGACTCCGACTCAACTAAATTCAAAATAAAAAAATAATTTCAATTATTAGTAGGAATAATATAATTTTTATGGTATATTACAATGATAAATAACTTGCCCAACTAAAATAACGAATTATTCGCTGACAAACATTTATAGAACTTTATTTTAAAATCCACTGAAACTATGTCCAATAAAATATTTGATATTTTTATTATAATTATAGTTTTCATCGTTATCGGGCGAGCGATTTGGTGGCAGAATAAGGCCGCGCTCTAACCAACGGGATCGCCGCGTTTATTTTCAACGCGTCGTCGCGGCCACAGAGCGCCTTCGGGTTTTCCGAACAAATAAGTGACATATGAACGCGACGATCGCGTATTCGCGCCAACCATCTTTTTGGATAGGACGCAAGGTCTTTTTCATATTATATATGCATCACTTAATATTATAAATCAACTCAGCCTATGGCAGTCTACTGGACCTAGGCCTCTCCCAGGCTACGTCACAACACCTTGTCCTCCGCCTTCTGCATCCAGTCTGTCCCAGCCACTTTTTCAAGGTCGTCGGTCTATTTAGCACGTGTAGAATGCCAACCATAGAAACGGGTTTTCTACAAGAGACAAAATGACGGATAAACAATCACAATCTGTCATTTTGTCTATTCTTCCATCGACATAACCTGTTTTTATTGTGGTCATGCTAAGCGTGCTGGGGGTCCCAAACTACGCTCACCAATACGCGGAAAAAAAATATATCCACCAAATCTCTAGACCGATAATGATGTATTTATCACAAACAGACTAATAGAAAAATATTATCACACTTATTAAAAATATTGACATTGTGTGAGCAACATCTATTTTGGTACATAACACGCCTTTGCTTCTATTAAAAAAGTTATTTCTTATTCTGAAACGAATTTCCATTGTTTATTACACTTAACATTGCATTAGAACACATAATAGGTACCTAGATGGCAGTACGATAAAGTACCTATGCACTATACTGTTAACAATAAGAATGGGGCATTTTGACAGCTGTCAAACCAAGTCACACTATAGGATTTGTATCAATAGCTGTCAATAGTATGACTTTAGTAAACCCCTAATAAAGGCCAATCCTTTTCTTATTGTGATCGCATAGTAGTCAGGAAAATTAAGTGTTAAAAATTGACTACCAAGTTAAATTTGACGTCTATTCAAATCAAAACTGTCATTCTTTGTCAGTTGTATGAAATGGCTATCATCATCTGTCTGGTCTTTTCCCAACTATGTTAGGGTCTGCTTCCAGTGTAACCGGCTATCTAATTACGTAACACATTTTCGTAAACGATTACGAGTAATCTGTTTCATTTTGACAGTTCAACAACATTCATTGCGTTATTTACGTTGTTGAGCAGAAGTTTTCGTCGAACTTATGAAGCAATGGATTAGCAATCTGTTTCAAAACGATTCAGATTGTGATTGATCGTGTATTACGCAAATAGGGTACGGATGCAGCTGAATACCAGTATTTTACATGGAGCGACTGCCTATCTGACCTCCACAACCCAGTTACTGGGTAATACGATACCCCTTGGTAAGATTGGTTTTCAGACTTTCGGGCTTCTGACGACCCGTAGCCGGGATGACAGCCGTGACCAACGGATTAACATGCTTTCCGAGGCAAGAAGAGGTCTTGGTATGTAAAGATGGCCACCCATCTACGGACCATCGATCGATCGACCCGTGCGGCTGTTATTACTTAGCCACAAGCCCCTCTGGCTCTATGAAATGGCTGTAACACGGCTTATTACTTTGAATAATAAATTAATTTCCCTGACTATCTTTTCAATATCATTTGTGCATTATATTATCTCAATTCCAATAATACAATACTAACTATCTATCACGTAATTTAATGGCCTTGTAGCCTATTTATTTTCACATCAAATATAATATAATAAAATTTCAATTTTGGATATCCTTAAAACTTTGGGGCCTGACTATACAGAGTGTATCAAAAAGCTGAAATTAACTTCATGGCTTATAGTGGCGTGCTTTTTTTTTTTTTTTTTTTTTGAGGATGGGAAATTATCAATAAACTTCTCCCGCTCTGGGTGGAGCGGGAGGGCGTGTCAGACTTTTACTGACTAAAACCCACCCGTGCTCCTTCCGTTGCCTGTGTGCCGAGGTCGCGATATCCCTTTCAGACAAACCCGCGACCCCGGCAGGCATTGGCCCTTCCGGACCCCGTCAGTTGGTGCTGACATCTCTTTGAGGCGCGCGTGGAACACAACGCGCCGTCGACCCGGGCCTGGTCCCTATCGGACGGCGAGCTACCCATAGTGGCGTGCTTGGAACGTTAAAAACATGAAAACCTCGAATTTCTGTTGAATGAAATTCAACATGGAATGTGTAGCTAATAACATCCCTACATCAAAAATATTTACCGATAAAAAAATTGTGATCTTGATTTGAAAAAAGAAAGAAGATTTTTGGAAGAATTCAAGTAGTTCTACTTCTTATTAGGCTGTAGAATATTTTGTGTATCAAAATTAAGATAACCTTTTTTTTCAGAGAATCTTAAACGTCTCAAAAATGAAAAGAGATATCGAAAAAGTAAAAAAATGCAATCCTGGAGAATTTAAAGACCTTTAAAATGATACCATTCTGGTTTCGATAGGATTATAATTAAGGGTAGATGTTTACTCCTTTCGGAGACACCTTTTTCGTAATTGGTTTTTATTAAATAAAAAAAATAAAAGAAAACGTAATTTTTTTTTCCAGTGGCCCTTTTAGTAACGCATCATTTTCATTTCTCAATATAATTTACGACGCTAGGCCCCCAGTTGCACATTTCTTGAAACCGGGTTACCCACTGAATCGATCGAAAATGCATTTTCAAAGCTAAAAATCAAAAGCACAAAAAAGTATTGGTAATCCCACCCTGATCTTAAAAAATCATTCCCTGTAACAAAAATCCGAGGTCAAAACCCTCAGGCGCTCCAGTATTATTTTCTTATTTTCAATCGATATGAAATTGACAGAGAATAACTACAATTTACTTCACTTGAATGGCTATGTTTTTATTGAACTGTAACATTTTTGTAGCTTTAAAAAAAGTGTTGAAACTAAAATTTATTTTTGCAATCTTTTATAAAACATTGTTAATTCATCTTTTTGATACCTCGTATTGTGCATACAAAATAATGCCTCCATTTCACATATAAAACTAAACATCATCAGAAACATTCTTACCTCGATATGTTTATCAATCGCTAGTATCAATCTTGAGCGACATTCTTTTGGCAAAGTCCTACCCTACCAGGGCACCATGAACTGACAGCAGCTTATAACAATGAGAACACTGTGAAAACCTTAGGCAACCTCTGTCATCGTTGATCACGATCCTTCCTCTTTCGGTTAAGCACCAATAGTGGTCCATCAAGGTCTTCGGCGATTTGTTGCTGGGCCTTGCCCTTTGTTTCAGGTATGATGAAGAATATGTACAAGGAGCCCAGGAATGTGATGGAGGCGCATATATAGTAGGTGCCGTGGAGGCCTACAGAGATGGCGATAGTGCCGTAGTACCGGAGTATGAAGAAACTGCTGAGCCACATCCAGGATATTAGGAGACTGGATGCGAGACTTCTTACCTGTGGAGATAAAAATTCACAAGGTTATTTAACACTTTTCAAGCAAGACATTGCATTCAAATACTAAGGTGACCAAGATCTCCTTGACTCGTGAAAAAGTTATACTCACATTGATGGTAAACAATTCAGATATAAGTACATAAGGCACGGATCCCAATCCAATATTGTACAAAAACAGCACCACTGACATTAAAACCACAGGTGCCCAAAGATTCTCCTCTGCCGTATCCACATCTTCACCATTCGTAACGTTCTCGACTTTCCATTCTCCAGGAACACTGTCATTACCCAAAATCTCCCTGTATCTGGTAATATCGTTGGTATAATTCTTCCACTCTGGATTCGTATTGACTCCTGTGAAGTTCTCAGTCAGTTGCAGACCCTTCTCTTTGAGGTTGTGCGTACGTTTGTAAGGCCACAAGCGGTGAGAATACAAGGAATGCAGACGTAGGTTGGGGTCACAGTACGCCCCTAGAATTGCGAGGCAACAGGTTATACCTGAACAGGACCAGAGTAGCAGCATCTGAAAGAAACAAAAACATTTTTTTTTGGTCAAAAATTTAGGTCTTGGAAGGGTGGGATCGAACTGTCTTTCTTACCTTTCTGCCAAGCTTGTCTACCGAAACAGTTGCGACTGCGGCTCCCAGGACCAACGCAGTGCCGCACAGTATAGAACCAGCTTCAGATGGTTCGAACAGTGGGCGAGGAGCAGTCCTAAAAATGTTTTAAAATATTGAAGTAGGTACTAGCAGACTCGTTCCGTCCTTTTTACGTCCAATTTCATTCTATATATTAATACCTAATGGATGCCTTTAATAAAGAAATAATTAAAACATCAACCAGCGTTTATAAGATTTAACTTCGCCTAAAAATATATCTTATTACATTTGGGTGGCCATTGTTGCCGATTCTCTTGTCACAAATGCCTCAAAACTAGACTAAAAATCACAAAAAAAATGTGTATTCCTGTCAAACGACGATTTCCCATTCTGAAATAGACTAAAGTGACACAACTTAACTATATTTTAGTTTGACAGCACTAAGTACTGAGTTTTTAATTTAGTAAAAATGGCATTTTTGCTATTCTGAATTTGACGTTTTTCAGCGAAAATTTTTATTGTACAAACCAAACCAGACTAAACCTGACAATTTCTAATCGCGATTTAAAAGGTGTGGGGTAAAATAAGTTGTCAAACAAACCACGGGTACCACGTGGATTCGCGATTGTCAAATTCGATTTTAGTTGTGTTCAAATTAGTTTTTAATTTAGAGAATTTTGTTTGTAGAATAGCTCTAAGATTCTCATAGCCAAAAGTAAGGAACTTTAGTGATAGTTAGTTTAGTTCGGTGTACAAGAGAATCGGCACCATTAAGTCCATTCTTAAAATCTGTGAATCAATTTTATGTTCAAAGCTTTCAGAGTTCACTGCTGGCCACTTTTGAATGTATTATGCTGACTCACCAAAAAGAAAAACTTTAGAAAGAAACAACTTGCAACCAAGCACCGAGCGGTGCTTTGATCCGTCACTAGTTAACACTTACCCATTATACATAGTATAGTTATAAGCTGTGAGGTTGAGATGCGGCACACTATGCGTGGAGTGTCGCAGCACGGCGGCCGCAAAGCTGTTGACTGCGCCGGCGCCGCTGCCCGCAGCCGCACTCAGCACTACCAGGCAGGAGAATAACGCGCGACGAGAGCGACGGTGACGAACTGGGAAATGAAGATTAGGGCAGTTGAAACAATGTAACCAAGTTGAAAATGCATTGGGAACTATTTGGGGACCATCTTGTGTTGGAGATGCCTGATAGAACCTAACAATTTTCAGAACTAGCCATATATTATAACTAAATGTATTTCTACATGGTAAATAATTGGCATCACATCGCTAAACTCGCTTTCTTGATTTCCCAAGTAAAAAAAAAATCTTATTTAATTCAGTTTTGTAAGTTTCATAAAGCCATCTGCAACTTACACAGCTCCCGACAAGCCGACTGCTCCCTCTTCTTCTCTGAGTTAGAGTCCAGCCCACTAATCCTCTTCAGCATTGGCTGGAAGGTATCCGAGTCCTGGCGACGGACGGGCTCGCGTCTCCCGTAGCAGTCTGAAGTCCTGATCTTGACTTCTTGCTGCTCTATCACGTCTGTTAAGTCTTCGCGGAAATCGGAGCCGTCGAACCAGCACATTATTTTGGCTGCATCCTGAATTAACAATATAAGATAGTTAGAATATATTTTATAAGGTGTTTTCATGATTGCTTGTGTCTTCCAAGATTTCGAAGGACCAGCCAGTTGGCTATGCCATATTTACTCCATCAATCTGCCTAGCCTTTTCTCCACTATGTTAGGGTCGGCTTTCAGTCTAACCGGATGCAGGTGAATACCAGTATTTTACATGGAGCGACTGCCTATCGGACCTCCACAACCCAGTAACTGGGTAATACGATACCCCTTGGTAAGACTGGTTGTCAGACTTTCGGGCTTTTGACGACCCGTAACGACTGTCAAAGATCCACGAATGACAGCCGAGACCAACGGCTTAACGTGCTATCCGAGGCATGGAGGAGTCTCGGTATGGAAAGCTGATTAGCCATCCACGGCGAACCCTAGCTTTACCTGATGGTTCAACCCGTGCGGCTGTTATTACTTAGCCACGAGCTCCTCATATTTATAATATCAACTATTACTCAATCTTATTTTTCCCTTTGCACTACAAATCACTGAACACATTTAACGCAAAACGAATTTAAAACATCGTTTTGTTTCTGTAAAGCGTTTGAAGATGACAGAGACAGAATTAATTTTAAATATGTTTAGCGTAAATTGTATTAAGTTATTGTTGGTGCAAGCTTAGTGTCTATAAGAACAATTCAGGGCAGGATCTCAAGTGGCAGTATTGATTCGTCATGCCATTCAATGATAACGGCAATTTGGTAGAGTAATATTGCCATTGCAATTTAGACTATTTCATTGTGAAATCTATGAACTTAAGTTTGTAGTAAGATCCTTTTGAAAAGAGAATTTCCTCTTTTGACAAACCTGTATCCTTCCAACGCTGATGAGGAACGATGGTGTTTCTGGCAGCCAGATGAGTGACACCAGGAGCACAGCAGGTGGCACCGCCATTGATAGAGACAGCGCATGTGCTGACAGAACACCGCCAGCTGCGTACGCGAACAGAATGCCGCAACTGAAACGTGATAGAAGATTGTTTTAGTGTTGGAGTTAAAAGGAAGTTGCTAGGTCCTTCGCTTCATTTTATCCTGGTAGAATGGTTTCTACCAGGTCACCAGTCGGATATTGTTTTGAGCTGGATGTATGTACTTTTTACCCGACCATGACAATTCTCAAAAAAGGTTTATGAGCATGGCATGTCGATTACCTGCAAGCCAACGCTGGCATCGCTGCCAATCCTCTGGTCCTTGGGGCTATTTCTGCACAGTACAGTGGTGCTAACGCTAGTGCACCTGCACCTCCTGCCCCCGCTGCTACCCTGGCCGCCCAGACTCCTCGGGGACCACACCATGCTGCTAGCGACCAGCTTATCTGGAACAGCGTGGATGTTTTTAGTATCAAAGGTTATATTTTTATTTTTACATCCTGGTTACGTGAAATGAAAATAAGTATGTACGCAACTTTTTATATCTTTTACAGTTTATATGAAATCGAATGAATTCCAAATGTTGTTTTACCGACCAACTGCTTCATGCCACTGATAGGAAAAAGCCTTGCAGTTACGTCGTCAAAGCGCTCAGGTGAACCACTTGTTAGTTTTCTCCAACAATTGTGTCACCATCTTTTACGTGGTTTAAAGTAAACAGTGTTAATTTTCTGTGTTTCGTTTGGCCGAGACTGTGGGTCGTCTAGTTGGCGAACCTGATATCAATGAATATTTTAAAAGTTAATAGTACTCACAATAAAACTAATGCAGATACAAAACGCTCCAGCCTTACGTCCCCTCGCATCAGCCAGTACAGCGAAGAACGGCGCAGCAGGCAACGCGACCAGGCAAGGTAGCGCGGCTAACCAGGCACCTCCTGTTAATGCCTCGCTCCCTAGTACTCCCGATACCCATCCGGTGCTGCAGCCGTGGGTAAAACAGGATAGGTTATCTGGAAAACAAAGGAACTTAGTTTTCCCCCTTTGCATATTTTCCAAAAATCATTTCAAATTCTGGTACAAAAATAATTATTCATAACCGTCTTTGCCTGGAAGCAAGATTGATATTCATGACACAAATAGATGTGTAAATATCAAAGGGAATAATAATTTTGCCCCATTATATATTTACTTTCAGAAAATCGACAATCGCAGGGACAAATGCAAGAGAGTATCTAAAAGCATTCTATCAACAAAAACCCAAAATAATTCAAACGATCTACTTTGAATTGCAAAATCAAATTGAAATTCAGTAACGGATGGACTAGGAAAGCAGGAAATGCAAAAAGCACTGTTTATATTATCATCCGGAAACATTTAGAAATTCGGAACAGTCGTTGCGGATGCAGATTGTCGGCTTTTGTCCGTTTTTGCTGTGTTTGTTAACATATTTCCTGAACATTGCTGATCTTGGTTAGACTCTGGTCTCTATTTTTGTGTAGATTATTGCTTTGTGGTTATAATATTCATTTAGGTAGAGTTTTTATATATTGGACCACCTTCAGTCTGCGTCATAAGTCGGTTATAATGATACCTTTACCACTATGATATTGTATTGTCATCAAACGGGTGAGCGAAATTTCAACTCAATCGGATTACGAGAAGTGGGTGGAAATTTCATTATAAAATTCGATTGTTATGGGAGAATAGGTATGCTTATTGTATGCCGTAGGAGGATAAAATTAAACTTAAAACGTGCAATATGAGACACTAAAAAACCGTTTAAAAATCACGGTTTTATACCTCGAAAAGGTAAGCGGTTAATACTGCATAACATTGTTGTACTCCAGTACCCTAATTACGCAATACACGATCAATCAGAATCTGAATCGTTTTGAAACAGATTGCTAATCCATTGCTTCGTACGTTCGAAAAAAGAATCTGCTCAACAACGTAAATAACACAATGAATGTTGTTGACCTGTCAAATTGAAACAGATTAGTCGGAATTGTCAACGAAAATGTGTTGCGTAATTAGATAGCGGCTTGAAGGGAAAATTATGCGCTTGACACTTCTGAACTTACTTGTACCAGAGCACCAGAGTGCCATAAACAATGTATTGACATTGGTGCCGATTCTCTTGTACACCGAACTAAACTATCACTAAAATTCCTTACTTTTGGCTATGAGAATCTAAGAGCTATTCTGCAAATAAAATTCTTTCTTTAAATTAAAAAAATATTTTGACACAACTAAAATCGAATTTGACAATCGCGAATCCTCGTGGTACCCGTGGTTTGCCCTAACCCGTGATTTTTTTTAGAGCCGGAGGCGCACGGGGTGCAGCTTCGAAGTGTTTTATATGGAATTTTTCACTTTTCGTACGGAAAATATGAAAAAATATTACCCACATGTTGAGTTTTTAGGGGTTTACGGGTTCTATACAGGGGGTCGAAATTTTCATTATTTTTGCGATAGGACGCACCATTTTCGAGATATAAGCAGAAGAAAAAATAAATACAGTACTGTTTTTGCACATGAAGTCGAGATGTTGGTGTGAATGACAACTTATTTTATCCCACACCTTTTTAATCGTGATTAAAAACTGTCAGGTTTAGTCTGGTTTGGTTTAATACGAGTACAATCAAAATTTTAGGTAAAAACGTCGAATTCAGAATAGCAAAAATGCCATTTTCACTAAATTAAAAACTCAATACTATCTTAGTGCTGTCAAACTAAAATATAGTTAAGTTGTGTGACTTTGGTCTATTTTGGAATGGGAAATCGTCGTTTGACAGGAATAAACGAAATTTTAGTGATTTTTAGTCTAGTTTAGAGGCATTTGTGTCAAGAGAATCGCCACAATTATGTTCCTGCAAGGTGTAACTTTGGAGGGAGTGGTCTGTGTGTATCCAGCATGATCCGCAGCTGGGCGTATATTTGAGCGCTAAAAACATTCAGTTTTTAAATACCTACCTGTATTAATACCTACCTAAAGGGACTAACGGCTTAACGTGCTTTCCGAGGCATGGAGGGGTCTCTGTATGTAAAGATGGTCACCCATCCACACACCAACCTCGGCAAGCGTAGCTTAACCTGGTGGATCGACCCGTGCGGCTGTTATTATTTAGCCACGAGCTCCTCCACAACACAATTAGACCTTGAAAACTGTATATAAATATGTAACTTTTATTGGTTGTTATTTGTTTTCGAGGACCAAAACGCTCATCCTCCTTTGAACGTTTGTTTAAGTACGAGAATAATTCTGCTTTAATTCACATTACCTACGGCTGGGTAGTATCTAGCATGTTGCAAAATGTCACACACAACAACAACACACGGTACGGAAACAGACGCACCCACGGGTCGCTAGAGATAACAAGCTTGAATGAATTTTGCAATTTGCTAATGTTTCATTTTGGCTCAATTTCGTTGCCAACGGTGTTAGCTGTTGATTGGTTCACCAATATAGCGACACCAATCATTACATCACGCCCGTATGCCCTAAAGGATAAGGCAGAGGTGAACCATACCTACATTTCACCAGTAATAGGGCGAGCCTTTTTTATCGATGGACATCAACCAACCCACACTGGGCCCGCGTGGTAGATCACTCCCTCCCACAGAGAGGCGGCCTGTGTCCCAGCAGTGTAAAAATTATAGGCGGATTACGATGAGAGCAGAAATAAAACATATCAGTACCTAAAACAGATAGCTATGGTTTAAATCCGGCTCGAAGGACCAAAGATCGAGTTTTGGTGCTCCGAGCCTTCCTTCGAGCAAAACGTTGATTCAGAATGATAATGTAGCCTTAGGCCGTTTGTCCCCGGCACCGTCAATGAGAACGAGATGATGGCGCCGAAGTAGCGACAATACATTTACTATGGCCGCGTGTCCAGCGCACGCGGTTCGAATAATCTCGTTTCTCGTTGACGGTGGCGGTGGACAATAAGCAAAGAAACAAATGAATGCGTTTGGTTTTCATCGAGCTGTTCTATATTTATTTAGAGACCAAAGATTTAAATCGTAGATTTGCCCTCACCGTACTGAGTCGCGTGAAAAAGTGTCCACACTGAGAAGAGTGACCTCGCACAGTAATAATGGCGTTTCCATGACAATCAAGTTAAGTTTCTGCGATATTGTGTGTCAGAGGTGTCAAAACGAAATAGAAAGGCGACCATCTTTTGACGCGGCAGAGCCAATCATACGATTTAAATCTTTGTTAGAGACAAGACAGTCGAAATGACAAATGATGGACGTTTACTTAAAATAAGTCATGTGTATTTCGTTATAATTCGTATTCTTACGTGCTTTCCAAATGTTTTCAAGTCACGGCCGTTACGTAAAGATGACTATAATGCTACTTCCGATTACCGATTCGCCAGATGATGACGACGCGCGGCGAATAACAAATAGCTGTGATGTTGTTCCCGTCAAAATAATATCTTTGTATTTGGCCGGATACCTAATATTTTTTTCTAAAATAAAAACTTTTTTGGATGTCAATTTGCGGGATCTATCTATAAAATAATCACGCTCAGATATCTAGAAAATTCGTGGACAGAAGAAGAATGTGTGTTACATATTGGTAACATTCTGATTGAACGCAAAGGTGGCTTGTAGACGTAATTGAAACTATAATGAAACGTAAACAATGTTAAACTAATAAAGTAACAATGTAAGATTGAAGTGCGCAGTTTTTATTCTAGGAAAAGTATTTCTAGTTTCAAACAGTGTTTAATCCATGATACTTACGTCGTGTTTGCTACGTCGTAGCAACTTCGAAATCTTTATAGCTACGCGCTATAATGTCGTAGCACATTACAAATCCACTACGCGTCGAACCAATCACGCGGAACTTGGTAGTTGGAGTAGATTTTGTTTTAAGGCCGGCGCTTACTAGGCGGCCTGGCAAAGTATTATCATTTGTATGCCGAAGCGTTTCGTGGCATACCGCAGATTCCCGCGGTATGCTTAAGTCTCCTTGTGACGATATCAACGAAATGTGAGTTTATGAAAATAAAAATAAGATTCAAAATCATTTGCGCTTACTAAAATCCTTTGCAATGCAATAACACGCCGTGCCGCCTGGTGAGCCTTTTTTTGGATGAATGATATTTTCTGGCTTTTATAAAAGACCAATTAGAAGTAGTAAGAATAGAAATGCATGCACTGCTCTCAAAACGGCGAAGGAAAACATGGTGAGGAAACCGGCATGTCCTAGAACCAAAAATCTGAAGACACGTGACATCTACCACCCCGCACTGGGCCCGCGAGGTCGATTACGGCCAGTTCCCTTTCACAGTAAGAGGAGGCCTGTGTCCCAGCAGTGGGAACATTATAGGCTGATTATGCAAAAGAATAGAAATAGTACGGTCCTGTGGACGAGCCGGCTAGTAACTTCAAGGACGTTTAGAGTTATTTTAAACTAATTATGTAAGCATTAGGTACAGTAACACCAGCACGAATGTCTAGCTATAATAATTATTGTTAAAGTCAACGTCATCGTGTTTTCAACATTGACAAATTGTAACGCGGTCGTATTTGAACTATAGTCCACGTCACCACTGAAGTCATTTTGACGCGGCGCTAGTGTCTATGTCATTGCATCACATTGCATTTAAAAAAATGTAGTTCCACAATTTTCCGCCATCTTTCTTTCGTGGCGCGCACTCTATAAACAATTATCGACATACAGCCGACTTAGCCGTAGAGAATTCCGGATGGAGCACCGTCAGCTCAGACTGTACGTACTTATGAAGTGGTTGAGGCATAGGGCAAACTCATCTCTATGGTTACTGACACTCAATTTAATGCTCAAAAACTGGTTCTAACTGGTTTATTTATGTCAGCGCGCAAGTCGCTTATAGTTTTCTTAAATGACAGACAGGTCAGCTATAGCCAGGACCAGGCCCGGGTCGACGGCGCGTTGTGTTCCACGCGCGCCTCAAAGAGATGTCAGCACCAACTGACGGGGTCCGGAAGGGCCAATGCCTGCCGGGGTTGCGGGTTTGTCTGAAAGGGATATCGCGACCTCGGCACACAGGCAACGGAAGGAACACGGGTGGGTTTTAGTCAGTAAAAGTCTGACACGCCCTCCCGCTCCACCCAGAGCGGGAGAAGTTATTTGATAATTTCCCATCCAAAAAAAAAAAAAAAAAAAGGTCAGCTATAGCCAGCAATAAGCTCGCAATCAGGTTCTTTCAGTTTAACGGTCTTTGTGTGCCAGAGGTAGAATCCTGTCCCGTGTAAAGATTCGAAATCGACTGGCATTTATTGTGTGAACGAATCATAGTAACGTACGCACCTGGAACGACAACTGTACCGACTGCACACGGAGCTTGACAACAAAACCCGTTTCTATTGTGGTCATGCTAAGCGTGCTGGTTTACTAAATATGCACAGCAGTGTGACGCATAAAATGTTCTTTCGGATATCGGATCAAAACTTCGCCACCGTGGTGGCGAAATTTGTGTTTTAGCGGCTCAATGCACTACACTTATCGCCGCGTCACTCCAATGCACGACCTCATGTTCGAACCCCGCCACACGCACTTCCGTGTCTTTTTGTGTAGTTACTTCAGTTTTAACATTCAAAGAAAAGGTATAAGATAACTTACAAACAGCAGCAGACGCAACTCTTCGTACGGAACCTCGCCATCGTTTGGAAGCAGTTCTCTCTATGCGGTTCCTGCAACGAAACACAGATTACACTCATTTGTATGCTAACAACTCCTGGCTTTTATGCTAGCCTGGTAGCAGGAAGTCGTTTTGTCAGAGAAAATATTATTTATGAGACCAAGTTCAAAGGGAAACTAGTGCAAAATTAAGTTACTGCAAAATTATTTTTTCGTGAAGTTTTACTTTATTTTATATAAGTACCTACATATGTACTTGTGTAAATATGGAGGACATCAGAAAATACTGTCTACTCACAGAATAAGCATATCTAAATAAGTTTGTCAACGAGCCCTATGTTCGGCAGTGGAATCAATAAGCTAAGACGATATTATTATGGAAATCTTAGCAATACATTTACTCATTTCTAACCTCGATAACGCTTATAACCAAACATAACCCATCTTGGCAGTCAATGAAAAATAAGTGTTGCGTTGACGTTCGGCCGCAAACTTAAATATTAAATACATAACTTTATCAAATTTATTGCTATAAATATTCTTGCTTTCCAAAGCAAGAACAGCTAAAGTTGTAATTAAGAATGCGCAAATCATCTCAAGGAAATTAGTCCCGCGGCCTTTCATTAGAAACTGGCCGACCTTTACTTCGTGAATCAGCGAATTTCAGTTTTTGTGAAAGATAATTGCTTTTTTGTATGAAATTGTTCCCATATAAATTTTATTAACTTTGCTTGTACAGTTTTTGAGTAAGCTTCAATAATACGTATTTTTCCCACTTAGTATATGTGGATGATATGATGATAACTTCCTGTCACTGTACATAGCAGGTAGTGGTATTCGAATTTGTGTGTGGTAGGTACCACAGCCAAAAAAGTGAAAAATAAAAACATTTTACAAAAAAAAAACAACGAATTTTAAAAAAACACTACGAAATGAAAGCCGGTGGCAAAAAACGAAAATTCAAAACCAAAGACACCAACTTCCGAAATTAAAGTTATTTTTCACTTTGTAGTGTTTTTTTTTTAAGAATGCTCTGGCTAAGATAATATGAGATATAGTAAGTGTGTTGGCAGTAGCCCTTTACTCTTCCTTATCTAATAAAGATGTAGGTGGAATAAATACTTCTTCAATATTTAAATTTTCTTTTTAATCTATAATTTTATGATTGGTGTCGATTTTTTTTGCAAAATCGAATCAATTCAATGCAATGGCAATGGGCTCGCCCCTATTACGTGGGACCTAAGTAAACATACCTGGCGAAATGTGGGTGTACTAAAGTACACTAAGGGTAAAAAGGCTCGAATAAATGTTATCTAATGAATAGGCCTTGCCTAGCTTGGACAAGAATTTTTTTACTTGATGTGAAGCCCAATAACTTCAAATAACTTGGAAATTCAGAATAGAAAATAGTAGACGAATTCAGAGAATAACCATTCAAGGAATTTCATTCAGCCAAGTTTATATTGAATTTACTTGTGTCGGCATTATAAGCGATTGCGACCATAATGTTAGGTACAAGCGATTTTTTCCCGCGGTGACTTTTTCGCGCACTGGATTTTCCACGCACAGCTTTTTTGGCTCGCTGAAATACACTCTGAGTTGACAATCCGGTGCGTGATAAAATATCCCCGCGATATTTTTACGCCCGTGCGAACGTGGGCTAACACTTAACAAGATGTTTACGAAATTATCAAGTAAACTATCTGATACGTCAAACGATCCTGTCCATTGTGTACAGAGCCATTAGCCATAAGTGGCCACACTCCGGTTCTAGCGCGGCGGCCATTTTGTGTCTAGTTTATCAGAGGCTAACGATAGTTAAGCGAGTTCGAGCTTCCAGTGTAATAACTTTAGTTCTGTTAAGGTGTGGTTTCATTCAGTATGAGAGAGCTTTTTGAACGCCCGACGAAAAACTAGGAATTTCATGTGTCGTCGCGTCAGTGTGTATTACAAAAATAAAACTCTTATCGACTGGCGGAAGGGACAGCAGAGGTATACTTATATTTCAATGCTCGGTGATCGAGCTTGGTGCATCGCAGCGCAGTTTTCCGTCGATCACCGAGCATTGAAATATATACATTATTTCAATTGGATAAGTATTCAATTCAATTGATAAATTTGAAATCCTCTGCCGTCCCGGCCGCCAGTGTGCACATAAAAATCCAAGACATAGCGCTGTCAACAGTGACGTGAGGCCGGTTTCGTAAATACACAGAGCGGAGGTATAGTTTTGGCATGCTTCATTGTATAGTCTTGGTTTTTTATTTGGTCTGAGCTCTCCTGCGAATGCAAGTGTTCTTCCATGTACCTATTACAGCGGTATCTCTCACCGTATTAGACCATGCATAGTCTAAATGTGACTGAGTTGTCTTAAAATATTAAATTGTTTATTCTGTAAATAGGATATCGGAATCACTTTTACGTCATAAAAAAAAATATGCTAGATGAGGTCGGTGTTTCCTATCTGACTACTCTGAGAAGAAAGGCCGAAACAAACTCAGATTATGTCTGTCTCTTTTAAAGTCCAGACATAATCTTCGTCAAGTTAAGATTAACAATCATATCTAAACTACACAATAGGTGACGGGTGACCTACGATTGACGACCTACAAGGAACGTATGAAGCATTGCGCCGCAATGCTTTGCAATTATAATATGCAGAATCTGACACGGTAGACGTATGTACGACGGATATATCGTCGACTTAGAGTGAAAAGCTCGGTAATGCAACTTTGACTTTTTATTTTATTACATTTTTGGAAAAAAAAACCTCGCAACACACGCAGTTTTGTGGCGGCATCTATATCGCCACATGCGACCTATGCATCATACTGACGTCACGCAAAATCCTGCATCGCGTAAGCAGATTTTACCGCGCGATCAGCATTTAATATAACTTCCCAGTTGCCCACAAGTTTTTCGCATATAAGAGGTTTTCACTCTAAGACGACGAAATGCAGGTTTACATTTGATAATGCAGTCTATTTCATAGTTACTTATTATAAATTGGTGTCGGATAACGTAATCTGTGGAAGAACGGACATTTTCTTTTACAAATTTTCTACCAAGCGGAAAAGCCGCTATGTTCAAAAGAATTTTCCTATTTGTCATTATCGCCTCGTTCCTGCCCAACGAAATCGCCCCCTAATTCAAGACAGAAAAGGCATCCGGGAGTGGACCTTGAAAGTTTATTGCCAATCCTGAGTCTTAACTAATCTTATAGATGAAACTTTTTCCGGAGCGTCGGAACAAATTGATCGGGACATGACTTGGGTCGGTCGGGACTACTCGTGACGGTGTTCAGTACGATCGCGTCTGACATCTTTTAAAAATGGACAGGAATTTAATCTTGTTTTGCTGGATGTATAGGAAGACATTTGACAAGATAAAAATTATGCTGGCTTTCTCTAGAAGGTCTTTCTAAGATTTTAAGTAAAGTAAAGTAAAGTAAACATTTATTTGCATAGATTGCAGGTACAGTAAATAAGATGTGACAGTTTGGTGGTTGATCCTTGTGCAATCTACCTTATAATAGGCATGCAACATTATTATAAAATTTGTGAATTAACAATTGAATTCCAGTGATGATACAGTTACAATTATATTTGAGGTATTACAGTTCAATAATAGTCGGCATGGTACATTCATATAAAGAAAGACAAAAAAAAACATGAAAGACATCATGTTCCTTACTTTGCCTTAAAATAGTAATTGAATTGAGTGCAATAATGACTTTTTGCACATAATTGCACTCAGTATTGAATGTCAGTTTAAGAAAGCGTAGAAATATTCTTTTAAACATTTTGTGATTAGTTGGTAAGCCTAATGAGTTCATTCATAAATTGCGTTACGCGTGGCCGCTTTTCATCTTTTTGCTTTACGATGCGAATCCACAGAGTGTAAGAGATAAAAGTTACAACTAAGAAAAGTGCTCCGACTTATAGGTAGGTACATCGTTTTTTATTTCTAATCAATCTCGTCCGATCACCTACATCTCCTTAAACCTCTAGTTTCTCTAAACTAATATTTTATTGTTACGCCAAGCGTCTTTATCTCCCCACCGAGCTCATTAAAAATGTAAAAAAACATTTCAACAGCCATCTCAGTCAGTGGTCATGATTAGACGATCTCTTTACGCCGGAGTGATCGTCGAAATCACTTACATTTTATATTTCCTGAGCGCTTTTCTTTCCTACATTCCTGGTACAAGAGGGAGGGGCACGCTTTCACAAAGTTACTTCTTGCGCTCGACCACGCGAGTAATTTATTCTTGACTATGAACTGAAACATGGATAAGAATAATACAAAGTTCGTATTATTAAATTTAATAGTTGTAAATTGATGTAGCGGCTGTTGGTGTCTTATAAAATTATGGGGTGCACTAAAATAGCCTCTGCGAGGGGCCATACCAGGGTGGCAAGGCCATGGACGTACAACCCGTTACCATGGATTCAGTACATGATTCTGGACAAAAGTGCAATACCTACGCGGTCTAAATGTATGGAACAGCAAATTGCAGGCAGGTTGCATATCGATGTCGTCCACCCTGTATGTCTGGCCTAGGCTAGCACAAAATATCGATATTTTATGTTCGATATGTCGATATTTTTACGCGATATTAATTTAGTATTTCGATATATCGATATAAAATATCAAGTATTTAAAATATATCAAATACGATATATTTCCAATAGCAACATCCTTGTCGCCCAGACTAAAACCGATGAAATTCGGAGCCGTAAAAGCTAAGCTTTTTTTAAATTGTCTGTGATTTTGCATGCCCATGTGACGGCAGAGCAAGGAGAACATTATCAAAACATGTCTAACATCTATACTTACCCCTACCCATGTTGGCAAAAAAATAAATGATTTGATTTGATTTGACTTTTCGTGCTTGGAAAAAAATTACAAGTAGGGTGCGTTTCATCAACTAGTTCCTATGCCGTAATGTTGTAAGACAAACACGCGTACGCGACGGCGCTACCTAATAGGTCCGTTGTAAAAGTTTAATAGTGGAGCCATCATTACGGCAAAGGAACTATTTGAGGAAACGCACTTTAACTCAACGCAATGCATTCGGCAACGTAATAAAATACAAACTGTTTGAGAAATTTATGAATCCAATCTCTAGTGTTGTATAGAACTTTTTCAACAGTAAACAATCAAATAAGGAAACATTTCGTGTAATCTCTATGGAAATAATATGAAAAACATTATTGAAAATTTCTCTGATATATCGATACCTATATCGTTTTTTTTCGATATATCGAAATCGATATTGATATTTATTTTTAATATCGTTACGATACATATTATATATGTCATGGCCAGATCTTAGAATTGACCATTACATGAAATGACCAGCTATAAAAGTTCATCGACTTTTCATGAGTGGTCACCCTATTTTGTTTGATTTGTTGTACGCCGCCGCCGTAATGCACAACAAAAACAAAGCTAAATCAACGCCTCTACCGGTGGATAATCTAACTATTTTACGATATGATCACTAATGTTTGGCCACATCATGAAGTAGTCACGCGTTTGACTGTTCATATTGTCAAACGTCGAGTATTCAATGATCTGGCCAGACCACATCATGATGTGACCAGCGGTCGAGGTTCATTTCATGAAATGATCAATTCTAACATCTGGCCACGACATATCGATGATTTTTGGCACTTCTTACATCACTATGTCTGGCGTACCCTGGAAAGTCAGCCACGTAAGGACCTTGTTTGCTTGCTAGCTAATATATCGAGCACGTCATGAGCTATTATTATATGAGAGGAGAGAAAAAGTGACCTAGCTATGGCTTGTATTTATATAACTTTCTGAACACTTCACACAAAGAACTAAGTAACGTTACAAAAACTTTCGAAGTCTTTAAAAACTTTTTTAATTCCAGAATCGACCTAAATATTTCAGACCACGTTTTCACAATTTTCATCCAAAACTCAGGCTCAACTTCAGCTGAAAAACTTTGAAAAAGGTTTATTTCGAAGCTATTATGTCTAGACCGAAACAGAGTCTGAAATAGGCTGTAGGTCAGAGCTAAATTTAAGTTTGTTGCAGGCAACGGGCGTGCAATACTAGTGATGGGGTCAAATGTATAAATAGGTGAAGTCGATAGAGTTGGTTATTTATTTCTGGATTAGTCTGCATAATAGTTATGGCCTAGTAGATCGTCTATTAAGTTACTGATTATGAACTTTCAGTACTTAGGTCAAATTGGCCTAAAACCAACATTATATTAAATTTTTTATTTATGAATCTAAAAATTAGTTTAATAAATAAAAAAAACTGCAATTTCAAGAAAATCGTGGGTCTCAAAAAAGAAGAAAATTCGCTTTTACTACACAAAACTTTTCAATAAAACATCATATTACCAAACTCAACGAATTACATTATCTACCCTTTATTTCCCACGGGACATCGATATCGACAGTCGATAAAGTCTCATAACTAATGCAGGCACTTCGGACGCCGAAAGTTTTCGTTGTTACATGCCATTCGTGGCACTTTCGGTACGTCAGCTGTTTACTAGATAAGCTCTTGCGTGTTATTCTGCCCTGGTACCATGCTTTATGGTGCAAGGTAGTTTTAATTGGCTTTCAGTTCGTTGCATGGGTTTATTATGCAATTTGTTGCTTTTATTGAAGTTGTGTCTAGTTTTTTTGTGTTTCTATGATAATCTAAACCTATTAAATTATATCACTAAATGTAATCTTGTAACGTGCATAAATGGCGCCATCCACCTATAATAGGTAGTTTGAAAATAATGCACTGTTTTAACAAAGTAGATATAACTACATATTTTAACTTTGCATGGTATCTGTTATTTACTTGCCATTCAAAGCATTTTCCGGGTATCACTATCAGATTCAATAGCGGTATAGGGAATGGTAAACTTCTAAACTCCTTATTGTGGTTTACATTATGCATGAGCCTATGGTCAGTACCTTTATGCCAAGAATTTCTATTTTAAATAGTTTACGGGCTTACGGCACTTCTGTACGGGGTATTCGCGCCTTCTGTGGCGTGGACTTCTGTGTAAACAAAAACTCTCCTTTTTATGGGGTCTTGGTAGATATAACATTTCTATGTAAAAAAATATGGTACGAATTTGTTGATAAGATAAATTTTTTTAGGATGCCGGGCAGAAGTTCTAGAATGTTAAAAAAAAACAAGTAACTGCTTACCTAGTAACTCAATGAATGTCGATTCGGCCACGAGCCACCGACTACAGCCAGGGGTAGCCCAGCGACAACCAGTTCACATGCTTTTTCATACGTTTTGTATGGATTCGTCGCACACGTGTGGCTAGTGGTGGCCACCAACAGCAGTAATCCCGCAACAAGAGGCGATAGCCACCGGTAGCAATGGTTGGGGGCTCGTTTGCACCGAGCTTTATAGACTTAAAAAATATCATTGCTTTTAATAGTTATATTACCTACCTCTGACAGCAACTCATTATAACATTATAGTTTAGCAACGAGAATAAAGATCATTGTGATGCAAAATCAGAGGCGTTACGCCGAAATAACCATAGGAAACTATATCTAAGGAATTTTCACATTATGACAGGTTCTCCCAGTCAAAATGCGACTTATAATAATAATTATTTATTTATTTAATAATAGTTTTAATAATAATTTATTTATTTAATCAAATAACAGTGCTAATAACATTAAATAATATCATATGTAGGTACACAATAATAACCATTAAAAAGTTATTTGTCTTCCAAGGCTAATAGTAAGAATTGAAAAATATGCACCCCTAGATGTGAATCCTTTTACGACAAAACAAGAACTCTAGCAAACTGACACACGACACGACACGACACAACAAGGAAGCGACCCACTTCTCTCGACTGCCAGTAATTTGTGGGAAGCCAAACAACGGATTGCTTCGGAGACAACACCAATCCTACATACACATAGACAAAGCAAGATGATTTCACAGTTTACACATTGCACAATGAACAATTTTCATCTAACCATGTCTGGATTTTAATAAAGACTGAGTTCGATTCGGTCTTCTCAGAGTAGTCGGATAGGAAACGCCGACTTCATCTAGTTTTAAAATATGATTGACGTGTAAAAGTGTTTGTACAATACGACACAATTTAGATGTAGCATAAATTTGACGCCCATTGTATATTTTGTAGTGCTTAATTATAATTTTTTTGTTATGTACGTTTGTGGTGTACAATAAAGTATAAATAAATAAATAAATTTGAAAATTTCCATTCATCATTTCAATTTTACGAATGTATTTGGCTATATGATTTTACAAGTTAAATTTGCGTTTTCGTAACGATCATTTTCACCTAAAGCAGTAATAAAGATTGGTGATTTTGAAGACGCACTCAGTTCGGGTGGTGATCGATTTTACGAATTTTGCCGATGCTACATCTAAGTTGTGTCGTAACACCAACCTAATTACAGAAATAAAATCATTTATCATGAATAACCTTCACTATATATAACTGTATCTTTTTGTGTTTTGTATATGTACGAGGGGTCGCGAGCACGACTACCTGAGTTTGGGCTCCCGAGTTGCATTCCCAATACGAGCAAGTGTTTTTGCAGTTTTTCCATTTACATTTTCAGTAAGTGAAGTGTGTAATCGTTTATTTGCTTAGAAAGTAGGCACATTAAATAAAGGTGTTTACATTTTTTTTTTAGATCCCTGTACAATTGACCATTAGGCATGCACACATTGAAAGTAATTACAAAAAAAAAACACGTCAGTCAAATTAAAATGGTCACAAAAATAATAAAAAGAAATTAATAATTATAGAATTAGTTAAAGTACATGTGTTCCCAATTAGTGTCACTACGTCTAAATGAGAACACCCACCAAAACGGCCACATTTAGCAATTCCATTGAAAGCAATTCATTTTCTGAATTCCCAGCAATTCCTCTATGGTGACACGTATTTTAACTGAATCATATTCAATTTAATTCATATCAGAATTATATTTGGTGTAAATATTGCCGCATGAAAAAAATTAAGACCGTAATTGTACCGGATAAATTTTCTTTACAGTTTTTATTAATAAAATGAGATTTTCATTTTTTATTTTTACACTTTAAATGTTATTTAATTATAATAGAAAACTGTCAAACAGATGAATTGTGTAATATGAATTGAACGCAGATAATATTATGAATTGTCAGTTTGTGACAGTTCGTGTGATACATAACATTATCTTAATGTGATTCTGCTGTTTTAAGCCCCGTGAATAATGGTGAAAATCACCATTAATATCACTACACTTCTCAGCCTACCCACTTCAGGTACCCACAGACGTGATGGTATATCACATTAACGTTACAATGTCTTCTGAAGTGGCAATTTAGTGTTGGATGAGCGGTCAAGGCGCACTCAACGAGGGTAGTAAGGGTGCGTGTCGTTGGCAAGCGTGGGTTGTAACTTGTATTACACAAGAAACTATTAGGAACACGAAATATAAAACACGAGTGCGGGTTATCTACAGCACGGTAGCGGACTGTCGGTGGCTAAGGGCTCAATCGAAAGCAATTAATCTGAACAGACGAATCTCAGACTAAATACAAAAACCAAAACATTCCGCTAGGACCGATGCCTGCTGGGGTCGCGGGAAAGTCCGAAAGGGATACCGTGGCCCCTGGCAATGTACAGGCAACTGAAGGAACACGGGTGGGTTTTAGTCAGTAAGAGTCTGACACGCCCTCCCGCTCCGCCCAGAGCGGGAGAAGTTATTTGATAATTTACCACACTGAGAAAAAAAAAAAAAGCGCTGCCAAGACTACACCTCCGCTCTGTGCATACACGCTCACACGCACACATTTACAACCATTTACAACAGCCGATTGATTCTGTAAAAATATCACCGTGAAACTTAGGTGAAGTGAGCGTGACACTTCACGCTCACTTCACTTCATCCTGCCAGTCGATTTGTGACAGTGACAGCTCACTTCACGCTCACTTCACCTAAGTTTCACGACTGAACTACAATCAAACTGCATCTAACTAAGTGCACACATGTTTACGAAAACCGGCTTCACTTCACTGTTGACAGCGCTCTGTCTTGGTTTTTGATTTGGTCTGAGAGACGAATTTGCACCAGTTTGTGTTGACCGGATGCAAGTACATTCACGAAATGATGACACTTGTATTTTCGATTCCCTTCTAGTACGAGTAGTAATCCGGCTGTCGTAGATGATCGATCTTGTGACCTTTCAGCCACAGACGGGAAGACTAAAGGTGGAACTGACCATATAAAGTAAAAATTACAAACATTAAAGTAAAAATAAATAAATAAATAAATAAATAAATAAAAACCGACTTGCAAAAAAACACTTTAAAGTGGAAAATAACTTAAAATTCGGAAGTCGGTGGCAAATAACGAAAGTACAAAACCAAAGACACCGACTTCGAAATTTAAGTAATTTTTCACTTTAAAGTTTTTGTTTTTGGAAGTCGGTTGTTTTTTTTTGTAAATATTTTATTTCTGTCTTTTTAGTGAGTTTCAGTTTGTAATTTATCTAAGTCAACTGCTCATCACCATTTTACAAAATATTGCTTTTCCCGATGCAGGGACGTTAATCATTGAGGAGTTCTCTTGGTACTTCACCATCAGCTCCACTTTTCCGTCACTTGTCCCTACTTATAGGTTCATTAGAAAACCAGCGTCAGACAGCACCTGTCTGGCATTAATGCTGAAATGAACCTTTTTGGCGCAGCCGTGCGGCACACACAATATTATTGTTAAAATATTATTTTCACTTTATTTATTTTGTATTTTGTGTTTCACGAACTGTGTCCAAATAAACATTATTCTTTCTTTCTTTTCCATATGCATTGTGACGAGAATAAAAGGTTAGGCAATCATATTAAATTAATCGAATAGCAACCCGTGAAATACTTATTATTGAGTAGTTCCGGTGGCCATCTGTGGTCTTCACCATCAGTTCCATTTCACCAAATGGTGCTTTCCGAGAGCAACTGCACGAGTTACTATAAAAAAATATTGAAATGGTTATAGGTGTGCCTATAATATTTGAAGAGCTCCTTCGATTGGTCCAGGATTCCATCATCAGATCTTGACCTGATGACAATGGGACCATCTCGGAACTATACCCTTTAAAAAAAAAGAGTTTTGCAAATCCGAGTTATGCCAGAACATGCATTAAAAAAAAAACATCCGCATTGATAACCACCTCCTTTTAGAAGTCGGTTAAAAAATAGCAACAACTTTTGTGTGCGGGGGAAATAGGAGTACCAATTTATTTTAGAAGTAGATATACAGGGTGATTTTGAATTAATTATCATCCCTCCCCCTCAGGGGATGGAAATAGCGTTGTTATTTTTACCCCCGTAAAGGGTGTTAATGAATCCTTAAAAAGTACCTATTCAGAGATGTAAAGTAGGTACAATAATTTACGTTCGTTGGTGACGGTAAGTGGGCCACGACATGAAGGGTCCTCCTTTGTTGGTTCCATTTCCCAGAGCTGTGACATTTCTCGGACAGAAAAAATAATAAATTACAAATAATTACGCATGTATACCTCGAAGAGCACCTGCTCTTATAAGTCTCTTATAACTGGCCAAATTTGGGTGTTAATACATCTGTACAAGTGTATAGATGTATTAAGAGGACGGTCAAAGCACTAGGCTATCAGTGCATAGTACTGATAGCCTAGTGCTTTGACCGTCGGACAGCCAAGTCATAGCTCTCGAGTTCGAACTCAAGGCACGCACCTCTGACTTTTCGGATTCATGTGCGTATTGAATAATTATCGCTTACTTCAAAAACGGTGAAGGAAAACATTGTGAGGAAACCGGCATTGCCTGAGAGATATTTCTCGACGGCATGTGAAGCCAAGTCAGAGGCCCATATGGGTTAAAACTCTGACACCAGTTAGTCACTAACCACACGAAAAGAAGAAGTGTAGATAGTAGAGATGTTACGGAGGTTGTTTTGCCGGAACCGAAGCCGGAGTTTTGTTTTGTTTTACATTGGATTGATCCGAGTAGTAACCGAAGTTGGAACCGGAGTTGGAACCGGAGTTGGAACCGGGGTTCGAACCGGAGTTGGAGTCGGAATCGAAGCTCCGTAACAGTGAAATGGAGGCGAGTAAACATAATAATAATTAATACATATTTACTGAACATAGAAACAAATTCATGTTCCAGAGCTAAAGCTGCTGCAAATTAATTATATTTTATCACTTAGCATTAAGCGCAGCTGTGCCCAAAGTTTTGGGTTAGATCGCCGACTAACTAAAATGTAAGGTTGGACTTTTTTGAGCGAATTACTTGTGCCCGAGGCTGTAAAGTAAAGTATTTACTTTATTTCGCAGGCTCGGGCTCGGGGAATTCTCTCAAAAAAAGACCAACAGGCAAAAGTTCGGTGTCCCCTTAAATAAGGGCGCACCGAGCCTTTGCCGCTAATGAATGGGATAGAACGGGATAAAGAATGGGCGGTTCGCGCGCTAATTTAGGTATTTCCTTCGTATTAATAAAACAAATAAACATTTTGATAAACTGATGACCTTCCGTGAAATATTTACGCCATACTAATTACGTACGGGTAATTAAGTACGGGTTTATGTTGTTTTTTAGAGATTACTTTGGTTTTTTTTCTACTGAGGAAACTAAAAGTAATCGTTTTTCTAAAGTGTACGATTTATAGAGTGAATCCTTAAATATCTTACATAACTAAAGGATTAAAACGAACGTTATTATTTCGTAAATATCCTCGCTAGGCTTAAGGTATTTTAGTGATATTGGTTTTGTGTACCTGCCTTGCTATTCTGTAAAAATCTCACCGTGAAAACTTGGGTGAAGTGAGCTGTCAATAGTGTCAATCCCTAGAAATGACAGCTCACTTTAAGCTCACTTGGGATAAGGACATACTTTTTACGGCAGGAACTTTATACCTTTAATCAAAATGAGTGAGATATAGTTTTCGCATTTCTAGTGTCGAATGAACCTCGATTAATTGATGAACATAGTACCTTAGATGCCTAGTTAGAGCAGGGATAGCCTAGTGGTGTGACCGTCAGACTGCCAAGTCATAGGTCTCGAGTTCGATCCCAAGGCACGCACCTCCGACTATTCGGATTCATGTGCGTATTGTATAATTATCACTTGCTTCTAAAACGGTGAAGGTATACATCGTGAGGGAACCGCCGCAGAAATGCCTGAGAGATATTTCTCGACGGCATGTGAAGTCAAGTCAGAGGTCCATGGGCGGCTTTTAAACTATGACACCAGGTTAGTCACTAACCACACGAAAAGAAAGAAAGAAGAAGCTGGCTCGTTGGTCTAGCGGTCGGAAACGCGACTGTTGAGCATAGGTTTTAGGGTTTGATTCCCGACCCCGGGAATCAAACCCAAAAACTTTTCTATTAGGTTATGACAAGAGATTCGCCAAATAGTTAAATAACATCTTCTACTTTTAAGAAAAATGCTTAGTATGGAGCATATTTAACGTATTTTGTAAATTTTGGAGTTTCTTGCCCGTTCTTCTTCATAGGAACCTACTACGCTTTGGAAGGGGCAACTAACTTCATCTTTCTGACTAAACGACCCCTTGAGAATTCAAAAGCCTGTAACTGGTTTATCTACAGGGTGTCAGGGACATCAACGCGAAAATTGTTACCATGGATTCAGTACATGATTCTGAATGCCTGCGTAAAAATATATCGTCGGTTATTTAAAAAAAAATCTGCTGTTTACAAAAGTGCAGTACTTACGCGGTCGAAATGTATGGAACAACTTTTTTTTTTTTTAATAATTGAAGAAAAATTTCAACGCAGGGGGGTTCAGAATCATGTAGGTACTGAATCCTTGGTAACAGGATTCGCGTCGATGTCCCTGCCGACCTGTATACTAATATGTTATAGAAGTATTTGTTTGCATGTTTGTTTCTAAGTTTGTATGTAGGGGGTAAACTCCGAAACTACTAGTCGAATTTGAAAATTTTTGTTTGCATCGGATAACCCGATTCTTGAGGGTATAGGCTCGCGGACGAAGTCGCGGGCAGAAGCTAGTTGGAAATAAATGCTTTGAGTTTGAGTTGGTATACTAGTATACTTCTGCCTATTCCTTTGGGGAGTACAGGCGTACTTATAAAGGTATTAGTACCTTTATAACACCCTTCTACGACTCGACCTGCACTTTCTCCTAAGTGGGTCAAGGAGCTGGCCCTCAAAAGAGAGAGCTGGGAGGTGCATCCACAAGAGCGTAGCTCTTAAGCGATTATAGTATGACGAGTGAAAAATAGAAATGGAAACCATTCTGGAAGGGTGGCGAATATAATCTTTTTGTGCAATATCTGTGGAATTAATTATTCCCCAACCCTTCAAAGTCAAGCAATATAATTATTGTAGGTCAATCAATCTGCGTAGCGTTTTCCCAACTATGTTGAGGTCGGCTTCCAGTCTAACCGGATGCTATAAATTACCAGTATTTTACATGGAGCAACTGCCTATCTAACTTCCACAACTTAGTAACTGGGTAATACGTTACCCCTTGATAAGACTGATTGTCAGAGTTTCGGGTTTCTGACGACCCGTGATGACTGTCAAAGATCCACGAATGACAGTCGGGATCAACGGCTTAACGTGCATTCGTTCCGAGGCACGGAAGAGTCTCGATACGTATAGAAAGTCACCCATCTACAGACCAAACCCGGTAAGCGTAGCTTAACCTAATGGATCAACCCGTGCGGCTGGTATTACTTAGCCACGAGCTCCTCATACTTCAAAACTTATTCTAGGTAATGTAAAAATTTATATTGTGGGAGCAAATTCAACCATGAAATTGGGATTCTATTGTCTGAAATCGCCATTATGCAGTGAGCAAGGTTCCCTTTGTAAGAAAAGAGGATTCTGTGCTAAAATGGTTGTAGGTATATTATTAAGTTTATCATCATTATCATTAGCAGCCTTGTTCCACCCATTGCTCAGTATTATAGGCCTTCTCCCTTTTGTGCTATGCTTCCTTGGTATATGCGAGTCTCACCCTGCACTATAAAGCTACCATTTAGGCACAGGGTATGTCTTTCATTGACTTGAATGTGTCCTGGCGGCTGAGAGTATGTCATGCTCACTCTAATGTCTCGCTGACGGTGGCGCGTGTGTTGGATCATTTAGCTCCCTTCAAAATGGTTGAGCTGAATGGTGCTAATCCATGCGTCATGTTCGTGAACGGGCGCCGTCAGTAGGGACTGGTCATCTCTTAGCTACCACGGCTTATTTTAATTTAATTTAATTTTGGATTGTTTATTTTGTATTTCTGTTACGGACGCTTTTCACGTTTTGCATCGTTGTCACATGTATAACTTTAACATGAATGATGTAATCAATATTTTGTAACCATATTATGATTTAAAAGAGTGTCCGTGGAGTTTCTTGCCCGTTCTTCTCCATAAGAACCTACTACGCTTTGGAATGGGCATCTAGCTTCATCTTTCTGACTGACCGACCCCCTTGACAATTCAAAAGTGCCTGTAATAGGTTTATTTGAAATAAATGCTTTGAGTTTGAGTTTGCACCTTAAAGCATTTTTTATTAATATAATAAAGCAAAAAATACGTGTCTTATATTTTTTTATTATCTGACTGACGGACTAAACAGTTTTTTTCCCCAAGTCAACATCCCTATCAAAATCTGGATGATTTTTGAAGAATATTGCTAATCCATTGCTTCATATGTTCGAAAAATTTGTCTGCTCAACAACTTAAATAACGCAATGGATGTTTTTGAACTGTCAAAATGAAAGCCACTGCTACTGTAACTGTGTTACACAATAGGGATGTTAACTAGGAAAAAAAAAACTATTTAGTCCGTCAGTCAGATAATACAAAATATAAGACACGTATTTTTTGCTTTATCATATTAATAAAATAATGCTTTAGATAAAACGCATCAAAGTTGGGGAGTGAAGCTCGCAACGTCATAAGTCAGTATAAAATCTACCAGGGAGTGATGTCATGCCACATTTTAACGTATTGCCGTAATCTTTTGATTACGTAAAAAAAGAAAAAAATATGTGTCCAATATTTATTTTAATAATCTACATGAGGATTACAAAAAAATTGGCGACGTCCCTATTACACTGCAGGTCTTCCCCGCGGTTATCAAGTTATCAACCTCAAATTGTGAGGCCGCCAATGTGATTACCATATAAAATGTCTGAGTCTTTTAATTAAAATTTCAACCAAACATTTTATTACACAAAAGTGAATTTCATACAACCAAAAACAGCCCGTAATAGTCCAATTATATTTAATCCAATTTGTGCGTACATTGGTCAAATTACGCGATGTTCATTATTATGTACCATATGCGTATATAATGTGTCCCAGCGGACGGTGGTCGCATTTAGAAGGCAATTAAGTATAATTAAAATATTGTGAGTTAATCTTGTAATGGGGGATTGTCCGAGGGTTTTGACTGTGGAGGTCATCAGGTTTCATTTTGTTGTTTATTCATGCATTATTAAGGGGTAATAATAATATAAATGTTTAAGGCGAGTCGGTCATGAGTTCAAGCCCATTGGACTATTGAACTGTCTATCCTACGCACAGACATTATAGTTATTGAGCTTAATTGGAGAGATATACAACTATAATTTGAGAACTAAGTACGTAATTCGAAATTATATTTTCTCAGTTATAAACCTTAGTTGAATTATACAAGCAAACGAACACAAATGTATATTTAGTATGTACAAGTCTATAATAACTAATTTAAGCCTTCACAAAAGAATATTGACACTTTCGACTCTACCCAATTTTCATAGATCTCTTACGCCATGCCGCCATACTTATTGGAAGTGAACCCTCCGGGAGGGTGGGCGGCATTACGTTTGCGCTAAAGTTAACCATCGTGGACGGTCAACGGCATTAGTTTTAAAACCGTGTTATAAAACACTGTAAAACGAAGTCAAATAGAGTTTTCGGGGGGGTCTTGTTGCTATACGTGTAGTTGCAGTTTCCAACCTTTTAAATTTTTTGTGAATATTTGTAACCATGAACAAAAAAAAAACCTTGGATGTTAGAACCATCGCACTAATAAATAATGTTAAAATATACATCAGATTTTATTTTCGCAGTTTATGATGCTGTATTCGTTAAGAAAAAACTGCATTTGAAATGAGCCCTCTACGAGGGCTCCCGGCATCCCGTATGCGACTAGGTGAACCCTCCAGGAGGGCTCCCGGATGATAAACATTAAAAAAAAATGTTTTGCTGTGTGAATAAGCTTCGAAAGCCTCACGTACTCATCTCCCATTACCAGGACTACACAATATGTAGAAGATTACATTCCACACCAGCCATAAATAAAAAAGCCGATGAAGCGCTGACAAGCAGTTAATTGACTCCGTTAAAACAAATTGGATCAGGAACACCGCCGATCGATTGGCAGATTGCTGCGTTGTTTTAGATTTTCTTCTGCTTTTTGTCTTACAACTTTATCTACGTTTCGTAAGGTTATGTTAGTAAACACTTTTCGTACTTATTATCAACGCTATGATTGTTTTTAGATTTTCGCAATGCACGAAAATACAAAGATTGTAAAATAAAGTCAAAAAAATATCCCGAATCTCAGCACAAACTTCAACAGAAAAATATTGCATTTCTCTTTCTTTGTTTTATATGGAATAGCTCAAGCCGTCAAAATATTAGCCAGACAGGAAGGTGGCAGCAGGTCTTCTGCCCAGGGGTTTCATGATCGTTTTACGACCGCATTCGGTCGCAAAATCCTAATTCGACGGACAAGCACGGAAACATCACGTGCTTGTCAAGCAATTTTGACCGCTCGAGGACTTTGCGACCGATTCGGTCGTAAAGCGATCGCTATCTATGTCGAGACTGCAGCTCCTGGATGTGCCAGACGTATAAGTTAAGTATCGCCATGCATGTAGGCTATTTTAATGCTACCAATATTGCAGTGAAATTCCGAAAGGACTTATTTAATGGCAACTTAACATGTGGTAATTAATTGTTTAATTGTGGGAGGCTAGTTCGTTGCGGCTACTGTTAATTGGTCAATTTCCTGGCTGTGTCAATTTTATCCGGATATTTCCTGCTATGATTTATTGGATGTACCATTTACTGTTTATCTTGCTGATTTGTGACACTAATTTCTCACTTGAAATCTCAAATTCATGCTCTAAGTATTTAATTCAAATACCTAAACCATTTTCAGGAAATTTTGAATGGTCAAAGAGTCGGTAATTTCGAAAGATAAAGCTAGTTTGCATTACTGATAAGATTGCATTATCACTGTCTCACCTTGGCAGGAGTAGTAAATATTCAAGACTTAAAGTAAAGTTTAAACGAACGACTAAATTTATTCCTAAGACCGGCCAAGTGCGTGTCGGACCACGCACAATGAAGGGTTACATAGTTTGGATTAATTTATCCCAAGAACAAACTTAACTTAGTAGTCGTGAAACATGTTCTCCCATACATCGATATACGTCACGGTCAATTCTTCAACTGCAAATGGGAGTAATCGCAAAAAAATAAATTGTTATGTGGTGAACTACAAATGATCAATTTTCGGACTTTTCCTTGACTTGGTTGTGAGACCTTGCTTCTTGCCAAATTTCATGATTCTAGGTCAACGGGAAGTACCCTGTAGGTTTTGATTTATTTGCGAGTATCAAAATATGTCCCATAAATGGTCGTATTTTTTTATTGCGCTGACTTTTTTAGAGCTCCAAGGGAACATAGATCTACGTATTTTAATTGATATTAATTTCAACTTGATACCTCCACGCGTTCCTGAGAAAATGGGTCTTGACAGACTGACGGACGGACAACGAAGTGATCCTATAAGGGTTTCGTTTTTTCTTTTGGAGGTACGGAACCCTAAAAAGTAGTTACAGAATCTATTTACGTAACAAAACAATTTCAGCCAATAATTTTATAGCTAAATTTTCATAATTCCACAGTTTTCCCACCTCATTCAAACTAACCCAATTTCTAGTGTGAAATAGTTACCTTGAGTAAGTGGTGGCCACTGTTTAAGTTAACAGCGCGCTCGGCAGTAAACTCAATAAATATTGCACAGCACGCAACGCTAATGTTAGCTTGTACTTTAAAACGGCTTAGAAACTGAACGCATTTGCACGAAACGTGGGCAGAGGGATGTGAATGGAAATAATGTAGCTACATGGTTTTTATTCTTACCAGATGCGGTTGCATTTTAAATGGAGTGGCTGCCATCTTGGCACAACCGACTTTCTACATCGTTAAAAACATACCGAAAAATTCAAAGACGTGTGACACTCATCAATCTCAAATGGGGCCAGCGTGGTGGATTACGTTACGATCCTTTTACAAGGAGGAGGTCTGAGTCCTAGGAGTGGGAACACTTCAGGCTGATTTTGTACCGACAGTCTACGGTCGGACCAGTTCTCGGGTGTTTTTTTATTGTGACTACCTTTAGCGACAGTGTAAGTGCAGCTTAACTAGGCAGAATGAAGAGGCTGTTATTCCTAAAGGCGTGCACGCACAACGAAGAAGATCATGGCGAACACGAATACCATACGAACACAGTTCGACTTGTGTTCACGCTCAACCACCCGCTCTTTTTAGTAGCCATGGCTTCGCCGTTGGAAGTGGTCGACAATGAAGTAGCCACAAATTTATCCAAACACCGTCCACACAGAACAACGAAATTGGATCGCCACGATTGTTTTTGACGAACAAAGTGTTTGATCTTCGTTAGCGGTACACACATGCGAACAGTGGTCGTGTTCACCATGATCTTGTTCGTTCATGCTCACGTCTTTAAAGTCCCGTATAGTTCAACGACCGAATAAAAAAATCAAGATCCGATCAAGTCCCAACAGAGTTCATAACTGTCACCGTAACCCTATATATTTAGAAAGGGTTAAATTGATCCCGGGTAATAAATTCAGGCTAACTGTTAGGTAATCCCGATTTACGAAGATTTATGTTTACTCTTGGGAAGATTGGCTGAATCTGTACGCTTACTTTTTATGTTGACCTGGTAGCTGTTGGTTGTTATTGTTTTTAGGGTTCCGTAGTAAACAAGGAACCCTTATAGTTTCGCCATGGCCGTCTGTCTGTCTGTCTGACTATCTGTCCGCGGCTTAGCTCAGAGACGGTTAGTACTAGAAAGCTGTAATTGGGCATGGGTAAACTTTGTACACTGACAAAGGGGTAAAATAAAATCAAGAAAAAAATATTTTTTAGGGTACCTCCCCTACATGTAAAGTCGGGATGTTTTTTTTTCTCGTCTGCTCCAAACTGCGGGGTGTCGTTGGAAAGGTCGTTCAAAAATATTGAGGGTGTGTGAAAATCATTTTACAATTTGGGTATCCGTTTGCGAAATATTAAGCTTTAAAGTGCAAATTTTTGTTAAGAGTCAAGTGCCCCCCCCTCCTGCCAGCTAAATGGTTGTACTTGGATTTGTGACAAAATTCACAGCAGTTCATTACGAAATTAAAAGGAAAACTATCACAGCTAAGTAGGCTTTACAGTAATAATCGACCAACTTAGAGGAGAATGCCAAAGTTTCCTACAAGACTCGGCCAGAACCGACAGAGATGAACTATATTTCATAAAAATGGAAAATAATTATAGAATTTGATAATATAATTAGATTTATATTGGAAGTACACCAAAAAAAGTTAGAGTGCTTTAAAGTTGACCACTTAATACTTCTGATTTTAACGATAACATGAAATAAACTATTAAGTGATTAATTAAATGAATGACTTTTAGCAGATTATCGTCGTATATAAATGTTTTTATATTAAAAATATACATAAAACATACTTAGATTAGAATATATGAAAAAAAAAACACATGTTATTCTTTTTGACAATGACAAGGACCACAGACAAAACACAAGTTGTTTTACATCACGTGTTGCCACTACTATAATAACATTATAAGGTATTAGGAATAATCAATTCTAAACCGTATCGATCATCGGATAATTTTTAATAAAATTATTACATCACTCTATAATATTCATAAATACAACTAAACTAAGATCTCATACTTATCCACCTTATGTGCGTTTTTTCTTATGCACCTATGGGGTATCATCCGACATTCAAGGATAAATAATAAAATAAATCTAAAATGATAAATGACGTTTTTGTCATCAAATGACTTCTCCCGCTCTAGGCGGAGCGGAAGGGCGTGTCGGACTCTTACTGACTAAAACCCACCCGTGTTTCTTCACTTGCTAACGCTAACTTGACAGTTAAAACGTCACAAAAGGGGCAGGACTTTATCTTTATTCATATTTATATTATTGTAATCGATTTGCATATGCAATTTCGTATCGTTATTATTTTATTCTGGTATTGGCAACATTTCTTCTTGAAATTGTAGCTATGAAATGTGTTGTTAAATTGACAATTAGTTGAATAACTTTTTAAAATGAGTTTTCAGCGGTGTGCTTCTACAGATTTTATATAAATTGTAAAATTGTTACTATTTTCTGTTATGAATTATCATTATTACAGAAAGTCTGTCGGACGCTACATGATTCGAGCCTATTCATGTCATTGTCCTTTGCAGTTTGAGAAACATGATCTTCCATATATTCCGTATGGGAGAAAATGTTTTTTAACTGCAATGCTAAGTTTGTTCTTAGGATAAATTCATCCCAACTACGGAACCCTTCATTGTGCGTGGTCCGGCACGCATATGGCCGGTTTTTTTTAATGGAGATTAGGAACGTTTTTTAAGTGTTCTGTACGCATGAACGGTGTCAAACAAGGCCCTATTAATTAACTAAAGATGTTTGTTTGTATGTCACAATAATAAATGGTGTTGTTATGACATGAATCTTCGCAAATAATAAAATGGTGCCTACCGAACGGACTAGACAATTTTTTTCAATTAATTAACCGGTCACTCAAAGCCTATTTAATTAAACCTCTTGTCAAGAGATTTGATTGGGTTTATTACGGTCAAATAATTACCACAGCTAAATCCTCTTCAAGACCCAAATCTCAATTTGATTTGAGTCTTGAAGAGGATTTTAGAAATCGCGTGAAACGAATATAGATAACCATTTGAAATGAAGTTTTACTTAGAAATAAACATATTTGAATTTTCAGTCCTAGTTTAGGCTGTGCGTTTTGTCGATTAGTTTACCGGAAATAATAGTAGATGTATTGCTTATGTTAATAATCTAGCCATTAAATAGGCACATCTGATACATTTTAATGAGGTTGTAACCATGTGGATTGGTGCAGGTCGCGTGATCATACATGCATGCACGCACGCGATCAACGGTGCAGCGAATTCGCGTTACTGTTACAATTTACAACACGAAGACTAGGGTAGGTTAGGGGTACTAACCGAGCGTAATATCGAAGTTCCTTCATTTAACCCTCGGAATCCATGAGGATTTCTACAAGTAAAAAAGGCGTTTGCGCTTGTGCGTTGTGCTTTTTACAAATTTTTCGATCGCAAAGCACTCTATAGTGCTTCGCATTAGAGAGTGCAGACCAGCGCGACGCGACGCCGCGCCGCGACACGAACAATACAATTTCTAAGAAAACTTGACGGTATAACAATAACCGGTGTCGCGTCGCACTGGTCTGCACGAAGCTTTATGAGTCGTGCAATAATCTCTGTAATTTTGATAAGTAAGCACTAAATCATTTAGTATTTTAGCATTAGCAAATTAATCATAATAACATCTACCGCTGCCGTCGGCAGGCAAATTGATGACATTTAGCTCTAATTGTAATTAGCATACTAGGATGCTATCACAACCTGTTGCCACCAAAAGTAGAGGGGTTAGTTTCGGACGGCTTGGGAGTTTGTTGCGCCACTTCTTCTTCTCAGCTTAAGCACTAAGAAGTGGTGAAGGGTGGCTGATTTTGGGGGACTGTCTTATGTAATTTTGACGTTCGAAAAGTGCTGATTCTCAGCCTAGTTTGAATAACTAAAATAAAAAATAGCTTATGTTATGTTAGAACTGTGACCAACCGCGCGCGAGCTGAGCGAGCGATGCGAGCGGTGCCGCGGTAGCGGCCGGCGAGACCTACCTCCAAGTTGGTCGCAGTTAATTAGCTATTTTTACTACACCTTAAATCATGGATAATAACATTAATGATATGGCCAAACGTCGACTGACATCATTTAATGATGTCAGTCGATGTTTGGCGTTAACGTTTAAACTTTAAAATTTTTGCTGGCTATTTCATGAAATGGTAAATTCTAAGATCTGGCCACGACTTATTTTTTTTATCTAACAACAGCAAGCAGTGCTGCTGGGGAGTTTGTTGCGCCACTTCTTCTTCCCAAGTAAAGCACTAGGAACTGGTGAAAGGCGGGCGTTTTGGGTGACTGTCTTATGTAATTTTGACGTTCGAAAAGTGCTGATTCTCAGCCTAGTTTGAATAAATGACTTTTGAATTTTACCTATGTAAAATTCAAAAGTCATTTATTCAAACTTAGGCGAATTTGTATGATACTATTATCATACAAATTCGCCTTTCAAGTCTGCTGTGTGAGGTCCTGTCATGACCGTCTGTGTTAACTACACAATGGATTGTGACGCGATTTTCACAAACTTTTGAGAATACTCTGGAAGGTTTGTGTACAATACATTAATATTTAACTTAGATATAAAACAGAAAGATAGATGTTTTTTTTTGACATATCGCTATTGCACCCGTACGAAGCTGGGGCGGGTTTCTAGTTAAAAATAATAACCATAGCATAAATGGGCCACTATGCACAAAGGACGTAGCCTGCCTGGGAGCCTCACAGCTGCATCAAACGTACACGGAAGGCTGGCAACGACTATGGTTACCTATAATATGTGCCTACACCAACTATTACTGCATGACTAGATATAATATCAGAGTAGCCATGTTGTGTATTAGAGTGAATTCACACGATACGTTGCGACAACTTGCGGTGACGCAACGGACGCTCAACAGACAAGGGGATCAGAGAGACGAAGCAGGGACCGTCAGTCTTCGTCTTCGTAATTTGTGTATACATTAAAAGTAATACCTAAATTATATGTTGCTGTTGGTGTACTTATTGAATAAGTAAATAAATCAGTGGCATTCGTCGCTGCGGATGAAACAAGATGGACGCCGGACGCCATAGATTTGAATGATACTCGCGCCACTGCCACTCGAAAAACGTCTCTCCACCCAACACCGAGACGTAATTTGTGTCAGCTGAGACACGTTTTTCGAGTTTTGTCGGCGTCGTAGTAAGCGGCATTGAACCGCGACACACGGGCAATGCGATGCGACGACGTAACGCACCGATTACGCTTGTGTGTCCTCACTCTTAGTTTACCTATAGTGTGATTGTTGGTCTCCGCTGGAAAATAACTCATGTGCAAATACCAAGGCATAACGAGGCAGGCTTCAATATAATTTGAAGCTTTATTATGGTTTGAATGGCATACAAGCATCAATCAGCCGGCCTACTTGACGGTAAGTGGTTCCCATCGCATCGCGATATCAATAGAGAAGTAAGTGCGTTGATATCCTCAAACACGAAGCTGAAATGTCTCATAAACGAACGGATGGCTGGATTTATGAAAATGTTAACTTTTACCTCATCTTTATGATTTTATATTTTCTCTCTATGTGCATCTGTATTAATATAAATTGTGTCTTTAATTAATGTTACTAACTAGTAATTTAAAAATAAATATGCATAGACCAACATTGGTTGGATATAGAAATAGTCATGGTGGAATTACTTCCTCAGACGTGCTCTTTCACAAAAGTTTCTCGAAATTATTTGGTCTGTTCACGTATATTGGACCTTAGCATTGTGGCGGCATCTACATCGCCACATGCGAACTACGCATCAATGACCTTAGGTACGTCATACGAAATCCTTACGTCACACGAAATCCTGACGTCATACGAAATCCTGACGTCAAACAGATCCTGCATCGCGCAATTAGAGTTTACCACGCGAACGACATATATAAGACTATCCGACATCAACCAGTTGCCCGCCAGACATGACACCCGTCTGGTCGGAGGATCCGCCCTTTCCTAAAGAGGATGAGTGAACTTTTCCTCTAAACAATTATCAACGGTTCCTACCCGTACCTAGTTTTAATTTTCCGAGGTCAGGGTGTACCCTGTGTATTGAATTATCTCTCGCCAGGTTCCAAGCTACGTCGCTGCCAAATTGCATTAAAATCGAGACGGTATGTACAATTATCGAATAGGTAGCACGAATTTCACATTAATAAGTTGTTAATTAATTTAGTTTACATAAATTATCTTTTACATGATTCTTAACCTTAGAATTTCTGACAAACGAAACCACCAACGACAACGGTAAAAGTTTCGATTCACAAAAATTCCCGTCCATTTATTGTTATCCCCATGTTTAGTTAGCAATGGAAGTTAACACGATTAAGCAATGATAATAATCGTAATTTTATTCTCGTTTCGCTCCACAAATTTTATGATACCCTTATATAGGAAGGTCCCGGTTGTGGAGAAGTAAACCCACGACTATTCACGGGTCAGTTGCCTTGAATAAATAATATGAACGTTTAGTGCTCGATCGATAGGACCACTTGAAGCGACGGAATTAGCTCCTTACAGGAATGTTTTCCTGGTACTTCACAGGATACGAAAGGATTTTGGGGCATAGTAATCATGTTTAAGTCTGTTGCTGGATTTGGGCATTTTGGGCTTACAATGAGTCATGAGGATAGGACATGGCCCACTGTTTGGGGTTCCGTACCCTAAGGGAAAACGAACAAAACACGGAAAAACGGCAAATGTCAAACTCAATCTCAAACTCAAAGCATTTATTTCAATTAAACCATTACAGGCAGTTTTGAACTGTCAAGGAATCGGTCAGTCAAAAATATGAAGCTAGTTGCCCATTCCAAAGCGTAGTAGGTACCTATGGAGAAGAACGGGCAAGAAACTCCAAGGACACTCTTTTAAATAAAATAAATTGTTACAAAGTATTGGTTACATCATTCATGTTGAAATTATACATGTGAGAACAATGTAGAAAGACGTGCACGTTAGAAGCGTCCGTAATACAAAGATAAAACAGAGAACAAGTCAAAAATTAAATCAAACGGAAGCCTATTGCTGAGTCTCCGCTGTCCGTCCGTCTGTCCATCTGTCTGTCAGCAGGCTGTATCTCATTAACCGTAATAGGTAAACAGTTGAAATTTTCACAGATTGTGTATTTTTTTCGGCGTTTTAGCAAAACAAAATAAAAATAAAATAAAGTAAAAGACTAAAGGGGTTCCCATAAAAGAAACGTGTTTTTTTTGGCGTTTTTTAAAACTTCTTGTGAGCGTCCGACTCGCACTTGGCTGGTAATTCAACATCTTTATTCGGTTTTTCGTACCGTTAGTAATCTTAAAATGAACAAGCTTTTCTCAAATTACTTAAGTGATATAATAGGTAAGTTGGTAATCCCAGTATGTTGTACATAAGCTAGTCAAGAATCACATTATAAATCTGATAGCTTTTTATCCGTTCTAGGACACTTAAGGGAAAAGGAATGGGTCTGCCTTATCGCATAAAAGATAAACTTTCCTTTTTTAAGAGTCTCATAAAAACAACTAATCTTAAATCTTGGGTTATGAAGAACATTCTAGGTATTCGCTTTGGGTCAAACTCAAACCAATTACAGGCACTTTTGAATTGTCAAGTCAGGCAGTCAGAAAGATGAAGCTAGTTGCTCATTCTAAAGCGTAGTAGGTTCCTATGGAGAAGAACGGGCAAGAAACTCCACTGTTTTAAATCAAAATATTGTTACAAAATATTGGTTACATCATTCATATTGACATTATTCATGTGAGAACAATGTAGAAAGACGTGCACGTTAGAAGCGTCCGTAATACAAAGATAAAACAAAGAACAATTCAAAAAATATATTTAATTAAAATAAGCCGTGGCAGCTAAGAGATGACCAGTCCCTATTGACGGCGCCCATTCACGAACATGACGCATGCATCAGCACCATTCAGCTCGACCATTTTGAAGGGAACTTAAAGATACACACGCGCCACCACCAGCGAGACATTTGAGTGAGCATGACGTCAGCAGGTCATCTTATACTCCTCATTGCAATAAAATGTCTATAGCAATAAAATACAATGCAACATTACATACATGAAACATTTTAGTGTCTCATAAAGTATGTTATGACACTGTCTTTAAATTGACCTTAGGTTCATCCATAAAGATAGTGGACACTGACACGAACGAAGTGCTACGCTAGGCACATTTCGATTTAAGATTATTAAAATTATTGTGTCTGCTGATCGTGCCGCCTGGGTTCGATTCCCTCATCGGTCAAAGTGGTAATAAATTGGTTTTTCCATCACAAGTTTGATGTGTGTTGCTTGTTTGTGGCAAAAGTCGCTTGTTACTACATGGCACTGAATCATAACTGGCGAAACGTGTTACCGCTAGTTCCCTTGAAGGTGTAGGCAGAGGTCCTACACACCTGCATAAATGATGAGTTAGAAACACTGAGACTGATTTTTAGGGTTCCGTACGTTCGTTGTCTGTCCTTCGGTCTGTTAAGATCATTTTTCTCAGGAACGTGTGGAGGGGAGGTATCAAGTTGACATTAATATCAAATACGTAGATCTATGGTCCCTTGGACCTCTAAAAGAAAGCTTCTAAGTCTTCGCAATAAAAAAATACGGCCATTTATGCGACATATTTTGATACTCACAAATAAATCAAAACCTACAGGGTACTTCCCGTTGACCTAGAATCATGAAATTTGGCAGGAAGCAAGGTCTCACAGCACATGTAAAGAAAAAGTCCGAAAATAGTTAATTTGTAGTTTTAACACACAAAAAAAAATGCGATTACAAACTTACATTTGCAGTTGGACAATTGACCGTGATGTATATCGATGTATGAACATTTTTCAACTACAATGTTAAGTTTGTTTTTAGGATTAATTCATCCCAACTACGGAACCCTTCACTGTGCGTAGTCCGACACGCATTTGGCCGGTTTTTTTTTAAATTATTGCTCATGTTTCATTATGGACTAAACCATACTACGCAAGAAAGCACACATATAAAAAATTATGAGCACACGAGCCAGCCAACGCCAAGCCACTATAATCGCAATGGTCATGAAAGAGAATCCCCGCAATCACTCTCTGTGGCTCGCTGAGAACTCGTTAAACTGTCTTAAAAGCCACTGCGACATTAATCACTAAAGAAAATGGGAGGGAATGAAGTATTACCGTTAATTTGACGGTACACTGTAACTTCACAAGGTCGTTTTAGAAGGACCTCGCTTGTCTGTTGAAAGACGAGTTTGACGATACCGAAAGATCTAGTAGTTGTTGACAGGCCGCCACTGTCCTCCCATACCTATTAACACTCTAATTTCAAAACTAAAATGGCAATAGTTTTAAAAGAGTAAGAGCCTGTGTACACTATGCTTTGTGGTGGCAGCATGGCGGCGCCAAAGCAGTGTCGCTGCGGCCGTACAACTCTTTTCTTAATGTCCTTCGTCAAACTTCGTGTTTCGTCAGTCGTCGGATTTCTATCAGTTGACCTTTGCACTTGGTGCTTGTACGTATTGACTCCTACCGCTGCGCCCGCGTTGCCGTCAACCATAATTACCACTTGATAATTATGGTCGACGGCAACGCGGGGCGCGGGGTGGCAACTGATAGAAAGCCTACAACTGACTGAGTTTTAAACTGTACATGTTTTGCTGACGCGGTGGCTTGCACCAGACGTGCGTCATTTTATTACCTACTATAAATAATTATACATACATTACAATAAACCGGCGAGTACTGCTACGCGGTGACTAATATTAGAGAAAGGAATCGTCAACAGTTTTACTTTAAACTCTATTTATATACGTAATAAATCTAACGAGAACTAAATGATAAAAATATCACTATCTACGCGCTTCAACCTGAACGACAACCTCAAGAACAACAACAATTCTGCAAGTGTAGGATGAATGAATGAATGATGATGAATTTATACCAAAAACACACTTAACTTTGTACTTAGGTGAAAATCATTTTCTCCCATACATCGAATTTCGTCACCGTCAATTCTCGAACTGCAAATTTGAATGAATTTCAATCAAAAAGTTTGTAATCGCAAAAATATATTTTTAGGGTCCCGTAAAAAACAGAACCCTTATGGGATCACTCGTGTGTCTGTCCGTCTGTCCGTCTGTCACAGCCAATTTGCGGGTCACGGTAAATAAGAAATAAAAAAAAAAGACAAAACTACAAATTAACAATTTTCTGTCGTTTTCCTTTATTTGTGTACCTTCCTTCCTGACAAATTTCATGATTGTAGGTCAACGGGAAGTACCCTGTAGGTTTTGATTTATTCTCGAGTATCAAAATATGTCACATAAATAGTCGATTTTTTTTATTGGGTACCATAGATCTACGTATTTTGTATTAATTTCAACTTGATACCTCCACGCGTTCTTGAGAAAATGCAGTGGTCCTATAAGGGTTCCGTTTTTTCCTTTTGAGGTACGGAATCCTAAAAAAGCTAAACAATATAAAATCAACGACTAATAACTCGTGTACGAAGCAAAGCTTTCTTACCACTTACTACTCCAGTTGGTCGATTCTGTAAAAATATCAACGTGAAACTTAGGTGAAGTGAGCTGTCACTGTCACAAATCGACCGGCAGGATGCTAGGGATTAACACTATCACTATTGACAGCTCACTTCACGCTCACTTTACCTAAGTTTCACGGTGATATTTTTACAGAATCGACCGGCTGATGTCATCCATACAGTGTATTGAAGTGTATATAGATAAATCTACTATATCTACGTTAACATCCGGGAAGTCAGGAGCGAACGAAGGTCCAATAAACTAGTTTCCACCAGTGACGATGTAACATGTGAGTATATCCGGAGCACCCTGGACCGTCAGAAGCTACAACCTTGTTGATAATTTTATTAGCTTAAAAGCCGCGTGCTCGATGTGATTTCTCATCAGCAAAAATTATAAACTTCCATACGAACTAAAACCAAAATATTTAGGTACTTAAAATATTATTAAGATACTAAAATAAATTAAATATTAGAAGAAGAACACATAAATAATATAAACATAAATAAGCACTTTTACTCCTCTCTCCTACTGTGCTGTGCCCGACAAGGTCTATAATTGTATCATTAATTTTAAGAGCAATACAGAAAGTGGGCAACGTCGCAAGAAGCTGTATAACATTTCGCTGTTTTGTTTAATTTGGCGATATTACTGTGTGGAAATAAGAAATATATGGCTAACTAGTGAACTAAAACATTGATTATTTAATGCAATAATTAATATCGTAACACCGAATATTTAGTTTTAGATGTAAAAAATGTATTTGGAAACTTTCCAAATGCTTTTTTTACACCTAAAACGGTTACGACATCAAATTCAGTGTTATAACTGCAATTCATTATTAATATTCTAGTTCACTAGTTAGCTATATTTCTTATTTCCATACAGTAATATTGCCAAATTAATCAGAACAGGTAAATATTTGACAGCTATTTGCGACGTCGCCAACTTTTTGGATGAACGCTCTTAATAAGCCTACCAACGATATGGAATGCAATAAACAATTGTGAATTGAAAAGGGGATGAATTTTCAAGAATCCTTCCTTAGATCTCGTTCGTTATAAAAGGAACTTTTGTATATAATTACATGCTTCTAGACCTATGCTGCCCTGCTATGCCGAAAGGCGGTATCTCTGAGATACGCCCTTTTAGTATTTTTTATACCATTCAATAGCTATAATAATTTCGCATCTCGTAATGGTATAAGCCACATACCGCTATCTAACATAAAACATTTAAAAAAACCACTCTGAAGTTCTTTATATCCTTATGTTTCCTTAAATTACAATTTACAAAAAGTCAAAATTTACTCCGATTGAGATACCGCCTTTCGGCTTAGCAGGGCAGTATGGGTCTAAAGGGGTACCATACAACTATTTTCTAAATGTCCCTCGGCAAACTTCGTGTTTTGTCAGTTGTCGGATTTCTATCTATTTATTTTTTAATTGTCCCAGTCCCACTGCGGGCCATCAATGTTGCTGCGCGTTGTCTGTCAGTGAATAAATAAATAAATAAATTTAAGATTTTTATTAAGTAGATAAAGTATAAGTGTGGGGGAGACCTTTGTCCTGCAGAGGGTCAGGGTCCAGTACAGGTCAATAAAAAAAAAACACAGAACTCATGGTCCAATGACCTTCCGGCAAATTGAAAATGACTTTATTTCATTAAGGCACTTAAAAATCAGAGGAGGAAAAAAATTTGTCTCCGAAAGGGGTACACGTCTACCCTTAATTAAAATCCTATCGAAACCAGAATTGTATCATTTTGAAGCCCTTTAAATTCTCCAGGATATATATTTATATTTATGAACTTCCGGGACATTGAAAATGACTTTTTTTCATTAAGGCACTTAAAAATCAGAGGAGGTAAAAAGGTGGCTCCGAAAGGGGTACACATCTACCCTTAATTAAAATCCTATCAAAACCAGAATGGTATCACTCTGAAGCCCTTTAAATTCTCCGTCTTATTTATATTTTTTCGATTATCTTTCTCGTTTTTGAGAAGTTACGGTCAAAAAATTTAGTTTTTTGTTAAATAAAAAAAAAATTGGTAAACATTTACAAAAACAATGATTATATGTACAATACTCGTAATAATATGTTATCAATGATTTGATAACATATTATTATTGCATTGAAACAACAATCATGTTTATTTTATCTCCGAAGGCGTCCCTTCGCACTGAAAATGAAACAGTCTCCGAGTTTTACGAGTTACGCAACGTTTGACAGTACATTAAATTTTATTATTCTTTACAACTCTGTCTCAGTACCTATGTGAGTTGGTTTCTTTTTGTTGGCTCAAACGGTTTAAGGGGTATCTTTGAGGTAATATTGGAAGAAAAGCAGTGTTCTGTCTACATTATTTAATTTTGTGTGTCTGTTCTTAACTTCGGTCTTATTGTGAAGCCCTTTTTAGCACGTGGCTTAATATCGCGCGTGTATTTCTTGAAATGGTGGGGCAGAGAAGTAGGTATAAAACAAAAAAAACCAGCTGTTCCCTACATTTCGACGAGTTATACGAACGTAGGGAACAGCTGATTATTTTTTCGCGATTTCAGCGTTGGTCCCATAGTAAAAGTTGATAATAATAATGAGTACAATGACCCCTTAAGAGGTTTAGGGTAAACAAAAACTAAGGTTGTATATATTTGTAATCACGTTCTCGACAACGGTTCTAAAGATTTCAATGAAAGTTGCAATATGGGGTTTATTGGGACGAAAAATCGATCTAGCTAGGTCTCATATCTGGGAAAATTCATTTTCTCCGTATTTTCACCCGAGCAGAGCACGGTCGCTGAAAGTTTAGAACAAGATCGAGATCGAGACCTTAGAACAATGTCAATGTGTGTAATTACGTAGGTACCTACTGTCATGGCAGCATGGAATTAGTAAGTACCTACTTCCATGGCAGCATGGAATTAGTAAGTCCTACTTCCATGGCAGCATGGAATTGGTGGCATGGCAGCGTTGAAGTACCTACTTCCATGGCAGCATGGAATTAGTAAGTCCTACTTCCATGGCAGCATGGAATTGGTGGCATGGCAGCGTTGAAGTACCTACTTCCAAACTACTTTAAATAAGCATTCTCTATTTTCTCCCGAGCAGAGCTCGGTCGACCAGGTACTAACAATAATTACTATACCTAAGGATAAGACAAATGAGCACTTATGAAGAATATCTTATAAGTATTTTTCGAAATTTTTTATAAAGCTGATGTCCGCCCTCAAACTGAATAGTTTCCCAGACTTTTGAAGTATGGTTATGAGACTACGTAAATTGAAATCGTACAAATTTACAACCCGATTTCGCTACGAAAAGTTAGATAAATGCTAAATTATAAGCAGTTATCTTAACATTTTGTGCCAAATTGTAAATTCTACTGTGTATCTTTATGTATATTTTCCAATCCCGAATAAAATCGCTATCATACAAGCTTTCCAATTTTCTAACCAATATTCTCGATTGAATCGAACTTAACGGTTTTCCAAGCAACTTGTACATCAGACCACGTAGGTACCAAGCAATCATGAATTCAAGGTATTTGCAAAATATAGTCTCTATGAGCTAGATATGGGTGGAAATGTTCAACATTCCATATCCGTTCTCGCGCAGACGGAAATCATTTGCGTTGGAAGGGAAAATCCAATTGACGCTCGCCTCCCTATCTAATAAAGTGTTAGTAGAGGTTTCCATTTAATTTGAGCTGAATTTGGAGTGTGGGGCGGAAAGAGAGAAAGAGACAGATATAGAAGGGTCGATAAATATGTTTTTGAAAGAGGTCTGAATAAGATAAACGTTGGTACTTTTTACGAGAGTTTTCTATTAACTACCGCTGTTTTATAGGCACTTACTAACAACTGTCTGTACTATGTTGGATTTAAGAATCGAATACAAGACAAAACGTTTAACAGAAATGGCTCTATCAATAGAATTCACGATCAAACAAAGTTCTGTTAGCATAGCAATCATGTGAAATGATTGGTTCATAATGTCACCGTTTATTGTAAGTGATTGTGGGACTATTTTATTTTAGGAAGTTGCTATAAAATTTAATGAACTATTATAAAATGATTTTATGAGAATACTAAGTTTTATCTCCATGACTTTATGAGTAGCGCAGTGGTCGGTAAACTCATTAGTTAATAGAGCTAAATATCAATACTATAACGACTAAGATTTCTTATGAGAGCCAATCCTTTCTGTGTGTCCAAACTGTCTCAATACACTTTTCTTAATCCTTAAAACTCCCATCCTCTTTCATTCCACAACGCTTCCTAAAATTAATTTGCTAAGAAGTAGGATGCCTTCAACATCGTCATTTTAACGGCTGATAATAATAACATAATGATCAAGTTAACCTTGGAAAACTTTGAATGATTAATTTTCTATGTCCTATTAATTATTGGTTAAAATACTTCGGAAATAAATCTTTGAATCTTGAATAAAACTTGATATCTTGCTTAATGACCGAAATTCCGACCCCCGCGCGTATTTACGCTCGCACTCATCAAAATTTGTACAGAGCCGCAATCTATAGGCCAAAATAACAAAACCATGGTCAGCAAGACGACCGGTCAACACAAGCAGCACCCGTTCATGAGCATATTGCAAAGATCAGCCACTACCCCCCTCGCCATATTTGAGGGAAGGAGGCAACCCGACCCCCGACGCTACCGCAAACAGTGACATCTAAGGGAGCATGACGAACTCGGTGGTGATACGGAGAAATGAGGAAAATGTCGTGAGGAAAGTTTTGGGTTTGAATGTCGATGGCTATAAGAGTAGGGGAAGACCAAAGAAATGATGGATGGACTGTGTGGAAGATGATATGGTTAGAAAGGGGGGGACTACCGAGATGACGACTAATAGAGAAGTGTGGAAGAAAGGGACATGTTGCGCCGACCACTAATATATTGAGATGAGGGCGGGAGAATGATGATGATTATGACCAAGCTTTATCTCCGCGGGATATCTGTCTTAAGGCGACGATAACCGAATTTTGATGATTTTATATTGAAGATCACGTCTAAACGAGTAGTGTTACTAATTTGGAAAAAACATATGTTGAATTAGAGCATTTTCTTAATAACTTAATATATGAATATTTTTGATTATGTTTATATTACATAGTGAAATTAATTTGTAAAGTTATGTCGAACGCGGACAAAAAACAGAACCACGCAAAATCTATCAAGCGTATTTTTCTGAAACCTTCACCATTTCAAAGATAATTTGATTATAGATCTTTTAGTAGACGTGTTTTATTAAAATATCTTTTGTTTTATGTATAATAAATTAATAATGCGTCTAATTTAAGACAGCGCTCCTGGATGGGCGAGTCCTATTACTGGCTGGACGTACGACGCGTTGCGTGAGCTCAGTACAGAACACACGAGCTAACAACTCAAGGTCACTGGCATATATCTGCGTCTTAAGTAGGGATGTAACGATACATAATTTTCCCGACACGATACCGCTTATTTGAGTAAATAATCGGCGATACCGATACCGATGCCAATATCGATAGCTTAGTAGATAATAAATCAAATAAATAATGAAGTATTATACCTCAGGTATTTGTGTGTCTTTTGTATTTTGAATTTTGGGCACAATTGTTTAATAGTGCGTTATAATAGTCCTCACCTCACTGTGTGAATAAACAGAATCATGAATAGCGGTGACGTGAAACAGGCACGAAACAATACATCGCTCAGTCAAAGCTCAGCAAACTGCAAACACTGCCGTTTGTCGTGTTGCCATGTCGCTAAGCATACGCTGCGCGGCTCTCCCGCCAGTCCCGCCTGCGACGGAGCAACAATGTTGCGCGCGCGTCATCGTGTCGCGCGCTTTTCGAACTGTTTGTTTGTATAAACACGGAATCGTTACATCCCTAGTTTAAAGATGTTGAGGAAAATGCAGATATATAAACTTTCTTTTATTTTCTCAGTACAGACAAACACATTTTATCTCCAACACAATTTATCATTTAGCTAATTGCAAAACGCAGTTAACTAAATTGGCAATTCTCCATTTTAAAATGTGGCAATATCTTATGGTGTCCAAAGTGTTTATGGAAACAAAAGTTATGCTCCAAGAATAAAGGGAAATTTTCAGGGTTCTGTAGTAAACAAGGAACCCTTATAGTTTCGCCATGTCCGTCTGTCTGTCCGCGGCTTAGCTCAAAGACGGTTAGTACTAGAAAGCTGTAATTTGGCATAATTATGTATACATATTAATCATGTCGACAAAGTGGTAAAATAAAATCAAGAAAAAAAAATTTTTTTAGGGCACCTCCCCTACGCGTAAAGTGGGGATGTTTTTTTTTCTCATCATACCCCACAACATGGGAAGGTCGTTAGAAAGGTCGTTTAAAAATATTGTGAGTTAGTCAAAATTATTTTTGGATCTAGGGATCCGTTCCGCGAAATATTAAGCTTTTAACTGAAATTTTTTGTTAGATTCAAGTCGTCGTCGCCCCCTGCCAGCTAAATGGTTGTAGGTACTTGGATTTGTGAAAAAATTCACAGCAGTAGTATACATAACGAAATTAAAAGAAAAACTATCATAGCTAAGTAGGCTGTACAGGTTAAGGATTAATAATCAACCAACTTAAATTTGCAGTTTGAAAAACATGATCTCCCATACATTCCGTATGGGAGAACATGTGTTTCAACTACAATGTTAAGTTTGTTCTTGGGATAAATTAATCCCATTTACGAAACCCTTCATTGTGCGTGGTCCGACACGTACTTGGCCGGTTTTTTTCATTATGAGGTAAGTAGTAGTATTAAACGCAAATTAAAGAACACTATATCAACTCATGAATAGAGTAATGATTAGTCAACCTGTAATGATGCACTAATCCTAACTAATATTAATTACAAATGCAAAAGTAAGTTTGTTTGTTACGCTTTGACGCTAAAACGGTTAAACGGATTCGAATGTTAGGCACACAGGTAGACCATGACCTGGGTTAGCACATAGGACATTTTTATCTCGGTAGTATGTTCACGTGGGATGATAAAATTACTGAAAACCTCCTAAGATGGTATGGACACATTAAAAGACGGAATGAAGATCATGTGGTACAAATTGCATAAAATCTGCCGGATCAAAAGAGAGGCAGAGGCTGACCGCCATTTACCTGGTGGTCAAATATAAAAAGCCACCTCAAGAAAGCCCAATTGCCAGTACCGACAACCCAAGACAGACTAACTTGGCGCTTAAAAGTGAGGAGATCCGACCCCAAATAACGAGACCAGGTGGCGCAGCCAGTTACGGACGCTTCGCTCTTTCTCACTTACGGTATGTCCGTAAGTGAGACGGAGAACACAGCGCCCGTAACGACGGCCGAAACTACGGATGTCGCTTAGGGACTAGGCTCCCAGAGACGGAAGAACGCGCGTAAGAGCGCGTTGATAAAATCTTATTCAGAGGTTTAATTGCCTCCAATAAACTTTATGTACGACATTGATTTTTATAAATGGACAAAAGCTAGTTATCCATATTTTGTATTTTCACGAATAGCACGTTGATAAAATCTCAGACCATGGCATTCACAGTGTTAACAGTGTGCCTGCAATAAACCTTACATAGTTTTTAGGGTTCCGTAGTAAACAAGGAACCCTTATAGTTTCGCCATGTCCGTCTGTCTGTCCGCGGCTTAGCTCAGAGACGGTTAATACTAGAAAGCTGTAAAATAAAATAAAGAAAAATATTTTTTTTTTAGGGTACCTCCCCTACACGTAAAGTGGGGATGTTTTTTTTTTCTCATCAACCCCATGTTGTGGGAAACCCCACAACATGGGAAGGTCGTTAGAAAGGTCGTTTAAAAATATTGTGAGTTTGTCAAAATTATTTTTGGATCTAGGGATTCGTTTGCGGAATATTAAGCTTTTAAATGATTTTTTTTGTTAGAGTCAAGTGTCCCCCCCCAGCCAGCTAAATGGTTGTACTTGGATTTGTGAAAAAATTCACAGCAGTAGTATACATAACGAAATTAAAAGAAAAACTATCAGAGTTAGCTCTGATAGTTTTTCTTTACAGGCTGTACAGGTGAAGGATTAATAATCAACCAACTTAAATTTGCAGTTTGAAAAACATGATCTCCCATACATTTCGTATGGGAGAACATGTGTTTCAACTACAATGTTAACTTTGTTCTTGGGATACATTCATCCCAATACGGAACCCTTCATTTTGCGTGGTCTAACACGTACTTGGCCGGTTTTTTTAAATAAATCAATCTACTGAACCCAGGTGTTGTTATTCCCATAATGTCTATTTTATTGTTTTTATCCTGTCAAACCTTTGGATACGTAATCCTGCAATTCGCAATTATATAAAACAAACACTGAATCCGGGGGCCCTTAAACATACACGTTTAAGGGGTCTCCGGGTAGGCATCGAGTGTTTGTATATTATTTCCCCCTTCACTCGTGTTTCTCTAAATAAGGTGTGGCAGTATCTACATCGCCACATGCGAGCATAAAGGACCTGACGTCACACAATATCCTGACGTCACACAAATCCTGCATCGCGCAATTAGAGTTTACCATGCGAACGACATATGCGACATCAATCGTTGGGCAGTTGCCCGCCAAACACGACACCCGTCTGGTCGGAGGATCCTCCCTTTTCTATGGAGGGTGAGTGAACTTTACACTCTGTTCCTCATACCTCTAAAAAGGTATTTATATTATTTCGAAAGCACCTTAACAGACTTTAGAAACAAAACCATTAGGTTGAAATACGCAACATACAGAGGCCATTTTCCCTTTATAACACACTTATAAGAACTTTATCAAACTGTATATGTTATGCGTGAATCTCCAATAAAAAACTTTTTATTGCTCAAAGATAAAGGTGAAGCTCATAAAAGTCCTAGCAGTGTGTTTCAATACACGAAAATACACAAACAAACACATTATTTTTGTATACGAATTACCTAGATTAACTTTGGTCTAGTTTGATGTTGATCACTGTTGGTTTATTCTGTAAATATCACCGTGAACACTTACGTGAAGTGAGCTACTGTCATTTCCCATTATGCTAGGGATTGACAGCTCACTTCACGCTTCTTTCTTCTTCTTCTGTTTCGTGTGGTTAGTGACTAACCTGCCATGCTATTCTGTATACATCTCACCGTGAAAACTTGGGTGAAGTGAGCTGTCAATAGTGTCAATCCCTGTGGAATGACAGCTCACTCCACGCTCACTTCACCTAAGTTTTCACGGTGCGATGGTTACAGAATAGCACTGCTGATGACAGAGTTTTTAAGCCGCCCATGACATCCGACTTGGCTTCACACGCCGTCGAGAAATATCTCTCTGGCATGCCGGTTTCCTCACGATGTTTTCCTTCGCCGTTTTTGAAGCAAGTGATAATTATACAATACGCCTTGAGTTTGAACTCGAAATCTATGACTTGGCAGTCCGCCGGTCACACCACTAGGCTATCACTACTATTCACTTCACGCTGACTTGAAGTGAACTGAAAGTGAGATTTCAAAAACAATAATTCTTACCGGTGTCCCGACCAGTCGAGTCAGAAAGTATTGTTTTTCCTCCGCAAAGTTTCAAATTGGAATTTTGCCCAATAGATCGTGAAGCTATGGCTCCATATCTTATTATAAATCTGTTGGAATGGTGGTATTTATCATCTTAGCTTTCAAGAGCCGAAGTCAAACCGAATTTATACAACATTGACAAGTTAATGTGTTCCGTTTCCAAGAGTGTCGATGGCATAGGTATCTAAGACTGCCAACCCAGAATTTATGTATAGCATTAGATATCGATATCTATCTGTAACTTTACATAGCTATACTATTTATATTAATAATAAAGCTGAAGACTTCACTTTTAGGGTTCCGTACCACAAAAGGAAAAAACGGAACCCTTATAGGATCACTCGTGTGTCTGTCTGTCTGGTTGGCTGTCCGTCTGTTACAGCCAATTTGTTTCGAATCTACTGGACCAATTAAGTTGAAATTTGGTACACATTTGAATTTCTGTGACCCAAACATGGACGTTTAATGTAAATAAATTAATTTTGAATATGGGGGGGGTTCACTTTTCGGGGCCAAATTGGAAAAAAGAAAGGTTTGCAAACTTCACCGTGTATATCAATCAAATGAAAGGGCTTGTGTTGAGAAACACAATTTTTAAACATATTTAATAAAACACATGAAAATTTACCAAAGTGTTTGTTTGATACGAAATTTCAACCAAATCTGTTCAGCCGTTTTTGCTTTCACGCAAAAACGGCTGAACCGATTTGGATGAAATTTGGCACATGGGTAGACCATAACCTGGATTAGGATACAGGATACTATTTATCCCGATATTCCCTCGGGGTCAGGACTTATGTGGATGAAACCGCGGGGCGTAGCTAGTAAGAAAATTTTTATGTTAAAACAAGAAATTTCACGCGAACGAAGTCGCGGGCAGATGCTAATAATATTATAAAGTGGGTTTGTATGTAGGGGGTAATCTCCGTAACCACCAGTCGGATTTGAAAAATCCTTGCATTGGATAGCCCAATTCACGCTACAACGCTTAGGAGCCGAGAAAAGAGAAAGAACGCTAAGCGAAAACGAAGTAAGCGGGCGGGCGATGCGATGCGACGCGCTGGGTCGGGGCCGAAATTTCACGTAGAGGAAGTCGCGGGCAGAAGCTAGTTTATAATCCTATATCTTATACTATTAAATGAGTAATATTTGTATATATATACATATATTGCTCATATAATCACGTTCTCGAAAACTGCTCTAACGATTTCGATGAAAGTTGCAATATAGGGGTTTACGGAGGCGAAAAATCGATCTAGCTAGGACTAGAGACCTAGCTTGCTAAAGTCATTTTTCACGGGGCTAAGTAATAACAGCTGCGCGGGTCAAAGTTAAAATATGCTTTCCGAATCGGTCCATGGATGCGTGACCATTCATCCTATACTATTAAACCAGCAATATTTGTACATATATTTTTTAATTTTTTTAATCACTTTTTCAAAAACGGCTCTAACGATTTCGATGAAAGTTACATTATAGGGGTTTACGGGGGCGAAAAATCAATCTAGCTAGGTCTCTATCTGGGAAAATTTGTTTGCTGCGTATTTTCACCCGAGCAGAGCTCGGTCGCCCACAGTTAAGAATAAAATTGTAATAATGACATGGCAGCATGGAACTAGTAAGTATCTACTATAATGGTAGCATGGAATTTGTATGTACTATCATGGCAGCATGGAATTAGTATGAACTTTGCTATACTATTAAATGAGCATTCTCTATTTTCATCAGAACAGAGCTCGGTCGCCTAAATACTATGTATCTGCAGCTACAGATTATTTTAGAAATGTCGCATTAGTATTTCCCATGTTCAATACCGTAGGTTCGTGAACCTGCAAGCTACCTCGAGACATTAATTATTTCAACATTCTAATTAAATAACTTGGCAAAACAATATTTCATTGTGTCCCAACGGAACTGTTCGATGTTTTGCTAAATGAAAATTATGTTGAGCGAGAGTTTTTCTTACAATTCTCTCATAGCAATTTGTTTCATTTCACTTTGTCCACGATTTTGTGACAAACAAAACGGAAAGGTATTTTTGTTATGACTCTTTTGTTTCTGTTTACGGGTTTCAATTCTTCGCAAGGCCAGTGCTTTGTAATCTTAATTGAAAGTTAAATGAGACTTACCGAAATGTTTTGTGAGTTATAAATAAAGGACGTGTCCAAAATTTTATTATTCAATAATTCTAACTAGGATAAGTTAAAATATTTGGATAGACATCCCAAAAACTCGTGGTTCTAACTACCTATATTTTAAAGAACAAAAATTTTGAGAAAAATCGACGTATATTTTTCTGTGAACTTACTCCTAAAACGAACAAACCTTTCTAATTATTAAAGAAGTGAACACGCCGTACTAACATGAAATAGAGAAAAATAATATCTCTTAAATGGAGGGGTCTAAAATATTATTTCAGTGGTTTCTAGTTTCATATTTTTGTCACTTATATTCAGGTGTAATTTGATGCTGGTTAGATTTTTCTCGGAATTTGAAACCAACATGCCTACAAAAAGCGGACATCTCGTTTAACAAATAGTTGGTTTTTCCATGTTTTCTAGCAGTACCGTTTCACAGCTAAAGCTGTAAAACATATAGGTCATCATTCTCCTGCCATCATCTCGATTTATTACTGGTCGGCACAACTTGTCTCTTTCTTCCACACTTCTCTATTAGTCACCATCTCGGTAGTCACCCCCTTTCCAGCCATATCATCTGTCACACAGTCCATCCATCGTTTGTTTGGTCTTCCCCTACTCTTATAGCCAGAATGCGGGAGTCGCAGATTTTTCCCGTGGCCTGCCGCCATTTTATCCATCCAGTGTTAATTCTGAGCATAACCGCCCGATCTACGCCCATCGCTTTGCACGAGTGCACCGAGATACCGAAAGTCGAAGCAGACTGGGAGAAGCACGCCATTAAGCGAGGGCTCCAGAAATGGAGAGACCACAAAAATCGAAGAACGTATGAGTACTGCCTAAATAAGTTTTCGCTAGGAGTAGATTTCTCGTCAACCGTGCAAAGGGTAGGGATTAAACTAACAACCTCTTGTTTACCCGTTCGCGCCTACACCATTGGGCACTTAATTAAGGCACACAATATTTCACGGGACGTAAACTGTAGGTAATCACTTTTTTCCGCGAACTGGCTGGGAACTTAACAGCAAGAATGTAGGGCGAGATTAAAAACGTCGCGAATTACTGAAAGGCTTTGTGTGCGCTAAAGATTAACTGAACATATCTTGCCAAGTATATGTTCCTGGTATCTTGAACATCGTGTACCTGCATTGTGGCCGGATATACCAAAGTTCTGACTAGTTTATAGGCAAATCAATTTCCCGGTTGCACTAAACCTGGCACCGCCTAAATTGACACTTAAAAGTTAGTGTTTCCTAACCTCGGCCATTAGTTTCATTTTCGATATTCCAGCGAATTCGAACTAAAATTGCCCATAAACTATACAGTCGACAACATACGTACCTATCTAATCTTCACCGGAATATCATATCGGAAGGAAATTTATTTGGATACCTTCCATATCTTAATGTAATATCAGTTAGTACAAAACCTTCGAGAGAGCGTAATTTATCAAACGAGTCACAGGTGAGGCACAATCAATCAATACTGTATGTATATTCGAATGTAATTTGAACTGAGCAAAGGTCTTTGTTTACTTGTTTGTATTTTATGGGACCCTGGTACCAAGGTGTTTGAATAGTTGTGTTAATAATAATTAGTTCGATTTCTGAATGTAACTAACTTACTGCGTCCAATGTTTTCATAATAGCCATGCTTGACAGATGGTACTGCCACGTAATAACAAAAGATGACAGTTTCTCAGTAAAAACAGTATTAAATATCCCTAAGAAACCTCCTGGGAAGGGGAAGACCCAATGACAACACAGGACAGAGCGTCCTACCACTGCTATACAAGAAGACTCGACCCCAGATAGAACTGTAAGTAAGGGATGTAAGAAAAAGAGGACCATGCTTGATAGAGAAATCGCTGATTGTAGTTTAATACATTTTCACATTTATAAATCTTAAATTCATTCATTCACTCGCAGTCAATGCTTAAACTGCTGTTGTCTGTGATCCCAATATTCCCGATCAGTAACCCCTTGTCGTCAACACGAGTTTTTCACATGAGTTCCATAAAATATAGCCAAAGTGAGCACTATAAGGAAAGGAAGGATTTTGTAAACTTCAGCCCTAGGGGTTAGATAGGGGATAAAAGTTTGTAATTTTGTCTGTTGTCCCGTTGGGCACACGGCTTGTATTCATATAAGTAGACAGGATAACACAGATGCCTATTCTGTTAGCTTAATCCTTAATTCCATTTCCATTTGCAAAGTTCTCGTCGTATCTGTATCAGAAAAAGGATTTGTACCAACATCCCACTCATTTATGAATAAACAAGCCAACGAGGTCTTTGAGTGCATTATTTAGCTGCTTGCGGGAGGTAAGATCATTATCTTATTATCTTTTAAGCTGCGTTCACAGTGGTTCAGTTATTTTTATGTTATGATACCAACAAGCAGGCGACCCACCTGATGGCCAATTCTCGTACTTAAAACCGTTCACATTCAAGTCGCAATCTGTCAAACTTGTCAAAAATATTGGTAATTTTTGACAGATTGCGAATGAGATGCGAATGAGAATATTTTAAAAAATACGGGAATTGGCCCTCTGGTATTTCACACAAAAGTGATATATTTGTTAAAAACCAGTCAAGTGCGTGTCGGTCCACGCATAATGAAGGGTTCGGTAGTTGGGATGAATTTATCCCAAAAACAAAATAACGTTGTAGTTGAAAAACATGTTCTCCCACACATTCCAACTGCAAATGTAAGTTTGTACGCACAAATTTGAGATTATGAGATGAGAGAAGGATAATTGAGAGATTTTCTTTGTTATTTTAAGACCAAAACTTCTTATATGTCTGTAATGTATCAGTAAAGAAAGATTCTCAGATTTTTTTTCAATATTTTTACCTCAGTAGTTTCGGAGATAAGGAGTGGGAATGGTAAATTTTCATCAATTTTCTTTAATATCTTTAAAAGTAATTATTTTAAAATAAAATAAAATATTTGAGATCCTCAGCCCTTTTATTTGATATGTCACACGGTAAAGTTCGCAAAAGTTTTTCTTAAAATTTTCCAATTTTCCCCCGAAAAGTGACCCCCATATTCAAAATTAATTAATTTACGTTACACGTTCATGTTCGGGTCACAGGAATACATATGTGTACCAAACAAACTTAATCGGTCCATTAGAGTCGGAGCAAATTGGTTGTGACAGACGGACAGACAGACACACGAGTGATCCTATAAGGGTTCCGTTTTGAGAACCGTAAAAATATCAAAAATTGAAACATTTTCACGATAGGTGCTGTTTAATAAAACCGAAACTGTTGAACTGTCGGGTTCTCGCCTGTCACCTATAGGAGGCGGTTTTTTTTTTAAAATAAGTAAGGTTAAGTGGTAACAGACAGCTGTGCTGCTGGGGAGTTTTTTGCGCCACTTCTTCTTCCCAGCTAAGCACTAGGAAGTGGTGAAGGGCGGGCGTTTTTGGGGGACTGTCTTATGTAATTTTAACGTTCGAAAAGTGCTGATTCTCAGCCTAATTTGAATAAATGCCATAATATATAATTTCTATTAAATTCCAATCTTCCAATCTTCTCTGTTAGATAAATTGTCAATTTTAGTTGACAGTCGAATGCATCGCAGATTCGCAGTGCGCCCGCGTCCCTTCGCTTGTCACCATAGATAATAGTCTATACTATGGACAAGTGATGTTGAAACGTCGGGCGTGAATAGATTAATTTATTTATTACTTAGTTTCAGTTTTTATTTATATTTTTTTTTTTTTATTGCTTTATTTATTTTGGTGTAGCCCATAGTGGGATTTATCTTAGTCGTAGGTGTGTCCGTGGCATCACAGTGCGCCCTATCAGAATACCAGCGATGCGATATTTATTTATTTTTTAAATATCGCCGCATTATGCTGAGATAGGAGCCTTTTTGGCCTCGCCCAGGTCGTTATTATTCTGTTTTTAAATTCTCCTTTTTTTGTTTTTTATTTTATAATTTATTTTTATCATTACTTACTGTCAAGTATTTCCTGTGCGTGTCCCAAATAAAATATTTTTCTTTTCCTTTTTTTTTCTTTTCAAATGACTTTTGAATTTGATGATGGTAATTGGTAAGTGGTCACAGACGCTTATGGACATCTGTATTACCAGAAGCATTGCAAATGCATTGCCATCCCAAACACAAAGCTGAAATGTCTCATGTGTTTGTGTGGACTTGGGTTTAAATCCGTGTTTGCGATGTCAGTTTAATGTACGATCCATGTTTATGGAGATTACAGTTCATATTTGCATATCCCATTAGCATCCCGATCGGATACATCGCAATTCGCGAGCGATGCAAGCATCGTCATTATCGTTTCGTTTCTTCTCTACAAGGTGTAATTGAAATAAGAGATAACCTGAAAAATTACCACTATGTGACCAACCTCGAAAACACCTAAAAAATCAGCTATTCCCTTCATTTTGTCAAGTTATGCGAACATAAATGTATGGAATAGATAACTTTAAATAAACCATGAAACAAACATTGAGACCTCAAACACTAAGGGCCTATAGGACGGTATGAGGATAATCTACCTGTCAGGCAAAATTAAAACTGGAACAGAATTCATATGACATTATGGGTCAGTTCCCGGTATAGTCCCCGCGCCGAATCGGGGCCAGCGCGCCAGAACCGGCAAGCACCGCTGGCACAGAAAAAGCGACACTTGAAACGCATAGTGTCGTCTTTTCGGTGCTGGCGGGGCTTGACGGTTGTGGCGCGAGGCGCGCTGGCACCGATTCGGTGCCGCTGGTCCTTTACCGGCGGCGATATGCGGCAACTATGGAGATTGTGAAAGAAGCCATAAATACTGCAGGCAGTGTATTATACTTCAGAACGACGACTAACGACAAAACTAGTTTTAAAATCTTACCAAAAATTTACTTATAAAAGTGTCTTAGAAGATCTACCTACAGAAATAAACATTTCATATCATTTTAACGCCAATTATCGTGCTTTTTTTTTAACCAAGTGTCAAACTCATTCGACAATCATTAGAAAAAAACTTGTCTATAATTAAGGTAAATTAGAGGTTTTTAACAGATTCAGGCTGAGATTACAATGCGAACGTTTTTAAAATACTGGAATTACCACTGTAGCTTCTAGTAAATATATAAAACACACCTCCTAAAGACTCTAGTTACTACTCTCCCAATATAAACGCGTCCTAAACCCAGCAAGTTCGTGCAACACAGAGATACAAACGACATTAATACGCTTAACTGTTACGCCTCGGAAATACTCGGAATTGCTCGGAAATGTTCGGAATGAATGCTGCTTACTACGAGAATATTATCAAAGAGATAGCCGTTTATATTTTGATTTCAAGGGATTCGAGTGGGTAGATTTCTTACAGGAAAAGGACAGAAATGATGAAATGTTACCAGCGCGAATCGATCTTTCTAGGAGGTTAAAAGGGCCTGTTTTATTGTAAGCGGAGAAACACAATATGCCTCTCAGATCGATTAATTCAAAAATGAAACATTTGTCATACTCAAACTCGAAATATTTATTTCATTTTCAAGCACTTTTGAACTGTCAACGAGTGGGTCAGTTAGAAACATGAAGTTAGTTCCCCAAGAACGGACAAGAAACTCCATAAACTTGTATTAAATAAACACCACAACTTATCTGGACATGTTGTTACAGGGCTTACAATACGTTTGCCGTCAATCCATACCTATGTGACTATTCTTAGATCTTACACGTCGAGTCTTATCTTTATGACTGAGCTTACTTTAGCGTCAATCCTATTTTTGTCATACGATTCACTTGGGCACTGAACTTTTTTTTATAGGTATTTTATTTCATAACAGCCGTATCGACTGTCAACTTGCAATATATTGATGTCGAATCGAAATTGGCGTCATACCGTACGCTATTAATCATTGCCGAATTGCAACCTGCAACGTCAGAGTTTCTGCCGCCAATGCAGCGTTGCTGTGTTCAGATTTGAACGATTTAGGAGCCGGTGTAATTAGGGTTTTCATGACAATCCACGCCACCAACTGGCGTCACTTTCGACAAGGTTTCTACAATTTCAACAATGAATATAAAATATATAATGACGTTTATCATTCGTGTCATTCATTCGTTCATCATTCACTCTAGTCACTTTTGTCAAGTGCCCGGAGCTGACGTCTCAGTGCTGCCGCCTAGTGAACTTCATTACAGAAAATTGAAATGAGACGTTTTTCAGCTTTGAAAGAAACGGTGTTTGAATTCAGACCTCACGCTGACCATTATAAAGTCTTATAGTCTATAGGGCCATAGCAACTGCAAAGTGATCAAGCCCTCATAACTTTAAAGAGCCCTTTAAGTTCGACGGTCAAGTTTGAGAGCTTCCGAAGTAATAACGATCTCCTTGTATTATTTACTGACTTGTTAGGGTACTTTGGCTTCTCAATCATAACTTGGAAAGGCAATCGAGCTCTGAAACCCTGGACTTTGTCTAGGTTAGGAAAAGTTCGGTTTTAACTTTTAAATGCCTGTAGACTGTTGGCATCAGGCACATCTTGGTCAATAATAGTCGCGGTTGAATTTGCAAAACAGACCCGTTGCTAAGATTTGCCATCCGTCCGGCCTTGTCATTTGCCCGGACTTTTCAACTTATAGGTAACGATTCCTTTTAGAAAATAAAAAATGAAAGTTTAAAAAATACAATGCCATGACTTTTGCAAATAGATGGCTTTTTATCAAGACTTTTCAAATTTCGAAAATCCTAACCGTATCCGAACTTCTTCAACCGTCTGGCTTTTTGTCAGGACTTTTCAAATTTCAAAACGCCTAACCGTGACTAACTAACAAAGCGCAACCTGATTCACAAGAAGTTAGCAAGATTTTTTTCCTCCGAGGTTGTACAAGTGTGCGACGAAAGGTTTCTTGGGAACTCCAACCTTGAGAAAATCTAAAGCAGCTTTGATGTTTGTATTAGCATACAAACATCAAAGCTGCTTTAGATTTTATCAAGTCAGCGGCGGATTTACACATTTCCCAAGTAAAGGCTGTTCAATTTTTGCCGCCTTTACCCCTATCGTCAGTTCCTAGATTACTTTAAAAATTCAACAATTTTGTTGAAATTTATCTAGACGTATTAACATAATTTAAAAACTGACAGACTTAAAATAATAATAACAATATGTACAAGCATATAAATAAGGGGGGGAAATAATCACAAGGAATCAAAAATTTCGTCCGCATCGCTGTCAACAGGAAAAATGCCCAAAAGGCTGGCAGCATTGCCACCTTGTATGGCAATGCTGATTCTTTGGCCAAAAAATAGGCCAGCCTTCTGGTCACGTGAAGAGTCGATCAACCGCATGGCGATGTCTTGAAAAACTAAGTGGGCACTCGGACCCCATGCCCTAGTGTTTCAACCCCAAACGGCTCAAACATATCCTAATGAACCTTTTTGGCGCAGCCGTGAGGCACACACTATTATTGTTAAAATATTATTTTCTCTTTTTTATTTTTTGTGTTTCACGAACTGTGTCCAAATAAATATTATTCTTTCTTTCTTTATATCTCCCAATAAGATGTGGAGTATTTGCGCTGTTTGAGGTTTTCCGCACCTTCAGCAGCATCCCCAGGACAGCCCGCCGTGCTAGGAAGATGGGATGGCGTAAGGGTACACACCCGTTGAAATTGCAAAAGAAATAGTTTTCGGGAATATTTCTGCGGTAATGAAACGGAAGAGGGAACAGTCATCGGAAAGATTTCTTGTAGACTTCTATCTGGAAAAATCAGTAGCAAAAAATACGGCTGCCTGCTGGTAAATCTGTCACTGAATCAAGTTACTGGCCGGCTGTCGCTGAAAACCAGCGCTGGGGCTCTGTCTCGCATAGGGTCGCAGCATTATGCTGAGCGATGGCTGTTTTGCGTGGATGTGACGCATATTTTCCCCCAACTTGTTCTTTTTAGGGTTCCGTACCTCAAAAGGAAAAACGGAACCCTTATAGGATCACTCGTGTCACTTGTGTCTGTCTGTCCGTCTGTCACAGCCAATTTGCTCCGAATCTAATGGACCGATTAAGTTGAAATTTGGTACACATATGTATTTCTGTAACCCAAACACGGACGTGTAACATAAATAAATGAATTTTTAATATGGGGGTTACTTTTGGGGGGCAAATAACAAAATAAAAATAAAACGTTTTGCATACTGAACCGTGTGACATATCAAATGAAAGGGGTTGTTGCGAGAATCTCATTTTTTTTTTAAAATAATTTTAAACTAAATACTTTTAAAGATATTTAAGAAAATGTATGAAAGTTCACCATTCCCCCCTATTTTATATTTTCTTTCTTGTTTCTTTTCTTTCTTTACGAATAACAGCTAGTCAGTCGTTTTCATGTTTTTATAACATTTCTCACTGTCCATTAAGCTATGGCAAAATTCACATAGTCAGGTCTACTCATAAACCAATTCGACCGCAGCCGCATTTACTGTTTCCTAAACGATTCAAATAAGAACGGCTACTAGGTGTAGTGTACAAGTTTACAATGGTGCTAACGTGAAAACATTATATTCGTGATAATTTGTAGCATTTATATACACGCTTACCTTATTGTTAAGGTTCTAGTTACGGAAATATATATAAGGACCTACCTATTGTATACGTAATATATAACAGCTCCATTCGGAAAAATGTCTATCATGAATCAAATATACATCGATAGAACTCATAAATTATCCATAAGGTTTTATATTTAGCTTATAATATAACGTACTTAGAACACACTGCCAAGCATTTGAGTAAATAATATACGACAGAGATCAACCCACTTTGATGCCAGCTAAAAAACTACGAGTGGTGAACGATTTGAGCTTAAATCGGGGTGTCTTTTGAAACTTTTGGTGTTTGAAAATGTGCTGATTTCCAGCTTAACTTTTACCTAGCGCGACTCAACGAATGTTTAAATAACAGTTTAAACGTAACTTTTTGGTGTCAAGGTAAACCTTATTACAGCTAGGTAAGAGTAGGTCGTCCATTATGCACGTGATGTTTTTTAGCAAAATTTTAACCCCTCCTTTCCCGTCTGGTGATACGTGGTGAGGACTTAAACTATCTATGATAAAAAAATACACGTGACTTTGAGTAGGGGGGGGCCCTACCCAAAGTCAAGTCAAGCCTACAAAGTCAAGTGTATTTTTTTTGGTCAAAACTATTTACTACCATAAAAATCTACTATCGTAAAAAATTTCAGAATATTTTATCTTTAAATACAGGTATAATCGTTGCCTGGCAACGGCGAGTCAAGGTCATGCGCCGCTTTTCGGTTTAGAAATCGCGCGTTCAACGAAAAAATGAATACCTACTTACCCTCCTCCCACTTGTGATATATCGTGATTTTTTTCCGAACCCCTCCCCCTTTTGAGTCTCACGTCATTAATGGACGATCCCTATGAGAAAGCTTGAGCTCCGACCGTACAGTCACGCAGCGCCAAATCCAGGCAGGTACTTTCTAAGGTTACCTTGGCCATCACTGACATCAATGAAGGAGAATATAAATCACCAATCCGCCTTAAGCAAGCTTGGTGATCAAAAGTCATGCCTTCTTTGCTTATGAAAACCCTTTGCTTTGCAGTGTGACAATAATAGGCTGGTATTATCGTAGCATCGTATGAAGCTAGGTCTCCATTTACTATCTACTCATGTGCCACCGGTCTCCGTTATTACGTACGTGCGTCGCAAGTATTTAGTAATATAATTGAACATAGGTATCGCGGTTCGTGACGGATCGCATTAATAATTATGTATGATTGGAGTTATTTACACTCTGTGTTCGTTGCCACACGTATTGTTAAAAGGTACGTTAAGGCGCGTTCCCGTGCGAAACACAGCGGTACCCGTTTTTAGGCTGTTTTTGGGAGCCCACTTCTCTTTATCTAAAAGAACTAGCAACTAATATAAAATCTATTAAATTTCTACATAATCTTGACTCCAAAATAGTAGTTTTTTTTTTTTAAGCGGCATAATATTTAATTAAAGGGCCGCAAAAAAGCCACAGAAATGAGAAATATTGATTTATAACATGCATCTCCTTCTAAAATAACCATTATTTTGATTTGCTTCCTAAACTAATGGGTAGGTAATTTAATAAAAAACATTTTGCTAATTTAATTTTTTTCAAAACACGAAAATTTGATCTTATAAAGATTTTATTCTAAAATCTGACCGTACTCGCTTAGTAACTCTTGCGCAGAGTTAGTGTGCCACGAATGCTCAAGGTTATTTGGTCAGGGTAGCGCCTCAATTTCTGATGGTGGTTGATACAGGAATATATTCTATATATCATAGAGCAGTACTTATTTGATACTGTAGTTATTTTGAGTAAGGTAGATTTTTGTAGCAACGATTTCTGGGACAACATGAGATATTTTTTAAATAAATTTGTAGAGAAATGTGAATAAAGAATGTGCTCAATTTCAGAGTAAACTAATACCTTCTACTATTTACTTAAGACGTGACTGAATGCCAATGGCCTTGAGTGGTTAGCTTGCGTGTTCTGTACTCAGCTCACGCAACGCGTCGTGCGTCCAGCCAGTAATAGGACTCGCCCATCAAGGAGCGCTGTCCCGAATTAGCTTAATTTATTATACATAAAACAAAAGGTATTTTAATAAAACACGTATACTAAAAGATAAATAATTACATTATATTTAAAATGGTGAAGATTTCAGAAAAATACGTTAGATAGTTTTAACGTGATTCTCAGTTTTTATCCGCGTTAGATATAATTTTACAAATTAATTACACTATGTAATATAAACATAATCTAAAATATTTACAGATTAAGTTATTAAAAAAATGCTTCAATTTAACATTTTTTTTTTCCAAATCTTTAACTCTGTTCGTTTAGACGTGATATTCAGTATAAAATCATTAAGAGTCGGTTATTGTCGCCTTAAATGGCCTAGTTCATAAACGAACATAAAATTATTTTGCAAAAAAAACCACGCTGAGCTAGGGATAGGTAGGTTCGTAAATCTTGATTAATTATTATCCGTACCTATATTTAAAAACCGGCCAAGTGCGTGTCGGACCACGCACAATGAAGGGTTCCGTAGTTGGGATGAATTTATCCCAAAAACAAACTTAACATTGTAGTTGAAAAACATGTACATACGGAATGTATGGGAGATCATGTTTTTCAAACTTCAAATTTAAGTCGGTCGATTTTTACTCGTTTGCCTACTTAGCTGTGATAGTTTTCCTTTTAACTTGGTTATATAGGTATACTACTGCTGTGATTGTTAATATGTATACCCATGCCAAATTACAGCTAAGCCGCGGACAGACAGACAGATGGACATGGCGAAACTATAAGGGTTCCTTGTTTACTGCGGAACCCTAAAAAGTGGTTCAATTTACCTTTTGTACTCCAACCACTTCGAGCGGTTACTCCCACTAGAATGTTGCGGTTACGTACGTTAAAAGACGCCAATGCCGTCCATTGTAGATACCATGGAACTTTGAAATGGATTGAGTGTATGTAATTACACCGATACTTATACCCTTTAAACCGGAACTGATAACGTTGATTGCCAACAGATTTACGTTTGATACAAGAATTTCCCTGAACGATCCCTTTCAAAAGCTCTAGATACTCTGTTGAAATTGGATATAAAATACGACCCTGAATTTATGTCATCTAACATCTTTCCTTTCGCTTTTAAAATAAATAAAAAAACTAAATAATTAGATCTGTGGGAGTGATTTCGTGAAAAGGGACGGAAATGTGTAACAGGAAGACGGGGAAGCGCGCGCTATTTGATTTGACCAATGTGCGCGCACGGTGCCGTCAGAAACGACCTTGACGAGGCCCCGCCCCTTTAATGTTGCTTATTACCAAGTTGAGATGTCAGATGTTACACATCGTATGCGATTTCTGTAAGGCTCGCACGTTTTTTTTTCTCACGCGCTCATTGCCTGCAGAGCCGCCTAGTATAGGAAAACTATCTTATTCTAGGCTAACCCTATCTGTTTTTAAAATAGCTCACCCATTCTTTGAACTTCAGCATTAACGTTCAAAGTGTTTCAACCAATTAATTTGTTTACGTTACTCGCAGACTTCGATATGAATGAGTATTTTGATCCAAAAGCGATTAATTATGAATTGATTTCACCTATTATATTAATATCAAATCCGGCTGCTCTAATTATAACTGGTATTGTTACCCGAATGAATGAAAAACCTCGGCCCGCCCCCGCCCCAGCCGCCCTCCTCTTTGCCCTTGGCCTTTGTTAGGCGCTTCACATTGTGCGCGAGATGAGGATGTACTCGATACATTCTGAATTCTGAATCGGGCTGAAAAACGGAAAACTGAAAGTGGTATTGTGTGTGCAATTTTGAGGGTGCATTAAGAGCATTCTCAGTAAACCGCGCATAGTTCATCAGGTATCGCGTCTAAATCAGGTAGTTTAGTGTTCAACGTACGTTGTTCAATTTATTCTTTGGTTTCCCTACCGCAATTCAAAACCATTTAAATGGCCAATGTTTTGTTTAGTTAGTTATTTTATATTTAATGATATTTGTGTAAGTCTGTTTTTTGTTCTGTTTTAGATTTAAGTCAACACTGTTTTTAGGGTTCCATAGTAAACAAGGAACCCTTATAGTTTCGCCATGTCCGTCTGTCTGTCTGTCCGCGGCTTAGCTCAGAGACGGTTAGGACGGTAGCATGGGTATACATATTAATCACGCCGACAAAGTGGTAAAATAAAATCATTTTTTTTTTAGGTCTACCTCCCCTACACGTAATGTGGGGATGTTTTTTTTTCTCATCTATCCCATGGTGTGGGGTATCGTTAGAAAGTTCGTTCAAAAATATTGTGAGTTTGCGAAAACCATTTTTGGATTCAAGGATCCGTTTGATAAATATTAAGCTTTTGACTGCAAATTTTTGTTAGATTCAAGTGTCCCCCCACCCCCGCCAGCTAAATAGTTGTACTAAAACTATCACAGCTAAGTAGGCTGTACAGGTTAACGAGTAATAATCTACCAACTTAAATTTGCAGTTTGGAAAACATGTTCTCCCATAAATTCCGTATAGAACATGTTATTCAAACTGGAATGGGATAAATTCATCACAACTACGGAACCCTTCATTGTGCGTGGTCCGACACGCACTTGGCCGATTTTTTTTGCTAATGATTTTATTTTATTTTCCATTTTAATTAATATATAATTTTATGTAATTTAAGAAGGTTGCTCCATGGATGGGTCATTGTTTTCAGTCCCGTTTTTAACCGACTTCCAAAAGGAGGAGTTTTTATAAATAATAATATTAATTTGCTGAAAAACATGGTATAAAAAGATGGTCGTCTGTATGTTTCTTTTTATGTATGTCCAGCGATATTTTCGTCAGGACTGATTTTGAAAATTCTTTTTTCATTTGGTAGAGGAACCTTGCGCAGTGGTCCCATATAAATTGTTGCTTGGATAGTTTTTGAGTTAGCTTCAATATTTTTTCCACTTAGTCTATGTGGATGATGTTATAAGTCACTGTTATTTACATAGCAGGTACCTAGTGGTATTTGAATTTATGTAGGGTAGGATCCACAACCAAAAAAAAAAAAAACTTTTTATCTCATATGGAATACACAAAGGACACACCCTTACGAGTAGTCAGCAATGAGTATTCTCTCTCTTTTTGTCAAGTTCATTTGTTATTTTTAGGATTTACAATCTCCGCAGTACTGAAACATTTGGCCGCCTAGCAATTACTAGCCACCCCCGGAATGTCCTGTCCTTGGCCCTTTTAGAAGCACGTTTTACAATTTACGCGAGATGAGCAATAGTCAGCTGGCCTACAATTTCATTACGAAATCTAAAAGAGAATATCCTGTTTTTTTATGAAAAAAATATTTATTTGAACACAGATAAGGACTAAATTACAGATAATGTTTCGTGTGGTTTTAGAATTATATTATTTATCTTAAACCAATAATCTTTCTCTTAATTGGAAATGTTTTGAGAGGAAACCCAATAAAGAATGAGAGACAAACATATTGTTTTCTCACATCGATGGACCGAACCCGCGACCCAGCAAAACTAATCTATAAAGCAGTATCTATATATTAATACGTATATCAAACTTTGTACCCCTTTTTTGCGAAAATTACGCGGACGGAGAAGTATGAAAGTTTATATGGAGAATGAGTGGAGAAAGCTAATAAATTAAAAAAAACATTACTCACACATCATGCGTTTGTCACACACTATGGTTAACGCTTACCTTAGAATAAAGGCTCGTGCAGACCAACGCGACGCGACGGCGTGACGCTACTCGAACAATACAATTTCTAAGAAAACTACACGGTATAACAATAACCGGTGTCGCATCGCGCTAGTCTGCACGAAGCTTAATGATATGGCAAAATGGAATTAGTATGTACTATCATGACAGCATGGAATTAGTATGTACTATCATGGCAGCATGGAATTAGTATGTACTATCATGGCAGCATGGAATTAGTATGTACTATACTTGGAACTAGTATGAACTATCTTATCAAACTTAAAATTTAAATGAATTATGGTCCAATTTCGACCACTGGGCGACCACTACTCCCTATAACTATGCCGAGTCATAAGTCAACAGAATAAACAAATTGAAGCGGTAAAGGACCAGCTATATTGACTGTAGAACCGATGACCGTAGTGATAGACGTGACGGCAAACGTAGGGTACGACTTCCTAGAGAGTAACTGGAGTTTTGATCTTCGTAGTGTGGCTGGTAGCCTGGTAGTAAATGGATGAGAGCAGCCGAGAACTACTATAGGCTGATGATGGTGATGATTTTGACAAGCATTACTATTGCCTCTATCTCTTTTCCGAAAATGGCGAAAGAATTAATGAGACCATTCCAATGAGCTCAAACACTATACTATAAGATACGTGTGCTGTAAGTGTGTAAGTGCAGCATCAGTTCAAGGTTACAATGTTCTTCTAATATCATTGAAGTAACAGAATACCAAATTTCAAATCTATCAGACTTGTGGAAGACGCTCACATCCATTCATCAACTAGCAAAGAGCCGATAATCTTCAAACGGCTGAACCGATTTTAATAAAACATGTCTAAGAACCATCGCTAGAAAACATGCTTTCAAATAAAAAAAACCGTATTCAAATCGGTTCAGCCGTATAAGAGCTACGGTGCCACAGACAGACACACACACACATAGCGGTCAAACTTATAACACCGCTTTTTTTGCGTTGGGGGTTAAAAAGAGGAAAGAATCTCAATTTCAATTTCTTCCAGGACGAATAACTCGCAGTATAATCCATTTAAATTCCCATATCAATGAATGTGTAAGTAAAAACCGAGCTAAGACGATGAGTATGCGCGATCACGTAATACATTGCGCGCCGGGCGGTATTAATTGTGGATGACATTTGCATATAGCGAGCGATGGATGTGACTCTATGGAAAATATCGCGTACGAATTGCATGAAGATTGTTTTTGAGACGTGACAGTTCATATATTAATATTACCTGTGTTTAGCTATCCTACCAGCCAATTTATTCTGTAAAAATTTACCATAAAAACTTCGGCGAGGTTAACTTAGGTTAAATCCGGCTCGAAGGATCAATGTGACAATGTGACGAAGGACAAATGTTGAGGTTGTTCTTGAATTAATTGAACTAGTAGTGTATAAAATATAGGTACTCGTATATATAGGTAATGTAAAAGGCAAAAATATTCGGTGCTAACATAGAAACTAATGACCGTTCTCTATCAATATTTTGACATTTCATGTTCATTCATAAATCTTTAAAACGCCAAAAAGTTAACAAATTAAATACAAAACTTAGGCAAAAAAATCTAAATTTAATTCAAGAATTAAACAAGTGTAATAGTGATTTACAATTATGTAATACTATGTATGATACTGACACTCAGCACCTACAGGATGAATTGTTTGTCAGGGAATATGCTCTAAAGGATATCTTTAGTAAATATGAGGCTTCTCAACAAGACCTGAGTAAGCGCTTGCAGGAGGCTAATGAGTTGGCAGACCTAGTCAAGTACAATGCAGAGAGGTATGAGTCTCTGACAAATAACCTCTCTTTTAGCTGTGCCTGCTCCCATGAGCCCCAACCTCAACTGGTTCCACCTACACCCTCAGTGGCTCAGCCTGTAGGTAGCTGTTTGGATGAGAATAGAATTAATAATTTGGCTAACACAACTTATGTATTCTCTGACAAATTTGGTCAAGGTTTTGGTAGTATATTTAATCAGTGTTCGCAACAATATGTAATTAATAATTGTTTACCCGGTGCCAGTATTAGCCAATTAATTCATAATATTAAATTGACAAAAATAAACCCCAGTTCCACTGTTATTTTATTATTCGGGGATAGTTTAACTGTCAAGAAAAAGGACATAATTGAATGTGTCCATTTGATGTTACATCTCAATGAGACCAATAGTTGCAAATTTATTTTCTGTGCCTTGCCTTATTCTAAGTATTTGTCTGATGAGCAAAATAGGCACATTTATAACTTAAATATGTTAATTTATAATAGGACATGTCGTCACAATGACGCTATTTTATATTTTGATTGTAATCAATTTATTACTGATTACAAACTGACAAATTATACAATGTATTTGCCACCTAGTTGTAGAAGACGAATTGCTAATCTCTTAGCATACAATATACACAGTGACACTGGTACCGGTAGTGTACCACCGATTATTGTTAGTAGTGGTACTAACACTACTTTTGATACGCCTTATAGTTTAAACTATTAGGAGCGACAACGGGTGAGCCGCATATTTTGAATGTTGTTCATCAAAATATGCAGGGTCTGTCCGGCAAAGAGCTAGAGTTAAGTTTGTTTATAGAGAACTATGATGTTCAGGTGTTATGTTTGACTGAACACTGGTTGAAAGAACATGAAGTAGTGTTTGTCAATGATGATAATTTTACTGTACAAAGTGCGTTTGTAAGGAAAAGCGCCATTCGCGGTGGATCTTTAGTTCTTGTTTCAAACAAGTTGAAATGTAAACAACGTTTAGATTTAGTTAATCTTTCCATCGAGCGCACTATTGAGTTGTCTTGTGTTGAACTCGAGCGATACGTTATAATTTGCGTGTATCGGCCCCCCTCAGGTGATTTTATTAGTTTTGAATCGGTAATGGAGGATTCACTCAATAGGTTAAAATCAAGTAATAAAAGTATAATTTTATGTGGAGATTTTAATATTAATATTTTAGATGTTACTCCATTAAGCATTAGACTTCTTAATCTGTTTAGGTCTTATAATTTAATTAACTTGTTTTTTGAACCTACTAGGATCACGGCATCTTCTTCAACTTGTCTTGATAATATATTTAGTGATTGTGATGCCAAAAATAAAATAGTCTTAAATGACTTAACGTCTGACCACTGTGGTTTATTAGCTAGCTTCCCCATGCCATTACATAAAAAGCCGCATAAAATAGAATGCAGGCCTTATACAGCTACTCGTTGCAATAAGTTTAAAAATAATATAGCTCATAGAATTACACCATCTATAGTAGAACACGAGAATCCCAATGAAATCTATGGAGCCCTTTTTGATGTTGTGCAAAAAGAGTACCAATCTACTTTCAAGACCAAAACTATTCAAATTAATGGCACCTCCGTTGGCTTTAACCAATGGGCCACTCCGGGAATTTATAAAAGTAGAGCGAGACTATACGAGTTATATGGTTTGAAAAAATACAGGTTTGATACTCCTTTCCTAGAGTATGTCAAAAGTTATTCAAAATTATTTAAAAAGGTTAGTGTTTTTGCTAAATCTAAATTTTTAAGCGATTCAATTAAAAATTCCAATAATAAAGTTAAAACCACTTGGAAAATTATTAATAATGAAACGGGTAAGTCGGTTAAACAAGATAAACAACTTGAGATTATGGTCGACAATAAATTAGTTGATAAAGCAGCTGACGTAGCTGAGGCGTTTAATGAGTTTTTTGCAAACATACCTGTAACTACGACTCGCTCCTTAAATTCATCCCCGTCTAAAGCTGAAAACCTTTTGCTTAGTAGTGTGTCTAAAAATAGTCGCATATTTAGCTTCGAACATGTAACGCCTCGTGATGTAGTTAATGTTTTTAACACACTCAAGTCTAAAAACACTGGTGATTACTGGGGCATCTCCATTAAACTTTTAAGTAATATAATAGACATCGTAGCCCCCTATCTAGCTGTTACTTTTAATAAATGTATTGATTTAGGAACTTTTCCTGAACTCATGAAGAATAGTAAAGTCATACCATTATTTAAATCAGGTAATAAAAATGAAGTTGGCAATTTCAGGCCTATTTCTATCTTACCAGCATTTAGCAAAATATTTGAAAAGTTAATACTCAAGCAGCTGCTAAGACATTTTAATTTAAATAGCCTCCTTCATAATGAACAATATGGATTTACAAAAGGTCGTTCGACTACAGATGCGGGTGTTGCTCTGCTGAAACACATATTTAACGCATGGGAGAACTCGCAAAATGCTATTGGGGTTTTCTGTGATCTCTCCAAAGCCTTTGATTGCGTGCACCATGACACGCTTTTGCGTAAACTGCGTCATTACGGTGTGCAAAACGAAGCTCTCAACGTTATAAATTCGTATTTACATAATAGGTCCCAATGTGTAGATGTTAATGGTGTGAAATCTTCCGGGCTACCAGTTCAGTTAGGTGTACCTCAAGGCTCAATACTGGGTCCATTCTTGTTCTTAGTGTATATCAATGACCTACCATTCTATTTAAAGGGTATCTGTGAAGTTGTACTGTTTGCAGACGATACCTCTCTTATTTTTAAAGTAGACCGGAATAGACAAGATTTTGACGATGTAAACAGTGCACTCTCAATGGTTACGGATTGGTTTACGACAAATAACCTAGTTCTCAATGCCAATAAAACGAAATGTGTTAAGTTCGCCCTACCAAATGTTAGAAATCTAGGACCCAACATCGTCTTAGATAAAGAGGTGCTTGAATCTGTAAATTCGGCAGTTTTTCTGGGCATAACAGTAGATGCCAAACTTCAGTGGGGCCCACATATATCGAGCCTAGCGGGAAGGCTCAGTTCTGCCGCCTACGCCGTCAGGAAAGTAAGACAATACACTGACGTCGATACAGCTCGATTAGTCTATTTTAGTTATTTTCATAGCGTTATGTCCTACGGTCTTCTGCTGTGGGGCAAAGCTGCTGATATTCAAAATATATTTGTCCTTCAAAAACGAGCTGTTCGAGCTATTTACCAGCTAGGCCCCAGAGTTTCTCTGAGAGATTTTTTCAAAGATATTGGTATCCTCACAGTGGCATCTCAATTCATTTTCGCCAACATCTTATATATTAGGCAAAATATACATTTATACAGTAAGAACAGTGATTTTCACAATGTTAACACTAGAAATAAGGAAAAACTAAGAGTTCCTTTTCACCGGCTTCATAAGGTTCATAACTCATTTGTTGGGCTTGGTATAACCTTTTATAACAAGTTACCCTCTTCTTTGCTAGATTTGCCTTTTAATGCGTTTAAAACGAAAGTAAAATCCAACCTTTGTTCAAAGGCATACTATTCTATCAACGACTACTTAAATGATAAGAATAGTTGGTCGCTGTGATTAACTCAAGACAATTTTTATGTTCTTTCACCAGAATTAGCTTACCTACTGACAGGTTATATGAGTTCATATAATTGTTTATTTTTAATTTAATTTTAATTTATTGTTGACATAATCTACTTATTACAATGTTTTTTTTTAATGAGTTGTATTGCAATATGTAACTAGTGACCTCGACAATAGATCATATTATTTATTGTTATTAGTAATTAACTGTTTATTTATTTTACCTCGATGGTCCTAGTTTATCATTTATAACTTCCAGTTACAGCTTTATGTAAGCGGGCACGCCCTTTATGCCTGGAGGCTTTTATTAAGACGTTAAGTTTTGTTTACGTTTAGTTTTTATTTCTGCCCGAGTATAGTTCTCGATGATTTTGTTTGGTATATTGGCGTGTGCTAGCTAACATATGGATAATAATTTAAATTAGGTTAATTAAGTATGTTGAATACTATTATATAGAGTCATTTTTTTTCTTTCTAACTGAACAGACAGCTGTGCTGCTGGGGAGTTTGTTGCGCCACTTCTTCTTCCCAGCTAACGCACTAGGAAGTGGTGAAGGGTGGGCGTTTTGGGGGACTGTCTTATGTAATTTTGACGTTCGAAAAGTGCTGATTATCAGCCTAGTTTGAATAAATGACTTTTGAATTTTGAATTTTGACAAGAAGTGAAGCGCGGTCAGCGTTGGTCGTCGCTGATTGGCTGGCGCCGCGTCGTCGTCCCGTGCGTCTTCCGCACCCCGTATTCATCTCCCGCAGCACTGTGTCCGCGCGTGGACACTTGAAGAGGGCGATGGCCGTTTTGCGTGGACGTGACGCATATTTTCCCCCAAATTGTTTATTTTTGCGTTTTGTTCTTTCTTTGCGTCATGTGTACCGCAAATAAACGTATTTTCTTTCTTTCTAAGTGAGCTGTCAATAATGTCAATCAATAGCATCAGCCGGTCGATTCTGTAAACATATTACCGTGAAACTTAGGTGAAGTGAGCTGTCAATAGTATTAATCCCTAGCATCCTGCCGGTCGATTTGTGACAGTGACAGCTCACTTCACCTAAGTTTCACGTTGATATTTTTACAGAATCGACCGGCAGATGGAATGACAGTTCACTTCAAGCTCATTTCACCTAAGTTTCCACGTTCAGATTTTTACTGAAAAGACCGGCAAGCTACCTTTCATCAAGTTTTTATGCATACTTTATTTCACAACGAAATGAAACGATTAATAAAATTGATTCATTGACTTGCTACTGTTTAATTATAGTCGGTTCAGAATACCTATAAAGAAAACGCAGGTATACGATCAATAAACGTCTCGAGTATAATTAAAATGGCACGTCCTTGATTGATTAATTAGTGGAGTCCGACTGAAAATGTTCGACGTGATTTGCATTTTCGGCCGAAAACCGAAAATTTACAAATATTTATAGGCACTTCGGACGAAAATTGCCGAAAACCGAAAACGAAATTCGGTCGTACCCAATTAATTAGTTACCAAAGTGCGTAAAATACGCACTATGGTAACTAATTAGTAGGGGGAGGCTAGAAAGTTTTTCCCTTTTTTCTGGAAGCCCTGAAAATGGCAGACCCGTTCCGTTTAGGTAGATTTCTTATTATTTACAGTACTAGGCCATAATTTGTATTAACCAATAAAAAATAATGTTGATTTCGTTTTAAAAGTACTACTTACTGATTCGCATTTAAATAAATAAATACGATTCACCGAAATAATCATGAAGGCAACATAAATAGTTGTATTTCCTAAAGAGCCTGCATTAGGTAGGTACCTAGTTAAAATGCAATTGCATGCGAAATGGCGTGGCGAGATTAAAGCATACTTACCGTTTAGATGAACGGAAGTAGGTATTATCCAGTAATTAAGCACTTAACTAACTGTACACGTACTATCTTAATTAGTTAAATCTACTACGGTCACTAATGGCATTCAAATTAGATGAAATTCTACCATAATACAGGGTGGCAGGGACATCGACGCACATACTGTATACCATGAGCACATAAGAGCCAACGGCGACTTTTTGTACCGATGCAGTAGCGATGCTGTCGCGCATGTGTATCGATACAGCCACGATGCTGTCGCTGGCTGTGTACTTCGCCCAGATTTTGTATTGCTACTACCGCGATGCTGTCGCGCTTCAGGGCACATTCCCCAGCATCCCTTCCTTCGTTCCCTCAATGTCGTCAGAAACGGTCGTGCGTTTGTACCGATACAGCCGCGTGTTTGCATCGTTTCTGTCGCACGTTGCAAATGCGACAAACGCGCGATAGTAGCGATGCAGAAGCGCGTTTACAAAACGCGCGACAGCATCGCTACCAAAAGTCGCCGAGGGCGAGCGGCCTAAGAGTCAAGACCCCTAGCGTAGAAATATTTCGTAAAGTCCTAAAGAAGTCATTGAAACGTTATACATAATATGAAAGTAAGTTTGTGTGTTTTTTTTCAAACCCAGCTGCCATCATTTTCATGTGGGTGTTATGTGGCGGTCACCGCTTTTCTGGAAGACTGTAGCCTTAAGCCTAAGTGCCAAAAATTGTAAGGCATTAATTTGCCACAGACACATATTTTTTTGTTATTATTTTATACGAGGTAAAGACCACGTCTATGTATGAAGTGAGCAGCATCTGTCCTAGAGAAACCCTATGATAAAAATATACCCCACGCATCATGATGGTACCCTAGTCCCTCACGTATGTTTTATGTGGCGCGCAATAAAATACCGTTTCGGTTAATAAAACTTTGGGCTGCGAATTATAACTAGACAGACGTATTAGACAGAAGGCTCGTGAGAGGAAATTCGGAATACGTCTTCATCTCTGAACAGATTTAAAATAAATAATGTATGAAAGTTGTCTGGCATTTTTGCTGAACTGGGCCTTTTGGCGCAGCCGTGACTCTCCTGCTAATTTCTTACATCGCACTTTACACTTTTTATTTCATTTATATTTTATTGATATGTAACATGTTTCCTCCTCGCTTTCATGGGAATGATTTTGTGAAAAGGGACGGAAGTATGTTAATAAAAAAAAACAGAAATAAAAAAATACAAATAAAAAACAGCGGTCGGACGACTCCCGTCAGGGACGAAGTTCCTTACACGTTACTTGCACGCACACACACACTAGTATTAAATAGAAAGAGACAGAGAGTGAGAGAAAGTCGCATGGAGGGTGCATTACGCTTTTTCCTTATGTGATGATTTCTACCAGCCAACTCTTAACGCAAGCCGCGTAAACATCGTTCCAAAAAACTTTTGACACTTGAAACTTGAGACCTTGAAACTGACTTTTTTATTCGAAGTTTGTTTTAGCTCGCATAGACTGTTTTACCAACCCACAGACGCGTTTTTAATAAAGAGCCATCTATTAACGCTTTTCCCTTACGTGACGATTTCTACCAGTAGAACTCCTACTTCGTTCCAAAAATAAATTGTATTTTAAACAGTAGTGTAATAGTAGACAAGTCTATGGGTAAAAATCCATAACACTCGACTTGGGAATAGAATCCAGGATCAGTTTACGTACCTACCTAAATAACCGGAATTGCATGAAGCTTATCCTCTTTCCATTTGCAGTTCACCCATTTATGAGCTTTACTACTTTATATAGCCGCGACGTAGAGGCTATTAATCTTTTCATTGTTGTTTCATTACGAGTGGGTTTTCTTCCCTTCCTAACTTGATGTGGACGGATGCTTTTAGTACGGACTTTCGTAACGTTAGGTTATGTAACTTCTCATATGTACGTCCAGCCCCTTCACGGGTCGAAGGTGGTACTCTCGGGGGATGAACGTCTGATTTGAACGTGTGGAGGACGCCGTTATTTTGAGTTTGACCGACTGACGCCCGGATACCTTACCAATATATAGAATGTTCTTTTTTATCTTTGCTCATTTGTTTTTTTCTTTCTGTAAAAAATGGAGATTGTTTCTTTTGTCGCTTTTTTTATTGTAATCATGAACAGACGGTTGGTTTACCTTTTGTAAAGATACATATTAATGTGCGTGAGTGAGGTATGTACTTAACGATATAATGATAGTCTGCATTTCTCAGAGAATTCTGGTTCAATTTACTTACATTTTTTTTTCCATTTAAAAAGTTATGACTGTTGTTATAACTTCCAGAAAACCCAATGGGCGTTTAATTTCTAACGGAATTATATTATCACAGGGAAGTAAAATGTATGGAATAGGGATGTTGACCGGGAAAAATAAATCTGTTTAGTACGTCAGTTAGATAATAAAAAATATTAGACAGGTATTTTTTGCTTTATCATATTAATAAAAAATAGTTTAGATAAAACGCATTAAAGTTCGGGAGCCCGCTCGCTACGTCACAAGTCAGTATAAAATCTACCGGCTAGTGACGTCATGCCACATTTTAACGCATTGCCTACTCAATGTATTGCCGTAATGTATTGACTACGTAAAAAAAGAAAAAAATACGTGTCCAATATTTTATTTTATTTTATGTGACGGACAAAAAAATTTTTTTGTCGACCTGGAATATTGAATACAGAATGTCCTGCATTATTGAAAGCTATAAAAAATCTACAAAACTCATTATATTAATAAAAATATTTTTTGCTTCATTATATTAATAAAAATGCTTTAGATAAAACGCATTAAAGTTGGGGAGTGGGGGCTCACGTCACAATTCAGTATAAAATCTACAGGAGATTGACGTCACGGCACATTTTAACTCAATGATATGCCGTAATCTTTTGATTACGTAAAAAACAAAATGCATGATCATAATTTTTTAATAATCTAACTGTAGGACAAAAAATTTTTTTTGGCAACATCCTTATTTTAAGCACAACGAGTAGCCCCAATGAGTCTCCCTAACCGTCGTCGTTCCTGGTTGTACTATCAATGTAAGTCGTTGCGGGAAAACAGAATCCGCAAAAGTCTGATTTGGTCTCATCTAGAATATCTGTGTTGCCTAGTGTCGGTTATGGGACAATATTCACCATTTTCTAGCTGTCCGTGTTTTCGCAATATCCCTGGGGATTTCGCGAGGGTTCGAATTATCAAATCATCCTACGACATATACAATGTAAAATTTAATTCGTTTGCATCCTCTTAAGGGGTCATTGTACTCATCATTATGAACAACTTTCACTATGGGGTCAACCCTGAAATCGCGAAAAAAAAATCTGCTGTTCCATACATTTATGTTCGCATAGCTCGTTATAATGTAGGGAACAGCTGATTTTTTTTTTATTTCTGAGGATGCAAACGAATTAAATTTCACATTGTATATATTCATGTAATTTGTTATCATTTTATTGTGCTTTTGTGTGTCTTTTGTATGCACTGAATAATTTTTACCTATCTATCTATCAATATTGCAGTCGCTCCATGTGAAATATTGATAGTATTTGTAGACTTATTGAGAATAGAAGAATCTTGCTAGCCAACTTTATTGGAAAAGGCTAGGCTGCATTACTCTTCACAAACCCAATAAGATCTAAATAAAAAGTATTGAAGCAAGAGTGAATACCTATACTTATTTGAGGATGCTCGTTCTATCGTAGATCTAGGTCAAGAGCAGACCCAGAATTAATGAAATCCAAAGTCTGATGAACTCCCAAAACACATGAAAATGATTAATACACAATCCGTGTGCCGATGGGATTTCCCACCGGCACACGGATTGTGTATTAATCATTTTATGATGCATCCCATATAATATAATGTGTTTGTTTTGCACGTCAAAAATAAAAACAGTAACTGGTAATTATAATGATTTTTATTTATTGTGTTGTTTTAAGATATTAATGAATTTCTTGATTTAAAAATAATACGTATTGTTGATTTTAATGAATTTAAAAGTTATTGTGATTTTATTTATGTGTTATTTAATTATGATTATAATAGTATGATTGTGGTGTATATTTGAATATTTGGTTATTAACATAATTCTTAACAATACATAATACTTATTAATTAAATGAAGAATATACTAGACTAAAAAGTAAAAAATGTATTTAAAAAACACGCTTTTTACATGAACTAAAAATTGTAAGTAATTAAATTGACTTGTACTAGTTACCATATAAGTAGCGTGGAGCGCTTTGTATAAATTATGTAATAAGTACGCACAGCTAACAGACGCTCTACGCTTTTTTGGTTTAATAATTGGGTATAAAAGAAGTGACAAGCTACATTGGTACTTATATGGTAACTAGTACAAGTCAATTTAATTATATTATAACTTTTTGTTCGTGTAATAAGCGAGTTTTTTTTAAACTACAATATGTATTTATTTTTTACTTTTTATTCTAGTATATTCTTATTTTAATTAATAAGTCTAAAGTCAATGAAATTATGACTTGACCGGTTTAGTAGTAGCCAATAAAGAAATCCACTATCCACCTCCTGGCTCCATCATCAGACCCTCAACACCAAGTGCAATCTATTAGACTCATTAAAAAAAATCATATGACCTAAAACTCGAAGGGTTTACTAATAGCCACTGTTGAGTTCCACTATCCACGTCCTGGCTCCATCATCAGATCAGCCACGCTATTCTGTAAACATCTCACCGTGAAAACTTGGGTGAAGTGAGCTGTCAATAGTGTCAATCCCTGTGGAATGACAGCTCACTCCGCGCTCACTTCACCTAAGTTTTCACGGTGAGATGGTTACAGAATAGCACTGCAGCTCTAAAATAGAAAATTATTGTATTGTCATCGGTTCTTGATACGTGTGCAAATTTTCAAGTTATTCGAACCGAACGTCTTGAAGTTGACGTAAATTACGTCGAAAGATTCCGTTACATAGATAGATAGATACAGGTCAAGCTAATAAAAGCGAATTAAAAATATAGATCACTGTGTCTGAAGTATATAAGTGACGAAATTTCAAAAACCCTGCGTTGTCTGTCAGTGAATGAATAAGATTTTGATTAACGAGATCTGTGTGTTTAAAACTTTATAGCTAGAAAAACAATAGAAGCATTACACCAATTTGTACTAGGAGAGCAGAAGTTACGGTTGGTAGCGTGGAACGGACACGAACAACGAATTGGGAACCGCACTGATGTTCCTGAAAAGGCCATTTAACGTTGACTGACATTTATTGGGTTCGGTAAACAGTGGCCGTTTAATAGTTAATGAATGGTTAATTAAGTTGCTCTCTGCAGGAAATGGCGACGCCACGTAGAAAGTGCAATTATGTATGAACTAGCTTTTTCCCGTGACTTCGTCTGCGTGTATTTTTACAAAAATCAAGGATTTTGTGGTTTAGGCGAAACAAGGTAACAGATAGACAGACAGACAGAGTTACTTTCGCATTTTTAATATTAGTATGAATGACAGAATAACTAAAATTAACGCTCATGTTGATATTTTGGCCAATCATCAAATGGAAGAAAGAAACTGATTTACTGATGAGACTAGATTAGCTTTAACTGTATGACAAAGTTCCAGACTTACTTGAGTATAAGACTCCGTAGGGGATTTTAGCCCGACTGTGGCGAAGCCAAAAAAGGAGGGTTTTGTGTTTGATCTGTATGTATGTATGTTTGTGTCTGTCTCTATATTCCCTCGTAACTACTAAACGGCTGACCCATTTTTGATGAAGGACATGTCGTTAGAATCAATTTAATTGAGCGAGTGACACTGTATTAAAAAAAATCCACATCGAGTGGGGTTTTAAAAGGTGATTACAAAAATATAGACAAATTATATGTTAAAATGTAATTTTGAATGAAAAATGGTAGAAAATAACCCTAACTAAAAAAAAAATGAAAAATACATAGGCAATTAAATAGGTTTTTATTGTTACATTTAAGAAGATGCCTCCGACTGCATGAAATTGTTTTGAAGACAGAAATAAGTAAACTTGTTTTCACCTTTTTTAAAGTTCACATTTTACGCATCAGGGATTTTGATTTTTTTTAATTTACTTTTTTTAATGTATCCTATATTTTCGAATTAGATCAAACCTAAAATGCTGTCAAGAGTGATTATCAGTTACGAGGCTTTCGTAAAGTCACCGTAACGTGTAACTAAGTACACGTAGCTCCCCAACTCACATTCTGTCAGTGCCCTACGGTTGCGGCGTCATAGTTGTGCCCAACTCGTCTCGGAACAATACGACGCGAGATATTTATCAACATCACTACACGGCAGACATCTTGTGGCAGTGGGTCAAGTTTTGATGTTGTCTGAAAATTTCTCAGTTTGAGCTGCCATTTTCGGAGGGGAATTTGGGAAAAAAGCGGCCGCCATTTCTAGTCGTTTTTTAAGATTTTCTTTTAAATAAACAAATAGACTTCTAATACATTTTTCAATTATATTAGAACTAGCTGCTCCCCGCGGTTTCACCTGCATAAGTCTCGATCCCGTGGGAATAACGGAATAAAAAGTATCTTATGTTCTTACCCAGGTCATGGTTTGCCCATGTGCCAAATTTCATCCAAATCCGTTCAGCCGTTTTAGCGTGAAAGCGTAACAAACAAACAAACAAACTCACTTTCGCACATATAATATTAGCAAAGATTACGTGATATTAGTTAGGATTAGGATACTGTGTCAAATTCTTTGTCCATTTTGCCATACAACTTTATTTATTTACGAAAATGCACCCAAAACTATTTCAGTCAAAATATGTCACTAAGCGTAGGGGAATTTTAACAAAGTACATGCATATTTTATTTGCCTTATTAAGTACCCAAAAATATTGTGAAATTTATATTTTACCTACATAAAAACTAAAAGAAACATTGGATATTTTCCGTCTTAAGTACGTTTATTGAGATAAACTTGAGGCAAAATTACCCAATTTCGGGTAGCGTCTCAATTAATGACCTCATTAATTGACCCTAATTAATTATCGTTATTAATCTATTAAGGCTCGTGCAGACCAGAGCGACGCGACGGCGCGACGTGACTCGAACAATACAATTTCTAAGAAAACTTCACGGTATAACAATCACCGGTGTCGCTTCGCGCTGTCGCATCGCGCTGGTCTGCACGAAGCTTTACTGGAAAACCTATCTGTGTGTCTGTCACATTCGCTTTTCCCAAAAATGATTTGACAGTTCTCTGATCTACGAACTAGATTCCTATAATCATAGAAGTCAAGTTGTTTTAAAGTAGTTTTAAAAAGTGAAAGAACAAAGCGGGAAATTAAGAAATCCTATTTCCCGAACCGGAAAAAGTCTGTAACTACTGTCTTATTTCTGACATACAATTTTGTAGCACGCCAGTGTTGCCAGCGTCTGCGGCTGTGATGTGAAAACTTGTGTAATAGCTCGTCTGAGACAGAGAGACGGCTTGTCATTCATTAGTTGAAGGGAAGACAGATTAATGTTCTTTGATGGTTATCAAACGGGATTTAGAATTAAACAGAGGTTTAATTTTTCGTTTTGTAATATGAGATGTGTCTGAAAGTGTAACATAATCAGCCTACAATTTTCGCACTACAGGTAATCTGTGCTCTGTCACAGGTCTCCTCTCTGTGACCCGACCGGGGCGCAATCGACCACGCGGGCTCATTGCGGGTTGGCGGATATCACATGTCTTCAAAAAATTGGTTATTGGACATTTCCGGTTACTTCACGATGTTTTCCTGTATCGTTTTGAGGAGTGCGATTGATGAGCTAAAAAGTAGGTATGTGAACAATGGTATGGTGAACAATACGCATTTTTCAACCCCTTCAAGGAACGCAATCTTATGTAATTACCCGACTACGGCGAAGCAAAAAGGAGGGTTATGATATTGACCGGTTTGTAACAATGTATGTATGTTCGTCTGTTACCTCATAACTTCTAGACTGCTCGTTATAATTTGACACATAAGGTATCGTTGGAAGCGTCTTGATCGTTCGCCGGTTATAGGCGTGACGTCACATTAAATGAATATGGCGACATAATAACATTAACATAAAGTGATGAACTAAACAATATAAAAAAATATCCCTTGTTGGGTATCAAATGAAAGGGCTTAATTAGCACATTCCAAAAAATATACATATTATTACAACCGCAAAATAATTTAAATAAAAATAAAAGTTATAAAACTACAACCCAACTACGACATAAAAGTCATCTAAAAAAGGATAAAACAAGACATCACAGACAGACAAATTAAAAATCCGGAGTCACACGTAATCTGTTGGATTTATGCCCCTAAAGGCTCGTGCAGACCAGCGCGACGAGACGGCGCGACGCGATTCGAACAATACAATTTCTGAAAAAATCACGATATAACAATAACCGGTGTCGCGTCGCGCTAGTCTGCACGAAGCTTAACACGTGTGACACTGGATTTTTTATTTGTCTGTCTGTGATGTCTTATTTTATTGTTTTATACCTTTTATTTTATTGCATAACTAACGACCAGTTTTTTACTACTTGACAAAACATTGAGATTCCTGTAAATTTAATATTATTGTATTATGCGCATTAAACATTCTGGAATAAATTCTCTAAATGATGATGAAAATCGCATCAAAATCCGTTGCGTAGTTTAGACGAACAGTGCAGTCACACAGTCAGACGCGAGAAGCGACTTTAATTTAAAATCATAATCCTATCTGACCTCCTCAACCCAGTAACAGGGTAACTGGCTGTCAGACTTTCGTTCTTCTGACTACCTGTAACGACTGTCAAAGGAATACAAATGACAGCCGGGAGAAACAGTTTTACGTGATTTCCGAGCCATGGTGGAGGGGTCTCGACATGTAAATCCAATACATATTGAGACCCACCCACGAACCTTTAATTTATAATATTTATAGGTAAAGATATAGAAGTCAATCCTAGATTCTGTCGAGAAATATAAAAAAGCCGCTCCAAAAGGGCCAAAAAAATCTGAATATCTCCTAAACTACACAAGTTAGCTACATGAAGTAAAAAAAATATTGAAAACAGTTTTATAGGTGTTTATTATGTTCTATTAAATACAGTTGAATGTTGCTTTTTACTTCAGAAGCTATCTTACGTAGTTTCAGAAATATTTCATGATAAGTTAGTGGTTTTTAAAAGCTTTTATTTAACTTCACTTGTATGTATGTCCTGCCGATCGATTCTGTAAAAATGTCACCGTGAAACTTAGGTGAAGTGAGCGTGAAGTGAGCTGTCAATAGTTTTAATCCCTGGCATCCTGCCGGTCGATTTGTGTCAGTGACAGCTCACTTCATCTAAGTTTCACGGTGATATTTTTACAGAATCGACCGGCTGGAATATTGCAATCAATATTTCACCCACTTCCACTGAAGCTATCGGCCTGAAATTTGGCATGTGTTTGGTTCTCGTGTCAATGCATGACAACAAAAGCTTTAAAAAAAAAAAAAGAGCTTTTTTTTCTGTGGCTTCATTAATTTTACATTAGTTGTAGATTAGCTGATAGGTAAATTTTATTCGTTGGCCAATATACCAACAACCATTCACATAAATTGATACGAGACTGGGGTACCATAAAACATCAGAGATTCGCCTTCGGTTCCTACTTAAATCTTTATCGCAAAATGTACAATTAATGTTAGGTACTTCAATTAAATGTTAACAGATACTAACCGTTCATTATCCAGTACAAATTGGAGGGAAAGTGATTATATTTCGTTCTTCCTGAATGGACGATGAAGGGAACTAGTAATTGCTCACAAGAGGTAGAGATCTTAAAATCAAATTTCCTTTTTAATGATGAATCTTTGCACATTGCTAATTGCTCTGCAAGCTCAATAGAAGTCATAACATGGTTATTTATTTATTTTCTCTGGAAGCTAAATAAAACAAAATTAAAAAAGTCGTGAGGTGTCATGGGACACCCGGTTGGGGCGAAGTTCCTTTTGCTGTATATAATGTACTAGCTTCAGCCCGCGACTTCGTCCGCGAGCCTATAAGAATCGGGCTACCTAATGCCAAAAGATTTTTTCAAATCCAAGAACTACCAGGTTCTGGAGATTACTTCTTTATATTATTATTAAGAATTACTTTCTGCTGGGGAGTTTGTTGCGCCACTTCTTCTCCCCAGCTAACGCACTAGGAAGTGGTGAAGGGTGGGCGTTTTGGGGACTGTCTTATGTAATTTTGACGTTCGAAAACTGCTGATTCACAGCCTAGTTTGAATAAATGACTTTTGAATTTTGAATTATTATACTATAGATCAGTGGTCGGCAAACTCATTATTCAATAGAGCCAAATATTAGTACTATGACAGCTATGATTTCTTATGAAAGCCAATCCTTTCTGTCACTAAGCAGTCTCAATACACTCCCATCCAAGAGGATGGGAGTGTATTGAGACAGTTTAGTGTTGAAGCAGTGCTGTCCACAAAAAAGTATAAGTTAAGGTATTTGCGAGTTTGTCCGAAAGGGATATCTCGACCCCGGCACACAGGCAACGGAAGGAACACGGGTGGATTTTTAGTCAGTAAAAGTCTGACACGGAGCGGGAGAAGTTATTTGATAATTTCCCATGCTAAAAAAAAAAGAATAGGTATAATTCCATTGCCGCGTGCAGGCAGCAGAAGGTGAAGTGTCGCTGCGACACTATTGGTTTCTATTTCTATGAAAAACCTTCGGTAGCTAGCGACACGGTATTTTATAGAAATACTAGAAACCAGTGGTGTCGCGGCGACACGTCGCCTGCTGCTATTGCCTGCACTCGGCTACGGAATTGTGTCGCGTATCGGCGACTATTAAAGGTTTTCCTTACCGTTTAGTATTATATTTGATTTGTGTTAGTTATAACAAAAATAATGAATACATTTAACATGTCATTCTTAACATTCTTGTACATAATATATTATAATAGTTAGTTGTAAATTAAATTAAAGTAATAAATTGTATTATTACATGTCATTAAACATTCTTGAAATCGGGTAAAAATATTGACTAGATTTATAAGGACCTTAAAAGATTGTGCACAACCATCCTATCAATTTTCAACTAATTTTAAGGTGATGTCCACAAATAAAGTCCGATTTTTGGTTTTGGGTTTGTAATTTTTTTTTTTTATCCGTGCTCCGTCCTTATTCAAAATTGTGAACGAAACCATAGCGCGATTCGGAAATTCAGAGTGACCTAACAGCGCCATCTGTCGAGTTTACGAGTACTAGTAAACTTTGAGAGTAACTTTCAGTACAAAATTATAAAAAATGTGTATTTTTTATGATTCTTTATCGGGGGCTATCTTTATTATTATCCGTTCTTTCGTTAGGCATTCAAATAAGTTAGTCCTTGTAACTTAACGGTCTTTTTATAAGTTTCAAGATTGTATTTTTGCACACATAAATCCTAAAGTTTATACCTTTTTTAAGTTGGAAAATTGGGGAAGTTTGTTCGTTTCTTTTTGTGAATACATCACGATATTGAACTGTCGTATTATAATATATTCGAGTTGTTAATCGCTTTTACGTGTTGTTCGCAGACGACAGACGTGCAGTTTTTGACAGTCAAAATAGACAACAACAAAAAAAGATTTATGAAATACATAACAATACGAAAAGCAAATTATTTGCCACCCAATGTAATAATTGCATCTCACAGAATTTATACAGTGTGTATCAGAAATGTGTTCGAACTGAACACCTTTTTCATCATAATCGCGAAAAAATAATCAACTATCCCATACAAAACTTGATCCAAATGTATAGACAGCTGATTATTTTTTCGCGATTACTATGTAGGGCTCATGAAGAAAAATGGTAATTTCGATGGTCTGTGGCACACCCTTAAATATGACGACATATAATTTCTGATCGCATAAAAAGGGCTTTCTCCTTTAAATTATAGGTGGGCAAAAAACATGATGCAAATGTCACTGTCATTGGACAGATACCTTTGTTTTCAGGATTATTAAAGGTTATAAACCAAACTCAGTTTAAAATATAGTGCTGTACAGAAATTCTGAGGCAGTTTAGCGGTTAAAATATGAGAATTAAAAACTTTTTGGCGGGTGTAACTGGCACTATGACAAAACGAAATAATGCGACGGGAAAGTTTTTAAATTAATTTTTATAAAATCCGGGCTGCACACGAGCAGTTATAACTGACAGTTTTAACTGTAAGTTGGACTATTCCTATTCAGTTAAATCGTAACGTGTGTAGAAAAAACTGAAAACTGTACAGTTGTATTGATAACTAATCAAATTATCATTAGATAAACTGTACAGTTAAAAGTGAATGTCTGTAGCAGAAAACTGTGCAGTTGTCAGTTTTGCCATAGCAACCGTAGCGAGTACACGTATTTTAATACCTCGGTCGGTCCCACGTTTTCGCATCTAGCGCAATTTCATCGTGACAATGTCGAATCAACGAAAATGGTTAGAAGAATTTATCAATCAAATAAAAAAGCCCATTCTTTATACCACAATGTTCTCCTTTGTCTTTTATTGTTTTCCGAAACGTACAGTGACCCACTAATTGCCACGCCATTATCCATCGATGCCATGAATCCGCGGAAACGTAGCAGACGGTAGCTACGAGCGCCAACAGATTATAACAAAAGCAACAAACAATAAAAGTCACCGTGTGTAGACAAAAGGGGCGTCAGTTATAACTGTCAGTTAAAACTGTCAGTTATAACTGCACGTGTGTAGCCTGAGTTGAGCAGTTTTTATGGACCGTCAGTTTAATCTGCGAGGTTAAGCTACGAATTCCGCGGTAAGTCCGCGGGTGGGCCACTTTTAAATACATTATGGTTTCTCAAAGTCTCAGAAAGCGCATTAAATAGCCTTATTGTATCGTCGTACGGGTAGTGAGAAGCCCAAAAGTCTAGCAAGCTGGCTAACTTTTGAAAATTGTTACTGGGACGAAAATATGGAGGTGGATCTTCATACATGTGGTGACCAGCTGCCATCTGACAGTAAGTTACTGCGTGTAGGCGTATCTGTGTAGACTGGAAAGTTCAAGAGACAAGGTTGAAATACCTGTAATTACATCGGCACCCGTAGCCTGCAAATACTATACAATAGTGCTAAGTAAGTACTTCTTCGACCTGGAAACTATTTCTGTGACCAATGGGTTATTGGGCAATGGTTTACTTTGAAATTACCCATTATTCGAAGCCCACTTAAAATCACATTACTACTTTACTCTTATCTGATTCTGGATGGAAATTCCACTGAAAGTTGGTATAGTTCTGTCACGTTGAATTATTAGTGGTCCCTCACTGTTTATGATTGCCTGGTACACAGCATGTTAGGAGTTTGAACTGACGGGCTTGTTTATAATGCATGGTTGTTTGTCGAGCATGGTTTTGGTGTCCATTACGAGTTTTTTTTTTGTAGTATGAACATTCTCAATTACTATAACCTAGGTAGTAGTCCAAGTAAGTAGTTTATTGGTACGAGTACATAAAAAAAACTGGCCAAGTGCGTGTCAGACCACGCACAATGAAGGGTTCCGTATTTGGGATGAATTTATTCCAAGAACAAATTTAACATTGTAGTTGAGAAACATATTCTCCCATATATTCCAACTGCAAATGTAAGTTTGTACGTTTACGTAGTTTCGGAGATAAAGGGGGAATGTGAAATTTTCATCTATTTTCTTAAATAACTTTAAAAATGTTTACTTTAAATTATAAAAAATATGCTTGAGACTCTCACAGCAAGCCCTTTCATTTGATACATCACGTAGATTGGAAAACTAGTTCTTTTAAATTTTAAATTTGCCTCCGAAAAGTAACCGTCTTATTTAAAATTCATTTATTTACGTTACACGTCCGTGTTTGGGTCGCAGAAATTCAAATGTGTATCAAATTTCAACTAAATTGGTCCAGTAGATTCGGAGCAAATTGGTTGACAGGCGGACACCCAGCCAGCCATACACACGAGTAATCCTAGTAAGGGTTCCGTTTTTCCTTTAGAGATACGGAACCCTAATAAAGATGACTTCCAGCTAAACCTAAACCATTTGTCATCTTTATCGCGAGATATACATTACTCCTATGAATACCTTTTTCTACGAAGGTACTCGTAGTTGTGCCATCCGACTATAGAAATATTTGTCCTAAGCACTGGACAACATTATAGTGGATTGGTAATTAATAAATGTAATCAAAGCAATATTAGTCAGCTTTTGAAAACCCGGCTGCGAAATGGCGTCCCATACTGTATTTAATAATCGCAGACGCCATATTTTATCCTTTGACGTTCGAAGGGCTTTGAGTGAGGCAACACAATTACCCTTTGTTCCACACGTCAGGATGAATTGCTGTTTCAGTAGAGTATAAAGTATCATGATCTATGCGTTTATTCTCGTGTCTTTATGAAACTAAATGACAATTAATTTAATCCCAACTTCTTTTTTCTTTTTCGTGTGGTTACTGACTAACCTGGTGTCAGAGTTTTTACAGCCGCCCATGGGCCTCTGACTTGGCTTCACATGGCGTCGAGAAATATCTCTCAGGCATGCCGGTTTCCTCACGATGTTTTCCTTCACCGTTTATGAAGCAAGTGATAACTATGCAATACGCACATGAATCCGAAAAGTCAGAGGTATGGTTTGGCATTCCAACGGTCACACAACTAGGCTATCACTGCTCCCAAGTAATTTTCATAAATGAGAATTGGTGAAAAAGATTGACTGTTTGTTACTCAATAAGTAGAAACGGCTGGACACTCCCTCCAACCTTCCCATGGCCCTTCCAACGGAACGTTATACGGGCCGAATCGTGGGGCGGCTGCGGACATAGCACCCTTGGCGATCTGAACAGTCCGCAGGCGCTTCTTGATCCCTTACAAAACCATGTGTGTCCCTTCTGGCAATTCTCCCAAATGGGTATGCACGAAACACAACAGAAGTGAAGACTCCGTCGTCGGTGCGCCTGTAAATAAAGTTGATTAGCCAATATATACATAAATAAATATCTCCTCCGAACCTCTAGCGTTTTTCTTTTCGCTTTATATTTTTTTTTTTTTCCTTTGTTTGGGGCGCCTTTGTTTTCGCCTTTCGTGGCGTCTTTGTTTTCGCCAATAATTTTATCATTATTTTGTTGTCTTTTTTTTCCATCAATATATAAATAATCTATTTAACGCCAATTATTGTGCAAAACAAAACAAACAATCACAGAATTATCGGATATCAATAAAATTAAACGGCTGGACAGTCTGAATTGTATACTATGTAGACAGTGGCGGATTTACCCTAAGGTCCAGTAGGCCCTAGCCTAAGGCGGCCACATATTAGGGGCGGCCAATCGTGACAAAACATTCACTGATGATAACAAGAAATAACTCAAAGTACCAATATATTCTAAACGTTTGCGCATGCTGCACCGCATCGTATAACAATAATAACTTAAACCATTTTAAAATATGTCCAAATAACTAATTGAAACGCGTCATATAATTTTTCGGCGCCAATCCGACTACGTCCCCTACGATCCGTTAACTAAATTTCAGAAACAATTCGATAAAAGTTGGCAATAAAGTAAATTCATTATGTAGTCTATATGATGGGTGCTGAGATAAGCGCGGCTGATACTTACTACATGGCCTGGGGCCTAGGGCGGCCAAGACAGCAAATCCGCCACTGTATGTAGATATCTTGGATATCTGATTTGGATGATATACTATGTAGATATCTTGAATACATATTGACACAATATAGTTTACATCAGTGTGGTTCTTTCCTCAAAAAAATCATCTCAGGAACATACCGTGGCCAAGATAATGTCTGGACTTTAAAAGAGTTTAAAATACGATTATTTCTTGTGACTTGTGACCGGCAGCGGGCAGTGGGGCGGCAGCGGCGGTGACAGCGGCAGCGGCGGCGGCGGCGACAGCGGCAGCGGCGCGTACAACTGCATAGTTTTATATGGAACTGTTCTCGATGGCAGCGGCGCGGGGAGCGAGGTCAGTTTCATATTATATGGAAGAGAGAATACGAGAATGCGGCCTTGCAATCAATTTACAGAAACAAAATATGATTTATCAATTATGAAATAATAATAGCCACACGGGTTGATGGAAGGTTAAGCTACGCTTGCCGCGGTCGGTTCATCGATGGGTGACCATCCATAACTTATAGAGACCCCTCCGTGCCTCAGAAAGCTCGTTAAGCCAAAAAGCCCAGCGCCAGCTGTTATTCATAGATCTTTCACAGTAGTTACGGGTAATCAGAAGCCCAAAAGTGTGACACCCAATCTTACGAAGGGGTATCGTATACCCAGTAACTGGGCTGCATCCAGTTAGATTGGAAGCCGACCCCAACAATAAAAAAAACGACTGCCTATCTGACCTCCACAACCCAGTAATTGGATAATACGATACCCCTTGGTAAGACTGGTGTCAGACTTTCGGGCTTCAGACGACTCGTAACGACTGATCTACGAATGACAGCCCGAACCAACGGCTTAACGTGCTTTCCGAGGCACGGAAGAGTCTCGGTATAAAAAGATGGTCACCCATCCACGGACCAACCCCGGCAAGCGTAGCTTAACCTGATGGATCGACCCGTGCGGCTGGTATTACTTAGCCACGAGCTCCTCTCTCAGATCTCAATATAATTGGGAAGAGATTAGGCAGGTGGTAGGTGGTGACATGTTAAGCGGAAACATGTTCTTCAACTATACAGTTTCTATTAATAATGCATTTAGCATTCAGGCAACAGCAACTGCTAGTATAAATTCAAGATAAAAGATCACCTCAGGATATGCTTCTGAAATTGAATTATGGCCATGAATTATTATGAATAAATCAACTGGCTCCTACTAAACGCTGTCATGGCGTCCTGCCAGAATCCAGATGTAAGGAAAATTAACGCGCTCATGTGCAGGGACGACCAGTTGCTGCATAAATAATGGATAAACAGTTGGAATTGGACCTGCTGGTGTAATCAGGAAATAGCTTCATCTTTTAATTAAAAAGAGTATTTTTATTTAAAAGAGTATCCGTGGAGTTTCTTGCCCGTTCTTCTCCATAGGAACCTACTACGCTTTGGAATGGGCAACTAGCTTCATCTTTCTGATTGACTGACTGACTGACCAACCCCTTGACAATTCAAAAGTGCCTGTAATTGGTTTATTTGAAATAAATGATTTGAGTTTGAGTTTGAATATCATTTCAGCACGCCTATAAAAAAAACGAGGAGGAACTAGGAAGACAGAGTTATGAGGTGAACTCATTATGCTATCAATCGAGCATAAATCCAAACTCTAAGCTGCTACTGAGAACATCCTAATGGAAAACCCCAATGACACTTGCACGACATGGGAATTGAACCCCAGGACTGGGAAACCAGGCTCAGCAGTCGAGCCTGCGATGACAAGACCAATATCCAATATCCACTTGCTTCAAAAACGGTGAAGGAAAATATCGTGAGCAAACCGGCAGGCCTGAGAGATATTTCTCGACGGCACGTGAAGCCAAGTCAGAGACCCATGGGCGGCAATCACCTAGACGCCTGCCGTGCTATTCTGTAAACATCTCACCGTGAAAACCTTTTTTTTTTTTTTTTTTTTTATCGCTGAGAAATGCTTTTCGCATCCCCGGCTCGTGGGGGACGAGTCGGGGAGTCGGGGTATGTGGGACTCCTGTGTAAAATACAGTATACCCACTAAAACTCAGCGGTGCTCCCGCATCGCCGTGATGGGAGGGCCATGGGAAACCGGCTCAGCACGGTGGGTGAAGTGAGCTTTATGTGAGCTGTCATTGCACCTAATGCTAGGGATTGACACGATTGACAGCTCACTTCACCTCACTCTTCACGGTGAGAATTTTACAGAATGAATCAACTGGTGTCTTTTCTTGTGATTATTGACAAATCGCTAACCACACGAAAAGAAGAAGATCCAATATAAACCCTAGTAAGTACCTACTTTTTTCTGAAAAAGTTAAAACATTGAGGCAACAACACTACTATGAAAAGCGTTCGTGTTACATACAAAGTGACGTCGCTAAACAGTACCCTAGGGCCATAGAGAATTACAACTTAACTACATTACCTTCTTATAAACGTGTAATTTACAGCTGTTCAAAACACAATCACTTAATAGCATCATTCATTCAAGTGGACGTAAATTCCGTTCCAATTCTGCTAAATTCCTGAAGTTTCGAATTAACTGACAATAGATTGATCGTGTACAGTGATTGACGAAGCATTCCATCGGACAGCTCTCTGAATAATTAGGTAGCCTCACACGCTCAATCTAATTCAGTCTAGTCTTCTGCGGTTCTGGCTTGAATTTATGGTCGGGTCTGGATAATAGCAATATGGGTACATAATGGGACCAATATGTTTCGATCTTTTTTGATTAGTCGAATCGAACTAATCTCTTTATATTTTTCCCATTTAAAATACTTAGGTAAAAATTATGAGAAATACATAACAATAATTTTCACAAATGGGTTTCACACAGAAATCGATATCTATTTCGCCACCAGGGGTAAATTCACATACCCAACTAGTTATTAGCTACTAGGAAACTATAAACTTGGAAGTGGTGTAATTTTGTGCAGCACAGAGTTGAAAGGTGTTATTTATTGTTGGCGATTGTACGGAATCTTCCTCAAGATTCCAGCTCAGATTTCGATATTCAAATATTATCCATAGCTATAATTATGAAGTCCTGATAAAATACTTTATACCATTCCTCCTCTAAAAAGCTTATTTTATTCACTGAAAACAGTGAATAAAAAGCTCTTTTAATCACTATTTTGGTGTTTGAATTTAGAACACACCAATATATTCGACCTCCATCTAAATGCTATACAACCTCCTTGCGAAAAAATACTCGATACACAGGAAATATATAGCGCTTCACAAGTTGACTATCCTAATAACAATAATAAGAAAATTACTCTTAATTTTAGTAATTGTTTCAATTGTAATGTACATTTTAATTAATTTAACTTTCCTTTTTTCTTAATTAAATGTCTATTTTCCCTTAAATCTTTCTTTTTCTCGTAGTCATGGTATAAAGTATAGTATGCAACTCTTGAATAAAACGGATTTATATCGAGGGCCATGAATTACTCGCGTCGCTCAGGATTCTAACACTTGAATCACTCGCTACGCTCGTGATTCAATCGTCATGAATCACTCCCTACGGTCGTGATTCAGTCGTTAGAATCCTTCACTTGCTCGTGATTCATCTATGGCCCTCGCTTTAAATCCGTCCTTTATTCACTAATTGCATAATATACTATTGAATGACATCAAAGGATATTGAACTTTTCACATTTTTTGTAAGTATGCAGTTTTTTTTTACAATTATGGTAATATTTAATTCACCTCCAAAATGCTTACTATCTTTTTAGCTACATAATTAATATGTAGCTAAAAAGATAGTAAGCATTTTAGAGGTGAATTAAATTTTACCAACTTTATACATACATAACTGATGCCTTCTTCCCATTTGTAATTTTTTGTCAACTGTAACAAAATTTTCCCGAAAATATTCGTCCCATACAACCGTTATTTACCGAACCTTTGACCTTTGGGTAATTTTTCTTTGGGTCAGCATATATATTGACAAATGTAGGTGGGACATTCACAAAAGAATATGGAAGAATATTCATATCTTACTCGCACAAAATGTGAAAACTTGGACATTTATGAAATACAAATTCGACCCATAAGAACTAAGAAAAGACCAAATATTATTTTCACTTTTTTTATTTTATATTCACGAACTGTGTCCAAATAAACAATATTCTTTCTTTCAAATATGTAAGAATAAAAAAACAAAAAAAAATATCTAGATTTTAACATTGCAAAACTATTTTAAGAGAATTTAACGATGACAATAAAAAGGTCATCTCTCAATTTCCAATTTCTTAAGAAAATGTCGAAGCGTTTTCCGGCCTTTAAATACAGCCACTTAACTCCTATAGCTCTCTGGAAGCCTAGTACTTGAGTCTAGAGGCTGGTGAAAGAAAATCTTTTTATGTCAAAGAGTTTTGGCATTGGCAGAATAATTTATAGCAATATGGTTGAGTACCTACAGGGAGAAGGGTGTTGCCATTCAATCACGTATGAATTTCGTTATTTTTCTCCACAAACACAAAAAACTTCGCCTAAGAATTTGGTGTCACGCTCAGCGCCGTACTTTTTTTGGTGAATAAGTAAATAATAATGTTTTGAAATCCAACCCAACTTTAATAACTGCCCAGTGTTTATTTTGATAGTTAAAATAAAGCTCATTGCAACGATTTGCTCCGTATGTTTTTACATATCTCTCCTCTCAACAATGAAGCTATTAACTTATCAGTTGAAATGTCACAATAATGAAACTGATTGCGATAGTCACTGGGGAGGAGTCGGTATTGTTACCATATCAGGAATAATCACCGCTTTGAGGCTGTAAAGCGTGCAATTGTCAAGTAATCTTCGTGGGATAAATGTCACTTTATTTTTCTGTAGGGCACTTTATTTTTCTGTAGAAACTTTGTCGTTCGATTCGCTTACATTCCTTCCAATTTTTTGGGTTTCGTACCTCAAAAGGAAAAAAACGGTACCCATAAAGAAAGTGTGGAGGTATCAAGTTGAAATTAATATCAAATACGTAGGTCTCAGGTCCCTTGGAGCTCTAAAATAATCAAACTTCTAAGTCAACGTATTAAAAAAATGCCTGTTTATAGAGTGCCGCTAGCGGTACTCTATACGTATCGACTGCTAGCGGTGTAATAGTGGTGCTGCCTGGACGTGGCTAAGGTGCCGTAAGAAAAATAAAAAAAAACCTACAAGGGGACTTATGAAACGTCAGAAGCTAAGTGCACCAAAGGGTTCCAATTGGTCGTTTCCTATGGAGAAGAGCCGGCAAGAAACTCCACGGTTAGTCTTTTAAAAGTGAATGGTTTTTACAATGTTTCCAAATTACAGTGTTAATAGCTTCGATCAACGTTGGTATTGTTGATCGAAGGTTAAAAGGTATGAGAGGACAGTGTAGGCCCATCAACATGTACCAGTTACTTAGCAAAATACAAAATGGTCCATAGATCTACAGTCTGTTATGTCTACAACGTTCTCACATTCACAAAATTTAAAAGAAAATAATCTATATAAAAGATAAATAAAATAATAAAAATAAAAACCTATTTAAACCAAATGACAATGGTTGACAGTTTGACACTACAGCTGTAACAAATCATTGTCATTGTCACTGTCACTGAGTCACTATCATTTGTTATTTTGTTTGATTGTTTAGGTTAGTTCGCTGAAAAACACCACATTCCCAGAACATTACATTATTTTGTGCCTAAACGGACCCTGGCACTCGCCGGCCGCTGCCGCGGCACCGCTCGCAACGCCTTTTATTTTTATAACATTAAAAAAAAATGCGATTAATTTCAAACTTACATTTGTAATTGGAGAATTGACCGTGACGGATATCGATGTATGGGAGGACAGTTTTTTTGCAACTACAAAGTTAAGTTTGTTTTTGGGACAAATTCATCCCAAATACGGAACCCTTCATTGTGCGTGGTCTGACACGCACTTGGCTGGTTTTTTTTTTTTTTAAATAACTTTCGTAACTTGCCTTTTACTAGTTATTCATTTTCAAATCGAAGCTTATGTCTTATTGGTATCTTCTATTTTTACGATATTATGTGACAGCGATGCGGACGAATACTTCGACGCCTAAGTGTCCGTTTGTTTTTTTTATTTATTTGTATGGTTACTTTGTCATTGTATTTAGTACCTAGTGTAAATTGTTAATTTTATTACGTACATACATATGTTAATTATAATAATTAAATACATTTTGGTTCGTTGTACTTTATTTCTTGTTATCACTGTGAAAACAAACGAAATGGAAACTGCACATTACATCCAAATTCCAGCCAGCTTACATAACGGCGGACATCAATCCCTAATTCCAGCCAGTACCTTCACAAAAACAAGATATGTATATGTATCTTCATAAAGCGGCACCGTATTTGCTAAGCGGTCTTTTCAGCCACCAACATACCACGGACCGCTACCAGGCTCGTATGAAACCACAAGAGTACACTGAAGCTTTTTGTAAAACGCTGAGAATGCTTTGTGGAGGTTTTTGAGTTCCATCCCTTTGAGAAAACGTTTTGAATAATTAGCTAATTGTTTTAAACTTTAAAGGATATTTTGGTAATGTGATATTTGAATTTTGGTTAGTAAATAAAAAAGATTGTATAGTCTGCGTGGGATTAGGGTTTGTTGAAAGAACCAGCGAGTAATTTCGTTGAACACATCTGTGCAGTCAATGCCCATCAAAATTGCGCATTGGTGACTGCACAAACAGAATATTTAGAGTTAGAACGTTGTTTAACACATATTATATTACTCCTGCCCCGATACAGGTGCTTTTACAGATACAAATCAAACATGCAATACCAGGAACCCAAAGCCGTATGATGTGTTAGAGCCATCATTGTTCTAGTTGGAGAGAGATGATAAATAGTACCATTTCATTTTCGCTGACTAGTATGGTGACTTTAAGGGGGATGCGCTAAGGTAACCCGCGAACTTCAAGTTTTTTGCAATCAGGTCGGACAAAAACACAAATAAAAATAAATATGGGTTTACGGAATTATAATCAGCAATTAAAGTCCATAAGTTAGAATAATCCTCATGATTTCATGAAATAGTCATTCAATAGGATAATATGAACTTAGAGAGTTCTATAGATGATTTTAATGATTATAATTCTATAAATAAATATTTGATGCGGCCGCGAATCTTATTTAGATCAACATACTACAACCAGATACTGACCTGCAAATTGCAAAAAACGTAAGAAAGTTTTAATTTGGCGGCCTACCCTGACGCTTTCGCCTTAACACTTCAAAATACGACCCCCGCAGGCAACAGTCGGTCATACAAAGTTACAAATATTTGTTTGAAACGAAATTAAACTCACGAACAGCAGAAATAAAATTGCTTTGCCACTGTGCCCGTCGAACCGTTCGGCGTGGATTCAATCAAAGTTAAAGATTTGGGGGATTGAAACCAATTCTTAGATCTTGATAGCAGTTTCAATAGATGCCTATCGATCCCGACTTCGTTGTTGAAGTTGAGCGAATTCTCACCTAGTGGCTGTTTATTTCTTTTCTGTAGCATTGAGATGAGAATAGTGTAAGTGAATGGGGTGGTCCGAAGGTCGGCTCAAGGCTTAGGTACGTTAGAAGCAATATAAAACATCAATGTCAATGAACCTCTCATCCTATCAAGTGTTTGACAGTACACTTCAATTCGTGTCAACAACACGCGATTTAGTCTTGAAGGTGACCCGAGGAAGAGTGCTCTTAAGCGTGTCTAATTTAAAGGTACTTATGTTCGCAGCGTTATAAGTCAAAGCGATTTTCAAATAAAATTTTGCAGTTATTTTAGGACACCTTTATAGAAAGCACGTTAAGCCGGTGGTCCCGGCCGCCATTTTTGGATCTTTGACAGTCGTTACGGGTCGTCAGAAGCCCGAAAGTCTGACAACCAGTCTTACCAAGGGGTATCGTATTACCCAGTAAAACTGCGTGGTGCCAGATAGGCAGTCGCTCCATGTAAAATACTGGTATTCAGATTGATCCGGTAAGATTGGAAGCCGACCCCAACACAGTTAAGAAAAGGCTAGGCAGATGATAGAAAATAGTTTATAGAAAAATTGTTGATGAATAAGACACCTGATTGATGATTTAAGACACCTATTTTGTAAGTTTACCTATGTATTTTTTTGTATTATTCTTTATGACATAATTATGTACCTATTGAAATATATGAATCACATACTCAGGAGGCATAGAGAATAAATGTAACCCAAGCATATTTATAGTTCATTTATATAAAGATAATACATATTCATTAAAAAATAAAGGGCCGATTACACGAAACCGCACTGTCGAAGTAGGCATTTCTACTTCAACTACGATTTGTGATTAGTGGCCTTTGTCAGTGCGTCACCACAATTTCGCCAATGTCACGTACTGCTAAACACAATTAGAGGCATTCATTTTGTCTCCGTCAATTAAAACGATTGACAGAAAAACAATTATGTTAAACGCTAATTGGATTTGGTAATTGGTCTCGTAAGAGAGGACTATAATTTACAGGTTTTGGAGTTTCAATGTTTCAACCAAAGGCTACCAAGTTAATTAAAAAACTTTACATAGTTTGTATGAAGTCTTCTGCCACATAAGTTAAGCGGAATTTATTCAGAAGTGTTGAAAGTGAAACCAGCTAAGCTTTACGTAATTGGATTCCCATAAACTACTTTTTTATACAAAATTTATATGGAGCCACCTCTGAAGTATGACCTGCCAAACAAAAAAAGAATAATCAAAATGAATTATGCTAAAACGGCAACATCAACTCATACTCGCTAACACTCATCACATGGATACATACACTCATTACATTCTTACTCACACTCATCACTTACATACATACACTCATCACATTCACATACACACATACATTTGGTCACCTTTAAGTCCTATGTTTGATTTATTATCTTACTGAAACCGGTGCATTTCTCAACCTATCTTTAAAATCCTTATTATCTGACGAAAGACACTGGATTCTGTGACACAGGGTATCCTAGTGCGGGATCCAGTGTCCTAAGTATTATAACGTTTGTTTATGAATCAATAAACTTTTTATTACATTATAAAATCAATTCATAATTGGCAGAGTAATCGAATAACAAAAATACAAAAAAAAACATACAGTCGAATTGCGAACCTCCTCCTTTTTGAAGTCGGTTAAAAATTAACGTTAATCTATCTGGTTATCTCGTAGGTAATTTCATACAAAATTCTTCTTCTTCTTTCCTTCTTAGGGTTCCGTACCCGAAGAGTGCCAAGCCCTATTACTAAGCCTCCGCTGACCGTTCGTCCGTCTGTCTGTCAGCGGGCTGAATCTCAAGAACCGTAATAGGTAAACAGTTGAAATTTACACAGATTGTGAATTTCTATTGCCGCTATAACAAATAATACAATAAGCCGCTATAATAAAAAAAATTGGCTAAGTAATAACTACCGCTCGGGTCGATCCATCAGGTTAAGCTACCCTTGCCGGGGTTGGTCTGTGGATAGGTGACCATCTTTACATATCGAGAGTACTCCGTGCCTCGGAAAGCACCGCTTTCATTCTTACGAGTAGATCTTTGACGGTCGTTAAGGGTCGTCAGAAGCCCAAAAGTCTGACAACCAGTCTTACCGAGGGGTATCGTATTACCCAGTTACTGGGTTGTGGAGGTCAGATAGGCAGTCATTCTATGTAAAATACTGATATTCAGCTGCATCCGGTTAGACTAAAAGCCGACTCCGAGCCGAACTATATTGTAGTTGGGAAAAGGCTAGGCAGATTGATTGAATAATAAAAAATAATAAATAAAGTTAAATTTAATTGTGTAATTTTTTTATTTTTTTAAATTACAAGGGGTACAAGTATGTAACGTGTTTTTTTTTGTGTTTTTTGCTCGATCGGTACGGAATCCTTCGTCCAACTCGCACTTGGAAGGTTTTTTTATTTTGTTCAATTGTTGAATTTACCTGGCAGTTATTTTCAATTCAAAAACTGTGAAGAAAACCCTGAAGGTTATTTATTATCACCATTACCAATGAATGAATGAATGGATGAAATGCACCGCCGACCCAAGCGTGGTTTAACTAGATTCAATATATCGAATGAACCCTAAGATTTGCACTAACCCCTGGAGCCTCATGCTTCATGGGACTACAGAGGCCATTGCATATCAAGGAGTAGACCGGGTGACGCGGTCATGGTAAGAAAGACATGCTCTTAGAATATGGAAGGCTTTTCATCACCATTAACAATACCATACAATAAATAAAACAGTAAAGCTTTTCCGTACCACGAAAATAGTCTTAAAAATGTTCACCGGCACGTGTTTGAAATTACATTCGCGTTATCTGAGATTGAATTCAAGCTGTCACGATATTATGTTTCTTTGAGAAAGGCTCTCAAGGCTTTTAGCGTAGTAATAGTATTGTACCGGGAAAATATAGTTTAAAAGAGAAACCTTGTTTGTTAGTTGGTTATGCCGCGCCTGTAGAAAATATAATAGCAACTTGTCGGGGATGTAAGTAAAGTTGCATTGTTCATTTTCTTTAACTCTGTGATGGCGGGGTATCTGATTTTTCAGTATAAGTTTTTTATTGTTTGAAAGCTTTTGCGGATGTTAGTATAACCTCTGCCTTTGAGTTGTATCTTCATTTTTATTGATATTAAGCAAAGCAGTGGAGGAATCACTTTTTGACACCGGTAGGTAAACGCAAAAAACATACTTAAGTATTTCCTAAAATTTAAGGTCTACGCTGCCTTCAATTCGGTCTATTCTGTCAAATTCTCACCTGGAAAAGATAGGTGAAGTGAGATTGTGACACTTCAAACTCAGAAGTACAGATTTTGACCTCTATTTACATTCCTAGAACTTATATTTATTAGAAATGTTCTATATGAGTATAAAGATATAAATATTTTATACAGCATATCTACATGGTGACCAATTAGGAAGTACACAAATTTAAATTAGGATTATTTTTATTACAAACGAAAATTACCGGATACCTTTCTATAAGTATATTATTCACGTTTGGAAATTTTATACGGTGAATAAGATCTGCCTAATCAGCTCCTGTTTTATTCTTAAATATACGATCGCTTTTCATCGTCTTTTTCATTAAATTTCATCATTTTCGCATACTTTATTAGGTATCCCACTAACAAAGTCACAAATATTCATCTTTTCGTATTCAAGCTTAACCACGACACGTTTCTTTAGATAACCCCACAGGAAAAAGTCAGGACGTGTCGCGAAATCCTCAGTCATCAAAATGGTATTCGATACTCTTAATGATTTTTTAGAAGGTCGTTTTTAAATTCGTTTAAGAACTTCAGGATAAAATGTATGATTGTTGCGGTTATGGGCTTAACAAATTTGTCGTTTTTTAAATAATAGACACCAAACAATTGCAAATTTGGCGGCGTATCAGAATGGGGGCTATAAAAAGTTGTATACTTCTTAGTTGGCCACCCTGTACATAATAATATCTTCGTACTTAGACAAATTAAAAAAGGTAAACTGTACTAATGTATTTAAACGAACCTCTCGCTACGAGCTACGGCGTAGCGTCGTAGCGCACATTTTCCTACGATCGCGTAGCTTCTTTACCTCCGGAACTGTTCAAGAAGCTTTCCTTAAGCTATAAATTCTACCCTACATTTAAAAAGTTATTTTTTTGGCATTTACGAGCAAAATTCTACCATTGCCCTTAATGTTGCCATGTTCAAAATAGTTCTATAGCTTTAAATGGTCATGTGAAGAGAATTTGATGAAAGGAATTTATAACGCGGATGTAGAAACGATGTAGAAGGACAAACTCCGACCTTACTGTTTACAAAAAGGGCCTTCAAAAAGGTCAGGTGCGTAGTGCTCGCAACCCCTAAAAGGGGTATATACGGAACCTGGGTGAATTAATTTAGCTTCCACAAGTGGCGACACTTCAATGTACGGTCAGATAAATTAATTGTTTATCAAATTGACACACTACGTCAATTTGCCGTGTTATTGCAATATGCCATATACGTACGGACAATTTAGGTTGGTAGTCAATTTGATGAACAAGTAACTTTCCCGACTTTACTTACGTATTACGTCATTACTTCATTTTTCATGTTTTTTACCTATCGTGGTATAGTAATCTTATTCTAGATGCATCGTCTTCACATATAATTATATAATTAATGTATAAAAAATATTGTAAAAACATTTTAAAAGAGTAACGGTGGAGTTTCTTGCCCATTCTTCTCCATACAAGAACTAACTTTTGGAAGGGGCGACTAGAATCAATTCTATTTTGTGTAAAATTGACGTTTAAAAGTGCCTCTTATGTGCCTAACTGAAATAAATTGTTTTACTTTGACTTACGCGATACTACCGGTACCTATTCGAAAACCAGTGGGATTGTGAGTATCGTAACGTTTTCAGAACGTTACAATACTCACAATCCCACTGGCTTCTGATTATAATTTATAATACCCAAGGGAAAAGATGTTAGCTTATCTATAACAAGGATGACATACAGTTTATTTAACATATGTAATAAATTAAAAAAACCATCAAATACCTACTGGTATTTTTAGCTAAATCTGGTTAGATTGGAAGCCGACCCCAACATAGCTGGGAAAAGGCAGGCAGCTAATAATAGAAAATGCCTCAGGCATTAAGTCCGCCTTTTTACAGTTATTTTTTACATGTGAATAAAGTTTTAATAAATAAATAATGATGTTAACTAAATTAACATCAACTAATTTTTCAATCGCTCCACTTGACTTAACACAATTTAATAAAATATACAATAGACGACGTATGTTTAGTAACCTAATCCGCTTAACTGTTCTTAAAGAGTCATAAAGAACCCTGTAAGAAATCGACACGCATCTCACTCTGCTCTCGACGCTTGACGTGTCCACACGTCGGGTCCGTGTTCGCAACAAGTCAATCGTCATCCTGAGGATGCCTCGTTGAGAGGTGAAACACGTGCCAATTTCTTACAGGGTTCTTTAAGAACAGTTAAGCGGATTAGGTTACTAAATATACGTCATCTATTGTATTTTATAATGGATTTCCGCATAGTCACGCCTGAGTCAATTAACTATACAATTTAATATTTAATTGGACAGTAAAGACCCTTTATAAAAAGCTTTACCAATATACCAGCTAGTATCCTATTAGCGCGCATAACGATACTATGGGCTACCCGAGTGATCCCATACTTATGACCCCCTAGAGAAAGGACAAGCCTGTTAGTAACCGGAATCTAAGCAACAAATTAACGACCTTACCTAGTTAAGTTAAGCTTGGTTAAGTATAAAGGGTCAGAGGCAGTCTTGTTTGATGCTGAGCTCAGTGAAAAACTATTAACAGTCGGTGTCTTTGGTTTAGAATTTTTGTTTTTTGCCACCGACTTCCGAAATTAAAGTTATTTTCCACTTTGTAGTGTTTTTTTACGGAAGGCATTTTTGTTTGTCAAATGTTTTTATTTTTTCTTTTTAGTTGTGTTATCTATCCCACACAAATTCCAATACCACTATCTGCTATGTAAATAACAGTGGCAGGAAGTTATTATAACATCATCTACATAGTTTAAGTGCAAAAACAAAAACTACACAAGCAAGTTAATAAAATTTCTATAGGACCACCGCGCAAGCTTCCTTTATCAAATGAAAAAGAATTTTCAAAATCGGTCCACAATTGACGTAAACATCAACGGAAAAATAAAAAAAAATAAAAGTTGTGATGGCCCAGTGGTTAAGGCCGGGCAAGTACCAATGTGAATTTTTCAATTCATATGTATGTGTATATTCTGAGTTTACCTTGGACATTACTGACATCGGTGAAGGAAAACACGGTGAGGAAATCTGGACTTTATAGTTAATATAAGTCTGAAATCACCAACCCGTCTTGAGCAAGCGTGGTGATCAATGCTCGTGCCTTCTCTGTATGAGAAGAGGCCTTTTCCCTGCAGTGGGACAGTAGCAGGCTGGTACTATATTATTATTATTAGACGAAAATAGAACCTTCTCCTCTTTGGAAGTCGGTTAAAAAATATTATTGTTGTCTTTTATTTACAGTCACAGGAAAACGTGACAGATTTATCTTTGCTATGACTTTAGTAGGTTGGTACACTGTACCAAATTTTGAGATGATGATGTATAGGTAGGTACATCGACAAGGATTAATTTCTGTTCTATAATTTACTGTATTAATGTGTAGCTACAATTAAGACCCCAATGTTTAATAATGTTTTGAGGCTTCACATTGATACAAAATCATAGAACAAAGATTGTAGCCAATTAAATTATTTCTTGTTGATATATAAAAATTTTGAAGCTGACTGTACAATAGAGAAATTTTGCGTGTTTTTTTGTCAACTGATTCCAAATTTAAAAAAAAACCAAAAGTCATATATTCAAACTAGGCTGAGAATCAGCACTTTTCGAACGTCAAAATTACATAAGGCAGTCCCCCAAAAACGCCCACCCTTCACCACTTCCTAGTGCGTTAGCTGGGAAGAAGTGTCACAACAAACTCCCCAGCAGCACAGCTGTCTGTTCAGTTAGAAAAAAATGATTCTATATAATAGTAGTCAAAATAATTTACATTACGCAACACAAAACATAATTTAAATTATTAGCCATATGTCAGCTAGCACACGCCAATATACCAACCAAAATCATCGTAAACTATACTCAGGCAGAAATAAAAACTAAACGTAAACAGAACTTAATATCTTAATCTTATCTTATCTTATCTTATCTTATATCTTATACTTATAATAAATCTGTAGAGAGGTCAATTCTGTACATGATATATATTTTCAAAAGAACTATCAGGGGGGGGGTAATTAGTGATCGATACTGATGCCAAAAATGCAATCAGTAAAAATTTTGTCTGTCTGTCTGTCTGTCTGTCTGTCTGTATGTTCCTTATAGAAACAAAAACTACTCGACGGATTTTAACGAAACTTGGTACAATTATTCTTCATACTCCTGGGGAGGTTATAGTATACTTTTCATCACGCTACAATCAATAGGAGCAGAGCAGTGAAGGGAAATGTTGGGAAAACGGGAGAAGTTGCTCCATTTTTTAAGCTTCCGTCGCGTGTGAAGTCTTAATGGTTAAAGCTACATAGAAATCATTTATGACGGAAATGTTCTACATAAAATTATCTAAAAAATATCCCACAACAGCATATGTCTATCTTTTATGGTTGACTCACAATAACACGTGTAACTCCCGATAGCTTAGCAGTTCGGAGCTTTCTGATTATATTTGTTTACTCTTACGTTTATAATACTCTCACTCATCCCGAATTAAAAGAAGTTAATATTATTACCTATTCAATAAAAAAAGAATCATAGTAATCGGTATAGAAACACCAAACTTATACATGAAATACGCTAATAAGCCATCACGCCGTCGCGCGTGAATACAGAATCATGCCATAAGGATTATTTTTGTGTAACGGTTGCCGCGCCCGACGCGGGTCGTGGCGGTAGGGTATAAAAAGGCGGGAGGTCCGGGCGCGAGCTTGCCCCTGGCTGGAGGCTTTGAGTGTAGAAGCTTAAGGCAGCCACAGGAAAGTCCGGTTAAGCAGCTACGACCTTAGTGGTCACCTGCGAGACGCCATAGTTAAAAAAAAAAAAAAAAGAGCGCGAGCTTCATTCAATATTTGGCTGCTGATGCGTTCAGAGCGTTCGACCCTATTGACAGACAATAATTGATATTAACAAACCGGGCTTATCAGCGCGACTTTTAGTCTTTAAATAGTTTATTTGTATTTCTTTTGTTGTTATTTTATAAAATAGGTATACATTAACTTAATAACATACAAGGAGTTACACGCTGACAGAGTCGCGGGCACAGCTATTAATAATAATATTCTGCGGTTCCTTATTGCGATATTTTTCAACAGTAAGTATTGTGGATTGACATATTATATTTCCCTACTAAAATACGAAAGTTAATCTGTCTGTTACATCAAAACCACTGAACCGTGAGGAAGGACATATCGATACCTCTGGGTTCAAAGGGCGTATAGCACAAAACATGGGTTTATGTTTTGTGCTATACGCACTTTGAGCCCAGAGGTATCGATATGGTACTTTTTTACGAAAAACGACGGAAACGCGGACGAAGTCGCGGGCAAAAGCTAGTATCTAAATAAAAACCTCCAGGCATAAAGGGCGTGCCCGCTTACATATAGCTGTAACTGGAAGTTATAAATGATAAACTAGGACCATCGAGGTAAAATAAATAAACAGTAAATTACTAATAACAATAACAAAACCATGGTCAGCAAGACGACCAGTCACCACAAGCAGCACCCGTTCACGAGGATAACGCAAAGATCAGCTATTACCCCCCTCGCCATATTTGAGGGAAGGAGGCAACCCGACCCCCGATGCTACCGCACGCAGTGACATCTAAGGGAGCATGACAAACTTGCTGCCGGATTATTCTAAGGTGTCGTTTTACAATGGAAATCTTTAGGTATACTACCTACATAAATATAAAAGAGGCGACTGACTGACAGAGAAGACAACACTTAGCCCAAAACACTGAAGATAAAAGGAAGGTATTTTGGAAGATATTTTATTCTATAAAAGGTGCAGCTCTACTAAACACAGGTTATTATTATCTAATAGTATTATATCTATATTAGTATTATCGTTTATACGGAAACGGCGGCCTTGTAAATTTACTTTTTTTTCTTTTTCGTGTGGTTAGTGACTAACCTGGGGGGCCTACTCCCTCTTCGGGCGCTTTGCTCTCCTTCTAAGCGAGACGAAGAACGAAGCGCCCGTAACAACGGCCGATACTACGGTTTTCGCTTAGGGAGTAGGCCCCTGGTGTCAGAGTTTTTATGCCGCCCATGGGCCTCTAAATTGACTTTACATGCCGTCGAGAAATATCTCTTAGGCATGCCGGTTTCCACACGATGTTTTCCTTCACCGTTTTTGAAGCAATTGATAATTGTACAATACGCATATGAATCCGAAAAGTCAGAGGTGCCGGGCGTGCCTTGTGTTCGAACTCGAGACCTATGACTTGGCAGTCCGACGGTCACACCACAAGCAAAAAAAATCAACTCTTATATTCTACGCGTCATCTGGAAAGTTTACTTATGTATATCGATATTCATGTTATAATAACAAAAATATCCTCGTATCCCTGCACTCTCAGAATCTTCGAGAGCACAATGGGATTTTACTGAAAATATCCGATACATATGCAGAGCAATTTCTAGGAGAGGCAATATTATAATGGCACGTGCAGAGCTTGAGCTAGTTATATATGTTTTGTTGTTATGAAGGCTATTGCTATTGCCTGCGGCTTCACCCATCTAGTAGCAAAGATATGAATTTCTCAATTTTAAGAGTATCGCGTAAGAACTTATCAAAATCTACTTTAACATTAGTTTGTTGCGCGTTTCTCAGCTAAAGAACAGATGGTTCAATCCGCAAAATTATTTAAATAAAAAGCGACTCTTGCTTCGACACAATAAAGTGCAATTCAGGTCGCACAGTGCTAATTACCTACAGTTATATTCACCTACAAGTTGCCTCTCTTTCTATCGCGTAACTTCTTCTGCCTATTGGCCCGACAAGACGAGCACACTGCGTGCTTGTAGCTTCATACCTAAAATGCGGAGTGCGCCTTCTGTATTTATTCTGTGGCTAAAGCAATTGGAAGTGGTGAAGGGCGTGCGTTTTGGGGGACTGTCTTATGTAATTTTGACGTTCAAAAATTGTTGTTGTTTTTGCTTTATTTATTTATTTATTTATTTATATATAGGCACACCAACAACTTATTTACAAATAATAATTAGGTACAAACATTCACGAGACGATTCTGTGTAAATAAGTTACTTACAGGCATGCACATCATTCACAAATAAGGGTGAGTCTAAATTGCAATAAAAATAATATGCTTAAAAGGTTAGCAATTTTAAATTAAGCGAGCTACATTGAAGTAATCACCTTAACTTATGTTAAACTAGAGTTTTCAAAAGTGCTCAATTCAGATTCATCCGTGACTAAATATTTCTCTTGATACCTACCAAGTTAAATAATCTTCAGTACCGCTAATGCCTTATAAAAAAATCATGTAGCTTATCGTGATCACATGAAATTCGATTTGATGTTCAGATTTGAACAAACTTTTGTCATTCAATAAAGTAAACATACGAGTAGCTATCAGCCGTATAGTTCGTAAATGACATCAAAACATCGGTAACACAATCAAAGTTTTACGAGTAATTAACTAGAATTACGATTTCCTCATAAAAAAGGCAATTATTACGCATATAATGACTTCCCCGATAGTTGATTAAGACTAGTGCAAACCACGCGATGCACGAAAACCGTCCTAATTGCCACTAAAGAAAGGCATTGTATGAGACAAATTTTCACCATGAGATATGTGGTTGGCTGTACAGAAATCATTTTTAGGCTTCCGTACCCGAAGGGCGCCGAACGGTACACGAATGCTCCGCTGTCCGTCAGTCTGTCAGCGGGCTGTATCTCATGAACCGCAATATGTAGACAGTTGAAATTTTCACAGATTGTGTATTTTGATTACCGCTATAACATGATTAATAAACTTAATTAAAGTTAAAAATTAAAGGGGTTTCCCATACATGAAATGTGTTTTTTTTCGGCGTTTTTTGACATAATTGTAAGGTGTACGGAACCCTTTGCTTATGAGTCCGACTAGCACTTTGCCGGTTTTTTTAATTAAACTCTTGTTAGGACCCTTCTCTCTTTCACTGAAGGTAAAAACATAACTTTTCTTTGCAGTCGGTTTAGGACCCAAAGGATTTTCAAAACAAAACACGCTCTCGCCATACACTCATGTTGACATGGGTCCAACACACGTCAAGATCTTTTACACGATTTAAATCCACATTTTTGGTTTAACAAATGGTTATCAAAATTATTGTTTGCCCCAGTCACAATTATTATTTGCTTATTTAGTGGGAAAGGCATTTTTCATGTTCAATTCGCGGTGTCTGAGAAAGCTGATCATATACTATTTTGATTGGTTTTCATCATCATTTTCATGTCCTTTATTTGTGGTCGAAGCAGCTCATGTGGAATGTAAGCTCAGCTGGCATTGTGCCGATTGTCATAACGGCCAATGGCCTGATGGCCGAAAAAAACAAACTAAATTCGAATGTCATTTATCCAAGTATTTTCGAACGTCAAAATTACATAAGACAGTCCCCCAAAAACGCCCGCCCTTCACCACTCCCTAGTGCTTAGCTGGGAAGAAGAAGTAGCCCAAAAAAAAGCCTCGACCAACATCTCTCGAAACTCTTATTAGGCGAATTGAATCAAGAGCCATATTTAGAATAGTACTCCTCGATACGGCTCGCATTGTGAGGAGGTTCCTGTATCTGGAGCCCTAACCACCGGTAGCTTGGACCCTGCTCCCGATACCGGCAGACCACAATTTTTTATTTGCCAAAAATATAATGTACAAATTCCAAACCCTCCGCCTTTGAGTCTCGGGGCCTACCTTCCACCCCCTTGTTAATGTTTTTTGTATCTTTTTAACTTATATTTAAAAATGAATTTTATATGTAAAAAACGAAACAATACTTAATACACAATTAAATGGCAAGTTACAAACTTCCACAAATGAATACGAAAGTATCAATTAAGCTATAGCATAGTTTTTACTGACTCTAAGTTAAAAGTGAGGTTAATTTAAATTAATATTATTTGTTAAAGTTAATATGGAGAAATTCCGTTCTTTTTCCTGAATACTTTTCTATCAGCCCTAATTTCTAAGTTACGTTATCATCTCTCACACGATAACAAAAAAAAAAAAATATTACGTTCTGGGCCTGCTCTTGACCCCTATCTCCCCTGATAGAAAGCGATAAATGAAGTCTATGGTGGAACGAGCGTGCCCAGAAAATCCCTGTTCACTCTTGCATTGAAGGCAGACGGGTTACTTTTTATTGTCCTCTCACTTTTTCATTCGGTAATATAATTTTATTACTATCAGTAAAATACTCATTTTGGTGTTAAGATTTTGCAGCATGCAAAGAGCAACTTATTGCAACGTAAATATTCGATCACTGTGATGCTTAATCAGAGGAAAAATAACTTTATAAGAGCTGTAGATATTTCAATCACTTCTATCACACTGTCAATTGTTCCACATGATCGCTTCAGAGCGTTTCAACCAATAGGTATGAACATAAATTTGTTTATATTGTCGGCAAACTCAATTACAATCCACCTTCATACATACCTCTCGCAAAATGACAATGTACTGTAAGGATTTAATTAAATTCTGGAGGTAAATTGACAATGAAATAACAGTGTGATCCGTACATAGATTGTAGTTGTGTAATGTATGAACAACATGGTTCCCAAAGATTTTATCATCAGTTTTACCCACGTTTTACTGAAAAGGTTAAAGGTTATATTTGAGTAGATAAATAAAAGTTCAATTTCAATGAAATATGTAAATCGCTTCAGTGAAATTGTTGAATCGACCTAGATTTGTTTGCAAGATGCATTCTCAGAATTTATGATATCGAACTTTTCCAAGATTTTCAAGCATAATAAAAAAAAAAAAAACATCCGTTGCCTAAGAAATTTTATACGCAGCTAACACCAAAACCGAAAAATTATCACTAGGAACGCAAAGACGCAGATACAAGCACAAATTCATCTCAATTCTCAACGAGACGTACATCAAGATCACGATTCTTTTTTCCAAACACTTAACCGTATTAATTTATGCTCGTGTAGTACTAAAAGATTAAAGTGCTAAGTAAACATTTCAGGTGATAATGTTTGTTTGTGTGTTAGGAATAAATAATGTAGACGTACCTGTGCATCTCCCGCGCTTGCTGGCGTCCTGGTACGCGTGTTAGCGATCGCACGGTCGGGGGCACACTGTCGCCTGTTGGTTAGTTAAGGGTGGTCTAGGTGTGTATAGAGCTGTTAGAACCGATTATGTTTATTACACGTATTTTTATAGTTGCCTGAAGGTGATACTTTCACGTAACTTTAACTGGATGTAACACGGGAATGGATATTTAAAGAATAAACATAAGGTATTCTCAAACCTGGGTCACTAACCATTCCTAAAAATGACCACGCGTACCTTCCGCATTTTTGGTAAGATCCTGACCTGCTACTCCCTTTTCTTAAACTTTCCAGATTGATGCACGATTATTAGGTCGGCATAAATCGTAGATATAAAATTCGTAAAATGTCAGCTTAACTTTGCAATAAAATTTGAAGCAAATCACCGCGGTTATCTTGATAATTAATTGTAGACTAGATCAGAAAGATTCTAGTCGAGCCGTTTCTAGAATTCGCAATATTTGCAGATGCAAAAAGACCTCGTATGACCACGAACTTCTGCAAGGGCTGCAAAAAATCGATCATTGTTCAATGTATGTTTCTAAAACAGATTATATTATTGGATAAAGAGAAAATGAAGACTAATTAAAATCGTTTTGTGTCATAAATGAAGTTGATTAAATAAATATTGATGTTTTAATCTCTCGTAAAATTTAGTGATAACGTTACTTTAAAGAAAGGATAATAAGCTAGCAAGTATATCTTGCGTACACACAACTGCAGTGCTATTCTGTAACCATCTCACCGTGAAAACTTAGGTGAAGTGAGCGTGGAGTGAGCTGTCATTCCATAGGGATTGACACTATTGACAGCTCACTTCACCCAAGTTTTCATGGTGAGATGTTTACAGAATAGCATGGCAGCTCTATACATTTCCCCAGCGTTCTCGCGGTGGGCGGGAGCGAGTCACTTGCCGCCCAGCAACAGTTTACACAGGGTTGCCACTCCGGACTGACTAGGTACGTCAAATATTCATTCATTACTAACACTTTACTGAAGGACTTAAGTAGGCAACCTACTTGTTTTGAGTAACAAGTTAAAACAAACTACGTGAATTTGATAACATTTTTGAATAACCATTTAATAGTACAAAAATATGTAAAGATCTTTCGCTGTCAGAAAATGCGTTCAATATATTTTACATTGATTTCTAGCCTTGTCTTCTTATCTGCCTGGCCTTTTCTAAGCATGTTGAGGTCGGCTTCCAGTCTAACCTTTTACATGGAGCGACTGCCTATCTGACCTCCACAATCCAGTTACTGGGGACTGGGTTGTCAGACTTTTGGTTTCTGAATACGACCCATAACGACTGTCAAAGGTCTAAGAATGACAGCCGGGACCAACGGTTTCACGTGCTTCCCGAGGCACGGAGGGGTCTCAATATATAATAGCTGGTCGATCGACTCGTGCAGCTGCCATTATTTAGCCACGAAAACCTTTTTAAAATTTATTGCAGGCTGCAAAAGATCATAGCTAAACAATTTTCTAGCAATTTTCGAACGTGAAAATACTTAATGTAGCACTTATTGGGTCCTACCCAATAAGTGCTACATTAAGTATTTTCACGTTCGAAAATTGCTGATTCTCAGCCTACTTTGAATAAATGACTTTTGAATTTGAATTTTTTAAATTTATGAGATGGTCACAAAATGATGTTTCCATCAACATCACGCTTGGCAGATGAAATCATTGGTGATCGCAGTTTAGAAGATGTTAGGATAATGTAACCAACAATTTCGATCCGTTAACAACAGTCGATAGCGTAGCCTATTTTTTTTATAGGAAACTAGCTAACCCCGTTATCCTATGTCCTAATCCAGGTCATGGTCTACTCATGTGCCAAATTTCATCCACATCCGTTCAGCCGTTATAGCGTGAAAGCGTAACAAACAAATAAAAAAACAAACTCTCTTTCACACTTATAATATTCGTGAGAATAGTATTTAGGATTGTTATAGGAAATTAGTCGAAAATAAACATAATATCACGCCGTTTTTACCCAAAGGGTTAGTCAGAGATGTATACTCACCCACATATCTCGACGCTGTCGTTTTAGTCCCATGTACTAGGGCCGAGTCTTTGCCATCAACCCAGCACAAATCCAAACTCCAGCTGCTTCTGAATAACAAACTTAATTTCCCAAAAAACAAGGAATTTTTTTTTCACTAGCAACCCGACTTTCGCAGCAAAAGCTCCTATTACCCGTCCAATATAAATTGTCGCTCCCACTTACACAATTATCTCTCAGATAGAGGCGACTCATCTTCGTCGTATTACATTGGATGCTGCGGGGACAAACACCATTTACAATCCCACTCCTTAAATTGAACTCTAAACCAACGCGATAAGGGTTATGTTGAGTGAATTTAAAAGATTTTTTTCAGCAACTGACCCATATAGGTTTGATGGGTTGTTTTAGAAACTCGTTTGATTGACGATGTCAATTTACTTTTTTTAATTGTTATGTCTGCTGCACGGGTAAGCTGTTAGCATCGCCAGGGTCCGGTCTGAGTAATTGAATGATCTCCTTTGTTGGGCTTACGGATGCATAGTTAGTATCGTTGGAAGGAACACTTTTTTGAGTCGAGCGTTTGTGCAAGATTTGTGTCTGTAATTGCACCTACAAATATGACACAGAAGAAATTATTATTCATAGTGATTAACGTTTATATTATTAAGAAACATTATTGTTTAAGAATATAATGAGTTTGAGGCGGCTAAGAAAATCTTTCCAATTATTGTCAAGTTAATTTTCTGTTTCATCACAACCATTAATTTCTACTAGTTCTTCTCTTTAGGGTGAAATCGGCGAAACTTTTTTAAGATTTTGCCAGTCGATTTGTTGCTAGCGATGTCAAAATCTGTGTATGGACGGGGGTTGCCTTAAGTCGCTGCATGTGTATCTCACATTAGTCTTAAGCCCCCAGCACTCGTTGGGCGAGCCCGTCGGTCAAAGTATGTATACCGGGCATTTTTGCGTGTGTTTGCCCGTTGGCCGAGCGCACTCGGCCAAAGCCAGCGATTTTTTTTTCCATGCAAAAACTGTACACACAAGTTTTACGGCGTGTGAGAAAAAAGAAGTGTGTCTCTTATCTTGTACTGCACTATGCCGTTTTTGGGATTAATTCTTTTTCATAGAAATATAGTAGCCTACTCCTTCAGCGTTCATTATTGAAAGAATTTCTTGATAGGCCAGTTCATTTAGACGATTCTATTTTATTTGCCCCCACCCTGGATACGCCCTTGGTGTCAAAGTATCAAAGTTATTACACCCCTAAGACCTCTTGGTCTTAGAAGTGTAATAACTTTGATATTAAAAAACTCATAGGGGTACAACAGTACATATCAGAATTGGAACCTACAACCTGTTGCTTTAAAAGCGAGTCTGTAATCCTCTGAGCCACCGAGAACCACCGCTACTGTCTGAATGAAGTTCTAAAGATAAAGCAGGTTTTTAAATAAATAATTAAACTTTAATTAACTGCTTGGTTTTGCCTGAGTCTGAATTAAATTGTTATTTGTATCCCCGTGTTGTTTCTTTGAGATTACGGGTCATAAAAGTCCCCTTTTTTATTAAATGGAGTAAATATAACCCAATTAACTGGGATTGTGGATTTTGTTAGTTTTATTTTCTAATCGATGGTATTCCTTGTATGTTACTTTTTTTTTTCCAACGTTACTTACTCGCGAATCAATCGCGTTGGAAAAAACAATTGTTGTTAGACATGAAATTATAGGTATGCTATTTAAATTATAATGATAATACCAGCCTGTTACTGTCCCACTGCAGGGCACAAGCCTCGTCTCATACAGAGAAGGCACGAGCACCACGCTTGCTCAAGACGGGTTGGTGATTTCAGACGTATATTAACTATAAAGTCCAGGTTTCCTCACGGTGTTTTCCTTCACCGATGTCAGTAATGTCCAAGATAAACTCAGAAAGTACATATGAATTGAAAAAGTCACATTGGTACTTGCCCGGATTTGAATCCACAACCTCGTGCATGATAGGCGAGGCCTTAACCACTGGGCCATCACGACACACTTAAGTTAATCAGAACTTATCCTGAAGGGCTGGCACAGATTAAACGATTCGGTTTTGTTATCGACAACTACTGCATCGACGAGCATGGACCATAGTTTACACAGTGAATGTCGCTCATAATACTAATTGACAAGGGCCCACCCAGTGTCGCGTTACTGAGCCAATTTCCGGATCACCACCAGCCTTTTATGGTGGCTTGGTACCTACATAGCATCCTATTATTGACATTTAATTACATTGTTAATTAACGTAACATATCTGACTGCTGAGAATTTGGCATGTGTTGACAACATTTCCGAAGCTATTGAGGAGCTAAATCGGGATTTTGGGTAAGTTACCCTTCGAAGTGTCAGGCCATCGTAGTAGGGAGCCCCTATAGCATGAGGAAGCTAAATGGCTTAACTGTGCCACCAGTAATATTCGACAATTCTGTCATTCCATTCGGCTTGGATGTTAAGGATCTTGGTCTGCAGGTCGACACTTGTCTTGACTGACGAAAGCAGGTCACGACTGTTAGCAAAAAAATCACAGGAACGTTGCGGTCGCTCTATCGGTTAAAAAACCTTCTCCCATCACACATAAAGGTAATGCTTGTACAGTCCCTAATATTTCCCATAATAGACTATGGTGATGTGTGTTACTATGACCTGAATGCAGATCTCCTTAATAAACTAGACCGCCTTCTCAATAACTGCATTCGATTTGTTTTCAATCTTCGTAAGTATGACCATGAAGCCGCGCATCGGTTGCTTTTAAAATGTTACCCATTCGTCAGCGCAGAGAGTTGATGGCTCTGTCTATGTTGTTTACTATACTCGACAAATCCACTTCTCCTTCTTACCTGACTTCCCATATTCAATACTTATGCTCTGCCCATAGTAAAAATCTTCGCTCCACCAATAATCTTCTTTTACGATGTCCTTCTCACCGCTCTGGTTTTATTCACTCTTCTTTCTTCGTCCAGGCTGTCTATCTTTGGAATGCGCTCCCTCTGAATATCAGGACGGCAAGCAATCGGTTATCTTTTGAAGTGAAGGCACGTGATCAAATTCGTAAGAAGCTGGCAGAATCATCCCAGTGCTGATTTGCTGGATGCGTTTTCTCCTCTATCTATCGTTATTTCTCCTGATTAAGTTTATTTTGTTTATATTTATGTATCTGCGTATTAGGATTTGTTCTTTTTCGAGATATCACTCAATCATGTTGATCCTGCCATGTTTTGTCTCTGCATCACCCTAAGGTTGACTGGTAAAAAATGCCTCAGGCATTAAGTCCGTCTTTATACAATGTCCGTCTTTATATATTTTTACTTGTGCATAAAGTTTTAATAAATAAACATAACAGCAGTGATAGGCTAGTGGTGTGAACGTCGGCCTGCCAAGTCATAGGTCTCGAGTGCGAATCGAAGACACGCACCTCTGACTTTTCGGATCCATGTGCATATTGTATAATTATCACTTGCTTCAAAAACGGTGAAGGAAAACATCGTGAGGAAACCGGCATGCCTGAGAGATATTTCTTGACGGCATGTGAAGTCAAGTCAGAGGCCGATGGGCGGCATAAAAACTCTGACAGGTTAGTCACTAACCACACGAAAAAGAAAGAAGATTAACGTAACTGGCGAAATGTGGATGTACCTACTATCGGGACCCCTCTGCCTAACCTTTGGCATAAAACAGGCATGTTACGTTATAGGGGTGGGTATTGCGACGACGAACCGTTTACAAAGACTGTTTTGTATTCTGCGTCCTAGGTTCAAACAGTCTTCGTTGTACAAACCAGTCTTCGAATTACTACGACTACACTCGAGAACGCAATGATTCAAACTATCTATCACACTCGTCGTGTTGTCGTCGTCCAACGTTCCGCGTTCGATTACAAAACAGTCCGTACAATAAAAAGTGAACTTTTTGTCAATGAAATAGAGCCGATAATGTATTACCAGTTGTCAATGCTGTCGTTCGTGATACGACGAAACCATTTCCTAAATTTCAAATCGTTGATAAGTTGTAAGAAACTGCAACTATTTCACTCGACGATAAGTTTCGTCCTGTATGCCGTCTTCAAACCAGTTGCAACGACGACCGTTTTCTGCAACCGTTTCCGTCGTCGATAAAACGGTTGCGTTTCGTCCGTCAAAAATTCGACAACGACCCACCACTATTATGTTACGATTGTGTAACGGTACACCAAAGCATAATTGTAATGTTCATTAGGTAAACATGTTTTAATACAATAAAGCCGTAATGATCATCATTCTTTTGCCACAATTTATTCGTGGTCGGCGTCAAATATACTTTTCTTCCATACTTCTCTATTAGTCGTCAGCCGGAGCCACCACTTTATTAAAAACTAGTTTTTGAGTTTATTCATTACAAACATACACACACACAAAAATACAAATCTTTCCTCTTTATAATATTAGTGTAGATAAAAAACCAGCCAAGTGCGTGTCGGACCACGCACAGTGAAGGGTTCCGTAGTTGGGATGAATTTATCCCAAGAACAAACTTAACATTGTAGTTGAAAAACATGTTCTCTTATACATTCCAACTGCAAATGTAAGTTTGTACGCACAATATTGAGATATTTACCATGTTATTTTAAGACCATAAACTTCTTATAGGGTTTCCTGTAATCTATGAGTAAAGAACCATTCTCTGTATTTTTTTCAAAATTTTACGCTCAGTAGTTTTCTTTTTGGCTTCCAAAATGACCACCATATTCAAAATTCGTTTATTTACGTTACACGTCCGTATTTGGATCACAGAAATACATATGTGTACCAAATTTCAATTAAATCGGTTCATTCGATTCGGAGCAAATTGGCTGTGACAGACGGACAGACTGTCACATGAGTGATCCTATAAGGGTTCCGTTTTTTCCTTTTGAGGTACGGAACTCTAAAAATAAGCTGTAGGTGCTAATACCTATGGGTTAGCGTAACAGACTAGGCTATAAAATCGCATATTATTATTATGTATTGACATAATCATCATAATATCGCATTTTCCTTTTTATTAACCGTTTGCTTCGCTTATTTCAGTCGCGTCCCTTTTTAAAATACCTACTACAACTAATATTACAAAATAAACAATGGCTCACTCAGTACATTCATTCCTCTCCCTATTTCATTTCTCTTAGTACGAATAGCGTGAAATTAGTCAGTCCGTTGGATGCGGAATGAATCACCCTTTAAAGACGGAAATTATTCAGCTTTTGGACTGTTTTAAATAATGTATTCCATAGGACTCACGAGTTGAATTGAAATAATATCAAAATTGTGCAATCAGGCTCCTTTACAAATATCAGCAACAGTTTTTAGTTTGAATACAACATGAGCGTTTGTATACTCGCTCGAGACTAAGTAATAACAGCCACGCAGGTCGATCCCTCAGGTTAAGATGCAGATATATGCCAGTGACCTTGAGAGGTTAGTTTGCGTGTTCTATACAAAGGGCCTTACTATGACGTGTTAAAACCATCACCTTTCCGTTGTGAAATAAGGATAGTACTATTCGTACTGTATAGCTTCATCTCTCTCTCACACTCGTTGATTGCTTTGACAAGTCATAGTACAGCCCCTGAGCTCACGCAACGCGTCGTACGTCCAGCCAGTAATAGGACTCGCCCATCAAGGAGCGCTGTCAAAAATTAGACGCATTTAATACATAAAATAAAAGGTATTTTAATAAAAAACATATGCTTAACGATCAATAATTAAATTATCTTTAAAATAGTGAAGGATTCAGAAAAATACGTTTGATAGATTTTGCGTGATTCTCCGTTTTTTCGCGATATATCGCGTAATTAATTTGTAAAGTTATGTATGTTTGTGTTTGTTGTTGTGTGTTTGTGTGTTATGTTATGTTATGTTATGTATGTGTATACATAACTTTACAAATGAATTTCACTGTGTAAAATAAACATAAAAATTAAATATTCTTATACTCTTATTAAGTTATTAAGAAAATGCTCAAATTGATCAAATTAGAGCATTTTCTAGTTGTTCCAAATCATTAACATTACTCGTTTAGACGTGATCTTCAGTATAAAATCATTAAATTCGGTTACCGTCGCCGTAAGCTACGCTTGCCGGGGTTGGTCCGTGGATGGGTGACGATCTTTACATACCGAGACTCCTCCGGTTGTGATTCGTGGACCTTGCACAGTCGTTATACGGATGGTCAGAAGCCCGACAGTCTGACAACCAGTCTTACCAAGGGGGGGGGGGTATTACCCAGTTACTGGGTTGTGGAGGTCAGATAGGCAGTCGCTCCATGTATAGACTGGTATTTAGCTGCATCTGGTTAGACTGGAAGCCGACCCCAACATAGTTGGGAAAAGGCTAGGCAGATTAATGAAAGTTTGTATACAACATAACGTAGGCTACATAATGTATACGTAGGTAACGTGTTGTTCTATAGCTAGGTTTTATAAAAGTTGATAAGACGAAAAGAATAATAAAATAAATAAATAAAGTTGTAAATGTTTTTATTATTGATTGTCTTCTTTGATTAAAAATAAACCTGTAAAAATATCACTATTTCATATAAGCACAAACAGAAAACAAAATGAGGAAGCTCAAAAATTTTAGTACTAGGGCTGAAAAAATGGTTGAGCAGTTGCTTTGACCACAGCACATATGGCAGACGAGCCACTCCAGACCTCTCTCCTCAGCCAAATCTACCAGGATACTATCAGCGTTATAGAGTAAGTAATCTTGAATGGGCTTCCATAAGTAAAACAGGAATCCTTCTAACAATATTATTGATGTTGGTATCTGAAAAAAGGTAAATTTGCTTATGTGCTGAAAAAAGAAACTTCCAGCTACCTGCAAAACATAATGCAGTAAGCGAGGCTGATCCTTTCAAAACGATCAGCTATTTTTCAGTCGACTGTTGTAGTCGTCATCAGCCAGCTCCAACTGCTGTATTCTGGCCTACTTCCTTTCGTGTCGTGGTTCCCTGGTTTGTGGTTGTCTCATTCATATCTTACTTGCGGTGATTTGTAGGTCATTCATCTATTTGGCTGACAGAAGATAACTGGTTAATGGACTTACCTCTAAAATCAAAAATAATAAATTGCATTTTTTTGACACAACCAGGGGAAAGAGGTCAATCTTGCGGAGAACTAGGCATACGCTCAATAGGTAGACCAGGTTGGAAGTGAAGAATTTGTTTCTGAGTATTTTAGCTGTAATCAAAAGATAATAATAAATTAATAAAGAGGAAGAAGGATGAATAAGGGTTCGTTTACACGTGGACGATTCGTGTTTTATGACGAATCGTCTTTTTTCACGATTCGTTTTTTTTGACGGCAGCAACGCTTTTTAAACAACAGAAAACTATTTTAAAGATGGTTAGGTGGATATTTTCATTAAGGCTTTCCGCAGTTGCAGCCCGAGAAAATCAAATTTTCATAGGTTTTTTGGAATTTACGGGTCAGTGTCAGGTTATAAAGGAATACACTCTAAGTTAGATTTGTTCCATAAGAACTATTATGAATGATTCTAATTATTACAATTCTGTAAATACATATCTGTTATAGTCGCGAATCATAATTATTTTGATCAAAATACAATCTGACACTGACCTGGAAGTTGCAAAAACCGTAAGAAAATTTGTGCGTACGTGCCCGTGCCTCGGAACGGCACGCGGCACGTTAAGCCGTTGGTCCCGGCCGTCATTTGTAGATCCTTGATAGTTGTTATGGGTCGTCAGACGCCTGAAAGTCTAACCACCAGTCTACCAAGGGGTATCGTATTACCCAGTTACTGGGTTGTGGAGGTCCGATAAGCAGTCGCTCCATGTAAAATACTGGTATCCAGCTGCATCCGGTAAGACTGCAAGCCGACCCCAACATAGTTGGGAAAAGGCTAGGCAGATGATGAGGTGCCACCTAATCCTCAAGGGCCTCAAAGGTACAACATACAATTGACTATTTTCATAATAAAGATACTTACAGTTGTACAGTATGTGTATTTCGTTAATAAGAAAAGATAAGGCGACCACAAGAGCAATAAGACTTGTCATAGAATTGATATTCTATTTAATTTATATTAAAAACTAAAACATTCATATTTCTCAAAAAATAATAAAATAATGTAAACAAAAGTGACAGTCACGTTTAACTAAACGCTATGGTTCTTTTTGGTATTTCCCTCGTCACATAATATTATGACCTCTTTGCTTAGGATCTGGGGAATTTACATATTTTTGCTCGTTGTTTTGCATAGTTTTACCGCGATATTTTTCAGAGTAAAATAGTTGTTTTGCATATTAAAACCGCGATACTCTTCATTGTAAAATAGTTGTGGTTACTAGGAAAACATAATGTAATAGCTGGTAAAACACGTGTCGACTGTAAACTTTTACGACCTCCCGTAACTTTATGTGGCCAGAGTACATGTGAACTGTATTGTGCAATGCAAACCACTTTGATATTGAAGTGTTCCTATGCCGCCTCGATTCCTTAGTTGAATGACTATGACTAGTCTATTTACGATTACGTGAATAGTATAAGTAGTCGTACCAACACGAGAGAAAAACTGCTTTTCAAACATGGGTTTCCATATAACAGTATGTGTTTAAATACACTCGAGAGCAATGAATCCGGGTCACTTAAAGAATCCTAAAAATCTCGGAAACTAAAAATGCTAGGTTAATGCAATAAATTGTATTTAATAGACAATGTAATACTCCTTAAATGAAGGTATTAAAACTTCTTAGTTATTGTAAAGTTATATCATAAAAAAATCAAATTTGAAAAAGGGCCACTTTCGAAGATGGAACTACGAAATTACAGCATTTGGTTTTGCTTTTGTTTGTAATCTGTCATTTATGTGGGTACATAAACCATGTTGATAGTGCTCTATATTCATTATTCAAGCTGAAATTATGTCGCTTACGCCTGAAGAATGCACCAGAATACTTACAATGCTGGAAACCGGCCGGAGTCAGCGCGATACAGCCAGGACTGTCGGTGTGTCGCTGTCAACAGTACAAAGAGTTCTCCGACGTTACGAAGAAACTGGTTCTAACCTACGCAGACCAGGAACGGGCAGAACCAGGTGTACCACAGCACGAGAAGACCGATACTTGGTGAACACCATGCTTCGAAATCGCTTTCTCACAGGAACTGAACTCACAAATCAGTTTCGACGCCTCGGAGGAAGTAACCCAAGTGCATGGACAGTAAGACGTCGGCTTGCTGAATCTAACTTAAAACCCCTTAGACCTGCAAACGGCCCTAAACTGGAGCGTGGGCATCGTATTTCAAGACTAAGATATGCCCAGAGCCACGTAAATTGGAGTATTGAAGATTGGTCAAAAGTTATGTTCTCCGACGAATCAAAATTTATGCTCTACAAGCACGATGGAAGACACAGAGTGTATCGAAGACCAGGGGAAAGATTCAAGCAAGCATGCATCGAAGAAAAAGTAGACTACGGTGGTGGGTCTGTACTTGTGTGGGCCGGAATTTCTTCTGAAAGTCGCACAGAGCTGGTGATCATAGAAAACGGCTCTTTAACTAGCGTAAGATATGTGGAAGAAATCCTCAATGATCACGTTGGTCCATTTATGGTCAATTTAGGTGAGGATGCTATATTTATGCATGACAATGCCCGACCTCATACAGGTAGGATTGTGAATGACTACCTTCAAGAGATGAACATTACTCGTATGGAGTGGCCAGCGCGCAGCCCGGATATCAACCCGATCGAGCATGCTTGGGACGAGCTAGGCAGATGCGTAAAACAACGAAACCCTCCCCCAATCACGCTTCGTGAGCTCAAAATTGCTCTCACAGAGGAATGGGAGAATATTCCCCAAAATCGTATAAGGAACTTGGTGTACAGCATGCCAAACCGCGTAAACGCAGTAATGGAAGCACGAGGAGGCAATACGAAGTATTAAAATTCAAGAAAATCGTAATAAAGTTCAAAAATTTCATGTTTCCTATTTTTGTTTTAATGAGAGATCAGCAGTTTTTTTCTTTATGTAATTTTGTGTTAATAAAATGTATGGTGACTCATATTTTTTTTTACTTTCATGTAAGGAGTATTACATTGTCTATTAAATACAATTTATTGCATTAACCTATCATTTTTAGTTTCCGAGATTTTTAACATTCTTTAAGTGACCCGGATTCATTGCTCTCGAGTGTAGTTAAAAATGTCCTATATTCTCAATACTTTGATAATTTAATTTGTATTGATTTACTTTTTAACCGACTTCCAAAAAGGTTTTGCGTTCGTAGCGTATGTATTTTTTTTTTGTGTAGGTATGTCCACCGATTTCTCCGTCAATTGTGGACCGATTTTGAAAATTTTTTTGTTTGAATCCTATTCTTTCAAGGTGGTCCCATGTAAATTTTATTATCTTTTCTTGGATAGTTTTTGAGATAGCTTCAATAATACGTACCTACACGTATTTTTCCCACTTAGTCTATATGGATGATATGATTATAACTACCTGTCACTGTTATTTACATAGCAGGTAGTGGTATTCGAATTTGTGTGGGGTAGGCACCACAACAAAAAAGTGAAAAATTAAAAACTTTTTCTAAAAAAAAAACAACCGACTTCCAAAAAAAACACTACTAAGTAAAAAATAACTTTAATTTCGGAAGTCGATGCCTAAAAACGAAAATTCTAAACGAAAGACACCGAATTCGGAAATTAAAGTTATTTTTCACTTCGTAGTGTTTTTCTTGGAAGTCGTGTTTTTGTAAAAAAAAAATATCTTCTTCATTAAACTTACCACCAGTATACCTATATCTTTACAAGTTATAATAACAAGCTTGTCTTTCCAGTTCAACCATGAAGCGTTGAAGCGTGGGCTGTTTCCAAAGTCAGTAAGTCAAAGTATTGAACCTAGTTCCAAATCAAATAATTACATACATAACAGCTCTGACCACTGTTAACTATAGGCATGATACCAGCAAGCTTCCCCTAATAACTGATCTGAAGGCTTTTACGAAGTTCAACACTGGCCATACCACACATAACCTTGAATCACGTAAAGCAAATCAATATCTCTTTTAACATATACACGCCTGGTCCAAAAATAGTAACGACCCGAAATAAATAAACCATTGCTATTGATTTGAGGCATATATACCAAGTTTAACGTAGTTCAAACAACCTTCCTGTAATTATTGAATTCTTTATAACTTTCTACGACGATGAAAATAGAGATATACTAGTAGAAACAATAAATATAGCCGTACTAAGTTAAATTTTTCGGTCGCAATCCTTCTGTTAGCTCTTCAGTAAGCAAGGTTGAGCGAGGTTGTCTGCCCAGGGTCCACCAGAAGTACTTAAGCATTCTTGGTGGTTCTTTTCTGATCATGCTATTCTAAAAAGGCCTGTCTGAATAGTACCATATTAATAAGCCGTAAATCGGATGATTTTCATAAAAGCACTTGAAGGGCGAAACATTAAAGCAGTATTATTAAATACGTCATGATTCTGGCTTCACTGTATATCTATCTAAAGTATACATTTGGTACACCTAATCGGTCACGGAATACCATGCATGATACCGAATTAAAGGATGCAAATAAAAAGTCCATAGCTAACCAAACACAAGGTTTTATAACGTCAATAAAACAGAACAAACGCAGCCAGCTCACTTTTATTTAAACTTTATACTTTTTGTTATTTGCTTGATTGAACATTCACGTTTTATTGTTTATTTTATGACTTTCCATATAACTTCAAGATTGTTTTTTGATCAAGATTCATTTCTACAAGTGGTTCCAACACAAAAATTTTGAACGGGAAAATACTCGGATGATCTTCAAATACCGTAAGAAACAGAAATACTAATAAGACTCTCCGTACAAAAAAGACTGAATGAACCTAAATTCTGAAACACAAAGAGAAAAATCAATAATTTCTTTAGAAATCCCATCTGTCTTTACGACGACGCAGTCATAAAATGCAGACATAAAACATGTTATCGAGTACACAAAAACTCATTACAAATGGAAATCGGCAACTTGGATTAAAAATTTAAGATGAAACCAAAATGATTATACACATTAACGCAGACATAATTAAAACTGTTGTTATTTCAATATTTGTGAACAATGTGCTTAGAATAGAAGCTACGGATTTATCTACAGAAGACGACAAGTTGTTTACCCTAAATGAAAATGAAGATGGCATTAACATTTATGAAAAACCGCCCTATGTATTAAAAAAAAGTGTTTTGAGACAAACAAATGAAAATGAAGAAGATATAAAATCTCTTTTAGAAGAGAAATATAAGTTTAGGAATGATGAGACGTCTACGAGGTTTAAAGTGGCCCGCGAAGAGAGAGGTGAATTTCCAGGTTTGTTTATAATATTCTTAATCTATATAATCCTAAAATAACCCATATGAGCGTAGAAATGTAAATAATAAAGAAAGCCTACATATAAGAATTGAATTTAGTAAGTGTAATTGAAATAAATTGCTATTACTCGTGCCCGCTTCGAGGAGTAATTGCAATTTCTTACGATTCATTCTCAGATCAGTGTAGTTTAGTTTAGATAATATAGTCTGCATTTTGAGATAGTACTTTTGCGAAACCAATTCTTGTCAATTATTGTTTCTGGTCTTACTCACATGTTTGTTTCGGGATTGCCCGATCAGTTTCGAAAACGGACGCATTTGTTTTTAAAGAGCTCGTCAAGCGGCGAGGGACCGGGTCGAGCTCCACACAAACATGTGAGTAATACTGTAAATGATAATAAACAAGCCTTTCGAACACTTTAGTTAGGTCCTCTTTTACCCCTAAGGTATCTAATATAATATGCCCATCATCATCTTTCTGCCGAAAGACATCCACTGTTGGACATAAACCTCTACAAGCAAGATTCTCCTATTAGCAAAATCACTTGAAGTACTAGGACAACACTATATTGTAAAATATTGTGCAGTTTCATTAATCTTTTGTCTAGTCCAGCAACAATAGTGGCTGACCCTTGAACTGTGCAAAGATCTTTTCTCTAAAGACGTTAAAATTAAATTAAATTAACTTATTTATTTTTAAGACAACAAAGATCCATTTACCGTTAGTTAGTTAGTTACAAACAAAAACCCGACCCTTTACATTTTATAGTCTCTTAGATGTATTAGGATACTATACTCTTTACAAAATCATGATGAGAACTACCAGTACATCGTTCTTTAAAATCTCGTCAACCGTTCTTGATCGAAAACGCAAATAAGGAATCTCACAATAAATACAATTCTGTGAACTCTTGACATTTTATATCTTCCTAGTATTTCCCGAGAACCATGACGATCGCAATATAGCATGGGCTTTCCGGTCGTTTGCTGTGCGTCGCATCGTGGGTGGTATGGAGACCACCATCAGCATGTATCCATACAACGTGGCCATCTCCAGGAATGCTAAGCATTGGTGTGGAGGATCCATCATTGATGAGCAGTGGGTGCTCACTGCAGGGCATTGCTTGGAATCGTGAGTGGATCATTTTATTAGAACAGGAGTCACCAAATGGCGGACCACACTAGTAAACAGTAAAAATAGCTAAAACTTAAAATAAAAATATTTAAAAAAAAATGTTGAGTTTTAGCAACTTTACTCCGGACTTCCGACAGATTTTCAAAGTAAAAATGAAAGTGAAGAATTCCAAATAACGATAGTTTTATAAATTCATCCCCTAAAGTGAGGTTAATTTGGAGATGAAATTTTGTGTGGAATTTCGGAAACATGGTCAGAAATTTCACATTACAGAGAGATTTGAAAGGAAAAAGGGGAAGCCTTTGCCCAGCAGTGGGACACATTATGGGCTAAAAAAAAGAAGTTCACTATTGTTGATTTACATAATGTAAATCTTAATTATTTATTTAAATACATAATAACTAACAAATAATCTAAAAAAAAAAACATACCTCCAATCATCTAGTGATTACTGTTTACCTTTCTCACAATTTGCATTTGCTCAGTTCATATTCCTTTACCTTGCAGAGCCTACGACGGAGACAAGAAGAAGCTGCAGCCGTTCATCATCAGAGCGGGTAGCTCCTTCCACAACCGAGGAGGATACCAAGCTCGGGTTAATAGGGTGGGTCTTATCGACATAGTTTTTTGTAAAGTCCAGATAAAGTTTACCTACACATGATGAAAATCGTGCAACTTTAAACTTAGTTATATGCTTCATAGCTGCATCAAATGGATTCAAAACACAAAACCCAATTGAAGGCCTGGTGGCCAATTGAACTAAAGTAAGAAAGGACAAAATTGGAAAAGAGAAACAAAGAAATAATTTAGAAAAAGAAACTGCTGGCCTCTCCGAAGCATCGGCCTGCACTCCTCACATTCAGCGAATTCCCGCGATCTTCACCTGAATAATAAAAATATTCGTATTATTATTCTGAACTATGTATTGGCGTAATTTTCTTTTTTCCCATACTTATTAACACTGTTATTTGAAAATATTGTAAAAGCCAATTATTTTTAAAAGAGTAACCATGGAGTTTCTTGCCGGCTCTTCTCTATAAGAAACGACCAATTGGGACCGTGCACCCAACTTCTGACGTTTCAAAAGTGCCCTTGTAGTATTTTGATTTTGAATAACTCGTGTGACTAGGCAGCAGATTTTTAGAACCCTTTTTACATTTGCAGGTATTCTTCCCCAGCAAGTACGTGCCTGGTAACGCGGACTACGACTACTCGTTGCTGCGCCTAGATCGACCCATGCCAATAGGCAAGAATATCGCTGTTCTCAACCTACCCTCGAAAGATTACCTGATGAAGGAGAACGACATCCTTATCGTCTCAGGGTGGGGGAGTACCGATGTGAGTGACATAGACTTAGCCGTTAGCAAAAACTAGATTTCTCTTCTCTTCTCAATCGGTCTCTCACTGCTGAGAATCGTGACTCCGTTTCAAATTGTCATTGTTTTTCTTCTTCTCGGTGGCCTGGTGGAGGGCGGCACTGATAGGTACCTAGTCGCTCAGAAATTTGATTCGACCACCGTTTTGGGCTACGGCATCTAAGTCTTTTGCCCTCTATCTAAAAATGAATACAGATAATATTATCCAAATAGTATAAAATGTAGAAGCTCATCAGCAATCGGTGTATCCAAAAGAGGATTTGAAAACCCTTTTTTATTTTTTTGATGGTGGGAAATTATCAAATAACTTCTCCCGCTCTGGGCGGGAGGGCGTGTCAGACTCTTACTGACAAAAATCCACCCGTGTTCCTTCCGTTGCCTGTGTGCCGGGGTCGCGATATCCCTTTCGGACAAACTCGCAACCCCGCAAGGATTTGAAAACCCTTGAGAATCATTTCGATGCGATTTTCACTATTATTATTATTTCTCAAAAAAGGTTTAGATCTTTTAAATATTGGTGTTTAAAAATCCAATTTAAAAGATCCCTGTGGGAACTGCTACTAAAAAAGTATTATTTAAAAAAAAATGCGTTTGCTCCTTCCCATTGCAAAGAGATCTTAAAGTACTACAGAGAGGCTACCAGAAGGATTGTCATAGGACAACTGTGATCCCATTTGTCAGTGACGCCATCTAGCATAATATAGCAAAATTACATAATAGCCAAGTATATTATGACACAATACACTTATCGTGACACCATCAGGCTGAAAATATTTGAAGAATTGTACATTGTGGTTTTCATTCATTAAATATTTTCTTCGATAATAATTTTCTTTTACACACAATACGACCTGTCATGTGGGGTCAAATACATTCAATTATTTACTTGTGTGGGGCTTATGAGACGAACAAAAGAACTAAGAACTAAACTGAACGAGGTGCGACCTGTAGGGAATACCAAGTAGATTTGGATGTTGTTCGCTTGTCCCGTCTACCGACCGTAAGTCTAATAAAATGTGTTTGCTCACCTTGGTTGATCGCCTACATTCGAGTGATGTCTATGTTACTCTTATGGCTCAACATTTTATCTGTAAACAGGAATCCGGTTACGGCCACATCCCGGACCGGTTGCGGTTCGTCCCGGTGCCGGTGATGCGGCTGGATGACTGCCAGAACTCGTACCGGTTCTACATCACGCCACGGATGCTGTGTGCCGGATACGCCACCGGTGGGAAAGATGCTTGTAATGTAAGTGGGATATTTTTGTTTCTTTATTTATGAACAAGTAATGCAATACAATACAATAGTAAATTATAATACAACTTACTATTTACACAAGGTACGGAATAAATAAGCTAACTTACTATACGAATAAATAGAAAAACAAAAGAGCACTTCAGCCACATGGCTTACTTAAGATTAGTAGATACCCAGAATGATAGAATATTATTCTGCCTCCGCCCCCTCTTAGTAAAGATTGAATTTTAATTTACTTACTATTTATTTTAAGAGGGCTGTTTTTAATCTTTTTTTTTTTTTGTGTATAGCATTCCGACTTTCTGTCTTAATATGACACTTCGAGTTTAGTAAAATGATTTTCACGTTACGCAAGTATAGAAGCGACGCTCTGAAGCCGTACTTATGCTTAACTCAATGTAGGTACCACATTAACGGCCTAGTAAGTGTTCTGAACCACCATTTAAAAATATTGTTATTCTTTTTGCAATTCCTTAGCACGATTCCGGCGGCCCAGCAGTTCGAGACGGCGTCCTCCTCGGCATAGTATCCTTCGGTGGCAAGCAATGCGGTGACCCTCGCTCCCCAGGAGTCTACAGCCGAGTGGCCGAAGTCACGGACTGGGTGGAAGACACCATCACGAATAACGAAGCGAACACTGTGTCCGAACTGATGCCGAAGATACAGAAGGCAAGGCAACGGGAGAAGGAGTTGAAGAAGTAAGTATGAGAGCAGTCCTAGTTAGAGCGCCTTAAGAAGGAAGACTACTACCACAATATCGAATGACAACAATGGCTGTCGCTGAAAATTAGCGCTGTAGCTCTGTCTCGTATAGTGTCACAGCATTATGCTGAAAGACGGCCGTTTTGGGTGGATGTGATGCATATTTTCCCCTCACTAATTCCTTTTTGTGTTTGTTTTTCTTTGCGTCATGTTTACCGCACATAATTGTATTTTCTTTCTTTCTAATTCACAATAACGGTTTCAGATTCAAATCACGAGTAGATGACAAGAAGAATAAAATCAAATCTTGGCTCCGTGAGACATTGAGGTCGCCAACATTTATACAACTAGCAAAAAAGAAACTTATAGAAGCGGGGTTTCATACAAGAAGAGCCAATGATTACGACTCGATAAATGTGAGTAATCTAGATGATAAAATGATGGATGAAATTAATCTAACAAATATGATTAATGATAGAATAATAGAAGATGATGAAGGTACTGAATCTGATAAATTGTTGAGAACTTTGGCTTTGCACGAGGTTATGATAAATGATGAGAGCAGAGAAATGTTTCCTCAGAGGGCTCAGTCAAACGAGAGTGACAGTGTTGAGAGCTTCATAGCTTATATAGGTGCAGGTAGTAAATAAACATTGATATTAAACTGTTGGATTTTTATTTTTTTCGACAGGAATCTTATATTTTCCTTGTTGAATAATATATTCTTGAAGACAGCGCCATCTGTGAATTATTTATGAAACTCATTAGAGAACGTTGTTGGTCTTTTACTGATAATCAACAGCCGTATATTTATATAAATGTTGGCTGTAACCAATTTATTGAAATAATAAAAGTTCATTAAATGTCTGCTATGAGACAGATTATGTAGACCCCTGCAGTAAAGTCAATGTCGAAATATGTTTTGCCATTCGATATGAGATGGCGCTATGTTTATTAATGTTGCTATTCGATGCTAGATGGTGCATGGTAGCACTTTTTAAGTGGAAATTAAAAATAATTCCGTAACCACAACTTCCTCATTCGGGTCAAACCAAAAAATTACTAACATGATGTGTGATGCCACAAGAAAATGGTGATTCTGATGGTTGCTGCGAATTATTGGTCATGGGGTACTTTCGTTATGTACCTACACTAATGCTCTTCATGAAATAATTAATTGTCTGAAAAACTGTCGAAAAATCAGAAATTTTAGCTCTGACTCTGGAATGCCTTTGCATCTGCGATAGTTACCTATTAATGGCAGCAATGATCACCAATTCCCAGTGTGTCGGCTTGGTTGACATTATCAGCAAATAAGCATTATTAATGCTTATATTATAAATGGCACAGGACAAACCCTGCTTCAAGGGGCAACTGCGGTCACAGCGCCTTTTAAGATCTTCCAAGCAACGATACATGACCAGAAGTGATCTTTACGGGCGCAATATAACTGCTAGAACTAAGTAAAATAGGTACGTACAATGAAAATAAAGATGAGGAAGGGGAATACCAAAGAAACGATAACGAGTTTAACTATGTATTTTTAAGAGAGAAGATTATCTGCTGGCGCCTACCCCAAGTAAATTGCAAGAGTAGTTATCTATGCAGGAACAAGGTATCCGAGTTTGAACATCTAGATAAAAATTTGAGAATCGAACGACAGTCGGTCGATTCTATAAAAATATCAACGTGAAACTTAGGTGAAGTGAGCGTGAAATAAGCTGTCACTGTCACAAATCAACCCGCAGGATGCTAGGGATTAGCACTATTGACAGCTCACTTCACGCTCACTTCACCTAAGTTTCACGGTGATATTTTTACAGAATCGACCAGGTACTCGCAACTGGCGCACGTGGATGACAAGATGTATTGAACGCAGACGAAACGTATGAAATATGATCGTAGCAAGTGTTGCTTGCAGTTTCTGCCTTCGCCAATGAACTATTTATTTTTTGGTGGAATAAAATATAATATGATCAATAAAATGTTTGTTTTATAAAGGTGCCACATTTTGATCTCTGCAGTGTTTATTGCATTTTAATTATGATGTGAATAGCTCCTACACACTATCCCGGCGGCATGGCCGCAGGCACTGCCGCCAGCCCTGCCGCCGGGCAAGCCGCGGCGCGCTCGGCCCAGCCGCAAAAAGCCGCACAAAGGATCGCAAAGGAAATGAAGGCGCAAAAGCCGGGGGTACGTGCCGCGCGGCAAAAGCCGGTGGCGATGCCGCCGGCATAGTGTGTAGGAGCTATAAGACTGCACATTTAGAATTTAAATAGCTTAGACTTTTAGCCGGACAGAAGTCGGTGTGTTCTTTCTTGGGAAGTAGGTATAAAGCTCTCACAATAATGTGAATGTAATCAAAACAAAATTAATTACGATATAGGTGGTCCCAAATAGAGACCACACTGCCTATAGTTAAATTATTTAAGGACTCGATGACTAATTTCAAGTAATTTCGAAAATGGTTATGAATGACAAGTTAATTTTAACTAATGATCCATTGTCGAATGCTAATTTACTGTACATTAAATAATTTATTCTATGTATTGATAACAAACATAAGTTAGCAGTGACTCTAAACTTATCTGAACGATTAAAATAACTGATAGTTGCGTCATGCTGGTACCAGGATCGCAGAAGATGCGAGAAATGTGCGTAATGATGTTCGACGATCATCATAATGATTATAGACAGAGGTAGGTGAAAACTGGACCTACCTTTAAGTATGCATTAAGTAATTAATGTATAATTCTTCTTTGCCACCAACCCACGTATGCTGTAGGCATTTCAGCCTGAACTGAAGGTATGGGCGCCAAAGACTTAACCGGCACATGAGCCGTGTCAAATTTGTCTCTAGGTAACACGTGTAATACTACCCAGTGGGTACACGTAGAACGAATCCGATGCGGGTTATTGCAGTGTAAGGCTGCCATAACGCCAAATGTTACAAAGAATGACCCTAAAAAACGCCCACCCTTCATCACTTCATAGTGTTTGAGTTATGAAGAAGTAGCGCAGCAAACTTTCCATAAATACTTGTGATTCTATACAAAGTAGAAATAATTTCCAAGTTCCGAATTTTAAATCACTTAGGAAGCAAAATTCTCAAATGTAACGCTTCGTCAGACAAGCTTCATTCAACTGTAAAGCATCCGAAATAATTTGTGAAAATACCAATTAGATTATGTAAAACTTTGACATAATAACCTTAGTACTGCTGACTAGGTACAGGCGGCCTCAAAAATTTGTACATATCGACAAGAATTCATTTGAATCAATTTGTTTCATAATACTTACTGTATCAATGTGTAGCCACACATGAATACAGGGGGCCTACTCCGTAAGCGAAATCCGTAGTTTCGGCCGTAGTGACGGGCGCTTCGCTTTCCTTCTCACTTACGGTATGTCCGTAAGTGAGACGGAGATCAAAGCGCCCGTAAAGAGTAGATTTGAGTAGGCCCCCTGATGGTTTACTCCGCATTTTAGGTAAGCTCGACTTGTTGGGCCAATTCAGTGAGTGTAACGTAGTCAGAAGATCTAAAGCCTGTACACGTTGGGCGAGCCGGTTGGCCGAGCGCGTTCGGCCACCGTATACCGGGCCTTTTTCCGTGTATTTGACATTTGATTTGCGTGTATGGCTCGCCCAACGTGTACTGGGGCTTAATAGTTACGCGATAGACAGATAGCAACTTCTAGCTAGATGAATAGCTATAACTATAGCTAACTAGCGCTGTGCGGCCTGAATTGCACTTTGTTGTGTCGTAGTAAGTCGCTTTTTTTAAATAGAAAATGTGCAGTGAACCATCCGTTTTCATCATCTGTGGTGTAGCTTCAATTAAGTACCGAATGTGTATTATGTTTTGTAGCTATACGTTGGTACAATATTATGGAGATTGTAGACAAATAAATGAATTCTTGTCGGTGTAGGTGTACATCTTTAAGACGCTGACAGTACACGGTTAGTTGTATAATAACGTTTATTTAGAGTACCGAGAACTGGTCGGAAATAAAATGCGTCCTCAAGTTTAAGTTCGTTATGTCACTTATTTCGACAGTTTGAGGCTGTTTTGAAGGGGGAAACAAAAGTGAAGTATCTAAGGCCATTTGATTGGTTGAAATTAATTTTAAGTAGGTAATGCTTGAGTCTTGAGTGAGGTTCTGTAATATAGGCCTAAGTTCTATTTAAAAATTTAATATAGTCGTGAATAGCTTTCGCTGACTCGAGAGAAGAAATATAATCAGCCTATAATGTTCCCACTGCTGGGATACAGGCTTCCTCTATTCGAGAGGGAGTGGGCTGTTGTGATCTACCACGCGGGCCCAGTGCGGGTTGGTAGATGTCACATGTCTTCGAATTTTTGGTTCTACGACATGCCGGTTTCCTCACGATGTTTTCCTTCACCGTTTTGAGAGCAGTGGTGATGTAATTATTTACACAAAGTAAAGCGCCTGCTTGGGTTCGAACTCATGACCTACAACTCGTCAGTCGGGGCCTTTACCACTGGGCCACCACGAGAGACCACCTGAGAGGAGGACAATGGCAACTGGCGGTATTGGAGAGCTTAAGTTCAACAGTTGGAAAAAACTCATCATTTTGACGGCGATGCCATTAACAATGACTCCAAGAATATATTATAACAACAGAACCAACAGGTTAACTAGCAGAGGATGTCTTATGATTATTGCATTTTTTGTACCGTACATACGTTCATATACATAGAACTCACTACTTTTCCCATGGGGGGGAAAGCCACCTGCTACGATGCTTAGATATTGAAAAAAAAACTCTTTATCTACACTCCAGTAGTTTAGGTAATTAAGAAAAGGTAAACAAATCTTAAAAAGGTTTTTATAGACGACACTTTCTTGTTTAAAAATACGTTATAACTAAATTAAACCAATTTTATTTTAATTGTTTTGTATGACTTTTGTATGTATTTTAATTTTTATTTCTTTGAATGACATCTGTATGTATTTTAATTGTATTTAATTTGAATGAATTGAATGGCCGAGTATTATTTTATTGTTTATGTGTTTTATATTTTAATTTAATATAATGTAATTTAATGGACTTTGTCTGAGAATAAATGAAATATTATTACTAAATTTAAAAAAAAACGATTTTTACGATAGTTTCCTCTTTTATTCATGTAATGTTTGTTAAACTTTATCATTTATTCTTAAACTACTCTTCGTAGATGAAACAGTTTGAGCACAATTTTATTATATTTTGTAATCTGTCTATTGTAAAGAGCTCAAAAAGACAGGCTCTCTAAATGTCAACGAATTTTATCGTTGCTAAATTGAACAGTACAACTGTGACGTAGCATGACAACCGAAGCGACAGGTATTACGTTTAGTCGGATACTTGACAGCTATCTCATCACGCGTTATTTTTTTTGTTTACCTTTATTTAAGTACATATACCAACGTAGTATAGTGAACTACTGAATAGCTGTAAGTTTGAAGAAATAAATAACGAGATAAAGAAAAGTAAAAAAACATCAAAATAAAATCTTTTCAAATTCAGACCTTTATTTTCACACTCGTGGGATTACGAACAAAAAGTTGTTTTTTCGCTTGCTACTGAAAAATACCACCTCTATTTATGATCTAGTTTTTGTTCCATTATGTAAGATTTTATAACACAGTTGACTTACCAAATTAGTTGTTACACAATTTGCTTTGATTCTGTAACCAATTCTTTTCATCTTTGAATCGATTTGACAAACCTCGCGTTACGAAAAAATCTAGTCATTGTAATTGTTTTTAGTAAGAAAAGTTTACAGGAAAAACTTTGAAGTGGGTTTTTTTTTGTATAGAATTCTGTAAGTTTTGTAGAATTATTGTTTACTTAACGATCGAAAGCAATAATCGAAGAAAAATCGAATACAAAATAAGGTTATAATAAAAAAATATACTTAGAGTAAAAATATTTTTAGTTGTGGTGTACGTTTATATGTATTTTTTCTTAAATTTTAATAGGTAGCATATAAGTAAAAAATTAGGCAAAATAATTAAATAAATTGAGTACCTACCAAAATGAAAGGCATCTTGATTTATTTAGAACTTCAAAGGACCGTATTTGATATAATATATGTATATTTCAACTTGATACCGCCAGAACCGTTCCTGAGAAAAAGGGCCTTGTCAGACTAACAGCCTGACAGATAGACAGGATAGACGGACAACGAAGTGATCTTAAAAGGGTTCCGTTTTTCTTTTTGAGGCACGGAACCCTAAAAAGCACAAAACTATTTTTTATTATTTTTATCATAAACTGCCAAAACCTTATATTTACTTTGTGGTACTTAACGAACAAAAGCACAGAATAAACATAGAATAAAGCCTGATGCTGAAAACATTTCAATATCCAAGCCAGTTGGCCAGCAAGCTTGATAGATGGCGTTGTTTGCTCGTGCCCGCTGAATCGCGCTTGTCCATGTCAGAACACGATTGGCGATGTGTGATCAGCGATCCTCATTAAGATGCATGTTGTAAACATTTTGAACAGGGAACAGGGAATTCTTACAACCCTTATAACTTTTTGGATTCCAACCCTTGAACAAGTTGTAGAGTCATACCAAAGCATGTTTAAGATTAAATTTTTAGATACATTTATATTTATTAGATACAGGACAGAATACTTTTTATCATGTACACCATATCAATTATAACATAACATAACATCACGCCTTGTTCCTCGAAGGGTTGGGCAGAGCTGTACCTATAGTACACCCACATTTCAAATTCAAATTCAAATTCATTTATTCGTGTGATTTTTGGTACATGTTACATGAGATCTTAATAATAAATAATTTGTTCCTCAAAAATCTACCATATAGGTGTACAATCATAAAATTAGTCATTATTATTATAAAAAAAGATTATTCAACATATTAAAATAAAGTATTTACTTACAACAAAACACAACATACGACAGAAAAAAAAAAAAAAAAAAAAAAATCTTTTTTTTTCTTTCGCCAGTTATGTTTTTAAGTCCCATGTAATAGGGGGCGAGCCTATTACCATCAACCAGGCACAAATCCAGACTCCGGGCTGCTACTGAGAAATTCCATATTGCCTTAGAGTGAAAAGCTCGGGAATGCAACTTTGGCTTTTATTTTATTACATTTTTGGAATAAAATACCTCGCAACGCACGCAGTTTTGTGGCAGCATCTATATCGCCACATGCGACCTACGCATCATACTGACGTCACGCAAAATCGTCGCGTAAGCAGATTTTACCGCGCGATCAGCATATATATAACTTCCCACTTGCCCACCAGTTTTTCGCATAAAGAGGTTTTCACTCTAAGACGACGATATAGAAAAACCTAATAACACTTACAGATATCAATTATTTATACAGACTCGATCGGTTCCATGTATACTAGAGAAGCTTCCAAACTAAAGATTTGTCCCCGCGGATGTCAAATATGACAACCGCGGTGTATACGTATTAAGCTTCGTGCAGACCAGCGCGACGCGACGCCGCGACGCGACTCGATCAATACAATTTCTAAGAAAACTTGACGGTACAACAATAACCGGTGTCGCGTCGCGCTGGTCTGCACGAAGCTTTAGGGTAGCATAGATTCATACAGATGGTTCACTCCGCATCTTAGGTATAAAGCTACGCGGCGGGCTCGACTTGTCGGGCCAATTGAGTGAGTGTAACGTAGTCAGAAGATCCAAGAGTTAAGAGAGAAAGAGAGTCAAAGAAAATAATAGATAAAGATATAAATTGGAAAGAACACATAGATAATATTAGCACTAAAATAAATAGATTTGTATATGCACTTAAACAAGTCAAAAATGTAACTAACGTAAAAACTGCTGTAATATCTTACCGTGCATACGTTGAATCATTACTACGTTATGGGATTGTAATGTGGGGCAACAGCACCGACTTCCAAAGAGTATTCATCGCTCAAAAAAAGTGCATGAGATCAATTTGTGGACTAAAACCTGATGACTCATGTCAACCAATATTTAGGAAACTTGGTTTGTTACCGTTACCGTCACTTTATATTTACGAAATATGTATGTTTGTAATGAAAAATAAACAATTATTTAAGACTGCATATGATGTCAATCCTCGGAACAGACGAGATCCGTATAAACTTGTGTTGAATGATCTGCCTCGCCTAACTAAGTATAATAAAAACTGCCTAGCAATGTGTGTGCGCATGTATAATAAAATACCGAGGCAATTTAAAAACTTACATTCAAAATTGTTTAAAGTTCAATTTTACAAATGTATGCTCGAACATAGTTTTTATAGCTTAAAGGAATTTGTTGACAAAAAATTTTGATGTTCTATTCACTATTGATGGCTCCTTGTCTACTTGCTTAATTTTAAGTATTTTGCATGCTTTGTTATAACCTAGCTAAACATGTTTGTGCTATATAGTATTATTTAACACCCCTTTATACCATGTTTTATGCAAATAAACATATTATTATTATTTTTGTTGAGTGTTTTTTCTTCTCAGCTCTTTAGCTGGTTTTTGCAACATTTACGGACCGAAGCCAAGTAAATGCAGCGTGTGGTGTGTTATGTTGAGAATGTGTTATGATGAGGACCTATTTCGTTTTCATCTATTTGCATGAACTTTCTCACGATTCGACATGTATTTAAAATTGCAGCTTTTTGTAGGGTGATATAGAGAGATTTTTTTAGGTTTAGTAATTTAAGGCTGTGGAGAAGATGATTCGGGATGACGCCTGTTGTCGAGAGGACTATAGGGACCACGTAGACTTTTTGTTGGCGCCAAATTCTAATTACTTCATCTTTGAGTTCTGCATATTTACTCATTTTTTCAGATATTGTCTTCTGTATATTGTGTGTGTTGGGAACGGCAATATCTATTAGGTAAGTAACTTTATTTAATTTATCCTGTAGGGTTATATCTGGTCTATTGTAGTGAATTGTTCTGTCGGTGAGAATAGCGCGATCGTAGTATAGTTTATGTGTGTCATTTTCTAGGATAGTTTGTGGTGTGTAATTGTAGTACGGAGTGTTTGTGTCTTGTATTAGTGTGTATTTGACTGCTAATTTTTGATGAATTACATTTGCCACCTGATTGTGCCTGTGTGTGTAGTCTGTCTGTGTGAGAGTTGCGCAAGCTCCTGTTATGTGCTGAATTGTCTCTGGTTGGATGTGACACTTGCGACATTTATCATTTGTTACTGAAGGATCTTTTATAATAAATTTTCTATAGTTTTTAGTGTTAATAATCTGATCCTGTATTGCAATTATGAAACCTTCAGTTTCTGGGAATAAATTGCCTATTTTGAGAAACTTATTTGATGCTACTGTGTTGACATGAGATTGTTCTAGGTCATGAGGATGACGACCATGAAGAACCTTTTTCTTCCAGTCCTCAATTTTTTGTTTCTGCGGGTCATCGCTGGTAATTTGTGGAGTATCTGGCTGTTCATTTAAGTTAAGTGGTGTGTAGTTGAAATCATTTTGAGCTATGGCTTTATGAATGTTACTAGTGCGGGACTTTGAGTGAAATAATGTTTTTAGTCGACAGACTTGTTTCTGCCAAAGGTGCTGGATGTCTATTAGGCCTCTCCCTCCATTTTGTCTTTTGATAGTAAGTCTTTCTATTGCAGATTTAGGGTGTAAGTTGTTATGTTTTGTAAGAGTGGTGCGTGTGGTTCGTTTTAATTGTTCTGTGTCTGTTTTTGTCCATTTGATAACTCCGAATGAGTATGTTAATATGGGTATGGCGAATGTATTTAAGGCCTTGATGAGATTTTTACCCGAAAGTTGGGTTTTACATATGGCGTTAACTCTCCTTTTATACTCTGTAGTAAGTGTTTCTTTAATCCTAACATGATCTAGTCCCTTTAGTTGCGTGTACCCTAAATATTTGTATAAGTCGGTCGGTTCCATTGCTGTTATGGTGTCTGTGTCATTTACTACATAGTTGCCAGGTCGTATCTTGCCTCGTATGATATGAAGTGTTTTACATTTATCCAGACCAAATCGCATGTTTATATCTAAACTAAATTCTGCTGTAGCTTCTACTAATTTCTTCATATCTTTTTCTGTTTGTGCATATAGTTTAATATCGTCCATGTAAATGAGGTGTGAGACTGTTGTTTGTTCTGTAGTGTATTTGAGACAATACCCGGCCCGACAGCGCTGCAGCAGATGAGACAGGGGGTTTAGTGCGAGACAGAACCACAGGGGACTCAGTGAATCACCTTGGTAGATACCCTTCTTGATAGATATTTGTCGTGTTGTAACATTATTGTGATTGCAATTTATTTGAAGTGTGGTTTTCCACAGTGGCATTATGTTTCGTAGGAAATCTATTATTTTTGAGTTTATCCTATAAATTTCTAGTATTTGTATCAACCAGGAATGTGGAACACTGTCGAATGCTTTTTTATAATCGATATAGGTACAATGAAGATTTCTATTCTTTGTGCTGGCATGTTTATGGATAGTAGAATCAATAATTAACTGTTCTTTGCATCCCATATGGCCCCGCCTGCATCCCTTCTGCTCCTCCGCCATTATGTTGTGGTGTTCAATGTGTGAGTTAATTTTCATTGTTATTGCTGATGTTAATATTTTATATATCGTGGGTAGGCATGTGATTGGTCTATATTGGGAAGAGTGTGGTGAATTTTTACTTTTAGGCAGCATGTATGTTATACCTGTTGCAATAAAATCGGGTATATTTTGTTGTCCTAATATAATTTCTGTTAAGTTTTTTGCTATGGGTTTGTATAATGAAGTTAACTTTTTCTACCAAAAATTGTGTATTTTGTCTATACCAGGAGATTTCCAGTTATGTAACCTGCCTGTTAAGTGTGTGATATCGGCCTCTGTAATCTCTATAAATTCCATTTCAGCTATTGCCCTCCATTTTGTTTCTTCTTCTGTTATCCATGTTGCTTTTTCGTTATGTTGTTCTTGTTCTTCCCAAATGCTAGACCAATATGTTTCTAGTTGCTCTTTTGTAGGTCGGTCAGGTGCGTCTGTGTTATTCTCATTACTTGTGTCGGTGTCTGGTTTGTGTAGGTTTCTATAAAACATTTTTTCATTAGTGGCAAATATGGCATTGTCGTTTTTACGCTGTTGTGCTTTTTTGTGCCTATGAACTTTAAGTGCTAGTTTTTGTTTTAAGGTATCTAAGAACTCTTCAGGTTTTCTGTTGTTATCTTCGTGTCTTGTGTGCGTGAAACTGCTCCTAAATATAGCCTCAACTCTTCTTACTACTTTACTTGACCTGTTGTTGTTAATGTATTGTGTAAGCCTACTACAATCTGCTCTTAATTTTTCTATATCTTTTTCTAACCTCTGTTGCCATGCTGGTTTGATATTCTGTTTTGGTCTTGCGTTTCCTGAGTGTTGCGTGATTTTAAATTTAAGTTCTTCAGATATGACTACCGCTGTACAATATATAAGTGTGTGTATATCTATAAGTTGTGTGTCATTGGAAATAAATTGATTAAGTATGTTTTCATTAAATAAGTTAACTAAACGGAAAAGATTAGGGCTATATCGAAGTTTTGGTAGTTTTGGTCGAACTGTTGGGTCCATCCCAGAGTATTGTGCTAGGGTTGTTCGAAACTTGTCATGTATTTGTTGGATATACATATCTGTTGTCAGATTTTCATCTGCACCGCTTAAGGTTTCAATATCATTTTCTAGAGTTAGGGTTATAGTTTCGGTTTGTGTGGATGTGTGTGATGTTTGCGTGTAAGCTTGCGATTGATTGTATGGTTGAGATTGAGTATAAGATTCTACTTGGATGTGCGATTGATCAGCAATTTCAGTTATGTTTTGTGATAGTGGGATAGCGTTAGCGCCTGCATTATTTTCTGCTTCTTGTAATTTAATTCGTGTTTCTTCTTTTAATTGTTCTATTATTTGTTGAGATAAAAGTTTATTTCTAACTATAGCTCTTCGCTGATCTGAGATTCTTTGTTCTGAAACGGTTATCTCAGGATATTGTCGGGTAAAAAGTTCATGCAATTGTTGTCTGTAGGTGGTCATGTCGGTCTCTAATTTAGTGATATAAAGGTAAGTTCGCATGATAAATAGGTTAACTTCTTTGCTCCATCTCATGCGAACTCTTGCTTTTCCAGCCTTGGTGGACGCGGGTAAGAAGGAACTAGCCTCCCGCGCAACATTCAAGGTCGGAGTGGGTGAAATTGAATTTAAACTAGTAATGGGAGGTGATGGTGGTATGGGTGACGATGGTATGGATGGTGATGATGGTCTAGAAGGTGTGTAAGATACTGTGCTTGGACTATACGGTTCTACAGGGGCGTTTGTCCTGTCCGTCAGTCTGTCACCATCGTCAATGATTTCGGCTGTAGCATCTTTGTCGGTGGGAGCCCGCCTGTTCAACTCCTCACCGCTGACGGTTCGCATGCTGAGACACCCAGCGTCAGCTCCAGGTGCGCCCCGGCGATCGCCCCCGGGCAGCGGCCCTATACGTTTACTTTTCGATCGTGTCTCCATTTTGAATGGGTTTCCAGAGCCACGTTAGCCACGCCAGTAATTTCTCATTCGTGTGTCCGCCCCCCACGTGATTAGATGGTCAATCAGGACGTGTGGTTGTTTAGGGGGCTTATTATTATTATTATTATAAAATTTCTAGGTGAATATAACTGTAGGTAACTAACGCTGTGCGACCTGAATTGCACTTTATTGTGTCGTAGTCGCTTTTTAATCGACTTCAAAAGAGAGGAGGTTCTCAATTTGACAGTTTAAAAAAAAAAAAAAAAAAAACTCGATTACTCCGCCAATTATGAAATAATTTTGATGATTCATTTTTTGTTTGGTATATGGGACTTCAGAGGAGGTCCCATATAAATTTTATTAACTCAACTTGGGTTGTTTTTGAGTTAGCTTCAATAATACGAATTTTTCCCACTTACTATATCGTCGCCGTGCAGTGAAAACCTCGTGAAGGAAAATTAATTGCTTTTCTTTTTATTTATTTGTTGTGTAGAAAACCTCGTAATGCATGCTTAGAACAAAATACAGACAGTGAGATGTAAGATGATTCTAATGCCTTCTATCGTTGATAACGAGAACATCAGAGAACGTCAGAGAATGACGGCTATTCTTCAGACAGTTATTATCTTCCCTGTAAAATAACGTTTATTGCAATCACGAGGTTTTCACTGCACGGCGACGATATGTGGATGATGTTATAATAAATTCCTGTCACTGTTATTTACATAGCAGGCAGTGGTATTAAATTTGTGTGGGGTAGGTACTACAACTGAAAAGTGAAAAATAAAAACATTTTACAAAAAAATAATAATAAGACTTAAAAAAAAACACAAAAGAGTGCAAAATAACTTCTGTAATGTTCTGTATTTTCGTTTTTAGCCACAGACTTTCGAAATTAAAGTTATTTTGCACTTAAAAGTGTTTTTTTTTTTTAAGTCACTCGTTTTTTTTTTTTGTTAAAAGTTTTTATTTAAATGATTTTGCGGAATGAACCATCTGTATTAATCTATGGTAGTAGACATAAACGTTTGTTGTCCCGGACAACAAATTGGTGCGCAAAAAAATTGTTCTCAGTGTTAGCTCTATTTTACATTGAACCTCAATGATATAAGTAAATGCTTTATATAAGGTGATATAATGGGCGGTCTTATTGCTATAAAAAGCGATATTTTGAAGACACCCTTTGGAGGGATTATTTTATTTTATTTAGGTACCTATTAGGGAAAACAAACAGTAACTCACTCTAATATATTATTGTAATTAAATTTTCGAGTCCTATAGGGTTTTGCCAAAATGAATAGGTGACAGGAAATAAATGAAGAGAGCACATTTTTTTTTCCAAATAGATACAGTCAACCGCGTGGTTACACTTGCACTGCAAAAATTACCCTTAGTAGGATAGTAAGTATGGTATTACAGTATAGTATAAATAATAAATAAATATAAATACTTTATTTATCCAAAGTAAGTAATATAGTATAGTATTTGCCCGCGGCTGTACCCGCGTGGAGGTCGGAAATTATCCCGCCACGGAATATACTACCACTATAAAATATAAATATGGACGTTCTACCATTCGCCACCACATAAGAGATAAAGCGTGAAGGTAACGGAAAAATCCATTTAAGCAATAAAGTAAATAGTAGGTGATTCATTCATTTACATAAGTACGAACTAAATGTAATTGACACAGTAACACTTCAACTTTGTTAAAAAATGCAAATATTCAAGTAAATAGCGCCCTTTTGTATTTATATATACTCACTGTGCGTACTCTACGAGCAAAATAGAAGGCGGCTTAGAAAGTATTACCAGCCTTTTTACGGTTTTGCTAAAATAGACCTAAATAAAAACTACAACTTCTGCTAGCCTGAATCTGTAGAGGTGAACAACTAGAAAAACGCCGACACAGACTGAAGCTCCACAAGACCCAGAAAAATTGGAATTATTCAACTGTCTTGGAACCCGCAACGATCAGAAAATAATAATGAAACTCAAGAGGTGCAGGAAAACGCCGTGAGGAAACTGGCAAGTTTTAGTCCAAGAACCATGCAGACAGGGGATATCCCTGGTCCACTCCCTCTTATAGAGAGGAGGCCTGTGTCGCAACAGTGGAAACATTATATGCCGATGCATGCAAGGTGTTAATTTCGTGCAAAGAACGCTCACTGATCAAACTTCCAATGGTTAGAAGACAGAAATGATTATGCTTTTATTTTATTTTTTAACAAAGCTCGGGACCATGGATCCTTGTCCTTTGGAAGGCGTACGAGGGACCGATGCCATAATATTTCGCCATAGACAAATTTAAATGGCACCAACCGACGATTATCCATGTATGCACTATGCAAATGCACCCAAAGACAACCCCCGGTTGGTGCAGGACTATTACAGAACATGGAAACAAAATATATTGCTCTATGGGTTTGGGTGGCTGTAGTGGATTGGTTACCCTGAACTTTGGAAGGACTATGTCCCCTGCCGGACTAATGATAATATTTTATTCACGGATAAAATGGCTGGGGGTGACTTGCACACTCAATATTGGGCCCCCGGAAAGTGTCGCTAGTACGAGTATTTAGCGTATTATTATTTATTTATTCTACAGACAACTAGGTCCAATTACAAAAAAATACCTACAATTCTAGATGTTAGTAAACAATTTAACTAATTAGCTATGTTAGTACTTAAATTCTACTACCGACAAGGTGGTTTTTATAAGATGCCTCATTATGGGGCTTTCGTCAGGCCCATCAGCAATAGCTTTCAGGAGGCTGTTGCTACTGTCCCGCAATCTTGTGAGAAGAGATGCATTCTTTTTCCGCACTAGACTTGAGAAGCTATCTACTCTGGCTCGAGCAAACATTGCAGAAGCACTGCAATAACGTGGCAGTCCCAACAGCGCTCTAAAAACGTTGTTGTATTGAATACGCAACGCATTTGAGAAAATTTATTCAAAATAGTATTTTATTTCACATAAACCTACAAGGGCACTTATGAAACGCCAGAAGCTAGGTGCACGGTTCCAATTGGTCGTTTCCTATGGAGAAGAGCCGGCAAGAAACTCCAGGGTTACTCTTTTAAAAGTAAATGGTTTTTACAATGTTTCCAAATTACAGTGTTAAAAGGTATGAGAGGACAGTGTAGGCCCGCAGTGTAGTATCAACATGTACCAGGTACTTAGCAAAATATAAAATTCTCCACAGATCTACAGTCTGTTATGTCTACAATGATCTCACATTCACAAAATTTAAAAGAAAATAATCTACATAAAAGATAAATAAAATAATAAAAATAAAAACCTATTTAAACCAAATGACAATGGTTGCCACTACAGCTGTAACAAATTAAATTTAATAAAAAATATTGATTATTGTAAGTATACAATGTCAAATAATAAAAATATTACTTATATCAAGGAAATTTGTAAATTAAAATAAAATAATTTGCGTCATGTGTACCGCAAATAAACGTATTTTCTTTCTTTCTTTCTACTTTCAAAAAAGTAAATTAAAATAATTATTTCTTTGCCATTAGTTTTATGGTAGGACTTTGACAGAACCTCACTGCAGCCTTTCATTAGGTATGATGAAAATTTACTGTGTTAAACCCCTCCGCTAATTTACCTCTGTCCTCCTCTTATTCAAAGTCAATATATGCCTTTGGCTCTGTTTCACCTGGAAGCTAGGCTCTAGTGAAGTACTATTAATTAAAAGCTGAGATCAATTTGTTATGTATCTGATTAGCAGAACATTTAAAAACTAATTCATTCTGTACTTTCGTTCCTAGATCAGGTGGTATACGTAAGCAGACTTTCAACTTAGTCATTTGCAAGTGCATGCATTTAGTCCGTGTGACTACATACTAATTGTGGGTTGTTGAATTGAAATACCAATCACCTTAAGTACTCTTCGTTGTTAGTGGCGATGATTAGGAATCGCCTATGTCCAGCAGTGTTTTGGCTGATGGTGATAATGAAAATGCCATACCATCGTAGTAGAGGTATGAAGTTCTATTATCTTAATTACCAAAGTATTCGTGCGCTTACGCCGCCCGCTAGGTACCAATGATTGTTCTAGTCAGCTTATCAGCATTTGTGACTTTCATTGGAGGAGTACAACAAGAACAGACTTCATTCAATGACGTGCACACAGTACTACAGCACAGTTCTCCTTTTCTGTATGAAAACCGTCTTACAGAGGAGGTAAGGCTATGATAGTGGTATATGTCGCAGATGGATTGCCGAAACCACTGTTTTACATAACTGCTAGCTGTTTTACAAAACAGCTCTGAAACAAATTATAAATAGCTAAGTAGCTGCAACAAACTTGGAAGCAGCGCTCGCCAACCGCTACTGCGGCACCGTTCGCTTCGCTCGCTTGGCTCGCGCGTGGCTAGGCACAGTTATAGCCTAACCTAAACCAATTGGTCAGGCTGCCCTAGCTTATTTACTTACTGCAACCGATTCGGCATTAGATGCCACACCAAACGCTTATTGTAACCGCAGATATGCCATTCTGCCTTACGTTTAGCAGTTTTGTTAAACGCAACGAAATGGGAATCCAGCTGAACATTGTTCTACTGTTTAACATAACGGAGCTGTTTTATAAAACAGCTAGCGGTTACGTAAAAATGAGATTTGACAATCCATCTGCGACATTTATATATCCGTATTATAATCTACTTTGACCATCAAATGAGGGACCACAAGTTCTTGAAGTACAGAGCCGGATTTACTACCACATAACTGTATTTATTCTGCAGACCAACACTCGACATTTGCAAGTGAAGTTAATTGACAGTGTGTGATCACTATTAATTAATGTATTTATGACGTAATTACTACATGACCTTTTATGGAGGAAAAAAAACATTTTCTCATAGCCTATAGATTACGTCAGTGTTGTATTGAAAGCGATAGTGATAGCGATATAATATCAAAATCAAAACTTATTTATTCAAATTAGGCTGAGAATTTTTTCAACGTGATAATTACATAAGATAGTCCATCAAACCGCGCCCACCCTTCACCACTTCCTAGTGCTTTAGCTGGAAAGAAGAAGTGGCGCAACAAACTTCCCAGCAGCACAGCTGTCTGAAGTTATAGTAATAAAATAAATAATTGCTTGAATTAATTGCTCTTGTAGAAACTTGGGTTTGGTTGTCATGATACTAAATTATGTTTAAAATTAATTATGTGATTATAAACAAATGTGTTTAAATCAAATGAATGATCAATAAATCTAGTTCACACATTTCACGACTCTCATGGAGTTTTGGTGCAATGTGTACATAAGTGAATATAGATCATTTTTAAATAAATATTATAAATAAAAATGCGAAGTTATAGTGAAGGCTGGAGCGGCAGATATATCCTCCGCTATAATGAGGCAATTTATGCAAAGACTGTTACCCTTTGTTTCTTTTTTTTTGAGGGTGGGAAATTATCAAATAACTTCTCCCGCTCTGGGCGGAGCGGGAGGGCGTGTCAGACTTTTACTGACTAAAACCCACCCGTGTTCCTTCCGTTGCCTGTGTGCCAGGGTCGCGATATCCTTTTCGGACAAACTCGCAACCCCGGCAGGAAAGAAGTTACCCTAGATTGATATTTTTCGGAAAGAAGTTCTTTAATGCGGCTTGCCTGGTAGAAATCGTCACGTAACGAAAAAGCGTTATGCCCTCCATGCGACTTTCTGTCTCTCTGTCTCTTCCTATTATATGAAAGCTTCTAAAAACTTATACTAGATGGCTCTGTATTAAAAACGCGTCTGTGGGTGCATAAAACAGTCTATGCGATATAAAATAAACTTTAAAAAAAAACCGTTTTAAGGTCTCAAGTTTAAGTGTCAAAAGTATTGTTTTTGTTTTAAATCTTGCGTGCGAAGGAACTTCGTTTCTGACGGGGGTCCCCCTACCACACACGTTTTGTTTTAGTTGTTTGGGTGGCCTTATCTTTAATTCATCTTTAGTTGTTTGGGTGTTCTTTTCATTAATTCGTCTTTAGTCGAAGTTATTAAAAATTGTATTGCCTATATGTGAAAACCCTTTACTAACAATTTATGGACCTTTTACTTGTCTGAAATAAAATATTTGATTTAATTTGATAGTTGAATTTCAGTATTGTAGCACAATGAGATCAGATATATACTATGTCTGTTCATTTCAACGAAAAACACAGAATGCCAACATGGACCTAATTCAAAGAAATATTGAAAAAAGAAAGAAATTTAAAATAATGGAACAACCAATACAATTAAATCATTCAGATACAAAATAATAACAGTGAAAAATGTTAGAGTACCAAAATAGTCAGCAGATTCAAAATCGCACCTCGACATATATTGTAAGCGAAAAAAAAGCTTACAGTGTAACAAAGCCTGAACTCTGAATCATAGTTCACATAGTTGTCGGTAATTATATGTAAACAAACATTATATAAACAATCACTCAGTTATGAATGTATGATACCCTGGTATTGTTTAGGTATTACATTATTTTCTTGTTGTTACTACTAAGGTGAATTGAGAAGAAACTGGGAAAAATTAAATGTTCCAGATACAATTTTGAACACTTAAATAAGTTCGTAGCGAAACAGAAATTCAGCTGCATAGTGACTGTTAGTTTTCTATACTGGTTGCAATATTTTCTTCACTACATTTTAACTTAGTTTTTGGCCTTCGTGGAACTCTTGCTAACGTTCATCCAATTCTTACAACATAATTTATAGGAAACGCAAAAAAACCTTTAAGCATTAATTTATCATTGCCACCAAACAAGTTTCGCTTTACAAAATATTGTAATATAATAACAAAACACATAAAAAAAACAAATTAAATCACATCAAAACCTTATCAAACTATTAAATAATTTACGAATTATAATAAAAAAGACACTTCGCTTCGGCGTCTACGCACTATCTATGCACACAGTTACAGTTTGATGTTACCACGCGACCACAGACAAGTGTCTGTCTGTGTGTGTAGCCCTCTGTTGCAATCCCTAAAATAGGTCGACCAGATACTAATAGAAAGACGCAGGGCCGGCTTGTAAGATTTTTATCGATATTCATTGAGTTATGCGCATTTTAAACATCTCTTTTTAGCTTTGCTTTCTTGGTTGAATGTCCTTTTGAATGCAAGTTTGTCTTCAAAGCAGTGATGGCCTAGTGATGTGACCGTCGGACTGCCAAGTCGTAGGTCTTGAGTTCGAACCCAAGGCACGCAATTCTGACTTTTCGGTTTCATATGCGTATTGTATAATTACATAATTAAACGAACTTACCTGAAGTGAAGGCATATTGTAATTATACGAAGGGCTTAGTCCGAGATATCTTCTATATTCACTGTGTAGTTTCACAATCCTCGCATTGTGTGTGTCGCGAATATTTAGAGGAAGTGAAAAGCTTCGTGTCCAAAAACGGAAATAAGGCAGTCTGCTGGCAACACCACATCTGTAACTCATTCATTGTTTTCACGCCGTGTGTGCTAGTCAGAATTTATACATAATTCTGTTCTTTGGAGTTATTTAACTCTAAAAATGCCAAAAAGGAAGTGTGAGTGTAAAGAAGAAAGGTACCAAAGGAAGATTAAGAAGATGAAAAAGAAATTAAAGAAAAATAAGAACAAGTTGCGTGAAAATCGTTCACCATCACCAGGGTTTTCATCTACAACACCGGTATAATGAAATACCAGTCACAGAGCTTACAGGCAAGTTTTTTCTACGAGAAATAACCTATCCAGTGATTTATTTATTTATTTAAACTTTTCACACTTAAAAAAGTACAAAGGCGGACTTAATGCCTCAGGCATTCTCTACCAGTCAACCAAGGGTGGTGAAGAGGTTACATGGCAGGTGCTCTATTTGAGAGGAACAAAGGAAAAATTTAAAAAATACCTTCGGTGGTCATAGTCTGTTCATTCAGTGATCGTTTCTGTTTTCTATGATACGTGGTACGTGTCATTACCACAGTGCTATTCTATAACCATCTCACCGTGAAAACTTAGGTGAAGTGAGCGTGGAGTGAGCTGTCATTCCACAGGGATTCACGCTATTGACAGCTCACTTCACCCAAGTTTTCACCGTGAGATGTTTACAGAATAACATGGCTGGCACTCCGGTGGAGTGAGATTACCACATTTTTCATGCATGACTCACGGCCACCACATTTGGTTCAAAAATGGTGAAGAAAAATGTCGTGAGGAAACCAGCATGCCCGAGAGATATTTCTCGACGGCATGTGAAGCCATAATGGGCGGCATAAAAGCTCTAACACCAGGTTAGTCACCAACCACACGAAAAAGAAAGAAAGATGCAAGTTTGTGTTTTTAGACTATACTGTTTAGAAATGTTTAATAATCTTTTGCTGTTACACAAATGCACAAAAAAACAATTTCATTTCCTTGTACTGAAAATATCTCAGTGGAAAAGCCATCCAGGGAATGGATGGTAATTTCGTTTTGGATTTCTGCAGACAAAATACTTTTATGCAGAGGAATCTAGAAATCCCAAGTTAAACTTAAACTGCTTTCTTACACATTACTGTTTGGTGGAAAACTTTATGATTTACTTTTTGTTAATAAGAATTATCTTATTTTAAATACAGTTTTTCGCATACAGTGGATAACTTCTGATTGACTTATCTGGCAAAATCTGTAAAATTATCTTTTTTTAAATCTTTTACATGGCTCTTTTCCGGACTCTTTTTTTTTCAACAGGCTCCTTACTTACAGTGTTGTTATCTCATGCACCTGTCTCTATCACTCTTGATAGATCCAATTCCGGCCCTGTTATAAAAACTTAAAAAGATTGTTTGCATCTTTTCGTTACATTTTTTAGGTCACATACCCTTTGGTGTGTATGTGTGTGTTTGATAACATTGTGTGGAATACGGACGCAGCGAATTTCTTGTGTTAGTCCAACGTTTATTTCTATCAGAATAGATTTTCTTGTTGTTGTTATGATTTTTTTTGGTAACGTAAATATGGATTTATGTTTGGCCAGATACTAGGAACGCATAAGTAAGTAGAGTGTGTCGAGTTTGCTGGGAAATCATTAGGTAACTTTTCGAGGATTTGAAATGAACGCAGAAAGGTAAATAAATGATTGATGGCAATAGCGGCAAAAAAATTATGACTAGCCTATGTCCAGAGAATACTGCTACTGGTGGATGATAGTAAGTGATAATTATATGAGTTTAGAGATAAAAAAAAAGAATCATGAAAATCGGTTCACTCAGTCGCAAGTTACGAGGTAACAAACATAAAAAAAAAAAAAAAAAAAAAAAATACAGTCGAATTGAGAACCTCCTCCTTTTTTTGAAGTCGGTTAAAAACAGAAACGTACAAAATAAAATCCAGTAATAGAATAACATGAAGATCGATTACAGGAGCAAAAGATGATTAAGATGACATTGATGTTGCAAAATGTTGTTGAAAAATGAAAATCATTTTCTTTCAGCTACCAGGTTGTCAGAACTCAACTGCGATGTCATTGCTCCAGACCCTTACTACGTCTTAACACATATAGCCCATCTGAATAGTACCAAGGTCGTTGACAATGGAGACGGCGGGTCAGTGTGTTCAGTGTTGACCAACTAATTATCCGTCACATATAAATATATTGTATGCAAATGCCACTGTCTGCATGGTTGAACTGTAATGACTTAGTTCGATTTTGATTTAATTTTGTTTTTTTAGTTGGCAGTGGTTTGTTTAGGGCGGCACCGGTGGCAGAAGCTATACTCACACTGGGTTAGTTTTGTACTAAGGTTCTTCACAAGCTTATCTCATTACAGCTTAGCTTGACTCAGCTTTCTAAGCTCGTGCTTTCTTTTCGTCCATCTTAATCCACTTATCTCTTGTCTGGCTCCTCTGTTTCTATACAAATCAAATTCAACAGTATAGTCCTAAAGTTGTCATCAATGGTAACCCACTTCCCTCATTTATAACTACTTGCAGGATGATAAGCGTTTGACAAACTAGAGCAGATATAAAAATCATTTGTAAATTATATTTCAATGGAACAAATCTGTTCCAAACTTTAACGCCACGCCATGAGCACATGTAGATATCGCCATTTACGGCTCTTAATTCCGATTCATCCGGGATCTGCAACTGATTCTGGCTTTGCTTGAGATTATCATTAATTTAACAATCATGTATCCAAATTGGTTTATTCAAATGTAATAATACTGTCTTTAGCCTGAAAGTCTGACAACCACTATTATCAAGGGTAAGTGTTACCCAGTAACTGGGTTGTGGAGGTTCAGATAGGCTGTGCCTCCATATAAGATATTAGTATTCAGCTGCATCCCGTTAGAATCGACCCCAACATAGTCAATGGCTAGGCAGATGATGGTGACAGCCTTCATATTTTAGATGATACCGCAACTACATTGCACTCTGAAGGAACATCAGCGTACCGGAGGTTTATTTTGCTACCCTAGCAGAATATCTCGTGACATCATTTGATTCACCTATCAAACTGTCTCGTCAACCTACTCAATTAACTCAGAACACCCACTGTCCTGCCTACACGCTTAGCTTCATTCATTGCTACCTAATGACATGAGGTTCATTCAAATTTGCCTCATTGTTTGCATGAAGTGTCTTTCTATTTTCGTAGAAGAGGAGTGAGAGGTCTTCTCCTAGAAGGTTAACGGTGGATACATTAGAATTTCATCGTTGTCATCATCCACAGCCCGACTTAGTCCACTGTAGGGAATAGGACTCTTAAGCTTCATCTAAGTTCTATCCGTATGGGAAAATGTTTGTGTGTTCTATTAAAATTAAAATCATGCGAGCCTTACAGTAGTCGCATAAGATGTCTAACCTTGATAATAAGCAACACTAAACCCTAGCACCGCTTCCCCGACTTCCTGTTACACTCTTCCGTCCCTTTTCACGAAATCACTTGCACAGATTACAGGAAAGTGAGAGAGGGCGCCTAAAGGTCCACTAGCGCCACTCTTTAAAAAAAATATTATCTCGTGACTGAGAAGGAATTATGAATAACGGCTAGTAAGGACCCTCGGTAAGTGTGTCTAGAATTTTCTAATACCTTTTATAAAGTTTCATATTGAGACACGGAGCAACAAAATACGATCTAGAGGAATGTGGCCGCTTTTCTTTAGATCGTATTTTGTTGCTTCGTGTCTCAATATAAAGCTTTATAAAAGGTATTAGAAAATTCTAGACACACTTACCGAGGGTCCTTATTAGCCGTTATTCATAATTCCTTCTCAGTCACGAGATAATATTTTTTTTAAAGAGTGGCGCTAGTGGACCTTTAGGCGCCCTCACACTGGTGGCTAGGAAAATGGCAATAGGCTCGCTCTTTATTACATAAGAATTACATGCATACCGGCGAAAAATACATGAATTTAAAGTTCTTTTCTTCGGGAAATACAGGCATAATGTTATGTTGGTAAGTACAACATACAACAAAGATATTTTAGCAAGAATTTTGGGCTCTTAATAACATTATTCTGAAAGATATCTGAAGACTAACTAAATAGACCTTTCGGGCGAACTTGGAACAACTTAGCTTGAAATTGAAACAAACAGGAGAATACGACATCCCATTCCTTTATGACTCTTAAGAGCTATGAATCTTGAAGTATCGTTTACAGAATATATAAAAATAACAGAGACAGACATTTTTCATATATCGCCAGATATGACTTATGGAAATGGATTTCTCAATATTATGCAAGTTTCACTTTCCATTTGGACAAGTCAGAACCTGTCTTTATAAGGTGATTCAGAAACGTCATTCGTTTTAGAAGTTTTCTCTTTATGACTTTATTAATTAAATCTACGTGATCGTGAACGTCTACGTCAACGCCCAATCAACATTATCAGTCTACAGTTTAGTGATTGAGTCTATCGACAGCCTACACTTAACCCAGTAGCCAATATATCTCCTAGAAACGGAACTGTCATCTAATTGAACGTAGGTTGGTAGATTTAGAGCCAGCTCTCTCACATTTAAAGTTATGGCTTGAACTGGTCCCTGATTCGTTAAATGCAAGAAACGCAAATGAAATGTGAATGAATATGACAAACCTATTACAACACAATATGAAAACAATGACAGTCATTCAAAAACTTTCAACCGCAAAAAAAGTACCTCAAAAGTTTTTCGTGTAAAATTATAAGTCAATTCTGTCCATTCTATTCCATCCACCTTATCGAAATCATGAGACTCAACTGCCTTTATATTATGATGCTTTCATCATCTTCCTGCCGGCCTTGTTTCTTGGGGTCGGTGTAACACGTTTTTTCCTTCCATTCTCTTCTTTCATTCTTCATGATATCCTTCACGCCTTTTCTTTCACATAGTTTCTTTGATCTTCCTCTCTTTCCCCTCTATTAACATTTCAAGTCTATGAGTTAATATCTCCAATATCGCAAAATGTTCTTCTACTCCTATAATCCTCTTCATAGCGTTACCAAAACCAGAAAAGGCAAGTCAAAGTCCATTATTTAATACCTATAACGTCTCTCTCATAATATTAAGGTAGTGGGAAATACCACATCCCTACTACTGCGCAGCGTGGGTATGAGGTATGACACACTTTCGCTTCAAACGAATCATGTTGCTGTGTACTATCATAAAATTTGAATGTAGGTATACCTTCTATATCGGTTGTATTGTTCAGATGTGACTTGAGAATTTAAATTAAGTTGTACCTATTGGTTTTTTGAAGATTTGAGTTGATTTTCTCTTGTCAGTTGTCGGTGTTTCCAGTAATGCTAGATGATAATAAAATATCACAAGGACCATTCTGGCATCGTATGACAAGAAAGACCAAGCAGGTCGTTGTTGAAGAAAGAATTCCTGGAAAAAGGAAAAATTTAAAGAAAAGACGAGTTTAAAGTCAGATTTAAAATAGTTGGCTTGAAGGTAGTAAATAGACTTTGGATATTGGTTTGGGTGTTTCATAATTTAATTTTAATACTTATTGAAATAAAAAACCGTTATTAGGTCATGTAGATTATAAAGCTGACATTATATTGAAAATTAATAACATAGATGCGATTCAAATTAATTTAAAGCATGGAATACTTGTCAAGCTCCGCAACACTTAAAAGTTAAGTTATTAAAGCTGGCATATTGATTTAAGATAATTAGTTTGAAGTTGTCAAATTATATAAGATATCAATTTATTTGCATTAAAACTAAATGATGCGACGTGTACTAATAATGACTTATAATAAACTAAAAAATACATACAGACAAGCTAATAGAGACAGTTATTAATTGACACTAATTTAACTATGAAGGCAATTTGAAAATTATCGAAATTTTGGTGTAATGACTACAGCACCAAATATATTGAGTACCATGATGGAAACGATAAATTGAATAAAATCAATTACTGATTCAGAATGTCGGCCAATTGTTCCGATATTATCCAACAGTTAATTTATCGGTGAGTTAACTGTTGAGATCAAACCGCTAACTAACTTTTTTTTTATTATTATTGCGAGGTAAGGAAAATACCAGGCGATCAGAGCACAGCAGTAGGTTGTTGATGATATTAGGACCGGCGAGGCGGCACAAAGCTCGGCGCGGCCTCAGCTCGCGAAAGTGAGAGTGGGCCGGTTGCGTAACGCTGTTCGACTCATGACGCCCTAGTACTTGGCGTGGTTACCTACATTCAAGTTCTTTTTGTCTAAAACTATTTCGATGTCTTACTTAATTTTTTAGTCGGATTGATTTTTTGTCTGAATCGTTAGGTTAACTTTTGTGGTTATTTTCAGCAAAAAAAAATCTATTTTAGAATTTTCTTCCTAAGTAAACTGGAACAATTCTTTAGTTACGCCATTACTTATGTATCTTGGTATTCTTTCTTCCCTTGCATTTTTTCCTAGTTCTTAAAATCAAAAGAGAATCTTATTTGCTGCACTTTTATTTACTCGCCGTTTTGTTTCGCGATCTTTCTTTGGCGACGAAGCCAAATATGCATCGTTAACATTTCTTTCTACAGAATTCCTTTACTAAATATTTATGTGTCAAGTCCCAAAAAAGTTATGGTGATACCCAAAGGACCACTTTCTATAATTATTTCTGGTGATTACACAACTTGCTGACGTGTGATGGTATCCGGTCAGGGCTAAGACAAGTCATCGAAGAACCAGAACTGTGAAGATCCGTCTTAATTTAACTAGCTAATAATGATTCATTCAGGATATGCTGAAAATGATAAATGTCAATGGTGTTTTTAAAAAATGAGGAAAACTTCCAATATGTTTTGGAGTGAAATCTAATACGATTTATCATAATGTAAGAAATAGCGTCAGTAAACCTATATCAAACTACTGCGGGAAATCTTTTCAGTATTTTTAGGAAAGCAAAATAAATAAATCGCAGATAGAACGCCTGGAAGAGATCGCAGAAAGCGATAAGGCCACCCATTGTATTTTTTGTAGTTTTTTTTTTTTTCTATGGATTGTCTGGTGTACAATAAAGTAAAGTAAACCAAACAACAAAGTATATATAAAAAAGTCACTATTTTCTTCTCTGAACTAAAAATGATTGATTTTTAGGTCAGAAGGACCATTTCTTTTTTTAGCAGTACCTTTAGAAAATTTGACTGAGGCTACGATATCCAAAAAAAAACTTTTGTAGTGTCAAAGTCTCAGAGAGTTTCAAGTTCAAAGTTTCAGATGTTTGGTCTGAACATGAACTTCTGTTTTTAGAAAAAAAACATAGTTAAGTACTAAATTATTATTATAGCTTGATTACTTTCTTGTTATAGAAGAAACCCTTCGAATAAGACATGATTTAGAAGAGCTATATCGTGTATATGTCATAGGTCACGTAGGCCGTCGAATGTGAATAAAATGACAAACACTGCAGTGTTATTTGACGACGAGAGGGATCGAGATGGAGCGATTTGGAAGCATTTTGACCCTAAACTTATTGCAACTCTCTTTTTAGCACAGATGAATATCATGAAAAATAAATGGTGATATGCACCATCACGTCATCACGATAATTACGATCAGACAGCTAAACAGAAGAATTTAGAACATCTTCGTCATCTCTTCCAAATTCAAGTCATGCCCTTGAGTCACACACTTTCACAGAAGTAATATAATCTTCCTACGGATGCTATTTATACAAATACTTTCCCAGTGGGGGGACGTGACGGTGGTCACTCTTCTGACTTTTGGCGGGAAACAGAGAAACCTACAATTATTACCGTTAAAGCGTTGTACAGTCAAATTTCAAATTTAACAAAGATGATAAATAAGATGTTCAAAATTAAACAATAGAGTTAAATTTTGCTTCTATCAAACAACTACTGCGAAATTCATAAGTAAGTAAAGATGATGATGATGGTATGATTTGGGTGCAATGTTCTACTAAATAATAGATCTTTAACGCTGGAAGAATGCCCTAACTTTGATAGTTATGTTCATTTTAGAAAAAAAAAAACCCATAATCACCATGCATAGTAAACAAGTTACTGATTGCAGTGAAATAAGACTATTAGAACGTCCCACATTAAAACTGACAGATCCCAAAAAGACTACTCTTCGCAACCTTTTTATACAAATTCTTTCTCGGACGCAGTCTCATCTTTGCGGTCCTTAGCACCATATTAAGTATAGATAGTATTAACACCTTTACGCTATTTTAGAAAGATTTTCCTGGAGTCATCATGTTTAATAAACGAGTTCGTGATCTCTGTAAAATAAGACTTTTGGAACGGCCCAAATTAAACCAGACCCTAAAAATAACACCTTTTCACTAAGAAGAACGTTTCCGCACACTAGCTCTTACTCGGACGCAGTCTCATCTTTGCGGTCCTAAGGACCATATTTGCTACGAATGGCATGACCACCTCTTCACCATTTCAGGAAGATTTTCCTGTTATAAACGAGTTAGTAATCGTAGTGACATAAGACTATTAAAGCCCGAATTTCAATAGACAGACCCCAAAAAGCTCCCTCTTCTCAAGGAAGAACGTTTCTGTACTTCCACGGTCGAAGACTCATCTTAGAGTTCCTTTGGATCATATTAGGAACAAATGGCATTACCACCTCCTCTGGCGCGTCGTGATGGTGGGCACCATCGTCTGGTAAGGCACGGTGACTGGGTTACCGGCGCGGTTGCGTCACTGCAACCACTTTCTGCTGTCGCTCGCCTACTTATCCATTCACTGAGACGTTCGTGTGGCTAGTATTGGCCATTGTTACATTTTTGCTAGGCATGAATAATATTTGGCGACGCTTGAGGAATGCCTATTATGTCCAGCAGTAGACGTCTTTTGGCTGAAATGATGATGATGATGAATTTTTTTACCGACCTCAAAAAGGAGGAGGTTCTCAATTCGACTGTGTTTTTTTTTTTTGTCCACTGTTTAAAAGTGACAAAATCACATCTAACAAAAAAAAAACAACCGGATTTAAAAAAAATACTACAAAGTGAAAAATAACTTTAATTTCGGAAGCAAAAAATTAAAGTTTAAAACCAAAGACACCGACTTCCTAAATTAAAGTAATTTTTCACATAGTAGGGTTTTTTTTTAATTCGTTTATTTATTTTTATTTGTGTGATTTTTCCTTGTTACTTCTTTGCCTTTTTCTCTTCAACGATATTACTATGACTGTTTTATTAATTAATTGTATCTTTCAGAGAATATTAAAATGTTTAATGTTTAGTTATTTTAAGGATTCTTTTTTATAATTTCTGGCTTTACGTCGAAAAGGAATAAATAATATTATGATATCTTATTTTATTTCGTGTTAAGCCATAAAGTTGCTTAACGCAATATCAAATAAACAATATTTCCTTATTAATTAACACAATATCAATTATGTCGTTGTTGTTGTGAGTGTCTGACGTTGTAAGGTTTAGAAAATTAAAGAACTAGGCTTAGAGTAATGATTTAAACTATTTAGAGCTATTGTATCTTCTAATTTACATATTTATCAGCTTGATTTATAGGGCATAACAGCGTGGGATATGGAACCACCTTACATTTCCATCCGTACCTTCCTTATTTATTCTGCAAGAAAAATATAACTTCAAATATTTACAAGTTAGCTGATCTTCTTCGCACCTAGTTCAAATAATACATTCTTCTAAAAATCTTCAAGACGTGTTCCACTTCCGATCGTACGCCACTTCACCACGAACGCATTACATTGCGCGGGCGCAGGGTTGCGTCACAGCAGTCGGGCCGCTCACCGCACCTCCCTCCACCCCCACCCTAGTGGAGGGGGGACTGTTACTAGGGCTTTAGTATGCACTAGCTGTACCAAGGAAAATAACTGTCTAGGCGTATTATAAAATAATGTGTAATGCCATAATCAAGAGTCACTTATCCGCTTACCTGGGTTCCTTTATTGATTACGAGCCATAAACGAAATACCAATGGTTGTAAGTTCCCTGTAATGGTGATTTGTGTCTATGAAGGTGCCAGTTTTACTTGTGGACAGCAACTTAGGATTGAATAGAAAAGGGATAATATAGGAGATACTTTGAGGGGCTTACGACTTTGAATAGATATCAATCAATATGAGCGACTGCCTATGTAACCTCCACAACCCAGTAACTGGGTAATACGATAGCCCTTGGCAGGACTGGTTGTCAGACTTTCGGGCTTCTAATGACCTATAATGACTGTCAAAGATCCATGACAGCCGAGACCAACGGCTTAACGTGTTTTCCGAGTTACGAAATAGTCTCGGTATGTAAAGATGGTCACCCACCCACGGACCAACCCCAATCGTAGCTTAACCTGATGGATCGACACGTGCGGCTGTTATTACTTAGCCACGAGGTTCTTTGAAAAGATATAATTATGAAAAAAATACGCTTGCTTGCTCCGTTGATTGGGGACCTGGCCCAAAGTAGAGCCTAACTTAAGAGTTGTAAAATGGCTGGTTACTGACCATAAGCGAACGGCGAACAGCTTCTCTTGTCTTGCTTGTAAACAATCTGCGATAACTGTCCGCATGGAGTGGCGTCAGTGTCACATCCTTTTTTACACCTATTTTGAGACGGTAAATAAAGCTGTCCATCACAGTCCACGGCTGGACATAAGCATCCAACTGCATCCAGTATGTCCTAGTCGCCATTTGAAGGTCACGGGTTCATCTAGCTGGAGGGCATTCCATACTACGTTTAGTGATTCCCAATCTTCATTCAAGGACTCGTCTTATAAATCTGTAAGTGTATTGAATTAACAATTTTTCAGCCAATACATTCTAACTCTCAGAGGAAAACTGATTGTATTAGTTAGGAGACAATGGCCTAGTGACTAGTTTTTACTTTCTGCTGTGTTGCGTTTGCGCAGTCTGTGTGAACGGCAATGACACGTGAAGTCATATAATATCACGTTTATCACGATCGGGTTAGCTATTAATATCTTGAGTTATTTAACTAGAAATTAATATTTGTTTGTCTACTAAAATATAAATAATGTAAAGTTCATTTGCATGCCCTAAACAGGTAAAATATGGATTCTACATAAAACCAACTTTTATTTTCTGCAAATAAATGATTGATGAAATGAATGATAATGATGCAAAATACATATTGTAAATCCATTGTTTGAAATGAAAAATAAAACAATGATCATCAAGCTTAATCATCATAGATTCCCCAGACATTGTATAACACCTTAATTTCATCAGTTTATTTAGGTAAGTCCTGTGTATTCTTTATTGAACATAGGTAGCTTATCCCACTATACTCGTAAATAACTAGCACAAATCTAGACTGCGGGCTGCAAAATTCCCATAAGGACCTTCCCATTCCCATGACCCTGGTTTCGGACTCGAAAAACCCTACGCTTGAAAGCCCTAGTCCTTGGCTCGAAAGCCCTAGAACCGTTGCGACCTTGCGACGAATCAGAACTAGTACACATACCTTATTTTATTTTCAGTGTGTTTGAAACATAGCATAATAGCATAATCAGCCTTTAATATTCCCACTGCTGGGACACAGGCCTCTTTTCTGTGAGAGGGAGTCGGCTGTAATCCACCACGCCGTCCCAGTGCGGGTTGGTAGATGTCATATGTGTTCGAATTTTTGGTTCCAGGATATGCCGATTTCCTCACGATGTTTTCCTTCACCGTTTTGAGAGCAGTGGGGATGAAATTATTTACACAAAGGCCGTTACCACAGGACCACCGCTGTTCGAAATATGATATTATTTAATTCATGCTGAAGTAAAAAAAAAACACCGCACAGTATGTTCGTAATTTGAGTAACTAACTGCTCATTAACAACTAAGTAGCTTCATTATATTTTCGCGAATAAATATCAAATTATGAAACGTTTACAAAAAGTAAATATGTGCTAAAATCAGCAGTTATGTACTAGGTCAAGCAACACATGTGCTTGTGAATAAACATTATACTTACTTTAAAAAGAAATAATCTTTACGATCAACATCTTTTAAATGTTTTTGTTATGAAAACGGGGAAGACCAAAGAAACGATAAAAGGACCGTATGACACATGATATGGCTAGAAAGGGGGTGGCTACCGAGATGACGACTAATAGAGAAGTGTGGAATGAAAATACATGTTGCGCCGACCACAAATGATTTGAGATAAGGGCAGGAGATGATCAAAACAAGCAGACGGCATTACCAGAGACATCGTAGATACTTTGTAGACATTGGACTGAAATATCTCACACTGGCAATCATGCCCTTTAAACCCCAAAGGTATTCGGCGACAGAATTAGGTAGGTATACCAAGCAGTATAAAAACTAATAATATATATATTGTAAAACTTTAACTGTTTTCTTGTTTTTATTATTTTTATTTGTCAAAATACGAGCCTTTTAGCTACTTAGTAATATCTCCGCTATAGGGATGTATTAAGAGGCATCTAACCGCTTACGCTATTGATTCAACAGGTTGGGAGAGGGTCGCTTCACATAGGTCGTTTTGGCGCTCTACTGTCTACCAAAACGTAAAATCTTTCGAAAAAGTGACTCGATACACTAAACTGTAAAACGCCAAATACGTAAAGAGAGACCCAAGCCCTCCTATACCTATATATTTAACTCTGCCGGCCAATTCTGTTGCATTAGTTATGACCGTGTATTTAAAACAAAATTTGGTCATATTAGACTTTGCACACGCTAGGAAATAATAATTTCAAAGGATCGCCGTTATCGAAATCGAGAATCAAATCGAAAATCGAATCGAATCGAAATAAGGAGGGTTACATATTAGGCTGTATATTTTATAATTTCTGTTTTATTTGTGCAAAATCATACATTTTTCTTGTAGTGTTTTCGGAGTGCGTGTATGACCAGATGAACGTAAACGAAGCAAATGGAGTATGTAAAGATCTTAGTATTTATGAGGCTGGAGTTTCTGCATACTCCCCATGGGAATCAGGTGTTAGTTGAGGTTATGTATGTGTACGTGTATTTCTCCGGACGAGCTTTTCTACACAGAGAGCAGAACCAAGATGCCGCGTACAACAGATAGTATTTTTTATTCTCGGGAATTTCGAAATTTCTTTATCAATTAAAAAACAGATTCTCGTGAATCGTTACAATGTGATTTTAGACACGTGATGACGATTCCAGCAGAACGCAGCTATCGGCACGAACATCGATATCGATTGGCATCTACGCAATCGATTAATATCATCGAGATGTGACAATCGGTGGAACGTGGTCAATCGATTGTTGGGTGATTTTGGCCCAAGATTGGGATGGCCGGGGCGTGTAAAATAGTTGTGTTGTCTCTAGATTCGAAAGATCAATTTTTTCATAGCTAATTGAAAATACACTGTCGTTTCCTGTGGGAGAACACTCGAATGAAACTTCATGGTTGCTCTTCCAGTAACTCAAACCTATATTTTTCACACCTAACTATGCTTTTTACGTTTGCTATGTAATACATTATTGTGTTGACAGTCACAATATTCATACCTGAAATACTACTACTATTATATAAATCTGTATCTTTAGATCATACTAATATTTAAAGCAGAGATAGCAACTGGGAAAAACTGCAAAAAAAAGAAAACATAAAAAAACAATCTTCATTTTAGGCAAATAATTATAAATTTTTCATTACCATCAAAGTTTTAAAAACTAAGGTGATTTAAAAATAGGTAAATCACGTGTTTTATGGTAACTTTTTTCAAAACTTCCAAGTGTTAAAGTTTTGAACTTTTAATAAACAAAGTTTCATTACAATATTAAAAACATTGTCCTTAAATGAACCTAAGTCAGTAAACAATGAAAACTTATAAACAATGAAGTTGACGGAACAACTTGTCAACCTAAAATGGAAAATAAAAAATAATTCACTACATGTAAATGTTGGTCCTTTTGTCCCAAGAAAACTTGTTAAAGGACCAGTAAGTAAAGCTGTTTAATAAATAGACATAAATACGCGTACGTAAGTGAAAAAAGGTAGTTATAAATCTTTGCCTTGCTGTGGGACGATACAGGCTAAAAATAAATAAAACAATATTTAACGAATTTTAGTCATTCTCGTCTAACTTAGGAACAAACTATTAACTACCTACTTACCTAAATATAACATAATTATTATCTACTAATGAAGTTATCTTAAAAGTGCAACAGTAATTATACAATCGCTATACCTATTAAGTGCAATCGTTTTAACTTATCCTAATTAATGAGTCTTGCTAACCACTTAAACTATTACTATGGATTAGTTTAAATATTTTCTAGTACGAGCTTAAAGAAATCTAAGTCAAAACTTAAAAGTAAATTTTGATACTTATGTGTTATATATTTTTTTAATTTCCATTTTTTTTTTCGGTAACTTTAAAGGTAACATTATTAAAATAATAATAGTAATATTATTAGAAATAGGTGTAAAAAAAAGGTAGGAAATAATAATAGGGCATCAAAAAATTCGTCCGCATTGCTGTCAACAGGAAAAGTGCCCAAAATTTTGACAGCATTCTTTGGCCAAAAAATAAAAAAGTAAATATAATAAAAATATGTTTGATTTTTATCTCAGTCACATACAAAGTAGCACATAAATATTTTCAACTATCATCTAAGATTATATTAGCGCACAAAAATCAATAGGGTGAACACCCAAATAGCCAGGCGGCCGCGCAAACTTTTACTCGCGAACTTTCAGCGGCAACTTCAGCGCTTCCTTCCGGGCAACCTTGCGTGCATTGCGCGGGCGGCGCGGCGCCGCAGTTAGCGCCCGACCGCCGACGCGCCCGCACGCGCGCCACTACCGCTCCGCACCTACACGTGATCAACGCGAACGCAATACGCAAAGGATTTAACTTGACGGTGCATGTGCTTTAGTGACGGCTTCTCAGTGCTTTGAAGTGGAGCCACGGGCTACCGGCGCCGCTGGGCCCGTGATTGGCCCGGGCGGCGGTATGGAGTCCCCGCAGATGTACGACCAGGCCGGAGCGCCACCACCACCACCACAACCAGACCTCAAGAAGACAGTAGAGGATAAACGACAGACCTTCCCGCCTCCAGACCTAGACGAGCTCAATGGACAGGAAATTAGTTTGGATTTACAACACCTCATTGAGGACCAGTTCCGAAGTGAGGAGAGTATGGCCTTATTCCAGGAAATTCTTCCTGGTGGCAAATCTCCTCAGCCAAGGTACAATCGGACCACATTGGCGTACATGCCACAGCCGGTTCACTCAGGGGCGTCTTACGCTCCCGTTCAGACGAACCAAGGGCACGAGCAGGCTCCTCCCATAAAGGAAGAGCCTCCCGAGCCCCATGATTATCGAAGATCGGTGTCATGTGCGCAATATACTGGCCAATATAATCCTCAGCCGACTGTCGGTGTCAGTGGACCATACGGCGGAGGGTTCACACCGCTACCGCCCCTAGGAGCACCTCTTCTCCCTCCGCTACTGAAGCATAAGACTGCTCCTCCGCGACGCTCGTCGTCAGGAAAAGTGCTAGACAAAGGTACAGATGAGTATAGAAGGCGACGCGAGCGGAACAACATAGCAGTGAGGAAGTCTCGCGAAAAGGCAAAAGTGCGTTCCCGGGAAGTGGAGGAAAAAGTGAAGACACTTCTCAGGGAGAAAGATGTGTTACTAAAGAGGCTGGAGGCGGTTTCAGGGGAACTGAGCCTGCACAAACAGATGTACGTGCATCTGATCAACCTGAACCACCCGGAGATCACCGAGCTGTGCCGATCGATGCTGCAGCTAGGAGCGCCGCAAGCGCCGGATCACTCACTTTGACCATTATAGGTGAGTATTCACACACGTGTGTTTCAACTGCATTCGTGCCTGTGTTGTGTGCGATACAAAAATTGTGTGTGTGATTATTTTCGTGCGGAGCATGGAAAGTCGTAAATCACAAGGTGTAAAGAAAAAGGTTTTTTGTATTTTATGAGAGCGTTACGCAATTTGTTTATTGTAGTAGTTCTGATGTGTCGTTCAGTTTGTATGAGTGTTTCTTTGATTGTAAAGCGACTGAATTTGGGGCATTGCTGTGAATGTGACTGGAAATGCGTGCGGTGTTTATTAGTTTTTTTTTATATTCGCTCTTTCGTTATTTAATATGTTCACGTGAGGAGGAATTTTATTTGAGTTTTCGTTCATTCAGTTTTAACTTCCTGACATCCGAATTCTAAATGGTATTCAATTTTTGGTTCATAACACTCTCTTCCTTTAACCATTATAATATCGTGACTAGTTTTCTGCGAAAACATAATTTGACTAGATGATCCAATTGCATTTAAAATTACTTCATTAACTAATCACTTCTGTGACATTGTACGCTTTAAAAGCATCTTCATTTTAACTTAATTATAATTAGCATCATTATATCTATTAGTCGTAATAGTAGTATTATAGCTTCATAGTTTTTATGCTTTTTAGCCATGTTCCAAAAATGTCTATAAATGCACATTGCGTTTTATATTGCACATACCAGTTTTTTATCTCGTTATTGGGGAAGAACTAAATATTTAGGAAGTGAATCATAAGGGCTGTCACCTTATCACAGAATGCTTATAGTTATTTTATTTACGTCTACGAATTCATGTTAGTTTTCCGATATCGTTCTGTGTTCCAATTCAATTTCTACTGATATATGTTTTAGAGCTATGATAACTTTTCTGGTCCTTTAGGTATTTTTTTGTTCGATATGTGTAGATCGCTGATAGCTTACTGCAACTGCATGTTGCAATAATGTCCCATGTGGTGTAAGCCTTAAGTGATAGATTGCTAATCATCTCTTAGGTGCCTTTTTCTTACAGTTGACCGATAACTAGCGCTGGCTTCTGCAAACGACGTACATTGGTTTTACTTTGAAATCGATTGATTGATTACTCTTACGGTCTCAATAATGTTAAAGTATGTCAAATGTGGACAGAAGCCATCAATGATATTGATTTCTTCTATTCAAAGATTAGCATACATTGGAATTTATATTTGGTCAGGAAATACTAATAAGTTCAACAATCATAAAATAGGTCCTTTGAGTCAGGATGTTATGGTTAAGTACAACTAACATATTACTAAGATTTTCTGCTCACGTGTTTCCAACCATTTGTTTTTTCAAAACTCAATTTATAATAGTTCGTTTACAATGGTTACGTTGAAATGCACATGATTTTCAATAATACGGCCACGATTAATCTGAATCATTGAGAAAGTTATGTGTTTTGCTAATACTCATTGAAGTCCCGTTGATGGATATGTATTTTATATTAACTGTTCCTTGCCTATCAGCTTTTTCGCTTGCATAATATTCGTGCGATGTAATACCAGGGTCTCAACAGTTCTCAGAAGTTGTCTTTGAACTTTAGTACAGTTTACGATCTCTGGTTTTGGCAGTACGGTACTGGATTTTAATCTCTGTAGGATTTATGGCAGCTCGGTATGTTTCCTAACGGTAGTCTGCTTACGTTACTGCTGCCAGCTACGATTCATGGAGTCCTGCTACTTCATTTTCAAGAATAGATCAACATTGTCAAAAAACTTTTCGTTAAAAGTCCAATTTAAGTTAGTTTATGATTTTCGATTCCGTAAAAAAGCATCTTTGTCCAACTCACCGTGGGAGAAAAGGACTTTCAATATAGTGAAAGGACCACGCGTCCCACTTAATTTGTTTATTTTTTTCAATTTACGATGTGTTGAAAATCACGCATCACTTTAATTATTTATTTTGGTTCTTATTATCATGGATTAAGGTTGAATATTAACTCAAATCGCGAGTAGAGTACGCACTTTGCGAACCAAATGAAGTTACTGTCACTTTCGAAGCGGCCCTATGTTAGTGTATGTGATTAGGTTACGATATACGCATATTAGATTATTATCAACACAAGACATAATGTATTCAAAGACACATGGTACCCGCTTGAACTTCTGTGTGCCTGGTAGGATGCAATGAAAAGTATTTCCTTTTCACATTTTAAAAACTAGGGAATACGGAAAATTAACTGAAACAGAAAAATCGCTTCTATTAAAAAAAAAAAAATCAAAAGTCTATAATAACTATTGTATTCTTCGAACCAGCATTTATCAAAATCAAAGTCATCATCACAACCACAAACAAAAATAAAAAATGACGTACCTACTTTTGATACAAAAATAATCGCGCTTCCTTTAAACATGGCCTTAACCCTACATAGATAAGTTTGCGGTATTACATAAATGATAACGCGAATATTTGCAAAAAAGATTATCTGCACTTAAATGGCAATGGCCGAAGGATTTCAGATAATACGCGCTGAAAATGTTATTAATACGAAGAAAAGTTTGGTATGTATGTTTGCTGTAAGATAACGTAAAAATAGCATATTGAAACAGTATGAAATCTTTTTATTAGTCTTTTACGTATGTACCACTGCTTTTGCGAATTGTATGACAAATTGAGAATCGAACTTAATTTATTCTTTGGCTAAGAATTCATAAGTTTTGAACAGCTAACTTACAATTTTTAGTTCCCCAAACGTCAACCCTTCCTCACTTTCTAGTGTTATCATTTTATCAATTCAATATTTTTCCGCATTCTAGGTCTTTAGAGACGCATAAATTTATTTTAGTTCCCTTAACTTAAAAAAAAAAGTAGGTAACATTGAAAACAAAAGTGATAACACCGATAACTGTACATTAATCATAAACTGTGCAGAGACAATGCGTTCAACCATTAAAATTGTAATTTATACACATTTCAATATTCCGGTTTTGGCCAATTTGAATTCTAATTTCAGTTCTTTACTACCTATATTATCCTGGTACATAGTCTTTATATTCGTACCCGAGCTAGACTTCACGTGAATTTTCTGGGTGAATATCAATTTTCCGCGTGACTGGTTGGTGGCCCAAAGTCTCAAAATTGGGGTAAATTGGCATTGAATATTTACAAAAATCAACGGGTCTGTGACACTTACCTATAGGTATCCCGCATGGACCTAATCTAGGCCCACTGTATTTGCGATTTGGAAAGTTGAGACCATCTCGTTAACAATAAACGGAAATTGTATGCATAATTATCTATTCTATCTGTCCTTTCATTAATAGATTTGTTTGAACACCTAGGTATAACTTAGAATTTCAAGTGAGTTGGAGTCAGCTTCAGTTATGGTTGAAGTATTCAAAATGGAAGATTTTAGATTGCTATATTTTTGTAATTACAACTACTCACTTGACATGAATATAGTAATAAGGTATGCTTATTTCACGTTTTTCTTTTATTGACCGACTTGTAAACTACAATGACGTCAAAGGTGTGCTGATTATGTATTGTGTTAAATAAGCTTAATTACAATCTATGTTTCATTACGTACCTATAAGACACGGTTCATATAACCGATGGTTGTTGAGATAATTATTTAGTTGACTGTGATATCTCACTTACGTACGACTTCAGTAGTTACGGGTCAGTCTTACTAAGGGGTATCGTGTCACCAGTAACTGGGTTGTGAAGGTCAGATAGGTAGTGGCTCCCTGTCAAACTCTGGTATTTAACTGCATCCGATTAGACTAGAAGCCAACCCCAACATAGTTGCACACCCAAACCCACCCCAACTTACATACAGGAACATTTCGGACATAAATGTCATAGGAACTAAACGATTAGTTTTTTTTTTTAATAAAAAAACGTACAATAGTTGTGTGACTCTTTCGTCTAACGTTGAAGCTAATAAATTCTGTTGCTAAGAAAGTATCTAGGTTACAAAATACATTTGTTTTGTTATTGTTCTCACTGTCTCTTTTCGATTTAGCTGTCGTTTAGTTTCACTTAAGTTAAATGATCTAGTTGTAGCTTCATTAGTGTGACTAGGTCCAACTCTTTTTTTATGACTTTGTCAGTCATGTCCCTCTCTAAGCTTTAATGCTATTTGATTTCAGAGTCTCACAGAGAGATCAGAGTCTCGCTCCATAATATTGCATTTTCTTTGATCGTTTTTCCTGTCTTTTTCATTTCCTTGTAGTTTATGAAGTTCGTTTCGGATGTAGGAAGCACACATATACATATCAGCAGGAATCATACCGGATGGGTCATCCTTCTGGATAATGTCAACTTTGTTCGAAATATCGAAAAATATGCCAGGCCTCTCGGAAAAGGAGTATAACTCTTTAATGCCGGATCGAAATATTTAGTATTCAAATTCGTTTGTGCAAAACGTTGTCTGACGGCGACTTTCGTTTTCACCGCTGCGTCATCACCGCAGAAAACTGGACCTTATAGCCGACAAATTAAGTCACTATTTCGACTGTCAAAGTTGAAATTTTCGCCTCTCGTGCCCTACTTAATGGCTTCCGTCGGTTTGACTTGTTGATTTTAACTATTTTATGTTTGCACGCTTATGGAACAATAGTTCGCGAGGTTCTGAATGTATTTGAAATTTAGAAACTGAACACTAGTAGCTAAATTCGGGTGTGGATGCTAATTGCGTAGCATCAACTTGAAACTTCATATTCTGCGTAAAATTTTGGCAAACCGGTTTCCATTCGTTGTCGGCGAAACTCTGTTGGAGTTATGCGCTCCTAGTACATGGCTTGCTGTCCTACGAAGCCTTCCCCGTTCGGTCTTTGATCTTTGATAGGTTAATGAATAGTAAAGTTCTGAGGTTCTCTATTTGTCGATTTCAGGAACATTTTTACTGAAATTGTACTACCTTCAGAAAATGTTAATGGATTAAATAAAACATGCTATTATATTCGGTTTACATTTTCATGAGCATGCATGTCCCATATAAATCAGGTTTTTTTTTTCAGGAATGAATTAAAGCTGTTTTAAGTTTGGTTCAAGCTTTTAAAGAGACGGATCCTTTGATAGTCTCTCTCAAGTCAAACTTTCTTCTAACTTGTCTTAGCCTATGCATTCCTAGTACTTTTAACATTCGCGACCTTCCGCATACAGTTTTTTTATATTCTTTATTTTCACTTTCTTCCAAACGGCGTAGGATAGTGTCATTCATTCATTAGCTGTACCACCGCATATTTTTTCATAGACGTGTTTGTTCAATTGCCAGTATTCATCCAATTCTTAACAAGCTATTGTTATAACATTTGTATCAAATAATAAAAATTCAAGGTTCATAGTTCGTGCCAAGCAATATTAAGAAGACAATTATTGTGTTAGGTCAGTAAACCCCAAAAACATTGTACATATCTACAAAACATTGTTGAAGTATCAATGAACTGAAAAGATTAGCAAAATAATAATGCGTGGGCAGACTTAATAATAACGGGTTCTACTTTCGCGACTATTTATTAGAGGTTTCGCTTTCTGCTAAACGTTTTTTCTGTATAGGTTTTATATCATGTTGGACTGAATGAAATAAGACGGTTATCATCGGGCGTAATTTATGTGAGCTGGGAATCAGGGCTGCCTCAAGAACTGCTTGTATTTTTAACGTAATTTGAATAGAATTTTTATTAAAATTTCAATCGCTATGTCCCACTTGTAGAATCATTATGTAATCTATGTATCGTTCGAGCGCTGTTAGCGCTAGAATAAACCAAGGAAATTCCACTTAAAATGTTAATTATTCAGATAAAAAATAAAATAACCCAAAAAGACATAGGATCACAAAGATATTTACGGATTATGTTTGCACTGTGATCGATTTCTCACATAATCTTTGTTCATTACCTATTCAAATTCAAATGTACGTATTAATATATCTTTGTGGACATAATAAATAGTCTACCTACACTTCTATGAATCAACTTAGAGATTAACACTACGTGCGTAAACGCACGGTAGTGGGCGCGTTCCGTGCGAGTGTGCGTGTGTGCGTGGTTCACTTTCACTTTTTTTCGTTAATATGCCTTTTGTGTTTTTGGACGATGTTATGTTGTATGAAATCATAATGTTCGGAGGTTTTTTTTACCGTGCGAATATATATGGTTTGAATGGTAAATTGTACTGGTCTTGTTTTTTCGTGATTTTTGTTTAATTCAACGATAAGGTGATAGATAACCTTTCAGGCATAATTCTTCTTACAGTGTAGTAAACAACTATCATTATCAACAAATACTTCCGAACCTAATTATTTCCCACAAAAAAATTAGGTCATCAACTTAATTTTTTACTAACTATAAAAACGAATTATTATTTTTTTATAGCCAATTTAGATTCTAGAATCCACCAGACATCCGTTTCCAACTTACAAAATGCGCTAAGCAGAACAGAGGGCCGGTGCCAACCGGCGCGCGCGCCGATTTGCGCAACCCAGCAGTATGTGTGTCAAACGATCGACGAACGACTTATGTCATGCAAGAGAATGTTGCCTTTATTTGTTTTGATTGTTTTACTATTATTTTTATTCCTAAAAGGTTGTAAAATTTGAGTTGCCTTGGAGATTTCTCTTATTTATTTGTTTTTTAAATCTAAAGGTTATCCAAGGTATAAGCCAATAAAGCAATGACAAGCCATTGGTTTACGAGCAATCGCCTACGACTTACGAGTGCTGAGTAATATCTTATTTGAATTCAAATTAAATTTACTTTGACGTCTAACAAGAATAGTGTCCAATTCACTGTCCTTACATTGTTTATACAGAAGGCGATTGGATTGGTTACAAATTATCGTTACAATATCATTCGTATCGCTAATTAACTGTTTTAATTGATCTGGCATGGAAGGACCAAAGTAATTCAGTTATATCTATTAAAAAAAATAACGATAAAAAATTGCCCAAACTAGACTAATAAATGTCATGGTTCAGTTATTGCATAAGTCGCTGCTTAGGCGCAGGAGCGGCGGCCATGTTGGAAAGTTTTCGGCAATGTCCGGGGAAATCTGTGACGCGGCAGACACGATTATATTTGTATACGCCTTTATTCTGCGGGGTAGGTAGAAATCGAAGTTATTGATGATTATAAAGATGATGAATTTTTGAAAGATGATACTAAGTGTGTTTTGAACCCTAAAATGGATGATTGTCATCCTTTTGCTGAAGATGCTGAAAATCATCTTTTGATTGGAGAGGAAAGTTGGAAAGCGGGTCCTGTCAATCGTGAATTAGTAATATCAAAGTGTTTAAGATGATTTATCTGTCCAGGAGGTCTACTCCTTCGGCACGACATCCGTAATTTCAACCGAAGTTACGGGTAATTTATACTCCGCATCGCCTACGGAGATAAGATTAGTTTTGGGAATGAATGCCATCATAATTCAACAGTTGTCCCTATTCCGAATGTGTTTTTGTCCGACCAAAAAAGTTAATTATTCGGGTTGTTGGAATATATTCTTAGATCAATTTTTCCAGTAAAAAATCTTGTGACAATGATAATGGGGCAGCTAATATAATTAGCTTAATATATTACAATGTTAAAATCAGATGATTCAGAACTAATTATACGTTTGTCGCTTGAATGACCATTTGATAAACGATAACATACAGGAAGAACCGATAGTATAGTAGTATATAATAATTCCGTCACATGCGAATTTCAATGAGACTTTAAAATAATATTCTATAAATAAAATATCTTAAATAAATGATTGATCTCAAAAATGGTTTATAAGTCGAAAAATAACAGCTGAACTGAATGATTCAGTAGTTGCAGAAAAAAAAACAATAGAAATTGTGCTAACTACAAAGAAAAACATTATTTTTTTTGATAAAAATTGTCAAAAAAATTACACAAACACTGAAAAACAAACCCCGAAAGCATTATTTCACACCACGTCATGATTTTATATCATTAGAAACGAAAACTTTTGTAAATAAGACTGTTCCCTAGATAGATCTTTTATTATATACCACTTGTATGTATTTCCTTGTTCCACAGTAGCTCGAAGAGAGTTCGTAGTGCTAACACAATTGACTCCGAGCCCTTTCAAGGCCACTTAATATATACGAAAATAGGTCATGAGATTGGATGCGATAGCCTATCAACTGGTCACTTCCCAGCAGGTTACATGCCTTTATTATTGTGATCATCATGTGCAGTAGGGTCTTTTTTATCATTGTTTGGTTCTAGAATATTGTTTTTAGCTTTAGCTTTTTCTTTTCATTTATAATTTGTAAAGTTCTGGTATCTGATTCTTGGTCAGGCATTTCTAGAAGTGGGATTACCCTTGTCTGTTATCCTTAATCTAACTTAGGAATAAGTTTATACTTAATTTTTGTTATTATATCCTAATGTGACATTTTAATTCGCTTAGAGGAAGAACTCCACGATCATATGCGTAATTATTGTAATTAATGACTGTATATGTTATAAAAACGTTACGTAAAACTTTGTAAGCTACCATCGATCAAATTTCCCCCAAAAACATTATATTCAAAGGGATAATTATAATAAAATGCGCCCTAAAATGTTGGTGAAGAAAAACCTTACAAAGTTAAAGTTTGGAAGAAATCACGTTGACGTCTCGCTGGTTCGGGGTTAAATTTAATACTATGTTATAAACGTATTGCACAATATTATTGATTCCATTTGGAAATTCTACACTTTTACTGATTAGTTGTTGTCTGCGGTTTCATTCGCGTCCTAAGAACTACTTCATGAACCCGTATAAAAAACTGTTATATATGCGTTATCTCGTGAGTCACGTCCTCTTAATTGATATATGTGCCTTTCAACTTAATTCTTTAAGTCTTTAACATGTTTGAATGTTTGTTACTCTCACAAATACTCACCACATTTAACATCATCTTCCACATTCATAACATTTATGATTTAATTTCGATTAATTATGTTACCAAACCTGCTTAAGGTAGTTAAAAAGGGTCACAATCTTTAGTTAAACTCCTTAAATCATCTTCATCATTCTTCTTTACGTTGGCCAAAATTCCATTAAAAATCATAAGATTCATTCTCCAGTAACTGTTCCCGAAAAATCGGTTCCTAGAAATGTTGCTCAAAACGAATGATTTTGCTATTTTTACATCTTTTTCTCTTTCCTTTTTTCACAAACCAGCCACCTGTCACCTGCTTAATATCCAAAACGTCACAACTACCGCCCACCTGTTTCAAAACACCTGTTTTAAAGTTGATCGCAAAGTTGATCACGTGATCAAGTTTCTTCCCCTAAGTGCTATTGTTCCTCTTCTGGAATAAAAAGCGGTTGTGTAATAGCCCCTCCAGCTCTTTGCTTGGATTTTTGGTAGTTTTCGGGCGAAGAATCATAGGATTTTTTTAGTGTGTTTACTTTATGACAGTAACATTGTACTTGGTTACCCTTTTGGTATCAGGGCATGCTCAACGCAATGTATGATTTGTATGTTTCTTGTCTGTATATCTTGGATGTTTTTGTCTGTCTTTGTTGTGTTGTCTTTATGGCATTATATGTTTTCCTATTTTATTCCATTCTACAAATGTCATAAATAATTGAATTGGCGATGTTAGTACCGATATTTAGACAATAGAATGATTTTCATCAAGAAATGACCAAGGATGTCGTAATCGACGAAATAAAAGAATTAATTCCCAAAACCAAGATAAAATTAAGAAAAAACCATCATAACATGAACAGTTGCTCAATTGAAAACAATGTACCATAAAACTTTCTCGAACGATATTTTATCGAAAGAATTTCAGCAGTACGAGTATATCAAATATTTCACCATTTTTACTTCCAAACTTTTTGGTGGGTTTCGTTTTGTTAACTAGAAAGTATATTTCCCTTTTAGCCACATTTCTTTGCACATTGAAAGTCACGAGGCTTTGTTTGAGTCCGAGGACCATGCTTCCCTAGCAGGTCACATGTTTTTCGCTGTGGAATCGCAGTTAGGCAGTACACGTTTAAGAGAATTTCGTGAAAATTGCAAGACAATAGATTCTTTTCAATTCGTTCCAAGTTTAGGGAAACAATTAAGAACAGGTTGAGGAAATTTTGACCAAACAGGTGTTCATAATTATTATAACGTCATTAGATCATTCGTATGAGGTAATTGAATCTAATACAATTTTGTGTCGAATATTTATTTCCTTCCTTTATGATTAGAAACTTCCAACAATAGTCTTTTGTTTTTTTCATTATGTTTCTAGGAAAAGTTTGTTCTAGCTTCGATTTGATACATTTTCATTAAATGAATGTAATATTTTTTAATGATTGGTAAATCACCAATTGAATTATATTACGTAATAAATTCATAGGATGGTTTATTTGTTTTAGCCAATATTTGTTTTGTAAGTGATACAATTACCACTTTATTAGAATTTCTCGCATGACTGGCTTTCGATCGTGAGCAGGCTGACATTTTTACTGAATTTCCTAGAATCAAAGAATCGAATATTTGACTATTAAATAAAGTTTTCTTCTAAGCTAAGTTGTATCTTCTTACTATATTTAATAGATCAAGACTCTTCAGCGTGATTTACTTCAAAAACAATTTGAAAAACCTTACTCCAACTCTAAGTACACACTCATTCATAGCTAGTTGAGTATTTAGGGCACGCAGTGATAATAATGACATACATTCGTTATCAAATCGCTAAACAAACAAACAAACATATCTGATAGATCGCCGATAGATATTTGGGTTCAGCGAGTAAATGTAGATTGCCTATGGAAGGACCAAAAATAAATAGTAAAAGAAATTAAATGAAAGAGAGTATTACTGATATAATTTTGCTATTTGAGCAGGAGTTACAAAGAATGTTTTATAAAACGTACATTTTGAATTAACGGTGAGAAAAAACGAATTTGACGATAGGAAAAAAAAAAACACACCGTCCGCGCCGCCGCTATAGAGTATAGAGAAAAAAAAGCGCTTGCTCTTGGCGAATGTCATGTACTAGGAGCATATAACTTCATAGTAGTAATGTTAAAAAGTAGGCTTCTTTTTTGCTGAGCGCGTATGACTATTCTTCAATGAATTAGTTTCATCTTTGCTATGATACCCTAGTGTTAAGGTAGTTTATTAATACCTACTTTTCTAATAGGCTTCATAAAAATAGTATGCCTACCTTCTTTGGAATGAAAATAATATTAAACTTGCCACGTACATAATCTGTTGACAATTTATTGACAATCAATTGTCTCGTTTATCAAACGCATTCCATGAGAAAAAAATATTACTCATTGATTATAGTATGTTCCATCCACTTATCTTTGGTACTTATCTTTGAGATTAACTACTATTGGTATGAAAACTGGTACGATTCTGCTTACAAGTGCTCTGTAAACAATACTGGAAAGAATTTATATGTTTCCATGACGTTCGCAATTTTCTTAATTTCCGATTCCTTTCCTATCGTATCACTTTTTATATCCAAGTCTTCCTAGGCTTCTTTGAAGACTACTCTGAGTATGCTTTCTACTAGTTCGTCTTTAACCAAATCTGTAGCGTCAAGCATGTTCCTCTCTATGTCTTAAAATTTAGAATCTATTAAAGTTTACGATAGCTGAATACAATTTTAAGTCTCTTGCTCCATACTTAGGGTCCAATATCGTACTGAGAAATGTATCAGTGGATACTGATGTTGGATATTGTGTAGGAAGCATTACGATGGACTATAAGCAGTTGTTTTGAAATGCTTTGTTTCTGTCTCATTCATTGATATCTTATCAATCAATGATTTTTTATGGAATTTGTCATTGGATAGTAGATCAATCACGTGTGAAATAATATATTAGTGAATCATAGTATTTGTAACGTAGTATTTTTGTAGTAGTCTTTTATGTGTCATATAAAATTGTTTTGTTGAGATTGAGATTACCCGATATTTTAAAAATCGATAGTCACTGCTTTCGGTTCTGTTAACCATAATGTATTTAAGAATCGTTTCGCGCTTAGCACGAATATAAAAATAAAAGTGTTAAGCGTGCTACTTATAAATTCAAGTCTGTTAGGTAACGGCCATTACATCATTTGAGCAGCATACTTCTATTCCCCCAAAACATTGACCTCTCAAATCATAACGTAATTATCAGCCGTGTGTCCGCTTCGACGGCCGCATTTAAAATGACAATCGGCTCGCTTTGAGCAGCACAAGCGCCGCCGGCCGGTCCAACGCACTTTCACTGCAAGCTCGTGTGCGTGAGCTACCGTAGTGGGCGTGACCATGTTTTTTTTTATTAATTTGGCCCACATTTGGGATTCTGTTACGTCAGCGTGCATCGCACTTGCATCGAACTGGATGTAGGAAGCGTCACGCGAATGCGCGTGCAGCCAATGTCATTATTGTATAAGTAACGTAATGTTTTGTAAGAATTGTAACGTGGTCTGCGGCGTGTTTGTGTTTTTTTTAAGAATTGCATTATGATCTGCATCTTTTCTTTCGTGGTCTCCTAGTGGAATTGCATTTGTCCTCCATAATAATAGACTCTCTTGTTTATTCATTACTTAATACTGCTGCATTTTTCTATTTACGAGCAGGCTTATCCGTTGAACTACTACTAACCGTCAATTTGAGATTATTAAAATTTTCCTTCCTGGTTTCGGGTTGGTGATTATAGTAGGTAAAAAATACTATCCAAACACGTGGCTGACGCTACTTGTCCTTTCTTATTATAACTTTTCCACTTCCTTGATATTTTCCTTATAAATGTCCTCTTTTCTGATATAATTTCAGGTAAAGAAAATATCCATATCCAGTTTGGCCCTTTCATTCCACGTGGTCCTTTAAGTCGCAGCTGAAATACCGCAGGGCATATTAACGAATCCATTTCTATTGAAGTTTACCTTATTGTGCGTTATAGAGTTGAATGCATTGACACAAAAATTATGCTTGCTCGCTTTGAATACGTTTTAAATTGTACATACGATAATCTATTTGTGTTACGTTTTATGACTATATATTTTTTTTAACAAAATAATGTTTTTAATGTATTTAGGTATGTACTGCTTAAATCTATACCATATTTTATAGTCTATTCGTGAAACTAAAGCAAAACAGATGGTATCAATTGCTTACTATTCTACTCGGGTTGTGGGAGTAGAATGTCGGAAATGTATGACTATGATGCATACGATAGATTGGTATCGATTCCCGGTCCTTTCTTAATTATGTGCTCCTGGTACTTCTTATTTAAGGTATTAGGTAGGTATATTTTCAGCATTGACTTCTGAATCTTGCTCTCTATGCACTCCTAGTGTTTCTCCAGTATTGTACCACTTGCCACTTTGGGTGCTGGTACCATAATCATACGCGTAACTATATATTTTCTTTGTCACTTATGAGTGTCTGTTACTATTGTAATCACCACTTAAAAATCACATTTGACAGATAGTATTCAAATGTGAGGTTTTTCTATATTCTGTCGTTCTGGTCTTCTGTTATAACTGTTAGGCCTTCCCTATACAACGAATGCACCGCATAATTTCCTAAAAGTACCAACAAAAAAAAAAAAAAGACATTTTATAAATTTTCTAAAAAAAAACCGTTTCCCTAGAAAAGTCCTTCTAACCAGATGGGTTTAAATAATGACGACCTAATTTTATCCACGTGTGCGTATATTATGTCACTACACACACATCGCTCTACTTCACCGAACACACAAAAAAAACTCACAATCTATTTCCGAGGTCACATACGAACGAGTCCCAAGCTAGTATCATAAAAAAATCACACAGTAAGGTCAATGACCTGCCGCCGAAACGCATCGGGTAATGCACTCATACGCCGACGCTGGATACCACGATAGTACTTGGTACTTTGACTTTTGATTGCTTTAATCTTTTTATGATCGAATTGAACTGTTAGGATCTCTGTGTGCCTGGTACTTCGTTTGGAAGAAGAAGATGGTTTCTACTAGGTCTCAAGATAAAATACTAAAAGGGCATGTAAATAAATTAAGCTTATTGCTTAGCTCTCACGTTTTATGCGAATCAAAAACTAATTTCGGGTTAATTTACTAACCAACTTTGAAAGCTTCTTCTGTTAATTTATTAGAGGTTATTATCTCATGTGCGTACTAAGGTAAATGACCAGCGTCGGCTCCACGAATAACAAACACTGTTAATTAATTTGATTTCCCTACGGGCGAAGACGGTGGTCACTTTACCAGAATCTCGTGATAAAGGAAATATCAAGCCTTAGTATTTAGAAATTCAATAGCAGTATTTATGTATCAGTCTGCTTTTCTACCTTTCCAGATTTTGAACTTAAAGTATCATGTAATGTAACTAGCTGAGTGTATACATAAGTTAGAAAAAAGTGTCGTGTATTTATTTGGATACATACATACCTAAGATTTCACTCGCTATTGATTTGCTATCATCCGGTGAAGAATTCTATATCTCCAAAGTTCTTTATCAATTCATGTCAATTTATCTGGGACTAACCAGACGAATCATCACATTTAGCCTCTTCTCTGTATTTCAATTCCGTTGTGGTCAGACAGGCAGCGTGGGTTCTTTTTCCATAGCCTCTTTTAGTCACCATCTCAGTGTTCACACCTTTCTGGACACACACTCGTCTTTCGTCTTTCACACAACCCATCCACAGTTTTCTTGAGTCTAATTCTCGTCTTAACGTAGTATAAAAGGGTGCACAAGAGGTAAGATAGACAGTTCCTCTGTGGTTGAGGATTCCGGGTAAAGATCGCTTCCACCTTCTGACTAGTCATCACTTACCATGCAGGCCAAGAGCTTCCCCGTTGTGGATAAAAAAAAAGAAAACTGAAGTTCAGGTTTCCTTACTGTTTGTTAAAACGTCACCTTTGTACTATCTTTTCGACATTTTTTCTACACCGGTTATTATTTTCAATCTAAAAATTCATAATTCTCACATTTATAAATGTCAGTGCCTTTTTCTATAAGCTTCCTCAATGCAAAGTTTATAGTCTTCCGTTGCCTGTTTGAGACGATTAAGTAACTGTGATGCCACTCCTTCGACAACAGATGTTCTTAAACCTGGGTGCTGCAGCTATTAGTCAGCCTTTAGCCTTTTGCGATATAAACTCTCCTACAAAGTAATAAAACTTGCAGTATTTTATTTTTTGTGTGAAAATAGGACAAAAACTTAAAAGCATTTCGTCCCACCAATATAACTGGAGAAATTGTAGATAAATCTAAACTAAGATTACTACGTGCAATGCTGTAACTAAGAGAATCATTAGGTAGGATTCTCTGGAAAAACCGCAAGGCATAAAGTAAAAATTATTTTAGAAAACAGTCCAATGATAATTGATAGTAATACGGAACCAATAAAACCAAGATTTCTATCCAAGTTCACCTGTATTGGAAAGAAGGTAGGGTTGGTACGCCTTCGAGAATAAATTATTTATTTATCTTCAACAGGTCCTTAGGACCGGAAAGTCGTAATGGTCCTAAGGACCTGGGTCACACTTTAACAGCACTCGAAGCAGTATTTAAGTTGATTACACCAAGAGCTTAAGAGCAGTAAGGAAACCCAGTGGGTCCAATTATACTTACAAGTGATGTCACAATGTCAAAGATAGATTTATAATAATCTAAAAAAAATTAACCCAAAAGATGATGAACTAAAAAAATCCGTGCCAATGTGAATAGACAAATTAGTGTTGACATTTCGCACGTCCTACTTTCTACTAACATTCAACTTCAAAAATTACCGTGACGTAACAATATTACTGGGACATTGGGTCTTGGGGTCTTATGTAAGTTGAATTTGGCGTTGCATAATCTGTGAAAGTCGGTCGGCAAGCTTCCGTAATGATGTAATGGTTCTCAAGTGCTGGCATACTTGTGTGGACCATGAAACCGTTTTTAAACGATTTGGTTGCGGTCATGTGGAGTTTGAAAGTCGTTTTTAGGTTAGGAGTCGGTAGTTCAGTTCGGCTGGTGGAAATTGTTTTTTTTTTCCATTTTTAGTTGTTTTTTCTCTATATATTTTTCGGACTGGCATCGAGCAACACTGTACTTACTTAATATTTTCTTAGTATCATAATATTTTCTGTTTTTTTTTTTCTTAATATTAATGGTTCTTTTTTCTTTTTGTTACAGATCGAGTAAAAATCGGCATACCGGAAGCCCGTGTGATACTGTGCATTAACTAAACTTAACAAAAAAACGTGACGCCTCTATTTCGTAAGTTTAGTTAGCGGAATTACTATGTGATTTTTACATTACTTTTTTATAAATATACACGGATAGTTTAGATTTTAAGCTAATAACGTAAGATTAGAAGAATACGTAACAGCATAGATGCATACGATTGAACCAGTTCTCGTTTTTCGGTTGCGTTGCGCCGTCATTCAGTAAATATTTTAATTAAGTGAGGGTCTGTTCTTCGCTTTCAAGAAAACATTTAAATAAATACACGTGCTTTCAATCATGATGTCAGTGTTTTTAAAGTAAAAAAAATACATCATTTTTGCAGGCGCGTCATCATAACACCCCGCTACCGCTATTGGGATAGGGTTGTCGCCTGTCAGTTTGATAAACTACATGTTAATTTAAAAACTTCTACTATTTATTCAAGATAAAATAAATCTATGTTATTACGTGTTTTTATAGTCTTGCGTGTAATACCTATCATCTGATGTTACTGGTGTGTCCCAGCCGTAAAGAAGTGATCTCAAACGTAGGCAGGGACCCGCGCAGCAAACATGATCACTGCCATTGTTGTCTCGAAAATGTACTCTAAAATCATAACAATAAAGTCTAAGTTTACATGAAGGCTGCATCATAATTCTACGTCAATTCATTGTCATAATATTCCATCATTTGTCATCGATTTTGTTTATAATATGACACCCCATTAATTGATGTCGTTCCAAAATTGTTGTAAAAAAGTAAAGGATTACTTGTTAAAATGAAAATTTTTGTAAATAACAATTGTTATTGCCTATATTTTTATGCATTTTCATGCACTTGAATTATGATCATTTTGATTTTAATCTAAGGTTTTCTATACGTTTTCTCTTCCGTAAATAAACACAGTTCGGCAAAATAAAAAATTTGGGGCGAATTATACAAATTTTATAAATCATAAAAACGACATCTGGTTTCACGTAGCATTAATTAAAAATTCATACAAATATGACTGATCAGATTTTATACCATGAAGACAATAAATAATTGATGTTTTTCTTACTTTTCGTTAACAATTATGATAGTTTACTGTAATATATAGAATAATATAGTTATTTTAATGTAAATTGGTTGTATATAATTTTGAATCAGTAATCAAATGTCTAGAATTAATTGTAATTGTTTTCCGTAACTCCTTAAACGTAAGAGGACAGAAAAGGTAAATACTTTGTGGTAGCTTATATAAAAATTTAAAATGTTTGTTTGTATTTGCCCGTTCTGACGTAAGAAATTTTATTGATTGTTGAGAAAAACAACTATTTTTTTCTTTTTAAAATATTTAATGTGTACATAATTCTACTTAAGGCGTAGCGCTAAGCGTATAGGTTTAATGTTTCTTTGGGTTAATATTATTTTGTTGAGTCTAAAACTTTTATTCCTATTAAAGTACCTTTAACTTCTTTTTTGTTAGATATTTTTCTTGTCTACTTACTTTAAGATTAAGTGATGTTTTAAATGATAAAATCATGATCTATTATGGCGTCGCCAAATGGCAAGTACAAGGAGTTATTTATGTTAAAAATACTTATTGATGTAAATGTTATGCGCTACTTAATTTTGTTTTACGGTAGCTACAAGCACGGGTTTTAGGCTGCTTAAAACAGATGTATATTATTTTAATAAAAAACAAAATGCAAATATTAACTTTGAGTGCCAGCCCTGATGGCAGTGTTGTAAAAAATAAAAAATATTTTTGAATGTAGTTTTTTGCTAAAATTAGGGAGGGCGGTCATCGTAAAACGGGTCTCGAAACAAATAGTTACCAGATTGAATCCTACAATGTAATAATGAATATAAGAAATGACATCTACACACTAATAGAGTAAACGAGAAACTTTTATATATCTTGTATTTTATGAAACTGTGTTATAAAATAATCACTATTTACACATGTGTATTTTTATAATAAAACTTTTTAAGGAATTTGTAAAAAAAAATTGCATACAGACAGTTTTATATTTTATTAACATTAATTTCTAAGCATATTTATTTTTTACTCAAACCTATTTAATATTCTTCACAAAAACTGTAAGTAACATAATATATTTTATTTATTGAAAAAAAAAATTACATTTAAATAACTTGTGTGTAGAAGTCATAATATACACTATACTCCGTCCCGTTTTTACCTGCTTTTATTTAAAAATATAATATAAAATAAGCACTTGAAATATTTTTCAACTACTTGTATAAAAATATATTAAGAAACTTAAATATAAAAAACTAAAGAAAAAATTGATTTGGCTTCAATTTATAAGTACTAAATAGGCGAATAAGTATTGCAATTTGCAAAAAAATGCAAATGGCAGAGTGTTTTTCCCGCGTTTTGCGTATCAAGGGCCTTTGATTTTACTAGTTTTCTTATGCTTTGATGTAAAAAAAAATGTTGTTTTATTTTTAAAGTTTTTTTTCTATGTCGCGGTCGTCCAGATGGTGCTACAAGATCAAATCTTTCTATACTTCTGAGCCAAAGACTATTATTTTTTTCCTTAATATTTTGTTATTATGCGCGAAAATATTGAATAAAATATTGATAGACATAAAGAAGAAAAATCAATGCAAGGAACTTTGCACAAATAAGAACATATCGAAAAAATACGTTTTTTTTTGTCTGTCAATATTAAAATATATTTTTTTGCTTTTTGGGAATGACTTTGTTATGAAATATATAAATATTATTTCGGTCCTACTTTGTATATGTCGCTTTAAAAGTCCTATTTGGTAGGAACGAATGAGGCCTTGCTAATTTTCTCTGACAATAATGCTAGTGGTTACAAAAACACGTAACTTCGATGTTATAGGTGCAATTAAATTTAATATATACCTATTTAATAGAAAAATATACCTTTAGTTTTCTTTTGACAACCCTATTATACTTCTATTTTATATTAAGGTATCATTCCGTAGCAGCAGGCGACGTGTCGTGGCGATACGTCGCCTGCTGCTCCCGCATGCGGTCGACTACGGAACGGTACCTTAAAAAGCCCACAGAGTACGGAGACGCTTTGGCGGCCGCCGCGGCACTGTCATCACTTTCCATACAAACCAAGCGAGTGACACTAATGACGGATAGCAACTGACAGCTTTGAAGGTGGTACGTGACAGAAGTTGGCTGATCAACTCACTATCGGCGGCACGAATTGTATTAGTACGAGTACCTACTGCCATCTCTAGATGCTGCCGGCTGTCTACAGGTAAAGGCTGACGTAATTGGTATCAAAAATGTTAGTTTATGCGCTAAATGCTAGAGCTGAGGATGTTTTCAAGACCTGTGGATGGGTTCAATACCTGTCAAAACTATGTCTACAAAGAAATGTGAATTGAATCTGCCGATCTATTCAGTATAAATCTAACGGTGAAAAACTTAGGTGAGGTGACCTGTCAATAGTGGCAGTGATAGCCTAGTGGTGTGACCGTTGGACTGCCAAGTCATAGGTCTCGAGTTCGAACCCCAGACACGCACGCACCTCTGACTTTTTGGATTCATGTGCGTATTGTATAATTATCACTTGCTTTAAAATCGGTGAAGGAAAACATCGTGAGGAAACCGGCATGCGTGTGAGATATTTCTCGACGGCATGTGCAGCCAAGTCAGAGGCCTATGGGCGGCTTTAAAACTGAAGAATAGTGACACAATATCCCCAGCATCAGTCGGAATGACTGCTCATAGTATACGGGTAATGGACTCGGTGGCTTAGAGTGGTTTAAACGATTTGACGATCAATGCTCATTCTTTTTCGATTGGAGAATAGGAGACACCCTTTTTCCTACCGAAAATGAACGAGCTATGGCCTACTGTCATTAAAATAAGAAGTCAATCCACACTGTAAGCTGTTCTAAGTATTCAATACCACCAATAACCTGCATAACTCAGCAATGAATAAGACATGTCTGGATGTGTCGAATACTTGGCATATCCGGTGCCAATCGCATGTTTGCCCAACATACCATCTGGTAGGCCACCATTGGCCCAAAGGTTGGAGGATAGATTTCTGATTTATATTTGTAAATAACGGTGTGGCAGTTTGATAAATATAATCTGAAGATAGGACAAGATGAAAAGATATCTTAGAAGACGTAGATATGTTTTGAACCTATATGAGTGACGATGCTCAAATCCTGCGCACCCTACTTAGAGCAAGATTAACACACCGTACTTTGAAGAAGTCTTCTTAACAGTTAAGTGGGCGTGTAACCGAGTCATCATTCTTATGCAACGTTAGACCAAAGATTGGTCACACACCTGGCGCCAACTGTTGGCACTAGACAGCTACTAAAATACCAGCATTGTATCCCTGATCACCTTGACAGACATTATATTTATATTGTCAATTGGATTCAAATGTAATTATAGACTTGTGATACTTTCTTCTATAATGCTTAGTCATGTACTATTTTATGTAGGTACTGTTTATATGCGCATTTAATTTTGTTTGAGTACGTTGCACCTTCGCTGAGACCAGGGAAGCATGGCACAAAAGGGAGGAGGTCTATTCATAATCAGCAGTGGGTGGAACAAGGCTGCCAATGATGATGACGTCGCACTCTGGGCAGAGAGTCCCGTAAAAATCATCTCCGTAGTCTTCCATCGCAACTAAGTATATTGGGTTGGCTTCCAGTTTAACCGGATGCAGCTGTATACAAGTATTTTACATGATACGACTGCTTATCTTACCTCCAATCTCCACAACCCAGTATATGGACACGACCAAGGGGTAAGAAAACCTTTTTTGAAACAGATTCCATACCAGGAGTAAATGTATACTGGGTAGTGTATTACTGGGATTTTTCATCCGGTAGATGGCAGTAGCAGCCCTTTTTTTTTTTTTTTTTTTGAGGATGGGAAATTATCAAATAACTTCTCCCGCTCTGGGTGGAGCGGGAGGGCGTGTCAGACTTTTACTGACTAAAACCCACCCGTGTTCCTTCCGTTGCCTGTGTGCCGAGGTCGCGATATCCCTTTCAGACAAACCCGCGACCCCGGCAGGCATTGGCCCTTCCGGACCCCGTCAGTTGGTGCTGACATCTCTTTGAGGCGCGCGTGGAACACAACGCGCCGTCGACCCGGGCCTGGTCCCTATCGGACGGCGAGCTACCCATTGCTCACCGTCCGCAAGCCCGCGCCTACGGTGGCCGGAAGTCGGCTCGCGACTCCCGACGCCCGGGGCGTCTCCTGCGGCGACTAGGGGCGCGAGGGGGCGCATTTTGCCTCTCCCTCGCGCGCTCCGCCTCCTCCTTCGCGAGCATTACTGCTTCGCAGAAGGAGGTGACGGTAGTGCAGACGGAGGTGCAGTAGTAGCCCTGGGTCTGGATTTTCCCATAGTGGCAGTAGGATCGCCTCCTGTTTGTTACACGGGAATGCAAAATAACTGGCATAATTTCCGTGTATTAAACACCTCTGCTTACCCGTTTGTAAAATACGGCCGTTATGTTAAATTACCGAAATAAGTAAATTCCAATTTGGACAACAACATTGTATACTGTAAGTTGACACTAACACTTCGTATCAAATTATGTACAAAACCTGCGATTTCTTCGAATTACCTACATCGACGATTTTATAATACTTACACCTGCGATGGTACGTCATAAACATTTGAATGATTGAAGATTTTAGTATGAATATGTAGGAATTGTTTATTTTCATAGACTGCGATTTACTACCATCTCATCTGGTGGTAAGTAATATGCAATGCAGTCAATGCACCATCCACCACCACCAATTGAAAAGATAACCTACTATCTTTTCAAGTTAAGACACGTGAACATATTCGTAAAAAGTTGGCAGAATCATTGGAGCGCTGATTTGCTGGATTTGTTTTCTCCCTCTACCTATCGTTATTTCTCCTGACAAAGTTTATTCGGTTTATATGTATGAATGTAGCATGTATTAATTTTGAAGTTATCTATCCCTTATACTGCGATGTTTTGTCTCTGCATCACCCTAAGGTTGACTGGTAGAAAATGCTTCAGGCATTAAGTCCGCCTTTGTACATTTTTTTTTTACCAGTCCATAAAGTTTTAATAAATAAATAAATAAAAATGGTGAAAGCTTGACTAGCATGTAAAAGACGCGCTTGAACTAGTGAATCAAGAGTTAGTAGAAAAATAACATCGTGAAATTTTACAGCTCCCAGCAAAATTCAAAAGTCATTTATTCAAACTAGGCTGAGAATCAGCACTTTTCGAACGTCAAAATTACATAAGATAGTCCCCCAAAAACGCCCACCCTTCATCATTTCGTAGTGCTTAAGCTGGGACGAAGAAGAGGCGCCACAAACTCCCCAGCTGCACAGCTGTCTGTTAGTTGGAAAATCTTGATTCTATATAATAGTGCTCTAAAGTAAACTTCGTAAATCAGCCAATACCAAAATCGGCTTAGGCGTGAGCTGGAAAGCTAGTGGTCATGATTTCGAGTACCTACTGTTGCAGTATAGCTCGCTCTTAGCTCACACGCATACTTACTTAACTTTCAAGAGATGAGCAGGAATTGATACTTAGATTGCGAATTGCGTTTATTTTCAAACATCATTGGACATTATTTGTTTCCGCAGGTTAATTTTAAAATATGAATGAATAAATGAAATGCACCGATCCCAGCGTGGCTTAACCAGACTCGATAAATCGAATAAACCCCAAGATTTGCACTAGCCCATGAAGCCTCATGTTTCATGGGACTACAAAGGCCATTGCAAATCGAGCAGTAGACCGGGTGGCGCGGGTAATGGTAAAGAATACGTGTCCTTAGGATAAGGAAGGATTTGAGAGCTATACCGGATAGTCTAGAAATTCAAAATAAAAACTTAAATCTTTTTTCACATCTAAATACAAATATCTGTTACTTACATTTTTGACGTACAACATTTTCGGTAAAATGTGTGCATTTTATTATAAATACCTCCATCTTAGATAATATTTACACAATTTAAAAACTAACAGACTTAAAATAATAATGTAATGTATATAAAAAATAAGGGGAAATAATCATAGGGCGTCAAAAACTTCGTTTGCATCGCTGTCAATGGGAAAAGTGCCCAAAAGGCTGGCAGCATTGCCACGTTGTATGGCAATGCTGATTCTTTGGCCAATAAAGCTGGGAACAAAATTATCGGGCGCGTCCGTAAGCAGATTTTTGTCAGATGCTCAAGGACGGCCCAAGGTCAAGTCGGTGAGTTACGACCGATAATTTGCACAGTGTACTATCCAGATACAAATAAGCCTCGACTGTCAGCCGCGGCTTACGGACGCGTCCGATAGTTTGTTCCCAGCTTAAATAGGCCAGCCTTATCTCTGGTCACGTGTGTCACATCACGTCACGTCACATTATTTGTGAGGAAACATAAAGCGAAATTCGAAATGTCTAAAATTGGGAACACACAGCAGAAAAAGATAGTGCTCCTTGCCCGGAACAAGAAGAGGCCTTTGCCCTGCAACTGAAAATGACATTATAATTATTCCATATTTTTCTATCCACTTCCACAACCTTACAACGACATTAGAATCGCGTGACGAGCCAAAGGAAAAAAACTCGAGTTTCCATTGTTTTAGCAGCATTCAATAATTTATAGGGCCTTATTATATTAATGAATAACCGAGGTTATCCAGGCTTCCGGGTGCTATGATCAGTCTTCTGTTTCCTGTTTCGTGAGGTACTGGTATTAGGGCGTTAGGACTGCGAACGGATGACACATCTTCATCAGCTAATCGACTTGTGATGCAAATGGCATAGAAGTTTTTATGTCAAGTACTGATTTACATTTGCATTAGATATGTTGCGAGTTTAGTTAATTAATAACAGCTGCACGGGTCGATCGATCAGGTTAAGCGACGCTTGCTAGGGTTGGTCCGTGGATGGGTGATCATCTTTACATACCGAGACTCTTCCGTGCCTCGGAAAGCACGTTAACCCGTTGGTCCCGGTTGTCATTCGTGGATCTTTGACAGTCCTTACGGCTCGTCACAAGCCCGAAAGTCTGACAACCAGTCCTACCAAGGGGTATCGTATTACCCAGTTACTGGGTTGTGGAGGTCAGATAGGCAGTCGCTCCAAGTGAAAAACTGGTCAAACCGGCATCCGCTTAGACCGGAAGCCGACCCCAACATAGTTGGGAAAAGGCTAGGCAGATTGATTGACGTAGCGAGTTTAGTTCAAATAGCAAGCTATGTGTCCAAAAGTCCGTACTAAAGTGTCGGTTTGTCATTGTGAAGTGTCACGTATAGATGTCGTAGGATGATTTGATAATTCGAAATTTCGCGAAAACCCTAGGGATATTGCGAAAACACGGATAATTGGTACTGAAATAGGAAAGAATCGATCAACAACTGAAATCTGAGTTTAAAAAACTGAATGAAAACTGTCAGGTCAGTATATTTTCGATATTTTATTGTGATTCTTATTAATTCGTCGGCACTAACCTGTAAATAAAAAAAAACTTTATAAAAATATCTACTTATCTATCTCAATCGATAGATACGAATTTAGTCGTTACAATCTATCGATAAATCGTCGACAGGTACTAGGAGCACATAAACGGCGAGATGTATAAGCGTGAGGGATACGCAGGGCTGGCCCACAAACGCATCCCACTTTAGAATTTGGGCCGATATAAATACGCATTGCACTTGCACCGTCGCGTCAGATAGGGCTGTCAGAGTTTTGTATAAAATACATTGTAGAGTAAAATAACTATAACAATGTTGATTTATAGTACGTTGACATACTAGCAAAATGTACTAATGAATTACTACTGTGTAGGCTACATTATTCATTAATAAAGTTACAATTTGGCCACAGCGATCGCTCATCTTGAGCAGATGTTTTCAGGTTGATTAATTTAAAGTGACAAATTCGACTTATGTTCTAGCCTAAAATTATGGTTTGAATAGAGGCTCTTAACGTATTTTCTTTCCAATAAATCACAACTCTATGTTTGTATGTAGGTAATTGCAGGAAGTTAACCAACTATTTGTCTACCAGGAAGTTCTCAAATTATACTTCGTGGCGGACTTGAGAGCACTAGATTTAGCACAGGGGTTTTTTTTTTTTTTGAGGGTTGGAAATTATCAAATAACTTCTCCCGCTCTGGGCGGAGCGGGAGGGCGTGTCAGACTTTTACTGACTAAAACCCACCCGTGTTCCTTCCGTTGCCTGTGTGCTGGGGTCGCGATATCCCTTTCGGACAAACCCGCAACCCCGGCAGGCATTGGCCCTTCCGGACCCCGTCAGTTGGTGCTGACATCTCTTTGAGGCGCGCGTGGAACACAACGCGCCGTCGACCCGGGCCTGGTCCTTATCGGACGGCGAGCTACCCATTGCTCACCGTCCGCAAGCCCGCGCCTACGGTGGCCGGAAGTCGGCTCGCGACTCCCGACGCCCGGGGCGTCTCCTGCGGCGACTAGGGGCGCGAGGGCGCGAATCTTGCCTCTCCCTCGCGCGCTCCGCCTCCTCCTGGGGTAAGAATAGAATCCTGAGTGCAGTGAGGAACTCGCCGAAGACGAGGATACCGTTATCCCAGAATTCGATTTTAGAATATGTATTTTTGTTTTCAAATCCGATTATTGACCTTTTTCATTGAGTTTTTAATGAAATTCGGTACAAAGTTATTGCCCTGCGAGACCCTAAGGCTATAATGACTTACGTTAGGTTAGGTTTGTGTGACATTATCATGTGAAAAGATTTTTAGTCCCGACCATAGACCACATTTCACCGAGTGCCAGCCCTACAAGCCAGCAGGCCGGACGTTACGCGTGCGGTAACCGTGCCGATCGTAATACTTATAACAGCTCCACTATATTTATTGACATTATTAGGCGATTTGATAATTTGTTGATTTTATTATTGTTCGAGAGCTTTCAGCTAGGGATTAGTGATAAAACTCCAAAGATCGAACTAACATAACTCGTATAAGAAGATGACGTGGACACGCATATCCCCGAACGAACAAGTAAGTACCATAGACAGGATCAAACAGTCAGAGAAAATGGTATTATCAAATAATTCAGAAAAGTAAAAAAAATGCATTTCAGGTGTTTTCAGTGAAGTTTACTGCCGGTTGTCGCATCGTTTTTTTAATCAAATTGGTAAAGGGGCTTGACTGGTAAAACAAAACAAATTAATCACCGGAAAAATATATTTTTCTCCATCAAAAGCCAGCCATCCTCATTGCACACATAAAATATTATTGCTTGCACACATAAAATCCAATAACTTGTAGTCAATACCCAATTTATATGCCCGTTTCGTATTCCCGTTGTCCCCACAACGGGAATACACGATCACAAAGATACCAGGAGCAAAGAACTGTCAACAGGTTTGAAGGTACACTTGCCCTCCCAATAAGAGGTCATAAACGATGTCCACATTCTACACCCTGAACCGATCAGGGTTAAACATTTGGCAAAAGCGGAGCGCTAACTGAGACGGGAATGTTACCCGTTATTTTTAACTGGCCCAGTTAAACGACAACGTGCGGTTAGACGGAAACTAACCCGTCTGCATCACTTTCAGTTTTACCCAGATATTTTAACCTACCAACTCGTTTGCTGCTAAATATGGAGTTCTCAGAGATAATAAAGACTCAGTCAATTGGCGTAAGATATTTTATCTTTTGAAACCCATATACTAAAGTCATGTATGTTTCAGACCGGGAATGGAAGTAGTCCACTCCAATCTCTGTATACTCATCTGGTCATATCATAACATTACCCTTATACTCCCCGAAGGTATTTATTTCGCTAGACATGTGCTATCGGGGCGAGCCTGTTTATCAAGGCAAATAATAAAAAAAATAGGACGAAACTGTTGACTGTATTTTCGATATTTCACGGAGTGTTTCCTACTGAATTTTCTCGATAGAATATCTAGATCGATAAACATAAAATTTTGACAAGTAGCTAGCACAGTAATGAGATGCAAGCCAATAAAACAATTCGCAATAAAAATAAAATTTAATCTATACCGGTTTATTTTGCGGGCTGCGTATGCGCTGCCTGTGAACCAATTTACGTTATCGCTGCATATAAGTAATGATAGCGTGGTACAGCTGAAGATTTCAGACTTTCTTGGCTTCTAGGTAGTAATTTCTGGATGTACTCACTAATGGTGAAAGAACAATCGTTCCTTTACAAACAATTGTACGCTTGCAATGCAAGTATCTGCAAGTTTCTGCAAGACTAGCCGACTTTGGCACTGCACAAAAAAATGTGAAGGAAAACATAGTGAAAAAATTGTATATTCCACAACCAAAAATTTTAAGACATGACGTGCCATCTACCTGCCCACAATGGGCCCGCGTGGAGGATATATACATACGAATGTACGGTTTGGTTCGTCTATAATCTAGCCTGTCCTATCTTGCTGTCCTCCCCCCAGCGACGCCCTAAGCCGAGGTTCGTACCCCACAAGGGGTGCCCTTAGCGAGCAGTCGCCTAGTTTATAATTAGAATTATGCCCTGGCTGGAGACTTTAAGTTAGTAGCTTAAGGCAGCCACAGGTTAACCCGGTCAAAAACGAGATGTCGGCAAAAATAAAAAAAAGGTACAGTTCGCACTCACTCTCAGAGAGGAGGCATGAGTCTACAGTTAAGAAATTATAGGCTGATCTGTAGTACATTATGTATGGGTTGACAACTTGACATTATTGTTTAATTTAATCTGCGTTTATATAACTTTGAAAAGTGGCTTTATTTAAAAGTAAATCAAACAACTGCCTACGCATAGAATGTTATGTAAAAACTACTTTAGAGGCTTGTAGTAAGAGGAAATATCCGTATAATAGCTAAAACCGTTTTGTATGTGGGCAGCGCTTAATATAGGTTTTACTAATTAACATGAATGAAAGCTGACCGGTTTATAGCCCTCGTGTGTTTTAAAGAAATAAAAAAGAAAAAAATACGTTTATTGGTTTCAATTTTAAAAGTATCAAATACATCAAGTGTGATCATTATTTTTACAACGATAGAGACTTTCCCGCGAAAAGTACCTACGCAGTTGTTAACGTGCTTTCTGCGTCTTTCAGTCTCTAGGGTCTAGTTGTCATAAGCTGGCGAGAGTGTCCAACCATACGTTGAAGCCTGGCTGCTTTACTTAGACGGAGGGTGACCAATAAAGATTTTGGTATAACTGAAATAGGTCCCAGTTGTCAAATCCTTCATTTGAACTTTTAATGACCTGAATAATGCAACTGATGCCGCAATCAACGTGGCCACCTACTGGGCTCGAACAATATCAACCAAAGTCCCGTCGACAAGAAAACAAGAAGAAGCAGTGGTCATACCAACAGTCGTTACGGATAGTCAGGGCCCTGGCCCTGCAGTCTCGATATAGATAGCGATCGCTATACGACCGAATTCGGTCGCAAACTTCTAATGGCGTCGCTAGACACGCCCGACGTGCTTGACAAGCACGTGATTTTTTCGTGCTTGTCAAGCAATTTTGACCGTCTAGGGACGCCATTATGCCTTTGCGACCGAATTCGGTCGTATAGCGATCGCTATCAATGTCAAGACTGCAACCCCTGGATGGTCTGTTATTGGTCTATGTTTAGGATTTCAAAATTAACCAGTTCTTCCTCTTTTCGTGTGGTTAGTGACTAACCTGGTGTCAGAGTTTTAAAGCCCATGGGCCTTTGACTTGGGTTCACATGCCATCGAGAAATACCTCTCAGGCATGGCCGGCTTCCTCACGATGTTTTCCTTCACCGTTTTTTAATCAAGTGATAATTATACTAACGTACATGAATCCTAAAAGTCAGAGGTGCCTTGGGTTCGAACTCGAGACACACTACTAGGCTATCACTGCTCAAATGATTAAACAGTAAAATAGAGATCAGATGGCAAACTCCATTTATGTATGACTGAAATTTACTGGATTACTAGGACTATTAATCAACCCTGGCTTAGAAACGGCAATACGGATGATCAATTAAAAAATAGATTTTTTTCAGTCAGTTATCTTATCATAATAAAAGAAACTCATACAGTACTCATACAATCCGTGGGGGTGTTGTTTAGTATCGTACTGAGAGTAGACTCTTTATACTATAGTATGAGGTAATTTTCAAGAAAAACGAAAAACGAAATCACCACAATTTTTTTCAATGGGGTATTATACCAGGGCGCGGACGGCGTAGCGGGTGTCTACAAGTAATAACTCATGACCCCTGTTGAAAATTTACAAATTTTTAGTGGATTTGGGGTAACTTTGGTACTAAATGTGAATTTGAAATAGCAATAACTTTTTTATTTTCAATAATAATAAGATTTTTTATAATTTTTAGGTAATTTTATTGCAGTACCTATGTGCCCCTCTGACCGGACAGCATTATTTACATATTGTATAATAGTAATTCGTGCGAACATCAATATACACACATATAATATACAACTTACATACACATGCATAACACCGCATTGTCCACATCCTAGTCACGTCCTATGTATACGCATAAAATAAAAAAATTAATAGTTTAAAAAAAACTAAAAAACACGCTTTTACGTGCACCTTTACAAGACCTTTCTAACAAGTCCAAACACGGCTATGATCCGATATTTCATCATGGAATGCTAGTGCCTATCTTCCGGCTTCATCATCATACCTTGAAACCTAATCATGGTCAACGTTCATTACAAGACCTTTCTAACAAGTCCAAACACGGCTATGATACGATCATCCATCATGAAGTTCCAGTTCATATCTTCCGGCTCCATCATCAGATCAGCTCGACAGTACCATGTTATTGTATTGTCATCAAAATCACATACAACTGCCAATTTTCATAATGCTACGATCTTTAGAAGATGGTTAAATAAGTTTTCTTAGATTTGATTACATAGTTACATACATACAGGTCGACCTAATAAAAGCATGTTAAAAATGCGCATGAGTTTGTATGATAAGGGCAGGAGATGGAGAATGATGATGAATGTGTTCAGACTTTTCAAAGGTAATTTCATTTTCAGGGGGCACAACTTTCAGGATTTTGAATTAAATCTTTTATGTTTTTTTGTGATTTTACATTAGCTATGGCTAGCATGCTGGCTGGCAAAGCATGACTGGTTGAGCTTTGTCAGCTGGTGGAGCTCAGTGACGTTGCTACGTCTAATGGTGGAGCACACCACATGTTGGGGTCGGCTTCCAGTGTAACCGAATGCAGCTAAATTACTAGTATTTTACGAGGACTGCCTATCAGAACTCCACAACAATGATTGGGTATAGTTTGACCGAGACCGCTGTACCGCGTCTTAGGAATGCGCGGCGAGGCGGAGGGTAGCGCTGACGAATGAGCGGCGAGAAAACGTGAGTGTTGACGAATGCGCGAGTTGCACTGCCCCCCCGTCTCGCCGCGCACCTACCTAAAGCGCGGTACAGCGGTCTTGGTCGAACTATAACCAGTCATTGTGTTGTGGAGTTCAGATACGATACTCCTTGCAACCACATCATCGCTTAGTCAGATTAACTTTTTTTTAAATTATCTCTTTGGTCTATTCTAGTAGCCACCCCGTAGGACGATAGTGTATTGTTTAATGTGTTTCCAACTCAAGTGCGATTTTCGCTTAGATGACGCATTACTGCCCTTCTGAGATAATTCTATTTAGATTGTATCACTTAATGTGGGTTTTGATGATATTTACCTTAAGATATAAGTAATATACGATATAAGTAGTATACATAAGTGACTTTCAGTTGTATAGTAACGTAATTTTTTTCTGTTTTAATTTTTATGCAAGTAAACAATGTTTTTTTTTTAAAGTATTTTTGAGTAAAACTGCAAAAAAAAGTACTTATGCCGGTTTTTTACAATAGTAAAAAGTATGCTCAAATAAAAAAAATACAGCCGAACCCACAGTACGTACACAGTAATCCTAGATAAACCCACACATAGAAACTGTTTACTCCAAATTTGACGCACACTTCGACGCTTGAATGCATTACGGGTATAAAGCTCTCGGCCCACGCACACACACACGGAAGAAAGTGTGTGTGTGTGCGTAAGTGGGTCACAGAGATAGAAGGGACACGTGTTGGAGGGCCGGACCTTTATTAGTGTGCTTGCGAGTTTTTACAAAATAAATTTGAAGTTTTTCGCCGTTTATGTGAGTTACCGTTAACAATAGATTTAAAAAAAATCGGTATCTCATATGTGTCGATATTCTCGGCAATATAATTAACTGTACAGGCACTCACTATTTTCCGCCTTCAATGTAATGTTATTATTCCTTCAACGATTAGCAACAATAGTTAGTAATTTTTTCCATCGTTTATGGTCTATAATTAATATACCTATTTTTTTCTACATAAGCATTTCCTCCAGTGTTATTTCTAAATCGATTACTTTATCTACATAAACAATCAAGGCTGGCATTACAGCGTTTCCTGCAGGATTAAGCAGCAGTATTAGTTTTAATGTAATTCACTATAACTGTGTATCACCGCGTTGAAAAACAACCATCATATCTCTTTACATGTTATAAATTAAAGCTGATTTTCGTATGTATCTGTGTGACCGCGTTAGTCTTCTAACATTTCTATATTAAACTTACACATATCACCACAAGTTTGTAACATAAAAAATATGCGCATCGCACGCCCTTCGTGCACACTAATAAAGGCAGTTGCGCGCGCGCACCGCGGATGATAGCGTCGAATGGAGAGCGTTCACCCGCCGTTGCCTCGCCCCGCACTGCCACCGGAAAATTGGGTTTTCTCATAGGAATATTATATAATTTGAACTTAAGCCGGAAAAGGCCTTTAAAAGTCGTAAAAGAAATCGTGGGGTAGATTACATTGCTAAATGCTAACTCGCCGGATTATTGTTACTTGAGGTAAGAATCCAGAATCATAGTTCTATTAATCTTTAATCGGCCAGAATGAACAGCTGTCCCGAAGATCCATACATTACACAAGTACATTATTATTTGCTGTCTGAAATGAAAAATCTGCTTTGAAATTGTAACAAAGTTAAATGCGCAGGCGGAAAATGTCACTGTTTCCGTCTAAAAATATAGAAAAATCACATTTGTGACAGAGAATCTTTTTCACACTCTTTGAATGGAATCTCCCATGCACAAGGTAAAAAATCATCAGCCTGTAGAAAGTCCTCAAGCGGTAATAGACCACTCTCTCCTTTCGTGAACTCTGTAGCAGGAGTAACCAATAAATGGGCTACAGCATTGACCTAATGCATTGATGATGTCATTCTGAATCAACCTACTAGCCCAACTTGCTTTATAGCATTATCGTCCTACGATTGTTTATAAGTATGGGAACCAAGTTAACAAGCTCTATGCAGAGTGTAGAATACGTACTTTATATATATAAACCTTTTAGAAAAGCTTGATAAAATTGGAAACTACACAGGAAATCAAAAACACTAACGAATGTTGAGATACTAGGTCTCCATGAGTGAGGTACGATACTGAAAATATTGTCAAGCGACTGGCACTCCTTGAGCAGTAGGTAAGCTACCCTACCATCCTTGATGACTGACTGAAGAAGATAGAATTCAAAGTATGAACCTCTATCATAGTCATAGCATAGTTTTCACGTAACTAATTAGGTATTACTGTAACTGTTTAGCTAGCTCGTGGACGGAAATAAGGTAGCCTTTATGAATCATAGTGCAGCTAGCAACCGGTACTACTAATTTATGCATTTTGCGATTATATCTATGTTTTACTGCTGTTTACGAATGCTATGGACACCATAAAGACACCATAATAATGGCACCTAGAAACACCGAAATATAATATAAAAATTAAAATTCTCATAACGACCCACAAGAAACATTATACGTTTTCTCGTTCCCATAAAAACTAAATTACCATTTTTTTAATGTAAACAAACCGGCGAGCCACATTTTTTTGTGCATACTAAGTGAAACAGAGTACTAGGCGAACAGAAAACGAAGGTACTGTACAATGGAAAGCGGCGTGAAGGCCGCCGGGTACGGCATAACGCCGAATTTCACTGCGGACAACGCCCTCTGTCGAACTTCTTGACTCCTAGTGACGTAGCCAGTTTTGGTTGACTTGCAGTTAAATTTTAACTGTCGGACCACATCTTACGGCTGATTAATATTTATGGTTTTAAGTGTTTTTGTTTGTTTAAACAATGTTATCTCGAAAACTGATGGGTGGTTTTTGATAACATTTTCTTTATTTACAGAACTTAATGAAATGATTACATGTTTTTTAACCTCACGGATTGATGAAACGGGACTAAATTAATTTTTGTTTATCTTCGTCGCCACACACGTCCGTTTTATAAACTGTTCTATGAAAAGGATGTCCCCTTTTTCCGTAGGTACTTAAGTTGTATATTTAAAGCTACTTCACGTAAGTACCTATTTATTTGTAACCAAAAATAAAATCAAACATTATCTACTAACTATAAACTCAAAACTAAAAAAAATATTTTCATTATTTAACTTTGAAACTATAAAAAATCATTGATTTTTTTAAGTACACTTTTTCTTTCGTCATTTAATATCTTAGCAAAAAAAACACGAAAAGTAGAACACACAATTGCATTTATTACGTTACAAATACATAACGCACATAAAAATAATAAAAATATTAATAATATATGGTATTGCGCAACATGTTATCTCACCCACTGACATTGTCATACTGACTTTAATTTTTATACCATTTAAACTTGTAGTAAAGAACATTTATCATTTTATTTTTAAGAAAAAGTAACTTTAACATTATTCATGAAAATAAAACGCTAATCTTCTAAAAATATCTAAATAAATAAAAGAGTATAAAAAATCAGTATTTTCATCGAAGACAATTTTTTTCTTCAAAACTAAATTTAAACTTAAAGAAAAAACAATTATTAAACGTCGTTATCACAAAGAAAGACCGAAATAAATACTATGTTTATCACGTAACAAAACGGTAATTTAAAAAAATGTGTATCAGACGCGCACGCGCATATCATTATTATATTATAGCACAACTATTATGCAACATCGCTCACCCACTGACACAGTAGTTAAACATTAATTTTAATTGTTATTTTGTATCATGCAAATCTCTGATAACATTCGAAACATAGTTTATTTAACCGTTCTTTTTTCAGGAAAGAAAAAATAAATGTTTGCTCATTCGTTAATTTTTTTTCTTTTTTGTTATTTTTTTTAATGATTCACGAGTTAGTACCAACTTCTGCTATTACTCTTTTAAAAATACTCTACAAGTCACATTATTATTGATTCGAAAAAGAAAACCTAAAAAAAAATTTAAAAAAAATTGTACTCCTCTGCCCTACCCTTCGGGGAATACGGGCATTGTTGTTATGTTTTTTTTTTTTTTTCTTTTCTTTATTGATCATCATAGCCTTCACAATACCCACAAACCATGACACCTTCTAATAACTCTCACAAAAAAAAAAAAAAACAAAAAGAACCCAGTGTTTATCACGTAACAGAGAGGGTAATTAAAAACTGTATCAGCAGAATAATTGCGCAACTCTCTCACCTACTAACACACAAGCTTGTATCACTTCCCCCGTATCATTGATCTTAAGAACTTATGTAACACATGGAACTACCAATTTATATTTTTATGTAATTTTTTTTCGTTGTTCTCACGAGAAAAAAATATCTTGGGTTTTAGTTCAATGGCTTTTGGAACGTTTTAATTTTAATTGTATAAGATTAGGCTTCAGTCATGCAACGAGAAACTAGTTCTTGAGTTTGATGCAATGAGCTTCGGAAATGTAGTGCATTTCGATTCTTACATTGTTTTATTATCAGGATTCCGTACCCAAAGACTGTCAACGGTACCCTATTTCTAAGCTTACGCCGTATGTGTATCTCGGTCTGTCTGTCACAGCAGAAATTTCAGCTAGTTCGCTATTAAGGTTCTAAAGATACCCATCTTTAGAACCTTAATAGCGAACTAGCAGAAATTTTCATCGAAGAAAAATAATTACTCAGGTATTATATTCGTTTGTAGCTTTAAAAACAACGACACAATTTTGTACTCTTTCCTATCGAACACAAAAATGTGTCGTTATTTTTTTAACTTAGGTGATGCGGTGGTAAAAACACTTCCAAAAAGTTACCAGATATTTTTGATTGAACACCCAAACAGGCTGTAAAACGCGGTTTTAATAAATCAGGCTCATTTGCTAAACTGATTCTAACTGTCTCTGTCAACTTCATACGTTTGTAAAAAACATAATGAAGTGTGTAATCGTGCAAACAGGCCTTAATATGTTTTTCCTATTTCATGAATAGTTATATCAGGAACTGAAGCAGCCATCTATTATGTTAAACAATTAAAATAAATTATAATAGGCATACATTAGCAAAATAGATTAATCGGATCTTAATCTTAATTTCGACCTAAAATCCTCTCTCTTTTACATCAACGATCTCCTGCTTATAAATTCGAATTTTATGCATAATTTGGGTATTATGCATGAAATTACAATAATTAAACTAGCTTTTAACAAATTCTGCGAATAAATGAGTGCACAGCATCACGATTTAGCTTGAAATTGCCGCAAATAGGAGGGGAACAAAGACTTTGGCGCAACCTACATACATCCCCCCTTTCGATCTCAAGACTGTCCGAGGATCGCAGAAGCGAAAGTCGGTAGAATATATCTATCTCAGTAAGGATTGAAGTAACTAATTCTGTAATGTTGTGTAGCCCTGGTATGTTACACAAAATTATTACAATGTAACGGGTACCAGGTGGAATTCGCTAATGGTGTGGCTCTTCAATTTTATGTTGCCCTAGTACTTTTCATGACGCAACAAAATGGACATTGTTGTTGTACTAACAAAATGGTCAATCACGGTGCCAAATGAATGAAAAATAATATGTTGTTCTCTTTTTGCATAAGGAAAATGATAATTTTCAAAAAATCTGATGTTTTCTTAGGAAAATGTGCAAGCTATTCTTCTCACATGATTCCTAAAAGGTCTTCACATTACTTAAACCATTTTATAGCTCGAATTTCCTAATAGTTCTTTTACAATTTCCACCACGTAATTTTCATTATTTATCAATAATTTCTTTAACTACGTAATTAGTTAGAGATAATAATTAGTTGCATAAGACAGATACTGCACGAACAGTGCTTATCACTGCGCAATGGTCTACAAAATACGTGTCATTAACCATACTATAGATAGGACCCGGTTTTTGGAATCATTCGCACATTTTTATTAAAAATGCTTCTGTATGGATCGGTCGACAGATTGCCATAATCAATTATTTATTTTTCTTGGTTTACAATTCGCTCAACTCAAGCTAGTCAACGCAAAGTATTTGTTACGAGATGTATACATGTGGAAGCTTGTAATTAGCAAATTTTACTCCCTATGAATGATTTTAATTGTCTTATTAGTCTGTAAGCTTTCTGTAAAATAAAATAATAATAAATAAATAAATATTTATAATAGAATAGAAGAATAGAATAATTTTATTTCGGACAGAGTCCATATTTATAATTTAATTTGCCTATGACTATCAGATCGCGAGGACAGGCGCGACCCTGAATTTTTCACTATAAGTCGAATTCCAATTCGTATTTTTGTTCCTTCTCTACTCAACCAGTATCTAATATCACGTATCTATTTTGAATTTGAATTACCAACAAAATAAATTATTAATTTTATTCAGTCACACTCACGACAACTGTTTTTTCGAAACTTTGACTTTGGGACAATTAAGGAAAATGAGCAAAATCTAAAGAAATCTTCATCATTAAGTATTGGGGAGTCAGTTGCGCCACTTCTTCTTCCCAGCTAACGCACTAGGAAGTGGTGAAGGGTGGGCGTTCGAAAACTGCTGATTCTCGGCCTAATTTGAATAAATGACTTTTCATAAGAAATATATCCTATATAATACAGAATCCTTTTTTTTTCTTTCTAACTGAACAGACAGCTGTGCTGCTGGGGAGTTTGTTGCACCACTTCTTCTTCCCAGCTAACGCACTAGGAAGTGGTGAAGGGTGGGCGTTTTGGGGGACTGTCTTATGTAATTTTGACGTTCGAAAAGTGCTGATTCTCAGCCTAGTTTGAATAAATGACTTTTGAATTTGAATTTTAAATAGGATAGGAATTTACGTCAATAATTTCTTTTGTATTTTTAAACAGGCTAAGTAATAACAGCCGCACGGGCGATCCATCAGGTTAAGCTACGCTTGCCGGGGTTGGTCCGTGGTTGGTTAACCATCATTACATACCGAGGCTCCTCTGTGACTCGGAAAGCACGTTAAGCCGTTGGTCATGGCTGTTATTCGTGGATCTTCGACAGTCGTTACGGGTCGTCAGAAGCCCGAAAGTCTGATAACCAGTCTTTCCAAGGGGTATCGTATTACCCAGTTACTGGTTTGTGGAGCTCAGATTGGCAGTCGCTCAATGTAAAATACTGGTATTCAGCTGCATCCGGTTAGACTGGAAGCCGACCCCAACATAGTTGGGAAAAGGCGAGGCAGATAGATTGTATTTTTTAACAGGCTCCAAAATTACCATTGACGTCCAAAATTCATAGGAAAACACAATAATATTAGTCAATTTCCTGTATCAAAGCCTTGTCGCGTCTACACCGCGCCTCGGGTCTGGCGCAAGAGTTTCATCTCGCCTAAGCTGGCTTATGCAACCTTTCACTATTGCACAACCGACTGACCGACATTCAACGATTTGCGAGAGGTTATGTAACACAATTGTCTTTTTATGCCACCCCTTTGGTGGAAGGAAGTCGTTTATAGTTCTATGAAAATGTGTCGAATGTTTTTATTTACCTGACTACGGCGAAGCAAAGGAGGGTTAGGATTTGGACCGGTATGTATGTATGTATGTTCGTCTGTTCCCTCATAACTTCTAAACTACTCATCATAATTTGACAAATGAGGTATCGTTGGAAGCGTCCTAATTGTCCGCTGGTTATAGGCTAAATTGAATGTGGCGCCCTCTAGAGGACAGGAGGAGGTGCTGATTAAGCACAATTCAAAAATATATCTATATATATTATAACACCAAAATTATTTAAATAAAAATAAAACTTATAAAAACTAATACCCAACTACATACTTAGTTGACTTTTTTGTCGTAGTTGGGGTTTTGGATGTTATATTTTAAATGTAACATATAAAATCGATGGAATACTTAAGTGCACTAGGCACTTATAAAGCCGATTTTTTCTACACCTGAAGATAATGTTAAAAGTGACAATGGATCTGTTTGATTGTGCAGTATTTTTCCAAATTAGCCAAAAAGAAGAGAGTTAATAACTCTCTTGAATCACTCGTCATCGTCTCGTGTTTGGCGCTCAGACTAAGTAGAGAGAGATACTAACTGCTCAAAAGTACAGTTTGTACTTGTCAGTTTTAACTAACGTATCCGGTGACAGTAAAAAAGTGATCGATTTTCTTGAATTGTTTGTTTTGTTTCTTTTTTGTTGTGTTGATGAACTGAACATGAATGCGAACTGTATGCGACCAGCGCGGGATTGAGGTGGACAGCTGGCATAACAAGTAGAAGGACCAGCCGATGTATTTTGTTAAGATCTCTTCGAGTACAATCATCATTGTAGGTGAAGTGAGCTGTCAAAGTTGTCAATCCCTTGCATCAGCTATGCTATTCTGTAAACATCTCACCGTGAAAACTTGGGTGAAGTGAGCTGTCAATAGTGTCAATCTCTGTGGAATAACAGCTCACTCCACGCTCACTTCACCTAAGTTTTCACGGTGAGATGGTTACAGAATAGCACTGCCGGTCAAACTCAAAGCATTTATTTCAATTAAACCATTAACAGGTACTTTTGAATTTTCAAGGAGTCGTTCAGTCCGAAATATGCAACTAGTTGCCCATTCCAAAGCTTAGTAGGTACCTATAGAGAAGTACCGACAAGAAACTCCATTGACACTCTTTAAATATATTTATTAAACTAATTATTTGTTACAATATCATTCATGTTGAAATTATACATGTGAGAACAATGTAGAAAGACGTGTACGTGAGGTGGAATGACAGCTCACTTCACCTAAGTTTTCACGATGATTCTTTTACAGGATAGACTTGCTAGTCCCAGTAGTGGTAAGGAAAACGTTGACTATAAATATTTAACAAAAAATTCATCGGATAAAACAGCCTGCTTCGAGTCACGTCAAGGATGCATTAAAATAGCCTATACAAATGGCGATGCGAAGAGTGGTGTAAAAACTACAAAACTATTTTTTTTTTTACAATTTTCTTTCTTTCTGTGTAGTAAAGAAAAAAAAGTTATTTTTTGTTTTGTTGTCTTTTTACGCCAGTCAGCAACGCTACCACCTGACTGGGTGTTGTTAAGTATAATCGTAGTGAGAGTATTAATTAGTAATTTTCAGGAAAAAAATGCGCCTTTTATTTTTCAATGGGGAATTATACCGGGTTATTACTTAGGGCGCGGGTGACCGAACGTTTAGCGGGTCACAAGTCATAACTTATGACCCTTGTTGAAAATTTTATAATTTTTCATGGAATTGGTGTGTAATTTTGGTTCTAAAAATGCGAATGATAAATAGCATTTTTTTTTTATTTTCAATAATAATAAAAATGTGAATGATAAATAGCAAGAACTTTTTATTTACAATAATAATGAGATTTTTTATTTATTTTTTGGTAATATTATTGCTGTATCTATCGGATGTGCCCCTTTCGGATCGGACAAGGCTTTTTTATGAGCTATTCTTATTGCAGTTCCTGCAAATACAAGAGATGAGGTCGAGTCATCTAATAACAATACCAATATACCGCTACTATCACACAATGCGTGTCAAGGTAAAAGTATGAACATTCAAACGAAAGCAAGAGTGTGAGAGATCCTGAATCCGCCATGATACATCCGCGAAACGGCGCGTACGCATAACGGCCGTGTGTCACACCGAAGCGGCATGGCATGGTATGTCAACTAAGCGTAGACAATCATTAGATATTATAATTATTGTCTAGTTATGTCTTGATGGCCCAATAATTAAAGGCCTCGCCTCTCATGCACGAGGTTGTGGGTTCAAATCCGGACAAGTAACAATGTGACTTTTTAATTCATATGTATTTTCTGATTCTGTTCTGTTAAGAGGCTTACAACAGCTAAAGCGCGGTCACTGTCGGACTGCATAGAAATGAAAGAGAAGCGCGATGACGCGACGCAGGTAATTTATTGCAAAATATGAAGCTGTTAGCGATTTACAAAAATCTATTGATTGGACTGGAAAATTAAAACACTATTATGCTAATATGTAGCTTGTAGAATAATCTGACAAAAAATCAGAATGATTGCATGTAAATTAATATGATTTTTATTCGTTAAAAGAATTTTTTAGAGGTATCTTCATGATTTTTTTCTATCGTATCAAATTAGTTGTATTATGTTTTCAACACACTATCATACTAGCATATATCCTGAAGAATATCATATATTTTTCTGATTTTGTTTACTGCAGTGGATCATATTCTTTTATGCATTATAAAACTTGCGTTTAGGCACGTTTAGGTCCTGTAGTCCCCTTAATAGAAGTCTGAAATCAGCAACCCGTCTTGAGCAAGCGTGGTGATCAATGCTCGTGGCTTCTCTGTATGAGAAGAGGCATGGTGCACTGCATTGGGACAATAATAGGCTGGTACTACAATTATTGAAATATTTTGTAAGTTCCTCATCAATGCTAATCATGGCTTTGAGTGTATTGTATATCTCTAAAGGCGCTTTTCTGTGGATCATATTTAACCGGACTTTGGAGCCGACAGTCGGGCAAATTCTTCTCTTGAGAGTCATCGTCACGTCATCACCATCATATTAAAGAGAGAGAGAGTAGTTAAAAGAATCTTATTTCGTGCATATTGCACCTCATTTTACACGTGCATCCTGCACGCGTAAAATCCGTTTCTATGGCGGTCAATGACAAATGACAGATTGTGATTGTTTATCTGTCATTTTGTCTATTCTTCCGTCGACAAAACCAGTTTCTACGGTGGTCATGCTACGCGTGCTGTGGGTAGATTACACTCAAAAATCATTCAGCGCCCTTCGCGTTCTATACAATAATACGTTCCAGCAGTGCTATTCTGTAACCATCTCACCGTGAAAACTTAGGTGAAGTGAGCGTGGAGTGAGCTGTCATTCCACAGGGATTGACACTATTGACAGCTCACCTCACCCAAGTTTTCACGGTGAGATGTTTACAGAATAGCATGGCTGGTATTGATGGATCTATTCCGCTTCTGTAGCGCATCAGGGATGTTTGTTGATGCTTGTGTCGATTGTTTCTACGCTACGATGCGAAAAAGATGCACTTCCCTGGTGCGCCAGCCGGGCCAGCCCCAACATTATAGCGCAGAGTATCGCGAGCAGACTGTACTGTTTGTGTGAGAATCGCTGCTGCAAGCTTTTTCACATCGGTTTTGAGCTTGTATCAGGGATTCTCATAACTATAGGGCAGTGTTAGATTAAGTGAGTAGGTAAGTTTACTAACATAGTTGTTAAGAAATATTGTTACTAACATATTGAGTCCATTATTACTTATTAATTAAATAGTACCTGGATGGCCGAGCTCTGCTCTGGTGAAAATAGAGAATGCTAATTGAATAGTACAGAAATAGTCTCGCCAGTGGCGTAGCGTGGGTGGGGCGGAGGGGGCGGCCCGCCCCAAGCGTCAGCCCGGGGCGAAGCCCGGGGGCGGCAAAATGTCGCCGGTGAAGCGGGTAGAGTAGAGATCATATGTTTCATGACAGAACGTTAAAAAACAACAATGACGTAAATTTGAAATTTGCCACCCTGCCTGTGAATCGTCGTTGACGCTCTCGGCTGATTTCCGTGAATTCGTAAACGCTGAGTTAGAAGTAAGGCCCGTAGAATCCATTTGTGAAACCGCTGATCCTATTTTACCTTCAATAAAAGATACCTCATTGCCTGTGAAATGATGTCTCGAAATTTAATTAAGTATTGAATGGGGGCGGCAAAAAGGGTCTCCCGCCCCGGGTGCCGAGATGGCACGCTACGCCACTGAGTCTCGCCCCCTATTACATGGGACTTAAACATAACTGGCGAAATGTTGGTGTTCTTTAGATGCACCTCTGTCTGACCCTTTGGGGATTATTGGCGTGTTGTTATGTTATGATTTAAATCTTTGCTTACCCCGTCGGGCAATACGAGCGGTATATTAAGTCGATTTGAAGTTTGTCACGTATTCGGTTTTACACGTCGGTGTGATAGGCGTCTAAGTAATAACGGGTTTTTTTCTGACTCACCCTCAGGCCGTAAGTAGGACATCTTCGGTTTCCGTTTTAAAATTAACTTTTAATGCATATCTGACTGACACCATTTTGATAAATATTTTTCCTTTGAAGATCCTGGAAAAATCCTTTTAGTTACAAATGACGTAAGATCGGAACTGAATAAAGTAAAAGTAGGTAAGGTTATGGAGTAAGTATTTCAGAAACTATTGCGTGGAGTTTGATGTCAGTTTAATAATAGTTACTCCTGTTTCTTTTGATGTAAACTTGGTAAAGAACTAACACAATATAAAACTGTAAATAGAAATTCAATATTTTCTTATTAAACTTAGTACGTATACCTACATGACTAAACACTTGGATTCTTAAATATAATAGAGTAGTTTTTTCCAATCAAAGGGTCTTCTGCTATAGAGCAGAAGACCCTTTGATTGGAAAAAAATAATTGAAGCTCTGATTCTTCTCAAACACGACTACAAACTTATGTCGTGAACCACAGGCATTTTATAATTTTTACAGAAAAAAATCGCTGCAAATCGGGATTTCATCATTATCTTTTTATTAAGGCCATTCAAGACGGTAAACGATCCAAGACCTTAATTGCAAAAAAATTAGTTTAGAGAAAAATAACAAAAGTTCGTGTCAATTCTATTTCATAACACAAAACGTGGATCCGTCAAAGGCTCTGAATATCGGAACTCGCGCATCTTTTTAGCAAAACATCTTAAAAGCATCGCCAAATCATCCGAAAACCGACCTAAAGGTAACTGAACAAGAATTACAAATCCGTTGAAGTTCGAATCATCACTTTCGACTTTTGTCATTTGAATTCCCAGTTGTAACGGAGTTCCATAAACAAATCTAGACTCAAATGAAATCCAACTCTATTCCAAGTCATCAAAGTTGACTTTACACCAACGTGAAAGGGACCCCGACAACTTTGTCAAAGTAAAACGTTTGCCCTACAAATGAAAGTGAAAGTTTGTCCGCGCAAGCGCACTGTGGTGGGGAGGGAGCGCACGCGTCGCATGTAAATGCGGATTTAGGCGTTTGATGAAGCACCGCACGTAGTGAAGCCAGCCACTCATATTTATGTACTATTTTTGGACACTCAGATGAAAGTATCAAGATTACTTTGGAATCAGATTCATGACGTCGCTCACATAGACTTAAGTTATGTTCAACCGACTTCAAAAAGGAGGAGGTTCTCAATTGGACTGTTTTCTTTGGTATGTTTGTTACGGTATTATTCCGCCAATTATGAAATGATTTTGATGATTCTTTTTTGTTTTGTAGGTCATACTTCAGAGGTGGTCCCATATTAATCTTATTAACTTTGCTTGGGTAGTTTTTGAGTTAGCTTCAATAATAAGTATTTTTCATACTTAGTCTATATGGATGATGTTATAAGTCACTGTTATTCGAATTTGTGTGGGATAGATGCCACAACTAAAAAGGCAAAAATAAAAACTTTTAACAAAAAAAAATTACCGATTTAAAAAAAACACTTGGAAGTCGGTGGCAAAAAAACAAAAATACAGAACCAAAGACACGGTTTTTTTTTTTTATAACCTACTTTTCCAGAAAAGAAACCTGTTTTTTATTCTCGTAGGAGAAAATACCTGTGCCCTTTACTCCCCAAAAAGAGCAAGTGAGGTCTCGTGCCTTCTACACACATTTCGATAGCGACAATGTAAGGTGTACCTACCTATTTGGCACGATTCTGCGATTGGAGTAACTGCAAAGAATTTCCTCAATAAAAAAATTGGAATCAAATTTACGGTCTTACGAGTAAAAGAGTAGAGGGTGGGTGGGTGATCATGAAGTTAACCTTGCCTGGATTTTTTTTTTGAACCTCGATTGTCCAGGTCATAGTGCTTCGAATTGGCAATGGACAAGGACCTTACACTCATATCAATCAATCTGCCTAGCCTTTTCCCAACTATGTTGGGGTCGGCTTCCAGTCTAACCGGATGCAGCTGAATACCAGTATTTTACATGGAGCGACTGCCTATCTGACCTCTACAACCCAGTAACTGGATAATACGATATCCCTTGGTAAGACTGGTTGTCAGACTTTCGGGCTTCTGACGACCCGTAACGACTGTCAAAAATCCACGAATGACAGCCGGGATCAACGGCTTAACGCGCTTTCCGAGGCACAGAGGACTCTCGGTATGGAAAGATGGTCACCCATCCACGGACCATTCATGGCAAGCGTAGCTGAACCTGAGGGATCGACCCGCGCGGCTTTTATTACTTAGCCACGAGCTCCTCATACGAGTTTATACCTACACTAATTAATAAAGAATATCTTGCTTGTTCAGGGCAACGGCCTCTCTTCTCAGGAACGAAATTTGATGACTGAGTAGCTCACTAAGTATTGGCGATTCCCCACCATATAACCTAGGTTTCCTCACGATCTTTACTTTCATCGACTGTCCTCTCGATGGTTAACGTAATTTTTTGGAACATTGTTAAAACATGAATAGTATCTGGCAACCCATCCTACGTCAAAATCTGCGTATAAATCCTTCAAGACTGGTCAAACTGTGGTCTGATGTTTCCTGAAAGATCATGCGGACATGGAACGGGAGCGCAGGATTGTTAAATAACTAACTACATGCATAGATTTATTGAGCAATAAATAACTTGGGTATCTATTTTTCTGCTGATGCAATAAAGTATTTTTTTTACTTTGCCAGTTTCAAAACAATTGCGTAGCGATTACTTAATGTTTCATCATAAATTAAAATAAAACTTAGGATCCGGAATTAGGAGAACCTCCTCCTTCAGGTTCATAAAGTACCTACTGAAAAGTTTAAATCTATGAAAGTTGATGATGATTATTGATCATCAATCAATCATCACTGCCTCAATAATATCAATAAAGCCAATCACTGGTACCAGGGCTACATAATGACCGAAGAGCTCGTGCATCTCAGATTCGATACGTAGGCGATTTTACTTATCTAATGGCTTTCAGGGGGCTTGGCCTTTAGGGAAATACCAAAATGGAACTAGCCTACTTGTTAGTCCCGATCTGATTTTCCTTTTAACTTATTAAGACTGAATCCGTTAACTCCACAATAAGAAAGTTTAAAGTTTAGATTCATGAAATCTTTAAAGTTTAAACACCCTATTGATCGATCTTACTGTACCTATAGTGGTGAAATACAGCAGTCTGTGTCTTTACGACTTTTTTGTCTAGGTATATTTCTGGTATTAGATTTGTGTAATAGCTAGGCAATCAACTATCGTCATATTCACAACACTCAAGATTTATTGTTGAAAAAGTATGTTACGAACAAAAATGATAGGATAAACTGAATTTATGAGATTGTGTCAGAGGTTTTTTAAATGTCGTTCTTGCATTCACTTGGCCCATATTTTGGAATACATTATATTATCCATCGAATTAGTCATTATATTCATCAAAATAGCTCAATTTGTCCATCAATTTCCATTAGTAATTTGCTAGCCAATAGCCATCTATGTGTTTATTTACCAAACTCATAAGGGCGACTATTGCACATAAGTTTATAACAAACCACGAGTACTAGGCTAACATAATCGAATAGAAGTAACTACTATAAAATTCTATTACAATTATCTTCTGGGAACTATCCCACGAGATCGGTGTAGAGGCGATAGTATGGGGCAATACAGACAGACATTCTACACAAAATGAACCTTAACTACTAAAGTTAAAGACAATAATTGCTTTGGACCGACATTGTCTCATTTTTATGGAATTGGATCGCTTGTGAAGGATAGGTCAAAGATTGTAGAGAGTAAAATTCTCCAAAAAAATAAGTATGTCAATCAGGAATTGATTGTAAAAACACAATATGCAAACATTTTGTATTGAAACACACTATTCTGTAGGACTTATATCCGTAAATAGCCGACCAGTAATAGGTAAATAAGGTTACGTGATAAGTACTTATAACAATACACTAATTAAATCTGATGAGTCACCGAGCAAGGAAGAACATTGTTTGTAATTAGATAATTAGGAATCCTTAAGAAAATTGTTCTAGGTTCATCTCTTTGATACATCAAAGAGATGAACCTAGAACAATTTTCTTGGGCGACATCGGCGTACCCATAGTTTTGATATTGCTGCTGCGTTCGCGTATTTTTAACCAACTTCAAAACAAGAAAGAGGTTCCATATTGGTCTAGATGTTTTTTTTTTAAGTATGTTTATCGATATTTCCGTAAAATAGTTTTTCGATAATTGTGGACCGATTATGAATATTTTTGTTTTCGGGTTAAAAAATAATTTTCTGAATTGGTCCACAAGTGACAAAAATATCGATGAACATTGTAAACAAAAATAGTAATAAAATAATAATAGTAACATAGAAGCCGAACATAGAAGGTTATTTCCAAAATTAATGCATGATATATTGTAATTGTAAAGTAAGTCTTAACGTGACTGTATCATAAGTTTTATCGACAACAGTAGTGCTATTCTGTAACCATCTCACGCTGAAAACTTTGGTGAAGTGAGCGTGGAGTGAGCTGTCATTCCACAGGGATTGACACCATTGACAGCTCACTTTACAAAAGTTTTCACGGTGACATGTTTACAGAATAGCATGGCTGTACTTAGGCATACAAAATTCCCCCAAAACCCCCCTGGGTACGCTCATGATATTTAATAAAGTAAAGTTAAAAGTCGTCTGTCTGTTTGTGAGTGGAAAACAACAGAAAGGGCTGAACGCATTTGTTAAAGTTTTCAACAACGATCCGTAGGTAGGAAGAATACTTTTATTCAGACACACACTGCTACAGGCGAGTATGTCAGCCATTGCTACGAAGAGCAAGTGACACCAGTGTTGCTACACTATTATAATGAGTAGTAGTGTTGTACCACCTGACAGTTAACATATATGTTACATGCATTGTCGAGATGGAAGAGCTCTTGTCAAAGTGGCGCCAACTGGTGGCGTGAATTTTCATAAAAATCCTCACTAGTTACATATTGCAATACAACTCATTAAAAAAAAACATTGTAATGAGAAGATTATGTAAACACTCTTAGGTCAACTCTCACGATTAGGTATCTAGGATGGAGATGCCTGTAATTGGTTTATTTGAAATAAATGCTTTGAGTTTGAGTTTGAGACGCATCTGCGATGTCTCTTGTATTTCTGATGTCCATAGACAGCTGTGATGTGACCACTTATGTATATGAAATTATATGAAATATACTTATATATATGAAATGAGCCGCCAGCTTACTCAATAACCTCATACAGAACCCAGTGTAAATACATTTTTATTCTCATCTACAATCATCCATCAATTAGTGACATAATTAGAATTATCTCTGAAATCATCTGGATCCTTGGTAGTCTATCACGAAAACGTGATGAAACTTTGATCATCATGATGTCGTTTGTATTGCTTATTTCATCATTTTTCCGTGTTTTTAAACGTCATTTGCATATTGTCATAGGAAAGGGAAATAACAGTTTTTCCGAGTCCTATGGAACCGTTCCATAGCACAAACATTGTTACTCTATCGGCGTGAGCTAAGAGGGGGGCTAAAGCAAAAATTGCAAATCTTAAATTTTATTTTTGGACGAAGATAAGTCTGTGTCCCAGCAGCGGAACATTATAGGCTGAGTATGATTATGCTATAATCTAGACCAGGGATCACCAATTAGTTTCTTTGGGGGTCCGTTAATATTTTTAGATAAAAAATTTACCTAAATCGACCTATCGACAAAAAAGGGCGGTCCGAATCCGGACCGCGGTCACCAAATGGTGGACCACGGTGCGCCATTTGGTGACACCTGCTCTAGACTTACATTAGTCTTTAGAGTTAGAAATTAATTTAAAGCTAAAACCAGACTTAAGTTAGACAAGTATCAAAGCCTTTGATCTTGAATAACTTAATCCCTATACAAGTGTCAATGACTCAACGACTGCTGACAACAGATTGAAACGTTGTGGATTCATATCTAGACAATCTAGATCGACGTAAATCTAGCTTGAGCTTGTTTTAAGCGCAAGTGACACTACGAGCTAAGCTATAAGTTAGCTTAACTTAGCTCTCGTTGCCACGGAGTCCTAGTCATAGTAGCTCTGTAGTTCGTGGTGTGAATCGATGGATCAGTTGAGCTAAGTTAGCTTTACCAAGCCAATTATTTTAGAAAGAGTAACCGTGGAGTTTCTTGTCCGCTCTTCTCCATAGGAAACGACCAATTAGAACCGTGCACCTAGCTCATACTATCTGACGTTTCATAAGTGCCCTTGTAGATTTACTTGTGAAATAAAATTTATTAAATAATAATAATACCAGCCTGTTACTGTCCCACTGCAGGGCAAAGGCCTCTTCTCATACAGAGAAGGCACGAGCATTGATCACCACGCGCGCTCAAGACGAAGAAAGAAGTCCAGGTTTCCTCACAGTGTTTTCCTTCACCGATGTCAGTAATGTCCAAGATAAACTCAGAAAGTACATATGAATTGAAAAAGTCACATTGGTATTTGCCCGGATTTGAACCCACAACCTTGTGCATTAGAGGCGAGGCCTTAACCACTGGGCCATTACGACATAAAAAAATCGAAATGTATTGATTTAATTTTTTTTATTTAGGTGCCGTGTGGCCTGCGGTTAATTTAAGGGACTAACTTCTAAGATAATTATTTCCCGATTCGATTCCCTTGTTGTATTGACAATTCTGACGTACAGATGGCTCGAAAATTATTTAACTAAAAAATATTAGTAACGGAAAAGTGTTTGTGATATTGTGGTACATGCCAGTTTGCAGGAATTGATGACATCAACGTATTATCTAATATACCGATGCCTAAAGTTGGTTCAGTATAAAAGTCACCATGGTTTAGCGAAATTATGTCTGTTAAATAATACCACACTTAAGTACAAATATTTTTCTAAAATAGCTCAAAATATGTATTGTTTTCGTCCACATTAAAACACACATTTGAGTCTGTATCTCTGAATGAGTTTGGGTTGGTAAGGAGTGAAGACGCTGAAGTAGCCAAAAAAGCTATCTTAACTTTGCTCCCATTTGTCACAACGTATCAGCTTATACCAAAAATTCTGTAAAAATATCACCGTGAAACTTAGGTGAAGTGAGCTGTCAATAGTGTTAATCCCTAGCATCCTGCCGGTCGAATTGTGACAGTGACAGCTCACTTCACGCTCACTTCACCTAAGTTTCACGTTGATATTTTCACAGAATCGACTGACAGGTCGAGATTGGATGCTACCTCAGATATGCGCATACAACTGTTGGATATAATTCTGAACCATAAAGCAACTAGACATAAAAACAATATTCATTCTTCATATTAAAAGTTAAAGGAAAGAATGAAAGTGTTTAATTTCAAAATATTTCTAATAAAAGTTTTTGTTCTTAATTAAATTACAATGTCTTTGTTTTGTAATCATTTGATATGGGGTTCCATAAAACAAAGGGTATTTGGTGAGAGTTCCGTTATCTTAAAAGGTTAGGAAACCCTGATCTAATACAGCACCAGCGAATAATCTTATTTAATGTTTTATTAAACCATGAAAAAATCTTAAATTAGAAAAAAAAAAATTAAAACATGGTACGTTATCACAGTACGTGGCTCATCCAGAGCTGCGTCAGTAGATGTCAAATTGGTTTACGCCTTGGATTACGCCGTGATTTTGGTCGATGCGTTTTCAACTTCCGGAGGCGTCCGACTCTTTCTTGTTTTATAAGAGAGAAAAAGATGCAAAAAGCCTAAATTAATAATGTGAACAAGTGAATCGACACCATTACCGGTCCTAAGGCGCATAAGCACACTAATGATTCGTGCTGATACGAGACAGCGAGAAGATTTCATTTTTAACTAATGTCGGAAGTGTATAAGTTAGATTTTAGTTAAGTTTTCCCATAACATAACATCACGCCTGTAATCCTTAAGGGGTTAGCCAGAGGTGTACCTATAGTACATGCACATTTCGCCAGTTATTTTCAAGTCCCATGTAATAGGGGGCGAGACGTTTGCCATCAACCGGGCACAAATCCAGACGGGCTGCGACTGAGAAATTCCAGATGGAAAAATCAAAAAAAACTTTGTCCGACCCGGGCATTGAACCCAGGACCTCATACTCAGCAGTAGCGCTTACGACTACTAGACCAACAAAGCAGACCATTTAAGTGTAGTTTAGATTTTCAAACCTACATACTTTCCTATATCTACGTATAGCTGCCTTTTTCCTGACTATGTTGGGGTCGGCTTCAAGTCTCACCGGATGCAACTGAATACCAGTATTTCACATGGAGCCTATATTACCTCCACAACCCAGTAACTGGGTAACGACACCCCTTGGGAAGACTAGTAGTCAGACTTTCGGACTTCTGACGACCCGTAACGACTGTCAAAGATCCACGAATGACAGCCGGGACCAACGGCTTAACGTGTTAACCGAGGCACGGAGGAGTCTCGTTATGTAAAGATGGTCACCCATATACGGACCAACCCCGGCAAGCGTACCTTAGACTGATGGATCGACCCGTGCGGCTGTTATTACTTAGCCACGAACTCTAACATACTAACCTAAGCCTCCAATATCTAACAACCATAGGAAGTTTTTCCGTATTTAAATCCAATAACAACATCAGTCCACAAAGCAACTAATGTAGACTATGTTTTTATGACTTCTTTTCTTCCAAAAGAAATGCCCTGAAGGCGTTGCACTCCCCCCACTCTTGGCCGGTAGGAGTGAGGGAGGGGGGGATGCGTAAGCACCGCAGAGCATTCCACTGTCGCTTTCCAAGCTTTCTTCCGCCTCTAGCAGCCTTGAAAATTTGGCGCAGGGCCGGCCGTGGAGACTTGAAAATGGTAAAGTTTTTTTTTTGAAAAAAGTCTGGTTTAGTTGCGAATGTATGCTATTTATAAAAAAAAACTAAAAACCTACATTATTAGTAAATATGTAAATGATTTCTATTCAATTCTAATTGATAAATATAACAAGGAACTGAAATTATTATAGAAGTCAACAAATTATGTAACCTTTAAGTTTCTGTTTTTGGAAGTTGTTTTTAATTCTAGAAGGTAATTTTATTACATACACATAAATTAAAAATTCAAACAAAAATATATTTTTTAGGTTTTGATGAACTTCGCTTTTAAATTGAATAACACTATAAGTACCATACAGCAGAACCCATTGAAACCCGCTTTTTGAACTACCCCCATTAGAAAAAAAAAACATTGGCTACAATTATTTTACGTATTAAAGAAAGATCAATGTCTTTTGTGTAAGAAATAAGTTAGCCTAGCGACTCCACCACCTTGTCCCTTCCAGAGTGAATGAACTAAATAAGCGAGATGGTCTAAAGTCGTACTTTCACCGAGGTTAAGGGCCTGCTCTGAGGCCCTTGGCCCTTAGGCCGATGCACTTATCTGCAGCAGAAAAAAAACAAGCTTTTTTGGTACAAGCGCCAAGGAAGGTACTTTTGTAGTATGAATTGACATAGGAAGTGTTGGTAAAAAGGCGCCAAATATGCATAATTTTATGAGAGTTTATTTTAAAAGTTGGCAACGTCGCAAATAGCTGTCAAATATTTACCTGTTTTTATTAATTTGGTAATATTACTGTATGGAAATATAAAATTTCGCTAACTTGTCAACTAGAATATTAATAATAAATTGCAATTATAACACTGAATTTGATGTTGTAACCGTTTTAGGTGTAAAAAAGGCATTTGGAAAGTTTCCAAATATTTTTTTACAACTAAAACTAAATATTCAGTGTTACGATATTAATTATTGCATTTCATAATCAATATTTTAGTACAGCCATATTTCATATTTCCATACAGTAATATTGCCAAATTCAAAACAGCGCAATATTTGACATCAATTTCAAAATATTTGAATTTTCCCGAGAATTTATTTCTTTCAATTCTTTTGGTTTATCAATGCAGTAACCATATCAAACGGCAAGGTCGCAAGAAGTAACTTTTCTCTAGAATAAAATGTGACAATATGACTAATTAAATAACTAAATAAGCGAGTAAATGAGTTTGTTAGTCCGTTTACGCACATTATGACCTACTTTTCTTAAGTGTCTATTTGAGGAGGAAGATAAATAAATAAAATAATGTTTTATTCCTACGTTCCTGTGTAACTAGGAGATAAGCCGTGAAATAGAGCTATTTTCCTCGACACATTTTCACTATTATCCGTTTTCAGTTTTGCATACCAAACCGCTACAGTTGCCGGCACGTAACTTGACAAGGTTTTGGCGTATTGGGAGTAAGTTTGCGTATGTACTAAGTGTACATACGCAAACTTACTCCCAATACGTCAACAAAAAAAAAACATTTTTATTGCATTCTATTGTTATTGTTATAATTTATTTTTGAACATGTCCATTAAGAAAAACAAGTGAAAACGAATTCTGCGCATTTTCATCTTCTTGACAAATTACGTGCCGGGACTGTAGCTGTTAGCAACATTGAAAACGGACAATATTGATATTGGATCGAGAAAAGCAGCTCTATATTTTCGTAAACATGAACTGCCTAATCTAAGGTTTTTCCAGATTTTCAGTTGATTTACTAATAAGTAGCAAGAATGATCTTACTTCCAATAAACCTTCTTTTTCCCCTGAATGCATAAGTTACCCGTTTCTACATTTTATAGTCTTCCTGTAACTTCTGTTAGCCTTGGTCTTATTTAATATGAATAGGCCGTTCAGTCAGTCAATCTCAATCTCCCCGATACCCACAAAACCCCTGTTTCCTCTGGTATATTTCCGTACCAGGAGGACCGGGATACCATCAGTTTATAGGAGCTAAAGGAAGTTAGAGTGCACGCGCTGTGTTGTTACCAAAACTGCATAGACTAGTGTCAACGCTCCGGTCGTTGTACGCTCCGGTACAGCCGAGCGACATAGTTGCTGCATGCATTTTTAATAAGTATTTACTTTAGATGTATATTTTAAACAAAGGGCTGATTTTTTTAACACCTGATATAATATATTTCTTAGTATCCGAGGACAGTTTTTCCGTACAAAAACTGTCAAAAGTCAATTTAAATCCACGAATTAAAAAAAAAAAATTGCATTATTTATTTATTTATGTTTAAAATACATTTATTATTGGAAACTAGCTAGTTTACTAATAAATACCATGTTCTACAAACAATATATTATTTTTGTCATAATCTAAATAGATTCATTTATGATCGTACATCAGTACCTAAGGACACACTACCGCCACGATCCACTCTCTCGCTTGGCTGTACAGTCGCACGTGCAAGGCCGCCGCGCGGCGGGTCGCCGACCCACTCCCGCGCAGCCTCCGATACACTCCCGAGGAAAACCCGCGTGGCGCTAGAAAGGGGAACTTTTTACCGACTTTGAAAAAACGGCACGGAAGGGCTAAACTTTACGGATTCCATTTCTGAAAGGTATGCACGATATGAGTTTTTTTTTCTGTTAAAATCACTGTTCTGAAAGATCTCGTCATGTGCATCTTTAAAAAACGTTAAAGAAGGCTTTATTGACTAACTGTGCAGTTAGGTACTCCTACACAGGAAACGATCTTCCCCAGTCTTACCAAGTGGTATCGTGTTACCCAGTTAGGGTTGTGGAGGTTATGGTTGTGTCGGTCCATGTAAATACTGGTATTCAGCTGCATCTGGTAAGACTGGAAGCCGACCCCTTGGGAAAAGGCTAGGCAGATGATGACACAGGTAACGATAATTGCTGATTAACTAAAATGCTTAAAGAATGTGGCATAATTCCCATGTAAATGTGTGTCATGATGGCAAGACCACCATGAAATTCCACCCCCAAATTCAAACTAAATCCGCCAGGTGACTGGTGACTAATTTATAAAGAAACACAATCGAATAATGACTTTAATTGGAATCTTTGCTTACTGAGAATACAACAATCGTTAGTATTTTGTCAGCAAGGTGGTCGATGTAACATTCTGCTGGTGCAGCGATTTCGTTCGTTGATACGTGAGTCGTTCATTCATTGTAATTTAAAACTGTGTTATGTACCTTTTGACGATATTATATTTATTCCTATTTAATTTGGTGCAATGCCTCTTTTATATAGCGGTTGTAAGCACTGTTTGCTTGGGGTCCTGGGTTCGATTCCTCGATCGGGAAGAGTTATTGATAATTCTCAATAACAGCTGGAAATCTGGATTTGCGCCTGAATTTTGGTCATAGGCTCGACCTCTCTACAATACGGGAGCATACATTACTGCCGATATGTAGGTGTAATAAATTACTAATACAATTTTGCCTGCACCCCGGGTAATGAAATGAAAATGTTCGGTAAGAGAGCCACTTCGGAAACACGAAGAAGTGGGGTAGATCTTTAGGAAAATTGCTTTTTGAAAGAAAGAAAGAGAAACAAAAATATTCAGTGAGACTCGCATAGGAAATCACACATTTTTCGAAGCTTTTTGACAGCACTGATTTTCGGAAAAACGTATTGACTTTGAAAGTCAAAGAAGTGATCCATGGTCGCTCTGAAAAAGCACCTTCACACTACAGTGGGATATTATTTAACTGGAGTTAAGCTATTTATTTATAGTTTTATTTAGGCTAAATTATTAGCACCATCTGGCTTTAGTATTGCTTAACTGAGAAAGTATATCATCAATGGCTGCTAAAATCGGCCTTATTGCACAAGAAACAGCTGATGACTATTTCTTCGAGGTACCAGGGTAGCATGAGCTTAAGGTGTTTCAATAACCCCGCGGTGCCTATTGAGAAAGGCCGAAGGCTTCATCACTGCCTATCACGAATCACAGTGATTTTCGACTTTGACCTACAAGAAACAGCTGATCATAATGTCTGCAGGGTACCAAGGCAGCATAGCACCTAGTGATCATCTCCCTCCCTTTTCTCTATTTTATTGGCTTGCAAAATATCGACAGCCTACAACGAAACAGCTGATTATTATGTCTACTAGATACTAGGGTTCCATAAACTCGAGGTGGTTCCAATAGACCACAGACCGAATTAGTTGTAGATGGCGCTGTACCAATAAAAGTGTCTAGCGGTTGCTACAGGGTGTTACATAACACGGCAACTCGCCGACAACTGGGCAAGTAGACCGGAACGGTATAGTATACAGAATGATCATTTTTATATAGAAATGGTACATACTTAATATTTTGTATTAAGTATAAGTTTTCCCACGGTGTGAACAAAAGTAAAAAAAATAAATTAAAAAAAACTTTTCATTGTAAAGTCAAGTTATATTTATCTGACCTCATATCATTTCGTTTACAATACTTTTAAACCCAAAAAGTACATATAACTTGACTAATTTAAAAATAGTGTAAGTACTTTGATAGTCGACCTATTTTTGTTTATATTTAAACAGTTATGTGGCTGTTAGTACCGCATTTAAAGTTTTATACTTACGTTCCAAAGACATTCAAACTTACGAATAAATCAGAAGATTTTGCTTATTTGTAATAAAACTTACAAATAAGTTTATTTATAATAATGACGTTAGCCCTAACATTTTACTTCATTAATAAAAACGCGCCCTAAACAAAATAACCTACATTCCCCATAAAAAACATCATCATCACCATTGGCAGCCTTGTTCCACCCACTGCTGAGTATAGACCATCTCCCTCTTGTGCCATGCAGATACTTTCCTGGTGTGTACGAGTCTCATCCCGGTAGTCCCCGCGATCTTCTGTAGGTCGTCCACCCACGTTCACAGAAAACATCAGCCTGTACAATAAATCTTAAAGTTGCACCGAGATTGACGCAACGCCGTGCAAAATGAGAAGAACCGACTATTGTGATCGCTTCCTAGTGTTATGTCATACTAACCTAGTTTTGTTATAAAAATATAACATCAGTTTAGAAAACTGTGCTCAAGACCGCGAATTGTTTAGTGGTTTGTGGGGACGCTGTGGCTCAGTGGTTAAGGCGAGGTACGGAGAGTCGTGAGTATATTGGCGTATCCCTTTCCTACCGGTTGATTCGTGTCAAAACGGATAATGGAAGCAAGCAATAGCGCCTATCTTAATTAAGCAAAAATTTAGCAAAGCAGTAGGTGAAAAAGTGTTATAAAAGTGTTGAAAAAGAAGCTACGTCTGCCAAAAAACTGGTTATCAGTTTGGCAGAGTTGTAAAATTATTTATGTCTGTGAATAAACATTTTTTTAAAGATGAAACTGTCAGCAATGTCCTTAGAATACTTAGGTCAGCCACAATATGGTTTTATTAGATAGTGGTCAACCTTTAAATTTTCACTTTTCCCAGCCAAATCAAAAGTCGGTATTCGGAGGAAAACACATCTTAGAAAAAATCGAAGACATATGACATCCACCAACCCGCACTGGGTTCGCGTCTGGGTTCCTCTCACCAAGCGCGCGCCCTAGCCGTAGATCAAGCTATATTCTACATTTAAGTGTGCGATGGTTTTTTTTTTCGCATTTGGCATTTTAGCATATTCAGCCTATAAAACGTTCCCACTGCTGAGACACAGGACTCCTCTCTGCGAGAGGGAGAGGGCTGTAATCTACCACGCGGGCCCAGTGCGGGTTGGTAGATGTCACATGTCTTTGAATTTTTGATTCCAGGACATGCTGGTTTCCTCACGATGTTTTCCTTCACAGTTTTGAGAGCAGTGGTAATGAAATAATTTACACAAAGCAGGCTTTTTAGCGCCCCTTTCCATCTGGCCTCCAGGGCCGGCGCTGTCTTAGGAGGAGGCCAAGAGGCCAGGAGGCCTGTGTTCCAGCAATAAAAACGTTAGAGTTTGATCATGTTAAACAAAGCGCGACGGCGGAAAAATAGCAGTGTCCATTATAACAGTACAATTGTAAGTAGCTTGATCTTTGGTATATCTTTCCAGTATAACAGCACAATTGTAAGTAGCTTGGTCTTTGTTATATATTTCTATAATAGCCACACAGAAGTTACTCATATTTTGTTATTAGTAGATATAAAAGTAAATGCGTTCTATAGATGAACATCGATTCACCTTCAAGCAAATGACCTGTGAATAATAATATCGATTGAACGCACTGTTTACAGGCTTATAATATGATAAGGATTCATAGAATATAGGTAAGCATATAATATTGTATATAGTTTAGCAAGTTAAGGTCCGATTAAACTGCCAATCTTGATATAGTTGCTTGTCACTGCCTCAAGATTATCAATTTGACATAAACAACAGAATTATTCCAAATAGTTAACTGCTTCATTGGTCTAGTGGTGGCAAGCGCTGCTGAACAAGAGGTCCTGGGTTTGATTGATGTCCGGGTCGGGCAGTGTTACTGGATTTTTCTAGAATTTCTCATTAGCAACTCGTAGTCTGGATTTGTGCCCGGTTGATTACAATAGGCTCGCCCGCAAAATGTGGGTATGGGTACTATAAACTCGATTTTTATAACTGTGCGCTTGGAGTTTTCAAATCGTAGGTTGTTAGTATTGAATGCCCAATTACCTGCTCAGTACGGTCCTCTTAATACGGTCTACACAACTCGGGTCGTCTCCACAGTTCTGTCTTATTATTCGTTAATTTGTTATTGATATTATTTAAACCACATAATCTGTAAAAAAAAATACGTTGACATGCGCACTGTTATGTAAATCTGGTTATATAGGTAGGTACTCCTCTGCCCAAGCCTTCGGGACATAAAGGTGTTACGTCATGTGTAGTTTAGTAAGATCATTGAAATATTACGTAGTTACGCTTAATATTGTCTTAAAGAATAGCGAATCTAAGCTTCCCCGTCGAGCTTATTTAAATGGAGTTCTACCTACTTCGTAAAACGTTCAACAAGTGTAAGCCCGAATTGGTTTAGTCTTTTATTGTTATATACAGTAACTATATCAGGGTAGTATATATAATAATATGAGTCATTCAGCAAGGTGGTTGCGAGACTGACCTGGACGATGCCGACGGAGCCTAGTCATTTCAATGCCTAATGAGCTGAGACGATTCCTAAAGACTAAGGTCGCATAACGTTATTATAGCCAAGGACGATGAGTACGAGTAGTAAGCCTATGAGATGCATCTTGCGGTGATGCATGGCTACTTGAACTATCTTCCAATCACGCTGTTGTAGCTCTCCGCTACAATGGCGCAAAAGAACCGTGGATAACAAAAAATAAATATGCCTTTGAAGGAAGAGAAAAAAAGTGGTCTCATTTTCAAGTATATACCTATAGCTTATTTTAGCTACTTGAGATACTGCCCTATTCATAACAGCGTATGCCTCGTCATATTCATCTAAGTACTAGGACCACATAACTGACAACACGTCTCACGCGAATAATATAGTGTAAAGACGAAATCAATTCCGAGCGGCCCACGCGCGCGCCACCTATTCATTATGCGTAGGAGTCGATAATTTTTCGCGAAAGTCAATCTGAGTGACAAATGATTGGCGACATCATGATTGATTAAAATTAATGTTAGTTAATAAATAATTATTAAATGCAGTAAGGCATAGACCACATCATTTTCTCTTGGCTTGACCTATGTACATAATAAAAATCTAAACGTTCACTGTCAGGTAACGAACAGCTTAACCGCTGGGTCTATTTTAGAAGCATGAAATTTTGCTCATAAGTTCCTTATATAAAAAATGTGAGCACTAGGGAAGGAATTTTGAAAAATCCTATCTGAATATCGGTTAAAGCTTTGTGCAGACTAGCGCGACGCGACACCAGTTATTGTTATACCGTCAAGTTTTCTTAGAAATTTATTGTTCGAGTCGCGTCGCGCCGTCGCTTCGCGCTGGTCTGTACGAGCCTATAATAGGGGATGAAAGTTTGTATGGAAGATCGGAACACGGCTTGTCATGTAATAGAGGAATAGTCAGTCAATAAAACTTGATACATTTTAATTAACGTTTATTTTCATTGTAGTTGCACTCTTGACAGAGCGTTCGTGGTCATCACGTTGCAGTGAGATTTCGGACACCCGTGATTTGCCTCACGATGCGACACCATCCTTTTCTGTCGGCTGTAACATGTGTGCATTCGCGTAATGTTCCTCCCACTGGGGATTTAATCATTGGTGATCTGCCGCGTGCTCTTGCTCCTTCGACCTTTCCCTGGACTATACAAGACGGAATAGTTTCCCCGTTGTAATACATGCCCAAAAATAGCCAATAGAGGAGTATTCCAGCCCGTACTGTAGTCGATAAACGCTACTTGATGCCGACTTCTTGGAGTAATAGATGTGTTGGTGCAAAATTCTGTCCACGACACTTCAATCATTTCCCTCCAGTACCACATATCCAGAGCATCTATTGTCTTCTTCTCAATTTCTCTAAGCGTCCGCGTCTCAAGAAAATGGGAAATACTAATAATGTCCGAATAAGCTGCGTAAAATGGAGTGACTCAATAATTTATTCGTTCAATAAAATAGCCATACAATTAAATAGAAACATAGGTAGGTACCTCATCACACCTGAGGCCGTCAACCTTTTGCAAAGATAACCCGTTGCAGTTTTTATCAGACATTGCATTTTTTTATCGTACAACGATCTGGGTGCGCAGTTTTTTTCCTGAAAACGCATTTGCTTTGATAACTAATGTTTGCTTGGTTAAATAAACAATACTCACAGACTAGGGTCTGTGGACAGCTAAGAAAATATCAATATGTTCGATTATATTGGTGCGAATACGTGGTTATTACATAATATTAATGATGTAAAAAAAAAAAAAACGAGTTGAACTAAAGTATCTACACTACACCACCTACCACCTTAATAAATTAGAATAGAAGAATTTTGCTTCTTTACCAAATTGCTAGTCATTATATTTAGGCGCTTTAGATCGTCGTTTGCGAGCGAAGTTTGTGGCAAATATTATATTTAACTTATTATGCTAGACCCATTTACTCAGTATTCCACAAGGATGTCAGTATGTAGTCGTTAGAATCAAGAGAAAAACATTAGTGTTGTTTTGTTGAAATTTCAAACCGCTTGCGACATCTAGCGGCAAGTAGCATAACTTTTAATACCATTTAATCCAGTTGAACTATGTCCATTCGCTAATAGATGGCACTTATAGTTCTCCATCTGAAAATTACAAAGTAATGTTTTGGTACATAATCAAATGCAATAAACAATACTATGAAAGTATAAAATAATTAAGTACAAAATGATGATATTTGATGAGTCTTTCAGCAAACACTTGAAGCAGAAAGTTCGTAAATTAAATTTGATTATAAATAGATGTCCATTAGTTATCTCTATTATACTAAACAAGTCAAGAAAAAGTAACAATCAATGTAGTACATAACCTGTAAAAAATATATATAACAAAACCAAAAAGCTATGTTTCCGCCCGGGATCGAACCGGGGGCCTTCTGCGTGTTAGGCAGATGTGATAACCGCTACACCACGGAAACTAATGGTTAGTATAGGTAAATTACCTAACACGTTCAAACTATACTAATGAACTTACTATGTTAGTGAGTGGAAAATATTCTGCATCGAGTCGAAAATAATAAAATCGAAGGTATTCAAATTCTTTTCTTTGACTGACGAAAAATGCTCAGCACTTAGTAGTTGATGAGATCGCTGTCATAATCTACTTAATAAAAGTCTTCGATTGGCTGACAGTTAACGCTGGGTCCTTATAGCAAAGTTCGTTATACATTATATTATAAAGGAGGTGAGCACAAAGGAAGGGTGTTAAATAGAGAGGGGGTTGAAACTTGTCAACATACACCAAAGAGTCTAATAACAAAGCGTATACATAAGTAACACTCTGCTCCTAAGTTTTAAGGCGACGATAACCGCTTTTTAATGATTTTGCACTGAAGATCACGTCTTAACGAGTAGTTTTAGTGATTAGGAAAAAACAATATGTTAAATTAGAGCATCTTTTTATTACCTCAATCTGTGAATATTTTCGATTATGTTTATATTACCTACATAGTGTACCTAATTAATTTGTAATTTTATATCTACCGCGGATAAAAAAAAATTGAATCACGCAAAAACTATCAGGCGTTTTTACTGAAACCTTCACCATTTTCAAGATAATTTAATTATTAACTATTAGTAAACATGTTTTATTTATGTATAATAAATAAAAAAATGCGTTTTGGAACAGCGCTCCTTGATCCGAGTCCTATTACTGGCTGGACGTACGACGCGTTGCGTGAGCTCAGCACAGAACACGCAAGCTAACCACTGAAGGCCACTGGCATATATCGGCGTCTTAAGGAGAACCAGACTGACACACAATTCTTAACTAAAACAACACTATTAAAAGTTATGTTTCAGAGATCTCTTCGATGTTATAATTTTTTTAACCTTCCCCAACAACGCTTAATTACTATCAAATGAACCAAACATGACAGCACACCCGTACTCCGGAAGGGTTCGGAAGAACAGGTTTATGTACAGTACCTACAGGGGGCGACCCTATTGCTATATACCTACATATAAACCGGGCATAAATCCGACTATTGGTTATTGCAACCAGGAGTTGGATTTGTGCCGGGTATGTGCTCAATAGAGTACCTATATGTAGCATACCTAATGGAAAAACCCAACAGTTTGACTGTCCTAGGAATTAAACTCAAGACCTCACGCTCAGCAGTCGTGTGACCACTCATAGGCAAATGATACAGTACAACTCCTTTACAATTTTTTGTCGAATGGCAACACACAGTGATACGTCCCTACCTATCCTCCCATTTCTTAGCAAGATCTTATTGAATGCCTATTTATGAAGTATCCTTCCTTTATCTCTCTTCTATCATGCATGACATGTGCGTCACTCGTGTCGTCAACAATCGTCAAGGTATTGACGCAAGATCACGTACTATTGAGGCCGTCATTCCGTCATTCATCAATGAATAACTATAGGCATTCAATATAACCCGACAACTCCGCGACAGATAAGGAACCGCTCCACAGAAGCCCACAGCTAAGCTACGGACGTGCACATAGTTAAGCTTCTGATATCGGCTTTAGGGTGCCTTGCTATCTTCTTCTTAGCGTGTCGATAGCAATCTAAATCGACTCGGCCCAAAATTCGGCTACGTTTTTGGCGCCATTACTAGCGTCCATCAGTTCTTGTAACGTGCAGCTGACAGGACATGCAGGACACGACATTAAGTGTCCCATCGTTTGTGGAACAACATTTACAAAAGCGGACTCGTCGATGAATCTCCACCTGAACAGATTTTCCTTGCTTGGTCCGGAGTCTGTTTAGAGACTTCCTGGTTATCCAAAGCAACACACGCACTCACTCGCGCTCACGTTGTTATGAATGCTTTTGATATCGACCAATCATGTTCATATGGTCTACATAGCATAGCACTGGTGGAAGCGGGTTCAACTAAGCTAGGTATGTTTTTATATGGAAGGATGCGTGCTATGGATGGGAGTTATGGATGCGCGAGTGGCAATGTGCAGACTTGCGGAGCAGCCGCAGCCACTCCCCGTCCCTTCCCTACTGTCGATGCATCGCAAAGCTCGAGCTGCGCATCTACCTCGCGGCGGCGCATCTTCATAGCACATCTTACTCGCTCCGCTACACAGCTTAGCATTAGTGGGAACGGTCACATAGTTTCGTAGCTTAGCTTTCACAGTCTCGCTGCCTAGCTGCATAGCACATCCCTGTTGGAAAATCTTCCTTTTGTATGAAAATGTAGGCAGGATCGTTCACTGCGACCCACGGCCACGTTACGCGCAAAACAAATGCTGGCAAACAAATGAACAAATTCAAATTCAAAAGTCATTTATTCAAACTAGGCTGAGAATCAGCACTTTTCAAACGTCAAAATTACATAAGACCCACCCTTCACCACTTCCTAGTGCTTTAGCTGGGAAGAAGAGGTGGCGTAACAAACTCCCCAGCAGCACAGTTGTCTGTTTAGTTAGAAAAAAATATTCTAAATAATAGTATGCAAAATAATTTACATTACGCAACACAAAACATAATATAAGTTATAAATTATTGACAATATGTCAGCTACGAGTAATACACGCCAATATACCAACCAAAAACATCGAGAACTATACTCAAGCAGAAATAAAAAATAAAAACTAAACACAAACAGAACTTAATATCTATACATATAAAAGCATCCGCAGGCATAAAGGGCGTGCCCGCTTACATCGAGGACCATCGAGGTAAAATAAATAAACAGTTAATTACTAATAGCAATAACAAAACCATGATCAGTAAGATGACGAGTCACCACAAGCAGCACCCGTTCACGAGCATAACGCAAATATCAGCTATTACCCCCCCTCGCCATATTTGAGGGAAGGAGGCAACCTAACCCCCGACGCTACCGCAAGCAGTGACATCTAAGGAAGCATGACGAACTTGCTGATGGTTGCTCAGGCAAAAAATAATATGATCAATTGTCAAGGTCGCTAGCTAACACTGGAACACTGGTAAACCTCTCCGTGCATATCCTACGTAGCAGTGGACGGTAGACTGTAGGTATATCTGTAAAACACTTTCTCTGCCTCTAGTATCGTAAAGTTATTATAATCTTATGGAAAGTTTATGCAGCAAGGTAACACGACAATAGCTCATGCCGTGGTGAAAAAAACCGGCCAAGTGCGTGGCGGACCACGAACAATGAAGGGTTCCGTAGTTGGGATGAATTTATCCTCAAAACAGGCTTAACATTGTAGTCGAAAACGTTTTCTATCCCATCATACATCGATATACGTCACGGTCAATTCTCCTGCTGGAAATGTAAGGTTCCAACCGCAAAAAATAAAAAATAAAGTGATAAAACTATAACGATTATCGGACGTTTTCGTTTACGTGTGCTGTGAGACCTTGCTTTTAGCCAAATTTCATGATTCAAGGTCAACGGAAAGTAGGTTCTCCTAAAGGTTTTGATTTATTTTCGAGTATCAAAGTATGTCGCATAAATGGCCGTATTTTTTATTGTTTTGACTTAGAAACTACGTATTTGCTATTAATTTCAACTTGATACGCGTTCCTGAGAAAAAGGGTCTTGACAGACTGACTGACACACAGACAGATAGATGACCAGACGGACGGACAATGAATTCATCCTGTAGGGGTTCCGTTTTTTCGTTTTGAGCCACGGAACCCTAAAAATTAGTTATCCTGCAAGTTCAGATGTGAGGCTGGCTGTTCAGTTTGTGCTAATTTAAATTGTATAAATTATTATTTTTATTATATTATGACATTGATTTTACATTCTGTGATTACTTCCTCACACACTGACTTATTAATTGTAATTTTATTTTTAAAGAAAATCGTCTTCTTTTACAATGTTTGTAAATCTGTGAGAACCGTGCATCTATCACATAAGTAATTAATTTATCTTTCGTTGCTTCATTTTTATTAATTCTTCTTTTTACCTATTGTGGTAACGTATTTTTTTTTTTTTTTTAGTTGCCTCGTTTTCACATATAATTATGTAACTAATAAATAAATAAATAAATAAAATAATAATTTTATTGGAATAAAATATTTACAAAAAAAGTGTACATTTAGTCAACAGTAAGATTTCTCAAACAATTATAATGCCTAAAAGTAGACTAAAACTAAAATATGTTTATTACAGGTGCAAGTCGGTAATGATGGTTCGAGATTACAATGTTAGATAGCGACCCGCCCGATCTAGGTTAATTCAAACCTGTGTTTCAGGCCATCACTTTACATTTAATTTAAAGAAAGCACTAAAATTTAAAGTTAAACTGATATAAAATGGACGTAGTTAAGCAGAAAGGATCCAACCCACACTATGGGCGAAAATGAGTTATGTATACCAAACCACTCTTTGTAGTCAAAACTTTAATACCACAAAAACAATCCCAACGCGTCATGCCATTATGACCACACGTTACCAACCCGTATGTATGGCAGGTCATACGATCACATAACACGATCTGATCTTAAAACTTGAATATCTCAAAACTAACTGTGTGTGGGTTGGATCCTTTCTGTTTAACTACGTCCAAATAATCTATAGAAAAAACTATGAGAAAAAAACCTAATTATTAGTACATTAATATCTAAAACTAAACCTATGTAAATTTACAAAAGTAAAATACTTACGAGGGAATAATATATCATCATGACAAAATTTCTAGAAGTTTTTCTGTGTCTGTGTAATTGAGTATCGCTAAATATTCTGTTAACAATATACTACATTTCTTATAGCTTACACTATAGAAGCCTAGTAACTTGTTGAGCCTATTATACAGAAAAGGTCCTAAAAACACAAAAAATCGATTAGCAAACGCATGACTAGTTTGAGGATTTATGCAAACCAAGTCCTTCCTTCTCTTGTCGGTAGGTACTGGGTCAAAAGGAAGTGCCGTGTGCTGGTGTAGTACTGTACTTAGTATAAATAATTGCCGTACTGTTAGTACATTACATGATTGGTAGAGCTCGTGCGTAGGAAATCTAAAAGGGCGAAAGGTAGCAACCTTTAGAATTGCTCTTTGAGCACGCTCTAGAGGGAGTAGAATTGTTTTTGCAGCCCCACCCCAAGAAGTTATGCAATATGTAAGAATGGATTGACACAAAGCTAAATAAACCTGTTTAATGAGTTTATAGTCTGCTATGTTCCGTAAATTCTTAAAGACATATATTAATTTGCGCACTCTAGTACATAGTAACTCGATATGTTTACGGAAATTTAGATTAGTATCAATAGTGACACCTAGGTATTTTAAGTGGTCAGCTTTTGCTAAAGTGGAGCAGGAACATGCGGTGTCAGCGTACGTGCCGCAATTATGCGCGTAAATTTTTAGATTAGTAAGCGGTATGTTAGTATTTCTCATTGTAAATAAAATGTATTTTGTTTTATCTGCATTTAATGTCAGTAGATTATTATGAAGCCAATTAGACACAATGTTAAAACCATTCTGAGCATGTTCATAGACCTCAACTCTTGATTTAGCTGAAAACAATAGAGCGGTGTCATCCGCATAAGACATTATGACACCATTTTGGAGTGACAGGCGGCACAGTGCATCTATATAGATTAAAAATAACGTAGGGCCCAAAATGCTACCTTGTGGAATTCCAAAACCACTATTTTTAAGTTCAGAACTTGTATAATGATCTATTTTTACACATTGCTGACGATCGCTAAGATAATCAGATAATAGTTGAAGTTGGACTCCCCTTATCCCAAGTGTTTCAAGCTTGTGCAAAAGTAAAGTACATGAAATAGTGTCGAAGGCCTTGGCAAGATCTAGAAAGATCCCTATTGTGTGCATGCCCTTATCTAGATTGGTAGTAACATAGTTAGTCAATTTGTGTACCGCTTGGCTGGTTGATCTTTTGGGCCTAAAACCAAATTGACTATCTGAAAGTAGTTTGTTATCTTCCAGATATTTTATCAATCTGCTGTTAATGATTTTTTCTATAATTTTAGAGAGGCCTGTTAACACTGAAATAGGTCTATAGTTATTCACACAGCTTTTGTCTCCAGACTTGAAGACAGGTGTGACCACCGCTTTTTTAAGCAATTTGGGGAATACTCCTTTAGATAAACATAGCCGGAAAATATGTGTTAGTGGAGGTGCAAGTATGAATTTAAATCTTTTTAGTATATTATTAGGTATGTTATCCCACCCAGTAGCACAAACATCCTTTAACCCATTTATCATGCTTACTACCTCGTCAACGTCGGTATCTAATAAAACAAAAGAATTTAGTGCAGAGGATGACATAGTCGGGTTTTGACGGCAAAAATGACTAGAATTTAAAGATTTTTCAGCCAGGCTTTTACCAACGTTAGCAAAAAACTTGTTTACGTTATTAATTGCTTCGGATGGGTTTGATTCTGTTGATAGTAAATCATACGGAGGTTCGTGATTTTTTGATCTAAATGTATTAGTTTTGATAAATTTCCACACAAGTTTACTATTTTTCCCCGCCTTCTGTAATTCATTTTTATCATATTGATTTTTTAGTTTTTTCAAAAGATTATTACAGAAGTTTCGATACCTTTTATATATAACAGAAAGTATTTCATTATCAGGTGCGAGTTTCAATTTTAGGTGAAGTTTGTCTCTATGTCTTATGCAACGAACGAGTCCGGGTGTGATCCAGGGCTTAATACAACTATACTTTCTAGGTATTGTCTTAGTGAATGTGTTTTTCGATATTGCATATTGTAGAGAATCTATGAAATACTTCAACGATATATTTGCATCGTTTGAATTATAAACCGGGTCAAAATTAATACCGCGTAAGTCATTTTCCAGGTTTGTCATATTGACTTTAGTGTAGCTACGCATGCAGTTTTTCTAGGTGAACGTATATTTTGTAATGTTAGTAAAACGGCTTGATGATCGGTAAGCGAAGAATTAGTAACCAATGTTTTGGATGGATTTTTTGATTTTAGAATAATATGGTCTAAACATGAGCCACTCTGATGCGTGGGGTGAAAGTGAGCTGGCAAAAGTCCATGAAATGAGCAAATATTCAAATAATTATGTACATGTGTATCGGTTTTTCCCGAAGCAATGTTAATGTTTATATCGCCCAAAAGTATTATGTTTTTAAACGATGTTATGTTTTTTAGGTTAGTGTCAAGCGAGTCTAAAAATCTGTCCATATTTTGAGATGGAGGCCTGTAAATAGCCATGACTACCGAATCGGGGATAATTTTGATTATTAAGCAATTACTATCTTGGGATATAGGTTCTTCTTTTGTTGTCCGTAAATTATTTTTGATATAAACTACTAATCCATCGTTTTGGTTTATGTTTCTGTCAGTTTTATAAGAATAATAACCGTCAAGTGGTGGTAAATTGACTGTCTGTTTTGACAACCAACATTCTGTTAGGACGATAATATCACAGCTTATGTCAAGATTCTTTAGTAACACTTCAAATCCGTTCATGTTTCGATTTATGCTGCGGATATTCTGTGTGAGTACGGTTAACGTTTTTCCACCAGACGGAAGAAGGTGCTTACAGTCCTCAACATTACACATTTTAGATTCAGACACAGAAAAACAATCTAAATCACAAAAAAGCTGCTTTGTCATGGTAGTTACAAACTAAGTGGAAATATAAATAGAGGATAAACTACCTGTTTATGTGCTAGCTAAATAAAGTATTCGGTGGCGCTCTTAGACGCCGTCATAGTCTATTGAGTTGATGTAGTTCATCTCTGCATATTTGCGCGCCGGGCAACTTACATCACCAGTTGTATGGTCACATTTCCTCTTGAAGCGATTGCACGTCGCACATTGAGCGGGAGAGGATTTGTTGCTGCATTCCTTGAAGGAGTGTCCAGTCACTCCACAGTGGTTGCAAGTAGGACTAGTTTCCCGGCAAAACTTGGCTGCATGTCCGAACTGCTGGCAATTGAAGCACCTGGTGACTATCGTGAAATCTCTCACAGGGCATGATGTCCAATTTATAAAAATTCGGCTTTGATTTATCATAATTTTTCTTATGCTAGCAGGTAGTTCCAGGATGTAGTTACAGGTAGGAAGGTCTTTCTTACCCGATTTATGGCTTAATTTGATGCTCTCAAGGAAGGACTCACGAGTTACATTCGGCAACTTATCTGAGAGGTTCTGCTCGTAAATACATTCAAATACCTCCTTCTCGGTAAGGGTGACGGGAACACCAATGATGGCGACCCTAGGGCGGCGTTTAGAAGGTTCTTCTATTGTAAGGCCCGATGACACTAATTTTTCCGAATTCATTAGCTTGTCAATATCGCCTTTGTTTTCGGTGCTAATCAGAACGCCCCCATTTTTTACTTTTCGCAGGCCACGAACATGAAGCTTAAGTTGTTCGGGGGAGATTATCTTTTGAACAAGCGACTTGGTGTCGTCACTCGTTCGGGTCTTATCGCTGGGATAGATGGCGACTGATCTCAAATTTGCAGGACGGACGAAGTTATCGGAACCTTTCTTCACCATGCTAGCATAAGAAGTATTGTCCGATGGATTCAGCTTTGATTCCACGACCTCTTTGAACTGCTGGAGAGAGTCCACAACGTTCCGGTGAACCTGTAAGTGCTGGATATTGGCATGGGCCTGGATTGTTTTCTGCTTCAACGATTGGTATAAAACGGCCATCTGAGAAGTCCCACTTGAAACCTTCCGGCAGAGATTGGAGACACGAAGCTTCTGGTCTGAGTTCATTTTCCCATCGCCGACAATAGTGCAGACTTCGTTCAAAATTGTATCAATAGATCCTAACCATTTCTGGATCTCCGGCGTACTGATAACTTCACTCGGCAATTCATTATCTTCGGGTACTGGTGGGTTTAGGCCACTAGGTAATGGTTCATTAGACGTCGGTGGAGGACTTCGCCGTAGTAATTGGCTACGACCAAACGGGCTCGATCCTGGTTGAGACATACTCCAGAAACACTTTATTTATTGTTTATAAAATTATTTAGTTCATCTTGCAAGTTCGGTAAAAATAATCTACAAGTCGGTAATAAGCTACGAGTCACACGCGACACACTTTACAATTATCCTGACGGCGCAAATAATTATATTTATTTCTCGTAATTGTTTATTTCATTATACGTAATAAATAAAACAAACACACGTCCGTTTAGTCTCGCGTCTCGAAACGTGAATCTGTACCTACATATACAAAATATTGTAACACTTTTTTAAAGAGTAACGGTGGAGTTTCTTGCCCATTCTTCTCCGTACGAAAACTACCTTTTGGAAGGGGCGACTAGAATCAATTCAATTTTTTGTAAACTTTGACGTTCAAAAGTGCCTTACAAGGGCCTATTTGAAATAAATGATTTGACTTTGACTTTGACACATCAAAAACTAGTCGTACAGTAGGCCACACTCCAATGGTAACAAAACTAGTACTTAAAGCTGGCCTCTTATATTACTGAAACTCCGTATCACGCTAGGCCAGTTGAGGGCCAAAATGTTACCAACGGCGATCGGTCGACTGTACATCTTATCTGCCAGGGCTTATTTTTAATCTCATATTTCGAATTGTTTTGATTTTTTGTTTGTACATTGTTCTCACATAATAGAAGCAACACGAATAATGTACCCAGGATTGTGTAATTTTCTTAATTTAAAAGAGTGTCCTTGGAGTTTCTTGCCCGTTCTTCTCCATGAAGATCTACGTTTTGGAACTGGGCAACTAGCTTCAACTTTTTGACTAACTGACCGACTATTGTGACAATTCAAAAGTGCCTGTAAATGGTTTAATTGAAATAAATGCTTTGAGTTTGAGTACGACGAATGCACCACTCTCACTAAAACCGTCGTCGCTACCGTCATGTGCAAAGAGACTGCGGAATGTTTGAACATTAAAAACTCAGAGTATTCCACGCTCTCTCTGATTACGATCTTGAGGTACCTTTAATAAGAATAAGAAGAAGTACCTTTTATAAGAAGTACACAGAATGTACTTTATCTATCAACTCACTCATCAGATTTTTTCTATGTGTCTCAAATATTAATATTATTATTATATTATTATATGTATTTTCTGTGTGTCAGCGCGTGCGTCACTAATGACGCCAACAATCGTCAAGGTGTCGATTGGTGTCGACGCACGATCACGGACCGCTGACAGCCGTCATAATTTATCAGTGTCAAATTGAGGAGTAGGTATTGAAGTAGGGTGTTATTATTTAAGTGGTGAGGATCTTTTAGTTTTTCTTTTTTCTTTTCTTTTTCATCTTTAACTAGCAGTTAAAGATGAAAAAGGAAAACACAGGAAAACTAAGGAAATCATAGCTCTGGAATAGTTGATTGAAGAAGTGGATGCTCTTTCAACTCCTCTAATTATTGTTATTCTTACAAACATAATTTTTTTCACGTTTAAGAAAACGGGCATACTTACAGACTTAAAATAATAATATGTACTGGTATACAAAGAAGGAAGGGAAGCAATAAATAAATTATTTATTAAGAGTAACCATGAGACTCATAGTATTAGTAACAATAAAATAAACTTACAACTATGTTACTAATGGTGGTAATTGCGTCACAGACATAAAATCAAAATTGATCGCTATGTCTTTCATTTTGACAGTTCAGCCACGTTTGTTGCGTTATTTACGTTGTTAAGCTGCTTTTTTTTCTTTCCAACTCACTTTAGACATTGGCAGAATAGTCGACATCGGCTTTGCTTGCCATTTATTAAAAATAGAATAGAATACGTTGTAAGCAGACGCATTTTTCAAACCTATTAAGCAAGGGGTAACTAATATCCTTCAAATCCCTCAGATCGTGATTGAAAGCGTGCTGCGCAATTTAGTGTACTGTACTTGAGACCTTTGTCATTTATATTTTCCTTGCGATTAAAACCGTCTGGAGATCTTCCGATACCGGTCATTGTGTGTCAAGTTGACAGCTCGATGGACAGATTCCATCGATGTTCGTCAATAGAATACCGATTCTGGTTTTTGTACTGGTTTTTTTAAAGTCTTGGTATCGTATTACGTTGTGGTGGCCCGAGTTTGGAATTTGGAATTCAAATCAACATGATTGTGCAAAATGGGGATTGGGCAGAATTAATGTAACTATTAATTTTGCAAAACTGACTTTTTTTGTTTCCGACTGGAAAAATCTATCTACTCTTTGCTATTAATACTGTAGAAAAATATAAATAGAATAGAAAATAGTTTATTGTCCAGTAAGCAGGCTCACAGGATAACAGCAAGTTGAGATGCCATAAGTAACAAATATTACCTACAGCCAGGTTACAAAATATCATTTGCCAGGGAGCCCCAAACTAGACAGTTAGTTTGTATCTTGGGGGTCGGGGTACGAATTCGGTTAAAATTATGGCAATGCCCGATATTGGAATTTTAACGCTCGCTCAGCGCTGAGAGTTAGAAGTTTATAATATTTAGGCATTCATTTAGAACATATTATAAAGCTAAAACTCCTCTCTTCCTCTCTGTGAGTGGGCCGTTTAATCCACCACGCAGACCGAGCGTGGGTTTGTGTACTCCATTCATTAGCTAACTAAACCTAAGTATAATTGTATAATCAACCTTTTTCCTCATATACCTGTGTCCACAATAGTCCAGCGCAATAGGACAACTACGACCTACGTCCCGATTAGAAACAATTTGCTGTCTATTAACTAATCGATGTGTGCGGAACTATTCACTGCCAGCTGACGTATGTTCTCCTGGTAATTCTGGTCACGTGTACTGGATTAAAGGGGTTTGAATCTTCGAGCTTGGGCCCTCCGGGAAACAACAAAACAGGACCCACATATAACGCTTTCAATGTTAAAAAGTTGTGAGATCTAATGAAGAACCAAGCGTCTAGCTCTACAAAGCCTAACGCTACAAACCTTTTATCTTGGTCAAAATGTACGGTTTAGCAGTTTCGCGGCCATCGCACAGACACCAATGGGATGAAGAAATTAAGTCATTCGGTCTTTATGTTTTACAATGAAATAGTTCAATGGAACGGGCAAGCCATATTGTGTATTTTGACCAAGATTTTAGGTTTGTAGAGTTAGGCCTTGAGGTGGTTTTGAGTCCTGAGAATTTGAGCTCAATTGCATTATCCAAGCCGAAGCTATGAAGGTTTGAAAATACGACGAAACGCTTCGAGAAACAGTACATAGTGCCCCCTGATTTTTGGTTTTGGCTGGTCTTGGCGCGGGCACTGCCATGCCCCTAGAATCTTAGGTGTACTGTGTGAAAGGGGTTCTTATCTTCACGCTTTTGCCACCTTGGGTAGGCTGTAGTCTTCGGCTATTGGTTCAAAACAATCGTGGCAATCAATCAAAGAAACAATAATTATTCATTGCAATTTGATCAATGTACTCCTGGTAGAGAATTCCAGTTGACCACCACCACTTATATTATACTGCCACTAGTGGTGGATGGTACTCGTTGTTCCATAATCCACAACTGGTAGACAGTAAAACATTTTGATACCAGGCTATCAGAATTGCGGAGAAGTATGTAATTTTCGTTCACACGTGTGTAATATCAACCAATAGATCACAGGTGCACGCATGATTGGCGACGGCAAAGGTCTTGCATGCTCTGTCGCGCAACTATTTGTACCTATTTACTTACGATGCATAAGTAAATAAGGTATGAATATTGAATACTGAGCCTTTATTATACAGACTTCGTCTAAGACAACCATGGCTTAAATGGTTCTAAATTGTCTGTATTATCTTCGCCTTAAAGCTTTGCACCCATCTTCCAATCACCCTGTATATTTCTTTTCTGCAGTGAGTCTTCAGCGAAAATACAATTAAAACCTACTATTAAAATAGTCTAGGAATTTCTCAATATTAGTCTGGATTTGTGACCAACTGGCAATAGGCTCGCTCGCCCTTATTAATCGTACTTAAATATAAATGTGGTGATTACTTTTTTTTTTTTTTTTGACGTTGGGAAATTATCAAATAACTTCTCTCGCTATGGGCGGAGCGGGAGGGTGTGTCAAACTTTTACTGACTAAAACCCACCCGTGTTCCTTCCGTTGCCTGTGTGCCGGGGTCCCGCGATATCCCTTTCAGACAAACTCGCAATGATTGAGGATTTCCCCAAAGAAAAAAAGGTACTGTGTTTTATACAGATTTTGGTCGATTCAGCGGTGCCACCACGAATTCCTAAGATAATTTGCGACTGTTAAACATGTTCTTATCAAATATTTCTGAAGTTTGACATTCGGCATTTTATTTGCTCAATTTACTCAAAACGGAAGCTATTCGGCATGATTTACATTTCAAAAAAAAAAAAACGAATACGAAAATTTTGCACAGTTATTGTGCTTTTATTTGTTTTAAAGATGGAATGTCTATGAAAAAATTAACTGTTAAATTTTTTTTTTTTCGCCAGCTACAATTTTTTTTAACGATCGATAACGAAATTGACATGGACATGTATACCTATGTTCATCGAAAAAAGCCGAAAACCGAAAATAAAAACGAAATTCGGGTGGACTCTAGTCCGAATCTAGCCGAAATGAGTCGAGACTATTTGTGTCTATACTCCATTTGAAATAACATTATACATTTAATAGACCTGTTTTACCAATTTTGACTTCTATTGCGTTGGTGGCATGAGAAATGGCAGCTGCAGTAAACAGTTGGTATTGTAACCACTTTTTTGCTTTTAATGACCATCCTTATGCCTACGGTATACTCGTAGAAGTCGAAATCGATTTAACAGAGTGTAAAAAAGTTTTATTTAAATGTCTAATCTTATTTCAAATGGAGTATAGCTAGGAGTGAGTCGGAAAATGCGTAATTTCTTCATGTGATATTTATCTAAAGAAGAGATAGTACTCTATGACGGTACCTACATTCCCCAAATATTTGCGTTTGGTCTGATAAGGATGTGCGTAGAAACACTTGAAATGATTGATCGTTAATCAAACATGAGGAAAACTATCGTAGCTTTTTTATTTTGATGAAATATGATGTCTGAACGAAAGAATTGAAACCTTAAATATGGGAAGGCTCAAATTCTAATTCAAATTTATCCAGGTCGAAGGATCAAACATTATTTTATCACCACCGCTCTGAAAGTGGTGAAGGAAACCGGCATGTCCTAAAACCAGAAATTCGAAGACATGACTGACATCTACCAAACTGCACTGGGCCCGCGTGGTAACATTCAAAATTCAAATGTCATTTATTCAAACTAGGCTGAGAATCAGCACTTTTCGAACGTCAAAATTACATAAGACAGTTCCCCAAAACGCCCACCCTTCACCACTTCCTAGTGCGTTAGCTGGGAAGAAGCAGTGGCGCAACAAACTCCCCAGCAACGATTACTGCCCACTCCCTCTCACCGAGTGGAGGCCTGTGCCCAGAAGTCGGATCGTTATAAACTGATTATGCTAAGGAGTTCCACTCCCGGCAGTACGCACAATGATTATGTTGATGGATTATCCAGTATCTCAATCAATCTGCCTAGCCTTTTCCCAACTATGTTGGGGTCGGCTTCCAACACAATCGAATGCAGTTGAATACCAGTATTTTAAATGGAGCGACTACCTACCGACCTCCACAACCCAGGTACTGGGTAACAGTATCACTGACTGGTGAGTATCCAGTATTTAACATACCTATATCCCTGGCGCATCGCCTTTCGTCTGGTCTGCCCTATGAAACATAATGTAGACTAATAATAGCTTCAGTTGATAAACAAAGCAATCAATAGTAATAAAATCGTGTAAATCATATCGTAATAATTCAAATGTGCGGTACATTTTCAGCATCTGTTTTATGTTATGTCTGAGTATTTAGTATGTGATGTAGACTGTCCGAATTTGTTCAACTGTTTTTTTTTGTGAGGAGGGATTTTCTATTTGACAGATTCGAGTGAGATGGTCCAAAAAAAACATTTTAACAAACCGATTTGAAGGCTTAATTTTGTAGTTAAGTAATGCGCCACCTGTCCTAGATTAGAGACATTTTTTTTTAAGTCTCACTTTCTTGATCTTTTCACCGGCATCCATACCGTTATATCCGGAACACAGCAATACCTACCTACAGCTTAGTGGTAGAACTTGGTCTTTGAAGGCCGTGTAAAGCCACTGTCAATGTGGCTGAGTTCAGAGGGACAGTTCCCGTATTTTTACGAATGTTTGCATTCTAACTTCAGTTTTAGAGATCTCGTGCACTAGACGGCCAGAACCACGAACCGCTACGAATCGCGCTCTTGGTCGCAACGGCCGATTAGCCGCAGAGCGGGCAAAGGACGGGAAATTTACGTAGCGTTAGTGTAATTTGCGTAGCATTATTCGAGTTATTTTTGACAGTTTAAGGGATCTCGCGCACTAGACGGCCACGACCAAGGACCACGACTGGCCGGAGTCATCTAGTGCGCGATTAAGGGATCTTGCGCACTAGATGGCCACAGAACACCTAAGCCAACCACTCATAGCCACTGGCATATATCGGCGTCTTAACTTAATATTGGAATCATCGATTCAACAAAGAAGTTAAAAATTGAAGAAAATTGTGATTTGTGGTTGAAAATTGGTACTTTTCCCAGACGACTTCTTTTATATGGAGATCTTATCTATAATCTATTTACGTTATAATATTTTTTCAGGTGTCTAAGTGATTTCGATATACTTATAAATGTAGGCTTATTACGTCGTCTAAACGAGTGTTTATCTTACAAGATAATCTATATTGCGCTGAATTAAACAAATATTTTCTTATTATCATGTCGTACGATATTATTATTTAATCTATTTTGTCTAGTGATTAGGTCAGACTAATTAATTTATAAGTTCGATAAAGGTTCCAATATTTTGTCCAGTGGACCATTTTATATTTTGCTAAGTACCTGGTACATGTTGATGGGCCTACACTGTCCTGTCATACCTGTATAGTTGATCGAAGCTTTTAACACTGTATTTTTTTTTTTTTTTAACCATTTACTTTTAAAAGAGTAACCGTGGAGTTTCTTACCGGCTCTTCTCCATAGGAAACGACCAATTGGAACCGTGCACCTAGCTTCTGACGTTTCATAAGTGCCCTTGTAGGTTTATGTGAAATAAAATATTTTGAATTTGAATTTGAATTTTGTCGAGTCTAAAAAGTAAATAGTCACTATAAAATAGTCACCTTCACCATACTAAAGAATATTATGTAGGTAATCTCCCAGAAAGAAAATAACTTTCCATAATTTCCCACTAATGGAAAGCACACCACCATCTTTCCCACATTCTAAAATCATCAGCATATACCATAAAGTAATCAGCACTCGTATTTGGCACATACAAGACATAAATAATTCAATTCAAAGAACATGGACCCTCTGTAGGAACTCTGCAATTGCTTTCGAGCTACTAAATTATGCTCAAACATCCGTATTGCTGGTTTGTTTGCTCATATAACTAGCGTATGACCTGATACTCGTTTGTGGTATGTCTGGGAACTATTAAATTCCTATTTTCGTATGCGCTCCTGGTAATCAAAGTTGTTTTCTGCCTGGAACTGGCTAGTTCTGGAACTTTATAAAAAAAAAACATTGACAAGCCTCTTAAAGCCGTTGATGTTCTGGTACTTTCATTAAGATTCTGCTTTGTCAGATATCTTCACGAAGATACTGCTTGGAGGAGTTTAAAACAGTACCTACGTTTAAAAACTGTTCACAGTACATTTTATAGACATGATAGGTAACCAACCGCCAATCAGAATCCAATGCCCGTTATTTAAAACGTTCAAAATCTATTCGCGATATCATCTCAGAGCCAATCAATGCCATCAACATGTCAAAAATGTAGCAAAAGTGTTTTTTTTGACGGATTGCAACTGACATTAGAACGCGATCGTTCATCAAAATACGGGAATTGCCCCTCAGATCAGTACCTATTGCTACTAACTGTCAAATCTCATAGCTAATATGAAATGCAATGATTGGTTGAACGTAATAGTACCTACATTACTGTCGCGTTCTGTAATGACTGCGTTGCTGGCAGCGCTAATGATGGCCGCAGCCTAGCGCAGCTCCAGGTCAACACAGCGCGGTCAGCATTGTAGCCCTTGATGGAAAAGCTGGAATCAAGGCCGAAACCGAAGGTGACCGACGCCTTTATAGCGCAGACAGCAAGGGCTGCAATGATGAACAAGCTTGAAGCGTGGCCAGCAACGCAGCATTGTGGACCAAGGCTTGGATAGAACTCTACTCAAACAATGCGAGTAATTTAGAGCGTTTATTCTGAAAGTGGGCAACATTAATATTCTAGTTCGCCGGTTAGCCAAATTTCATATTACATTATACAGTATTATTGTCAAATCAATCAAAAAAAGTAAATATTTGACAGCTACTTGCGACGTTGCCAACTTTTAGGATAAGCCCTCTTAAGGGGACTACAGGACCTAAACGTGCCTAAACGCAAGTTTTATAATGCCTAAAAGAATATGATCCACTGCAGTAAACAAAATCAGAAAAATATATTATATTCTTCAGGATATATGTTAGTATGATAGTGTGTTGAAAACATAATACAACTAATTTGATACGATAGAAAACAATCATGAAGATATGTACCTCTAAAAATTTATTTTAACGATTAAACATCATATTAATTTACATCTCTAACTGCTTCATATTTTGCAATAAATTACCTGCGTCGTGTCATCGCGCTTCTCTTTCATTTCTATGCAGTCCGACAGTGACCGCGCTTTAGCTGTTGTAAGCCTCTTAAATAAAACCAGCTTATTAAAGTAAATTTATGGAAAACAATATGGACAGCGGCAAAAATTTTCACCGCGCCGTGCTTTTGTTTCTTCCCCGTAGTTTTTTTATTTTTTTTGTTTAGGCAATGATGATTGTATTGCCTGTACTTATACATGTGAAAGTGAGTTTGTGTGTTTGTTACACTTTCACGCTAAAATGGCTGAACGAATTTGGATTAAACTTGGCACATGGGTAAACCATGACCTGGGTTCGGACATAGGATACCTTTTCTCCCGATATTCCTACGGGATCCAGACTTATGCGGGTGTAACCGCGGGGCGCAGCTAGTTCGGAGTACAATCTTTATACATCTGACTATTTTTGAAACAAAACTCGACAATAATGGATTTTCAAAGGAAACAACAATGAAATTACTTACAATTTTGCTGGCGCCTATTCAATAGCATTTTGAGTAAAAATAACAACTGCCTATCAAACTGCTTGACATTGTTTACCTGCAAACAAAAAACACTGTCATTCATTGCAAGACAACAAAATGTTGAAACAAGGGAGTTACAAAAAGATTTGTTTTATTCAAAACAGGTTCAATAAAATACTCAACGTATAAACAAAAATCTATTTCATTTATTGCTGTGTTTTTACTTTAAGTAAAAATAATAACGTAATGTTTCAATGCAAACATGTTTGTTTCATACAAAAACATTTTTATTAAGGCTATAAATAAATACAACTATTTCGTATTCATTGTTTTTTGTATGCATGTGTTCTTGATAGGGCGGGATTACGACACAAAACAAAACACAAAGTTACCGGTATTGAGTACACGTTTAATACTTAACTCGCACATAGAGACAGTTCACAGAAACTATAAAGAACTAACGACTAGCTAAAGGACTAAACCGATTTTGGCGGGAACGCCCGAGCGAGATAGGTACGTCCGCGCGCACTGGACTTTCGACGGCGCTTCCTCGACTCCTACTACTGAGCGCGGCGCGGCGTGAGCGGCGTCCCCACCGGTCGGCTCGCGAGCGCGCGAACAAAAAGGCGGCCCCGCGCATGCGTACAAGGCAAGCATGAACAACGATGCTTCTTTGGCGCGGGGATTGCATTTCTGTTCGCGCGTAATTCGTCACAAAACTTAAATCTAACATTTTTATTTTCATGAGGCGAGTGAGTTGCCTACATTCCACCCCCTTGTTCCTGAACATAATCGTCAGTAGGCAACACAATGACCTTTACAACCGGTCGCTTCACAAAGCCTCTACAGGTTCTAACAGTCACTACTCTAATATGGCCATCGCGGCCTGGGTGGACCGCGCTAATCACGCCCCTAGGCCACGTATTACGCGGCTGATTCTCTTCTAAAATAAGAACCATGTCTCCCACCTTCACGGGTGGCACTTCGTGCAGCCACTTTTGACGCTTTTGAAGAGTGGGGACATATTCTTTCAGCCAGCGTCGCCAAAACATGTCCGCCAGAGTCTGAGCCTTTACCCAAGCCTTTCTACTGGTTAAGTCCGATGCATCAAAGCTACCTAACGTAGATGCACCGGTAGCTGTACCTAACAACAAATGATTAGGGGTAAGAGCGATGGGCCCATCGGGGTCCGTACCCACAAAAGTTAATGGCCTACTGTTCAGTGTCATCTCTACCTCAGCCAGCAATGTCATTAGCAACTCCTCTTTAGGCGCCCGCGACGACAAAGTAACTCTAAGTGCGGTCTTTACTGAGCGGACGAGCCGCTCCCAGCACCCACCCATGTGCGGGGCCCCAGGAGGGTTAAATTGCCAAGAAATGCCCTTGGTAACGACGAAATCGTGAATTTTATCGCTCTCCATTGCCTGAATGGCAGCTTTCAGCTCTGCGTCAGCACCTACAAAGTTTGTGCCTCTATCACTGAACATGATAGAGGGTTGTCCACGGCGAGCTATCAAGCGTCGGATTGCCATTATGGCTGAGTCAGCTGATAGTGAAGATGCGAGCTCAATATGAACACCGCGAGTGACAAGGCAAGTAAAAATAACGCCCCATCTTTTTTCACGACGCCGTCCTATCGAAACTTCCATTGGACCAAAATAATCTACCCCGCAATGTACGAAAGCTCTTCTTGTATTTACAAGTCTAGCGGCCGGTAGATCTCCCATCTTGGGCAACGAAGGGCAAGCACGACGAACAAGACATAGCTGACATTTGGATACAGCTGATTTTACTGTACGTCGCAACTGCGTTATCCAATATTTTTCCCTTATACTGTTTATGACAGTTTCAGTATTGGCGTGGTGAGCACGCTTATGATATTCGAGTGCAATAAGACGCGCGGTATAGCTATGACCATCTAAAATAATGGGATACTTCTCATCAAACATTAAATCTGGTGCAGCACTCAGGCGTCCTTTGACTCGAAGCAAACCATCATCTTCATACAAAAAAGGATCTAAATCGCGAATTTTACTATCAGCAGGTAATGCACTTTTTGTTTTCAGAAGTGACAACTCCTTCGGGAAAGTTTCTAATTGACATTGTTTCAACAAAAGAATCTCAGCATCACGGACGTTGCTAGCTGTTAACTTCTCAACTTGGTTCTTGCGACACGCACCTAAAAAGGCAAGAACTCGACCCGCAGATCTAACAGCCCGTGTCCAACTAGTGAACCTATCAATATTAAATAGAGGTTCATACTGTTTTATTAGGTGAACCTTCTCAAGACGCTCCAATTCCGTATCGACTGCATCGTCGAACTCGTTGACCGGCCACTGGTCTTTGTCCCGGTACAAGAAAGAGGGACCTGTAAACCACAACTTACAATTTGTAGGCCAGTATAGTTTCGTGGCTTCATCAGCAGGGTTTTCTGCAGACGGCACCCAACGCCACTCACTTGGGTTGGACTTCCGGTCGATTTCTGCCAACCGATGTGAAACGAACTTCTGAAAATCACGAGGATCCGAATGTACCCATTTTAAAACCGTTTTCGAATCGGACCACAAGTACTTGCGTGTTATTATCAAACCTTGCTCTTTAACAATGATGCTAGCTAACCTACACGCCAGCACAGCTGCCTGCAGTTCAAGGCGGGGCACGGATATTACCTTCAACGGGGCGACACGAGCTTTACCAATAACAAGTGAGACGGTTGGTTTGCCAAATTCATCCCTACCAACCAAATATGCTACTGCAGCATATGCCGATTCGCTCGCATCACCAAAAATGTGTAATTCGACAGTTGACGCATCAAACCTATACCAACGCGGCACTCGCATGTTACCTAGTTGTTTTATATCCTTCAGCCACCTTTCCCATTCCTTGAACTCGTTTTCCTTCAACTGATCGTCCCATCCTATACCAGATTTCCATATTTTCTGTAACAAGATTTTAGACTTTATCGTGTAAGGATAAAGTAAGCCTAAAGGGTCAAAGATACTCATAATAAATTTCAGAAACTGCCGTTTAGTAGGAATTACTCTACCGTCTACTACTTCAGGCGGCACTTTTTTAAACGATAAGTCGAACGCTAACTCGTCCGACTCCGGCATCCATATCATACCTAAAGTTCGTTCGCCATTATATGGAGACTTATCAAAATTTACAGTACCGGGCACGACAGCTGGTAACTCTTTTCGAAGTTCGGGTGAATTAGTCACCCATCCCCTGATAGAGAATCCACCAGCGGAGTGTATCATGGAAACATCTTTAATCAGCTGACGAGCACGATCTATTGAATTAACACTATCTAGGTAATCATCCATATAATGGTTTTCGTGAATTGCCTTGACGGCCTCAGGATACGAATTTCGGAACTCACTAGCATTTTTATTCAAGACATGTATGGCTGATGCAGGCGATGACTTGGCACCGAAAATCATAGAGTCCATGACGTATGTATCAGGGTCGCGCTCTCGGTTTCGGCCTTTCCAAAGAAAGAGCTGCGCGCCCTGATCTTCTTTCCTAATTTTAACACGGAGGAACATATCAGCTATATCCGCTGTATAAGCTATTGGACCAGATCGAAACTTAAACAGTACGCCTAATAAAGAATTCAACAAGTCCGGCCCTGTTAGCAAATAATCATTTAAACATGCACCCTTACTTTTGGCCGCGGCATCATAAACTAATCTAAGTTTATTTGGTTTATTCGGGTTAATGACCCCAAAATGCGGCAGGTGCCATACCGGGTTAACACTCAGCGGCGTATCCAACCGCCTAGCATATTTCTCAGAAATTAACCTTTCAATTTGACGAGAATACAATTCAGCATAATCGGGGTTTTTATCCATCTTACTTTCTATACTGCGTAAACGTTTCACAGCATAATCATAATTATCGGGTAAGTGTACAGTGTCACGTGACCATAGTAAACCTACCTCCCAGCCTCCGTCAATACGGCGACTAGTGTTATCTAGGATCTTACAAGCGCGTTCAGTCTCAACATTTTTGCGTGACACGTCTGTGATACCGATTGACTCGAGCAAAAACTGCTGCTTCACAAGTTCGTTTAAATCATCTAAATTTTCAAATGCTAAATTAACCGATTCACGAACAGACTCGTCACAAATACCTACAGGCCCATGAACAACCCACCCTAACTTCGTAAGCGACGCTACGGGTTGTCCGGATTTACCCTGTCGTATTTCCTGGTTAACTATTAACTTCCAATTATCTTGCCCGATTAATAACATTGGTTTTGCGCACGACATCTCACAACAATCTAAGTCTCGTAGATGTTTATTCATAACTAAAACTCTGGCGGGCACACTTTGGGTGGGTAAGTCTAAATTATGGATAGTACGTAATGCGATATCATGACGCAAACCGTTGGGTCCGCGTATTAGTGCAGTCACCCTACAAGAATTCTTATCAGTGACAACATGACCGCGTGCACTAACAATTTTCAACGGGGATAATGGTCCACTAAAATTACAAACACTAGAATCAATTAACGACACAGTGGCACCATCATCAAGCAATGCATAACAATTATATTCGACATTATTTACAATTATAGTAACAGGAACAATTTTTAATAATGTTTTTGTGTTCCGACATCGCTCACCCATACTCGTCACTGACTCGGCGTCCGACGGCGGTTGTGCGGCGGCCGCCTGCGCCGTGGCACCCACAGGTGGGGCGCCGGCGCCGGCGGCGTCCGGGGCGCTCGACTTCTCGTAGTGGAGAAGTGTATGATGCGGAGAACGACACTTTTCACACCGTTTTGCGCGACAACGATAACGAGAATGACTTTGCACTAAACATTTAAAACATAGCTTATTTACCTTTACGAAGTCCCACTTTTCTTTTTCAGTTTTATTTACAAATTTGTCGCACTCGGGTAATCGGTGAACCGCACTATTACACAACACACACACACTGGATGACGACGACGTACACGGTGATGTACTCGATGACGCAGATTCCTCGCTGGTAATGTGTACACGTTGAGTATGTTCCCGCTGGTGACGACGCGCAGGCTCCACGCGCCGTGTGTTCACAGCGGCTGCGGTAGCGGGGTTGGCAGCAGCGGTGGGCCGGTTACGATGACTATTATTATCCTGGGTGCTTATGTTCAGGGGTAGGTAATAAGCTGATGCCCGTGACAGGTGACTCAGGAACTCGAGTACAATATTTATGTTCGGTGATACACGAAGATCTTCTTTACTATTGATGTTCATTTTCATAACAAACTCGCCGTACTGCGCTCTTTGAACGTGGGTCAATTTACTTAGTATTTCGTGCGTTATTTGCGGGTTATTTATATAACCTTCCGCTTTTATATTTTTGAGAATGTACACGCAATTTCGTATAACGCACGTCATATTTCTCAACTCGACGCCACTGTCGGATACACGTGGTAGATTTCGTATTTTATGAAGTGCAGTTTCCAGTAGTAAATTTGGGTGTCCGAACTCCTTTTCTAGGGCCTTTATTACGTCTGTCGGGTCGGCCCCGGTACGCAGCAGGCCTTCAACAGCACACTTTGCCGCGCCACGGAGCGATGCTTGTAGTCGGACGGTGTTTTCGAACAAGCTATACCTAGACGCAGTAGCTTCGTAGGTACGTCGATACGCCATCCAGTCTACCGGGCTGCCATCAAACACTGGGAGATCATAATTTTGTTTTGGCCGTGTCGTCATGTTCGATATAATAACGTCGGCTAGGTGCATGATGTCGGCAGTTGCGACGGTGCCGGTGTTGGTGACTTCGGGCGGAGCCCCAGGCGCATATTTCGGATTGGAAGGGGAGGACGCCGCCGCGGGCTCGAAAAGCGCGCGAACGCCGGTAGCATACGGCGCATGCGCGGGACCGCGCGCGCTCTCTCGGGATAGGCCTTCGGGCGGGCACGCGCCGGCCGGCGCACGGGGCGCTGGCGGTATATCCGCGTGTTCGCATTGGGCTTGACTTGAGCTTAGCCACTCATCCACGTTATTACCGCTACAACAAACACTGTGAGCGCGGTTTTCTAATACTTCGTCCTCGATCTCCGCTATGTCTAACGCAAGTTTCTTTTTTATAAGCTGTTCTTTCAACTTGACGAGTTCTTCTTCAGCTTTGTACTCGGCACGGAGGCGTAGGGCTTCGCGGCTTGATCGCGACCCGGTCGACGTGGCAACAACTTCACTACGCGGGATCGTAGTGACACACATCGTATCCGCTTCAGGTCGTTGCTCAGCTCCAGCGTGAGCTTTGCTCCGTGTGACGACGCCAGTAACTTTGCTATCCATTTTGATCCGGCTTGCGAAGGACCAATGTTCTTGATAGGGCGGGATTACGACACAAAACAAAACACAAAGTTACCGGTATTGAGTACACGTTTAATACTTAACTCGCACATAGAGACAGTTCACAGAAACTATAAAGAACTAACGACTAGCTAAAGGACTAAACCGATTTTGGCGGGAACGCCCGAGCGAGATAGGTACGTCCGCGCGCACTGGACTTTCGACGGCGCTTCCTCGACTCCTACTACTGAGCGCGGCGCGGCGTGAGCGGCGTCCCCACCGGTCGGCTCGCGAGCGCGCGAACAAAAAGGCGGCCCCGCGCATGCGTACAAGGCAAGCATGAACAACGATGCTTCTTTGGCGCGGGGATTGCATTTCTGTTCGCGCGTAATTCGTCACAAAACTTAAATCTAACATTTTTATTTTCATGAGGCGAGTGAGTTGCCTACAGCATGCGTACGTATAATATATAATAATAAGCTTCATTTTTTTAGAGCTCCAAGGGACCGTAGTCCTACGTATTTGATATTAATTTCAACTTGATACCTGCTCGCGTTCCTGAGAAAAAGGGTCTTGATTGTACAACAACGACTTGGTTTCGTTTTTTCCTTCTACGGAACCCTAAAAAGTGGTAACGTATACTGGAAGTCAATAACAACATAGCCGGGAAAAGTTTTTACTAGCTCACTTCCCATTATATCTAATTTACCGGCAATACATCATAACATATTTCGCTATTGACGGGGACCTCCTAAACTTAATACCACATCATAAAAAGTTAATTAATTATAGTAAATGATTGCACAGATTAATATAATCGAACTACAAGCAAATAACATTAAACAGATAATTCATATAATTAATTATCTATAATATTGAGCGGCGCCATTAAACTCGTTGTAATCTATTAATACATTAGTACGATATCTACTTGAAAACAGGTCTAAATCTTGATTTGAAAGCGCCACTGGTAGAGGCTAGGTCCCATTGCAAGCGAGATCAATTTATTTTTAGGTTTAGGTTCATAAACTTTATTCTCAAAAGACAAAAGGGCCACTTACATGAGAACAAAAGATAACATACTGTAATAATCTTATTCTAAGTATTGGTCACCGATAAAATACAATTAGGCTTAAAATTACTTCGTTTTTAAATTGGTTGGGTTAGGTAAGTTAGGTAGCACGTTCAACGGTTTTATTCTCAACTAGTATGTTTATAGAAAAAACAATGTATTTCTGTGTCTACGCTCGACAGGAACTATATCCTAGGTACATAAATATGAGATTGGGATCATCAATAAACCATTAAAGTTAATTATTCCGTTCATTTAACAACAATATTAAACATTGGGAGTGAACGATTAGACCCTTATACATTACTAGCTATTGCCCGCGATTTCGTCTGCAATCCAGGATGAAAAGTAGCCTACGTCCTTTTCCAGGTCATGGTCTACCCATATGCCAAATTTCATCCAAATCCGTTGAGCCGTTTAAGTGTGAAAGCGTCACAAACAAAAAAAAACACTTTCCGATTTATAATATAAAAAAAAAAAAATAGGATGCATTTGAAATATTATTATTACTAAATAAATATCCTTGTCAGATAGTAAGTACATGGTAATTGAATATATTTTATAGGTGTTCCTGCTTATTTATAATTGTGCCATCTGATGTACGATCATCATTACACACACGTTTATTTTACAATATTTCGTTTCTAATCATCTTTGAGCCGAGTGACGCATGTGTAGTTTACGTCACTAAACCGCGAAGTCGCGCGTCTGTGGTGAATAATATCTCAGCTGATAATAACTAGGGTTTCCCCGCGGTTTTATAAATGATTTATGTATTTAATTTTGATATAATTTATATTAATTTTCCTTAAGGTAAAAGGTTTTATTAAGAAGATAGGCGACAACATTTATCTTTTAACCTTATTTATACCTAGTATTGATTTATTTCTATTCGAAGTTTTTAATACACTTGTTTACAGTCTACATTTTAAACTAAATTAGTTGGTCTCTGGTCAAAAGATTTGGCCAATAAAATAAAATAGTTTCCAAGCAGTACGCCCCGCTGTCAGTCGCACCACACCCTTACAGGATTGCTCGGATTGTTTCTGATATGACAAACTTTACCATCAAAACTCAACTGGTTGTCGCTTTCATTAATAAGTTTCATCAAACGTACATGACATTGAAATCCATAAATCCCACAACTTCTAAGTGCAAATTTCAGCAATTAAACGCGTTCAAGAGCTGTCATTGTCAATATTTTACCGTAAGTATGACACTGACAGCTCTTGAACGCGGTTAAGATGTGCTGATCGCGTTCAGTCTCTGGATGAAATCCACCCTTAGTGTGATGTACCTAATTACTAGTTTGGTACCAAAAATATTCTCATATATACCGATACTTATCTGACATAGTCAAGTCCATAGTACAGTAAACGATTACGTTTTGGTAACTAGCTATAACCAATCGAAATTAGAAAAAAGAATTCCGCAAATTTTTATACATAAATGACGGAGTTAAAAAAAAATATAAACATCCGAATTGATAACCATCTTCCTTTTGGAAGTCGGTTAAAGAAAACTTTCAAATTATTCAATTATGTTTTAGAGAATTGATCATAAATTTTAGGTTCTTTCTCTAAAGTCAGCTTAGTACGTAGAAACAACGTGAGTATTAAATGAGAATATGCAAAATGGTAATACTTCAGTCTACTCTACCGATATAACGCTGCTAAATAAAAACTGCTTACAATTGCTATTGTCTTGAACAAACACTGGGCTATCAGACATGGTCGGGTTACCTCCCCTGATCAGTCCGATCGTACCGAGAACATTTAGTATGATTTCAACAGTTTGAAACATGGACGTGTGTTATCGAAGTGTCAGGAATTTATTTTAAAAGTTATCGTAATTATTCGTTAAAAGAAATTAACTTTTGAAGTGATTTTTTAAAGAAATAATTTTAGAGTTAAACTCTATTATTACAATTTTACTTATAAATATAAATAAAAAGATTCATTTATTACATAAATAAAATAAACTTAGACACCTAGCTACTATTAATACTTAAAGTTTGAGGATAATTTGTATTTTTTCACAATAAATCACATAATAACAAGGTAGGATCTATACAAACTCAATCACGCGCTAAAATAAATCATAACAATTTTAAAAAAAATCGCAAAAAAAACAGGTCTAAGAAATCATAATAAAAAAAGATAAATAATGAAATAACTGGTTCCATAAATACCGAATAAAAATTACTGCCTTGTAAAAAATGTCGAGTTCTAATTTGGGGGGTCTCAGAAACAGTTCTAATTTTGAAAAAGTGTTAAAAATAGTGAGGTGACAATGACGTGGACCAAAGAGTTGGACGAGGCCGCAATCCTGGCCACTAAGACTGGCCACTGGCATGTAGTGTTGTTCTATTTACTATGTGGACTGGCAGCTATACCCACTTCGTTCCTGGTATTTTCTCAGGTAAAGCCTTTGATGTATTTGTTTTTAATGGGATAATAAATCTCGTGGTTAACCATTATCACGCCTGATGTTAAGCGATCATGCGGTTGATGAAGGTGCACGCTTGCCTTGAAGTACTCTATTCACACGACGGCTTGATGTCTCCTAGGTTATAACTTTCGAGGACGAATTTCAGCTAGTAATATTGCCATTGCATTTTCTCATACACAGACGGGACGGCTATTGATCATTACTTTCATCAACTACTGATCATCACATTCATCAACTATTGACCATCATATTCATCAACTATTGATCATCATATTCATCAACTAGTGATCATCCATCACATTCATCAACTATTGATCATCACTTTCATCAACTATTCATCATCAAATTCATCACGTTTTGTTCATGGTTGACGATTTCAGACTGTTATAAGTTCAGGTTTTCATTCTAAGTTATTATAGTTAGAAGAGTTCAAGATTAACTAATAAAGTATAGTACTTTATGAAACTGTTGCATAAAGAGGGGTATTAAAATACGAGTGAATGTTTAGTATCACACGAGTGTTTTAATACCTAGTTATGTGCAGTTTCATACTCTATTTTATCTACTCTCATACATTGAATTTGAACCTACTGAATAAAAGATCAAAGTTAAAGATCAAGAATAAAAATATCCCAAGAAATTCAGTTCAACAAAACGTATGAATGGCGCCTGCACCCAGCACAGCACCGCGCATGCGCTAGAGCGGTGTTGCTTTTCCCCGCTAACGTTCCATTACAAAAGTTGATGGAAAGTCCTTGGTGATATTAACTTCTTGGATTTGCCCTGTATCGTAATAGATTTTTTTTTGTTTTATAGCATAATTTGTTAGAGAAAAAGTGTTATAATATGATTCTATTTTTAAATTTCGGTATTGTGTTTATAAAGTATGTCAATATAGAATCGTTTTGAAGTACATATATAATTCGAATATTACATTAAGAGAGTAGATAAAATTACTTATTACATGGCAATACTGAAAAATATTTTACAAAAAAAACGGAAGTCGGAAGTCTGTGTCGTTGATATAAAATTTTCGTTTTATGCCACCGACTTCCGAAATCAAAGTTATTATTCACTTTCTAATGTTTTTTTTGGAAGTCCGTTGTTTTTGTTTTTTGTCACTTTTTTGTTGTGGTACCAACCACAAGAATACCACTACCTGCTGTGTAAATAACAGTGACAGACAGTTATTAAAACATCATCCAAAGTGCGAACAATACATATTATTGAACCTAACTTAACAACTACCCAAGCAAATATAATAAATAAAATATGGGACCAGCTTCCTCTAAGAAATGAAAAATAATTTTCAAAATCGGTCCATAATTGACGAAAATATCGACAGACATAGAACCTCCCCCTTTTTGGAAGGCGGTAAATAAGCCACATAGTAATTGTCAGTTTTCAAACCAAACCTAAGATAACCTAACTTTTGGGTTCATTACATTCCGTGTCGGATGCATTACATAGCCTCATTTGTCCTGCACACCCTGGACTGTCGGTCCCATTGCCACCTTGCTAACTGGCTACTATTTTCACCATGACAAGAGTTATCTTTACAGCGCCGATATGTGTGAAGTATTTAGAACAAGGTCGTTTACCCGCATATTCGTACTTAAGTACCAGAGGGCCTAGACAAAGGGACATTTTATTAACGATAACAAAGATAGAAAAGTTAAATTAAAAAACGAGCGAGCCTTACAGTCGTCGCATATAATGTGTAACATCTGACATCTTGACAGACATATATAATATCATTTAAACAATATTCATCATCATAATCATCATGGTCATCACACTGTTTACATCCTCTCGGAAAATGGGTTGGTTCCACTCTGACGCCAACTTTAGCACTGCGCGCGCTCATTGGTCAAATCAAATAGCGCGCGCTTCCCCGCTTCTTTCTGTTACACACTTCCGTCCCTTTTCACGAAATCACTCCCACAGATTGCAGGAAAGTGAGAGAATAAATGTTCCTATCAAAAATGTATTTATTGGATTTACTTATGCAACCGAAATGCTTATGTCGATCTTCTGGAATGAAAATCGTTGTAGAAATATGGGAGGGTTTGAAAGCGATTCACTATAGGCCCTCAGGTTCACAAGCCATAGGGCTAAGACAACATAAACCTGTTGAAGTAAAATAAACAACAATTAAACGAAAATATTTGTTTTGGTTTTGGAGGACAACACAACAAATATTGAGAGAAAGTTCAGTGACATTATCTTATTTGTTGTGTGTACATGTTGATTTGATGTCAAGTTTATTTAAAAAAAACTAAACAAAAAAACTGGAAATAAACTTGACATCAAAACAACATGTCTTTTATTAAGTAGACTGTAAATAAAATGTATGACAATGTTATCATTGTCATACATTTTATTTACAGTCTACTTAATAAATATCTTAAATTCGTTCACTGACAGACAACACACAGCCAGTGCGGCTGGGTCTAGAATCATGAAGTTTTTCACAAGAGTTTCATAGTTATTGAAAACGAGCACTTAGTAGGATTTTGGAAAATTCATTCTCTAATGGGGATAATTAAATTAGAGATTAAATAGCGGATGAAAGTTTTTATGGAAGTTCGTTATTTTTGGTGATGGGGAATATCATCGGAGACACGCGGGTTGTTTTATATAAATTCCTTCTATAGAAAGTTCTTTAAAATAATTGTAATTGTTGTGTTGACGAGACTCGCACATACCAGGGAAGCATGGCACAAAAGGGAGGACGCTCAGTAGTGGGTGGAACATAGCTGCTAATGATGATAATGATGGTATCGGGACCAGGGACCAAGCTACCGGTGTTGTTTAGGTCACCCAATACCACTTTGCCCGATTTGAGAATCTAACGCAAAATCGCATTATACTCTGCCAGTCGCGCTTACAATTATTGAGTCTATTCCACACGTTAATTTATTGCTTTAGTACCTTAAATAACTTTTCTATTGACTTGGCTCATTAGCGATGTTATACTAAGTGATATATTCAATAATAGCAGTACCTAGTTGGTATATTGACTGATCCGTATAGTCTAATTCGAGAGTAATGGAAAATGATGAGCTTGGAGCTATATTTAGCCTACCCATCGTTATCCATTTTCCTCTCTGTAAAGTTAGTGGATAGGTACCTCAAGGCTACAACTGCCGGGGTCGCGGGTTTGTCTGAAAGGGATATCGCGACCTCGGCACACAGGCAACGGAAGGAACACGGGTGGGTTTTAGTCAGTAAAAGTCTGACACGCCCTCCCGCTCCACCCAGAGCGGGAGAAGTTATTTGATAATTTCCCATCCTCAAAAAAAAAAAAAAAAAAAAAAAAAAAAAAAAAAAAGTCTACATCTTTGTATCCGTTTTATACGAGGCATTTTTGAAATTAAATACTCAAACGTGCGAGAACGCGTGCAAAATGCAATCAAGTACAAATTGTATTTAATTTAGAATATATTTTCGCACTAACCCAAGTTCATTTAAGAACACGCCGAAGTAGAGCGACGGGCCTGTATTAACGAATTCAATATGAATCGTCGTCGAGCAGTGAGTAGTTATACATTCTCTCGATGTATGAAATTGCAATGTCATTACCAGGATATTAGATAGTATTGCCTGGTTTTTCCTATTCCTTGCTAACACCATCTTATATGTAAACACATGCCATCCTAGTCGGCAAGGCTGGTAAAGGGACTGACTCTCAAGTATCTTAAGTCATGGCTCTTCACATGCTCTGTCGAATCATGAATGCCTAGTCATTTACATCTGTTCACTGGTACTAGTCACAGATGTAGACCGTATTAGTTGCTTGTCACGTCGTGAAAGTTGTGAAAGTGATTTAGAGAAAGGATTACTTATGTTGTGTTTATAATTATCAGATAAATCGTACAATGGCGCCTTTAAATAGAAATTCATACGTAGGTAGACTTTCAAACGTGAAACAAAATGTCAATTCATCATCATTATTGGCAGCCTTGTTCCACCCACTGTTGAGTATAGGCCTCATCCTTTTTGTGCCATGCTTCCCTGGTATGTGCGAGTCTCAACCAAGCAATGTCAATAAAGCAGGATGAATGATTTTCTAAGGCTAGGCAGTAATTGATGGACCTGGAGACTCGCTTGCCCGAATCCGAATCTACCATCGATTAGATCTACCCCATTATCCATCTTCCCAAAGACGGTGGGATGAGCCGCTCTGCAGAGTAGTACAGAACAATTTACTTAACACGTCTGTTACTAACGCGGAGCGTGCGCGCCTGCTGAAAAATAAATAACGTCAATAAATATCTTATTAAACCTACGATATACCTGGTACGACAAAATAATGTTACAGCTGTTAAAATACATTTGTCCCACAATAACATACTACACTAATCTACTTTAAGTAGCATAAAATGCTTCACTCAAATTACTTGTAAATAAATCAATTTTGCTGTGAAGATCTTTAATGACCCGAATTGATTAGTGGAGTTTTGGCGAGTACGTTGGTCCTGGCTATCGGACCGGCCAGCAGTGGCGGGCGTGGTCCGTTACGCAAAGACTCAAGCGCTGCAGCACCTACGGATTATCGACAATGCCCCGGCGTAACTTGACTAAGTAAGCGACAAGTGTCAATTCCCGTCGCACCCCCAATTAATTGTACCCGACTGTACCCAGTCCAAATAGAGTGGGGTACATCAACGGATAAAACGGATATACCCCGCAAAGCTTCTTGAAAAAGTAGCGCGTAAACTTGTTCTGAACGCATTGCAACATTACAAAGTATTTAACTTCATCTGGAGCCCATTTGATAGCACTAATGTTCCTGATGACTGCTGACCATTGCGTCATACAGGACCCTGACTGCTGTTATGTTGGTGAAGTCTCGTGTCTGTCTCAGCACGAATGGCAAATTTCTGAACGCCCCTTTCAAGATCTTGGATTTAAGATGCAGATGACCTTGCGTGGTTAGTTTTTGTGTTCTGTACTGAGCTCACGCAACGCTTCGTACGTCCAGCCAGTAATAGGACACTGCCATCAAGGAGCGCTGTCCCAAATTAGACGCATTATTAATTCATTATATAAAACAAAAGGTATTTTAATAAAACACATACTAATATATCAATAATTAAATTATCTGTAAAATGGTGAAGTTTTCAGAAAAATACGCTTGATAGATTTTGCGCGATTCTCGGTTTTTTATCCGCGTTAAGGCTCGTGCAGATTAGCGCGAGTTGTCGGGCGACGCGACACCGGTAATTGTTCTACTGTGAAGTTTTCTTAGAAATTATTTTGTTAGAGCTGCTGTCGCGTCGTGCCGGTCTACACGACACTTTTTACATAACTTTACAAATTAATTTCACTATGTAATATAAACATAATCTAAAATATTCGTACATTAAGTTATTAAGAAAATAATCTAATTTAACATTATTTTTTTCCAAATCATTAACACTACTCTTTTAATCGTGATCTTCAGTATAAAATCATTCAAAGTCGGTTAGCATCGCCTTAACATCTTGGAACGCCAGTTACATGGATCAGCATGTGAAGGCTGAGACTAAATACAATTTAGTCTTAATAACTTACAATAATGAAAAGAAAATTGAAAAAAAACTATGACAAAAATCAGCAAAAAAATTAAAAATTGATTAGTAAATATACATAGTTATAGTTGTTGCAAAAGCCGGGCTCCTATAATAACCACTTTCCACCCTTGATATTACAGCACTGTATGATGGCTTGTGAAATTTGCACAAAAATATGAAATACTATGATTTTATACGGGTCGCAATAATGTCGTACCGCTGAAACTATTTACTATCGAATGGATATGCTATATTTTTATAATTAATTATTAGCTGTCACAGGCGCCATCATACAGGGCCACTGGTTTAGATCAAGGTGGAAATATGAATACTCGTTCTTAGTTATCAAACTGTAGACAAAATTAATTTAAGTAACTAGCTTAAAACATTACATTAGAAGTACTTAATAAATATCTCCACTCAAGAACTGACTACTGATTGTTGAATGAAATGTCTGAGTTAGATACTGACACTTCATAACTAAAAGATAAGATTACCAGTGCAGCTAGTACCAATAATGAATATCACTACCACATCAGTACAGTCACTGATTATCGTGTCATCATCAATCATTTATTGAAGATGCAGTAGCACTATGTATATCTCGTAATTGCTTTACTAGAGTGCGTTTCATCAAATAGATTCTATGCCGTAATGTTGGCTCCCGTTTTGTAGGACGAACACGGGTACGCGACGGCGCTACCTAATAGGTTCGTTGTTAAAGTTTAACAGTGGAGCCAACATTACGGCAAAGGAACTATTTGATGAAACGCACTTTACCCTAAGGTTGAATGTCAGTTGCATGCCAACAGCATCCTAAAAACATTGTTTCATAAGGTGGACAGCGCTTTATTAGGCACTGAATGCGGAGACACGTGCCAACATGTGTTGAGCCACGTAGGTATTAGTTGTTGTTAGGTTAGTTTGTAAGTTTTACTAACATAGTTGTTAAATCTTTGTTACTAATACTTTATGGATGTACTTACTTTTTATGTATGATCGAAAATAAATTAAATATAGTATACGTAGGTATACGTCATTAATAAAGTCTATTTGTCTATTAAGTAAAGTAATATTTCCATATATTCAAGGTAGGTACGTAAAATATGAGACTAGCGCAACACGAGAGAAGGCCCGCGGAAAATTATGGAACTACATTTTTTTAATGCAATGTGATGCAATGTCATAGACACTAGCGCCGCGTCAAAGAGACTTCCGTGGTGGCACGGACGTTATCAGTTGGTTAGTTGTAACAATCTATGTGACAGAAAGTTTCAAACTTAGTGTAGTTTCAATTAGCTAAGAGTTGTTGATGTTGAAGCCGGTCTATATCTAATTTTGTATTGACATCAAAGGTTAGTGTCGAGATGAAAGCTGTACCTTTAGCACGAATCAATCGAAATAAAATAGGTGTCATCAAGTATTTTTCAAAACTTGACGAAAGCCATACTGTCAAGGCCCGAATAATTAGAAAACAAATATTGTTGCAGGACCATCTGACAGCATTTTAGAAAATTAACATGAAGCATTTAAAAAAATGTATAGGAAATGCTAACAAAAAATTCAATACAATAACAGTAACGTTACGTACAACCACGAAGTGTCCGTGGCAGCCATTACAAATTGGAGTCGTCACATTGAATACGCGGTGAACAAAAGCAGGGGGCAGGGTCTGGTTCATAAATCATCATCTCAATCAAGATCGGCGTAACCTTTTACAAACTGGATTCCGACGGTATAATGTTGGGGTCAACTTCCAACTGACATGAATAAATGATTTTTGTGTGTAATGAGCTGGACTCCTATAGCAAATATTAAGCCTTGGCAGCTCAGACAGAGAGGTGGAAGGAGCGTTGAGAGGTCTTTGCCTAGCTGCGGGACAATACGGGCTAAAAATAGGAGTGAATGTCTTTGGTATGAGACATTATGGTCAAATGCTGATGATGACAATATGTTGGACTGTGCGGGTTCCGATAAGCTTATAAACATTTATGGGTTAACTAGCTTCGCCCCGCGGTTTTACCAGCATAAGTCTCGATCTCGTGGTAACATCGGGATAAAATGTATCCTATGTTCTAACTCTCTCTATGGTCTAGATGATGTAGTATGGTAGTAGATGAGAAAAAGTAACATCCCCACTTTACGTGTAGGGGAGGTACCGTAAAAAAAAAAAAACTTGATTTTATTTTACCACTTTGTCGGGCATGATTAATATGTATACATATGCCAAATTTTGCTGCTTTCTAATACTAACCGTCTCTGAGGTAAGCCGCGGAAAGATAGACAGACAGACGGACATGGCGAAAATATAAGGGTTCCTTGTTTACTACAGAACCCTAAAAAGGATAGTTCATTCGGCATTAGAAAAATAACTTCAAGGTACAAATATGTAGTACCTACGCGGTGGGTATCTGAATTTGGTACCGGTACCTACTTGTTACTTGTTACGGGTATCCGTCTGGAACTGGTATCCAACTGATACCGGTACCGGTTCCGTCTGGAACCGATACTCAGGTGCCGAAATGGCAAGAACCGCGAAGTATCGGTGAAACCTTTTGGTACCTGTTCCAAGCCCTGCTTCTAACCTTATAACTGTCAAACTAAATGTGCAAGATAGAATGTTTAAGCCAAAACACGAACCAAATAACGTTTACATCGTTCATTATACTCAGCCTGAGTGAGTGGTGATCTGAAAACATCTAATGCTGCTTAAAAAGTTTATAGGTGCTTTGTAGGATTTTTTTTAAAATAAAATTCCACCCTGACGTGGTTCAAACCATAGAACATTACATACCTGGGTCAAACGGTCAACTGCTAATTAGGTATTTGATGTTTCCATTCATTAACCTCATTTTTGCACAATTGTTTTTCAATTGCATACCAGTCGGTCGATTCTGTAAAAATATCAACGTGAAACTTAGGTGAAGTGAGCTGTCACAGTCACAAATCGACCGGCAGGAACCTAGGAGTAACACTATTGACAGCTTACTTCACCTAAGTTTCACGATGATATTTTTACAGAATCGACCGGCTGTTATTGGGTCCCCACCTATGAAATTGGCGTTTTTTTCTCACAAATAGAGAACCTTGTCACTTCTATGAATTAAAATATTCATCAATTGCTTGGTATTATATTGAATAATGACCATCATAGACAACTACAAATAGTAAAAAAAACCTTATTACTTATAGTTTATAAACATAAAAAATACCTTAAAAATGACTCCTCATTTTTTTTGCAGAAATGACCACTATTTGTTTTAATTTAGCCAAAACTTATTTTTGTCGCTTAATCTAGTGGCATATTACGTTATCTTAGTTTTTAAACATTAGCGCATAAAAGTTTTAAGACATTAGTGTTCATGGTTGTTATATAAATTAAGAAAATGTTAGTATAAAAAAGCAACTTCTTTAAAATTCTCCATACAAAACGCTGATTTCATAGGTGGGGACCTAATATTATGTTAAATTGAAGAGCGGAATCACCTAACACTAGCATTTCCTTGCTCAAAAGATGATCTCCAACGCCTGTGTGTTAAGAATTTGTATAAATGCAATAAACATTTTTATTATTTTTTATTTTAATAATGCATACTGATTTGACACAAACCAAACAGACATTGACAGGGGGGCGTTGTTGGTAAACATTTGTAAAATTGTCACAGAAATTGTATTGATAGAACAAGATGGCGGTGTTAGTTCCGATTTTGGCCACGCGCCAATAGATCCTTGTAGTGTTGTACATAATTTACAACCATTAAAGCCAATGACTTATAAACACCGCAAAATCCTTCCAAGTGAGATAAATTATAGTAAATATAAATACAAGTACAAAAATAAGTGGGCACTTACAGCGATAAGATAAGAGGTGCCTCCTAGACGGTAACGCTGACACATTTTGTAAACATCGCACATAAATCATTATCGGAATGCGTCGGAGATAAGGGTCGGTCCACACCATGCGCTGCGGCAGCGCAATGCAACGTTTTGCGCTATGGGCGTACACACGTACGGTGCAGCGCCACAATACGCAATTGTAACTGCCTCTTTGGTCGAGCGTTCGCAAGCGATAGTGCTGAGCAGGAGGACCTGGGTTCGACTCCCAGATCAGGCAAAGTGTTATTGGGGTTTTCCGACAGTAATTTTTCTTTAGCAGCCCAGAGTCTGGATTTGTGCCCGGTTGATGGGAATAGGCTCGCCCCCTGTTACATGGGACTTAAACATAACTGTCAAAATATGCTTATACTATATATAAACGTCTACCCTCTAACCCTTCGGGAGAAACAGTTGTGATGTTATGTTTAAGTAATGTTTTTTTTTTGCATTTCTTCTTAAAGATGGTTAATTAGGAAATGCTGGTGATATCTAGTTCCATCATTTATTTGAATTATACCATTTACAGGCACTTTTGAATTGTCAAGGAGCCCTAGTCCTATCAGTCAGACATATGAAGCTAGTTGCCCATTTCAAATTGCAGTAGGTTCCTATGGACACAGATTATTTAAATAAAAAGCGATTCTTGCCACGACACAATAGAGTGCAATTCAGGTCGCACAGCGCTAATTACCTACAGTTATATTCACCTAGAAGTTGCCTCTCTTTCTATCGCGTAACTCTTATCTTCTGGCTACGCTACGCCCACTGAATCCGACAAGTCGAGCTCGCCGCGTACCTACTTGTAGCTTCATACCTAAAATGCGGACTGACCCATCTGTGTTCATCTGTGTTATGGAGAAGAATGGGCAAGAAACTCCATGGAAACTCTTTTACATCAAAAATAGTATTACTTCTTCTCTTCGCTCTTGAAAAAGCGGTCGTGGAGTCGTGCTCACGATTAATTATGTCCAATCGCAGGTGTTGTCGTTGCTCACCTCACGATCTCTCTCCATCTGGTTCTTTTAGATGACAGTCTGGTTCTGTCAGACAGCAGAAGAGATTGTTACAAAATATTGGTAAACTTGCAAGAATGAGGAAATGTATCTTATTTCATCACCATTTCATTTCATAAGCCATATTTCGGTTCCTTTTGAAAATAATATTAAGAAACCTTATTAGTCACAGATAGGTCTTACATAATCAAATTCAATAATCCTTATCAGTAATAATTATTACAAATCACAGAAGTAATAGCATACACTATTGATAACGTTATCAATAAACTTAATCAGTGAAAAATTCGTTAGGTACGGTTAGTAGAAAAATAAAATTATTCAGATTTTCCTGTCTTTGAGATCATCGAGTAAACGCCTTTTGAGCCATGTTTCCCTGGTCTGTGCGAGTTTCATGGATATCAGTAGGAAAAAATAGGGATGACGACAATTTTTTTTTGTCCGTCAGGTAGATTATTGAAAAATATTTGACACGTATTTTTTCTTTTTTTGCGTAATCAAAAGATTATGGCGATACATTGAGTTAAAATGTGTCATGACGTCACCAGTATGTAGATTTTATACTGACTTGTGACGTAGCGAGTCCCCACTCCCCAACTTGAATGCGTTTTATCTTAGTAATTTTTTATTAATCTGATAAAGCAAAAAAAACCCGTCGAATATATTTTTTTATCTTAATGACGGATTTAAAAGAATTTCTTTTTTTTACCCTAGCATCATCCATGATTATATAGAATCCGGTAAGAATTTATATCAAACAAGCCTTGTGCCCGATGGTATTTCCCATTGGCAAAAATCATGAACTTCCATAAAAACTTTTATCTGTTATTTAACCCTTTAAGGGATGATTTTTCAAACATCGTTCCTTAGTGCCTCCTTCGTTACTTAATCATCAACATCATTTTGGTGCCCTTGTACCACGTTACTTAGGGTAACACAACCGTCACACTATCTTTTACTTCCTTCTCTTTCGTTTCATTCCTCACACAATCCATCCATCTTTTCTTTGGCCTGACTCTCCCTCCCACCGATTAACATTTATATTCATCACTCTTTTAGTCACTCGTTTCTTGCCTCTTCATCACATGCCATACCAAGCCAACCCGATTTCCTTTGTCTCACTGACGCCACTTTATAACTTCCCCTTACATACTATTTTTTACATTATCGATTTTCATCGCTCCACACATCCGTCTCAAAATTCTCAACTCCGCTGCGTTCAATCTTTTTTCAACGTCCGCCAGCCTCCTTCGTTACTTATTAAACGCAGCTTGCAGAACGTCGTAAAAAAAATCTTTATAATTTTAAAATAAATAGTGCTAAGTTATTTAAGAAAATAATAGGTCTTTACCTGTGAAATTGCCGTTTTGTATGAAAAAATTTAAACGATTTTTTTTCATGTATTTTTTATTTGTATTAATCGAAGTAATCACCCATGCAATCAATGCATCTTTGCCAACGCAGTGGCAGTTTATTGATGCCCTTCTTAAAGAAATCAGCTGGACGGGAGGCAACAAATTCTTCAAAGGCATTTTGTACTGCCTCTCGGGTATTGAATTTTTTTCCCGCCAAGAAGTTATCCAAATTCTGGAAAAAGTAGTAGTCTGTAGGCGCAAGGTCTGGTGAGTAGGGCGGATGACGGAGAGCTTCCAACCCCAGTTCTTGCAACTTGGAGACCGTCTGCTGTGCAGTATGAGGTCGCGCGTTGTCGTGCAGTAGCAGCGGAGACGAGCGATTGACCAATGCTGGTTGGAGATGTGCCAGCTTCTCCATCATTGTGTTCAGTTCTTCACAGTACACTTCTGCAGTAATGCTCACCCCGTTTGTTAAGAAGCTGTGATGAATCACACCGGCGCTAGACCACCAAACAGTGACCATCACTTTTCTAGGGGTAAGTTTTCGTTTAGGGCATTGTTTAGGTGCTGAACCAGGATCCAACCAACTTGCTGAGCGCTTGCGGTTATCAAACAGAATCCATTTTTCATCGCAGGTAACAATGCGGTTCAAAATTCCTTCATTTGTGTGTCTGTTGAGCAGTGCAAGGCACGTCTCGACGCGTACTTTGCGCTGGCGATAATTGAGTTCGTGGGGCACCCATTTGTCAAGCTTTTTTACCTTGCCAATTTGACGCAAATTAACCAATATTGTTTTGACGCTAACGTCGAAAGCTGCTGCTAATTCAGCCGTAGATTGTGTATCATCAGCTTCCACAATCGCCTTTAATTCGTCATTGTCGACCAAAGTCTTCGGACGACCGCGAGGTTCATTTTTCAGGTCGAAATTTCCAGAACGGAAGCGAGCAAACCAATAACAGGTGGTGCGTTGGTTTGTAGTGTTAGCTCCGTAAACGTCGTTGATGTTGCGTGCCGCTTGTGCCGCGTTGCTGCCACGACGGTACTCATATTCCATAATTACTCGAATTTTTAACGTATCCATGATGACGAAAAAGATTGAAATGCGATGAAAATGTAACACTAATCAATAAACAAATAACTACTCTTGGAAAAAAAAATCCATGTTTTTAAAATAAAATTAATTTGAAATTAGAATTCTTAGCCAAACAAAAATTATTTTGATTTGAAATGGCCAGTACTGCAGAACGGCAATTTCATAGGTAAAGACCGAATATTTAACACAACTACCTATTTACACTACAACTAACTAACTATACAAATGAATACAAAAACAAAAGGAATCTTAGGCGTCGAAGTATTCGTCCGCATCGCTGTCATCCGGATACGTGCCCAGAAGACTGGCAGCATTGCCACGTTGAATGCCAATGCTAATTCTTTGGCCGAAGAACGAGCCAACCCTAGTGACATGAAGTTTTAGGTTGAATTTAAGATTTTCATTTAATAGGTAGATTCGTGAGGTATAAGATAAAGTTAGAATGGTGTATAAAGAACAGAAATAGGAATGTGGAATTGATACTCCTTTTTTAATATGCAGATTAAAGACATTATAATATTTTAATGTCTGTAGGTTTTTAAGAGCTATTATTTCGTGATGTAATTTTATTTTTATTATTTTGTCAATGAAATTCTTGTAGCACGATGTCATTTTAAATGTTTTAATATTAAGTGCGATATATTTATGTCGGCGATGCGGGATGACCGTTTAAATAAGAATTTCTTATTTCGCGACTAGGTATCATCCAAGCCGAACGATTTTTTCAACTTCTCTATAAGCATAATCAGCCTAGGTTTCTACTGTTGGGATTCTGACCTCCACTATGTGAGAGGGAGTGGGTCGTTATCCAACTCGCGAGCCCATCGCGGGTTGGTGGATGTCACACGTTTTCGTTTTTTTTGGGTTCTGGGACATGCCATTTTCCTCACAATGTTTTTTTCTCAATTCATCTACATCCTATACTATTAAACGAGCAATATTTGCATATATATGTATTTGTAATCACGTTTTCAAAAACAGCTCTAACGATTTCGATAGAAGTTTCAATATAGGGGTTAACGGGGACGAAAACTTGATCTAGCTAGGACTCATATCTGGGAAAAATTATTTTCTGCGTATTTTCACCCGAGCAGAGCTCGGTCGCCCAAAGAATAGAACAAGATGGCTACCTGGCCAGAATAATTACATGGTAGCATGGAATTAGTAAGTACCTACTATCATGGCGGCATGGAATTGGTATGTACTATCATGGCAGCATGGATTTAGTATGAACTATCCTATACTATTAAATGAGCATCTCTACTTTCACCCGAGCAGAGCTCGTTCGACTAGGTACTAATCATTATATGGCATCGATCAAGTTGTTGAAACTACACCCTAACACAATGCACTGCTGTCTGTTCGAAAAATATCTGATGAAAATATAAATAAACAACCCCGTTCTGGTTAAATTCTTACGCGTCACTCACAAAAGGAAATCAGTAACACTTACATCTGTATTTTAAAGTTTCCAACTCAACATATCACTTTACTAAAAATGTAATTGAAAAGTCATCGACGAAAATTAAGGTTATAAAATTAACCTAAACTGTCAAATGAAAACGTCTTGATTGCATTTTAAAATTTCAGATCAAAAGTTTTCAAAAAATTAAAAATCAAAGCACTCAATTTGTAAGTGGCATCCACATTTTCTGATGCATTTGTTTACATTTTAATCAGATACTTTTGGAACAGACCGCAAATAGGACACCATTCACTTTAGTCATGCACATAGCACACTCAAGAATTTCATCTCAATGTCTCGAGTATTCCGATTACCTCACCAAGCATACTCACGAGTCCTTTATACTTTACTGGGTAAAACTAGTCTCTCTATAATATTGTTTGACACGATCATGATTTTAACTATTGTTATACAAATTATTTTACGTAATGCTTTGAATATTGTATAAGTGGCGCTTCGTCGTAAATCTGTATGAAAAGATGACACACTTTAAAGTATTTGTATATTAATATAATTTTATCGATGTGCAATAGTTGAAACGGCCATAAGACAAACCAGACTCACAAGTAGATTTGAATAGCATGTTTAGTTTCTTGTATTCTTTTTTGCAAAAGTAATATAAATTGGTTATTAAATTGAGATAAAAACATTGATGCGAACCAATTGAAAGTCGTTTTATCTGTTTAGTTTAGAGCAAATTGCTTTCGATTGAGTGATTGAGTTAAAATTGAACTCCTTCAAACTATTGGATCTAAGAGTATTTTTTTGGCAATAGGCCAATCGTAAAGCCAATATTTTAGTTCAATGATAAACCTAACAAAACCAGATTTTTATAGCAACTACCTTTCTTTGTTTTCCAGGTCTTCACTAACGCAACTCCAGAACATTGGTGCGCCCCGCCTCCAGAACTAGATAACCTAGGCCTTCCAGATGACCTGCTTCGTTCATTGACAGTACCAGGAGAGCATGGAACGTACGAGTCATGTCAAGCTTACGATATAGACCCCAAGGAGTTGCGTGAGGCGCTGAAAGATTATATTGAAGAAAGGTAACTTTGATTTATGTGAGCCTGGTAAAAGGGACTCTACTTGTCCTTTTGCGAATTGGCCATTTGAAGAATTAGTCCTTTTACGAAGCAGCCATTTGTCGAATTAGGCATTTGTAGAATATACGAATTGGGCATTGATCGACTAACCCGCTTTTTTGACGTAACTAAGAGACTTGACTAGTTTTTTTCTTACTAGGAAATTCAAAATATCTATTTACTCGTAGCCTGTTACAACTTTGTTGAGAAGGGGAAAAAGAAAAAACAGAATTACAGATTCTAGAAATGTCACTTTGATTAGAACGAGATATCTAATATCTTTTTTTTGTAGAGTAGAGATAGAAGTGGTTATGCTATGCGTGCTGTAGTGGGACAATTATTATTATTGGCTGAAGAGTTGTTGGGTAGTGGCTAATTGGCTATTCTTGTGATATCAATGTCAGCATTCGTTTTTCGGTTTACATTACTATGAAGAAGTGGCAGTGCAATGCTCCAGACAGTTGGCAAACTATTCCGTAGTTAATTTTAGTTCATCAATGTCCGAAACATAATTATTTATTTTCAATTTAGACGATCGATATTTTCATTTGACAACACTTTGTGTGTGTGTAGACTTGATTTTTCTGACGATAATTTTTTAGTAGTGATCTTCTCAAAAATCTAGTAAAGCACCTTGATTTTTGTAACCCCAGCATGAACCTATGTATCGTGCCTACTGCATGTCAAAAGCGAGCGAGCACGAGCATTGATCACTACTCTCCACCATGTGAGGTGCCCAAATTGCCAAACTAGAAAATAATCCCTCCCTTAAGTAGGTAAAAACTTATACTGAAAAGTTGTGCGGAAATTAGTTGTCTCTTTCCCATGTAAGTTGTCAGAACCAACTAGAATGCCAATCCTTGGTTTGACAAGTGACCTAGAAATTGAGTAAAGTCACACTGGTACTTGTCTGTTTAAAACCCTCAACCTCGTCCTAGAAATTGAGTAAACTCACACTGGTACTTGTCAGTTTAAAACCCTCAACCTCGTGTTTTAGCAGGCCTCCAGGCCATCACGATTTGTTCATCGGATTAAACCAACCAATTGATTGACGAGTAACAAAAACGTGTGAACATGTTGTATGTAAATTATACTTAGGTTTTAAGCCTACTTGAAAGTAGAAACTCCAATGTCGACTGCGTACTTGATACTCGTGCACCTTCGTACAAGATTATACCTAATATCGGACGTATGTAACGTATGGTAACTCGTATTCGGAGTACCGCAAATATTGTAATATTTTTTTTATCATACTGTGCCTAAGGATTTTAGTTTGCTCATGTAAATGTTTGATTTTTTTGTCTTTAAAATTAGTTCTCCGCCCATTGCACTATTATTGTCAGGAACCTGATATCTAATATCACAAGTTTACCTATAGGGCTAGTAGGTGGGACTAACATAAGTACTAGACGGTAAAAATATACAAAACACAGTACCTACATCTTTAAAAAAAGCACTTTTCGTGTCCACTCGTGGCGAAGATTGCGACTACCGGCGCTATGAGCTAATATTTATGTATTTTTTGTCAATCTTGACAATGTAACTTGATCAATCTTTGTCGTAATAATCATACAGATAGGTAGCTACTTATTTTTAAAATAAACACACAAAAAAGACAATAATTAAACATCGTCAAAACACAAATTGAAACACTATATAACTTGTCACAACTAAATTAAAACATATTGTAACTAAATTTACACGCTCATTTATATAAATAATTATAATTTTATCGCTCTAACGATCCGTTTAACAAGTCATCCATCAAAATGTTGACAAAAAACGTCAAACACGTGGTTATTAATTGAAGAGACAGACATGTTGTAATTTAAGAATTTATGTTCATTGAATTTTTGTGCAAAAAATTCGTTGTATTTGGCATAAGCTGTGCTATGTATGATAAACGTACTATTAAGGAATTTATTTTTAATGTATTGTGTAAACAATTGTTGGCTAACCTAAATAAATAAATAAATTCGATCACGCGTTTAATAAAATACAATATTTATATTGTCATATCAGCTGATTTGATTAATGTGGATGGAAGGTATACTCCATAGGTTTAGATAGTAGTTAAATAAAGGTAAACAGAAAAACCACGTGACGAGACAGCTGTCACGTAACCGACTAAAAGTAATACCTGTCATTTCAGTTGTCATACTGCGTCACAGTTGTACTCTTCAGTTTAGCAACGTTATAATTCGTTGACGTTTAGAGTTTGGGCTCTTTCCAATAGACAGATTACAAAATATTATATTATTATGTCGTTTATTCATCTTAATACTTATTGATTACATTTTTAAATATTTAAATAAAAATCATTACAAAAACATTTAAAAATATAAAAAATAGTGTTCCACCGGTATCGGGAGCAGGGTCCAAGCTACCGGTGGTTAGGGCTGCAGAGACAGGAACCCCCTCACCTCATATTATTATTATTATAAATCTAACTAAAAAATTTTGCTCAAGCAGTAACATCTACGAAGAGTAGTTTAAGAATAAATGATAAAGTTTAACATACATTAATAAAAGGCGAAACTATTGTAAAAATCTAAAATAAATTTAATTTGGTTTTATCGTATTAGTAAACAAGAAAGTGTCATCTATAAATACCCTTTTTTAGATTTTACCTTCATTTCATTACCTTCTGTAGTCTTTTACGGAAATCACCATACATGGTGATAGAGTCGAGCAATTCGAGCATGCATCGTCGAGCAATTCCAGTGTAATGCCATACCAACCTAGGTACATGCAAAAATATGATTGTATACTTCTTCATTATTATGATAAATGGTTTGTTAACGCGCCATTTATAAAAGTTAAACTCATATTTCTATTTTTGATTTACAGAAGATGCTAATAAGTAATGCAAAATTTGTCTTCTACATTCAAGCTTTTCAAGTTCTACTAAATCGCTACTAAGTATGGAGATACTTAGTAGCGATTAGTAGCGAAACTCGTTCTAGGAGTAGAACGAGTTTAATAGAGGGCTGCCACTGAGTAATTTACCTAGGATATTTGGCCGATTCCTCTAAATTACGGACCGTTATTGGTTAAAGTAAGGAGTCTTGTATCTTTACCAATAATGAAGCAGACCTCATAGCTTTGTATAGTAGACCCTCCCATATGGAAGTAGTAGCTATTACAGGAAAAATTAGCTTACGAATCTATTTATATGCCCAGTTTGGCAATAAAAAAAACTACCATTGGTAAGAAAAACGATTCATTTTTGTGTATAGGAACCGTGCAATAGACGACAAAACTCTGTTTGAGAAAGGCATTATTTAAACTTTCAGTGTACTTGATGCAAAAATAAATTACTACCAATGCTATCGCTAGCATATTGATGTGAAGGAATGTTTGGCAATTACTCAAAATTAGATGCTTTTGTGAGTACAAAGTACAAACCACTCCAGATTATTATTATAGGAATAGCATCGTAATTAAATGTACGTTTGTCGTCACTTTGAATAATGAACAGCTGCTGACTGATGTGTTGATGGTCTCCCACGGGTGTAGTAAAAATTAAGTACTCATGAGTACATCAAACGTGGTTATTAACAAATAGGAGTTAATAACCATTAGCATATTGTATTTTCAAATGAAACAGAACCCATTACGAAAATGACCATTATGGAAATTGACTACAATTTAACCTCTCCAATCCTTATGTCAACCTGGTATCGCGGAGAAAGAATTTACCAACATGGAGGAGTAATGATAATATAGATGTCGAAATTGATGACAGTGTCAACTCTCACCTCTTCATTCCGTATGCCAATTTCGATGTCTCAGAAAGGTTGTAAGGCTTAAAATTGATGACAGTCTCATCTCTTTATGTGTATGCCATCCTGGTAAAAAGCATACATTATTGGGTGATTTGATTTTGTCAGGATTGAGGGACTCGTGGTTATAGAGAATGCGCCCGTTGATTCAAAAGTTAGAGCGGAGCTAAATATGGGTTTTTATTGGGGAGTTTTGTTTTCTAATAACTATTACATCTCTTTGTTCCCAGAAAAGTGACAATCAAAGAAGCCAACGCATTTCATACGATGAAAATATTTGAGCTGGTAACAGTTAGCGATGAACTGCAGAATGATTTGGTGAGTAATACAGAACTAACATCCTAATTCCTATGCTATCATCATCATCTTCATTGGCAGGCTTTTTCCATCCACTGATGAGATTGGGCTTCTCCATTTTGTTCCATGCTTTCTAGTCTGTGCGAGACTGAACTTATGTCCTATGCAATAAAGCTCACCCTTTTTAGGGTTCCGTAGTCAACAAGGAACCCTTATATTTACGTCATTTCCGTCTGTCTGTCCGCGGCTTAGCTCAGAGAGTCTTAGTACTAGAAAGATGTAATTTAGCATTGGATGTAGGTACATGTTAATCACATCGACAAAGTGGTAAAATAAAATCATTTATGCAAAGCTTAAAAAGTATTAATTTTTGTTAGAGTCAAGTGTCTGGTCGGCCCGGCCAGCTAAATCGTTGTTTTCGGATTTACAAGTTAACGAGTAATAGTAGACCAACTTAAATTTGCAGTTTGAATGTGTGGGAGAACATGTTTTTAACTACAATGTTAAATTTGTTCTTGGGATAAATTCATCCCAAATACGGAACCCTTCATTGTGCGGGGTCCGATACGCACTTGGCCGGAGTCTATTAAACAATGTTGATTTGATTTTAAGAATAAATTTTACTTTCAATTTCCAGATATCAAACATAACGAATGCTGTGCTGTCAGTGAGGAGGAACACAACGTCACCATGTGCCAACGGCTGGCGGTTCAGTACAGATCAGTATCAGGATACACTTGTTACAGAAGTGAGTACCATTCTTCTGTAGACTGGCAAGTCAACTAACATACCATCACGACCGTTTTCCCCGAAAATTAGCCAGAGTTGTATCATAATAATCCATTCACATTTCGCCAATTTTATCTTTAACACCATTTTAATTAGGGTTGATTTTCCACGAGTGCGTTACTGGAACAGTGTTCATATGGGTTCCAGACTTAAAATTTTTAAGGCAAGGTTTATAAGCTTGGTATTTTAAGTTCTTAGTAACAAAATATGGATATAATTCTGAAATCAATGATTACATTATTATTATTAAGTCGAGTCGAGGCGAGCCAATACTAATATCAGAGTGTGGCGGCATCTACATCGCCACATGCGAACTACGCATCAAAGACCTGACGTCACACAACATCCTGACGTCACACAAATTTTGCATCGCGCAATTAAAGTTTACTGCGCGGTGGACATATATACAAGCTCTCGACTTCAACCTCGGGGCAGTTGCCCGCCAGATCCGACACTCATCTGGTCAGACGATTGTCCCTTTTCTATGGTGGATGAGTGAATTTACACCCTGTTGCTCGTGCCCCTAAAAGAGCACGAGCCCGGAGACTAGTAATAGGCTCGCCTCGACTCAGATTTAAGTTCGAGGCTGCTACTATCAATGCCCTAATACTACAGTACCAGAACCCAGTAACTCTTTGTCCAACTCAGAGTTTGAACACAGTGCCACACGCTCTTCACCTTTGCGGCCATTAGCTAAACGAATCTATTGCCCCGTGTCTAGTATTACTTTTTCTAGCAACATATAACCAAATAATCAGTTCCCTTTTCAATTTCCAGTTCTCTCTTGTCTGCGACATGGATTGGCTACCCAGAATGTGCAACACTCTCTTCTGGGTCGGCTCAATATTCGGCAATCTCTTCTTTGGATGGATGTCTGACAGGTAAATCTTCTGTCAATACGTGACCATTCTTATCAAAATTTGAAATGACCTTTGGCCCTTTAATTTTGCACTCATTTATTTTAAACCGGAACATAATTTTAAATGAAACTGAAAGTTCTAATTTTATTGCCCCTTTTTGCAGGTATGGCCGTCGTCCCACAATTCTTTTCATGGTCTTTCTCGAAGTTCCTCTGGCTATAGCGTCATCATTCGCCACTTCCTTCTGGACTTACGTAGGCCTCCGAGTAGCTGGTGGACTGTTCTTCCCAGCATTGTATCAGCTGCCTTTTATATTGGCTCTGGAGCTAATGCCGCCTGGGCAGAGGAATCATACAGGTAAGAATTCATCATAAAATATCATACATTTCGCGTAATGGGCGGTGATGAACTTATTTGGGAGTCGAAATCAGAACCTCAGACTCTTTAGTTGGTCTTGCAACGACTAAACTAAGAAGGCGGTTCGACGACCAAACGTTGTATTTCCCTCATATCTCTCTTTTATCTTCTTTAATTAATTAATGATTGTTTATAATTTCAGGTATTGTCGTTGGAATGTTATTCGCTGGCGGCATGTGTCTGTTATCTATGCTGGCTTATGCTGTGAAAGACTGGTACCATCTGTCCTTGGTCACTACATTCCCTTTTATACTGTTGTATGGGTGAGTTCATAGTTATTTTTTCAAAAATTACTAAAATAGTAGAAGAGTCCTGTTAAACATAGTACTCGGTCTTTGGACTACTTCAGAGAAGGTCGTAGTAATTAGATAACAGCTTATTATTTTCCGAGAGACTAATAACTTAAAAGTCGACTAAATGTTTGCAACAAACAAAATAACTTGCCAGCGATTAAATATTTTCGCGACTATTATATTATGTAAGGTTCAAAATTAAAGGTGTTATAAAAACTAAAAACTAGCAGCTGCGTTTAGGTAGCAAATAAACTATACCAGTCAAATAAAATATTAGGCGAGGAGCTATAAATAATGACTTGGCGACTAATAATGTTAGTAGGGTGGCAAAGATAATATATTACCAGTCTAGTTAGAGTAGGTTATTTTTTTTTTTTAATGGTTAGGTTAGGTTAGGTTAAAACTGTGACTTCCTACGCACGAGCCGAGCGAGCGAAGCGAGCGGTGCTGCGGTAGCGGCCGGCGAGTGCCAGAAACGACTAGATTATATAGAAAATCTAAACCTGCCCTAATAATACAATAATAATATATTATTTATGAATGCCCATTTTCTATTTTATTTTCGCCATTAAGTTTCCGCTTAGATATTAATTCTGTTCCCAAAAGAAAAACTTGATGCTAGTTTAAATTAAAACGGAGCTTATTACTGATATATTAATATGCTACCTATTACTTATTACGATACTCCTTATTAGCTGCCAACCCATTATATATGGTAGCCACTTTTTTTTTTTTTTAAACCTATATTCATTTTACTTAGTTGCCGCATTAAATACATGCCTTAGATAACTAATTATGACGAAAAGTTTTTTGCCAAAGTGGTTCTTATTGATCGCACGCCCTTTTTTTCCTTTTAATTTCGTGTATGAAAACTTGTGGTCACTGGCCACGAGTCGTTTGGTTCGGCTTATACCTACCTCTCTAACCTACCTGTGGTTTTTAGTCCCAGCGGCATAGTTTGCGAAAACGTTTCATCCATTCTTCGTCAGTGATGTATTATTAAAACAATCAGTCTTAATTAACCGGCTTCTTTTACAGATATTACTGGCTAATACCAGAATCTCCAAGGTGGTTAGTTGGCAGAGGGCGAATAGCGGAAGCTGAAAAAGTTCTCAGGAATCTCGCTAGAAAGAATGGTATACACCTGGAAAGAGGCTTCTTATTGGAATTGCATGTAAGTACAAACCACTTTTTCCCTATATTTTTTTGTCATTTGTGTTTCAAAATTCATAGGTACATTTATTCAGTGCAAGTTTTAATTTTTATGACATGGCTTGAAATTGTGTTTGAAAAATGACTTGGAATGGCGTGGCTAAAAAAAATGGGGTGGCTTGAAATTATTCCTCTAGAGTTCTTAGCAAAACATGATTATTCCAATGAAGCTGAGTCAAAACTAGATCATTCCATTAATTTTTTTTTATTTATTCGAAACTAGCTTTCGCCCGCGGCTTCGCCAGCGTGGATGTCGGAAATTATCCCACGAGAACGTACTACCGGGATAAAAAGTATCCTATTATGTTAATCCAGGTTATAAACTATCTATGTGCCAAATTTTATCCAAATCCGTTAAGTCGTTTTTGCGTGATTGAGTAACAAACATCCAAACATACAAACTTTCACATTTATAATATTATATAGTAGGATAGATTATTGCCAGATTTTTTAAAACTGGTCAAAACAATGGCTATTCTGGTTGTATATAATAATTCAACAAAATATTGTTGAATTATTATTCCTAAAAATCAATTTTCTTTAATTCCAAAAATAAAATAAAAAGGAGAATAGTAAAGTTTTCAAAAGAACCTCTTTAATCAACCCACGATCACATTAAGAATGCTTAAATCATTGATTATTAATATAACGAATGAAGCAAAAAGAGCATGTAAGGATCTTCGCAGGTAGCGTTCTGTAGTTCCTGTCTACCCTCGTTGCTGAAGTTGTAATATCTCAGGTTTATATTTATCTTTTGCAGAAGAAAATAAAAGAAGAAGAAGAAACCACACAAGAAGAATTAGCAACGATGTCAAACATGAACGGCCACGTTGCAGGATACACAGAACTACCCGGAAAAGATGAAAATCTTGACAGAAGAATAAGCAACATGCTGACATTCAAGCCAGACCTCTCAAAAATATCTGAAACTGAAGAATCTAACAAAAGCTTAGAAAAGATAATAGCACTAGAAGTAGCAGAAATTGTAAATAAAAAAACTAGACTGAAAAAAGAAGAGGAGGAAAAAGAACAGAACATTACAGAAGCAACGAATCTGAATGCTGAACATCAACAGAAAGCAACGCAGACTGAGTATACTAAATCACCAGGGAGTACTCTTAGAAGAAAGTCTCTACAGTTAGTTAGTAAGATATTCATACAAGAAGAGGGGGAAGAAGATATTGTGGAGAATAAGAGAATGGATGATCAGAATTCTGAAGGAGATTGTAAAGCTTCTCCATTAGATGTGTTCAGATATCCAAATATAAGGAAAAAGTTCTTCATTCTTACGTTCGATTGGGTTGCTCTAGGAGTTGTGTATAACAGTATGAGTTATAATACTCCTAATTTAGGTGTCAACGATTACTTGGCGTTTTTTATAGGTGAGTCATATTTAAATTTCTTTCAGCCCTAATATTCCATAGGAGCTCTGTTTTTAAATGTATTTTCAAATTGGTCAAGGAATGAAAGTTCGTGAAGGTTAACGTCAGACAGGATCTGTTAGTCATTACTGCTGAAATTAACCTGTTAGGTGCGGTTGTGTGGCACACAAATGATCCTTTTAATTTAATATTAGTTTTCAAATTGTTTTAACATATTCCTTGGTTACGGTAAAGAAAGAAAAACGTATATTTTTCTTTCTTTATTTTGAAAAACGTAGACTTAAATTTTTTAGTTTTTTTTTTTAATTTACTTTATTTATTTGATGCAGTAATTGCAGGTAATGCATCTATGTGGGGAAGGCATACGAGAGGCCGCAGGCAACTGGCAGAGGCCCGTTAGACACTTTACTCTCGATGAGGCACACTAGAATAAAATACTTTGAATAGTGTTCTGTCATTTCAGGTGGAGCCGTCGAAATACCATCGTACTTCATGGCATGGCGCTGCATGGAGCGGTTCGGTCGTCGCTGGGTGCTCTGTGTGTTCATGTGTGTCGGAGGAGTAGCCTGCATCAGCTGTATTCTTGTTCCTGAATGTAAGTGAATTACGCTTAGATAACTATGGCATCTATAAAAGGTGTTCCTTTTGATATCCCATAACTCTAGACCTGAGACCATGTCAGAGAATCCAATTGGCATAATTATGATTTTTTTTTTCTTTTTTAATTTCATTTTTAATACTAAATAATTCGACGATTAAGTGAAATATTTAAAAAAAACAGACTACTTTAAGTCCATAAAAAAAAATACAACGTCGCATTTTCGTAGCTTTAATTAATAAATAATTATATTATTTTGCTTTAATTAAGAATGATTGGTTTGAATGAAATTTGAATTTTACATATCAGTGAAACTTAGATACAATATATTCAGTTATGATTATGAACTATTAATAAAATAAAAACTCAATTACAAAATAAAACTAAATTAACACTTGTCCGTTAATAAATCTCGAATCTTTTTTTTAAACAAATTTTAACACTATTTATTTTATTTCTTTCCAGCATGGCCATGGATAACAGTAACTCTCTCAATGCTGGGCCGGTTGTTCGCTGCTTCATCGTTTGCTGTCTTCTACGTACTGATTGGAGAATTGTTACCAACTGTACTCAGAGCACAGGCAATGGGAGCAGCTTCGTTTATATCTGGACTTGGTCTGCTGGCTGTTCCGTATATAGTGCATCTGGTGAGTCGATCAGCATTGATATAACTGCTTTTAGGGCGATTAAAATGGCCATCTCCTGGGCCCAAGTAACAATATAAAAAATACCATCGATTCTGAAAAGGCCTATTCAATATAGGGCTATTTCAATAGGCCCTCTTAATATTGATTTTAATTTAGCCCGAACTTATCTGAAATTTGTATCAGATAAGATCGGGCTAAATTAAAATCAATAAATTCAAATTCTGTCCTAGTTATGAACTGATCTGGTAGATGTCGCAGCAAGATGGTATAAGCCGTGACATAGTTATATCCCTAGGGAAATAACTATATCACGTAATTGTAATATTACTATATACCGTAATTTAGTTATATAGAAGCGGTTCATAACTATCGGAGTGCCCTAGTTACTGCGACAAATTTAGACATAGTTGCTAACCTAACCTAACCTATGTATTTGGTCGGAGTGCCCTAATTATACTACTAGATCGAATATTACTAGATCGTTCTCCTATCATAGTTATATTCCTAGTACGACAGTTATGAACCGCTTTCATATAACTATATTACGCTATATACCTATATCCCTAGGGATATAACTATATCACGGCTTCAACCATCTTACTGCGACATGTACAAACTTCAACTACTTACATCATAATCATTTCTTTATAAGTAGATATTTTAATAATATTATTTGTTTCCTTTACCTTTTCAGGCAGTCTACTCCAGAGCATTACCACTGACTATAATGGGCGTTCTAAGTGTAATGGGAGGGATCACCTCACTGTTCCTACCAGAAACTCTGAACCAGCCACTACCACAGACCCTGGGTGACGGGGAAACCTTTGGCAGAGACTTTAAAATATTAAGCTGTGTTGAGAGGCAAAGTGAAGAGTGAATTTACTGATGTGAAAGTGTAACAGTGTAAATATTCAGTGTATAATAGCTCCTACACACTATGCCGGCGACATGGCTGCCGGCACAGCCGCGGCGCGCCCGGCCCTGCCGCACAAAGGATCGCAAAGGAAATGAAGGCGCAAAAGCCGGGGTACGTGCCGCGCGGCAAAAGCTGCCGGCATAGTGTGTAGGAGCTATAACACTTATCACTTTTGACTTTTTAGCGTCACAAATTATTAATCTGTTATTGTAAAGCTGTTAATTATCAGACCCTTCAATTGAGTGAATTACCTATCATTTTTGTTTCATTCCTTGTTCACACGATATCAACAAAATTACATAGGAATGAACGTTTATCTGCTTATTTCATTCCGTTTTTTCGATCATTTGATAGGCGAATGAAAGATGCCGAATTAAAGATAAAAATGGACAAAAACTGATTGGAAAAGAATTTATTGGAAATTATTTAGAAATAAGGCACACAATTTCTCATAAATTTAAGATTTTGCGTCACAAATAATAATTTTTTGTTAAAACTTAGACAGTCAATTCATTGTTAAATTCGTGTTCTTTGTATTGTTTGTGAATAAGATAATTAAGTATTAATACTTTTCGTAAAGTACAAAAATTAATGTAAATAACACAACAAAACTGTAAATATTAAACTTTAATTTAATTTGTTATTAATTTCTTTCTTTCTTGTCTATGGTGCACTGATGTCATCATCATCATCAGCCGAAAGAGATTCACTGCTGGATATACGGGTCTTACTCACTGTACCTTAACTGTAATCACTAGTCACTAGTATATCTAAAGTGATACCCTAGTGGTGTGACCGTTGGACAGCTTGAGGGATCGATACGTCTCGAGCTCGAACCCAAACCACGCATCTCTGACTTTTCGGATTCAAGTGCGTATTGTATAATCATCACTTGCTTCAAAAACATTGAAGGAAAACATCGCGACGAAACCGACATCCTCGAGAGATATTTCTCGACGGCATGTGAAGCCAAGTCAGAGACCCATGGGTGGCTTCAAAACTCTGCCACCAGGTTAGTCACTAACCACACAAAAAGAAGAAGATTCATCAAAAAAATTCAGCGGTTGGGCTGCACAAAAACGAGACACCAATGACGTAACCAACCATTTAAAAGAGTGTCTGTGGAGTTTCTTGCCCGTTCTTCTCCATAGGTACCTACTACGCTTTGGAATGGACATCTAGATTCATATTTCTGAATGAAGGACTCCTTGACAATTCAAAAGTCCCTGTAAATGGTTCAATTGTAATAAATGCTTTGAGTTTGAGTTTAATTTGCCCACTCTTCTTCATGGGAAACTAAATTTTCGAAACGCCAATTATATTTTCTGTATAAATTGTTGACTATCAAAAGTATCTGCATAATAATGATCATGCTCCTATACTTATCCTAGCTTATTCGAGGTCTGCGCAGTATTTTTCTTCGATTCATATTTATTAGCCTTATGTTCTATGTTGTCATTTGCTTTCTAGCTATATCAAACTTATCTAGGTAGGTACCATCAAAGAATTTCATATCTAACCAGTTTGAAAACAAAATCCCGTGAACACGATGACCAAATCTGTTACCGGCCCAGTTCTATAGCCGCCGATCGCTGCAAGCAAGAATAGTATTTACGGTGGTTAGTTATGAACTTCTTTGATGGTACATAATATCTATGGTCTATTAAATAAGCTTTTTGACTTTAAGAGAACAGTAGGCTGCAATGATATCCAAGTCTACAGGAAAGTGGACTGCAGCATCACAACGATGTAGTTAGTAAGAATTCCAATCAGTTGTATTGGTAGTGAGGCATCGATGTAGAACATGCCACACGCGCTCATCTTACTGAACGAAGCTCGGTTTATCTGTATCACGTGGCTGCATAGATTTTCTTCGTAATCTGTAAAAAAAAAAAGTAGGATTTGACTCGTCAAGGTGGATATGTATAATGAATGCAACAAAATCAGCTATCTAATTACGCAACACATTTTCGTTGACAATTCCGACTAATCTGTTTCAAGTTGATAGGTCAACAACATTCATTGTGTTATTTACGTTGTTGAGCAGATTTTTTTTTGGAACGTACGAAGCAATGGATTAGCAATCTGTTTCAAAACGATTCAGATTCTGATTGATCGTGTATTACGTAATTAGGGTACGGCTCTGCATAAACATACAGCATAAGCAGCGTACAATCTTTCCACTGCGAGGACACAGGCCTCCCTTTATGAGAGATAGTGGGCCATAATCCAACACTCGGCCCAGTTGTGAATGTCACAATTGTCTTCGAATTATTGGTTTTAGGATATGATATTTCTTCACGATGTTTTACTTCACCGAGTTCTGAGTTTTACTTTGGCTAAGGTGGAAATTGATACGTAACCTTAAACTACTATCAGATAAAATCATACTTTGACCACCTTAAGCATTATAAGGTCATGCCAGGTTCCTCACCATGTGTTCCTTCACAGAAAACAAAAAATGTAGTTACTGTGGAAATATTATATTTAAAAACAGATAACTATTGCAGATAATTAATTTGCATTAACACTGTACCTAAGTTTTTCATGGGTTATTAATTTGCAATTGCCTCAAAGGATCAAATCAATTAAATGAGAGCTCATTATTCACCCTAATTTCATACATTTTTCAATATAAAAATGGGCCGAAGGCTCAAAACAGTAGGAGCACTATTTTACAGTAAAACGTTGATCGTTGGTGTTTTAACCATTGTTTGTAATAGCTAGAAGTTATACCCAGCAGTGGGATGATACAACGATTGCACTTTAAACATCTATCAATCGACTCTCGCGCTCACCTAGATAATTTTTATTCTTCAAATGTTGTATACACGCCGTCTCAGCTTCCTCAACAGTTATATAGAACTTCTCGCAATGCACGCATTGTATAATTACTAGAAATATATCCTTTGCTAGCCATATGGCTGCTAAAAAGATGGTCAGTGAAAACTGCATCTCCTTCTGAAAGTTTTAAAAGAAATTAAACCGAAAAAAATTATAGGAAGAATTAGTGATTTATGGACATCCCGCAAGTCTGACGACCAATATTTCCAAGGGGTATCGAGTTACGCAGTAACCAAATTGTGCAGGTCAAATAGTTTTAGAAAAGATGTACTTAATTGCCCCCAAATAAATAGGGTTATAGGCAGCAACATGATGAAAGTTAGCTTGGTATATTTTAATACTTACTTCGTCATTATGACCAGCTGACATTGTCAGGATATGCAGCAAAATACTAAAATAGCATAAACTTCGAAAAAATGTATCAACAGTATGGAATAATATCTGTGGAAGGATAAAGAATAAATTATTATGATCAATGAATATTCGAACTGTAAATTAGATAATTATTAAATTATAAGCCTGTTTAAGGAAAGTTAAGACACAGCACACACAAGTGCAGATAAGGATAGTAGAAACGAATTACTGTTAATTAAATAATAATTATCAATAGAATCTTACGATTAATTGGAAAATATTCTTATATAAGTTATAAGCTTCCAGAATATTTTGATAGACACCAAAAAGATCGTCGGCATATTTTTCTTTACCGTCGTTAGCTATGGAGACATCCGCGATCCATTGCTCGAGATACTTTCTCAGCAATATAATAACCAGAATACCATAAGCTAAATTGATATCAAAGCTAATGAACATAAAATTTAAGATCATGTCATCTAAATAGAATTCATCATAAATTCCAGCATACAAAAACTGAAGAAAGATATTAACGCCGAAAGCACTTAAAATGGAGATCCAACTCCAATGAGTGACTTTCTTAAGACTTTCACTAAAGTCTAATCCTTTGTAAATTCTTTGAATCAACAAAATTATTGAGATGTTGATGTCACTGTGAATGATGTTGAGAACGAAGAGAATGGTATACCCAGCACTGAAGAAAATCATAAAGAATGCAAACATGATAGCGACGACGTCATAATTGTTGGTTCCCATTGTATCTTCCAATTCCCCGAAAAACAAACGATTGATACTCAATCCATATACACAGGCCACACAGACGAATGTCAACATGTGAAACTTTTTCTCTTTGGGAGTAATATAATCATCTTTTATAGTATATTTCGATAATAGAAAGAGTGAGAGCAACAAATTCACTGGATACATCAATTTTTGAATATCTTTGTCAAGTCTATTATCAAGTAATATTTCTGGAAGTACCATTGTACTCTTTGGTTTGATTTTATTATTTATTAAAATCATTTTTTCGATTCACGACTTCTGCTGTCTTCATTTAGACCATGAATGAATGAAATTATCATAATGGTGAAATGAAATACCCTTGCAATATTATTGTAATCAATTTAATGGCCGTTTTCAATGAATTGAAACAATTGAATTCCAATGAAGTCGAATACCAAATGAGAAAGTACATGGATGAGTTATTGGTACATAATAAAATTATACATAATTCATAATAAAGACTAAATTACTAGATAACACTAAAATGTAAAATAAACGGAAATAGATATAGAACGTGGGGACGACAATACGACAATAAATTAAAACGCTGGCAACACTAATGCACAGGGGTATTTTGAAACTATCAAATAAATCCTTATTTAATTAAGGGATTTTTGTACAGACATGCGACGAAGTCAATCCTATCGTGCTTTTACAATAACAACTTACTCCTAAACTAAATTAACAAATCTTAGCCACACAAAACTTGACTTAATCTAAGCGATAAGGTCGCCCATTGTATATTTTGTAGTGCTTAATTATTATTTCTTGTTATGTATTTTTGTGGTGTACAATAAAGTATATATAAATAAATAAATAAATAAATAATCTAATATTCTATAGGTACTTATATAAATATATATTAGTATTATAAAGAGGTAAAATTTGTTTGTTTGCATGTAGGGGGGTAATCTCGGGGACTACCAGTTGAAGCTGAATTATTATTTTTTGCATTGGATAGCCAAATTCTTGAGGGAGGTTATGCTTTAATTTAATTATTACTATTATACCTGAATTAATCACACTTACAGGAACAATAAAGGTTTTCAGAGATGAATGTGAAACAATCGCTACTCTTCCGAACGAGTCATATTTGTCCTTCCATGTAGATATCTGCATCCAACCACGTTTCACTAAAATAACTGCATGAATATTTTCTCGATTTAGTAATAGTTCTATATGAATTAGCTTCAGACTCTGAGCTTTCCACAGGTATCAACTAAATCCCAATATAAAAAATATAAAAAACTAGATATTAGTTCGGCCGACTATGAATCTTGCCGTTCTTTGACTAGCTAACATATTACGAAGTTTAATTTATTGTCGTATTGTCATCTCCACCTTGTAATGTAATTGGATATTTTTTTTATAATAACTTAATTTACAGAAGAGCAAACTGTAACAGTACAACGGCATAATTGGTTACAAGTCCCAGCAGAGATATAATTAGCGTTGCGTCTACGTGGAACAGGCCGCACGCGGTTATCTTACTGAACGTTCGGTTTGTCAGTATCACGTTCTTGCACAGCCGTTGTTGATGTTCTGTAAGGAAAAGTATCCATATTAAAAAAAGCCATATTTTCGTTAGTATGTTATGAAACGTTTTCCTTTACACACTGCGTCTATTTTTCTCATGTGTCTCTGCTGTCGCAGGTCTGTTGGAAGAAATTTCTATTGATATATAAGCAGTACCTTTGTGCTCTTCTATCTTTGAGTATTTTTCTCTAATAAGTGTTTTATGTGTTCATAAATGAATTCTCGCAAGCTAGTTTTGGAGAAATTTCTCTTGCTCAATACTGCTGAACATAGAACCGTCGCCACATCGACCGGTGATCTTCAAATGTCATCGACCGATCTTGGCATATCAAACTGAAAAATTGTATAGTCGTCCCGTCGCTGGCTGCACCATACAGAGCTGCTGCATGCAGATGACCTGATGCTGGATCACTTCTACACAAGGGAACTCTTTAATACTATCGACTTGGTAATTTGATACACATGTTGAGATTAGATAGCAAATTGCATTCACAGTAATGCTTGCAGCATTTTAATACTTGTGTGGCGGCATCTACATCGCCAAATGCGAACTACGCATCACACTGACGTCACGTGAAATTCTGCATCACAGCGCGATAAATTTTTATATATAACTTTGCGACATCAATCGTCGGGCCACCAGACACGACACAATCTGGTCGGAGGATCATCCTTTCTCTATAGAGGATGAGTGAGCTTTACACCCTGTTCCACATACCTCTAAACTTGTTACAGTTAACTCACTTGTATAGTTTCTCTTCATCATTCGCTGTATACAAGCCGTCTCAGCATTCTCGATGGCGATGTAGAACTTCTCAGAGTACACGTTTTGAATGATAACAAGTAACATGTCCTTCGTTAGCCATAATATTGTCAGACTCGTGACCTTCCAGTCCGTAGGCTGAAAAGAAATTTTATACGTCTAGGAAAAGGTGCATTAGAATAGCTTCTACCAGTAGTGAAGGAATAAATATATATGACGCCGCGAAAGCGTCTACCTGTAAAGATTATAACATAATCTTATGCGTAACTTTTTATTATAATTGTTATTCATCATATAGTCGTCGATCCTACTCTATGGGTTACTATGGAATACTGTTACAACCATTTGCGTGCATCTATCGATTTCTTTGAGATCAAACGCCATCTACTGCCCAGCTTGTGAACTCAGTCAATATACTGTGTGTTCGACTGGAAGCGAAACTACAACTAATTTCGATGTTGGAGCTAAACTAAAGTTAAAATTAAAAGGGAACATTTATTTAATGATTTTTGGGTTTTAAGTCATACTAACAAATGGTCATTTGACAGTAAAAAGCGCTACCTAATATCAAGAAGATGGCGCGATTTGCGAATATTATGATCAATAACTGAATGTAATAATTTAATAATACGAGAACTAAATAAGTTTCAATAATAGAAAACCAACTATAAAGTAATAAGATTATTTTACACTGCAATTTACTAATGAATACCTATTGTTTGATTAAATTCCTTGAATGACAGTAAGTGTTATCAAAATAGTAATAATGAAGGTGTTAAAAGTAATGAAGGTTCTAATCTTAACTTTAATTCTGAATAATCTTTGTATTTGTGAATATTTGCATTGTATAATTATAAAATAATTATATAAGCATAACATAATTACCTATATTGATAGTTACACGGTGCTAATAAGGTAAATTAGTGTGCGAGTTATTTCACAGAATGTAGATTTATTGGCATAATAAATTAAAATAATTAACTTATAAGTATTTTAGCATTATTTGTAAGTTTTATTGAACTAACTAAGTAATAAGATTTTGTATTGGAATACGCGGTATGCCCGCTGACTTGGTGAAAGGGTCGCGCACACAATGGCGTGTGCGCATAATTTATTAATCTGTGGTGTGCCTTTGACCAAGTCACAGTCGGGAACATGAGATGAAAAGAAAAGTTGTGTTAGAAAGGACTGAAATTGTAATTGTTGAACAAATAACCTTTGTAACATAATATTTGTTTTAAAAGAGTGTCTAAACTAAAAACGAACTCAAACTGAATGACTCCTTGATAAGTTATAACTCAAAAGTGCCTGTAATTGAAATAAATGCTATGAGTTTGAGTTAAGAGTTGTGTGTAATTGAAAACCAACTACTTATCTACCATCAACGAAGAATTACACCGGAGACTGGTCAGACACGGCACAGGGTAGATACCCCGTCGTGATAGATATGTTCGAGACACACGAAAATAAATCAAGTGTTCCCTACATTTATTTATTTAGGTTAGCCAACAATTGTTTACACAATACATTTACACAAAATTCCATCATTCAATGATCATCATGATCATGATTTTCATGTTTATTTTATGTTCGCATAACTCGTCAAAATGTAGCATGTAGGGAACATCACATTTTTTTCGCGGTTTCAGTTGTCTTTGTGCACTTACTTAGTTCTTATAAACTACACAGTAGATTTAAATGCGGTTTGCCATTGTTTTGAGAATTTAATCCCGAAGATTTAAAAGTATAATCCTAATTATATATTTGTATAGTACTGAAACATCAGCAGATCGCACCTGTGCAAAAACAGGGGCAGGTCGCTACACAACATTTATCCTGCTAGGATCATACTACCAGGAGAGCAGAGGAAAGCAGAGGAGAGAGAGCTCCTGCTCTGTCTCTCTGGGTACTTAGCCAGCCCGTGCGGCTGGCTAAATTATAACAGCCGCACGGGTCGATCCATCAGGTTAAGCTACGTTTTGCCGAGGTTGGTCTGTGGATGGATGACCATCTTTACACATCGTGACTCCTCCGTGCCTCGGAAAGCACGTTAAGCCATTGGTCTCGACTGTCATTCGTGGATCTTTGACAGTCGTTATGGGTTGTCAGAAGCCCGAAAGTCTGGCAGTCTTACCAACGGGTATCGTATTACCCAGTTACTGGGTTGTGGAGGTTAGAAACATAGTTGGGAAAAGGCTAGGCCGATTGATTGACTACCAGGAGACCAGAAATTCGAGTTAATGTTTTGTTAACAAAGAACCACTATCTTCATCCTTACCTCATGATGTTGTGCCGCAGTTTGTAACAGTACTTCTACGTAACACAAGGTGCGTACAAATACATTGAGGATACTGTGCATTACCTGCAAAGAAAAATTAGGTACGGTAGTTATTAGTTTAATATTTAGTTCATACGTCTGCCCTTCCTTATATCAATTTTATTTGTGGTAGGAGCTTTTTTCTTCAATATTTTTTTTAAAGTGTCCTCAGAATTTACTTACGTATTAGCCACTTACATTATCTCCAGTGTTTCTTTAGTTTTCTTCTCTAAGATTTACTTATTGATATGATTTTCAGGTATAATTTTTTTTTTTTGTTTTACTTCTTTACTTACTCCCACCAAAAAATACTTACCATTACTTGCGACACTTTTTTGTACACATTGTAAGCTTTAAAAATATTTTTATACGTGGTTAACAATTTCATACAATATCTTTTGTCATTTTCCTGCCAACCGTCATTAATTATGTGAATGTTTGCGACCCATTCACAGAGAAACTTATTTAATAATATAAGAACCCGAATAGGATAAACGTACTGTAGATCAAAACTTATATACTTTACATCACTAATAAAATGCAAGAAATTGAAGTGATTATACATATAGTAATGGTTAAAGAAAATAAAAATATTAACACAAAAAATAGTTAATACTGATATCCAATTCCAAATAATACAATTGCGGATACTCTTACTACAATCGATGCTCTTATGTATAATTTGGATCATAACAACGAGCAAAATGTTGTCATTGGTGTGGACCAAGTCAAGAATAGAAAACACAATAAGGCCAAAACTATAGAACACGAACAAGAATATTGAAACAAGCATAAGTACTGCGTTAGTTACATTCCCCAAATTGTGATTCATTTCATCAGCAATTAATCGGCGGACACCAAAAGCAAACAGGAAGGAAACACAAAAGAAGGCGAGTATGTAATATTTTCTCCCACTGGGAGTTATATAATTGTCTCGAATAGAAAATTTTGATGAGAACAACAGAGTCTGTAGTAAGTTGAAAGGGTAGAACATTCTTTGGACTTCTTTATCTAGTCTGTTATTGAGTAATACTTCGGTTGGATAAGGTGAAATCTTTGGCATGACTTTGTAATTTAGAAACATTCTTACAGCTTGAAAGCTTAGAAAATTCGTAGTAATAAACTTAAACAAAATACTACAGCTAATATAATAATATGTACTGATCGTATCGAAGGCTAAGCTATTATAATATTTCAATAGTTTTCATTTCCTTAAAGTCTAAATAACGGCGTGGCTTGCGCACTCTAAATAACTAAACTGTAATAATTAAAATGGTATTAATCATTTTAATATAGTGTATATAGTTTTAAATACAAGTTTTCTGCCGCTTGTACACCTAAATGTATAATACAGGGTGTAAAAAGACACATCACAAAGCCGTAAACTACGCATACTGTACGTATAGCTAAGTAGCTTTGCGCAAAAATTATTGCTGGGAACCGTAATTTTTTTTTTTTAAATAAAAAAAAACAAGTTTTTATTGCGCGCAATGTAAAGCGAACCCACGCTTGAATGAACGGATTCAGTGTTAGTTAAGCTCCGCCCCTACGCTACGTAGGTAGGTACTTGTTGTTCATTGCGTTTTTGTAACTTCAAATGCGTAATCTGTTAAGATAAATCTAAAATTCAGGTAATGTTTGTTTGGAAAAATGTTTCGTATTATCGCATAGAATTCATTTTCGTGAAAAAGTAAAAAAAAAAAATGCGACTTTGACCTTCAATATCTCCAGAACCAGTGGATTCCCAGGTATGGTCTAGTGGAAAAAAATGATGCAAATAATGGGTAGAATATGTGGCTTTCGGCTTCGGAAAGTGTCTTTTTACACCTGATATAATATAAAAAGCAACTTTTCAGCTTTTCATACATTTTGAACTATGTAGATGCTCACAGCCGGTGGCTAACTAAGTATCGTTTTGGTGTGAACGCTGCCTTATTCTTAAAAATTAGACAAGCGACAGTAATTTGTTAAATGCTCAGATGAATATAACTTCGGTTGTTTTCAAGAAAAAATGGAGTGTGGCTGTGTCGTGTGTTTTACGTGAATATGTGTACGTTACGAGTAATATTTTCTTTGATCCTTTAGCTACCGAGTGGTGTGATAAAATTTTGGATGTAAATGATAGATATTGTAGCTGCAGCATCAAACTGTAACCCCCGATTTTGTTATCATCTGTTGTTTGAATTGCCTCCCACTATGGAAGCAAATGTAAAGACGTATTTACGACAAAAGGTAGAAGTAGTAGGTATTAGCGTAGTGTTAGCGGTTCGGACAGTTCGCAGGTTCATATTCATAAATCTTTATTTGCTTTCCATAATGTAAGTATACATGGTGTTATAATGGCTTAGAGCTAAGGTACAATTGCGGACCGTGTAGGGCACAGCAAAAAGTATTAAATATATCCTTAATTAATTAAAAAACCCAACATTCTTGTACATCATATTATAATAGTTAGTTGTAAATTAAATTAAAATAATAAATTGTATTATAACGATAAAAAAATAAAAAAAATAATTTATTCTTCGTTATTAATTATTAATCAAACCTAATGAGTCCAAGTCACAAATGGCCGCTTTGTTTGGTAAAGTTTGGTTCATAAACTAAATTAATCTTTTCATTTTACTAATGTATTACGACAATCAATAAACATTGACAGTGACATTACAAAACATTTATATCCAAACTTAATTCATTTTCATCGTTGAACGAATTTACTGTTTCCACAATAAGCATCAACGATCAATGTTCAGATGAAAATGATAAAAATATTTAAAAGACGTAAAACTACCCCAGAGCCAACATTCCAAGTGCTTATCAATAATCGCCTTGAAAAAGAAATTCAAAGAATTGTGCATTCTTTTAATTTTGCACTTCATTTGTTTATCAGTTCAAAGTATTGTGTACAAAATAATCATATTTACCCAAGGGGCAAAAAGTATTTAATATTGTCGTTCTGCTATGTGTTATTACTGAATGCGTTGTGTATCTATCGAACGTTTACTACAGACTCCAGAGATGTAAATATGAAACAATCAGAAAATGACTTTATTTCACTCCTTGGCGCTCTTTATTACATCATTCAATCAATTTGTTTCACGATGTTGTTCATTCAAGGCATTGAGCACAAACACAACAATGTGTTTCTTATTTTGAAGCTACAAACTATCCATAAAAGCATCAATTTTAGAAAGAGTGTTCGGAGTTACATTGTTTGGAACTGGATCACACTAATATCTTCTATGTGTGTAGATATTTATTTACATGTGATCTATTTTGTGTTTCGTGAAAACACACGTTTTGCAGAAATTGCCATTCAATTTTTTTGTGATGCAACGTTTGTAGCATTTGATGTCAACTATATTATTGCCATTCGAGTTACAATATTATTAAAAAAATACCTCGATGCATGGATAAAAGAGATCCTAACGTTGAACGACGATCAAAACAATAATGAACGATGTCAGAAATTGCTACAGATTTACAAAAATATTTTAAAAGCTTACAATTTGTATAAACAAATTTTTCAAGTATTGGTAAGTGATTATTCCGCCTGAAACATTACGAAACTTATAAATAAACTGAAGTACTAAACGACCTTTATTAAAATCTTGAGCTAGACCTTCATCATCAGGAAAAATGGCACAACTTTTTCAATCTTACTTTTTTCAAGTCTCCAAAAGTATCTGACGAAAATGTAAACAAATGTGGAAATGATAGTATTCTGTGGGCAAGAGCGAGAGAAAATGAAAGAGAAAAACCAGTTATTATTCATCTCGGCGTTTGACACAAATGGGTCAGAAAATGTACCCGTGTGTACCTTACAAATTAAGTGCTTTGATTTAATCATTTGAATACTTATTCCCGAATTTCTAATTTTAAATCACCATAAAGATGTTTTTTGATTTCGCAATTCAGGATAATTTTAAATCTTCAATGATTTTGTTAGATTTTTTTATTTTTATTACTATGTAATAATGTTTGTCAAATAGTAATTGTTGGAAAAAGTGGTAAAATATAAAGTTGAAACCTTCTAAATACAGATGAATGTGTTATTAATTCCCTTTAGTGAATAATTGCGTAAGAATGTAACCTGAACACCCTTGTCAGATACTTTTGGAACAGACTATACTAACATATTTTATTATTTTATTTTCACAGACTTTAAGCCAAGTGGTTGTCAAATTCATCCACGTCTTGCTTTACTATTACTTCATTATCTTCGAGATCAAAAGACATCTAATCTCAGGCAACGACGTAAGTATCATTTATCACCACAATACTGACCACAATATTTGAACACTTTGAATGTCTCAGCTGTGTTTAGATGCAAAAATATTTACGTAGTTTGTGCTTTAATATAAAATTATTATTCATCTGTTGTCTAACATTTTCTAATATTTTTGTTTAGCCGGCGTTCTTTGGTGTCGATACAGTAATTTTTCTATTTAAGAATATATTACTCATTATTATACATTGCATATACTGTGAGAAGTTCTATATAACTGTTGAGGACGCTGAGACGGCGTGTATACAGCTTATGAAGAATGGGAACTGTCCAAGTAAGAATATTGTTAAATTACAAGTACTACTTAAAATACCGGAAAAAGAAGTTTTGGTACTTATCGTGCTACATGGATTACATAAAATATATTGATTGTATATTATAGCAATATATTGATTGTTTGCTATATGTTGTTGCTATTTGGTATGAGGAACAGGGTGTAAAGTTCACTCATCCTCCATAGAAAAGGGAGGATCCTCCGACCAGACGGGTGTCGTGTCTGGTAGGGAACTGCCTGACGATCGATGTAGGGACGTTGTATACATACCAGTAAACTCTATGCGGTAAACTCTGCGTGCGCGATGCAGGATTTTATGTGATGTCAGTGTGATGCGTAGTTCGCATGTAGCGATGTAGATGCCGCCACAATACACAAAGTTCAAATCTAACTATCCGATATCTTTCCTTACAGGGGGCCACAAACTTCTCTGCAAGAACGTGCTGCATGCAAATCGAATGTTCAATAAGATGACCGCGTGTGGCGTTTTCTATGTAAACGCTACGCTACCGATATGTTTGGTGGGAGTAATCACTAATTACGCTGTTGTATTGTGGCAGTTCACTTTTATGTAAAAATCGTATTAAAGAAAAATAAGCATTGGAGAAAAATACATTTTACTGTTTGTCTGCCTCAAAACTGTCATACACAAAACTTTCCATTACAAAAAAAATTTTGCTCATAGTGATAATTCAATCATGTTCCCTATAAAATGATAAAAGCTTAACTTGTGGTCTTAAATAGCATTATCATTACCCTACAAATTATGATAAACGCGAAAGTTTGTGAGAATGGATGGATGGATGTTTGTTACTCTTTCACGCAAAAACTACTGAACGGATTTGGATAAAATTTGGCAAACATATAGTTTATAACCTGGATTAACACATAGGATACTTTTTATACGTAGTACGTTTCCATGGGATAATTTGCGACTTCCACGCGAGCTAAGCCGAGGGAAAAAGCTTGTAAGACAATATTATTATTGTCTTATTTATTGCATTAGTAAAATTAAAAGATAATAAAAGCTTTGAAAAGAGTAAGTAGTACATAAATAACCAAGTCCCTAACTCGACAAGCCCTAACTCTACAGGCCTAACTCTACAAACCTTAGATAAAATGTGGCTTGGCCGTTTTATTGAACTATTGCATGCCACAATATTAAAGCCATATATAAACCCATATAACCCGTGGCTTGATTCTACATTAGATCTGATAACTTTTTAAGAGTGTGAGAACTTTTTAACAGTTGAGTTTGAGTTTGAAAAAAAAGTTGGGATTGTTCTTATCCTTTTCTATTCAATTGAAATCCTTAATCTGATTAGCTATGATTACATTAAAGTAGTACTTGATCGTAAAACACATGAGTCATACAAAATCACACAATGTTACATTTTATTGGATCATAAAATATTATATTAAAATTCTAACGCAGGTCAATCAAAGAATCCTTTGCAACTTCCAATCACTTAATAAATGACAGTTACAAACACATTTGAAGAATTCTAATTACATTATACAAACGACGAACGATTAAATAAATGAATTCACATTGGCTATGATGAACATTCATATCACTTCATTAATAAACATCGACATGTTCGATACAACACACGTGTTGTCAAAGTTCAGAGACAAACGACGATCAAAATTAGGCCCTATTCTACCAGAGAAAAATCCGAAAATCCCATACACGAGTGAAATTTTGCTCGATAATTTCATCGAAAATGATTTTCTGGCAGTTCTAAGGCCGTTGAATCTGATGCAATCCCTTCTTGTCTGTTCTAAGTATTCAATACGTGACAATTTCATCACTTCTAACAGTTGTCTTTACAACTGTATCGGAGTTTTCGGCTTGATAATATCCCGGTGTGTAGGTTTATACGGCCTGATCACGTCCATTACAGACTGGGAATCTCTAGCCTTGATTCTTAACTGGACCGGTTTTTACGACTTCTTGAGCTACTCTTTCGGTTTCATTATAAATTACTATATTAATATCAAGTGGAGTAACACCAATATACTGTTGGTATTAAAAATCCAACATGTGATTAGGGCCCTTAAGATTACCGGCAAGGATCTCTTCATGTTTACTGTTCAAAACTGGGTTTCTGTCATCACTATAAATGGTATCATAATTGGGTCTATCATGTATATGACTTACATGTTCTATCCTTATACTAATATCTTTCATATGTCGTATTACTACTTTAGTATGACTTTTGATATTAATGTGGTGTATGCTAAGTTTATGATCAAGTTGACCTGCAATGCACTTTGTGTGTGGACCGAAGATGCCCGGAAAGCAGGAAATTCTAAATCTGAGTCTTATTGGGAATGCATGTTTGATGTTTATCTGAACATCTTACAGATTTACAGGACTATAGAGAAAACGTTTAAACATTTGGTAAGATTCTGTGATTTTATTTCTCCCTTCTTCAAACCGTATCTACCCAATGCTAAGTGTAGGTTTCTTCCATTGCACGTCATTTATCACTGTCGCGGGCCTCCCGCATCTCAACTCTAACAATATTGTAAAGATCTTTACTTTACTTTCAATATGTGAATCCAAATTTCAGATTGTATTCTACACAATATTCGCAGTTTCCCACGGTCTAATGAACATTGCTGTTATAATACAAATGAAGCTATTCACAGACGGCGGGCGACTCAGTGTAAGTAACTGAATCACATTAATTCCAAAAAGAGATCATTATCTATCTATTGTAACAGTGACTGTTAGAGTAAATACTTTTCCTGATTTTTACTTACACCTTTGCTTTTCTTCCGTACCTAAATCATCTGCCTAGCCTTATCCCAACTATGTTGGGGTCGCCTTTTAGTCTAACCGGATGCAGCTGAATACCAGTATTTTACATGGAACCACTGCCAGTTACAACCCAGTTACTGGGCTACACGATATATATACCCCTTGGTCAGACTTTTGGGCTTCTGACTACCCGTAACGACTGTCAAAGATCTACGAATGACAGCCGGGACCAACGGCTTAACGTGCTTTGCGAGACACGCACTAACCGCGGCAAGCGTAGTTTAACCGACGGTGCGGCTGTTATTATTTAGCCACGTGCTTCACCCCTTTCCGCTGTAGTAAGTACCTATCTTATTATGTTGTGTTATTATTTTTCCAGGTTGCCATATTCTTAGTAATTACTCAAATATGGTTCGTGAAGAACATTATGATACTAACATCTTTGAGCATTGAATGCGAAAGGTTTTATACCGCCGCTAGAGAAGTTCAGAGTACGATGATCATGTTCTCGAAGAGAAGAGGACTCTCAGGTAAAACTTAATTATATTGATTTTCGTTTCGCCAAATATGTATAGTATGAATGTTTACGACTATGAGAGGTATAGATACCTCCTTCTGTATCTGCCTCTTTTGATTTTGCGTGAACTTCATCGCCTATCACACAATTTACTGTGTGATAGGTGATAGTGGCTAGGAAGGACGAGAACACCGGCATGACAACTGAGGGAGCTGATGTATATATAGTGTCACGGCGTTCAAGCAAAATCCTGAATCACGCAATCAGGGTTTACCGCGTGACCAGCATCACTATATACAACGTCCCGACATCGATCGTCGGGCAGTTGCCCACCAGACACAACACCCGTCTTGTCGGAGGATCCTCCCTTTTCTATAGAAAATGAGTGAATTTTACACCCTGTTCCTCATATCTCCATATAAGGAAAAAAAGCAGTAGAAGCAGCAAAGAATTAGGATACAGGAAGTTGATGATTATATGTGACGTATCTTTACTAAATGCCTTTAGTGAGATATTAGAAGATAAAAAAAATGTTTTTCCCACAGAAACACAAAGAAAAGTATGTAAGAACGTTCAACGTGTGCAGAATGCTGCCTTTAAAAAAATGGATGCGTGCGGAGTATTCATCATTGATGCCACTCTCCCTTTGCGCCTGTTCAGTTTCATTACTACGCATACCGTAGTTTTACTTCAGTTTTCGATGTGATTAAAATATAACTGATGGCATTGAATTGCAATAATGTTTATATTTCTCTTTAAAAATGTGTGTGTCGCTCATTGCAAACGTATATAAACGTTGTTATCGTTTACAAAACAAAACGAATATTTTAAGAGGAAATGCGGTCACGTGGTCGTAGGCGTTTATTCCATACTAACGTATTCCTCCGCTTTTTTCCCTGGTGATAGAGAACCATAATTATATTAATTTTATAAAAATATATTGAATAAAAATATTTTATAAAAATATATTAAATAAAATATTTTATAAAAATATAATTACGCCAAAAAACAAAACATAGGGATTTGGCAGTGGTAAATACATTATATAATTATGTATCATTATCGGTTATATATTATTGGCATTATATATTAATGATGTGAAGAAAAATGTGGTAAGCTTTTCATATATTAAATCATTTATGATGCAATAGGGTATTGTAAGCTTTAATGTTTACTAAACAAATTAGTTACAAAATAGTGAACTGCAATATTACAATGGCGTAGTTAGTGATAAAACTCATCAACACTATTGCTAGCGTTGCATCTACGTAGAACAGGCCACACGCGGTCATCTTACTGAACGAACGATTTGTTTGTAGCACGTTCTTGCAAAGGTGTTTATGACTCTCTGTAAGAAAAGATACTATATCATAAATAAAAGACAGGCTGACTTTGAATTCATTAGCAATCTTTTGAGGCTAAAAGATTTATTTTTAATTGCTTTTGGAAATACTGAAAAAGAGCTGTCTTTTTTATACATTTTCATTAGGTAAGCAGTTCTACTTACTTGGACAGTTCCTGTTCTTTATAAGCTGTATACACACTGTCTTCGCCTTTTCAACAGTTATATAAAACTTCTCACAATGTATGATGTACATTATAACAAGCACTATATTCTTTGACATCCAACTAACCGAATTCAGATTGTGAAACATCGATACCTGGAAAGCGAAAGATATTGTTACTCATTAGTAACTTAAGGGTTGTGAGCAGTGACAGCCTAATGGTGTGACCGTCGGACCGCCAAATTATAGATCTCGAGCTCGAACCCAAACCACGCACCTGTGACTTTTCGGATTCATGTGCGTATTATATAATTATCACTGGCATCAAAAACGGTGAAGGCAAACATCGTGAGGAACCTGCCTTTTTTTTTTTTTTTTGAGGATGGGAAATTATCAAATAACTTCTCCCGCTCTGGGTGGAGCGGGAGGGCGTGTCAGACTTTTACTGACTAAAACCCACCCGTGTTCCTTCCGTTGCCTGTGTGCCGAGGTCGCGATATCCCTTTCAGACAAACCCGCGACCCCGGCAGGCATTGGCCCTTCCGGACCCCGTCAGTTGGTGCTGACATCTCTTTGAGGCGCGCGTGGAACACAACGCGCCGTCGACCCGGGCCTGGTCCCTATCGGACGGCGAGCTACCCATTGCTCACCGTCCGCAAGCCCGCGCCTACGGTGGCCGGAAGTCGGCTCGCGACTCCCGACGCCCGGGGCGTCTCCTGCGGCGACTAGGGGCGCGAGGGGGCGCATTTTGCCTCTCCCTCGCGCGCTCCGCCTCCTCCTTCGCGAGCATTACTGCTTCGCAGAAGGAGGTGACGGCCTCCCATGCACTCTCGCTCCGGACCATGGCCTGAACCAGGGCCGGACGCGAGAGATCGCCGCCGCCGATCGCCTCCGTGAGGACACGGCGGTGCTCCGCCCAAGCTGGGCAGACCTCCACCGTATGCTCCACCGTGTCCTCCGGGCGATCCACACAGTGGTGACACCCGGGCGTTTCCTCCCGCTTTATCCTGAACAGGAACCTCCCGAAACAACCATGTCCGGTGAGGACCTGTGTCAGGCGGAAGGTGAGGACGCCGTGGCGCCTCTCTAGCCACTCCTCAAAGAGGGGACTTATCGCCACAATTGTGGCGTGCCCAGCGCTGGGTTGCGACAATCGCACTCTCCATGCCGCCATGAGATCCCGCCGGAGCTCTGTCCGCTGTGCCGCGATTTCTCGCGGCAGCGGAGTTACGCCCCGGCGTTTCGCCTCCTCGCGCAACTCCCACATGTGCGCGAGGACTTTTGCCTCCAGATCCCGTGAGGAACCTGCCTGAGAGATATTTCTCGACGGCATGTGAAGCCAAGTCAGAGGTCCATGGGCGGCTTTAAAACTCTGAGACCAGGTTAGTCACTACACGAAAAGGAGAAGTAACTAAAGGGTTTCTAAACCAACGAGACCCGTACCATAACCGTTTGGAGGGCAGTTTGTGCATTCATAATTGCAGCGCAGATGGTTCAAAATTGCTTGACAATTCACATTACGTCCGCTTTTTGACACATTTTGTCTAGTGATGCACGATCCGATCCTATTCTTTATAGTATCGGTACAACTTGGTAGATAGATACTCCGATATTTTGGATCGATACAAACGAATACTATGCTTACACATGAGTAAAGAAACATGCTTGAACGAATACAAAAGCACTAGTATTGGAATTAATGGATCGTATCACTTTGTCATATGAGCATGATCAATCAATTTAAAATATCAAACTTAGTTGTTGATTAAATAAAAAAATATATCTAGAATGTGTTCAATATATGTAGCGGCGGCGCAACTTGACAAGTGCGACGATGTCGAACTTGAGTAGTTCTATTAGTATTAGTATGAGTACACAGGTACGTTGGAATTCCGCTATGCTATAACAATAAAACTGCTATGTACATAGTACATAGCAGTTTTATTGTTATGAGTGCCATGGGTGTCTTCTAAATGTACACCTATGGCGTTTTTCACCCACAGATTCATAGAATACAAAATAAAATATTAAAAAAAACCTGGAAATTTGTCTAGACTGCGGATTAAGTACGATACGATTCGATATTTGGAGGATCGGATCGAAGCCATTCGATTCTAGCATCGATACAAATGCAAGTACCGTGCATTCCTAATTCTGTCAAATATTGGCCTGCTTTAAGACCGCATTCACATCAATCGTTTAATCGGCAGCGGACTGTGAGCGACCGCGTCATGTTCTAAATATTATGTGTAAAAAGAACATCACACGTCAACTGACTGTCCGTTGTTTTTTTTTCATACATTCTCACTATCAATAGCCGACTACACGTTTGCTGTGAACGTGGCCTAAAAGTGCATTTTATCCCGTGGTTCCTAGTATCTTGAATACGTGCATAAAATAAAGAAAAACAAAATGTTATCAAATGTACTTACATCGTCTCCAAGTGCTAATCGTTTAGACCTGAAGATAATCAGATAAAAGAAAAGTAAACTGCGGAAACCTGTGTCCAGTACGTAGCTCAAAATCTGTAAAAAGATACAATGTTTGGTATTTTTTCTAACAGATGGTAGGATGAGGAAACTGATCATTATTTTATGTTTACCGTATATCTGATGACGACTGCTAGTTAAGTATCAACTGATATGGATATTGGTGAACTCCTTACGGTTCATGCCAACCTGGTATTTATGTTCACATTTTAAGACAACTTTTCAAGATCAAATCATGAACTTACCGATATTTGGAAAATTGTTTTATACAGATTGTAAGTTTTTATAATATTCTGGTATATCCCAAGTAATTTGGTACATTGTTCATTATTTTCCTGACTGTCATTCAAAATCAATATATCATTAATCCATGCATCGAGATATTTTTTCAATAATATTATATGTAAGATGGCAACAACATAATTGACGTCTAATGCGGTATACATTGTGTCACAAATACAGTCAATGATAATCTCTACCAAAGTCATGTCATCAAAAAACACGTAATAAACAGCATATATGGACAAATCACAAAAAATTGTAGTTAATATTGAGATCCAGTTCCATATAATGTAACTCCGGATACTCTTACTAAAATCGATGCTCTTATGGATAGTTTGGATCTTCAAAATAAGAGTGACGATGTTGCTTTTGTGAAAAAAAACAAGAATGAAAAAACTCGTAAAACCGATTGCATGAAGAAGGTAGTAAAGAACACAAAGGAAACGGATGAAGAAATTTTCGAAACGCCTCATTCTAGCATCTGAAATATCTACGGTTAATATGCGATAGATACACAACGCATTCATGAATAACGTGTAGCAGAACGATAATAATAAATACTTGTTTCCTATTGGATAAATATGACTACGCTTTACACAATATTTTGAAGAGAAAAACAAATGAAATGCGAAATTAAAAGAATTCGCAATTGTTTGAACTTCTTTTTCGAGTTCATTATTTGTTAGCACTTGGATTGAAGGTTTTGGAATAATTTCAAGTTTGTGTAACATTGATAAAATCTTCAACTGACCGCTGTTCGATTACGTCTGACTCTGTAATTACTAATATGTCTAACTACTTAGTGAAATGATATGTATTGATAGCATCAATGTTTGCCTTGTTACATTAGTGAAATTAACAGGTGTTTTTATTTTGTTAATGATAAACTAGTTGCGCTTACGATTTCGTCCACGTGGATATTATGGAAAAGCAATATTGCATTGAGATGATGATGATGATGATGTACTCATTGTCATATCGGCCCCTATCGGCAGATTTCGCTAGTTGTTTAAGTCCTTTGTATGTACAAAGGACTTAAACAACTAGCGAAATCTGCATGTACTATAGATACAACTCTACCTAAACTTCGGGGAATAGAGGGGTAGTGTAATAATATGTGTAAAGTATATCGTAAAAAAAAACAAATAGTTAATTAATTTAACGACAATTAGCAACATAGTGCCCAACACGAAAATATAGGAACAAAGATTGATAAATGAAGAGCATGTCAAAAAAAAGGCAAGGACAAAGAAAATATGATTATTTGAAGGATGACGAAGGATTTTTGAAAGATGATATAGCTAGGAAGAAAGTTAACGATAAGCTATGCGAATACATTTTTAACAAATAAGATATGATGTGCCGACCTCCTCGACGGTTTACTAAATATTTTGTGATAAGTATGTTTTAGTGATCACCACTAAAGGGACTGCAAAAACAGTTTAATTTTATTGACTGCCTTCTATAGAATCAATTGTACAATCCTTAAGGAGAAAACATACATAATTTGTCGTTTTCTGACACATTTTGTTCAGTATTAAAGTTTAAAGTTATTTTTTTTTAATATACTAATGTGATTAGAATAACAAATTGAAACGATCAGTACATCAACCCAATCCTATTAACATTATAGCTGAGTCTGACACAAGTCATTCAGCAACAGACTTTTAAAGATGATAAAAATGTTTCGAAAACCTGAATATATTCAAAAACCCTCATTCGAAGTGCCACCTAATAATCGAATCGAAAAAGATATTCAAAGAATTATGTATTCTTTTGATTTTGCTCTTAATATGTTTTTCTCTTCAAAATATTTAGTAGAAAATAATCGTGTTTACCCAAATAGAAACAAGTATCAATTGATGTCGTTCTGCTTTTCTTTGTTCATGAGTTTGTTGAGTGTCTATAGAATGATTACTATCAATATGACAGATAGAAATATGAAACCTACTGAGAATGACTTTATCACACTTCTTAGTGCTGTTTATTACATGTTGTATGCATTCGGTTTTATAATGTTATTCGTTTTAGACATTGTTAAAACAATTTCTCGATGAATGGATAAAAGATGTCCTAATGTTGAATGGTGGTCAGGAGAATGATGAACAATGTCTCCAACTGCTCGAGATATACCAAAATATTTCAAAAGCCTATAATCTGAATAAGAATATTTTCCAGTTATTGGTAAGTTCACAATGCTTTTGAAGACTATAATTACAGAAACTGCTTAATTTGAATTGAATCCCATACTATTATTAATGTGAAAGTAACTCTGTCTATCCGTCTATCTGTTACCTTTTCACGCCTAAACCACTGAACCAATCGTTATGTTTAACAGATAGGCAGCCTGCGAACTGGAGAAGAACGTAGGCTACTTTTAGTCCTGGATATATGTATTAAAAAATGATGAAATAGGGGCAACCGCTAGTCAAAAATAAATATACAATAATGTCCAGGTTTCTGTATTCTTCTTAATTAATCTTACTTTACAGCCCTACTTATAGGTTGTCATCTTCTAGACGAAGTGTTTCATCATCAGCATCATTTCAGCAACCTACAATTTTTTTTTACAGACTGTATGCCACGTAGTAGACGCATTTTACCGCAGTATACTTTTTATTTATTTGGCAATCTTTACGTTTAAACGATTTGCAATAGCAGGAAGCAGTGTAAGTATAACAAATAACCTGGATTTATTCAAAGGTACTCTTTCTTAACATAGCAGAAACAACTAAACGCCAGCTGATCCGATCTTTACATACTTCAATTGCTTCGTTTATGTTCACACACGCACGCTGGTTGCGAATACTGTGCACCTGACCTACATTTTTATGAACACTTCTATTTCTGCCAATATCTGATGCTGGTACTCGTGCTGGTAAAATAGACAGTGGTCTGTTTTATCAGCACGTATTGAATGATCACCATGGAACTGAAAGCAACGAACGACAACATGCCAGATTGAAGAATTATGGCTATGGCGCGATGGCAATAATGTCGAGTCGCCCTTTGTTTGGGCAGAAGAGATGCTACAAAGAGATAATGTCTTGTGATTTCTTTTTTTCGTAGAATAGAAATACTTCTACTACTGCAAGTGCTGATAAAACAGACCCACCAGTATCAGAACCCACCAGCTCGAACCTCAAATTCAACTAAATATTTCAAACAGACTCTGAACTTTATATTTTGATTTCCAGGCCCCGCTATTTAGTGCGGTTGTGTCATTTATTTGGCTATCAAAGAATATAGCATTGGTTGTTATACATAGTATACACTGTGAGAGGTTTTATATAACTGTCGAAGAAGCTAAATCGGCCTGTATACAGCTTATCAAGAACAGGGACTGCCCAAGTAAGAAGGTTTTGACAACAAATACAATACACCAGAAGCAGTGGTGGCCCAGTGGTAACGGCCGCGACTTACGAGTTGTAAGTCGTAGGTTCGAACCCAAACAGGCGCTTTACTTTGTGTAAATTATTTAATCACCACTGCTCTCAAAACGGTGAAGGAAAACATCGTGAGGAAACCGGCATGTCCTAAAACCAAAAATTCTAAGACATGTGACATCTAGCAACCCGCACTGGGCTCGCGTGATGGATTACAGCCCACCAAAAGGAGAACTGTGTCCCAGCAGTGGCCGATTATGCTATAATGCTACACTACACAATGATACATACAATTTGAAAACTCAGATTGTTTTCAGAATTAATGTTTATTACCAATCATTTACTAACTTACAACATCTTTCCATTTCATTCATTTCCTTACAGGGAGTCAAAAACATCTTTGCAGGAACGTGTTACAGACAAATCGATTGTTCAGTAAGATGACCGCGTGTGGCCTGTTCTATGTAGACGCTACGCTAACAATTTGTTTGATGGGAGTTATCACGAATTACGCCGTTGTACTGTTTCAGTTTACTCTTTTGTAAAGTTACTGTATAATAATAATAAACATTGTAAAGCATTTTTTTTTGTTTCATCATCATTATCATCATCAAACTAACTCCAGTTCACTGCTTCTTACAATTTTGTCTTCCCATAATCATGCGGAAGAAACCGTAGACACAACTAGTATAACATAAAATGACCTAGTTTCTTCTGTCAAACATGATGGAAACGAAATTAAAACACCTATTAATTTCACTAAAGTAACACGGCAAACATTGATGCTATCCATACATGTCATAACTGCCATTATAGAGTCAGAAGGTATCGAACAGCGGCCAGTTGAAGAAGAAAACAATGTTACACAAACTTGAAATTAATTCAAAGCCCTCAATCCAAGTGCTACCAAATAATGAGCTCGAAAAAGAAGTTCAAAGAATGACATATTCTTTTAATGTTACACTTAATTTGTTTTTCTCATCAAAATATTGTATAAAACATAATCATATTTATCCAATAGGAAACAAGTACTTATTATTATCGTTCTGCTTCACGTTATTCATGAACGCGTTGTGTTTCTATCGTATATTCACGGTAGACATCACAGATGTAAAAATGAAACGTTTTGAAAATTACTTCATCCAAATCATTAGTTCTCTCTACTACTTCGTTCATGCAACTGGTTTTACAATGTTCTTCATTTGGGATTTTGTGCATAAAGACAACAACGTCTCTCTTGTTTTGAAGATCCAAACTATCCATAAGAGCATCGATTTTAGTAAGAGTATCCGGAGTTACATTATATGGAACTGGATCTCAATATTAACTACTATAACTACTGCTTTTTCCGTATTTTCTGTTTTTTACATTTTCTATGATAGTATGAGTTGGTTAGAGGTTATCATTGATTATTCTTGTGACATAATGAGTATCGCATTCGATTTAAATTATATGGTTGCCATCCGATTAATAATATTATTGAGAAAATATCTTGATGAATGGATTAAAGATATTCTGATGTTGAATGACAGTCCTGAAAGTAATGAACGATGTTCGAATTTGCTTAGGATTTACAAGAATATTATAAAAGCTTACAATCTGTATAAAAACATTTTCCAGATGTTGGTAAGTCTATAATTATTTTATTTGAATCTTTTTGTCCTCAGCAAGAGTTGTTCTTGAATACCATATACAAGTTGTAATTGAAATAACTGGAAACTAGAAACTGCTGTTTCATATCTACATTTTGTCGAATTATCTGACCAGATGATTTTATTCTCGCTATTAAGTGATGGTCCCATAATAGTTTTTAATAACAATACGTTCACAGAACCCTTTTGTGGTTTTCGATTACATCTTGTATACCCATAATAATTGGATACATGACTAAGCCCTCGTCATCAGTAATGTTGAACAGGTTCAATTCTATCTTGCTTACCGATTGTCGTCTTTTAGACAAAATGCGTAAGTCAGTCTACAACAAACATTGTAAAAATGTGAACACAAATACCAAGCTGGCATAAAGCATAACGAGTTCACTAATATCCATATTACTTGATACTTATCTAGGCATTCTTCAACAGAAATACGGTCAACATAGAATAATAATCATTTTCCTCATCTTATCTTACTTTCCTGTTGTCTGTGTTTCCTGAGGAATAGGAATAGCCATTGTTTCTTTTATTTTACAGACATTGATTCATGTACTTGAAACATTTTGCCGCAGTTTACTATTTATTTACTTGATTATCTACACATCTAAACAGCTTGTACTAGTTGGAGTCAATGTAAGTGCATATGTGATAATATTTGGGTTTTGTCTATTTGCATTCGAGTAATTTGTTGTAACGTAACCCTTGGTAAGAATGGTTGTCAGACATTCTGGCTTCTGAATATCCATAACGACTGTCAAAGATCTACGAATGACAGTCATACCCAAGGCTTAAAGATGCGTGCTTTCCGAGGCATGAAAGGATTAGTGAAAATCCTTACACACCGAGGTTCGTAATGGATTGTCACCCATCCACGGGCCGACCTTGAAGCATACCTTTTCACGCCTTAACGGCTGAACGGATTTTGATGAAATTCGGCACACAAGTAGACTATGGTCTGGGTTAGGACATAGGATACTTTTCATCGGGGCAGTACGTTCTCGTGAGATCATTTCCAACCTCCGCGGGCGAAGCCGCGGGCAAAAGCTAGTAGATCTATACACTCTCCAGTTAGGTACTATTGAGAAACAAAATAATTATATTTTCATTTCCAGACCTCGCCGTTTTATCTTCTGAATGTTGTCAGTTGGATAGCAAAGAATATAGTGCTTGTTCTCATATTTATCACTAATTGCGAGAAGTTTTATATAACTGTTGAGGAAGCTGAGACGGTGTGTATACAGCTTATGAAGAACAGCAACTGTCCAAGTAAGAAAAACTATAAAATCTAATGAAAATGTATACAAGGTGTGATTGAATTTAGTGAAAACTTGAAAAGGAGTCATACCTAGTGCTTTTATAAAACAGATTTTAGTTAGTAAGTCAGAGTTGGTGCGATATTTAGAATTGTTTTAAACTAGCGACCAGCCCGTTTTGCACGGCTACAATCGTCTAATGTGGCGGCATGTTCCCAAAACAAAACATGTTCAGTGCTAAGAATATATAAGTTAAATAATAACGTATTTTAAAATTATACACAAACCTTCCTGAAGAAACTCAAACTTATTTCAATTAAACCATTACAGGCACTTTTGAATTGTCAAGGAATCTGTCAGCCAAAAATATCCAAAGCGTAGTAGGTACCTATGGAGAAGAACGGGCAAGAAACTCCACGGGCACTCTTTTAAATAAAATAAATTGTTACAACTGACGGCACCCGTTCACGAACATGACGCATGGATCAGCACCATTCAGCTCCACCATTTTGAAGGGAGCTAAATGATCCAACACACGCGCCACCATCAGCGAGACATCTGAATGAGCATGACATACTCACAGCCGCCAGGGCACATTCAAGTCAATAAAAGACGTTAGAAATTATCTAAATCCATTTTGCGACTTAGAAGATCTAAGCGGTCACACAGACAGTCATGAAAAGCGACTTTGTTTTATACTATTTAGAAATAAAGGAGAGATATTCATGAGAACTTTTATCCCCAAATAATTGCAATGAGCTCAAAGTCAATTTGTATTTTAATATAGTGATTTATTTCCTTACAGAGAGTCACAAACATCTTTGCAAGAACGTGCTACAGGCAAATCGAACGTTCAATAAGATGACCGCGTGTGGCCTGTTCTATGTGGACGCGACGCTAGCAATAGTGTTGATGAGTTTTATCACTATTTATGCCATTGTATTTTTGCAGTTCAGTATTTTGTAAAGTTCAAACTGTTATTTATTTCAACTAGCTTACAATTGCTTCATCACGTATTCAAAATAAATAGCTCCACCTTTATATAAACATAATTATTTTCAATACAACACCAGAAGTCTTTTTTTAAACTATTGCATATCTATCGTTATGGGAAGTTATAAAACTATAACACATAGTTAATGCATTTATTGGAAAGAAATTCTTTAACGCGGCTTGCGATTGGAGTAAACTGGCAAAAACGTCACGTGAAAAAAAAGCACTACAAAGTGAAAAATAACTTTAATTTCGGAAGTCGGTGTCTTTGGTTTTGAATTTTCGTTTTTTGCCACCGACTTCCAAAAGTAAAGTTATTTTTCACTTAGTAGTGTTTCTTTTTTTTTTTGGAATTCGGTTGTTTTTTTTTTGTCAAAAGTTTTTACTTTTTAGTTGTGGTACCTACCCCACACAAATTCCTGCTACCTGCTATGTAAATAACAGTGACAGGAAGTTGTCATCATATCATCCACATATACTAAGTGGGAAAAATACGTAGTTTTGAAGCTTACTCAAAAACTATCCAAGCAAAGTTACTAAAACTTATATGGGAGCATAACCTTTCATACAAAAAACAATTTCAAAATCAGTCCACAATTGACGGAGAAATCGGCGACATACATTAAAAAAAAAACATGCATACGCATCGAACATATTATAACCTCCTTCTTTTTAGAAGTCGGTTAAAAATAAAACGATAGGTAAACCCGAAAAAGTCAGTTTTAAGTGTCAAAACTTTTTGTTTATTTTATTTTTTAATACAGAGCTATCTTGTATAAGTTTTTAGTTTGCTTAAGTTTCAAGTGTCAAAGTTTTTTTTTTGTTGACTTTATCAACAAAAAAAAAAATTTTTGCCACTTGAAACTTGTGGCCATACTAGATGGGTCTGTATTAATAGTTAATATACCTTCAGCGAATGGAACGTGAATCGATTTCTTTAAAAGTTTTTTTCAACACTATTTTATTAGCTTCACTTGTAACTAGTAAACAAACAATGTATTACAAACTTGGTAGTAAATAACCTTCTTCTAATTAACACACTTTTTTGTCGTATCGAAATGTAACTTTGAATGTTTATGTAGTTCGGATGACTACTATAATTTGGTATCTTGAAGCAGTCGGTCGATTCTGAACTAAACTTAGATGAAGTGAGCGTGAAGTGAGCTGTCACTGTCACAAATCGACCGGCAGGATGCTAGGGATAAGCACTATTGACAGCTCACTTCACCTAAGTTTCACGGTGATATTTTTACAGAATCGACCGGCTGATCTGATAATGGAGCCAGGAGGTAGATAGTGAAACTCATCAGTGGCTACTAGTAAAACCCTCGAGTTTGATCTCATACAACTCGTTTTGACGAGTCCAATATATTGCACTGGGACTTATGATGAGGCCAGGAGGTGGATAGTGGAACTCATCAGTGGCTACTAGTTACCCTTCGAGTTTCGGATGATTTGTTTAGATGAGTCCAATAGATTGGACTTGGTGTTGAGGGTCTAATGATTTAATTAATTTATAATTTTTTGGGCATGATAAAAGGGTTTTTTTCCGGCCATTTCTTAATTTTGACAAGTGATTATGTTACATAATCTGATTGATGGGTTCTATCAAGGTAACATAAAATTATTGAATTATCAAAAAAATAAATTAATAATGTTCTATTATTATATAATATATTCTATATTTTACCCGTACTTACTGTATTTCTAAGTAGAAATACGTACGTTACTATTTATTATTCATGAAAAATTATGATTGAAACAATCGGAACGTCGTAAGTGGATGATTGATTGAGCACTTGCTTTTCTGGTTAACAAATTCTCGTTAACCAGAAAAGCAAGCAAGGGTTTTGAATCCTTAGGAGTGCTACACTCTTGATCAGATCGCATAATTCGCCACAGCTGGGAGGCAAACTTTCGAAATTACCGCCCGACTGTTCCGAATAAGGCCGACGGAACTGTCGGTCGATTCTGTAAAAATATCAACGTGAAACTTAGGTGAAGTGTCACTGTCACAAATCGACCGGCAGGATGCTAGGGATTAACACTATTGACAACTCACTTCACCTAAGTTTCACGGTGATATTTTTACAGACTTATGTGCACGCCTGACAGCCTACGTGAGTACGAGCAGGTGTAATTTTGTTTAAAGATGCTACATACATACTATATAAAATCACGTATTTTTCCCTTGGGGGCAGAAACTACAGAACGCACAGTTGATGTGAAGCAAATTAATGTAGGTATAACAAATCAGACACGATACTACTCGAGAATAATCAATAATAACCCTTACGATTTAATAACGTAAAGTAACTGTCATTATTATTATATGACACACATTACCGCTGTGTTCTCAGGAAACATTTTTGTGTGGGAAGTCCTTTCGAAAAGATGTCTACCAAAAGAAAATATTACCAAAAAAATATTAATCTAAGTTTTCAAACAAATGTCTTACCGAATAATGTCGATAAAGATGTGCAGTCCATGTTTCTGCCTCTTACTCTATTGCAAGCCATTTTGTTAAGTCCAAAGTATCGCATCAAGAACGATGTCATAACTGCAAATAATCTGTTCAATAAAGTCCTGTTACTGTGCGGCACAGCCTTTTGCATGTTTTTGTTTCTGTTTAGACTCATTCACATAGACTCTGTGAGAGTTCACGCCATTGTTAAAATGCAGTTCTATTCCACAATCCACGACTTCTGCTACCATTTTTTCGGATTCTTTATTAACTTCATGATTACTCTGATTCAAGCAGACAGTAATGTGTTGTTCGTTTTGACCATTCAACAGGTTCATAGATTTCTGAATAATGAGAACAACTCCAAGAGATTTATCAGGAACAGTTGGATCATTGTTGCTATGATTATTTGTTCCTACATTATCTTTACCTGTTTTAATTTTGCTATATACCCGAGTATGCCGTTTTATTTAGTTGTTCAATTAGCTATTTTAATTCATTTTGACGCTAATATAGTTTATGCAATTCGACTTATAAAGTTGCTTGAGGACAAAGTTGCTTTATGGAATCATCAGGTTTTACACACGTTCAATCTTGATGAAACCTGCCACGAAAGGTTGTTTCAAACTTACCTCCAAATATTAAAAAGTTACCAGATTTATAAAAATATTTCCCAACCAATGGTTAGTAAAGTTTATTATTATTATTATTTTATTAATATTAACTCTATTGTTTTTAAATTAATATTAACACTTTACTGGACACTAAACGCCCCTAGACGTAATAACCATAAAACTTATTGTCGCTCGTTCAAGTGTCCTTGAACCGATTAATAATTTCATAATTTGATTTCAGGTTCTATACTTTACGGTGCATAATTTATTGCATACCTTAATACATGTTCAGATGTTAATAGAATTTTATCAAACACTAAGCAGACCAGAGCAGCATGTACGTATTATTTTTGTATTGAAACCTTAGTTCATTTGATTTCTGACTAACCCATAGACGTATGGATATCATAATGTGCCATGTTCCGTACTTGGAAGAAGAGTGGTCGGACTATAAGAACCGTTCAGACCCCCAACTTCTGTGGCTGAGACGGTACCGTATGTTCCGGTTACGAAACGGGATAGTTTGTAGAAAAATTTAATTTGTGATAGCCTATTTAACAGATATCATTGTTATAAAAATTACAATTTTTTCTTTTAATTTCAAGTATCTGTAATAATCTTAACATTATGTGTTTTCTTTTCAGTATTTAGCATTGTCGTCATCAGTGCTGATTTGCATTTGGATAATTAAAAACTTGATGTTACAAACTATACTGAGTCTGTACTGCGAGGCGTTCTATAAAGCTGTGGAGGACTCTCAGGACTCATGCGCTTATATTCTCATGACCAATTGTACAGGTATATGCGATTTGAAGTAGACTCTAACAGAAGTTAGTAACGAACAATTGCAGCAACAAATTGTGTAACTATTTTATCAATTACAGATGAAGAGAAGAAGTTATACAAGAATGTCCGGCGTGTGCATCGCGCATCGTTCAGTAAGATGCGCGCCTGTCGACTGTTCTACGTAGATGTGTATCTACTGCTGCACTTGGCGGAGCTTCTCACTAACTATACGATTGTTTTGCTGCAGTTCGCGTTTCTGTAATCCTAGTACCATAAATATTTTCAGGAAAATTCTATAAATATTTCGTTCTTTTTTCCGGATGGAAACAGAGTTTTATCTGGTTTGCACCTGACGCTATGAATCATTAACACTATAATCTTCTTATCTCTATCAAAACATTTTGCTGTCACATCTGTCGCTTTTACCAGCGTTGAGATGGATATTGAAGTCTGTAAGTATGATATGATATCTTAGACCAGATATTGATCAAGACTTAATCTTACTTATATATTTGTGCACAGACACGCTCAGGTACACAAATCTGTAAATTGATCCGGCAGTGACACTTATCAACAAATAGTTTTTTTTTTTTTTTTTTAAGTTGTAAAAATCAGCGTTATGCTGCAGTATATATCAGCTGATACCTATCCATATATATTGCAATCAATTGCCGTGCGTTAGTCTTGCAAAAACACAAATCCAGCTCGACAATTCGTTTTGGTTTTTGTTATATTCGCCTCGATACTGGGGAGGTTAAAGGAAAAATAAAATTAGGAAAAACCCTAAGGAATAGCCGAAAAATCTCAATTTTATCTCGCGTGATACGAGTTCACCGGGTCATCTAGTTGACTATAAAAATGGCATTACTAATAAGTATTGTGTTGATGTGTGTGGCGCTGAGTGTGAATTCATCGACGATAGTGCAAGTGAGAGTGAGCGAGGGTCTGCTGGAGGGAGAGCTAGTGCACAATGAGTACGGCGGCACGTACTGCAGCTTCAAGGGGATACCGTACGCGCAGCCGCCACTCGGGGAACTAAGGTTTAAGGTAAGGATCTATGAACTTCATTTTATTATTCATAATGACTGCGTCCTTGTTCTAGTGTTCGTACGCGCGACTACTGAGCATGATTCCCAGGTCCGTCTTAGTGCAATTAGGTTTTCCCTCAGAAAATTCTCAGAAGCAACGCGGGGCCTGGAATTGGACCCGATTAATTGCATTTCGCTTGCCCCCCCAATTATATGGGTATTACATAACTAGCGAAATAAGGCTGTACATGCACTTTTACAGAATCTTTCGGGGAAACACATGTGTGATGTAATTTGCAGATTTTTGTAAAATACAAAAGCACTAAAATCAAAATAATAATTTACATAAACCAATTAGCAATATCAAGAAACATAATTTTTTATTGCCATAGGCATTATTTTTTTGGAATTTTTCGAGCCGTGAATCCTTTGTCATCGTATCATTTTTGAATAACAAAACTTCATCTTATTTGGGCGCCCTGTTTGATGCGGTCACTAGCGAGTTAGAGGTTTGTTGATATTCTTGTTCACTAAAACACTATTAATATTGTTAACAGGCACCACAACCTTCAACACCATGGGAAGGAGTTCGTAGCGCAAAGGAATTGGGTTCCAAATGCGCTCAATACGAACTGTTCGGTGATAAAGATAAACGAAGTGGTAGTGAAGACTGTTTGTATCTCAATGTTTACACACCAGATGTCAAACCGGACACGCCTCTGCCTGTTATGGTCTGGATACACGGAGGAGGTTTCGTATCCGGTGCTGGAGATGATAACGAATACGGTCCTAAGTTCCTTGTAAGACAAGATGTAATACTTGTCACGATCAACTACCGACTCGAAGTGTTTGGTTTCCTTTGTTTAGATACAGAAGATGTGCCTGGAAATGCTGGTATGAAAGACCAAGTAGAAGCTCTCAAATGGGTGAAGAAGAATATCGCCAATTTTGGTGGTGATTCAGAAAATATTACCATATTTGGTGAGAGTGCTGGTGCGGTCAGTGTCTCCTATCACTTAATTTCGCCAATGTCAAAGGGTTTATTCAGAAGAGCCATTGTGCAGAGTGGCGTCAGTGTTTCTTACTGGGCACAAGCATACAAACCACGTGAGAGAGGCTTCGCATTGGCAAGAAAATTAGGATTCTATTCTGATGACGTTAAAGAAGTTCACGAATTCTTAAAAAATCAACCAGTGGATTCCCTGATACAAGCCGTGGTTCCTATAACTTATTCCGAAAAAGTAAGGACCAATGTTGAAGTATATTTTAGTGTGACTGATGAAAAAGATTTTGGAAACAATGAGAGATTTTACCATGGAGATATGGTCGATATAGTATCAAATGATGTTCACGAAGGAGTTGATATTATGATAGGATACACTGCCGATGAAGGTCTTATGGGGATAGCCATCTTTGGTGATGTCGAAGTAAGCTTAGATCAAGCTATAAACTACCCACAGTTTTTTGTTTCCTATCCAATGTCACTTGATTTATCAGTATACAAACAATTAGAACTTGGGACAAAAATCAAGGAATATTATTTCGAGAATGAGATTTCAATACCAGATGATTGGGAAAAATTAGGAAAATTCTATGCTATGGATGAGTTCGTATTCCCCACAATAAGGTGGGTTAAGATATGTGCTCGCTCCCAGAAGAACAAAATATATTTGTACAAGTTCACGTGCACATCTGCATTGAATATTATTTCTGAATTAATGGGGATAGGCCATTTAGTTGGAGATAAGCCAGTTGTTGCACATGGTGATGACTTAATGTATCTATTTAGTGCAAAAGAACAGCCTTTAATTGATATGAACTCTATTGAGTTCCACCATATTGAGAAAGTCACAAAACTATGGACCAATTTTGCTAAATACGGGTAAGAGCAGCTTTAAAGAAAAGAACATTACACTTACACCACACACACACACAGTTTACATTTTGGTTTTAGGTTTATGCACGGAAAACAATCGCTCAAATTCTAGCTCATTACTAAAAGTAACAACCTTGTCCCTAAGTACAGTCAGCCTCAAAAAGACAAATCGACAAGAATTTATTTGATTGTCTACAATTTGTGACTCCACATACCTCAATGTGTTGCTAATGTTTTAAGTACCCAATGTGTGATATGTTTTGTGGCTACACATTAAAACAATTATTGTAAACAATTACAGTGCCCATCAATAACACAAAAACACTGACAATCCCTTCTCATAGATAGTTGAATTCGTCAATAAAAACGTTATAGTGGTTCAAACATTTAAAACTAGGATTTTAAATCATAACGCGACATCAAACATAGACTTCAGCTAACTTTTGGAGGACACTGAAAATAAATTCTTATCGATAAAAGACGTATACGTCTTTTAGAGGCTAGGAGTACTTTACAAATTCGCACTTTATACTCACAACACGTCATAATTACAATAATTTTTAACCAATAACCAAGTGGATATAAAAACAAGAAGTTTTAATGTTATTTTTTTTTTTTTTTGGTTTTGGACATTCATTTCCTAAAAAGAATTCAATTCACTTATCACGAGAAATACAAGTTAATCTTAATACTAAATAAACGAACTAATAACGAACGGTAGGTGCTCGTAAATAATATAATAAGTAGTAGACTTTTTCTTGTTACACACAAAAAATGTTTCTGTATGTAACAAGAAAAAGTGAGTGTACGAGTCATTACATATTGTTTCTTGATGGCACATTGTTGTTGCAAGCTGTCAATATTTTAATTTTTTTAATGTTTGTGAATATTATGATAGATTAGTATTATCGCAGCTTCTTACTATATAGGTAATACGTAAAGCTTGTTGTGCAGACTAGCGCGGCGCGACAGCGCGGCGCGACAGCGCGGCGCGACACCGGTTATTGTTATACCGTCAAGTTTTCTTAGAAATTGTATTATTCGAGTTGCGTCGCGCCGTCGCGTCGCGCTGGTTTGTACGAGCCATACGGGCTATTATAATATTATACCTATATATTCTATTATACTAAATAGAATAGATATACCTACTCGTATGTATGATCGTCATTTCTAGAACCAAAATCATGCAACATAATTTTATTTTTATTTTAGAAACCCAACTCCTGATAAGTCTTTGGGCGCAGAGTGGACTCCGTATTCACTCGAAAACCAAGAATATTTTGACATCGGTAACGAGCTTCAATCCGGCAATGCACCGGATGGAAAAGAAATGCAATTTTGGGAAAATCTTTTGACAGAATTCGGGCTGAAACTGTATTGAACTTTTCGTTGCTGAGTAATCGTTTACTCTATTTTATTCCTGGACTGATGCTGATAATTTTGAATTAAATGTTTTCCAAAAGAGCGTTTCTTTAGTTTATTGTTTCAAATCCTATTTTCTTTCACATTGACTAGATAAATAGACCATAACTGTACAGAAACATGTTATTAAGATGGACGCTTATTATTGTTCCGTAGTCAACAAGGTACCCTTATAGTCCATGTCCGTACGTCTGTCTGTCTGTCTGTCTGTCCAGGGTTTAGCTCAGAGGCTAAACTAAAAGGGGTACTTCTGATGCCGAGAAAGTCGTCAATTTTTTTTTAGTATTCCTCGTAGAGTGGAGCAGTTTTTTTGTTCTCGTCTATCCTATGATGTGGGGTACCTTTGGAAAGATCGTACAAAAATATTGCGAGTATATGAAAACCATTTCCGATACGTTTGCGAAAAATTAAGCTTTAAAGTGCCAATTCGTGCCCTTGCCGTGTCCGTGCACATCACGGCAGTAGTATATATAATGAAGCTGAAAGTAAAACTATCACAGCTAAGTAGGCTTCACAAGTTAACGAGTAATAGTCGACCAACTTATAGCAAATAAATCAAAACCTAAAGTACTTCCCGTTGACCTATTACTCGTATCATGAGGCAAGAAACAAGGGCTCACAGCACAAGTAAAGGAAAAAGTTGTCGTTACAAACTTCACAGTTGGATAAAATCGTTCCAACTACGGAAGGTCATTTTGCGTGGTCCGACACTGCACTTGACCGGTTTTTTTTTAAACTAGGATCCACTGAGAACTTAGCTAGCTTTTGCAAAAATCGTACTATCTACCACGAAGCAAAGACCTATCCTGAAGGCACGGTAGAAAATAAAACAATCACTACTATAAACCCAACACATTGAATTTTGCTTTGACAACAAAATAGCAAACTACATATGTAGTAACACGGTTAGTTAAACAGTTAGGTTAGTTTGGTTAAGCTACGCTTGCCGGAGTTGGTCCGTGGATGGGAGATCATCTTTACATATCGGATTCATCCGTGCTTCGGAAAGCACGCTAAGCCGTTGCTACCGGCTGTCATTCTTGGATCTTTGACAATCGTTACGGGTAGTCAGAAACCTGAAAGTCTGACAACCAATCTTACCAAGGGGTATCGTATTACTCAGTTACTGGGTTGTGGAGGTCAGATAGGCAGTCGCACCATGTAAAATACTGGTATTCAGCTGCATCCAGTTAGACTGGAAGCCGACCCCAACATAGTTGGGAAAAGGCTAGGCAGATTGATTTTGATAGTAACACGGTTAGTAAGAAGACTCATCTGACTAAGGTCAAATGACCAATTAGTACACGATACGACTTACTAATACGTTTTTTTTTTTTTTTTATCTTGTTGATTATTTACTCAGTTATAATCTATATTTGTGTAGTTAGTTAATAGTTTATATATATTTTAGTGTTAGCTTGTATATTATAATTTTGATTAGTTGCACTACGTACGGGCACTCTAAGAAACATTGCGTGTACAAGAGATATTTGAGGTTCATTGGACGTTTGTCCTTAGTCAATATGTTGCATATTAATGAATAAACACCGTATTGCTTGATATGCTCCACAGGTGCTACTTAAGATATTACATTTATATATGAGAAACCTTGAAAATATTAAACAAATAATTCCTATAATATAATGTGATTGATATGTTCGTTTAATACAAATTATTACCATCGATTAGTCTGTCAATTGTGTGCCAGGAGGCTATAGGATCTGGTCTATTAAAATGAAGAGAAAACGTATTTTCGCTAAGGACTATACTGTGGACGTTCCTTTAAAAAAGATGGTGGATAAAGATGTGCAGTCTATGCTACTGCCGTTCAATATATCGCAGTATCTCATGTTTTGTCCTAACTATCGCATCACAGACGACGTTATAACTCCAAATAGTTTAATTTCCAATTTTGTTTCAATTGTTGGAACACTCGCGTTCAGTTTGTCAACCATATATCGCTGCTGTACGCTATACTTTTACAAACAATATCTAGGAGACACTACGTTTACGTATATCGCTGCTTATTATGACTGTGTTTACAATTGCTTGGGATTCGCTAATAATTTATTCACTGGAATCATTCCAACCAAAAGTTATATAGAGTTTGTTCTAACTTTTCAAAAAGTGCATAGATTTCTCAACGATGAAACAAGTTCTAGACGCATCATCATTTGGAATTGGATTGCCCCAATTATAGCACTGTTTGGCTATTTCTTTGTGTTCACTTATTTTATCATCAAATTGAATTTGTCTTTCAAAAAAATGTTCAGTTGCTACTTTATCGTGTTTTTTGAATTGAAAATATCTTATTTCATTCGAGTCTTGAAAATGTTAGAAGAGAAAGTTATTCTATGGAACATTCAAGCTTTAAATTCTCAAGTCATGGGAAACACACTCGGCGAGAAATTTAGCAAGAAAATGTTTCAGGCTTACGTTGATATAATAAAGTGCTATGAAATCCATAAACACTGTTTCCGCTATTTCGTAAGTGACTTGTTTTTTCCGTTTCTTGAAGATATTACGAAATAAAACTAACATCGAATTTGTTATTTTTCAGATACTTTATAACACAATACAATTATTCACTCACGCTTTGGTTTACATTCAACTGTCAATTGAAATGTTAAAGAGAGGACTGATTAACTTTGTGAGTTTAATTTATTATGATTGTTTTTTTTTATAATGCGTAATAAAGTTGTGGCTACATCTATACCGCCACATACGAACCACGAACGTCACACAAATCCTACATCGCGCAAGCATAGTTTTCTGCGAAATCTGTATAACAACAGCCCAATAACTACCATCGGGCCCAATACCTTTGTGGTCGGAGGACTTTCCAACCTATTTCTTTCTTCCGAACTGGTGACCTCAAAATGATCGTCAGCTCAGCCTTTCTATTAAAACTGATTTAAGAAGTCTGATCAGTTTTGAGTCCATCTTGCCATTACTTAAAACAGTTGCAGTTCTATTTTAACCAGTCTGACCTTAACATCATTCGTATCTTAATTACACTTACAGGACACAGCAATTATAGCGTCGCTGTCGATATACATTTGGGTATTCAAAGATTTGTCGTGGCAATCTGTACTGAGCGGGGAATGCGAGAAATTCTATATAGCTATACAAAGTGTTCAAGATACTTGCGCACTTATTTTAAAGTCTAATTGTTCAGGTACGTTCTTTATAAATTTATACAGAACCCGGGTGTTAATATGGTACATCGAGGTTTTGAGAGAGATTGTCTTGTCATTTTTGTGTTTTGTTCTTTCTTTGCGTCATGTGTACCGCAAATAAACGTATTTTCTTTCTTTTCTTTTCTTGCATATGAGTGACAATTCAGTTTAATTTCGGAAGTCGGTGTCTTTCGTTTTGAATTTTCGTTTTTTGCCACCGACCAAAATTAAAGTAATTTTTCAATTCGTGTAGTGTTTTATTTTTGTAAAAAGTTTTTATATTGTAACTTTTTAAACAACACTCCATGAAAGACGAGTCCACTTTAGCTAGGTACTACAGTGTCCCTAAACTAGAAAAACAATATGTTACTCCTTCTTCGAAGATCACTGAAACCTGTCCAGTCTATTCAAAATTCTCACCGAGTGCTTTTATTTTTACTTAATTGCCTACTGTGTCTTTTTCTACACTAATATTATCAGTGAAAACTTGTGATTGGCCTTCCTTCACTAATGTTTACTATCCGAATCCCAGCAGTAAGTTTTCTGAAGAAATAAAATAATGGAAGACAATGTTTTCGACACAAACTTTTTGAACTGTAAAGAGTGCAGTTAGGATTGTTTTCAAATCTGGCTCCTTTTTATAAACGGAATTAAGACAATAAAACTTTACTGTACTCAAAATTATTGGTCCATAATGTTATGTTTGACAGATGACGAGAGAAAACTATGCAAGAACTTATTGCGCTTTCATCGAGCATCATTCAGCAAGATACGTGTGTGTGGCCTGTTCTACGTCGACGCTGCGTTACAATTGAGTCTGATGAGTCTTCTTACTAACTATACTGTTGTATTACTGCAGTTTGCTATTCTGTAATTCAAGTTGAATTAAATCGATGTTTTGGTAAGTCGTTATTATTTATAATTACTTTAAAAGAAAAAAAAACTAGATCATTTAGGGATTGTTTATAGAGAACACTTACTAATAATTGGGTTATAAATAAAATATTTACGTAAGATTTCTCAGTAATAGGTAGGAGTAATAGGTACGTGTCAAAATTTAGCGACCTTTGAACATTAAAAGCAATATAGTTCAAAATGATCAACAAGTGTATAGAGTTGGAGTGACACAAGGAAGTATCTTTGGACCCTTACTATTTATTAATCAAATAAATGACATTTTTAATAATTAAATACGCGTTTCAATCACGCTATAGGCGTACTAAAAGAGACAAAAAAATCCTTCTCGCTTCAAACCTTTTTATTTAAGTACACAAAATATGTACAAAAAAAAAAAAAGTTATTGAAAAGAGAACTGTAATAAAACGACAGTGTATGTAGTGATGAGAGAGAAGAAATGCAGAGGTTGTGTGGCATCTATGATGAACAGACCACAAATGTTCATTTTCTTGAAGGTAGCCCTCTGCACGCGTTGAATGTTCTTGCACACTCTTTTCTGTGTTACTGAGGAGCATACATGAAATAAATTAATGTGAATGCAATAGTAAAAAAAATGTACCGAGTGCAAGATATTTTTGATTTTAGCTTGTATTTAAATGACATAGTCCAATTCCTGCCTCCTGGTAAGAGGTCTATGTTCCGAGTATAACCGATTCGGCAGTATTTATTGAACAACAAAACCGACCCGAAGTAATTACTACATATACCTACTAGGTTTTCAATTGGCTCGTGCCTTTAGGTAAATTCCGTTCGGCGTCTACCCTTGCTGAAACAAATTCGGGTCGGCTCGGCAAAATTCGAGCTAAGCCATCGGCCTTTTCCCGAACCAATATCTACAGTCTGCTTATATTCGAATTTGCCGCATGGCTGTGCCGAATCATGCCGACCCGAGCAAGTGTAACATCCCTAAAAAGGAGAACGAGGAAGTTGTTAATGAACTTCCTAAGGTCGAGTACAAGTGAAATAGAGTGTCGCACACGGCACTAGAAACTACTCATACATACAACAAAATGTACCTAATATTAGCGTACTGAGCGCTTTATTTAATTAGGGCTATTAAATTATTCATGTGATTATGTTGCCGTGCGATGACCAAGACATTATATTTATTAAAGAAATAAAGATGTATATTGAAACGGTCACTATAAAATATTGTTAGTTAACTGTTTAAGTAACAATTTATGACAAACTTGTTGGATAGAAACTCCCATATACCTGTATATGGGAGTATGTATCCAAAAAGTTAAGTTGTGCGACCTAATGTGAAACCAAATTGGTAAATTTTGAAACCTAATGTGAAACCAAATTGGTAAGGTTTTGCTGTAGAAGAACTTCGTCGCGAGACTTTTTATACATGTTATGTTTTTAATGGGATAAAGTTTACCTGATACATTGCTTGACGTCCCCAGCCTGGAACATGTAAGCTGAACCTCACTCATGGCTGAATAAAATCTTTCACATTCCACGCTCAAAGATATTTGTAAAATAATGCTTTTTAGTAGCCATAGTTGAGAAGAAAGCACTTGAAGAGCAAACTAGAACAACACAAATAAAAATGCTTGGTTTCATCAATACTTAAATAACATATTTTTATATCAGCTTGCTTTTGTCGAATAGTTCTACTTTATATGCCAGCGGCCTTGAGTGGTTAGCTTGCGTGTTCTGAGCTAAGCTCACGCAACGCGTCGTACGTCCATCCAGCAATAGGACTCGCCCATCTAGGAGCGCTGTCCTAAATTAGACGCATTATCAATTTATTATACATAAATCAAAGTTATTAGATAAATAATTAAATTATCTTCAAAATGGTGAAGGTTTCAGAAAAATACGCTTGATAGTTTTTGCGTGATTCTCAGTTTTTTATCCGCGTTAGAGATAACTTTACAAATTTATTGGGTACACTATGTAATATAAACATAATCTAAAATATTTATAGACTAAGTTATAATTTATCAACCATGCTTGCGCTGTCAATAATGTATGGATGGTTGCGCAAATGCGCAACCAATCTGAATCCTGGTGTCGCATGGTTGCTCTAGTATTAAGAGGGCGCCTAAAGATCCACTAGCGCCACTCTTTAAAAAAAATATTATCTCGTGACTGAGAAGGAATTATGAATAACGGCTAGTAAGGACCCTCGGTAAGTGTGTCTAGAATTTTTTAATACCTTTTATAAAGTTTCATATTGAGACACGTAGCAACAAAATACGATCTAGAGGAATGTGGCCGCTTTTCTTTAGATCGTATTTTGTTGCTTCGTGTCTCAATATAAAGCTTTGTAAAAGGTATTAGAAAATTCTAGACACACTTACCGAGGGTCCTTATTAGCCGTTATTCATAATTCCTTCTCAGTCACGAGATAATTTTTTTTTTAAAGAGTGGCGCTAGTGGACCTTTAGGCGCCCTCTTAAGCTGATCGCTTGTTGCACGGAAAGGCTATACAATGCGAGGTTAGCTTATACTGGAAATGTGTCGTCGCGGGTAGATACTTACATTAGCTTCACTATCTATTGTTATTTTTTGCGCCTGTATGTGAATTGCTAACTCCATGAGGGCGTTGGAAAATATGTATAGATTGTAAAATAATATCTGAAAATATTGGACAAAATATTATTAAACAGAACAAAATTAAAATTATATATTAACTCAAACAATAATCTAACCAGATATTGGAAAGTCTTCTCTACTAGCTGGTAAGATTTTATTATTTCCATATAAGCTTTAAAGTAATTATTCCAAAAACTCTCATCTTCGACACATTTTGACTCAAGCACATTTTTGATCCATACCGTAACAGTTTCCCACTTCAACTTCATGATCCTCGCAGCATAAACGACATTAACGTCAAAGCAAACGTGAAGGTTGCTATTAAAGATATCGGCGAAACCCATATTATTAAAAATGGAGCAGTAATAAAACATCCAGAAAATATGGAAAAGATTCAAAGTGATGACGTAAATCCAGTTGCAGATGATGAAGCGGCTAAAACCCATCCCGTTAATTTTGAGAGTTCTATGCACGTTCTGAATGCAACAGACTAGCGATACGTTGTTACTCTTTTGCATGACATTGGTGAAGTAATCAAGAAGGCTTCCAGTAAAAAAAACAACAACGTCGTTCAAAATGCCTGAGTAGACGAAGTTACAACCTTTTTCCCCGACGATTCTGAATGAGGAAATTAACAAGAGGTAGAAGCTTCCAGAGATATAAATGACATTGCCGAAGGCTGAAACGACATCGTAGCTCAAACTGTTCTGAGTGATGACATCTTCTTTAATCTTGTACTTAGCACAAAAGAATAATGCTTGCATCATGTTTAGTGGCTTTAATATTGACTGTAAGTATTTTTGAATAACTTTCTTCTCTAGAACTTCATTGTGTACATGATTAGGTCTAGTTTTTATTGTAACAGTGGTAATTTTTTTATAATTTCTATAGTTTGATAACATGTCTATTTCGGTGAGCAGTATAAATGGTATTAAATGTACTGGCTGGTGGTAATAATTCAGTAAGCAATTAATCCGATGGGCTGCAGCATTTCATTAATGTATTTCATAAAAATACGAGTACTTACGTTCTTTTCTTTTAATGGAAAGTAAAGTATCATTAAATGTTTATTTAATTATACTTGACTTTCCATTAAAATGATTGATGCATGAGTACAAAAAGAAAGAAAAAGTAATATATTAAGTCCTTGTAAAGACAAGATAAGACACATAGATAAATTTTCTTGTAGAATTTAATATCTATAGACGATTGAAGGTCACGGAAAGGGCAAGGCCAAAGCGGGAAAGGCCTATGATCAGCAGTGGATAACGCACTTAGGGTTTGAAATAAATGATGGATGACTGTGTCTGTCATTTCACCACCTTGCTTGGCGGTAGATATTACATTGTTTTTAATGCCGGGTACAAGAAGGCAACTCTCGCGTTTACAGTCGTAGCATGACGCATTACGTACGTTGCGGCTCGTCTCTTATGTCGCTTATAAAATGATGATATTATCCAAAATCTCATTAATTCTCAGTACAAGTCGTTTGTAAATTCGCCATCTTGGATTTTCATTTTGACCTCACTATCGGCTTTAGCACCCTTTAAACCATGGAAATGATGAATTTTCAAAGCCGCCATCTTGGTTTTACCGTTTGACCAAATTCACACTTTCTCTATCTTGCCAGCCTGTTACCTGTTCATAAAATGTTCGTGATTGATCTCTTTGGTGATTGGAACTTTTACTATCAATATCCACTTTCCAAATTCAAATCACTTTTAGTCACTAGCGATTAAAAAGCTATTTTGGTCCCTGTTTACGAAGAATAAACTAGCTCTTTTTGAATAGATGTCAATAACCATGTTTTGAGCAGCATTTTATATGTATTTCATAAACATTTATCAATATCATCATAATTATTGAACGGAACCCTATTACTAAGCCTCCGCTGTCAGTCCGCCCGTCCGTCTGTCTGTCAGCGGACTGTATCCCATGAACCGTAATAGGTAGACAGTTGAAATTTCCACAGATTGTATATTTCTATTGCCGCTATAAAAACAAATAATAAAAATTAAATAAAGTTAAAATTTAAACAACAAATTATGATATTGAAAAAAATATATCGAAATTCATGATGAATTTTGTGAGAGGTGAAATGGTCCGGCCATTCCAATAAAGATCGCAGACAGCGAGCGACACATGTGCCCGATTATTCGTGTCAACTAATGATTATTATAATGTATTCAATGTATTGTTTACATAGTATTTTTGTTAGTTACATAAGTATTACAATGAAAAAAAAAAAACATTTTATATCTTTATTGTTTGAAATGCTTTTGATACACTGCATCATGTGGCATATACAATAATAAGAGGTGAGTATATCATTTATTTCTGGTGACAAAAGATGGATTGCGGCGTATGTCTCGTGGTATATTGGTACCACGATTACAGAAACGCGAATTGTAACAGCACAACAGTGTAGTGAGTGAGGAGTGCCATCAGACGCAGTGGTTGACAAATGTCTACGTAGAACAGGCCACATCCGCTCATCTTGCTGTACGATGCATTGTGCACTCGCAGGATATTCTTGCATAACTTCTTTTGATCATCTGTAAACAAAAGAAAATTACGTAATAGATATGGTTATTCAGAGTGGATTTTTGAAATGGGGCAGTAAGGCCATGTACCTTAACCGTTGTAGCTACTGAAAAACGTTCTTAAAGTTAAGAACAGTCTCCGTTCTTAAGTTTAAAAGTAATTGCTAACTGCATGCACAAATTTTGGAAAAATAGTAGTCAGAAGAACACCGTGCGGTATCCTCGGACCAGCCGGATGGCCATGAACAACCTGACCCTGACATGCAAATTGAAAAAAACGTAAGAAAATTTGAAATTCGCGGGCTACCCTTGACCTTTAGCCCTAAAGAAGTGAATTCAATAGCGCTCACCTGTACAGTTTGACGCTAAAATGCTCGAGCATAAGTCTTGGGCAAGTTTCACAGCCTCATAGAACGTCTCGACTTGCAGGCTGAGCACAAGCTGCAGAACCAAGGTCTTTATCACCCAGAAGTACAGGAATAGTGAAACTAGAGGAGTCGACACCTGGAAAATAGCAATGACCTAATAAATATTTTCAGTTCGGACCATTATCGTGACATGACGTGTAGGCAAAATCTGGTGGGTCATACCCATTAGACTTTGTACAAAATATTTTTAACACGTTAATCTTTCTCAACAAATTATCAGAATGAAAGTGAGCAACAACGTCGCAAATAGCTATCAAATATTTCGTTGTTTTAATTAATTTGGCAATATTACTGCATAGAAATATGAAATATCCCTAAATATTGAACTAAAATATTGATTAATATCATAACACCGAATATTTAGTTTTAGATGTAAAAGCAGTATTTGGAAATTTTCCAAAGGCCCTTTTTACACCTAAATCGGTTACAACATCAAATTCAGTGTTATAATTTTGTAATTCATTATTAATATTTTAGGTCACTAGTTAGCGATATTTCATATTTCCATACAGTATATTGCCAATTTTATCAAAACAGGTAAATATTTGACAATAAATTTCCCGACGTTGCCAACTTTTAGAATGAACGCTCCTAAAGTGAAAACCATAATACATAAGTTATCCAGAAGTTTAGAAGCACTACTAAGCTAAGACTATTATATTCTGGTACATCATGTTATTATTACTATTAGTAATATAGAATTAACATTAAGTTGAATATAATAGAATAACTTACATACACCTTGCGAATTACGGATATAAATGTAGAAATTTTACATAGGGCGACACAATGGGCGGTCCTATCGCTAAAAGCGATCGATATGTAAATTAAATCCATCCAAAGATTGTCTTTAAAAGACGACCTTGGGATGAATTTATATTTACAATAAAATAAATACATAAAAGAAATAAGTAAATACATACAGTAGTACTTATTACTTACAAAAAAAAGTCTCCGGAATTCGATCATTACCTGAACGTTAATCAAGCAACGGCAGAAAGTCTCTATTGTTTGATAAAGAACCTAAAAAGAATAAATAAAAATAATAATTGTTAGAAAGCAATTAAGGATGGAATATCCCTAAATATACGTAACCGCAAAGCTTTGACTGGTCTTGAAACATTCTTTTAAAATCATCATGCTCATAAAAATGAAATCGGTAAATCTGTCTAAACATCAAAAAGTAAGGCTGAGATTAATAAAATACCTCTCATACAGCTATCAAACCGCCAGTGCAAAATAGAGACGGAAATTTATCTAAGGCAAAGTACGCGCTAGAAACGTTTATTAATCTTGGCTTATGATTATTATCTTCCAAGTAAATTTTAGCTCTCATAGCACACAAAATCCCAACTTACCGGTTGTTGGAAAATATTCTTACAAATCTCATAACACTTTAAAATATGCACGTAAGCCGCTGACATTCGGTCGCATTCTATTTCATTATTTAAACCTTGTTCATTTCTCGGGAAAAGTAAAACTCGAACATTCCATAATACAACTTTATCAGCCAATAGCTTAATCAAACTCATCGCATAAATTAGATTCGTATCAAGACTTGCCAAGAAAATTAAATTTAAAACCACGTACCAAAATGACTGATTGTAAATAAGAGACAAAAAAACTACAACTAAGAAATAAGACCCGAAGATAATGGTAACACTTATCCAATTCCTAATGATGGACCACTTAAAACTGGCCTCATTGTTAAGAAATCTGTGCACTTCTTGAAAGGCCAAGACGAATGTGACAATCTTTTTTGTGTGAATGCAATGAAGGATAACGTTCATTATAAATCCCGCGCTGTAGAACACAAAGTCGTAGTAGGAAGCGAAATACAAAAACTGAATAGAACCATATTGCTTCAAGTTGTCGTCTACCAATATTTCTGCAACTCTGTATATGTAACCCGTAAGGTAAATCACGAGCCCGCAGCATAATATGAACTTATTAAAACGGTTATTTGGTTTTATAGAATTATTCTTCATGCAGTACTTTGGGTTCAACACCATGATTTGCATCAGATTCAGAGGATAAAGCATTGCCTGCACTTCTTTGTCGACAATCTTCCTCATATCCATGACACCCCGGTATCTTTTTGGGAATTCGACATTATTTCCCACGCATGACATATTGAAGTTTCGAATGGAAATGAACGCTATACTATAGTATGAAAAAAATATTTACTAGACTGGCCTGTAATTCAATATAATTGTGTTTCTTATGCATTCACTAGTAGATTGTGAAAGTACATACATTAGAGAAATTAACAAGGTAATATTGCGTCACAGCTTGCATGCAAATATGTTATGGAAACCAATCATAAACTGATAAAAGTAGAAAAAAAATAGTTATAAAGTTTGCGTAACTACAGAAACATTATGTCATTGGTTTTTTTATAGTGAAACAGAAAATTTTCCACGAATTGAGATAAAAATAACAAGTCTGAAAACCCATACTCGTAAATTTAACCTCATTTTCAGATGAATATTAATTTATTAATAAAACGATCGACTTTTACAATTTATTTTATTTCATAATACAGACATCAAGCTAAGAGAGATGGAATTCGAAACTCGCGCCTGACACAGAAAAGTTTAAAGGAAATTGTAATAAAGAAATAACAAAGAAAAACATTATAATGGCATCAGGATAGTAGGAAAAAGAGGAAGAAGAACACTTAAAGTAATCTACAGTTATAGAAATTCGAACTGAATCAGAACTATAGTGTACGTGGTGATGAAACTGAACAGGCGCAGTGACATCATGGCGTCCACGATAAAAAGGCCATACGCGCTCATTTTCTTGAACGAAGCGTTCTGCATACGTTGAATGTTCTTACACGCGGAGAGAGTATGTTTATCTATAAATAAAACAACAAAATTTATTAACATAAATATACCATGCTCAGTCGCAGCCCGCAGTCTAGATTTATGCCCAGTTAAGTTTGCTTTTAAAACTCTCCAAGCGGCCTGCAGTTTATGGCACTACGGTGATATCTCTTAGCCACTTTTTTATCTTGTTTACTAAATGTAATCAGCTCTCCACAGTGGTCAGAATCCAGTTAACTTATTTTTTTTTTATTAATAGGTAATAATTATGTCAGTAAATATATTATCTAACATGTACTTGAGGTGGCGATTAAATCATCACCATGGTCCATCGCCATGTGGTGTACGGCTACTTGCTTACTTCTGCCGCCAAGCAGTGTTGCTATTTTCTGCTCCGATGAAAGGGTAACTTAAAGAGAGGTCTTAATGCAGCGGTAACCACTAACCATCAGCCAAGCCACCTCCTTGCTTGCCCTATTTACCATCGAATAACTAAAATACTTCACAATTAGAATTATTAGAAGAAATAATGCATACCTGAACATTTGATTGAATACATTAGCGGTGTCACCGCACCCTCGACATCTTGAATGGTTTTGTAGAATCTCTCACAATTCACGCTCAAAGATATTCCAATCAGCATACTTTTCATCAACCATACTTGTGAAACAACTATTACTAAACCGAACTGTAAATAAGAAATACAAATGAAGGTTAAAATATTATAGATATAGACGTTTTCGTCTATAGTATTTTATAATGGTTTTCCGCAAGGTCTCGTCTGTATCAATTAACTACATATGAAGGTTATTTTTTTTTAATTAGTAATAGACCTGCACTTGGTATTTTCCCGTATTGTGTCAAAATTTGTGTCGTAACGCAAATCTTGTGGTTCCAAGAAGTGAACAGTCAGAATCGAACCTATAAGCTCACACCTTATTTTTATAGACTGGTGGGCAGAAACTTTACTTTTTCTACGTTCATACATCTGCGGGGTAATTGTGTAATACACTGACAATCCCAATGCGATTCATTTTGAAAATTCAACAATATCCGTTGCGTTATTAACGTTGTCGAGCAGACGCATTTTTCAAACATACAAAGCAATGGAATCGAAATGAATATGAAATGAATATGATTTTATTTTCTGTAAATAGGTGTTTGTACAAACACTTTTACATGTCACTAATATTTTAAAAACAAGATGAGGTCGGCGTTTTCTGACTACTCTGAACTCTGAGAATAAAGGCCGAAACAAAATTCGGAAATTTCCTTCAAAAGCCTTCAGATTGTGATAGAAAGCCGGTGCTGGTGATACACGCGCCCCTGTTCTATTATGCACCTGACCCTTATGAATGACATCACCAATAAGTTCAATGTATACCTAGATGTCCTTGGTGTCACCCTTCCGGCGTTTCCTCTAATATTGGTCTCATAAATTACCTTACTTAGGTCTAATTATTTCTTTAATTATATAAATGAATGTATGTAAAGCCTCTGCTAACCTATGTCCATGTTATGGTTGTCTGAAGCAGAAATGGTTTTTCTACAATGACACGCCCGGGGTGCTTTGGTTGTACAAATTGTTTTATGATTACAATAAGTTTTATTTATTAATACATTATTGTTAGATAAAAAAATCTAAAAAGAAACACTTACTGAAAAATCATTCATCAACATTACTTGTATCTTTAATACCGTGGCTATGTGTAACAGCCCATGACACGCTGTATTTATTATATTGAATGCAATCTGGAAATAAAATAACATTATTACATTACATAGTCTGGATTTATACCAAAAGGCTCGCCCTATAACTGGAAAGATGTGTCCTTACAAGCTGACCAAAATTTGTCTCAACGAGCTTATATGCTTCCATTATGTCTACATACACATCATACTTGATCTGCCAATAACATTTTCTTTCCGAATCTGAAATATTTTCCGCCCTTCGAACATCTTCAATCCAAACTATTAACAGCTTACATAACAGTTTCATAACAAATGAAGCGTACATGACATTAATATCAAAAATGATGACATTGTAACCTAAAAGTATATTGATATAACCCATTTCAGGGAAGAAACAATAAAATACGATCCATGTAACAAGAACAACACTGCTAAGACTTATAACTGAAATCCAATTGTAGATTTTCAATCTTTTCAGTTCTTTACCGCTCACGTTAAGAAGAGTGAGAGCGTGCTGCATCCTTGAAACTAATGATACATTTTTGTGACAATACTTGATATTGCTGTAGTAATTTAAAATGAACCCAATCGAGTAGAACAAGTGGTCATAAAGAGAAGACCAGTTAAGGAGCATGAACAAGCCCTCACCAAAACCGACAAATTCGCTAAACCAACCATAGAAAGAATAGGCGCGGAATATGATCATGCAGAAGACTCCAATAAAATTGTAGGTGAAACTGTTAACAGTGATGATGTTGTCGTGAATTTTGTACTTCGAACAGATGAAGAGGGCTTGCATTAGATTTAACGGCCTTAGAACCGACTGTAGATCATTTTCAATTTGATTGTTGAACAAAACTTCACTGTAATACGGAACAATTGGTGCAGTCTCGATTAAAGCAGAGTTTATTCTTGATCCTATTCGGTTTATTGTTGAAAACATGTTTGTAATACCACTCAACTATTCTATATGACAAACAATTTATAAACTGTTAAACTTAATCAATACTTTAATAATCTAATGGCTTACGTTTTATCTTTTTGACATTCATTCCGATTGTTATCTTTGGGGCTCGTGGCTAAGTAATAACAGCCGCACGGATCAATCGAAGGTTAAGCTACTCTTGGTCCGGTCAATCCGTGGATGGATGATCATCCATTACACACCGAGAGCCCTCCGTGCCTCGGAAAACGTTGGTCCCGATTGTCATCTTTCAAAGTCGTTACGTCGTCAGAAGCCCGAAAGCCTGACAACCAGGTCAACCATGAGGTATCGTGTTACCCAGTAACTGGGTTGCGGAGGTCAGATAGGCAGTCGCTCTACGGTTAAACTGGAAGCCGATCCTAACTTAGTTAGGCAAAAGGCTAGGCAGATGATGTTATTTAATATCTTTACAAACATTCTGGCTACCGGGTAGTCGTCACCGGGTACCAGCCGCAAAGTACATATGAAAGTACACATACGTACTGGCACACTTTATCCGTCTGTCGTATGTTTATACATTCGCCACCATCCGTATAATTGACGCTGCCGGAACCTGTCTCATTATGTATTTTGTTACATGATTATTACAAGTGAAGTAATGTAATTTTTTTATTTATCCTCAAATCATGGTTACCCTCACATAGGACTCTAAATACTATTAGAAACATCATCAATTCAATTTTGCAAACCAGCGAGCATTTGCAAACAGACGACGCCGTTCTTAATGAGTCATTACAATTTATTTTATCTTCTTAAGTGGTTGCCCATACGCCAGCGCAGAGAGCAAATGGCGCGGACCATCTTGTTTTAATTTCTTGTCTCTCCCTCCTTCCCCTAGTTATCTAGCCCCCCACTTTCAGTACATTTGCGCCAACCACAATATAAATCAACGTTCATCTCACAATCGTGTTCTTCAATAACCCACTCACCGTACAGACTTCATTCGCTCTTCCTTCTTCATTCAGTCTATCTCTCTCTGAAATGCGCTCCCCAGGAAATCAGGATGGCGACCAACCGATTATCTTTTAAAGTTAAAGTTCACGAGCACATTCGCAAGAAGCTTCCACTATTATCACAACGTTAATGTTTTCTCATTGATTGTCTGAGTTGTTTTAGTATACTTATGTGTATTTATTGGTGCTTATATTTATATATATATAGGTATGTATGTGTATATGTTATATTTATAGTTTTTAATAGGAAGTTTTAAGTATATCTTTATATTTATTCCTAAATTTTTGGTATTGCTCCTACCACTGTTTGTCTCTGCATCACCCAAAGGTTGACTGGTAGAAAATGCCTATGGCATTAAGTCCGCCTCTGTACATTTGTGTGCTTGAAGTATTCAATAATAATAATAATTATCTACCTATGACACCGATATTTTATCAAGCCTCGGAAATGTCGGCGACATAAAATATTAAGTCGGCGAATATTAACTAACGAAGCACCTACTTAACATAATTAATTTGTATAGTTTTTCATTCATTACTCCAATCTACTTTGAACTGCCTCTTATATCAAACATGTCGCCACACACAACATATAAAGGTTTTTTAAATAATAGAATTGCTATCGTTATAGAAAGAGAACCTCGTGGACTACATAATGAACCTAATAGATCAAATGAAATCAATGAAGAAACATTAAATGAAAATGAGGTTGAAAAGTACTTACAATCAATACTCAAACCAATGGATATGATGCAAGCTTTATTTGTCTGTGCTAGATACAAAATTCGGAACAACTTCATCACTCCCAACAGTTGTCGTTACAGTTTTCTGTCAGTATGCGCTTCGGTAGTCTTGATGGCTATCATTTACATCATGTTCTTCATGTCCCCGAACAGAACTGGGCTAGAAGTTTTTGATTACTTATTTCTCAATATCTATGACTTTGTTTTATTTTCCATCGGTGGCTTCTTAAACTCCTGCACCAACATCCAGCAGAGACTCAACAATGTATTATTTGTCTTGAAGATCCAAAATGTGCATAGAATCCTCAAACTGAACGGAAGATCTTTCAATTATGTCACCATATCCAACTGGGTCTGCGTCGTCGCCATTAACTGCTTTCATTTTTCCTGGATATTCATGTATATTTATATTTTCTATGATATTGGTATTGCCAATATTTTAGCTAGTTATACTTGCATTCGCTTTGACATGAACATGATATACGCAACAAGGAGTATGAAGCTTGTCTATAAAGGTCTGAAGTCCTGGATAGAAGAACTGCGGAAGTCAGGATATACCGATGATGTTGAAGATGAACAGTATTGGGACAGTATGTTTCATAGTTATATCGACATAATACAAGTTTTCGAAATAGTTGACAAGACCTTTAATCGACTGGTGGGTTTATGTTAGGTAATTTTCACAGTACTTTGTTTATATAAATATATGAGATTTTTTAAATATTGAAGTTTGTTGCAGGTTTTATTTTATATTGTACACACGTCTTCAAACACTTTATTGGATATCTGGATTCGTATAGAAATGAAAGCACCTGACTATGGGGATGTTCAGGTAATCTTGCTGGTTTATATTATAATATATTTAATGTATCCTAATAACAGAAATGTAATGTTTTATGAAATCTTGATATGATGACATATCAAGATTTTATAAAAACCAAAGCGTTAGCTGAAGAGTATAGACACCTAAGGTAACTCTTCAGTTTTATGAAATGACGTGACACTTAATAATTACTTTAACGAAGTTAATTTTTCTAAAATGATGTTACAACGTTTGTACTAATACTTTAATGACCTAATTGAATCCAAAATATAAGCAAAGGCACTATTTGGAAATTGATCATTATCCTTATGATTTCAGTATGCTCTTTTATCATGTATATCTTTAATGTGGGTGTTAAAGAACCTCATTCTTCTTTCATCTTTGAGCGTGGAGTGTGAGAGATTCTATTCGGCCATGACAGAAGTTCAGAACACCTGCATACAAATTATAACTTCAGGAAGATGCTCAGGTATAAAGAAAATACTCGATAATAATTTATTTACATACAAGAGATCGCGGGAAGATCTGGAGACTGGCTCAGACCAGCACCGTAATTGCTTAACACACAATCAATCACAATTTGAATAATTTTGAAGGATATTGCTAATCCATTGCTTCATATTTTCGAAAAATTGGACAGTTCAACTACATTCATTGCGTTATTTACGCAATGAATGTTGTTGAACTGTCAAAATGAAACAGATTCTGATTGATCGTGTGTTACACAATCAAGGTGCAGGGCGGTATGGCACAAAGGGGAGGAGATCTAGACTCAGCAATGGGTGGACAAACGCTTCCAATGATAATTTTGATGATGAATATATTTTGTTCATAAAAGATTACAAAATTACAAACATGTAGCCTACGATAAAAAAGACTTGCGCAAGATGATAATAAACTTGCTGAAAGCGATGCAATACAATTACGGGATCAAGGAGAAGAGACTGCGATTCCTTCATCTTCTGGACTTTCTTCCGCTTCTGTAGTAACTAAAATTCAAGACATGATGTTTAGATATATTTAATTCACAGTTGAAAGAAAGATTATGAGAATTCAAGGGTTGTATATTTTATAATTGTAAATAAATCTTCACAGAAACTCGAAAAAGATTCTGCAAGAATATCCAGCGGATTCAAGATGCTAACTTCAAAAAGATGACTGTGTGTGGCCTATTCACAATAGACGCTGTAATGATATTGGAAGTACTTGGTCTCATCACTACTTACACCATAGTCCTATTACAGTTTGAGTTTTTGTAAATTACTCTAGAATTTTCGAAAATACTTGTTTCAAAGTAATTATTTGGTTTGTACTACATTTCGTAATTAAATAAAAGTTCTTAGTTAAGGAATGAGGCTCTTTATTTCTCATTTATATATTTCGCGTTTGTATTTACTAAGAAAACTTTTTAATTAATTCCAGACATGAGTTTGTCTTTTAATGAATCAACAACAGATCGCCAACGAGTAATGGCCGAATTAATTAATTGCTATTCCACTAACGTCATGAGGTTTAACTTTTCACTAACGTGAAACACACGAGTGCAACAAACATGCATTCATTTCCGAAGAACAAACGAAAATCGAAAATAAACGATGTAATAATCAAGAATATACCAACAGTACCATACAAGGAAGTATTACTGAACAACGTGGTTAAAAAAGATTTACAATCAGTGCTAAAACCTTTAGATATGATGCAAAGTCTTTTTATCTGCGCAAAGTATACTATTCGGGACAACTTCATCACTTCGAACAGTAACAGATACAACTTTGTTGGTCTCTTCTGCGCTGTTATATTCCGGTCTCTAATTTTCTATCACCTTCTTGTTTCGAAGAACGTATCCACTATTCTTGTTTGGTGCAACGTGTTCGACTATTTTTTCTTCTCGATTGGATTCATTATCAACTACTGTTCAAATATTATTAATTGCAACAACAATGCCTTATTAGTTTTGAAAATCCAACACGTGCATAGAGTTCTCAAAATTGACGAAAAACTTTTAAAAACCTGGGTTATCTCCAACTGGATTTATGTTATCGTCCTAAATTGTATTTACATGATTGGCAATTTGTATTTCTGGATACATTTTTCTGTTCCCAATATTTTGGATAGTATGTCAAGTTATTCCAGCATTTCTTTTGATATTAATATTGTTTATGCTACATTCATTATTAATTTATTGCGGAAAACGCTTAGTGTTTGGATAAAGGAAGTGCAACTATCAGGAAACGTAGGAGGTTCAATTAATGAAAGTCATTGGAGAAAAATGTATGATTTATACTTAAATATATTAGATGCATATAAGATTTTTGAGAAAACGTTTCGTCTATTGGTGAGTATATTTAATAACACTATGTATTTTCTCAACATAAATTGTATAGTATCGTCTTTACAATCAGCCTGCTGTAGGATAATACAATACAAATAATGCAGTTTCTCTGTACTTTTAGGTAGTATATTACACAATACACACAGTCTGCCACGGACTAATGACCGTAGCAATATTACTACAAATGAAACAAATATTAGCATACAATGGAGGAGAAGTGAGTACATTAATTTAAAAAAATGAATTGAACATATGACTAAATATGGCAAGCTAAACGAAGGATAACTCCCTGGGTTATTAGGCAGGGAGGTATGATTCGTTTACCTTTCGAACCACTAACCTGTACCTGTTTTATGTACCGTTACGCCTCCTTGGGCTAGTGCATAGCTACCTTTTATTTCTGATCCTGGCTTCGATATCCAGGTCAAAAGTTTTATATTGAAATCGTCTCTGATTAATGGCTCGCCCCCTATCATGGCACTTACAAATCTGGCCAAATGTGGCTGTATTATCCATCCCTGCTAAACCTATTGAGGAATACAAGGCTTGGTGTTATGTCATGTGGATCGTCCTTTAGCTATTTTTGTAATTTAAAAGCTTACGTTTTCTTTACAGTTTGTACTATTTGCAGTAATATCACAATCGTGGCTCGTGAAGAGCACGGCTTTACAAATCTTGCTTAGTATCGAAAGCGAGAAATTCTATGCGACCATGACAGAAGTTAAAAGCGTTTGTACCCTACTGAAGAAGTCAAGAGGATGTTCAGGTAATTGTTGGGCATCCATACTTCTATACTAATATTATAAATACGAAAATAAACTTTGTATATCTGTCAATTTTTTAACTTTTAATGCCTAAACGGTTGAACAGATTTCGATGGGATTTGGCATAGTAAGTAGGATACTTTTTGGCCCGGTACTATGTTTCCATGGAAACACGTGCACACGTAAATACGTGCGAGCGCCAGTAAAAAATTACTACGGCAAAAGAACCAATAAGTATTTGACCCCTACACTGTTCAATAGTATCGACTGGTTGAGAAAAGATAATGGTGTAATTAGCAGGCGAACACTGGAGAGTAAATTAAAGGTTGAACTATTGAATGAAATGGTTGCAACATATGACAATAATTAATCGATTGAGCACTGAACTGAACTATCCAACAAAATATTCTTACCGTCCATTTGAACTACTCGTATTTGTGTCTACCTACTTAAATGTTTAATTATATTGTATAAGCCAAATGTTTGAAGACGAGCGCTAATCCTGCCGACAAACTGTCACGCAGTTTGGCAGGTTTATAAAATGTATGCAAGTATTTGGTCCAAAATAAATGTTTTTTTTTTTTTTATGGGCTAATTTTCGCCTCCAAGCGGGCGAAGGCGCAGGCAAAAGCTATTTTAATATAAATGGAAATCTAGTTCTATTATTCTTTACCATTCACAGATACCCAAAGAAGAATATGCAAGAACATCCAACGCCAACAGATAACATCGTTCGAGAAGTTGAACGCGTTCGGTTTCTTCGTCATTGACGCCACGTTGCCCTTAGAAATATTTAGCGTCGTCAATACCTACACGCTTGCTCTGTTACAGTTCAATATATCTTAATTTAATTAAGAACCATTTTTATTGAAGTTGTGAACTAAGGGCCTCGCACAATAGGCGGCTACGACCACGGCAGTGGTCGCATAGCGCCTAAACAGGTGGCAATCGCTTTCAAACCGTTTCGTATTTCTAACGACTTTCAACAGGACGGACATACGGTTTTCGATAGCCTATGTCAGTCCCATACATTTTTAACTATGCCATCATCTTTATCGGTCATAAAATGACCCTTTGAATATAGTAGTATATAATATATAGTATACAGAATCCCAATACGTAATGCATTGAGATCGCGAACAAATAATTAGTCCCTTGGATGTCAAGTGTGACAACTGCGGTGAATAGGCGGTGCGTAGTACGCACCATAAACGTCAGGTACTGACTGAGACGTTTGTGGTCCCTGGACCACAAAATGTTGCGCAAAAATGTTGTTCGCGGTGTCTGCTCTAGTTGAACCTCAATGACGTAATGTACACAATATGGCTAAACTTGGTGTACTTTTAGTATATGAACGTCCGTATCTTCTGCGCGAGGTTCCTAATTGATTAATATTAAAGCCACAATACCAATATTGAGCTATTCGGTATTGCCCGGACTGCCTGGTCCACTAGTAGGTAATTAATTTCTCAGAGTCAGGGCACAGACTACATAGTCAGGGATATGTTTTTTTTTGCAAATTGACACCCTACGTCAGTTTGCGTGTTATATGTAATAAATGTGTCAAAATGACAGTTGTCATTTGTTTGTGTGTAATTGTTCTTTGACGAAAATCAAAGAATGATAGTTGTGATTTAAATATACGGACAATTTAAGTTGGCAATCAATTTGCTTAACAATTAATTTCCCGGACGTTACCTATGAACATGACGCTTCGGGAAATATAGGAGTTGTGTAATATGATATGCGATTTCCATGATCTAATTTCTATTCAATATAATACATTTGTTCTCGTTGTATGCACGTTAGTAATCCATTACTTTTGCCGACTAACTTATTTACTGATTAAATTCTATCTAAAGATAACCTAGAAGTTAAACACAGTAATTGATCTCTTCATCCTTTTTTTCGAAAACTGTTACCATGAATTCAGTAAATGATTCTAGACCCACAAAAGTTGATAATTTTCGGCGTTTATATATATAAAAACTGTTGGTCCAGAATCAAGTGCTGAATTTTTTTTACACCCTTATATTTTTCGTGACATGAAATACGTCAATATTGTCTTAAAGCTATTTTTATTCCACACAAATACTCATTTTACAGAAACTTAAATGGCAACAGTACAATAACGTAGTAAGTGAGAATTCCCATTAAATGTAGTGGCAGCGTAGCGTCTACAAAGTAAAAATATGGTAGCATGGAGCTGGTCGCGAGGTTCCTAATTGTTTAATATTTTAAAGTCAGTAAGTTAATATCACCAATATTGAGCTATTCGGTATTACCGAGACTGCCTGGTCCAGTAGTGGCTATATGTTGGTGTACAGTCAGGGTATTTATTTGGTTAACAAATTGATACCGTGTTAATGCCATTTAATAAAACTGTTAAAAAATTACAGATGTCATTTCTTTGTGTGTTCTTTGACAACTGTCAAAGAATGACAGTTGTGTTAAGTTGGCAGTCAATTTACTTAACAATTAATTTCGCGGACATGACCTGCGAACACCTGTGCTAGACCCTTAGGCGAATACAAGTGTTATGTAATATGAAATGCGTTTTCCATGATCTAATTTCTATTCAATAAAACACATTGGTGTGGTCTTCGTTGCAGGTACCTGAATCCATTACTTTTTGCCTACTTACTTATACATTTAATTCTATCTAAAGATAACCTATAACTTTAACACAGTCATTGATCTCTTCATGCTTATTTATATTTATATAAATATATATAAAATGTCTACCTGTCGCTACAATACTATGGTATGGGTAACAAACTGTGGAAGTACAACAGTCAATCATGTTCTCATGAAGATTTCCCAAGAAGCGTTCATTTGTACCTTTTAGGGTTCCGTAGTAAACAAGGAACCCTTATAGTTTCGCCATGTCCGTCTGTCTGTCAGTCCGCGGCTTAGATCAGAGAGTCTTTGTACTAGAAACACTGTAATTTAACATGGGTATACATATTAATCACGCCGACAAAGTGGTAAACATTTTTTGTGTATCTGCCCTACACGTAAAGTGGGGGTGTGTTTTTTTTTCATCTATCCCATGGTGTGGTGGGTGTCGCAAAAAAAGACCGTTCAAAAACATTGCGTGTTTGTCAAAACCATTTTTGGATTCAATAATCCGTTTGCGAAATATTAAGCTTTAAAGTGCTAATTTTTGTTAGAGTAAGTGTTCTCCCCCCTGTTAGCTAAATGGTTGGTTTTGGATATGTGTAAAAAATTAATCACAGCAGTAGTACATTTACAACGAAATTAAAAGGAAATCTATCACAGCAGGCTTTACAAGTTAACGAGTAATAATCGACCAATTTACATTTGCGGTTGCAAAAACATGTACATTCCGTATGAGAGAACATGGTTTTCAACTACAAAATTAAGTTTGTGTTTGCGAAAAAAAATTATCACCACTACGGAACCCTTCATTGTGCGTCGTCCGACACGCACTTGGCCGGTTTTTAAAACTCACAAACAACTTTACCTATAAAATATTATTTATCGCACTTAAACATTCAACCTTGACGAAGTACTCACCTATACCATCATTGTCTCAACTGAGCATCGCCACAGCGATCGATTTGGAGGAAACAAGTGATGGGAGGGCCTGAGGGTCTAGTGTGAGTTTTTTTTAACCATCTCGATTTTACGCATCGACCGCGTTCGGCGGTCTGATTGGCCCTTCACTGGCCGTAGACAAGTGACAATCGCTTTCAAAGCGTTTCGCGTTTCCTCTTTTTTCTTTCAACAGGTTTGGTACAAGCTTTTCGGTCGCTTGTCAATCTTATACGTTTTTGACCTTTCTGTCATCGTTATCGCTGACAGAATGTCACCCTATCTAGGTCCTCTGCACTGCCCGCTTCTAGTGGGTTCTCACAACCCATTCTACTACCACATTACCTAAATACAGGTTGTAAGGTACATAAACGCGAATCATGAATTTAGTCAATTCTAGGAAAGTGATTTTAGACCCACAAAAGTTGATAAATTTCGTCGTTTATAAAAAAAAACAGTTGGTTCAGAATCATGTCCTGATTTTTTTACACCCTGTTTAATTTTTCGTGACATGAAATACGTCAAGATTTATTCCACACAAATACTCATTTTACAGAAAATTAAATTGCAACAGTATAATAATGTAGTAAGTGAGAATTCCCATCAAATGTAGTGGTAGCGTAGCGTCTACATAGAACAGACCACACGCGGTCATCTTACTAAACTTACGACTTTCCAATATCACGTTCATACAAAGATGTTTTTGACGCTCTGTAATGGAAGTTTTAGTATAGTTAGACTCCGACACAGAATATAGTTGTTTTTTTGTGAAATCTGGACGAATATATTTTTCTAATCTGAAGGGAAAATGTTCAACATATTTTTTTGTCAAATCATTCTTACTTGAACAATTCCCGTTCTTCATAAGCTGTATACACGCCATCTCAGCTTCCTCAACAGTTATATAGAACCTCTCACAGTATATACTGTGTATAACAACAAGCACTATAGTCTTTAGTAGCCATGAATATGTCGTGAATCCAATTAACGTAAACTAGAAAATAAAACATAAGACTATTTTAGACAAAAAAAAAACTTATTTAGCAACGCATTAACGATAGTTCTGAAATACAAAATGAAATACGGACGGAAAGAATATGGACCACACGCAGATCCTGTAAGTATGAATTACAGGATCTGCGTCTGGTCCATATTCTTTCAGAAGTTGAAACATTGGTGCCGATTCTCTTGTACACCGAACTAAACTAACTAAACTAAGACTAAAATTCTTTACTTTTGGCTATGAGAATCTTAGAGCTATTCTGCAAATAAAATTAACTAAATTAAAAAATAATTTTGACATAACTAAAATCGAATTTGACAATCGCGAATCCGCGTGGTACCCTTGGTTTGCCCTAACCCGTGATTTTTTTTAGAGCCGGAGGCGCGCAGGGTATGCAGCCTCGACGTGAATCGTGAATCGTGGATCGTGTTTTATATGGATTTTTTAGTTTTTGTACGAAAAAAAAGAAAAAATATTACCAACATGTTCAGTTAGGGGTTACTTCTGAAAAACAAAACAAAATAGTTTTATACTTACAGGATCTCCAAGTCCTTCATATTCTTTAAAAAACAGAAAAATTGTCTCCAAAAAAAATAGCGTTCGGGAAAATGCATCCATTGCGTGGCATAACGTCTGTGAACAGAAGATAATTACTGTGTTGTAAACAACGACGGTAAAACAATAATACCTGTTGTGATAAATACTAATTATATACGTAAAGGTTCTGGTAAATAATCAGAAACTCACCAATACATGGAAAATTGCTTTATACAGATTGTAAGTATTCAAAATATTTTGGTATATTTCAAGTATTTTCTGACATTGTTCGTCGTTTTCCAACTCATCATTCATGACCAGAATATATTTAATCCACTCATCGAGATATATCCTTATCAATACCGTAACTCGGATGGCAATGATTAAATTGATATCAAATACGACAAACATCAAATCAGTATAAATGTCAATGATTAGTCTCACGACACCCGAGTAATAAATTAATGCGTAAAAACTTGCAAATATTGTAATATTAATAGAGATAATAATAAGTATTGAAATCCAGTTCCAAATAATGTAACTTCGGATACTCCTACTGAAATTGATGTTCTTATGGATAGTCTGAATCTTCAGAATAAGAGAGACGTAATTGTGCTTGTGCAAAATATCCAGAATGAACATCATTGTAAAACAGAAAGCATGTATTATGGAAAAGAAAGTTAAAACAAATATGTAGAGGAAGACATCAGTACTAGTAGTGTTTACCAATTTCATGTTAATCATGTCAGATACTGCTCTATACATCCGAAAGAAAATCATCGAATTTAAAAATATCAGACGACAGAATGACAGTAGTAATTGACATTTGTTTTGGTTATTAGGATAAATATGATTATCATGAATATTATATTTTGAAAACAAAAAAATGCCAAGAGCAAAGTTAAAAGAATACGCAATTTTTTTAACTTCTATATTGAGTCGATTATTTAGTAGCACTTGAAACGAGGACTCTGGAATAATTTCACGTTTTAGGAACATTTTTATATAAACTTCAATGCCGTTCCGTTTTTCGATAAATGTGTTCTAACTGACTATAAAATATTGTCTCATTTATGTAAGTACTGATGTTATCATCGCTAAGGCGAACGTAATAATGTACTATAGCTGTGGTCTTGTTGTTATAGCAGCCTTGATTATTGTGTTATTCTTTTTTAGGGTTCCGTATCTCAAAAGGAAAAAACGGAACCTTTATAGGGCCACTCGTGTCTGTCTGTCTGTCCGTCTGTCACAGCCAATTTGCTCCGAATCTAATAGACCAATTAAGTTGATACACATATGTATTTTTGTGACCCAAACACGGACATATGTGACGTAAATAAATGAATTTTGAGTTTTGGGGTTACTTTTGGGGGCAAATAAGGTAAAACGTTATGCAAACTGAACCGTGTGCTATATCAAACGAGGATCTCAAATGTTTTTTTTTTATAATTTTGAACTAAACACTTAAAGATATTTAAGAAAATTGATGAAAATTGACCATTCCTCCCCTTATCTCCGAAACTATTGAGCCAAAAATTTTGAAAAAAATGCAGAGTATGGTTCTTTACTCATAAATTACAGGAAAACCTATAAGAAGTCTATGGTCTTAAAATAACATAGTAAATCTCTCAATATTGTTGTAGTAATGTTAAGTTTGTTCTTGGGATGAATTCATCTCAACTACGGAACCCTTCATTGTGCGTGGTCCGACACGCAAGTTATTTTAGAAGAATTTGACACTATTTACTATCTTGTCATCTTCCTTTTTTTAAAGCAAGTTTTATACCTGATCTAGACGCGTCTATGTATTCTTTGTTGGATAATAATAGTAGTTAGTAATATGTGCCGTAAAATATTACAAAATTAACCATACCACCACCACCATTAGCCATACTTCTTATTTCCATATAGAAATATTGCCAAATTAATCAAAACAGCGAGATATTTGACAGCTATTTGCGACGTTGCCCACTTTCAGTATAAAGGCTCTTAACTTTTCATTTTAAAACCAAAACTACTACATTGCATTTAAATTATTAATACCCTTCATCCGATTTTCTGTATTGATTACAGTAACCATTATTGCTATGCATCTCATCCGGAACAAAACTTAATCAACATTAATAGAAAAAATATGTACCTAAATAAAGTAAGTTCATTATGTTAAAAGACGATTACGAGTATTAACTTTTCGTTAAAGCGTTGATACGATCTGTACCTACACCAATATTCAAATTATAGTTATTACTGTAATGTATCATTTCATAACAATATCTGGCATTTCAAGTCATAAGTATAGACTAACTACCTAGCAGTCAAAGATGACAACAATATTCCAAAAATGTAAAATTATTCCAAAGCCCTCAGTCCAAGTGCTACCAAATGATGTACTTCGACAAAGAAGTTCTAAGAATAGCGCATTCTTTTAATTTTGCATCCAAATATCATGTTCGAAATAATCATATTTATCCAAACGGGAAGAAATATTAGTTTATGTCGTTCTGTTATTTGTTGGTTATAAATTCGTTGTGGATACAACGGATGGGTCACACGGACTTTTTACGTTTAGATTTAAACATGGACCATTTAGGAAATAGCTTCGCTGTGCTCATCACTTTTCTCTTTTTCACCAGTCACGTCATCGGCTTCACAATGATGTTCATTCTGGAGATCGTGCACAAGCACAACTACGTGTCCTTCATTTTGGAGATTTAAACTATCCACACGCGCATCAATTTCAGTAAGAGTATAGTACAGTGAGTGAGTGAGTGTAGTTACATCATTTGGAACTGGATCTCACTAATAACTACCATCTTTTGTGATAGTTTTATAAGTTTTTTCCAGTATCTTATAACGTATGGCGTTTTTAATTTCGTTCAATTCATCCCAGACCTGATTTGTGATTTAATGTTCATCACATTCGATGTCAATTTAGTGGTCGCCATCCGAATTATAATATTATTAAGGAAATATCTCGATGCGTGGGTTAATGACGTCTTAATGATGAATAATGAACAAGAAAATGATGAACAATGTCACAAACTACTTAAGACACATCAACATATTTTAAAAGCTTATAATCTGTATAAATCAATTCTTCAAGTATTGGTAAGTGATACTGACGTACCTACATTATTCATGCTTGTTGTAAGTGATCTAAGTGAGTCTTTTGGTTGAAGCCTTACTTGTAAAAACTAAAAATTAATTAGTTACCTATTTTCATTTACAGCCAATGCTGTAAATGAAAATAGGTAACTAATTAATTTTTAGTTAAAAAATATCAACGTGAAACTTAGGTGAAGTGAGCGTGAAGTGAGCTGTCAATAGCGTTAATCATCCTGCCGGTCGATTTGTGACAGTGACAGCTCACTTCACCTAAGTTTCACGTTGATATTTTTACAGAACCGACCGACAGGTATGGTGCCCATTCCTGGCAGCGTTACCAAGTCATTGTGCATACCAAAGTCATGCTTATTCTTTGTGCTATGATGAATATGCTAACCCAGTCATTGTTAGCGACGAAATAAATTAAGACATTCAACTGGCACTGTCTTTGGAAAAGGTCAAATTAATATTTAAGCAAACCAATTCAAATAATGAATTTTACTTTCCAGTTTTCGATACTTTTTCTTATGACGGCTGGGTCCATAACAAGAAATATAATATTTGTAATTATACAAAGTATATACTGTGAGAAGTTTTATACAACTGTTGAGGAAGCTGAGACGGCGTGTATTCAGCTAATGAAAAACGGGAATTGGCCAAGTATGAATGAACCACCATAGTGAATCATTTCAATTGTAGTGCTCTTCGGGAGATTACGCGCAACAATCATCTAATAAATACCTTATAATAAATTGAAATCTAAATATAATGATATAATATTTCCTTACAGAGAGTCAAAAACATCTTTGCATGAACGTGATAATAGCAAATCGAACGTTCAGTAAGATGACCGCGTGTGGCCTGTTCTATGTAGATACAACGCTAACAATAAGTTTGATGGGAGTTATCATCAATTAGGTTATCGTACTCTTGCAGTTTTTCTTTCTTTAAAATCTGTACATAAGTACCTACTTGAAAAGAATAATAAAATTCTCAGACATTACCTAATGGAGGTTCTTTTAACCCGGCTCATCCTTACCGAATATCTATAAAAACAAAAAGTGAACTACAAAGATTTTTGTTATCTTATCCTACACCAATTATTACCATGGTATTTAATTTACTTTTCAAGAAGGATGGAGAGGGAGAAAATACTAAATAAAATATGAATCGGTTTTGCGAGGAATGATATGAAAGAAAAGGAAGTGAACGATAGAGTGACGGTTGTCAAGGTGGATGTAAGAAGATGTTGCGCCGAGTCGCCGACACCAAAGGGACACGGGACAAGGGCTGCGGGGCGAGCACGAGCGTACCCAAGACGTTTGTGACAAGACATGATAAACTATGTCATGTCTTAAGGCGAAAGCGTCAAGGTAGCCCGCGAAATTCATAGTTTCCTGCAGCCTAATTACATAATGCACGATCAATAATAAATTGAAATGAATTGAAACAGATTGCTAGTCCATTGCTTCATAAGTTCTAAAAAAATATCTGCTAAATTTTTTTTTCGAACTTATGAAGCAATGGACTAGCAATCTGTTTCAATTCATTTCAATTTATTATTGATCGTGCATTATGTAATTAGGCTGCAGGAGCCTCTTCGGATATTATATCATTACTGAACGAAACGAATTGAACTGTCAGTGTCAGTGTCAAACGCAAACATCCCAAACAGACAAACGTCAAACTTGTCCAAACTTGATCAAATACGAAAAGCTGATTTACAATTTGTATCTTTTATTATTTTATTTTATAAACGAATTGAGTTTGTGAAAGAATGTAACAAACATTTATTCCGTGAAATTATAATTAATAATATAACAAAACAAGGTGATGTTAACCGACTGTTTCAATAGGGTTATCAAGAGAACTGATAGCATTTATTGCGCTTACTAATGACTGCATAATGCTGGAAGCAATTGGTAAGCTTTTATGATAATAAGCCAGTTTTAAACATGACGCGGGTAGCTACGTACGTGTTCATAGATTTAGAGACCACCGGTCTCCCGAAGTTTGAGTATAATAAGACGAGAATTACGGAATTAAGTATGGTGGTAGTGAGACGAAGGCATATTTTGGACACAAGACCGGGGGCGGCGCCGCGCGTGCAAGAAAAGCTTACACTGTGCTTCAACCCACGCAGAGCCATTCACCCTGATTGCTCTGACGTATCAGGCTTGGACAACGACTTACTGGAGCATCAATCCCCGTTCAACTTGAACGTATTTAACACTATAAACTCCTTCCTACAATGTTTTGAGAAGCCAGTGTGTTTAGTTGCACAGAACGGGCACGATTTTGACTTTCCAATCTTAAAAAATCATTTTGAGAAGTTAGGAGTTAGTTTACCAGATGATATCTTGTGTGCTGATAGTCTTCATGGGTTTTATGATATTGAATCTAGAAGAAATCAGGATAACCCTGGTAAAGCGGGTGTGTCTGTTGTTGATCATGAAACAAATGGTATAAAGGCTGATGAGTCATCTGGTGACCAAAAACAGAATAACCAAACATCTGATAAGGTAGTAGAAACAGGATCGAAGTCAGACAAACAAATATGCAACGGTTCCAATACACTTTTGGATGAGTATATAACAGAAGAATTGTTGAAAGATTTTGAAGAAAACGATGATTTAATAAATCAACTAACAATTCAACAAGAGAATGAAAGAACACCTGTGCAGAAACGGAACGTTCCAAAGGTAACAATGAGTGTAAATACAGTTAGACAAAATAAAGTTAGAAGAAATATATTCTATAACAAGCCTGGCACAGAGCCGAGCAAAAAGCCGCCTAGTATTTCATACAAGCTGAAAAACTTTTATGAGCGTGCTGTTGGACGACCCGCAATAGAAGCTCATCGGGCAGAGAATGACTGCATCATGGCCATGGAAGCTTCAGTAACAATAGCTAAAGAATTTGTGCAATGGGTCGACAATGCTGATAACCAATGCAAATTCAGTGAAGTGAATGCCATGAAACTTGGTGTGCCACTCGGAGATTAATGCATTGCCAAATTCTTATTAAGGCTGAAATACACATGCTATTAAAAAGCATACTTGAGGAGTTTGATCCTCTGGTCGAAATTAGCATGTTTTTGTGCTACAACATAGCATGTGTATCGCAGCTTTATTCTCATTTGCAAACTTTTTCCACATCTGTTATTTTTACAATCTTTTTTAGAGGCATATATAATAAGACAAAATTATGCTTATTAGTTCGTTTTTAAAATAATTTTATATTTATAATGTACAACATTTTTGTAATGCTTTATTATTTTATTTTGTATTTTTCTTATATGCATAATGAGGAAAAGAATAAACTATGTGATCTAAATTATTTTTACTGTAATTACTACAAATTCTTTAATTGAATGCCTTGTATTATAGAATGATTCTTCGTCATAAATCGCAATTTAAAACTAAATTGGAGTTGATGAAATTAAATGAAATAATTTTATTCTTGTCTGTTTAAGTCAGATTTTTACAAGTTTTTTTATCATAATACCAGAGAAGAAAAGAGAGGTTGAAAATTTTTTCAAACTCCAGACATGAAGATCTTATATGAATTTCGTGGACATAAAATGCTGGGCAAGTCTGGACTGGACTGCTCTTTTGAGGACATTGTCATCATCAGTTAGTTTGATTATAATTAGCCGAAGTCAGTAAAAACTAGTAGTTTATTAAAATAAGGCCAAATTTTTGATCTCTTAAATATTTATTTTGGTTTATGGAAAACTCTTTGTGCATTATATAACTTATAATGCATTTTGAAATAAGAAGTGCATACTTATACAATAACATATTGTATTTTTATAATAAGTATTTTTGATGTGATGTGGAGTGAAAATCCAATTCATAACAAAAAGAAAATTATTTGTTTATATTTTTTTTAGTAAGTTGTTATCATTAGCTGTAATTAATCAATTGTGTAACTAACGATTTTATAAAAATAAAGATAATTATAAATTCATATTTTTATTATGCATGCGCTAAGTATGTAAATAAATAAAGAGTAAATATTAATTGAAATTTGAAATGTTATTCTATTTTTAATAAAATACGTACTTGTAAATTGGCTCAGAAAAAACATGATCTCTATTGTGACAATGACCATTTGACTAGATTATTATTGTAATAATTAATTTATAATTGCTACTTTATTTTTTAAGATATTTAATGTAACAATATATTTTAATTTTAAAACCATATACCATAAATAAATTTTTACTATTTTTATTAACGGAGTTTTTTTCAACATAGCCTAATTTGCAGTAGTAAATACGAAGTATAAGAAACTGAACACTTGGAGATAGCGATATTAGATTCTTATCAATTAATTATCTTGCTCTTGTGAGTCTGACTGGCTGACATTATAGTATTGAAAAACAACAACTGAATGAGAAACTGGTGACAAGAAGAAAAGATGTAAAAATATGAATGTAAATGGCTATAAAAAAGAGGCAAACGTAAAGAAAGATGGAAGGATTGTGTGATTGATGACGTGGCGAAGGAAGTGAACACCGAGATGACTGCTAATAAGTAAGTTAGAAAAATCAACTATCCAGTTAAATAATTGAGTATTGCAACATTCATAGAATGCCATTTACGCTTAGTAAGCGTCTCATACAAATATGTACTTTATTAGTATTGCACTAATGTTCATATTCTTCTGAAACGGTTGTTCAGATTTGCTTATACGTATATGAACTATATATTAATGACAATAAGGTTCATATAATCATGTGAATCGCTTGCTCACACCATTTCCAAACAATCACAGTTCTGTGACTCTGACTGACTCTAGTGGTTGCAAGCTCGATTGCTGAGCATGAAGTCTTGGGTTCGATCTTCAGGTCGGGAATTGTATTCGGGTGTGTTATTGGGCTTTTCCATTATAATATGTTTTTCTTAGTATCAGCCCAGAACCTAAATCTGTGCTCGGATTATGACCATTATTACATGGAACTTAAAATGCGGGTATCATGGGTAAACCTCTGCTAACCTCTTTGAGGAATATAGGTGGATGTTTATTTATTTTCTTAAGGAAAAACAAAACTGTAGCATTTAAGAATACAATTGAGACCTCAATAAAATAATAACAATATACTGCCCACTACCCTCTCCATGTAACGCGGCGATTAACGCAAACTACCGTTCTACTGATACCGTACTAACGCTTCTTCAAACATGTTTCCAGGTCTCTTGGTGTTGACTGGTGTGCTGTGGGGATGTACCAACCCCTTCATACGACAGGGTACGAAGGGGCTACGTGACGTCACTGCCACCACCGTGGGAGGACAAGCCTGGGCAGAAGTGACCTTCCTGCTCGGGAATTGGAAGGTAAGCAGTCAAGTTCTTCGTAACAGTATCCATTGACCTCCTAAAGGCTACTAGAACAGACTTTAAAAAAATGCAGGTTATTTACACAATCCCCAAAGTTTGAAGACATGGCACACCCAGTGTGATTATTTATTCTTTCATATACTGTCGAAAAAGGAGGGATATACAAGCAGCTAACTTGCAACTATTTTTAAACTACTACTACTATGTCTAGTCTAGTACTTGTCTTATAAGTCACTGTGTAAAAAAGGTTATCACCGCCACGAGACCCTGTATGTACAATAAATTCTTTGTTTGACGGTACATGTATTTTAAGGTAGGTACACAAGGTGGGCTTAACACTATGTTGTAACATATTGATTTAACACAGGGTTTATAATAAATGAAATTCAAACAGCCTCAGTAAATTATTTTAATTAGTTATCTATAAAAATCACAGCAACTTATTTAAACTAAAATCCGTTATAATCTATTCACACGAAAAGCAAATTAACAATCACTAATTACTACAATATAAATCAAAAGATTAGTTATACTTATCGGGTTTTAATATTGTCAGCACTAACAGCAATACAAAATGGAATTAAAATAGTAAGTTGACGGAGGTTCGACCTGGTCAGTTGTTCTTGTGGAAAAAGGGACGAGAATGACGTGCAAGCTTATTTATGCACGCATTTCCCGTCATGGCGTCTTGAAGTGCGTGGAGGGGCTTGACAGTGGTGAGGGCACGCCGATAGTGTTGCCAGCGTCTTAGCGGGCTAGTATAGATGTAACAGCTCGGCCGTCCTGAAACAAAGTGTCCACACGATGTGCATTAGTTAACTTTCTAATAGATCTATAAGATCTTCTGTATCTAATTGACTGTCAGCATCATCACTATCAGAACCAACAACAGCTACATACGGCCTCAAAGAATCAACAGCCACCACTGTACAAAATTTCTTGTACCCTCTAAATCCTTTTACGCTGTGTATCATATACCGGTCATGACCAAGTGCCTTAGTTATTCTATACGGCCCGGCATACGTTGCATCAAGTTTCGTATTTACTCCAGACTGACCACAGCCCTTTGGATTACGCCATAAGACCAAGTCCCCTTTTTTGTAGATACGACCCTCTTTACGTTTCTTATCGAACTGATGTTTCATTAATTGTTGTTTACGTTTAATGTTAACAGTGGCTTTTGCTCTTCTATTGTCTATATTTAAATTGCTTTCGCTATTTTCTAAATTTGACACTTTACTCGTATGTTTGAACATTAAATTAAAGGGGGCTTGACCTGTGGTTTCATGGCACGTGTTGTTAACACCGAAAACTACATCAGGCAGGCAACAGTCCCAGTTACTTTCCTCACTGCTAGTTCTTAAACCATTTAAAATTGTTCTATTGACCCTCTCAACCTGACCGTTAGCTCTTGGTGTTGCAACTGATGTCAGCACATGTTTTATAAAGTGTTTAACAGCAAAGTCTTTAAAATAACGGCTACAAAACGCAAGACCACGATCGGATACTATGGTGGAAGGGAAACCAAATAATGAAAATACGTCATGTAAAATATGAATAGTTTCAGCTGAACTTAAGGTGCGTGTTACTCTGGCAATAACAAATTTTGAAAAGGAACATGTAATTACTAAAATATATTGATTGTGTTTACTAGTTTTCGGAAAAGGCCCTAAGTGGTCAATATGCAGAGTATCCATTGGCACCTCAGGTTTTGGTATAGGATTTAATTTTCCCTCCAGTTTTCCATAATGTCCTTTCCGAAAAGCACAATCCAGACACGAAGTGACATATTTTTTTATGAACTTGGTCATTTTAGGGAACCAAAATTTTTCTTTTATAGCGTTATCGCATTTTTTTAACCCACTATGCCCCATATTATCGTGATATTTTTGCAATAGCTTCCAACGAGCATTACAAGGAACTAACAAACGATCCCCATATAAAGTTTTCTTATACAAACGTTCATTAACTATTTTGTAATTATTCAATATGTCTGGATTGGCATTAGCTCCACGCAATTGGTTGATAATGTTACATAGCTTAGGATCCTGCATTTGAACAGTAAGAAACCAATCATCAGCAGACAGAGCATAAACGTGGGCATCTACTGGGTTACGGCTCAGCGCATCAACGTGTCTCATTTTGTCTCCAGCCCTATATTCTATTTCTAAATCGAACTCTTGAATTTGCAGCCACCAGCGTGCAATTCTCGGAACTAAATCTTTTTTAACAAATGTGTGACGAATAGCAACACAGTCCGTTAATATTTTTACCTTAATACCTAACAAATAAACTTTGAACCTTTTTAACGACTCAACAACTGCTAATGTCTCCAATTCGTAACTATGATAATTCTGTTCTTCACGGGTAGTTGTGCGACTAAAGTACATTACAGGTTTTAAAGAGTTATCTACTTGACGTTGAAGCAAAATTCCTGCCACACCAAACTTACTTGCATCCGTATGGAGTTCTGTGTGCAAATGTCTATCATAGATTGCTAAAACTGGTTGCGAGACTAAACTAGACTTAAGATCTTTAAAAGCTTTATCTTGGGCTTCTCCCCATGACCAGGTCATATTTTTCTTTGTAAGGTCTGTAAGGGGTTTAGCAATAAGGGAAAAATTACGTATAAACTTTCTAAAAAATGAACACAGTCCAACGAATTGCCTGACTTGGTGGACATTAGATGGTGCAGGAAAATCACGAACAGATTTTATTTTATGTTCACCTGGCTTAATGCCATCCTTGGAAACGTAATGACCGAGATAATTTAATTCGGTTTGAAGAAAAGAACACTTTTTCATATTAAGTTTAAGATTAGCCTCACGTAATACTTTCAGGAGAAGCTCTAGTAGCTCTAAACCTCGGGGAATATCGCTGCTTGGTAATAAAATATCATCCATGAATGCCAGAATATGATCACCATCAGCCATTTTTTTAACCATATTAATAATTTTATTCATTAAACGTTGAAAAACCGCAGGTGAATTAGCTAAACCAAACGGGACCCTAACGTATTCATATTGCCCGTCCGGTGTAATGAAGGCAGTTTTGTGAATCGAGTTTTCGGATACCGGTAATTGATGATAAGATTGTGACAAATCTAAGCTAGTGAAGAAGTTTTTACCTGTTAGTTTAGAAATTTCGTCATCAATTATAGGCAAAGGAAATCTATCTTTTATAGTAACTGCATTCAAGGCCCGATAATCTACGCATAGCCTTATGTCTCCATTTTTCTTTTTGACTAATACAACGGGTGATGCAAAATCTGAATTCGATTCCCTAATAATGCCGGCTTCTAAAAGATCTTTAACTTTTTCACGAACTATTGAAAGTTCTGGTAATGAAAGTCTATACGGGCGATGATAGACAGGCTTATCAGTGCTCAATTTGATTTCCATCTCCGCTAGGCCTGTGAGTCCCAATTCCAACGTTTTAGACGCAAAACACGAACTATATCGAGACAAAATAGTAAACAAACGTAGCTTATCGCCATCGCTTATATTACCCACGTTTATGTTTGCCAAATTAACACCACCAATACACATATCAGCACATAAACCATCATCAACTAACAGTATATCCTCGTGGTCCAATTTTGTCACATCAGCATCAGCAAAATTCGGTACGAAACCACCAACAGTAATATTATTTTGGCTTTGAAGCCCAGAGTCAGAATTGGACCAGCAACAAAGAAAGATTTGACTCACCAAACCAGCTTCAGCTTGTAATATTTCGGCACAGCATTGCCCTCTTGCCACCACCTGGCCAGCTGCAAACTCCACAGCTTTCGAACCCAGGTTGTAAACTCTGAGCAAACCCTCGGAGCCCTCCACCACAGACGCCGGGATAATGTACTCTTGATCTGCGAGGTTGAAATAACGAGGATTAGTATTTACAACTCCCTTTGATCCACCATTAATTAGCACTGGAACCATTGCTGCTTCGTTAGGTAGGATAGTCAAACTATTTTTGGAAACGAGGTCTATTCGTTGTTCAGTATTCTCTACGACTATGCCTTGTATATTATTGTGATTTTGGGAAAGGATTACAGAATTACCGTTTATTACAAGGGATATATCATCTCTATTAATGACAGGCTGCCCTAACAATATATCGACTTTCCCCAGGTCGACATGAGTAACTAAAGCACTCGTTTTTACAGATAAACCATCCAAGGAAACATTGATTTTTATTTCGCCCAGTGCGGGTATTGGAATACCAGTAAAACCTTTTAAAATTTTATCACTTGGTTCGATGATACATTGTAATAATTTCGCGAAACTGTAACTTATGACATTACTTTGTGCTCCTGTATCCAAGTATGCAATAGCCTTTAACCCATTAACCGTTATATCTTTAAAGTATAAATCGTTAAAGCTTTCTATAACTTTTACTTCTTTTATTTTATTCGAGTCAGTATGAACATTCTGCCTACAAAATCTTGCAATATGCCCAGTCTTCCCACAGTTTTTACATAACCGAGTGTCAGGGTTAGTGCAATCCCTAACCAAATGGCCTTCAGTATTACAGCGGTAGCATTTAATAGGACTGGAAGGAGACTGGTATGATTTTTTTTCAGCCGGCTTCAAAGTATTGATTGCATTAGAAGAATATCTCAAAGCACGTTGATCGTTCTCTCGAAATCGCGGTGAATGAGACTGGTAATTTTCCATTGATACCAAAAACTGACAGTATAATTCTTCTGGGTTTGTACTTTTCAAAGCTTTAGCGCTAGCTTGTAATTCAGAGGGTAGGCCGCGCACAATACACGAGACCGCGGCACTGTCATCAAACCTACATCTACGGCACATGGCTAATTTATCGTAAAAGTATTTACTCATCGTCTCTTTCGGTTCTTTCTTACGACCGACCAACTCTTCAATTAATTCCGCAAATTCAAACATCCTAGGAAACGTACGTTTCAAAAGTTCCTGCCACTCGCACCACGTAAGATCGTAATTATCTAGCCTATTATACCAACGTCGAGCTGAGCCATCTAATCTAGTCTGCATGTAATACGAGCGCTTTGCCTCATCCCAGCCATAAATATCACCCAACTGGTTGATTTTCTTCAGCCAAACAAATACGTTATTATCTTTATCATCCGGGTCAAATAACGGAATTATTATATCGCCTTTAACACTGTCACTTCGATTTTCACGCGTTCTGCTAAAGAATTTGTTCATCATACCTTCAACTTTTTCATTTACCAACTTTTCTAGCTTACTGCTCGATGATTCTTCGTAGGTAGACGGTACTGCCCGCTTTGCTGCGGCTTGCACATCAGAATCATCAGATTCACTGCTACTGCATCTAGCTCGCTGCCTCTTCATGATGAGCGGAGTAATCCCACTTCTGAAACTGTAACATATTGATTTAACACAGGGTTTATAATAAATGAAATTCAAACAGCCTCAGTAAATTATTTTAATTAGTTATCTATAAAAATCACAGCAACTTATTTAAACTAAAATCCGTTATAATCTATTCACACGAAAAGCAAATTAACAATCACTAATTACTACAATATAAATCAAAAGATTAGTTATACTTATCGGGTTTTAATATTGTCAGCACTAACAGCAATACAAAATGGAATTAAAATAGTAAGTTGACGGAGGTTCGACCTGGTCAGTTGTTCTTGTGGAAAAAGGGACGAGAATGACGTGCAAGCTTATTTATGCACGCATTTCCCGTCATGGCGTCTTGAAGTGCGTGGAGGGGCTTGACAGTGGTGAGGGCACGCCGATAGTGTTGCCAGCGTCTTAGCGGGCTAGTATAGATGTAACAATGTTGTATTCTGTACTAGCCAACTAAAAAAAAATTTCGACAACTCGGTAGAAAACAGTCCGTCCACGCCTCAGATCCAACGTTTGGCTTAGCACAGTAAAAAAATGGCAGCTTGACAGTTGCATAAGCTTGGCAGCAATTAACATTCAGTTTATAACGTTGCAGTATGTGCTACCATGGCTGGTGAACCAGGCTGGGTCGCTGAGTTACCTGGCCGCAGTACAGCGAGCGCCTCTGTCAGTGGCGGTGCCCGTCGCCAACAGCCTGGCGTTTGTGTTCACCGCAGTCACTGGAGCAGGCATCGGCGCTGAAGAGCCTCTGGATACAAGTATGTTCTAAAACCTTAATATACGTAGACATAATTATGGTTTAGTAGTAGAATATCAAAATATGCTTAGCCACATTGACCAGCGACAAAAGTCGAATACACTTCAGTTTTTGTAATCTTAATTATTGAACTAAATATTTAAATGAAATGGGAACCGAAGTGAAGTTAAAAGAAAATTAACTCTTTGCTATTAGGGACTGCGTCGTTGGTCTAGTTTTTGCAAGCACTACTTCCAAGCATAAGGTCCTTTGTTCAAAATGTAATTGAGCTTTTCCATCTGGAATTTCTCAGTAGCAGCAGGCTCGGAGTCTGGAATTTGTGCTCGATGGTAACAATGGACTCGCCCCCTATTCCATGGGACTTAAATATAACTAGCGAAATGTGGGTGTACTATGGGTACACCTCTGCCGAACCCTTCGGGGAAATAAGGCGTGATGTTATGTTATGCTATTAAGCTTAAGAAATGCTAAAATACAATGTTGTGTCAATTTAGATGATGTGTTGATCGACTTTTGTCAGTTACTGTAACTGTAACTGACAAAAGTCGATTATACACAGTAGTACATGTACTGGTACGGTAAATGACAAAAGTCGAAAGTAAATGATAAAAGCGATTAAGCATTGTAATTGAGCATTATCATGACAAAGATCAATTACAAAAAAAAATTGCAGACGTATATTTCGAGAACTATTTGTTGGGAACTAGACACCTAAGCGAATTTTGTTTAGGACCATTTGAGCATAAGCAGATGAGGATTTTTTAATAACCTAAATTGGCTAGCCAGGTTTCTTTACGAGATAGAAACGTTGCCTGTCCATGTATTAATTTATTATATAATAACTAAACTATTAATTTCCAGGGTCTATCGTGGGAATTATGCTGATCATGGCAGGAACCGCTCTTTGCTGTTTTGATGACTCCAGTTGAAGGCACCGGCAGCAAATATAAGTTAAGCTAGAACTTAGGTATGCTTGGTTATGACACTACTTATTAATAAAACAACTTGTATTGTAGTTTGACCAAAAACGCAGTACCGCGCCTTAGGTATGTGCGCGGCGAGAGGGGGGGGGGGGGACACGGCGGCGCGTGTTATCCAGCCGCTCATTCCTCAACGCTACCCCGCGCCTCACCGCGCATTCCTAAAGTGCGGTACAGCGGTCTCGGTCAAACTATAGCACTTATTTACTGTGGACCTAAATACCCATGACCCTTAATACAAGCGGCTCTAAATATTTGTGGCTATTATTATTTATACAGCACGAAATCGCCGCGCCGCAATGACTAGAGATGCCTTTATGATTAATATTCGAGTCCTAATTTGCCGCTACTGAGCGCGAGCTAGCAGTCGTAAAGCATTGTTAGAATAATTATTGTCATGGGCCGTCAGTTTCTATGAGTAAACGATGACGTTCACTGACACGCTTGGTTTGTTTGAAAAGTGTTAGTCTACCAGCGGCCGTTGAAGCTTCTGCTACGGCTACATTGTCGCGATAAAGCGAACTACACTTCGAGCTCTGTTTTACGGAGAGACGTCAAGCAGCGTGCGAGAGAGAGCGCCCGAAGTGTCGTTCGCCTTATCGCGACAATACCATGTGTGCTCTGTGTTCCGCTGAGTCATATGACTCACGGCAATTGTTTAAAGAATGTTGTGTACAGCTAAATTATAAATTCTTTTCTAATGACGCAACCGTAGACTGACCTTAAGTTAAACCAAAAAAAAAAATACAATAATCAAACGGTTTAAAATGTCGAGTATCTTTTTATTGTTTCATTATTAATAATAGTTTCCGCGAAATGTATTTTACAATAAATATGACAAAATAAGAGGCATATTACAAGCGTTTTGATGGAAAGTAATCAGATTACAGTATTATATGAAACGGTTGGTTTGTTATATTATATGTAGGTATATATTATTATAGATATTATAGATATAATCGGTAAATTGATCGATTTAATTCTAATCAGAATAGGTACTAGGTGAATGGAATAAATGTATTTATTATATATATTTAATGGCTATTTTATTATACAGTGATTATATGGATAATACAAAAAATTGCGTTTCAATTTTCTTTCTACAGCATGCCTAGTATACTTTGACAGGTGGCAAAAGTCGGAACTAAGCTTTAATATGAATACTTGATGAGTCAAAAAAAATGGCGTTAAAAAACAGTTTATAAAACATCGTGTAGTTATTGCCTTATTTTAATGTTTATAATAATAAATATTTCCTAAAAATAGCTGACTAGTGATCTCTATTTTACAGCTAAATTGACAAAATTATATTTCTAAAATTTTTGGTACAATTTAATACCTCAAGGTTAGACCTTAGGTTTTTAGTTTTTGGATAAATAAATAACGGAGACTGACTAAACTCTTGCGTGGGACCTCACTTTTTCATGTTTACATTGTACACAAATTCTTTGTTTAAACTTGCATTAGGTTTAATTATTTACAATTATCTTACACTTCTTAACATCTTTAGATTTATGTCAATTACCTGTAGGCCGAAATATGTTTTAAATTATAACTTTCTCATAGACGTTTTTAGTAAAAATAAGACGTAAAATGTATCTTCTATCGTTCTTCGTATATGCGTGAACTTACAACACCTATCGTAAACCTGAGTATCATGATGGTTTTTCTTTAGTCATGAATTTACTATCTGTATTTAATTAATAGGTACTGCACTATACGGCCCACAAGCTGGCCAGGCCACCTAAATGATAAGTAAACGAAACTCAACATAACAAAACGCCTAGGCCTAGGTATTTTAACAAAATAATAATTGTCTCCATTACTTCCAACTACATATTAAATTATTTACAAATTTTAACAGGTGCTTATCGCTCTAAGTCATTATTACTAATTCAATATTAGTTTTAACTAAAGCACAGTATAAATAAATTAATATATTAACATTTTTATTTGTTATCAAAGTCGTACAGTGTGCCCAGGGTATCTGTGTATCTTAGTACGCGGCGAATTAGAACTAAAATCAATGAATAAAGTGTAGGTTGTACTGAGTTTGACATTCGGCGTTCGCAGGCAGTCAGTCAAGCAGAATTGCCTTATGGGACTTGTGCCTTATATTTACTAGGCGTTTGACTTAAACTTGATATGAATAAATGGATTACTGATACATCAGTCCATAAAATTATATCAAGTCAGGTAAACACAATGGTCCAGTACAGCGAGCGAAATAGGTAGGTATAAATGTTTATGACCCCGAAGAGCTGCGGGGTATACTGCGTAAGACAGTTACAGTAGCAATGGCTTTCATTTTGACAGTTCAACAACATTCATTGCGTTATTTACGTTGTGGAGCAGACTTTTCTAACATTTGAAACAATGTGTTAACAATATCCTGCCGATTGTGATTGAAAGTATTAGGGTGCTGCCCGTAATTGCAATCCCTTTAATATTTACCTTTTATATTTGCATTATGTTGAATTGTCAATATTTACAACAAAAAGGGGTTGTTAATCCGAATAATGTTATGTAACTAATTGGGGAGCTGAACTAATAAAGTAGGAGTAAGTATGTGCGCATAGCTTGAGACTTTGTGTATAGGATGCCTACTAGCAGAAGTTGTAGGTACTTCAAAACTTTTTAAATGACCACCTCGCTGAGCACTCGGATAAGAACTATCTCACATTTTCGAGCCGCATCAGTCTGACTTTTACGCAAAATTAAATCATACCTACTCAACTTTGCTCGAGTGCAGTCATGAACCCGCTCTAACCACTATCCTGCGTTGGCATTTTTATTTTCAAACATATAAACAAATCTTCGTAGAAAAATAACGTTAAATCCACACTTAAAGTTCATTTTGCGCTACAACTTTATGACTTTTTCATAAGTACTTGTCATTCTGAAATTAACTTAATTTACACTTGCTTAAAGTTGTTATTTGCTTAAGTGGAAATTACACATTAATTGGAAACCATTTAAATGTTAGTAGTTCCTAATAACTTCGATGGCTTGTTGTATTCGCTGTAGCGAAAGACGGAGGTTGTTTTCTTCGACGGAGAGGTTCTGTCGCTCGGCTAGCAGCGCACGCGCATGGTCCGAGTCGCGGGAAGCTGAGCAGGTTATATGTGCGCCTTCTATTTTGAGGATAGTGTTGCGCTTGTGAAGGTCGGCTATCTCTTTTCGGCGGGCTGGAATCAGATTTTAAATTATTTAATGATTTGTTAATTATTTAATGCTTGGAAGACCTACTGGGCTCTTAAAGAACACATGAAAGGAAATGTCGCTATAACATTGAAAATAAAACTCAACGACATGTGCATCCTGCCCGTCCTTACCTATGGTGCACAAAGATAGTCACTTACTGAACAACATAAGTTCAAACTCAAGATTTGCCAGCGGGCAATGAAGCGCAGCATAATAGGTGTCAAGTGACCAGATCGTGTTAGAAACACCAGCCTGCGGTCCACAACTCAACTACCTTATGTTGGCGAAAAAACAGCCAGGCTGAAGTGGGAGTGGGCCGGCCACGTCGCACGAATGCACCCGGAGAGATGGGCAAAGATCGTCACTCACTGGACGCCAGAAGGAGGACAATCGCCGTCGAGGTAGACCGCGGCGAAGGTAGTGTGACGATCTAATCATGTTTGCGGGGCCAACATCCTGAGGCCTTTGCCCAGCAGTGTGGGACACAATACAGGCTAATAAAAAAAAATGATTTGTTAGGTATTTATAACACATTGACAGACGTGATCGGCGTGATAGAATTGTAATTTTGAACCTACTATTCGTGAAAGAAGACGTAACAGTAAAATTCCGTAATTTCAAACATCTGAGATAGTCTTTACATTCACAATTATTAAAAATATGTAATACTTTAAAAAGTAAATATTCATGTCATTGTAAATATAAAAATCATTAATGTCAATGTGTATATAAAACCCAGAAATAATCTTGGTCAGATCATTTGATTATTTGAGGACCATGTAGATTTGTGTCTGAAATAGGTATTTTGAGGAAAGAACCATACAGATTTGAGTTGACCTGTCCAGTCAGTGGACGCATTTGTCAGTAATCGTGTAGCTCAACTCAGAACTTAAGGAGCTCAACTACTCGACGAACGGATTTGGATTGGAAATTTGGGTAGGCCGCATAAAGTACTCGAACTGCCAGATTATCATTAAAAGTAACTGACCCACATAGTCCTCACGTTCACTATAGTAAAAAATAAAAAATAATAATTATATTTTACTTCACAAAGTAAATATTCATATCGTTGTGCTTATGATTAAAAAAAGAACGACAACACTGTCAGCCTGCCATCACTTTGTGTATAATACCGCTGTAGAAACATTGTATATGCAACACCTACTGGGTACTATCATTTTTTACAAGATAGGTGGCCGTGGAAGAAAAAATTATTAAGTAATTAATCAAATTACCTGCATCATATTCCTTATAACTCTTGACCAGAGCTTCAGGTTCTGGCCACGAGGGTTCGTCCACCTGACAGCACATGTCTCTCGTCTTCCCCGAAGACGATATCTCCTCAAACATCTCTGTCACCCCCGCCGCCGAATTCTGTGGCTCGTCCATAGATGTCGCTTGCGTCGATGTCGCCGGCGGACAGTCTTGCGTCGATTTCAACGAAATTATCTTCGAAATACTAGGAATTCTAATCTTAGGATAATCTTGGTACGGCTGTTGTATCTTTATGCTTGGTTTTTTAATATTCTCACTGTCGAAACCAGGGGTTAAATCCCTTTTTCTTGTATTTGGTGCCTTGAACAGTTTGACACTGGTGTCAGCCATTTTGGATAGGCGGTTTAACTCTGAGAAGTTTTTCTCTGCTAGCACTTTTATGCTGTCATCATTCGCGTCTCCATTGGAAGCTGAATCTAATCTCTTTTTGATAAGGTTGTTATTTTCGTTGACGCATTTCTTGATTTCGGTCAGTAACCTGAGTTGGCAGTTAGGATCAAACCCGAGGCGCGCTTCCTTGTTGATATCTTCTCCATCTGGGTTGCTGTTGCGACGGTTCCTTTCTTTTAATATTTCTTGCCATAGTTTGTCGTATCCTAAAATTTAAATGGGACATCTGTCATGAAATATAGGCGAAAGCGTCAAGGTAGCGCGCGACATTCAAATTTTCTTACGTGTTTTGCAATGTTATGGATGTATGTTGACCTAAATATGATTCGCGGCCGCATCAAATATATATTTATAGAACTATATTCATCAATACAACTCTCTAAGTTATATTTATTTGTATATAGATATTTACAAGTGGGTACAAACAACTTATAACTAATTAATTAATAAAAGTAGCAAAGATAGGTATATACTAACTTAACTAAAACTATTCACAAACTAAAACATAGCATCAAATAATTTTTCCGCATCGCTGTCGACTGGTAATGTACCCAAGAGATTGGCGGCATTGCCACGTTGTATGGCAATGCTTAGCCTCTGCCCAAGGCAAAAACCAGCCCTTGGGTCACGAGAAGTGTCAAGTAGCCGTTTTGAGGCCGTGAACACTCCGACCCCGAGGTCCGAGGGTTTCAACTCCAAACGGCTCGAAAATATAATTACCAGTAAGGTTATATAATGTCTCTATATTTGAATGACTATTTCATAAAATCATGACATTTTAGGATTATTCTAACATAACGAGTTACTGATTTTAATTTTGTAAATATTGTTCCGTTCGCGACTCATATTTATCAAGACAACCTGACACTGGCCTGCAAATGACAAAAAATTTAAGAAAATTTTAATTTCGCGGTCTATCTTAGCGCATTTGTAGGCAGTTTGCTGGTAGACATATTTGTTTAGTGACTTAACTCTGATAAAAGTTCTATTACTAGTTTATAATTAAATATTCGGAATGTCGGTTTTACCTTCTTTATACTTCTGTGTGACTTGCGTAAGCTTCAACTTCGATAGGAACAGCTTCTTCCTCTGTGTCGCGGTCCTGGTCTCTTGTTGAACATCATCTAGTTGTTTCTCTTCATCAGCCACGTCCCCGTCGCAATCCGCTGCCTCCCCGGGTGATACATTAAGCAGCACGTCGAGACGACCCACTGCTGCGTATGCTGATGCTACTGAGTCGTTTCTTAGCACCTTGTCTTGAAGTTCGAGATCTTTTTCTGCGAATATTTCGAAAACATAATCAATATTTGGTCTTACTAGACAAAATCTAGCATAAGTTACAAAGAGAGCGAGTGTGAAACTAAAATTTTTGTTTAATCATATGTCTCGTATGTAATGTCTTTGTGATATTTGTACTTAGATACGTTTTTAAAGTATGAATTTGGTGTAGGTACCGTGTCTACAACTAACATACCTTTATATACTTCTAATGTCGCTAATCTAAGACCAGCCATGAATTCAACCTTCCCTTTGTCGTCGTCAGCTTTAGTGCCATATTCCTCAATGATGTCTTCGTATATTCTCAATTCTACCTCCCCGTAATCATCAGTGTCACTCCCGCTGCTGCCTTCATCTGTGCCTACTTTAGTATTTGCAAATTCTTTGTATATCTCGTTTTTGACCTTATCGGGTGTAATTACATTACGAATTTCAGTCTTTTCCATCTTCTTAGTATCAGCTTTAACATCTTTTGTTTCTCGATTAGATAGATACTTTAATCTTCTCAAACGTTTTCTTTTCTCATAATTATCTAAAGAGCTAATCTCATCAATATTATTTATTTTTGGTCGTATATTAGTTATTACTATTTTAGGCTGTAACTTTGAGTCCATTTGATAAGGGCATGCTATGTATAGTTTGTCATTTGTTTTCGGTGGTTCGAATTTTTTGGGAACTTCCTTTTTTGGGGCAATTCTTGGGACGCCTGGAGGAATAAATTTTGCAAAATCTCGTTTTTTTGATGGTGGATTAATTTTTTCGGTTTCCATTATCGAGGAGATTGGCACTTGGTAAACGATCTTTGGGCTTACAATAACCGTTGGGTTTGCTTGAATCACTATGTCGGGCTTAGTTATGGTTGATAGATCTCGAGTTTGTATAACACTGTTGCTAGGTTTCAAAACATGAATTTCTTTACTAGCTGCTTCTATACTCGGTATTGAAGTTTTATTTTCTGAATTACTTTCTGTACTTGGTACAGTAGTTATTTCAGGTGCTATTCGGCTACTTACTATTGGCGCAATTTTTGCTTTAAAAGCTTCAGGAGTTTGTGTTACTTTAGAAGTATTTTTAATCATCATGAAATTAGCGGGTATCTGAACGTTGCTCAAGTATACGAAGTTGTTGCAAGGTTGTAAAACAACACTCTTAGTCTCAGTTGTCGTGACTTTTTCAGTCACCTTTTTGTTTTTCAAATCTTGTTCCTGCAATGTGCCTTGAGATTTCTCCTTCACGACTATCTTGTTACCATATATTTGATTCTCAGTGATCAAATTCTCGAAATCGTTTTCGTCGCTATTTTCCTGGTGTAACCTTTTCAATGCAACCACTTTCGACGAAGTGCTTTCGTTCACTACGTCTTCTTTACATTTCTTACTTTGGTTTGACAGTCGTGAAGGAGCTTGCAGGTTTTTTGGCTCGAAACTAGTTCTTTGTAATAATACTTGTGGGTTCTGCTGTATCGCAAGCATCATCTTTGAGTTCGAACTGTTCTTGTTTTGAATGAAAACTATTTGATTTTTTTGTTCATTATAAGATGTGTCCGGTGGCTTGCTAAAATTTACCTTGCTTGTTTCAATATTGATTGGATTGAATAAGGGTCTTGGTAATGTAGGAGAATCTTTCACTTCAGCTGGTGTGTCAGATTTTGGTTCGGGCACACGAAACGGATTGTCCGTTTTGTTAATAGCTTCAGCTGCATTAAGTAAAGTACCTATATTGCTATTTGGTATCACACTGGGCTTTGCCTCTTTAACTTCAGGTTCTTTCGTTGCCGTTTTTATGATAATATTACTCTGAATTTCAACTCTTGACGGCTCTTTGGAGAAAGCTGGACTGTAAGACTTCTTTGCTAAAGAATTTTGGAAGGCAGTATCGGGTGGATTGACGACACATTTCATATCAATTTTACTTATAGGTATACTGGTTTTTAAACTGAACCTTGGTTCTGGTTTCTTTTTGAACTCTTTGTTTGTTACTTGGGACGGTATAGTGACCGTGGCTCCTGAACCCTGTGCTAACGACGTGATACTCATCTTTGATTCAGTAGATTGTGTTTTACCGGCATCAGGTACTGATGTAGCTGTTATAATTTCTGGCGTGAAATGTTCTTCAAAGTCAGTCTGTGGTTTTAAGATCTCTTCGGGAGGTTCCATATCAGTACTTTGTTCTTCAACAAGAGGCGCTGGGAGATTTTCTTTGGGCATCGGTGGGAAGGGTATGAATTCAGGATTAAGTGCCTCGTTCTGTATCGGAGGGGGAATGCTCGGCGGCGCTATTGGTGTGTAGTTTACTGAATTAATTGGCTGAAAGGCCGAGTATCCCGGTATTGAGTAAAGGTAACTTCCGAAGTTCGGGTACCCGCTATCCACTTGTTTCGGGGTCATCACGCTTGGGTTCGGGTTGGGAATAGATGATGGCGAGATCTTCGGAGAATGTGGGATAGGCTTCGTTGGAAGGTAAGCTGGTTTTTCAAATATGGCAGTTTCTTCATGCTTGAATGGTTCTGGGGGTTTCGGGGGAATGGGGTCCGGGGGGAGGGCTCTCTCTTGCTCTAGTGGTGCTTTTGGGGTGATCGGCTTCACGGGAACAATAACTGAAACGTGAGAAATGGTGTGTTAGAATATTTATATAATTATACGGAATGTCAGGTTAACAAGGGACATACTTTCTAAGGAAGTGTAGTAAATACTCATAAAAATGATGATTTATCATTGAGAAAATGATAATTAAAGTTGTTTGTTTTCATGAGCAGCTACACTCCCATAAAGTGTGTACTTAACACACTGTGTTCTGTGAATTAGTAAGTTTGCTTACATAGTGTTGGTATTGTTTCAAGAACTTATTGATTATTTTTAACTAAAGTAAAAAAAAAATATCGGAAACTTGTCTACTTAATTCATTGATTGTTATGTTACGTTTTATTATACACTTTCGGGTGATTGATTAAGCTTTGACTGCCTTAATGTTAGACAGTATCTGAAATTTAAAGACTGTTCCCTGTGTCGGTGCCGGTATCATTTTTCTAGATAGGAAAGTACCGTCAAAGAAGTTCATATTTAACCAGTTCCAAAACAAAATCCAGTGAACAAGACGACCACATCTGTTACCGGCTAGATGCTATAGCCGCCGAGCGCTGCAAGCAAGAATAGTCCTTACGGTGGTTAGATATGCTTCTTCTTCATTATTTATTTCCTTTATTTACCGCTAGGGCGAAATTGTGTTTCGCCCTAGCGGTAAGTATGTAAAGGAACTACTATCTTACGCTGAGCAGACGCTGAGTTGACGGCTAATGAGTAAAATATAATTATAATGTACTAGGTGTTGATTGCATGTTGCACATTTTTTCTTCTCAATACGTTTTTAATATTAAAATAAAATAAAAACATCATGCTAAGGACAGGAATTAGGGAGGTATGCAATCTAAACACACTAAATATAACTTGCACTGAGAAAGATGCATTCGGTAGAACCAGTGCTTTGCATTTCCTGACCCCTCTTACAAAGAATAAGAGGGGAAAGAGGGCTCAGGTAATGCATGTCACTGTGGATGGCCCTGGATGCTGGCTTGACATCAAATATCGATTCATTGTCACTGGAACTTAGCGCGGTATTTAAATACTGGATCAATGTAATCAGCCTTAGAGATAGCAATACTTAGTTATGTTGACGTCAGTATAATTGATCTCGTAATTATTTTACTACTTGTGACAACAATTCCCAGTGATTTGAAACTATCTAACTGCCACATAGAGTCGTCGCTATTTGTCGTTTTAGGACGTGAAAGTGACTTTCACCCTTAAGATGGTAAAGTAATTACGAGTTCGAATATACCTACCTAAACTTTTCACTTTTCTCAGTGCTCGTTAGTTTTTGCAATATGGCAAGCATTCTAAAAGCTAAAAGCGTAAATGAATTGCAATTATAACACTGAATTTGATATTGTAACCATTTTAGGTGTAAAAACGGTATTTGGAAAGTTTCCAAATACTTTTTTTACATCTAAAACTAAATATTCGGTGTTACGATATTAATTATTACATTTCATAATCAATATTTTGAATGAATGAATGTATGATCGTTTATTTGTCCGAAACATGATTAGTTCACTAGTTAGCCACATTTCATATTTCCACACAGTATTATTGCCAAATTAATAAAAACCGGTAAATATTGGACAGCTATTTGCGACGTTACCAACTTTTAGCATAAGCCCTCACCCGGCTGTCTCGTAAATCTCTGACAGTCGCGTTACGCAGGTAGTCGAAGCCCAAAAGTTTGACAACCTTTTTTATGGCAAAATAACTGGGCTGTGGCTGTCAGATAGACAGTCGGTCCATGTAAAATACTGGTAATCAGCTGCATCCGGTTAGATGAAGCCGTCCCCAACATATTTGGAAAAAGGCTAGGCAGATTGAATAATCGATTGTTGCAACACCTTATATTTTAGAAAGTATTTTGTATGTTCGCAAAAACTTAGGACTTTTCAAAATAAGAAGCGATTTCCATAATATAAATACACGTAGTAAACATGAAATTGTGATACCCAAATTTAGATTAACCAAAACTAGTAAGTCATTTCTTATAAACAGTATTCGCTTTTATAACAAGTTGCCAAAGTCAGTTACAGAACTTAGCGATGGAAAGTTCAAAGCCCACATCAAACGTGTCCTTATCAAAAAAGCATATTATAAGATTAAAGACTACGTTGAAGACAAGGAAGTTTGGCAATAATTCCTTCTGCACATGTGGCTTCCCTGGTGCCTCATTAACGGCATAACTATGTAAATGTCTATTAACTGCTCCCAAATTACGATAATTATTTTAATTTACTTTTTTATTTTATTTTAATTTACAAATGACATAATCTTTGTATTATTTGACATTGTATATTTACAATATATTAAATTTGATTTATTACAGCAGTAATGGCAACCATTATCATTTGGTTTAAATAGGTTTTTATTTTATTTAGGAATTTCATTTGTCTTTTATATAGCTTATTTTCTTTTAAATTTTGTGAATGAGAGAACGTTGTAGACTTAACAGACTGTAGATCGGTGGACCATTTAATTTTTTGCTAAGTACCTGGTACTTGTTGATGGGCCTACACTGTCCTCTCATACCTTTTAACACTGTAACTTGGAATCATTGTAAAAACCATTTACTTTTAAAAGAGTAACCGTGGAGTTTCTTGCCGGCTCTTCTCCATAGGAAACGACCAATTGGAACCGTGCACCTAGCTTCTGACGTTTCATAAGTGCCCTTGTAGGTTTATGTGAAATAAAAATATTTTGAATTGAATTGAATTGAATACGTTCTATCTTATAGTACGAAACGCACTTGGCTTGGCTTTGCTAAGTAAGCAAGTTATACGAATATGAACCTTATTATTAAGCATAAATTCTGATATAGGTACGTATAAGCGAATGTGAGCAAGCTTTTTATACGAATATGAACATTAAGGTTATAAAAAAAAGTTATGTTCGTATGAGACGCTTACTTAGCAAAGTACCAAAAGTCTAAGTGCGATCTGTGAAGCTCGCCACTATAATGCCATCCCGATCAGTAGATATCGATTGAAAGTAATTTATAGAAGATAGTAATCGCTTGTGTGTCAATAGGTTCTATCTTTGTCACTGACATAAAAATCGGAACGGATCAGCGAGAATCGGTCATACTCGCTCTAATAACTTTTATACGGCCCATCTATAAAGCGTCTGTTTTGAACCATGTTCTATAATTATTATTTTTTCCGACTTTTGCTAGACCTTTCCCCAACTCTCGCATCGTTTTTCTTAGCTTAGCATAGCATACCTACCTATTTAGGCTTCTGAGTTTACAGGTAAAATTACTTTCAGATTCTTTATAGAAATTCTAAAACAATAAGGTTGCATCCTATTTAAAAGCGATCGTCACACGAATACGCGATCGTCACAGTCGTGTCACTTTTTGTTCGGAAAACCGGAAAGCACCTTCTATCGGTGCGACCACACGTTCAGGTTCACCGAGCAAAACTTTCGAACGGCGTTGTATTCGCGCGACGATAGCTTAAGACGTGTGGTTAGGCCTTGTCATAACATACAGTCCTGCTGTTCAGAGAATGCATTCCTGACACATGTCAGTTGGACAATTTCTAGTAGTAATATGGATTAAATTCCTTAGTACGAAACTGACAAGTGTCAAAAATGCATTCAAGGGATCGCCACGCGAATGCGCGATCGTCGCGATCATTACGCGTCCTCTGCTGGCGTTACGACACGTTCAGGTTCGCCGAACAAATGATCGCGACGATCGGGTATTCGTGCGACGATCAGTTTCTATTAGGACATGGGACAACTGTAGAAGACTAAACTGGTTCCTACTCTCAAAGTGGCGACTGTGGCGGCTCCTACTGCCGGCGCCCGGTCTGATGTAGTTTGACAACGATTATCGATTATACAGAATGTACCGAATCGTCTCTACTCTTGTCTTAAGAGCGTTTATCCTAAAAGTTGGCAACGTCGCAAATAGCTGTCAAATATTTACCTGTTTTGATTCTTCCTCTTCTCAGAGTTTTAAAGCCGCCCATGGGCCTCTGACTCGGCTTCACATGCCGTTGAAAAATATCTCTCAGGCATGCCGGTTTCCTCACGATGTTTTCCTTCACCGTTTTTGACGCAAGTGATAATTATGCAATACGCACATGAATCCGAAAAGTCAGAGGTGCGTGCCTTGGGTTCGAACTCGAGACCTATGATTTGGCAGTCTGACGGTCACACCACTAGGCTATCACTGCTATTCATGATTAATATTCTAATTCGCTAGTTTGCCACATTTCTTATTTTCATACAGTAATATTGCCAAATCAGTCAAAACAGCGAAATAAATGACATCTATTTGCGACGTTGCCCAGTATCAGAATAAACGCTCTTCATCTCTAGGGTCAGCTTGCCTATAAATTTTATAGATAGGTATGCTTTATTTTGTTGTCACCTACTTACCCTGCTTATTTTTTTAACGAATACTAGCTCCACCCAAGGAATTTCTCGTGTATCGAAGGTTTGTATTGTTCCTCTTCCGAAAAGCAATCACGAAAATAAATCTTTATTGTTCAGAGAGAGAGAGATAGACCATTAAAATTATATATTCAAATAGCAATGGCCTTATAGGTCATACACAATAGCTATTCCGTATTTCCGTGCGGGAATCGAACCCACACAGCGCAAAGTATTAGGTACCATTGAGTCTACCATGACATCATTAATGTTGAATTATTTATTACAAATACCTACTTTCTGCAGGTTTGTTTGTCGTCAGGATTTTATTGAAAGTTTCATATGTTTTTTCACATACTTACACATTATCAAAGTGGCTGTACTTATTACAAGTTGGCAAGACCCGAGTGAGTGGGTTCAAGACTTCTCGTCAAAAGCACAGCAAGGACAGCTCGAACCTCGAAATTCTTCAGTTATCCGCGCCGTAGCTGCTCGTATATGCACGAAGCACCAGCCTCTTTTCTACGTCATCTAGGTATGTGCCTAACATTTCAGGAAATACAGGCCTGTTGTTATTTTCATTTTCGTGAGTAGGTAAGTAGCTACTATGCTTCATTATAGCCTAAGTTAGCCTATTTGTTGGTACCTACATGTGGATACGCCTTCGAAAGGTTGGCCACCTGTTGCTTCTTTCATGCCTCTGCAGTAAGTAGGTACCTACTAACAATCAGTGCCTAAATATTTTAAATTGGAAGAGACAGTACCTATATATATGTAGTAAAAATCCTGTGCGACCCGATCGGATTACTATAAATACTTTACGAGGACTTAAAATACAACGGAAAATCGAACTATTGTAGAATGGCAAAGAAGTCTGCATATATGAAAACAGCTTTAAATAGTGAAGCCACAGGTGGCCGCACCGTTTGTAATATAACAATAGATCTATAGAAGTGTTCAGTGTAGGTGGTGATGAATTCTCAGACAGTGCATGGACTTGGTGTTAGGTCCACAGGTGGATGAGGACCACTTCTGGAGTATGAGTGCCCAACTCAAGGGGATATACAGGGCGTCAGGGACATCGACGCGAAGCCTGTTACCATGGATTGAGTAAGTACATGATTCTGAACGCACCGGAGTTGAAATTTTTCGTCGGTTATTAAAAAAATAAAACAGCTGTTCCATACATTTTGACCTCGTAGGTATTGCACTTTTATATGAAACAGCAATTTTTTTCAAATAACCGACCAAAAATTTCTACTCCCGTGCGTTCAGAATCATATACTGAATCCATGGTAACTGGCTTCGCGTCGATGTCCCTGACACCCCGTATGCCCGTTCATTGCCTTTATTTTATTTGTAGAATTCAGATATTTATTTCTATCTCTAGGGTACCTACGCCTACCCTTCTTATATATCCTTCATGGACAGACTTAGATCTGACTCTGTCTGCATCTGCACGCGACTTGGTAACATTTATCGCAAATAGAGTCTATAGGTATCATGTTTGGTTGGATCACCGATCCCAGTAAGAACGATACAGGCCACCCCTAAATAAACATACCAGAAGGTACTTAAGTGTAGTAGAAATATAATAAGAGATCAAATGAATAATTATTACTACATTGTCATGAAATTAACAGGATTTGATTACTTTTACCTAAAATTACGTGGAAGCCACGCCGAAGAAGAATCCTCCAAGAAAACCGACTGAAAAGCAGCTATTTCTCTTCACGAACTGGAGAAACTTTTCCATCCACTCCTGGCTCTCCCCTGCAGCCTCTTTAACCCTCTCCCAGTTGACATATATGTATCCAAACTCGGCCGCGAAGTGGAGAAGAATGATCCCACCTCCGAGGCCAAAGGCGGCGATTCTCCCTACCCTGACGATGGAAACGCCCGACACCCAGCCCGTAAAAGTCCCTAATATCAAATTCTTGGTCGTATTACTCTTAATCCCGTCTATTGTGACATCTAAGAACGATTGGGTTTTCCTTGGGGTGACAATTCCGTCACCCTGGTCGGCGAGGTTATTAATGTCAGTGATCGGTACGGGCCGGGCCATGGGAGTGCATTTTTTTGGTTTGTTGTGCAGCTTTAGGTACAAAATTCTTGCTGTTTTTTTTGAGAACTCACGTGCTAGTTGGGTTTACCGTGTGTTGTAATGTGATTGGATTTGGTCTGATACTGTTGACAGGTTCTGACAGCACTGAGCTGTTTTCGCTGTGTCTTACTTTACTCTTTGGCTGTGTCCCTTCCACTGACAAGTATTTTATATTATCTATGAATAAGGCAGTGCTTCTTTCACTTTGTCGTATCATAAACTATTTGCGAAAACCTCCGAGAGTACCTAGTCCTCCGAGGTGAGGATAGGAACATTATCTATAGTCTTGATTTCGGGTTTGGATGATAAGTTCAAAAGGGAGTAGCTTTTGGTTACCTAACGCTTAATAATTAACTGGTCTTTGAAAGAACTTCAAAGTTAATTTTACCTGTAAACGCTTCTTGAAACAGATCTAAGTTATGAAGGATAGGTAGGTACTTCGATACGTGTATCGTCGTTATCAGTCATAATCATTTAACACCTAAATAACCAGTCTGCAATGACTAATAACAATGCGATGACATGTTTCTTCTGTTTGAGAAGAGCCTTTGCCCAGTCTACTTGTTATTATTTTTACTGCAAGAGTTGGGAATTGAACCGAACTCCTTTCGCTCGGAAGAACTAATTTTTACTGGCTCACATCCTAATGAGTACTTGTGAGTCTATTTCCATCTTCCTAGCCTATTCAACGTTTAAAATCGGGTAAGTATGGTTATTAATTAATGTTTTACCCTTACATGGTAAACCAAATAGTGAAGTTTTATTTTCTGAGATAAAATCCAGTACACATCGTTAAACAGACGTTGATTCACAATCGTGTCTAGCAAGCGTTCTAAAACCTAATCCACACACTACGACATAAGTTGCGAAACATGTCGACTTATACACACGCCAACATATCAGGCTATACACATCCAGTATAAGATGATCTCGCATTGTATAGGATTTCCGTATGAGAGGTCAGCTTTTACTGGAAATATATAGCTTGATATGTACCCGTGTGTACCAGGCACATGAACCTGAAACACTTTTGTAGCCTTGTACAACGTATTATGTCGATTTAAAGTCGTTATTGTTTCAGAGCAAAAGACAGATCAGACAGACCATAGAGAAATAATTGCATCATCTCTTTTTCACAACGAAACAATAATTGTACTGTTGCATGGTAATTCTGGTACCCGTGTCCGGTGCCTGTTGCACAACATGTATTGCAACATGTTCAAAGTGCGGACAAAGAGATAAGGCTTATTTCGTTACTAGTCATTTTTGTCGCTCAGACGTTCGGTTCATAGTGACGTGTATAAATATTACAAATACGTAGTGTTGCTGCGTTACCTAGAAGCTGCACAAATACTAACTACATGCTAACTTCAAGCTGTAGGAACGGGAGGGTGGAAACAAAAATAAAAGTGACTACGCGAGCGGCGGGGTCGCGCTGTACCGAAGTATCGCTACCTCGCCGACTCGCTAGCATGCACACTATTAATTTCATTGAATGTATTTTTCAATAAAACCATATTTTTTCACTTGTTAGGTATTGTCCATATCATATCTAACTATTAAATATAATATTTACATGACATATCGGACACTCGACACTTGGAATACGACAACACGCCGTCCGCCTAAATGCTGCTCGTGATCGAAAAAAAGATTGAAAAATATTGAACACCTATTAAAAGCTAAAATTAATAATAACTATCTAAGTTAACGTATAAAGAGGTTTTTTTGTTATAAAATTTCGTGTTTTTTTTAAATTCAATGTTCGTTAAACACTGCAGTCGTCGGTCGCGCGGGGTCGTGGTCGCGAATACTGCAACGGGAATCAAGTCTTATCACAAATGCAGTAGAGTTCAATATTGCGAAGCAGATTGCACGCGCGGCCCGTTGGGCACAACTTAGAGCTACTTAAGTTACGATGACCCCGGACGAGCGAAATTACAAATAAAATAAGTCGATCGATATGTCGCGCGGAGCGGCGCCGGGCAGTAAGTACTAGCCGACTCACGCGACATACCACATACCTACGTATATAATTCGTGCATTACCGATCGATACATTTGTTTTTACATCTAGATGTATATATAATTTTAAATAACCGCACGTCCTATCTAGTTAGTCTGCGCCGGGCAGTCGTTTATTCGTCAGTTTGATCATAGCGGAGTTATAATTACAAAGTGTATATTATCTTAGTGGCGACTTTAGTAAGCGTAGAGTATGTGCACCGTGTCGCCGCGTGCGCACGCACACTATACACTTGCACGTACCGTGCGAACATAGCAATGAGCTGTACACACCATTGTTGCTGTAACATTCACTGCATAGAACGTTGCTGCAACAAAGTTGTTTTACAATCAATTTTAATAGGGAACATTCTGATTTAGCATAACATATCTCATCACAATAATATTAATTTATATTTACACACAATATCTTACAAGTATATAAGGTAGATGTCCGCGCGGCGACACAAAGTATATAATGTAGGAACTCGGCAGTTCTATCGTTTGGCTTCACTTTGTCATCTTCGACCTCTCTCTCGCACACACAGTTAAAGAAAGAGACAGTACTATAGCTGTTGCTACTCAATTTGACGCTTTCTGCCATTAACATAAGGTTTAAATTACGTCATAGTGAGAAGCAACGACTAGAGTGCACTTCTATCGAAACTGATCACTTGTATTTTAATAAACTTGATGTAAATTAAGTTATAAACATTGTAAAGATTACTTTAGCGTGACAAACTTTATCTTATTGCTACAGAAGACTGTACCTCAGACTTGTAAAGAAAAAAAAAGAAAAAATAATTGATTTTCATACAAGAAGTGTGATAGATAACTGATAACATAATTATACCAGCAACAGGTAAACTTAAAAAAAACAGTACAAAAACAAAAATATTATCTCACAATATCGAATTAAAAAGTTATTGTCAGTTTTCCAATACCCATCAAAAGACCAAGTTCAAATAATTTGGCGTAAAACTCAACTTTATTCCTTTGTATATACGATTACTAATCGCCAATCAGTGTTTTGAGGCCGAATAGACTTGCCAGTCTGAATTGTATTAGTGCAAGAAGGAGATGGAGTTTTACAGGGCGAATAGCGGCATATTCTTATCTTTCGAACTAGAATAATAAATAAATAAAATAAATCTTTGATACGTCCCTATACATCTTCAAAACTCAACTTGAAACAGTTAACTTTGGGCATAACGATAATGATAATCACAAATCAGTAATAATCAACCATTCAATTTAATATAGAGCTTATTCAGAACAATACTGAATTTAATCATTAAACCCAAGGCACGCACCTCTGACTTGATGTGCGTATTGTATAATTATCACTTGCTTCAAAAACGGTGAAGGAAAACATCGCGAGATAACCGGTAAGCCTGAAAGATATTTCTCGACGGTATGTGAAGCCAAGTCAGCAGCCCATGGGCGGTATAAAAACTCTGGACATCAGTTTAGTCACTAACCACACGTTTAGTCACTAGCCAATATTCAATCATACGAAGCTGTCAAGCCAATAAAGAACATGTCGGAAGACACATCAATAAAATTCACAAATAAATAACTTGATTTATCAATCGGTTTCGATAAAAGCACACAAATTAATAACAATAGTTTAATCAATGAATTAAGTTTCTCGTTTTTTGGAAGATACAATTATGGAGTACAGATAAATTGTAGTTTTCAGTCGGAAAGATATCAGTTGTTGACCTTTTTACGTGAGACTTATTCAAATGAGGATTTCTGATATTTTTTTAAATAGGTTGACGTTAATACCAATCAGTTGTATGATGAAATTTGAATCTCAAAATAAGTCATTTCGGACATTATAAGTTTATTTACCGATGTAGAGTTTAGATCAAAAAAATTCTCTATACCAAGCTTTTAGGTAATTTTTGAGATACCTACTTATTTACAATGCACCTCTAACTGGGTTATCAAACACCCAATTTAAATTTAATATCTCCAAATAACTTGTTTTAAGACTCACGTAAATCAAGCCTATTTTATAATAACATTTTGCGCGTATTCAATTTCTAGTTAACTTTATTTGATTAACTCCCGACTTCTGAAAGCCTGAATAAGGCTGATTAATAAATCTCCTGTAAACAGTGATTGGTTAATCACAACTCGAGAATAGACAGCAGAATTTACATATCCGTATATTTGTAGGCTTTTAAAAATAAGGCTTTCAAAATAATAAAAGTTGTTTTTTATAAATTAAGAGGAGACTGAAAATTGATAACATTTTTAATGTCTTAAACGAGTAAGTTGTTGAAACAATCGACTTAACATTTGAATATTACGCAAAAGGTAAAATATTGGAAGGGAGTGGATGATATTTTTTGTCAAAGGGACAATTTTGCAGTCATAGTAACGAAACCGACCATTCGATAAGTTGTATAGCAATCCGACACGATACAATGTGACTTCGCACGTCACTAGCGTGTATCATATGACTCTTATAAACACCAGCATAAGGTTTAAATTACAATTATAAATTTTCATCCGTGAAATGCCATAACTATTATGGTAGCGCTTAGGGATCATAGGTATCAGTGTACATTACACTAAAGGGTTGTTAATAAAAATCAACACAATCTTTTTTAATCATTAGCTAGAATATTGTTATTTGTCTGTTCCAGCGTCAGTGATTAGGCCGCTCCGTACTACGTTGAATACCCCGGTTCTAGGGATCTACTCTCTAAGTCCGTCAACGAAGATACGGACCGTCCGAAATTAATTGATCCGGCAAAACAAGTGACAAATTAAATTCGGATGGGCAAAAACATATCGTTATTAAGGGCAACTCTCAAATCGTGTTGTCATTTGTTTTTGTTCGGGCTCCGTACTAATCTTATGTCCGTAAGTGACACAAATTATGCAAGGTCCCTAACGGACGAAATTATCGAATTCGTGCTTAGAGGGTAGACCCTCCGGTCCGATCACCGAAGATTGATAGCATTTACGAGCTACAATTTTTTGTTATGACATGTTGAACATGTCGGATTGCTAAACATGGCTAACTCGCTATTATCCTTGCATTTCCTAGTGGCAGTGATAGCAAAGGCCTTTTGACCATAATGTGTCAAATTTTGTATTTTTAAATAATTATTACTCTATTTTACAGCCTACACACAAACGTGTAAAGTTTCGATGTAACATAGTCTGTTGTGACTAGAAATATTATGTCGCAGATTTAGTTGTATCTTTATAGGTAAAACTGTGACATAAATTTCTTGTCACGGTAAGAAGTCGGCTCGATACATGACATACCGGGATTAGAGATTTGAATTCGCATCACACGGCATTTGTACGTTGGTGACCGCATGCGGGGACGGCATAGTGCAGAAAACTTATAGAATAATTATTTTGTACAAAATTTTAAATAGCTGTCAATTTTAATTCTATTAAGCGTAATCATTACTGTGGTCAAAAAATGTAGATAAATGTCAACATTATTTAGATTAAATTCCACAATTTTCCTGCACTGTCGCCCCCGCATGCGGTCATTAGCAACGCGAATGCTGCGACGCGAGAACGTTGTAATTTTTACAAAATTCAGTGAGGAAAGACTTTGCAGCGGGAGTATCGTCAGTTCGGGGAAGCACCGGGCGCGACACCTCCCCGCGGGGTCAGCGGGCGCGGGGCGGTCAGGCGGGCGCGGCGTCACCTGCGGGGCGCGCCTCGGGCGGCTCGGCCGGCGCCTCGGGCGGCGCGGGCGGCGCGGGCGGCGAGCGCGCGGCCGCGGGCGCCTCGGGCGGCGGCGTGCGCTGCGTCAGCGCCAGCGGCGCCGGCTGCGCGCCCGCGTGCGGCGCGTAGGGCCGGTAGGGCCGGTACAGCAGCGGCGGCAGCAGGCCGCGCGGCAGGTAGGCGGGCGGCGGCAGCAGGTGGTGCGCGTGCGCGTGCGCGTGGGCGTGCGCTGCGTGCGCGGCGTGCGGGTGCAGCGCCGCGGCGAGGGCTCTCTGTTCGTCTCGCGCCCTCTCTTTCTCTCTCAGCGCGCGCTCTCGCTCCCGCTGTTCTTTCTCCCGCTGCTCCCGCTCCCGTTCTCGTTCTCTGTGGATTTTAAATAGACTACGATTTAATTAATGAGGTTATTACTTTAATTGATGAGTGCTGATATTGGCGGTGGTACAAAATTATGCTTGCCACAATCGTTTCTAAGTAGCTTTACACTTTTCGTAGTTTCTTTTACACAATGAGGCCCATTTAGTTAGCATCAACCAATAACCAATTAAACTACTTCCCATCGTAATTAACAGATAAATCATTCAGTTCAGTCCAATATCCCACCTACTGGTCCGTGGGATAATCAATGAGAATTATTGTTATTATACTCTTTGGACATAATATAAAAATCTGTTTCTTGCGAGATATATTTTATTCTTTTTTATGCATACTGAACCAATGTTATCTACTTTAATCTATATAAATAAAAATTAATTGCTTTTTGTTGGTAAGCACATCACTTGAAAATAATTAGACCGATATGCCTATTTTATTTGTATTCAAATGTGTTTTTTGTATCATTAAAATTTGTCGGTAACCTTTCCTGTCAATCGTGCTAAGCCACGACACCACGATCTTTCCTGATAAGTTTTCGAAATAAAAGCTTTTTTTACAAGGCACATCGATTGTCCCATTTACAATAAAAACAGCTGAATAGCGATATTAGCGACTTATGTACTGTATATACTTATGTTTTTGTAGATACAGCTGTGGAGGCTACAGCTGTATCTACAAAAACATAAGTCGCTAATATGCATGATCCTCACATGACCTGACCTCTGTGACCTCCGTGACTTTCTTTCGGTGTTTCTTATCAGAGTCAGAAAACATCGATCTCATATAGTTTTAAAAGATTATAATTTATTTTGACTTACAAGTAATTTCCAGAAATAAAATAGCAGTTTCTCACCACCTGCTCGATAATGTCAAATTATATGTCATGCTTAACCTAAAGTAAGTCATTAAAGCCCTGAGGTCTAGCCGGGCAATAATGTTGTACTGAATTTCATTAGAACCCGCTGGTCAATAATGTGATTTGAATTTGGAACCTCAACAAAAAATTGGTATGAAAACTTTGTAAAAAATATATTCGATAATCGTTTTTTTTTTATCACCTCGCAGGTTTGTAACATAGAGTATTCTCCTCAAGGATAATGGTGTCTTCGTCTTGGACAAGCTTGATGCGCTCAGGAGTAGTGTTAACTTAGTGAGTGCAGCGAGGATATGGCGTCCGTGACATAAGACAGTTCTTTATCCCCCTCGTTGAATAATATAGTATTATCACCTTTCTCTCTCACGCTCACGGTCCCGCTCCCGCTGCAGCGCGAGCTCCTTGTCCCGCTCGTCGTGCAGCGCGTGCGACACGTGCGACACGAGCGGCAGCGGCGGCGCGAGCTGCGGGTACAGCGCGTAGGGGGGCAGCCAGCCGACGCCGACGCCGCTGCGGAACACGCGCTCCAGGTACATCTGCTCTTCTGCGGCTAGCCTGTAGATGTGGTAGTTCGATGTGATTATAACCGATCGGAATGTAACCACTGCAACATCTGTCTATCACTGTAAAAGCTCGATACTACGAACACCAACATTTACTATATTTGTCATTAGTAAAACTTAGCATGTGGCAAACTTTATAAAGACCGAAAAACGTTTAATTTTATATCAAACCCTACATTTACAAAAATTTTGATTTTCCAATGTTCGGGCTTTTACAGTAACATCTACTCCCTAGAAATGAGTGTTATGTATTAAGGAATTGGGCACAATTGCAATATTGTTTGTTTTGTAATTTTTATATTCCTTTGTATTCTCGGCGATAACATGGGACTTGAACAAGGCTGACGTAATGTGGGTGTACCATAATATTACGAACACCTCTGGCTAACCCTTCGGGGAACACAATCGTGATGTTATGTAGGTATGTAGTACCTAAGATACATTATATATACAGACGCTGTGGGTGTACCTTTACGAAAACAAGCTAATCTGCGTTTGCAATTTATTTACCAAACATGTAAACAAACACGAATTTTCCACTTAGACAAACATCAACTTTATGCAAATGTTAATAAAGTTGATTTTAGACCGACTAAGACTGTTGAAAAAGTCATAAAAAATATGAAGGTGTAGCGCAAACTGAACCTTATGTGTAGGCACTACAGTTGTTGTTCCTAAAACGGGTGTTTGTTTACATGTTTGGCAAATGAATTGCGAACGCAGATTAGATTGATAATGAGTTGCTACCTGTACTGCAGGGCGGCGCTGGAGTAGATGCTGGGGTGCGCGTAGGGCGAGTACGCGGACGGCTCCAGCAGCGGGAACGACGCCGCCGGGTGCGACAGTCTACAACATACACAAGTCACGCGTTACTTACACGTACACACACGAGTACTCTCGGATAGTTGTTACGTGTAGTCAGAAGCCCGAAAGTCTGACAACCAGTCTTACCAAGGAGAATCGTGTTACCCAGTAGTTGGGTTGCGGAGGTCAGATAGGCAGTCGATTTATGTAAAATACTAGTATTCAGCTGCATCCGGTAAGACTGGAAGCCGACCTCCATATTGTTGGAAAAAGGTAGGCAGATGATAACACGGGTACTCGCGGGTGTTAAGCTTAGCTTTTAGAAAGCCATCGTAATCTTGGTTGACAGTATGCCACCATTTTGCGACCGGCGTATGACGACACCACTCTCTGAAGAAACCCAAGTTTTAGCCTTGTAACAAGGAGCGTTCACGGTTTTGATAATTCCTGGTGCTCCTGGATCAAAGCAACGTAAAGCCAGTCTTTGCAGAATGTACATTGTCCAGCGGACTGCTACGTCCACTGGAAAATGACATTTCATAATGTTTAGAGAACTTTAGACAACGCAAGCAGTCAGTTAACTGTGCAAATTAACATGATTGTTACTGCATGTTTATTTTAGACCAGTCGCTAGAGGATCCAACCAGCAAGAGCATTCAAATTTATAAGGATCATCCTACAGAAATAAACATCAATTAATCACACCATCGTCATCTATCTGTCTTGCTCTTTTATTCCATAAATCTTTATTCTGTTCTTTCTTCCTGCCCATAACATCTTTCACACAAATTTTCATACAATTTTAAATAATGTTCGAAAAAAAATATTACCTTTCATCAGGTCTGTAGGGCTGGAACCCGCTGGTGGGCAGGTGATGCGGCGAGGCGCGCTTGGGCGGCGCGGGCGCGGGCTTGTCTTTCCCGCCGTCGCGCTCCGTCGCTGCGGGCCCCGAGCCGCCGCCTGCACACTCGTCAGTCAGCAGGGCCCCCGAGCGTCCGGGCTGGGGGCCAGCTACGTACGCGCATTTAGCTCTTACTATGCTAACCAAAATTTTATAGATAAGTAAACAAACTAAGCTATATCTTTATAAGGGTCTTTTTTGTTTTATATAACCTCCAATATGTGATGCTGACTCGAAAGATACCTAAGCTCGGAAGCTGTTACATTATTGACCTCGAAGGTATCCTATATTATTTTCAGTGATCTGAGAGGTAATTGTTTTTCTACTACAACGTTACTTATTTCTACCATTTTAGGTATGTTTTTGTTATAAACAGAGCACTAGGTCTGTAACATTTACTCTAAGAATATTCGATCTCGATATTCCACAGAGGTCTCTCCTATTAATCTCATCTGATATTGTACTAAAAATAGAATGCATATTTTTTTTTCAGGAATTTAATAATGTCATTCGCCCAGCTACAGTATAGGCATTTAAAAAATAATATTTGCAAAGCCTAAGAAGTAAGAATAAATGGCAAAATATATAAAAAAACACACACTATAAAGAGCTAAACGCAATCAAATCAATAAATAAAATTACAAGTTGAAATGTTTAAAACATTAAATAACAAAATATCATATCACTCTTATATACAGGATTAAAAAACTCTTAAAATATCTTAAACTTAGTTATAAATACATTGATGTTTTTATGAAACAAGCATTTTTCACAGATTGACAAGAGCAAAGGGATTTTTTTTCTAGAAATTTGCTTCATAACACAAATAATTATTTTCCCTTATGCACATTAAACGGTCAGAGTCAGTTGTTAAAAAAATCACATCCATTGTTCCACTTTATACACCGAGGTATACAACAACGGACATGATTTAAGACATCGGCCGGGCAATGTGCAAGATACTCTGGTCAATCCTCACAATGTCTGATGTAAGTAATATCTAAGATCTAGCGAAGTAAGTAGTTGACAATTATTGGTACACGTATGGACAAGTTAACAACCCAACAAGTGCACGATGAAGCTGAAGGGAAATAAAAGAAAATGGGATCAGCAGACTAGTAGGGTAGTGGACAGTGATATTGTTCAATGAGGGGCAGAGATTCCTTTTTTTTGTAAAATAACCGATACCAATAAGTAACCCAACCCAACCCTTCGCGAAAACAAGTCGTGATTTGTGATGTGTTGTTACCAATAAGTAAAAGATAGTTTAAACATTTTAAATACGACTTATCCTTTTTTCCTTGCCACCAAAGAGTCATAGATTTAGGGCGAAATTAACCCTAATTTAGTAATGAAAAATATTCGGTTTGTAGTCAATTTGATGCTATTCCAACATCAAATGCCTGCAAAAACTTTAGAGTACCTACCCTATACCTACAAGTCCCCCTTTCTTCTCTTATTCCATAAATGCGACCTTCCACAGTCCACTACCCGTTGGTCCAAGGTCAGGGTCACTAGCTACGGGTCCACTCACCGTCCTTGACGTCGGGGCCCGCGTTCTTCGCGAGCGTTCGTAGCGCCGCCGCGAACGGGCCGCCTTTGTTGGGAGGGATCTCTGCGCGCTTCGGAATCTTGCTCGCACTCACACCTGTTGACAATGTGGAGAGGTTTATGTCATTATCTCAAAATTCAAAAGTCATTTATTCAAACTAGGCTGAGAATCAGCACTTTTCGAACGTCAAAATTACATAAGACAGTCCCCCAAAACGCCCACCCTTCACCGCTTCCTAGTGCTTTAGCTGGGAAGAAGAAGCGGCGCAACAAACTCCCCAGCAGCACTGCTGTCTGTTCAGTTTGAAAAAAATTATTCTATACAGGGTGGCAGGGACATCGACGCGAAGACTGTTACCAAGAATTCAGTACATGATTCTGAAGTAGGTACATGATGTTGAAATTATTCGTTCATTTTGACCGTGTAGGTATTGCACTTTTCTATGAAACGGCAGATTTTTATTAAAATAACCGATGAAATATTTCAACGCAGGGGGGTCCGAATCATGGACTGAATCCATGGTACCATTATTCGCGTCCATGTCCCTGCCACCCTGTAAAATAGTACGCAAATTAATTTATTCTATGTAGAAGTACCACATAAAGATAAATTCACTTGCATGTTATTTATTTTCTTGAAAGCCTTCTCTATATGAGAAGAATATGCCTGCAGTTGGTCAATAATAGACTGCTACATACTTTTATTATTTTTATTTTGACAGCTATATTAGAACTTTCCATTTGTCTAAAGACGCCAAATGTGCAAAAAAGCCTTCCGGTGACTTGCATCGCCTTTCCTTATTCCAGATGGGTCAACTCTAGGTTAAAAACATCCACACTATTGGTGTTATGATTATTAATTAGACCATAGTACTTCTACTATGGTCTAATTAATAATCATAACACCTAGAATCTCCTTTTAAGTGATTTCCATCAAGGAATGTACGTGTGCATGTGTGTTTAGCTTTTCGCTTTTAGCGATAAGACCGCTCATTGTGTCACCCTATGTAAAATTTCTAAATTTATATCTGTAATTTTCATGGTGAAAATAATAGAGTATTTAAATCAAATGTAAACACACATGGGTGACCTAAAAGGCGACTGAGCAACATCTTTTCTGCCAAAAAAAACAAGCTGCGATTATCAATCGACCTGGCAAGAGTTATGATTTTAACAATTCCGTTTGAACAGCCAATTATTATTTATTTGTAGTAGATGTTTACGAAATAGGAAAAAATAATCCTGGAGAAAAATGTAATCCGTTACTTTAGTTACTGACTTGCAACTCTCAAGGCTGATATGACAATAATGCAAGCCCAAGCTTGACCTGCATTACAAGTAGTTTTGTTTTAATTTGTGCACATGATTTCATAATGTTGCAACATATCAATATGATTGTTAGAGAGCCAGTTGGAATTGTCTTATTTCAAGCATTTTGTTGAACTGGTCCATTGATGCTTTTATTAATTAAATAAATTAATAAAATACTACGACACAAGAGAGATACTACGATACGAGATCTTTTGGCGCTCGAATGATGTTCACAGGGGGGCGCTGTTGGTAAACATTTGTGTAATTGTTTTGTGAGATGTCACTAGAACGTATTCCAAAAACAAGATGGCGGCGTAAGTTCCGATTTTGGTCACGCGCCGAAAAACCTTGTAGCCCTAGATCCTAATCTTGCTTTACCAACTTTTTCTATGCCTCGAGGCATCATTGTTTCGCCTACAAATTTAGAAACCCAGCATTCGTGCTTTTTTAATTTGATAAAAACGATCGAAGTCATATTGATTAGCGACGGACAGCTGTCCCTGACGCCGCGACGAGAATGCCTTCCAACGCCAATTACAAACTGTTCGTTTATAATCGCCACCAATGGGAAGGCGGCCAGCTGTCGTATGCCGCATGTTTGTGCTCGGAACTGCCGTTTCATTGGCGTGTTTGTATATTTTTGACGGCACGTCAACAGCAGGCTTCCCATCGGTAGTCAATAAAGTTAGGGGCAGAAGTCAAACTACAAACCAACTCGCATTGAAATAAGTTGAATATCATCAATCAATCTGCCTAGCCTATTCCCAACTATGTTGGGGTCGGTTTCTAGTTTAACCGGATTCAGCTGAATACCAGTATTTTACACAGAGCGACTTCCTATCTGACCTCCACAACCCAGAAACTGAGTAATGCGATCCCATTGGTTTGACTGGTTATCACTTTCGGGCTTCTGACGACCCGTACCGACTTGTCATACACGAATGACAGTCGTGATAATAAGTTGAATATCCTATTGATACATTTTCGCATATAATTGAAGCCATGTTTTACCTATTTTGTACGGTACTTAACGTAAAGGTAGTTTTGTTACTCCTTTCGACAGTTGGATTATTAAAGTTCGGACCGCAAACCAATTTCGAAAATAAAATGTCTGGTGAATCTATTAATTCTCAAACGGAACAAGACTGTATTATTCGTGTGGTCAACAAATTACAGATCAGGGTGCTTGCCTACGTACATAATATTATGTGCCCTTTTATTACAATAGCAGTGACCCACAGAAGTGTTCGGTGTTTGTAGATGTGAGATAATATAACGCCCGTTTACAAATTCACCCACCGACGAGGTCAAATTGAGTAGAGTAGCAAGGTTCAATTATAACTTCTGCACATGTATATTTATTGTGGTAACCACCGCAACGCTGTTTCCACCCTCCGGTAATTATGTTCACACTTAGTTAAATATGACGAGCCGTGGTATTGACATGACGCTGAACATTGTACGAAATACGGCTGGATGCTATTTTTATATAGGGTGATTGGTGATTAAAAAGTTCGTATCTACAGCGTTAGTATGATTAAAAACTAATTGCATTGAAAGTTAATAATACCAGCTTGTATGTCCAGCAGCCTAATTACGTAATGCACGATCAATAATAAATTGAAACAGATTGCTAGTCCATTGATTCATAAGTTCGACTAAAAAAAATTGTACAGAATTTTTTTCGAACTTATGAAGCAATGGACTAGCAATCTGTTTCAATTTATTATTGATCGTGCATTACGTAATTAGGCTGCTGGGACTATTTCTACTGCACAAGTGCACAGTAATGATCTCATACATAGGCCTGTGCACACGGCGTTTTTTAAGCGCCTTCGTCCACGCGTAGACGACCGACATTCTATATTTTTTTATATATAAAACAACATTAATATAAAAACGACGGGTGTATGGGCCCTTAGATCGATCGAGGACCTTAAAAAGACGGTTGGGACAGACTGGATGCCGAAGGTTTAAGAGTCTTATGTCTACCGTGGACTGCGAGTTGATGAAAAAATTTACCTAGGACAGTAGTTCCAAACTATAGGACGAATCCAAGACAATATTTGGTGCGCCTTGAAAAATTGACTTTCAGCTACGATTACTATTAAAACTAAATACCGAAATAAATTGGACGTATCAGACGCATTGCGATTAACAGTAACTAAAATTGAGGTTGATGTTATAGCTATAATGACAGAAAATAGGAAACAAATACATCCTTCTCGTTGAAATAGCACTCCTTGTATTTCAAAGTCAAATCATTTATTTCAAATAGGCCCTTGTAAGGCACTTTTGAACGTCAAAGTTTACAAAAAAAATAATTAATTGATTCTAGTCGCCCTTTCCAAAAGGTAGTTTTCATATGGAGAAGAATGAGCAAGAAACTCCACCGTTACTCTTTTAAAAAGTGTTACAATATTTTGTATATGTAGGTTACATAATTATATGTGAAGAGGACGCAACTAAAAAAAAAAAAAAATTAAGTAACTAAAGATAAATTAATTACTTATGTGATAGATGCATGGTTCTCACATATTTACAAACTTTGTAAAAGTAGACGAGTTTCTTAAAATTTTACAATTAATAAGTCAGTGTGTGAGGAAGTAGATTTGAAGATCACTAAAACCTGTTCAGTCTTTTCTTAATTCTCTCCGAGTGCTTACTTATTCTTCTTACTTTCGCTTGCCTGTCTGCTGTTTCTTGTGCTACTCTAATATTGTCAGTGAAAACTTTTAATTGGCCTTCTTTCACTAACTGTCAACTATCTGTGTCCTAGCTGTAAGTTTTCTTAAGAAATAAAATAAAGTAATCACAGAATGTAAAATCAATGTCATATAATATTAATTAAGTATCAACATTTTCGATTGTAACTGAATGCTTTTTTCTTATTTGAACAGTCCTCCATTCATATTAAGTAAGTATGCCCCATTTTTCACCATGACAGCCAAGAGGTGAGTTCCGAATTTGGGAGTTTTTGTTAGGTGGGTCGCGGTCCAGTCAACTTTGGGAACCACTGACCTACTAGGACATTCACTGAACTCCTCTTGTCCTCTTATTATAAAGTCACATTGGTGCGTCTACCTACCCTGTACTATCCCACTGCATGGCAGACTCCCTTTCCCCCTTCAACGCACTTAATAATGTTCTTGTTAATGTAGGCCATTCCTATCAATAAGAGGTTATTAAACTACATTATAGCTACAACCCATTCTACATTTATGTCATCCCAGCCACTTAGAGCCGTGCATGTATTAGCAATAGGTCCTGGCCGTCGCTCCACTGGACCTTACAATTGACCCCGTGATCAATGTGCCCCCGCTCAATTGTTACTTATGGCGCCACCGACGCATACGCAATCTGATGTATCATAGTTCGTATGTGGCGGAATATTGTATGATTTAGATTAAACTTTTGTGATTTAACGCTAGATTTCGTGAAGGGGAAATATTTTTTAATCGAGAGTAAGATATATCGACTCTCTCTTTTACGCAATTTTGCATCATTAGACAAATACCGTGGTTCAACATTTCAAGCCCTTCCCTTCAAATATCGATATCAATTGAATTGGAACAGCTTAATTACGGAATCGTGATCGCCATTGGGACCAAACACAAGACAGGCACCTGCGAGTTACATGCCTCGTACACACCGCTTCGAATCAAGAAGCAGAGAATGCTTCAAATCTACACTTTAGTAAAAAAGATGCCTTCAATAATCAATTGCTAATATCGATCAAGTGACAGGTAGGTACCACCCATTGCCTCAACAAAAACCACACAGCAGCTTCGTCGAAACCGATATTAGATCCAGCCCTTTGTACTCCGGAACCGTACAGTTTCGCGAATCGTTTGTAATCCGCGCGTACAGACAACTGCACATATAACTATTTGAGTTTGACATCGTCTATATTTCGTAAGCTAGTAGGTATAGTACCAATATATCTGCGTAACATTTCCCAATTATGTTAAGGTCGGCTTCCAGTCTAACCGGATGCAGCTGAATACCAGTATTTTACATGGAGCGACTGCCTACCTAGTCTCCACAACCCAGTAATGGTAATACGATACCCCTTGGTAAAACTGGTTGTCAGACTTTCGAGCTTCTGATGACCCGTAGCGACTGTCAAAGACCCACGAATGACAGCCGGGACCAACGGCTTAACGTTTTTTCCGAGGCACGGAGGAGTCCCGGTATGTAAAGTTGGTCAATCATCCACGGACTAGCCCCGGCAAGCGTAGCTTACCTATGCGGCTTGGTATAACTTAGCCACGAGCTCCTCAATAGTATAGTACCAATGTGCCTTTTTCGATTGAAATGTACTTTCAAATCAAATCAAATCATTTATTAAGTGTGTTTTTTGGTGACTTTCTAAGTTTTTCTTGGATTTAACTAAAAGTTTGAAATCGCCGTCTTGAGCAAGCGTGGTGATCAATGTTCGTGCCTTCTTTGCATGTCAACAGGTCTTTACTCAGCAGTGGGACAATAATAGCCTGGTATTATAAGCTAGTATTCCGTGTGGTTGATTGTACTCGTAGCTCCGTGTACAGACGCGGAAGCAGGCATGCCTATCAAGTTTATAGCCGGTCGTATCCTGTGTAAGTCGAAATTGTATGCCTTTTGTGTTATTGGCCATTCTTGGAACATGTTAACAGTAGTGAGAAGTAACGTCATTTAGCTGGCGTTATTGCCTTTCTTGAGGTTTTGCCATGTAGTGTGATAATTGCAGACTAGCACTCACTGTAGTTTTGTCGATCGTCTTGGCTGGAAGGCACGCGTATAATCGTACATATATCATGAGTACCCTACAACTTTCAGTATACTAACACAAACTGTCACCTCACACACAAATCAATAACATTGTTCAAGTATGTAGGAACTCATTCTCCTCATCACAAACTCTGCACGTATTCATTCCATGAACCCCAACTTTTTTCTCTTTCTTATTTCTACTGATTTCTACTGTTTGCATAATCCCGCATATGAGACACCAGCCAGATTCAAATGAATATGTGGCGGACTAACTGAGGAATCAACACAGACAGTTCCGACTCACCGCGAACTATGCGACACCCGGTTCCGACTCACTGGAACTTCTTTCCCCGGTTACTTTGAAGAGTTTGTATTAACAATTTTATTTGAAGTAGGTCGACAGGTCGTTTGTGCGACAAGCCATTGGTTCGATAGGTCGCCCTACCACGACTACCTCTTACAGCGTAATCAGCCTATAATGTTCCCACAGCTGGGACACAGGCCTCCTCTCTGCGAGAGGGAGTGGGCTGTAATCTACCACGCGGGCGCAACGCGGGTTGGTAGATGTCACATGTCTTCGAATTTTTGGTTCTAGGATGTTTTCCTTCACCGTTTTGAGAGCAGTGGTGATGAAATCTCCTTTGAAAATTCCTCTTATAGAGGTATTATTTTAATCATACTTCAGTGTGGGAAAGAGATGGAGCTATACAGGAACTATGTAAAAGAGTTTGTTTACCAAGTTATTAAGCAGTTGTAAAATATAAGTAATGGATTGATCATCACGACTTGTATGCATTAAAATAGTTAAAGTAAAAGTTTATGTCTTGTACACACAAGTTTTTCTTGCCGCTAAAAATTACGGTTTATTCGCCGTGTGTAGGCACGGTCGTCGATGTAGTATGGATCACTATGGAAGCTTGTCGCAGGACACGTTTTTTCTACGGCCCGGTATATACGCCATACCGTAAAGAAACCGTGTCTTGTGCAAAGGGCCTCACGGTTCTCATCGCTTATCTTATTTCTTGTACTGGCTAGCAAAACCCAATCACCACGAAATATTATAAACTTCATTGCTTTCAATTCTCTGAGCATATTTTGTTCCACAAAACCTTCGTTTAAACGATGATGGCACTAGTTCGTCGCGACCCTAAGCCGTGTAATACGCTAGCGCGGGGCACATTCATCTCACAGGTCAATTGACGGGTCAATAGGAGCTACGCGGAACATCACTAACTAGAATAGACGTTACATTTCGACCAAACATCTTGATCATGTAGCAAGCGAGTTACTCTGGGGTGTGGCTTTTCACTAACACAACTTTATAAAGGATCGTTTGAGGAATATTAACTTGTGCAGCATAAGACGCCTAAGGTTAAAAGAATGGGTACTTCCATGTTTTTGACCGTCCCTTTAGAGTGTGGTGATTACAAGAACACTAAGGTATCGCTATGCTATAAGCCTTTGCAGTCACTGAGATGCTCTTAAAGCATGAAATCAAAAGCGTTCATATTCATGTCACACGCCCAGCTTTCTTGAGTGATATGCCTTATGTACAAACTGAAGCACTGTAGTCTCTGCTAGATAAATCTTATTGATGTCTCTCTGTTACAGACAACACCAAGAAAAAAACTTTTTGTAAAAAGCTTTTATTTTTAATTTTTTAGTTGTGGTACCTACCCCACACAAATTCGAATACCCCTACCTGCTATGTAAGTAACAGTGACAGGAAGTTATCATCATATCATCCACATATACTAAGTGGGAAAAATACGTATTATTGAAGCTTACTCAAAAACTATCTAAGCAATAAAATTTATATGGGACCAATTTGGAAGCATACCCTTTCATACAAAAAAAAAAAAATCAAAATCGGTCCACTATTGACGGAGAAATCGGCGGACATACTATAACCTCCTCCTTTTTGGAAGTCGGTTAAAAACTATGAAGCAATGTACGAAACGATTTTTACCATGATCTTTCGCTTGCTCGCGTTCATCAGCGAGAACCTTTACGCGCGTAAGCAAGTGGCGGGGGCACATTAATCTCGGGGGTCAATTCCGGTGAATGACGGCCGCGCGGAACATCACTAACAGGAATAGAATTCACACCACCATCGTACAACACTATGTGGATCCAGATCTTGTTAATTTTATATTTGGTTACAACCGGTTTGAGGCTTATTCGGTTTGATTTATGGTTATTTAGAATTTGACGTTTCTTCATTCAAGAGTACCTGTAAATTGGTTTTATTGAAATAAATGCTTTGACAGTTGACTTTTTGTATGAGACTTGGTTGCTATCGTCGATGATTGAATAACTGGCTCAAAAGAGAGCTTTTGCAGAGCCATGAACTGGTATTACCGCATTAATCTATCGTGACGCAGGAAAGTATGATAATGGTCATGAGCTATGTACTAAGGGTACATAGCTCATGACCATTATCATACTTTCCTTAAACTTCTTGTTAAAGTTAATGTTACAATTAATGTATCGTCACTCTCTATACAGGCTACTTGTTGCATGCCTACATACGAGTATGTATCTATGTCCAGCAGTGACTGGGCAATAGACCGAGTTGATTGATTTGAACTATTAAAAGCTTAGCTTTCATGGTACCGCCGAATTTTATTTGATTCACTTTACCCGTATAATTACATCCTTGTAAATCTGCATTCTTACCTGTAACAAAAAAAAATACAGTAATTAATATATGTATTCAATTATTAGAATCGCTAGGAAAGGAACTTATAACATTATTATAATATCGTAGAAAACAATACGCCATCCAGTCAAACTAGCAACTCTACATTATTCATTAGGGACGTAGTCAAAATTGCTTGCGTTGAATCAACATCGTCCCGACATCGACAAGGCGACAGTGGAGCAGCCCTAGCAGAGGGTTGTCACCGAAGCGGCGAGCGGCAATTAATTTAGTCTGAAGCGCTAATTTGAGTAGAGAAGTCAACCTCCGGGGCCGCGACACGTCTCCGTCATAGATTAGATCGTAGGTCGCAGATAGGCGCCGTCGGGTAGGTGTTGAAGATAGAGTTGTTTGATGCCTATTTCTATTGAATTGCTATTTATATTTATTAGATGTCCCACTAGTGTGTCACTCAATCTCGCTATAAGACAACGCTATTTAACGAGATAATGTGATTTCGAAAGAAAAATGTTAATCCGAAGTCAAGTAGCTACGTGGCCTTAATATTCGCAAAGATAATCTACTCAATAAAAATCTTAAATTCACTGTCAGACAACGCGCAGTCTTTGGATGGATCTAGAAAGCATGATATTTTTTTTGTATCTACAAGAGTTCCAATAAGGAAGGTGAGCGCTAAGGGAGGATTTTTGAAAATTCATCCTCTAAAGGGGTGAAAGTTTGTACTTATCGAAGTTCGTAATTTTTGCCGATGGGAAATCCTTTCGGGTACACAGCTTATAAGAATGAATGAATTAATGAAATGCACCGATCCCATAGTGGTTTAATACAGACTCGATAAATCGAATGAACCCCAAGATTTGCACTAGCCCCTGGAGCCTCTTGTTTCATGGTGCTACAGAGGTCGGTATTGGCGCGGTAATGGTAGGGAAGATGTGCCCTCAGGATATGGAAGAATTTGCTAGCCGTAACAGATATGCGTCCTTGAGGCAATGGACTAGTGCAGAGACGGGTGATATTTATCTATGGATGGCTTAAAAGAAGAGAAGAAAATCAAATATCTACCATCTACATACCAGTATCGATTTCCTTGTACTTACAAAATGAACGCGAGAAAAGAAACTCCACCAGTTAGTTTCATCACGAAACCGTAATTTGTTTAACTTACTGTAGTACGGGCGATTCGCCAGTTTTAAATTATTCATGACTCCACCTAATACCAGGATAAAGTTACCATTTAATTTATTTATCAAAATATACGCTAAAGTGGAGATTTCACTTAACCGATATGCGAAAGAAACACAAATTTTCTTTATCCTCATTTATTTAGAAACGTTTTGAATAATTTTCAGATTTAATTTTCAATGCTTTCATAATCTTCACAAGGCTTATGTTACGACAAGTGAAAACATTGGAGATTATATCCGTATCGACAGCCCTGGCTCGGATTCGCCTCGCTAATTGGCTAGCGACGCGTTTGCTTGTGTGTGAGCATTCATTAACACGTAAGTGTGTACGTGAAGAAGCTAGGGCTGTTACTGTATTTTTTTATAAAATATTTTTTTATGTATAACATCGTTCCTCTCGCTTTCCTGCAATCTGTAAAGTTTGGCAATCTGTGAGAGTTGATTTCGTGAAAAGGGACAGAAGTGTGTAAAAGGAAGCCGAGAAAGCGCCCGCTATTTGATTTGACCAATAAGCAGGCGCGATGCTAGAGTTGGCCCTCAGAAACGACCTTGAAGAGGCCCCCTTTAATGTTGCTTATTACCAAGGTGAGATGTCAGATGTTACACATCTTATCTTACTACTGTAGGGCTCGTTTTTTTTCTTATTTCCGGTATATTCAATTTAAAGTTTTGAATACAAAATATTTTTACTCTGTGGGTAGAGACAATTATCATTATTTTCGCAACCAATTCTAATTTATTTTATTCATAGAAAATAATCAAAATACCGAATGCAATTAATTTCTTTTAAAAACCAAACATTTCTTCATCATAATAAATTATTCAGCAGTCACCACGCTTTTAACCGCATCGCACTCATTTGGCTCGAAATCAAGTCGACATGTGGTTCTAATCACACGTCAAGAAAAGCTCTAAAGCCACATTTTTATACGTTTTTTAACGCGTTCAGAACCGGTTGTTTTTAGAAATAAAACGCCTTGGAGGGTGACGATGAACTAAATATACTTTTATTGTATCATTAGACGGGTGTTAAGGGTAAATGGAGGGGTAATTATTGCTTGCCGATGACGTTTAAGAGGGGACCCTCGAAAATATTCGGCTGCTTTTGACGATTTAATATGACACGGAAATAACAGTGTTTGAGACTGGGGTTAGTGGTCGTTAACGAGTGTTTAAGTTGGTTTCTTGCTTGATTATTTTGAAACTGAAAACTAAATTGTGGAAGTAAACGAATAAGGGTTTCATTCAAACCAGTAAGAACTTTTTATATGGTTAGACTTCATCTGATGGAAACAGGAAGTATTGAAAGGACCAATTGGTACAAAAGTTTCTTAAGGCGAATTTCACCAATGAAACTGAACGAGTTCAGAACATCTAAACCGCCATCAAGAGCTGTCAGTGTCAAAATTATTACGGAATATTGACACTGACAGGTCTTGAACGCGGTTCAGAAGTGCTGATCGCGTTCAGTTTCATTCGTGAAAGCCGCACTTATTGTAAGTACAATAAATAAGTGTGGTGTAAAGATTTCGGTGAAAATACAAGCAAGATGACTTTCTTTTGAAATTCTTCAAACCGAAAACAAGAATATCTGCCATCAAGTTAAGCTTCAAGTTAAATAATTATTAGCGACTGTTTAACTATACATTTTTAAGCAACGTTCTTAGATAAAGGGGAAAGTGTTTACAATTGAAAGAAAATAAACACCTCATGTAATACTCATTGTATCAGCCCTGAACAAGGAAATATCCCTGTATGTATCACACAGCGGCACTATAGGAGCAATATTTCAACGTATAGGTAGTCGGCGAGACGCGAATCAATTAGTAGGTATTACTGCATCCCTTGCACTATGTCCGGCTGTCTGCTCAAATATACCGCCACAGAGTATGGTACAAACAGAATGTCCAAATGTGAATTGTGTACATGGAACACAGTTCACATAGAACTGCTAGTAACGGTGGCAACATGCATACCAGAATGATGGTATGATGGGAACTGTTTAATGTGGAATTGTGGGTTATTGCCATTCGAGTGAGAGAAGATGTCTCTTCTCTCACTCGAATGTCATGTCATAATTAAGATTAGGAATGTGTTATACGAATGGGAAGCACCATCTTCTTTTACTACCATCAAAATACCTAGTCGCAATCAGCCATCCGTTACCGAAGTGATGCTTGTCCTCATATCCCCATGATCTTGTGCAATTGCCAACATGCTTAAAAGTAATCGGAAACCAATGGCTAAAGATGTGAGATTTGTGCGTGTAGGTGACACGCAGAAATGGGACATCTTTAGAAGTTATACATGTGAGAACGAAGCAAAATGTTAAAGCGTTATAACTACTGACGGCGCCTGCACTGATGGATTAGCACCATTCAGCTCAACCATTTTGAAGGGAGCTAAATGATCCAACACACGCGCCACCGTCAGCGAGACATTAGTGCTGGTAGAAGCTATTGGTTTCCGATTGTGTGTGCGCAAATGTGTACATCTTGAAGGTTCAGTTCCATATTTACAGTAACAGTAGTGTGAATGTACGAGTAGCTATCTACGGCAACAGTGGGGGCGAGTGATAGAGCGGAGTCGGCGCTCTCGACCGACCGGGGTTGCGCCCTGGCGTGTGATCGAGTTACAAGCGGAGAGCGGTTTAAATGGTTTAGCTTTCTCAGACCATTTTGGCATGCATAATTAGTCATGGACAGGTTATACGTTAGCATATTGCAATCAACAGTCCGTTTTAAGCATGGTATTTATGGTGTGAATGAATGTTTGTGCATCTACAGCACGGTATTCGTGCTTGATACGAAATCTGGGTCCAGCTATAAACGTTAGTTCTGAGGCGCTCTTGCTGTGCAAATGTACCACAATATTATGGTCATAAGTAGTGGTCTTTCTGGTCCGTGTTTACAGTAGTGTGACTATACGAGTAGCTATCTACGGGAGCAGTGGGGGCGAGTGATGGAGCGGAGTCGGCGCTCTCTACCAGTCGGGGTGCGCCCTGGCGTGTCAGCATCTGACCGAGGTAAAAGCGGGTAGCGGGCAAAATATTTAAGATTATTGTCACTTTACTCATTTACTAGATACTTTAAGGTACCTTCAATTTAACTTTACTAGCAGCAGCTTCTATGAGTAGATAGAGGTAAATTGTAGCCTATGGCAGGAACTGTTCGTTTAAATGTTCATTTAGAGTGAGTAAAGTACTCTGTTATGTTAGCCACACACGTAACAATTTACTTGCGCAAGCCTAAGTTTGCGCAAGTAAATCTTTACGTGTGTGGCTAGCATGACTTAGTGTAATTTTAGATACCAAATTTATAGATATTTGTACGCCGTCAACGGCAAGACATAGTGATCTATATTTTTTTTACAACACCTGTTTTAGACCTAACTATGTTTCACAAATAAATATTATGAGTATGACTTTGTAAAATCAACAGCAGAGCAATTTGTAATAAACAAAAATCTTCATTCAGCCACGACACTATAAATAATGAGTCAGTCAACAACTAGTGGGGTTGCACAGGATGCGCAGGAGTCAAGAGGAAAATCTCCAGTTACTACGTTGCTGCTGAAGACTACAAACACTCTATAGTCTCTGTGAGGACGACCATAAATCTATGATTGGATTGCCTACCCCGCTCCACCCTTTCCCTTGCACCACCGGCTTGTGTATAACGTCTGCGGATTTCCATTACAGGCGCGCCTCCCCGCGGCCCGCCCGTCCGACACATGTTACTGTTGCGTCACTCATATTTGGATGCCTATGAATATAGTGCCTCAGTGAAGATAGGATTATGAAGGCAAGGAAGTTGAATGGTCAACTCTGGTAACTTGGCAGAATGGGCTTCGTTTCGTTTATTTTCTGGATCATTTAAATATGTGAGTATAGAGTAAAGTTGTAGATTACAGAAACTCGCGTTGTTTACTTATACTTATCCTTATTTTTTTATGAGCAATATTGAGATCTGTCGGTCAATTGATAAAGAACGATCAGATTTTTTTTTTAAGTAATTAAATCCCTAAAGTAATACCAGCAAGCTGTGTTATTTCAATAGAATCTGCACTCCCGTATATTCTGAAGTTAATATAAAAATACATGTTGTTTAACCGTCGTATCTGTCCTCTATCCACTCTAAGGGCGCAAGGCAGTCTGTTACCAACTTCATTGGGATCAAGGCGATTACTGTTAGTAATCGTACACCCTCGCCACTTCGGGAGTACCGAGCCCCTCACTACCGCAACGTCATACATAGCTAACAAACGCCGCGAATCACCACGCCAACCGGAACTACCGCGGCCCCCACAAACCTACTGTAACGCGCCACAGAGGGTGACCGATCCATCCGTCGAGGGGTCAACCTAAATTGGACGGCACACAAGCCGCTTCCGACCTTACGTTTCGGGGTGAATCAATTTCCATTTGGGCGCCTCGCGTCGACGACGTCACTTGAAAGTGAACTCAGTGGTGGCAACAATAAAGTATAATTTACACAGACACGGATTTCATCGAGATTTCTAAGGGTTGTTTGTTGAAGTAATACGTGATTTGCGGCGTCGACTTCAGAGTCGATTTTCGTTGTTGCGTGTTCTTATTGTTTGGGGGGTAAGGAGTATTTTAGATGTATTTTTATATACGTAGATGGTGGTAATCCTTGGTGGCGGTTGTTCGTCAAACTTTAATTAAAAGTTCGGTGGGTGTCGCGGGACTGAGTGTATAAATAATAAGCGTCACCGTATTATTAGATTGACGCGTCCGCTCAACTGTTTCGATTTAATGACACGGCGCTTTTCATCGGCACTATGATTTGATTGATAGAGGGGGAGAGCAGATTGAATTGAGATTCGCTTCGCTTGCGGGAGAGTGCTCTTTGTGTCTACAGGATGGATTCGAGTGAGGGATTGAATTAAGGAAAATAGTAGACAGATAACTAGACTGAGTGGACTATTATTTACGTTATGAGCTTGAAGCATCTTTGATCTTTCAAATTACAAAAGTATGAACCTCTTACATTTTGGTCCTTTGACTCCGTAAACAATCAAGCACCAATGAGAAGTATCTTGAATACGGTAGATTAAACCTAAAATGGCGAGATTTTATAAGTAGGTACCACCTCTGTTTCACAGAGTGCATGCATTGCACGGGCTTAGCCAATTTATGGCAATTACAGATGGACGAACATCCTCGAATGAACCGTAATAGCTTATAGGAGCAATCATCAAGTCACCGCATAGAGTACCCTTGTTAAGCCCGACCCCGGGGGATATTTTTATACAACGGCCTCCGAGCCGCGGGATAAGGATATCGGCACCGGTTTATAAGGTTAACCGGACAGGGTAGCGACTTAGTAGTCAGGGGCTGGGTACCATTGAAGTAAATACCGACACAAGTGGAGAATCTGAGAATTGGCTTCAACGGGCTACCTAAGTACGTATAGAGGAGCATAACTAATTAAGAGTTTCAGATATATATTATAATTATATTAGCCAATACAAGAAGAGATATTTAAGTATGTAGGTCCAGTGTTTCCTGGTTAGCCAGCCTAATCTAACTTTGCTGGCTTGTTAATGTTTTCTTTCTTATCCATAGTCGTATATGATACAGGAACCGACACAGGAACAAATTATTTGAGGCAAACAATCAATCATTTTCTCTATTTTCGTAACAAAATAAATTGTAAATGTTGGCTGCAAATGTTCCAGTCTAATATAAGAGATGTATGGCGCTGTATGCCGAGATACAGGGTTTTCACCTAGTTCGGCTGCAGATGCTCCCATGTTGTATTATTTTCAATATAGCCTACAAATTTCTTTTTACACAATATGGTCTTTAATATGTTTGGTGTCAATACATAAAAATAAAAAAGGCGGCAGAAAATGTACACGGTTTGATTCGATGACACACTAATGTTCTATGACTCCTTTATCATGACAACAAATGCATTTGGGGCGATTTTAATCCCTAATGGATGTCCGTACAGCAAACACAACAGACTAATCTGTCGAACAATGTTATACCAACAATAGATGCGTATCGAGGATTCCATTGAAACGGTGGGCGTACCGCAATATGATCGTTTCTCTACAAACGCGACTTGTAAAGGTATGGAATTACCAATTATGGACTATGAAACATGATCTGTAGTATTTTTAGATGGCCTCGTTCTTTTAGGAAGAAACTAAGGTATTTTGTGTTACTCTTTTAAATACTTCTTGCTGTTTCTCGTTCAGTAATTCTTATACTGTGGAGAGATAGAAATTGCTAGCTTAAACCCAATTCAGCAATAATAATTATTTTTTACAGTTTTTTCTCGGAGCTTGAATTGATCGACGTGATGATATGAAGATGACTCTCTTCTCTCATCTTCAACCCGTACCCACCCAATGCTGATTGTAGGTCTCCTCCATTGCAAGTCATTTCACCCGGTCTTGGGGCTCCCACATCCAACTCTTGCCTGCAACTTTGCCTGCCTACTTACGCTCCTAAGACCAGCTCTGGCTCAAGATGACTGGTGCTCATTTATCAAGACCCTCTACCATTTACACCTACTAACTACTTCAGGATAGCTCCTCATTCCAAACCCTTACAGGACTATGACATACCTTTACCATTCCTGGCAAAAGGTATAACAAACCCAGAAACTCCCATTTCCCACAACATAATGATTGCGGTAGGTAGTAAAGTTACATATAAATTATCGCGGGGCGGTAATTGGCGGGCCGGCGGGGCGCGACAAATCTGACGGCCATTTCCGACGGGTACCGTTCCACCCCGCCACCCAACGGCGGGGGCCTGCGCTGGTGCGTGGGGTGAGTGATTAGAGGAAGCGGTATTAACAGGTTGTTAGAATTAGCGGGGAAATGGGTTTTCATGAGATATTTTTATGTTTCCCAATTACCATAATTGGAAACAGCATCTTCTACCGTTCATGTAGATGCAATTTGACTTGTATCTCTATTAGCTTAAACACCATTCATATTAGGTTTATTCAGACCGGGCTCCGTCTACTGTTTATATCTTTTACTTCGTGCTTATAATGTCACTAAGCTCTTGTAGTCTTGTCTTGACGGCTTTTGGTCCTGTCATATTTTTTTCTTAGGTTGGAACGTAGACACAAAACCTCTCTGATCTTTACAGCCGAAGGGTTCTATATTAACCCGAAGATTGAAAGTCATCTAGCCTACAGCTGAGTGGCAGAGTGTTATCAATTAACAGTTTACACGCACTGTTGCTACTGGTACATATTGGATACGTACCAAGCATTTTTTAATACCACAATTTTCTCCCATACCAGAACATTTTTCCTACCCCGCTATCCGCTCATACCTCGGGCAGGCGCAACAAGGAGTCGGGACGGCGGCGTGCGCGCGCACCTCGATAGGGTGACGATGGTATCGCGGGGTTGCGAGACAGTCCCGCTCCCGGTCGGGTCGCAACCCCCGCCGCAGATACTCACTATTTATTGCGAAACTCCACTTGTACGGGAACTAAACTGATGTTTGGGAGTTTTTAGCAGGAAATCGTATATTTCTTATTTCGTCAAACAGACAAAATCGTATCTTTATTTCGTCAAACAGACAAAGCTTAGAAAAAGATGTCGGGGTGAGCTGAATTCTTCTTTCGTGTACTGGCTCAAAATCGCAGTATACCGGGAAAAGTGGAAAGCGTGAAATCATGCCGTGCCGCATATATATGCCGCATATCATAATAATTATAAAGGTGAGAAAATTAGTCGTTATGATAGTTTCCAGAGGGCTGATGCGATGGTGAAACTTCAGGACCGTTTCCTAAATATTATGAGAGAAGTTTCTGATTTATCTGATGAAAAGAACACATAATAACTAACAACAAAATCATACGAAAATACTTCACAAACCGGGCAATGATCCGTAACAGAGCAATGAACCCAATAACTTCAAGTAGCCAAACCCACTGAAAAAACGATCAGCAAGCTCCCTCTTCAACATCCTCTCAATCCGTACCGTGGATGTGAACATTCCGTGGCACGTCATCCATCAACCGTCCGGTTGACATTTTGCTCTCGAGCCGCTCAATTAACCCGTCCGTGGCGACCCCCGGGGGGATAGCCCCGACCTTACGCGTATAATTATCTTTATAGCTACGGATTCTCATGCTAATGACTGTTAGGAGTTTAATGATATGATATTTATTTAAATTGATGTAACGTTACTTATTAGATTACACCAAATTTCGTTTTTTTTACATAAATTAACTAGTTATCACGTTATTATGTAAATACATGTAGAAAAACAAAAGAAACATTAAAAACTACGGCATTAAAAGTAGATGTTTACCTGGATGCGGGAAGTACGGCGGGCCGACGTTCATCATGGGCGGTGGAGCTCGGTAATCCATCACGACACACTAAACGCACATCACAGACACAACACTAGCGCCGGTCGCGCGAACATAACACTCAACATTTTCCCCTCACTTTTCGTTTCACCGTTCAATTTCCGAATGTTAAAAATGTTGAACTCTCCTGGAATACAAAGTAGTGATGCGAACGTACATGAAGGTATGGGTTATCGATATCGATGCGCGGGCCATTGTGTCCGCTTCAGAGCATTTTATCTCGGGCTGATGTCAATTGGCGCGTGATTTAGCGCGGCTGTCGGTCGACGCGCATTCTCCTTCAGTCTCGGTGGGAGCACTTTATACTCTCAACTCATAAATAATTAAGAGGGCGCCAGGAGCTCGACTGCTCGACGGATGAATCGAGCCGTGTTCGGTGCGCGCATTAAACTAATTGATGTAAGTATTCTGAGCCGGACTGGTTTACACGCACTTGTTGGACTATTTCTGTATTTATGGCGTCATTAAAGTTAATAATTAGATATAACTATTATTTAATAGTTCGAATAATTTAGGTGGAGCGCCGTTTATTTATTTTGATGTCATTGCGGCCGTGATTAAGATTAATTCAAGTATATTGTTCAACTTTAAAGTGTTTAGAGTAAAATAAAGATGCAATGATAATGCATTCAATATTCTGATCAGCTATTTTGGACACGTGACACCAAATTATACTACGCACATCGGAATTCGTAGTAATTAAATCAGTTTCGAAAACGAGAAAGTGCAAGGCAAAACAAACCAACTCATTAATTCATTCCGCCAAATAGGGATAAGGAATTAAATTTCAAATGAAATATCGATAAAATTGTCACACCGATCACGTTCGCAGAATCGGAATTTCAAATGTAACGTTAAAAAAGCGTCAATTACGTCGTTCGGTATAATTGAATGGGTTCCGTTGAAGCAGCTGCGCCCGGCCAGGGCCGCTTGAAAAACTGCCCACTCGATAGGCCCCACCATCTAGTGTTTATTTTTACACAGAATCGATTAAACATATTTGCAGAGTAATTTAAACGAATGATTGGAGGATTTCATGTTAATTAGTAGCTACGATGTTTTGGTAAAACCAATTAGTGTGATTAAACATGAAATTGATGAAAGTTAATACACAGAATTTTTGAAGTACCGATCTATTTACCGAATCACAGTAATAACATCAATATTAATTATTCTTCGCAACACTTTAAACGATTTTCAGGGGCTTTGTGGCTAAGTACCACCCGCACGGTTCGATCGATTAGGTAAAGCTACGCTTGCCGCGTTTGGTCCGTGGATGGGACCATCTTTACATACCAAGACTCCTCCGTGCCTCGGAAAGCACGTTTAACCGTTGGCCCCGGCTGTCATTCGTGGATCTTTTATAGTCGTTAAGGGTCCTCAGAAGCCCGAAAGTCTGACAACCAGTCTTACCAAGGGTTATCGTATTACCCAGTAACTGGGTTGAGGAGGTCAGATAGGCAGTCGCACCATGTAAAATACTGGTATTCAGCTTTACAACCCCTACATAGTTGGGAAAAGGCTAGGCAGATGACGATGAACACTATAAACGATTTTAAATAACAGATACCTCGTTATTTTCACGTTTACTTGAAATGCATTTACCATAAAGATAAAGATAAAGATAAAGATCAATTTATTTGTTTAACCGTTAAAGGCCTGATAAACAACTAATTAACGTGCTAATTGACGTGCTTGAGGGTCACCCAGGGCTTTACCGGTTAAACATGTGTAACATGATACATGAATATGCACATATAGATAGAAGCGAAATTTTACCGGACCAACATGTTTTGCCTCTCTCGGCGTACAAATATTGTTTTTAATATGTTATTAATTTGATTGGCAATTATAAATTAATTATGAATGTCAGACTCATACATAGAAATTAGAGCCAGTGCAAGATATAGTCAATAATTCATTTCACAATCAGAGTCAGTACAAAAAGTAGTCAATAATAATTACAGGCAAAATATGTCAATACGATGTAATAAACGTAAATAAGCAATAAAATTCAAAATGTATCATTTAAAAAGTCAGTAATGTTATAGTAGCACTTATCAGTAAGCAGCTTTTTAAGTGTTTTCTTAAATAAAGTAAAATTTAATTGCTTAATGTCATTCGGAATTTTATTGTATATTAATGGGGCCATGCATACAACACTTTTTCTTAGAAGTGCTGTTTTGACCGAGTGTGACTGCACCCAAAGTCTATACTTCTCACGTCTGTTTCTATCGGAATTATTTGACAAAAGAGGAAACCATTGCGGATTAGTTTTTACAAATACCGATATTTCCAATATGTAGAGTGACGGAAGTGTTAAAATTCTGTGCTTTAAGAACATTGGTCTGCAACTGTCCATAGTTTGCAACCCAAACATAGCCCGTACACAACGCTTTTGCGCTTTGAATACTGTGTCTTTGTTTGTTGAATTGCCCCAGAAAATTATCCCAAATCTCAATAAAGATTCAACAAGTCCGAAATACGCCGTGAGTAAGGTGTTTGTATTGACAGTAGGAGCAAGTTTATAGAGGGCAAACGACGAGCTACTGATTTTTTTACTAAGGACAGCAACCTGCTTTTTCCAATTTAATTGCGGATCAATGATTAGTCCCAAAAATCGGGCTGTATCTGTTTCTTGTATATTATTGTCATTGTAAGATAAATTGAATTTTGATAAATTATGTAATTTTTCACGTTGTCTAAAATGCATTATGTTAGTTTTATTTAGATTAATTTTCAAATTATTGTTGCTAAGCCAGGTAATTATAGAGTTTAATGAATTATTTGCGTCAAAACTATAGTCAGATAAATTTTTGGATGCAATAGTTACAGTACTGTCATCAGCGAATAATGTCATAGGTTCTTTAGTTGCATTTGGTAGGTCATTAATGTATAATAAGAACAGGGAAGGGCCCAATACACTTCCCTGGGGCACACCATGCGTAATAAGACGCTTTTGAGAGGCGAAGATCTGTGCCTTTTTAGTTTTAATATTGTGTTTCGATATTTGAGTTATTTGTTGTCGGTCAGTTAGATATGATTTTAACAAATCCAAGACATTACCTCTTATACCGTAGGCTTCAAGTTTATCTAGCAGAATATTGTGGTCTACATAATCGAATGCTTGGGACATGTCACAGTAAATGGAACAAACAGGTAAAGATTTATCAACATGTTTTGAGACAGTGTATATAAAGTCGTAAACCGCCATATTAATGTTTCTATTTTTTCTGAAACCTTTCTGTTCATCACATAGGATTGAATGTTGTTCTAAGTATCTGTTGAGTTCGTTATAAACATATTTCTCAAAAAAATTTGAAAACACGGAGATTAATGCTATGGGTCTATAGTTATCCATTAAATATTTATCTTCTTTTTTAAATAGAGGTTTAATTATTGCCAATTTAAGATCGTTTGGAAATGTCCCATTTAGTATGCAAAGGTTCATAATATAGCTTAAGTGATGAGAAATATCTTCATTCACTGCTTTGATCACATTCGTTGAAATACCGTCATATCCTACACTACTCGTGTTTTTTAGATTCCTTATAATCATCTGCATATGATAAGGCAGACTCGGTGATAAAAACATTGAGTTGGGTTGGTGATTGATTAGAGCCGAGGCATTCTTACCAGCACCTGGAAGAGGTTTTACTTTTTCAATAAAATGGTTATTAAATGCATTGGCAATTGCTTCAGGATTTGTTGTCAATTTATCGTCAATTATTAATTCGATTGTCGACTTCTTAGGGATATTTAATTTATTATTATTTATAATTTGCCATGTCGTTCTACTTTTATTAGTTGATGTATTTATTTTGTAGTTGTTTTGTGCGCGCTTAGTAAGATTTATAATTCGTCTAAGCAGTTGAGAATAGCTAGTATATTTTTGTTTATTAGTTTTTGATGGTTTCCGTCTGAACTTCCAGAGTAATTCTCTTTTATTTTTACTACACACTTTAATCCCGCGCGATATCCATTTTGACTTCGTATTTACTTGCACAGTGATTTGAGTTAGGGGAAAGCACAAGTCGTAAATTAATTTAAATGTTTCAATAAAATGATGATACGCTGCTGATGGATCATCGGTTTCATAAATTTCATCAAAAGAAAGGCTTTTAATATGTTTTTTAAATTTTTTAATGTTTTCTAAACTGTAGTCCCGTTTCATTTTACGCCAATATTTCAATTTAAATATTTTCTTAACTGGTAACTTAATTAATTGGGCAGCATGGTCAGATAAGCCAAATTCCAACACATCCGTCTTACACTTTTTATTAAAGTTATGGGCAAAGTTATCCAGACAGGTATTACTGGATAATCTTGTGGGCTGTTTAAGTGCTAATGTAAGATTATATTTTAATAATAAACACTCGAAATCCAAGGTAACATTGTTACACTTCATGACATCTATGTTGAAGTCACCAGCAATAACGGTATTATGATTATTTAGTCTAGAAATACATTGTAATATCTTGTCAAGCCTACCAAAAAACAAGTTGAGATTACTTGGTACCGGTACTCGGTATACACAAACTATAATAATTTTGGAGTCAAGTAATTCAATTGCACAACATTCAATTACATTAGTTATGGACAATTGACTAATTTGCGAAATTTCTTTAAACTTATGCACCTTATTAACTAGAATACAGGCACCACCTCTTTTACTGTAAGTACGACCATAACATGCTGCGAGTTCATAATTATTTATTATCAGGTGTTGTTCATATCCCGCTAACATAAAGTGTTCCGTGACACATATCACATCCACGTCAATATCTTTGTCTTTTAGCTCTTCTATATTTACCGATAGTGAGTCAGCTTTGTTCAACAGTCCCGCAATATTTTGATGCAGAACATTAATATATTTAGAATCGAAGAAATAATGAATTTGCTTCTTCTGCAGCATTTCCAATTTCCTCTTTAGTCATGTAACTTATAGTAATGTCATTAATTAAATGTAACAAATTTTCAAAATAAATAATATTCAATGCATTTACCATATAATATTCAAACAGTCATTCGAATAAAAACCGCCTGCCAATTGTGAGAGCGACAGATCAAATGGAAAAAGTAATAAACGATATTCGTTTTCATACACATACGGGGCAGGGAACAAAACAAAACGGGTTTAACTACGGATAAAAAAGATATGGTATTCATACGGTTGTATTTTTCATTCGGCTTTTGTTCTGTTGACATAATTTTATAGAGCCTGAGTGTATTTGATCGAGACTGACCTGCTTTTGTTAGCAATATTGAAGTCTAAATTTATATCTATTATATGTTTAGTAATGTGGAGTACCGAGATACTTACAATCTTAATCAAAACTAGGTAATCGAATAAAGCGATACTCCGTTGGATTTAGCTTATTTCTTGAATTTATAAGATTTGTGTCGATCTTAGTAATCTTCCGATTATATTACTCTTTTGACTTGTCCTCATCGCCAAATTAAAAGACTTAACAGTCAAGGTTAGTAGCGGGCAGAGGGGCTGATTGGCTAGGAGTGCGCCATTCTTACATAACTGCCAACACTTGCGGAGGCTCTTTCAATGTGGATTACTCCATCGTCAGAACTAATATTTTTGGTCCGTTACACAAGTAATAAAGCCCAAACAGCCCCGGCAAAAAGGCCCAGTTTACGCTTCCTAGTCTCAACTAGGAAGTGTAAACTGGGCCTTTTTGCCGCAACCGTGAGGCACACTTTTCTGCTCATTTACATCGCACTTTACACTATTTTATTTTTTTATCTGCTGTATATTATATTGTGCCTTTTTGTCTAAAAAAACAAGTATTCACAGTCATTTAAAGGCAATGCAAGCAAAATTGGGGGCTAAATATTTTAAGAAGAATCACAAAAAGAAAATACAACAATTGCGTGCAAACAGCCGTAGCAACCAACACGGGTCCTTACCAAGAGCTCAGCACATTATAGGTGGTCAGGGGACGATTAAAACGCAACAGGCGCGACCGCAACCGGGTTCCGTGTATTCCTAGCTCGATGGAGTGTGAGGGGGTTACGGGGGGTCATGGAAAAGGGGAGGAAGGTGGCAAATTAACAAACACGAAGCTCTTCGCCACGGCACGCACAGAAAGCCATAAAACCACGTATTGGACGGTCCGACGGAGTGTGGCGCTTTCAGCGAAAAGCTTAGCTGTATATGACATTCTTTGTGCGCTTGTGGGAATGTCAGAAGAAGTGTCATAACTTCAGTTTCGTTTATTTTATGATGGAGTGTGAAATTTTTGTGGCGGTACAGCTGGTGCGATGTGAAGAGAAGACAGATGGTGAGAAGAGAAGACAGCTTTACTTTATATGATTAAATTTAGGACACTAAAACGCAAAACGATGCAGAATGAGTTTCTTGCCGGGTCTTCTCCATAGGAAACGACCAATTGGAACCGTGCACCTAGCTTCTGACGTTGTGCCCATGTAGGTTTATTTGAAATAAAATATATTCAATGAAGTTTGAATTTGAATGACCTCATAAACACGACTTCTCAACCGCACTAAATCCTCATCAACTATTCTGGCCGGCTAGGCGGCTTTGTGAACACAAAGCATGTAAAAAAGCGCTGCACCGCTAAATGTCGCCTGGTATATTTACAAACAGAACAAACACAGCTCCCGGGGGAGGTAAGGCAGCCCGCCTTAATGGAGATGTACGTTAAACTGGATTTTTAAGTGTTGTAATTAAAATAAATTATTTCCAACGCGCTTGAGTACTGTAAGTGCTTGTTGTATTTTGTACTGACTGCTATTGCTGACCCAAAGGTATAATGCGGTGACGAAATTTTGGGAGCATTAGGACATTTAGAAAAAGTATTTTACGCAATAAATGAAAATGCCTTAACGGGGAGTACATGAAACGTCACTGAAAACATTACAGAACTATTTCATTTAAAATAATTGCTGATTCAACAATCTTTCCTCAAATAATTACAGGGGCAGACAACTGTTGCTACAGCTGTGGCAATGCTCAAAAACTAGACCCAATAAATAAAGAATCATTCCAAGTTTAGTACAACCAACCCCCACTTATTCCTGCTGGAGGCATCAAATATGCATCTCTTAATCGTGCCGAGAAAATCAATAAGCATACTGTACAGTTTACAGCAGAAGTTCATTTAGAAGTTCGCGAGTATAAACCACATCTGAAAAGCATTAGAGACGAGCACCGAAATTTGTTAATACATCCGAAACTTGTGGAATTTTATAACACAAATCCTTGATACCGAAGTCTTGTGGCGCAGTTGACTTGAAAAAATAATACTGCTTTGTATCGTCCCCGATAAAGTAATTCAGAGAGTAAAAATGAACCGTAAAAGAGTTGGCATGTCGACTGTCTATGAGAAGTCTAACACATTGATTTGAGAAATGAAAGAATGTGGAAGAAGCGTTAGTTAATTTAATGCACTTGCCATTGTTCCTCTACACGTGAGCAGAATTAGTAATATAAACAAAGATGGCTTGGAATTCGCAGAGTTTTATAAAAGAAAACAATAAGGAATTATCTATTGGTCTGATTCTTTATACGGATTATTGAAGCTCAATATCGATATCAACAACCTCATCGATAACGTGCGAGCAAGTAATAAAACGACACATGCTGCTAGTATAATAATTTAATAGTGCAGTGCATTTGACATGAGAACTGGCGACAATCCATCTGGATCTGTAATTGCAGCTCTAAAATACTTTACGCGCCGTTCTGCTAACATTTACTGCTATAGGCGATAAAACACTAATTTTAAACAATAGTAAACGCACCGGGGGTTACGCTGAGGAAGTAATATTTACAGGCTCAACGGTGGCTGTAAAAGAGGTATTGGCTCGAGCTGGAAACCGCGACAATGTCAATAAAAGAAAGTCAACAAGTCTTTCAAATGTCGCTTGATGATTGTAACTCTAACTAGTACTTTTTTCGTATGTCTAGTCCATATTAGCTTTTGCCCGGGACTTCGTCAAAGAGGATTTCGGTAGGCAGGGTATCAGATTTTCTCGTATTCGCTCAGGGGTTCAGTTTCTACCCTATGTTAGAACATCTCTACAACCATAGAATCCTATATTCTGAATTTTATATTTCTACCTCCATTGAGTAATGGCTTTGCGTTGCCTGTCAGCCTATCAGTCAATCAATTAGTCCCGCAGGTGTTTCATCCATATAACCAGTATATCGGATATGGAACACATAGTGCAGAAAGAGATAATATAGCTAGAGTGGTATGACCCACGGAGAGCGGAGGTAACGTTATTACTTTTGAATAGACTAGACAATGTGCAGCGCTACAGCATTTCATTTCAAGATGTAGGAAAGTTATGAAACGATAAACTGTAACAAGAGAGGATCATTTGTTTTCATGTAGGACTAGCTTATGCCCGCGGCTTCACTGTCGTGGTCAGAAATTATCCCACGGCAATGCACTACCGGGAAGTATGTCCTATCCCAGGTCATGGTCTACCCGTGTCAAATTTCATCCAAAACCATTCAGCCGTTAAGGCGTGGAAAAGAGATTAGTATAGATTCCGTTTTGCGCATTAGCTGAAAGACCAGTCTTTAGAAGTGGTATCTCGTTAAGAGTAGCGACAAAGGATACATAAATACAGACCTGTACTGACTGCTGTGGGACATAGGAGTCTAACGAGGACGAGTTATTGCTTGTGCAGTCATTACGTTACGGTTTCAACGTGAGGTTTAAGGGCCCTCGCCCACGGCGACTTTTTGTAGCGATGCAGTAGCGATGCTGTCGCGCGTCCGCATCGATACAGTTGCGAAGCGGTCGCTAGCTGTGTGCCCTCGCCCACGGGCCCAGATTCAGTCGCGATGCAAACGCGATAATGTCGCGCTTCTGTCGAACGACTGCATTTAGCATGTGACGGACAACAGCACTTTCGACCTGTCTGTGTTGCACTGATGCTCGGTTCTCCACTCATGCACCACCCTCCCTCCGGTCTCTTCCCGATGTCGTCCGACACGGTCGCTCGTTTGAATCGATACAGTCGCGATGCTGTAGCGCGTTGCAAATGCGACTAACACGCGTTAGTAGCGATGCTGTTGCGCGTTTACGAAACGCGCGACAGCATCGCTACAAAAAGTCGCCGTGGGCGAGGGCCCTTAACTAGCCTTGAGTTAGAAAGAGTACATGAATGGCTAAGCTGCTTTTGATCTTAACGAAGATTACTACCGGATTTTTCTATTTTTTTTGGGAACTTTATCCTTGGAAACTTGTTATCCTCCGCTGCACAATATATCAAGTTTAATTTTTACCCAAAAGGTTATAAAATGTCAGAATTTAGGTTTACGGTTTCAATACAGTTCAAACCTTATGAAGGACTATTTTCCCGGATGTATGGTTAAGTACCTACGCCAAAATAAGTACTTACGCCAAAACAATCTGGATATTGATCCCATTATCCCCATTCCCCGTTGTCATAGGATATTCTCACATTCATCCAGTAAGTCACCGTTTGTGTTCTATGTCATCTTAGTTCACTATAACATAAAACAAAACAGTGACATTCATCCAAGATATGTCTATAATTTTCTTGTTCCGTTTCTGGATACTTCTACGGCTTACAATATTATATTTAGTTTTATCGATATATGTCAGAATTACATTATTTTAGCAATAGGTAATCAAAATATAGCAGCGCGGGGTCCAGGATTTCCGGTTCGGTTTGCGATATCACCGGACGACTATTCGATCTGACGTCAGAGCACGATCAATCATAATATTAATTATTTTGAAGGATTTGCTAATCCATTGCTTTAAATGCTCGAAAAATTTGTCTGCTCAACAGTGTAAATAACGCAATGAATGTTATTGAACTGTCAAACTTAAACAGATTGTGATCGATCGTGTGTTACGCAATCAGGGTGCAGGTCGGACAAAATATAAGTAATCGACACGAGCAGCAGAAGACGATAAAATGCACGTGCGTAAAGTATCGTAAAAGATATTATAAGTCTAGCCAGAAAAGTGATACAATTAATCAACAAAAATCCCATTTCGGTAGCGTATAACAACTTTCAAAGTAAGAAGAGATTGTCCGCGGTTTGCGTAACTTGTGGCGGCAGTAGCAGCGGCGGAGTGCCGTCGGGGGTGACAGCCGCGACGCTAATACCTCCATTATTAAAACATAAACTGTGGCACTCGTCGACTCTGCCGCGATGCGAGCACTGCATCACCCTACGCTGTACTTATACGATTCAATTTCATTATTTTAGCAGAGTAATTTATTCATTTTTTATTTTAGTGCAATTACAAATAAACTTTGTATTCCATTAGAATTTCATGACAACAAAAAAAATACATTATTTTTGATGACCCAACACTTCATACTCTACCACTCAAAAAAATACACAAACATATTTACATCGATGTTGCAACACGTCACATCACTACTGCACAAAGAATCGCGCGGCACGTGCACTCATTAGTGCGCTCGACGCCCGACTGACGACTGACACAACACAAGCGTCCACCGTATTGCGCATGCGCTACATATTAACTATCTACCACTCAAAAATAGACTTTGTCACGTCTTAAATAAGGGTTATTATTATAGGGTGGTAGAGTACAGACACCTGTATAAACGTGTAGGGGTCGGAAGTGCGCGGTGCAGTGTCATTTCCACTCTTTCCACGTTACTTCCCTAATAAAAATGAGATTTGCCCCGTGGCGGGCGCGCTTCGGTAACACGATTACGCTTGCATCGAACGGCTACTGGGCTGGGCTTAGAGCAGCGGAGCTAAGTAGATATCGTATAAGCTAATCATCCGACTAATCAGGATACCTTTTTTAATGAAAAAGTTTTTAGCAATTTTTTTATAGACGTTACGATCTTCTGATATTAATGTAAAAAATAGTCTTCTCAAAAAGACTGCACTCCTACAACAAAACCAGGACTGAATAAAACGCAGCCCTACATTTTAACAAGTATAGGGATCTAAGTATAGGTATGGAAGTACCTTAAATCGCGTTTAAAATAGATGCTATGATATTCATCAACACATGAGCACAGTCAGGCGATAATTTATTATGAAGCGTTGGCTATAAAAATATTATCCGTCTGTCAGTCGCACCACATGAAATATATTAAACTTCCCAAAATATCATAACGTTGACAGAAACACATGATTTATCAGACTGAATATTACGTAAAACTTTTAACGAAGTACTTTGTGAAATTTATAATTGGGTGGGACTTCATTAATACGAAATTCATTAAAATAAAGAATGAGGACGCTAAAGGAATATAAGAGTATTCTAATCCTGAACTTACTAAGATTCGTAGTAAAATAAGTCTGTCTTTTCTTGGAACGTAGTGATGCACACAATATCGATAAACATGAAAGTGCAGATTTTACTCCCGTTAACTCGACACAACTATGTGAAAACGAGTAGATAAGAATGCAAAACATACAGTCATAATAATTATATAACCATACCTTTTACTTAAAAAGACTATCGATAATATCGCACCATCACTAACGAACTCACAGACCTGTTATTGAGTTATAATGTTTCAATTACACAGTCTAGATTTATAGATAGCGCATTCGCCACCGTATAGCGTTTACGTGCGATTCGTATACGTACGGCTTTGTGCGATCCATAACGTTGCGATGCGAAAACATTATATTTGCAGTGCCGAGTCGAGTATTGCGAAATTATAGTGCTCCGTCATTAATGCTATTTAAGCTTGTTAGCCTGTGCTTTCACGCGGTAATTTCAGTGATGTGGAGTGCGTTCAAGTAATATAATTAAAGGTAAAGATGGTTTATTAATATTAAGTGAGACTCAAAGTTTAAAGACGTTTACTTCAAGAAGTTAAAGTCGAACGTAGATTGTATGCTACCTACAGGAAGTATTATGCATTTTATGATGGGCAATGACGCGACAGGATAGCTTGATAATTAATTTTAAAACAATGGACACAACTTATTGGAAAAGTATTACGTAAACAATTCTAGGAAGAGCCGTAACTAATATATTTTTCAGGGAATAAAAACATCCCGTACAAAGTGAGCGTAGTTTCACGTACAGTGCACGTTTCCGCGAAATTGTTCACTGTCAAACGAAGATATTTATGAATATTCATGTGTCTGGTTCCGGGTAAAAACTGAAAGCTCTCGTGCAATCTAGGCCATATTTGTGGTGAACTTTCAACTGTGTGCTATGTATGATAGATCATAGTTGTTTATGAGAGTTTCCATTAAGGTAAACAATTGGTTAGGCTTAGCTAACCGTGTAGATAATTAATCTGTCAATACATTACATACGAAAATATAAGTCAATCAATAAATACTTATTCATCGATTGGAAAATCTGTATTTTTAATATCAAATTTATTTAGTTTTGCAGTCATTACACAAATTACCAAAAAAAACATCGACACCTCGCTCACAACCCTGTCCCATCCCTAGACAATCCGACTTCAACACAGCAGTCGTATCATCGCGCCACTAGTGCTGCGACACGTACCTACAGCACCGTATAACCAGTATAACGCGTATAACACACGGCCGGAGTACAAAGTGCGGGGCGGATCGCGCCCGGTCGCGGGGACCCTGTGTAACTAGTGAGGATACGGCCGCACTAACCGCTGCGGTGAGCGCATGCGTCCTGTGAGGAGCATAGAGCTAGGAATGATGTCGACGCGGTATTTGAGTTTTTCGAAGAAAAATTTTGTACTTACTCTTTCAGTCGAACTTTTTGACCTTAGTTTCGCAAAAAAGTAGCTTAGACATTTTGCCTTCTTAACCAACGAAAAAAGAAGAGGTTCTCAAGTTGACGCGTATTTTTAATTTAAAGCTTTAAGGATAGGGCTTGAATACTTACGGAAAAACGAAGATACAAAACTTACCTGAAACAAAAAAAAACATGTTCATTAACCTTGTGTTATGAATTTATGACTACAACAAATTATTACAATAGTATGTATCGTTCAGGTGCAACAATGGTTTCACATTAGAACAGAAACACTCGGGTCACCCAGATCTTTCACAGATGTTCTGAACAAACCAGGAGATTTAATTATCTTCTGGAGGGAGGTGGGCTGGTTAGAATAACCACCAACGACCGCTATGGCCCACGCACAATGGTCTACTGAAGGACTAAGTGCGGAAACCAAACCCCATAACATAGAACATGATTTCACATTGGTCTTGCATGTAGTTAGATTAAACTTTGACAGTAAGTACTTAATTTGACTTTTATTCTCGTCGAAAAAATCTTTATTCATAAAAAAATTTACTCTAAGCACTAGAAAATGTCGCTGACACCGAGCGCCGTGCGACCTCATCCACTTAGGTTACGAAGTCAATGTATCGCGACTACTCTGCCGCAGTTATCATTGGCTTGCCACCCCGACTGTTCTGTATGTGATGTCTATACATTGCCTTATAGGTTGGCGTGTGGTTTGAAGGGAAGCGATGAGCGGGTATTATTAAGTAGCTATGGAGGTATGTGTCAAAACTTCAAACATAATGAAGTTAATTTGTTACTCGTCCTTTTAAGTATCGCATGGTTAAATCAAGACTTAGCTCGTAGAGTCGATGTTTTTCAGTTCAATAAATATCATATCTGGAGATTCAACAAGTATTTAGTACATAATTGTAATTGACACTGATATAATAAAAGCGAAAGTAATTCAAATGTCCCCTCACTATTTAGTTAAAAGGTTTTTTCAAGAAGGAAAAATGAAAACTTAACACTTAGTCGGAGCCACGTGGGTGTAATCACTGGAATCTATACATATATATATATATTGCCGTGCGTTAGTCTTGCAAAAACTCGACAATGGCTCGACCGATTGTGATGAAACTTTGGTAAAATAAGTTGTTGAGTGCGTACCGGAGAAGGTATTTGTTTTTTTGTTGTTAAGCAAAAAATGAACAGAAATTGCAATGCAACGCATTTAGCATTAGCTTTAGCTTATCTATACATAAATTATAAAATAAAATAGCTTTTCGCGTTGTTCTTCTAAAATACGCAACGGTTTTTGATGAGGTTATCAACACAATTTAGAGAATGTATTCCGGAAGGTTTATGTGTATAATAAATTAATAGTAAACTTATAGATAATTAAGAAATCTCGATGTTTTGTCAAGATAAAGATATTTTATTTTGCAAATAAGGGTTCAAGTCAAGGTGTTACATAATATAAATACAGAAACAGCCATATTTTGCCAATTACAAGGCATGCAAAAGTAAAGAGTTTAGGTACAATTAAAATACATATTTCCTAATAATACATAATAATAAGCTAATTCATTAATAAAAATAATCAGTCAATAATAAAATTAATGTCACAATTTCTAATAGTTATTTAAATACAATATATAAAATAGTCAAACAACTTCTTTAGCCAATAACAAATCTTCAAACCTATAATAAACTTTGTCTACTAAAACATTTCTAAGCCTTTTTTTGAATGATGTCAAATTATAGTCCTTCCAACAACTTGGTATTTTGTTGTATATCACCGGTGCCATGCAGCAGACACTCTTGCGCATCAGAGTTGTTCTAGCACTAGGCAACACACAGACAACTATTGTCAAGTCATAAAAAGTGTGCGAAACAGGGGCGGGTCGCTAGTATCGAGTACATACAAGTCTGTTTCAGCCCAACACAATACACTATGTACTAGAAGTCCAATCAGAGTGAAAAGCTAACATTTCATGAACTATTCAAATAACCGCTTGCGTCGCATCACGGTGACAGCGCATCAAACCGACCAATAGCCGAATGTTGTTCCACGTATCTGCATTGTGTAGTTCATACGAGCACGTGCTAGTGATGTACTGACGAATCCGTTCGAGAGTATCGACAGTTTGCCAACAGCTCCGTTATTAAAATAGTCAGGCTGCAAATCGTTTAATATCCCGTAATTGTTTTTGGAGAGCGCAAATAATACTCCGTAGAAGTTATTAAGGAAACTAAAAGCAATGGAGTCGAGTCTTTGCATACGAAATGTTCAGTAGCAGCCATCACGGTGTCCAGTAAACGAACCTGCATGATACGACAGTATGGGATCTAATTACACCGCCTTTGAATGAGTATATCCTGCCGAAGATTTACAGTTTATGTAAGGATTCACGGAATTTTGAAGCACGTATTCAAAGAGCTAACTGATGTATTAAAGAGCGTCAATATAATCTAAGCTCTTTTCACTTCAACTATAAGGGTGCGTTTTCACTGAAGAAGACCTAAGCGGAGACGGAATCGTCCAATCACAGACGAGACGAGAGACACGATGACCATTGTGATTGGTCGATTCCTGCAGGTCTCCGCTCTGCTCGGCTCGTCTCCACTTCAGTGGAAACGCACCCTAATTCCCAGGTCTAGTAGCTCTATGGGTGCTACAGCAATACATACACGTGTGTATGGTAACGCGACAGCGCAGCTCTGCTAATCACGAGGAAACTTTGTCCCACCCTCGCCCCCCGGTAGTGGTGCGAGCGATATCGATATCAAAGTCCTTTTAGATTGCCTCTAGTATAGGTAGGTAGGCATCAATTTACAGTCGCTAATGTGTTTGTAATTTCACGATCGTATCTGCCTGGAAATGTTTGGTGATTGATCAATAAACGAACGATAGTAAACGATAATTTGTAGGTTTTTGCAACGTGGCGAATTTTGGAAAATATTTGCGTTTTGAAAGGAATCTGCCGTCTTTTGGCTTAATCATTTTGATAAATACTTAGAAAAGCTTAACGAAGTCATCATTGATCACATTCTTTTAAATTGCTTAAGTACATTCTATTTAATTTTACATAATCCACATCCTAAAACGCAGAGTACATCACTAGCAGCGCACCAAAAAAGCCAGTCGACGAAAAAGGTCGGAATAAAAACCGACAATCGAAATCCCCGCTCTACACAACTACGCCTGGGAAGTATGCACTCCGTCAGAAAGTCTACGTGAATAATTTGAAACGGACGACCGAGCGTCGCGCCGAGGCACGGCTGTTATACCGCAAAACGAGGTACGAGACTACAGAAGGACTACTAACTATGTTTGATCTGCTATTCATAGCCACTGGTGTAAACAAATCAACAACAATGGAATGGATACACATGCAATTTGTGGGCACTTTGTTAAAAAGTGTAGTAAGAAAAATAAGGGAACAAGCCCAAAGAACTATTGTTTTGAACCATTAAAATAGGTGTTTCTGTCAGCAAGGTTAACAGCGTCTCCTAGGACAGGAGCAAAAGTTTCCCTCAAGGTGGGACAAAGACCACTGGAACCCTGGTACGGGTCACACTGCTGCACCTTTGACATTATCACATACTTTTAGTGTGATCCAGTCGACAACAAGCCTCCCAAGCGTACAGACCCTATGTACCAGGCTTTACATTTTGTCGAATAAAAATGTGCCTTTTAAGCTTTGGCAAAGTCTATTCCGCCATGACCGTCATGTTGCTATCTATAACATTGTGGGTGATGATATTTTATTTGCGAAATATGACCTTCTGTCACCTCCTTAATCTGCGGTTATTGCCAACTCTGAAGCTGAATTAATAATACCACGTCAAGGGGCGCGTTTTATACGTATTTACGATTCGAACCGCTCTGTAAAGGGATGCGGCTGGTCTAGCTATGCGTAGACTGGTCGAGTCTCAAATGGACTATCAACGATCTTATTTTGTGGGTCGCCGACAGGTCGAAGCCTTGAATATACAACCGTCGTAAAAAACACCTTAACTGTAGCGTTATTTATTAACTCTTTACAATATTAAAAGTTTGAAACGACATTGTTAACATGTCGGGCCACATCTGCAGTAGCGAAACGACCGAAAAATTATAATATTTGCACGAATATTTTCATTGTGGGAGTTTGGATATTTGAATAGTTGTTATGAAATAACTTTCTATGGATTTAAATATTATTGCCATAGGGTCATTAGGGATTTTATGTGGGAATATGTACGCTTGTGTGCTACGTTTTCGTTCATATATGCAATAAACCCAGAAAAATTACTCATAAACCAAAAATCCCATTAGAATGAAGTCACAGTCAAAAACCGCTGCAGAAACGAATAGGTTCCAGTCTATTCCTCCGTTTAAAACCTTCCCTTCAACCGACCGTTCGCGACGACTTCCCTTTTCGCGCCGACTTCCCTTCGCCACTATTACTCGTCTACATTTCCTTAAGACCCCTCCGCACAAAATCCGAGCCACTTAACGTCTCAATCGCTACAATAACAGTCTGGAACGGCCCAATTAAAATCTGCCCCGACGCATTTTCCAACTGTGTTGAAAAACTGCCAATTTTTCCTTAAGGTTCTGTGGTAATATTTACTTTTCTTATTGGAGTTTTAACTTTATCTAAGGGTTGAAGAAAGTTGTGTAAGCATTTTATGGCAGTGATGTAATCAAATGACTGTAAATCCTTTTGCACGACAATATACATGTGATCATACGTATACAAAACGCTTAGATTACAAGGTGGTCAGCCAATGACTCATTATGTTAAAACAAACACAGATTCAAACTTCAAGTGTATTGTATTTTATATAGGTTGTCCTTAAAACATCTCTAAAACTCAAAACTTTTGTAAGCATCTTTCTTTTCCATGTCGTTAGTGACTAACCTGGTGTCAGAGTTTTAAAGCCGCCCATGGGCCTCTGAATTGGCTTCACATGCCGTCGAGAAATATCTCTCAGGCATGCATGTTTTCTCACGATGTTTTCCTTCACCGTTTATGAAGTGATAATTATACAATCCGCACATGAATCCAAAAAGTCACGAGATGCGTGCCTTGGATTCGAGCTGGAGACCTATGACTTGGCAGTCCGACGGTCACACCTCTAGGCTACCACTGCTTGTAAGTACCATCAAAGAAGTTCATATCTAACCAGTTTCAAAACAAAATCCCGGGAACACGATGACTGTTACCGGCCCGGTTCTATAGCCGCCGAGCGCTGCAAGCAAGCACAGTCCTTACGGTGGTTAGATCTGAACTTCTTCGATGGTACATGATTAAAGGCTCCATCCACACGCAGTCTTCAAAAGATTATACACATCAGTTCACAACCTCTAAAATCTTTATTCTACAGCTTCATAATACCGCCCGATTCTCACATTATTTGCGGAATCTTAAAATTTCGGCTGACGGCGTTCATTAGTGGCTTGGCCGTTGGGGGCCGAGAAAAAAACGAATTTGCCCCGTAATCTGATGAACGCATAATTTCATTAGACCGGCCCGGGTCGTAAAGCGGGCCGCATTAAATAAACCCGGACCAAGAGATCGTATTTTAAAGTAGGAGTATCAGCGGATCGGATTTAGGTTAGATTTAATAGTGAATAGAGTTTTAGATCTAATTAAATGCTTGCTTTAAGGTTAGGTTAGTCATAAATTTAGATAATTTTTCAATAATTGTAATTGTAGTATCCCATCAAGTCATCAAAGACTTCTCATTAAGTCTGACACAGGCGTAGCTATAATATATATTAATATAATTTGCTTTTGCTTTTTTTTGCGTAGTTTTTGGTGCGTACTAGAAATATGTATCATTACAGGTCCGTCTGCGATCACTCAAAAATTACTATGGAAAATATATCGTAATTATGTCCTGCTATAATATATATTAGAGCTACGTCTGTGATGGGCTTTACACTGGACAAGCTCTAACTCGTAACAAAATGCATCATTTGAAAATTGGGTAGCTTGGAAGTTTGTGACTAGGAATAAGTAGAATTGACCAAACATTCTTGTCCTTTTGTCTCACAATTTCTACTTTTTAATGAGCGTTCGACAGACTATCGTATTATACACAGTAAGCCAACCAACACAAAGAATAAGGGGATCTAAGCCGCAAATAATTTGCTACGTCAGACAAGTCCGTACGGAGTCACATAGCAAGGTCCGTGCAGCTAGCGGACATCGCAACAGTCCGCGCCCCGCATCCGCACCGCCATGCGCATGCGTCGCACAAACACGTGTCCATTGAACATACGAGAAACGGACTTTTTGTAGAATAAAGAATGGATGTCCATGAGGAATGGTTTTAACCAGCAATGGGTCGATGTGAGGTAAAAATTATGTAATAAGGACCTTTTTTGTAGTTTTGAGTCTGCAATCAATCAAACCGATTGTAGCTTGAAACATAATGTCTGGTTACCCTCTAGCTCCATCTCTTTCCCACACTCAAATTAGATTTCAATAATACTGCTATAAGAGGTGGTGGTAGGTCGCCTGGCCGTAAAAAACAAGAAGATGATATAGCTAGAAAGGGAGTGACTCCGAGATGACGACTAATAGAGAAGTATGGAAGAAAAAGACATGTTGCGCCGACCACAGATACATTGGGATGAGGGCTGGAGAATGATGATGATGACATACATCTGTCCAAGCTTCTAAGTAATATTACGCAATACTGCTTGTCGTACAAACAAGTACGATAATCCGCAAAGTATACGTATTGCCCGCATTCTATACGAGTCCATCTTTGATTTATCTTACAATTCGGACGTCACAAATCCCGTGCCGTTTGTGTAATGGAAACTAGCCCCCACTACACATAGCGACCTGGGGATTAAGCGCTCGTAAAAAGGGGGTAGCACGGCAATAACGTCTTGATGCACAAACTCGATTTAACCGCCAACCCCCATCCTAACTAAAACCAACCCTAGCACGTTGAAATAAGGTTTAAACTTGCGTGTGATACTTCTTGGCAGTGTTTCAACTATAGTATGACACATGTCCATTTAGTAAGACCTTCAGCAGTTCCGTTTGTTTGGCATCATTTCTTCTGTTATTGAGGGGAGAGTCCAAATTGTTCGTATAATTTACCGCGTTAGTGTGCCAGTGTTTACATTAGGGGGAGTGTTGGGTAAAGTGGACTATCTCGGAGTGCACACGACCGTCTCGGTTTCCTTGGCTCAGGACAGTAAACAGTGATGTATCGTTGTAACATAGATGATTTATAAGAGCTTTGTATCTTTATGACAAACAGTTTTTCTACTAAAATATATTTGGTATGGAATGGACTCAGACCAAATAAAAAACAAAGACAGAGCGCTGCGAACAATACAGTGAAGCATGCCAAACCACACCGCCGCTCTGTGCATACACGCTCACACGCACACATTTACAACCTTTTACAATGTCATTACTATCAAACTACACCACACAAAGTGCACACATGTTTACGGAACCGGCTTCACTTCACTGTTGACAGCGCTCTGTCTTGCTTTTTATTTAGTCTGAGGGAATGGAAGATCAAAAATCTTTAAAATATCTATCAGTCAGTCTTTTGGCAAAAAAACCTGTTTTGGGAATCATCTACTATTAACACTACATTAAGCAACAAAAAGCCCATTATTCCTTCCCTATAAACTGTTGATATCAGCGTTTGACCCTTGTATACATAAAGGTATGATTCCGAACAACCCCGCACGCGGCATTGCTGCCGCGTCCCTGTCGCGCACCTGCTGTTGTGTGACGCAGCAATATCGCGCAGCATTGCTGCCGTGCTCGGAATATAATCTCATATAAACCTGTAGAAAATGTATAGACTAATAGTAACGCGGCAGCAATGCCGTATGCGGCGTTGTTTGGAATCATACCTTAAGTCAACCCCTCTGCATACGTCTCTAATGGCTCGGGTTGCTAAGGATTTTGAGAGAGATGTCTTGCTCAACTTACTGACTACAATAATACCTTTCATTATTGATAAAACCCCTGCCCGACTCATAAATTGAGTAGATAGAAGAAAGAAAGAGAATAAAGTTATTAGATCGAAAAGGTACCTTTCCAAGAAAGGACCGGCACCGATACTGAAAACACGATCCCATTAGGAAAGGCTTTCAATGATATTTCCTTGAAGACCTCACCAGTAAACTGGACCACAGAATAAATAAATAGCAGTATTATGTCTCGGCGACCTTGAAATAATTACCTACGGCCGCCCGATAGATAAACCTTCCGCGTCCGTGCGTAATTGCCACGCATTCGATACTGTTGCGTACTGATATACACTGACCTTTCAAAACGCGTCGTTACGGCCATTTTCTATGAAAATAGAATACTGTATTTATTTAAACTGTGACTAGACCAAGCCTTATTGATAAATAAGTACGTCTTTCAACTTCCGAGAATATTAAAAACAGACTTCTTTCAGCATTCAGAAAATGTAGATATAACGAGATTCCCCGAACAAGTTTCTTGAGCTAATAACAATTTCCCGACGCTGGCCGACTCACAAAGAAAGCTCTCGAGCTAGTGTAGCTACTCGCACTGCTGTCGGTACACAGAGCAGTAAATACTTGGCGGCGAGTCGACACGCCAGCGGAATACTGAGTGGAGTGTGCCTTTGAGTGGGAGAGTTACTCGTACCAGTGAGCGGGCTAGTGGGGAATTTAAATGAGGGAGTTAGTGTAGCTAGGTACAGGTCATCCTGGGGGCACGACACCTTAATTAGAATAGAAAGAAAGGTCTAGTTATTGCAATTGCCAGCATTTCAAACAAATGTTCTGGACATTTTATATTAATTCCCATCTCTATTACGCGATACGGGACGGCTGACATTTATCCAAGTTAAATGTCAAACACAATCGAGTCTGATTACATCCAGTTGCACAATTAGCTCATCATTACTTACGGTGTTCAAACAACGCTGAAGTACATTTGTCGTGTCATGGACGAGACGAGACACGCGTTGGGCGCCAACGGTACGCAGGCTGAATACTGAGTGAAATGTATAGGTTATATTGTTGTTTGTGGAAATTCGTAACTTAACTGTTAATTATCTTTTATGTTCAGTGATTTTTGTATAAAAAAATACTAAGTATTTTGCAACAAATGATTATTGATTGATTGGCTGGCTAAGGCAGAAATGGTTATTGATCTTTCTCACTTTTATCGTACATCTGTAAAGTGTTTGCCAACAATTATTTTTTTCTTTTATACTTACATCACAATATTTACTTATTGACACCTACACTTTTTTTACCACTAGCCAATAAACAATGACTTAACACCATTAACATAACCCGTCAACGGCTTCCACTATTCAAAATTCGAAACGCGTTCAAACGCGGCTGCTAACGGTCCCCCCTCTCGTTAAAAGGGTAGACTGTACAAACTCCGACTACCCTCATACATCGCGAGGTTCTGTTGGCATACGTCGCAAACTGAAGATAACCGTCGGTTTAATGTGCTGCGCTGGTAATCTTTACATTGTGCGAGCTCTATCTGGAGGTTTAATGTCGTCTTGTTTATGTAAGGGATGTCATGAGATCCGTTGGTTTGAATAAGACGGTATATTTTTTTTTAGTTGTACTAACAGTCTTTTTTAACTATCGCTAAAGGGACTTGCCAGAAATCATCATTCTTATAATTGGTTATGAAATAGCACATCATAGGAAAGTACCAAGTTTAGAAAAGATACCTGTATCAAACATTCAAAACATCAATCACATATCAAACCAATCTCAAAATAGGGGAACACGAGCCAGGTCTTGTTGCTCGGTATCGATCGATGCATCAACTGTATGCATACGTATAAACGTACGGCATAGTCCCATCACAAAATAAATAGGTACAGAAGGACAGCTCAAAACAATGGGGGAAAACGCATGCACACAAAAACACGCTTATTAACACACAGCGCACCCGCGACTGGCATTCGACCGAGATCGACATACGTACGCATCTCTGTGCGTGCGCCTGTTTTCGCTCGTTGCACGGAGCCGACCTTCTGTACTATATTTTGTGGCCCCATGTTGGGCGCCAGTTCCCGGAATAAGCGAGCCGAGGCAGAGAATGCATCTCGACGCTGTGTTGCGATGCCAGTGGCGCTATGAGAGCTGTACCGTGAATCGAACGAAATTAATCAATTCTGTCTACCGATGAAATTCTGAGAATAAAATGTATTTTCATTTAATTTCAAGAGTAAGCCGTTTTAATTGCGCATTACACATTTTATTGTAACTTCACTACTAAATGATTAAAAGCATGTCGCTATAGATTCATTTGTGATAAGTACACTTATTTTTGAGTAAGAAAAATAACGAATGAATTGAATCTACCTATCTCTACTCCGTACTTCAAAGTGCGTCGATATGCGACAGTACGCAAAGGACGACATCACAATCCCATATCGTCCGTATCTGCGGGTGTTTAGCACTAATGCGAGCTTGTGGTTAGCGCTCGAGTCGTGACAGCGCCGCTAATGGGCTCCGTGATGTACCTACACGAACATACGAGAGGGTAGGTACGTGTTGAAGAGATCTTTATCTCTGTTTTCTAACAACCCACTGAAAGTTGTCACGATGTACGATGTACTAGCACAATACTACGGACTACTGTCATGTTGTTTACAGGAAATTACAGGTTTGTTTTGAGTCAGAAAGGTAATGTTTGTTGATTTTGGACAGTAGTGGGTACTTTCAAATGATTTATCATATACTTTCAACTCACTTTAACAATAGAAAGCTATATCGTATCGCAATTTGTGTTTCGGGCATCAAGAGTCGTGAACAGGATGCTAATGGGCGCTATGTACAACTCTTCAAATAGTGAGCGGCGCCCGAGCTAGGTGTTGTAGTTCGAAAAACGTAGGTAATAGGGGTTTATTGCAATAAAAAACTGGTTCGTTTAGTTTTGAAAACAACAATGAAAGACGCTCGTTTGCATATTCAACTAACGATTGTACAGATACGAGTTCTGATGTAAGTCTGGCTGCTTCACGAATGTATCAGACAGACATGTCAAAAAGTAGGTACTCTTAATAATTGATTAATCCACTTTACCCATAAATATCACGATGCATAAATACAAACAGGATCATTAAACAAAAGGCCAATGTGATGGGAATCAAAACAATTACGGCGCGAAGCTGCATGATGAATGAGGCAGCGGGGCGGAGGCGCGGGGCGAGCTATAAAAATAAACAAGTCGCCGCCGTTACGACAAATAACCCTCAGACTTGTGCCGAGCATGCGCTGTGCGAACCTAAGGGGATACCATGCTCTTAAAGTCAAGATTGAAATATTATTATATATTTAGATGATTGGATATATTCTTTACACAGAAGAACGTAGAAGTTACTAAGAAATAAAATTCACTGCAATCGAAAATAAAGCTTACGAGTTATAAATGTTACAAATATCAAAGAAGTGTTTTAGATGATTCCCAGAAGCTTTACTTACAGGAAACAACAATTCAATTCTAGGAAACCAATTGGAAAATAAATGAAGTCCCATTCTGGGCGCCAACAAAGGCTATTGGCGCTCAACAAGAATCGAGCCAAAGGCTTTATTACAATATTCATTAAAATTTTCCGAGAATCACAACTTTTAATTACCAATCCTACGAAGGTTTCATTCACCTGAATCCAATTTCCGACAAAATGTATATGATATTATAGGTGGCCTGCAGCCCCTGTTGCTAGGCAACAAGAGATGTACCTAGATGCTGATTGGATTGCGCAGCGTGCCTGTCATTACGAGTGAGTTAATGTATGGTCAATCATTCAATTCCGGATATTATTATGATTAAAGATATTATGTGATATTGTACAGCTACTTGATAAATGTATAATATCGTGTGGCGTTTTACGGCGTTGATTGCGGTGGTAATTATTTTGTAACTAAAATACAATCCTTCACTCTTTAAAACAGTACATACCTGGAGTATATGTGATTTATATAATATAATTTTTTCAACAGATCTCATCTCTACTTTCATAACGTTGATATTTTGAGGGATGCTTTCTTTGCAGGAAGACGGTGTAGTTTAACGTCCATATTTCAAAGAGATGCACGCGACAAGTGGTTGGGACTTGCGACAAAGCGCGGTCACTATCACAAACATCGGCGGCCGAGTGGTGGCTGTACAAAGCGACACTCCACTCGGGAATGCTCACATAAGACTTTTAACTCTACTGGTGTACCTTGTATTTTATAAGGGAGTAGTCAGAACTTTATATGTTATGTTGGGTTGTAGCGATCAGATGGACGTCTCTTTATGCTAACCACTAACATTCAGTGAGAAAGTGTGACCCAAAAGTATTGCTCGTGTTTAATTTACATAATTGTGTATGCCATTGATACTTTAAGCATTATTGGCTGAAATCAATCTGTCATCACAATTACAATTCTCATGATACTTACAAATATTATTGTAATTGCAACGGTTGCAATTCACAAATGCTACTTTATCCTACAGAATATACATACCCATTTTACTGAAGCAAACTATCAAACAAGCATCGCACGTGAGCTAGCAGGCAACAGGAGTTACTCTTCTAGTCAGTGTGGGTGGAAACAAAAGCGGGACAACACATGACAGCTGCCCCACGCTGGGCGCCAGTAAGGCTTCGTGTGTATTGGAATTGGCACTTTGTCGGAAAGTTTAACATAGTTGTACAGTTAGTTCCGTTATAAATTTTCAGACTTTTATTTTATTGTATGCGTCAATTATATAACAGGGCATATAATTTCCGAATAAGGGAGTTTGAAGAAATTCGTTTTCCTGCTAGACAACGAATCGATAAGTCTTAACATTTTCCTTCTAATTGTATATTAGCTTTAGAAAACATGGCAGATGAAGATGTGTAATCTGCTTCAGTCAAGAAACGCTGCTGTATGAAGCAACCGTTCTCTCTTTTATTTAACTTAAACATTGAAAGTCAATACCATACATACTATTCAAGCACAACCAAGTCGTAACGTTCCGTATTCAACTAATGGCCGTAACACTTGTCACGATTGTTTTCCCGCCCAGCAGAGGTTACAGCGTTCGATGCGACGCGGCTTTTATATCGATGACTTTCTACAGTAAATGACGGCTTTTTTCGTTTGCAATTGTTACGTCTACATTGTTTTTTATGATATAAGTTTTCGAGCGTAAAACCTTATGTAACAGAATCTTTATTGTTATTAGTCGAAACTAATATACTTTCAAATATTTTTTTTTATAATATTAACTGAACAAATCGTATTTGATTTTCTTTGAGATGTTAATTAACAGTTAGGACTGAAAACAATTTGTAAATAAATCAAGAATAATTGAAGCAGATAAAAACAAGCACTAGAAAATGTTTCGTTTCTTAATAGAAATCCAGTTTAGTCAAGCTTTCATAAAATAATCGAGCAATTTTGTACTGTGTAGCTAGAAACGACTTATAACGTGAAAAACGCAACGGGTCACCTAACAGGCAAACCGCAGTGTGTTTCAACTGAGCACAAGTCACGTCAACCATCCAGCCCATGTTGTTCAAACTAGCTGAGTGCTACTCAACGGAAGGCGGCGCCACTAGCGTAACAAATGGACTGGGTTAGGGGGTGTTACACAAGACTCGGGTTCACGTGACTATAATGTTTTGTTTCCTTGTCGGAAACAAAGCATCTTTACAGTTCATCTACAGCTGAATTGTGTCGTTTAAAATCGAGGGTAGTCTGAAATTAGGTTGATGTGAATACGCTTGGATAACACCATAATATAGACCACAGAATAGTCATTTCAATCTGTTGATCTTTACAGCACACAAAGCAGCATCTATGAATGCATGTATGGAGGTTTGTAAGGATCGCTCAGAGGTAGATCAAATGTATCCAAGCAGAATTAGGGTTGTCTTTCATGCAACGTTTCTGCAATTGAAAGTTATCAAAGGCACAACCCGCCTCACTAATTACAAGTCTACAAAGTCCCTTACTGTTTCTTGGAAGTGGTCAATAAATGGTTGCTCACTAAATAATGTACGCATACGAAGAAGCTCGGGTTCTACGGGCCGTGGGAAGCCACACGTGGCGACGTTTAAGAACATAAGACGGTGGTAAGTCCGGGAAAACCCAGGTACCGTTCTCTCATTATAGTTGCAACTACTCATAGGGCGATTGTCAGTTGTTTACAAATTCCTTGGAGTAAGTCAAAGACAAGAAATTACATCGTTAAAACAAAAAAGAAATTAGCTAGAAAATTTGTAAGATGTGAACATATATTTGTTTACCCATATATTTGGGAACACGTGGAAAATAAAAACGCAACCCAGCAAAAGCTATTTCTCGGTAAACTTTATCTGAAATGACCATCCCACATATAAAATAGTACAATCAATCTGCCTAGCCTTTTCCCAACTATGTTGGGGTTGGCTTCCTGTCTAACCGGATGCAGCTGAATATCAGTATTTTACATGGAGCGACGGCCTATCTGACCTCCACAACCCAGCTACTGGGTGACACGATACCCTTGATAAGACTGCTTGTCAGACTTGCGCTTCTGACTACCCGTAACTACTTTCGAAGATCTACGAATGACAGCCGGGACCAACGGCTTAACGTGCTTTCAGAGTAATGGATGGTCACCCATCCACGAACCGACCGCGGAAAACGTAGCTTAACCTTCGATCGACTCGTGCGGCTGTTATTATTTAGCCACGAGCCCCTCACAACAGTACAAATTTACAGCAAAACAAAAGGTACTCACTTTGCACCTCAAAAGAAGCATACTAATTTATTACAACTAACTTCTAAACTGAACCTGCATTACGACTAACGCCATCTACTGAGACATGTTGAACTACCGCTGAATACTAGCGCCAAGAACTGGCTTATTCTAAACCGGAGGGTTTTGGTCAAATGATCACTACGTTAAGTTGCAAAGTTTATTAAATTCTGCATTGTTAAGGATGCTATCACAACAAATGAGGTAGTTTTGGTTTCATGAATAAGTTATGTTTCAATTATACGCATCCATGACGGTTCTCTATCTCATCGATAGCACCAGTAGTTTGCGTCAGTAACTCCTCCCATTGTACTGTACACGTTTTGTAGTATTTAATAAGATAAAATAAAGTATTTTTCTGGTGTACAATATAGAATACATAAATAACTCGCGCTAGTAACTCGCGCCAGTAGTAAGGCGAGTCGAGTAGGGTAGTGTTAAGTTATTTTCAGTGTGGATCGGTATGTTCGCGCCCGGAATGGTTGCGGGTACCGTTACTGGTTTGTGGCTACGTGACTGTGGGGTGGAAAATCGTTTAAATAGTGATACAAGTACGCTTTCCGCTGGAAACTGTTTTGTGATGATGTTGAAGATTCGATAGAACAAGTATATTTGAAAAAGTGGCGAGCGAGGGAAAAATAGATTAGTGAATACTTAGCTTGAAAAAAAAAGTTACTTATATGAAATCTAACAAAAATCAAATCAGTTGTAATTACAAAGGAATTAATTTAAAAGAACCACAGAGCTTATTGTATTACCTACTGGCTTAATTAAATTGCTACCAAAACGCCAGTTATAAAACAAAAATAATACAATAAAAAAATCTGCTATTGATAAAGAAACCTTCACACCAAAACAAATATTCCACATAACATCTTCCAACGAATCATTCGATAAATAAAAGGTAAAACAATCTTTTGTCCCGAAAGTCCGGAGAAGCTGGCTAATTAACAATATCTTGTATAATCCTGTCGCCGACAAATCACAGCTGTGTAGGAGCGCAAAGAAAATACGAGAGCTTCCAATCGGCACATCTATTGTCTATAGCTCAGTGAAAACATGAGGGTCGAGTGACAGCGGCGCCATAAGCGAAGCGGAGAGAGGGGAAATTATGAATAATTTGTGGGAAAATGTTTTGGTTTTCAGAGATGATTACGAGAGAAAAGTGTTTTCCTAACCTTACCTATTTTTTAATACACTATTTTTGTAATTAAAAAAAATCTATTTAAATTTATAAATCTATTTATATAGAACAGCACACCTTAAAATAATTTAAAAATAGGTAAGGTTCGGAAAACACTTTACTCGTAATCACCTCTGACAACCAAAACATTTTCCCAGAAATCATTCATAAAAAGAACACTTCTCCTTTTCTTTCTTTCTTAGATTCTATCTAAATAAATTGAAGCGTTCGTTATTCAATTCAGGCCCATTTCGCGATTAGATTTTTGGGTAGGTTACCATTATGGGAAAGGGAGGTCTTTGTCTTGCAGTGGGTTAATGGATTAGTTAGATTAGATTAAATACCCCCTTGTTATCACACGTGTAAATTATAACGTTATTATTGTTTGCAGAAGTGCGATATAGTAAAACTTCTGCACTGTACTACTCTTACGCCAGAAAAGTATTTCATCAATGTAAGACAGATTCTGATCACGTCGTCAATCGCTCAATGAACACTGCCTTGAAACCAACTTATCGCTATCAGTATAACCTTACCCGACCTCCTTAACAAAACTACTCTCCTATATCAAGACTCTACAACTGAGACCACACCCACCCCGACTGTTCGCAGCGCCACAAATGGCTTTCCAATAATCCAGGCTTTGACGCGCCTCCGTCCGCCAGACCCTCAAATTAGTACTCGACGCTATTGTCCAATGTCCTGTTGAATGGCGCTAATCTTTGTAGCTTATTGGTGAGTTTGATTAATAATTTCGATGAGAATTTGCACCTTATACGAGGGTCATTCAATAAATACTTAGCCTACAAAAAGTAAACGAAAATTTTGGAAAAGTGGGAATGTATTTTTCAACATAGTCTCATTTTAGATCGATACACTTAGTCCAGCGATACTCCAACTTTTTTAATCCGTCCGAAAAATAGTTTTTGTCAAACTCTGCAAAATAGGCCTCCGTGGAGGCGATGACCTCCTCATTCGATCCATATCTATTCCCGGCGAGTGATTTTTTCAGATTAGGAAACAGAAAGAAGTCACAAGGGGCCAAATCTGGAGAATACGGTGGATGGGGCAGCAATTCGTAGCGTAATTCGACCAATTTGGCCATGGCAACGGCAGACGTGTGAACCGGTGCGTTGTAGTGGTGAAACAGCACTTTTTTCTTCGCCAGATGGGGTCGTTTTTTCTTTAATTCGGCGTCGAATCGGCCCAATAAATCGGCATAGTAAAGCCCTGTAATTATTTTACCCTTCTCGAGGTAATCGATGTAGATCACACCTTGTGAATCCCAGAAAACGGTGGCCATAACTTTTCCGGCCGATTTTACAGTTTTCGCCTTCTTTGGAGCACGTTCCCCGGTCTGGATCCATTGTTTTGATTGCTCCTTGGTCTCTGGTGTGTACCAGTGGATCCAGGTTTCATCGACGGTCACAAAACGACGCAAAAACTCCGCTGGATTCCGCTTAAACAGCGCCAAACACGTCTCCGATGTGGTCTCACGGTTGCGCTTGTTTTCTGGTGTGAGTAAACGCGGCACCCATCGCGCCGACAGCTTTCTCATGCCGACTTCCTCGTGAAGAATATGATGCACTGTTCCTTCTGAAATGCCTACAGTCTCAGCTAGCTCCCGAACCTTCAATCGGCGATCTGCCAATACGAGATCATAGATTTTTTTAATGTTTTCCTACGTAGCAGCTGTTTTCGGTGCACCTGGACGTGGTTCATCAAAAACCGACGTACGGCCACGTGCAAATTCATTGAACCAATTCTTGACGGTGGCCATCGATGGAGAAGAGTCACCGTACACAGCATCCAAGCGCTCTTTGATTTCGATGCGCGTTTTTCCTTCCAAAAATAGGAATCGAATCACCGAACGATATTGCTCTTTTTCCATTTTTGTAAAACCGATCGACACGTTCGCTTCCATAAGTTGTCAAATTAAAACAAATGAAGGGATTGGAATGAAAATTTCAAAAAAAAATTAAAAAAGAATGTGCTACACTGTGGTAAAACTCTTTTGAAACTACAACGCCCTCTGGCGATGAGGCTAGGTACTTATTGAATGCACCTCGTACTTTGAGGTCAACGTATTATAACTTCACACTTGGATTCCAAAGGATTATGCACAATAGAGGTTACAATAAGATACTGCATCGTGGGTCTAGTAGTCGTAAGCGCTACTGCTGAGCATGAGGTCCTGGGTTCGATTCCCGGGTTGGGCAAAGTGTTATTGGGTTTTTCCAGATGGAGACATTTTGCGCAAGCCGCTCAGTAGCAGCCCGGAGCCTGAATTTCTGCCCGGTTGATGGCAATAGGCTCGCCCCCTATTACATAGTTTAATAGTTTAATAGTTTAATAGTTTATTTCCACAAAAAACTTAGTACTACATTACAAAGGAAATGTGGCAACAATTTCAATTAAGCTAAAGAGATTAGCATCTTACATGCGACTCATAACTGGCGATATATAGGTGCACTATAGGTACAGCTCTGCCTAACCATTCGAAAAGTACAGGCGTGATGATACATGTCCCGTTTCACTAATGGTAGTGAACGCTCCTGGAGCATTTGCTAATCTACGTTTAATCCCCGTGTAGAGAAAACTATTTCAATTACGAAATTCTTACTACCAGCAATGAGCCTGGATTAGTTCACGAATATATTAATAGCAACAGACTCGAATTCTATTACATAGCATTTAAACACAGCCGGCGAAATGAGCCAGACACTTCTGATCACCCCTTCGGTAACGAACATGTGTGTACTCGTAGTCAGTTTGTATTCAACCGTTTAAACCTCAGAGCATTGTCGTTGACGCGGATCAATTCCGCCCGCGCCGCGTCACTTCCGCGACGGATCAATTCATAGCGGTGAGCGGATCGATGGAGACGGTCTATGTCAGAACGGTTAGCTCGTAACAAGTGACCTAACGACTATTCAAATCCTTGATTCCAATTAATGTTATTACCATCTAAACGAATTTAAACTTTATGGCAGAGTAAATTAAGATGATTATATAATAATGTACTTTCTTGAAAAAAAAAAAAAAAAAAAAAAAACTAGTTGAGAAAACTGAACTTTATACCTGGGTTTTAAAGTTTTTTTTCCAAAAACACATGATATTTGTTTACATGTCGTGTGTGGAGATTACGAGTAGTATGTCTTGGGACACAAACCCCGCCAGTAAACACAAAAAAAATCCCAAACTATTATAAAGGATTCTCGCAACCAGAAATGGTAACATAAAATCGCTTTTCGCTTATGGTCGACACCAATCCAAACACAATATACGCGAAATACCAATATGTAACGTTATCCAGACTTCCTCCCGTCATCACTACACTTGCTACATACAAAGGACATATGTCACAAGAGCCAAGATAAAACAGACCGTATACCCCAGGATTAAGGTCGAAATTAGAACTGATGAAACTGACATAAGTGTTGAAACATGGCTGGATAGGAAAAAGCTTTTTGTTTGTTGTATTTAAATGATTATATTTCGGTCAATGTGTTTGAACAAAAAGATATGTGATAAGACATGTTTCACTGAACATCAGTATACCATTTCCCATCCACTTTATATTGGGGTTGGCAGATACGTCATTGGTTCGTCCTGTAGTGAGAAAATTTGTCGGTCAACATGATTAGCAAGGGGGCCGAGTCACCAAGGTTCGCGGGATGAACGCACCCCCGGTTTTAAAAACCCTATTGAAATATTAATCTTTTGTCAAACTGGAAGTCAATCAATCACAGTAGTTAACATGAGATTCGATAGCGTGTTAGTTCATTTTTTTGCTAAGCGTTTTAAAAACTGGGTGTTAAAGTATTGTTACGGGTATCTTATGCATCTGTGGCGGATTTACAATGCCACATGCGAAGTACGCATCATACTGACGTCATGCAAAATCCTGCATCATGCAAGCAGTGTTTATCGCGCGACGAGTATATATACAACGTGCCGACATCAATCGTCGGGCAGTTGCTCACTGATGTCTGGTCGGAGGATCCTCCCTTTTCTATAGAGGATGGGTGAACTTCTACCTGAACTACACCCTGTTGCCTCTATACTGGTGACCTCGACGTGATGTACTATCGACGTGTGATGCGTAGTTCGCATGTGGCGTTGTAGACGCCGCGACACATCCTAAGATGGGGCTAAAAGTATCGAATAACTGTTTAGACGGACGTAGCCTTCGTCCATGTTTTGAAATCTTATATTTACGCCACTCATTAATCCCACGAAACCGGATTGCAAAAACACAAATCAACTTTCCTCCGACCCACCTTACTTTCGTAACCCGAAAAAAAAAATCTTGGAGAAAATTAAGTAATTTCCCTATTCCATGAACAAAGGGTAATAAAGTGCGCGCTCGGAACTCTTACAAAAGACGGTGGTAAGGGATGACGTCACGAGGTGGGGGTGAGGGAGGGGGCGCCGACAGCGATACCCTGCGCGCACTTAAGATGGTGTATTGTTACCGGTAGGTTGGTTAGGGGGATAGTGTAGGTGGGTTGCAGATGGGGCAGTCGTTTGTGGGATGCAGTTTTGTGCCTACAAGGTGAGATGTCGTTGAAATAAGGTATAACCGATACTATGTTTAAGAATCATGAAATAATACTGTGAATAATCATCACAAACATTACGTACGTATCATATTCGTTTTGGCATCAGTGTTCAAACATCCAAACAATTAAAATATATCCACTCGTTAGGATCCAAAGAGGCACACAATCCTACATTCGATACATGCGAAAAATCACTACTTTGAAGTCGTTCAATAAAGATGTATTGAACCTGACACGTATTTTAATATTATTTCAAAACAATCGAAGTAAAATAACAATTAAATTTTCAAGACCGTGTCTTTTGTTACCTCTAAGAGGCCATTTCAACGAAGGTATAAAACCTTAAACAAAGTTCTTCCTAGTTACTCTTTGTCGAATCTTGGTAAGGAGGGTAAGCACTTTATGGACATCCACAGGTGGTTAGCCATTTTAGCGGCTATATTGTTATGCGCCATATTAGAGGCTTGCGCCTTTAAAAGGTTTCGAGATGTGAAGAGGGAGTTGGAATGAATGCTGGTTTTTTATTTTGAAGTATATGTTTTGATTTTTTAATTTCAATATTCGATTTGCTTATAGTGTAATATTGCAATACTGTTAATTATTATGCAAATACAAATAAATTTAAAAACTTGTTTGGTAAAAAAGCCAGATTTTTTGCATCCTGTATGCAAAAAATCTGGCTTTTTTACCAAACAAGTTCCACGTGTTCGGATGCCTTAAGCAGTTAAAGTCGCATCATCATTTCAATCGAAAGACGTCCACTGCTGGACATAGGACCCCCCCAAGAACCCCCACTTCGACCGGTTCTGTGCTTCCCGCATCCAGCGGATTCCTGCGGGCTTCACAAGGTCATCAGTCCACCTTGTGGGATGCCTTCCAACGCTACGTGTTCCGGTACGCGGTCGCCACTCCAGAACCTTTCGGCCCCATCGGCCATCTAAGTAATGGTCGGATGTTTGATTGCATATGGAATGAATATTAAATATCCCAAAGATATTTCTTGTTGAAACAAACAGTTACCTAATTCACGCGCTAACACAAGTTAACCGAGTGTTGTGTGACAGCAGTTGGCTGATACAAAGATATCTTGTCTACTTCTTTTTGTAATGGGAACCGGTCCTTTATGGTTCTCAAATAATTCTTTCTTCGATGATGATGATATAAATTTTTGTAAGTAGGTTTTCTCATACACTTTTACACGACAATACAAAATAATTATAAATTCTATGTATATATTTTTTTAAATTCTAAATGAGGTTCGTTGTTATTATTAGTAGAAAATGGTGTGACATACCTTGGTCAGACTTCTCGATCTTGTTCGGCGTTAACCTCCGGTCCGCGAGCGCTGAACTCGGCTGCTTCGGGCTGTTCCGTTTCGAACTGCTGCGAGACATCACCAGTGATTGAGGTATCTGTGAAAAGAGTGGTCGTGTTACAACGGTAATAGATGATAGTAGTACAGATTAATATAAAAATAATCTTTATAGAAAATAAGATATAGTGACGTCAGCGGAGTCCTCGGGCGGCGGCGGCTGCAGCCAGTTGTACTCGCGCTTGTCATGCTACTCACAAGTTTGTCGGAGCGGTCCCCGGACGGCAGGCGGGCGATGGTGACGTCAGCGGAGTCCTCGGGCGGCGGCGGCTGCAGCCAGTTGTACTCGCGCTTGTCATGCTACTCACAAGTTTGTCGGAGCGGTCCCCGGACGGCAGGCGGGCGATGGTGACGTCAGCGGAGTCCTCGGGCGGCGGCGGCTGCAGCCAGTTGTACTCGCGCTTGTCATGCTACTCACAAGTTTGTCGGAGCGGTCCCCGGACGGCAGGCGGGCGATGGTGACGTCAGCGGAGTCCTCGGGCGGCGGCGGCTGCAGCCAGTTGTACTCGCGCTTGTCATGCTACTCACAAGTTTGTCGGAGCGGTCCCCGGACGGCAGGCGGGCGATGGTGACGTCAGCGGAGTCCTCGGGCGGCGGCGGCTGCAGCCAGTTGTACTCGCGCTTGTCATGCTACTCACAAGTTTGTCGGAGCGGTCCCCGGACGGCAGGCGGGCGATGGTGACGTCAGCGGAGTCCTCGGGCGGCGGCGGCTGCAGCCAGTTGTACTCGCGCTTGTCATGCTACTCACAAGTTTGTCGGAGCGGTCCCCGGACGGCAGGCGGGCGATGGTGACGTCAGCGGAGTCCTCGGGCGGCGGCGGCTGCAGCCAGTTGTACTCGCGCTTGTCATGCTACTCACAAGTTTGTCGGAGCGGTCCCCGGACGGCAGGCGGGCGATGGTGACGTCAGCGGAGTCCTCGGGCGGCGGCGGCTGCAGCCAGTTGTACTCGCGCTTGTCATGCTACTCACAAGTTTGTCGGAGCGGTCCCCGGACGGCAGGCGGGCGATGGTGACGTCAGCGGAGTCCTCGGGCGGCGGCGGCTGCAGCCAGTTGTACTCGCGCTTGTCATGCTACTCACAAGTTTGTCGGAGCGGTCCCCGGACGGCAGGCGGGCGATGGTGACGTCAGCGGAGTCCTCGGGCGGCGGCGGCTGCAGCCAGTTGTACTCGCGCTTGTCATGCTACTCACAAGTTTGTCGGAGCGGTCCCCGGACGGCAGGCGGGCGATGGTGACGTCAGCGGAGTCCTCGGGCGGCGGCGGCTGCAGCCAGTTGTACTCGCGCTTGTCATGCTACTCACAAGTTTGTCGGAGCGGTCCCCGGACGGCAGGCGGGCGATGGTGACGTCAGCGGAGTCCTCGGGCGGCGGCGGCTGCAGCCAGTTGTACTCGCGCTTGTCATGCTACTCACAAGTTTGTCGGAGCGGTCCCCGGACGGCAGGCGGGCGATGGTGACGTCAGCGGAGTCCTCGGGCGGCGGCGGCTGCAGCCAGTTGTACTCGCGCTTGTCATGCTACTCACAAGTTTGTCGGAGCGGTCCCCGGACGGCAGGCGGGCGATGGTGACGTCAGCGGAGTCCTCGGGCGGCGGCGGCTGCTGCAGCCAGTTGTACTCGCGCTTGTCCACCGGCACGCCGCGCCGCTCGTAGTCCTGCGCCTGCGTTCTGACCACACAGAAACGTTAGCACTAGTACAAGGACCAATTTGTTGTTCTGGTGTGCGCTTGTGATGCGAAGGAAGGAATAAAATATCGTGAGGAAAGTTCTGGGTATGACCGTGGATGGCTATAACAGTAGGGGAAGACCAAAGAAACGATGGATGGACTGTGTGTGTGATGATATGGGTAGAAAGGGGGTGACTACCGAGATGACGACTAAGGGTCCGTTCACACAAACCGGCTCGGCGAGCATCGACCGGCGCTCTTCTTTTCACACAGACCGGCGCGAGTTATACGCTTGGAACTGCCCGGAGCCGACGGCCGTTTCACATAGACCGGCTGGAAGAGCACTGTTTTTGAGCGGATGCACTCGGAGCCGGACGGATGCGCTTGGAGCCGAGCGGGTGCTCTACAAGGGCGTTGTACCTCTAGTTCCGATTGTGAAAGAGGACGCAATCGGAGCCGGTCGGCCGTGCGAGCGTGAATGAGCACGCAATTGGAGCCGGTCGACCGCGCGAGCGCGTAAGAGCATACAAACGGAGCCATTCGACTGCCCAAGCGCGTAAGAGTACGTCATGAGAGGTAGCCAGTCGGCTCTTCTTATCATTTCACACTAAGCGCGTTAGGTTTGCTCTCAAGCATCCTCAATAATAAAACAAATGCCATGTAAAAATAAACTTTATTACAATAATTCAAAACTCTGTTTTAAACGTGATAAAAAATCTGCTCTCTTCTCCGAGCCGGTCTGTGAGAACGGACCTTAATAGAGAAGTATGGAAGAAATAGACATGTTCCGCCGACCACGAATACATTGGAATAAGGGCAGGAGGATGATGACTGCAGGACAACTTTATGAAACATGTTTGTGATCAACTTTTATCTCCAAAAATCTCGATTCCAAGAGCGCGTGATACCACAAGTCGCGTCGGACATAACCGACCCACACCCGCTCGAATGATACCGTCCCCACGAGCGCGCCACCGAGCGACCACTACAAGTGACACAGTTTGTTCAGCCCTGGGCGGCGGCCGGGCGCGCGCCGACGCTCGCTGTGGTGAGCGGGCCACGATCGGACGTCAGTCAACATTGCTAACCATAACGTAGTTTTTATTACTCTTCTAGTCATATTATTAAATATTTTGTTTTTAATCCTAATATTTGTAATCACGGTGTGAAGTAACATAAAGAACTGGATATTTATGCACTGTTCCTATAAAAAAATCTGTATTTGTCGTCATTTTTCAATGCGGTACACGCAGGGCCGGATTTAAAGCTGTGGAGGCCCTGGGGCAACCAAGAAGTGGAGGCACCGATTTTGTTTTTGGACCAGTCGAAAAAAAAACAATCATTTATACATAATAGGTACAAAAAATATACAAAAGGAAAAAAGATAAATGTTAGGCGAATGGAATTTTGCGAGCTTTTGTCGTCGAAAAATCATTGATAATTTCGGTGAAATTCAGTTCTCGGAGTTAATCACTTTCAATACTAAGTAGGGATAACTTTCATAGGCGGTTCTGTGTCATTGTAGTCAGAAGTGTATTTTTTATAATTTCATCTTCTAAAATGAGCATTCTCCAGTGCAGTGCGCCATCAACACCAAGTAGGTACATTCTCAACGTAATTTCAACACTTGGAAATGTAGCTCTGAATTTTCGAGTACTTGCTAATAGAAGATTTCCTTATATTGATCTTTTTGATAATCGCTTTTATACAAAACGGTAAATGTAAAATGGACCAACAAAACTTTGTTTTTTATCAAATAAATCAAACTGTGGAGGCCCCTATTTTGTGGAGGCCCAGGGCCATGGCCCCTGTTGCCCTGCCTTAAATCCGGCCCTGGGTATACGCGGTCTGTTGTAAAAATGAGTAACTGACCGCGCTGTAGCCGCGCACTCGCTCACACACACGCGGCGGAGGGCCGCGTCATGACGCACGTGTTGGAACACTCTCTTACATACAAGCGAATACAACTGGCCGCCACCGCAGGCCGCGTCTGTCTGGGAGCCACTTAGGTATCGGTACTAATAAACTTTAATTATGTATGATCCGTTCCCACAGACAAACCGTGACAACGGTTTTATGGGACATCATTTTAGATACAAGACTACTTTACACTCTTTAGAAATAAATAACGCAACTCGCTATGGTAAGATAGCACATGCCTAGGTTCACACAGTGTTGAACTGCTTAATGTTCGAGTCCCGTGGCAATTCTGTACAACATTTGTTGACCGCATAAAAAGTGAGATTTTGACGAGTGACCCCAACATTTTACAGTAAAATTATATACAGTAACAGCGCCTTTTGAACGGCCGCTTGCGGTGTAAAGTGTCGTTTACAAATAATCATTCTATTTGTTCAAGATGTGCAGGAAAAAAGGAAAAATGTATTCATAAATATTTTGAAGTAAATAAATAAAATGTGACTAACCTTAAGCTTTCATAACAGTCTAAACATACTACGGCATAATCGCCATTTTCTAATAATAATGAATTTTCAGTCCGCCTTTGCACTAAGAATGGGAATTCCTGAAACAAAAAAAACATTGTTTAATTACTCATTTCAAGTTCTCTCTCAAGTTGAAGTTCCCAATCATATTATATTTAAAAAATATAGTAAGTAAATATCGTTCATCGATATGGATATAAAAATAACATTTTAATAACATTATATAAGATGTTAAAAAATTTACTTTAGAAAGTAGGCGCTTTAGACCATCGAACTGAATAACTTTTACTAAGGGACCAACTTTAAAATCGCGAAAAAAATATCAGCTGTTCCATAGTAAAGTTTAATACCTACGGTCCTAAACTGTATGGGACAGCTGTTTTTTTGAACCACGGAATGAACTTGGTCCTAAGACCAAGTTCATTCCGTACTGATGGTACTTTCACCTCGTATATGATGAACATTATAGGCTGATTATGCTAAGCCATACTCACTTTAATAGGTAGCGCCCTAACTCGTTTCCTGTACGTCTTGATGCCGCACAGGTGGCAGTGGTAGTCGTGAGTGTTGTACACTCTTCTCTCGGGAGGGTACCCGCCTAACGCTTCGTACCTGCAACAAGCGGCGCCTTATAGCGAATAGGACAGAAGGTTGGACAGAACGAAATGTTATACATTTAATAAGGACTTGAGAGGAGAGTTATGTGTCTTTAGCTCCAAAATTCATCTGGTTATCATTACTGGTTACTGTCAGCTTGCATCTTGCCCCCACAGCTGAGCAAAGGCTTTCCTATATGACATACAGTTCTTTCTGTGCAAGCTTAAGACAAAATAACCACTAGGTAAAGCCCTGGCACCAGAAGGCGTCGCAGCAGACCATGTAGAAAATTACATTAATATAAAGTTAATTCTTAAAAAAAGGATGTAAAATAAACCCCTAAGATTAAGATACATTGGTAAAAGGGTTTTTTGACACTATCAAACCCCGACCCAATGAGACACATCGTCGTTCACGGCTCTTTAGAGAGTCTGAAGGTTTCCATAGGTTAATACTTAATAGTTTATATACTACTAGTTGTGCCCCGCGGTTTCAACCGCATAAGTCTCGATCTCGTAGGTATATCGGGATAAAAAGTATCTCATGTCCTAATCCAGGTCATGGTCAACCCATGTGACAAATTTCATCCTAATTCGTTCAGTCGTTTTAACGTGACAGCGTAACAAACAAACAAACTCACTTCCGCATTTATAATATTTGTTAGAATAGTTATGATGGTACTCACCTCCTCCACTGGCTGAGTAGCGAGTGGTAACAGAAGGTACAGACTAGAGCAGAGCCGTTCTCACGCAACTGCTCCGCGTTTGGATGACTCTGTCGACAGATAGAAAACATTAATATTAACACTTTGACAAACGTCCCAACAAATTGGACCAATGTTGGTTGATTATGGTTCTTGTACATGTTGCGGGTAACATGTGATGTTGTGGAACTTGCGCAGGTCACATGCATTGTGTAAACGACGGCGTCTAAATCCAGTGACTTCCTCCCCAAGTATGTAATTCGCGCGGATAGCTGACTTGCAGTTTAGAAGCACCATTCCATTTGATCAGTTAGCCAACTGGTCTCAAATAGTTTCGTTCTAGAACTTCGAGCAGGAATATAGAAATCTATGTATGTCAGGTCATTTTTAATAGATAATGCTACAATATATCTGAATATTTTCGCAGGTATGTATCAAAGTACGATTTTTGTGTTCAATTTCAAACTTCTATGTTCGTAAGTAGAACGTTACCGTTGGATAATTTAAGTGTACTTTTTGTCGTTTTCCGACCTACACACGGACGAATCCGCGGGCAAAAGTTAGTGTTAAATAAAATGTCCATGTGTCACCTGGTGGGTGAGCAGGCACGGGAAGTACGGCGCGTTGCCCTGCGGCTGGCCGTACAGGATGCGCGCCAGCGTGAAGTCCGAGTGCAGGCCGCACAGGAAGCAGTAGATCGACGTGCACGCTGCGGGACAAACACATTTCAACAACCGTCAACAACAACAACGGCCGGACTATTCTGTAAAAAACTCACCGTGAAAACTTAGGTGAAGTGAGCTGTCATTACACCTAAAGCTCAACACACACAAAACGGGTGCGTCGAGCGCGGGTCGGGACGGGAGTACGGCGAGCTTGTATGCAACCTTAGTTTTTGTTTACCCTAAACCTCTTAAGGGGTCATTGTACTCATTATTATGAACAAATTTTACTATGGGACCGACGCTGAAATCGCGAAAAAAAAATCTGTTGTTCCCTACAATTCGACGAGATATACGAACATAAATGTAGGGAACAGCAGATTTTTTTTTAATAGAGCGGGTGGAGAGCGGGTGTCGCGCACGCTTTTCGCGTGCCCGCTGTACTCCCGTCCCGACCCGCGCCCGACACGCACCTGCTTTGTGTGTGTTTGAGCTTAATGCTAGGGATTGACAAGCTTGTACCGTGAGATTTTACAGAATAGACAGACAGTGGCTCGTGATGAAATAAGTATCGTTCGGAGAGATAGATCTGCGTTGTATGTACTCAGACAGATTGTCATCGGTCTACAATAGTTGAAAGCGATTTTAGGAGAAGACCTTAGTCCAGCAGTGGTCGTTAGAGTTGATATGTATGATGATGGTGTCGTGTCAGATGAACTATAAGATGACTGATGATTTTTATAATAAATTCCACGAATTAGGGCGCTTGTGCACTACACGGAATATAGTAGCCGTTCCATTTTCTAGCAAATATCACGAGATCATCGAGCAAATTGTGGGGAATGTATACATTTAGACAGTAAAAGTCCGTGTAGTGAAGGCCTTGCCAGGATTTTAACCGGGCTTACTCCGTGAGAGTATTAGACCAGATAGAACTACGCAGTTACGTTTCTCTTTTTCCGACTTTATTCCGACGTGGGAAGATTGATAGTCTTATGAAAATTATCTCACCATTATTACTAGCGACCGTCCGGTCAGACGTGGTCGACGGTGGGGTGGGGATGATTCGCTCGCCGTTCATAGACGAGTTCGCCGGTAGGGGCGACGGGATATTATATCTGGAACAAATAATATTTTCATAAGTATGATACTGGAGAGGTTTTATTAGGATATAATTGTTTTAACTTGACGTTTTCAAAAAGATAGTCGTTAGTCGTCGATAGGCGTCGCGAAATATTCCACGCGATGCGAGCGCGTACTATCTTGAATGTGTGTAAGCCTAGTACTTTTTATTAGAGAGGTCTAAGAGTTTAGTGCGGTTCGTGCTCCCACCTGCGATGCTCCAGCGGCACGCGCTCGGCGTCCAGCAGCTCCCACTGGCGCGCCAGGTGGCGCACGCAGCGCGCGCACGCCAGCACGCGCCCGCCGCGCGCGCCGCCCGCCAGGCACGGGAAGTGCATGGCGTGCGAGTTCATGTACTCCGCCATCGTCGACAGCCACTCCATGGACTGCTGCGGGAACAGGCCGGCGCACACGTAACATCTGGAACGGGCATTATACATTCTCAAATTATGTCATCGCCACAAAACACAAAACGACTAATAACTAATATCGACCTTATGTACATTCAGCCTAAGTTGATTTTACAATGACAGACAGTAGATAGGGATAAATGGATGGAAAAAGGGAGGCCTTTGCCCTAGAGTGGAACACAAACGGCTCATAATAATAATAAAAGGTCCAAAGAAATGAACAAACCTGTACAGTCCCATGCCATTTTCTCCTGACACGATCTGGCTCTGCGGACTGCTGGACAACGCGTTCGACGGCCGCTTACTTGACTGACTCGAACTGGACTTGATATCGTATGGCTTAAACCTGCAAGAGAACAGATTGTGTATCACCGATACTGCATAAAACACAACTATGTACTTTGAATTCGGAAAGGAAAATTTGCATATTAATAACTCATTTTTAACCAGAGTTTTAAGTATTAAATCAATCTACCTAGCCTTTTCCCAACTATGTTGGGGTCGGGTTCCAGTCTAACCGGATGCAGCTCAATAACAGTATTTTACATACAGCGACTGCCTATCTGACCTCCACAACCCAGTAACTGGATAACACGATACCCCTTGGTAAGACGTGTTGTCAGACTTTCGGGCTTTTGACGACCCGTAACGACTATCAAAAATCCACGAATGACAGTCGGGACCAACGGCTTAACGTGCTTTCCGAGGCACGGAGGAGTCTCGGTATGTAAAGATGGTCACTCATCCACGGACCAACGCCGGCAAGCGTAGCTTGACCTGATGGATCGATCCGTGTGGCTGTTATTAGTTAACCACGAGGTCCCTTCTAGTTTTAAGTGTTAAATGCACATGCATTTTTGACGCATTATTTCACTTTTACTGGTTAAAAACTCGATGTTCTATAATCTCGAAAATGGGAGCTTTTGAAAATCTTACATCTAGACCGCATCTACAAACGAATTGCGAATAGTGCCTGTATGTTTCTGTAACATTTTAGTTCCCTTCCTTTTCTGTTGAGATCATATGTGTCAGTCAAAAATCTTACATTTTCGTTATATTGTATGTAGTTACCTAATATTGTTGGTGTGTGTGTTGTTGTGCGCGGCGTTCGGCTCGCCGTTCTCGCCGTACGCCGGGTACTTGTGGGGGATGCTTTTGTAACACGACGCGCATATTTGTACCATGCCTGAAATGATACACAATATCGATGTAATACATGCAATAAAATCGATTAACCGCTGGGTTCTGAAATCTGAAAACTATCATGCGATCTGAGTTTTAATAATCAGACAATTGATCAGGCTTTCATTAAATAAATAATTACAGTTACACAAAAATAGCTTGTTTAGACACCTCCACCAATAGGACCCTGGGATGCTGAATGGCGAAAAAAACTATTTAGTCCGTCAGTCAGATAATAACAAAATATTAGACACGTATTTTTTGCTTTATCATATTAATAAAAACTGGTTTAGATAAAACGCATTAAAGTTGGGGAGTGGGGGCTCGCTACGTCACAAGTCAGTATAAAATCTACCGCCCAGTGACGTCATGCCACATTTTAACGTAATGCCTAATCAAAGTATTTCTGTTTGCTGTGTGTATTGCTGTTGTGTCTTTTGATTACGTAAAAAAGAAAAGTACATGTCCAAGATTTTTTAATAATCAACAAGACGAAATAAAAAAAAAATCTTTGTCGGCATCCCTATTGAAATGACTGACAACAAAATTAACTAATCAGTACCCATCAAGAAGGTCTCGTTGCTTCCTTACTACAAGATGTGGCTGTTACTTAAAAGAATGAAACTTCCGACTCACCTTGTGGACTAATAGGACTGGCATCCGGATGAGGTTTGAGCGTCGTTATAAAAGGGTAATAAGGTTCTCTTTCGGGATTAGGACAGCAGTAGACCAGCCTTAGTTGCGAGCTGGGGGCACTGACCCCGCATACGTAACAGACAAAGCTAGCGGTGGTTGAAGGCGCGGAAGGCTGGCTCGCCGGCCGCTCTAAGGAAGGAGAATGCGTGTGGGCTACTAAGGATTTGTCGCCGGAACTGGCGAGGCTAAGAGGGGAGGGGGGGAGGAGGGAAGGCGGCCGGGTTCGTAATGTGTATACTCGCTCGTTCGCCGGGACGGCTCGCATCTGTAACAAGGAAAATGGTTTTGTTAAATAAGCTGAAGTTAGTACATGAGCAACTTACTTAGGATACTGCAGACCTTTTTTTTTTTGGATGGGAAATTATCAAAGATCTTCTCCCGCTCTGGGCGGTGCGGGAGGGCGTGTCAGACTCTTACTGACTAAAACCCACCCGTGTTCCTTCAGTGTTACCTACACGTTGCCAGCGGCCACCGTATCCCTTTCGGACTTTCCCGCGAAGGATACTACAGACCTAAGATTGTAGTATCCTAGGTTAGTTGCTTGTGTCATGACACTATTTATAGTGAATTAAATGACTTCAGCTCCAAAGGTTAGCCTTTGAATATCAGTTTAACTTATTAATTGGGTTGAAAAGGTCACATAGCATTAAGACGTATCTTAACTTAGTACTTCTTGAAAAGTCAACGAAAGGTTAAGTTCTTCAGTCATCTTAATCTACGCAACATTATGTCATCACTCATCAGTGAGTCAGATTTGAATTTTGATTTTATGTCAGAATTCGCGAAAATAAATTAAGTTGTGTTTGAGAAAGATGAAGATATAAGACACACAAGATCTAAGTGACTGTACAGTTTTAAATTAACGTCGAACATTTTACCTATGGGATAATGTGTGTCCAAAAGGTCAGTTTACCATAGCTTGATTCTAGAACATTCCATCAAGACTCATGCCGTTCTAGAAGCACGTGCATGTCGTCACAGTCATCGTAAGGTTATCAGCGCCAATCGACCGCGCCGGGTCAATACTACGATACGCTACACAGACTGGTAAGCAATGAATGATGTTAAGAGAAATTATCAAATAACTTCTCCCGCTCTGGGCGGAGCGGGAGGGCGTGTCAGACTCTTACTGACTAAAACCCACCCGTGTTCCTTTAGTTGCCTATACATTGCCAGGGGCCACGGTATCTCTTTCGGACTTTCCAGGCAGGCATCGGTCCTAGCGGACCCCTTCCGTTGTGCTGACATCTCTTTGAGGTGCGCGTGGAACACAACGCGCCGAAGACCGAAGTACGCCTGTCACAGAATGCTGCCGCTTCTTTTAGCGGCAGCATTCTGCACTTGTAATATTCAGACAAGTTCACCACACCGTGGTCTGAGGGATCGTTTTTTTATTGTATTTTTATGAACGATAGCATTGTACCTACATTTTTGACAATGATTGTCGGTCAGATGAGATTGCGACTTGATTTTGAATTTTTTTAATCACTGGTTTCCGTATAGCTTGTGCGACGAGATTGTAGAATTTACAATCGATCTTGTGAATACAACGTACTTTTGTCTACAATACATCTCCTATGTGTGTCATCTAAGTTGTTACATGTTGTTAATAATGTCGAAAAGATAGTGATGATGAGTCAAATGTGTATGAGAACTCCAGTTACCTAGCACCAACATTACTCAGACTACATCTGTTTGGTTAAGAACATGTTAATTTAAATTACATACTTGTATTATGTCAATACATATTTCATTTTGAATTGTTCTTATAAACTTTATAACTTGTGTTTATAGATGTCTCGTATTGTTTTAATTGTCTATAGAATTTGAATTTATTTTAAAACTACAGAACTATACGATTACACGTGTCAATTGGTTGTTGGGGAATGTGATGCAACAATAATTTAAAAAATATCTTCAATAAGTATAATCCCGTCACCTCATCACGCAGTGATTGCCAGATGGGCGTCGTTCCCGAGGGAGACCTAGATAACGCCGGCGTAATGACTTAGAAGCGTTTATGGGAAGTTGGTCGAACAAGACAACATACAGTGGAAAGCTGTGGGGGGGGACCTTTTTGCCCAGCAGTGGGACAACTCAGGTTTAAAATAAAATAAGTATAATCTCATTATACAAGTTCTACAGTGTTGTAAGAACTCTAGGTATTTTTTGTAAGTATGTATTAATTGCAGTGTATCTAAAACAAACAATGAGTTTTTTTTATTTTATTGCAGTGCTGTGGTAGTGAAACCCGCGTGCGTGACAATGTACTTTTTTTGAAATTCATAAAGATATCACGAATTGAGTAGTGAGAATGTGGCTGTTTGATGAGTAAGGAAGGGATCGAAAAAGCAAAGGAGTTGCATAATGAAATTTAGTACAACATTACAACACTCGTTTGGATGATATTATGGTTACTGGTTGTTTTAATGTTGGCAATAAGCTAACTGCATTTTGATTTATAGCATGGGTGTAGATAAAAAATATTATTGATAAAATATGTAGCCAGTAACGATGAGAATGCGAAAAAACTGGATAAAAAGGTGTGAAGCGTATTTATCAAAATCAAATCTTTCACTTAATTGAATCACTGATAACGTTGGCACAGCAATTATAACCTGATCCATTTTTATCGTCAGCTTTATCAGTAGATATTTATCTCCTCATATTATAACGATAAATAGTTTTAAGAGAATTATATTATTATCTATGTTTACTATACATGCATAATTAGGTTTTCAGATAAACGGCGTTATTTTAATGCTGGTTGATAAGAAACGCTCATACTATAAAAGTAATTTAGGCCGTAATATAGCCCCTTGTGGCACGCCTCATTTGCTATTTAGAACAAAACAAAATATATTAATGATTTCGACGTTATTTTGACGGGATTCTTCTAAAACAAAATAAAGCTTAAGGAAACTGACATTGTAGTAAGATTGTTTCAAAACCTGATTGGTGCCTAAAGCGTATTGTATCAAAGGCCTCAGTTAAGTTACTGTTACGTGTTTGCTAGCGATAATTCGACCCGAACCTTATCATGGTTTGACACTTGCCATTTATATTACTTCGTCAGAAATTGATTATTATCATCAACAATTTCCCACATCACCAAATATAGTTGTTAATATCTGACCATTTTACAACAATAGGCACAATATTGCAGAGGCTATCGAACAGCAATCGATCTGCCCTCTGACCAGCGCGGTCGGGCCACAGGCCACATTAAAATCATATAAACAAACGATATCGCTCGACCGAATTATCAGTAGTATTATGTTAGGAATAATTCGAGAAAGCTTTGTCAATAAACTGATTACACAAAGACTGGAGTTATTTTCGAGACTGACGCAACATAAGACCACGAGAATTGTAAGATCCTACTTTATTCTTCAGATATCACATTCAGTAAATAATACTTCCATATTTTAAAATCCATATACAAGATGTAACTGAAATAAAGCGGTCATTGTACTCATGATTATGAAGAACTTTTACTAAGGGACTAACCTTGAAATCCCGAAAAAACACATGGATTAACCGTAATTTACCGTAAGCACATGATCAATAGCTAGTTTATTACTTATAACATTAATAAGATTATATTATTTGAACCTACACATTTCGTTGTAGATTTTGCACCACAACCTAATCAAAATTTTCCAAATAAATTCTTTCAACATTCAGCTTTCACTTCAGAACAACAAACTTGGTAATTTTAGCAAATGACTCACGTGATATCACTCGGAATGAGTATAATAGTCAAAGTGCCGATAAATTCTATAACAGTGGTACAATAAGTGTCAGTATTACGAGAGGTCAGTGCGTTATCTAGTGTCAACACTTTTTCAGAGTGCACTGCTCCTAAGAGGTCGCCAGTTCATGTAGGTGCTTCTGATAATGTTAGCTTTTTATTATCGTAGGTATATTGCATGTTTAATAGTTTTGTTTTCTTTATTAATTTATGTTGCATTGAAGATAGTATCTATTGAATTTATTATACCGTGTTGAATTGTACTTGCTATAATTTCACTTCAACTACATATAATTGAAAATTATTATAGACGTTTTTTGGAGTGAGCAAATATTCTTTGAACTTTAAGTTAGTTTTCACTTCAAGGGAGTTAAAAACAAGTGGATTGTTTATACATGAATCTGTTTGTTATAGTCTTACGGGGAAATTATGGTCAGCATTGTTCTTCTTTGTAAGCAATATTATCCAATTTAATACCTTGAGACATCAATTACTTCCTTATCAAAGTATCATCGTTATCCCTTTTAATTACCGATTTGATTATCATAACATATATATATACACATACATATACATATATACACATATATTTACATATATATATGCATATATATCTCATACCTCACAAATCTTTAGGTGGTATCAATAAATGCCAAAGTTGAATATCCAGAAATTCATAATGCAACATTAAAAATAAATAGAAATTTAAAACCGGCCAAGTGCATGTCAAATGTCAAGTGCGTGTCTGCAAATTTAAGTTGGTCGATTATTACTCGTTAAAGCTTAATATTTCGCAAACGGATTCCTGAATTGAAAAATGATTTTGACACATCCACAATATTTTTGAACGACCTTTCTAACGACACCCCACACTATGGGATAGACGAGAAAAAAAAACATCCCCACTTTACGCTATCCTAAAAAAAAAAACTTGATTATATTTTACCACTTTGTCGGTGTGCTTTCTAGTACTAACCGTCTCTGAGCTAAGCCACGGACGCACAGACAAACGGACATGGCGAAACTATAAGGGTTCCTTGTTTAGTTACTACGGAACCCTAATAAAAACAACGTGTCGCCACAGGTGAACGAAGTCATGAGGAAGATAACGTCCGAAATGATGGCCTGATAACGGCTGATAGTGATCATATCGTGTCGTGTCGATATAATATTTGGAGATATGGAGATAAAAGCAACACAGGCAATAAAAGTATGACGTGTATTTGGGTTCCAATGTGCAGGATATTTCTTCATTGAATAACCATTTTGCATCATTTTTTAATTATTACAATCAAAATAACATTAGAAAATTCTTATCTTTTTTCCAAACCTTTTTTCTCTGAGTACACATTATTGGGGATTTCCATTCCTACTGTGACTATTGTAATATTAATTCAGAGTTGTATCTACACTCGAACCGAAAATCTGAATCACTAGAATAGAGAGACATACCGTGCGAAAAATAATTAAATCAAAAGACTTAATCCAGAACTAAGGAAACTTGATGATCACCCATGAACCAAGTACAGTTTTACTTCGCGAGAAGAATCATGTTAGTTGCTGTGATTCCTTGAAGAGACTTCAGCCGATCACAGATACGAATAAAATATAAAATTAAAAAGGCTTTCATATTCAGACCAAGAGTTGGTGAAAAAGAAGGGAAATTACATTCAAACTTACGTATAACAAAGAAAGATAAGCAACCGACCTTTCCGATAGGGATTACCAGTTACCAGTTGATATAATCTAAACATTTATTACTAAAAAGTTTCGTGTATTTCAGCATTAAACAGATAAGTAATCGCATAATCCGATTTTCTTTGATAAACGATAAGTGTAAAGATAAAATGTCAAAGACTGATAAAACATCGGCAAAGTTATGTAGTATGACAAAGTAAAAATTTGGATATGGCTAACTTACCATTCAAACTTTTTAATGAATTGAAAGATGTCTAGACTTGAATGTAATTTGCAGTAACAACAATGAAAGATAAGTTGCATTTTATAAATAAGCGATTGCAGTTGTTTTGAACTAGGTGCTACCAATAACATTCGGCTAATCCTTTAAATAGATGGATACCAGAATGCTTTAATATACACCAAAATTTAAACAGAGAGATACCTTTTGGCCGGAGAATGCACATTATGTAAGAAGTTTGTTCAGAGTCGTTTACTAGATCGATTTTTGTAATTTTTTATGTAGGTAATTTAGTATCCCAAAAATAATTAAAACTAAGTAAGTACGTAAATTACATTCACACTTCCGCTTAAACAAACCAAAATTGTCGAAACACCACTAAGCTAGACCCATAGACGTTTGCGACTTTGTGCGTACGTAGATTTGTAATGTGACCACAATTTTCTCTCACAATTAGTATAACGAATACATAAACAATGTTTTATATATAATAGTCAAAAATATGTGTATGTATATGATTCTCTGGTGAAAATAAAGAATGCTCATTTAATAGTATAGGAGGGTTCATACTAATTCCATGCTGCCATGATAGTAGGAGTACTTACTAATTCCATTCTGCCAAGTCGTTATTCTTGTTTTAATAAACTTTGGGCGACCTAGCTCTGCTCGGGTGAAAATACGAAGAAAATGAATTTTCCCAGATAAGCATAAATTGCAACTTTCATCGAAATCGTTAGAGCCGTTTTCGAGAACATTAGTACAAATATATATACAAATATATATACAAATATATATACAAATATTGCTCGTTCAATAGTATAGGATAGCATAATATTCTAATTGAGGTGTTTTGTGGTATACAAGAAAAGAGTTCAACTGTTGTAAACCTCAACTAGAACAAGTTTTAATGTAAATCGACTTTTGCTAACTTAATGACCGATAGTCGAATGTTTTATTTCGCGAAGTTGTTATGAAGGTAAGGCTAAGCGTATGCTGAGATGCAAGTGACGCAGGTCAGCACAGTACAGATTTTGTAGGGTAGGGCAGGCGAGGCAGAAATAGGCCGCGAGCGTATGCTGCGACGCAGCTACACAGACATACTCGCGTCCTAGCTACTACAAACAATACACATAGTCTACGTGGCACGTGCCGGCGCCGCAGCGTACGCAGCTGTCAGTACGTTCATGCATTACAAAATCTGCACTGCCCTGCGCTGCGGGGACCTGCGTCAACTGCGTCACAGCATACGCTTAGCCTTAGTCATGTCTTCAGCTGCTTGCTGTGTTTTTATCCCTCTTCTCTACCCCAGATCTTTTTGACTCTCGATGATACGATATACGATTTCCATTTATGCTGATATCTGGCTTAATTACTTTACCAGTATTTAGGTATTAAATATATGAATTATAAACTTACGGGTATTTTTTTTCTTTATCTTGAATATGATTAATTAGATAAGGTAACATACAGACTGTTTCATACATACGCTCTTCCCCTTTCTAGCCATATCGTCATTCACACAATCCATTCATCATATCGAAAGTGATAAGCTAACAGATTCATTATGAAAGTTGATATTATCTTAGTCGCCGCCTGCTACACCTTTATTTTAATTAATAAAAAAAATGGGAGCGGTCAATTATTTGCCATGTACGTGTAAAATTTAGCATTCCCACTATCTTCAAAATCCGTGTGTATTAGTGTTTATCAGATAACGTCGTATCAGCTAACAAAGTACTGCATTATGTTTTGTTTTATATTATTTTGTACACAAGATCAAAGCTCATATTTGTCTCTAATACAATAGTTTAATAGATTTTGTAAGATTTATTCGTCAAAATAACTTGGGAATTATTAAATAATCTTACTTTAATCTAACCATTTTTTTTAAAATTATTGTGATTGCATTACTATACCACCATTACAGTTGAGTGAGAGTTGCCGAGAATCAAGCTGAATGACGTGCAGTTGGAGAGGCATAGGCCTCTCTAATTGCACGTCATTCAGCTTGCAGCAGTGGATTTCTGTAGGCTGATGATGGTGAACATCCTACAAAGATTTTTAAGGACAACATATTTTTATTTTGAAAAGGAAAACATGATTTATAACACGTTACGCCGTTACTGATCTTTTAATCTCTTTTAATATTAATTTATTGTTTTAAGTAATTAATTATTATAATTCTGGTGACTTATACTGCTTCGAACTTGTATTAAATGAATGTTCATGTAAAGTGTTCTTTATGTTCAATAAATTATTTTAGGAAAAAAATAAGGGACTTACCCCAAAATCGTAGAAATGAAGGCTTTTTAATCTGTAGCCAAGTCTAATGTCAACTTATATTATGAATTTATGATAGTTGGTTGTTATTATGGCCAATCAATTAGCACAGCTAACTTGTGAAATGCTACAACCTCAAATTGAAGAAGAAAAACGGTTGTTTTAATTACAGTTTATTAAAATTGAAGAACACACCAATGAAGCCATATAACTGACCACTCATAAATGTTTCTTACTCAAGACACTATTGAGATCTGCTGAAAATCAAATGGTTTTACGAAAAGTACTAATTGAAATATTGTAACCAAAACGATTTGTGTATATTTTTCCGTGCGTCATTAAAAGTATGGTGTTTCGTTTCCACCTGAACACATACGAAGACGTGACACAAATTCTAGTACCAAATTACATGGATTTTAACAAATGAATTTGTACGTCTCATAAATTTCATCAATATATTGTTCTGTCTGTACTACATTGTCAATAATAATTAGTTTTACTTGAGCTAATAAAATAAATGTTGGCAAGGAATTGTGAATTTAAAGATGATGATGCTTGTGTTTATTAAAAGAAAAAATATTGTTTTTTTTTTATATTTTACGAAAGAGATATGTTGTCCCCAAATTAATTGGGATAAGGGCAAGAGAATGTAGAGAATGATGATTATTGTACATCTTTTTTTGCGCTGGATATTAAAGTGAAGCGGTATCAATTATCCCAAATCTAAAAACAGCTTTTGGAGAAGGAACTATGAATACTATACTACCAACTAATATATAATTTTATGAATTCCACTTATTATAACACTAGCTGCGCCCCTTAGTTTCATCCGCATAAGTGTCGATCCCGTGAGCATATCGGGATAAAAGGTATCCTATGTCCTTCATGTCATGATCTACCCAAGTTCCAAATTTCATCCAAATCCGTTTAGCCGTTTTAGCGTGAAAGCGTAACAAATATGTACACTACACTACAATAATAGTTAGGATTAGGATAGTTAGGATAAAACAAATACCCCTCAGACCCATCTTAGGAAGAAAATGTGTAGAAATAAATAAGTATTCTCCTATTACAGGTATTTAAGACAGTATTAGCTTTTATAAATCTTAACAGTTAATCAGTAGCACCTGAAACTCAAATCGAAGAAAGGGTTCAATCATGACTGGATAGACCATTTTGCCCGATGTTGGACGATATATGATAAATGGAGTATAGTTTCCATGGAGATGCTGAAATCTCATAAGATACTATTACCAAACAAATAAACTATAAAACCCAAGCCTCGAACATACGTAACAACAAAACTTGCAACAGAAGATGACCGATAAAAGTGAACAAATTAGACAGTCTGGTCGCTAATGCTAGTGTAAACGGATGGCAGACATCCGTGACCCGGTGTAGTATGAGTGCAGGACAAATAATATGCGAAAGAGCTGCAATACTTGTTGTGATAAGATAACAACCTTCTGGGTTTCAAGTTATGTTAAGTCCTACAGTCCGGAATGAAGTTACGCCAAAAGATGAAGATGATGATTAATTCATTACAATGATGTAATACCGATGCGATGACAATTAAGGAGTGTCGATGGCTGATAAATCTCGACAGAAATACCTGAACAAAATGCTAACAAATAGGAAAGGCTCTCGCTTAATAGGCAGTGGAGACAGACAGACGTAACAAGCCGAACTCCGATGAAAGTGAACAAATTAGACAGTATGGTCGCTAATGCTAGTGTAAACGGACGGCAGACATCCGTGACCCGGTGCAGTATGAATGTAGGACAAATATGCGACAGAACTGCAATGTTTGTCGTGATAAGATAACGAGGTATGGCTGTTAGCTTCTGGGTCCAAGTTTTGTTAACAACTATAGTACATAAACATTTCAACCAGTTCGTGCACGTTGCACGGGGCAAATCCGAATTTAAATGGTAAAGCCCCGGACTGACAAATTTTACGTCATCATTATTTTGAAAGTAGCCGAGATTGGACTCACGAAAATTAGAAAGACCGATGGCAAGTTAGGTCGATGACACAATCAATCTTATCACAAAGACCAAAACAAAATACTAGCAAGCTGATAAGAATGCTGTTACAGGACAGTGGGTCTTAATCAAGATGTAAATGAAGATCGGAATGTTCCAGTTCATCATTTCAAGAGATATCAACACAATACTTAAAAAGCTCTAAAATAACAGATATTTATTCATTAAGCTCCCAAGTGCCAGTAACACTTGTGTTTATCAAGTAAACTAAAGCATCAATATACTATTTTCTTCACTTATCTCTAGGCTTCGATAGAATCTCCCTGATGCGATGCATGAACAAGATAAACATTAAATGCTATGATTATGAAATTCCTATGATATTACACCCGTACATGGACGTGGTTGATTATGATATGTTTATTAATAAGATACAAGAATCTTATACATATTAATTACACACAATACTGGTAACGGCGGGGAAAAGTCAAAGTGGTTTTATCAGTGTTTAAGGAAAGGTTGTGTTCGTAAGCCAGAGCTTTTAGAAACCGCGTTTTTTATATTAGGTTTTTTTTTTTTACGAAATGCAGTAGCAGTGAGCAGGAATGAAGATGAAGTAACAAAGAAAAGATTACTGAGATGGATGTATCGAGTAACGAGCATGGACAGAGAAAGATATGAGTATATTAGAGTAAATTTGAACAGCAGCGCTAGTGACAGAAAAGTTGCTAAGGGATCGTTTGGCTTGGTATGGGCATGATGAGGAGTGATTCATTACTCCATGTCAACGGATGTTACTAAAAGAGTGATGAATATAAATCACTGTATTTCAATTACTTAAAAGAAGATGAAGAAAACGGTATGTATATGGCACATTCACAGAATTTATTGGGGAAACCGGAACTTTTCTTTTATATATAGTGGAGTGCTAAGAGCGTTAAAAACATGAAAACCTGAAATTTATATTACAGTGAATGAAATTTTAAAATTCCAAATGGATTGTTTAGCTAATAATGTATATAAAAAAGTTTACCTATTAAAAAATTGAATATTAGGAGATAGATTACATTTATTTGAATACTAGGTGTAGTATTGAAACAAATATATCTAGCTATCATTTTCAATTATCTATGTTAATGATTGAGGATGCTAACCCCCGGTCGCACTTTTCTTGAAAACGGGTACCCTCTTGAAGCGATCGAAAAAGCATTTCGATTGCTAAAAATCAAAAGCACAAAAAATAATTGGTAAACATTGCAATTTATAGAATAAAAAACAAAATCCCACCTCTATTTAAAATTTTCATTCACTGTAACAAAAATCCGAGGTCAAATCCCCCAGGCGCTCCAATAATAAGAGGTATTTAAAGTCTCTCAAGAGGTTTATATCCATTCAAAAGAGATTTTATGTCTAGCAGTGATTGAAAACAAAGTTCAGCGTTTGTCATTCAGGTCTTATAACCTTAACAAAAGTTCACACTATAATCTTTGTACCGATAATGATGCAAAAGTACCGTTTGATTACTGAGTGAACTCTGCCACGAGTCAAACGAAGTTTTCCTTAAACGTGGTAGATAAGCTAATATCATACTCATCCTTATGAACGCAGACAGTGCGTTTATAACGTCCTAGTAGAATCTACGTACAACAATACTAGTATTGTATGTCAAAGAGATGGGTAGGCTACTCAATTTTGGCGGGAAAACGACGCGTCAGCTTTCTGCAGGTCAGAATTCCTTTTTGAAAGCAGGCAAAATACGTCGCTATATTTAACTAAAGACTACCTAGTACCCGGGCAATCCGTCAAACGTTCGCATGTAAGTGCTTAACGGTTTTTACGATTATATTTATTGTCGTTTCGAGTGTATTTTTCATATGACATTCGAAAGACAGAAAAGAAATGAGACACTTCCAAGCTTTGGAAAGACACTGTCACAAATGTATAAGTAATATAGACGACGATGTACAAAGCCGAAGATTTTCGAAAACTCGATCCGCCTTATTTACGGCAGGGACCAAACTCCTATACTTTTTATACATCACTATTTCCTACGAAAGTAACAGTTGTACCTATCGACTTACAACTTATCTGTCCAAATAAAACAATAACATAAACTGCATTAGCACGTATCACGTGCGTTGCTATCAACGCTACGTGCAACCTGTAGCATTACCTTGCAGTTCACCGGCGCCCTATCTTCGTTCCCACACATTCGCACTAACATTGCAATAATCCACTAAATATCACGTGAACACTGTTTCATTATTTTATTATATCACTTATATTACTAAATTCACATAACACAGCCACTATAACACACATTAGCACACAAAATGACTTATCGAACGATAAGTTATCGATAGGTTTGGGTCTTGGTACAGACAAGGGTTATTATCAGGTTGCAGTAGAAATTGTTATACATAGACGACACGGTGGGACGAGACGTACGCTCGTTGGTAAACGTCGCACGCGACTGGCGGAGCGGTCGGCGTTATCGTTTGTAGGTCAACCGGTAGCCGCCATCAATGATTGTATGTTCAAACATTACGATACTGGAGTTTACACAGATGACGTGCTCGTGAAAGTCGGTAAACTAAACAGCGGGCGCGGGTCTAAGTTATGTGGTTTAGGATGCAGTTTGAAGGATGTTTGTTCAAGGTATTTGAACTATTAATTTAATAGAGAAAATATTACTTATTCACTAGACTAGAGGTGTCTGGGTGTAATGATTAATCAAATGAATTGCATTTTCTTAGTATTTACCAGAGCTGCCACTATTTTTTAGACATAATTTAATCACTTCATTAATTTATTTTCACTATTCAATATTCAAAGATTAAGCATGTTGCTTCATAATCTTATAATCAAGTTCATAATCTTTTAATCTGGTTTTTAGAATAATTAAATACGACTAAAAAAAGAAATTTAAATTATTCATATCAATGACATTAAAATTTTATGACAAGTAAAATATAAAACTTATCTAAGGTGTTGTCCTTACTGGTAAAGTATGGGCTATCGTTTTGCTACAATCAAATATATTATCACAATATTTTACAAAATATTCAACTTTACGATTATGTCTGGTTTACATGCAATTGCGGGATTATCATTCTATTCACCACCTTGTGTGACAAGCTCGTGATATTTACCGCTAACAGTCATCAACACGAATGTTTCACGAAAGTAATTAAATAATTAAAAGTTTTTTGTCAACACTCGTGATTTGTATTTACTCCTGATTATGCTCAGGCTCATCATCATCTGCCTACTCTTTATGCTAACTATGTTGGGGTCGGCTTCCAATCTAACCGGATGCAGATGAATCCTAGTGTATATAGTAGAGGAGCGACGGAGTATCTGACCTCCATAACCCAGTTACTGGGCAGCACACAGGGTAAGCTCAGCGAAACTTACAAAATACGGTTTCATTGCCCTGTTTTACCAATGCGGACAACGCCTTACCGCTGATGAGGACATCCTCAGAAGTCCTCATAAACATGATAAACAGTTGGTATACTCAGATGCAAATCATTACGTTTTACGACGCCATTTAATAAATAATTCATTACTGAAGCAAATGATCTCACAGATAGACGGTCAATCAGTGGAACCTGTATTTTATGGACGCATTAATTTCATCAATCAATAATTGAAGTCGTTATTAGATTATGAGGTTTTAAATAATCGTTGAATTTTTTTGGTATTTTTATATATTTAACTAATTTATCCATAGAGATTAGGTATTTTCGTTTTTTTGTCTCATTTTACGGCAAAAACACGGAATCAATTTTGATGATGAATTACACCAGAGTTATTAGAAAGGAATGTAAATTTTAGCCATAAAAAAACCGGAGGAAAGATTATGGAAATATCGATAGACGTTCTTTATATAAGCTTTTTAATCGCCACTACTTCCTCCCAGCTAAAGCACTAGAAAATATATTAAAATCAAAATCACCTCAACCAAAAGGCTGAAAATAAGTACTTTTTTAAACGTTAAAATTACATAAGATAGTCCCCTAAAACGCCTGCACTTCACCAATTCCTAGTGCTTTAGCTAGGAGGAAGAAGTGGCGCAGCCTCCCCCCCCAGCAGAATCTATTCCCCTTATAGAAAATCATACCTTGATGCATCACACAATCATTTACCATTTAAAAAAGTACCATATGTTTATTTATTTATTTGTTTGTTTGTTTGTTTGTTACGGTTTCACGCTAAAACCGCTACACGGATTTGGATGAAATTTGGCACATGGGTAGACAATGACCTGGAATAGGACATAGGATACTTTTTATCCCGATATTCCCACGGCATCGAGACTTATGCGGGTGAAACCGCGGGGCGCAGCTAGTTATCTATAAATTACGATTTTAAAACATTTTTCCGACGCAACATCGAACCAGTGAAGCGAGTCTTATTTGTATAAATACTGAATAGCTCCCACTCATCGAGGAATAGAGGAAAAACAAGTTGTAATGAGAGGTTATCTGTTTTACTACTGTTAGAGATACCGCCGTGCCAGAGGTCGGTGCGTGTTTATAAGTTAGAAGTATCCTTCCTATTTATTACAGCGAAAATAAATCAACTTTATTAAGGTGAACTGATTAATGAATATTGCCAGTTTATATCTTGACGTTTGAACTACGAACGATATTTGCTATCATTTTAATTTTGTTATGTGCGTTCAATACATATTGCATATTATCATCGTTTCATTTCTTTACATTTATGAAATTATATTTTTGGTAAATATTTTAAAAATAGATGGTGCCGGCAGTTCCTAGCTGTTTGATCCCTTAGGGATCTCGCGGACTAGACGGCCTCGACTAGTGGTCGCAGCGACCAGATAAACTATACGAACCGAACTATAGAAACCGATACGAATCGCGCACTTGGTCGCAACGGCCAACTAGCCGCAGACCATACAATACCTCTAGACGGCCACGACTGGCCAGAGTCGTGGCCGTCTAGTGCGCGACAACCCTAAGAATAAATGTCTAGGCATGTCTTTCGCTGCTGCATTCATTCGTCATCATTCTCCTGCCCTAGTTCCAATTAATTTGGGGTCGGCGCAGCACGTCTCTGCCAGCCGTCATCTCGGTATTCACCCCCTTTTTGGACATATAATGACAATGTAGCATTTACGACGGTAATTAGGAAGAGAACCGTTTGTATTGCAGTCCATTTACAACCTAACAGTAATTTATTTATTCAAATTATTTAATTTCACATAAACCTACAAGGGCACTTATGAAACGTCAGAAGCTAGATGCACGGTTCCAATTGGTCGTTTTCTATGCAGAAGAGAGGGCAAGACGCTCCGCGGTTACTCTTTACTTCTAACAACACAGATCTCACACGATTTCGAAGCATCCAGATTCACTAAAAAACCTTCACCATTGCCCGAAAGAGATAACCAAATAGTACAAGTACATCTGTAAGAGCACATACACTATGACGTCATAAGACACGTCGTATGTTTGATAAAGTATCAGCGGCTATACGCGAGACACATTCATGATCTTTATATAACATTGTGGTTTCGGATGTGACATTATAACCTTTTTTCAAGTAATTATATTATTTTTAAAGGTCGTTTTATCTTGTGTTTCTGTTTTAAATGTCAATAGTATGCGTTAATTAGGTTAGTGAGTGTTGAGTGTAAATATTGAATCTGTTTATTAAAGTTCACCGAGTGCAAAACCCGAAAGTTTAAACGACACTTAACTATCAATCAATCTGCCTAGCCTTTTCCCAACTATGTTGGGGGCGGCTTCCAGTCTAGCTGGGTGCAGATAAATACAATTTTCAGTATTTTACATGGAGCGACTGCCTATCTGACCTCCACAACCCAGTTACTGGGTAAAACGATACCCCTTGGTATGATTGTCAGACTTTTGGGCTTCTGACTACCTGTATTGACACTTAACTATCGAGGTTCTCAAAAGAAATTCTGTTATTTCGTTTCTATACAGTTTAAAGTAAAAGGAATAGCACAGTTGTAGGACGAACTGGCTCAAACGCTTACTGGTAGAGTTTATACTGGGATTTAGCCCAATGTCTGACACCAAAAGTCTAGAAATACAGAATGCAAAAAAACTCGTGACTAACATAGACACTAAAATTGAAGGTTATGTCGTCTAGATAGAATCCGGATTTCACCATCCATAAAAATAGTTTCACAAATCATAACAAACACGTCTAACAAGGCTTTAATTTTTATACGTTATGAAATATATTTGTATATTGTACATCCACGCCCGACACTCCCCCCTTTTTAATCAAATTATATATAATTTGCACTTCACTTACATAACACAAGCTAATGCACTTAACTCGACAAACTTACAACGTAAATATATATTAATATATACCAGTATAAAATATTGACAAGTCTATTCAATAATATTTACCTAAGCCGAGATTATCGCGCAACGTTGATAGGTACTTGAGCGGTGCTGTCTCCCTCAAACACAGTGCGTTAGATAGGGATAAATATATAAGTTCGTGACGTAATAATTAGAGGTTGTTAGAACATAATTATGCGTGGAGGGGGTGTGTGTTGTGTATATAAAAATGTAAGCGTTAAATCAGCTTTCAAAGCATGACTGTGGTATTTTTGATTTATTAGACAAATATAACGATGCCCGAAGGAGATACGGAATCTGGTTAATTGGCCGTATCCATCAACAGACGCTAACAAATTAATAATTATAAGGGAATACAGCTGGCAAATTTTGATTTTTTTTAAAGCTTTATTTGTCTGTATTTCTTTTTACAAAACGGAACACATAAATTCTGCCTTAACGACAGAAATGTGAAGATATGGACGAGTACTTCGACGCCGAAGTGTCCGTTTGTTTTTTGTATTTATTTGTATAGTTATTGTATTTAGTACCTAGTGTAAATAGTTATTTGAGTTAAATACTGTAATTTTTTTTAATAAATTTAACTCTAGATTAATGTATTAATTCACATAGGTCTCGACCTGTTAAAAAAACATCAATCTGTCTTTCACCCGTTAGTTGCCACGTCAGGCACATGTGCCTGGCGCTAGTAGAGGTTCAACCAACATAATTTCAGCCGAAAGACGTCCACTGCTGGACATAGGCCTCCCCCAAAAGGGGGGGTTTGCCATAATCGCCACGCTTGGCGGGCGGGTTGGCGATCGCAGTGTAATGTTAAAAATGCATATAGAACGCTGCTGCCCATTCTCTTGTGAGTCCCTTAATCGCCTTTTAAAACACCCACGGGAAGAAATGGGGTGGTACTATTCTTTACGTCCGGCACCACATGGGGACCGACATATTTTTATATAAATACTGCATTTTATAAATAAAGTCTCGCGCCGCATCTGTCCGTCTGTCTTTTTTTTTTTTTTTTTTTGAGGATGGGAAATTATCAAATAACTTCTCCCGCTCTGGTTGGAGCGGGAGGGCGTGTCAGACTTTTACTGACTAAAACCCACCCGTGTTCCTTCCGTTGCCTGTGTGCCGAGGTCGCGATATCCCTTTCAGACAAACCCGCGACCCCGGCAGGCATTGGCCCTTCCGGACCCCGTCACTTGGTGCTGACATCTCTTTGAGGCGCGCGTGGAACACAACGCGCCGTCGACCCGGGCCTGGTCCCTATCGGACGGCGAGCTACCCATTGCTCACCGTCCGCAAGCCCGCGCCTACGGTGGCCGGAAGTCGGCTCGCGACTCCCGACGCCCGGGGCGTCTCCTGCGGCGACTAGGGGCGCGAGGGGGCGCATTTTGCCTCTCCCTCGCGCGCTCCGCCTCCTCCTTCGCGAGCATTACTGCTTCGCAGAAGGAGGTGACGGCCTCCCATGCACTCTCGCTCCGGACCATGGCCTGAACCAGGGCCGGACGCGAGAGATCGCCGCCGCCGATCGCCTCCGTGAGGACACGGCGGTGCTCCGCCCAAGCTGGGCAGACCTCCACCGTATGCTCCACCGTGTCCTCCGGGCGATCCACACAGTGGTGACACCCGGGCGTTTCCTCCCGCTTTATTCTGAACAGGAACCTCCCGAAACAACCATGTCCGGTGAGGACCTGTGTCAGGCGGAAGGTGAGGACGCCGTGGCGCCTCTCTAGCCACTCCTCAAAGAGGGGACTTATCGCCACAATTGTGGCGTGCCCACCGTGTCAGTCTGTCTGAACTCGATAAACTCAAAAACTAACGAACGAATTATCATACGGTTTTCAATTGACGGAGTGATTCATTAGGAACGTTTAGGTGTATAATTCATTAAAATTTTGTGTAAATTGGCTAAAATATGACGATGATTGTTAAACATTAAAAAAACATGCCTGGGAGTTTTACTGGCGTGAACCGCGTAAACCAATAGTTTTATGAAAACTCTGTATTACGGAATAATACATTAAAAAAAAAAAACGTTTCCGTGGGATAATTTTCGACCTCCGCGCGAGCGGAGCCACGAGCAAAAGCTACTAAATAATAACACTTACAAACTTTATTGTCAAAAAACATTACAAGAGTTTTACATTGGCCTCAAACTATGCAAGCCTGTATCTTGGGCCTGTATGTATATATTAAAATGTCTTAGTACTGATGACAATCCTCATACTATTTATTACTCGTACAAGATAAAACACACACTTTGAAAATGGTGTCAATAACATACTTGAAGTAGGTACTCATTTAAACTTTCTTCAACTACCCACGATAATGTCACACAATTACTTACTATTAGTTTAGTATTGTTCGTAATGTGTGCGCCTACGCAACTGTGTCTACACATAGTGAAGTGATGTGTTTGTATAGTGTGTTTGAAACTTGTTACGTTGAGTCACAGTTTTTAAAGACATTTTATTTTTTTATTTATAAAAAGTTTATAAGTGTTATCGTTTTATTTGCAGTTGTGTACCTTAAGAGCGTTTATTCTGAAAGCGTTAAGCGTTTATTATCAATATTCTAGTTCGCTAGTTAGCCACATTTCTTATTTCCATACAGTATTATTGCCAAATTAATCAAAACAACGAAATAATTGACGTCTATTTGCGACGTTGCCCACTTTCAGAAGAAACGCTCTTAACACCAGAGTAAATGATTATTGCTACAGATAAAGACAACTTTGCACCAATAGGTTCAGCGTAACGGACACCAGAAAATCTCTCCTTCAAAAATCATAAGAACTCCTTCATCTTTTTGTCCATTATTTGGATGGTAGCGGTACCAATGTAAATTGCGTTCATATTGAGCTCATTGCTGATCAACTTAACACTATGTATACCTATAATAGGCACACATAATTGTACTTTTTATTATGTTATTGTTCTGTTTTAATTTTTTGTATGACCAACTGCTGTTAGTGCACCAAATAAATAAATAAATTACATTAATTTTTTGATTTTGGTCGACTCTTCACGTGACCAGAGGGCTGGCCTATTTTTTGGTCAAATAATCAGCATTGACATACAACGTGGCAATGCTGCCAGCTTTTTGGGCACTTTTCCTGTTGACAGCGATGCGGACGAATTTTTTGATGCCCTATGACTATTTCCCCCATTTTTTATATAGGTACTTGTATATATTATTAGTTTTATTTTAATTGTGTAAATATTATTATTATCATCATAAATAAAATTATTTTCTTGCATTTTCGATTTAATTTCTCAAAGCTGGCCGTTTTGAGTTACACTTTGAACATAGTAATATCGCGGTTAAATCAGTTGTTTTTTTACCTTCTTTAAAGTAATTGTAATATCTTGTGTTAGTACAGAAATACATTCTCCTGACAGCATTCTATCTTTATATCAACCGCACGTCAATTCAATTAAAATCTTTATTGCAACAATTTCAATCTAAAAGAGCCTATATTTCGTAGCAGTAAGAGCGCATTTCGTAGTCCTGCGCCAGCTTGCATCGAAACGTTTATCGGTAAACGAATTTAAAACATCGTCTGTTTCTGTCAATCGTTTGAAGATGACAGAGACAGAATTATGTTTTAAGGGGACAACAGGAGATAAACGTAAGTTTTATAATTCATATTTTTCAATAAATTACCAGCGTTGTGTCATCGCGTTTCTCTTTCTTTTCTATGCAGTCCAACAGTGACCGCGCTGTTGTCAGCCTCTTAAATCTGTAGTCGCGTCAGTACTGTCGCCAAGCACACTGACCTGGTACGCGTTCCACTGCTGCAGCAGATGGTGATGGCAGGCGGCGCAGGCGCGCACGGTGCCCTGCGCGTCCTTGGGGCGCGAGCGCGGCGGCCGCGGGTGCTGCTCGCCGAAGATCGGGAAGTACGCCTGCTTGTTCTGGAATACATACGAGTAACATTAGATAGATACATCGAAATTACATTAAATTGCACACAAGGAACAAAACACATATTTTACAAAAAGGTTTGGTCTTCGTAATGAGCGATTTCTACTACGTATTGATGTCTGAACGCAGCCATAGCTGCATTTGGTTACAGGTATGTCACAAGTGTCGGGATGACACAAACCCCGCCCTGTTGTCAAGTTGAAGTTTTAAATAAAGCGTCAGTAATACACCACTTTCGTCCAAGTATTACTTATCATACTAAAAATCTAATAGACAATGTCACTGATTTATTCTGACACTGATTTATCGTCCTTATTCACATAGGACGCTATAACGTTAGACAAAATAATTTGACTAGTCCGAAAACTTGATCCTCAAAACGCGAAAAAAAGGCGTTGACTGCCAGCAAGCCATTTTAAGATGCCTTCACCACAAGCGATTATATACGCAGATTTACGTCAAGCCTATAACCTCACAAAACAAAGAATGTTTATAGCTACGGTAAAGTCAAAAACCCACCGTTATCTATCAGTACTGCTTTCTTTAAAAAACCCATGTTTTACTGATAATACTATGATAAAAAAATCAGCCTTTTTTTTTAATACCGTAATTTTAGGAATCAACTTGGGATTCGAATCCTAGTACCCATAATCCACAGTCCTACACAGCACCGCTCGACTAATGAGTATTTTACTATCAATAATATAATATTGACAGTAGTTACGGTCTCGGAACTGACCCGCCGACTCCTGACCCGATAAGAGCTCTCGGTGACCACTTCAGCTATAAAGACCTCCAGCCGATTACTGAGTAGGGTTTGGATGTAAGTGGGTTTGTGTTTTATGATTATATGAATTTTGTTTTCTCTTCTACTCTTACGCACGATGTCTACATCTCTTTTTATCTACTGCCCTATAGCCGGTATGCTGGAAGATATTTGTTTATAAATAAGCATCACCTTTGTACGTATTTTTCAGTTCCTTTCTTCTTGTCTGTTCATATGTATGTACATAAACGGTTAAATAAATGAAAATAATATGTTGTACAGGCGCCAGTGAAAACAAAGAGTACGACCATGTACAGGATGGCCCGTTTATAGAAGTTCAAAATTTGTTTTTAGAAGCCTCTTGCTAAAGGCTTTCCGAAATTCCCTCGGCATGTTTAGCGATTATTTACGGTATACATAGAAAGTATAGGAACTAAGGTCAAGGAGAAACATTTTATTCGACAAAATTCCTTCCAGATTTCCAGCCTCTAAAAAGTGAATAACGAGTGTGGCAAAGACTTCAAATTGTTTTAAAAACTCTAATGGACGGACTATTTTAGCTCGTGGCTAAGTAATAACAACCGCACGGGTCGATCCATCAGGTAAAGCTACGCTTGTCGGGGTTGGTCCGTGGATGGGTTCCCATCTTTACATATTGAGACTCCTCTGTGCCTCGGAAAGCACGTTAAGCCGTTGGTCCCGGCTGTCATTCGTGGCTCATTGACGGTCGTTACGGGTCGTCAGCACCCCGAAAGTCTGTCAACCAGTTTTTACAAAGGGGTATCGTATTACCCCTAGTTACTGGGTTGTGGAGGTCAGATAGGCAATTGCTCAAAATACTGGTATTCAGTTGCATCCGGTTAGACGTGGAAGCCAACCCCAACATAGTTGGGAAAAGGCTAGGCCGATTGATTGGACTGTTAACCATTTTGGTTCGGTATTTCTGCAAGCCCAAAGAGTGGAGGAGTGGAAGTGAAGAGAGGCTTCAAAAAAATAGTTTTGCAAAACTTAAACGGGCCAATGCAACGGTATATTGGAAATTAAACGTAAGAAAATAAAAACTTATGCCTATTTCCCACGGGAGTGGCAGAAACTACGGAACGCCACTTGATAAGATACGATCGATAAGTCCTATGTATAAAATTAAAAACATGTTTTTACACGGTCTGTATCACGAGTATTGACCTTAATCTTAACGTTTAGTGCCATTCGACATTCAGACGCTCTTCTCTCGCGCGTGACTCTAACATTATCGAGTCTTCTCAATAACGGTATTTTCTGGGTTCAGTATAAAAGACCACAAAACGGTCTTGGGTGACAGTCTACTGCAGCGGAGCGGAAATATTATTACTAGGCTGTTTGGTCACCACAGTTGTACTCCACTTTGATCAACAGACAGCGAACCAAAGCCGAGCTAACAGAATGGAAATGTCATCTGAATTAGAATATCCATAAATCTAATGGTGCTTTTAAAAGATTTTTGTATTTTTTTCATTACATATTCACGGGTAAGTATTAATTTCTTTTACACGTACTGAACTCTCATTATTTGAGCCATATTCAAGCACATCCCCGCACATTGCATATTGATAAAATACATTATAGCTTTACATATAATTTTATTACAGCATATGGATGCGAATAATTCACAGCTCATAATTATACCTTCCGTTGCTATGTACTTTTATGAGGTTATCATTGTTATGTAAACTTGATTTTTTGAACCGACACATCGTTAAATGGTTCCAGATATTTTTTTATTAATAGGGGCAATGTTCACATAAGCTCCAATAAGGTTGGTATATTTACGCAGTTTGACGGAAATAATGCCTAGGAAGTTGTGTAAGCCTTTGGTCACGGATGAATACAGATGGTTCGTTCCGTATTTTAGGTGTGAAGCTACAAGTACACGGTGGGCTCGTCTTGTCGGGCCATTTCAGTGAGCTTAACGTAGTCAGAAGTTATAAGAGTTAAGTGATAGAAAGAGAGACAATTTGTAGGTGAATATAATTGTAGGGAATTAGCGCTGTGCGACCTGAATTGCACTCTATTGTGTCGTAGCAAGAGTCGCTTTTAATTTTAATGATTTTGCATTCATCTGTGGTTTGGTGCAACCTGTGTCGACACTCTCGCGCCATCCCATCTTCCTAGCACGGCGGGCAGTGCTGGGGCTGCTTCTGCAGGTGCAGAAAACCTCAAACGGCGCAAATATAACGACTTTATTGGGAGCTATATGTTTGAGCCGTTTGAGGTTGAAACACTAGGGCCGTGGGGTCCGAGTGCTCATCGAGTATTTCGGGGCAGCGCCAAGCGGTTGGTCGACTCGCTGGCCTATTTTTTGCCCAAAGAATCAGCATCGCCATCCGACGTGGCAATGCTGCCAGCCTTTTGGGCACTTTTCCCATAGACAGAGATGCGAACGAATTTTCGTTTTTTTGCTGCTCTATTAGCTCTTCCCCATATAATATAATATCACGTTTAATAATAAGTAAGAGTTAAATTACTTATTAGTATATTAGGCTAAATTGTTAATCAATTATTAAGAGTTGTAGTTATGACGTCTGAGAAGTGTTTGTAACAATTAACCTTTTTTCATCGAATAAAGAACATTCTTTCCGAAAAAGTTATTTCCAGATAGTTTAAATGCATCAGAAAGGCCTGATCTCTCTTATAACTAAACCAAATGTGCAGTCATATCTTATGATATTCGTTGTGTTGGTTGGCAAAGATAAATACTACCAATCTTCTAACATAAGATATGCCAAATAACGTTCAGAAACGTAAAATATTTGCAAATCATACCGCCATCCCTACTAGCAGCTAATAATAAACACATTAATGCGCCGTCTGTTTGTAAGTAAACATCTGCACAAAGTGCACGGGGTCAAAGAAAACATGGCGATAACATGTGCCTGGCTCACACGCATACCACCTTTCATGAGAAATTGTTAATAATATTATATACTGGGAGCATGTGACTAGAAAAGTATCTGTAATCATGATGATACGTCATCCCTTATCACGATTTTTTTTGGGGCCGTCACTGCAACTTTTGTTATCATAAATCTTTCTTGGACATAATCTCAGAATTCATTTCCTACATGAAAACTTGAAAACATTTATTTATTTTTATTTATTTATAGTTAATTAAAACGGCACAGGTCCAATTACATTAATTAACATAGAATTATAAAAATTAAAATAAAATAATCATTCAAATAACATACAATACAAAAAATTAAATTCAAAGATATACAATTCGTGGATAAAATTATTAATAATTATTTGAGTAAATGGTTCAATAAATTAGATACATCAATAAACTAACATGCAACAGTGGACACCCTCGCATATTGTCCCTCACAAAACAACAGACAAGCACGCATTATTTTCTTCCATTCATCGGCAAACACATCACATTCAGGGTCGGCAGTCAGGAGGGCGTTTAGCATCCTTAGGGTTCGACAAACTGGGGATTCGGCTCTAGCAACAGATCTAGACAGCGGTAGTGCGAACAGGTTATGACGGCGGCTTTGACGGTGCCCAAGGTATTTGTCGGGCACAAATAGGCGGCAGAAAAGTCCGTGGAGTTCAGGGCAGTCAATACGACCGCTTAGGGTTTTACAGGCAATCGTGAGCTGATCAAAGCCCCTTCTTACCTCCAACGAATTTAAACCCAACACCCCTAGAAGATAATTCGTTGGGTACATGAATGGGAAGTAATGGTACAGCCTTTGATACAAAAATCTCAGGAAGGTCTTCTGAACTTTCTCAAGCATCAGTGTCTGAGACGCAGTATGCGGATGCCAGACACAGGCGCTGGACTCGAGTTTACTCCGAACCAAAGTGGTGTAAAGAAGTTTAATAATACTGGGATTGCGAAAGTCACGAGCGTTCCTCAAGACAAATCCCAGACGCCTGAAGGATTCCTTTGCAAGGGCAGACACGTGGTCTCTAAATGTCAGACTGCGGTCGAAAGTCACTCCTAAGTCCTTAACGCTGGTGACACGAGTGATCACTAAACCCCCCAAACTATAATCATATTTTATTGGTCTCAACCCACGACCATAAGTCATAACGCTGCATTTACTAATATTAAACAACAACTTGTTCGCCATGCTCCACTCATAGACGGTATCGATATCTTTTTGTAGGAGTTCGCAATCCACCTCTGTTCTGATTTGCGCAGCTAGTTTTAGATCGTCGGCATATAGTAGACATTTTGCGAATCGAATCTTACAAATTAGGTCGTTGATCATGATCAGAAACAGAGGCGGCCCCAACACGGATCCCTGGCTCACGCCCGAGCGAGTGTAATAAGACTTCGACTCAAAGCAGCCATGGCGGACGAACTGTTTGCGATCCCGTAGGTAGTCGGCGAAGAAGTTAAGAAGGCCGGATGAGAAGCCCGTAGCCCCTAACTTTGCCAAAAGCACATCGTTGTCCACTTTGTCAAACGCCTTCCGGAAATCAAAATACAGAGTGTCGACCTGCCTACCGGATTCCAGGCTACTGGATATGAAGTCAACATGAATCAGCAGATTTGAGTTCACGGAGCGACCAGGTCGAAAACCATGTTGAGCATCAGAAAGATACATATTGGTTTGTTTACAGATAACAGTGTGAAGTATATGTTCAAAGACCTTTGCAATGGTTGATAAAATAGCGATGGGTCTGTGTTCCTCGACATATGTCTTGTCACTTGTTTTAGGGATGGGAGTAACACGTGAAGTCTTCCACGGCTCCGGATACACGCCCGACTTAAGAGCTAGATTAAAAACATGACATAAAGGGGCTGCTAATATACTGCTACATCCTTTAACGATATATGCAGGGATGTTATCTGGGCCAATCGAACAGCAGGGTTTGAGTTTGGAAATACCCCTAACCACGTCCGGAGGGACTAAAACGGGTAGGGGAAAATTACCTCCCTCACTATTCACCGTGATTGATTTCGGGTCCAATTCTGGTGTGTCCGGCAGAAATACGCTGGAAAAATACTCAGCAAATGCCTCAGCAGCTTTGACACCTGAATAGACCTTGCCATCAAGCACAACGTCTGGCTCAAACCCACCCTTAGATCGCAGGCTTGAAATGTGCTGCCAGAACATTTTTGGATTTTTGCCTAGGCTGTTTTCCACATTAGAACAATGCAGTCTATATGCCTCCTCGGCTCTCACTTTTAATTCCGACCGCAGTGCGCTAAACTGAGCATATGCAGCATCACATCTGGATTGTTTCCATTTAATATGGAGTTTTGATTTACGTCGAGTGTCGCTTACGATATCTCTAGTAAACCAGACTGGGTACCGCTTATTACCAGCGGTCCTTCTCGTCTTTTTTGGAATAGAGGAATCAAAAATATCGTACATTAAATTATAAAACTTATAAGCAGCGGTGGACGCGTCATTGCAGCGAAACACGTCTTGCCATGGAGCAGAGCGAACAAGATCGAACAATGATGTGTAGTCACCTTTACAAAAGTTCCAATCCTTACTACGGTCAATATTGCTGGGGTCAAGTTTTTCATGTACCTTATGCCTTAGGATGGTAACAGCAATATCTAACGGAGGGTGATACAGATCAATCGGAACCAGTTCCGTACCCTGGATATACTCACAGTTTACAGCAGCGCCCTCCCGAGCCAACACTACATCTAACTTACTGCCACGCATATTCATCACCTCATTCATCTCTACCAGACTACAAAAGCTTAGAAAATAACAGTAGTAGTTATTAACATTTACTGACGCACTTTTTAGATTAAGGTCGCCTAAAATAATAATAGTTCCCTTCAAACTGTGAAAAACGTCCTCGACCTTGCAAAACCACGCCAGGTAATCCTCGTCAGTTGCACTAGGTTTGACGTAAACAACACACACATATATATTTAGGCCATAAATTGTGATCTTGGCCCACAAATCTTCGCCGCAGGCCGTCTCAAGTTCATGTAGCCTATTCACGGTGACCCCAGGCCGCGCAGCAAGCAGCACACCACCACCCGTGGTCACTCTGTCTCGTCGAAGAGTACGCCAATCTCCAGCCGATATTTCTGAGTCCTCCACTGAATTATCCAGGTTTGTCTCGGTGACGGCTATCAAATCATGCTCAGACAGTAATAAGCTTGACCTCCAAATGGGTAGCTTGGTTTTGAGCCCACGCACATTCTGGTACAGTAAGCGCAGACAGACGTTGCGATCAGTACAGCCACGAGAGGCGGGAGCGGCAACAACGCAATAGGGCTTATTGGGTCTCATCGCTTCGGCCACGAAAATTACGGCGCCATGGTTTGACGCAAATATCCTCTGCCCAATTTTCAGGAGCCACAACTTGATCAGCCAATTTTGAGGGCACACCCAGCTTGAAGGATGCGTATTTACCACGGGATTTGAGGACTTCTACCGTGCAAACATCTGTTCCACAAATGGTAGTTAGGTGATCACGTACCTGAGTATCAGATGTGCCCTGCTTAACGTAGAAGAGGTGCAGGTATCTCCATCTTTCAGAGGCTTCTAGATTGGTGGTGCCGGGCGCCGCTGTTCCACGCAACACATTACTGAATGAACGTTGGGAGCGTCTGTGTCGAACTTCCGTCCAACCAACTTTTTCTGTGTCGTCCATCGAGATATCAACAACAGCGGCAGCCACCGGCACGACAACACGGGTTTTCGAACAATCCCGCAGACTTGCCTCGGGATTTTCCCGTTCAACACCCTCCGCCCCTTTAGACGCGATCTCCAAGGGATCGGTGACCTTTCCGCCTACTTTTGGTGTAGCCGTCCGACGTTGAGTAACTTCAGTGTACGAGCGGGGATATTTTTGTTTCCCATGTTTAATCGCATCTGTCCCACTCGTTTTCACTTGGGGAGTAGCTATGCTAGTTTTAGCCCCGAGCTCCGTTGTGGATTTTCGGATTGTCACACATTGGTTTTTAATTTCAGAGACATCCTTAACCAGGGCGGATAGCATTTCGTCCTGCTCAGTTTTCCAAGCCAACAACTTAAGATCGAAGTCGGTCTTCCAGGAAGCCAACATTTCCAGTATTTCCCTATTCAATTCACGACATGCACATGAGTTGTGGATAGGGGGGTTGTTTGGCGAGTCGTCGATGCGTGGCCGCTTGCCCCTGAATGTAACATTATCTTCAGGCTCCTTGCAACTAGAAGCCGATGCTATGTCAGGAACAGATTGAGATTGTCCTGGTCCCCCCATTTTCGGGGATGTAGGCGGTGTACGATGCATCTTAGGCATATCCAAGTCACGCGTGAATCAAGTGAGCGAGGGCAATTTACGTTCAGGACGTACGGGCAGGAGATTAATAATGTAAAAGCAGGCGAAAAAATAAATAGGCGAAACCGTCAGAAAAATTAAAAAATCTTCCTCTCTGAGGCAGTCTGAATTAGGTAGGAAGTAATGCGCCGTCTTCGTTACTTAGTCTTTGGTGCGAGCGCTCGCATACGTCACTGGGCGTAGCCGCGCGCAGATATGACACTTATGCGGTCCGCGTAACCGCGACGGTCGCATGCACTGTGCGTAAAATGTCTTGTCACTCACTCGCCGTTTGACTAGTCCAGATTTAAAATTTGAAACGGTTCACACTGGATTACACCAGAAAAATGTTCCAAATTAGCACTTATTACAACTTTTAGACAAAATTACACTTGTAAGTAGAATAGTCAATCACTTTGTGCACTTTTGTTTGCGAAATGAGTCCAGATTTGAATTATTTTAGTATTTTAGCAAAGAGCAAAAACAAACGTAAACTTGAACGTTCGGCCGCCAGGGCAAAGAGCGCTAACATACATACATAAACTACAGAACGCCGGGTAGGCAGAAACTACAGAACTCCGCCTATTAATGTGTAACTGAATCAAGGCTCCGACTGCAATAAAACAATTTCTAAGAAAACTTCACGGAAGAACAATTACCGGTGTCGAGTCTGCACGAGCCTTTAATTCACATTATGAAAGTAATTTTTTATCCCAAAATTAATTAAAACTACACTTCCGCTGTACAGCCAAAACAAACCAAAATGGACGAAGTACCTACTACGCTAGACCCATAGATTTAAGTAATAAACAATGGTTTATACATAATACAAAAAAAAATATGTGTATGTATTAAGATTACTTGTAACAAAATATCCTAATTGGCGTCTATGGTGGTGTGCGTTAATTCCGGGACATCGATACTTATATTTATTTACTTATAATATTATAAAGAGGTATAATTTGTTTGTTTATACGTTTGTATGTAGAGGGTACTAAATCTTTAATGCAAAAAAAAATAATTGGATAGCCCAATTCTTAAGGGGGATGTGCTAAGGTAGCTCGCGAAATTCTAATTTTCTTAAGTTTTTTGCAATTTGCAGGTCAGTGTCAGGTTGTATAAATCCTAATCAATATGAAAAGTTGAATGTGTTACGCCCATTTTCACCGACAACTAAGTGACAATTAAATGAATCCGTAAATAAAAGTACACTGTTGGATTTTGAACTCTCAGCGCTGAGGCTAGCGTTGAAAATCCAACAGTGCACTTTTGTTTAGAGATTAATTTATAATGAAGGTAAAAACGGGCATTAGTATCGCGATTCGGGAATGCTACTTTAACGCATCCTCCACCGAAGAAGTAGCTAAACTTTGTTCAATATAAATAAAATAAAACGTACACTGATACATATAATTTTCCTTTAACGGCTTTATTTTTTTATGTTATCTGTTTATAAATAGGCCAAAGGCCCATCCGACGGAAAGGTCAACAAAATGGAATAGCATTGTTCTTGTTTGAGACAAAGTTGCACATCGATACTCATTAAACTGCGTCGTTTTGTTTTGAGTCGCATCATATCCTATACACTAACGTGGCATTTTCGAAATTGTACACTGTAAGACCTATAATTGTAACCTGTGTATCACAAATAAACTGTTTGATTTGATTTGATTTGATTTGTACTTCTGGCATAAATTAAAATCGCTTTGCGTGTCTGTCTGTGTGACCACGGTGTTCTTTTAAACTACGCAACGGATTTTGATGCGATTTTCACCATTATTTAGAAAATGTATTCCGGAAAGTTGGTGTGTTTTACTATTAATACTTTAATATCTATCTCGATATTTTGTCAAGTTGTAAAAACTGTGCGAAGCAGGGGCGGGTCGCTAGCCTACATCTACACTAATATTAAAAAGAGAAAAGATTTGTATGTTTGTTTGTAACGAATAAACTCAAAAACGACTGGACCGATTTTAAACATTAGAATGCTACATTATCACTGAGTAACATTTACAAAGATATCACGCGGGCGAAGCCGCTGGCGGAAATTAGTAAATAATAAGTAAACCCTAGCTAACATTGATCAGCCATCTAACCTTTAAACATTTATTTGCGTACAACAGAAACAGACGTTAATAGACTACAATGTAACACGACGTAGAACGGCGCGGTATCTTACCGCTGCTACAGTAATAGGGGTCAGCAGTGCATCAGCTAGATAACGGGCAGTTTATTGTTATAATTTACTTTATTGGACCCGATATGTAGGGGTCACTATTGTTAGATATTTATTTTTGTTCGTTGTACTGGACGCTTTGGGTTTGAGATGTGTTCGAACGAGTGTTGTGAGGGTCTCAGGAAAATTGGCGACATTACGTACCTTATGATAATATCGAACGGATTGTTTCAAATCATTGGGGCCTACCACCAAGGGGAAAGAGATGGAGCTACACGTCCTGTGGAGCTTCATGCCTTTCCTACACTGAAGTAATATTAAAATAATACTGCTATAAGAGATGGTGTTAGGGCACTGCTGCAAGCATTATGATAATGAAATATTCACTAGCATCAGTGCTAGTGAATATTTCATTAGGGTAGGTAGATTAAGATATAAGACCATTTCCGTCTAGACGGAAATGGTCTTATATGTTAATCTACCTACCCTTTTCCCAAATATATTGGGGTCGGCTTCCAGTCTAATCGGATGCAGCTGAATACCAGAATTTTACAAGGAGCGACTACTATCTGACCTCCACAAACTGTAACCAGGAACACGATATCCCTTGGCAAGACCTAACGACCTAACGACTGTCAAAGATCTATAAATGACAGCCGACACCAACAGATTAACGTGCTTTCCGAGGCATGGAGGGGTCTTGGTATGTTATGGATGGTCACCCATCCAGGGACCGACCTCGGCAATCGTTGCTTAACCCTGAAGGTCGACCCGTGCAGGTGTTTTTAGCCTCAAGGTCTGATTTGATAATTTGCTGGTCAAACGTCATTACGCATTTTCCACAGAATCTACATTTCGGCTGCTATAGTAGAACCCATGTAATACAAGGTCTATTTAAATCCACTTAAACAAACATCAACCTTATGCAAGTGTAAATAAAGTTGATTTCTGTTCAAAAAGTCATAAAAAAATATGAAGTTGTAGCGCAAACTGAACCTTATGTGTAGGCATTACAGTTGTTTTTCCTAAAACTGGTGTTTATTTACATGTTTGGTAAATAAATTACGAACGCAGATTAGGACAGACTATTCACCGGACATAGTTTCAAACTCCTGAATTTCCTGTCAGAAAACCTCACTAGCACTGCCCGAATAATAGCCATAGATTACCAAAACTACATCTATTCTATAACATATTTTACCACAACTACAAATTCTGCTGACGCCAATAATAAATACCAGAGTAAGAGACCATATTGATACAGAACCTGAATATAAAAACACAATTAAATTATACATCTCATCATGAGGGTAACGACTGTTCTCAGTAATTACGAGGGAGCATGGCAGTGCATGAATCAAGTTCATTAGAAAAAAATATGTGTTGTATTGTAATTGGATTGCAACTTTGTTGTTGGCAATTTTATAAGTACCAAACTAGGACTTCCCCCGCGACTTCGTTCGCGTGAATTTCGTATTTTCTCCTATAAATTCCAACCCTGTAGTTCCAGAGATTAGCGCGTTCAAACAAAAAAAAACAAAATCTCTTCAGCTTTATTATATTAGTATAGAATTATAGATACAGAATCTAAATACTAAACTATACAGGGTGGCAGGGACATCTACGCGAAAACTGAGACCAGTTATTAAAAACAAAAAAAACTGTTTCATAGAAAAGTCCAATACCTACGCGGGTTTATACGAATATGAAACTTGATGTACATAAGAATAAGGTTCATACTCGTATGAGACGTTAACTTTACACAGCAAAGTCAAAACACGACCTGTGAATCTTGCCCCTAGCATTGCATTCGCGATTGATATCGTACTATAGTCCGCGCGCGACTGCTAGTCACCGCCTTTGGTATATGAGCGGTAAGCCGGGGGATGTAGACAAAGACAAAGCTAACTCAGTCTGCCAATCTTATTAATGGCGCCCTACCCCGTCTAACCGTCCTAACGGAGCTCCATTTGAGATCGAAACTAATCGGATAACATCGAAAACGGATATGTGTCTCTTTTTTGCGAACTACACATTATGAACTGTAATAAAATATGTTCATGACCAACAAAACACTTTTCAAAAACACATCTCGCAACTTGGATGTTCACTCTACCGCAGGCCACATCACACAGTTAACCCGTGAACCAGGATCGCAAGGTCAGCGACAAGACAACGCTACGATATTTTCCAATTCTAATGTGTTTTTTCTGTTCTATTTATTTTCATGAATGAAAAGATATTGAAGCCCTAATTCATATTTTCTTATGTATACTAAACGTAACTTGGCTGTCCACTCTACCGCCGGCCACGTCACTCAGATAACCCGTGAACCAGGATCGCAAGGTCAGCGACAAGACAACGCTGCGATATTTTCCACTGCGGGATAGCCTGTGGCCTGTGGCCCGCCCCGCTGGCCTCGATAGCCTCTACGGAGATATTTCAATTTATTGACTATAGTCACCGCTGAGCGAGCGCTGATTGGTGACGTCAGACATGTGGCCCGGTTATGTGAATGTCTTGGTTTTACGAATCTACTTAATCATCATCATCATTTCAGCCGAAAGACGGCTACTACTGGATATTGGCCTCCTCCAAGCACCTCTACTTCGACCGATTCTATGAAAATGTACTTAATAAAAATCTTTAATTCATTAATTACTGATACTTAAATACAACCCACTCAGCCTAAACCGCTGGGTCGCATGACGATTTGCACAAAAGTTCCCGAAACCGAGCATTTTTCTTTTTTTTCACCCCCTATTGGGGTTAAATAGGGGATGATAGTTTGTATGGAAGTGTTTAATTATTTCCGATGGAAAATGCCATCGGGCACACCGCTTGTAAATGAATAAAAACACGGAATGAAAAGTTAGGATTTGACATCAAGCGATTTGTGAGCAACCAAAAAATAAGTTAGCAGACATGTAGCAAAATTAGATGCTTGGGCTTTCTGAGTTAGGCGCAAAATGGCTGTCCATCAGTATATCGTAGTCTATATTCAAGTTAACAAAGACAATTCACTGTCTTTATCCAGTACTGTCAAGCTATTCGAGAGAACATGAATACACTGGATACAAAAATCAAATGTTTTTTTTTTTTAAACAAGCTTCTGTATTAGCGAGCGCAGATTTAAAAATAAAACTATAATTTTCCTTATTTTAAACAACAATAATGAGACAATACTTGATATCTGTTATTTTTTTCACTAAGAAGGTAGGTTACAGCTGTTATTACTGACATTGTATTTATCCGAAATAAAGTAGTTATAAACCAGATTGTAGGTACTAGCGCGGCTAATTCCGTGTTTACTGATAATAATAGTATCAATAGAACGTAATTAATTGTTTAAATAACGTTTGTGCATACAAAATATTAGGAATAGCAACCAATAATTCTTCCATTGCTAAGCGAATGTCTCTGCTCATACGGAGTAGGAACGAGCATTGATAACCACGTTAGCTCATAGTGTGCTGACAATTTCATACTTGATACTATAGACTATAGAGGTATGAGGAACAGGGTGTACAGTTTACTCATCCTGGTTAATTGATTCAGGCGTGACCTTGCAGAAATCCATTATAAAATACAATAGACATAGATATATTTAGTAACCTATTCCGACAAACTATTTCTAAAGCTAAAGAGTCATAAAAAACAATGTAAGAAATCGACACGTGATTCACCTCTCAACGAGGCATCCTCAGGATGACGATTGACTTGTCGCGAGCCCGGACAGTACTTGTCACTCTTTGTGAGTTGTGAAATAGGTTACATCTCCGTCTATAGTATCTTACTCATCCTCTATATAAAAGGGAGGATCCTCCGACCAGATGGATGTCGTGTCTGGCGGGCAACTGCCCGACGATTTGATGTCGGAACGTTATACATATATGTACTCCTCGCGCGGTAGTGTGATGCGTAGTTCGCATGTGGCGTTGTAGATACTGCCACAATACTATTCAAATCATTTCCTCACAATATTTTTCTTTACCTTCAAGTTAGTGGACACCTACATATAAATTACTGAAGTCAGTTTTTTGTAAAAAAAAAAAAAAACATGAATCCAGCACATGAGGCCTTTGCAAGGAAGACTGATGCTATGGGTCCATTCAAAGGTAGCCGCGAAATCGATAGAAGTAACGCCATCTAGACGTGGCCGCTTGAACTACTTGCTCTAGAGATAACGAATCGGTGCTCGGTAATAATCACTGGCTCATTCCAGTCTACAATAAAGCTGCACCGAAACGATTCTCAAGTTGCGTCATAAGTAAGAGTGTCAAGTTTTTATTCCCAAACTAGATGACCCTGTGAACTTCGTGCCACGTGGGACAAAATTTCGTTTTATTTTATGATTTTTCAAATGTGCCTTTGGTTTTATCATATTTTCTTTTTTCCTAAACCAACCCAGGAGGTGAAAGAAAAAAAAACGAAATGTGTGCTGGGACACATAGTAGAAGTGAAACTTCAACGGACAAGTGGAAAAACGAATCGCAACCGTTGAAAAACGAGTTCGGAATCACACCTTAACGCACGGCAATTCATTTTTATTTTATATATATAGAAGAAGATAGATAGATAATTACCATGTTCGCAGCATACTATCATCAACGAATTACCTGGCAGAATTATGTAATATCAGGGTATCATGTTACCCAGTAATTGGGTTGTGGAGGTCAGATAGGCGACTCCATGTTACATTATTCCAGTTAGACTGGAAGCCGACCCCAACACAGTTGGAAAAGGCTAAGTAGATTGAACATGTCGCGACAGAACAAGACACGATTATACATGTACATGTGCACACGCACAGTCAACGTTCGTTTGGGGAGCGCGATACCCTTTGTTTTGCCGGTGAAGCGACGAAATCATTGATCACTCAAACACCTACTCATTAAAATGTTTTTATTTTATGAGTTGATTGCAATTTGTAGTAATGTAAATTATTTTTGCATAAGCACTATTATATAGAATCAAGTTTTTCCAACTGAACAGACAGCTGTGCTGCTGGGGAGTTTGTTGCGCCACTTCTTCCCAGCTTAAGCACTAGGAAGTGGTGATGAGTGGGCGTTTTGGGGGACTGTCTTATGTAATCTTGACGTTCGAAAAGTGCTGATTCTCAGCCTAGTTTGAATAAATGACTTTTGAATTTTGACCTATTTCGATGAATACTACCTAAATATATTCGGCAAAATAAACTAAAATATACACTTCCGTGGTCACAATATTGATTATACAGCAGACATAGCTGTGCTAATATTTGCACAGACAGCAACACAGTTTGCACAGGTGTGAGCACAGACACGGATATGACGCACGGAGTTAAGGGACCGCGGGACTATTATACAATTACGTGTTTGTGATAGGGCACAATTTGATATTATTGACATTCCCTAAATATATTTCAAAAAGTATATCATAACAGGCGCTAAATTCATTTTAACTTTTGGGAACGGTGTGATGCCTTGGCGTGTTTTTATCAAATACTCGCTTTATTTGGTAAAAGTGAAGGAAAACATCGTGAGGGAACCGGCAGAACTTAAAACTCGAAGGCATAATGTGACATCTACCAACCCGCACTGGGCCCGCGTGCTGGATTACGGCCCCACTACCTCTCACAGAGAGGAGGCCTGTGTCCCAGCAGTGGGAACGTTATAGGCTGAATATGCTATTCGCTTTATTCGACCTAAACAAAATATACGTTAACACTTCTTGCATAAAGTTAATTTTATTTTATTTATTTATTTAGGATCTCCAACAAAAGATGTACACAATACATGACACATAATTAAAGGGCAATATCGGGTATTAAGTGTACTCCTTCACTTATAGGAAACCACATCATGCACAATAAAGTTAAATACTAAGCTTTTGCTTACGTGAGATATCGCAATATTTGTACAGATACACCAAGTGAAGTGTCAGTATCATAGAAACGCGGAAATCATAATAATTTATGTACATTTTTTTTTTTTTAATATATTTCGATTTATCGAATGGACATTCAATATGATGTACCAAACACGGAATATAATTCTGCCGATGAGCTAATTCAACGGCCTTTCGCGGTCGTGTGAGAGTTTAACGACTTAAATTACAAGGTATGTTTGAAATAATTTGACAAGAATTTGTAAACTCATCATTATTTCTGGTAAACTCCTTTCTAATAGGGATGTTGAATGGGAAAAAAACCTATTCAGTCCGTCAGTCAGATAATTAAAAAAATATTAGACACGTATTTTTTGCTTTATCATATTAATAAAAAATGATTTAGATAAAACGCATTAAAATTGGGGAGTGGGGGCTCGCTACGTCACAAGTCAGTATAAAATCTACCGGGGAGTGACGTCATGCTACATTTTAACTCAATGTATTGCCGTAATCTTTCGATTACATAAAAAAAAATGTCCAATATTTTTTAATAACCTATCTGACGGACAAAAAACATTTTAATCAACATCCCTATTGGAAATTATCCCCATTAGTCACAGTCCATAACAAGGCCATGCAACACTGACCGACTTGTCCTTGGGCTCCTTGGTGTGCAGGTTGTACAGCGTGCCGCGCTTGTACTCGTCGCCGCACACGTAGCACACCTCCGTCATGGAGTTCTTGTCCGGCATCGACAGGTCGAGGATGTCCCGGTCCGAGCTGGAGTTGGAGTTGCCCGAGTATACCGACACTGTAGATCTGCAATGCAGGGGGAAATACATTAATTTTATGTGGCTACTTTATGAACGAAATATGACACAGGGCGATTATGACTGAAGCCTCAAATTACATTACGAAATGATATAAAATGTCAGGCGACTTTTCGTTGGTGCCAGTATCATGGTCCACGCGGCCGAGCGACTGACGCTCGCCAGGCGCTCCCGCCGCCCGCACACTTGTACGAAAAAGTCGCCCTACAATTTTATGTCACTAATTTCGTAATGTAGTTTTAGCTTAAAGCTGGCCACATACATACGGAATTTCGTTTCGAAATATCCATTCGGAATTTCGAAGGCAGCAAATTTATACAAAACCACCATCAACATCAACCATCTATCACACACGTAGTTCGTAGTTCTCCGTTCGAAATTTTCTTCGATTTGAAATTCCTTTTGGAATTCCGTATGGATGTGGCCGGCCAAAGGGTCGTGTTTAAGGAAATGAACAGTCACAAAATAAGTCTAGGAGTAAATTTAGGTAGATGAAGTAGTTCTAGAAAACTTCAACAATACTAGAATTAATTCAACCTCTCAATTAGGTTTTATGCAGTCTGGAAAGTATTTCAAACAACAGCGCTATTTACCGCCGAGTGCTGGCAATCAGAATGAATTCGGTAGTTGTCTATTTCAGGACAGGTTTTCAACAGTCCTTCCTTTTTAGTAGTGACCGGCCGAAGCATCGTTTTCGGCCATTTTCGGCAAAAAAATCATGCTTCGGTCATATTTTCGTTTTCGGCCATAAACCAGCCGAAGCTTCACCCAAGCCGAAAATCAGAAGTTCGTGTATTGTCGCGCATCATTCGGCCTACTTCGTAAAGCTAAAGCTAGGCAATATCAGGTGAATCAATACAACAAGAAATACACAAAATTTTATATCCTCTAATGGAATTATCGTGTTTTATTTATTGTAAAGCCTATATTTGTAAAAACAAACAAGATTTCAGTGTACAGCGGAAATATTAATATTTTAAATGCCTAAATCATTTTCTTTTTCGGCCGAAAATAAAACTTAAGCCGAAGCTTCTTTTTCGTTTTCGGCTGTAAATCAATTTTCGTTCAAAAAATTATTTTTTAGAAAACTAATGATATAAATATAAAATAATGATTCCAGAAGAGTCAGCAGCTCTTTTGGGCTATTAACTTAGACCATTTAGCCCGCCTCGTATGATTATATGCCTCTGTCAAGCACTTGGATTTTACAATCTAAGACGTTTATAAAAACTGTTTTGGAATCCATATTTATCATAGTCATAGGTAATCGTTTTAGCTGAGTAAGATGCTTCGTGAAAAATGACAATCTGAAGATTTCCAAATATATGGAGTAACTTAACTATATTACTGGAAAAACTTACATAGGTATGGAATTATGTAATTAAGTATTTCCCGAAAAATATAACGCCTTCTTTTTATTCAAACAATTTAAAATATTATCAGAAGAATTTATCGAGAACTTTACCGATTCAACAATCGAGTACGAATTAATCAGTAAAAATCTAAACCAAGTGACACGATACCCCTTCGATTTAAAAAAATGTTTTGAACAATGATGTGACCAGTGATTTATTTATGTCTATGGCTCGATGTCGATAAAAATATTTTTTCGTGTTCATTGTAGGAATAAATTATTGTATTAGCGGTATATATTTTTGGAAATAACTATGACGTACCATTTACAATTAATCCCCAATTGACTTGAATAGTCGGAGAGCATACAAAACCACTAGATGGCCACGAGTGGCCGGAGTCGTGGCCGTCTAGTGCGTGAGATCCCTTAAACGAGTGCCTCCAGTGGGGTGGGTCCAAATTAGAACTCGTAAAGGATATCGTATTACCAAGTAACTGTGTTCTAGAGGCCAGATAAGCAATCGCTTCATGTAATATACTGGTATTCAGCTTCATCTGGTAAGAATTAACCATGTCCCAAACATAGTCGGTAAAAGGCGAGGCAAATGAAGAATCTTATACGAGTGCACTTTTGTTATGTATATGAATTCTCACTTTTCTCCTAAGGAATATATCGATTAAGGAAGGAATATAAATATCGATACCTGTTGTTGTTTTTTGTTTGTAGATTGATTGTTCAAGTATATAAGTTATATGGTCACAAGCTATTAACGACATTCCGCGATCAGCCTGATGATCTTGGCTATTTTCCTTTTTACCGTTTATTGACCATTTTTGGGACGCTCTACGTGGCCTTTTGAGAAAGTATCACATGCCCTCTCCCTCCCCTTCCCGGCCACGGTAGCGGCAGCACGCAGTTACCTGACAGCGTCTAGATAGCCGGCCGGCTCGGAGGCCCCGCTGTGCTGCGAGCCCACGGAGATGACGGAGGGGTCGCGCGCGCGCAGGTCCAGCACGCCCGCCTCCTCCGCGCCGCCCGCGCCCGCGCCGCCGGCGCCGAACCGCTGCTGTAACACATGACAAGGAGTGTGTTAGTTTATTGAAAGAGAGAAAACAGTTTATTTGGCACAGTATAAGCAAGGAACACATTTGAACAAGTTAAAAACAACATCAAATTAAGATATAGGATCATGTGTGCTTCACGGCCGCGCCAAATAGATACATTTCAGCAATAATGCCAAACAGTTGTAGATTAAATAAAATACAAGTATTTGAATATGTCGGGTAGCATCGCTCGTCCGTACAAACATTACCCTTTTACTGGGATAGTCGGGTTAAAACTGGAAACTATTCCTTCCAGTATTCAAGCAACAAAGTAAACATTTAACTTGTTATAATTATACATAATTTAGCAAATCGCAAACCTTATTTAAAGAAATAACTGCTGTCTAAGGAATAACGTGTTCTTCTGGTTACCAACCAAAATCTTTTGATACGTCTTAAGATTCAAGAACCAAAAATATATTTAACTACTCGTCAGACGTCCTGTCAAAATTTCAATTTCGATTTTTCGGCTGTTCTTTTGGGTTGTTCCAAAAAAAAGTTTTTCCTACACTACCCCAGTATTGGGGCGAATCAAATAAAATAGGGACGTTGACAAAAAAAAAATCAAATCGGTCGAGCCATTTTCGAGTTTTTGCGAGACTAATTCACGGCAATTGATTTTCTTCTTTCATTATGTATATAGATTCTACTGTGTAGCAGGTTTCAGTAAAGTTAGCTACGGGTTGTGATAAAAACCTTAGGCAGAAGCTTCTCATTATAGTTCAAAATAGGCAGATATAGTTCCCACTGCTGGGAGTCAGGACTCAGGCCTCCTCTCTGTGGCGCGCCCCAATGCACCACGCGTGCCCATTGCAGTGCAGGTTAGTGTGAATGTCAATGTCTCCGAATATTTGTTGTTTCACGATGTTTTCATTCTCCGTTTGAGAGCCGAAGACGACTACACATTTTTTTTTTAAACTCACATTATTAAACTTATGCACATGGTTCTGTTCTTTCTCCTCCTTCCGAAAGGAGTCCTGAGCGGGGTGCGGCGCGGGCGCGTCCAGCGGGTACAGCGGGCGGGACGTGGGCCGCGGGGAGGACGCCGCCTCCTCGCGGGTACCTTCTCCTGAGAGGCCCAGGACTTGCGCCGCGTACTCGCCTTGGAACGACATGTCGGCTCCTGGAAAGTTGAGATGAGAGCAATTGGTTAGTTCACACATCACATGACATCACGGATGTATTCCCCAAGGGATAGGCAGAGGTTTCGCCAATTATATAGAGGGTCAGTTGGTTAGTTCATTGTTGTGATTTTACTGTATGAAAGTTCTGATTGAGACTAACAGTATCCAAAACGCCCCAAAGCTAAAAGTTTACAGTTTGGCTTTGAAGTTTCTATGCTACACGAAGTATTAATCCCTTTTCTTTTGTGGCCTAAGTAATAACAGCCGCACGGATCGATCGATTAGGTTAAGCCACGCTTACCGCAGTTGGTCTTTATTTTAAACTAGCTTTCGCCCGCGGCTTCGCCCGCATGGAGGTCGGAAATTTATTAGTCCACGGGAACTTACTACCGGAATAAAAAATATCCAAGTTATAAACTATCTGTGTGCCAAAAATTTCACCTCAATCCGTTCAGCCGTTTTTGCGTGATTGAGTAACAAACATCCAAACTTTTACATTTATAATATAAGTAGGATACGAGCAGAGACATGCATGATGCAGATCACTAACATTTATAAACTATTATGCAAAACATTTAAATGATCTCAAATTACAATCTCCTTTTAACCGCAAAGCAATCAAGTAAATACCAGGCTTTACACACAAAACCTACCAATTACTATTAAGTTAACCAACTACAAGTCAATTATCATCCTACGATTACGTTCCCATACATTAACGTGTAGTACGTCTACCAGATGATCGTACAGGCAAACAAAATGATAAGTATACAGGTAGCTAATTTGCGACCACTTAAAAAATGTTATGCGTGTGATAAGTGTATTTTACATGACTCTTTTATGCTTAAACATTTATTACACACACACACACACACAATAAAAATCAAATACTTCCGATCCGTTATTCAAAAAGAGAAGAGCTCTCAAAACGCTCGCCCTTGCTAATGTTGTTTTAGTTGGGAAGAAGTGGCGTAAAACTCCCAAAATGGATAATAATAGCGAAGATAGATGTGTTGCACGCATACCCAACTCTTTTGCTGACTGTATCCACCTACCTACCGATAGGTACGTAAGTACAGTCATTCATGGCTCGGCTGCGCTTACGCTGGCGACCTCGGCGCGGTGGCAGTGAAAGTGCCACCGTAATCAGCTGACCGACTGAGACCAACTGACCTATGTAGATATGTGCAGTAGTCCAATTGTGTACTCTTACTTTTAGCGTGGGAAATTTGTGTTTCTTTGTTTTTAGAAGTCACGGTCGGAGTAAGTAGGTAACGAATTAACGATCGTGGATTTCGGCTTCGACACGACTAAAAAATATCCGTCTATTTTGTGATTTAATTTAATACAATGATCTTCACACCTCATTACCGCTACTAAAATAATAAAGCTCCCGAGAAGCTTTTTTGTGCTCTGAACGAAATTATTTGATTTACGAGAGACCTGTCACGAGAAGCTACAAATTTTCTAAATAAAGAACTTCTACTAAGTTACGTAGCGAAAAAATAGTCCCAAATTCAATCAACTCAAAGTAACATACGTGTAATACGAAACTAACGAGCAATTTCACTTGGTCGGGTTATATTTTAGCGATATAAAGCGCTGTCATCAAATGTTTTGTGGTATTGCAACGGGGTTGAGTTCCAGTACCACAAAACAGACGAATTTGAGATTATTTTTGTTGATTGAATTGTCGCTACGTAACTAAGTAGAAGTTCTTTATTTACAAAATGTATAGCTTCTCGTGAGGGGGACTTTATACGAGATCAATAGTGTCACTGAGATAAAATAATGACGCAATGCATTGATTTATTAAATAAATACTTTGGTGCTTTATTTAATAATTACAAAGAGGACAGCTAGCTCTAGTAACTTTACAAACGAACACAGAGTCTAAATTATAAGTGACTTAGGAACTCAAATGCCTGTAAAGCCGCTGCAAGCTGAAGTGAAATGGGTCCACGTCTGCCGCATGCCGTCTTAAGCCTAGGCTCATGTTACCACACGTTGAAGCCCCGACACAGCGCCGAGACAGCTCACGAAAGCGATAGCAGGGCGATGCAATATCGACTGCAAGTGGTTAGCGAAAAAATTGCTGTTCGGACATGAGACAGGCTATAAGTATCAAACTCCCTTTGCCACAATGCCAGAAAGATAAGAAAGAAAAAACATTTATTTTCGCTTAGGTCATCATTATTCACTTGCCGTTTTCACAATTTATCTAGGATCGGCGCAACATGTTTTCTTCTATACTAGCAAAACAAAGTAAAAAATAATCAACTCAAAATTAAAGCTTTACAAGCAAAATCTTAACAGAAGCATGAATGATTAACATCAATCCTATCCTTTTACTCGGAAGAGACGAGCACCGACCACAGAACCAAGTTGATTTTCTGTCTTCCATCTACATATTCTTGACCAAACTACAGACCCGGTAGCAGGTTTCTGGCTGCCAACATTACTAGAACACGGCCGCGAGATAAGGTCACAAAGGTCACTGGACCACCGAGGAAACACTCTTAAAGGTAAGCAATTATTATAATTACTGCAATTATTTTTATGTTCCACGATTCTGGGGGAAAGAATCTCGGAGGCAAGGGCGGAACAGATGAAAATGTAAGATAACCTATTACGTCGAAATAGGCCGTATGACTGGTCCGTCAGATATGGAAATACTGGCATATTTTCTTCCCATAAAGATAAAAGGTTGTTGAGAAATTCGTAGGACTGATGCAACAGCATCTTTTGATACCCGGTGAACTTGCGGGCCGAAATGTTTTTTTTTTTTTTAAACGTAGTTCTTTAACGCGGCTTGCGGTAGGACTGGACTGGTAGAAATCGTCACGTAACGAAAAAGAGTTATGCCCGAAAAAGTCAATTTCAAGGTCTCAAGTTTCAGTGTCAAAAGGTTTGGTTTTTCTTTTAAATCATACGTGAGAAGGAACTTCGTTCTTGACGGAACTCCCCCGAACACACGTTTATTTTTCTTTTGTATTTATTGACTTCAAGTAGCCGTTTCTTTCCTTCGAAAACCGTCCTAACAAACAAATGAATGTACACTGGTCCTAACCACAATAAGGAAGTTGCAAAGTAATACCAATTCACTAAAGAACCTCACAAAAGTGTGTGTAGAGTCAACGCCAAATGCAGGCAAAATTCACGTTTAAGGAAACTAAACTAATTACATTCATATATAACTAGTTACCGCTGTTGAATTAGACATATAAACAGTCTGTTTGACTTGCCAAATTCAATATTTCTGCACTGCACATTAGCGCATGGATTTTTCGAACTTTGAACACTATAACGGTGAAATTAGTTCAGCCATTTGTAATATCCATGCGAATACCACAGAACAATGGTTAATTATAACTGTACTATAGTTTGGCTACTGCGCTGAATAGGGCAATATTCGTATTGTTAGCCATGGTACGACGTTTGATACTTAGGTAGGTATAGCTTCTGCAAAGGAGACTAGCTTCAGGTATTTGTTTTAGGAGCTACACAGGATCTACCTGCATATTATAAATATCTCTCTGGAATAGAGAGTATAATTTTGCAAAGATGTATTAGTCTGTTTCGAAGAATTAGCAATCAAGTGAGTGGAGTAAAGGCTCGTGCAGACTAGCTCGACGCGACTCGAACAATACAATTTCTAAGAAAACTTCACGGTATAACAATAGCCCGTGTCGCGCCGCGCTGTCGCGTCGCGCTTGTCTGTACAAAGCTTAAGACGTGGTTTCTTTCCGTGTTCGGTTGACGCGCGCCATGACACGTAGTCCACATCCAAGGTGGACGTGACCAACGAGGTATGAAAGCAGTATTAATAACCAGCTTCTGGCCCGCAACTTTGACCGCGTGAAATTTCTGGCTCCCGTGTCCCACCCCGTCGCATCGCATCGCCCGCCTGCGTTCGTTTTCGCCTAGTGTACTTTCTGCCTTTTTTTCTTGTAAGTACTCTGATTTTAAATAACCTTATAACCATCCTCAAGAATTAGGCTACCAAATAAAAATTTAAAAAATCAAAGCCGACTGGTAGTTCCCGAGATTAGCGCGTTCAAACAAACAAAAAACGAACTCTTCAGTTTTATTATTTGTATAGATAAGAAGCATAATGATACCAGCTTTGACGATGGCAATCTAAATGAAAGCCCAGAATCCGACAATAAGTTTGTCGCCCTTAGCAGCGTCCATCAGTTCGTGGAGACCATACGACGCGCAGGACACGATCTTAAAAGTGTCCCATCGTTTGTCGACCAGCATTACATTTACAGCACACAACATCAACTGGACTATATTACAAGTTTCGTCACTACTGAGGTACTGTAGAGGCTCTACTTCGTATGGGTTTGGAATAAAATCTTGGTGTGTTCAAATTGTTGGCATTTGAAGGAGACAAACATTGAATTTAATTAAGAATAGAAAAAAAGAGGAGACCGCCGCCCCCGGGGCTTTCAAGCGACCGACAAAAAAAATATAAATGATTTTTTTTACCAAATACAGTTATCAGTTTTACTACAAATAAGTATTTTTCTTAATACCTACCCGGTACCTTAAACACCCGAATTGCTGACAGTACTACTATTGAGGTATAAGTAACAGCTGTTTTAATAGGCAAACATCTTATTGGCTATCCACCAAATCTATCACAGACACACTCAAAAGAAAAACTAAAACACATCGGTAATGACATGTAGTACCTACACACGATTTGATACTCTGCAATACAAACAAATGCAATCTATGTTATCATAGCTCGGCCTAAACTCTGTGTTCAAAACTTAACAAACACAAAGTAACCTAGTAACACGCTAGAATCGCAGCACCTAATCTAGCAACAAAACAAAGTAACTAGGTAATAAGTTCGCACACAGACATCCCAGCCATTAGTCTAAAAAGACAATTACGAGTAGTGTTGTGCAGCTCGCGGGCGGAATAGTTCGTAGAACACGGGAACTATGGGCTAGTTGCTAGTTCGGTGGTAGTTCTGCACTTATTTTATGTAAGTATGTAGTTTAAGTTCATTAGGTTTCAATTAAGTAGGGACTTAATGCGAGCTATTTTCGCCATCAAATCTACCAGCTAATTAAGAATCGACATATACGAGGATTGTTCCATAGGTCTGATAATACCAACATCAAAACCCTGGTAGGAGACGATTAGTGATGCAACGAATACGAATACCGATTGTACTATTCGCCGAATACGAATACCTAATTCTACTATAGCTGTACGCAATTTATTAGCCAAAGAAGGTGAAAGAAAATTAAACACGCTAAGCAATATATATATTTACATTCAATTTAATAATTCAAATTAACTAAGTATGTAGCAAAATTTAGTTGCAATTTTTTTAGCGACAAACGCAAATTTCCGTTTTCTGTCTGTACATTTCCTGATGTTGAAAATAGCCTTTCGGAGGCCACTGTGAAAGGTTTTATGGAGAAATATTTTTACAATATCTCGCAACGCAATATCTTTACGGGATTTCTAGGAAGTCACTCATTACGAATGTCATGAAAGTATTCGGCGAATACGAATTTTCGTATTCGTTGCATGACTAGAGACGATTAGAACATAACTTTTATTTAGGGAAATGATTTATTCCGTGACCATGACCTGGCCAAAGTGTGCTAGCTATTGTATTCATAAGTCGGCTCTTGAAAGAGCCATAGGCCTTTGTAGAACAAGTGGTATGAACATGCAGAGTGTGAGTATGATCGCCAATCCTCGGACTGACCGAACACGAACAGACGAAAAGAAACATCGACCTAATTCACCAAATAACATGAACTAATTTTGCGATTCCGAACTGAAGCGCTCTGAACTATCGCATTAGTCATGTCGTGTGAACAATACAAAGTTCAATATGCAACGTCTAGAACCGGTTGGAGCCGCTTAGTGGAACTTCACTTTTATTTACAGAGACTAATTCGATGCAATCAGGGCTGTGCAAACGCGAATTGGTTTCTTGTTTTGTTTGAGCTAACATTGTAACATTGTTTGTAGACTATTTGTGTTAAAACTATTGTCGGTGTGCTATTAGGGCTGATGAAAGGTTTCTAATAGGAGTTTAAGATCTTCCAGCTATGAAACATAGTAAAAGTTTAACTGCTACAGAAAATGTCAGATGTTTTGCAGATCAAAGGAAAATTTTATAGTTTTGCAAGTGCATAGATCATTAGTTTTCGCTAATGCGCAGACTACACTGGGAACGGAGCGCAACGAAGCTAAGTTCGTTTAGTTTTCTTACGCGTCTTTTCATACTTCGGTTCACTCCGCGTACTATGCACGGAAATATGAAAAGATGCCAAGGAAAGCTAAATGAACGGCCTGCGCTTTTAAGGGCAAACAAGCGTGCCGACACTGTAATAAAAGAATTACTAAGAAACCTTCACGGGAGAAAAATTACCGGTGGAGCCTTTACACCTGATACTTCTATTCCAACACCTACGTCACCATCATCATGTTTTGCAATATCTTCATCGATTTGATTTCAATTACATCCACCAAGGTGGAAAAGATAATGACAAATGGTAAAGAAACCGACCCCAACTTTGGTCGGTTTCTTAACTTCTCAGAAGTCACTAGATATTTTACATATAGACCTCTGCCCATAGACCTTTTTTAGTTCAAAATTCAAAAGTCATTTATTCAAACTAGGCTGAGAATCAGCACTTTTCAAACGTCAAAATTACATAACACAGTCCCCCAAAAACGCCCACCCTTCACCACTTCCTAGTGCTTAAGCTGGGAAGAAGAAGTGGCGCAACAAACTCCCCAGCAGTTCAATATAGATAAATCCATCGGATCTTCTTCATGCCCGACATACACAACTTCCTGCAACGACCAGGTGAGGTAAACTTAAGAGCTGTCGAGGAATAAATCCAGAACAGAAATGTTTAAAGTCAGGCCAGGTCAAGATTACCTGCGTCTGCGTAGGAAAGAAACAGAACTCGTCTTTCACGGTACACTAAACAGGAATGTTTTACCTCGAAATACGTCTATTCATCCTGTTTATAGCCGCGTGGCATCCTTAGCTCCCGAGCGGCGGCCAGTCGTATTTATATAACATCAAAGAGTTGGTACCCCGTCGTCTGGCCGGCCAGTAATTCATATTTCATCAACGTTTGACATATGACATGTTCGCTACCACTAGCAGTCCCTCTTGCTAGATGGAAATTCCCGTTGTAGAAATTATCGGGTGCACATTTTCTTTTATGGGAAATGATCCAATCATTTCTGAAGGCCGTTTATTGGGAAGTGTTTGACTTGATTTAAGTTTCTGGAAGATTCACTGTCATATTGTATCATCGTTTTTTAATATTTTGGTGACAACTGAAGTAATAGCGTAGTTTCTAAGACTCTTAAGCAAATAATTAACACAGGATGAACCAGTTTCAACTCCCGAGTTTCGCAAAGAATCGTGTTAGACTTTGCCTCTATAGGTTCACTTTATAATGTCTATGGCATGTTCGTCTATCTATGCTCGATGTCAGTCATACACAGAAGTCTCCTATCATTGAATTGCAGACGACAGTCCGCCATGTTAACTCTATACATCATCAAAGAACATTACTATCGGGGCTTAGGTATGTCTGCGCAGCGGTTAGCATTCGCAAACCGTTTGACTGTCCCTCTGTCCCCGATGCTATACATTTGTGTTTAAATACGTGCAGGCATCATGTTATATGAACACCGATGTGCATTGTGCACATAGGGCATCTGAAAACGATTTCACTGTATATATTTACCTGTTACATTGTGTTGTTTGCTACGTTTTCACCGATAAATAAAATACGGCAGAGAGGCGACTTGGTACTTGGAAAAATGAAAAGCATTTCATGCGAGTATGTACGTATATGTCGTGATGGCCCAGTGGTAAAGGCCTCGCATCCTATGCACGAGGTTGTGGATTCAAATCCGGGCAGGAACCAATGTGACTTCTTCAATTCATATGTACTTTCCGAGTTTATCTTGGACATTAGTGACATCGGTGAAGGAAAACATCGTCAGGAAACCTGGACTTATAGTTAGTCTGAAATCGCCAACCCGTCTTGAGCAAGCGTGGTGGTCAATGCTCGTACCTTCTCTGCATGAGAAGAGGCCTTTGCCCTGCAGTGGAACAGTAACAGGCTGGTATTATTATTATTACGCACGTATGCGAATTCATAGAAATATTTTAGGAATAATTTTCGCTAAAAGGCTTTAAATAAAAGTAATACTTTTAAAATTGCCTTATCTGGAAAATCATGGCATTCAATCGGTAGCACGCAGAGAACAAGAGTGGTCCATAATTTTCTGTATAAGCTGAGGCTTTATATTTATAGTGGTTGTTGCTCGCAGTATCACTTGCGTCCTTGGGAAAATACCGTATGTATCTGGATAATTAATTGTTTGTTGTTTGGAATGTTGTTTAATTGTTGATTGTTACTTAATATTTTTTTCTTTTAATTTTATTTCTTTTAATTTATTTTTATTAAGAATTTATTTAATACTTTTTGCTGTGCCCTACAGGGTCCGTAATTGTACCTTAGCTCTAAGCCATACATTATGGAATGCAAATAAAGATATGAATTAACTAAGCGAGTAAAATAATAAAAACCGAAATACGTGCGATGACGATACTCAACCACTTATAAAAACGTATCTTATTGTGTTAATGCAGAACGTGGTTTATCTGTGAGCATCTTACATCAAAATCCTTTCTGTTATTCATGGGCAATCAAGTAGCGAACATTCGAACAGCTTCACTCCACATTTTAAGGACTTATCCATCAAACCTGCAGGACCATTACCGAATACCGACCTACAGCATACGAGCGACTGCTTCTATACTGTAGGTCGGTATTCAGTAACGGTACGTGACTACATACCGTGTTCTACAGTACATGAATAAAAGTGCTTACAGGTCGTAAGTAGGTACAATAGTTAGTTCTTTGCGCAGGTGACACGTAACAAAACAAGCCATTGTTTCGATGGTGGGGCCGCTCACCACAATGGTGTACCACGAAATGCTAAGTAAACATGTTAGATGGCTGCAATTTTAGTGTTTGTGTCAATTTAGTATGCTAGCAATATTTTTCACGCAAGCGCTAATGATGAGCGTGGAACCCAGGGTCTAACTTTTCCCTAAATTCAACAAACCAAGCCAAGCCAAGATGGTATTCTTCAAAGACTTTCATCATTTTTTGTATGAAGTTAGGGATTGATGGTCGATGTATCACTTCAATTTTATCAATACGTTTACCAGGCATAGAGTATAATATCTCCGCGAGCGCTACGTGGTGACTATTTGCATTTAAAAAGTGTTTTTTCGTACCTACATTAAAATCTTTCCCTCGAATAATAAACTTGAAAAACACAAATCCCAGTTCATTTTAAAAACATGACGTAAATAAAATTCGAAACCAAAAAAGCCATGCAAAACTACAACCTCCGTACTCCGTACATACCTACAGCATGTCCTAAAAAAGGACTAAAAAAAATAGGACATTTTCCGTGCGTCTATCACGGCTTGCCTCAGCCGAGACAAAAGAGTGCCGTGGGAGGGCCCAGCCTCCCGGATAATCCGCCAGGGGGCGCTTTGTACGACACGACCCGTTTTGACAGTTGAAATAATGTTTGATAACAATTTTTAAGGACATTTTTCGCGGAATGTTTTATTTTTTTTGCTTGAAAAAATGTTGGATGTTACATTTTTATCTCGGCTCGTGGATCAGCTTTGTAAGAGAAGCCGCATCTATTTAAATTAATCAACCTTTTAAGAATTTTCTTTTGATAATTTTTTAGATAAGTAGGTACTTTGGTTTTTTTTTTTCTTTGAATAGGATCAAAAGGAGATAGCTACAGAATAAAACAAAAGTTCTTCATTTTTGTCTCCTAAGAAATTGTCATCATTATAAAAACAGCGACGCAACTTTCCACTTTTATTAGATTACACTGGATGTCCCATTATTCGGCATCTGACTGGTTATAACAACTGTCAAAGCCATGACAACTGACTTAACGTACACTGCGGGACAAGGAAACCAACCCATTTTAAAAACTCGGAGCAACAAAAATACAAAATACTTCTTCCATGTCCGCAACACGAATCTCGTCTCCTTTGTTTTAATATTATTTATCTGGCGAGGCGAGCCGAGGCGGAAAGGCGTTGGATTTACGACGGCCATTCGGAGTAAATCGGAATGCAACGTTGTTGTACGATTCGTAGTGACGCCGACTGATCCGATGCGTTTAATAGTCGAAGAGGTACATACGTTGTGAAGACATTGTGTATCGAGTTATTTATTGTAGGGGAAGATTTAAAGACGTATCCATGTTGTGCTTATGGAGTGTCTACGGAGTATGCTAAATACGACAATGGGTTTTTGTGACATTAAAACTGTCTTGAGAAACATTCAAGTTTACGATTGGATGTTTCGAGATTTCTCGACCAGAACTTTGAACTGAAAATGAGCCATACATTTTTGCATCGCGTTTCAACACTGGCTCTGGTTGAACGGAGGCAGAATATTCGTGGTTGGACCCGCATTGTCACATTGCTCTTCTATCTTGGCGTGATCTTTTACTTAAACTCTGCATCATTTAGGTGTGCACCAATAATAACTCTCATAAACTATAGTCAGGACACTCTAGTTGGGATCCTTCCGAAGTATGTATAAACTCTAAAAACTCTTAGAATGATAGAATAGACTAGAACTTTCATTTATTTGCTCAGAATGCAGAAATTTACAATAAGGTTACGGTGGTATAAGGTGTTTTATACTAACCTATAAAAGGTTTTCCGTCGAGCCTCTTCATCCAGTAGAACCTCTGACTGTGCGGCTTGTTCTCTCGGTCGTACTGCTCCCATTGCTGCCTCAGGAAGGTGTAGCACACGCAGCAGCATCGTACGGTGCCGTCCTCGTCGCCCTCTGCCCGGTAACCGGCGGGGGGAGCGTGCGCGCCCAGGAACGGGAAGTATGGTTCCGTGCACTGGGGTAGAGGGAAAAAAATGGTCAAAAAACAAAAGAGTAAATGCTTTGTTCAAAGTCAAAGTCAAATCATTTATTTCAAATGGGCCCTTTTATGACACTTTTGAACGTCGAAATTTACAAACAAATTGAACTTATTCTAGTCGCCCCTTCCAAAAGGTAGTTTTCGTATTGAGAAGAAACTACACCGTTACTCTTTTAAAATGTTTTACAATATTCTGTATAGGTACATTAGTTATATAATTATATATGAAGACGATGCACCTAGAATAAAATTATATACCACAATAGGTAAAATAATTAAAAATGAAGCAACGACAAATAAATTAATTATGTGATAGATAAATGATGCTAGTTCTGGGGGTCCCTAAATATATATTCTGCAGCGAAAAACAGAAACGAAACCAATGCTCAGTGATTGGCTGCAACGTTCTTGATGTTGGTCGTAAACTGAAGTGAAGTGTAGTGTGCTAAAAAGTACCTATCATACAAAAAGGATATTTGTCAAAGTTGAAATAAACATGAGATTATTTTGCGAGCTCACAAATAGGTATTTCGTGGGTATTTCTCACATAATTATTGTAAATAAAATACTGAAAAACTCAAGAGAAATCTTACAACAACAGAAGTAGGTATCGATCGATTATCGAGTACAATACACGAACTTAATCTTTTAAACAATGCACAACGTTCCGCTGAATTATAACTATTAATTATCTATTCACTTACCGATTGCATACGCGCGTTAAGAGGTGTGTACACTGGATACACGTGTCGGACAACATGTTGGCAAACTGATGGGCAATTTTATCCAACGTGGCAATTAAAATTAAAGGCGTACAGTCGAGACACGAACACAATTCCCTAATTATAGCTCATTATCGGAATTACAGTTCCGCATAATTAAGTTCCGAAATTAATGGCTCGAATCATTTATGGGTAATTTTATTTTTTGCGGCTGCAAAAATTACATATTTCGTCAATGTTGTCGTGTCTTTCAAAGCACCGAATTGCAGCATCAGCAGATAATACATGATCGGAACCGATACTCTGCTGCATCGCAGATCGTCTTCTCCTAGCGTGCTGAGCAACACATAAGTAACAGCAAGATGCGAGTTATACTATAAATAACCACAAAACGGCTAAAATATGATTTTAGAGAAATCTTGCAACACCTTGTCGACATCACAGCAAGTTGCCCAACATTCTGTCACCCAATGAAAACATGTCTTTACACACCGATCGCTATGTGGGAACAGTTTATGGGAAAACAGCGTGAATTATTGCTAGGCCTTACGTTGGTGATGTCGATTATCTCATGGGAACATCGCGTAACAGTGTTTACAGATGAGCTATTAGGTATTGGAGGTTCGTTGCATTCTCTATGTATTGCTCAAGTTAAGAATGCAATATTAGTAGCAAAACCAGGAGAGGTGGAGGTGGAGGGCTCTTTACGGCGAGACTGGCCTTCTTTAGGTGTTTTTTTTTTTTCATCATGTTTAAGTACTTTATTTTTACGTCACTTCAATCAAACATTTTGGAGAGATGCTAGTTTAGCTTGCAGGACATGTGACATCTACCAACCGGCAATGGGCCCGCGTGGTGGATTACGGCCCACTACCTCTCACCGAGAGGAAGCCTGTGTCCCAGCAGTGGGAACATTATAGGCTGATTAGATATACTTATACTTACGACTGGTTGCAAAAGGCAGTGGATTGTGGTGATGATTTGACACAGCACAGTCATAATGACGCACATTAGGTAAGCGTAACGTGTTTACAGACCAAGAAAGCATGGCACAAAAGGGAGAAGGTCTATTATCTATGCTCAGCAATGGGTGGAACAAGACTGCCAATGATGATGATGAACGTGTTCAGATACATTTAATGTTTACCTTCACCACCTGATGTTGATACGAAAGCGTCACCCAAATGCCAGAACTTCGTGACGGTCACAGACCAATCCACCACGTGACACGACTCCCCGAAATGCGCACGTGAGCCAAGTCATAAACACTCCATACATATGAATGGGCTCATAAAATGGACCACAAAAGACTACTGATAAATAAATTGATCTATTATTGTATAAGAATTAGGTCACATTATGCGTTAAAGAACATTAACATAAGTATATTTCACGTTAAAATGGATATATTCTGCTTGATATTCCGATTTATTATAATATAGTAATCTGATTTTATCGTCTTTCTTATGAATTGTGGATTTATTATCATATTTTACTTTCGATGTCTAGAAATTATAACGTGTATCGAATTTATTGTTAAGAGCGCTTATCCTAAAAGTTGGCAACGTCACAAATAGCTGTCACATATTTACCTGTTTTGATTAATTTGGCAATATTACTGTATGAAAATATGAAATTTGGCTAACTAGTGAACTAAAATGTTGATTATGAAATGCAATAATTAATATCGTAGCACCGAATATTTCGTTTTAGATGTAAAAAAGTATTTGGCAACTTTCCAAATGCCTTTTTATACTTAAAACGGATACAACATCAAATTTAATGATATAATTGCAATTCATTATTAATATTCTCGTTCGCTAGTTAGCCACATTTCTTATTTCCATACAGTAATATTGCCAAAATTATCAAAACAGGTAAATATTTGATAGCTATTTGCGACGTTGCAATTTTTTGGGATAACCCATAAACGCTCTTAAAAAGCCACAGAAGGCAACAAAAACTTCAAGCTTCAAGGGCAATTCTGTTTGTTCAACACAGATGCAGCGACTGACCCTCTGTTTTACACAGATGCAGAGAAATGTCTCTGCATCTGTGTAAAAGAGAGGGTCAGAAAAATTGAGGAAGTATGCAAACAGAATTGCCAATAATAAGAACGAAAATCACTTTCACTTCAATCCTCTTTCTTACACATGATCCAGCCTATCCCATAATAGAGCTCACGTAGACACGTCGACGCTTGAATAATTCAAAACCCCATGCATCATAATAATTTACATCCACTGTTTGGATAAAGCCTTCCATATTATTCCATATTTTCTATTCAATAAAAATCACAAAGTACCAGGAACACATACGTGCGCGACCAATAACCGGCGCACCCGTGCACTGGACATAATTACGTGTCAAATGTCAATCGCTTTAGGCGCTCCATCAATTGCTATCCGGTTGGAACCAGCGCGGAACCCAAACACATGACTACACGTAACAAGACGCGAATCGGGTGACAATGTCGTTCGGAACGTCAAGACATCATTGCGAAATGATAGATGTGTTATGATTTGTTGTTGAGGAAACACGGTTTTGTGTGTCGTGGGGAAAATATCGAATATATCTTAAGTTATTTCGATAACTAGGTCAGCGATTACTTATGGCTGTGTGTTGCTTTCTTAAGACACGTGCAAACTCACATAGAAAAGCTCAGAAACTTGAATGGTCTCTATAGATTCAAGAGACCCTTCAGGTTTCTTTACCTTTCCTTGTGAGTTTTGTAGACAATGCCATATCTTCTTTACAACGAGATCTTTGTACGATGCTATGTGGTTTTGACTAATAAACCCAAATCTTGTTCCAAGATTGGGTATTAGCACAGATTACGTATTAGTCTTCTTTTCGATGCTGGCAATCGCAAATTGACAAGCTGCACATAGCGTAACTATCACATTTGTGACTTTTGGTGGATGTGAACGGAGAGGTTTGCCACGCGTGCTGTGCTGCGCGGTTCATTTGTTTGCCACGCATCCGTGCGTAGCGTGGCCGTGGGTCGCAGTGGACGATCCCACTTACATTTTTATACAAAGCGTGCGTAGCTTAACGGCGAGCTGCTGTTCCCAGTGAAAACTTTGGTGAAGAGTCTAAAAGTGAACTGTCATCCCATCTGGTGCTAGGGATTGACAGTTCACTTCAAGCTCTCTTACTTTTCACTACAGGGCCTCTAATCGCAAGCAAGTTGGTATCATATTACCTGCGTATCAGGCTTGACTCTAACGGTGTACTGGTCGATTAACCCGGCGCCGCCGCATACGAAGCACACGCGCACGTCGTCCTGTGCGGGCGTCGTTTTGTCGCGCGACGCACACGGCGACGCCGGTTTTGACGCCAGCGAGCTTTTTATGTAGGCCTTGGCCTTCTCCATACCCGCCAGCTGAGGGACAAAAGAAAATGAGATTAAACATATGGATTTAGACGGGAAAACCAGGAGTGTTGTTATGTTATTTAAAACTTTTTTGGACTTTTTCCAGGAACAATAAAGGCCCGAAGTCCTCGCGAAAGTATAACTAATCAAATAGAAGATAATTGAAAAACATTGCTGACCCTTCATTCATTAAACGCGGATAAAACATCTTAAAAACTATTCATATTTTGATGACACATTCACTTATATCACACAACATCCCCGTAATTAAGATTCCTAACCGTACGGTCTCATAATTATGTAGACATTGGTAAATATTTTGACACGTCCCTCATGATGTGGGTCGCACCGTACTGAAAGTATCATTAAAAGGACCTTCTCGGAACACAAGCGAGCTACTGCGAAAACACTGAAATTTTCCCTCTTCTCGACAACCATCCATCTGTGTAAGAGTAATGGCTTATCGGTTTTGAGCATGCTGATGAAAAGTCAACCCTATTCTTGTTGGATATTAAGCATATTTTGGTAGGATAAAGGCAGCTTTTAACACGGCTCATATAACTTGAGATCGATGTTAAATAATCTAATGCTTTATCTTTAAAAGAACCTCGAAAAAATGCCTGCAAAAACAGGAGTAATTTCCGTATATTTTTCTTCCCTAAGTGATGATATTTAATTTTTTCTTTGTAGGAACGAATCTTTTCTCTTTTCACTGAGAAAAGGACCGAGCACTGACAACCGGCTACAAATCAAGATCCGAAATAACCTGATTTAATCAGTTTTTCCATGCCCCGATCACACTCGCTACATGATGGCAAGTTCAGACCATTAATCCCAGTATCTTCACGATGTTTCCAATTCCTTTCATAGAGTGTTAACGAACAGTTAATTAGTTACCCAGAAGCACTACATTTTCATTAATTCCGTGTTCTCCTCGGTAATTTAGAGAAAACCATAAATAGCTTTCCATTGCTCCGCGATCAGCTATTCAAGACATCTATATGTCGTGAAAATCTAATCGGAAAGTGAACTGTGGCGGCTTGCCAACGTTTACAAACAGAATTAAGGTAACACTCATGAATATCAAACAGGACATTTTTGTAAATAAACTCTTTTGCTTAGTTGGCAAATGATATGGAAATTGAACGCAAACATTGAAACGTTTTAGATTTTTTTTTCGAGTTGCTATTTGATTAGAATTGAAATGAAGTTGAACATAATATGATATGCGTAAAAATATGTTTTGTTTTTATTTATTGTTTGTGCAATGATGGCACAGGTCTTGTAAATAAAGCAGTCATCTTTGCCTAACAAGACCATGTCATACGTCATAAAATAAAAACTTGAGTAGTTAACAGATACAGGCACACATTGTGGTATGCATGCAATAAACGATTGAGTATTGAACAGCCGCTCCATGTTTACTTAATGTTCGAGCCGAAACACAGCAAAGCAATGTTGATGGCCAAAATTAGTTATGGTGGAATTTTTTACGTCAACCAACCGTTCTATTGACATTAGTCGGTGTCCAACAGAATCAGGGCTATTGTTTCCAATAGTATCAACCGCTTTATCATATTATTATTAGAGATAGCAACTAAACAAAAGTATCTCGATGGGTTCTGACGTAAGAGTAAATATGATAAGCAATCTCGGGCATCCATGCCCGTTATAATACTTGGAAATACTCTTACATGAGGCTAATGATCCCTAGTGATGTCAGGCATTAATCAGAGCCACACTTCTATGAGTACTTCAGTTTCCTGGAAAAGACCAGCCCTTTTCTGGTTCTTTCCACCGTAATCACTCAACTGAGGTTATCGCACTCCATGTCTTTTCATCTTCAGGATCGGAATCGGAATAGCAATAAAAGGATTCATACCTAGAGATGAGGAGAAACCTTGTTTACAAAATCTCTGTGAAGCAGGGTGATTGTCACAATATTCTAAGTCCATTTGATATACATGAAATTCTACTTTTTTTGTGTAAATAGGAACTGATACACCCTGGGCAGACAACGAATGAGCCTATAGAAGTATAAGGAACAGGGTGAGTTAGGGTGTAAAGTTCACTCATCCTCTAAGACAAGGGAGGATCCTCCGACCAGACGGGTTTTGTGTCTGGTGAGCAACTGGCCGACGATTTATGTCGGGATGTTGTATATAAATATATCGGTCGCGCGGTAAACGCTGCTTGCGCGACGCAGGATTTGTGTGACATCAGGTCTTTGATGCGTAGTTCGTATACTGTGACGATGTAGATGCACAAGCCTCCACAATAAAACTTGTGACATTTGATGCTACGACAATTACAAAGTTCATGTGTAATACACATGAACTTTGTAATTATTTTGTAAAGGATCAATAAATCAAAAAACCCATCAATACTAATGTGCCATTTGCAATTTTTAAACTGCTCACGTCTACACAAGTACGTGACTTCAGGTAATTCCGCTTGGAATTCTGCCCATTAATGAAGGATGACCTACAAATAACTTAGAAAAAGGGAAGGCTGTGAGACTACGAGCAGCGAATAATAATAGTGAAATTAATTAATTTTATGACACAAAAGAATCATAATTAAAATGTGAACGCGACTTGGATACAGTCCGGAACCCTGAAACAATTAAAGGCGAGGAAACTTGTGTTATTTATTTTAAAAGTCTGTGACGTATGGTTTGGAAACCTTTATCAAAATTATCAGATTCCCCTTATTTGCCTATCAAACCAAATCAAATTATTTTATTTCCAGATCATACATCCAATTTGTTAGTAATTACATACACATCTTAAACACTAGTGTTAGTACCTAATAATTGGCAAAGTTTGGTCATAATTACTAAATGTCAAAAGCATCAATAATAATGTCAAAATCACTAATAACCAAATAATATGCAATTATTAACTAAATATTACTTCAAGGCACGATGTGAAGGTAATGCTTGTGTCCTGATCCAGTGCCTGAGTATTATACCTTCCACCCAAGGCACCCGGGGCAGCGCCAACTGCCTCTTAGTCACTGTAGGTAATTACCTACAGTGACTAAGAGGCAGTTGGCGCTGCCCCGAACCCGCCGTATCAGGGAGGCGACACGATTTCGCATGATTGCGGAAAAGTCGTCTATACGTGCCTCTCCGAACATCCCTGATGCGCTACAGTGTCGTGGCAACCCCAACAACTGTATGCGTTGTTGTACTAGATACGTAAGGCGCTGTAAGCCCTTTGCGTGTAGTTAACCCATAGACTGCCTATTTATAGCTTGTCAGGTTTAAAACGCTCATAATTTATTAAACCTTTGCATGACGTGTTACTGTGATTCTATTCGAACCGAAGGACCAACCCCTTTGGTCTTTCAGTGGATTTGTTTTCTTTACCTGGATATTACTTTCGGCAGAAACGTTTAGGCAAAATGCCTGTAAGAATCGTCGTCTGAATTTCAACAGCGGCAGTAAAAATAAACATCATGCTTCCCTAATGGCATATATGCGTGAATACAGAAACCACCCTTTCTTCGGGACTTTCAACCAAATTATAGGCCACGACCCTCTCCTATAGAAATCGGCGCCCAGCCGCGATAATCACCGGTACATTAATGAATATTTTATTACATATTACGGACTAAGCGATCGTGTCGTGCGATTGTGCTAATGAGTCACGCAGGCTTTAGGTGTTTGATTATTATATGACGACTGGTCGGCTGATGAGTTGCGACGGATTGTTTTGTTTGTGTGTTTATCAACTAAATGCTCGAAGGACCAACTTTTTGACTACTCGTATTGATCAAACTAGACTCGCTAATTTTGCTACGGCCATTTATAAAGCATGATTATAATTTTGAAGTACTATTGACTAACGTTTATAGGTAGTCGAAACTAAACTCAAAATTACTACCAGCAGTATGAGTAGGTTTCTTATCTTAGAGCCTCCACCAAGCCCACAAGACGTGGTTGTATTCAGATTTTCACATTCAAATTTAAAACTTCGCACGTCATCCAAACACGTCATTACGTCTGAAATCTTCATGATACCGCCGCTAAACCTTTCAGGATTACAACCATGACGTATGTTTCTATGTCTGTTACATCCATACGTCATAATAAACATCCAATTCCATCCAACGCTTCGATCGATCGTCTGACGTCGGCACATCACGAAAGTGCGAAAACACGATGACGTGTTCCTTTCATTGTATAGCACGTACAATGAACTGTGGTTGTGTCCTAGTTATTTTTGCTGTAGCAATGAAACGGTATTTGTTGGAGGACAATTTAAGCAGTTAAGTAGGTACCTACTTAAACTTTCGTACTTACGCACATACAAGAATAATTAAATGAATAATAAAACAGAGTTTAATAAAAAGTTTTTGTTGTTCCTACATGCCAATGGATAGCACCTCTTCAGTCATGTTTTAACAATCACCAAGGCACAGCGTCAGGAGATATATGTTATAAAAAGTATATTATACATATAGCATATAGTAGCAAGCACAATTCTACTCCCTGCCATTACACGAAATTATGATCATTATTGTCAGCTAAGCGTAGTGATTCTAGAATTTGTTTCCTTTTTGTTGTTCTAGCAGTTTTTGGGAGACCCTTTTTCAGCAGTAAACGTTGATGAATTTATATGATAATTTCAGAAACCATTTCTGTACTACTACATGAGATTATGCTTAAAACGTCAATGCAGCGAAACAAACTGATCAACAACTGTCATCCTTACTTATTTCTACTCTCATGGATTACGATATCCGGGGCTTTGAAACGATCCTCCCATACTCATACACACGGGAGTATAGTCATGTATAGCTATAGCAGTCCGAATTAGTCAACATACAAAGTAAACCCGGAATACTGATGAGTACCAAGCCCCTAGGATTAGGGTAGGTTAAGTGTTACAATTTGAATGGCACCCACCCGAGGGGAGATGTGTCCACTGGCCAGGGGTAGAGATGCAGATGCGTTAGGCGATTAAATGACGTAAACAATGGACGAAAGAGTAGGCATCTGGGAAGATGTTGCTTAACAGGTAACCACATAAAAAAAAAAAGAATTATATGTATTTCTTATCTATAAGAAATGTTAATAAAGGGAATTAACACCTACCAACTTACTACGCTATAATTACAATGACCACATTCAAGGATAAAGTAAAGTAACATAATTAAAATTCAACTTAATTTCTTAGAACAAACAACGATTAATATCAACTTATTTTATCAACTGAACCAATATTCGAGATATTATTAAATCTATCATAATAACTTGTTGTCTAAGATAAATTAGTGTCGTAGGTCGCAAGTAGTGGGTGAAGCAGCGAGTTAATTCGATTTGTTTGGAAAATTCTCGGGTAAATTAACTCGATTTCCTCGCTATCCTTCGTGAACAAAATAAATATTGCTGTACAATTTTGTAGAATAAATTCGGGTTGAAATTCAATGTCGTGGTATTGCTTTAAAAATGTTCCGTGGTTTCATTCCGGTGTTGTTTTTCACCTGTAATATTATTTTCTGCTAAGAACAGGCTATACAGATTTAGGTAGCCTTTCTTCGTTGCGCGTTTAGAAATCTTTGAAGAATTTCAATAAATTTAATCGTTAATAAATTGGTTCTAAATTAAACGCTGAATTAGACGAGTTACAGCAAAGTTACTAAGTAAATATGACTCGACAACCGGTCATCAATACTTGACACGTAACCACTTCCTGTGTGGTAAACATATCATGTTTATCAGATATATTACTAAGGATAAGCTTTAAGACGGTATGACTAAGAAATTGTATCTTTGGACCCAGTAAATGTATTAAGTTCCCAGTTTGGTCCTTTGAGACGCATGAAAGAGACACCATTTTGATAAGTTGTAGGATAACGATATCCATAGATATGAGAGGTGTATAATTTGCTATCTTTAGTTATTAACGTCCTCCGTTTTAATTAATGATTGTGATAAAAATTGCAAGGCCGTGTTCCCCAACAAATTGATATATGAGTGAATTGGCGCCCAACAGGGATTAAAATTTTACTCATAAAATTACATCCGAAACTGACATCGCCAGACATTCCCCATCCCAAAAGCACCATAAATACCACCTACCTGTATTCCATACAAACATACATACAGCTACCAGGCGCGCAGATATGCAAACACGTCGGATCACAATGACGGACGGACAATCCGATCGATACGTACGACTGACGTGCCGGGTCTAATTGCCGGCCCTTTGTGATGCCGGCGTGGTTATGTTGGGTCGTCTGGGCTGGTCCTACCGTCCAATAGTATGTATGTATGTCTGTGCATGTGTGTGATTTTTAGCTGCCTCCCCCAGGAGGGGACAAGTTGATATACGATATTATGCGTACATTTTGATAACATGATATCGAAATGAAAGCCGTAGTATCAGATTTTGCGGCGGTGTTGCCTACATCAATATTTTGACGAAATCATTTTACAGGCAGGATGTATGAAGGAGAAACATGGACGACTAAACACTAATACCTAGTGTAGTTAAGGAAAATACTTTCATAATAAAGTTAAATTTTAAAGAACTAAGCCCGAAGAGACGAGCTGGATAGGTTCCGTGAAAACTAGAAGGAGGACGCACGGGTTCGCGAAAGATGGAAGAAGTGGAGGGAACGAAGTTTCATCTATCTAGCTGTAGCTACTTACTGACCATCCTAAGTTTTCCTGCCACCAGTCATACGATTATCTGAAAGGGTTCACACAATCAAATCCGAACATAAACCAATCTGTTTTTTTTCGTACCCAGCATTAGCTACAGATTGCTTCACAAATGTTGTTCTACAGATAATTGTGATTACATTACTTATCAGCTGATGCCACAACCGGTTTGGTCCGGTTTGCAGCCGATGTTTATGTCTTTTTAATAGCATCCACCAATTGGCGAGCAGCAAATAGGCAATCGACGTCAAGGACGATCGGCAGCCAATATTTGCAGAGGTTGAATCATCGGCAGAATAAGATTTAGTGGTTTAAAAAATTTGCTTTTATATACACGACGGAATGTGTAAACACATATTGAAAAACTCTATCATTGCAGTTGCTATCAACATCGCAGAGGATTTTCAATTACTTACTACTAAGATTTTAATGAATTTCGTGAATTTACTTTTAAAGTAATAATTTACGAAATGAGTTAACAGAAGCTTCTAGCAAGCAAAACGGTAATCTTTAATATTTATAACATTTGCTGGGAATACATGGCTATTAATATTATACAAAACACCTTCTTGAATATTCTATGCATCAGCTATTCAATCTGAATAGTAAATATTATATGAATCACTAATGGCTATTTATTTATTGTATCGTAAAACCCGAGCACGTTAAATGGGTTATCTTATTGGAGATAAACATCGTGTTTAGCAAGTTTATAATTTATCTTAATCGATATCTTTATGTCGATATATAGATAAAACGGTTCGTTAGTCCTTCTCCGCTTATCAACTATCAAGCAACCTCTTTGCAAAATTTCGATTTGGTTTAATCATGTTTAGCCGATAATAAGCACCATAAACGGAGTTACTCTTATCAAAATAAAATAAAACCGGCCAAGTGCGTGTCGGACCACGCACAATAAAGGGTTCCGTAGTTGGGATGAATATCCCAAGAACAAACTTAACATTGCAGTTTGAAAAACATGTTCTCCCATACGGAATGAATGGGAGAACATGTTTTTCAAACTGCAAATTTAAGTTGGTCGATTATTACTCGTTAACCTGTACACGCTGTGATAGTTTTCCTTTTAATTTCGTTATATATACTACTGCTGTGAATTTTTTCACAAATCCAAGTACAACCATTTAGCAGGAAGGGACACACACACTTGACTATAGCAAAAATTGCAATTAAAAGCTTAATATTTCGCAAACGGATCCCTGAATCCAAAAATGGTTTTCGCAAACTCACAATATTTTGAAAGACCTTTCTAACGATACCCCAGACCATGGAAAAGATGAGCGAAAAAAAAAATCATCCCCACTTTACGTAAAGGGGACGTAACCAAAAAAATTTTTTTCTTGATTTTATTTTACCGCTTTGTCGGCGTGATTAATATGTATACCCATGCCAAATTACAGATTTCTAGTACAAACCGTCTCTAAGCTTAGCCGCGGAGACACATACGGACGGACAGACAGAGGACATGGCGAAACTATAAGGGTTCCTTGTTTACTACGGAACCCTAAAAAGATTAAATACATACATCATATCCCATGCCGATGACGGCTACGGCTACTATTTCTGTTTCGTTTTTGAGTATGAAACTAGAAAAGATTATATGACACTAGCTGACCGCCCCGGCTTCGCACGTGTAGCATAAAGTACTTATCTAAGGCGCACCTACCTACCTACCATACCTACCTACCTACATACTTTTATACCTACCTACCTACATACTTTTATACCTACATACATACCTACCAACCTACCTACCTAACCCTACTCTGCTAAATTCACGTTTGTCAAACGCGCGAAGTTAAAATAGTTAAGTTTTCTGAAATTTTCCAATTTTATGCGCAACTATCTTATTTTTTCTTTCCGCAAGAACCTTCTACAAAGTGATAGAAAACTTTAAGAAAAAGAAGGATGAAATCGGTAAAGTCGTTCTCAAGTTATGGCGTGTATAATATAACAGATTCAAATAATTGAACCATTAAAGATGCAGAAAATTCACAAGTCCACAGACACACACAGAAACCTCTTTTCATACTCATAAAAAATAATCAGTCTGTGTTTAATGAGCATAGAATTCATTCACCACAATTTTATGGCAATGCGTCCCCAGCAATAAGTAAGAAAACGCTCCGATGGTTAAGAATGGACAAGTAATCAATATAATCAACATTTCGAAGTAGACCCGAACGAGAAATGGCTTCATAATAACCGAATTCAATTGGTTTTGTGTCTAAACTCTAAATATTCAAGCAAATTACTTGCCTATTCAATTTAGGTTTCTAAAGACTACTAGATTGTTAATTGAGTACGTCAATATTAGCGTCAATGTTTCCATTCAATTCGAAATTGAATTTGGCTGAGTATTAATTAAGTTATAACATATCTTTATGAAAGCACGGTATGAGAATTTCATAGCAGACCTCCAAACGTATTACTGAAAATTTTCATCCTTTTAAGCCGCATCAACACCCAACTAAAAGCAATTAACACGGATACAAATTATATCAAGATTAAGAATACCAAAGAATTGTTCCAGGTCTTGATTAAATAGGAAGCAAAATATGAGTAACATGTTTGAAGAATATCCATTTAGAAATTCAACAGAATGAACAAAGCTTTTAGTAGTACTAACACAAGAAGAACCTCCGCTAACCTTCCTCCGAGTCCTTACATATTGGACTTAAAAGCATTTAGTAGAATCGTATATACCTAATACCCATTTTGTATTATTTTATTGTACCTTTCAATGCTTAAATTACTGCCATGTAAAACGTTTCAGGTGCTGGGCTCTTAAAGTGTAATTGAAAGCCATTAAATATCAAAGTAGGAATCTGCTTTCCGGTGGCCAGAAAGGCAGACAGACGGGGCTACAGTGAGTTACTCTTTAAAACCAACAGTCTCGATTTTTACAAGCCAATAAAACAAAATTGAAAATCCAAATTATCGACGGAACCCACGATAGCCGAACATCAACAATTTCGTACAAAATAAATATTTATTAAACATTAATGACTACGATTTGTATCAACCTCTCCCCGGGCGTACAGGGCATGGCGGGTACGGGGAGGCAACCACCCCGACCGCCCCCTCCCACTTCGCCGAAACGGGCTTTCGTTTGAATATTATTTTCTATAAAAACGTCCCTTTAATTCATATAGGGTTAGCAAACTTACCAACGAAATTGACTTTAAAAACGATGTTTTATGTTACCTTCGAGGAAATCTATTGAAGTTCCAAATCGTCTAGAGACGATTCGCACCTTTCTAAGCAATTATTTTAGCGTATTTTATGGCAAAGTTCAAGAGGTGCCGACATTAGGACTGTCGACATTTAAAGAGCCGTAAGTAACATTAATGTTCGAATCGAAGAATAAAAGGGCACCGGTAGTGAAAAGAGAAAATCTAAGCAACTGAGCTTATCGAAGAACCATATCTTTTCACTATCAGATGAGCTGAGAGAATTACAAGCTTACCGTTAATTAAATAAAGGAAATTGATAAACGATCGTACAGCAATATAGTCGTCAAAACAGAAGGTACTACTAGTAAGTTGGTATCCTACATCAAGATATAAAGGGGTATTGATGAACTAGGAGCACAGAATCACGAAAGGCACAAAAATATTTGCTTCCACTCAAACCACTCAAATCTCGAAGCCTCTTTGATCAATCTTAAAGATAAAATCGGGGGCCACATTTCGCGCTCAATTTTATTCTCAGCTATTCTGCCAACCCTGAACACTTCGCTGTTATTCAAATACTTATATAAACCGAACTATCGTATCGAGTAGGCGGCAAGGTAAATAAAATATAAATTCAGTTAGAAACCCTTCCCTTTCTATGGGCTCCATTGGTTCCTCGTATTTTGATGTACTAAAGGAGGTATATTTGTGTCAATTATATCCAACTGGCGAGGCCTGTTTTCGGAGAAAAAGGTAAAATATCATATTTATCTGTTTTAGCTGCTTGTAAACTAAGAATAGATATTGGGAGATATCTTTTCGTATTTTATTTATTTGCTGAATGAGCAGAAACATATATGTTGCTAATGCTACCGATGTTTTGACTGAAAAGTCTGATTTCTTTAAATGCTGCGTAAATGAGTATTTCTAATGGAGATTAAAGAGAAACACAAATTCTGCATCGCGTAATTATAGTTTACCGCGTAAAACAGCATATATATAATTTCCCTGACAGCAATAGTTAGGCAGTTGCACGCCAAATACGACACCTGTCTGGTCGGAGGATCCTCCCTTTTCAACAGAGGATGAGTGAACTTTACACCCTGTTCCTCATACCTCTCAAAAAGTAAGTAGAGGCGCTGAAGATTGGAAATTGACACAAGCTAAGAGAGCCCTCTGTCCATTAGTGGTTGAAGTCGGGCTGTGGACATTAATCTATGCTCAAATTCAAATTCAAAATATTTTTATTTCACATAAACCTACAAGGGCACTTATGAAACGTCAGAAGCTAGGTGCACGGTTCCAATTGGTCGTTTCCTATGGAGAAGAGCCGGCAAGAAACTCCACGGTTACTCTTTTAAAAGTAAATGGTTTTTACAATGTTTCCAAGTTACAGTGTTAAAAGGTATGAGAGGACAGTGTAGGCCCATCAACAAGTACCAGTGTGCTGATTATGATCTAGAAACTAAACTAGTCAAACTAAGTAGTGATAAAAAGACCAGTAATGAGGAGTAAAATAGCTAATATTTCAATAATGAAGTAGGAAAAATTTCGAAGCTTCTCTACCGTATTTACTAGCTGCCGATCTGTCAGATTTCGGCAATTCTATAGAAGATACGGTAACTGATATAGGACTAATTCTTGGAATAAGCTAAGATATATTTTTGCTCATCGAAATATTGTAGCCTTCTAATTTCATGCGTAAAAATAGGCTTAAAGATATTACATAACCGTTTTTTTTTTAATCCATGTTTGTTTTCCAAAGAACTAGCAGCATTCATTATTAGTTTTTGTTGAGTATGAAATCGATTCCAGCTGAGTCGTGTTATGACTCATGCCATTCAAAATGTCATTACAATTAGGTTGGTAGACATGCCTCTTTGAATCACAATAAGAAGGTATTTTAAGAATAAGTTTGTACCACTACGTCGCTTTTTTTGAAACCAGACGAAACTAAGTAATAGTTCAGGATTCTCTGAATAGGGATGAAGGCAATTTCTTTTTTGTCCTTCAGGTAGATATTAAACAATATTGGACACGTATTTTTTTTACGTAATCAAAAGATAAGCAATACATTGAAATACAATGTGCATGACGTCACTCCCCGGTAGATTTTATACTGACTTGTGACGTAGCGAGTCCCCACTCCGCAACTTTAATGCGTTTTATCTAAACCATGCTTTATGTGACTGACAGACTAAATAGTTTTTTTATTCCCAGTCAACATCCATTATTTCCAAAAATTGGAGGCGGTACTAAGAATGGACATTAAAGCGAATCGTCCACCGCCAGCTAAACTAAGTTAGTTTGCATATATATGCTGTTCCTGAAATGAACACTCCACGGGAGAATAGAACTTGAAAAACCGCAGCATCTATAGACACAAAAGAAAAAACTAAAATTGAAAACACAAAGCTATTGTATGAAACAAACTTATATCCAGTGATTGGAACTGTGTCCGATAAAATGGCGATAGGCATCGAATCGGGACTCAATATTGTTATCGAAGGGTGGGTGGACACCCGTGCCTATCCCCCCCCCCCCCCCCTCCGGCGGTAGCACCGGTACACAACTAGGAATGTACAAATATTTAATTCACAGTGCTGTTAGTTCGTGTAAACGCTGCAATAGATGTAGATAGCATCGATCCGCGTTTAGTAAAACATTCGACAGATACACGTTGTTTGATGAATATTTTATTTCTGGTTCGCCATTTAGCTTTAGTAGGCTTTGCAACTAAAATATCGCCATGGACTGTGTCGACGAGTATTTTATAAGTAACTGCAGTTCGTTGAAATTGAGGATGTTGATTCTGCGGGAGCTCGTCGGTCAAGCTTAAGACATCCCATCTTAATCCTCTCGTCCCCTGCGGGACTTTATTTACGTTGTTTAGCAGACGAATCTTTCGAACTTAAGAAGCAATGGATTAGCAACGTCCTTCAAAATCATTCAGATTATAATTGAAAGTGTTTTAGGGTTCTCGCTCACACAAATGAAAGATTTCACTGACTGTGACTAGGTAACCAGTAGTATAGTTACAATACCTAGGAAAAGTAAGTCATCGACATCAGGAGAGTTAAATGAGCAAAGAGTATGAAAGCAAGTACTTTACAAAGCTACCTATCCGTATGTGTTTAATATGTCGGTCACGTGAACACCTGCTCGGTACGTAATCCTAAAGCGAGTGATAAGCGTATGACGTAGGTGGGCTTGCAAATCTGACATTCATGTATTTAGATGGCGTTCGTTCAATACATTCCGCGGATAATAGGACCATTGTTTGGATACCTAAACTAGTTGTGCCCGCGGCTATGCTCGATGTCTTATAAAATACCTAGCTAGAGAACACGGAAATCGGATTTATAAGCAGTTGACAAGGGCGTGTGTATACTTAAAGGATAACTGTTTCGTTCGCAGTTAAGATGATGGTCTTTACAGATAAATAATCCGTAAAGACATCATCTTGTGGTTCCCCGCAGCAGCCGATAAAGACGATGAAGATAAGAAATTGACGTTTTCTAAACTTCCTTAACTCAGCAACTCTTGAATATTGGATCCCAAATGGCAGACCCAGAAGGACATGGCGGAAGAATTCGACTCTTTTCTAAGAGATTAACGACAAGTAAAATGTAGGGATCACTGGAAGTACGGGAGGAAATCTTTTTTTTTTTTTGCTGATATTATAATTGAGCACTGACTACCTAGGTTTCTTCCAGCAAGGAGAGAGACACACATCACTTTGGCAGCCATTCTCACTATAACTTTCACAACAAACAAGGTACCACGTCATCTCATATTTGGCAGGAATACGAACTGTGATCAGGGACCCGTCACTTCCGGTGACGTCATCCTCTTTTCCTATAGTTTTATGGCTTACCAAACAAATATGACACAGGATGCGACATGACAGACCGCTTGATTTATTTGCTTTGTAAAAATAAGCACTTCCCATCAGAGAGCAAAAGAAAAAGCGACTTATTAATAACTCTTTTCAAAAGTAGTTCTGGATATTTTGTGATAAATTATCTTGCAATTTCAGAAGGCATTGATTTTGCCACATACAATACATAACATCTCGCCTGTTTCCCCAAAGAGGTGAACCGATAGTTCACCTACATTTCGCTAGTTCTGTTTAACTCCTTTGTAACAGAGGGCGAGCCTATTGCCATCAACTGGGCACGAATCCAGACTGATATAATATACGCAACACTCTTCTACAGTTCAACTTTGTTACTTCGTGCACTTATTTGTTTCCCTATCGCAAAAGTAATAATTATTTATATTCATTCATTGCAGATTGAGTCCTATCAGTGAACTATGAATAGACTGAGTTGATTGATTGATGATGCAGCTGGATAAGTCAATCGATAGAAACGTTGATCATGATGATATCACACTCGGATAGCGCATACTGCATATATGCCACATTCGTGCAGCATCACCTAATGTGACGAAAAAGTCTGATATTTGATTTTCAAATTTTATACGCATTACATCATTCGACACACAAAACGAATCGAGCACAAATTAAATACAACAGACTATTAATTTCTAATCTGTCTTCAAATTAAAACTATCAACTAAATTGTCAAAACTATTACCGTTAGGAAGAAATTAATACTAAAATATATGAGAAGTGACACGGTTATTTATAACAGCATTTAAATCTTTTGACTTTAATTTAATAATTATCATTTTAATTAAGCTTTGACATTTCGCAAACGCTAGAAGTTAAATTACGAGTTTTCTTCATCAATATTGGTTTAAAAAAAAAGTTGACTTTTTATACCAAATGTAAAAAAAAAAGTTGGGTGTTTATAAGTACAACATGTAAAAAAACCTGTCCGATCAGTGAGGGTGCTATTCAGTATCGTACCGAGCCTATTTACGTGGAAATTTAAGGGAAAATTTAAGGGAAAAAGAATAATAAGCTTTTTTATAATTTCTTGGTAATGTTAATAAAAAACTTCAAAAAAAATTAGGTTACATTTACAAATGTGAATGAAACAGCCCCAGTAAGTATAATACATCAGGTACTTACCTAGGAGGTACACAACTTTCGATACTCATATTGGAATTTACAAAACTTGCCTTTACAGGAATTTCGCACTTAGCAGTCCGAGGCCTGCCATGAACAACTGGCGAAATACTGGGTGTTAACACGTAAAAGCCTCTGTCTAACCCTTCTGGAAATACAGATGCGAAATTGTAAAATTTTCCGCCTTTAACAAACGTGAAAAATACAAATTTTCTCCACGTGCCAGGTTTTATAACAGTCAACGGGTACACCATTCTTTAGTAGCAATGAATTTAGGGAGCAAATTGTAAAGGTTTTTCCTAATTCCTGGTACTCCTGAACAGAATTGTAAGCGTGTTTACTAATGGGGTTTCGTGGACAACATTTAAAGTTCGCTAGGCATGGAAAAGTTTATAAACTTAACCGTTTGACTTTCAATGGAAGTTTGATTCTTGTCGGTGTGTTATTGAAGGGTTCTAGAGTTAGCGTGGCGGAATATATTGTGATAATCTTTGCCATTTGGATTTTGTTACGTAACTAATAGATAGATAAAAAGATTTAAAAAATATTCAGTGCACACAAAAGACACACATAAGCACAATGAAATGATAAAAAGTTACATGAATATACTTATATCAAAACAAGATGCCAATATGCAAAAAAGATAAAACATACTTATAGAAATGGAGTGACATTATGACATAGTTCAAATCAAATATACAAGATGCGGTGTGCGTCTCACGGTTGCACCAAATGGGAGTCCAGCTCAGCATGTGTCAGGCAAATATACCTGACGTGACATACGGACGTCAAGCAGACGAGAAAACTGGTGTTTTGACAAAGTGTTATGCGCAGAAAAAGCGTAATTTAAAAGGAACTATGTACTATGGGAATGAGGGAGTTAAGCCACAATCCTAGCAATAGCTATACGCGTGTGGAGATAACGACTCCTAAATGGATTCAGAAAATGCGCGTTGCGGTATACATTTAGGCACATCGATTCCCGAAAACAATGAGAATCTGCTGAACATTCTCTTAGTATTCATTTAAAGTTTATACAATATACTAAGTGGCCTATGCTAGTTATGGGGAAATAAGTAGACCGTCATCATCTCATCTCACAAAAGACGCAAACTGTTGGATCGGTCCTACACTGCCCGTGCAGCGGTAACTTGCCGGTAGCAACAACAAAATGTGTCAAAACCGCGAAATCGTCACCCACTTTCTATAACACTTCCTTAGCACTAGTTGCAAATTGAAAGTTTTATTAAATTATCGCCTACGTTAGAACAATTCCGTCAGTGGTAAGGTTTCTCGATCAAACCGTGTTGCTTAGTAGGGGGGCAAAGTTTACAAACTTAATTGTTCAAGGACCTTGGGGAAAGTTGGTGTTTGCCATTGAAATGTAGGTTAAAGGTCGAGTAGATACCAACGCTGTAATAATAAACGGAGGAGGCTGATACAAGATTAAGTTTTGTTTAATTTAACGATATTAATCAACTGCTGGAACTTCAGCAACGGTTTTTATAATTACTAGCGACCCGTCCCTGCTTCGCACGGTTTTTACGAATCGATACATCGCGATTTCTTTATTATATGTACGTTTAATATTAATGTATTATACATTATACCGAGGATGTCTTGTCATGATTTAGTATTGTTGGTTCCAGGACAGGTTGGTTCCCAGTTTCATCACAATGATACGAAGCTCTACAAGAATGCGCAAAAAAAAAAGATTTTTTCAAGTAGGGTGCCAGGTTCACATAGATCATCAAAATCCGTTGCATCATTTAGAAGAACAGCGCGGTCATGGACCAGCCACGAAAAGCGACTATAATTTATAAGTAATTAGCGACCCGCTCCTGCTTCTTACTGTTATTTCGACTTGAAAAAACATCGTTTTTTTTTTATTTTTGCGTATCTTTAATATTAATGTATTATACACATAACATTTCCGGAATAAATTCTATAAAAGATGGTGAAAACCTCATCAAAATCTGTTGCGTGGTTTAGAAGAACAACGCGGACATACAGGCAAACACGAAAAGCGACTTTAATTTATAAGTAATATCATGTATAGATAATTGTATAGATGTTCACATATATATTGAATTGCATGAATTAAATCCTACAGGTCAGAGAACGTTCTAGCTCGAGCATAGAGTAAAGAAACGAGCTTCAAAAGCGAATTGAAAAGACATAATTGCTAGAATGTATTAAAACATGGACGTTTCATAGAAAAGGGCCATTTTCTTGTTAATTCCCAAACATAGTGCAAAACTATGAATAGCTGAACATTCAAACAAACTTCAAGAGTCTCTCCTTAGAAACTCAAGACCTCTTGGATCATTGGCAGCTTTTGCAAACGAACATAGCAAAAACGATGTAGACTGATAATTAATAGGGAAAACCTAACAGCTATCCGCTAAACCAAGAAGGTCACATGTAAGTCACGGTATACCTAAGTAACCTCGTAACTGGAGAGCAAATCTGACGATTAGCACCATTAGGAGGGACACTGGTTGAGAGGCGCGTTTTTAATATTAGGTGACGTCAATACAAATATTAAGAGTACAAGAAGGCATTATTTTAATGCAGTTGTATCTCTGACTCCTAACAAAGGTAGCATTTTATAAGGTTTTGCGATAATCTAAGATGACCTTACAAGGAGACAAACCTACACACATTTGAAACTGAAATTGATGACTGGAGTGGCTAGAGTAATGAATCAGGCAATCCTCAAGTTGTAACGATTAGTGGGTCCCTTTGCAAAATGAATTGGCTAATCCAGAAACATGCACGTTAACACAGGGAAAAGCATGAAGAAGCTACGAAAACACAGGAAGAAGGAAAATGGAAGACTTGCAAAGGCTGCTAAGCTATAAGAACTATTCGTTGTTTTTGTAACTCAACATAAAACCAATAACATTGTACACTTTAAACAGCAGTAAAGATTTTTTGATTGATTTAAACAATCGTAAAGACAACGAACGGCATTTCATAATCATCAATTACCCATGTTAAGACGAGATTTGAAGACAAACAGTTCCAAGTAATATTTTCATAGTGAAAGATGAGCCAATGCCTGATACATTACAATGCTAGAGGCGTGCCAACCAGACTTTATTAGTATTTGTCATGTCAGAATCCAGATAGAAACATTGATTAGTTATGAGATTGGCAGTGGTTGGCTAGTTAAGGTACCATTCCGTACCCGACCGCAGACAGCAACTACACCGACGTGTGGCGGCGTCATGTCGCTGCAGTCATGATTCCGAACCCGACCGAAAGCAGCAGCCTGTATTCCAGTCGGTGGATAGAAGATAGAAAAACGTGTTATCGCTCGAGCGTTGGCGGCACTACTGGTCTGCGGTCGGGCTACACGTGTCGCCTGTCACTCGCCCGTAGCTGCTAACGACGTGTCGCTAGCTACGGAAGGTATTTCATAGAAACCAGTCGTGTCGCGGCGACACGTCGCCTGCAGTTGCCGCCTGCGGTCGAGTACGGACAGGTACCTTAAGAGTAATTGAGAATGAAAAGTTGTTAAAATTCTAATAATATTATTGAACACTAATATTTATTATGATTGCGCCTCTGTTTGTAAACCTCAAATAATTCTTATTTTGGTGTCCTAAAAATACTAAATAGCCAAGTAACTGTGACCTACTTGGTTAATCACAGTTCTAACCTAACTCCAAATGGATTAGATTCAAACCTAAGCTAAAGGCACCCCGACCAAATGGTCGGGTAGCCCTTGACTAAGTTACTGCGACCAAATGTGAGAAAAGGCCAGAAAGACAAAAAATTACTCATTTATTTAAAAAAAAAGTGTAGGTATTTCATTGGAAGGTCAATAAAATTCAAAAATTCAAAATAAGTTAGAGGATCTATTAAATATTTCCCCTAATAATAATATTGCTTCAAATATCCATTGCGGTGGAAGCTCGCGAGTAACCGCATTAATATAATTACCAGAAATACAATAATTTAAACCTGATTAAAGATCCAATTATTCCAATAAATCTGTCAAAATAAACGTGAAATTATCAATAAAATTAAGCTTTAATACAATGTCATGGAAAATATAACACGATTGTGGTTACAATTACCACTATTTGTCAATCAGTTGGAAATTAATGCGTCACTACACTGCAGTAAAACGATTTATACAACAATATCGAATTTACATATCATAATTTTGGTTATAATTTGTATTGATGGCGGAATTGTATGCAGAGGTTTCATGCCTCGGAATGGTACATTGATTTAGATAAGCTGAGGTGCCAGGTGTTCATACTTCTAGAAGTGATAAATACTAAACCACTGCATCTATTAAACCATACCTATGAGTCAATCAAGAAACCATAGTAAAGGACAGATCAATTGTCTGTTAAGTCCCATGCAGTAAATAGGGCACGATTACAATATTCAAACGGGTGCTGAGAAATTCTACTTAAACTGAAAATTCATCCACTCGCTTGACTAGTTCTAAGTTCAAGCAAAAACTAAGTATGAGAATGCAGCCTACACAAAATGCTTTACGAATCTCAGAAGAATTACACTACAACTCTCACTTGGTTTAACAAGTCAAAGTCAGCATGAAAACGGCTAATAGTTTTTAAATATTTACTCAAGCTACACAATATTTTTATTTTTAAACCATCCGGCGCAGAATTGTGGTTCTTGGTAACATTTAACTTAAATATTTTAAACGTTTTCGAAAACACTTGGAGGAAATTCGTCACACGTTAAAGACATTGAACTTTTCTAAGTAAGAAACACGACATTCAATGTTTTCGAAATATAGTTTGAACGTGTGGTAAGGCTAGAAACGAAATTGTTTTATGTTCGTGAAAAGCAAAATTTTGTGGGACTCAAATGGTAATGTGCACGCAAGTTCGGTGTTGTCCACCATAATGCATGAGATGCTATCACCTAAATGGTTCCTAGTTAGCAGAGATAATATCGGATAAACGCCAGACTTGAATTCATTGTGATTATTCTCTTGGTTGTGAAAGAACACTTATTACTTAAACACTGTGAAGTGAACACGTCAAACCAAGAATTCAATGATCGTGGACAAAGCATTTGATCTGATATTGTTACCAAGACTACCGTTTAAACGCTTTGGTTTAGAAGAATCACAATTCAGCATTTCTCGAGAAGGCCCCACTTAAAGTAGTGATTCACTGTGCCTACGCATAATTAAACAAAAGGCAGATATTTCAACAGTTTCATTCAAGCGTATTTCTACTTAGTTCTAAATACACATACTTTATGCTGTCAACAAGAGCCGACCTGACGAAAGAAAAATCGCCAACAATTGCACTTATGCAATATGGCTGAACTGAAGGAAATCCTGCAATGATTCACTGAATAAATTATTATTTATTCAGTGAACAGGATAAAGTATGCAGGTCTTCCCTTTAAATGTTGTGAATGATTTTATATGCAGGTTTTAAGTACTTTCTAAACTTATTATGCCTTGATTGGTCTGGTGATAGCAAGTGCAACGCTGACGAAAAGGTTTTTTTATGTTTTGGTTTGGGGAAATACAGTATCGTGTAATAGTATAATAAAGGGAAATGTTAATAAGTTTTGGCTAGGAGTAACAATGCCAATTAGATAGATTTGGATAGCTCAGTTTTCCCAATAATGCGAATCCATCAGCTTATCTCAAGTCTTATTTTATTACCCAAAGGTAATGGACAGCGCTCTAGAAACCTACGTTATAGCCAAAGCACTCCAAGAAGTATTTCTCCTAATGAAAGTCTTAAGCATGAAGTAATAAAAGCTTTCGAGCTCCAAACAGGATTGTATCCTAAAGGTCGCTTCTTGAAATCCAACCTTTGAACTCCCAGCAAAACCGCTTCAAGCTGTCATTTTAGTAAGAATTATTGGAATATTAGTCATTTTTATTACACGTTGGTTTACGTGGGGCATATTTTACGACAATGTAAATGCTGGAATAAAATTTTGGCTCAGTGCTGTGAAGCCATTGCAGAGTTACATATTTTTACGTTGATTTTTTGCAGAGGTAATAAAAAAAGATGTTGAGCTTCCGCATAAGCATGCACAATTTTTTGCGCCTTGTATATTCAAATATAGGAGGTATCACCACAGTACTTACCACACTGTGAAAGCCTTGAAACAGTTCACTTCAATTCTTCAATGGATCGAATAGCTATAAAGAAGTGCTTCATAAGGTTATAGCCATAATATATTTATAAAAAGCAGGCCAGTATCATCTATGCCAGTATAGAGAAAGAGAAACATTATTTTAACAATAGACTGTTCTACAACAGAGAATAATTGTTTACAAATGATGACAGGACGATCATAGGAACCCGCGAACTAGATAGGAACCATAAAAATGCGCGTAATAAAAAGGCGTCGTAAAAATGTTTTGATTTTTTATTGTTTACGGAACTGGTTCGGAACAGCACATAAAAGGATAATACAGAAAACCCATTCTTAAGATTGTTCTTTCACCTCTGACACTTTATTTTCTTTGCCAATCAGGAATCGCGAAGAGTTTATGCATTTATGTTTTGACTACCTTTGGTCTGTGGAATCAAAAACATGGTAGTTCAACTTTAGGTTCTGCGCGCTTTGTTTGAGTTAAGTATAGGTTACTATACAGAGTAGATTTTCTGCCCTATTCTATCGATACAGTTTCATTTTTTGAGTTCCTTTCTGTAATTAACCACTGGCAAAGTATCGACGCGGAAACGACGAGCATATATGGGACAATACATTGAACTCGTTTTTAAGCGCTGTTGGTAATCCGGCGTACTACTTAACAGGCGATTTAAAAAGAAGAAAGACCCAAGAATTTCGTCATTCAAGGAGTATCCAAGCACGAAATAACAATGTATTAGAACCGCAAGGAATTATGATAATGTGCTAGTAACGTGTTGTGGTTAAAGCCTTCCTCATAGACCACAAAACCGAACGATATCTGGAAAATAATGCTATACATTACATTAACCACCATCGGCCCGCCTCCTTCGGTCATCGGTCGCAAAATCGTAGCTTAATATTTCACATTCTGATCGTACGCGTCACGGTCCGCAAAACAAAACAACCAACCAGGAACGCATATCTACAAAAACCATTTATCAAGAACAGTACCATAAATCGCCGAAACCGTTTTGTAACGAACATTTTACAGCACCCGAAGCAGATATATCATGCATTCCCATTCCCACACGAAATGTATAAAAATTGGCACAATCTTTACGCAAACGAAGTGCCACGGACGCACGGAGGCTCGGCAGCGGTTTGGCAAGCGGACCTTGAGATCGAGGCTAACATGACGAAAACGACCAACAATGGGTGAACACCGCAAAAAAATGTTTTTGCAACTAGAGATTATGTAAAAAAAGATTCGGCTAGTCATTGTAACACGAAACTCTGTTCAATCAATTCTTTGTTCAGCATTAAATGGGTGGAACAAATTGATGTACATGCCATGCTTCCTGGCACCTGGATACCTATCTTAACATAAAATATAGGGAGTGATACAAAAAAAACGTGGGTGTGTCCGCCTCCTAGATAGTGACAATACAAGTTTTACTCAAAAACAAGGAGTTTCAATCAGACTTGAATCGCGTCGATTTGGTTGGGATGGTCCGAAGAGCTAGACGTTTCAAACTTTCTTTATTGATTTTCTATCAGAATTTATTTAACGTTCCATAAAAAGCCGAACGACACATGAAACCCCGGACCGCCGGGCGCGCAACTGTAGTCTGACACTCGCTACAATCCTAGGCAATCTTTAGATTGCTTTATGTGAAGCTTAAACTCCGATTTCCGAGCGACATAAATTCCCGATAAACGCAATCTAGATTTTATCAGGAATCTAGAATGTGTTCCGCGTTCATTTCCTGCGAATGTGTGCGAGATATATCGCCATTCCTCCTGGGAGGCCCTTTATTGTCGTGATAAACTCATTTTCTTCATCGCTGCGTAGTTCAAGGCCTGTGTCAAAAGATTCGTGTACTTACAACATTCGGCAAAAAATATTTGCAACAATTCTAAGAACCACAAGCGAAACGTTGAACAACTTTAAACTCAATACAAACTCAAGTCTCAAAGTCCACGAAAGCTATGCCGAAAGTTCGACTCAATTATGGTCTGAAGGAGAGCAGAATAAAACAATCATTATCAATTCAGCGAACTCTTCGATAAATCTCTCTTAATTACATTAAAATCAAAAAGAAATCAGCGCTCAATGGGCCATAATTAACGCGGAAGTGAAAAACGACAGAAACGTATTTCGATTGGAGCTGCCGAACGTTCGTATTAATGTGAAATCGTAAATTCGCAAACAGTTATATAATTCCTTTTAAAATTAAAAGCCAGCCGACGGATAGAAACAATCGGGGTTTAAAGCCCGCATCGGGTTGTATCGATTGAAATATATCGTATTACAATTTTATTCGCTGACCCAAATTTTGAACGACCGCAAACGAAAACTACGCAGGTCCGTTGTGATTGGATATTGATTTATTTTAGACATTGTTTTAACAACGGCGTGTATACAGCATCATTGTGCTGTTTGTTTGTTTAGGGCTGCGCCTTCCTTGTTCGTATCTAAATATTTCGTGGCTACTCGTCTGTGGCAAATGCACTTGAGGGCTATAAAGAAAATATACGCGCACAAAATGTATCTGGTTTGCTTTTTATCTGAGGCATTTTGTTCCCGTTATTTTTTGCGGTTTCGATAAAGACGTCGTAAAATCAGTGAAATGTTGAAATCTGTATTTGCCAAAGTTGGTTGGTAACAATATCTAAAGCGATTGCAAAAAGAAACTTTAAACCAAAATTGGAGAACGAAAATCCTTCAATTCAAACCTATTAGAAATCGAACATTTTCTATTAGAATACAGACAGCACCCAGCATGTCGCAATCAACTCGGAGGAGCAACAAAAGCTTTGTACTGTACTCTAATCAGAGCATACGCCAAATTTGGAACATTGTCAAACCAAATCTGTTCCATTGTGTGCCAATCTGGGCCGCAATACCATGGGCACGACTTTTTACCTGTCAAACTTGCTGTATCGAATTGGTGCTTTTTTAATAGCATTAGTCGAAGGACGCGGTAAGAAGTAACGGTCAATTTGGCAAGATCGGATTTCGGCCCTTCAGCTAACATCTAGCTAGACACAACTTTAAGACCATTTGCTTCTAACAGCTTTACGTTTTTACAGAGATATAGAAACATGTATTATATCTTTAAAAATTCAATAGATTATGTTGATGTGGCAGGCAGCAGCATCCTGCTTTTCACCTTCGTGCCCAACCTGCTTGCCCTAATCCGCTACGAAAACGTGGCTATAACGGCAATATTAATTGTTATCCTGCAATGATTTATGCAGAAATACCGTGCCTTGTTAACAGGCAGTAATTGATCGATAACAATCGAATACAATTATAACGCAGCAGCCCTGTATTTGCATCGCAACAACATTGGGGCATGCGTTTAATCAAGCTGATTCGGAGTAACCACTGTTTGTACATCCGCGCCGAGTGTTTGACTGCTCTCGGAATATCGCTGGATTACGGTGGAAGGTCATGGCGAGAACTCAGTCGTTTTTTTTAAATATTCGAGGGTTTTTAAGAGGTGTAATCATATTATGGTCCACATTTTGGCAGATATGTTTAAGTCTTTTGTAAAAGGGGTTGAGCTTATTGCTATTAACCTCGCACAATCTAGACTGCGGGCCAAAGAGACGCCCCTTCATGAATAGTAGGTATGCAAATAGGTATGTTGCTATGGTATTTTCGGTCTACGGTCTGCCTTGGGGAAACCCAAACTGAATACCTGAGACATACTAAACACGAAGTATGTTTTTTACAAACAAACATCTGTCAAGATACACACTTACAAAACCCCAAAATAGATCACTCCAATCAATTTCTTACAAATTGTGCTAATTTACCCATTTAACTTTCAATTTCGACATCGAATCGAATTGCTGCTAAACTAATTATCATATCCTCAATAAATAACGCACAGAAATACGGAGAGGATTCTTTGTAAACGCATTCTGAGTCACTTAGCGTGTGACATAAACATTTCACACATGAGGCGATAAAACGGTAACATGATGATATTCTCAGAAACGAGAATAAAAACTTTATTGCTAAACAAATTAGAGCTTGTGTCGTATTTTGGAAATCTCATATCTAACCATTAAGTACCTATAGCACAGAAAAGGCCATGTGTGTCTGTATGTTCTCTGTTATGAAATGCAGACCAATGAGTTGAACTGGATCTTTTAACTGGAATTTTATTGGGTACTTCATCGGTAATGTGTCAAAGGATCACTCTTCAGACTGTTATAAAAAGACTAATACCCGTATCAGAGATCCTCACTTCAGACTCAAGCATTACTTAAAATTAATTTTAAGCCGTTTGGTTGGTTAATGCTAGTTTTAAGTAATGATTAAATCTGGGTGAGGTTCTACAATACGGGTGTAAATTATAGTTTGAAAGAAGAATAACTTAGAAAATATCATAAGAGGACTTCGAAATTATCTACCAGGAGCACATATAAATGGTGGAGTCAAGTCGCGGGCCAGCCTATACCTACCAGTAATTATACAGGTTACATAAGAACCGGCGACGACACGACGGACACGAGCCGTGGGCGTGTCGCGCTAACGACATTCGATAGGTTCGACAGATAAATGGTCGGGGTCGCCCCGGTCATAGTTCAAAATCGCCGCGGTAAAGTGAATATTTGAATTTTTAATAAACGCAGATAAAATTCATGACGATTTCGTTAATGGCGTCGCTATCGACTACCGACACAGCGATGATTCGTTTTGAATGATGTTTTAGTGCCTAATAGGTATCAATTTAATTTATAAAAGGGTAAATTAAAATTGAAATGCGTATTCAATCTTCGATTAGGTACCTATGCTGCTGAACATGTTGCACTAATGTTTTAAACTTTGCATTGGTGACTGACTATATTTTGGAAGTAGCTGAAAATAAGGACACATCTACTTAAAAGACAGACCCATGGTTTTGTCTTTGGCAAAAGGTATTTAGTTTTCTTGCATCGAGAACCTGTGCTGCTTGTCAATAACCCATTTTCAGTAATGAACGTAAATAATATCCTCCCAACCGAATTTCGGGCCACGGCGGCCAACCTCAACGAAAATTTGCTAAGTATGAATACATAGACATAATATTGCAGTGCACAAATGTTTGCGTAAACAAAGGTGCGCTCCCTGTTCCCACACTCTCAGTCCTATAGGACAGCAGTCCGACACTACCGGTGAGATATCAGTACCCTAATTGCAGAATACACGATCAATCAGAATCTGAATCATTTTGAAACAGATTCCTTATCCATTGCTTCATAAATTCGAAAAAAATATACAAAAAATAACAACGTAAATAACGCAATGAATGTTGTTGAACTGTCGAAATGAAACAGATTAGTCGTAATTGTTTACGAAAACGTGTTGCGTAATTAGATAGCACGTGCAGGACCAACGTTAGATGACAGATAAGACATGATTTGATGAATCTATCAAAGGCTCGATCTCTCAGTCAGAGTAGGATCTGGCTGGGATCTATACCTTTCTGACTAAATCCTACAGCTCGTACAGAAAGACCAAAATAAAATCAGAATAATATGTTCCACCACAGCTGTGGAAGAATTTCGTGACCCTAGTGAATTATGTATGTTGTAGGCACTAATATTGTATTCATAATAAGGATAAAATTAAAACGTAAACCGCGGGGTTATTTCCACATTATCTAGGCAGTTCGCGTTTTTATGACACACGAGACCTTAACGAATGATGTTAATTAGTAAACGTCAAGTCAAGTAGTTACTAAGAAACTGCGGAATACCGGAATTTATTAAGTACTCAATAAAGTACGTGTTTTGTTATTATATTAGGTGGTACAGGATCTCCGGTAGAATGCAACGATACACGGAGATTTCAGGCTACACCGAAGTCTAATAGTCTTCCAGTTTCGGAGACGTCTTCGCCTGAACCAGAAGGACCGTAGCATTAAGAGGAGGCTCCCTAAATTGTATGTTAATTTGCATTCATATTCTGAAACATCTTTTGTTTTCCTTGTACTTACAAGACAGTTACGTGATTGTAGCATTTTCGCTCGATATTTTTTTATTCAAAGATCATGTCTTTATTTAAAGATGTTTTAAATAAAATGAAGATTACTCGGCTTTTATGTCTAAAAGAAGTATTCACAGTAAGAAAAAAAAGCTTATTATCCAGCCACAAGATATTTTTTCTCTAGATCAATTATTACTTTAGTTATAAACGAAATAAAAATTGAGACTTACGCCATTTAATCTCGTACTCGAACACGATCAAAGAGGGCACGCGATATTCAACTTTATTACAGATGTGTTAGCGTTTAGCACATAGTGGAGTGGCGGGGTGCATGGGGGCGGAGCTTGCGTGGAAATTGTGTTTAGAGTGCCTAGTCTTAAAAGGTCGTGGTACCATATCACTCTCATCATCGTCATCTACAGAACTTTTCCAGTTTCGCTAAAACCAATTATAGTAACAAATTGAACTTATTTCTTGTCAAACGGACTAGTAAAACAGTCAACGAACTATTAAAAAATTTCGATAGCACTGTAGGTAGGAGGTAATAAAAAGTCTAGATGTAACACCACGCAAGCTCTAGACATAAACCTCTTACACTATGCAGACGCTATGAGACAAAGAGGAATTTCCTGACGTCAGCTTTACTACTTAATCAAGTTTTTATAGCATTAATACAGAGTTGCATATTTTATACAAGTTCCTTCGGTCTTTTAATCCGCGTAGAATCCACCACAGCTGTTTAAGTTGGGATTATCCTATAAGTTTTGCAATTTTTAACTATTTGCTTTATTTTTTGCCGATGCTTTATTTTCATATACCTATTTTAATTCTGCAAACATCGGTAGCCATTGATCCCGGTTATCGTAAAGCAAATCAACCGGTATTCCTCTCTACAACAATATTTATCAAATCACGGCAATAATTTTGCGAGCAATACTGACATTCATCCGAATCTCCGTTGACAGATACATACATACGTATACTTATCTCATAAAAGTGCGCGATTCGTATCGGTTTCAATAGTTTAACTGGTCAGCCGTGCTTGCAGTACGTGCTAAGCTAACTAACGGCCTAAATAGAGATCTTCAACGTCTCTCAGGTACCAACATCAAGTAGTTAGTAACAGTATACTCTTGCCACACCTTCACGTAACGCCTACCTAGATGATCTGCACGTTCCGTTCAATTAGCGCCTCAAGTAGGCGTCGAAATTATATTTTTATTGCGCCATAAGTAAACATGATGACGACCCACCGGTAGGAAGTTACCAAGGATTCTCGGCTTTGGAGACAAAGATGAAAAGTGCTATATTATAGCCACATAAGAAATTTCCGCTTGGTTTCTGGAATGTCAACGCACGATGATAAGCAGCGGGTGGTCCCTTACTTACCATCTTCTGTTTGTGTGCCACATGAAGGAGACAATATAGGAATGTCATCGACGCTCATACCAGACCTATTAAACATGAACACGGTAAAGGTACAACTCCGTAGACGACTGCAAGCAGCAGCTGCAGGCGACATGTCGTCGCGACACTACTGGTTTCTATGTATTTGTATGAAATCGACGTTCGCTAGCTACAGAAGGTATTTCTAATACAATATAGCAGGTATAATATATAGCTACGTCTGGGCTTAATGCTGTTGGGCGTCAAATCAGCATCAAATAAGTAAATTTCAACAAAAAAACTAAGTGTTAGATAACAATGTTATGTTAAATATTGGACCATCGCAAATGATCGATCATTGTAACACCATTAACAATACCGTAAATCTATAAATAAATATCTACACTTGTAATGTAATCGTTTATACTGATTACAGTAAAGCTTTTGATCGGATTGACCATGAGATCTTAATATCAAAGCTATATGGTATGGGAATACGAGGCGATTTACTCAGATGGTTTTCTTCTTATCTGGAGAACAGGTCCCAAGCAGTAGTATTAAGTAATTATATTTCTGGTTTTCCCCAGGGTTCATTGCTCGGCCCATTACTCTTCATTATCTATATAAACGACATCAATTCTTGCTTGATTTCATCCAAACTGTTATGTTTTGCTGACGATATGAAAATCTATACCACAATATCATCACATGTGGACGTGATTGCACTTCAGGATGATTTGCGTCGTCTGGAGGCTTATTGTCGTGGGAGTAAGCTTGATCTTAACCCTGCTAAATGTTCGGTTCTAACGTATTCTCGAAAGCGTACGATTATACCTTCATCGTATATCTTGGGCGATCAAGTACTACCTAGAACGAATTACATCCGAGATCTGGGGGTTTATCATGATTCTAAGCTAACTTTTGAATTTCATGTCGATGCCATAGTCGCTAAAGCATCTAAGGCCCTAGGTTTCATAATGCGGCTGTCCAGGTGCTTCACTCAAGCCAAAACTTTAAAGATTCTATACTGTACTTTTGTTAGAAGCCACTTGGAATACGCGTCTGAAATCTGGAATCCATGTTACCACAAGTACATTGATCGTATAGAGAACATCCAGAAAAGGTTCATCAAGTATTTGTGTTATCATCAGAAAGTGCCCTACCGGTCTGAAGATTACCTCAACTTCTGTAAGAAGTATCATATACTACCCCTAATTAATCGGCGAACAATCTGTGACTGTATTTCATTATTTAAAATTTTCAATAATTCAATTAATAACTCCGATATTCTATCCAAATTTTATTTTAACGTTCCCGGAAGGTCGAAGCGATGGAACGCACCGTTGCGTGTTCCATTTACCTCTACGAATTACAGGCAAAATTCATTTATAGTGCGTGCAAGTAGCAACTTTAATAGTATGTGCAAACAGCATGATTTTGATCCTTTCTTAACAAGTGTGGTCTCGGTCAGAAAGTGCCTGAGCCTTGGCTTTTTTAATTAAGATTTCGTATATTCAGATCTTTATTCTTGTATAAATATAAAATGTGAATTGGTTTAAGCTTGAATGTTATACTGTTTATTTTTCTATTCGTTTTTGGTAGCTGTGTTGTGCTGTTCACATTCTTTCTTGACAATCTGTTTTTAGAAGTGAAGACTTTTAATTGGCTGTCAGTCTCACATACAATTTTTTATTCTGTTTGTTTTAGCTGTAAGTCATCCATAGTTAATAAATAAATAAATAAATAAATAATTATATCAAGAGCGCAAAGGGCAACATAACAAGACATGTCGCACATATTTTGCCCGACCATTCGTGAAATTAAATCCTATTCCACTAATCCTTACTTTCAAGTTTGTGAAGATGTTTGTTACACAATCACGCGTTATAAACGGCTGAACGGATTTGGGAATAAATTGGCACACATTGTCCTGAGCTCACATAGGATACTGTTTATCCGGATATTAAAGTAATAGCTGCTCTAGGATGCGAGTGAAACCGCAGGCTATTTTGAGATATTGCGAGATACGAGAAAATTCGTGCATGAAATCAATTACAGTAATTTGACCGCAATTCTATACCTACATGTAGGTAATAGTTGATAGGAGCAGGAGAACTCTGCGGTTTGTCACCACAAACCACAGTCATAGGGCGAGCTAATTACAGGATATAAGTTCGTATTCTATTATTAGCCTATGTATTTACCGTTCCCTTGGTAACCCGCATAAAACACGGGAAGGTTTCCAGCTGACTACGGTTCCCTTAACAAGCATAATAAGCTCATGTGTGATCAAAATGTACCTTATAATATATTTTTTGTGAATCATTTACACATAGGAACGCCTTGCCAGTACTACGGTACTTCATTTCGGGATTCATGTTTTGGAACTCCTGTGCCCACATGTTTCATTCCTAATCCTTGCTTACACAATTTCGAATCTTAGTCGAGTCCACTTCCGGACACAATAAGTCCTAGTGCTGACAAGACACAGTTACTTTATTTATCAGAATCACGTCTCATCAAGGACTAGACGTGACCCCAAAAACTCTCCAAAATTCAAGACCGATAAGACGTAGCTATACAAATACATCTTACAATTACGATATATGCTATGCCATTCTAACGTCTGTAGCAGTTGGAACTGCACCGCGACCGCGGCTAAGATAATGAGCTATGCAAACGCCCCAATTGTGGGCGTGTCGTCATAACCGACATACAATACATACTATGTATATGCAAATTTAGAACTCACTAATTAGTTCAGTTCCTAAAACTAATCAGTGAGCCGCAATGACAACTCGAACGAAATCGAAACGCCACTTTGTGCCCGTGGATCAAGGGAATATGGCTAGCAGAAACGTTTTGTTCTCATAGCCATTTTCTAAACACTTTCATCGTTGAATTTATTAATTAGCAGGCCAAATAGGGAGCCCATTTTTCGGACATTTTGCCTCAGTGTGTTTTGCACCGTAAAAGAAAATCTTTAACGGTGTAAAATTGCGAACGAGTCTCCTCCGAATGTTGTCAAACGTGAAATTGCGCAGTGTCTAAGTGCGCGTCGGTAGGCAAAGATTGTACGAAACTACGAAGTCAAGTATAACATGACATGTTATCACCAAGTGTGTCTGAGCCTAAGAGATAGAGGGAGGCAAGTAGTGGGTAAGGTCGCGACCACAAATAAACAACAAGCAGAACTATTGATATTTTTGTTGATGATTACGATTATTGTGGAAAGTTTTTCTTTTACTTTATGTACTGACGCTGGCGTTCATAGTTACTTACTCTTTTCTGCTAAAGTTCAGTTTTTTATTTAGTGCGTATTGTACGTCCTAAAAGTCGGTCCTATAAAACCTGATAAAATTAATCTGTAGGCCCTTTAACAAACGACCCTAAAGTCCTACACGAGATTTCCAACCTTAAATATTGGATCACTCATTTCCCCAGCTTTTAGTTACATAGATCTGATACAACTTGCTTTTTCAATTACCACTCAAATATATCATGCAAGCAATTCGTTTCTGACACTTAGCTCGACAGCCGCTCCTTACTCAACCTCTGATCTCATTCTGAGCATGCATGTTTAAAGTCTAATGACAATAATGTCGCAAGTCGTGATGCATGGACTCAAGCGCACACGACTATTAGTAGTGCGACAGATGGTTCCCTTACAGATAACGTACCGACCGTACATGGTTAGGCCATGTGCGAATTTTGAGCGCATTGAATCACCTTGAACAGCTTTGTTTTCTAGCAATTTTGGTTATTGGAAACGGCAAGGGCGCTGTAAAACGGCAAATATAAACCTAGGAAAGACCGAGGACAAGAACTTGGCCAGAATATAAAAAGTGAAGGCTGAAGCCAGATAATGAGAACGAAACTTGAGAGCGGCACACGCAGTGGCTAGGGAATAGGCTTTGACTGGCACCAATGCGAGTAAAGGAAAAGGCATAACATTGATTGTAGATACTGATAACACAAGCAAAGCAGAACCTCGGAGGAGCTTAAAATTGAGGTTGGACGTTTATTCCCAGCCTTTTAAAACAGTTTTAGATTTCCTTCTAAAATTTTGAAGGACTAAGTTACACAACCACGCGTGCTTTCAGCCATTGTACTAAATCCGTGCGTGCCTCGTACAATGTAGACCACAAGTCGTGATGTGTGATGGCGCACGAGCACGATTCAGACAGATGCCCCGCTTTCTGATAAGATACCGGCGATACTTGTAACAATATTAGTACGATAAGGCATCCATCAAAATTACACAGGAAACGTATTACGTTGAAATTGGTTTGGTATTTTCAGCAGAATATTAAGTATTACGTCAACTCCAGAATCAAAATCAGTTAAACTTACCTAAATGTAACTCATGTTTATTAGGTGAGGTCCCTTTTGCACATAATCTACTTGATGAATACAGATGGACAACCCGCATTTTAAGTATGAAGCTACAAGTAGGTAAGCGGCAGACTCGACTTGTCGAATTTAGTGGGGGTAACGTAGTCAGAAAATAATAAGAGTTATGCCGATAGAAAGAGAGGCAACTTCTAGGTGAATATAACTGTCTGCGAATTGCACTTTATTGTGCCGTAGCAAGAGTCGCTTTTTATTTAAATTTGCGGAGTGTCTAATCTGTGGTTTATAAAGTAGACGCTCAAGAGATTAAAACGACCACATGCAGCTTACAATGAAAATTCGTAATGATTTGTAAGTTAATTTTAGCCATGCTGAAAAGTTTTATGAAATTAGACACTCGCAGCTCGCTATATCAAGGCGGTTGCAAGACAGGATATTCAATTAAACCATGACACACAGAAGAAGCTATGGAGAGGATTTTTTGGTTATGTAGCTTTACCGGACCATAGCAATATTTTAAAGTAACCCCTTACAACATCACGAATTTCTGATATTTTTTAAGCCAGCAAAAGCATAAAAATCAAGTATTTTGTACAATCTTCAAATCGCATTAAACCGTTGAGCTCAGATTGTTGAATGGTAAAAGCTGAATACATTGCATACTATCTATACATGCATTTGTAAAGTTTTATTGCATTCTTTAATTTCTGTAAGCGGCTTAGCTGTAAAATTTTAAGCAGAGAAAGAGTTCTTATTGAATAAATAAGTATATTTCGATATATTTGTAATTTTCGATCGCAAAGAAACCGCAGAACACTGACCAAGGTGGGGTATACACGTTTAAAAGATAGTATTGATGTGGGTGGGATAAGCTAAGGCGTGGTACTACAGGATTGTCGATATGATACCAGAATCAAGGCAGGCTTCAAATGTAGCTACAATATTATTCGGTACTCAGGAATATAAAATGGTTACGTTTATCGTATTAATAAGGTTGTATTGCCGTATACTAAACTCAGTATAAAGATTATCAGAAACCGACCAACGATTTTTGAGAAACGGCAATGTTAACGTTTTGATTCCTAATTTGCAGACAGTATTCTAAAACTGGCAGAATGAGACAGTGCTGCATGCAGTCACAGGGTCAATTCATTGGGGTCGGCTTCCAGTCTAACCGGATGCAGCAAAATACCAGTATTTTATATGGAGCTACTATCTTTCTGACCTCCCCAACTCAGTTACTAGGTAACACGATACCCCTTGGTAAGACTGGTTGTCAGACTTCTGGGCTTCTTCTTGTCAAAGATCGACGAATGACAGCCGGGACTAATTGTTTAACGTGCTTTGCGAAGCACGGAGGGCTCGCGATATGCAATGAATCCCATCCACGAACTGATCACGGCAAGTGTAGCTTAACCTTCGATCGACCTGTGCAGCTGTTATTATTCACCCACGAATCCCTGCAGTCACAGCGTGCTGACCATAATTTAATACGAATTAAAATGAAATAAATATATAGATAGACATTATTCAGGTAGTTAGTACTTACGGGAAAGCCACACAGGACAAAAAATAAATTAAACTATCTAAATTTAGTATGACACACATACATACAATTATTAGTGCAGTACGTCAATGGAAACCTATTGTCCTACATAGATAGTGTGGATGTATGAGCGCATCGTAACGAGGCAAACTATATGATGGACTGTGACTGTCAATGTTACTGACGTCACTCGATAAGCTTAGCATTCTTTGAATATGTGCATGGAAAGTATTGAAAAGTAAAAGCGTGCAATCCAGCATCCGAATGGTAAAACTAAATGGAGACACTTTAAACCAGTCGACTGAAAGCGGTTACGGTTAAAGGTTAAGATACCTCAAATATATACCGGTACCGGTTTCAAATAAGGGTTGAGCTATACCGATACCTTTTTAAATAAAAGTTGGGCTAAACCGTTATTTAACATTTACACGATTTCGGTACCGAAAAACATATGAGACGGCGCGGCGCGGGTGCGCGGGGGTCGAACACGTTAGAACTTGTGTATTTATGAAGGTTTAGGTACTGCTACCGATACATTTATAAAGGTAAGGTCTGCTACCGATACATTTATAAAGGTACCGATACTTCTACCGAAATATACCGGTATGCATTTCCAACCTCAAAATTCCGCTACTGAAAAACGGTATCGAAATATTGTGGTAACCCTTATTTAACGGTATGACGTCATACCGAAATTTAAGGGTACCTTAATTTTTGGGTAATTCAGTCCCTGCTTTAAACAATGCATTAACGTGGATCTATGTTTAGTGAGATATTGGTCAGACCAAGTTCTCACTGGTCTGTCTGTAACGACCGGAAGTGGAAGAACATCATAAAGCCACGAAGACTTTTCAGGAATACGACCTACAGTAACGAAGTACGCGACCAAGAAGAGATGTTTAGTGAGCAGAAAATCAGGACCAATCATTGACCAATCAACTTTATTACTTGAAAGGAGTGCCTTAAAGACAACAACGCAACCACATGGGTCCACAATCCAGTCAAGATAACCAGCATAGTTTCGTAAAGTAGCCTAAATTTTACTTCAAGTAAAAGTAAAGTTGTAAGTACCTACATCCTATCCTATAATATTAAATGAGCAATATTTGTATACTTAAATTGTAAAATATACTCAAACTCAAACCATTTATTTCAATTAAACCATTTACAGGCACTTTTGAATTGTCAAATAGTCGGTCAGTTAGTCAGAAAGTTGAAGCTAGTTGCCCAGTTCCAAAACGTAGATCTTCATGGAGAAGAACGGGCAAGAAACTCCAAGGACACTCTTTTAAATATAGAAAATTACACAATCCTGGGTTCATTATTCTTGTTGCTTATATGTGAGAACAATGTACAAAAAAAAATTAAAACAATTCAAAATATAAGATTAAAAATAAGCCCTGGCAGATAAGAGATGACCAGTCACAACTGACGGCACCCGTTCACGAACATGACGCGTGGATCAGCATCATCCAGCTCAACCATTTTGTAGGGAACCGAATGATTTGTCCGAAAGGGATATCGCGACCCCGGCACACAGGCAACGGAAGGAACACGGGTGGGTTTTAGTCAGTAAAAGTCTGACACGACCTCCCGCTCCGCCCAGAGCGGGAGAAGTTATTTGATAATATCCCACCCCCCAAAAAAAAAAAAAGGGGTCACTTTTGGAGAGCAAATTAGAACATATAAGTTTTGCTAACTGTACCGCGTGACATGTCACATGAAAGGGCTTAATGCGAGGATCTCATTTTATTTTTTAAATATAAATACTTTTAAAGATATTTATGAAAATTGACCATTCCCCTCCATTATCTCCGAAACTACTGAGCGTAAAATTTTGATAAAAATACAGAGAATGGTTCTCTCAAAACCTATAAGAAGTCTATGGTCTTAAAATAACATGGTAAATCTCTTAATAGTGTCCGTACAAACTTAAATTTGCAGTTGGAATGTATGGAGAACATGTTTTTCAACTACAATGTTGTTTAGTTTGTTAGAGATAAATTCATCCCAACTACGGTACCCTTGATTGTGCGTGGTCCGATTCGCACTTGGCCGGTTTTTTAAAGCGTGTCAAGTAATGGAAAACACATAAGTAGGTACTTGAATATTAAAGTATGTACTGATATTATTTGAAGTTATTATGTTACACGCCACAATTAATAGATTTTCCATTGAATAATAAATACGTAAAATGTTTTACAACTGGCTACTTAAGCGGTAATAGTTATAACCACTTATTATTGAAGTTAAGTAGGTACATTCCTGGAAGGAAACATTCAAACACTTGGAAGTGTTCTCTACGACAAAAGGAAAAATGTATAATATTGAACAAGTGTTACAAAATATTATCATGTTCACTGCTACTGTGATAACACCGTAGATGAGTTTCCCTAGAATCCATAATAGCTTGAAAAATATTATGACACGGAAAATATTCATCCATGCGAGGGTAACCAACTGGTGTACTTAGTTACTTTACTAAGCTGAAGTTACGCTGAAAACAAAGAAAGTTCGATTCAAACTTAATGGCGGTTCGGAACTGCGCTACTCGCTGCGCAGTACCCCACCCTTCACCCTTGCTGACCCAAGAATTCGTTACTGCGCAACGACTCGCCTCATGTTCCGAGCCGCCATTAAGTTTGAATCGGGGTGTACCTGGTAAAACGTTTACGATTTTTGATGAATGCGTTAGCGAGCACTGAAAGCGAATTCTCGCAACTCTGACGCAGGGTTAACTAAACGTTATGGCTAATACAGAAATGAGCAATACATAAACCCTCACACTAAAAAACCACAATCCAACATGAAAAGTCTAAACAGTTGACTAAGTACCTGGCAGAAAATATGGCACAACAAGATTTGGGAACAGTCAGCTTCGTACAGCGTCGTATCCGTCAGTCGTACCTGTGAGACAGCCTCTTCCTAAAACCCGATGTGTCAAACGTAACTAAACAAGTACATAACGCTCCTTATCTCCGTACTAGTTGACCCATAACCTCTCATTTCGCAACGCCCGGCCCGCGCTATCGCACATAATAGAATTAATTCATAAATCATGCTAGTAAGCGCATGAATGGCGGTCAACACACTCTCAATGAATTGCGTTTCAAACTGGTTACTTGGATAGTTATGCTGTGCCTGTTGGGCTACGAAGGTTGGAACTTGGAATTATGCGTCACTTTCGTTGTTTAGACCGCCCTATGAATGTTGCTAGACTAGTGCTACATACGCTTAAGTCTTTGGCTTAGACGGAAACATCCAAGCACACAAGTATTACCTTATGGGCTAGCGACGCTTCTAGTTCGACTACTGAATGTAACGTTTAACATTATTTTCACACCACCTGCTCGACAATGTCAAATTATTTGTCATGCAAACCTAAGTTAGTCATTTAAAACCTGAGGTCTAGCAGCCCATTAATATTGTACTGAATTTCATTATAACCCGCTGGTCATTAATGTGATTTGAATTTGGAACATAAAGTAGAAATCGCATACGAACATTTACGATAGGTAGTAGGTACATACTAATTCCATGGATTCACCATTAAGATCTGCACAAAAAAATAAATTGTTCGAAAATCGAACTGGCCACCACGAGTAGAATATGAATAAGAAAAATTTAACCAAACTAAAAACACCGTTGTTAACTGATCCTTGGACACCTTTGCCACCACAACCTTCCACATCAAAACACTATTCATCTAGCCCGCTGCCTCAAGCACCACCTTCACCAACTTTCACGGTCCAAAATGGTCCTCAGCAGACCCAAGTTTCTGAAACTTTATTTAACAGTAATACTCAAATAAACTCTACCTCAACTTCAATAAACGTACCGAATAAAAACATAACTTTGTCTTTCCACAACTGGTCTAATGTATCAAACAATTACCTTTAACATTTAAGCTTTTTAAATAGGTCTACTAACTGTAATTATAATTTTAATAAATACTTTGATTCTAGTACCTACTATTGCTTTTTATTGTCTCGTAGATGGTGTTAAAAGTAGAGTAGTCTCCTCGGGGATAAAGGTGCCTTCGTCTTGGGCGAACTTGAATCCCACGCTGCACTCAGGATTCTTGTCTTCACTCCCTCGCCTTGCTCGGGAGTTAACTTTAAACTACCTCGCTCCGCTCGGGAGTTAACGCTAGAATCCTTCGTTTTGCTCGGGATTCAATACGGCGCCCGCACATAAGACACTACTTTATCCCCTTAGTGCATAATCTACTATATTATACCTTGTTAGATAATTATTCAAATTCTTGCAGATATTTATTCTAATTGAATAAATGAGTGAAGGTGCCCATCTTTACATACCGAGACTTAAGCCGTTGAGTCCCAGGCTGTCATTCGTGGATCTTTGACAGTCATTACGGGTAGTCAGAAGCCCGAAAGTCTGACAACCAGTCTTACCAACGGGTATCGTATTACCCATTTACTGGGTTGTAGAGGTCAGATAGCAGTCGCTCATGTAAAATACTGGTATTCTGCATCCGGTTAGACTGGAAGCGGATCCCAAAATAGTTGGGAAAAGGCTAGGTAGATTGACCGATTGATTGAAGAAAGTACCTAAGAAGACACTTTAAGCTGATATCAGACCACCAAGTAAATAAAAGAAATATCGAAACCATATTTTCATCATCGATTATCCCACCCGCGTTTGTAATAGCCCAACCACACGAAGGATTTCGCCCGCTAATCCGTCAGTGTCGGACGGTTGATGAATCGGCCCATTCTCTGTATTACACCCGATATCAGTACAAGGTAAGATGTGTTAGATCGCTGATGCTGTGATACGTGAGGTAATGGCAGATACATTGATATGATACCTACGCGAGAAGCGTTTTGCTAATAGATTTGCGGAATACAATCTCGATAGTAGTAACCTGGGAGTGTTGTAAATCAAAAGCGAAAGAAATGCTTTTTGAAGTCTCGTGGTTGACAACTTTCTCACCTGACGGTAAGCAATGATGCGGTGGACGAGAGCTCGCTACTTCTAGGCATAGCATCGTATAATCAGCCTATAATGTTCCCACTGCTGGGACACAGGTCCTCTGTGAGATGGAGTGGACTGTGATCCACCACGCGGGCCCAGTGCGGGTTGGTAGATGACAGTGTCCTAGAATTTTGGTTCTGGGAGGCATGTCCCAGAACCAAAAATTTTGGTTTCAGCGCGTTTAGAGCAGCGGTGATGAAATTATTTACACAAAGTAAAGCGCCTGCCTGGGTTCGAACCCACAACCTATGAACTTCTAGGCAAACCTGCTTTATCAAGTCCACTACATCATCCCTTACCTTCATCAGGTGAAATAAGGGTCCATAGCTAAGGCTAGGAAATATTTGAAGAACATGTTAGTTAAGCCCAGCCTACTGCCATTTTTCCTAAAATACCGTAAGTAAATATTTAACATGATAATATTTCAAAGTTAATGGGGCAAGAAAAAAACGGAAAGCGAGGCTCTTACACGAGGTTCGTGACCTTTACAAAGGCATTAAGCCTTAAGTATTTTCATCAAGATATTTATTACTTAACATTTCTACTTTCAAGACATCTTTTAGATTGAATGTTCTACCCACATGCTCTCAGATGAGTGATGCGAATCTAGATAGAATTTTTAAACCTACGCTTATAAACTGATAAAGTTGGGAAGGTAGGCTTACTAAGAACTTGCATTGTTCAACGGACAGGTGCAGCGACTAGCATAGGACGTTGACATTCTTCTTTTCAATCCGGATAATAAATAACTCTAAACATAGGCAGAGCTGTAAGGCATAACTAGTCAGAAACGTAAGCAGATGTTTAAATTACCTGTGGTAAATATGTGAAATTATTTTTCTTTTTTCGTGGGGTCAGTGACTAACCTGGTGTCAGAGTTTGCATGCCGTAGAGAAAATATCTCTCTGGCATGCCGGTTTCTTCACAATGTTTTCCTTCACCGTTTTTGAAGCAAGTGAAATATGACGAATATATAAAACCTCGGTACTACGACAAGTCAAGTGCGACATTTCCATCGAGTTTGATCGATCGTGATAGACGGCTTCAACGTAAAATATGTCGACGAAAACCGCGGTCGATACGAGAAAATTTTACGATAAAAATGTTGAAGGGGATCAAAATCCTATCCTATTTGATTGAAATATCAATCAAATTAAGCTTTGAATCCTAGTAATGTTATTATGAGTGCCAAATTAAATTAAATGTTGAATCGGAGGGGAGTCTCTCGTATTTTTTTTTATTAATGTACTCGTTTTAGCTCCATTTACATTTTCTCAGACATAATGAAGGAACCAAGCAATTGAAAAGGGCTTTAGATCTACAGTGTCTAATTTAAGCTGGCTTGTATTCCTCATGCTATCTCTATTAGCGACCCGATCAGTCATGTCCCAGGCTAACGAAAATTCAATCTAGTTCCCTAAACACAAGCTTGCCGAGTTTGCGTTTGGTCTAACAAGTTTAATGTTATCTGAAAACCAACGCTGCACGGTTTTCTCGCTTCATCCTTTTATTTTTTAGTTTTGTAACAGGCAGTGTAGGAAAATAAACAAAATATGTGCAGTTATAAACCGTCGTTATGGTTCTGGTTATTTAGCGAACTATTAAGATGTAGCTCGCCTGCCTTTATAAGACCTGCATAGCGGACTAGCTTCCACCAAATACGATTCATCAAAATCATTAATGATATGCAACATGATTTAAAAATAAGTTAGTCTTCTAAGGCTTTCCAAAGTGCCTGGCAGGAAGGAATACCGACAGATATTGATTGATATAGGACACGTCCTAGTTTGTGTGTCATTTTCATAAATTCGAGCATGTACTTAGTCTAATTACTTTAAAGATCTAAGTTACATAAGTACATTGTTCACTGTTTTTCACTCCTCATGTATTAGGCTAATGAAATAAATAAATTAAAAAAACATATTTCAAGCCACTGTTTGCAAAGTTTGTTTTTAATTTGCGTCTAGCTTATCGTAAAAAATCTCGGAGATTAAGCGATTTAAGTGGGCGTCTACTAGATTCGTTTATCTCATTTTGTTTGCGGTATAAAAAACAAAGAAAAAAGTGTGCAATGCTACTTGCACAAAAAGATTGGTGGAGGAACTTTGACACCTAATTTAAAGTAATACAAAAACAGAAAATCCAGCTTGGCAGTGAAGAAGCAACAGTTTTTAGTGCTAATGTGATGGCGAAAATGTTATGGAAAATAAACAATTTGGATTAATAATTATAATTAAAAAGAGGTTTAATTACATTTGCTAAAATAAAATAACCGAAATGTAAATTACATTTTCGGCGGTTAAGCGAATTAATAACGAGGATTTCGAGCGTAAATCTGAATTTTGCAATGATTTGGTTATTTTGTAATATTATTTACGTAGTACAGCTATCAGCAGCGATTTCTTTGGCCTTAATAAACTGTTAATACTGCATAAAAGTTTTGGCCACTTAAGATTGCCGTGATAAGTGTTAAAATGCTGATAAAAAAGCAATAATAACCATCAAATGTAACATTCTAGGTTGAATTTTTTTGATAAAAATACCACAGCCTTAAAAGTGCATAAAAAAACCGTTTAAAACACTTTCGATCGCTTCCACTAAACCCCATAGATCAATAGCGATATTAAGGCCAGGTGCACCCCGCAGCTCGCAGGTGTGTTTACCCCGCTAGTTTCCATTATTTATCTTCAGTAAACTGCTGAGGAATATTATTCTTTATTATTTTTTATGTTATAATGACAGCCTAAGTATTTGAAAGCCTATAATGATGATTGAGGACCCTTTGACGGGAGAATGTATGAATTTCTCGTATAAAGTTCGCGAAAGGGTCGTAGTTTTTTAATCGACAGCATAAATTCCTCACATGCTTTTAAAAGTAGGTTTTTAAGTGTGTTTTAGACCAAACAACGTGAAGGACTTGGCTGGGGAGTTAGCATAAAGAGGTTATGATCAGCTAGAACTTCGTTTTGAAAAAGTTTTAAGTAAGCTGAGTAGTTCTGGTATAACAGCACCCATATTTATGCGGCTGATATTCCAATTATTTCCAGTTTAGCCCCTAAGGACGAAATCCATGTCTAGCAATGGATGTTTACAGGCTAATATTGGGTCCCCACCTATGAAATTGGCGTTTTTTTCTCACAAATAGAGACCTTGTCACTTCTATGAATTAAAATATTCATCAATTGCTTGGTATTATATCGAATAATGACCATCATAGACAACTACCAATAGTAAAAAAAACCTTATTACTTATAGTTTATAAACATAAAAAATACCTTAAAAATGACTCCTCATTTTGTTACCAGAAATGACCACTATTTGTTTTAACTTAGCCAAAACTTAATTTTGTCGCTTAATCTAGTGGCATATTACGTTATCTAAGTTTTTAAACATTAGTGCCTAAAAGTTTTAAAACATTAGTGTTCATGGTTGTTATATAAATTAAGAAAATGTTAGTATGAAAAAAGCAACTTCTTTAAAATTCTCCATACAAAACGCTGATTTCATAGGTGGGGACCTAATATTATTATGATGAATACTTTTAAATGTTTTATTGCAGACAGACAGTCCGAGTCAAGTAAATCCTTGCGCCTTATATGACTAGATTATTAAAACGACGTGTACCTATACAGTTTACTATTTGTCAATACACCTCTACCAGGCATATTAAACATACATACTTACGTATAACATAAAACAAACTCATAATAATTCAATATGATTCACATACAAATATCATCAATGCAATATTTTTAATGACTCAATCAAAACACCTACATACATTGTGTTGACACTGCGAATTCCAGTCGCCATTACAATGAAAGACAGAATTGAAGCCTTCGTGTCAATGACACTTAGCTCCGTGGTTCCTGGCTACAAACGGCCACCCCTTAAATTTTTTGCGATGACGTCAGCGGTAAGATACGATTTCGTACGGTTCGGTGGTAGAGCCGTGCTGCCTCTGGCCAAAATAGCCAGGTAGCCTTCACTTTTCCCATGAGTCGTGGGTTTTAAAAGGCGGGATAATGGATCTCTTTTGCAAAGTTATGAGAATACTAGCTTTGACTTTAAACCAAGGGTATTTAGAGACCTAAATTGTCGAGTAGCCTGTAGAGGCAAAAAGCCTACTTTATGTCCGACACACGACAATAGTTTGGTGAAGAACGAATATATTTTTTACGGGAATCCTTACTTCGTTAATTAAGTAATTGCAAGTAAGTACTAAAGCGAGATGTCCAACCGCAAGGTACGAAGCACAGAGCGGTTATGAGAGATAAAACAAACTCCATGAACTCAGAATACATGACAGCGAGAACATCGTATCCCCTAGGGTTACAGAGGGCAGGCGTCGGCCACTTATAAAAGCAGTAGCTTGCCATAACATGATGGATGGAAGAACCGGTCCAATGCCTGCTAATGATCACACGACCAGTTCTTTTAAAGGAGCGAACCCTGGCTGGATTCGACGAACGGTAGGGTAGAGTGTCAATGACCCTTGCACCAAATTATCTGTATATCGTCGTAGTTTTTTCCCGATCATTTTGGAGCCGGCAATCGAGCCAGTAACGGCAGAATTTCTGTTTTTTACACGAAGTTTATACGGAGCGATTGCCATCAAAACTCCTACCGATATTGGTATTAAAATGGCCTCTGCTAGTGGCGATACATAAAGCGACGATAACAGACTTTTAATGATTTTATACTGAAAATCACGTCTAAACGAGTAGCGTTAATGATGTGGATAAAAAAATATGTTAAATTAGAGCTTTTTCTTAATAACTTAATTTATGAATATTTCAGATCAATAATTAAATTATCTTTAAAATGGTGAATTTTAAAGATAATTTAAATATTGATCTTTAAATATACGTGTTTTATTAAAATAACTTATGTTTTATGTATAATAAATTAATAATGCGTCTAATTTGGGACAGCGCTCCTTGACGGGCGACTCCTATTACTGGCTGGACATACGATGCGTTGCGTGAGCTCAGTACAGAATACGCAAGCTAACCACTCCAGGTCACTGGCATATATCTGCGTCTTAAAATGTCCGATGCGCACACTGGACACTCAGCCCCGCTATCACCTTGCGTACTGGCCTATAGTTTACCGTGGCATGAAGCATGAGACTTCTATCGTTTGTGACGATACGAGTGTAGAAGAAGCTTAAGAACAGATCAGAACGATTGGCCGTCAAACAAAGTTTCCGACTGCCTGTCCCTCACAGGCAGTCAGAAACTTTGTCTGACGGCCTTTAAGGGCTTTTGTATTCAAGCAAAATGTGGCTTTGATTTGCCTTCTTAGCTTCAGAATTTAGCATCCTTTACTTGTATTTTAAATAGGCTGACCAACGCAAACCCAACAGGCAATTTTAAAACCTACATTGGGTAATGTTTTTGCGAATTTAAATTGAAAATTAAAACGTGCCGCACCGTGGTTGTTGTTGTAACAGGGTGTTTGTTTTTCACATCGTAATTTAAATAATTTATTATTTGAAAACATTATAATCACGACTTCGATATATGTAAATATAATACGTGTATGCATAAACGTTCTTGGTTGAGTACGTGCGTCTGCGTGCTGCGTCCGTTGGGGGTTTCGCACGAATATCTACTCGTATAGCAGCATACCGCATGGACAGTCAGAAAAATACTAGAAGTCTGATCGGCTATCTAATTGTGTAAAACATTTTCGGTAAATGATTAAGACTAATCTGTTTCATTTGACAGTTCAACAACATTCATTGCGTTATTTACGTTGTCGAGCAGATTTTTTTTTCGAACTTCTGAAGCATTGGTGGCAATCTCTTTCAAAACGATTCAGATTGTGATCGATCGTGTATCGCAATTCTAAGGGTGCAGGTTTCTGATCAGTAAACGGGCTGCGTAAATACAAAGGCGGATGCAACACAGACAGTAGCTGTTCCGTAACGTAGCCGCGTCCGTATACATAAAGTATTACAAACACTATTACACCACAGACATTTCAAAACCATCTGCAATGTGATCGGCTCCGAAAGACATTGTTTTAACAGAAACGACTGCGATACAGATTATAACTACTCGATCTGTTATAAACTGCAGGTATCTAACTTGCTTGCGACGTAACGCACCTTGCGCTAAATACTAAATAGCCTGCCTACCGACACCCAGCAACTTAGTAGCGGTCGCGATTGGAACCTAACCTAACCCATTTCACCCAGTTTTTCGACAGTTTATAATCTAACGAAAATATTACTACGGCTGTCTGGGTTCAATCGGCCTTTTTATTACCTTATAATACAAACAAAAGCGGCTGCACTACTAACCGCTGTGTTGCAGCTGGGTTCGGACAGACTATTACAGCTTTAAGCCATTCGCAAGATAATGCAGCACAGACTATGGGTGTCTGTGTTGCATTCGCTTTTGTATTTGCGTAAACGGGCTATCAAATTTCATATTTACTGTAATTAAACGACAAAAATAATAAACAGCCAATCACCATCACCAATATAAGCTGCGACGAGATTCATCTACTGGTGAAATTCAATGGGCTTTCAATATACGTTTGAGAGAACGACTATTCTGTCGTTACAATACAGTGGGAACAATGCTGTGTCTGCAGGTGGTTACCAAATACTAAACAACGTGAGAATATTACTACCCTTTGTACTTTATCCATCGAAAACATGGTTAGTTTCCATTTATACGCCTGTTGGTTAATTTGAGTAAGACAATGAAAGCAGATTTTCATCGTATTCTGCTTTTTCGATGCTTACAATTAATAGCCTTAAAACCATAGGGTATTTTTAACAAGGCAATAACAAACAGCTATGATTGACTATCCCTAGAGAGGGATAGGTGTGTCGTCGTGAAAGAGTGATTTCTTTGTGTACTTTATAGCCCTCAGACCAGAGTCACGTTTTTAAAACAATAAAATATTAAACGTAGGTACTGTCCGCGCATGACAGTTATGTTATGATAAATGATCAAGTTGAGCCATTGCACATAAATTGTGATATTAGAAGACGACTTATTACTTATTGGGATGTTGACATGAGCTTGGGATGACCCCGTGAATATGATGCTTACAATTTTTTTTAATGTTTTTGCGTTGTAAGGATATGAAACTGGGTAAACGAGTATGCGGATCACCTTTTGATAGGTTATCTCCGCCGCTAATTAATATATGCAATGCTACAGGATATACCGATGCGATTTCGATTCCATCTTTATGATATTGATGCCTGTAAGCGGAACACGAAAATGGCTCCTGCCACGACAGAAATTTGAGCCAATCAGCAAGGGGGCAGCGGGATTGACTGCCAAGGGTGTGCTGGACGACATTTAATGATTTAAGTATCGCCAATTCGTAGAGGATACTCTTAAACCTAGACAAATGTAAGATAACGCAAACAAAATAGCGCAATGTTGCAGAAACGCGGGTTACAGACGAGTAAACATCCGTAGTCGCGGCGACATGAGTCGCTCGTCTATAACGTATACCAGTATCTTATAATTTCAGGTCACACTGTATGTCGTATTTTGCAACAATGAGAAAGTGCTTACAACATAATACATAGGCAACAAAATGACATGTTTGCACAACACGCAACATTGACAGAAAGGAAACTGTGTTCCTGTACAAATACAACAATAAGTTATGTACAAATAGTATTATCGGGTATATGGATAATACATGATAGATATTACCTAGTTATTGGGTTGTGGAGGTACGATAGGTAGTCGCTTCATGTAAAATACTGGTATTCAGCTGCATCTGGTTAGAATGGAAGTTGATCGCAACATAGTTGGGAATGTTGGGAAAAGGCTACGCAGATATTGATGGTAGATCTGTTCTTAGAGGTTTTATTATGGTAAAATTCGAAGTCTGGCAATGAGCCCCGTTTTATAAATTTTGATATACTGACAAACTAAGTATCAATCTTACTTTTCGTTAGTTCAAAAGTTGGGTTATGGGTTTCTTTCTTGTAGATACAGAAAATATTGTTGTTCCTGCTGGGTTTAACTACACCTACCAACACTGACACAAACACCAACTGCATGCTAGAATAGATTTGTCTGCTTAACATTTTAAACAGCACAGGAGAGTGTGGAATATCATCTTCCTCAACATATTCTGTTTGTAGGTACAGGTTGACTTGAATTCTAAGAGATACAACACTGTTGTTGTTTAATGGTATATTTAAAAGAGAGTATAATTATATCAAAGCATAGGTATATTTTTAAAGTTATATATTTTTATTAGAATACTAGACCAATGTTATTAAAACAGAGAAAGACTAAAAAACAAAGATTGGATAATGTGAAAGATAGTTGGTTAGAAAGAGAGAGAATAGCTACCCAGATGATGACTGATGTATGGACGAAGACAAGCTGCGCTGACCCCAAATTTTATTTGGAATTAGGGCATGAACTTCGTGATGAGAGAATAATTGAGCGTGGTTCTGCCATAAGAATGACAGAACCATGCTCAATTATTAAATAAAAATAATATTGTAATGAGACTCCCAGGACAGTTGAAGGAATGCTAGCCTTGATACAGATTTTATACAATGATACAACATGGTCCTTTCTGCTATTAGATTCAAATGTATTATTAATAGGAACTTTGGCATTGCCTCTATCTATTAAGTATGTAAAACTTATTCATTTTTTTATTGGGAAACCATGCAGAGGTTAAAGGTTAATACCTAGCTTTAAATTAAATTAGTGTTTAAATGCATACTAATAGAGGGACAAGTAGTTGCGTAGGTATTTGATAACTTTAGCTAAAATAATCATAGAATAATGTGAAAACGATAATTGATTTTAAAGAAAAAATACATAAAAGGGAAAGCCACGGTGAATAGCAACTTACTGAGTTTTCAGAATTATTGTGGTGTCCCTCACAACAGGGATAATCCAAAATAAATGAATTTTGCTAATAAAATAGAAAGTTTATGAGAATAATTAAAGTTTAAAGCATTATCATATGGTTACCAACAGTGAAAGCTAAAAACAAAAGACTCATGTGAGGCCCAGCTACTTGTTAGTCTTTCCGTCATTATCTCCTAAACAGAATGGTGTATATTATTGAATTTGGAAGTCATAGAAGATTGTTTAGTTATCTTAGACATTATAAAAGTAAATAACACGTACGTAAAACATGAAATCATCACGCGTTCGTTTCTATCGAGTGGTATGACGACGAAAATAAATGTTTTTACATGTACATGTAAACTGACATGGCAGATAACGTCGTTTGGTAATGTAGTCAACATTTTAAATGCGCACGGAGGGTCTGCCTCGCCGAATCATTACTAAAACATCTGTTACATGACTAACAAATGTATAAACATCTATTTGCATGATTTTATCGTTTTTAACGGTAAAAAACTGGGTTGTGGAGGAAAACAAGGCGTTATAGGCGTGAGAACCCAACAGCTGTGGCGGGCGAAGCACCGGCGAGCTGCCGGTTCGCTCAACAGCCACGCCACTGAAAACCCTATATAGGCAAATAGGTTACAACACTGACGAAATTTTTCAACACACCTATACTCGGCAGTTTTAAACTAAATTAACATAAAAAATTAACACACTTACGTGATAACACAGATATCATCCAACAACAAGCGTCATAGCGATCCAAAAACTTGTATCACTGCATAAATAATCACAATTCAACAAGGAACATTTTGTACCATCCAACGAAAGATTACACAAACTACTTTTAAAACATTAATAACTCATAATATATTGCACAAAAACTTCCTCCAGGCACATACACAAAACAATGATAATATTTATAACGTTATTATCACAAATATAAACGAAATATCACAAACGGATATCACTTTTCTACTTGTCCTTGCGTTCACATAAATTGGCAGCCATCTTGCGTTCGTATGAGCAGGGAGAAATGTTGCCAGTGTTTGAAGTTGGATTCCCATCGAGATTTACCCTTTTTTTTTTTTTTGTTTATTTTTTGTTATTTGTTTTTTCGATATATGACCCTGAATTACGTGTTTCTTGCTATACTAAAGTATAATTTCTTTTTTCTTTAATATCTTTCTTTTTTTTTAATTGTTTGTAGAAATACATATTACTTTATTTTCACTTTATTTACAATATCTAGTTTGCTTTGTAGGGTTGGTTTCATTATTTGTAACTGAATCAGGTGTCTAATTACGCAACACATTTTCATAAGCGATTACGACTAATCTGTTTCATTTCGACAGTTTGAAAACATTAATTGCGATATTGACGTTGTTCAGCAGTTTTCTTTTTCGAGCTTATGAAGGAATGGATTAGCAATCTGTTTCAAAACTCAATTAGGTTACTGGTTTAAGATTTTTCTTGTTACTTGTTTTGTATCACCAAATGCAATTATTATAGGTTTCTGAAACTGCTGATATACTGTTTTTTTTTCATTAAAACTGAAATATCTATATCATTCTAGAGCAAAACTGAAATTAATGCAGTGTTGATTTCTTGCTTTAAAAAAAATACAAGGGACTGTCTAGAAAACTAGTTATGATTTTGGTAATATTATTCAACCAATAAAGGACAACATCCGTGTAGGTCTGTCAAAGCCGGCCAAATATTATTTTTACTATATTCGGTTAGAAAAATAATTCACTGTTGTTATTATTAGTAGGTATGTTGTTTCTGACCTATGCTATACATTTTCCCAGGAATAACACCCGCAGCTTTTTGCTTTTTTATTAGAGATTTCTTCTTTTTATTGTTGTTGACGATTGACGATGACGATGCAGTTTTTAGTTCTATAAATCAGTCTCATTTTTGTAACACAGACCCCTAAAATCGCTCAATGAAGGATTTTGATTTCAATAATAGACTTGGAATCACTGTTTTTTATTTAAAAAAAAACAAAATGTTATAGCTCTATTTCATTTGTTTATTTACGTCGAAAAGTCAATAAAAAACCAATACCCATACTCCTACAGCCTACAGTTTTGGTGCAATTATAAAAAATGCCTTGACGGGTTGTCACTTTCACTTAGGAATAAAAATGTATGAAACATGGATGATGTTCTTTTTGATTTCCAGTGGAGAATTAGAGATGATTTAATTTTTTTGGTACTTGATTTGGCATATTTATTCAAATTCCCAGTATTTTGGCCAATTTTGTACTTATGGTAACATTGAACTATCCACAGACAAATACATTTTTTACGTTTTGGCTTTGAAATCGTATTATACAGCCAACGACAAATTTCCAGATATATAAAAAAAAGAGTAAACTGCTTATAAGTTGTAGGTGTAACATTTTAAATGAAAATGCCATGTTTGTACGATTATGACTGATTATCATTTGTTGATTACTTTACTTTTTAGAAACCGAGAAAGCTTGAAAGATTGCCATAAAAATAAATAAATAGGGCAACATCATTTATGGAGTCATTTCATTTACTGTCAAATTTAGACTTGTTCTTGCTCGGTCATTGAACGGATCGCTCCGATCTAGTACAATCTGTGAAATGTACTAGTTCGCCCTTTTAGTACTATTAATACACTAACTGAATGAACAGTTTTACGAGTGCTTGGATGGTAGCACAGGCTCAAAGGTGTTTACACCGAAAACCAAAAAGAAAACAAAACTTTAAATGAACAATAAATCGTATTTACTATCAGTCACAGAGAATAATAGCAGTGTACTAAATACAAACTGGAAAGTAGGTACTTATTATTTTAAGAAATCAGAAAATAATTTAAAAAATCGGTAACCTCGCATACCTATAAGTTTCGAAAGAAATAAAGCAAAATACCGAAACTATTTTCGTATTAGATCTAAACACCTTGGCAAATCAGAGTTCTGAAGTTGTAAGTTTAAGAAGTCCAGAGTGCAACAGGAGTGAAGAGTGCGTCTCGTTCCTCGCTCCCTGGCGACCGGTCTGATCCCGCGCGATCCATGAATCGAGAATATGCGTCATCAACGTCTTTAGTCTGCGGATTCAAGTCCGACGGATCGATCGGACGGAACGTGATCGAAACGAAGTAAATGACCGAAGTACTATTAAGCTTACGGAATAGTTCATTCTAGTACAGTGTCGTGAATGAATTCTTAATAGTACATAGTACATGTACTACACAAGCCTGGTCAAATTGTCATTTGTCAATTGAATGTATGACATCAATTTGTTTTTATTTATTTAATTCTGGTTCATTATTTTACTATTTTGCGAGGCCCACTGCCCCGATTAATATTTTCAACGCTAACCAGAGGTCTACCTCTAAAATCACTACAGGTCTCCTAAGACCGGAAAACCAAGTCTATCTAGATGGGGCAGCCCGGATATTATAAGGCCCGAACTCCACCACAGCGGAGATGTGCGGTCATGTCCGAAGCGGAGACGAGAAGAGATGTTTTTCAGCTAGGATGTATCCACCGAAGCTGTGCGGAGATATGTACTGGCTAGACTGGAGCAGAGATGTGTGTTGGCTAGAGCGGGGATGTGTGCTGGATGTTGACCGCTCACTGCCCGCCGCTCGCATCTCTTCTCGTTTTTGCTGCGCGCCGTCACCACCCTGCGAGGCACAGCTCACATCTCCGCTTTGTACCGCCGTCCAGCTCAATCGCGACGAGCTGCTTCGATCGCGCCATACAAATATGATACATCTCTTCTCAGTGGTATCCACTGTAGCTGAGTGGAGACGAGATGTGTGAATAACAAAATTTTATTGGTTTTATAAAACACATCTCCTCTCCTCTCGTCTTGTCTCCGGTTTGGTAGAGTACACTTATTCAAATTCGTCTAATGCGGACCATACAACCCCATAGGACCCAGTAAACCAAACACAGGTGATGTGATGAGCATCAGTATGACACCAACATGAAAAACCAGCACCTGACAGAATATTAAGGGCAAATGACATGGAAGTTTTTGCTAAGATAATCTGTGCAGTAAGTACACCAACAGATTGACAAATAATATAACCATTATTAACACCATTTTCAATGGGCTCTCAAGCATAAACAAGGACCCATGTTTTCTATGAACTTGCTACAATTCAGTCAATTCACATCTCAGAATGCAATCGCTCTGTTACTCCGAAACAAATTGAACGGTTAGTTTACACTAATAATGTTGAACCAATGAAACCTGTGACTATATATGTCTGTGTCCAGTAAATGCAGTTTTCGTACCATTCAAAACTGTCAGCTTTGGATCCGCACCTCTTAGAGTAGCTCATCACTAGGACATAGTTAAACGGAAAGGATCCAACCCACACAGAGTTAGTTTTGAGATATTCAAGTTTTAAGATCAGATTGTGTTATGTGATCATATGACTTGCCATACATATGGTCATAATGACATGATGCGTTGGGATTGTTTTTGTGATATTAAAGTTTTAACTACAAAGAGTGTTTTGGTATACGTATACATAACTCATTTTCGCCCATAGTGTGGGTTGGATCCTTTTCGCTTAACTATGTTCAATTAGTAACTGGGAACCACTTGAAACATTGGCAATGCTTGGCTTTTAACACATAAAGGGTTAGGCAGAGTTGCACAGGTGTACCTATGTATAGCACACCCACATTTCGCCAGTTATGTTTATGTTTTAGGGGGTGAGCCTATTGCCCCAATCAACCGGGCACAAAACCAGACAACACTTACTATACTTCACTTAATATACAATAACACTTTGCCCGACCTGGGTATCCAACTCAGGACCTCGTGCTTAGTAGTAGCACTTGCAACCACCAAACAGGCAGTCTCAGATTTTAATCATTTGAAAATTAATTTTATTGTTATAACACACATGAATACAGATGGGACACTCCACAGTTTAGGTATGAAGCTTGGGCCAATTCAGCGAGTGTAACGTAGTCAGAAGATCTAAGAGTTACGCGATAGAAAGTGAGGCAACTTCTAGGTGAATATAACTGGAGGTGGTCAGCGCTATGCAACCTGAAATGCACTTTATTATGTCGTAACAAGTGTCGCTTTTTAATTAAATGATTTTGCATAGTGTTCCATCTGTATTAATGTGTTTATAGGTACAAGACCACAAGGAAGTCCTTGTGTGTGCTATTATGGAAAATGCTACAATACGAAAATACTCTATGACATACTTTTATTTTCAATCGCCCGGATCTTTCATTCCAAGATCCACGAACTGTGCTATTGAGATTTTAATTATTCAAGTTTCCATCTTCACACATGGTAGCCAGCGTCCTTTGTAGGAATTTGCTTATTTTTAGCTAAATATGTGTGACGCTAAGGTTAAAATGTGGTGGAGTGGACAAGGAGTGACAAACTGTATCCCACCCTTTCCCATGTTTTTCTTGCATGGTCTATTAGGGGTTTATTAACAGTTTTAACTTTAGCAGCTATCATCGTTTAACATTTTTGTCTTATGTATTATTTGTTTTTTGTTCCCAATAAACAATTTAATTTATAAACGTTGCTTAAAGTTAAGTAATAATTAGCAACTGTTAACCATAAATTTTGACATTTGAACATAACTGTAAGCAACGTTTATAAATAAACCTCTTAAAGTGTAAGGTGTGTCCCTCTTTATGTTTAATATTGGTATAAAAATGAATAAAACAACAAGTTTGGCAGTATTAGTATGTTTTCTTAACACATTTTATTTTCTCTCATTATATTACTTACAGACCATAGGTCTTACAAATATTTAACTTATAATCGAACTTAAATCAACGTTACAGCGAACATAAGTTACCAATGATGAACAGGCAAGTTTAAATTTAAGTTTAATTAAAATGCACTTTTTTCTGAACGAGTTTTCTTTAAAACATACATCATAATTATCACAAAATGTTAAACTAAACCTTCTAAAACGAAGGTGATTAAAATGATTTTTACTGGTACTTTTTTTTTTGTTATTCTCTTAATATCAACAGAGATTTAGCCAATAAACAAATTAATGATTTAAAATCTAAGAAATAAGTACCGGGGTATCATATGTTGGAATGGCTGTACATTCCTGAAATGCATTTGTCAGTTGGAGTCAAATATTGGTGACTAGACAATCACACACACACAGTAGGGCACTTCTTCACAACTCGCAGGCGGCGCGCGCTGCGGGGAATCATTTCGCGTAGAAATTCATCGTCATCTTGTTCCGAGGCGGTCTGTCGTGGTACTCATTTCACTAGACCGGGACTCTTCGGGTAATCGCAAGGCAGGAATATGTGCATCAGCTTGTCTATCTCGCCGCGGCACAGGGGACAGCGGTTGCATCTGGAAAGATGAGAGACGAACATTAATAATCATGTCGTAATAAAAAAATAAAAAACCCTTTAGACCTCCTTGTAGGGACTAAGTGTTATAATTATGTTATTCACAGAAGAGAATAGCGTGTAAGGATTTATATGCGGACCATGAGATATTTTTTAACCGACTTCTAAAAGGAGGAGGTTATGAATTCAATTTTTTTTTTTTTCTTGTTTTGGTTTCATAATAGAGGCAATCCTGATGAGTCAGTGAACTTATCATAAAGTATGAAGTAGCCTGTGAACATACCTGGGAGCACATTCCCCGCAGCAGACAACATGTCGGCACGGCAGGAACAGCGTGTCGATGGGCGCGTCCATGCACACGCGACACGCCAGCGCTTCGGCGCGACAGCCGCCGCTGTAAGACCGGGATCGGGGCTCCTATGGACAAAAGAGAGGTTTATTAGGACATGTCGTATAAATATGTAGAATGTAGTTAGGTGGCTACACAGTTAAAGGTATGAATAAAGGCTAGGCAGCAGTGTTAAACCGTCTGCTAAAGCTTCGTGGAGACTAGCGCAACGCGACACCGCTTATTAGAGCCTATAGACGGAGAAAGGGACTGTGATGAATCATGTACTGAATTCGTGGGAACCGTTTCCACGTCAGTGTATTACACTCTGTATAGATACATATAATCAGTCAGTTGAGTTTCCTTACCTTATGTTCAGCCCCGGAGTTAGATCTCCTGCGCGCGCGCGGCTCGTGCGCGGCGGCGGCGAGCGCGTGCGCGGCGCGACGTGCGCGGTCGTGCACCTCGCGACACGTGCGGCGGATGTCGAACACGTAGCGACGGCCGAGAGTTGTGGAGTCGTTGAAGATTGACGCTATTGTGCCCTGTAATAGGAGAGAGAGATGTTGTTAGTTATTGACGATACGCAGAAGTGAGTAAAAGCGAGTGTAGTGGCTGAACTATTAACCGCAGCGCTAGGTGCACCGATAACTGTGCACGGTTTTGATAGGCATGTATCCGTGCTACAAGAGCGTAGTAATTTCAAGCAACCGATGTCTCGAATTGAACACGGCAGGCAAATACTCAGGTTCGGTTTCGATTCTCGAAAGGAACCTATAGATATTTATATAGCCTACTAAGTTGTTACGGGTCTTGTGTGGGAGAACGACGTTTAGAAATATCTTCTTTTCTTTAATTAATTCATTACAACGATCTGCACTTAATTATACGTAGGTAGGTATATCAAAGACAAGCTACAATTCATGAACTCCTCTCCGAATACCTCTGACATAATAATATCATCCGCAAACGAATTATATGATTGTAGTTATGAGGATATCCTGTTGCGTAAGGTATCCTATTGGTTGGAGTGGGAATGAGGTGACTTGTTGAAGAGCCGGCGAGGTAATGAACGCGCGGATGGAACGAGAATTCGGGAGTTCGAACTTGCACTTTAAAATACAAGTACCTAGGTATGTAGTAGGTATATTTTTTTATATTTATAACTTTTTATTTACACTTTAGTTACCTTATCTATCATGAATGTTTTTATTGCCATATTGGTTTGCTCTTGACCTCAATCTCGCCTGATGGAAGATGGAATGATAAGTAATTTAAACGATTCCCATTCGTTCATAAAACAATAAAAAAATATGAAAGTATTTTGTATTTTTATTCTCATGCACCAAAGGCATTGTCATAATCGTTTCAAGTAAACCTATCATTAATTTAAATGTTCTCACGCGAAGCTTTTTGAAAAAGGAATTACTTCATAGACATTAATAATAAAATTGTATCATTAAATCTGGCAATGCTTATTGTTTATTTTTTTTACATTTTGTTTGGTAAGGATTATTAATCTAACTTCCAGTACTAATATTTACATTATATTATTATCTCATCCTGTCACACGAAAAACATCGTTACATCCATTATTTGGTCACAATCACGAATACCTATTCAATTATTTCCCCAAAGCCACTGAATCGTTTAGTGGCTCAAAGTCCAGTGTGGCAACACCGTGTATAATGGGCGATTGGGCGGGACAAAGTCCAGGCTTGTTTTGGTCAGTCTAACTATTGCTGTAATTTATTGAATGAAATTGTAGGTTATGGTTGACATTGACTGTAAGTAGGCTGAGGGTTCTAGGAAATTAATTAAAACCATTGAACGGGACAAAACGAATTGTTTGAAAAGTTAGCCTGTATATCAATTTTATAGATTTCATATTTTGTAAGACATTGTAAGGAAACCGGCATATCCTAGCAAAAATTCGAACAGCTTGGCCCGCCTGGTAGATTATGGCCCACTCCCTCTCACAGAGGGGAAACTTATATGACCATAATTAGTTTTTAATGATGTTTTTTTTTTGTATTTAACCTGTGTTGTGGGTTAACAGGACAAAAATAATGACGGCTTACTCATTTGTTAAGTATGACAGTCAAGCCAATACATGGGAAATATTTCCATAACTTCGTATGTAGGTTATGAGGATAATTTGATGTTATTGAGATGAGTAATAACATAATTACGATATCTATACCGCAAATTATAATAGAACTAAGAAATTATAATGAAAACAAGGGTTATTTTCAATAGGTAATGAATGTTCACGTTACTTTCAAAGTTCCGATCCAGTAGTATTGGGTATGCTCCACAAGGTTGCTAACAGAAAGGCTGGTTACGTGACTTGTCGCATGAACGATAACATATACACACTATTGCTTCATTTAATGTAAACGTTTGTAACATAAGTGGGTTGTTATTAGTTTTTAGGGACAAAGTTGGATGTGTCTGAAAATTCACAGCAACCTAATAAGTATATCCTTTCAAGTTGGGACACAGCAATGATATACAAAGTCCCATGTAGGGCTTAGTCTATTGCCATAAACCGGGCACAAATCCAGACCACACCTGGCTTCTGAATAATTCCTTGGACTGCACTCAATAACACTTCTCCCAACCCGGGGATCGGACCCAGGACTCCAAACTAGTCGTGCTTGATACAACTTAACCAACGAGGCAGCTGGCAGATACCTAAGCACTCTAATTAACTAGACGAATGTTGTATCATCGATTCGAAAAGAAGAAAAAGCACTGAAATACTACGCTACAATTTTTTTTTTTAATTCTCATAAATGTAGCTCACCTTAAGATCCCTAATAAACTGCTCAGTGACATCAATGCGCACAGTCTCGCAGCAGTAGAAGGCATGCTTCTCAGTGACAGCGCGGTACACCGCGGCCGCCTGGCCAGAGGTGGCCATCTTGACGTGGAGAGTGGCTTCATTGCCCTCGTCGGTGACGTAGGACATCTGGAAGTTGCGTCGGAATGGTTGCGCGCGGTGGATCGCTGTGTATGCGATGCTGGAAGGAGAGAAAATGGGGTTTAGAATATTTTGAGTTTTGATGTCGTGGTAATAATAAACTTGGGAAGTTGGGACTCGAGGTCTCTTTTGATAATCCGTCATCGTCATCAGATTTCGTGTGTCCTTTAGGTTTTATTTAAGGATAATGAAGAAGGACAGGTATCTGTTTTAAATATCTTTTTTGAAACCCATTCACCTTGTCGAGATTTGCAAAGAAGTGTTTTGGTTAGATAGCGGCTCTTTACGAATGCTAATTTCATACGGGGTGCTAATGTTACCAAGTTACGTTTTTTACATTATAATGCCGCCTCAGGTTTTTTCGCTAGTTTCATTCAAGCAGTCACCAAGATAATTTATTTACAGTTTTAGTGTCCCAAATTCTTCGCAGCGTTATGTGAAGATAAAATAATTAAAGTGATAAGTCAAAACAAAGAAATACATGTACAAAAGTCGAGAAATTTCTTCGAAAAGAAACGACAATACGTTAAATAAAGGAGTCTATCTTATCATTCGCAAATATTTGTATTATCAGAAATTCGGAACAAGAATATGTTCAACAGACGAAAATATTATAATTTATATTAAACGGATGGAAGCAGCTCTACCTATAGTAATGTCTATTAATTAAATTTATCTCGTAAATTACTGAGTAATTGAGTGGAAACAATGCTATCGGGGCGTGGTTGTTAAACGAAATGGGTCAAAGAGTAGGTACCTACTTTTTTTTAACGTTAAGTAGTTTTTTGTCATATTGTGCAATTCCATGTTTTCTTCGACAAAATGTCTACTATAGTTGCGTCAGCGAATTTTAATACCGTCGATAGGTGTTTTATATAATTGCACAATAGATCTAGCTTTATTTACTTAGTTTGCAAATAGGAAAACAGTAATTATTCAGCTGTTTTTTTTATTTCAACTGTCTACAGCGCAATAGACAAAAAAGATGTACCTACAAAAGGCACGTTTTACATATTAAGCAAAAACTTATTCTGCGCAGGAGCATCTAGAGCCGAACAAAACATTTTTAAGTTGGTATTGCAATTTCAAAATATTTATAATAAAGGTGATTCTGCAAATTATAACATTCGATAAAGTGTGTTAAATTTTGCTGAGTAAATATTTTTAAATATTCGTGTCGCATTAGCCCCGTGATGTCATTTTAATTAATTCAAGAGGTGGCACCGAAAACACAAGCGAATGTACCCATTGTCTTGAACTTTTGTTACTGACTAACTTATACGAATAATAAGTGGAGTTTACATTAACTCACACGTTTATAACGCTTTTATTTTTAAAGTTTAAGTCTTTAAAGCTTTGTCATACATTTTGCGGGAATTTTCAAGGATATAAGTGCAGAATTTCAAATGCATGGCACATTTTTAAGTTTAAAATACTTTCGTCATCATTTTCACAATTCAGTGCTTTGTTTGTTTGTTTATACGATACTCATTTGTAAAAAAGGAAACTGAACTTCCCTAACCTAAACCAAATAATGTACCTATACACAATTTCCAATTCGAGAATCTAGTTTAAGGGTTTACTATGAATCCTTTTCCATTAAGTAGTTACAAGATTCCCGCGAACAGGATAAACGCAGATTCTATAAAATAAATAAAAACATGTTGTACAGTTAAAAAGAAAAACTAAACAAATAAAAGATAAAGAAAGGCACCAACCTTTGCTTCTCGACTCCAATCTCATGTTCTCCATAGCACGCTGGTCTGTACACCACGATGCCGTGTGGTCCTACCCCCACACAAGTGCTCAGTCTGCACCCACATCCTCCACCACTCTGCCCAGACGTCAGGCATCCCACCGTCGCTCCCCCATCGATCTCCTGCTCATCCCTCGCTCTAGGCTCTTCGGCCTGTTGCCTATGATACAGCAAGTGACTGTACAAATTGTGAGCATTGTTGTTAAAAGTCACAGGCTTGCAAAAGAACAGCTCCTCCCCAAACGACTCCAATTTCGAAATCTCTTTCAACAATCTGTACTCCGCCTGCGAAGCTCCCATTCCGGAGATTTCGCAGTGGTATTCAATGATTTTGTCGACATGATCTTCCGGTCGCTCGCCTTGAGGGCCGATTTTGTCGCATTCTTCATAAATGTGTGTTGGGGGGAGGTCCGGTTCGCAGTCACCTGTCTCAGCTTGAGCAATGTAAGCGATGATCCTTCGAGCGACTTCTAGGTCTGCTACAACTAGTCTTCCTTCAGTAAGGTCGAGTTTAGCGTGGAGGTAGAACTGATGGCGGGTGGGTTCGTTGATGAGGAGGTGGGGGGGCACCCAGAACTTGACGCGAAGGTCGAGGCGCCTGCTGGGGATGCGGTGCGGGTCAAGAGGGTTGCGCAAGTTCAGCCACCTGCCGGGACCGGAGACTGGGGATACGCGGAGGCCGAAGTAGTCCGCTTCGGCACCGATCTCCAGTTTCTCGCATACCTGGAACAAAGAAAATTTACGTCAGCTTCTCTGTGAATTTGGACGAGTACCTACATAACAGTAAAAACTGGCAATTACTCAGTGCAACTTTTACGAAAAAGAAAGCGAGATTAACATTTAAATATGATACCTAAATAGCAGAACCACATCCATATGACCTAAAACAGGATCTACAACGTTAATTAGATTGCTAACTTTCGCAACATAATATTTTGTATTTGCCAAATAATTATACAGTACGGCTAGTGTATAGAGTATAGTCTACCGACCAATTTGGTAATGTTATGAAGTGAAAGTTAGCAACCAAAAAACCTATTATTAGGAGCTATTTATCAATGTTGAACACGTCTGGGTCTTGCTGGAGGCTTCACAGGGGCCTCTCAACAAGGTCTTATGTCAAAGATGTTGTCTATTGCCAGTGTCAGCATGTCTCAGCCGTAACGTCTAGCTGCTTGTATAATAGAACGACTCTATAGGATTTTCGCCGATTTTTCAGGAGTTCCGTTTTTTATGTCTGAACAGTACAACTTCTTTGCATATCCGTTATAATTTATGTCCGCTTGCGCCAGTCAAGTAATTCCAAGTGTTCATTACCATATTTCTTAGTAAGCAGCAGTTAACTGCGCATTATAGTGTCAACAACAACGAATACGAAACGAAGGCATGGAGTGTTTACTTGTTATTACTCGTAATTGCGCTTTATTGTAAGTATTTATGCACTTATATTGTTTTTGAAATTAACACAGAAGTAGGTAAACGTTTTGGTTTTTGAGGGCGGTGTATCTTGTTTGTGTCAGGGTAAAATATGCATGTTAAAATTGCATATTTGTTGCATTTACCAGTACATGCTGATGATAACAGTTGCATGGTAACTGCAATTCGCCAATGTTTTTGCCACAATCAAACCAGATGTGTGTAAATAAGTCCATAATATTAGTCACAGCGAAGCACATTGCTGATATGATAAACGTTGCATAGTAACTGCAATTCGTTTAATATTGGCCCCACGGTAGCATCCATTTTCAGATAACAAACATAACTCCAAAGATCTAGATTATGTCTAGATGGACAGTCAAAGCTGAGAACTCGTCGAAAAAAATAGCGTCCAACTGTTAGCCGCTAAATGCACGCATATTAGAAAAGTACATTGACGTGGCGCGAGTGATAAGACGTAGCTGTCACAAACAACACCATAAAAAAAATTGGCCTGTTTTAGTTGTTTTGCAGCGCGACACTTGATTTAGACATACTTATAAATAATCAAAGCAGTCTCCTAAGCGGGTAGGCAAAAAACCCCACGTACAAGGAGTTCCATGTCGATAATCCATTCATTGATTATTTTATTTCTACGGATCATGAATTTTAACTAACAATTGAATTTGACTGTACCTACACGGCTCTAGGCCGTCACAGTCATGTTCAGTGCCCGAACATACATACGAAGTTGAATCAACTTTATCATTACAAACTATTTGTGTTACATTTTCAATCCTTATTTGATTCTCTTTGTATTTTTGTTTGTACTTAATGAACAAACTCAAAAACTACTGGACCAATTAAAAAAAAATCTTTCACCAGGCATATAAAAGAAGAAAGAAAATTTGTTTATTCTGCACAAACAAAACGCAAATTACAAAAAAATATATGTATACACATACAGATAAATCTGTCAATTTTGTCTATTGCTTGATGTCATACAATTTATAAAGATCGCCGGGCGAAGATAGTGTTGAATATGTAAACATTGTGGTCTAGTTCACCTGCTGTTGTTTTTAAATAAACAGAACAAATAACCGCTTTATAGTGTGTTTTTGTAATGTAATCTGATCGTGTAACGTCTATTGAGTAGAGATCTATTAAATGTTTGACTAGGGCTTTCAGTCTCTTAATTATATTGAATTTATTTTAGAATTTTTATAAGAATCGATGTCATATTGATTTTTTTAGCAAATTGAGGGTAGATGTGTGGCGGCATCTACACCGCCACATGCGAACTACGCAACAAAGACTTGACGTCACACAACATCCTGACGTCACTCAAATCCTGCATCGCGCAATTAGAGTTTACCGCGCGGTGGACATATATACAAGCTCACGACTTCAACCTCTGGGCAATTGCCCGCCAGACATGACACGCGTCTGGTCGGAGGATCCTCCCTTTTCTATGGTGGATGAGTGAACTTTACACCCTGTTCCTCATACCCCTAAATTGGTGACCCCGAGTATGAACGTCAACGCAGCCTTCGTGCAACTACTTCAGCGTGACGTCATCATCATCATCATCATCACTCCCGCAAGCTTTCGTGAGGCGAGTCACACAGCCAGCCAGCACCCACGGCTTCAACGGGTATCCTGACCACCAGCATGCAGCGAACGCGCATTCCTGGTCATCACCCTCAGCCTCATCAGCAACCTTGGCACAGCACCTGCACTTTCGGCCGGTCTCACAAGCAGAGCCCATTCTACCCTCTCCTGGTCGACGCTAGCAGCCAGCCACAACCCAGCGCTGTACCACATCCGACCCACTGGATCAAGACGCAGCGCCACCCCGACTCACTGGGGAATCACCGCAAGCACCGCAGACAGTTCCGACTCACCGCGAACTATGCGGCAGACAGTTCCGACTCACCGCGAACTATGCGGCACCCGGTTCCGACTCACTGGAACCACAGCTGGTACTGTGAAGCATCGCAAGATACAAGACTCAGCCCACTATCGACCTCCGGTCTCCGGAGGGGAGTGATGTGGCGGCATCTACACCGCCACATGCGAACTACGCATCAAAGACTTGACGTCACACAACATCCTGACGTCACTCAAATCCTGCATCGCGCAATTAGAGTTTACCGCGCGGTGGACATATATACAAGCTCACGACTTCAACCTCTGGGCAATTGCCCGCCAGACATGACACCCGTCTGGTCGGAGGATCCTCCCTTTTCTATGGGGGATGAGTGAACTTTACACCCTGTTCCTCATACCCCTAAAGATGTGATATCTATTATGCTGTCATCTATTTACCCTAATTTTGGTTTGCAGATACAACTTCTATTCAAAACATCGTTTGGTTGAATTAATTCAGTTTGTTACTTGGTACCAATAAAAGCGTAGATTTGATCTGATCTAATCAACACCTAACAATTATTTATTACCACTTCTTCTTCCCAACATTCATGTGGTCAAAGTCCGACTGCCAATTAAGTCTTCAACATTTTACGTACTCGTGCATCCATGTCAGCTAAATCAATTGTAAACTACACTAAAGTAATTGTATCCCGCCATTCTCATTGACACCTTATCTGCGGGATCACGTTGCGAACTCCTGCGCAGCCTGTAGTAAATATTTGTCATGCGATCTCGTGTTTACGTACCAAGAATAACATCAAGTGAATTAGTTACTTCACGTTTGTTGGATGCATGAACACAAGTTGAGGTAGTTGTTGTATATTTAAGACATAAATAAATGATTGTCTTTTGTTTAAGAGCAGTCAACTGCTGAACATTAGCAAAGCTTCCAAAGATAAAATGGACTTGAAGATACAATTCTATAAATAATCTCAGTACATTTTTCTTTTGTTCTTATTCTTTAACCCATCTTATCTGATTGCTGTATATGATGTGTTGTGTTGCTTGCCCCTGCATCCTTCCTAACCTCATCGTGTGTAGATTTCATTGTCTTTGTTAATAATAAAATCACCATCAGGATGTTGATTTTATCACCCGTTATTCCTAGTTGCTTCACTGTGAACAGGATTGTGTAATTTTCTATATTTAAAAGAGTGTCCTTGGAGTTTCTTGCCCGTTCTTCTCCATGAAGATCTACGTTTTGGAACTGGGCAACTAGCTTCAACTTTCTGACTAACTGACCGACTATTTGACAATTCAAAAGTGCCTGTAAATGGTTTAATTGAAATAAATGCTTTGAGTTTGAGTTTGAACATCAATGGTTTTGTTTATGATTGATATGTTTTCATGTAATATGATGCGATCTGATAATATATACTTTATCTAACATCGCGGTATCACGCCTGCATCTCGTGCCAATAACGTCATTCCATGTTGTTTAGTTATTTAAACAGGAATTATTTAAACATGCTACTTGCTCTTTGTGCTTTATTGAATAAGGAAATCTTGGGCGAACTCTGTTTGCATTGTGTTTTGTATTCCAGATTTAACGTTTTCTGCGGGCTGTAATTACTCTTATGGACAAAATAAAAGTTTTTCAATCAGGCATTTTTCATCATTTGCTTAGGTTTTACCTACTTTGACTACTATGTGGTCAACGACGAAGCGTATACTGAGTTTTTGCCTTTATAAACCCCTGACTAATAATTAGATTCATATTTTTATCATAGACTTTAGTCATAAAGGGCCCTATGAGCATACATACATGTCATGTAGGTAGGTACTCAGTTCCCCTTTCCCTATTCAAAATACTAAAGGTTCTTGTTCCCCTCATAATTAAAACTACAGTTGCTACAAGGGTCGTAAAAAAGCAATTTGTGTAATGTCCGGTACCGTTGGGAAAGCACACGTGCAGGGCATTTCGCGGAATTACAGGACAAATTACCCTGGAAGTAACAGCTTTGCCTGATCAGACTATCGTATACCTGTTTTGTTTTATTTCGATTACGTAAACATGGCTGCCGGAAAGAACATAAATCCAATCGAATTCATCATTTGGAGAAGTCTTTTTTGTTTTGTTTGAAAGCCTTTTAAATTGTGGGATCAATCAAGGCAGGTCCTAAGTCCACTGTGTATTACTTAGAATTAGACGATCAAATTAACCATGACCAATAATTAATAAAAGTAGTAAAATATACTATTCAGGAACCAATTAAAATATAATTTAATTTAATGGACATAAAATTTTGTTGAATCACACATTTGAATACCACGAAAGTTAAATATTCGTGTAACAAGTGACTCACGTTGTTCATCGTACATTTATTTAAATTTATTATTTATTTTATCGAACAGTAGTTTTAATATTCCAGAATATAGATATAAGGGCATTGAGTAATACAACCTCATTTCTATGTTTACAGTGTCTATGTGGACAAATAACAAGACAAGAAAACCGTAATAACATGATATAGACTGTAGATAACGGTATTATAATGGTAGCGCATCCAAAGAAGGTGGAATAAGACACCCCTTCAAACGTCTAAGACTGGGGATAACGATGATATCAAGTATTGAAAACTAACTGCGATCACCAATTTGTCTCAAAATTTAAGAGAACTATATTTATATGTACTTGGCTTAACTTTATTAGCCGAAGCAGAAGTGTACTGACGGATTCCGCAGTTCCTGTTCCCATAATATACAAGTTCCCGACAATTTTGTCAGTTCTTTCAACCATGATACCTGTGACCGTATCAAGTGTCTGATCTCACGCATCAGCATCACGTCTGTCGAGTGTATTAACTTCCGTAACCTTTTGCTGTTCATAGGGCCGATAAGTTTTACTTGCTTTCAATCAAAATATAGAATCTTCCATGGGTTCTGATAAGATTTGTAGCATTTCTCTTTGGATAACCTTACGGAATTTTTGGGCTCTCGTAGTCTCTGGAATCTCATCATAACTTGTCCGTTTCGACAAACAAACGATAGGACGTAGTTAGGTACAATTAACATAACATTATGTTATCATTAACACAAATATTTTTCGTTGAATCAAAATAAAAGATCATTGACCTCATGCAATGATAACAAGTGCCCTTTCTTTCCCACATTTACAGATGAAAACCTACTCTGCATGGTAGAAATAAAGTCCAATTCTCAAATGAAAACCTGGAAATTTATTTTATATTTATTGATAAAAACTATGGTGCTGTTATGGTCAGTATTTCCGCCACACATTATTGTGCTGCCCATAGTGTATTTTTTCCGTAGTATAAATATTTTCTTAATAAACAGCGATTCGAGAGATCTTTTGAGAGCCTCTATCAAGGTATGTCTACCTGTGAGTGGGCGGATTGATGTGCTCCTGATAATATAGGAGAAACTATGCTTTTCTGTGCCATGAGCTGTCATGGATGACGCTATGCGTGTTCAACAACGCGTAATCATTAACCAGATTATGTATTAACAGTCTCTTTAATGATCCGTTGTTATTTGAACTGAGAAAACGGGGCTTGGATTGGTAAGTATTCAAATAACTTGTTGGTGGTATGCAGGGTGTGTGGGAATCACTTGAAATTCACTGCATACCTTCTGGGTTTTAAAATTGTTGCTTGCTTGCCCATTTCTTGAGTAAGTAGTAAGAACTGGTTTTCTTCCATCGTATATGCACATGAGTAAAGAAACGGAAATATGTAACCGATAACGGAAAGACAGGTAGCTGAGGCAGGTGATACAAAAGTAGACACAATGTTATTCTTTCGGCCTCTCATCTATTTAGGACGAGATACCAATATTATCATTCAGCAACCTCACTTCAGTAATCAGGGTATTACGGATTTCCATGAAAATAAACAGATTATATTTGGCAGGACAAGAACGCTAATCTATCCAGTCGACTAGTTGGTTGACTGATCGGGTTCAGAAACGAAAGTTTGGCCACTGAGGTCGATTAGTTGGTCGATCGATCGACCGTTGCGTGCACGCAGGCCGTGCGTGATTCTGTTGAGACAGCATTGGCGTTAGAGAGAGACAGCAAGAAAACATCTGGGTTGGTCGTTTTCTGATTCAATGTTTTTGCTCTTCTATTTTTGTTTCGACTACAGTGCCAAGAGAAAAAGGATTTTGATTTTGCGCCTGAATCTGACCTATTTCGGCGGAAATATCTTCTTTATTTTTGTGGTAGGTGGTCGTGAAAGTGATAATATAGGTATTCTGAATAAAGAAATACGCGCAGTTTCATCATTAACCTAGAACGTTTCTAACGAACAATCAAAATGTTTTCAAACAAAGATCCGAGCTTCGCTAACCGTTTGTTATATAGTGATTCTGTAATGTTCCGACCAAGTCCAGGAAGTTTCGAATTTCGCGACATCTCGTCTAATTGGTCTGTTTCCTTAGCTATTTTAAATGGCCATATTGTGCAACCTTCCTTATGTGCTTGAATGTAATCCAAATCGGTTTTATCTTGATTAGGCTCAAACGAATTTCCTTGGTTATTTTTAGTTCATTTTTGCTTCCAAGCCTCTTTCTGTTGTAAATCTATTGTTATGTCTGTCTGGCTAGTTAGAGATCCAAAATTTCCAAAACTCAAGTGATTAACCCCGTTAACGGTCACGTAATTCCCAAATAGATTAGACATTATGTCATCAGCAATTAGTCTGATATTACTAATCGCAGTCATAATATCCACAGTTCAGCGTAAGTGATATGTTTTGGCCGTCAACCAACTCTGTTTTGGGCCATTGTTTCCAAGTTCCTGGCTTCCCTAATGGGCATACATACTATAATTATGTGGAGTCAACGCCCTTTCATCGTCATCGTCGCCTTTTACTTCAAAATTGTCAACTTAGCTGAAATTATTTTCAATGCCACTCCAAGATTAAGCGCGTTTTCTTGGAAGATAACGTTAACTTCCACATTTATATTTTTCCTGCTATACTAATAACAATATAACTAGTTTCTTTTATTGACTTCAGGTAATTAATGTTTTTATAACGAAACATCTAGGTAACATTGTAATTTTAGACTAGGCAAATATACATTAATTTCCTTACGGCTTTCCAATGTACCTATGTACAAAGTCCATCGCATTGAGGAAATACCGGTCATGATTTAATAGGTCAGGCAGAATAATAATATAGGTACCTTCTTCGGATAGGTGCCTTCAGACCTGGCCACTAGGTATGTGTATGTGCAAAGGCCACAAAGAATCGCTAGGCTTATTCCAAATATCATAAATCCTTTAACCCGAACCTTCTCATGTCAGCCTCAAATGTCAAGAGACCTCATTTCCACAAAGGGCTTTACCCTGCCAACATTTTTTTCGATAAAACCTGGCTTGAACCCAACCAGTTCTTGCCATATAGTGAGGTCGACGGCCTGCGAGGATGCATCTAGGAGCGGTTCAGGAGCGGGGCACGAGCCCCGCTTCTGAATCACTCCTAGTTATGCCAGATTAGAATCCCTTTTTAATAATAGCCTCGCAAAGGATGGCTTCCTACACACAAAATTATGTATATGAAAGTGAAAACTATCCATAATCCCATAAACCGGTTGAGAATGATGAGAGCGAAAACTAAACGCATCTTTCAAAATATAAATTAGAAAAGTAGTTAAACCGTCTCCAAAGTTCAAAAAATGTCGAGAGTTCGAGACCCGTCACTCGAGCGAGAGTGCATTCTTTTTTCAATTCCGTAATGAAGCGGGCTCAGGCCATAACGTATAACCTTTGTTAAACTGTAAAGCTGGTTTTAGAACAAAGGTTTACACTTTTGTTTGTCATATTTTCGTATCAAAGTAACAGTAAGGCTTGTAGTCATTAGGTTTCTGTGACGGAAGTGTGTGTCTGGTAGCACTTCCTGCTTCAAAGCATTACCAACTTGCACAACAGGGTAGTTGAAATTGGAACGATTTTATAATAAGCCATAGGTAAGCCAAGCCATAAATAAACCATAAATGGATTTAAAACGTTTTTTCTATTATTGTTCTTTTGGTAAGTTTGTAGTAAATGAAAATTCTCTCTTCAGAGAACGAGCAAAATAAATCATGCGAAAAAATATTTTTATCTTGAGGAAAATCAGCATATATATTTTGTTAACCCCCTGAAAATCACTCACAATGTTTAAATAGTTATGTATGTCATGAAAATTTTCATTTCTTCTAAAATAACGCGTAAAAAAACATTATCAACTACCTACTTATACCAAACACGTGGTTATAAAATAAGAAATATTTTAAGTACTTTTCTAAATGCCAACAAGGTAATCCAACATAGTAAATTAAGCTTTATATAAAAAGCTTTTAAGTACTTATTCCTTCGGTTCGATAAGTAGACTTGTTTTACCAGTAAGCTGGGAGCCATATTAGATTATGACGTAATGAGTCCGAGCGTGAATTATAAAACGCAAGGGCAAGTAGTTGAAGTCTTATAAGTAGAACCTAAGTCGTTTATCTTATGTAGTCGTTTATGCAATACTAAACAAAGCAATGAGGAAGACAACGCAGTGCGTAAACAAACGCATAAAGCTATATTTAGAGGGTAATAAGAGGAGTATTTAGAGAGAACGGCTATATACTCGTATTCATATGTCCCTCGTATAGCCAGAATAGCCACTGACACTGCTAAGATACGCAGTCTAATCATGAAGTCTTGGCTTCAAAGACTGCTTGCTTCGTTATTCTTCAGTTTGGAAGACCAAACAAGGCAAAATAATTAAAAGTTGGATCAGCTTCTCTGAAGGAAGATTTAGCGAATACAAAAGAAGTGCCACCAATTCCAGCTTGATAAACATCCTTTGACTTTGGCAAAGTATCTCTAACAATGAGTAGTTAAGTTAGACTAAAAGTAAAACAGGGTCGCCACTCGCCGGCGACAATAGAAACCTTGGACACTTCCACGTAGTGATTGTAATGCCTGGACGAATTATTCATCGACTTGCCCTATGCTCACAAATATCGAATTTCAAGAATAATAATATATACATTTTATTTTCGGAAACCATAGAGGTTCTATAGAAATCAAAAGTTCGCAGTATTACTAAACTAGAAATCGTGCAAGACAGTATAATCCCGCTAATTTGTTGAGTTTAGGAGATCTTAATGCTCTTCTAACTAGAGAAGATCAATTGTTTTTTGAACTTGGAACTAATGAGGAAATGCAATTTCTACTCTCTGATTGGTTTAGTTATTCAAAACGTTTTCTTACCTTATCGATCAAAAAGCTACTTTCAACAATATGTTGGGGCCAGGACCAGAAGCATTTCATTTGGAAGTTTTGCTCAAGTCTTATGAGATTTCTTTTTGCTTACTAAATGTCTGTGGACTTTGGTACGAGGCGTGTGGGTGAGATAGGCTATTGTGTAAGAAATACGGCTGCAAGGTGCCATAACAATTTGACAAACCGTACAACATCATGACTGGCATGTTTTTTTTACTTATATTCTGATGCGTAGTATTTGTAATAGGTATGTACATAATAATTATTTTCGAAAAACATGTTAATCCTCGCAATTGATACAAAGGTATTAATCTTGCTTTCATCAATAAAAAGTTTTTAGGTACATCAGTACTGATAGTTATGACTGTATCAGATATTAAGTCCTTAATGTCTGATTTATGAACGGGTAGGATATTGTTAAAATAGGTCTTAACATTTATCGCAACAATCAATGTAAGCATATTAGCGCCATCACTTCAATTTGTAAATACACACAAAGCAGTCATATTTGTTAATGTCGTATCTTAAAATATTATTAATCGAAAGGACATCATTCATTAAATCATTATATGATATTGCTAACAGCATAAGATGATGCTGTGGCGCCTGTGACTCTAGCTTTCTTTTGATTACAATATTCTGTTTAATAGTGTAAAATCCGTCGGCGTTGATGACAAGAATGATCGGAACACGACAAGCATGTTACTATGCAATACCCTGGCAGATAATTCCAGTTGATTCGCGTATCATGAACACTTAATAAAACACTCTTTGTGTACCCTATGCATTAATACTGTACATTGTATGATGTCTTAGGTCATACATGGCGTTGGTAAATATTGATAACCGGCCTTTAAATGGGCAACCATTATATTCATGTAGGTGTATAATATAAGGAAGGTTGCTATATATGCGTCAGATATGATATCAAATTTTCATAAGAGAGTCAATATTTGAATGTTTAAGTATTATGTTCATTAGCAACTTTGTGTATAGTTTCAACGGTGAGTGGTGATGCTGGTGTACTTAAAAATGAACGTAATCCAGAATTCATCCGATTATAATTATCAGATGCAGAATCAATATTAAATCCCACAGAAGTAGAAAGTGAACCGCGTGCTGAGTAAACAGGAAGGTGCAATTCTACAGTAAAATGCGAAGTGCTTCATAGATTGCCATGGCACAATACACATAAATCCTTGTTTATAGTCGCAAATCCAACATTCGTTTTGGTCAATAGAACCTGATTAAACATAACAGTTCAGTATTGCGTATCGATAGCAAAAGGCGTGATCAATAGTCAATACACAAATACTGCGCGTTATTTCTTATACATACCGGTTCTGAAAGAAAAAACAACATAAACCTGAAATTATTATCGCTTTCTGTATTTAATGTTCATGTTGTTTTGTACCTTTGTCGTAATATCTTAATAAAAGATTATGCTCCGCGGAAAATGTAACTTTCGAAACCTTGCAACCGAGCAATGGAGTTACGACTGTAGACTCATCTTAAGCAAAGGATGCTGGATATTAAAGCTGATTCTGATGATACAACTCTTCCAGCACTGTAGAATTACAAGTCCTAGGTAGTTGGCAAAAATATACCAGCTACAGTAACTGCAAGTGAAATCAGTCTTCGTGATGGTACAATCACTCGAAAAGTATTGGACGAATTTTAATGATACTTTCACTTCAGTACATAGCTTCACTGCTATATAACGTAATAGCTGAAGGGATATTGGCAGCTTGCCATCCTTAGCAATTCCTTAGTTGTTAGAATGAAAGAAAAATAGATTGTAATAAAAGGAATAGGTTCCAAATGTCTTCTACCGGCTAATGTACGGCAACTGGTAGCAGCATTTTAAGAGACTTTATATTATCCTTTGTAATCGTAAGTTGTAATACTTTATCTCTTATAATATAAATTATAGTTTATCCATTTTGGAATTAGAAGCTTCATGTTAGAAATTATCGTCGTCTGTGGAAATAACTATGTTTGCCTTTTTAATAATAAGCCGGATTTACAATAAAACGCTTTATTAGCAAAACAAATTGTGCAAACTAGTTGATTTTCAATGTTAAAGGGTCACTACTTTTATATGTGGGTTGCATACTATTTTTAGCTATGATGATGTACATGCATACTAAAACAGACGTAAAACATGAAAAAATATAGCATTGGCGGTACCTTGTTTTATATATCTTGCAATGTCATGTTTTACTTTATTTACTGTATTTATGAAGTTCGTCTATCTGGAGAAGAATGTTCTGCTTTTCGATTATTCTTAATTCTTTTCACTGTTTCTTTGAACGATCTGTAGTACTACTTTAAACAATTAAAATTTCACGAGTGTTGGTAAATGATTTGGCAATCAATGCCATTCAGTACCAGTGATATGCGAAACATCCCACGAGTTAAAGACCCACGATTAGAAAACTGTTGATATATTAAATAGTCTGTAATCGCGATACACATCGTGCGAATGTTCAGCTACTATAGCTAATCGTGTAAAGCTTTGTGCAGACTAGCGCGACGCGACAGCGTGACGCGACACCGGTTATTGTTATACCGTCAAGTTTTCTTAGAAATTGTATTGTTCGAGTCGCGTCGCGCCGTCGCGTCGCGCTGGTCTGAACGAGCCTTTACAGTTTAAAGATCTTAGTTGCGATTTTTGTTAAAGCTGTGTTGGTGGAATTTTCAGTCATTTAAGGTGGACAAACATACCTTAGCTAGGTACAATCTATTTATAAATATGTGCTCAAGATACAAAGTTCGAGCCAGACCATTTACCAACTTTACTTCAACATTTACATAGTAATATGCACCGGCGTGCATAGATTACGCATTTTATAGACGTCCTCTACGGCGATCGTGTGTTTCGCGCGCAAAACACGTCGGCCATCTTGAAGTCACCTATTCTATAATCTATTCAAATTATTACACGTGACACCGGTTTTTCTGCTCCTTCCTATATACAGTTGCTTTATTTTGTTATTAGATAAACCTGTTTAATTAGGAAGGTACAAAACACAGAATTGCTGCCATTACAAATTGAGAGTAACAGATAACAAAGAACAATCACGTTTCGTTCACGGTCCAGTTTAATGCAATCCTATTTTGAATTAGGACCGTTATTTTAAGAATTAAAATAACATTTTTAAAGATTAAAACAATTCTGTTTTAAGTAAGTGTAAGTAAGTTTAAGTACTCATAAGTATAAGTAAGTTTAAGTAGTTTAAGTAAGTATAACTTTATTTTGCTTTGTGTACAAAATATTGGCTACGCTAATATGATAGCTGTAGAACCTTGTCATCATGAAAAACAGGCAGGTAATAAAAGAATCAGCATAAGATAACTTTTATCTTGTTTGTGCAAATAGGTGTATAAAGTATGTCTTGTTTAAGTCAAACATCAAAATAAATGTAAAAATAGACTAATAAATAACATAGCAGTGAAACAAACGCAGAAAAATATGTAATAAATAATAATTTGCATACGTAAGGACTTTAGAGTTCAATACTGATGTGAATAACAAAGTGTATTTCGTAGCTAAACCTAGAATACTTCGTCTTAACACGAATAGTAGTAAAGATTAAAACGCGCAATAAAATTTCATTTGGCATTGATATACCTAGTAACTGCGCACAACGCACTCCAAAAAAATGTAATTCCATAATCTAAGATACCAAAATCCTTTCATTTCTATTTATTTTCGCTGATACATAATCCCTATTCACGTGACGTCACAAGATAGAAGTTATCGATACAAACCGGGTAGCAACGAGCGATAAAAATGAATTTGCCAAAATTTTGCAAGCAAGAGCGATTACCGTGTTGATGCTCCATTGGATTTATTTATCTTTAACAAAAATAAACTTTGGTTTTGCGTCTTTACTTTAGTGGTCCCTAATCTAAGCTGCGTTCAGTTACTGGAAAAATAAAAGTACTGCTAAAGATTATGGGTTTTTACTAAAAGCCATTAACTTGTCAAATAAGGAAGGAAAGAATCCCACGTAAAATCTTTTTAACATAACCATAATAAAAACTAGCGTCCATGTCTCCTCTTGAGGAGCCTCTGGCGGTTAAAGTCCGATCTTAGAACGGACCACAACCGGTTGCTAGGTACGTCATGATTCATGATGAGATAGGTGCTCCCTGCCACAAAAAACGGACGGTCTAATAAATCGGGTCACCTTTTACTGAAGTCTTCAAATAATTATACTCCTGTGAAGATGCGTGAGATAAGGGTGTTTGGAAATTCTCCGAAAAATTGAGAAAACGCAATTAAAGTCTTAGATAATTTGACACACAAAAAGTTCGTACTACGTACAGAAAGTAGGCTAAATTTGATGTTTTACGATTTTAAACATACCTGTTACCTATATTATTTTATACATATATATTATTATATATTTTTTTTTACTTTATTACGAAGTCAACATAAATAAAGACTACTCTTTATTTACGTTGATTTCGTAATAAAGTAAGAAATTACTACGGAACCCAAAAAAATGGAATAAAATAAAATAGAAGTCAAATATCGATTGTCAATTTTACACTAAGCAATAATTGACCGTATCGGTATTTAGCTTGAATAAGAAGCCAAAAAAAGCGATTCGTTTTTTACCAATAAAACTTATTTAACCTATCGAACAGCGCATAACCTTGTATCATAAATAGAAGGTTAAAAAATTTGACTAAGAGGGCAACACCGCATAGAGATAAATATTTTGAAGTGGCGCCAAACTTCAAGTATTTTTCATCGAATATCTGTTAGTGGAGTTTTATTTTTAAAATTGTTCCATTGATACGAAATTATAAACTACACGGCTGTTACTACGGTGGAATGTTCAATTTGTGCAACTAATGAATATGGAGAGAAATGATCATAAAAGAAGAATACAAGGGTTCCAACGTGTTCCATATTTGCCAAGTTAATTAAAATTATGAATAAGATTAATGAACTTTTAGGAAAACCTTCCAGAAAGTTGCAGACTATCCATTCAATCACCGCTCACCTCCAATACCTCACAGAGAAGCATTGTGTAAATATTTTTCCGCATACAACATAAACTGAGAACAGATCTCTCAAGTTCAATCACTGAGTTTACCAGAAAGTTTGGACGAGTTCCAACGAAGCACGCGGCCTGAACGTGAAACTGACGCGTCGTGGGATCTCCCACGTAACCAAAAACGAGACGGTACAATACAATATTGTACTTTAGTCTCGCGTTGTTCCTGAAATTCGGCACAAGGTTCTGTATGACTGGCCCGTGCAAATAGACTCAACACTTCAGTCGAATTATGTCACTTCGCAGAAGCTACATTTGATTTACTATCTGGCGCTTGTCTACGATGTCGATGATCAAAGGTTCAAGTAAAAATCCGAAAATTATTTTATTTCGGCTAATCTGGAACCTCAAAATCTAAGAATATCAAAGATTCTTTTGGCATATAAAATACATACAAGCAGCTTGCATTGCCAATGCGTGACGTGATGCAATAAGAAAGACCGACACATATTTTGCAATCTTGCAGAAAAGTCTTTAATAGTCACAAGCTCGTTTTTGTGCCCATCGCAAATGAAAATGGAACAACACAAAAGGGAACTAAATCCGCAAAATCATTAACACCAAGATTTCAGTGCATTTAGAATTAATTATTGTGATTCTTTCTTGAAAGTTTACCCATACCACCCGTACTCGTATGGGTAAACTTTCAAGAGAACGTCGTTCAAAATGCATTTTTTTTAGGACGCAGTTTTCTGAAGGCTAACTTTCTGATGAAACGGTAATTATTCATATACTAGTCCTGAAACAAATGGTGAAAGAATAACCGCTGCAGAAGTCAGTAATGAAATGAGTGTCTATTTTAGGCACGTGACAACGACAAGACAGTTTTAAAGAATAAAGTTGGGCGTGGCTACATATTGAGAACTAATCGGTGCGATAATTATTAGCTTGTCGTTGAAGTAAATTAGCAAAGTGTTCTGAAGATCCTTCAGAATTCGAAGAAACGTTGATGTGCACGTACTCTTAGTTATAACTGCGCTTGGCTGTTAAATAATTAGAAATTCCAGCTAGGACTGTTTATAATTTGCTCCTTCTTGTGTTGCGTGTTTAAGACCACTCGTATGGCAAATTGGTTCTTGTTTAGCTTGGGGCAGCGATTTAAAAAGCTGCTATAATACCACATTTTAATTATAATGACGATAATTTCTGTCAGCGGATATATTGCGTTGTAAATGTAATGATTTACTGGAAATGGGATTATGTGGAGTGGTTATTCCTTACAAGCATTATATGATTTTTGAGTTAAACCGGGGTGTTACACCAGTGATTGAAACAGCCGAGTTCAAGTGGCCGACCCACTTGCCTGCGACCACGTTGTGCCTTTTGAACTTTTCGAATGAGGTGTAACACTACATTTTATTTAATTGATGGATAAAACAGTTTTAGATATTTCATTGAGCAGTTTTCAACGTTTTGTGAAATTTGTTCTTGAACTACATCTGTTAAATTCTGTTCAGGCTGTTTTTGTATGATAGTCGTAAAATCTGGACTTATAAAGTACTCAAATATTTGACATACCAATTATTTATATCGCGGGCGTATTTATTCTATACTTTTGTTTATCTATAATGTTCAATCATTTTGACTGTACTTTAAACATTGCCCCGTATGTCCCTTGAAACAAAAATTGAGCCATTACATTTTACAGAAAAGGCTAAGGCAATTATCATGACAATATGAACAATAGCGGTCCCAGTACTGCGCCTAGCGTAACACCGCTAAGTAGCTTGATTTGTACGCAGTGACGATCACGTATGCACTCCCCACTAGCTTACCGGTTCGCCTACGGAGTACTACGGACGTTACCGAGGTGGAAACTGCACGCGATCACCACGTGCTCTCATACAAACACAACGGTTTATATACACAAAATTATCATAAGCTTTCGTCAAATCTTTAGTCCTAGAGAAATAGAGTCTGAATTGAAATGATAATGAATAGAATTAGAATGATTGTTCATTCTAATTCTATTCATTATCATTTCAATTCTGATCTCTATTTTTTTGGTGATAAATGAGTTCAGTGAATATAATATTTTTTTTACACTTGATAAGTTATCTCATTATCTGATGAAACCTCTGCCCTCTAAAGTCTTGACATTAAAATGACTTTGTAATTATATGCATACAGGCATGAGATCCGGTTTTTATCAGTACAAGCAATTTATTGATACGACGGCGACGATTAAGTATGTACAGACTGATTATGATCGGATTAGTTGTTAATACGGGGCGTAATAAATAACCCATTTAGTGCTAGTATCCAGGCGCAGATAAAGATCTGACGTGAATACAATTTTTGCTTGCTGGAATAAGCCCATTGGATGTTATCTTTGGAAATGATCAATAACGTATTAATGGTTTCGTCTTCACTTTGTGGTTTAAATTGTATTTGTGAATGAGTAATAAATTAATAAGTATCTGATTTTACATAACACTGTCATATTTTCGTCGTAAATAGTTTCGATGTTTGAATTTCAGGAATTTAAATCAAAGTAAAATATTGAAAATTATCGCTTACTTCGAACTGATCAAAACCTGCTGCTAGTCAGACCTAGGCTTGAATAATGTTTATAAAATGAAGTGTCTACGTTTAAATTGCAATAACTTTTGAAGGTTATCCGATCCATACTACGCCGTTAATAGATTCCCCTATCAAACATTATACGCAAAACCAGTTTTAAAGTTTTTGTAGAAGTCTTTTCGAAGAAGATTGGAAAGTGTTAAAGATGGATATTACAATGCAAACAATCATAAAATACATAGTATTTTTAAACAACATCGAGCAAGTACGAAGAGTTTAATGGATATCTTATCCCTGAATCTACATATACATTCAGTGGAAACACCCTGATATAATAGTACAATCGTGGAAAAATAATATCATTTGTAAGGCCGGACTGATAATTCAGTCAAATCTATTATAATATTGATAGTATACATAGATAGAGGTAAATCCTTGAGTCATGGTTGTGCAGGACAGCCGTCAGAGAATCTCATAAATGGGTAGCAACTGGCTATGGGTTATGGCAAGTAAGTAAAACTGACGATGCAGCTCGTATCGCTCGCTCGCTCGGCTTGGTGGAAAATGAACTTATATTCGATAAGGAAATGCTTGTAAGTTTTTTTTTACTCTTTTATATAATCCCAAAACGTGTTCCTTATCTTAAACTGTAACTTATGTAACTTAATTGTCTTGCTTATCAGAAAGTTATCAACATTTTGGTGACGTAAGTATCAAAATTTTGTAATATTTCTTTCAGAGTCGTGGTAATTGCGATACCCTTTTGATCTCTCTTATCTCTACCAAATATTATCTGAAGCATGTAATCGATATAAAAAAGTTCGTTTACATCAGCCGTGCAAAAAATATCTGCAGTAGGTAGTTATAGATTACCAGCTAGCTTCTCAGTGATCTTCGGAAGTAAGGCTATCAGGGGTCAGCGTAAATTGTTTCATGTTTAGTGACGTTTATTATCTCTTAGTTACTTTGTAATTATTAATGACGGCAATAATGTGCCAATATTTTATATTAACTGTCTAGTTTTGTTTAGAACTGATAAGCTAAGTGACATGTGATGAACGAAAACCTATTTATAAGACCATTAAAAACATGTTTTGAGTACATTTATGGGCATGTTATTACTTTATTAAATGAATTGTTATTTTAAATGACAATATATTAATATGTTCTGATCCATATATTATACTATAATTAGATCAATCAAGTTGCATTTAATATAACATTGTCGCGCCCTGTTTGTTACTTGCAAATTGCTAAGTAAGAATCAGTTGGTTTTTCAATCACTATCTTACTATTATTAAAGCTGGTGAGAATTGTAAGAAATTACTTACTTGATGAAGATAATGAGGATGCGAGCGATCTAATTACGGACTCTTGACCAGGAACTGTTAAGTACGCACGTCATCGAAGGGATTTCCCACGAGTCGGTTAGCATAGTGAAAGATCTGCCATACACGATTATAAGCAAGTTGGTAATTAAAGTTTGGTGTGACTTAAGTATAGGTTTTTAATTCTCATAAATACGTATTGAATTTAAGATTACCAGATTGTAATGTCGTAATATTCGAATATTTGATTGATGACACCACCACAGTACCACACCCACTTTACCTAGATAGGTAAGTAAAATTTTATATTAGTGCGTAGTTAGATATTGACGATGTTTTTCTAATCCTGTAAAGCGATTACCTACTTACAGAAGTTTTTCAAAAATATAAGTACTAAGCAACTAAATACGCACTGATTAAACCGCTCTAATCAGTCAAAGGAATTTTGTTTTTAAAAACATCTGAAGTAGGTATCTATGCAAAGTATCGATCTATTTAGTTAGATCTAATCGTTGCAATTCGCTATCAATCGTGTACGCAATACATTTCAAGTAGATAATGTGCTAAATTATGATTATTATTGGATTTTGAACTTAAGTCATCGGTTACGTAAAGATTGCCCTAACATTTAACATCTTATGGTTTACAACTTTGAAACTTGGTGAGGAGTGTGAAGACGCATAACAACTAACGAACAGAAAATGTTTCTTTACAAGCTCAAGTGTAACCTATTAGAAGTAAAGAAGATTGCCGAAACATAAAATCCTTATATTATACATTTTAATTTAAATCTCTAGGTGGTGTCAGTCGCGTCAGGCAGGATCAATAACTACTTTGTCAGCTACAAGCGACACATTTACAATTATATATTTTTATTAACATCAAGTAATTTTCCTATACCTTAGAACCTGGATTCCAGTTACATTTATTAATTCTTAAGGTCAGGTAATTAACATCGAAGCAGCAAACGGGTGCACGTTGCGCCGCCGTGATTGTAAACCTTGGCTCACATCGCTATTATCTTCGCATACTCAAACGACCTTATTTTTGCCGGTGCTAATGCTCTACAATCAGTGGGTTTAATCTCTGTCGTTTTCTGAGAAATTACTTCTGGGAAGGAGAACATTTTGTACTTGTGATTCATCCTGTAAATCCCGATTAGTTTTTCAACTTTAGTGCAAAGTTCAAATTGAATCTCACGATGCTGCCAAGCCTTCAGAGCCATCAATGTGGCCTGGATCTTGTAATGGGTTTTAACCAGATGCACAAGGATGGAATAATGTATCATGTATCCTTGCCACATCTGGAGTCTGGATGAAACAAACGATTGCAAACAGATGTGGCGAATGTTTTTAGTTCGGTTGTGATAAAAATGTAGGTATGCGGAATAATAGGCTATTGGATTTTGAGTGTAATAGTAATATTACTTCAGATTTATGTGTTTGCGATGACTATAATGTACCTATTTAATTAAAGAGTCATGGCACATCGAGCTATGGACTATTGTGTTAGGATTATAATGTTCGCTCTGTATTTGTCTTGAAGCAATTAATCATACCTTTGTAGTCGAACAAAGATACACGCCAGCAATAATTGAACTATTGGAATATATTAGATTCTAAACAATGAAGAACGAAATATTCAATCTTGAAAGATATCGCATGTGTTTGAATTACAATTTTGGAAGCAAATAATTATTTATAAGCATTTGTAATGAGAGAATAACTCGATTACACAATACAAATGCAACAAACCATACCTGGAAATGTTTGAGATAAAAGTTTCCTTCATAAAACCAGATTGGTGTCTCATGAAATCGGTTTTTTGTCCGTGATTGAAGTGAAAGCAAGAGACAACCCATAACAAGTCTCCAATAATAATAGAATAATAGAAATAACATACGAACAGTGCTTATTGTTAGCCATGTAGGTGATGTAGGTAAAGCAATAACAGTACCAGGGAAACAAACTACTCGAAGGATATTGTGACAAACAATGAGTTACACAACGGAGTCCGTTGATGACGTCAGGGAACAAAGTCCACCGTACCAATTGGAAAGTTCAACATTGGAAGCAAAACGTTTGCGCCAACTATTTGGTCTAAATTAGTCGTTATAGTTAAGTAGGCCAATTTGTGTTTTGATGAGTGCGAAGTGCAGTTTTGCAATGTTGCTAGGTCAAAAGTTTTAGCCATCGTTAACATCTTCACAAGTAATTTTTAATTGTTATTTGTTAACCCGATTCCTAGATCAGCACATCAAACTAGAACGTAGTTTTTCAAGTCATTAATTTGACTTTGATGGAATTGCGCAAAAACCACAGTTTTGCAGAATTTTGCTCTGCAAAGTATACTTTCCATTCAGTTGTTGACGATATCTATCTGTTGTTGTTCTTTTTTTCGAACACAATAGTCTCTCTGGCTACGACTGATGCCTATTCTAACTATATGTTATGCTCAAGAGGATCGCCACTTTAACATTTTTGGATAGCAAGACAAGATAAACTTCATTGTGATCATAATCTTTATAGCTTGGTAGCATGTTGCAACTTTGTGTTGTTTTTATGTTTAAAATTTTGTGTCGAATCTTAAGATTTCTTTGTCTTTGGCATTACCTCGAAGCGCCCTCATTAGAAAATTGTCCAAAAATAATGTTTTATCACAAAGAGTAATCCTGATCTTGTTTAGATACAGCTATAAACTTGAGGTTTTTTGATCTACTAAACAGCGGCGATGTTACTATAATAGTAAAACGTAACTGCGTCATCTGAAACAACCTATCAAATGTATTTGATATCCTTTAAATTGTTACATAAACTCATATATATAGTACCTACCTAGTACATTTAAAAAATAAAGGAGGATCCAATTAACCTCTTTAGTGAGTAATAAAGCTAGCACGTGGTGAGACAAAGTTAAATATAACTGTTGGAGTTTGTACCCGATGTTTCTGCTATACGGTTCTTTTTATGTTTCAGGGAGTTACAAACTTTATGAGAGAAGATATAAAGTACAGTTCCGTTTGACATGATATTTGTTGAAAATGAAATTGAACTGTAAGTTTTGAAATTGCTAATTAGTATTGTGGTTTACTGTGATTCACGTATCACTGCTGGGCTGCATTTATCACTTTCTATAAACGATCTTCATTGCTCACAGAACCAGCGTAATTGCAAGAAAATTTCAACAAAACAGTTGGGTATTTTCAGTTATTTGATCTGTGCAATTGACCCATAGTCCGGACAATTCACACACAATACCCTCTACATTGAGAGTCCAAAGGTTCATAGATTAAATTCAACTATAAAAGCAGAATCTAATTCGTCACGTGAAAAGTTAAGGCGGTACACTGAAAAAAGACTTCTATCTCAACACCACAAGGTTTAAATTCAGTTTTCAGGTTGAAATCACGCCTCTTGCACGTGCGTCCGCGCACGGTAGAGAGTTCACAGCTGTTGTTCAAACAGTGGACTTTGGACCCGAGGCCACAATCACCGGTGCCGCGGTGTAACCGCGTGAATAACGTGTAACGACTCGTTGATTTGTTTGTAGATATTTGATTGAGTCATCTTTTTACTTCATCAGTGGTTTATCTGAATTATCTGCCTGTACTTAAGCGTACAGTTATCGTGTTCCGATCTATTTTACATGGGGCTTTGTTTCGTAATGATTATAAAAAAAATCGAAAATTGCATATAAAATTAGGTATACAAACGAGTAAGTACCTACCTACACAAATTACTTGAAAGTGGTGAGATATATGTAGGAAGATATCAAAAGGATTAAAGTAAGTCGCAAGGCTTGAACTGTACATAATAATCTTAAAATCTGTTCAAGATCATTGAAGTTGGGTTGTGGTTGGGGATGAGACAGTCTCTGTAGTAGTCTGTATGGAGAACTAGTTTTAGGGTTTTCTTACTGGAAGACTGGATTTCGAAAGAGGTAGGTAGGTTAGGAAGGTAATAATTGTTCTGAAATGATGACGTCAAACGTAATTCTTTTTAAAATTGTAGGTCAGTGCTCTTACAATCCACTGTTATATTAATAAGTATGAGTAAGTTTGTTACGTGACGAGACTCACGAGTAGATGGCAGAGTATGTAACGTACTATCTATGTATTATTTATACATATTCGTACAAGCCATATTGGATTTATTTGCACGTTGTCTAACCTATAAACAAGCTAAGTCAATATCAATCATGTGAATTTTAGAATACTCCGCCTAAATCTAAATTATTTATCAAGAAGACGTAAATTGAACTCGTAATCATGATAGGTAGGTATATATTACCGACGGTACCCAGCTTAAAGTAAAGGCGCTCCGCTCTCTCACCGGGTGGAGCATTCGCCTGTAATGTAACAATCCAAGATTCGATTTTGAGGATATTATGCTAATTCTAATGGTATTAGGATTAGCATTGGTTCTCCTCACTCACCGACGCAAGGCTCGAATCTGAGCTGTTACATACTTACATTACGAATGCTCCCGGTGAGGGAGCGCCTGTAGGAACAAAGTGCACGTATCTACTTAGGTATTAGCCTGTAGCCTGTAGGTAACTAAATTTCCTGCGTAGGTACTTTTAGATTTCTATAGTAGGGTTAGCGGCTTTGGTAGGTACCTAGTACCTATCTATCTTATTACTTATTCAATGTGTAGGTAACCTTACTACCCTTGCTGTTTAATTTCATGAGATGTCGACTGCGAACTCTTCTTTAAATAGGTAGGTAAGTACCTACCAAGCCCATTTTTGTTCAACATTAATCTCATTAAAAATATGAACAAACAAAAGACCTGTGCAGACTATTCGTTCCAGGCATAGAAATAAATTAGATTGTGCAATCGATACTAGTCTGTTGCTATGCTCTATTGTGGCATTGCGCAAAACAATCCTTTATTGCCCTAAATTCAAAATGCATCGAATTTATTAGCTGGAAACCAGCCAGGAATTGGAGAAACGTACTTTCTGGCGGCTTAACGAAACAAAAGATTTAAGAAATACGATGAAAAAATTTACCACGTATGTAAATCTACTTGTTTTCCAATAAACCATGACCACCTTAACACCTTGTGCATTTTTAAATAAACAGTAGAACGATAATAAATGTATTGTATATGTAAGAATGATACGTATATTGCATTTCGTAGCTATCACGAAGGTAAAACGTGTAGAATGCCATTTGCCGGGTCCAAAGTCCGCAAGGTAAACTGACGTCGCCGTGGTCGCTGAGCAAACGTGTCTTGAACAATGCTTTTGTTTCATATCAATAAATTGAATTAGTTAAGTAACCAATAACGTTTTTACTATCTGGGTATGATTGGAATTATTATAAGTACTTGGGAAATTCATCCATATGTTATTAATTTATGAAAACAAATCACGTTAAGTACATCCGAAAAACCTGCTGTTCCTAATGTTTTGGCGATTTTTGGTTCACATTAGTTGCTATTCCGTTGCTTACACCCTAAAATTTTGTTGTTAACTTAAGAAAATGTTGTTGTTTACTTTCTAAACAACTCAAACACTGAAAATAAACGCTTATAAGTTACAGTAAATTGTAAAATAATGTTGTAACAGTTGTTCATTCTTACCTTTTCAAGGCAGTCCTGTCCAATTGCATTGGGTTCCACTTTGACTTCCAAAATCACAGAATTGGGCTGGCTAACTAACCACATTTTGTCAAAATTTTAGGAAACCGAATAAAATTAGACTGTAAAAGAGGTCGAGTAGTTATTTATTTAATTCCGCGGACACTTGGTCAACAATGTTTATCTCACTCGCGTAAAGAATTTATTTAAAAATGTCTTTCTTAATTCGCTCTGCGCAATGTTTATCGCGTATTCTTTGTGGAAGTAAAACTGTGAATACTTCCAGACGACGGCCATACTACGTTAAGTTTGCCTCCGAAATGATAAAGAAAACAGTGACGTTACTAACGCGGGGGGCGCGGTCTCTGTACTTTGGTGTTGATCTATGTTAATAACCCATGTTTATTCAACATTCATCACTGCTTTGGCACTGCTATTCAGACATAGTGAAGCGAACAAATACGTCGATGAACACAATGTAATGCGATTTCAGTGAGAAACCAATCGTTTGTTCTCGCACTGAATTAATATTTTGTTTCGTTCGAACGCGGTGCGAAAAGAGAGACAGAGCTATCGGCGAGGCCCTCAGTCAACTTGTCATGAATTTCTTTGTTTATAATTTTGTTCCTATTTTATATAAATTAGGTGGGAGCAAAAATATGTACTTGGATAAAAAATTATTACTTGATCAATTATCATAATTTTGGTCCGACATGAAACCAACTACTTTTATGTGAACAAAAATGTAAAAAAGAATAACTACTATGACAGCTTGTACAACATAAAAAGACACATTTTGAATTTGCCGCAAAATATCAATTTCTAACCACAGAGATAATAAGACAGAATTGTCGAGATTTGATAATAGGCAACATCGTTTTAAAATAATATGATTCAAATTAATTTATAATTTATGTAAAACAGAGTTGAAAACCAATAAATCAATAACAATTTGTGATCACACAAAATATAAACTCTACACTATTTTATGCTCTACTTCTACACCGCCATCTATTTTGCTAACAATTACTTACCCTACAAAACGTTTCATCATACGATAGTAAATTTACTAAACATTTTTAGATTATAAATATTTTAAATAAAAACTCAAATATAATACTAGTTGATTATTTTGAAAAAGTTAAGTGATAACCATTCTGAATAGAAAACCTATTAAACCTTACTTTATAATCAAACATTTCTAGTCTTCAAAACGATATAGCTCCGTTCCTCGCAGAAATACAGAAGCACGAGCTGCTGACAGCGCCAATCGTGACAACATGGTGGAACTAAAGTAATCATATGACTTTCGTCACGACCATCTACTGCGCCTATTGATTTGTGTCTCGGTCTTGATTCTCGCTTGACATAGTTTTTGTGTGTATCAGAAATGGCGAGTCAGACACAGGGAATCCAACAACTGTTGGCGGCTGAAAAGCGGGCTGCCGAAAAGGTCTCAGAGGCGAGGAAGCGTAAGTTATTTTTATAGTTTTATAGTACTGCGTATTTTCCAATTTAGTCTTACTTGTACCTTTCCACTGTAGAAGTTGGCATGTTCAATCATCAATAATTCTCGTTTCCATGCTCAAACTAGGTTCTGTTTGTAGGAATCTTGATGTAATCACGATTTATGAGTAAGTAGTGGGATTTTTGTCAAGGCGTGATCACATGATTTTTGCATCCCACCCGCTGCTTGAGTACCTACTGAATCGATTGATAATAGCATCTCAGTACCTTAATTGTCTCATAGGACATCGTGTTTGCTATTCTAGAAGACATTTTAGGGCTTACGTCGGTCACGGAGTTATTGCTGCAGTATTTTTAGTCCTAAATGAAAGATTGTGCACTGAAAAGTAGACATACCTACCATTTATCTTAATCACCCATCTTCCAGCTTCAGATCAGACTCTTGAAGATTAATGACCCAAAAGAAATGAAAGATACCTTCATATTTGTTTCATAATCCTTTCTTTTTTATTGTCAATAAATTATCCAGGTAACAGCCTCTGTTATTCATTAAAATCTAGTTACTTCAAAATAGTATGACATCATCATGTTCCGTGACAATCTTTGAATAGCCTTATGTAAGTCAAAATTGTAGGTACCTAAGTAGGTACTTCCTAAGCAAATAGTTTTAGGTGTCTTAGGTATGACTTTGTGACAGTTTAAAGTTTCTATTAAAGATTTTAAAGTTGCTGCTGGTTACTTTCATTCAATCATTAAAAAAATAAGCATCTTCCATTATTGTATAAACATAACAATGCAGACTATAGTCCAGCCGTTGAGAGAAACCGTTCCTGAAACCTGTCAGTTGGTCAATTTTTGTAGTAATAAGGATCAAATTCACAAAATACATATTTGTTAGTATGAAATTGACAGGCGTCAAGAGCGCATTCTCTCGACGTCCGGACTGTAATGTTTGAATACACCCTCCACTTTATGATTATAAGATGAATAAGTCCAAAACCTTGACATTTTCTATCTAAGAAAAGTGTAAAATTATGTTCCGGTTCATGTATTGCAATGTTTTATCCTAAATGTGATCAGCTGATGACACTATGACAGTTAACTATCATCAACTGACCACATATTATAACTGTTGGATGGACGTATAGTTAATAATTAAATAATTTTGTTTTACAGGGAAAGCAAAACGCCTAAAGCAGGCTAAGGATGAGGCCCAGGAGGAGGTTGAAAAGTACAGAAGTGAACGTGAGAGACAGTTCAAAGAGTTTGAGGCCAAGGTAAGACATAAACTGTAGAAGAGACCTTAAATCTCTATGGTTATCTGTCACCATGCCAAGACAACAATGAAGGCCATTGGTTAGAGTCTAGCTTTCAAAGAATCTAGATCTAAATCTAAAGAATCTAATCAAAGTGTCCCAGAATTGTACTTTTTTGTTTAAGTTATGAGATAAGTGAGTTAGGATTCTATTCAGCAAATAGAACACATTTTATCAATTTCCCTGTGACAGATTTGATAAATAGCAACTTGTTATCAATCTAAAAATATTAGATAATTTTATGTTGCTAACATAACATTATGAGATTTAAAGTTTTAAGAGATTTAATATTGTATCATTCATAGCTATTAGCAGCTATGAATGATACAATTTTATAACATTATCAGGAAAATTTGTGCTTTAATGGCAGAATTTTTATATTATAACTTTTTATTGGGAAGGCTACTTATAATCAAAATTAGATTGGCCATGAAGTCAACCCCAAATCCCAAACATATACTTATGGAAACATTAGGAGAATGATAATGGAATTTCATTATAAAGTTATCCAGACTGGAAATGAATGTACTGAGCCCTAGACCCACAGGGTCAAATACAAGTACACGACGGGCTCCTCTTGTCGGGCCAATTTAGTGAGCGTAACGTAGTCAAATATAAGAGTTACGCGATAGTAACAGAGGCAACTTCTAGGTGAATATAGCTGTAGGTAAATACTGCTTACTGCTGCTGTGCGACCAGAATTGCACTTTATTGTGTCATAGCAAGAGTCGCTTTTTATTTAAATTATTTTGCGGAGTTTACCAACTATACTAATCTGTGAGTTAGCGAAACTCCGCAGACGTGATGGGCATCTATATCTAAACATGATAAAAAACAAAAAGATTTTTTTTTTTTTTTTTTTTGTTAAAGCAAAAACTTATTTTAGTAAACTCCACAGGCGTGATGGGTATCGTAATCTAAACAGCGGTTGTGAACCCCAAAAAAATATATCATCATATAATTTTTATTTCATCATGTTTGGGATACCCGTTATGTCTGCGGAGTTTCACTAGCTAATTTAATTTGACCCTGTATTATACACCCGTTCTTCAGCATGTACTTCGGCTGAGTGTTATTTCTGTCACTGTCGCACAACTCTCAAACTTCATTCAACTTCTGCCTATGATAAAGATGGAAACATGTATAAGTGCTAAGTAATGTTTATGGATCCCGGCTCCAGTCTAGTTCAGAAATTACTTGCTAGTTCCTTTTTTCACCCATATTCTTATATCCCTCATTTGCGTCAAGAGTGGGGGTCATCTTTTCATGAAATGTTCATAGCCTTAACCAAAAGGTGTTGTTCTGTGTTTAGCACATGGGTACTCGGGAAGGCGTTGCCGCTAAGATCGATGCTGAGACAAGGACCAAGATTGACGAAATGAACATTAAGGTGAAGCAGCAACAAGAGCCGGTATGTATACTTGTTTATTTTACAACTAGCTTTTGCCCACGGATTAGCCCGTTTCAAGGTCGGAAATTCCTGAAAAGGTAACAGAGAGAGTCGGACAGACAGAGATACTTTCGCATAGTATTTATGTACCGTGTATCTGTGTTTTTGGAAATACGGAGGTCAGATAGGCAATCGATGTAAAATACAGGTATTCAGCTGCATCCGGTTAGACTGGAAGCCTACCCCAACATAGTTGGGAAAAGGCTAGGCTGATGATGTGTGTTATTTTGATATTCTCCTTAGAATATTGTCCTATACGATGCAAATGGCGACGTAATTTTGAGATAATTCTCGTTGGAGAAACTGGCCCTTCCAATGGGCCCCCGTATTACAGAACCTCACTCAAAACTCAAGCATTACTAAAAATCTAATATCTTTACATCTGAAATACGGACCTAAATGTTGCAAAGTCCAAAAGTGATCGACGTTTTCGTATGTTGATTGTATTATTATTCCATTATGTCGAATCATGAATGCCAGAGGAGCTTTGACCTGTTTTGACTTTAAAAAACCATACAGTAGCTTCCCGGAGGTAGTGCGGCGGGTCGAGAACGAAACACATCACATTCAGTACAAGGTGACTCTCATTGTACAAAAAGCCATTCTCATTATACAATGCGAGATTATCTTATACTGGAAACGTGTATATTGATGTGACGTATTGTGTACTATAACGCTACAAGGTTCTTTTGGCGCGTGGTCAAAATCGGAACTAACTCCGTAATTTTGGTTTTTCAATACATTTCGCAAAATAATTGCATTAATGCTTACCTACAGCGCCCCCCTGTCAATGTCATTGGAGCGCCAAAAGATCCTTGTACGTACCAGTGTATCTACTTACTATTGACATGCTTTATAATAGACACATAAAATATATATTATTTTATTTTTACAGGTGATCACCGATATTCTCAGCCTGGTGTATGACATCAAGCCAGAATTGCATGCCAACTACCAAGTGCGCGTCTAAGCATATTTGTAGTAATATCCGTTTGTCGCGTATTAAACATTTTGCATTCACCAATCTAGTTGTTATCTTTATGGTATTTCTGTTTATTGATAGGCACTTAGGCGCGGCAGTCTCAAACACCGGGAAAAACGAGCACCAAGAATCGATTAAAAATCGATTCGAGGCCACTCGTGATTAAAAACATCGATTTTGACAGTAAAACTTTGCAGTTCATTTCGATAACAAATGTCGAAATTGGCTTGTGAAACCTCGCCAAAAGTACTGGTCACCAGAAATGGCGATTACTGTTAAAACACGCGGGAACATCTGGCCGTTAGCTGTAAATACAAGTATCGCTTGGTTTCGTCCTATTTATAAAATAATCATTCAATAATCTTATTTGTTAAGAGATCAGCTCGGTATCATTCCAAAATACGTTCGAAGGTCCGAATAAGAACACAAAAAAATGTACCTATAATCTTAATATTGTATGTTATTCAATGTTGTATGTTGAATAGAAAATATATAAAGTTTTAAAAATGAATTTTATTGGTCTTTTCTTGAATAGTGGCGAGTCTGTACAGTATTAGTGAAATATAAATGTTAATGTATAAAGTTTAAATGGTTTTATTTTATTGTGACCATTTCAGGTGATTTGGTGACTGTATTTCTGAAATAAAAAAGTGTTGGTAATTTTTCATTGACTTCACCGTGACTGCATCAATGACCTGCAATTAAAATAAAAACTTTTAGGTAATTTTCTTGGACTTCCGTACCAAAACTATAGTACGTACTCGAGTCGTAAACATAGATTAATAATTAAACAGCTATGTAGCGTCATATCTAGCCTTATGTCTGTGCCCATTCATGCCACATTCTCCATAAGCAGTAGGTATTTGACCGGCTGCAATGTAGACATGGGTAGTTCGCGAACGATTGAAGGAAATGAACTACTTCATAGCACAAAATAAACTTATCATTCAATCAGTAGTCATTCAAATGTGTCTGTGCTTCACTTAGTTCAGTCTTTCTTTACGCTCCTACGCTCGCAAGAACTGTGCGCCGGGCGCACCATTTCAGACTATCAGTCAAAAAAAAACTTAACAAAAATAGTTTTGCTTAAATTCTTATTTCTAGGTTGACAGTCCTAAGCCTGTATAAAGTATGAAGGAAAATCGAAAATCGACAAATACGTAGGTACAAAACTGAACTAGTGAAGTGTATACCTACCTATTATTATTTGATTGTCGTAACTTGTCAAATCACTCTAGTTAGGTACCTACCTATCTTAAGGTTAAGGATTCGTTCTGATTTGCTGAACTAAATGAAGTACTGAACTAAATGAGTGGACTACTTCGTTAAGCGAAAAGATATACTTCATTCATTTCTTTTTACTGACACATTTTGCGCATCTCTACTGCAATGCTCTAATTTTCATGGATGCATATCGTCGTCTTAGAGTGAAAACCTCTTATATGCGAGAAACTTGTGGGCAACTGGGAAGTTATATTAAATGCTGATCACGCGGTAAAATCTGCTTACGCGATGCAGGATTTTGCGTGACGTTAGTATGATGTGTAGGTCGCATGTGGCGATATAGATGCCGCCACAAAACTGCGTGTGTCGCGAGGTTTTTTTTTCCAAAAACGTAATATAATAAAAAGTTGCATTCCCGAGCTTTTCACTCTGAGGCGACGATATTTATTATTATTATATTTTACTAGCATGGTCCGGTCCTCGAAAAAATAAAAAAACCCTACAAGTTCAGTTTTCACACAGTATACGAGTAGCAGGTTCAAGCAGTGCAGTTCGTGGCAGGTATTTTAGTTCAATTTTGATGCCACCAACTGTGTATAAGACTGCTTGAAAAGTGAGCTTGTTTTGATCTTTTTAGTTGCGGTCGGGTCCTTAGATTTTTATTTCCAACCTTTTAGTGTGTTATATTTTTGGAATCGGTTTGGAGAAGATTCCAAACATCATGTCATGGTACTTACACAATTTTTTCAACACATTACTTAATGACAAATCCGCCATTTTGATTTTATAAAAACAACATAACCATCGTGCAACATAAGACGGGACACGGCCGGCGGACCACGGAATGCCACAACCCGTTAGACTGACCCAGAACTGTGAATTAAGCCTACGGCTCTGCTTTCATTTGTCTGTTATCTGTCATGATGATAGTGATCCTCGTGATCCTAATACCCACTTCGGCTTACTCTTCTTCTCGCCAATTTTGTTGAGCCAGCCGGCGATAGTTCCCACGGTGGAGAAGACTGCTGGCTGATCGGCCTGGTCGCAGCGCTTGGACGAGAATGATAGCACGCCGATCAACAGGCCGTCCATGACTGCTGGGCCGCCGGCATCATGCTGAAAGGAACGGAAGAGAATCATCATTTCAGCCGAAAGACGTCCACTGCTGGACAAAGGCCTCCCCCAAATGGGGGGGTTTGCCATAATCGCCACGCTTGGCAGGCAGGTTGGCGATTGCAGTATGACGTTAAAATGCGTAGAGAAAGCTGCTGCCCATTCTCTAGTGAGTCCCTTAGTCGCCTTTTACGGCAACCACGTTAAGAAATGGGATGGTACTATTCTTTACGTCCGGCACCACACGGAATGGAAGGGAATGGTAGTACCTACTTATCAAAAGGCATGAGAGGAAAGGGGATAGACTAAAAGAAAAAAGTCGAGAGGTGTCGAACTAAAGGTCCTTTCGCTGTATATTATGTATTAAATAACGGGCACAATGAAATAAATTAACAACGTATGAGAGGAACACAATAAAAAAAACCGTGGCGTGGAGGGGACATAACGCTTTTTCCTCACGTGACGATTTCTACCAGTCAAGCAAGTCCTACCGCAAGCCGCGTTAAAGAACTTCGTTCCAAAAATCAAAAATGTTAGGAGGTAGTTTAAAATCCTAAAGATCATCTCAAGAGAATCAGCACCTATGAGTAACAAACTTTTTATCACAAACCGATAGATTTAATAATACGTTGCTTCATTTTGAAAAAATATTCTGCTTTGCTGCTACGTAGGTATAATAAATAAAATTGTCAAATTGTAATTGCCTTGCCATTGAACCTAAGTGCGTCGCGATTAGACCCAAAAATACAGTGTAGACCGTACCTCGGTACACTGTTAGAATTAGTTTCAATCAAGTTTTTAAACTTACGTTACAAACGTTTTTCGGTATTGTTATGAATCCTGCGCAGAAGTTTGAACGGGTTACCAAGTCTCTGTGAACAAGAAATAAGTCAAGAAATTAGGAAGGTAAGTATATAATTAGCGTAGTAAATGTTTCTGTATCTGCACAATTATGGCTGGTAAATCAACCATAATTGTGGCCATAATGAAGATACGATAGGTACCTACGGCAGTAGGTACATTTTTCTTGTTTTAAAGAAAGTGTGCACCTACCCTACCCATACCTACCTACTGACGAGAATAATTTGATCATGCAGTAAAAAGAAGCGGGAGGTTGGTAGCGACCGGTGAAACTCGAAACTGATGAGGTGAATCTTACTTTCCGTAGACCTCTTGACAATCGGCTGTATCGTACACTGGGAGCGTGACTTTTTGCAGCAGCACCTGTCCTCCTGCGCCGTCGATACCCTGGAATAAAACGTTACTCAATCGTCGCTGCACCTCCAAATTAAGCAAAGAACCTTCAGGTCCAGACGATGTATTCTGTATAAATCTCTCCTTTAAAACTTAGGTGAAGTATGCTATCAATAGTGTGTAGGTAATAGGTGGAATGAAAGCTCATTTCACCTAAGAATTCACGGTGAGATTTTATAAAACAACCATCCGTACCAGAACAGATCCCCAACCGAGGAACATGATTTGGTTATCAACGGGAACAACTCGATCCCGTGCGAACTTTATCTTCTCGATCGAAAGGTCCTTCCTTCCTAAGGTCATGTTCTTATGGATCTTCAGCACAGCGTAGTTGAACTCCAGGGTTTCAGGCTTGTAGTTGGGGTGGAAGAAGATCTCAGAGACGCGTAACAACTCGCCCCCTGAGGTCGCGTTTGTAGAGCCAACTCTTACTGTGAGCATCTTCACGTATTCTCTGAAGAATCTGTTGTTGTATTGGCTGTGGATAAGGAATTATTTTAATGGGTTCATCGAATACCTTAGCTTTTAGTAGGTAACGGAAGAACTCTTTGTGAAGGAGTTCGATAGTTCGAGAAAGTAACCTATGTCTGCCACCATGCAGCAGTAAGTACCCTGACCACCACACACGGGCCCTCTCAAAATCGGAACCAATTCGAAGGGTGTCGATGTCAGGCACATGACAGACACAGATATTTCAGCTTTATCTCTAGGCTCCATAGGCGAGGTTTCGCTTCCCCATCACATGGACCTTTCGTTTTGATTGCCATCCAAAATCGATCTAGAAAAAATGAAGACTTACAGTTGCAAGCAGTGAGCGGCAGTGAGAACCTTGTCCTTGTCAATGATGACGGCGCCGCACCAGAGCTCGTTGTTGACGAGGAGAGCAGCCATGTAAGGGAACTCTTCGATGGTGGCCACCTCGTCAGGGTTGTAGATGCGGCGGTAGCGACGGTCCAGAACCAGGCGTTTGGTAGTTGTGGTTGTTGACTTTGTTGCTAGAGGTAGGAATTTCTTTTATAGCTGCTGTTTAAGGGGGATGCGCCAGGGTAGCCTGCTTTCAAAGTTCAAATTATCCTATTAATGACTAGATATTTCATGAAATTATGACATTCGTCGAATTGCAACATAGAAAGTGCTTTTAATGATTATAATTCTGTACAATACCTAACTGTTGTGATTGGTTGACTGGAAAAAACAACAACCGACCAGTCGAGGTTCCTGTTATTCACTTGACATGAGCTTGAGTGTTCGTTAGCTAATTTCTCGATTGCTCGATTGGAAGTATTTCAGGAACCGAATGTAGGTAACACCTAGCTAGCAGTACCTAGGTATAGCTACATTCCTCATTCTTTGCAAACAAAAAAGCGCCTCGGTAGCCCGCGAATCTATTTTTTTATAACCTGAATAATTTTTTCTTAATCCATTGCTTCATATGTTCGAAAAAATTGTTTACTCAACAACGTAAATAACGCAATGAATGTTGTTGAACTGTCAAAATGAACCAGATTGTGATTGATCGTGTGTTACGCAATTAGGGTGCTGGTTGTATGTTGATCAAAATATGATTCGCGACCATAATATATAAGTATAATAATTATACATTTTAACAGCAACAGAGAAAAAGAGGGTGTAGGTACGTAACACGCTTTTGTTTGTAAACTTGCGACTGAGAAGATTTTATAATAAATGGTATAAAGTTTCAAGGTTTGAAAATATATAATTATTATGATATTATAATTATGATAATATGGGATGACATCATTACACACATTATATTCATAACAAATGAAACGAACTCAATTTCGATGTTGCGCGTAGGTAGTAGTATCTACAGAATTCTTATAGCTATGATCAGGCACAAAATATCATATGTAATAGGTAGGTACTTATTAAATATATAAATCATATATTATGTACATACAGGAGACTTACTCATAGATAGATTTAAGTAGGTAAGCTTGTTCAATTGTTCGAAGCAATAAAGCGCTCATAAATAGGTAAGTACCTACGCATTTTCTTTGGCGAGCTATCATGTAAAAAATCAGAAATCTGATATGGTTATTATAGATACCTATGTATTTTATTTTATACATATAGTCGATCAACTCAATCATCAGACCCTAGAACCAGAGCCCTTTTTGAGACGAATCTAACGAACCTAAACTCGATGGGGCTGCATCGTTTTATTACAGAGTTTCCATAGCCGACTTCCAGGGTGCCAGCAAGTGGCACCCTGGAAGGCGATCATCAGATCCTGAATATGATCTAGGACCAGAGACCATGTTATGACGAATAAAACGATCCCAAACTCGATGGGGTTGCGTCGTTCTATTACAGAGTTCCCAAGGCCGCCTTCCGGCTCCATCATCAGATCAGCTCCATGTCATAATAATATTTTATTGTCATCTGATTTACATATTCATGCAAAATTTCAGCGCAATTGGAAACTGGAAAATGGGTTTTTCCTAACAGACAGACACCGGGGGACAGGTGAAACCAAATTAAAGATGTGTAAAAAATTTAAAACATTATAAATGTAAATGAAATAAAGGAAATAATAATAATAAGCTGGCAACACCAACGTCAACACGTCAATAAAAGATTGTAATATGAATAAGAGTTTGATAGTCTGCTTACTTTTTAACACTTTCGATCTCACCCATTTTTATAGAACTCATACGCCATGCCGCCATACATATTGGAAGTAAACCCTCCGGGAGGGTTGCCGACATTACGTATGTGCTAAAGTTAACCATCGCGGATGGTCAACGGCATTAGGTTTAAAACCGTGTTTAAAAAACACTGTAAAACGAAGTAAAATTGTGTTTTATAACACGGTTTTAAACCTAATGCCTAAACACTAAAACGAAGTAAAATTTTGTTTTTGGGGGTCTTGTCGCTATACGTAGTTTCCAACCTTTTAAATGTTTAGTGAACATTTGTAACCGTTACTTAATATATTTTTTTTAAATAAAGTAAGTATGCTGGGATTTAAAAACCAACGCATATACTTGTTAATAAATCTTGTTAAAATATACATCAGTCGATCGATTCTGTAAAAATATCAACGTGAAACTTAAGTGAAGTGAGCTGCCACTGTCACAAATCTACCGGCAGGATGCTAGGGATTAACACTATTGACAGCTGACTTCACGCTCACTTCACCGAAGTTTCATGGTGATATTTTTACAGAGTCGACCGGCAGATTTTATTTTCACGGTTTTTAATGCTGTATTCGCTAAGAAAAACCTAAATAAAATGAGCCCTCCGCGACGGCTCCCGGCATCCCATATGCGTCTAGGTGAACCTTCCAGGAGGGCTCCAGGACCTGAACGTGTTAAAGTTGTTCTTTTTTTATGGATACCTTTCCAATAACCGGGGTTAGTATGACAACTTAAATAAAATTGAGATCGTAAAAAGAAAAATCAAACGCCTTACTTATTTCAGGTGTAACGATTTCATTCCCTGCCTCCATCCCCTGGCGATTGTACTCTATGGCCAGGCCTTTGAACTGCTTCTTCACCATGTTTTCATGTCTGCGATACGGCTTCTTTGCAGGCTCTTCAGTCAACATTCCTTGTTATCAAATTGCATAATAAAAACATATCATAGGTACCTAACTTCACGCGGATTCACGCTTATCTTCGCCGAAGCCATTTCACCAGTTACGTTTAAGTCTCATGTAATAGGGGGAACCATCAAAGTCCCAATCCCAGATTGCTAGTAAATATATCCTGATGGAAAAACTCTTTAAAACTTTGTCACAGGAATCGAACCCATGGCAGGACCTTCCTTAGCAGTCGTGCTTGCGCCCACGAGCCCCTTTCCGAACCCCTTTTTATTACTGAAATAATTCGGAAGCCTATGCGGTTGCTTATGTGTAAACTTACCTTCTTCAGACATATCTGAGAAAGATTGTTCTACGTGTGCCGTCACGTATGTCATGGAATTCATCACTAAAAAGAGTATGGTCGCTATTTTTCGACATGGCCGCCCCGCCATTTTGTGTCTTGATTCTGTTGATCACTAAAAATAATGAAGTAAATTTGTGATTAGGCACGTAGCAGGTGTAGCGAGTTAGCAACTAAAGGCCCATACAAAAAAAAATGTTGTACTTATACCACCGGTAGGTCCAGTGGAATATTATCCAATATGAATGGGCAAACAAATCAAAAACGTTTGATTCAAGGAACACGAGGAAAGGAACTTCTTTCCAGCGATTTAGTGACATGTCACATCGAGAAAAGCTATTTTGTAAAAGTACCTACTGTTTAATTTTGTCTCTTTAACTTTAGGACCAAAAAAACAGTTCTACCAAGTTACACCCTTAGTAGAATTTGCTACAGGCCCCGAGCTGGTTTAAACCGGCAGTCAGTTTAAAATTCACTTTATTTATACTTGCATAAAGTTGATGTTTTGTCTAAGTGGAAAACTTGTGTTTGTTTACATGTTTGGCAAATACATTGCGAACGCAGATTACCTAGGTAACACTGTATCTAATAATGAGTAACTAACGGATGTTTTTGCAACTTGAGTAGGTAAGTAGATACCTATTAGTGACTCGAATACACATTATTACTTCATCAAGCTGAATGTATGTGTCCTGTTTCCTTTCAATGTTTCCGTTTTAGTTTTAATTTAGTGCATTTTTATACACGCACTGAAGACAGGACATTTCGCTATACCTACCTGCCGGCAAATTGTTGTAATATTTTTAAACAGCAATGCGTACCACTCTATATCGATCTATGGAATAATTTAATAAATAAAAAACATACCTAATACCAGCTAGTAGTGATTTGAGACACCTACACAAAAATGTTTCACTATAAATCCAATTTCCAATTTTGCAAAACGTTACAATTTCCACATGCAATAAAAAAAAAACAAATAACGGAGCTTATGGAAATTTTTATTACAATATGTACACGAAAACTATAAAAAGATAAATACTATATACAAAAATAAACGATAGACATCCAAGTTTTTACACGTGACAACATTTTATAACAGAACGAGAATTCTTTTTTTAAGAAAATAATTTCGTATGTTTGGTTTAATGCCATCCCTTGCCCCAGCCGGAGCCTCCCCAGCCGTAGCCTCCCCAGCCGCCGAGGGATGAGCCCCATCCGTGGCCTCCATAGCCGACGCTCACTGGGGCTGCGATGATAGGGGTGCGAATGATGGGTGCGGTAACAATAGGGGCGGAGACCACGTGGCGGATAACTGGGGCGGACACCACCACACGCGGGATCGTCACGCCGTGGTTAATGAGGCTGGAGCTAACGGAGTAAGATGGCAGCAAGATGGGGGAGGCTGTTAAACAAAAGAACAATGATATTTAAATGCGGAATCTTTGGGTCTGTGGACCTGTCTTGTAACTGTAGGTGAAAACACATTATAGTCATATGTGATGCTGGAATGAAGATACTCCCGCAGTCTTTACTCACATTGCGTTTTCACTCGATAGAGATTAGAAGGAAGCGGGGATGAGCAAAGTCCACTAAGCTAAGTAGGCAGTGTACATAGGTAGGGTAGTGTGTATAAAATATTGCGTGTTGGGTATAATATGAGGGTCGATGAAGGTAAACGCAAGTCAGAAATTAGCGAGCAGTTATTGATTGGTTTGCAGGTAATTTACTGGTATTAAAATAGTATTTTAAGGTTTTAATGATGCACATGCCATTTACGACTTTCAATTAATCAACACTGGTAAACCAAAGATAAATATTGCATAAATAGCTGCACTACATAATTTGGCATCCTTAGACATAAAATACATTAGAAAAACTGCCTACTCTATTTTCGCGTTTTAGTTTCCAAGAATATAAACGAAAATGTGGTTTTAGAAAAACAACTTCAAGACCCACACATAAAGTTTGTGATACAACTTTAAACATTTTCTACTAGTAGTCGTTTTGAAATTAACTGAATTGACATGGTCATAAAGTTGATATTCGTTTAAAAGGAAATAAAATCAATTGGAAACAAGGATTTGAATAGACTTTAATTTGATGCAGCCTGACTGTAATGTAAGGGCAAGCAAACAGAACTTCTGCTTACCTTAACGGAATTTTCTATGCATGGACTTGGATTTAGTGTTCAAATAGTGTCTATAATGAAATGAGGAGTTACCGAGGCCCAGTCCCAGTGGAGGGACAGGGTTGGCGACCACCAAGCCGATCAGGGCGAGAACTAATGCCACCTGCGGAAGAGAATAGTAACCTTAAAATTAGATTTCATAACTACTTTGGAGAAACTGCTGTAATATTTGGAAATTATTCAAGAAAGACTATTTCTATGGAAAGCGCTACATTGCGATTGAAAATCAAAAAGGGTTATAATTTAAAAAAATATTGCTTAACTGCAATTATCTCTCGAAAACATTACAAGCAGACTTTCACTCTTTCAATAAGTTCGACGGCGTAAAAATTCCCAAAAATCGTTCGTTGAAGTAGGTAATCATATTTAGGAGAGTGAACACTTCTTTTTTTTTTTAATAAACCCTTTACTTACCGCACACTTCATGTCTGTCTATTTTCAGGTTTTCACTGAAATGTAAACTGAATTATATTTGATTAGCATTGCCCTTTTATACCGAATGCTGCCAGTCACGCATCGGTGGCGGCACGAGCATCCTTTAACGGGAAGCTTTGCATCACACATGCATTATACATTAGTTATGAGCTGCCCTTTCGACAGTCTGTTTATACTTTTGAAAAAGTTAAACCTGTATTGTGGGTAGAGAGTCAGTACATACTCACACCTGAAAAATGCTCGTTTCTCCCGTGGGGAAATCGTGAATACCGTATTATCCGACAAAATATCGGACTCCTACCTGACTAAAAAGTATTTCTCCTGCAACCATCGTCCAGTCGGGAATGCGAGATTTATTCGGAATCTGTCCTGCATTATCCTGTTAAAGTAGACCCGGGCCGTCACAACTTTGTTCCTAGGTTCAAGCAACGACGCGTGCGGCTTTATTATTTAGTAACGCAGTTATTTCGGTTAGAAGTAGTTCCAAATCGAGTAACTAATGTCTGGTCCGATTTATTTGCCTACTTTTGAAATATTAACAACCACAGGAGAACACAGAAGGCTTACTAAACTTAAAATATCGTTTATCAGGCTACACAGCAACACAGCTACGTTGCAAGCTACGCGTTATGGTTACTAGCTACGGCACGCTACGCGCTACGTGCTACGCGCTACGATACACTACGAGCTACGGTACAAGCTACGCCACGCTACGCGCTATGATACACTACGAGCTATGGTACTATTTTATAGTAGTTGTGTTTTATCAATGGTTACGCAATAGCCGTCAAATAAATGTTTTCATTCATTAATTCTAGTATTCATCAATAAAAAAAATGGTAAAAATAAAAAATGAATGTTAAAAGTCTCACGTAATAGCATAATGATACTAACAGGGCATCCAGACTCCGAGCTGCTAGTAAGAATCGATGGAAAATCCAATGACACTGCCCGACCCGGGAATCGAACTCAGTAGTCGCGCGAGTACTAGACCAAAGAAGCTTCAGTTTAGTTCTCAAATAAAAGTTTCATAAACACAAAAACAAGGCTGCGCCGGGGATCACAAACAGAAGAGATTTCTTTCTCTTTTCTCCTATTTAAAACACAGAATAACTTCACGCGGCGTGGTAAAAATAATAAGTTAGTTCATTTTAATATTCTGTCGCCATTCAAAACAATTCGAATGCTAATGAGGCACATATTACATGTTAATCCGTTAGTTTTTGCTGTCTGTAGGTAATCGCAGGAACTAATACATTATCATAGAATTGCACTATTGGATTACATTAATCACTATCGTATTGACTGCATAATTAAGCTTTGATAATTATGTTTATATCCTTCATAGAAGAATTTGTGGGTACAAAATTAACACACATTCTGATTTAGCATTACATGCACACAAGGCAGTTTAGCTTATTATATCAGGGAAGGCAACGCAATGCGAAGCATCGGAAATATTTAGTCGTAATTTCTTTACCACTTTTGACAACAATAGGAAACTTCACTAAGGCGCGCATCAAATTCTCGGCGCAATGATATCGCCGTGTTTAGATTGCTCCATACAGTTTCTATAGAACTTAATGTCACGCCGTGACTATCGCCGCGATACTCTCGCCCGTGTAGATGGCGCCTAAGGCCGCGACCGTCGCGCGAATACGCGATCGTTCGCGTGTATATGTATGTCACTTTTTGTTCGGAAAACCGGAAAGCGCCCTCTGTCGGTGCAACCACGCGTTCAAGTGCACCGAACAAAAAGTTCGAACGATCATTGTATTCGCGCGACGATCGCTTTTAAATAGGACTCGGGGAAATGCTGAAAAAAAAAACTATATGTCACCAAATACCTAGATCTTGTCGATTTATTACGTGCAAGTGACATTCAACCTTAGGGTGATAAAGCGATTACGAGTTCGAGTCGACATCGGCGACGGTAACTTAACATCAGGAGACTTCCAACTTGATTTGCACCCAATAAAATGTATTTTTGTAATGAGAGTGCGAAATAAATGATTATTAGTGCTACCTGACCTCGTTTGTTGTAGCTGAGTTAGAAGAGGTTAAAATTGCATCATGGAGTAGATATTTTCATAACCTTCGTGTTACATGCAGCCTCATATCTCATACCATGTGAAAAATAAGCATAACATAAGCATAATAAGCCCATCACTTTCCTTCCACACTGTTGGGATTGGGACACAGTGTGTGTCTCTGTGAGGGAGTGTGCCATACATAATGCACCGCACGGCGCGGGCGCAGTGCGGGTTTGTGGATGCAGGACTGTTGATATATCGGGTAATAGTGACAGTGAATTTTTGCACCACAAGTAGATTGCAATACATCACTTCTTATTTAATGTTGATGTACTATCCCACAGGCTTATTCCAATCTGAAGTTAATAGCTTCCAAATGAAGAATGCTATCCGCCATCTTGTTTGACTAACATACAAGACAAGTCAGGGAAATTAAAAGTAAATAGACGACCAACTATGGCGCCATCTACACGAGGGACAGTATTGTGGCGATAGTCGCGCCGTGCCATCAAATTCAATAGAAACTCTATGAATCACTCCACACGGCAATATCATCGCGGCGATAATTTGAAGGTACAGCGCGATTATCTCGTCCGTGGAGATGGCGTCTTAATTGGTCGTAGGTATATTGACGCAGGGTTCCTATTTGTTTAACAACTAGGGGTTTATTTATAAACGTTGCTTAAAGTTAAATGACGTTACAACGTCAAAAATGTATAAACAGTCGCTAATCAATACTTAACGCAACGCTTATAAATGAACCCCTTAATTTCCCTGACTATTCCTACACCTGCATTGACTGCAGACGTGACGCCGTCAGTCATTTAGCCAGTTTAAGCAGGTACTTCATGGGACTACAATAAAACAAAATCAATTCAAAAATGAAAACATTATTTTATTAATTATATATACCAGCGTAAATAACAACTTAATAAAATTAAAAGATTAACAAAACGACCAGCATCTGGCGTAAACTATACTAACAGAGACAACTACGGCACTCACGGTGCCACTGCGACACGTGCAAGGAATGTACATGCAAAATTGGATGGACACAAATAAGCCTAGGACACAACGCTTAAAAAAGTACTTATTTTTCTTTCACAAATGTCATGGTTAAAACAGCTTATTCTTTTTCAAATCTTGATAAAACAAGGTTTGTGTTAATGTTTACCATAATGCACATTGGGCCATCTATGTAGGCTTATCTGTTTTGAAACAATATATTGCTACCTTGGCATCACGTTGACTGCCGTATTTCTTGTCATTATCCTAGGAAATAGCTTGGGTAAGTTTCGTAAAATAGGCGAAACTCAGGATCACTGAAAAGAAGAAAAAAACCATTGAAAACATTTTACAAAAAAAAAAAAAACAACGGACTTCCAAAACAAAAACAAGTGACTTGTAAAAAAAAACAACTACAAAGTGAAAAATTACTTTAATTTCGGAAGTCTGTGGCAAAAAAGGGAAAATACAACACCAAAGACACCGATTTTTTTGGGAAGTGGTTGTTTCTTTTTACTTTTAAATTGTACTGCGAGCGAATAGTCGAAAAATAATATATGTATTTATATTATTCGACATATCGCTCAGATCATATATATTTTTTTCAATATTATGTTCATTGTGTGTGACACGCTTTACGCTCTCGCGATAATATCGTATCTTAGCTGTTTGAGGTCGGTTAAGATTTGTGTGGGATCCCCTTTATAGCGATTGTAATCTTGTACCTACACGATGCAACTAGTAGGTATAGTCCATCCGCACGGAGAGGTTTACCACATTAATTAAAGCACACAAAATTGCTCCAAGCACACAAATGTACAGTGGACGGCGGCCTTAATGCCATAGGAATTTTCTACCTGTCAATTTTTAGGCGAGCAGAGTCAAACAGTGGTAGGCAGCGGTAGGTGCACGAAGCTGCGCGGTTCTTTTGTTTGCTAGCCACACATCGTGCATAGCGTGGCGTTTTCTCACAAAGTGGCACTAAACACACGTGCGTGGCACGTCTACGTGAGCTGCTGCAGAGCAGCACATTTACACATACGGCGCAGATTGAACTGGACACACGCACTTATCTACGTTAGTTTGACTTGCGCAAAGATTATATAGATTTACCTTCCATCGGTCATTGTCATAATCCCACTTGGAAGACAGTCCATCTACGGGGTTGACCCGAAGTTCTAGCATTCTCCGCAGTTGTACCTTCTGCGCAGCTTTCGATAGACTTGCCGGGAGGGGTTCGAACACTGAAACAAAGAAGATTGTCACACGCGCGATTTATTTATTTATAGTTAATTAAAACGGTACAACACCAATTACATTAATTAACATAGAAATATAAAAAGATTAATATTGCCAATTTTTGTATATAATTTAATTAAACTAACATGGAACAGTGGACTCCCTTGCATACGTTCTCTCACAGAACACCAGACATATAATACGCATAATTTTATTCCATTCGTCCGCAAATACATCGCATTCAGGGTTGGCAGTCAGAAGGGCGTTGAGCATCTTCAAAGTACGACACACTGGAGATTCAGCTCTGGCAACAGTTTTCGATGACGGTTGCGCAAATAGATTGCGCCGGCGGCGGCTGGGACGGTGTCCGATGTATTTGTCGGGCGATGAATGCATCCATCGCTTCGGAGCTCTGCGTAAGCGCTGCATCGCTTCATGAGATATTTATAGAAAACATCAGGATCGGATATTTAAAAAAATGTTTTAGTTTAAACAGTCGTTCTGAACTGTAGTTTAATTATTTAGGAGTGTTGTTACAGAATTTTGGTCATACAGTCCAGGTTTCTCAACTACATTTTTGTTAAACCCTTGCATATATAAAAATCCGGCCAAGTGCGTGTCGAACCACGCACAATGAAGGGTTCCGTAGTTGGGATGAATTAATCCCAAATACAAACTAAACATTGTACTTGAAAAACATCTTCTCCCATACATTCTAACTGCAAATGTAAGTTTGTACGCAAAATATTGAGAGATTTATCATTTTATTTTAAGACCAAACCAAACATTTTTAAAGAGCATGGTTCTTCTCTTCTCTTTAAAAATGTTTGGCTCAGTAGTTTCGGAGATAAGGGGTTCCCCCTTATCTTATCTTATCGGCTTAGCCGTTTCAGACATAAGGGGGAAATTGTAAATTTACATCTATTTTCCTTAATATTCATTTATAAAAAAAATGTATGGAATCCTCATAACAAGCCCTTTCATTTGATACGTCACACGGTACAGTTTCCCCCAAAAGTGAGCCCCATATTCAAAATTCATTTATTTACGTTACTCGTTCGTGTTTGGGTCACAGAAATTCATATGTGTACCAAATTTCAACTTAATAGTTCCAGTAGACTCGGAGCAAATCGGCTGTGACAGACAGACAGACACGAGTGATCCTTTATGGGTTCTGCTTTTCCATCGGATGTATGGAGCCCTAAACAGAAAAAATCCTAATACCTATTATGGTATTAGGATTTTTTCCGTTTTTTTGTTTTCCGTCACGAAAAAGCGTTACGGCCGCGTGGAGGGGGTAGACGATATATCGCGTGGTGAGAGGCGGCAGCGGCGGAGGGAATAGATTGGAATCTCAAGTTTTTTATATCATATTATAGTAACAATAAGTCGATTGTATCATTCATTGATTATAACGCAGATGAGCCGAATGAAGATTGATGACGAAAGATGTGCATTTGTTCATGTTTCTTTGTATGTGTAGGTATAATTTTAGAGTAGACTATGGATGTTTTTTTTGGTTCCGGATTGAATTCAGTTTCTTTGATTGAAAAAAAAAATTGTTTATTTAAAAAATGTATTTATAAAATGTACCCAATCTAATCAAATCGTAATGTGCAGTAAACCTACGAAAAAAAAATGAAATGTGTGCTGGGACACATAGTAGAAGTGAAACTTCAATGGACAAGTGGAAAAAGAATCTGCCCGTAAAACTTCAAGTTAAAATTTTGTTCTTCAGTTCGCCACCTGCTACGACTCTTCATCCATGTTTATTTTTGAAGGACATTATATCCGATAACCCGTAAAATCAAGAGTGATTAGGCATTTTCCGGGCACGCTCGAAGTCAACAGCAGGCCCATCAGGCCATTAAAAAGAAAACGGCACCGATAAGGTCATGTACAGAGACGGGTTACATACCATAATGATGGAGGAATATAAAGATCCAGAAGGCGAAGGAGCAGAGGAACAACCCGGCCCCCACGATCGCCTTCCACTGCCCCGTGGGGTGCTGGAACTCAGCGAAGGTCTGACAGAAGGAGGCCCGGTACAGGGCCTTCTTCTCTTCGCAACAAAGCATTCGCCAGTCGCCTTTTTCTTTCTCGCGAAGTGCCTGGAAGTTTGTAAATAAACATATAATGGGTAGTGGTTTCAAAAAACTGGTGTACCACGAAATTTTATCTACATTCTCAGTCTGTTGTCTTCCGAGAACCTGCGGTTACATAGTATAATTATTATGTTCGCTGTTGTGATAACCAGTTATTTGTTAAGGATGTGGTGGGGTTATTTACTTACATTTGAATATTCGCATATTTGCTTCTGCTCCGAGCATCATTGACCATAACAACGCATACCGCTACAATACAGGACTGCGCTACCGTACTGAGAATTTCTGATGAGAAACCCAATAACACTCCTTGATCTGGGAATCGAACCCAGAGGACCCCATGCTCAGTACTTGAACTTGTGACCACTTAATGAGCCATGAGGCAAGAATAGTGCATCTTACTTTAATTTTAGAAATATTTGATCACCAATAATTATATCAAACTGGGTATACTGTTCAAATCGAAGTAAGCGTTTCATAATATCTTTTAAATTAACTTCATCATCGTCGGTATTCAGCCGATAAGACATCCATCGCAAGTGGACTTCCGGCGTACATCAATCAGCTGAACGCCGATGTCCCAATTATCCTTTTTCGGATCTTAACTCCACCGGAGCTGTGTAATGGAACCCGCCTCAAAGTCGTGTCTTTGCAAAGAAACGTCATCGAGGCGAAAATTCTAACAGGTTGTAGCGTTGGCGAGACAGTGTTTATACTGCGTATACCACTAATTCCCCACAGAAATAAATCCCCCCCGAATTTCCCTTCCAGTTTGTACAGTTCCCTGTGAGTATTGTTTTGCGATGATCATAAATAAGTCACGGGCAGATACTGAAGGCTGCGGGTGTCGACCTCAGGACAAGCTGTTTCTCACACGGACAACTGTACGTCGCTTGTTCCCGCCTCACCAGTCCTGACTCTCTGTATATTTTGGCTGTTGAGTACAGTACAGGAAGTTTTATAAAAATGTGGCTGTTATTGTAGTATATTGTGGTGTATTACGACTTCCACATGAACGAAGTCGCGGGCAGAAGCTAGTAAATAAATAATAAGACAATTTTTTTACTATGCATATTAGTCACGCAGTCACTAGTGCACCCTTAACTCATCATCAGCCTACAGCAGTCCCCTGCTGGACATAGACTTCAGCAATCGCAGTTTTACTCTCAATGTAATTGTATGTATTCAGAGTATTTGTACTCGATAATGTGTAAGCCGTGTAATTGAACGTGTATTGCAAGATAATGTATACTGTACACGTTTAAATTTTATAGAAGATAATTGTAATGTAGGGCTACACAATACTGCAAATTCGCATCGCATTGCAAAAATCTGCGAGCTCCTAAAAAACAAAGATCCTCTAAAAACTTGCGATGCGGCGTCGTATCGCAACGCATCGCAGTTTTGTGTGGGAGCCCGTAAGTATCTCTCGTTGGTAACACTAAAATATATATATATGTACATATCGCACCCCCGGTGCGAGACTGTCACTTATGCAAAAATTCAATCAATTCAAATTCATTCGCACCAAGTGAAGGGGTGCTTTAGGACAGTTATTACAATTTAACTCATTATTACAATTTTTGCATAAGTGACAGTCTCGCACCGGGGGGGGTGCGATATATACAAACTTAGACAAAATGTTAATACATTACACAAATATCTCTGGTGTTCTCCTTGAACCTGATCGCGGGGAACGGGAAGTGGGCATCATCCTTGTAGTTGGCACTGCCGTTGTGTCCAAACCCGACCCAGTCGCGATTCCCAATCCTACATCTACCGTGAATCCCTCTTCCTATTATTAAAAACGACGAATAAGATTTTCCATTTAACGTTAGCAACGACATTTTCGTTCAAACGATTGACAAAATGTTGACAGTTCTTGATTTTTGAAATTCAAACGGTTATATGGCTGTTAAAGGTTTGGTTTGAAAAGAGGTTCGAATTTCGAAACTTTTAATTCATTTAATTTGAAAAACACACTTGCAGGAGTCCTTAAATATTGACTATGAGATGCAATCTCGATCTTCTTCTTGATCTCGATCTTTTTTTATTTTTGTTATTACCTACTTACTGTTTCTATTTCCTGAGCGTGTCCCAAATAAAATATTTTTCTTTCTTTCTTTCTTTCTTTCAATCATTGATATCGTAACACCGAATATTTACTTTGAGGCGTAAAAAAAGTATCTGGACTTTCCAAATGCCTTTTATAGACTTAAACGGTTACAATTACAACATCAAATTCAGTGTTATAAATGCAATTCATTATTAATTTTCTAGTTGACTAGTTAGCTATATTTCTTATTTCCATACAGGTAGATATTTGCGACGTTGCCCACTTACAGTATAAACGCTTTTAATGTCAATATAAGTAACAGGACACACGGTTTGAAATAAATGGTTAATTTAAGCAAAATTATTGTGGGTTATGTTTAAAGTTCTTGTGATTTACAATTATGAATCTATTAATTTGGATGCTCTGATAGCAGGTTATAAAGATCCTCATAATCCAACATCTCCAAAAGCCTGTCAGTGATATTACTACTTGAATTTTCTTGCTCCAATGACTCGGCTGAGATATTTAATGTTTCAAACTGTTCGTCTGTCTCGCCACTATCGTCTCTTGCATAATTTTTTATTTCATTATTCTTATTAACCGTGTGTATGACTTCTTCACGATGTTCATTTTCGTGGTTGTCACAGCAATGGCTCTTCACGTTATCAGCGTTTGGATTTGTTGTCACTATCGCTTTGTTTATTAATTTCATATTTTTTGTTACCATCTTCTAAGTCCTCTTCATCTTCGTCAGTGTCACCTTCTATAACACTCCCATTATTTGCATTACTTTCATCTACTTCGTTTGCATTAATATTTGGATTAGATTTAAGGTCCTTTTTCCTTATTTGCTGGAGGTCTACAGATAAACTTTCTTTAGATTCCAAAATATAGTTCATGTTAAGGTTATCTAAAAGACTATCGATAGCTGCATCAAATTCTTTTTCTTGGCCAGAACTTGATTCTTTATTTTCTATATTACGTTGCTTGAAAGATGGCATAAACTCTTCATAAGAAGTCTTCTTAGCAGAAATTGCATCGGAGTTTTCATGCAGTATAGTAACTTTTGCTTTGTTACTTCCAAAAATAGTACAAGGTCGTATAGTTGTAGTTTTATCGTTCCAATTTTCATCTGAATGAGTTTGTGATTCTGTTGTCCACGTAATTTTTTCTTTACGTTTTGTTTTTGTTTTTGTTTCGTATGATGATACTTTATCCTCTTTTTTAATTACCGTTTCAAGTTTATTTCTTAATGCTTGTTTGAGTTTTACCTTCTCCACTTCTACTTCTTTTTCAGTTACTTCTTCTATTACTTGTTGTACTTCTTCTTGTTCTTGTCGCTTTTCTTCTATTTCTTGTTGTATTTCTTCTTGTTCTTGTTGTCGTTCTTCTTTTTCATGTCCTTTTTCTTGTTCGTGTTCTTGTCGCTTCACTTCTTGTTGTCCTTCTTTTTCTTGTTCTTGTCGTTCTTCTTCTTGTGGCTCTTCTTCTTGTTGTCCTTCTTCTTCTTGTCGTTCTTTTTCTTCTTGTCGTTTTCCTTCTTCTTGTTGTTCTTCTTCTTCTTTTATATCTTCTAATTCTTGTCGATTTTCTTCTTCTTGTCGCTCTTCTTCTTGTTTTTGATTATGTTGTTCTATCTGTTTTTGTTGTTGTTCTCCCTGTTCTCTCGGTTGTTTCTTCTTGTTAAACATTGTTTTAAGGAATTGTCTAAAATCATGTTTTTTATCATTTGTTCTAGAAAGATCAGATTCAGGAATAGGTGTTAACATAAACGGTTTTTTTTCGCGAACAATTGGCGTGATTTTAAGACGCTTTGCTGTAGTCAAAACAGGGAACGTAGGATTGTAATGGGGCGGTCGGGCTGTGGTCGGTTGTCTTCTCTTAACTATTTTCTGTAATCAAGAAAATTAAGAATTGAATGTCAAAATACAATAATAAGTTATTACAGTATGGCCTTAGTAAGGGGTTGTGCCTGTTCCAATGCGAAAAGAAAAATAGTGTCTAAGTACAATAAAAAAAGAATAGGTCTTCACTGTTAAGGCGGTTTTGGATAAACTAGATAAGAAGATAAGATCAAAGACATAATATAAAAAATCACGAGTGCGCGTCATGTGACGATAAAGGTAGAACCGTGGAACACACATCAATTAGTCAGTCATGAATAGTCAGTGACTTGACGTTGACGTGGCTGATGTGTGTGCTTGAACCGTTAAAATGAACTGCATCAACCACAGAGCCCGGAGACCGTTGGACGGCCATTGCTAGAGGCGGTACTGTCAACACTTTCTCTCTCTACTCGCACTACGACTCAAATGAAGTATAGATGTAGGCTTTTGTAGGCTTTGAATGACTGAACGTGACAGAAGTTGTGCGCTTAATTGCACTATCAGCGTCAGCGTGTTTTATATGTTTAATCAATTGTTAATGTTTTGCTTGCTTTTATTATTATTATTTTTTTATTATTTTTTCTGTCTTATGTTGTGTTTTGTTGTAAGTAAATATTTTATTTTAATATGTTGAATAATCTTTTTTTATAATAATAATGACTAATTTTATGATTGTGTGTATATGGTAGATTTTTGAGGAACAAATTATTTATTATTAAAATCTCATGTAACATGTACCAAAAATCACACGAATAAATGAATTTGAATTTGAATTTGAAAAATGTAATTAGTAATGCCATCTCTAAGCGCTGCCGGCGCGGTGTTTCCGTGCTCTGTGGCAACAATTATAAAATGAGGAATGAAAGTATTAACATCACCATTTCCATGATTGTCTCGATCCAATCAGTGTAGTAGCCAAGTTTAGTGAAGACGGTAGGGGCATCAGGAGTACCACACTGCGGTGAGCCAAAACTTATCACTCCCACGAGAATACCGCTTGAAACACCAGGTCCACCAGCGTCGTGCTACCAAACAAAACATTAAGAAATTTGAAGCCTGTTTTTGGAAGAATGGATAGGCTAGCCCAGCAGTGGGACACAGTAAAATAATGAAAAACAGACTAGACGAAAACTCAGTCGGTGGATTGATTATTAACCCAAACAAACAAAACTTTTTTGGTGTCTGTACACCCAAAAAATGGACTGAAATGTCAATCTTACTCGTGAATATCTGAAATAGGGTCTGGATCCTAACTTTGTCCATACTAGTCCATCCATACTATCCATACTAATTTTATAAATTCGAAAGTAACTCTGTCGGTCTGTCTGTCTGTCTGTCTGTCTGTATGTTACCTTTTCACGGCTAAACCACTTGACGGATTTCGATAAAATTTGGCAAGGTGATAGATGGCATCCCGGAGAAGGACTTAGGGTACTTTTTGTCTCAAAAATAATCCTAAAGGGGGTGATTTAGGGGATGAAAGTTTCTATGGGAAATCCAGCATTTCTTAAGTTAGGGATTGAAAATTCATGCTTTTGGTAAGAAATAAAGAATTACGCATTTCAGCGTTTTTGTAAAATCATCCCCCAAAAGGGGTAAAACAGGGGATGATTTTAAAATTCACATGTAATATTGTTTTTTTGTGTCTAATTTTCAAGAGATTTATGGGATTGGAAATATAGTCATAGTCCGTATCTTGAATTAACATTTAGCCTTTATTTCATTAAAATCGGCTCAATCTGTCAAATGTTATTACAAGTCATAAACTAACCTTTCTAAGATGTAGGTATTATGTGTTCAATGGCGGCACTAGAGTATGTATTACAAATTAATGGTTATAATAATAGTTAAATAAATAAATATAGTATTTTAAGTAAGGCATTTAGAATCATATAAACCTGTTTTATTTATTTTAATCAACAGGACAAGTGTGAGTAGGACTTGCGCCCTGAGGGTTCCGTCTCAAAGCTGGGCTTGTTCGGCTGCCCGAATTTCCAAATCTGGATTGAATAACAAACTTAACTTTTAAATTGAAAAAGAACTTTCAATAGAGTAATAAAATATAAATTACCTAAATGTTACTTCAAGACACGGCCTATGAATTAATGGTTCCAGATTGAAGAACAAACTTAAATTTTCAGTTCATCAAAAAAGTCAGCTGTTCCATACATTTTGACCGCGTGGTATTGCACTTTTCTATGGAACAGCAGATTTTTTTTTAATAACCGACGAATAATTTCAACAACGGGCGGTTCAGAATCATGTACTGAATCCATGGTGACAGTTTTCGCGTCGATGTCCCTGACACCCTGTATAACTGTACATTACCAATTTTTTGATTTTCCTCTTTACTTGACCTTGCTTCTCACCAAACTTCATGCTGCTGGGCCAACGGGAAGTACCAAATAGACTGGTTTATTTGCGAGTGTCAAAATATGCGGCATATTATAAAAAATGCGAAAGTGAGTTTGTTTGTTACGCTTTAAGCTGTGTTTAGACTAGCGCGACGCGACAGCGTGACGCGACACAGGTTATTGTTATACCGTGAAGTTTTCTTAGAAATTGTATTGTTCGAGTCGCGTCGCGCCGTCGCGTCGCGCTGGTCTGCACAAGCCTTTAACGCTAAAACGGCTGAACGGATTTGGATGAAATTTGGTACCTGGGTTAGGACATACGGTTTTTTTGTCCCGATATTCCCGCGGGATCGAGACTTATGCGGGTGAAACCGGGGGCGCATTGAGTTGTTAATAAACGCGTGAAACTCGATTTACTATAGGTATTTTGAAATGATTGAATTACCGCTATTCAAATTAGAGTCATTATCAATTTATCATAACCTCACGTCTGTAATCTCCAAGGGTTCCCACAATCAAGATGAAGAAGAACGGAGGTAGGAGAAGTCAATAATTGAGAATATAAGACAGAATTAAAGCATCGAAGATCTACAACATACGTTACACGCTCCACCTCCCTTCGAGAAGAAACCAGCACAAAAGTTTCTGTCGGTCACGTATTCCCTGAAAATGTCATGAAGTTTAATGATAATAATTATTTAAAAAAAAGGTTAAAGTATGTAATTATGTGGATGGCTATAAGACTAAATGAGGATTACCAAAGAATGGACGGATGGATAGTTTGAAAGAGTTGACGGCTATACAATGTCACCCATGGGCATGTGCCCGCCCGTATTTTTCAGAATATTCATGACAAATTATTGAATTTTTTTTCAATATCCCTCTATGATTTTATGGACTTAAACTTGTGTTTTTTAAATAAATACTGTTGTTTTAGAAAAAAATGTGTTCACCTCCGTTTTTTTTTCATAGTCAACTAAATTTATAAATAATTTAGAAATAATAAACAGAATCAGCTTTTAGAAATAATAAACAGAATCCAAATCGAGCCAATAACATAGGAGATTAATGGCAAAAGCAACTAAAAAATATTAAAGATAGACCCCCCTTTTAAAGTTAATTTTCGATCATTTGTCATGAATATTCAGAAATATAAGGGCGGGCACATTCCCATGGACGACATTGTATAGATGTAAGGTAGGAGAAGACACGTTGCACCAATATCGAATGAATTCTAATAAGGACAGGACATTGGACAAAATTATGACAGACTAGCTGATTCGCTGTGAGATGTAATTATTATATTATACGGTAATTAAAGCTTACTTGGTATATATTTCTTGACACTCATCAATTGGGTAGAAATCTAGCGTAGAATACGACAGCTCATTCTTCCAGTTTATTTCAACTTTATTTCCCAGCTGAAACCATTTTACTTTTTAGAAATACAAGTACAAATGTCCTTTCTTTGGTATTGTTCGTCGAGTTGAGCTCCTTATGTTCTGAGTTGAGCTCCACGATTACTGACAAAAGCTTGCACTGACTGGACAGGTCCACTCAAATCTGTGTGGTTCTTTTCTCAAAATACCATTTCAGACACTAATCTACATATTCCTCATATGGCCTGACCAAGATCATGTCTGGACTAGAGACTGTGACCTCTGAGTTTGTTTCGGCCTTTCTTCTCAGAGTAGTCAGATAGGAAACGCCGAACTCATCTAGCAAATTTTAATATTTTTTTAATATGACATTTCAAAGTGATTCCAATATCCTATTCACAGAATAAACAATTTCATTTAATTTAATTTCATTCTATTCCACACAGCAGCTGTTTAGTTTGTTGAAGAAAACATAACTTACGGTTTTAGAGCCCCAACCAACAACAACAATGCCATCGGTATTTGATGGCAATGGCCATGGGTGTCTATCAAAATCTATTCTCTTTAGATTACGTTTTTTTTCTCTGAAATTTAGATCCCTTGTAAGCCTCATGAGCGCTAGATTGTGTCCCAAGTTCTTGGGGTTGAAGCCTGGGTGAAAGTGAATCTCCAAGATGGGGATATTCTCCCCTCCGCGTTCGTAGTAGGTGCTGCCAACTTGCACTGAGAGGAATGCAGGGTTCTCGCGGAAGAAACGGTTGTTCCACGCTCTGATGAAATAAATAATGTTGTAGGTGGTTAAGCTAACGGAGACAATGTGAGAGCAAGATGTGCCGAAAAAAGATTGATACAAATCAGCCAATAACTAAAGATTGAGTCTTACATTTGCAAACACGACGCTGAAGTGATGACCAGATCAGATTTGATGATGGAGCCACCGCATTGGAACTTCTTGAAGAACTGCACGCTCACCATGAAAGGAAAGCGGTCGATATTAGACGATTTACCCTCGAAGATGCGACGGCCGCTGGGTTCTGCAAGTATTATATAAAAAATCTGTACTGTGTTGCTCAAAATGTATCTAACATTGACTAAATATTCAACACACATAGTATGTACTACATGCATACACCAAAGGAACTCTTAATCAAATGACATTGACTACTTACGCCAAAATCCATTACTGCTCAATACATCGTCATTAGAATCATTCATTTTTACAAACTCTTTAGATAAATATGTTGTATTTCCAAATTCATTTTCATTATTACTAAAGTGTCTTAAAATTGCTTTATTTAAGTCAAACTTCGTATTATTTTTAACACCATTTCTTTCCTTTAAATTATCAAGTCTGCTAAGAAAATCTTCAATAAGAATCGTAACGTAAACAGAATCTGTTGCTTCATCGCTTTTATTATCTTCATTTAATACTTCATTTAATTGTGCAATAAAAACTGCAGTGCCGTTATCGATTTTATCAACGTGAGTTAATTTTGTTATTTTCTTCAGATTGTCGTCATCTCGCAAAGTTATGGAAACAAAGAAGTTATGAATTGTTGAATATTGTTTCAACTTCAGCTTTTGCTGCATAACTTTTAGTTTTAGAGTGGAGAATAAATTGTTCACAGTGTTTCGTATTGCCCACTCAGTAACAATTATGCCGTAACTATCTTCGGCTGGTAATTCAGGAGCACATTGAACTAAAACGAGAAAGTTCAAAAATGTGAAGCACAAGATTATACTCGTCGTGGAAAACATATGAAGAAAGATATTTTCTACGACATGCAATATATTCGAAGAAAAATGTAACTGTTATGGAAAATTTCACTGTTGTAAACAAATGTTTGTGTTATTAAAGTAGTTGCTCAATGTACTAAAGTATTTTTTTATCGTGCTTGTTTTATTCCCTTTTTTCTTGCAAAATATATTATATTTATATCAGGGTCATAAAATTCTGAATTGATGTTGGAAGTGTTGAAACCACCAAATCGAAATGAAAATGAGTTTTAATTAAATCACTAAGAAGGTGGCCTTCAGCTATAAAAATATTGTCCTACTGTTTCCATCTTATCTGTCCGAGCCCACAATCCATCGTGACGTTCTTGTGTGCTCACTTGGTTACATGTTTACCACGCTTCTACTGCCATGTCACAACAACCATTAGTTAGTTGTTAGGTCTGCTGCTGGTAGTGGCCGGCTACGTCTGACCACGTGTTCCATCGACTACCTATGTTTTAATTGTCCGACATCTTACGTCGGACTATCAGACTCAATTTCATTATCGTATGCCTAACATGTCTGGTCTGAAGAACGCTTGTCTTCATTCTTCAAAAAGGAGAAGTTTCTTTTCTATATATCTATTTAAATAATTTACATTAAATCAAACCAAATCAAAGGCATTTTTTTATTTTCATTCTTCTTACATAGACAATTTACATCAGCTTTGATGCTATAGTCATTAAACAGAAATAAAGCTAAATTCATAGGATCTTAAAAAAATTATTAAAGACGCTTATTACCAAAACTATTAAATAAAAAAACCATGTTAATTCAAACTTTTTATTCTATAAACCTAAGTCAATCCATACTTATTTAAGTCATTTTTGTTTTATAAAATGAAGTTAACATCAATGATTATGTTTCTGATTCAAGTGGTGGTAGCTAAACATCATCATAGGACTCATCTTGAGACCATATTATATTCCAAAAACATGCTCTTTCTTCAAAGTAAACCAAGTTATCCATAGTTGAACAAAATGTTGTTTTACATTTTGGTGGTTGCTGCGTCTTTCCTTGACAAATCGAGAATCAAATTATTGTCAACCATGCATCATGACTGCTCAGCCAATAATGTGAAGAAAAATGTAATGTTTTTGAAGAAATTACAAATATATACGAGGTCGATAAAAATAATAAAACAATAAAAGGAATCGTAATATGAAATAAATGAACATTGTAAAATGTACTGTGCACGCAAAGTTACGAAACTGCAGCACATTGAAGAACACCATGAAATTGAAGTGCAATAAATATTTGATGTTCTGAAACATATGCAACTACTTGAAATGTTTCACAATTGTACAAAAGGCTGGCTAGGTATTGTTGTCAAAGTCAAAATCTAATAATTTATTTCAAGTAGGCACATAAAAGGCACTTTTGAACGTCAAAATTTACAACAATATAACAATATCTAGTCGCCCCTTCCAAAAGGTAGTTTTCGTATGGAGAAGAATTGGCAAGAAACTCCACCGTTCTCTTTTAAAACGTTTTACAATATTTATTTATTATTTATTTATTTATCATCTCATCCTCACTATCATTACAGGATTGTCCTAATTCAATAGTGTGGCTACAATTACAGTTTTATTATTTATCATATTCATAACATATTTTGTACATAGTGATTTTTGTGAACTCACCCAGAGAACAAGTAAAAAGATCTATGCTGTCTGCTACGTCATTAAGTATACGCAAGTTACGCGTTATAGGAGCTTTACTCAGTAGATTGGTCCTACTACTGGGAACCGCCAATAGACGTGGCCGTCGCCTTCGCAATACATAATTGTCGGGCACACACAGGTTTATTTCTTTTAATATACCCGGGTTTGAAGTCTTGCCACGCAATAATTTAAAAATATAGGTAGCAAGAGCTATGTCCCTCCTTGTTTCCAATATATATATATATGTTTATTTTATATATATTAATTATATGTGAATACGATGCATGCATCTAGAATAAAAATACTATACCACAATAGGTAAAAACAATTAAAAATGAAGCAATGACAGATAAACTAATGTTGATGCATGATCAGCCTATAATGTTCCCACTGCTGGGACACAGGCTTCCTCTCGGTGAGAGAGAGTGGGCCGTTATCCACCACGCGGGCCCAGTGCAGGGTGGGTAGATGTCACATGTTTTCCGAGTTGTTGGTTCTAGGACATGCCGGTTTCCTCTCGATGTTTACCTTCACCGTTTTGAGAGCAGTGATGATGAAATAATTCTCACAAAGTAAAGCCCTTGTTTGGGTTCAAACCTAACGTTGATGCAGTACCAGCGGTCAATTTTCAATTCTCACATGTGCTCTTTAATTATTTGTTTGATTTGCTTGTTCGCTTATTAACTTTGCTTGTTTACTATCATATAATATCAGCTTCTCGACAGTAGGCAGCCGCTTTTTCAAATCTACGCTTTTTTTTTTTTTTTTTCTTTTTTTTTTTAGCGCTGGCAACACTGGCGGTAGGTCGTGAAAAAACGACCTCTTAGTTAAATATTCTAGTTTATTAAATAATTGTGTTTATTTTGTGTTAAACCTATTGTCTATATTAGAATCTAAGTATAAAGTGTCTCAAACAGTGTCTGTGATGTGTTTTTGTCGTGATTATACATAATAGTCGAGTTTACGAAAAATCATCTACCGGCTGTCAACGTTTGGATTGCGGATTTGAATTCATCGAACCCGGGGAGTATTTTGTTTCATACTTATCATTATTGTAGTTATATTTACACACTTTACATCACCTGTAAACATTGCTCAGAGTTATGAGCTACGTCCAGTACACACGGGCACCGTTTATGTCTCCTTTTGCTTGACAAATAGTGGAAGCAAAATCGACGACGAAAACACTTGCCCCAGACATAAAACGTACACTACAAACTTTACTGAACACATATTTATCCCTAAATTGCTTTAATACTATTGTTTAAAACAGGTTGCATTGTCCAAATGATGAAACTATTAGGTACCTCAAATCTCATGTCCTTAACATTCTTAGTGGAAATTTACTAAGTATAAGTATTTATTATACATATTATAATCTTAAATGGTAATATAAGTCTATAAGCCCCAGAATAAATTAATTAGTTTCCTTTTTTCTTATACCTCCAAATTTTCATAATCTTTTTTTGTTTTTTTTTGTTTTTATATCTTTTGTTTATCTTTCTTTCTTGCTAATTGTCTTACCCTCCTACCTTCTCAAGTTCTCAACTCATTTAGATTCCTCATACACTCAGTTGTTTCTTGTCACATTCCAGGTGCCATTTGGGGAAATTTTTGAATATGATGACCCGCGCAGCCACAGTTCGTGACATGAGTGACAAACTTAATGCAACACTGAAAGAGTTGGAGGCATCAAAAAAAGAATGCAACCAGCTGCTGCAGGAAAGAGAGGACAGTGAGGTTGAAGTCAAGAGGATTAATGACAAAAACACTCAACTCAAGAGCCAGCTTGTAGAACTTCACACTCAGCATATGGACATACTTGACCAGCATCACCATCTCCGTCAACTAGTGTCAGATTTTCAACAATGTAGTGACACTCATGACCAGGCTCTGAGACGTATATCAGGCCTTGAAGTGGAATTATGCAAGGCACACAACACTATTTCCACCATCAACTCTCTAAAAACCAGCGAACAGGTTGCCAACACCAATAACCTTTTCAACGAGTTGGTTGGTAGTGTATCCGGACTGGAGTGTGAAGTGCCCTCCGTTGCCATAGACCTGACTGGGGACGATACCTTAACTAGATGTCCAATTCTAACTAGTCATAATAAAATTAAGAAGTATATTAAAATTAGTAAAAATATAAAAAAATACAAAAAAGTCTTGAAGTCACAAAGTGTTTATAAGTTTAATATTAATCTTAGGAAAGAACGTATTAACTTAAAAAGCCAACTAAATTTATGTAATGTTAAGATGGAAACTAGCAGACAAATGTATGATGTTGACATACAAAACCTTCAAAAGGAATTACTGAGCAGGGAAAATACACTTAAGGAAATATCTTGTAAGTATGAGTCTAGTCAGCTAATGTTAAGCGAGCGCTTGCAGGAGGCCTGTGAGTTGGTGGATTTGGTGAAGTACAACGCAGAGAGGTACGAGTCGCTTACAAACAATCTCACCTGTAGTTGCGCGTCCACTCCGCCACCTTTCATGTCTCAGCATGTTGTTCCGGCCACTTCACCCATTTCAACTCATACTATAGAAACTATCAATCCCACTCAAAGTAATGTTTTGGTATTTTCTGATAGATTAGGAGCAGGTTTTGGATCCTTGTTAAATAACCGATCTAAACATACCATGATTAACTGTTGTTACCATAATCTGCATTTTAATGAGCTTGTTCATAAAATAAAAAACACACAAATGAATGAGCAGACTACTGTAGTTCTTTTAGTTGGCAATAGTCTGAGTATCAGTAAAAGGGACATAGTTAATGGTGTCGACACCCTACTTAAATTAAAATTAGGTAAATTAATATTATGTGCATTACCATATTCAGATCATTTGTATGCTGAAGAAAATGATTACATTAGTAGTTTAAACAACCTAATGCACATTTTGACATGTCGTCATAGTGACCGTTTGTTGTATTTTGATACTAACAATTTTGTTAGAGATTTTGTGTTCATTCGGGAACATATGTTTCTTCCCAAGAGAAGTCAACATGTTTTGGCTACTTTGTTAGCTTACAATATACACGCAGTTATTGATAATTTAACTGAGATTAGGTTAAGTGACGAAACAGTATTGTCTAGTATTTCTAATAATACTGTAATAGATTCTTTAAACTTTTAGACTCGACAAAAGAGAAGCATAATAAGAATATTTTACTGTATCACCAAAATATTAATCGTTTCTCTGGCAAAATCCTAGACGTGGAATTGTTAATAGATAAATATCATATGGATATCTTATGTTTTTGTGAAACCTGGTTAAGACCGGATAGGATGCTGTTTAATGTAAATAATTTTTCAGTTGCCAGTGCGTATAACAGGTCCTCAATAGGGGGTGGTACCTTGATATTATGTAATAGTTGCCTTAGACATAAGGAAAGGAAGGATATCACTGCTTGCTCTGTTGATCGCTTTTGTGAGGTAGCATGTGCAGAAGTTGAAGGCCATACTTTCTTATGTGTTTATAGACCACCAGCCTCAAACTTGTCATCATTTTTAATCATTATGGAAGAAATACTAAGTAAACTTTTTAAAGATAATAAATTAGTTTTTGTATGTGGTGACCTAAATATTGATCTATTAGTTAACTCACCCGATAAATTTAAGCTTTTATCATTGTTTAAATCATTCAACTTAAAATGTATATTTAATGAAGCGACTAGAATAACAGCAACCTCAGCTTCATGCATTGACAACATATTTACTAATTGTAAAGTACAAGACTCATCATTAATTAGTGGCGTCAGGTCTGACCATACTGGTCAACTTGTATCATTTGACTTAGAGAAAAAGTTACACTTAGATAAAACCATTGAATTAAGATCTCTTACTAAAAATAAATTGAAAAAATTTAATAATAATGTTCTTAGCAATCTCTCAACTGCTAGTTTTAATTCACAAGACCCCAATATAAACTACAATACATTATTTTCTACAGTATGCCATGAATTCAATAAAGCGTGTCCTGTTAAAAGAGTAACAATTAATACTAATCCAAAATTTAATGATTGGGCCACTGCTGGCATTAGAAAAAGCAGAGATATTTTATATAATTTGTACAACGAGAAATCATTGACTTCTGATCAAGCCCTTCATAATTATGTCAGAAATTATTCTAAGATATTCAAACGAGTCTGCGCCCAAGCTAAATCTAAATTAATAAGTAACAAAATTAGTATCTCTAAAAATAAAATAAAAGCTGTGTGGCAGGTAATTAACAAAGAAACTGGAAACCTAAAACAAAGAGATCAGAGTGAATTGTCTTTAAAAATTGGTAATGAAACCATTTCAGATAAGTTAAAAGTTGCTGAGACACTAGAAAATTTCTTTACCAACATCCCAATAGAGGTTACGAATTGTCTCCCCTCATCATCTATACTAGCTGAATCTCTTCTCAAAGAAAACTTCAGTAAGGATATTCCAAGTTTTGTTTTTGAGCCCATTTCTATTGTCACAATTAAAAAAGCATTCAAAAGTCTTAACATAAAAAACACTGAAGACTTATGGGGGATTTCCGTTAAGGTTCTTGGAGATATCATTGACACAATTGCCCCTGCCCTAACAGGCATATTTAATCAATGTTTAGATAGCGGTACGTTTCCTGATTTAATGAAACATAGTAAAGTAGTACCAATCTTCAAATCAGGTAGTAAGAGTGATCCCTCTAATTATAGACCTATATCTGTGCTACCAGCATTGAGTAAAATCTATGAAAAAGTCATGCTAGACCAGATGTTGTCACATTTTAATTCAAATGGGATTTTACATGGTCACCAGTTTGGTTTCACGAAAGGTAGGTCCACGACTGACGCAGGAGTAAAACTCATAAGTCACATTTTGGAATCCTGGGAAAATTCCCAGGACGCAATTGGCATTTTCTGTGACCTCTCAAAAGCGTTTGACTGCGTTGACCACAAAACACTGATATGTAAATTACACCACTACGGAATTCGTGGACAAGCTGCTGATCTTGTTCTTTCCTATCTGTCGAACAGGCAGCAAAAAGTAAACGTTAACGGGGCGACGTCCTCGGGGTCTCTAGTTAAAATGGGCGTGCCTCAAGGATCAATTCTTGGCCCTTTCCTATTTCTAGTCTATATTAATGACCTTCCTTACATGATGGCCAACTTATCAGATATAATTCTATTCGCTGATGACACTTCTCTTATTTTTAAAATAGATAGAAAAGATACGGATGTCTTACATGTCAACAATAGTCTAGCAGTTCTTTCGAAATGGTTCGCAGCTAATAATCTTTTACTTAATGCGAACAAAACTAAATGTCTTAAGTTCTCATTACCAAATGTACCTCAAGCAGGTCTAAATTTAAAACTTGACGGCAAGAAACTAGATGCTATTACGGAAACTGTATTTCTAGGAATTACTTTAGATTCGAGATTGCAATGGGGCGCCCACATTAGAGCTCTTTCAGGTAGATTAAGTTCAGCTGCATATGCAGTAAGAAAAATAAGGCAGTTGACTGATGTAGCCACAGCTAGGTTAGTATACTTTGCTTATTTCCACAGTATTATGTCTTATGGCGTTCTGCTGTGGGGATCGGCAGCTGATGTAGATTCAGTTTTCATCTTACAAAAGAGGGCAATTCGCGCGATCTATAAAATGACTCCTCGTGAGTCGCTTAGAGATAAATTCAAAGAAATTGATATACTTACTCAGCCTTCTCTTTATATTTTAGAAAGTATTTTGTATGTTCGCAAAAACTTAGGACTTTTCAAAATAAGAAGCGATTTCCATAATATAAATACACGTAGTAAACATGAAATTGTGATACCCAAATTTAGATTAACTAAAACTAGTAAGTCATTTCTTATAAACAGTATTCGCTTTTATAACAAGTTGCCAAAGTCAGTTACAGAACTTAGCGATGGAAAGTTCAAAGCCCACATCAAACGTGTCCTTATCAAAAAAGCATATTATAAGATTAAAGACTACGTTGAAGACAAGGAAGTTTGGCAATAATTCCTTCTGCACATGTGGCTTCCCTGGTGCCTCATTAACGGCATAACTATGTAAATGTCTATTAACTGCTCCCAAATTACGATAATTATTTTAATTTACTTTTTTATTTTATTTTAATTTACAAATGACATAATCTTTTTATTATTTGACATTGTATATTTACAGTATATTGAATTTGATTTGTTACAGCAGTAATGGCAACCATTATCATTTGGTTTAAATAGGTTTTTATTTTTATTAGGAATTTCATTTGTCTTTTATATAGCTTATTTTCTTTTAAATTTTGTGAATGAGAGAACGTTGTAGACATAACAGACTGTAGATCGGTGGACCATTTAATACTTGTTGATGGGTCTACACTGTCCTCTCATACCTTTTAACACTGTAACTTGGAAACATTGTAAAAACCATTTCATTTTAAAAGAGTAACCATGGAGTTTCTTGCCGGCTCTTCTCCATAGGAAACGACCAATTGGAACCGTGCACCTAGCTTCTGACGTTTCATAAGTGCCCTTGTAGGTTTATGTGAAATAAAAATATTTTGAATTTGAATTTGAATTTTGACTCTCTATTTGCTTGCTTGTTGCCTGATAAGTGTACGCTTTTGTACTACCTACAATGTGACCCTTTCACACACATTAATAAGCAGAATGCAGAATAAAATATTAAATCATCGGTAAGACAAAGTACAGATAACTAGATCGCAATCCTGGGTACAGAGTTTGATAATATCACCGTCTGCAACAAGAAATGTATCGAACAACATATTTATTATGCTAATATTGTTAAGGGTTCATATGTTCTTACAACGTCCCATCAATGATGAAAATTATTTATTATCCTTTGAGCTGGGTTAATAATTTTAGTCCAGCATTGTTATTCTCTTTCTGTAGTATACTTCACCTCCAAATTGGAACGGTGTCGAGGTGAGTGATGATTTATATCTTTACTTGAATGAAGTTTGAATCGATCTTCACAAAATAGCACTATTTAAAGTACTAAAAATATGGTTCAATTAAAGGTTTACTAATAAAACATCTTTTGACGCAGTAATATAATAAATAAAACACAACGCATGATACAACAAAGACAAAATAATAAAAATAAGTAAACAAATACAGAACCAGCTATCTAATTGCGTAAAACATTTTCGTGAATGATTAAGCCTAATCTGTTTCATTTTGTCAGTTCAACAATATTCATTGCGTTATTATCGTTGTTGAGCAGAACATTTTTTCGAACTTATGAAGCAATGGATTGGCAATCTGTTTCAAAGCGATTCAGATTGTGATTAATCGTGTATTATGCAATTTGGGATACTTTTACTGTTAAAATTGTATAAGAAAGGATTCGGCTTTCATTTCAGAGGAACTCGATTTTTCTTTACTTTTTTTATAGCTACTAGTTTTTGTTACTGGTCTATTATTTTTATATTTATATTTTTTGTAATTAACATACCTATCCGTTCTATCAAAATTAATAATGAAATTCTTCGTTGCAAGTGATCTGCCCTCGTCAAGAACAGAACTTGCATAATTAGAAAGCTGATGTTTCATGAGCACTTCCCTTGGTCTTTGCTTTTCTTTACCTTCTCTGAGTTTAGTGTCCACATTATCACCGTATGAACGACTGCCTGTGAAGTAAATGGACGGTGCAGTGTGCATTTTATTGGCATCCATTTTTTGTGGTTTCTGTCGGTTTCTCGCAAATAATTTCTTGATTTTCTCCGAGGCTTCACTTGATTCGTCTGAAGTTTGTTGATCTGACTCGCTCTCAGATGTTGAGAAATCTTGTTTACTTTCAATACTTTTTTTCGTATTAGGAATCTCAATACTTAAACCGCGTTCTTGACTTGATTGTTCATAATTGTCAGTATAATCATTTTGCACTGCATAATTATCTGTTTCATATTCAGAATCGATTGGTGGTTTTCTAAGGATTAAAGATTTAACAGAAGTTGAGTATAATGGTGTGAATTTAGAAGTTGTGTCATCTGGTTCAGGTTCAAATTCAATTTTAAGTTCAAACATTCTCTTGGCTGTGCTCGGGTGGTTCACTCTTTTGTTTTTTGTAGAAATTAAGTTCTTTTTTGATTCAATTTGCTCCTTGCTAGTGACATACTTCTTAAATTCGTCGTAAAGATCTCCATAGATGACATCGTCTACCACAGACTGATCAGTCTTCAGTAACTCTATTAGTGTGTCCCTGAGTGCCCTTACCTCCTGTGGGTAGTCTTCGTCACGGTGTAACTTATTGTTTCTTGCTGGCTTAGATTTACCTTTGGATTTTCTACGTGTATTAATAATATCGTAATTTGTTTCATTTATTTTATTAACTGCATTCTGGAACAATTTCGAAAATAGTTAGTATAATTAACTCATAGTAAGAGAAACGAGAGCAGCCTCTGAAACAATTATTTCCTTACCATGACGCTCTCGATCCATGGCACGTAATAGCCGAGCTTGGTGAAGACTGTCGGCGCATCCGCCGCGCCGCACTCCGGTGCACCGAAGCTGACCACTCCCATTAACACTGCGCCAACGATCCCAGGACCTCCGACGTCTCCCTAGAAACATACACATACAAATTGAAATTTAATGTGCAGAAAACACTTATAAAGTTGACCGTCTATTGTTACGCAGGATGTGCACGGAGAAGTTTAGCTGCATGCTTCATTTGTTTGACAGCCACGCATTCGAGCGTGGCGGCTCCTTTAACAACCACATAATCTCATTGGCTTCAACGATGACCTCGTGAAGAGAGTGTGTTCAATCGAAAACCGGCCAAGTGCATGTTGGACCACACACGATGAAGGGTTCCATATTTGGGATGAATTTATCACAAGAACACACTTTACATTTTTGTTAAAAAAATGTTCGCCCATCTCCCATAAATCGACATACATCAAGGTCTACTCTCCAACTGCAAATGTCAGTTTGCAAAAGCACAATTTTTTTTTTGGATTGATGGAATAGAAGTTATAAAAACTAAAACCCAATTACGACAAAAAATTCAAGTAAAAAGGTATAAACAAGACACATAAAAATTAACGCGTGTCTTTGGATTTTTAATTAGTCTGTCTGTGATGTCTTTTTTATACCTATTAACCTTAATAAATAAATTGAGTTTAGTAAAGTAAATAAATGAGACATAATGACTACTAACGTTACATGCACCTCCGTTTGTTTCATTAAGAGCAGCGCAAAAGTTTTCTTTGGTTATGAAGTCTCTGAAATAAATAATACAATTATTTTATGTACTAGATGGTGACATTTTATTGTAGTCTTCAAAATTTGAAAAAAATATGAGTGAGTAGTAAATAATATACTAATCTATCTATCTATACATTGTATATAAAAATCAAGTGCCGTGAGCTAGTCTCGCAAAAACTCGAAAATGGCTCGACCGATTGTGATGAAACTTTGGTAAGTTGTTGTGTGCGCGCCGGAGAAGGTTCCTAGTGCAACGCATGTTGGGCATTAGTTAGTAATATTATTAAAAAACAAGTCCCCCGCACCGCGTCTGTCGCGATAAACTCAAAAATTACCGAACGGATTTTCATACGGTTTTCACCGGGAAGGTTTAAGTGTACTCGTATAATTCATTATGGTTTTGTGTATAATATGTATAATAAAGTTAAAGACATTGTTTGTTTTTTTTTGGTTCTTTGAACTCGCTAATCTCAAGAACTACTCCAGTCGGAAAAATATTTTTTGCATCTGGTAGTCCAATTCTTGAGGAAGGTTATAGGAACAGGAAATTTCACGCGGACAAAGTCGCGGGGTGGGTATGGATAGTGCCATCCACGAAGATGCGCCCCACTTCGCTTTACTCCGTACTAAAGTATAGCTTACAGTACAGCCGTGCTATTCTGTAAACATCTTGAAAACTTGGGTGAAGTGAGCTGTCAATAGTGTCAATCCCTGTGGAATGACAGCTCACTCTACGCTCACTTCACCTAAGTTTTCACGGTGAGATGTTTACAGAATCGCATGGCAGTAATCATGGAGTGGGACGCTTCTTCGTGGATGGCACTATTTGTATACAAATATAAAATGTATCTGCGCCTGATGATAATGAAAGTGTTAAAATGGTAATTTTAATATTAATAAAACATACTTTGTGTACTTCTGCCTGCAATCTTCATTGTGGAATACGTCAAGCATTCTCACTGTCAGCTTTGGGTGTTTTTGCATAAACTGGCCCTTCTGTAAAAATAATAAGTAATATGCTTTGCTAGAATGAAGGAACTTTGGTCCTAGTATTAGTTATAATTTTATTGAAAGCCAGCCTAATTATGTATAATCAACCTACCTATGTTTAGCAGTGATAACTTAGAGGTGTGACCGTCGGACTGCCAAGTCATATGTCTCGAGTTCGAACCCAAGGCACGCACCGTTGACTTTTCGGATTCATGTGCGTATTGTATAATTATCACTTGCTTCAAAAACGGTGAAGGAAAACATCGTCAGTAATCCGATATGCCGGAGAGATATTTCTCGATGGCATGTGAAGCGGTCAGAGGCCCATGGGCGGCTTTAATACTCTGACACCAGGTTAGTCACTAACCGTACGAAAATAAGAAGAACCTACCTTTGTAGCTCCCCAACCTAGTATAACTATGCGTTTGGTCTCGTTTGGCAGAACCCCTGGAGTCTTATCCCATAAGATACGTCTGATTCTCTTCTGCTGCCTTGAAAAACGAACCCTTTTCTCTAGTTTTATTATTGCGAGGTTATTCAGTAAGTGCTTCGGCTCATACTCTGGGTGGAAGTACAGGTTTTGGATTGGTATGGTCTCGCCATCGCGCGTTGTGTGGTCGCTGCCGAGTCGTACGTAGATCGATTTGAGATTCTTCTCGAAGAAATCGTTCTTGTAAGCACTGAGGGAAAAGCAAAACATGACGTCAGTTTATTACTTAACTAACTTTGGAACATATGGGTTAATATCTTAGTAGAAGTGATTACAAGAATTATTGGTTAAGACTTGCCATTAAAGTCTGGAACAATTGAAACTTTTTAACCAACGCATTCATCCAATCCAATGAGCAATATCCTTTTGTCAAGCATACATTGCAGCAATCGACAGCCAGATTAACGAAGCTCGTTGAAAGACTGTAGCCGAAATAAATAAACGTAACTTAGCGAATCCTTTAGCTTAGCATAATTTCTGTCACTGTCGTACAACTGTCGGACATATGGACAGACGGGACCATCGGGTCTTTTATTTTATTTTATTAATTACTGTATTAATTTGAAATGTTCTATTAATTTAATGTAACTGCATGATTTCATTGTTTCAAGCTAATATTATTGTATTTGTACGCCTTTCCAGGCAAAACATGTTGAAACTTTATTTTTTTGAACATACCAACTGTAAACCTACACATGTTTTTGACAAATAAAAATTATCTTATCTTATCTTATCTCATATCTAAACACATTTCGGGATCTCGCGCACTATTCGGCCACGAAACTATAGAAACCGATACGAATCGCATACTTGGTCGCAACGGCCAACTAGCCGGTTTATATAGTTAAAGTGAACGGTGCGACCACTGATCGCGGTTGTGGCCATCTAGTGCGCGAGATCCCTGACTGATATTAAAACTTGTCGAGCCCACTAACATGCGCAAGCACGAAGCCGCGGTGATGACGAGGTCCCTGCTAATGATGCAGCCGGAACAAGTGAACTCGCCCATGATGTGGATGCTTACGATGAAAGGATATGAGTTGACTTGCGTCTTCGAGCCTCTGAAGATCCTTCTGGTGTAACTACTGACGACGTCGTATTTAAGGCTTGATGGGTTATCTGCGGAAAAGAAGCTCTGTTTTAGAAGAACTGTCCGTGTTATTGTTTTGATATTGCTTGTTGCATGCTGGATGGATGATATACTTACCCAAAGGTAAAGAAAATGTTAAGTTTTTGGAACGAAGTTCCTTATCGTACGTTATATAGGTACTCTACACACTTGGCAAATGAGAGCTAGACCGAGAAAAGGGTAAAAATTTTTTTAACCGTCACGACACTTTTGTTACGTACAGGATAATATAAAGGATTTACAGCAATTTTTCACTTACCCCACACTTTAAGATTATTTTTAGACGGAACTGCAATTCTGCGATGTTTAGAGGACTTCTTGAAATCTTGTATAGTAAGATTATTAACTTTCGCCAAAAACTTAACAACAAACTCAGTAAATTCTTTACTGTCGTCAAAGGTTGGATCACTGTTAACATGGGTACTTTTATCATTAACTTTTGTTTTGTCTGTGGCGCGTTTGTGTTGAGTTCCTTTTATTTTTCCGTATACATCAAAATTATTTTTATTTAATATGTCTTTAACCATAGTGTCTAATTTGGTCACGTCCTCTTCGATTTCATTAAATGAATAAATAAAGTAAGATTGGTTACTGACATCTTTGATTATTTTCTGAATATCATCGAAAGTTCCGAACATTTTATCTGCTATATTACTTAGATCATGATGCATAGTTAATAATTGCTTTGTGTTTGTTTCATTTTTAAAATTTGTAGCGAGTCCAACAGATTCGAATAAATCATCGATAACAGAGTGAATGGTTACATAAACATTGCCGAGGAAATCGTTGTTTGGATCTGTGCTATGATGATGTTTAGCCATAGCTGTCGTAACAAGAAACAAGATTACTCTGGCCATCATCAATTAGTTTATTTTTTTAAATTGTCTAAACTATGCACAACAGTACGAATAAATGTATCTATTCGAGAAAAAGTTACGAAATTAAATGTCAGAGATTAAAGAACAATAAATTGCTTTTATGTTTCGAAAGAAATAATCCGAATATAAAATAAACTGCCATAAAATATTGTAAGTAAGTATTATATTGAGAAATAATATATACGTAATATGAGCTTTTTTTAAATAACCGACGAATAATTTCAACTTTGGTGGGTCTAGAATCGTGCAATGTTATGGTAATAGTTTGCGTGTCGATGTCCCTTACATCCCGTACACAGGGTGGATTTTTGAGACGGGACAGTATATTAACTGTTGTAGCTACAGGAAAGCTTGCGACAATCGTCGACAGGATCTGGCAGTTGGGACTCTAAGTGGCCCTGCACAAGTCCGAGGCCATGTGTTTTCATGGTCCTCGGAACGCGCCACCGGACGATGAATTAACTGGGAATCGTCCTCGACAGCCGGTCGAACTTCGTGAAGCATTTCCGACGTTTGGCTCCCAGACTGGAGCGGGCCGGGGCTGCCTTGAACCGGCTCCTGCCCAATCTATCTAAAAATGCTATCAGGGGGGCCTACCACCACATCTGGGAAAGAGATGAAGCTCTATAGGACGTATAGCTCCATCTCTTTCCCCCGCTGAAGCAAGATTAAAATAATATTGCTTTAGAGATGGTGGTAGGCCCCCCTGAGCTGACTGAAACTTCATTATTTGTAGAAAACAGCCCAGTGACACGAAATATATGAAGTATTATTACTATTTTACGTTAGATCTCGTGTAGTGATTATTTTCTAACTGTACATATATCCTAAAATTTCGTTGTAATGTTCAACCGTAAACGGAAAAATAATCCTCATGTCACCTTGGTAAAGTGGCGCATGAGAAATATGGAGATGATGCCGCACCTATGGCAAGCTTGGTATATTTGGTGAAGCATTAAAATAATAAATTTTGTAATTCAATTTGCAACTTTGATTTTGGCTAGACTCTGGTTTGTCCTATGGAATACGAGCAGCATGTTCCCAGGCATTCTTATCTTGAATTAAAAAAAATCCCCTAATTTGTAATTTGCTTGTTTACAAAGTACACTTTTAAATAAGATTTAAATCTTTCTTTTAGTTTAAATATGTCACAAGGTATTTTGTTGTAACCCTTTAAAATATACTTGAATAATATACTTTAGATACTTTAGATAATATAAAAACACAGGCTTTAAAAATTATCTTTATTAGAGTGAATCCGGCGCCAATTGTTCAACGCCCTTTGGTGAGACCGAACCGTTGTTGATGAAAGATGTATTTTTTTTATATAAGTGACGTAACATTTGGTTCATGATCATCGTAATATCATCATTCTCTGCCCTTATCCCAATTTATTTAAGTTCGGTCCAGCATGTCTTTTCCCTCCATACTTCTCTGCTAGTCGTCATCTCGATAGTTACCTCCGTTCTAGCCATATCATCCTTTATCCAGTCCATCCATTGTTTCTTTGGTCTCCCCCTACTCTTATAGCCATCAACATTCGTACTTAAAACTTTGCTCACGACATTTTCCTCATTCTTTCGCATCACATGCCTTGAAAACCGATTTCCGCACAACCTGGTGACACTTTCAGACGTAATTATAATATAATATTATATTCCTGTAACGTTCGTTACAGGTGTGAGTGATGTAGTATTGGCAGTCTCGGGACTTACAGGGTTACTCATCGTAGCCCAGTCGAAGTTAACGCTGGGGTCAGGGGTCAACAGATCAGTACTATTATTATCCGTAATGGTCGGCGCCGCGCTGGAAGTCGGCTGAGTGCTCACAGTCGAAGTGCCCGTAGTAAAAGGCGGTTTCAGACGAATCGTATATCTCGCCGTTGTCTGAGTTCCTTCCGGATGGACTCCGGGTATCGCAAAAATACTTAAATTCACCAACGGGTGTTGCATAACATTTAACTCTCGAGTGGTCTTAAACATGTCATTAACGTCATCTTCAAATCCATAGTCTCCATAAAGAATGCTCCGCAGTATTTTCATTGATAACAACATAGACTGTCTTGTGGTGGGTGTATAAGGAAATAGTTGTTGAATCTGTGTTCTGGACGTCGTTCGCCTTTTTATTTCAGGCTCGTACTGTAAAAGATCGGAAAAGAAAGCGAATTTAGATGCGATGTAAAGGTTTTTTATTGTAATATTTTTAATCAAAATTATCCAGTTTCCGATGTGTTTACTAGTGGTGCTCTTCAATCCAAACTGATTTTATTCAATTACCTCCGGGGTGCCTTCCGTATACATTATTACTGGCTCTATCGGTTCTCTTGTAGTTGTAAACGAAAAGTAGGGGTTTTCCCGTGAAGGCGGCGTATGGTCGAAAAAGTAGTCAAATTTGATCGTCGTTCTCACTGAAAGCGGGCGTCCGCTCTGTAAAAGAGAGAATACAAGTCAAGGTACGTTCATGTTGAAATAAAACCGATTTTGACGTAAACGTTCCGCCACACATTGGGGCTGCCAGGAGCCGTATCAAAAGAAGTAATCAGCTGTGGTTTATAAGCATTGGAAAGTATATTTGACTTATGATATTACCAACCCGTTCTTGTCAAGTTCTACTCTTGGTCAAAGGTAGACAAGGCGGTCCAACTGCCTGACTTGGTTCCAGTTTAAAGGCTACTTCTGACAGTGTAATTACGGCAACCTATCAAGAGACTTTATAGCTTTGTTTCTGGGAAGGCAACACTTTCTACAATACCTCTGAAATTGTAATCCTTCATATGTGGTGGTGATTAGTGGTCACCATACGACGAGCTGTCCCATATGGGCCATACAATAGCAACAAAAAATTACCTGCTTTATGACGCTGTCAATCCATTTGGCGTAGTATCCGAGTTTTGTGAAGACTGTGGGGGCATCGATAGCTCCGCATAACGGAGCTCCGAAGCTGATAACACCAACTAAAAGGCCACCGACGACTCCTGGGCCGCCGAGATCTTTCTGAAATTAATCAGCGTCGATAAAAGTTTAGTGTTTTAACCTAAGTGCACATTACTGTCGCATTGGACCGCAGCGCATCACATTTCAGAACAAAAAAAGCGCGGTGTAGACCGCCTGTAGTGTTGGTTGGTTCATACGAAATGTACGAAAGTGATGTAGTCCGCCTGTAGTGTGGCATGATTCATACGAAATGTATGAAAGCGATGTAGGAGGATTTTGCAATGCGTTGCGGCCCGCCCAGATCTGCATCAGCCTTTAGTTAACAAAAATAGATAAATAATTAGGTACAAATTACTAACATTACATGCCCCTCCACCTGTCGCTATAAACCCGGCGCAGAAGTGCTTTTTTGTCACATACTGCCTGAAATTAGATTAGTAATCATAGAGTAGTAATGACTGAGCTATTAGACGTGCGTTGTATTGAGACAAAACTGATTCCCTTCGTACCGCCGCGCACCGTCGCCGTCGCGTCTTTATTATGGGACAGCTTAGGAAGAGACAGTCAAAGGTAACCTCTACTGTTACAAGGATCTTTTGTCGCTCGAATGACGTTGACAAGGGGGTGCTGTTGGTAAATATTTTGTGAAATGTCACTTGTAGAATGTATAATATTTACAAAACAAGATGACGGCGTTAGTTCCGATTTTGGCCCCTCGGCAAAATAACCTTGTAGCGCAATATGTGTATAGAGTGTTATATCGCATTTACACATGCGTGCTCGTGATTCGTCTCGCCATTCGTCGAATTGTTCGGCGAGATATTCGTGTGGCTTTAGGCTACACGAGTGACCGTTTACATACACATTTGCGTCTATTCATTTCTAATTCAGCTGCACGAAATGGACGACGTCATTCTAGCGGGTTTTGCATTGCATTTGCAAAGTCAATATAATAATTTAGAGGTGCTACAAAAAATAATGAAAAGAAAACTTTGTGGCTGAAGATGGTGGTCCTCTCCTGCACCGGATTTTATTGATGCCAGCTTCTTGCATCGATATATATGAAAAGTAGCCAACAAAGAATGTTTCTTCGATTTAAGTAATTCATCTCCCATCACTTCAGATATACTATTCCAAGCAGTGTATACTTTCTGCTTATTTTTATGATGAGCATGCTTGGGATTCCAAATCACTTGCTCAGTTTGGTAAAGCTCCAAAAACATCATAACTTTATTATTGGTCCAGTCCATTTTCATGTTGCTCGATAGGCCCTTTGCTACGAAATGAACTAGAGAGCGAATGTGTAAACTCTTGTTCGTCCCGCCACTCGTGTCCAAATGACCGCTCCCGACGCGAGCGTCACGAGCGGCGAGGCGAAACATGAGGCGAATGACGAACCACCGTTTACATACATATTCGTGTTCGTGCCTCGATTCGCCGTTCGCCTCGTCACTCGCGCGAATGTGTAAATTTGGCTTTAAATTTCCTGGCTATGAGGAGAAAGATAAGATAGGTAGGATAGGTAAGATAAGGCTTCCTGTACATGACGCCGAGGCCGCACCGCCACCGGCGCGCGCCGCGTAGATCTTACACTCATTCTGAGATATTCTCAATTTTTTTTCATCTTGCGGCCTTGCGCCTGTGTGGCTCCGGCGTCATGTACAGGAAGCCATAGGCATGAGAACCATTAGATAATTATTATTCGGTAGGAGAAAGAGACAGGGCGTATAGCAACATTGTTAATTTTACCACAGAAAAGGTATGACGATTGGTGCATGTGACATAAAAAATTTACCTGCCGTAAATATTTGCGCATTCATCGACGTGGTATATATCCAGTTTTGCTACCATCATTCTTTCAAACTGATCTATTAAATTGTTTTGCTGAAAAAATAAGACATAATGGCGGGACACATTTCAAACGTCAATATCAGCTTACGTGTTAGGGGCCATAACCAACAAATAGCACACAGGTCAGGTCAAGGTGACTATTAAAATGGTGGTACACATATTTACGGCACAAAATCGAATAAAATTCATTTTCGCCTGATACTGAATTTCTAAGAGTGTAATAATCCCCTAGAAATCTATTGAAGGTAAGAAAAACACTGAAGCAAAAACATTGTTCATGGCAATATCCGGGAAGTATAAAAAGCTGTGTAACTTGTTAACAGTTGAAGGTTTTCAAGAACAATGAATCGTATTCAGCTCACCTTCCTGGAGCCCCATCCGGCCACAGTGATGGGATCAGTGTTAACCGGCAAGTTGCTTCTCATCCTGTCAAACATGATCTTCTTTACCCTTTTCTCATTCCTGTTGAATCTGATGTGCCTCAACAGACGGAGAATAACCAGGTTGTTGGCTAAGTTCTTAGGGTCGTAGGATGGGTAAAAGTAAGTCTCGAGGACTGGTATCATCTCGCCTCCTTGGCTGAAGTAATCGCTGCCGATGCGGACCTGCACAGCCTTGGGGTTCTCTCTGAAGAATCTGTTGTTGTGAAGTCTGGAAAAATATAATACTTATATTGAAGACGCTTTATATTTTAATAGTATCTAGTTGACCACACCACTGAAAACTCTGTTAGAATAAAATAACGAAAGGTTACTTCAATGGTTGTGTTATAGGAACAAGTGCGTGTTTTGGATGATATTAATATTTCACGTTTATCCGTTTGCTTTTGTTTAAATGAAAAATCAATAACTTTGGCAAATATCACGTCGCACATTGTCACACTTACATTTGCAAGCATGAAGCTGCAGTGATGATCAAGTCACTTGACACGATGGAGCCGGCACATACGAACATTTCCATCAGATGGACGCTGACGAGGAAAGGGTAACTCTTGGCACTGCTCCTTTTGCCCTTATATATCCTCCTGGTATTGGAGTTATTAAGATTATCTGATGCTGGCGGGTCTGAAAACAGATGAAACAATACATATAAAATACGCGTCGATAATATTAAATCTTCTTAAATAAATACATATATCCTTTTTTTAGACAAATATTTTCTACTTACCCCAGACGTCAAAATCTGGCTGTGAAATATCTTCATCAATGGGTGCTAATAACGGAGTCGACTTAGAGAAATCTGTTTCATTTAAATTATCAACTTTTTTTATAAAGTCCTCAATGAATTTCAAGAATTCTTTGCTGTCTGCAAATACAGGATCAGACTGACTGATGTCTTCCAAAGAGGTCGCTGTTGCTGTTGTTGTTGATATGGTTGCAGCCCGTTGCACTATTGTATTCTCACGACTAGTGAGCTCACGTGACGTTTTGTTTTCTTTTAATTTAACAGACAGTCTCAAAGATTTATCGCCTAATGTATTTTCTATTAGCTTGAACAATGCTAAACCCGTTGAACCATTATTAGCATTATCAGGTCGAGCAGCTTCTATAAGTTTTTCGCATACATCATAATTTTTCTCCGCCATATTATTTAAATCATAATGCATTGTTAACAACAATTTGATTCTCGTTTTTGTTGGAAAGGTTGGTGCTAAATTCAGTTCACCGAATAGGTTGTTCATCACATTTTGAACATCGCTGTCTACTTTTGCGTACAAGTTATCCTTGGTTTTTAATATACTCTCAAGTATTGTCCTATGATTATGTCTAGCTACCACCACAGAAATAAGAAACACGATGATTGTAGTTAACTTCATTTTATAACAATTAAAATAACTTAAATAATTAAAAATACAGATTGACTTAGGTGTATACAAAAAATAGTTTTAATTAACAGTAATGTAACTATCCAATAAAATGTGTTTCAAATCTAATATTTTATTGCTTGGTTTTGCAATTTCTTTATGTTCGATTTCTCAATAGTAAGGAAATGAAACAAACGCCATAAAACATATTTCAATATATTGAGCAACTACTTTAAACACAAAATCATTTTGATACCGTTGTATAATTCTCCATTACTATTACTTATTTTGAATTTCTTTTCTTTGATAATAAAAGTATCTTTCTTCACATGTATTCCATCAAGAATAATATTTTATATTTCATTGTTTTAACTGTCCTGGTCCAAGTTCAGAGCCTTGTTGAACTTCGTGAGGAAGACAAAGATTTAGTTATAACTGAGGCAGTTGTAAGAAAGACTGTCAACAGTATATTCTCCATTCTCAATCTTGAACACGCGAAGCATAAAGCAAGGTTTGGAGAGTTCGCAGCAATTCACAACTTCTTTGTCACCATCACCTTTCAAGATGACGAAAATCTGAAGGAAATTGCAAGACTAGCCAGAGCTGATAGCATCGATAACAACACACAACATTTTATTACACATTTAAATGAAGTATTAAATGAAGATAATAAAAGCTACGAAGCAACAGAGGATGAATATGTAACTGCACATATAGAAACGTTTATAAGAAAGCTTGAATATTTAAAATTTAAGTATGGCTTTGCTAAAAATTATGCTAATTTTAGTATAAATACACAAGTATTAAATCATTTGATTTCGGATGATAATTTGCAAAACAGTACAACAACAGCCCAAGAAGTAAATGATAAGGACGGTAATCTTTTGAGTAAAAATGAATTTTGGAGTAAGTATAATTTTGTGATTTGAAACAATGATTTTATTCGCCTTGTCAAACGTCTTAAAAAAGATCTTCATTTTTCCTTTCTATTGTCTGACTTATTTCTGATTTTCTGATTCATGATTTACTTTGCAGACCCTAGCGCTAGTCGTCGCATTTTCGGCGGACGTAGAGAAACGATCAAGCGGTTTCCATTCATGGCGAGCGTCCAGTTTTTCAAGAAGTTCCAATGTGGGGGCTCCATCATCAAATCTGATTTGGTCATCACTTCAGCGTCGTGTTTGCAATTGTAAGAATTCGTTTAATTCTAATTTACGAGAAATGCTCCTAATGAATGACTTACGAGTTGTACGTCGTGGGTTTGAACCCAGGCAAGCACTTTACTTTGTGTAATTTATATCATTACCACTGATCTCAAAACGGTGAAGGAAAACAACGTGAGGAAACCGGCATGTCCTAGAACCAAAAATTCAAAGACATGTGGCATCTACCAATTCACGCTGGGCCCGCGTGGTGGATTACAGCCCTCTCCCTCTCACAGAGAGGTGGCCTGTGTCCCAGAAGTGGGATCATTAAAGATTGATTATGCTTTTGGCCTATTATAGTCTACCTTTATCAGCAAGACTAAAATGACAGTAGGTGGATACCCGGCCGATAATATGATAATGTTTTATTGTTTTATTTTAACATTTCTTTCAGAGCCTGGAACAACCGTTTCTTCAGGGAGAATCCGGCCTTCCTCTCAGTGCAAGTCGGCAGCGATTTATACGAAGGAGGAGATGAGAACATCCCTATTCTGGAGGTTTACTTCCATCCGCAATACAACCCCAAGGACTTGAGGAACAACCTCGCCATTATGCGCTTGGTTCGGGCTCTGAAGTTTGGGAAACGTGTCTCAAAAATTAAGAAGATTGATTTTGATAGGGAACCTTGGCCGTTAGCTACGAATACTCCCGGCATCACCATCATTGGTTGGGGCGCAAAAACCGTAAGTTTTGTCATATCTTTTCTAGAACTGTGAAGTAAAGGCTAGCGTACATACATTGGGGATAGCCGCGCCGCAATGCAACGCACTTTCGTACATTTTCTATGAACCAACGCACATTACAGGCGGGCCGCACCACACTCTTTTGTATGAAAATGCGTTACGCTGCGGCCCGTTGTGACTGCAATGTGCGGTGACAATTAGTAGTAGTGGGTACAATAATGCTGCGAAATGCGATGAGGACTACTGTCAGTTGTCCGTATGTGACCCTAGAACTCGCGGGGGTTACTTACCAGGACTTCAGGTGGTATATAAAGGTATTCTTGTCCCATTGCACTTTTTTTTGTTTTTCAGAGCTCCAATATAGTTTCAAACGTTTGGAGTAATCGACTTGCGTATGCAGTGCTCGACTTCTATCCAATAAAGGAATGTCAAGAAGTTTATTCTAGGTAAGTGTTTTATAAGAACTTACCTAGTTTTTTTTTGTCTTTTTCTGTACTATATCATCACTAGGTACAAAAGTAAAAAACAAAGTCCCCCCGCGTCTGTCTGTCTGAACGCGATAAACTTAAAAAACTGCCGAATGGATTTTATACGTTTGTCACCAATGGATGGAGTGACGTATGAGGAAGGTTACTTATAGGGTATTTAACATCACGCTACGACCCATAGGAGCCAAGGGAAAGAACAAAATGTGGCTGTTATTTTTTGTATATTGAATTTCCACGCGAACGAAGTTGCGGGCAGAAGTTAGTTATGGTGTAATAAGTAGGTATATTGGATGATAAACAAACCCATATCTTATAACCTAATACAAATTAATAATATTTGTATACATTATTTTAGAGAGTTCGTGAGCAACAAAAACTTTTGCGCTGGATTCTTCTCTAAAGGGGGTGGCGCATGTAACGTAAGTTTAAGGAAAAAATCAAACCTGACATTATTCGTTCCTATTATTAACAAAAAACAAACTAGGAACTTCCTTTCGGTTTCTGCAGCTCTGGGGTCCTTACCATAACAACTAACTTGCAGGACCAGTAAAGGTGACGTGGCAGTCACTCCGTACATAATAAAAATCACGGAAAACAGTCGTTGATGAATGATTCTTTGCTTAGGGACCTCGCCACGACCTGCACATTTTGTGGCCACTGGTGCTCCGACCAATATATGGATGTTTATACTTAAGTTCACAAGGTTAGGCCGCAACTAGTCCGACGACCTGTCGAGCGACCAGTTGGTCGTTGTGGTTGAGAGTGCGATGCGCATTTGGTCTGTGCGGCCACTCGCTGTGGGCGTCCCGTATGTTTAGGTCTAGTATTTTTTGCTTGCTAAGATAAAAAAGTAGTGGAAACTAGTAGGTCATAATTATTTCCATATTTCAAAGCGTGCCAAAAATATAGTGTGGGTACAACTTCTACATCTATGTTAATTTCCTACCCTATATTTCTTTCCCTGTATTTCTTAGAATAGTTCGTTTAGTAATAGTTAGTTTTCTGTTTATCCTATTTGTAAGTATATAATTTTTATTTATTTTCTTATTATTGTACTAGAGTTTCCTATGTTGTAATATACTTTTTTTTAATTTTGACCACCTACAACAACAATATACAATATTCTATTCTAAATATTGTTGTGACAGCGAGACGCCGGTGGGCCAGGAGTGGCGTACGGCAAGCTGTTTGGAGTCGTCAGCTTTGGAGCCCCGAACTGTGGCGCCCCTGACGCGCCCACAGTCTTCACCAAGCTCGGCTTCTACACTGAATGGATCGAAGGCATCATGGAAATGGTCAGCATTAAACTACCTACCTCTAAAGGCTCGCGCAGAATAGGTCGCGCGGGCGGGCCGCGTCGTAACGCAACGCATTGTAAAAATCCTCCTGCATCACTTTTGTACATTTTCTATGAACCACATTTTTGTATGAAAATGCGATGGGCCGCGGCCCGTTGCGGCTGCAATGTGCGCTTGGCTTAATAAGTAGGTAGGTAGGTATATTATAAAGGATAAAGTCTCGTACAGACTGGTGCGATGAGACACCGGTAATTGTTCTACCGTGAAGTTTTCTTTGTTTTGTTAGGGTCGTGGTGCACGAGGCTTGACAAGGTACAAGGTACAAGAAATAACTGAACACTTAAAAGAAAAGGGGTCATATTTCAATGAGAACTTTTCTTTTTAAGTGTTCAGTTTTAGTATTAATTAATTTGACGGCATTATAACCGATAGAGATACAATGCCGCTTGTGGCACTCTATACCCACACTGCCTAAAATAATTAACAACTATGAGAAACAACTGCTCCACATTTTTTGACATTGTTTGCAGCAGCTTGTATGTTTGGATATATTGCCGCTTATGACTTATTTCTATTAACGATTGATGATGATGATTAATAATAAGCTTTTTATGTAAAACTAAATACCTACTGAAACGATCAGTCACCGAAAGAGGCAAAGATGATAAAAATTTATAATTATCACCTGCAATTTCAGAAAGTGCCGACCGGTAGAAAGGCTACAACGCTGAGAACGACCAGGGCGGTCTACGATATAAATAGCTTCATAATAAGTACGAAAGGGAGATTCATGGTCGCTCCCATCACCGTATATCCTAACACTAAAGGAGATGTAACACATGTTCCGAGTTTAGACGCCTTGAGAAGTTTGGATGAAAGTCAACTTTTCAAAGAATTTATAACGACAATGTTTGGTAGTGAAGAAGTAAAAGAATATCTTGAACAATTTGAATCGGATACTGACACTGAAGAGGAAGCAACAACAAGGGACATTTCTAGAGCTGCAATCGTCAAACCCACTACCGGACCAACCACAGAAGCGCATATTGAGGAACATATTTCTGCCGATTACGAGATTCCTCAACAACAGAAGGGATCGATTAGAATGGTGACTACAATAGACAACTTTGATGAGTTTAAAGAAAAAAGTAAAGAAGAAGACACGACACCGACAGTAGAGGCATCCACACTGGATGAGAAGATGAGTGAAGAGGAACAAGCGGAGCAAAACATTGCCAAACTTATTGATGATATTGACATACAAGATCTATTGGCATCTGAAACCAGTGAGGTATTTTCCGAAGATGAACAGGTAATTAAACATATAGAACCAAAACATAAGAAAGAAAAAATTATAACTAAAAAGCAAAAGAGTCAGGAAGATAAAGAACAATTAGAAATGACGGCTGTATCTGTATCAGAGAGTAGAGAGGAAAGTACTGATAATAGTGATGATGATGAATATGAACATCATTCTGACGATCAACCATCGAGTAAAACTGATAAAAATTACTCAACTAACACCTATAAGACAGTCCAAAAAGAAAAAAAGAAAAACAACGCGTATAAAGACGTTACGTACAGACAAAATAGTACTGGTGGTATTTTAAATATATTTTCTCAAAAGGAACTTTTGAGATTGTTAAATGAGGCCGTAGCTGAAGCAGCTGTAAGTCCTAAAACCAAGCAATATTCACGAGACGCTCTCAATCATCAAGAGGTGAGAATGGTCATGCAAGAGTCATAGGCGAGAGACGAGACTAGAAAGGCAATCTTCGCATTCATTTGCGTTTAAGTTAGGTTCACACGATGACCGTTTGTTTCTATTTTTTCCCCTGTTTTATCGGATTCGATGCAGCATTTAACACTACTAGGTACCGTAAACAAAGGCAGCCATCTATATTCCATACTCAAGCGAGAAACAAGAACTCGATTTGTGTACACGGACGCTGCCAATTCCTAAAGGCGAGCCGATTTAAAGGTAATGTTTTCACGAGTCATCTATTTATATCCTCTCGATTCGATAATTGGCTATTCGAAGCGAGGAACTCTCCTCGAGAAAGTGTAGATGGCTACACCATTTCCAGCATAAACTGACCACGCATTACGCATTGTACGGAAATCCTATATAATGCGAGAGTGTAGCCGTGTGTACCTACTTAATAAAATATTCAATCGAGAATTTGCTGTTTTATTTCTCACTAGCTGTTCGTGCACGGCGTCACCCGGGTGTATTTCCGACTTTTCCGGTGGATTTTCCAAAATATTCTTTCATGGAAACTTTGTCTAGACAAAATTTGAGATATACAGGTGTTAAAGAAATTGCGTGCCATAGCTTCAGGGTGAATTCAGAGTCGAGATCCTTTATCGACTCTGAACTCACCCTGAAGCTATGCCGGTAATATTTTTTTTCGTAAATATAGCCTATTGAAAAGACGAAAATGCACCTCAAATTCTGCCGATTGCGAGGTCCCTGGGTGTAAGGTCGATTTAATTTCTCACGTTATACCCTACTAGTTTCTTTTAAAGTTTTTTTATTACAAATTTTTACTTAAAAATACTTATATTATATAAATTGAGAAGATCGGGGGGCTTCATTTTGTTTTGGGCCCCCGGCAGGCTTAGTTCGACACTGATTGGAGCCTGTCTTGACTGGACCCCGACTATGTGACCCCCCCCCCTCCCCCCTGACTCGAAGGCTGGATCCGCCCTTGTGCTGAAAAGGGGACGACTACAACCGTATTAGCTTGCATAAATGCCGCTGGATGTTTTCTTCCGCCATTGGTGTTTTTTAAAGGCGTACGGAATACCTATACCAGAACTTAAGACTTGTCTTTCGACCACTGAAAGTAGCATGGCGCGCTGAATTGCAAAAATATAAATTAAGTCATCCTAATATGATACCTACACGATGTTTTTTCATAAATTCTTGACACATTTCTATATGAAAGAAATTTCACCCTAGCAATTTTAAAACTAGGATTTGGAAAATCAGGCATTAACCTACTAAACAAAAATGCAATATGTTCAGAAGCCATCTCTCTTAGTAGATTTACAGATAAACCCATTCCTCCAGAGCCAATTCCACCGCAAGAAGAAGACTGAAGACTGTGAGGTTTCGATTCCACATTCGGAAATTGCTCGTGCTCCTTTCAATAATACGAACGAACAGCAGTCTGACGAGATTATAAGCTATAATCAAATGATGAAATGACATGGCCGGATCCTGCCCTCAGAATCAATTCAGAATAAATAAATGTACAGTCATTATTAATATATGAAAATTACTTCTTAAATATACTAAAATAAATCGCAACAATTACATTTCTCTAGAACAGGCGTAGAAAAATGGCAAAAAATATGTGTGTTAATTGATTTTGTGAGTGCGGTTTTTAATTTGAACATAATTATAGCAATGTAATACAAGTGCCTTTGCGTTTGGATACACGGATAAGACAAACACTGTGTCTGTAGCTCGCCTGAAGATCAGACTAAAATAAAAAAACACCCTCGAGTGCCTGGATCGTATTGCTAAGGTAAATACCTATAAAATTCAACAGTTTTATGAGTATCGCAGACACCATTTTTAGAGCTGTCGAAGCCCGTACGTCATGATGCGGATCGCGTTACGCACCGACTATATACTCAAGAGTGTGTATCCGAACGTCCTAGTTACTTTGACGTTTAAACAGCGCGCGCTAACGACAATTTGAAAATATATTTTTCATACAAGTAGGGTACCTGTATGTAAGTATTTATTACATGTGCAAAAAAATAAAATCGCGTCCACAAAATAGTCGTCCATCCTGTTTGTTGTTTATTTGAGAACTATGAAGCGTACGTGCTGCAATAACACTAAAGTTTATTCCTTTCTACTCTACTTGTGAGACCAAAGTAATACTTCAAGCCAATGTGCGGCTGCGGTGTTTCCACTATTTGTTCGGGGTGGCGCCACTGTCAATTTTCTATTGTTATGTGGCCGTATGCGTAGACCAGAACGTAAAAATCATTGTAAAAAACTTAACTTACTATCCAGCAGATGTCGCCTGCACTCTAAATTTTCAGTCTTGGGTGGTGATAAGAATATTTTGCAAGAGAAACCACATTTTCGAGGTAAAGAAACCTGAATTTACTAAAAATTACTGTGTTTTGTGATCTGTTACTTATTATTTGTTCCAAATTAGTGTTGTTAGCTTTTTATATTAAGGTAAGTTGCGAAAAAAAACATACTGAAGTACATAGGTTGTCAAATACGTAAGTGAATTCTGAATTTGAATATATTTTTACATTTTCATAATTACATCAACGCTTCTATTGTTTTTTGTTGTTACGTTCACTATAATATACCGAGTTAATAATTTCTTGTCATTAGATCATAGTGATGGTTATAGATACGAAGTTCATGTTATGTAACTCTTCGCTATTGATCAGCGGGCATAACCTCTAAAGACAAATATTTTCACCAATATTATCCTCTATCGAAACAAATGGATGATACAAAGTGTACGGGATAGATATGTTGCCTAAAATACCTTCTAGTTTTTTATGATAATCATAGAAAACACTTGTTAACTTCTGGCAGTAATCAATATTTTTTCATACCTATATATCTAAATAATCCTTCACTAGACCGATATTCTTTAATTAGTTAAAATAAAAGTATAGTGGTGTACAATACATTCTTAAACTTCTCAAATTCTGGTTGTCAGAAAGACACTGTTTTTTTTTAATAAGAATTATTACTATCATGATTTTGAAGTATTTAATTTACTGTAAAAGTCAAAACTATAATAATTATCATTGGTTTGTCATGAACAAAGATGTGCTAATAAAACCAATAATAATCAGCTACCTACTTATACTAAGCATACTTTATCAATCTGATAATAGTTTTGAAATTCACTTACATGTCTGTAATCTCAGACAAACAGTGTTTATGGAGTGAACAATAATGTTTATGAATGATGCATGAATATGTTCATTCAATCAATGACTCCGCTGAAACATCGAAACAAATAAACATTCATAAATACCTACTTATGTCATTGTTTAATGTTTTTATCTGCAACACTTGAAACTCATTCCTTATTTCGGCATCGGTTTCTTATTTATTGCAATTTAAAAACATTGTGATGATTTTCCATAAAGCAAGTGCATGCCATAGTGTTCTGTTCTATATTCCATGGAACATGTGTCACAGATATGACATAATATCTGTGTAATATTTTGTGTGCATGTTTTTTTTTTTATAGGCTGGGTCTGTTTTTCCAATTTAACCTTTTTCAATGGTCTCAAAGTTCACATTTGTACTGCAGAATTGCATTAACTATGAATAGAATAGAATATTCATTTATTTGCTCAGAATGTAGGTAATACATGTAGGTTTACAATAATATTAAATAATCCTTGTACATTCTACCATTTTGGCATGCAAACATTGATGCAGTTCTTCATCAAACATACCAACATTGATACACAACTAAAATTTATCAGCTGGAAAATCCGATATGGAGTAGTAACATTTATTTAATAGAAGTAAAGTTCATTTCTTTTTGAAAATTGTTGCTGGTTCCTCTTTTATGGGATTAGGAATGTGGTTAAAAATAGCCTGTGCTATACCACAAGCACTTTTCCTCAACAAAGCTGACCTACACCTGACCTGTGTGTATGAGTACCTAATGTTCAAGGCTATGAAAATGGGTGTGTCTCTAAGGCTAGTATTACAGAACCTCACTCAAAACTCAAGCATTACTTAAAACTCGTTTAAAGCCTTTTGATTGGTTGAAACTAGTTTTAAGTAATGCTTGAGTCTTGAGTGAGGTTCTGTAATACGGGCCTTAGCTTTAACATTTCGTTTTCTTTGAGGTTATGTAATTTGTATCAAGTCTATGTGAAAAGACATTCTTTAAATCGAATACTGTGAGTGAACGGGTCATGAGTGCCACGGTGATTGTTTAGCTATTGTGTTTGCTTTGTGGATGGTGAAACTGAATGTTCATCTATTTAAAGAAAAAAACAAACTCAAAATGTGTCAACGCATCAATGCATAGTCTTCTAGAACTACTTAATAATTTTCAAGAACTTAGTAAGTAGTTTCTGTAATAAACTAAAACAAACAATCAATTCAAAAGTCATTTATTCAAACTAGGCTGAGAATCAGCACTTTTCGAACGTCAAAATTACATGAGACAGTCCCCCAAAACGTGCGTTAGCTGGGAAGAAGTCGCGCAACAAACTGTCCAGCAGCACTGCTGACTGTTCAGTTAGAATACTCTTAAGTGTGTGTCTCTATGTTTGTATGTATTTGTCTGACTATTAAACACATTTTCCTTGTCATGAAACAAGTTTGTAGAGGTAAAATAGTATGTTTTATCACCATATAACAGAGGACTGTATTACTCATGCATACATATAGCTGTTGGTTGCTGCGAAGATCTTATATTAATCATTATTTATTCAAAAATTATAAAATCGATTACCTAATTACCCTATTAAAAATTTATTCATCTACCTACCTAATTATTAAGCTGTCAACATGAAGCTGTTTACTTTTAATAATATGGGTGAAAGGACTGATACTGACCTTATTGGTGATGTTCTTCAGAAACATCAGGTGTGTAGTACTCTCAATCCGCCTGCGTGTATGACCAGATGTATGAACATAAACAAAGCAAAAGCAGTATGTAGGGATCGTAGAAGGTGGCATTCTGTAGTTTCTGCCTACCCCCATAGGAAGGTGTGGGTTTATATGTATAATGCTGCGGTCCCTCGGTCCGCTTTCGTGCCAGGCCATGCCGACGGGCCGTGGGAACCGTCGATCCGCCTGTGGTGTGAATGCTCAGCACGGGCTGCGACCCCGACAGGCATGGCCGCGCGCCAGGCCGCGACACGCCGTGGGACAGCGGCTTTATGTAACATTGGTTCCTAATGGCTGATATCTGTTTCCACAGCAACATGGCCAATCTCCTGCTGCGCCGTGCGGTGCTTGACGCGATCCGCGTGCCGGTGTGCGCCCGCGCCTCCTCCTCTCACGGCGAAGTTGCCAAGGTAAGGAACCTTAACCATAGGCCAGAGGGCATTATGTAGTAATAATAATAAAAGTTGACTTGTAGTGCCTCAGGCGTTAAAGTTAAAGTATTTGCATTAAGCTTTGTACACACGGCTACACATCAAGCTATAAATTTCCAGTTTATGCTGATCTCGCATTGTATAGGATTTCCGTACGATGCGAGGTCAGCTTATACTGGAAATTATACCTTGATGTGTAGCAGTGTATACATACAGTATGTTTTTACTTATGCATAAAGTTTTAATAAATGAATAACGCCAGCCTCTTTATTTCCAAAACTAAATTTTGACACAAATAATAATTATTAATAATTATATATTTGGTCTGTGTAAGTTATAGGGCATTACAATGGGGAAAAACTGGCAGATAGTCATAGGTACACTTGCGAGCAATGAATCTGGGTTACAAACTTTAATATTAATATTTTGGCCACAAAGAATGATAGCTGAAGCAAACAAAAAGTAGTAAGCTTTGTGATCTTGGTCATTTGCACTAAACTTTGACAACGTTTAAGTTCATGTCTAACTTTCTATGACGCAGTTAGCCATAAAAAAGCGTTACACCAATCGTAAGCGACTGGCTAACTGCTGGGGGTGTAGAGTTGTTTATTATGTTTAAGAGTTTTTTACATAAGCTCTGACTTAGCGACTAGTACGAACGGGAGTTTTATGGCTCCCGAGTGTAATCGAGAATAAATGTAACCCGAGTGTAACGAGGGTAATCGAAGAACTCGAAATTCAGTATTTTTGTTATTATTTACTTTCTCTCAAACGTTCTTTTGTAATTAGCTTTTGGGATATTATTTAAAAAAATTGACCTTGAATAATTTTGGTAAAATGTTACCTTCATAGCATTTTTAAATATTACTCCAACAGTGAAATATTGTATGAAAAAAAATTATTGTAATAAGCATAATTATATGTATAACAATAATTTCAGATCGGCAACCGCGAGTGGGTCGGCTACGGCTTCAACGGCCAGCCCAACTACATGGACAGGCCCGACTTCCCCATGCCCGCCGTGCGCTTCCGTGCGGAAACACCCGATCTTAAGGTAAACTATAATAATACAGCCTTTCTACAATATCCTTATGATTAAAAACATAAAACAATACAAAGGTCAATATTTAATTACTCCAACTCTTAAACCAGGTGTAATTACCGTGACTCGGCACCTATACAATTTTTTTTTTGTTGTTGGGTCTAGTTGTCTGTTGAATGAATAATAATATACACCAGTACTCTTTTAGTCTTCTTCTCTCTTAGTACAATTTCTGACTTAGGTCATCTGGCAAAAATCACTAACTGCGGTAAGATCTCTTTTGACCTTTTTGTTAAATTAATTTGTTTTTCTTTCGTTTGGCAATAGAGAGGATTCCATCTTCTCACGTTGGTTAGGACAGCTGTCATAAAATACAAAATTCAAATGACTTGAATTTCTCTCTATTGCACGCCAAGCGAAAGAAAAACAAATTAATTACATACGGACAAGAGTAAAACATCGTCTCGATACAGATCACTGAATTTACTGTATTGAAGACCATGTTTTTATCTACACTAATATTATATATAGAAAAGATTTGCTTTTTTGTTTGTTTGTAATGAATAAACTCAAAAACTACTGGACGGATCTAAAAATTCTTTCACCAGTAGAATGCTATATTATCACTGAGTAACATAGGCTATAATTTCTAAAGATATCACGCGGGCGAAGCGCTGGTGTAAGCTAGTACATTATATGAGCCTTGCCTTACATTTCTGTCGACCCATTCGGGGCAAACAGGTGTGATGTTAAGTCACAAAACCCGCGACTTAACTAGTAATTACCGAAGTACGTAATATTGAGTTTTTCCATAAGAATATTTTCAGTATTATCTCCGAACCTAGATTTGTACCCATTTTTTGGCATTATGTTCAACCCGTAAAATAGTAATTGGCGGCATGTGGGCGAACATTGCACCTGTGCTTACCTCTTTAGGAAATACCGGCGTGTCGTAATGTTAAGGGTGCCTATAAAGACTGAAGAATTTCTCACCCTTGTACGCCCCCGATTTGTGAGATAAATATATACTTAGTCCCCGCAACGCGCGACGGAAGATGACTTTTTCCTCGGCATGAGAACGTGATAAGTGCTGAAAGGAAGTTAAAACGCCTGCACAAAGTTTGAAAATGTCATGTAGACTCAGTAATTTAATTTTAACCTAAGTCTTCTAAACATGAAAAATCACATGTACGATTGGCAATTTTGTTTTCGGCCTACTCTTAATGAAAATGTCTCCGACACCAGGTCCTCCGTGAGAAGGAAAAGGGAGACTGGCGCAAGCTGACCCTCGAAGAGAAGAAAGCTCTGTACCGCGCCACCTTCTGCCAGACCTTCGCCGAGTTCCAGGCGCCGACGGGCGAGTGGAAGGGCGTGCTCGGCTGGTCGCTCGCCATGGCTTCGATGGCACTCTGGATCTACATGGCCATGAAGATCTTCGGTAAGCAACTAGTCGTTTTACGGCTGGTGTTCAATCCGCCATGTTGTGCGAAAGCTGTCCGCCTTGTCGCTGTGGAAACAGAAAATATGTAATTAAGAACCAATGTTATTGAAAGTAGTTGTAGTGTTGTTGTTATTATTAATTAATTAATTAATTCAGTACTTACATCTTTATACATAATAAGTTGGTGCAGACATAATCTCATTAGAATTTTACCGTGCACCAAAATCATCGACCACATAATTTAGACAATCAGAACAAACTTAAGTTCATAATTATAAAATGATACAGTAACAAAGACAACAACGAGGGTAATAAGCGAAATATTTATCTATTACTAACGAGCAAACATCTTAATGTGATTTAGATAGATACAGGTTATTCCTAAAAGTATATTATTATTAGTAATAGTAAATTTTCCAATGATATTGTTGGTTATGGTGAGTTAATTTATATTTACTAATAGCTGAACCCGACAGACGTTGTCCTGTCCAATTTCAATAATTCATATAAAAATCCCATAGAGAAAAGCACTTTCAGTTTTTCCTCAATTTCCAATTTTCCGGGCATTTCCAACTTACCTACCATACATACATACTTACTTACCTACCTACCATACCTACATACATACCTACATACCTACCTACCCTACCTACTTACTAAAACCATCTTCGCATTATTGCCTTTCAAATGAAACCGGTTTGGGGCACATTGGTTCCAACCAATGGATGGTTTCAAAGTCTATACCGGACATAAGTAGAAACAATTTTTGTGTTTTATATATATAGATAGATAGGTTCAGAGTATTAGGAACTTTTTAGGACAAAACATAGCCAAATTGGTCCATCTGTTCTCAAGAGATATGCTTACTAACAATCAACGTTTAATTTTAGTTTATAGGTATAAATAGATAGATTAAATATGAATTACCTCAACTAATTAACCCCATAAAGTAAGTAGTAAGTTTCTCAGTGACCACCAACTACACATTCGACATTGTTTCACTATAATGATGTGCTTTATTAACAAATTCTTATCGTTCCTCCACAGTCTACAGTCCCATCCCCGAGTCTCTCAGCGACGAGAACCAGAAGGCGCAGCTGAAGCGCATGCTGGACCTCAAGATGAACCCCATCGACGGGCTCGCCAGCAAGTGGGACTACGAGAACAACCGCTGGAAGTAAACTGGCTTACGGTACGTACACTTCAGGCCAAAGCGCCAGGGTAGCCCGCGGTATCCAAATTTTCTTGATTACAGTTACGTAACGTTTACGTGACGTACGTTTTTTGCAATTTATAGGTCGGTATCAGGGGGTCTAAAATGGCCACTTAGCAATTATGCTAAAAGCGATTCATTTCCTCCAATATGACAATATTTACACCAAATATGATTCAGATATGAATGGAGACACATATTAGTTGAATAATATCTCAATTAAATTCATATCTGAATCATATTTGGTGTAAATATTGCAGGAATTCATAATTTCATATTAGAGGAAATGAATTGCTAAAGTAGCCGTTTTAAGACCCCTGGTTGTATGTTGATTTAAATAATTCGCTACCTACCGTAACAAATAAGTATTTACATAATAATAATCATTAGAATCAAAACTACTTAAACAATAATATTATAAATGCGAAAGTGAGTTTGTTTGTTACGCTTGCACGCTAAAACGGCTGAACGGATTTAGATTTAATTTGGCACATGGGTAGACCTTGATCTGGAGAAAGATCTAGGATACCTTTTGTTCTGATATTCTCACGGAATCGAGACGTATGCGGGTGAAACCGCGGGGCGCAGCTAGTCATCAATAAAACTCATGACATTTGAGGACAACTCTAACATAGAGATGTTAATATAGAGTTGTCCTAAATTTCGTGAGATAGTCGATATAAATCAATAATATATTAATAAGAAATTGGCAATCTTGATACTGCTCTCAAGTGAGAATGGTTTATTCATAACTAGGCGCTCAGCAGATGGTGGACATTTTGACCGCGAAAAAACACATTTAAAATATTTAAATCTCGCTGATCGCTAAACCAACCAAACCCAAATATTCATGTTCATGTGTTTGTTGTTTGTGGATTATATTCTAATATTATTTTCTCTGTTTTTAGGTAACAGGAGGGTGCTATGCCTGCAGGACGCTGTTACTCCGGGGCTAGAATAGACAAATGTAATATAAGTGATAATATCTGTGTAAGATAAATAAATTTCAATTCCACACAACAATTGCTTTTATTTATTTTGGGTGCCTGATGAGCTCTTCACTTAATTATTTTTTCCTTATATATATACTTTAGTTTTAGATTGTATAATGTATTTAAAATTTGTCGAAGTTGAATATTGCCTTTTACGTTCAGTCTATAGGTATTGTTCTCACTAGTCATTATGACGTCACACTATATATGCTTTTCAAAAAGTGGCAACATTACATACGCGGTTGAGATTGATTGTCATACAGGGTGGATTTTTGAGATGGGGCAGTGAGGCCAGCTACCTTTTAACCGTTGTAGATACAGGAAAACACTCCTAGGAGACTGTCTTAATTTTTTTTTGACATTATGATCTGCATTGATTGGGACATTCTTAGATTAAAAAGATTATTTGGTATGACAAGCAGAGGAACTTCGTCAAATGGTCTAATGTGTTGTCTGACCCGTATAGACTCGAGGGCGGCGTTAGGCAGGGTGGTCTAACTTCCTCGAGGCTTTTTAATATTTATGTAAATAAACTGCTTGTTGAGTTCAGCAGCATTCATGTCGGATGCCATACAGATGGAGTACGTTTAAATAACTTAAGTTATGCAGACGACATGGTGCTGCTGAGCCCGACTATCAGTGGAATTAGAAAGTTACTCTCCATTTGTGAAGGATATGCCAAACACCATGGGCTAAAATATAATCCTACAAAAAGTGACCTATTAGTTTTTCGAGGTAGGAATAATAAACCAACATTTATCCGTCCTGTAAAACTATATCGTTCACTTTTGCAGAGTTGCCCACTTTTAACAATGTTACTGAAGAAATGAAAGACGACTTGGATATGGAAAGGGAGCGCAGGGCACTGGCTGAGAGGGGAAATATGTTAAGCAGAAGGTTTCATGGTTGTTCAGTTCCCGTGAAACTAACTGTTTGTAAGGCCTACTGCCAGATATTTTACACCAGCAGCCTTTGGGATAACCGTACCCTAAAAGCAGACAATGCCCTGTGCATTCAATACAACAATGCCTTCAGGGCCCTGTTGAGGCTTCCACCTTACTGTAGTGCGTCAGGTATGTTCGCTGATGCGCACACTGACGACTACTGTGCGATAATGCGGAAAAAATTTGCTTCAGTAATATCCCGAGTGAGGGGATGCAGCAACAGCATTCTGACGGTGTTTGCAGAGAGGCTGCATGGGTCTACAATGGGGAGGTTTACCAAGCTACATGTTGGCAACAAAGCATGTTAAACCTTCCTGTGATTGTGATTTTCTTTTTCTTTAATATTTTTTTTTGTGTTCCTGCATGTTACTTAGTATGATGTAATACTAACACCCTAACTATAGGCATTATGGGCCTTGATGCCTGACAATTTTTCTTTTTTTTTTCTTTTTCTTGTACCAACTGAGGTTTGAGTAGGTAGTAGTACTAGAAAAGTAAGAAATCGCAAAAGATACTTTTCGTAGGAAATGAGACACCAACCTACTTTTCAAATGATACTAGCCGAAAATAAACAAGCAGGCAAGCTCACTAATTCCTCTTTTAGAAATCACAGAAGGTGAAACTATTTCAGTAGGTATTTGATGAATACCAGAATTTGAATTTAGAAAATTCATAATTGACCATAGTTCTTCTTGAATACTTTTGAGGGCTGATAGGGAAGAGGGATTTTGCATTAATAAAATAAAACATCATTCTGCTATGAATAAGCTAAGGCTCGTTTGTTTTAAATTAAACAGGCCATCATCTAAGTTTTCTGAAAGGAGTAACGCCAAATAAAAAATGAGAGTTCGAATAAAAGAAAACACGTTTCGGAACAAATTTTCTCTATATTTTTTTATAAAAACAACGTCTCAACATAAACAATGCCGTTCTCCTGAGCATTTACACAAATATCACCACTACTGTGATTCTCAGCTATGGGGATACATCGCGGATAACTACGTGCATCCTGATAAATACCATTTACTATCACTTAGGTGCTTATACACGTCCCAATTTTGCACCCAATCTGGTTGGATCTGACTTGGAGGAAGTAACTTAATTTTTTTGACCGGTAGGCCAAGTATTTTGGCAACATTTAAATTGGCATAGCCTAGGTACAAGCGATCCTGACCCAAACTAAAGGTTGAATGGAAAATTGGCACGAAGTAAGCGTATTTAGAATTTGTCCGTTTAATATTATAAAGTATCAAGAACTATGTCTATTTAAAATTCAAATCAATTTTGACAAGACGCCATCTTGAATCTAATTATTATTACGTAAGTTTTGCTGTTGTACAAAAAAGTTTAACAAACTGTAATTTCAGGGAAATATCGCTCTGGCAAAGATATTTATGATTTTATCTGCATCTTCTTTCCAATTCATTTTTAACTTACGTATAGGTACATGATTTGCCCGTAGAGTTAATAAATTGGATGTCAATAACATGGGAAATATTTATTGTGATTAACGATTAGGTACTGTTTTACTTATTTTAATTTTAATCTCAATAGCCTGCCTCATTGGTCTGTTGGTCGAAAGACCGGCTGCTGATTTGCTGTTATCATTTTGACTAAACGGTTATATAAATGGAACAGCATTTATAAATAGACATAAATTATAGAAATAATCATTGTTGGAACTTGTTACTTTAGAATATCAAAATTTAATTAAGATCTTGTTCATTAATTACAAAAATACTGTTGGACAAATAGTAGGAATAACCTACATTTTAACTACTGTTACCCGCCAAAATGGTAAGTAAATTAATAATTAAAATGTACTAAATTCCAATTAATCGTTACAGTAATTTAATATAAATTATTTAAAAACACCTATCACATTCTTAATAATTTAAGTCTCAACATCGATCGAATATTATTTTATTTATTTTTTAACAGATTCATATTTTAAACCTTTTTTATAAGTTTAAAACAAATAAATAGGATTTAAAACTAATTTTAAGTTTTAAAATAGTGAGAAAGGCGCAGGAGGTGAAGAAATGTTTGAATGCCAGAACGTTACGACAGTTTACGACATGAGATTAAAAATACGACAAAGAATTTGCACGACAAATAAATAAGTGTGTTTGTTTGCACAAATATATTTATTTCTGTATTCCTTAGATTTTTATCAAAGTTGAATTATGAGGTAGAGTCTGACAAACAAGTCAACTACTGGCATTCAGATATTGTGTGTCAATCATATGCAGTACAAATTATCATGCTCATTGGGGTAGGATGTTGTGGTCCAAGTTATTAGTTACATACTGTTTAATGTCTTTGCCGTGAGGTACCTAAAGAGTTTATCCTATGATAAATAGTTTGCTACAAACCATTATTGTACTACATATGAAAGCCTAAATACATAATAATATTTGGAAAGACATCAAGACATTGTGCCCAAATTATACAGATACATAGATTTTAGACTAAGTGACTAGATTTTACGACTAGAATAGTCAAAACTAAATAATTTTTCGTTTAGACATTAATTTGCCTAAGTATACTTTTAAAGCTACTTCTCTGACATTGAAAGCGACATAGAAATATATAGATAGATAAAAGTTGATACATTATACACTAAAATAAGTTATCTTCTCCTTATAGTAATCATAAGAAAATTTTCAGGGATATTTTTCATCCCTCTTGTTTAGTTTGTGGACAATTTTGGGCCACAGAAGAGACAGTTAACGCAATGTCGTATTGTTTAATGGAATGTCGTATTGCATAATCATTTGTCGTATCTAAATTACATCTGTAAGGTGTATTTTACATTAATAGAGATAGTAAAACATTGTTTGAAAAGTAAAGGCTCATTTTATTTGTCATATTCACGATATTTTTTTTGTCTAAAATTGTCCACAAGCCATATTCACGTAATATTTTATTTAAAATTAATACGATATAATTATAATGTTCCTAACACACCAACGACCGTAAACATTTATTGTTTTTTATTATTTTTATCTAATTAGCGACGTATTTAGGCTTATACAATATAAATTGTTATTTTATAACTGCTTACACAGTTATGCACCATTACTGAAATATTTTAGATACGTTTAAAACCATGTTTTAATCTTGTCCTATTTTATTTAATGTTAACCTATTGACCGCCTCAGTCGGATTAATACGACAAATGTGTTCGTGCCCGTGCCGTCTCAGCCGTATTTATACGACTGAGAACCTGTTTGTTTTTTTTTTAATTGTACGACTCGATTATAAATTTAATTTTGTCGATTTATGAGTTGGGCGCTGGAAGCACGGCAAATGATATAAAACCAAGCGGTTAATAGATTAAAACTAATCTACAATCTTGTCTGTCGGTCTCATAGGTACCTACCTAAGTAGGTACCTACCTATATGTATGAATTTTCAATGAGCGTCTATCTACCTACTGTTTATTTTCCGCGTGACATTGTACAGTAAGGGAAATTAATACTATGTCAATTTGCCGTATTATAGCCATTTCATACAACTGTCAAATAATCACAGTTGTGATTTGAATAAATGGACAATTAAAGTTGGTAGTCAGTTTGCTTAACATTATTTTTTAGATCTATTTGTAATACTGAAAAACTTAGATACTACTTCTCTAAACGACCCGCCATTCGAGTACAAGTCATTGTGGTCAAAACATGGTTTTACCGATTTTAAACTTCTTTTTACTTCTCAATATTTTACATAAGTAGGTATGTACACAAACGAATCCGACATTAAGATTTTCTAGCTAAAATATAGAAACGCCCGAATCTTAATTTTGTACCTATTTTAACAAAATCATTTTCTTTTAGACACAAACACGCTTTCTAATTTTTATAATTTTCAAATCATGGAAGTCAAAATTTGGCATTTTAATACATTTATCGAATTTTGCCAAGCCACATTAGTCATTATTTTCTACATTTTCGTCCACATTTTATTGCATACTAGAATTTCCTCACTACCCGATTAGAGGAAACTTCTTTAAATGCACGCCATCTCTTGTCGAATAGCGAAAAGTATTTACGATTTTATTGCATCTCACCAATAAATTATTATAGTAGTAAGTAGGCATTTTTTCACTTCAACAAAATGTCTGTAATTTTAATATTGCTGTAACTACCTATTTCAAGAATATTAAAAAAAAAAACCAAATGCCTATTGCAGATTTTCACCATGTTCAATTTATCTATCGTGACTCAAACAGCACCCAGGAATAAAACAATCGTTTCAAAAATCCGCCACTCAATCACTCAAGAATCGATTAATCACGTCGATTCTTTTATCGATTTCTCCGTGAAGAGTTAGGGGGAGGCCTGGTCACTCCCCTCATCGTAAGACTAGTCCCTGAAAGGGAACAGGCCTCCAACGCCGCCGGTGTCCCAGTCTGCTACCTCGACTGGTCCGAAGCACTCGTCGAAGAACTGCTCCATCGTCTTGTGGAGGTGGATCGTGGAGCGCTCGAAGCTGTGGCCTTCGTCGGGGTACACCTGGAACATTATAAGCAAGCACATGAGTTCGAGAATCCAATGAGATGGAACCACCTAAAAGTACCTACAAGTTGACAAACGGAATATGGACGAAAGCCGGTGATTCTTTAAATTATCTTATTCTTTAAATTATTCTGCAAATTATCCATCGGATGATGCTGGTTCAAAATTTCTGTGAATGACACTTAAAAATACGTCTTACAACACTCGTCGACTAAACAGTGGAAACTGGAGTTGTATGACCGACTTTATAGATTCTCAGGATCTCCGGTGGCAAGCACCTGTTTTTCTGTGATTTTTTAGCAGAGGCATTTCAACCGTGCTTAGGGGAACCCTTTTACCAGCAGTGGAAGTCTTTCGGCTACCGATCATGATGATGTATTGAATAGTCTCTGTGCAGAAGCTTACCTGATGTGTATACAGCGCAGTATTCCTGATGAGTGCCCTCGCTAATGCTAACGCATGGTGTGGCGGAGCCGTGAGGTCTGCTGCTGCATGTGCCAGGAGAACTCTTCGTGGTGGAAGGTTTCCAGCCTTGCGCCACACGGCGTTGACGCCCAGCGTACCAGCCCACGTCGAACCATAACCGCTGTAGCGCTCCGTCCAGTAGGAATCTGGAAAAATGAGTGGATGTTGATGTTGAATAGAGGTATATGTGAATTTGCATGAAAGATGAGGTCATTTTGACAAAACAGTGTTACAGCGAGTTAAGTCCGGCAAGGCCAGAACTTTTTGGAACGAAGTTCTTTAACGCAGCTTACGGTGGGAGTAAACTGGCAGAAATCGTCACTTATTTATAAAGCATTATGCCCGAAAAAGTCAGTTTCAAGTGTCAAAACATATTGTTTTGTATTTAATAAGAGTTATCTAGTATAAGTTTGTAACTTTTTTTAACCTTACTGCTACTTAGATAATATACAACGAAAGGAACTTCGTTCCAGCCGAGTGTTCCCACGACACCTCCCGACTTTTTTTATGGTAAGAGAGTCGTGAGACAAGAAATGAAATATTATGGTTATGGTATGATTAGGTATGTAGGTATCAGCAGGAAATGAACACTGAGATGACGGCTGTTCTAGTATGGAAGAAAAAGACTCAATGTCGATATAATTTAGCAGATAGCACCTGTTTGAGCAGTCGTTGTGGCGATGCTTGTGTGACGTCTTCTGGATCAAAAGATGACGCTGGGCTGCAGGACGAATATTCATTTAACCGTCCGTGATGCCGATATCAGATGCTTCGCTCGAGTGAAGGTTTTCCCAGGTCGGGCAAAGTGTTATTGGGTTTTTCTATCTGGAATTTCTCAGTACCTATCAGCCCGGAGTCCGGATTTGTGCCCGGTCGATACTTGATAGGCTGATCGCCCTCTATTACATGGGACTTAAATATAATTGGCGAAATGTGGGTGTATTTGGATCGCCTCTGCATAATTGTTCATGGAAAATAGGCGGGACATTATGTTTATGTATCTTTTCTGTCGTGAAGTCGGGTAAACATGAATGAAAAGTGAAGCGTCCGATATGCGGTCCGCGGCCGCGACTCACTGTGGTGCCGCAGGTCGGTGAGCGGCGCGACGGCGGCCAGGCAGCGCGTGACGTTGCGCGCGTCGCCCGCCGCCAGCGCCGCCGCCGCGCCGCCGCCGTAGCCGCGCCCCCACACGCCCACGCGCGACCCGTCCACCATCTTCAGGTTGTCGCGCAGGTAGCTGCGGAGGTATACAGATGGTTCAGTCTTATAGTATTTTTATCTCACGAAGCGACGCGCGCTTTACTTGTGGTAACCAAGTGTTAAAAACGCCATAACATTGTGTGTGTGAAGACGAGTAGCGTCAGCCCATAACACGCACATGCACACACACATACACTCTTCCGACTTCACTATTGTCGCAGACGGTACCGAGAGCTCCTGCGCTCAAAAAACACATTTACAGCGTGTTTGTACACTTGATAACCACAAATAAAGCGCGCGCTTCATCAGATAAATATACCGTAGCTATAGCAGAAATATCTAGCAAAGTAATATAGTCGATATCCTTATTAAGTAGGTACGTTAATTTAATTCACACCTGAAGGAACAACATAAAGTGCTACAAGGATCTTTTGACCTGCCCGAATGACGCAGAGGGCGTTGTTGGTAGGTAATGATTTGTGAAATTTTCACTCTTCATCGTGTACTGACAAAATAAGATGGCGGCGTTAGTTCCAATTTTGGTCACGTGCCAAAATAGCCAATAATCGTTTGTAAAAGCAGGTAATTTTTTACAGATAGTAACATGACATGCCGAATGTTAAGCGATTTTGTAGCAGTGCATCTATTTCTCAACTTGACAAAAGATTATGGTACGAGCCGGAGCCCAATTATCAGTTAGATACTTGCTTATTCTATTTCGTTCGATAAATACTTACGATAGCACTGCTATCTGATCTTCAACATCCACTGATAGAAGCTTGTGATAGATTTCTGTTCTGAGTTCCTCTCCCTGAAAATATTTAATAAGGACTATTTAGCATAATGCATAGCATAATCAGCCTATAGTGTTCCCACTGCTGGGAAAACAGGCCTTTTCTCTTCGAGAGGGAGTGGGCTGTAATCTACCTCGCGGGCCCAGTGCGGGTTGGTAGATGTCACATGTCTTTAAATTTTTGGTTCTAGGACATGCCGGTTTCTGCACGATGTTTTTCTATATATATGATAACTATTAATAGGATTATTTATTTACAGCGAAATATAAACGAATAGTTTTAAAATAATAATATAAACATTATGTATAAAAAGAAATAAAAAAAATCGTCCGCATCACTATCAACAGGAAAAGTGCCCAAAAGGTTTGCAGTGTTGCCACATTGAATGGCAATGCTGATTCGTTGCCCCAAAAATAGGGCCTTTAAAAAACTTTTAACAAAAGAAAAAATAATGCTACTATAGGCAGTTCTTATTTTTTTCTTTCTTTCTTTAACGTGTAAATAGCCTGTGTTACTTAATGAGAAGGCCAGTGGTTACCTGTCCACCAGAACCCCTGGCATCTATCTCAGCTACGATGAAGTTCCTCGCCGCCGCCAGGTACCAGCCCCAGCTGGGCTTCCACCGCTCTGTCACCAGCTGCCCTCCGGGTTGAGCAGATCTGTGCGACAATCATTATGATTAGCAAAAGAAAAAAAAAAAAATTGTATAATCGTTCGGGAAGGGCCCCGTCCCAACGATGGTACAAATTTCAAACCTGAAAAAACAACAGGAAGGAGTCCAAAATTAGCTTGCACAAATAACCGACAGGTAAATCAAAAAGGTGTCGTGGGAATCCGTTGTAGTGAATTAAGAAATTCTGTTGGATAGTGAACGGCTTCATCGACTCCACACAGCAGTAGATCGCGCCCGGGCTAAGCCGGGGCGGGTCGCTAGTCTACCTATACAATAATATATCTCTCTATATAATACAAATAAAATGCTGTTAGTTGGTAAGCGCATCACTTGAGTACGGCTGGACCGATTTAGCAAATGTTAGTTTTAAAATGTTTGTAATTGTCCGAATCAGGTTTTTACGGGAACAAAAAATTTAAAACCGAAAGTGCATTTTCTAAAGAAGCTGTGTGAATTATGTTTTGGACAGGGCTACGTCTGTCGGGTCAGCTAGTTTTAAATAAAACTATCAAGTTTTAACTCACACGTGCAACACCAGAGGTAGAGGCAGGTCGTCCGTTTCTCTGAACCCTGGCGGCAGGAGCAGTCGGACGCGGGCCGCTCTGAAGGCTTGCACCTGGGAAGTTTATACAACAAATTCATATACGTAACATTAAGCCTGTATCCTCCGATGGATATCGGGAACTACAGGCAGCAGTACGGTATAGTAAGTACGCCCACCTTCCGTTGGTTATATTGAAGTTTTTTTGTAATAGCGGGTGAGTTTTTACTGTTCAAATCCAGACTGGGTTGCCAAGTACTGAGAAATTGTTTCTGGCAATTCCCAATAATACTTTGCTCGAGGTAGGAATCGAATCCAGGGGATAATTCAGCAGTAGGTAGCTTGCAACCACAGGGAGTCTGGTTCGTATTAAATAGATTTGTTTCCAAATTAACGTTACTTTTCCCAAACTGCTATTTGTGAAAACTTGTAAATGTTACAAACAAATGAACAATGACTACTGTAAGTTTTCCGCAAATGATAAAATAAAATAAACCTAGTTAAGAAGAAAATAGCCACCTGAAATGGGCTTACCTCGACTCGGAAGTCCTTGACCTGCGGCTGCGCGAGCGCGGCGAACTGGCTGGCCAGCGGCGCGCCGTCCCACAGCACGGCGCGGCGCGCGCCCCAGTGCGACACCACGAACGTGGCGGGCGGGCCGGGGCCCAGGCACTCCTGGGGGACACGGCTGGTGAGCTCACAGAGTAATAGAGGTAGCTTTGCGAGAAGTGCTAAAAAAACCGGCCAAGTGCGTGTCGGACCACGCACAATAAAGGGTTCCGTAGTTGGGATGAATTTATCCCAAGAACAAACTTAACATTACAGTTTGAAAAACATGTTCTCGCATGGCATACGGAATGTATGGGAGAACATGTTTTTCAAACTGTAAATTTAAATTGGTCGATTATTACTCGTTAACCTGTACAGCCTACTTAGCTGTGATAGTTTTCCTTTTAATTTGGTTATATATACTACTGCTGTAATTTTTTGTCACAAATCCAAGTATAACCATTTAGCTGGAATCTATTTTTCTTGATTTTATTTTACCACTGTGTCGGCGTGATTAATATGTATACCCATGCCAAATTACAGCTTTCTAGTACCAACCGTCTCTGAGCTAAGCCGCGGACAGACAGGCGGACAGACAGACAGACGGACATGGCGAAACTATAAAGGTTCCTTGTTTACTACGGAACCCTAAAAAAGATGAATTGTATAAAAAGTACATAGTCTTCCGGCTTAAATTTTTCTACATTGGGCAAATGTTGGGTTCTTTTGTAGTAAGTCAAACCTTCAGAGAGCATGCATGTAAATTATTTTTAATATTAGTGAATGTCATTTGAAGTTTTCAATCCTGCAACTTCTGCTCAAATCCTCCTCATCTTCTCCTTATCTTGACAACAACGGTGTTCCAAGGGTGGACCAGTTGTATGATTTTCTGGGTTTTTAAGGGGACTACAGGACCTAAACGTGCCTAAACGCAAGTTTTATAATGCGTAAAAGAATATGATCCACTGCAGTAAACAAAATCAGAAAAATATATGATATTCTTCAGGATATATGCTAGTATGATAGTGTGTTGAAAACATAATACAACTAATTTGATACGATAGAAAAAAATCATGAAGATACCTCTAAAAATTTCTTTTAACGATTAAAAATCATATTAATTTACATGCAATCATTCTGATTTTTTGTCAGATTATTCTACAAGCTACATATTAGCATAATAGTGTTTTAATTTTCCAGTCCAATCAATAGATTTTCTGTAAATCGCTAACTGCTTCATATTTTGCAATAAATTACCTGCGTCGTGTCATCGCGCTTCTCTTTCATTTCTATGCAGTCCGACAGTGACCGCGCTTTAGCTGTTCAAGCCTCTTAAGACCCATATAATGAATGATAATTGATGAACATGCAGACAGACATGTAATTGATTCGATTTGTTCAAGAAAATTTATGAACAGTAGGGGGCTGGATAGTATCATTATTTTGATTGCAATCCATCGAGATTTCTGAGAACATTCAAGTCCTGAATGTACGTTTTCGTATATTTATGACCTTAAACAGCTGAACATGTTTACCTGTACATAATACGAGTAGTTCTTGCTGAACAGTATCCGGTTGTAGAGGCACTCTGTGGGCAGCGTGTCGTTCTCGTCCGCGATGTGCGGCAGCACCGTCGACGTGGGCCACGCGGGCAGCGCTGATGTTGCGTTCTCGAACTCCTGGAAACGTTTAAACAGTTCGTTATTATAATCAGCCTATAGCAGGCCATTGCTGGACATAGGCCTCTCAAATCCCTTACTATTTAAGTTGATCTTCGGGTCAAAGATCGGTGCTCTAGCTTGTCAGAGAGTGTCCTTACGTTTGTCGATTCGCGGTTTCTACAGTAATGAACAAGTTTACTCCAACGGTCATCGGTGTAGAATGGTTTTTTCTGTTGGTTTCCAGGCCAGGCTATAACTCTGTGAATAATACATCGCTCTCATAGAAAATAGAAGACTTTTACGTACTACATTTTGCCCAAATTCTAATTCTTAGCTTGATTAAATGAAAAAATAATTTCATACGATAAAGGTGGGAATTAAATCAACCTAGTTTCTCAAAAGGTTAAACCTGTCACAGCCACTACAACATTCTATGCTCCATTCCAACAACTCCTACTCACCGGGTCATCACTAACAGGTTCGGCAGTAGCATCAGGCGGCAGCAGGTCGGTGCCGGGGCACGTGAGACACACGGGCGGGTCGGGCCAGCTAGCCGGGTCCGTCGGCACCTTCACGCGGTACAAGTGACGCTCGCCCGCCTTCTCAGGAGCTGTGCCGATCACGTATCTGTAGAGAGAGGAATCTTTAATTAATTATTTAGAACACTGAAGACTTATAGCTAAGAAATCTGAATAAACCAAGACACAATGTTGAGTTCAAACAAGAGTACAGGAGAGCCATTTTTGTTATATTTTTGGATGACAAACAAGCTGAGGGTCTTCATAAGTGGTCACCGTCACCTATGGCCATGTGCCAGAGATACAATAAAAGCATTGCTATGCAAAAAAAAACAATTAATGCTAAGAGGTCCAATATGGCCTTCATTTCGGAACACAGCAACGCTGCTTGGCGGTAGAAAAGCGAATGGAGGTGGTACTTTGCCAGACTAGCTCCTTCAAAAGTAGCTCTATACTACAACTAGGTACTTATTTATATTTCTTTTAACATCAATGCCCTCATTATTTACACCGGTTCTTATAAAATAACATCATCATCAATATTAATTACTCTTCATCGTTTTTTAATGCCCATTCATAACTAATGGCCCGACTTTTACGAGCATTCCTTTTTTAAACCAGCATGTCATCAAGTCATAGGTAATACAGAACATGGAAGAAGAAATACATGATATAATACTTACAAGAACCTCCTCCGCTCGTCCCAGCCCATGAGCTGCGTGACCTCGTAGCTGCCCAGCGTGAGCGTGGTCCTGGAGTCGTGCGTGAGGCGCACGGCGTGGCGCCAGCAGCCGCCGGCGCCGGCGGGCGGCAGGTCCGCCACCGGCATGGTGGTGTACACGGTGGCCTTGTGGCCCACCAGCGCCATGCCGCCGCACCAGCCGCAGTCGTCCTCCACGGGCTCGGAGCCCAGGCCGGACCAGCGGGAGCCGTCCGACTCGTCGCGGTATATCTGAAAAATGTGTTAAGTTAAAAGGAACAAAGAAAATGTTTTCGTTCTTTAAATGAACCTGGCTGCAAGCACCAGTACAATGGATCGGTCTGAATGGTTGACCGTAATCTAGTTGCATCGTTTAGTTTTATTTTTGGTGTTTTATAAATGACAGATATCAATTTTTTCCATGTTTTTTTGTAGCATGTTTGTGATGTAATTTAATGTTACATCTTGCTTGCCATGTGTGTGTATACTTATGTTTTGGACAAATAAATTATCTTATCTTATCTTCGGGTCTAGATGATTGAGGATATTAATTACGATGTACCCGGAGCTGCTAACTCTGTTTACTGATTTTCTCACTAGGGTACGGATCAGTCTTGTTTAGCTGTGCTGACACAAGAAAAACAGCCTAGAATTATTTAAAATTTATTCAAGAATAAAAAGGTTTTAAAAGTTTCCAGACAGCTGAAATGTGCAAGAATACTTACATCTTGGCAGTTATAATGCACGGCGCTACAGACGCTGATGAGGGACACGTTCTGCGGCCTGTTGAGCAGCAGCACCGCCAACTGCTTCTCCGACGTCCAGCCTGTCCATCTCACGTACCAACCTGCAAAAATACCATAAAATAATTTAAGAATATGAAATCTTCTACTAATTACGAAATATGACAGCCAGCATCAATGTCATCTGCAGCCCGAAAATAATGTGTTTCAATCTCTATCCAGATTTTTTACTGCAGGATATCGTTTGAATGATGTTTTATCCGCGTGACAATCATTTAACTCGGCAATCTTGATGCCGAAATGTCAAAGTGAACATTTGTATAGTCCGTGTGCGACTGCTAGTCACCGTCTGAGGTATGGGAGCGGTGAGACAGGGGAGGGCGCCATTGACAAAATTGGCAGACTGAAGTAGCTTGGTCTTTGTCTACCTCCCCCCTTCTCGCGGTCACGCAGTCTCACGGACTATACCGCAAAATCGTGTTTATTTGTATAAAACACGGTGTTGTGGTAAAAATAGGGTTTTGACCGCAAACTGACTTTTCCAACGTTATTTTCTAAAATGCACCCTCTCAAAGATTAAGTGTGGTAGTCACTACCACTCACAGTGACTCACAAGGTTGAGTAACCTGAAATATTTTCGGTATAAAGCTACAAATCATACGTACTGTCATCAACTTGCGAGTTGAACTGTATGGCGTGTGAGAACAGGTACTTGGGCGTCTTCACGCTGACCACGTTCACCGTCACTACCGGGTTGTTAGTGTTCACCTGTTAAACCATGACATTATTAATTAATTTAAAAATTACATAAATATCGTAGAGTGCCTATTTTATGAAAATTTGAGTCTAATAGACATTTTACTATAGTTTCTGACTATTATGGTCTGAGATCCGCAGAGGAAAGACCTTCACCCAGATGGGTGAAGGTCGATTAATGAAAGAAAAGTATTTTTATATCAGTATGTTAAAAAAAATATCGCGAGTGGGTTGGCTAAAAAATTCCTGGCCCGACTATGATTAATAAAAAAATCAAAAATTACTTTTTTTTTAATTCACTCATTCGTTTTAGTAACAAATGTTTCTCATAAAAAGTACTATCCATTGATATAACACTTGTGGGTATTGAGCGCCAAGAACATTCCTAAACTGTCACCTATTTAGGTCATTAACTCTGAATTGACTAACAATTGGTAAAAGTCGAGTTAGTAGCAAAGGTTCTCCTTGGAAAGCTCTTTCAATTGGTGTATATCTTGCAATGTTTAAAAAAAACGTCATTATGAATTTTAAATTAATCACAGTCTGGCCAGGATTTTTTTTGCCAACCCACTCGTGATATATTTTATAACATGCTAAATTATATTTAAAATACTTTTAATTTCATTAAACAGATGGGTGAAGGTCGTTCCTATCCTATGCTATTAGAAGAATGACTTTTCGGAAAGAGCAAGAGGTGTAGTTTGTATCACACCCACATAATATTAGGACTGCTTGTTACACTGCCTATTTATTGCAACGATTTTAGTTTCAAGCGAAGTTGGAAGAAATAAAGGATTATTGATAACTGTCAATTTCCTTCTTATTTTTTGGGTATAACAACGTAAAGTGGAAATAAAATAATAATTTGGAATTTTATATTTCTTTTTGTTCTAATTTTGCCCCTGAATTGTTGCACTACAATTAGGTTTTATAAAAAAAAATCTGTGTAATCAGTAATGATTGTAATTGGAGACTGTAAGTCCAAGGCAAATTGTTACCTATACTTATGATATTATTGTATTCAGAAGCTGTTGGTAAACCTTTATTAATAAAAAATGTATGCACTTTACTTAAATTAAAATAAAGTAATGATTCACCCACCTTAGGATACCTCAAGGCCCGTATGGTGGGATACGCGGGCGGTTCCTGCAGGTCTAACCCGTACCACGGATACTTGTGTGGCTGGACGAGCGAGGCGTTGTACGTCACGTACATGAGGGTCTGCCCATCAGGACTGAACCACAGTGCCTTATCCAGACGCAGGACTTCTGTCTCGTATAGGAAGTCTGGCACGCCATTGAAGATCACGCCTGGGATTCCTGAAATTGTGGCGTGGAGTAATTTGATAACGATTTATGAACTACGTTAGACTACATATTACTTATCCTTTCTGCCTTGACGTTAGCAGACTTTACTAGTTTTTTAAGACATTTATTTACAAAGGATAATGAATACCTGGCCTGAGTTAAACCAGTGTCAGGTTGCCAAAAAATCTTACTTGATAAAAAATGCGATTTGCAAAGCCAACCCTTTTTTATTTTTTTTTGGGTGGGAAATTATCAAATAACTTCTCCCGCTCTGGGTGGAGCGCGAGGGCGTGTTAGACTTTTACTGACTAAAACCCACCCGTATTCCTTCCGTTGCCTGTGTGCCGGGGCTACGATATCCCTTTCGGACAACTCGCAACCCCAGCAGGGCTTTATGGCTTTATGGCAGGCTTATGCTTTGTCTTTAAGCATATGCTTTGTACCAACTTGCTCCAACTATCAACACGGATCTCTCGGCTTATTATGGACTTGTTGAATCTGTCCTCAGATATGGCATTATCTTTTGGGGCAACTCATCAAATAAAGAAATGGCATTCAAAATGCAAAAGCGATGCATACGTGCTATGTTCGGTCTCCAAAGTACGGAGAGCTGTAAACCATTTTTTACTAAGCATAAGATACTCACACTGCCGTCACTTTATATTTTAGAGATCGCCTTATTTGTAAGAAAAAACCCCCATTTGTTTCCTCGAATATCGGACATTGTAATACGAAATCGCCGGGATAACAGTAAACTTCGTGTTCAGCCATCTAAGACAGCGCTACTTTATAAAAGTGTTGTGTGCAGAGCGCCGATAATTTATAATAATATCCCTAAATGCCTAAAACATCTAAACACCTCAGTTTAAGAAAACATTTAAAAAAATACTGACGGAGAAAGCATATTATAATATTGATGAATTTTTAAATGACAAATCGCTCTGAAAATACAATTTTAATTTATTTTATTAATTTTGAATCGCTTGACTATTTACCAATTTTATTTTGATTTTAATTGTTGATTTATTTGTATTATTATTCTTTGTATTTTAATTGTGATGAAATCTTATGGTCCTCCGATCTAATTTGTACACCAGCCATGGTCAAACATGTTGAGGCAAAGATATATCTTAACACCTATAATGAGCATACAATGTAAATTATCTACACGTGTTTTTGCAAATAAATAAATTTGAATTTGAATTTGAATTAGGAATAGGTTTTGTAAATAGCATAAATAGAAACTAATAAAAAATTCCGATTACGGATTGAGAAGTGTCGTAATGGAATGTTTAGCTAATAATATATATAAAAAAGTTTACCTATAAAAAAAATTGTAACACTGATTACAAAGATTTACAATTTATGATTGATTATTTTACTTTTTTGTCCAGTATTGGGGTCCTTTCATTACGCATCTTTTGATATCATTTTCATTTCTCGTATCTTAATCATTCAGGACGCTAGCCCGGGTCGCACTTGTCTTGAAAACGGGTATTACTGAAGCGATCGAAAAAGCATTTCAATGCTAAAGATCAAAAGCACAAAAAAACATTGCAATTTATAGTAAAAAAAAAACAAAATCCCACAAATCTTAAAAATTCATTCAATGTTACAAAAGTCCAAGGTCAAAACTCCAGGTGCTCCACTATTTTTCTCTCATGTTGTTTTACTTTTTAAATCAAAGTTCAATCTTCTAAACACATTATACAGACTTGATTGGGGTCATGGGTTGTGCAATTAATAAAACTTACCATTATTAGTGATCCTGCAGACCAGCGTCTTGAAAACCTTAGGCTTGTAGTAGATGTCGTTGTCGTGCACGAACACCAGCGTGGCGCCGACCGGAGACCACTCGGCGTACTGGATAAGAGGCGCCGAGCGGTCGTCCTCGATCGGGGATACAGGGATCTTGTTCCTAAAAGATAAAGATAAACATAAATTTAATGCAAAAAAAAGAAAGTGTAAGAAATGGAGTGGAAGTTTGAAATAGCAAAAGTTAATAGTATAGGAGCTGGATGATTAATATATTATTTAAGATGGGGTTTTGAGTAGACAGGTGGTGAGCATTTACACTGCTGCCACGGCTGATGATAACCAAACAATGCCATGCTGACTGGCTAATATGTATTTTCGTTAAGAAATGAGCTTTTATCACTCATGCTGAACTGTGAGAAGAGGATAGGTGTAAAGTATTCATGCCTTACTAGAGTCAAATGACAACCTCCGAAAGTTGGCATGATGGATTGGAACGATTTTTGTAAATTAATCATCAAAGCACTTGTATTTCGGAGGATCAAATAACAATAAATGTAAAATACACAATAAATGTATTCCCAAGTTAAATATTGATTGTTAAGACTGCTCAAATCATTTGTAAAGACTAATTAGACTCTAAAGGGTGACAATACTGTCCTCGCGCACATGTGGGAGTTGCGCGAGGAGGCGAAACGCCGGGGCGTAACTCCGCTGCCGCGAGAAATCGCGGCACAGCGGACAGAGCTCCGGCGGGATCTCATGGCGGCATGGAGAGTGCGATTGTCGCAACCCAGCGCTGGGCACGCCACAATTGTGGCGATAAGTCCCCTCTTTGAGGAGTGGCTAGAGAGGCGCCACGGCGTCCTCACCTTCCGCCTGACACAGGTCCTCACCGGACATGGTTGTTTCGGGAGGTTCCTGTTCAGGATAAAGCGGGAGGAAACGCCCGGGTGTCACCACTGTGTGGAACGCCCGGAGGACACGGTGGAGCATACGGTGGAGGTCTGCCCAGCTTGGGCGGAGCACCGCCGTGTCCTCACGGAGGCGATCGGCGGCGGCGATCTCTCGCGTCCGGCCCTGGTTCAGGCCATGGTCCGGAGCGAGAGTGCATGGGAGGCCGTCACCTCCTTCTGCGAAGCAGTAATGCTCGCGAAGGAGGAGGCGGAGCGCGCGAGGGAGAGGCAAAATGCGCCCCCTCGCGCCCCTAGTCGCCGCAGGAGACGCCCCGGGCGTCGGGAGTCGCGAGCCGACTTCCGGCCACCGTAGGCGCGGGCTTGCGGACGGTGAGCAATGGGTAGCTCGCCGTCCGATAGGGACCAGGCCCGGGTCGACGGCGCGTTGTGTTCCACGCGCGCCTCAAAGAGATGTCAGCACCAACTGACGGGGTCCGGAAGGGCCAATGCCTGCCGGGGTCGCGGGTTTGTCTGAAAGGGATATCGCGACCTCGGCACACAGGCAACGGAAGGAACACGGGTGGGTTTTAGTCAGTAAAAGTCTGACACGCCCTCCCGCTCCACCCAGAGCGGGAGAAGTTATTTGATAATTTCCCATCCTCAAAAAAAAAAAAAAAGGGTGACAATACTGACCTGTTGATGACGTCATAGACGTGGTACCGGGCGAGACGCGCGTGTCTCCACCCAGGTCTGACGTCAGAGATCAGCAGCACGAACTTCAGGTCCGCTGACACTTTGAAGTCCACAGCGTTTAGTTCTCTCTGGAAACAAATTGTTAGTCATCAGAAATTGACGAAGTGGCAACAAGAAATCAGAGTTAAATGTGACATATGTAAATATTGTGACATGTAAATATTATGCAGGGTAAATCTATAATGCTTCTTTGATGTAAAAAAAAAATACACATCTCGCTTGCTGATTTTATTTATTTATTTTATTATTTATGTACACATAGTAAAATACATATAGATAACGACATAATTGACGAATGAAAATTAAAGTTCTATCGAAATTGGTAACGTCACATTACTAGTAAGCTGCACATTTTGCAACCGCAACTGTGTGCATTGATTGACAAGCATTCTCCGGGTTACAATGCAAAATGTGTAAAAATAATTCAATCCGCTTCAAAAAATAAAAATAAAGTTTAAATAAAACACGCTCGTCACCCGGCAACAGAACTCACGAGCCATTAAACTCCACATTGTTTCCCGCGCAAATTAATGGGCGCTTGTGACGAGTTGCCTTTTTGACATCTACGTAGTGCCGCGACTGTTCAACGATTTATCTTTTAAATGTTTGCCTTTGAGTGCCTCGCATTGAGTGGGACGTAGTGTTTATTGTTTATTTATAATTATCTGCACCCAGTCATTATAAAATTGCGTATAAAAAACGTAAATGGAATGTTTAATTCAGGAGATGTTCTGTGATGTGGACGTACCTAATTTATTTGTACTGACACTTTTGAATGTCGACATGAAATTAGGTCAGAGGGAGGGGATTAATCCCCGTTTTTTTTAAATGTTCGATTTCTAATGTCTCAATCTGTCAAAAAACCTCTAATTTACCTTCACATTTGACAAGTTTTTGGATAGTTTGTCGCTGAGCTAAGATTGCGACTAGATTTCAAACTTTTTTAATAACGGAAATTGGCCTTCTGGTCATGTCAAAAAATAGAGAGGCAGAAAAAGAGGTGTATTACACTTTCCAGCAGCACACTCCTATTTGTGACTCATAATTAAAGTAAAAACAGTAAATAGATGCATATACTTTTCTGTACCCAACCCTTAACACTGTTGACTTGAACCCACGTCTACTTCTTCTTCACGAATCTATTTCGCTAGTATTAGGCTTAGTTCCTGTGAACCTAAAAGGGTTAATACTAGAGAAATGTGAAATGCCTATGGCATTAAGTCCGCCTCTGTACATTTGTGTGCTTAGAGTGTTAAATAAATAAATAAAGTGAGACACAATAGAACACTTTTTCTTAAAAATACCAGCCTGTTACTGTCCCACTGTAGGGCAAATACTTCTTCTCATACAGAGAAGGCATGAGCATTGTATACCACGCTTGCCAGAAAAGGGACGGGACGGGCTTTCTTCAAAACACAAATAAATAAACACACATGATGTCAAATTATAGACCGTGTGCAACCACCTTAAGCTTCAACATCACGATTCACGACTACACATTACCATTTCACCCCCTTACCTACGACACCATTCGCCTAACAGCCCAGGCAACAAATCAACTAGTTTCATATAGCAGCTATATCCAGCGTGTACACTAAGCTTGCTATATTTCAGCATGGCCGTCTATTGTTGATAAATGTGTCGCACGCGCTAGCTCCTGGACTATTTACGAAGTTAGGGTTGCTGCGCAGCGAATAACGTGAAATTAAAGATATAAATATGTCTAGATAGACAGTCAAAGCTGTGAACTCGTCGAAAAACTGTGTCCAACTGTTAGCCGCTAAATGCACTCACACTTGAAAAGCACAATGACAGCGCAATGAAGTGGCGCCAGTGTAAGACGTAGCTATCACACACACCAGCATAAAAATGTTGGCGTGTTTGTTTTAGTTATTTTGCAGCGCGACACTCTAGACATATAATAATATAATTATTGTCTGAATAGAATAGAATAGAAATAATTTATTTTGCTTATAATGTAGGTATACAGATGAGATGCAACTGAGACTATGAGACTCCCTCATGGTCTAGGTTATATCTTATCTGTAACTCTGTATTTATCTGTGGGGGCTTGTAATTAGCAATTTAGTTAAATATCATTGTTACTTTGAGTATAATGTTATTAGTCTGTAAGCCTTCCGAAAACAAATAAATAAATATAATATATAAATATGTTGTCATTTCTATGGGCAGTACCACTAAGTAACTTCAAGAAGTTAAGATAGATCAAGCACGGCGTCACAGACTGTGACGTAAGTTAGGTTCGATTCGCTTATTGGACAAAGTGTTATTGGGTTTTCCAGCAGAAATCAGTATCAGTAGCAGCCCGGAGTCCCGGAGTTCCGGAGTTACGGGCAATATGTATACATGTGAGTTTGACCTGACTGGCGAAATATACAACCCTGCTTACTTCTTCGGGGAAGTTGTTTGTTATTTCAACAAATAATCCTGGTACAATTCCCTGGTCCTCATTTGACCAAGATTATGTCTGGACTTTAAAAGAGACCCCCCCTTTCAAAGTTAATCTTCGATAATTTGTCATGAATATTCAGAAAAATATGGGCGGGCACTTGCCCATTGGCGACATTGTATATTAAAACAATATTTTTTCAAATCGGTGCAGTCATTCTGAAGTGATGCGCTTATCAACGAACAGCATTTCATTTTTAATATAGAGATAGTGCAATAATGGAGTAGGTATAATAATAAAGAGTTATAAATCCATTTATAATTTCAATCAGACATGGCCGCTTTATTTCACTGACGGTTATTGAAGCGAGCCCACAAAGAGACCGAGTACATTAAAGCGCTACATTTTAAATCACAATTAATGTGCCTCTTCATTTACAATACCGTTCATTATTTCTGTGGCTTACATTAACGACATGACATGAACGGACAGCATTCAGGCTTTTGTGTTCATAAATGATTATGAAGTTTTCAGAAGAGATTTATTTATTTGTGTAGTCGAACTCGTAATGGCTCTATTTATTTATTTATTCAATAATTTAAGCACACAAATGTACAGAGGCGGACTGCATTTTTTACTAGTAACATTTGGGTGATGCCGAGACAAACAGTGTTACTATTAAAGATACGCCTACCCACTCATAAACGGAAAAAAATATTTTAAATAAATATGAAGCGTCTAATAAATAATTTGCTTAGGGATAATAAATATTAATTACGTAATAAATCAAAATAATAATAAGTACTTAAATAAATAATAATAAATAATATTAAAAGTTTCTAAAAAGTTACTAAATAAATAAACGTATATAAGTAATTTAATCATATAATAATAATACCAGCCTGTTACTGTCCCACTGCAGGGCGAAGGCCTCTTCTCATACAGAGAAGGCACGAGCATTGATCACCACGCTTGCTCAAGACGGGTTGGCGATTTCAGACTTATATTACGAGTAACTATATAAGTCCGGCTTCCCTCACGGTGTTTTACTTCACCAATGTCAGTAATGTCCAAGGTTAACTCGGAAAGTACGTAAATGAATTGAAAAAGCCACATTGGTACTTGCCCGGATTTGAACCCACAATCTCGTACATGAGAGCGAGGCCTTAACCACTGGGCCATCGCGACATCATATTCTTATAATTCTTAAATTAAATTCTATTTTAGTAAAAGAGTATAATTAACTAATAATAAAATTTATCACATTAAACCCCCAGTGCCCTTCCTCCTCTCTCCTACTTATCTACGCTGTGCCCGACAGGGTCCATACTTGTGCCTAATATAATTATTTACCTACCAACTTTATACATTATGGTACGCAATAAAGAATTGAGAATTGAGAACAGTGTTAGGTGCATAAACATAACATCACGCCTGTTACCCCCGAAGGGTAAGGCAGAGCTGTACCTATAGGACACTGACATTTCGCCAGTTATGCTGCCAGGGCTGCTACTGAGAAATTTCTAATGGAAAAATCCAAAAACACTTTACCCGACCTAGGAATCCAACCCAGCACCTCATGCTGAGCCGTAGCGCTTGCGACCACAAGGTTAACGAGGCAGTCACACACTGGTAGGTACAATTACGAACAATTAAGGAGATTGGCACGAGGGAAAAAGGCCTATGCACTGCAGTGGGTGAAGTCGGGCTGTGGATGATGAAGGAATAAATATTCCACTTTTGACAACAATTCCCGGTAAACAGAAAACTTTACTAAGGTTAAAATTATTTAACGGTCACGTAGACATATGGACTATGGCGCCTTGTCTTTATGACGCGCATTACATTTAACCTTATCGTAAATGCTTTAGAACCCGGTTAAGCAATTCCGAGGTGGACTACAATAGGTTCAGACTTGGGCGTACCTAGATGACATCTAGTCTTTCTTGACGCCTGTCAGTTTCATAGTAACGAATATGTGTTTTGCGAATTTGATCGTTATTACTATTAAAAAATTTCCAAATGACTGGTGTCAGGAACGCATTCTCTCGACGACGGCCGGATTTTAGATAGAGACTGTTACATTGGTATGAGTAGCAAAGAAAGAATGGCGCTCTAAGAGTTCGATTTTGAGAAAATTTGTGGTTGATTTGAAGCAACATTTGGATGTTATTCAAACCGTAAGTATAGTTTTAGTTAAGTTAGTATATAATTTTGCTACTTACTACAAGTAATTAATTAATTCGTTATAAGTTGTTTGTACCCACTTGTAAATACGAGTATGTATATTCAAATAAATAAACGACCGTAAGTATTTCTTACAAAGATTAGACACGCGAAAACTCGTGATATTTTTACCGTGTTTGTACCAAACAAAAACAATACACGTTGGGAAAATACTTAGAATTTAAGCAAGTTTAATAAAGATATGTTCACACCACAAACACGTAGTTCGATGGCCGCCATATTGAATATAGCTGACAGTTTGGAGCCAAAATATCGGAGCAACGCTGGCAGTCATGTGTTGTAGTTCCGCACACTGAATACATAATGAAATGAACGGATATTAAAACGGAACGGAAAAACAGGTGCTGGACACACGGATTTTCACTTAAAATGTGTGGAAGTACCAACATCACAGTATTGTACGGAGTTATCGCCGACTGAAAAGAAGGGTTAGGTACGTTTTTGGATAAACAGAGTTTGTATAATTCTAAATCGTACGTCGTATTGTACGTCATCACGCTCATAGACGCAATCGGGCAAAACTGTACTTTATACAGTTATTATTGTGAGCGCGTGCGTAGGCGACGCGAAGGTGATGGTGGGAGCGAGACAAAACACCTAATATTTTTTGTAGGCTTTGGTATAATGGTTTTATGTTTTATGCGCGCACGGTGATGCCTGCGGATAATTATTTATATGTTATGTTATGTATTTGTTCACACTATTGGTTGTATATTGACTATTTTATGTACTATTTGTTTTATTGTATATTTATGTAAATTCATTAAACCTGACTTGGTCTCCGTACGTCTCTTTCGGGTGACCACTGAAAATCAGCGCTGTGCTGTGGGTCTCCATAGCACAGCATCATGCTGAGTGGAAGCCTTCTTGTCACAGTCATGACGTGCCAGCAGCTGCCGACTATTTCTGTTTTGTGCTCGTTACTGTATTTAAATCTATTCTGTTTCATTTTCTTTATTATTTACTCGAGTTTATCATCTTTTTTTTTATGCACGTGTTTCTGTGACAAATAAACTTATTTTTCTTTCTTTCTTTCTTTTTTCTTTAAATGTACAAGTCCGTAGCAGACTGCAGGCAGTAGCAGCAGGCGACGTGTCGTCGCGACACTACTGGTTTCTACCTTCCGTACCTTGCGACACGGTATTAAATAGAAATTATAGACACCAGTAGTGTCGCGACGATACGTCGCCTGCTACTGCTGCGTGCAGTCGGCTACGGAATTGTACTCGTACCTCAAGGAAAATGTTTGTGTTATCAGTTTTATAGTTTTAGTTTTTTTTGTACGAAATACCGCTTCGTTGATCTATAGTGATCGCAAGAGCAACAGGTTACTGTCGGGTCCTGGGTTCAATCCCCAGGTCGGACAATTCAATTTAATTTATTTATAAAGTAACAATTAACATTGTGTTCGAATATTATACAGCATGAAACAGTAGTAGATGTTAAATGTACAAATTAATATTAATGAAAAGAAAAAAAAAAGGACTAAATTATGGTAAATGTAATAGGGTCGCCCCCCATGATGGGCTTGAACATAACTGGCGATATGTGGGTGGAGCATACAACTCGATCGCCTTCCGGAGAAAACAAGTGCATGTTGTTGCGAAACAGAATAATAAACAAGTAGATTCAATAATCAATCCTAACTTATGATACCTTTTTCAACTTTATTAGCTTTCAGTATTTTATTAGCTTTAAATAACTAATAAAATACAGAAAGCTGATAGAGTTGCTCAATAAATACAAATATGAGAATCTATTTGAATATTTGCGTATTCCACTAACATCGATTACGTAAAATGTTTTCTATGAAAGCAGACGCTATTTCATTTCGTGAAAGCCTGTAATATACCTGGAATAGGGTTTATCAAATTGAAATAACTGGGACTAGCTCACTGAATTGGTTATATCTAGAAGTTATGAATACTCAAATGAAAAAGAGGTTGAGTTGATAAATATAAACAAAAATTAAATTACCATATAAACATCTTTTCTGGCTTAGAGATGTGGAAAACTTTGTTACAGTAACCATTAAAAAATTAGAGTAAGTATGTGTAAAGACAAAGATTCAAACACTAAAATAATTGTAGTTTTTATTGTTTGCGAAATGAAGATTGCGTTTTTGACTCTATTTTATAATAACACTAGGTTCCGCCAGCGGCTTCACTCGCGAATAATATCTTTATAAATTGTATCTTATGTTACTAAGTGATAATATAGCATTCTACCGGTGAAAGACTTTTTTAAATCGGTCCAGTCTTTTTTGAGTTTATTCATTACAAATATTAGTGTAGACTAGGAACAGACGAAGGCTGCAATTCTTTGGTTTCTTGATACAAAAATGACGAAAAAGTACCATTAGCAGGGGTCAAACCTTCTAGCCAGCATTATGCAAGTAACGCGTTTCTGGTGTACGATTTTCTACACAAAAACATCATTGGTTCCCAAAATCCCGACATACAATAAAATATTCCATCAATAAATCCCCAAAGAGCTTCCTGCTCTCAACAGAAAGTACTTAAGCCGTTCAGCACGCGTACACCGAGAACCAATACATCCAATACAATACAATAAAGCAAAGAATACAATACAACACAATTTTCGTTCACGAAAAATACTGATAAATCTTTATCAAGTGTTTTATGTTGATGCGTGTGATCGAGTTTGAGTTTGGGCGTCTGTTACACCGTAGCAAGTGCATTATGTGTGGAGTATGGGAATTCTTTTAGTTTCTTTTGTTAGTTTATGAAGATGGATTCTATAAGCTAATTATAGACAATTTCCTGTTGACCTATCAAGTTGAAATATCATCTACTCGTTCCTTCTGACGAATTGTAAAGCAAAAGTTTTACTCTAGCAAACCGCACAAGTTTAGTTTTAACCGACAACTGAAGAGAAAGGTTAAGAATTCCTCAATGTAATCCTCGCTATCTCGTCTTTCACTGGTAAGAATTCCTCTCTGTGTCATCTTTCCCTGCATTCAGTGCAACTTCATCATCATCAAAGTCAGGTTTTCTTTGACAATATGACTACTAGTATAAAAGAGCAAGAAGCAAAAAAATCGCGGAGAGCAGACGACTTATTTCAGTTTAAAAGCTCTTTATTTCATCAGCATAAATACAATCTTACTTCTATTCATAGTAGAAATAATTAGTATTTTGCTATTTATGCATGTTTCGCATGTGTTTGTGCTAAACTCATCAATCATTTTCACGGTCTCATGTTTATTAAGTTAAATATACATAGTTGTGTTGAAGCCCAGATTAGACTAATGTAGTATTTAACGTACATAGTATGTGTGTGTGAGTAAACAATATCCAATCTATTTGTTGAATTAATTTATGAAATACAAAATAACATACCTAATTAATTATTTATTTATTTTATTATTTATGTACACACGGTAAAATATATATAGATATAACATAATTATAATTTTATTAATTTAATGTATTTTTTTTCATTAATTATTAATTAATGAAAGCCTTAAAAAATACAATTATTTTAGAATTACTATAACTATCTATACAGAGTGTGCAAACAGTGGCTTGGTGAGTTTTAATCTTATAAAGTGTATATTACCAAAAATAACCGTGCAGCTACAGAAATATTCGGGCCATCAGATGCTGCGTTTCCACCTAAATCTCTTAAGACATAAATATAAAACATTCATACGTCAGACCTAGCAACAAATTCTTTTTATTTTATTTCCGCTCTTTTTAAAGTTCTCACGTTACGCTTCGTTGTGACAATCGCCTTCTTATAAACGCTCTAGCAGATGAGATATACAAAATATATCGCTTTCGTAAGAACGGATCCGATCGCACGCAGATTACCTCTGTGTTCAACAGTACTTTGACAAATAATGTAATATATGGGAGATACGTATTAACTTTATCCGATGCCTTTGTAACATATGGCTGTTTATTCTGTGGATAAAGAATAGGGCCATTTTTCAGCGACTTAGTTCAAGTAAGAATTTTTTATAAATAGCTTGAGAACAAAACTAATTTATTTGTTTCTAGGCGTAGGCTCAATTTACATTGCCTCTAGTTTGTACGTTACACAATTGACATAAAGTTCATTATGCTTTGGCTCAATTTCGATGCAAGTTTCTTGCCACAATTGAGGTAACAAATAACTTGTTATTGTTGCTTAAACTTATGGTATCGTAGAGGCAATTAAATCGCACCGTGTAAATCAGACTTAACTTGCAGATTAGTATATAAGAAGCTTGCATGCCATTGTGCCATTACAACTTCTGATTGAAGTGTATTACGTGATTTATTCCCGGATTCTGTTAGTAACTTTAGAATCTTTGAATATATTTTACACAAAAATACAATTTTCCAAAGAAAAGTATGCGCTTCGGTAATCATCGTGTTTCCGAATTATCACGAACGTCGCGACACAGAGTAACCCCCCACAGAGGCAATGCTTGCAAGTTTTGTACTAGGTACTGCGCTTTGTAGTAGTGCACCTAAGATTGCGCGTTTGTATAAAGTTTTCTCTTTGTCGGGTTACCTACACCGGTCTCAATTAGTCATTTGTCACTCGAGAGTTTTTGGAATTGCATACAGTTGTTAATCTTTAATTTTGTAAAAATTGTAATACAAAATAGGCAAGTGCTACCATGGTTGTAACAGCTCTTTATTAGATCTCTGCATAGCGCGTTCGTATTTCCGAAGATAGTCGAAGATCCCCGAAGCGCAAACTTTTCTTGGGAAATCTGTAGGTTCCCATACCTAATGTTATCTGAGATAGTCACGTGCCCACCGTATCGTTGCAGTCTCATTTCCTCCGACAGCGGAGTGAGTAGTAATCTGTGGTACCATCGAACGTGTTTCTTATCTGCACGCTATTTCTACATTGCGAGGTAAGCTAACTGCGAGGTTATCAGGCTATTTATACGAAGCATGTGGATGGCGGTTATTAATCTAAAGTTGACTTTATTTGTCACAGCTTCAAAATGCAAAAAGTCTTTTTATGCTGTTGTGCAAACAAACAGACAACCCATCTAATGGTAGGTGATCACCGCCGCCTTTAGGCATCTGCATTACCAGAAGAATCGCAGAGGCGTTGCCATTCCAGGGACAAACAGAAATTACTCATGTGCACACCTGGTAGAAAATGGCTAAGGCATTCAGTGTTCCGTCGCTTCCACGGAAAAATTCCACAGGACAGCACAAAGTTAAACTAGTGTAAAGTGAAGTACTACTAACACAGTCTTAAGCCTTATTTTATTGACACAAGTTATGTTTATATTAAAAAAAATACGTGTGGCACTCGAGGACTGCCGCGGTAAAGCTATTGCATAGCATATATTCAAAAATAAGAAGATAATATTGTTGATTTAAAATATTTTTTAAAAAAAATACCCCTATACCCCCCCCCTAAATCGCAGAATTTACACAACCGTCAATGACGTATGCCCTCACGCGTCTGCCCGCGTTCGGGTCGCGCACTCGGCGATCGCGCGTCATTGCCTATCCCGCCCCTCCACCCTCGTTCTGCGCGCCCGCCGTCGACTCATCGCAGGTCATTCTTATCGTTCTAACTTTTAAAATATTAGTCCAAATTACTTAGTGTAAAAGACAAATTTTATCTACATTAAATACCGAAAGCGATGAAGGTATTTATTTTGATACGAATTAACTAAATACTCTAAAATATGCAACTTAAAAAAAGTATTCAATTTAAATGTATTTATAGCTCACTATTTTGGCTATAATGGCTTCCACATAAAAGGTAGATATATGCTGTCGCGGACTTTTATTTAGAACTCTTTAAGACAAACAACCCCACAATACATTCTTTTCATGTAACTCCAGCGGTTTAGGCAGCGCACGCAAAGATAGATCTCAGAGGGCAGGATTTTTTCCGACTTACTGGATACTTATCGTTATATTATGGCTAAATCACATAAAATCTTTATAAATTGTAGCCTATGTGTTATTCTGATATATAAGCCACATTACTGTAAAGATTCATTAAAATCCGTTCGGTAGTTTTTGCGTGAAAGAGTAACAAACATCCATCCATCCATCCTCACAAACTTTCGCGTCAGGTTTTTTTTTCGTTACGGAATTTCTACATTCGGTCGCCGCGCTCAGAGTCTCCGATAAAAGCTATGCAATAGCTTAAAAATCAAATCAAATTATTATTTTTGCAGAAAACACTGTTACAATGGTGTAATTACGTAAATGTAAATGTTTCAAGTGATTCTATCGTGTAAATATGTTTAGGTTAAGGTACTTTTCTATGGGCCTGTGTCGCCTGAAATAAATTATATTATTCTTATTATTTTTATATACTTACATAGGTATCTCGGGACCGTGGGGTCCCGGTCCTTTGGAAGGCGTACGAGGGGCCGAAGCCAACTCGCAGAGGCCCCTTAGACAATTTTAAATGGAATGAGGCACCAACCAACGATTATCTCTGTTTGCCCTATGCAAGTACACCCAAGGACAACCCCCGGTTAGTGTAGGACTATTGCAGAACATGGAAACAAAACATATTGGGTTATGGGTTTGGGTGGCTATAATGGATTGGTTACCTAGAACTATGGAAGGACTATGTCCCCTGCCTGATCAATGTTATGGTATACACGGATAAAATGGCAGGGGGTGACTTGCGAAAATGGTCGCTAGCACATAGTTACGTAGCGACAATTATTATTATTAAGTCAGCCTTTGTACAGTTTTGTTTTTTTTGTCATCATCCGCATCATCGAAATAGGCCTCCCTCAATCATCGCTACTTCAAACAGTTCTGTGCTGTGTTCGGCCCGAAAGGTTCTGGAGTGGCGACCGCGTACCGAAAGACGTAGCGTTGGAAGGCATCCCACAAGGTGGATCGATGACCTGGTGAAGGCCGCAGGAATTCGTTGGATGCGAGAAGCACGGAATCGTTCGATAGTTTTAATTTGAAAAATACAATAACACTGCCCGATCTGGAAATCTTTAACCCAGGACTTTATGCTCATTCTATTGTTACTTTATTTTTATATCTGTAATAAATATTGTTTGCAGTAGCTGCGCGTATTCAGCGCCTATACCTAATTATTACTTGTTTCATTCCCAAATGTGAACCCACCCTTGGAGGTATACCTAAGAATGTTTGACGTTATCGTCCGATCGTATTTACTGATAACAGCTACTCTTTGAACGTAAGTCAAAGGAAATGAGAGCGAAGTGAACGTTTTCTTCAATACCTCTGCTCGACGTGTTGCCAAGTTTTCGTACCTTAAGCGAAATTACTTCGTCGCTTGGTGTACATACTTAATGTGTTAAATTGAATATTTGTATATTTTGTTTATTAAATTAATTGTCAAGAGTATGAGTTATGGCAAATAATTTAATCTAATGTACTGTGTTGAGTAATGTAAATAATTTTGCTTACTATTGTATAGAATCAAGTTTTTTTTTCTAACTGAACAGACAGCTGTACTGCTACGGAGTTTGTTGCGCCACTTCTTCTCGCCAGCTAAAGCACTAGGAAGCGGTGAAGGACGGGCGTTTGGGGAACTGTCTTATGTTATTGTGACGTTCGAAAAGTGCTGATTTTAGTTTGAATAAATTACTTTAGAATGTTGACTTTTGAAGTGTGTATTATTGTTTCTTTATTCATTACACGCCATGAATTGGTGCCTATTCGCAAGACGACTGTTGTCCTAACAAATCATAACATCTTACTTGTATTCTCTGAAGTTGAAGTTCCTTGAGGTTCGGCAGAGGTGTACCTTTAGTACATCCACTTTGAGAACACTTTAGAATCTATTATGGCACAGTAGTGCAAGCTACTTGCATTATTTTATGCAAGTGTCTCAAATAAAAAATGAATTAAAAACACCTGCGACCTGACCCTGCAAGATCGCGCAACCTTTTTGAAAATACGGCTTTATTTTACGACTTTTCTACGCCGTATTTTTTTTCTGTTTATGGTTTATTTCTGTCAGCGTCGTAAGAGGCTATTAAAAGATAGCACTATCATCTGCTTTCATTTACAATTGAATTTAACTGCCATATTGTTTACCCGGACTTCCTATGCGGTAGATAGGAAAACCCACTTAAATGTAGCAGAAACCACTTAACTATGGAAGAAACCATCTTTACTAAAGGGAAAATCAAGTTATGATTCAGGATGTTTGCCTACATTTGCCGTAAAACTATGCTTTTAAAAGCTCTTGGAATATAATGAGGCCAAGATGTTGCGATGAAACAGCTTTGTTTCCGACTGCGGCGAACCCCGAAGGGTACTTATTGTTTTTGAATGACCAATAAACTCACCAAGTTCTTTTGATTTTCGCTGGCTAGAGGTTTATACTCACTAGAAACCTGACAAGGTTACCTTGAAGCTATTAAAAATACTATACTTTTTTTGAGCAAGCGTCATATTGAATTCTCGGTCTTTCTCTGTACAACTTGTACGCCCTCCAGTGGGAAAATACAGCCGAAAATACACATGTCTGTATCTTAAAGTATGCAGGCAGCTTGCATGCTTGCACATTGAGAAAAAGAAAGAAAATACGTCTACACACATTCAAACACACAGAACACTAATAAGAAAATCTCGAACATTCACTCATCAGAAATCTTTTTGGCATGCGAACTACGAGTACACGCATACTTTTGTGCCAGTTAGAAGTATATGTATTTACGTCCACTGCTACATAGGATGTGCACGGAGAGGTTTGCCACGTTACCTGCGCGGTTCATTTGTTTGTTAGCCACGCATTCGTGCGTAGCGTAGCCGTAGGTCGCAGTAGACGATCCCGCATACATTTTTATACAAAGCGAAGCTAAGTACACGTGCGTATCTTAGCCGCTGCTGTGGAGCGGCGGCGAGGCCTTAAGGCTAAGCGTATGCTTAGCAGGTGACGCAGGTCCACGCAGCGCAGGGTAGAGCAGATTTTGTATTTTTGTCTGTGTCTTCGCTTAGCCTAACTGGCTCATATTTTATATGTATAGTCAGAAATGAATTAATGAGTAAATTGAGATCCGAATTGATAGAATACAATACTCTTTATTATGTACGCTCAATTTGCCATGTTATAGCCATTTCATATTGTCAAATAACAGTTGTGATTTGAATATACGGGCAATTGAAGTTGGTAGTCAATTTGTTTTACAATTAATTTCCTTGACTATGTCTTAAATTATAAATTATTACTACTTACGAAAGTAGAGTTGTTCATGAGTAGCCTGGTGGTGAAGTTCTTGACGTTGAACAGCGTGAGACCTCCCCATCGGTCTCTGAACACCAACTCCTCATCTGAAACAACAGAAGCAATGGTTTAAATATTATCTTTTGTCACAATCCCATGTGAGAGATGAAGCATAACTGTAGAAGAATAAGTTCTCTTGAGATGTTTGTGTCAGTAATAAAAAACCAGCCAAGTGCAAGTTGGCCTCGTGCCTTCTCCAACACTGTTATAGTTCATCTTATATGTATTCACCATGATAGAGACAATAGTAATACGTATACTAAGAAAAATCAACTAGCTAACTGCATAATAAGGTTAATAAGATACAGTACTGTGACAGACAAACGGGCATATTTAATAAGCTACCACTTAAGGGAAGAGTGGGACTGCTCCTACACAAGTACGATTGTAACTTACTGGGGCTGTCTCAATTTATGTATGAAACAATGTTTTAGTTGAAATAAATATTGATGTATTTCTTGTATTTTGTATATATAAATAGACAGACAGACAGACAGTCGGCATAGGCTGAGTAATAGGGCTCATTGGCACTATTTGAATACGGAATTCTAAAAGGGTATTTGTACTATACAGGGTGAAATTGAATTCATGGGCATCCTCTTAAAGGGTCATTTTAGTTATCATTATGAAATAACTTTCACTATGGGCCCCACCCTGAAATCGCGACAAAGAATCAGCTGTTCTCTACATTTATGTTCGCATAGCTCGTCAAAATGTAGGTAACAGCTAATTATTTTTTCCCGCTTTCAGGTTTGGGTCTATAGTGAAAGTTGTTCATAATGATGAGTAAAATGACCCTTAAGAGGAATTCTCTTGAATTAAATTTCACCCTGTATACTATATTTACCCAAATCAAGATAAGTACAGATATACCGAAAAAATTATGTGTTGCTAACAATTGGCAGCTCTTCTATTGAAATCAGTATACGGTCTTATACAAATATCCGAATAACTTAACAGTCATACAAGTAAAATCGGTACTTATGTAACCTAACCTTTATATCAAAGCTTTCAACTACCTTAGAAAAAGCGATTTGCACAACAGCGTGGAAACTACGAGGGTTTTATTACCTTCAACGAATACGGGAGAAGGGTTCCGTACAACTAAAATCGACGGTAGAATGTTCACGGCCCAACTTATATTGGCTTTAATAAGATTATTTTGTGTTACCAGTATAACTTGATGCGTTACAAATAAGGATCAAGATATGCTGGCTCTTGGTCTTGAAAGTTTTTATTATAGCATCGTTTAAACATAGTGAGTGATTGTTTGTAAAATCAATTCTGCACAAAAATATAAAACAGTCAAGCTGGAAAAATAAAGCTTTAAAAAATATGTAGCCGTCACGGGACGCCCGCCATGTAACACATGACGGAGAGGGGCATGACGGCATAAGAGAGCATCATGCCCTTTGCCGTCACGACATACGAGTCGATCTTACCCCCAAGGCGTGCTTTACATGAAAAAGGTTGCATTTGAATTTGAATAATTCAAATTCAAAAGCTTTTAAAGATTGACTACTTACCGTATAAGTTATAAATCTTTCTGATTGGCAGGCAAAAGTACGATAAGGTAATTAAACTTCAAAACGCAAAAGACACAATCATCCATTGGATTTAAGAAAAAACTGAAAAGTTTTCGTTCATCACAGTTATTATGCAACCATATTTTGTATGGTAACAAAACAATAGGTAGGTCCCCAAAATGTCGGCTTTGTACCTACCTTTACCAAAACCGTGTTTACTAAGTAGAGGTTCAATTTTGGTGGGTCTACCAAAACAAGACCGTAATATAAAGTAGTTTGTTTGCACCGGACCGTTACCCCAATCAATCACTGGAGGGCTAGGTAGGTACACAGGTCGGCTTTTACCCCCAGACGCTGACATACGGGCGGTAAGTTCGGATAAGGAAGTAGTTTTTATATTGGTATAAATGTTCGTAATTTTTTCTGGCTGGTCACGCACAGGAAACTTTTTCCTGCGAAATAGTTTGAAAGAATACTCTTTTTTAACGGGAAAAGAAAACGAATTTAACAAAACAGGACATAAGCAGTCTTATCACAATAAGCGACTTGGGTTTCGCCAAAAGATGACGAAACCATAACCTACAACGTCACAAAATCCTGTATCGTGCAAAAGAATTTGACGCAAAAATTAAATGTGAATGCTCTGACTAACTGCCTACTTAGAGATCCTAACTTTTCTTTCAAAGGGCATCACGTATTTCTCTTAGCTATAAAGTGGTCAGTTCACATAATAGATTGCTATTTACAAACACAGTACGCCTTTCCGACGTAGCATGTCAGACACACGAAGCGTCTATAAGTTACTCGCATTTGACAGAAAGCGTTTTAAATAAAATGAAGTAAACTTAATACGTCTCCTTGACGTAGTATCTTGGGCAATCAGAGCGTCTGTGTGTATTTCTCTTAGCTAAAAAGCGAGGAAGCTGTCGCACAAGACTCCTAACTGTGATTTAAACCAGACAATGTAATTGCACAGTTGCTAATGACTAGATTCACTTTGTACTTTAATGGCCTCGCACTGTTTGTTACAACAATTTGCAGGGCAGGTTACTGGGCGGTCGGATGACGTTGACAGGGCGACAGTTTGTGCCTTGTTTGTGCAATTGTTTGCTGATGTATTGAACAAAGCAATATGGCGGCATTAGTTCAAATTTTGGCCGTGCGCCAAAAGATCCTTGTACAATTGTAAGTGGAGTGCAGATCAAGTTGACAGTTATTAACACATGGTTCAAACCGCTTGACAGTTCTTGACAATATTGACGTGCTTTATGTCAACCAATGAACAACTTAGTTTTTTTTTTTGTTTCTATTGTTTGATTACGAGGCGAGGAGGAGGTTTGTTTGTTTGGCTACTTTTGTTCGTGTGTATTTTATGTCTTTTGTCTTTATATGTGCGTTTTGTTTGTGCAGAATAAACAAATTTTTCTTTCTTTTCCAATATTTAGTGCATGTGCATGTTATCTCCCTGACCTAAACTCTGCTGTTCCTGTCTCACCTTGCTATCCCATTGTTGTGATGCGAGATTTTTCTGTAAAGAAAAATACATTATACGTAAGAATATATTAATGGTCATGTACGGTTCCCGCGTAATGAGGCCAATTCTTTGTCAAACAATCTTACAAAAGGTATGTAATGTGTACAATACAAGGCTATGATATAATATTATACAGCTTTTCAAAAAGTATAATGGCAGTATAGAAATGCTGAATGTCAGAGTAATGTTATGACCCGGCCATCTGTCAGCTGACGTGTCTCGTCAGGGTTGTCGCGCAGATAAAATAATAACTATCTCAATTAATAAAGTTTTAATTTAATTTTCATTAGTGATAAGTGCTTGAAAGCACATCTGTAGACCGTAAGTTATTGGTTTGTCTTCTTTATTTTACCTAATCTTTTAAGTAATATTTTTTTTATCTGAATAATTCAAGAATCTTAGCGAAAAATAAAAAAGTGTAATTTAATTTTAGGGCTTAGGTACTTACAATTTTGGAAATACATAATACAGGCTGGATTTTTCAACGCAGGGGTGTTTGGAATCCTCCTACTGTACTACTACTCTCTTTGCGTGACTATATTTTTGCCATAATGTCTCATCCGTTGCTCTGACGTCATCTTACATGATTGATAGTGGGATGATAAGGGTAGCAGTTGTTATTGTTTGGATAGGTAAAACTCAATTATAACGTCGTGAGTTATACGAGATTACATACCCATGCTATAAACAGGGTAATAATAACTTGGCTAGAAACGGTCAAAATGGAGGTGGTGTAACTATAAATGGCTAGGAAAGTTAACGAGGTGTTGAATAGGAGCTTTGCACGCTATAATATGAATAAATCCAAGATCGAGGGGGAAGAAAACTTAACATAACATCACGCCAGTATTCCCTGAAGGGTTAGGCAGGAGTGCACTCACATTTCGTTAGTTATGTCACAGATGAATACAAATGCGACACTCCGCAGTTTAGGTATGAAGGTACAAGTACGCGGCGGGCTCGACTTGTCGGGCCAATTCAGTGAGTGTAACGTAGTCAGAAGATCTAAGAGTTACGCGATAGAAAGAGAGGCAACTTCTAGGTGAATATAACTGTAGGTAATTAGCGCTGTGCGACCTGAATTGCACTTTATTGTGTCGTACCAAGAGTCGTTTTTTATTTAAATGATTTTGCGGAGTCTCCCATATTAATCTGGGGTTGTGATTAACTCCCATGTCATGGGAGGCGAGCCTTTAACTATGAAAATTCAAACGGAAATACCCATATTTTATTTCTTTGGATAAAACCCAGTAACACTTAGCCCGTCCTCAAACTCAAACTCAAACTCAAACTCAAAGCATTTATTTCAATTAAACCATTTACAGGCACTTTTGAATTGTCAAATAACTGTGTATCGAACCCAGGAAAGAGTCTAGTAACACAGATTTCACCAGTAATGCTTAAATCGTTATGTAATAGAGGAGCCTATTGCCATTAACCAGCCAATTGACTAAAAGAAAGCCCAATAACTGTTTGCCATGGGATGGAATACGGAGAGTCGCGTGTGGAAATCGGTTGTCATGGTATGGGCATGTGATGTGAAGGAGTGAGGAAAATGTCGTGAGGAAAGTTTTAAGTATAAATATGGATGGCTCTAAGAGAAGGGGAAGACAAAAGGTGATGGATGGACTGTGTGAAAGATCATATGGCTAGGAAGGGGGGGACTCCGAGATGACGACTAATAGAGAAGTGTGGAGGAAAGGGACATGTTGCGCCGACCACAAGTATATTGGGATAAGGCCAGGAGACTGGTGATGACGATTTACAATGATAAATTAATAAAAACGTGTCAAATTCAGTCCGTGGCATCCCTGCAATAACGTCACGTAACACAGTTGGCAACACTTGCGACGTTTAGCGGCGAATCATTTTAAAAGCTTTCCGCTTTTGTCTGTGACTCCGCCATCCCTGCCGGTAATTAACATTTTGGTTGCATTTTACTTTAAACTAGTGATCAGAGTCAGCTTCGCATGGTTTCTACGACTTGAGATTTCTTTAATTCTCTTAAGATTAGTTTAATATTAATGTAGTAATAATACACATAAACCTTCTGGAATAAATTCTCTAAATGAAACCGCATCAAAATCCGATGCTTATTTTAAAAGAACAACGCGGTCTCAGACAGACACAAAAAGCGACTTATTTTTTTCTTTTGTTTTCTACATTGTTTTACTAACTAAACCTAAAATATATACCTTATATGTGTATAGATATAGATATAAAGATTACTAACAATTTAGTTTTTGTAATGTTTGTAGTTCTGCTATTATTGAAACAATAAAACAAGGAAAAGTCTTATTTTCTGTGTGAATATTTTACTAACGGTAGCCCGCGACTTCATTTAAATAAAATACTGTTTTACTCTGTGTCTGGACTTTAAAAGAGACTGTTCTCTGAGTTTGATTCGGTGTTTCTTATTTATCCGTCAGTCCCTGAGTTTTGTAAATTTTTACGACACTGCCAATCGACAACTACCCTAATGTTATACCTACAATTACTCATACAACCCTTCGGAAAACCTTCATATTTTAGCACCTTCTCTTAAGTACGTGAGTGGCGTACTAACGTATGTAATTCGTTACGGCCTGAGGCCTCCAGTTTTGGAGTAAAATCTCTTTTGTTACCGTTTAAGGGTTTTCTGGAAGAGTTTTTCTTCGATGCTGTTTTGTTTGGTAAAGGGTCTTGAATGTATGTATGAGATTTGAATGAGGGGGTAGGTAATTTTTGGGTTCCTACGTTAAAAGGCTTTTGAAGTAAGTGTTGTATACTTCCAGAGATTGGAAAGTAGCGCACTGATATCTGCTTATAGAAAAAAATTGGGATTAAATTCTGTCCTAGGGAGATGATTATGATGCTACGACGTAGCTACGCACTGACGTCACGGCTACGCGTGCTTCGTTTTCGTAGCGTTTGATATGTGATCACATAAGTAATGTAAAGCTAGCAGATTATCACTCTCACCGGTGTATATTACAATGGATACACGTATATAAAAGGCTATAATAATTTTGTTTTCGCCTTTAAAAATGGAGGTGGGAGGGTAGTTAATTACAATAGGCAAGCTTACTTTTATTTTCTAGACCCATTGTTTTATTTTTATTAGTATTATATTGACTGCAACTAACCCCAAACAGAGTGAAACTATGTACATACCTACTATAGCTGACTAAAATAACGCAGTCTTACAGCTAAAACTAGTTTCACGGAAAACTGAAGTTTTTTAAAACTATTTCCTGGTAACCGGAGCTCGGAAAATTCGGGCAAAACATCTAGAAAATGTTAAAATACAAACAGCAAACCATCTGCTGTTTTGGTTAAAAAGAATGTGAAAAAATATTGTGAAGAATTTTCAGGAACAATATGAATTTAACATGACTCGTCCAACAGTTTCTGAAAGTCAAATCACATGTTAAGTTTCGTGATTGGCTGTTGGTATTTTTAATCAAACAACAAGAAACTGAAATATATGAACTTTTTGAAATATATTTGCTATCAGTCTTTTGAGTAAACCCACGATTGGTAAGAACAATGATTACTGAAGTTTTTGGAATATCATTTTATGACGTAACTAGAAAAAAATACGCCTGTAGGTTCAAAGAGTTAGTATGTATATACCCACGTTTCGCCAGTTATAATTCAATTCCCATGTATGTAGGCGAACCTATTCCCTATCCGGGCAATCCGGGCATTCATTCAGACTTTGTTATAGGAAAAACCCAGGAACACCATTTCAATTTATAGTTTTAATAATAACTAGCTATTAACTAACAAATCGTTTTAATAATTACAGTCACAGAAATGAACAACTTCAAACGCTGCTATCAGAAACAGAATATTTAACACCCTATTACACGGTTAACTATCCGGATATGGCGCCCGAGCGGGTATGTACGAGCAAATGTAAAGGCTTGTTCACGTCACTATAATATTACGCACACGTGCCTTATTTCCTTAGAGCGTTTTTTTCAATGTGTAACAACATCTTTCCCACGCTTTTCTGCAATCTAAATCTAAATCTAAAAAAGTCTAAATAATCAAATCTGTGGGAGTGATTTCGTGAAAAGGGACGGAAGTGTGTCACAGGAAGCCGGGGAAGCGTGCGCTATTTGATCTGACCAATGAGCGCGCGCGGTGATAGACTTGGCCGTCAGAAATAGCCTGACGAGGCCCCTTTAATGTTGCTTATTACCACAACGTTGCTTACTACCAAGGTGAGATTTCAGATATCACACATCATATGCGACTACTGTAAGGCTCACTCGTTTTTTTCTTTCTTGAAGAAAGCCTTTGCTTCTCTCCAAAACACAAATAGACACTGACACTGGCCTCACAGCTGCTAGGTTCAAATAGAACTGGGCTGGCTATATCAAGCTATATTGGCATGTTGGAGGTGCAATGGGCAAAAATAACACTCATTGGGTTCCAACTGGCCGGAAGCGACCCCGCGGCCCAGAAAGAGAGGGTAGGATGAGATAGATTCCCTTTTTAAAGTTTTGGCCCAATTGCATTAGAGCGGGAAAAGAGGAGAGATGGAAAGTGTGCTCTGCAGTGGGACAGGCTTATAATACTAATAATATTAGGAAGGCTGGCACACTGCATCTAAATCGAATCCAGGAAATGTCGATACGAAGTGCCCATAGTATTTCAATAACGGGTAGCGCACTAGATCTGAATTCCATCCAAATAGCATATAATATATTGGTAGCGTTTTATTCCGCCCGTAATTTCTGCCAAGCCAGTAGTTTTCCGAAGATCACTTCAAAACTGGTGACGCTTCATAGACCATTCAACGAGCTCTCCTAGGTACAAATATTAAATCGATGAGTTAGTAACGGTCGCCCATCCACAAACTGAATGCAGTAAACGCAGCTACACCTCATGAATCAATCCTATACAGCTGGTATTTTGCCAAGCTAAAGCTGTTGTTCTATCTAAACAAGCCCTAATACCGATCTATCCATATAACTCACCTCGGCGTGGCTTATCCGGAGTAAAATCCGGTTAAGGACACTCTAGCCGGGTGGAGATTTTAAATTTTATCCGGATGTGGGTAGTAATAATTAAAGTGGTTTGTAAGAGTAGTGGGCTCAGATTTATTGTGTTTTTAACCAGTTTGGAAAAATGGGGTTTCTTTTCCAAGCGTTGTTTTTAGAGTTTAACAACGATAGTGTCATAAACTCTTTGTGCTCGTGGCTCCACCTACAACTTTAGTAATTATTAGAGATGCCGCGAATAGTTGTTATAGCGAATAGTCGAATACCGATTAATCGCCATTGCCTATGGCGAATAGTCGAATACTCGCCTTTATTACTCGACAAAAATAAGGAATATTGAAAAAAATATATTTATTCTCAAATAATAATATAGTTTATTTATTTTCTGAGGCAGGTTTCGTTTCCGAAAAAAAGTGTAACCGACTTGATCCCAATCGTGCAGAAAAACTAAGTATTTCTGCACCATAATCTGCCCCTTTTAGACCTTAAATATTCAATTATTAGTTAAAAATCCTAACTAATACTATATATATAATAACTTCAACATGACTGATTTCTGGCAAATTTTTTATGTTAATGATAAAAACCTTTTTTTTTTTACATCTATAGTTTTTATGTTCATTAAAAATTTATTTTTATTTAGACAACTATTCGCCGAATGTCAAATAATAGACGAATACTCGCTATTATTCGGTATTCGACGAATAACAAAATAAAATCGAGTAATGCCGAATACCGAATAATAGCGAGTATTCGCGGCATCTCTAGTAATTATTAAGCAAAATTACTGCCTTAATTTTATTTAATCTTCTTTCAATTATCGAGATGGAAAACGCATTTTTTTTCCATAATTGGTTATTATTTAAAATAAACCTGTCTCCTAGTTTCTTTCCTAGTTTGAATCAAGAAACCTCGCTGTTGCTACGGCGTAGCTGATGAGATGACGTCATGGCTATGTTTACTACGTGCGTAGCGGGCGTACTATGCTCTCGTAGCAACAATTTATTCTATTACATTGATATGCAAAGGAATATTTTCTTCGTGGCTTTAATTTGAATCAAACTCAAACTCAAAGCATCTATTTCAAATAAACTAATTACAGGTACTTCTGAATTGTCAAGGGGTCGGTCAGTCAGAAAGATGATTCTAGTTGCCAATTCCAAAGCGTAGTAGGTTCCTATGGAGAAGAACGAGCAAGAAACTCTACGGACACTCTTTTAAACCAGAATATTGTTACTAAATATTGGTTATAATTTCAACATGAATGAATCATGATGAAATTATACATGTGAGAACAATGAAGGATAATTTGTGAAGTAAGGAAAGGGTTACCTAAATAAATTAGATTGTATTTTTTGTACCTACAAATAATTTGTACCCCAAAAATATTAGTTAAAAACACAGAACAAGTTTTAAAAAAATTAGTCATTTAAAAACGTACTATTAAATGGAGTGCTACAAATGAAAGATAAACTTGGCTGGTATATATTTCAAGATTTTTTTTTTGCCTAAAACCAGGTCACTATTAAGTCTTGTTTCAGATTTTACAAATACCTACCCAAAAATTATATTTTCTCAACTTAAAAATCACCTAATCTAAAAGATGAGAAGACTATCACAACATCCTAGTCTAATCCAAACCTCCATTTACTAATGAGCCGCCATTTTGTTTTCAGCATAATATGGCGGCGGATCCGGCCGCGCCGGAAGTGGCTCGCTCACACCGGACGTCAATTTGTCCGATGCATCACGAACGGAATACTTTATGAGCCTTTACAAATGGAGATCGGTATTTTTGAGTTTTTTTAGGAAGTACTTAATAAAATGTATCTCATAGTCTAGCCAAGGATTTCGTGTTACCCAGTTACTGGATTATGACGATCAGATCAGTCGCTCCAAGTAAAATCAGGTGAGTGCGATACTTGGGAAAGGTTGGAAAGTAGATGAAGAAAATGTATCGCATCATATGTTAGTTGGTATGTTGGTTGTTATGTAATTGTCGTTGGCCTCTGACCCTGACAGCAGGGAATAGATAAAATTTGTCAAACTTTTCTGTGTCAATAATGGATATGAGGCTTTTGGCTCATCTGTAAAGTGGTATTGTTTTGTTTTTTTTTGTAATGTGCGTTTGGTTTGTGCAGAATAAACACTTTTTCTTTTCTTTCTTTTTTCTTTTTTGGAAATATTAATAAAAGTTGATTGCCAATGAGCTCAGGATTAGGGCAGTATTCAGCTGCATCCGGTTAGATTGGAAGCCGACCCCAACTTATGTAGTTCGGATAAGGCTAGGCACATGATAACGGTAATAGGCTCGCCCTATATAACATGAGGTACAACATATCTTGCGAAATGTGGGCAGTACTACTTAGTAGTAATACTTGTATTTCCTGAAAGAATAGGCGCACGCCTATTATTTCAGGAAATACAAGTATTTATGCATAAACATAAGTAAATTCATAGTATGTTAGTATCTGATACTGCATCAAACAACATTGAATCTTTAGAACTCCATCTTGGTGAAATACTTAAATAAATCATAAACCTTTTAAAATTCACAAAATTTCTAATTCTTTTATTTAACGTTAAAAATCTTTTGTTAAATTCAAAAGAATGTTTCACTAATTCCTTTAATTCCACGGTTAAAAGTCTTTGAAAGCTGTTTGTCTACCGGTAATCACAGACAGCTAATTATGTACCTTTGAGAGAAGAAATAAAAGAAGTTCGCCTTTCTTACCGCTCACTGCTCAGATTTATCTTTTTCAGCGGAGTTTTTGTTCAAAAGGGTAATTGCAGTGTTAGGAGATGAAAAATTGTTACTGTTTTATTATTGTACTTATTTATAGGAAATAAAATCAGGAAAATTAATTGTTTAAAGAAAATAGACTGTCAAATTAAATTGTCCGTTTATTTAAATAACAACTGTCATTCTGACAGGTGTATGAAATGTCATAATATGGGTTTTTATGCAAATTGACGTAGAGTGTTAAATTACTTAAAAACCCCACTGCCTCGTGGGGCAAAATATGCACGACGCATAATGCGAAGCATCTCTTCTTTGCGATCGTAAAATTTATTTTGCCTCCTTTCTGCAACTGTTTTTATTGATACACTCCTGCTAGTACACAGAACCTATTTAATTAATAAACCATTGTATAGATAATTTAATGGAGATTAATTATTTAACATTTTTTTCATAAATTGATTGAATGCAGCAGAAACGAAAAACACTTCAAAATAGTTTTAAAAGGAAACCCGTCAATCAAGTATGAAACCTGGAAGTATTGTAGTTTCCGAAAAAATCAATTAATTCAGTTTTTTTTTAACATATTCTTTTCAGCTATAGGAGGAACCTAATTGCAAATGGCTTTTTTATTTAAAGTAGTTTAATTATAATGAATAAAAATCAAACTAATATAATATCTATATATATTTCCAACTTAGACCCTCGACCGTTGCCTAGCAACCAACAATGCAAAACTAAATAGTCTTTACCCATGAAAATTAGAAATTTTACCCATGATGATGTTCATGGCAACGCTCATTCAAAAATGTTTTGAATGAGCGTTATGAGGCGTGCACTTTGGATTTTATATTTATTGAATGTGCACAGTTTATATACCTATAGATTATGTTAAACAATAAATTAAAGCTAATGGAGGCTTAAGCTAAATGTCGTGATTACCACTGGGTTTATGTTTATTGTTTTAGAACCTCGTGCATGACAGGTGGGGCCTTAACCACTGGGTCCCACCTCTCATGCACGAGGTTCTGAGTTTATCTATGTCACTACAAACCTGGATTTACAGTTAATTTAAGTCTGAAATCGCCAACTCGTCTTGAGTAAGCGTGGTGATTAATACTCGTGCCTTCTCTGTATGAAAAAGGGCCTTTGCAGTGAGGCAATAATAGGCTGGTATTATAATCGAGGCTTAAACTAACATTATCAACTATTTTACGACAGATTAGAATATAATTATGCAGGAGCCACTATCATATTCAATCCATTCGTATCATGATTCTGAATACGATGTTTGCGAGTAGTTCATCAAACACATACCTACTGTAAACAGACTATATGTGAGGCATTCAATTACCAGCGTACGCTTAACCAACGCAAATACTAGCTCATTGAGTCAACTTGTTTAAAACATACGCGGACGCGGTTTGTATGTTTTGATGAATTTAAGTAACTTTGACGAGTTTTTTTTGTGTGACAACCGCGCGATTGACGGCTGAACGTCATCATCGCCGTCGTCGTCTCCGAAGGTATGGATGATTTGGCACACAATTCAAGACCCATATTGTTTAAACCTCCCCTAAGGGGTGAAATAGGTTTGTAAGTGTTTGTATGGAAAACTGTGTTCTCTCTGTGAGCTTTAAACAATGTGGAATACTCTTGAAACGAAATAGCAAAACAGAATTTTTAGATTTATAAACCAGCCCCTTATGCAGCTTAAGACGGAGGATTGAAATGACGAAAAAACAACTGGAAAGTGTGAGTAAAAACAAGAAAAGCCGACTGCAAAAACACATAATATCTGAAAAGAGTCATCACAGGCGGGTTAATAATCGGAATTATACACCATAATTCCGATTATTAACCCGCCTGTGATGCCTCTTTAACTTTTGTTTGCCCCGTCTGCGATGTCATTATGTGTTTTTGCAGTCGGGTTTTTTGTTTTTTAAGTAATTTTGTTTATTTCAAGCTTTTTAGTTTTATTAATATATTTGGAATTGACTCATTACTAGCTTTTATTTGATACCAATATTGTTGTAATTTATTTAAAAAAAAACCTTCCCATTCCTTTTTTATATTTGCAGATGTAATATATAAATGTTATACAGCATTTGTTAATTTCACAAATTAAGACGAATCTAACGACCTCTCATATGTAAAAATCCATCAAGCCGCTTAGGCTAGAGAGCGTGCCAAAGAAATAGACAAACATACATACATACGCTCAAAAAACATGACCCTCCTTCTGGGGCAGTCGGGTAAAAACAGTCCTTTACGATTAAAATCTAATTCTACTCAGTTTTAATAGAGATTTAAGTTTTAGTCAAATTTCAGGCGAGCAAACAGAGAGTCCTTTACGATTAAATTAAACCTGTCTACAACCTAATCAGTTTTAATAAAGACTAAACAAGTAATCCTGCCCTACTGTCACAGCCTAATATTTCAAAATTACAAACATTGCGGGCCTGCTATTTCACCCCGTTCTGTACAAACCTTTCACCCCTCTAGCAAAAGTCATTAAAATGATTACGCTGAGCTGGCATTGCGAGCTATTGAACTGATTCAATTAATGAACACTAAGTTGGAGAATATGCCAGCTGCAGAAGATAATCTCTGAGTCAAACTTTGTAACCACTTTTTATGTATAAATGTGCTCTATAAAATTAGTAAAGTGACCGGAGTTTCTTGATGAGGGTTGAGTTAAAAAGTGGTATTGCTTTTGTTTTTTTACGGCTTTGTTTCTATGAGTAAAGATATTCGTACTCAGAAGAAAGTTTTGTGGTCCAACTTTGTTTTAAACCGGTCGATAGGGAGGTAACAAAAAAAAAATTGTCCGTCTGTTAGATTATTAAAAAATATTGGACACGTATTTTTTACGTAATCAAAAGATTACGGCAGTACATTGAGGTAAAATGTGGCAAGGCGTCACTACCCGGTAGATTTTATACTGACTTGTGCATTATATCTTTTTTATTAATATGATAAAGGAAAAAATACGCGTCTAATAATTTTTTTTATCTGACTGACCGACTAAATAGTTTTATTTTTTTCCCAGTCAACATCCCTAGTTTTGTGAGGCAGACTTGCGTACTGAGTGTTCAATACTCAATACGTTTATTGCATTCCAGAATGTGAACTTAGGTGGTAGGTACATAAAGACATACATTCGTTTTGGAGCATTGTGGGCCCTGTCTGTGTGTTGTGTGTTCCGTATAATACGATGATAAAACTGACACTGAGCTAGTTGTCTATACTACTACTTAGTATAAATGATTAATATTAGTACTAATTATGATTTAGCTATGTATCCTAATCCTAAAGCTATGTGTTTTATCATCGTAGCGTAGGTAGTTCTTGGTAATCACTGGGTCGCGAATTCGATCCCCAGACAAATTCAGATTAGAATATGCTATTCGCAACAATGGATTTCAATGCCAAGACTTTCATACTAGCGTACCATTCAAACAGTTTTCGAATCAGCGTGTTGGCAACAACGTCATTCGATATAGCGGTTTTCGACCTAATGTGTTTTCGAACTGGCGTACCACTCTTAATTTTTTTCGAAATAGCGTGCGTCGCAATAACGTCATTCGAATCTTCATATCACTCCCCCCCGTGACGTACATACAGACAGACGGCTTAGGATTAGTAATAGTGAGGGGTTTCAGTGTCACTTTTTGGCCATGACATAGTCAGGCAGTGTAGTATTTATTTATTTATTTTATTTTATTTATTTATTTAAATAGAACGGCCGAAGCCAATTACACTATTTATACATAATTTATTTAACACAGTCATGCATTCTTCTCACAAAAATTCAAACATTCTGACAGCATCATCTTCCATTCATCCGCAAACATATCAATATCTGTGTTTGAGTTCAGGAGAGCGTTAATAGCAGCTAATGTCCGAGGAATAGGTGACTTGGAGTGTGCAACAGTACGGCAAGTTGGAACAGCCAGTAAGCGGTGTTTCCTGCCACGACAGTAATTGTCTGGGACAAATAGATTGCAGATTTCGTTATGCAGATCAGGAACATCAATAATCCCCCTAAGAATTTTAAATATTACAGTCATCTGATCGCGCGACCGTCTTACTTCTAGAGAATTGAAACTTAAGCAACCCAACAGGAATTTAGTGGGATACAAGAAAGGATAAAACCCGTACAAGTGCTTGTAAAGGTATCTAAGGAATGCTTTCTGAACTTTTTCCAAAGCTAAAGCATACTGCTTCTCAAAAGGGTTCCATACGCACGCACTAGACTCGAGTTTGCTACGGACCAATGCCCCAAAAACAAGCTTGATAACGTGGGGGTTATGAAAGTCACGACAGTTCCTTAAAACAAAGCCAAGGCGCCTAAAGGACTCCTTTGCAGTTGATGTGATGTGGTCGTGAAAAGTGAGCTTACGGTCGAATATGACTCCCAGGTCTTTCATGGAATCAGTTCTCAGTATAGTAGCCCATAACCCGCTACCTAAATACAAGCCCTTGAAACCACTTCACGAACAACAATACTACAAAAATCCTAACCTACAAATAAAAAAACCCTTTCCACTAAGAACTCAATTAACTTAGAAAAGTACTTTCATTACTACTAGTACTAAGGCTGTGTTTATGGTAATAGTTCCATAGCAGGGATATTGCTGTGAGGTGGATTAAGCGCATTGTGGGCGTAATTGCACAGCGACGTGTTTTATAGAACAGCACCATCTAGGAGAACGTGCACGAACTACTTAGGGGTTGTAATTTTGTGTCCTTATTGGCTGCTTGGTGGATTATTATTTACTTGTGTAGGTTGACCACTTGCTCTTCAAGGTTTATTTATGCTTTAACACCATTACGGCAGTTATATGGTTCCTATTCCTACCATAACGAAATTTTAATTTAATATTTAAGAGTTCACTTACGTACAATAGCTACACTTATTCACGCCCACTTTTCAATTTCGATATAATTTATCATTTCAAACTTTCATCGTTATGTAAATATTCGTGGTTCAAATAACGTGTTTCGTGTTTTGTCAAGTGATATCAATTAAATGAATCTCAACAACTCATAACCACAAAGTTTCAAGGAGTTGGGTCTGCCGCAGGGCGCGACCGATATCTCCCTTATAAGGGGTCGACCGTAAAGTTCGCTGATTGTATCTTCCGATGAGGATCAGTTAGACTCGTTAACGAGGGTCTGAGTTAGAATTTTCAATTTTAAATAACATCCGTTTTCATTGAGCTATTTGTTAGCGGTTTTACCCTTCGAATATATTCACACCTACCAATTATTCGTGGTAAGGGGAGAAATAAATATACCAACCATTGACTAATCCAGAGAGACACCAGTAGGAAGTATTCATGTTGAAAGGTCTATGTGGATGTAATTTCTCCGACACCCACAGAATTTCAAGTTGGTTATACTTAAAATAATTTAGCTGGGCGGTGCGTACTTTCATGGCATTTCAAGAGTTTTGCTTTTGTTTATTTTCTCATTTTATCTGATAACGGCCTTCTAGCCATAATCAGATGGGGTCTTCATGTGAGATTGTTTTAGTGATGTTCCATTGATCATTCACATTATGTTGTTCAATACTAAATGAACTTTATATTTTCATTGTCTCTGGTCCAAGTTCAGGATTTGCCAACTCTTTAGGCATGTTAAACAACCAACTGCTATACAACCAATTACCGGTTCTTCGAGTACGTCAACTATACATACTCAGTGCCGCACTGCATACACACAAATCTATTAAAAACAGACCTGACTACCAAACCCTGCTATCAAGACGTATCTTACACGTCCCTCTTCCTAATGCAAACAGTCTTCTGGCCCGACGGTGCCCCTCTTACTCACACACTCATATCTACAATAAAATAAGCAAGCTCTGTAATACTAAAGGTCTTAACATCCACTCGTTTAAAATAATGATAAAAAGTTGGCTTCTCTCCCTGTCATACAACGACACGGAGGATATAGTAAGTTAACACCAAAATATACAAGCAAGTCTTTCACACAAAACTCACACCTGCAATTCACCACCACACCCACTTCACACACAGACTAACACACACACTCTTACGCACACTCTCGCACACACATTATTTAGAATTATTTTATTTTGTTCAATTTATTTTTTTTGGTAATACGCTACCCTTATTTAATTAACTATTCTGTCCATTTTCAAACATCCTGAAATAAAATTTAAGCTATCGCAAACATGTTTCGAATTAAAATTTAAGATCACGCAACTCAGGCCCCCAAGATACAGGCGCTGCCTAGTTTGGGGACCACTGTTTTATTATTATGTTAAATATTCTAGTTACAGTAAGCATACAATATCATTATTTTTATTGAAATTTATTTTGTAACAATGGACCAATAAATTATTCTTATTCTTATGTTACGAGTATGTCCGCTTGTTTGTGTAGGAGGTTCTTGGCTAAGGCATTGCTGTGCTTGCTCAGGCTCTGTTTGTACGTTTTGCATTTTTCTCATAGTTCTTCTTTCACTGTTGGTATCTGCTTTAGGTGCTCGTGTATATCTGTGTTTCTGACAAACCAGGGTGCACTTGTGATTGTTATTACGGCAAAATTTTGGAACCTTTGTAAAATTTCGATATTGGAGTTGCTGCAAGCCGATCCCCTGATTTTCATAAAGATCAAGTTTTTATAGTTATATATATTCGATCGTGTTAACATAAACGTTAACTTACTTACGTCAAGTCAATTTGTATGAAATAATTGTTGTATTTCCCATATCGCACCTTTGGTAGAACAAGGGCATAATTGTCATAAATTGCCAAAATGACTTAAATATGCAGAAATGCTTTAAAAAGGCCCTTTGAACTGGAGGGACAAAGAAATTCGTTTGGCAATTTATGACAATTATGCCCTTGTTCTACCAAAGGTGCGATATTGTCTTAGGAGGCATGAGCTTCAGTTTCGGTATAAATTGAAGTTTACATTAACGCGATAGAATTGGTATAACTCGCACTAGCACTTGTTGCACCTAGCCTTATTGAATACATAACATGGCGCCTTGATTCCCCGAAGAGTTGGGCAGATGTGTACCTATTACACCCACATTTGGCCCGTCATGTTTAAGTCCCATGTAATAGAGCGCGAGACTATTGCCTTCAACCGGGCACAAATCCAGACTCCGGGCTACTACTGAGACAGTCCAGATAGAAAAACCCAATATCACTTTGCCTGACCCGGGAATCGAACCCAGGAACTCATGCTCAGTAGTAGCGCTTGCGACCACTAGATCAACGAGGCAGCCACCACGCAGTCAGTATTGCATACCCTTCTATTTAAACCGAATTATGACATTTCCAAGCCTACAACCAAGAGTCAGGACAACAAAAATGCAGCCGCGAAAAAAACATCTTGTCTTGTCAATAAACAAGATGGCCGCATGTCAGTACACTGTGTCATTCGTCATGTTCCTTTGTGAAGGACAATGTTCATTGATTTGTGCCGATGGTCCTACTGATTGATCGATGTGCCTTGTCTGTAGGCTGTGTAATTGGTGTGGCGCCTTTAATCAATCAAGAAACGGAATTAAGGGAAAAGTTTGAGATGCCGATTCGATGTTAATTGAATTGGAATGAGGAAAAACAATTTTGAACATAAAACGTTTTGGTTTTGGAAACAAGCCTCTGTTATTAACCAAAAGTTTTCTTTCAAATATTTGTATGCCAGTCCATGGTGAGACATGTAGTCCTTTCCATTATTAATGCAAACCAAAGTATTCTATTCGTTTCTAGTCAGCCAGCACTAGTCTTATTCATTATTACTGAAAAATATAGTGAGGAAACGGGCATGTCGTAGAAACAAAAATTCGAAGACAATGTGTGACAGCCACCCATCCGCACTGGTAACATTATAGGCGGATTAAGCTTCGTGCAGACTAGCCCGACACCGGTTATTGTTATACCGTGAAGTTTTCTTAGAAATTGTATTGTTCGAGTCGCGCCGCACCGTCGCGTCGTGCTGGTCTGTACGAAGCTTTACGCGATACTTATGAGCCCAAATCACTGTACTTACCCTTAAAGAAAGCTAAACACCACACCGCATCGCGCGCTGTCACTGTCGCTATCTAAATCACTTCACCTATCTCCAAAAACTCTACCAGGAATTTCGTTAAAACTATTAAAAACCCAAGAATTAAGCTGTCTATTTCCACATAATCCTTTAGTCAAATCGGTACGACTCGACTCCCGTCAATAAAGAGTCATCCTCATCATTGCTGCTCCACTACGTCACCGATGTCAAACCGTCAGAGTAAACCCAGCAATGTATTTCAAAACAAGCGAAGTTCCCACGTCACTGACTGCCCGACCTAATTGCTCAGTGGCCAGTATTTCGTCCTATTTTTTCTGAAGGCAGTGCGTTACTTCAAAGGTGAGCTGGTGTATTTATAACAGGGTTGGAACTGACAAGGAGTTTGGTTATGATTAGAATGTGCTGGGAAGCTGAAATTAGGTGTAGGTAAAATGTTGATATAAAATGAGATACATCTCGGAATACCAACAAAGGATTTCATAATTCTACATTTCTTAATTCAAATCAAATATTCGACTAAAGAACAAAGTATTGCCAAAAGAGATATTCCCACGTTTTTCAAATTTATTGTTGATCATTATTACCCTCCTGTCTTCATTCTAATTTATTTGGGGTCAGCGAAGCATCCTCCATATATCTATTAGCCGTCATTTCAGTATCATATCATCCACACTTATCCTCAAACATTTGATTGATAGCTGACAACCTAACGATATATTTTCAATGTCAAGTACCACACAAGACCGCAAAGAATGGGTTTAAAAATAAAAGCCAGGTCGATGCCGTCTAAAAGCATTATCTTAAACTGATTGAAGGCTGCATTGCACGCTCTTATGTCTGAGCAGACGAGCGCTCAAACGCTGCGGTTGCGACCGTCTTAACATGAGAAAAATAGCATCTAAAGGGAAATGAATTGACCCTACGTCAATTTTATACAACTGTCGAGGAATATAACTGTCATTCTTTGACAGTTGTATGAAATTGACGTAGGGTCAATTCATTTCCCTGACTATATATGGTACTTTGATTTGAATATACATACACATCTGTCTTTTCTTTGGTTTCTTGCCCCTATGAAGTACCTAATGTTGTTTTTCGTATTTACCGAATGCAAGTGATTGTCATTTCGAGTGTGTTACGTAATTAGAGTTCTGATGTTATCTGGTGTGTGCTCTCAGCCATTAATAACTAGGTACCTAGTTTTTGGTCACTGATTCATCTGAAGAAAACAAAAGCAAGCAAGGACAGTGATTACGTATATAGAAACGTACTCACATATTATTATAAATTCAACTATTATGTTACAATATTATTTAAAAGAGTGTCTGTGGAGTTTCTTGTCCGTTCTTCTGCATAGGAGCGTACTACGGTTTGGAATGAATAACTAGCGTCACCTTTCTGAATGATCGACTCCTTTGACAATTCAAAAGTGCCTGACAATGGTTTAATTGAAATAAATGCTGTGAGTTTAAGAAAATTCACTTAAATTGATGATACGTGTACGTTGTAAAATGTAAGTGAACCTGCTCGCATGTGTCTGCTCATCGCATTAACACTAACTAGATTGCTCCGTGCTCATGTGAGCCGCGACATGAGAGCGCCCTCTAGGATTGTGCTCAAATTATATTACCCCTTCAATTTTACAGTAGGTACAACTTATGTTTATATCAATATTTAATGTACGTAATGTCGTCTCTGAGAAGTTTTAGGATACACAAAACCGACAATGGTGTTTATTGTGTGTGTCCATTTAAAAAAACCGACTTCGAAAAGTAGGAAGTCCTCATTTCGTAATTTATTAAATAATAAACATTTTTTTTATGGCAACACAAAATTATCTTTTATCATGTTTTTTTTTAAATTAAATAGAGAACATCGAACATGGATCACATCTATATCACATTTATTTGTTTGTTTGTTACGCTTTCACGCTAATACGGCTGAGCGGATTTGGACGAAATTTGGCACACGGGTAAACCATGACCTGGGTTAGGACATAGGATACTTTTTGTCTCGATATACCCACGGGATAGAGACTTATGCAGGTGAAACCGCGGGGCGCAGCTAGTTATACATAAACCTTCCGGAATTGATGGTGAAAACTGCATCAAAATGTATTGTGCAGTTTAAAAGAACAACGCGGTCACACAGACAGACACGAAAAACGACTTTAATTTATGTATAGGTACAGATAGAATATATAGATGCTGAACTTGGTTACTAAAAGTTCGATAACAGCATAGATATTTCTTAAATCTGCTATAACAACTAAAAATTTTCCTTCTAAAACGAGAACAATAAAAACCTCATCCTATATTTTCAGGAGCAGCTTAAGAATCGTAGCTGATGCTGAAATAAACTAGTTCGGAGGTCTGCGGCCAACCGCGCGGCAAACACGATCTCATAAGAACTGAGCCTGCATATCATTTACGAGACTATAAATATGCACGTCGTATTTAGGAGCGGGGATAAATTTTATTTGATGGAATACTCAATCTGCCTAGACTTTTCCCAACTATGTTGGGGTCGGCTTCCAGATGCAGCTGAATACCAGTATTTGGCATGGAGCGACTGTCTATACGACCTCCACAACCCAGTTGGGTACTGACTAATACCCGTAATGACTGTCAAAGATGTACAAATGCACAGTTGGGACGAACAGCTTAACGTGCTTTCCGCGGTACGGAGGGGTCTCGACATAATGGATGGTCCCCCATCCGCGCACCGACCTCGGCAAGCGTAGCTTAACCTTGGATTTGCCCCTATTTTATGAATAGGAATAGGTATGAGGAACAGGATGTAAAGTTCACTCATCCTCTGTAGAAAAGGGAGGATCTTCCAACCAGACGGGTGTCGTGTCTGGCGGGCAACTGCCCAACGATTGATGTCGGATAGTCTTATATATGTCGTTCGCGCGGTAAACTCTAATTGCGCGATGCAGGATTTATGTGACGTCAGGATTTTGTGTGACGTCAGGTCTTTGATGCGTAGTTCGCATGTGGCGATGTAGATGCCGCCACAGGTATATTCCTTGCTTTGTATTTCTCGAAGGTTGTGGTTTTCGCCAAACTGCAGAACCAATTTTGATATTTGACAATGAGCTTGAAATCTTAGTACGAAATAAGTTAGTATGGTTCCTTTCGATAGAACTTTAAAATTCAGACGAATCTTTGGGCACTGGTAGTATCTAACCGAAATACATAACCCCCTTAGAATTTCAATTTAGCTACTCCTTATAAACACAAAATCTTGGGAATTTCACAAAATTCAAGTAATGCGGTCGCATGATTTCAGGAATTTGATTCCTCCTGGCATGTCGGTTTGGAATGCCTCTTAAGCCTGTAACGATAACCCCTCGCTTATTCGGCAAAGAAGCCTCATGTTTTGGATGAATTAAACACTTCAAATGTCTTGAAAACGGATCAATAGCATTAGGCCGTTTGCAGAGGTTTATATAAAACTCAATTTATTTCGATTAAACCAAATTACAGGCACTTTTGAAATTGTCAATGAGTCGGTCAGTTAGAAATATGAAGCTAGTTGCCCATTCCCAAGCGTAGTAGCTACCTATGGAGAAGAACGAGCACGGAACTCTGTGAACACTCTTTTAAATCAAAATATTGTCACATAAACTTTGCATAAACAGCGCGCATAGCATTACGCCTGTATTATTCGCGGATGTAAGCAGAGGTATATAGCATCTACATCCACATTCCACCAGGTATGTTACAAGTCTCATGTAGTAGGGAGCGAGAGTATTGCCATAATCCGGTAGGGAATCATGATCTTGTGCCAATGGTGAATCCCAACAAAACTTTGTACGACTCGAGGACCAGTTACCAGAGTTAATTGCAAGCGAGACTGCCGAGAGTGATGTGTTATGCCGGCAGTCGGGCTTGCGATTAGCAAACCAACTCAGCATACATTTATTACTAATAATAAAATTGAAGAGTTTGTTTATTTGTTTGAACGCGCTTATCCCTGGAACAACCAGTCGGATTTGATTTTTTTAAATCGTATTTGATAACCCATTTCTTGAGGAAGATAACCTACGACTCTCAGGAGCCGACCAAAAAGAAAAAAAAGTCTTAAAACGAAGTAAAAGCGCGGGCGGGCGATAGGATGCGATGCGGTGGGTCGGGGGGTCGAAATTTTTACGAAGACGCGTGCAGAAGCTAGTGACTAAATACAATAATTTTTCTTGTAATAAGCTGTACAATAATACTTTACGTTGATAGACACGCCATTAAATCGCAGTAAAGGTTGTTTTGCAAGATTTACCTACCCTAAACCCAGCCTATCTCAACTATCATCTTATTTATATTATGATGTTGATACCGGTTTTTTTAAATAGATTACAGACCTATAATGAAGTTAGTCTACATTGCCTTCGAGTGATTGGTGCAATGCAAAGACGGGTAGGGCATATAAAAGGTGGACGTGAACTACACGTTAATTATCTGCCTTTTCCCAACTATCTTGGGTCGACTTCCAGTCTGCCGCTGAATACACAAGTGATCTACACGATATTGTAGTTTGTATCCGATTGCCCCAGAGTAAATAAGTCATGTTTTATTCGCGGTTACTGCTTCACGGAACGTTAAAACATTGTATATTAAAATATTTAGGCTGTGACAAAGTCCCAACCTTCCAATTCAATCAGTTTCCGGAACTCCTTTACTTCTAAAACCTATTACAATTTCGCTAGTCGTTGCGGCAAGCCACCCAACCAGTTTGAGGAAATTTCATTCAGCTAAATTGTAAGAGAATTGTTTTACGCTGTCTTGGAAAGGTGCCAGGCAGGAATACAGCTGACGAGCCAACTTTAGACCAACTTTGACCATAAATTGTGGAATGCAGTACGAAATGCTGTTTATTTCAGAATTTACGTTTTCGGCGCCTTTTTTAGTATGAAATGTTTAAGTAGTTTTAAATAAGAATTCTATTTGGTTTTGTTATCTAATATGGACTGCTTTATTATTACAAAGACAACTCTGGACTGCTTTGGCAAAGATAACTCTATTATATTATTGCAATTTTAGACCAGTGTCGATAATTTTTAAAACCAAAAAAAATAATAGTAGGATGAAACCCATTAGAAAAGGAGGGAAATATTATAAAAATGAAAGGAAAAATAATTTACGGGCGATCTGAGGTCGGGAAGGGCATGGGGGTGAGTTTTTAAGGGTAAAAAACGGTTTTTCTCGATTTCCGGCAAAAGTCCTATCGAAAAAAGTCAAATGGCAAAGTTGTATGTAATAAAAAGATCTAAAACTTTTGTATTTACACTTTTTTCACATAACCTCAAAATTTATGTGAAAAATTCAAAAAACCAAGTTTTTGGTTTTTTATTTTTATCTTTTACAATTTTTTATTTTTTTTAACGAAATTTGGTGAAAACTTACCTTTTTATGTCCCAAATACGCTGTAATTTATTTGATTAAAAATATTAATTTTTTCACCTTATTTTGAATTAATATCGAAAAAACACCCTAATTTTCAATCGAAAATTCACCCGTCAAAATATCAGCTTTTTTCAAAAAGTTGGTATGGTTTCTGTTCGTTGAAATCTCTACTTTCCGATGGTGAAAAAAAATATATATGTTACTACAGTAAATCTTCTCAGAAAACGCAAAAATTCAAAAAAAACTTGAATTCGATTTTATTTTTTTAATTATTATAAATAATTTTGAGCTATTTATTAAAATTTACACTTTAATTACTCGAAAAACGTTAGATTACATGTGACATTGATAACAAAAAAATTGCAAATAAAAATATACTACTATAATTAACAAACAAATAAGTTAATAAAATTAATATTTAATAAGACATCTACAATATTTGGAGAAAGTTGTCGAATCTTCTTTAAATTATATGCGTAGATGCCTATTTATAACTATTTTAAGATAAATTATATATACCTGAGTAGATATACCTGAGTGACCTACGAAAAATTGTAGCCCATCAAAAGGTATTTCGTGGAGAAGTGGGGAAGGGGCTAGGCGGGTCTGGGTCTTACTACATACATACCTACTATTATATACTATATATTTCGTAGCAGCTGTTACAACCGTTAGCCTAACCAGTATTCGAAATACAGTACAGTATACAACATCGATTATAAAAATACACGTGCACGCTGAGTTTCTTGAAGATACTCGTAATTGTGACAAGTTTACTTAAAAAAACAAAAAAACTTTTCGAATCTGCATAGGAAGGTAAATACTATCTCTATTTTTATCTGTATCAATCAACTCAAACACTTTTATTTTTATAATATTTCCCCCCTTTTCTAATGGGTTTCATCCTACTATTATTTTTTTTCACTTTTTATTATTTTGAAAGGCTTCTACCCTGGTCTATTTGGGGCCATATATACTAAGAAGTTTTAAAACTAAATCTGTTCAATCGAGGAAAGAGGTTGGTGTTTTTTGCACTTTTAGCTGTATCGCTTACTTTCTCCGAAGTAAAACTTAAAAGAGGTGGTATGTAAATTACAAAGTTCCATTAACATTAGATTTGATCATATCGTAAAATATACTTATGTAATCATTGTTTATCTAAACGTTTTAAAGCTCTCGCAGACAGGCCCGTCGCGACGCTGGGGGAAAAAATTCTATGAAAACTTAATGGAAATTGTTTTACCAGAGTCGCGTCGCGGCTGTCTGAGGGACCTTTTAACGGGTTCTATACATAAAACAGTTCTACATAGCTCACAGACAAGCAAACTACAGAATACTAAAGACTATAAAATAATGAAATTCCGTAGAAAGTGCACAGCTGCACTAAGAAAGGAATTAGCGAAACTCAACCTCTGAGTAGATTTAAGTTTATATGCGAAAGTTATGCCATTAAAGCAGTTCAAAACTTGAACCATTTAGCATAGCCTGCGTAGCTTACATCAGTAATTGAAAAATAAAACTTAAATTATATATTTAATTTAGTCAATGCACAAAAAGCTCTCTGTGTGGTACAATCAACCAAATAATAAAGAAAACAGATTTAATATTTCCAGTACACTTTCAACATTCATTTTTGTTTGTCTGATATATAACTTTTACAAAAGACATACAAAAATGAATGTTGAAACTTTTTGCAGCTCAGGGCACACCTAAAGTAGGAAATTGACGATCTACGTAAAACTATTAGTAACTTACTGCAATGTAACTCTTATGTCGTAAGGTTTAGAATGATTGCCGAGAGTTTTATCAAATTTATGACAATCATAACTAATTAATTATATTTTATTACAATGAGATAGAGTTACATTGCAATGACTTACTAATGGTTTTAAGTCATTCAAATTTGACCGTGAATGGTGGAGTTTAAGAGGGTGATGCTTGTACTTGCTGTGCTTAAAGGCTTGACTACTTAGTAGAATAGGAACATTGTTTAGAACCAGTCGAAGTGACGGTGGTTAGGGGAGGCCTATGTCCAGCAGTGGACGTCTTTCGGATGAAATAATGATGATTATGATGATTCGCAAGTTAACTACCTTGCCTTCATACTTATCTCTTCGCGTGACTGTACTATAGTACTTAAAAAGGTGACTTTCCACAAAATCAGGCGCCAAAAACTCAATAAATCCTTGAAGGCACAAACTCTTTGGCGCTAGCGAACTTATCGAATTGCCTCATCAATACAAAGTTTTTTAATCCAATTACCAAGTTTGAGGCGGGTCCAACGACCAGTGTTGTTGGAGCCCCGAAATAACTTCGATTAGGGCTGCCAGGTGTTCGAGATACCCACTAGTTGGGTTGTGGAGGTAAGTTATGTCGCTCCAGGTAAAATACTGTTAGTCAGCTGCATCTGGTTAGGCTAGAAGCCGACCTCAATATAGTTGGTGAAAGACTAGGTAGATGATGAGGTTTGCAAGACTTTCAAGCGACCCACCTGATGGTAAGTGGTGACCGTCGCCAGTGGATATCTGTTATACCTACTAGAGGCATTGCAAGTGCTTTGCACCCAAGAAACGAAGCTAAAATTTGTCACTCATATGTCCAATCATCCGTTCTATACCAATACCCCTCCGTTTCTCGGACAGCACGTAAAGCCGTTGGTCTCGGCTGTCATATGCAGATCTGTGACGTTACGGGTAGTTAGAAGTCCGAAAGTCTGACAACCAGTTTTACCAAGCAGTATCGTGTTACTCAGTTACTGGGTTGTAGAGATCTGATAGGCGGTCGTTGCATTGCATGTAACATAAAACTGCATCCGGTTCGAAAAGGCTGGTCAGAAGACAGTGACCTGCATCTTCTGCAATTAGTTAACTCTTGATTCTTTAACTGTACCCAAGACGTCCTTTTTTTCGTTGAAAGTGCGCCCCTGCCTCCAACAACTGTAGACTGTGACTGTCTCATTTCACCGCCGACTGAACCGTCGCAGGTCTTCCTTCACTGGCGCTGACTTCACGGTTTTTGTTCGACTTCTACACAGTCATTAGACTATTGTTTCTTATACCGTGACGCGGTGTTTCGTGACTAAAGTTACGCCTTGTAATTAAAAACACGCTGGTCATGTATTCTGTGTGAAGTTTGGGACAATGAGGCTTTTCATTCAAGTGTTTTTTTTTTTAATTTTGGGTATGCCTGGTAAGCAACCCCTTCAAAATGACGGTGCTTAGTTGTCTATGCCATGCCATAGAGTATAGACTTCGATCCCATAGAGTCTGAGTTTATGGGATCGAAATCACAATCTCTCGATTCAAAGTCCGAATTAAATGCACCTAGTTTAATCAAGTATATGCTAGTTTCCGTGTCGAATTTTCTCTTCGTTTGTTTCGTATTGTGATTCGTAAAGGTTCTAAAAAGTATTTTGCGTGCAAATAAGATAGTCTTGAACCCAGTTCCTGCTGGTCACAAGTGCGACTGCTAGACCAACGCGGCTGTCAGAAGAACAGTGTATGGACATCGCATCGTCTTTATAATAAGTTCTGCTTTGTATCTTTGTCTCTTTGTTAAGCTCGACATGTCATATAACTCTCGGGTGCTGTTAATATTGTATAATATTAAAACGATGACGTCACTTAGCACCCGGTGTGGAGCTAAAGTTACAGTACACCGGTCGTTTTAAGTCCCTGAATAATTAATGTGACGCAAATTAAATATGGCCCCGACTGAACCTTTCAGATCGCGGGGAACACAAGAGTTTACTTCTGAAAGGAAAATAATGGTGACTATAAACTTTGAAATGTGAAAAAAATTACAATAAAATCCTTTAAATATATTGTAAGCAGCATTAACTTATTTTGCAAAAATATTATCTGCAATCTTAACTTAAATAAAATTGAAATGTAAAATGCTTAATTTTTACAGATAAGAGAAGAGAATAAAGAAGGCATTAAGTCCACCTTATGTACCTACTAGGTTGCATAAAGTTTTAATAAATTCTAACTAATATTATAAATACAAAAGTGAGTTTGTTTGTTTCGCTTTCACGCTAAAACGGTTGTACGGATTTGGATGATTTGGGATTTTAAAAGTAGTTTGAAAAAAGCTTATAATTGTGATTGTGTGTGTGCGTGCAGTACTCGTAATAACGCGTTAGTAAGTCGCGTCGTGTACACACCCCACACCGCTATTGAAATATTAGTGTTGTGACATTCTCGCTACTCGCTGGTGATTTGAGTTTGTAACTGGTTACTTTTGAGTTGCGTCGTGGACGATGGGCCTAACTGTGAAACAGAATGGCGGGCAGTTAATTAGATTCTTTGAGACAGTTAGTTGACATTCGGTGTGGAATCAGATCTTGAATGAGGTAGAATTAATTGAAATTTTGGAGATAAACTTTGTGTGAAGTATGTACCTAGTCCCCGTTGGTCTCGTGGTCGCAAGCGTGACTGCTGAGCGTGTGGGTCCTTAGTTTGATTTCCGGATCGGGCAAAGTGAAAAAACCCAATAGTTTTTTCCATTAAGGAATTTCTTAGTAACAGCCCGGAGTTCGGAAGTTGGTTGTGTGATACTCCGTGCCTCGGAAAGCACTTTAAGTCGTTGGCCGCCTGATCTCTCTCCGGTCGTGTCGGATTGCCGTCCCATTGAACTATGAGATTGAGGGAAGAGAGAGTGTACCTGTGTCTGCGCACACACTTGTGCACTATAATATCTCCCGCGCCGAAGGCTGGTCTCCACTGAGATTGGTCGCCATGGCCGAAATTCGGTCTGGAGGACTATTTATTAGACAACGCAACTTTTATTGTTGCCTCACTTTATGGTATGCCACATGCAATCAAATCGCACCGTATAAATCAGGCTTTAGTGGTGTATTCACCGCAGATAGGAAAAGATTTAAGAAATTATATTTAATTATTTTACACCATTTCTGGTTTGAGAAAAAAAGTAGAAGTAGAAGCCAATTGGAACTTAAAAACTCTATCCATTCCAATTCTTGGTATTAAAATAAAAATAGCTCCAATCTATTATTGTATTTAAGGTACCTACTAGTCACCTGAGACTAGTACATAGGTACATTGTACAATAAATAAAAACAACAAACGGAATATACGAATAACATCCACAATACGTAAACGCAAAACAATTGAAAGCTCACGAGCGTTTCATATCCACGCACAATTGAATGAACGCAACACAAAAAAGTTTTGTATTTGTACGTCACCGGCCCATGCCAACAGACATAGTTTGACGTTTTAGTATATATCTTCGCGTCATTGTGATTATTTTTTTTTGTACTGGATCATACCTGGGTTTAGGGAGATATTGAAGGTTTGAAGTTTTCTTTACAAAAACAAGTTTAAACTTAACTGTCATTACCCCCAAGACCATTGCATGCACACATAAGCGACCTCCTTTGCTACACGTTGCAGCCATGTATCTGCCGTAAAAGTAATGGCCCATTTAGAAGCGCCTTTATGATAGTACGACGACACAAGACTTCTCTTATTTCTATTTAATAGTAAACTGTCCCCTACACATTTTACTGTTACTCTTCACATTGATCAAACATTACTCGCATGACCTAGCCCCCTAGCCCCTCGTATTTTGTTGATCGCTCGCGGCGTTTGTCCAATTTTCCGAGTCGGCGACGCAGAGTGCCTTCAATGTTTTTTCAATAAAGCAAAATTTTCGACTACTATGGAATTCACGGCTTGTTTTTGGATTGAAAGCTGATAACGTAATATATTAAGTGGAAAATAAACTATTTAGAATTTTGTGATACTTTGGGATTTCCGGTTTCTGGAGATCATCTCAAAAATTGGAGTTTATCCATTCGATGTGCTATTGGTCTGACCTCAGAGTACTTTGACTCAAACGGTCTTATTAAAAAACAATCGAACCAGTTTTTGTTTTAAGAACGTAAATTGTGATTGAAATACAGTTCTTTATACAAAATCGACAACTAAGTCTAGTACTGGTTAGTTGTCAGTTATGTATTAAGAACTTCACCATAGTCGGAATAAAGTTCGAAATAGAGAAACTGGTGCGATGGTGTTAGCCCGGGCTGAAGTCATTTTGTAATGAGACGGATTGGGTTTCCGAACATTTAGATTTTTACATCATGAATTTTTATTTACTTTGCCAGTTTTGTTTAAAGCCCATGTAATAGGAAGTTACATGGGGTTTAAACAAAACTGGCAAACTGTGAGTGTACCAAAAACGAAAAACCAAGGTAAATGAAAAATTTAGCAACCTTAGATTGGTTTTTCTCAGAATACTTAAAAACTCTAAACCGAATTTCCACTATTCTATCCCTACAGCGAAAAAAGAAAGCAATCATTAAATTGCAAGAAATTTTTATTTTATTTTTGAAAAACGATTCGAGAACGGCTTTAAATAGCAACCGAGGAGCTTCTGAAACGCTCCAAATAGTAACCTTGTAGAGGAAACTGTGTTGATTGTTTACTGAAATATTCAAAGATAAAGTCCACTATTTTCAGCCGAATGCAACACAAGGAAGAAGAGGCAAAATGTTAGTCAGTTTTTCCATTGGGAATTTCTCTATAGCATAGTCGGAAATTCGGGATAATAGGACCTCATATAGGTGTGATGCTATGATTTAAGTTTTGTTGTTCAATGAAAGAAACAGTCTTTTAGAAGTTTCAAGATACTATAAGTACTACTACTACTATAAATAAGTACGACTTGGGTCTGAGATCCGTTAATTTCGGTTCTCTTGGAGACAGTCCCAAGTAGTACTTATTTAGTGCGAGTTGGTAGATGTCTTTGAATTTTTGGTTTTAAGACATACCGGTTTCCTCACGATGCTTTCCTTCACCGTTTTGAGAGCAGTCACTGCTCTGATGAAGCCACTACTTATTACTAAGCTATTGAATAATACTGAATACTTGACCACGTTAAAAAAATGAATCATTCAAATCCATTACAAAATATAGTTAAGTGGAGCGAAAACTTCGTTATTTTTATGTCGGTTAAAAAGACAGTAAAATACAATAAAAATGTCTCTTATACAGTTAGTGCGGCTACAAATGTTGTACAGAACATAAATGTCAGTACGGAACGAGAAATATAAGTATAAATAGTAGATTATATGCCAGCTTGAATAACTTATGCTGCTTGAATAACTTATAGCTTGAAAAGGACTTTTATTTGTGGTCCCTTTTCCACTCTAATGTCGACACGAGCGGTTTGAGAATGGCTCATGATGTGGTGAAAATATTAGCCAATCAGCAAGGTGGACTGTAGAGAGTTCGTCTCCATAGGTACGATTAACCGAATGTCAGTACCTAGTATCACTAGAACTATGCAATTCATTTTTACTGGCACGTATTAAAGGCGCTGTCAATGTAAATCAATTTATTTTCTTCCTTTCTTTAATTTCAATTGTTAACATGGACGTGCCGTTGACTGTACATCTCATCATAATCATCATCATTTCAGCCGAAAGATATCCACTGCTGGACATTCACCACTTCGACCGGTTCTGTGCTTCCCGCATCAAGCAGATTCCTGCTGCCTTCACAAGGCAGTGGTGGTGGCAGTGGTGGCAGTGGGCAGGGCTCATTGCTCAGAACAAATGACTGATGCGGCCGAAAGGTTCTGGAGTGGCAACCGCGTACTGGAAGACGTAGCGTTGGAAGGCTTTCCTCAAGGCGGACCGATGACTGTACGTCTCAACGCAAATGAATCGTAAAACCGGAAAAAACGTATTAGGCATTAAAAAAAAAACTATAACCTCACGCCAAGTTGCAATTTGCTGTCCTACTTTGAAACGCCTCTTAACAAAGATGGAACAAGCATTGATCACAAGAATTACCACTACACAGCAGAACATTAGCCAAGTTGGCTCATAATGATTTCCTTCACCAATAACAATAGTTACGCCTTATCCCCACTAGATGGCGCTACAGCTAGCCACAATACTGTCCGCCATTTTAGCATGAAAAATAAATCAGTCTGGTCTAGACGAGGCAGTAAAACCACCGTAACTAGGCACCGGGACCAACTGGCTTGAGGAAAGTAATAAATGTCTGAAGTTACATCATGAGTGTGACGTTATATATGGGTTGGAGCATACGTGACGGTACGTTGTGGTACGTACCTTTTGTCTTTAGGAAAAAAAAGACAACATAACATCGCGTTCGCATTTCCTTAAGGTGCGGGCAGAGATGTATAGTCTATTCAACAGACTACACATCTCGGCATACACTACATACATAGACTTTATTGTATGTAGTGTATTGTTTATGGTCTTAGTGTGACCGTGTGTGATATTGTAACCTGCCTGACAATGTTATCAAGCTAAAAAATCTAACAATATAGTAAAACTTTTAACATTATGTTTATTTTATTATGTGCGTCTTATTTGTGCAAAACAATTTTTTTTTCTTCCATTATGTACGTAGTAAGGGCTTCTCAAACTTATTTTTACTGTGACGCCCTTGGGAATTAGACATTGTCTCTGCGTGTAACTGCGTAATACACGATCAATCACAATCTGAATCATTTTGATACAGATTGCTAACCCATTGCTTCATAAGTTCGAAAAAATCTGCTCAGCAACGTAATTAACGCAATGAATGTTGTTGAACTGTCAAAATTAAATAGATTAGTCTTCATTTGCAAAAATTTGTTACGCAATTAGATAGCAGTTGTAGTTCAAGCCTAATAACAAGTTATCAGAAAACCTATTTATTTTTTGTTTTGTTATTATAACAACACAAATTATAAGAATAAAAATGAAAAGAGGTATTTAATTAACTTTATTGGCTGGCTACTAATGAGAAGGATGTGCTTGCTTTTCTGAGCATAGCTTCTAAAAACGGGGCTTAAGTTTAGAAATCGCCACTCTCATATCTTTCTCAAAATTTATTTTCGATTTGTACTTGTCCTGTATTACTGCAACTGTATGTATTCGCAAATGGTAACTGGGACAATTAGTACACACAACTTAAAGAATACATGTTTTATGCCTTGGTGCTAATGCCGCGACGCCCCAGGGCGTTGCGACGCACAGTTAGGGAAACCCTGGTCTATAGTTATGAAAATTTCCATTATTCTTCCTACGAATGGGTGAAACTTATTCAGCTGGATCCGGTTAAACTAGAAGCCGATCTCAATATTAATACATTTATTGAAATCTCCATTACAACTACTCGTATTAATATAGGTAGTCGAGGAAAGGCTAATAGGCTGATGATGAAATGGGTGACAATTAACGTTAAATAAAAATAAATAAATGTATGGTTAGCGATACGTGACGTTCTGTAGGAAAAGCCAAAGATTTCAATCCTTAGATTTCCTCTCATCGTACTAAGTCGCGAGAAAAAGTGTTAATACTGAGAACCTTTCACAATAATAAGAGTATCTATGACAGTCAAGTCAAGTCTCTGCCACATTGTGAGTGTCAGAGATGTCAAAACGAAACAGAAACGCGACCTTTTGACGCAGTAGGGAATCTACGATTTAAATCTTTCGAAAAAGGCATGAATTTATGATGAAGATGATGTCTTATTATAGCAAATAAAAGGAAGTATAACCAGATTTTGGCAAAAACGTAAGGCGCGGATTTTTAACAATACGTACAACAGCTACGTAGGAATAATTAAGTATTTGTACGTAAAATTACTAGCATGGGTGATGAAAACATAACGCTGAGAAAAAAACAAATCCAGTCTACCTCGTTCTCAGAAACGTCACTCTTCGATGGAACAGTTATGAGTATGCCAGAAACTTCATTACGAGACGATGAAACCATTGTGACGCTACAGGAAGAAATCAATGACTTAAGGATTAAGTTGCAAAGCGCGAATCAGGAAGTTGACAACTTGCTTTGTGAGAATAAAAATTTAAAGTCAGATCTGGATAAATGTAATCGTGTCATAGAATTATATAAGAAGGTGGGTGCAGGAGAAGCCAAGTGTGCCACTCCAGGTTCTAAACGAAAGGTTTTAAACACGAAACTCCAAGTGAGTAATCTAACATCAACCCCAATCAAAAAATCTTTTGCAAATAAATCTACATGCCAAATACAAACTTGGAATAAGGAGACCCAAACCAGTAATCTCGTGGCTCAGTCGCCAGCAAAATTAAACATCCAAACATCGACAGCCTGTAGTAGTAAACAACTGAGAACGGAAAATGCATGCAAACAAACACAAACGGATGTAAATATTGCCAATACTACTTCTATACACCAAGACAGCAAAACTGAAACAACTAATACTGTTACACCAACGAAACAAATTATTAATCATTCGGACACCAGTCATTTGAAACGTAGCAAAATTTGCATCTTAAGCACTGACAACACGAATAAATTGCTTGACATTGCAGAAAAAACGATGTATAAATGTGGACTTTGCCACTACATCACACCTCATAGAAATATCCAAGCTCTTCTGAAAGGCATCAAAGAAAAACTGGCGAACTTTACCATGCTGGACTACTGCATTTTATTGATAGGTGGTGAGGACTTCCAAGTCACATGTAAATATTATGACAGTATATTATTAATAAGACAAGTTTTACAAGAAATTACAAATACAAACATAATTATATGCACACCAACGTACAAATTCTTCACGAATAACTATTTATACAATTCCAGAGTGGAGACTTTTAATAACTTGTTATATCTGGATATAGCTACTCATGGACATGCTTATTTTCTGGATAGTAACAGGAATTTAAAATACGATGATACCATGTTCAATAGACGCACAGGCATGATAAATTACTCCGGAATGAAATCTATTTTTAATGATATTTATAATGTGATTATTTATATTCAAAGTGTCAATACTGAGTATGAAATATGTGGACTTGACATAAATGACAAAATGCATCCTAATTACAACTTGAATAAGTATAAGACGACATCTGCGACTAGTACGGAGGGAAAAAACTCGCAGTTTTTTCTATAATACTCTCAATATTCTGCACCAAAATATTGCCGGCTTGCTGAACAAATTAGACTTATTGACTATTCAATTAAAAAACCTTGAAAATCAAGGTACTATTGTAGACGTTCTCTGCATAACTGAACATTTTATTGCATCTGGCCATGAAAGTTTATTGTATCTTCCTGGTTTCCACCCCGCTGCTTTCTTTTGTCGCAAAACAAATCGCGGAGGGACTTGTATTCTAGTTAGAAATGGCCATCAATATAAAGAACTGCCAGATATTGCTAGGCACTCTGTGTCAGGCGTTTTTGAAATTTGTGGAATTGAATTGACAACTCATTCTATTATTGTAATTTGTGTTTATAGAATTCCTAAATACAATTATTTGACATTTTATAATAAGCTTGACATTATTTTGGGTAGATTATGTTTGTTAAATGGAAAAAAGATTATTTTATGTGGCGATTTAAATATTGATACGTTAAAAAGAAATAGGACTACTTTGGAACTAGAGAATTTTGTACTGAGTTACAACTTGATATTAGAAATAAATCAACCTACCAGGCTTAGCAGTAACACATGTATCGATCATTTCGCGCATAACATGCGAAGAGGATGTAAAGCTGAAATTATGGATCTCATCCTTTCTGATCACACGTCACAAATACTCAGAGTTCCCATAAATAGAACATGCCGCTTAAAATTCTGGAAAATTTTAAGAAAAGACTACTCCACAGAGAACCTCAAAAAATTCCGAAAATGCATTCGAAGTTTGACTTTTAATGATGTATATGAAAGTAACGATGCCAATACAGCTTACACAAGATTTTATGAAATGTTCTCCCTATTTTACAAACTTTGCTTCCCTGATAAAATTATAACTATTCATACTGATAAAAATGTAAAATGGGTATCGCGCGGCATAAAAAGCTGTAGTAAAAATCAAAGAAAACTATTGTGGACATACAGACTAAATCCTGTATTAAAAAATAAAACTAATTTAAAAAAATATTCTTTACAATATAAGAAAGTTATAAGACTAACACAAAAAGCTCAAAATGATTACTTTATAAAAACTTCGCAGAATAAGTCGAAAGCTACATGGCAAATAGTCAATAGACCTAAAAATAACTCTCCTAAAGAACAAATAATGACCATTAAGCAATGTAACCTGACCTTTTCAAAACCTACTGACATTGCGAATGCATTTAATAATTATTTTATGGATGAGATTGAGAATAATATAAAAACTGATATGAAATTCGACAGTAAATTCGACAATCTGACAAGGCAATCCATGTTTATGCAGCCTGTTCTAACAACCGACATTGTTTCGGCTATAGGATCACTTAAAAATACAAGTACTGTAGGATTCGACGGTATGTCAACAAAGGTGATTAAATTTGTAAATGAACTTATAGCACCCGTATTAGCGCATATTATGAACCTTAGCATTGCTGACGGTGTTTATCCTGAAGACTTAAAGAAAGTTATTATTAAACCACTTCATAAAAAAGATGACAAAACCAATATGAAGAACTATAGGCCCATAGCGAAAATTTCTGTATTTTCCAAAATTTTCGAAAAAATTATTTATAAGTCTCTGTATTGCTATCTCAATAAATTTAACTTATTATGCAAGGAACAAAACGGCTTTAGAAAGAATACCACGATCAACATGGCTATTTTTGATTTTTTACGTAGCATTTTGTTAGCAGTAGACCAAAAAGCTCCAATTTGTGCTATTTACACAGATATGACTAAAGCCTTCGATTACGTAAAGCACGACGTCTTATTAGACAAACTGCGTAGCTATGGTATTAGAGGTAACATTTTAAAACTACTCGAATCCTATCTCTCCAACAGAATGCAATGTACAGAGATTGCAAGAGTATGTGAAACAAAGTTTGAAGAGAGTTTTTTATCTCATTCGAGATTAATAAAGTTTGGTGTCCCACAGGGTAGCGTCCTTGGGCCACCTCTTTTCTTAATCTATATAAATGATCTGCCAAAGGTGACTCAACATCAAATGGTGATGTTTGCAGACGACAGTACTGCCATAGTGAAATGTATTGATCGCAATATTTATCAAGATGACATAAATAATACACTATCGGACATAATTAATTGGCTTAACAAAAATAATTTAATTATAAACTTAAAGAAAACCAAAATAATGCACTTTCACCAAAGAACTGAAGTACCAAAACTAAATATCAGACATAGTAACTGTGACATTGAAGACGTTAAAGTAGTAAAATTCTTAGGTTTATTCCTTGATAACCAACTTAACTGGAAGGCCCACATAGATGACCTAAGTAAAAAAATAAATAAATCAGCATACGCACTTTTCCAAATTGCTAGAAAAATAAATATGGATGCGCTACTAGTTGCATATCACGGCTTAGTAGCCTCAATTTTGCGATATGGTATTGTTTTTTGGGGCAATTCTACCGATAAAGATATCGTTTTTAAGGCACAAAAAAGGTGCATAAGATCAATGTGTGGTCTGAAAGTTGATGATAGCTGTGTACCATTTTTTAAATCGCTGAAAATACTTACTCTACCCTCGTTATATATTTTTGAAATTAGTGTTTTCGTCAAGACAAACATGAGACTATTCGAAAAAGTGTCAACGTCACGAGATGTTGCGATTCGTAGCCAATACGCAAACTCTTTAAGCAATCAGCGTTGTAAGACTGCCTTAGTGAGAAAGAGCGTTTTAGGCATGGCACCGCGCATTTACAATAAATTACCAAATGTCATAAAAAATTTGAATGTAACACAATTCAAAAAAAATTTAAAACTATTATTAATTGAAAAATGTTATTATACGACTGATGAATTTCTGAATGATAAATTAAAGTAGACTTATTTATTTATTTGACTGTAGAAACAATTTTTAATTGAATGTTGTGACTAATTGTAATTTATGATTATTTATTTATGCAATGACTGTAGAAATTATTTTATTGTTCTTATTTCGCATGCAACCATATTTGTACGCCTCTCGGCATAACATAGCGACCTATACCTTTAATTTAAGAACTGTATTCACTACCTATGTTACACAAATAAAGAAATGATTATGATTATGATTATGAGCTTACAATATAGGTAAGGGTCCCAACAATATCCCTCAACAGGTTGTTCAAAGTTATTGTAAGAAAGTCGCAAATTTTGTATTAATATAATATTACTTTGTTACTAAAAGAAAACTTTGTGTCAGGTTTTAGAAAGGAAAAAGACTTTTCAGATTATGGACAAAGGTTCTGTGGTACGTACTGGAAAGTAAACAGACACTCTGGTGATGGTCGTGGGAATTCGCTGGGTTCGGGAGGCGCAGACGAGGTGACCATTCTATCAGCGATAACGGTAATGGAAAAGACAAAATGTATGGGACTGACATAAGCTACAGATTTTTTTTTGTCAATAATGTTGAAAGTCGTCTAAAGAAATACGCAATGCTTTGAAAGCGATGGTCACTTTTCCGCTTTGTCCAGGCCCTCAGGTCTCAGGTCTGTGATGATTTTTGGGGGTGGCCTAATTCCAGCAGTGATTTAATAATTTGCACATGGAGTCATCGGTACAGATTATATCCGGATTATTTACATTTTAATCAACCACGGGTTCTTTGGATTTCAATCGGTTATAAGAACCGATTGAAATCTTTAAATAAAATCTGCTTTAAAACACTTCAAACCTTGCTGTTAGACTATAAATGTTAGTTTTAGGTTTGTCATAGTTCGTTTATGAATTATAAATCTTTTTGAAACGGGTAGGATCGGCTTGGCTTATCACTGGTCTACTTCCAACAGAACCTTTGAAAGAAAACCTGCACTTCAACTTCTTTGAATTAGTTACGTGAAAACTGAGCTGTTTCATCTGTACTTTATGTTTTTACCTTTGGGAGACTTATGAGTGGTAAATTTTAGGTATGCATTTTCACCAACTTTTCTACTGTTTAACCCGATGCATAATAATAATTACATTGAAGCAAACTTTTTAATTCAAATTCATATTTATTTATTTGTACATATACCTATACCTATAATGTGGCTCTTGGCTCCTGTATCCGAGCTCTTGTGATAGAGTAACTCCTAGTACAAGAGCCAGGGCTACACAGATGTTTGTGACATTGAAGTGTAAATAAAGAAAAATATTATATAAAATATTAAATTTAAATTTTATGTAAAATATAAAAATTGTGTATTATAAAATAAAAAATATTTTGTCATATATTATATGCACTCTTGCAAGGCGTACAAACATTGCTTACACAGTAGGTGTACAGGTGTATAGTTTTAATTATAATAATATTGCTGTTACTCAGTCTTAAATTTTTAGCAATCAAATAAACAAAATAATACAAATTAAGGTAATAATAATTATTCGCCGATGATTCCCCTTATTGCAAAACACGCTTTCATTTTGACAGTTGAACTATTTCCATTACGCCGTATGTTTACAAAAATCCGTGTTCGCGCTACTAATTCAACGCATTGGGTGGTCTTGTACTTTCAAAATCAAAATCATTAGTAGTGATGTGCGTAATTTGGCTCTGGCCATACTGATGCGAATCCCGCGCGGGATGCGAGATTCTATGAAATCATTCGGGTTACTCTGATGTAATGCACGTGAATAAACATCACAGTAACGAAACGAAAAGCTTCGAACCGGAAAGACACTTTGAAACGTAGGCCGTCAGTCAGTCTCAGGGTTGAATCTTTAGAAGTGTAATAGTTAGCAAGTTGAAATTTGCACAAAATACTTGTTACTACAGCCGCTAACAGGGTAAATAATAAAAAGAAGGAAAACTACAATGGTTTTGGTGGTATTACCCCTTAAGGTCAGTTTCTCGAACGAAAATTATCGCAAGTTTGATTGCGCGAGTCTGACTTACTCTTTACCAGCGTATTATTATTACACCACTGCAGGACAAAGACCTCTTCTGATACAGAGAAGGCCGGTCTTAGCCCGTATTTTTTATAACCCTTCCAGTGAATTAAACTCTACCTTTTTTGAATCAGGATCGCCGAACATCGCTTATTACAATCCTATACATTTTCATAAAAAGGGTAAAAATGAACGGTTCCCTAAGGGGTTGAAACACGTTAATATTAACGTATATTACAACCCGTTTCAACCCGCATAACGTGGCTGGGGGGTGATTTGTTTATTTACCGAAATTTTATTTTTATTGTATCGCGTATTTCTGCGTAAAGGATAAGTTAGAAGAACAGTTGATTATTATAAGATTTGAAATATGAAAAGTATTTTTGTTTAATATGCTAATATCATAGAATTTCCAGTACAGTATTCACAGTTTAATTAAAAAACAATTAAACATGTATAAAAATGTAAGCGTTAAGAATTCTAACGGCATTTCTATCGATCCTGTAGCCATTTTATTCCGACCATTCTCTTTAAAACCAACATTCCTTTGGCTTTGAGCTCACTAACTACGACATGCGACAGCAAAAGAACAGAAAGTCGAAATAACAAAGGAAGAAAAACCTCATTATCTTCCTTATCAAATAGTGCTCTACATTCGAGCACAAAAGGCGAAGTTAGGCGCTCTGGGGCCTATTTCGAACACTCTATTCGAACCGGCCCGAGTCATCTCGAGCCTCCACTTCTTTGTGTCGGAAATTGTGCCGAAAAGCGACATCTGTCTGCGAAATGTCCAATTAAAAGTCCCACTTTTGTTCTAGTGAGAATTAAACAGTTTTCTGAAAGGTAAAGGGAGAGAGGGAGGGGTTCTATGTTGTCACTTCATATTACATCACGACGTTATTCCACGAAGGGTTAGGCAGAGCTGCACCTTTAGTACACCCACTTTTCAGTTACTTAACAGTTATGTTTCAGTCCCATGTAATAAATAGTGAGCGAGCCTATTACCATCAACCGGTCACAAACTCAGACTCCGGGCTACTACTGAGAAATTCCAGATGGAAAATCTCCCATTGTACCCAAGTATATTTTGTATGCCAAATATAATATATATTTTTTATGTGTTTGAATAACATAAATGCTTTGTATAATGTATGTACATAATACTCATGTTTCCACAAATAATATATCTTGAATCCTGAACTCATTTAGATTACGTATGTGGATAATAGTGTTGTAACGTGTGCAGGTTAAGTTTTTATAATGGTTCAGTTGTAATGTAGATTTGTTTAAAGTTTTTCTATCGCGAAGTTAGTAACAGCTTACGTGTAACCTTTCTCAGATAGATCTTCATTCAACTAAAGTTATGTTATTTAAGTCATGTTTTCAGAAATTAAATTATTGGGAAAAGTACCGGGGTTACCGTTATAGCTTGTAGAGTAAGCAAGCTGAAGTGGCAGTGGGCTGGCCATGTTTGTCGAAGGATCGATGGCCGGTGGAGCAGACGAGTCCTGGAGTAGAGACCGCGTATCGGCAAGCGTAGTGTGGGACGCCCTCCAGCTGGATGGGCCGACAACCTTAAAAAGGTAGCTGGAAAAGGAGGACAGTAGTGTAGTGGCGCAGCGCAGAAGCTTATGTCCAGCAATAGACTGGCATGGGCTGAGTTAATTTGATTTGATGTTATTCAGACCAGCCGCACGATTTTTTTTCCTATAAACATTCGTCACAAGAGCGACCCACAAATGCAAGCCAAAAATGTAATAAACAAGAAACAATACGCAAAATAAATATTCCCCACATTTATCTAATTTCGGGATCCGTACGGTATTTCAATATTGATGTTGTTCAAACATTGTTGCGTGTGCCAATGTAGCTTGACCCGTGGCGAAATATGGAACTGAATCTAAATGTACCGTATTATGGCGATGTGCCTTTAAAAGTGGTGCCACCCTGAAGTGTCAAATTAAACTGGTTTTCTTTAATATTTTAGGTTGTTTACCTGTCCACCCGTCACACTGAAAGGCACAGGGTGTTATTAAAAATAGCAGAGATACTTGTGTTACTACAGGCGGGAAGCGCAAAACAATGATAACGTTTTAACTGTTTGGGAAAATAAAGTGATAGAGAAAAGAAATCCTCTATCAGTTCATAACCAATCAATCTGCCTGCCTTTTCCCAACTATGTTGGGGTCAGCTTTCAGTCTAACCGGATGCAGCTGAACACCAGTATTTTACATGGAGCGACTGACTGCCTATCTGACCTCCATAGCCCAGTTACTGGGTAATACGATACCCCTTGGTAAGACTTGTCAGACTTTGGGGCTTCTGACGAACCGTAACGACTGTCAAAGATCCACGAATAACAGCTGGGACCAACGGCTTAACGTGCCTGCCGAGGCACGGAAGAGTCTCGGTATGTAAAGATGGTCACCCATCCACGGACCAACCCTGGCAAGCGTAGCATAACCTGATGGATCCTATGAGCATACCCACGAGCTCCTCCATCGGTTGTAACCACAAAACTAAAATCATTTTAATTATACTGCAAAGTTTTCAAAATAAAATCGTTTCAGTGTTTGTCGATACATATCTATTTCATTCAATTTCAAAATAAAACCATACAAATATTTCTAAAAATCTATCTTACACTGCTATTGAGGAGAGGAAACGCCGAAACAAACTCCGGAGCGACACATCAACCAATATGAAATCTTTTTATGTATACCTCGGAAGGCAATTTACAGGATCCAATGTACCACCGGACCTCACATGTTGTACTCGCATTGTTCCAAGAATATTCGGTTCGTATGGATTTTTATCCAAAAATATGTGAGCGAACAAAAAATCCTAGTCATGTTATGCAGCAAATGGAAGTTTCAATCTAGTAAAGGTTACGTTCAATACATTTTGCCATGCTTACTTTTGCAAATATAACATCAAAACTCGGAACAATTTTTAGATCAACTACACCTATACCTCGTTTAATCAACCTAGCCATTCCAGTCTAATCGGATGCAGCTGTATACCAGTATATTACATGGAGCGATTGCGTATCTGATCTCCACAACCCAGCTAACATGATAGCATGATACCCAGTGGTAAGACTGGTTGTCAGACTTTCAGGCTTCTGACTACCCGAAACGACTGTCAAAGATCTACAAATGACAGCCGGCACCCGTGGCTTAACGAGCTTTCCGAGGCACGGAGCGGTCTCGATATGTAATGGTTGGTCACCCATCCACGAACCGACCGCGGTAAGCGTAGCTTAACCTTTGATGGACCCGTGTCACTGTTATCATTTAGCCACGAGCCCCTCCGCGCTACACCTTACTATTCGGTTTAAAAATGTGTGGTACGGTCAGCTACAAAAATCCATTTACACTGTCACGTTTCCATATTATTATCGTCAAAATTGCCACAAAATTATTCGATAAACGGCGCTTTTGTATTTCATATGATAGCTAAGAATTATTTTATTTTTACTTCTGTTAATATTTTGATTCTAATGTAATTAAAACTATTAAAAATGGGGGTCTTCGATGGGTAGGGCATGTTGCAAGAAAGGACGAGACCAGAGCACCCAAACGTAGTAGACGTTTAGTAAAATAAATGGCCGGAGAAGTCAAGGACGGCCCAAGCTCAGATCGTTGGATATCATAGACCAAGATTTAAGAACTGTTGGAGTGAGAAATTGGAGAGAAAAAGCCGGAAATAGGTCACGTTGGATAAATATACTTGACCAGGCTAAGGCCCCTCTGCGGCTGTAAAGCCTTGGATGATGATGACTACTTATTTTATTTTGATTAAATATTTTGCTCAATAATCGAGAAAAAAAAAAACTGAAGTGTTCATCGGCTTTTGTTGCTATATGTACCAGTCACAATACACGTTTATGATAACAATATTAATTTGATTTTGACAGCTCGCATTATTTCGTATCATTAGGGTTGTTTTCTTAGTTCTAGTGTTATTTTTTCTTTATCTTGGTTTGGGCACTGTCGAAATGTGGGTGTACTATAGGGTACACCTCTGCCTAACCCTTTGGGGATTACAGGCGTGATGTTATGTATGTGTTGGTGTCTTGTTGCCTTTGGTTATAACAATTAATATTATCACTGAAGGTTATCTATGTGTAATAATCACGCTGACACCAACTGAAATATTAAGTTAGCTCTCCATTCTCTCTTAGCTCCTTGGTTCGAGTATATAAATTGTTCAAACAACGCGTGGTGCGGTCTCGAGGATGTTACATTCCCGTCAATATTGGTTCTAGATGAAAAAGGGGTCCAACATTTTCCTGGCAAAATGGCATCTGTTTTTTTTTTTGTATAGTCGACCTCATGATTGCTTTACCATTTTTGACATCATTTCACAGTATTTTGAAACTTCACTACAGCTATGGCTTCCTAAGACTGCGGTGGGCGCCACATAGCGTCTGCAATTTACTGGCGAATAACTACGAAACGAAACTGAAACGTTAATTATAATTATGAAAGTAAGTTGGTATGTTTTCTTAGAGAGTAGTTTTTGACACCGTAAAGTCAAACCCCGGTGCCATTATTTTAATGACGTCATTGCGGCCGTTTTGTGGTGGTCATCTTCAAGGAAACTGAAAATATCTAACTGTCACATAGACATAAAAGCTTTGTCATTACACAATGTGCAAGTGACAGTTAACCATAGGGCGGTAAATCAATTACGAGCTCGACTATACATTCATAGCTGAATGTGTTAAAATATTCAGTGTATCAGCGAAAAATAGTTTTGATGGAGTTAAAAAGAGTTTATCAAGCCTTGACTAATGATATGACACAACCAATTATTTAAGCCCGAACAATAATTAATAAGTAGGTAACCTATTTCAAGAATACTGTATTGTATGTTGAAGTAACTGAAGTCATTGAACTCATCAGTATGAATAACTTTTGCCTATGGGAAAAACCCAGAAATAATCAACAAAAACTCGTTTGTTTCATACGCTTTGTTGAGTTATAGAGCAGTGATAGCCTAGTGGTGTGACCGTCGGACTGCCAAGTCATAGGTCTCTAGTTCGAACCCAAGGCAAGGCCCTCTGCCTTTTCGGATTCATGTGCGTATTGTATAATTATCACTTGCTTCAAAAACGGTGAAGGAAAACATCGTGAGGAAACCGGCATGCCAGAGAGATATTTCTCGGCGGCATGTCCAAATCAGAGGCCCATGCCCGCGGTTTAAAAAATCTGACACCAGGTTAGTCACTAACCACACGAAAAGAAGAAGAATAAGTCGAGTTATGCCAATAATGTATGGAACAGCATATTTCCTTTCTGATAGATAGACAGACAAATATCGGAGCGATAAAATATTGGTATGAAACAAATACTAGCTCAAAGAATATCTGAAAAGATGTTATTTTTGGGCGTTTGTTCCCCAAGGTGCTCTAAAACCGTGTCCCGGGTCTGCATACAATTTTCAGATGAATAAGAATTTTTCAGACGAGGCCTAGAATATTTGGGACAGTGTAATGGAGAGCGGCGAAACTATGAATTTATTATGACGTGACCCTTTACGTGACCATGATGGTTTCAATTTCAAATGAACCTTTTAAATAACTCTGTTTCTGAAAAGCTAATAACATATAAAAACTACCGATCACCAACAGATTTTCAGATTCATGTTAATTGCTATAATTGGCGGTATCCCTTTATGCAAGCAATCCATATATTTTTCATTATTTCAACATTATAAAGGAGTCAATAATATATTTTTTCATTTTGATTCAATTAGGTAGATCCTATTTTACATTTTTTATGTTGATTAGCGATCATTGCAATTGAAATCTTTTCTTAGCAAACTGCTTGTAATCTCAGTAAGTGCGATTTTAGTTTTAATAAAATAATTACTTAATTTATATGATTTGGGCCTTAAAAAGAGATGTAAATAAAGCAGTATCGTGGATAATGACGTCACATCATGCATGGCCACAGTAAAGGATGTTTGAAATTGTAGTAGAATACAGTTTTTTTTTTTACTTAACATTATGTAAAGTTGAATTTGACTTTTATATAAATAATACTTTTCTTGGGTTAAGATTGCAACAAAAAACCAGAAAAATACCAGATTTTCCATAAATTTTCACAAGAATGTGGCAGAGGTCAGAAACATTTTGAAACACAAAGTTGCTTCAATATATCACGCTAAACATTTCTTGAACATCGTATTTTATACCTAATGACGTCATAAACGGTGCGATAACACTTTTTTACGACTACCCACATTAATTTATGTACTAAGTTTTATTAAAATGCATTTGATCTGTACTGAAATAAAATATGTACGTAAAATATGATCGCCTGTTTATATTTTTATTAACGAATAAAATGTAGAAAGTAGACGTAAATTACTGTGTACTGTATAATTATGTCGGTATTTTGAGGTTAACAGTTACAGATAAAAAAAAAGAATTATAGGTATACATACTTTAAAAAAATGTATTCTGTTTTTTTACTTGTACCGCAGGAATTCTTACCAATTTCCTATTGTTTTCAAATTCTTCTATTAAATCTCTTCTGATATTGATTTAATTGAACGTTCCGTAATTTTTATTTTTTATTTTATGGGTTTCAATGTCTGAAATAATCGATTATTATTTACTATATTGTCAATGTCAAAGGTTGTTCCTAGTAAATAACACAGAAACTACACGGATTTAGTACACATCTTGAAAACATACCTAAAGACCGTGCCCTTTTTTATAAGGGTACCTGTAGTAGTTCTCCTAGGATGCAGGGCTTCTAAAACAGGTTCTGTTAGTCTAGTCAGTACGCTGCCATGTATATCGCATCTAGCAAAACATCTTACTTTAACTTTAGATCAGTGTTGATGCGGTTGGTGATTAGGGTGATATGTTGTTTGTGATCGCCATCCTGTTTGTTTAAAAATCAACTTTTACGTGGGTATGGTACGCTCATAAACATTTAGGCCTGTATTACAGAACCTCAATCAAAACTCAAGCATTACTTAAAACTCGTTTAAAGCCTTTCGATTGGTTGAAACTAGTTTTAAGTAAGGCTTGTGTCTTGAGTGAGGTTCTGTAATACGGGCCTTAATGTAGTTTCTTCGTAAGTGAATGATTATAATTTCTTCATAAGGAAAAATAAAGTTCTTGAACCATATAAATAATATACAGCCCTGCGGTATTTTTTTTTTTTAAATATCGCCGCATTATTCTGAGATAGGAGCCTTTTTGGCCTCGCACAGGTCGTTTTATTCTGTTTTTAAATTCTCCTTTTTTTGTTTTTTATTTTATAATTTATTTTTTATTTTTATTACTACTTACTGTTTATATTTCCTGTGCGTGTCCCAAATAAAATATTTTTCTCTCTTTCTTTCTATTCTATTCTAATAAGATCAAAATAATACCTGTAAGCCAAGTCCCATTGAAAGGCTTATAATGCTCTCCCAGCACATCGTGTAGCGTGGGTCTTCTACCCCTGACTCTGCCCCCGTCACCGGCTGGCGTCAGTAACGCGATGCTGAAGACGATCAGGCCCAAGACTGCGGCGATCACCAGCAGGGCGATCAGGATACCGCGCCAGTTGCGCTGCGTCGGGGTCGCTGCTGCTAATTCCTGGAAAGAAACAAAGTGGGTATTTAAGACATTGTTTGAGAATGGTTTAGGGAGTCTTATTTATTTTTTGTTTTGTTTGGTTGTTTCTAGTACCTATTTATTACATATTTGATTATTGATGTTGAATTGTATTTGATGCAATTGTATGTGTATTATTAATGATTTTGACATTATTGTTAATGATTTTGATATTATTAATAGTGATTTAGACATTATTATTAATTATTTTGACATTATTAGTAATTATTACCAAAATTAGTCAAATGTATGTACTAACTAACACCAGTAGTCACCACCTCGCCACGTCAACGTGGCAAGGTTATAGCTGTACAATCATCATTTACCGTATTTTTCTTTCCTCAAGATACCACCTCAGATATTAACCTACATGGTTCTCATATTATTATGATCTGAATATTTCAAGTAATTATATGGACTTTAAAATAAAAGAGACTTTGTCCTTCGAGTTTGTTTCGGTGTTTCTTCTCAGAAATCTCAGTTTAATAGCCGTTGCGGACACACGGACCTATACTAGTAAAATTTTTGTTATAAAGTGTTACGTACGACTTAAAAAAAAAAAACATTCAACAATTGATCAAATTATCATTTGACGAAAAACTCCACAGTTTTACATTAATTATTTACTTAAATCAATAATTTATATACTGCGAGGTAAGAATCCAAATATTTTAACTGATCCGAGGATTCAAAAAATCGGCCAAGTGCGTGTCGGACCACGCACAATGAAGGGTTCCGTAGTTGGGATGAATTTATCCCCAGAAAAAACTTAAAATTGTAGTTCAAAAACATGTATACATTCCAACTGCAAATGTAAGTTTGTAGGCACAATATTGAGTGATTTACCATGTTATTTTAAGACCATAGACTTCTTATGGGTTTTCCTGTAATCTATGTGTAAGCATAGAACTATTTTCTGTATTTTATTCAAAATTTTTGGCTCTGTAGTTTCGGAGATAAGGGAGGAATGGTCAATTACATCTATTTTCTTAAATATCTTTAATAGTATTTATTTAAAAAAAAATGTATTTGATATCCTCGCAATGAGTACTTTCATTTGATATGTCACACGGTACAGTTAGCAAAACTCTTTTTTCAAAATTCATTTATTTATGTTACACGTTCGTGTTTGGGTCACATGCAGTGTACTAAATTTCAATTTAATCGGTCCATTAGATTCGGAGCAAATTGGCTGTGACAGACGGACAGACAGACAGATAGACACAAGAGTGATCCTATAAGGGTTCCGTTTTTTCCTATTGAGGTACGGAACCCTAAAAAAGGTGTTCATTACTACACTGGGGTTGGTGCTAGCTAATTTAATTAGACGGTGGCGGCATCTACAACGCTACATGCGAACTACGCATCACAGACCTGACGTCACACAAATCTTGCATCGCGCAAGCAGGGTTTACCGCGCGACGAGTATATGTACGATCTCCAGACTTCAATCGTCGGGCAGTAGACCACCAGACACGACACCCGTATAGTCGGAGGATCCTCCCTTTTCTATGGAGGATGAGTGAACTTGTCCCTTATACCTCTATAAGACCTTGCATACTTATATTTTGATAACGGAAGTGAAAACAACATTTTTAGTTAAACCCACGAACTGACAGTAATCGGTTCAACCGATTCAGAGCAAGTTCTAGGCTATTGGATTCCCGCAATCGGTTTATCAGTGACAAACATTGAATTTTCCGGTCGTACGTCCCTCGTAATAGTGGACTAACCAATTACGTCCAGATAGGACTTACTAGGACTTACTAGGTTGTCGGCAGTTTTGATCGTCACTGGTTTTGTCTGGAAAATGCAGTTGATATTAAGGGTTGTTCCACCATCTTTGGTTAAAATAATAATATTATAGTGCCTGAAACTAGCTTTAACCCGCGAAATTGCTCGGATGTTTTTTCTCTCTTTCTTTTTTAGATTTTTAATTCATATTCTTTACGGCACCTCTTTAGGTCATGAGCTACCCGAATATCAAAAAAATATTTGGCCTAGGTCTTAAGAGGGAGGCGTGAAAATTGATTCGCTATTACAATGTATAATAGATTACTTATGACATATACGTTTATCTGAAAACAAAAGTGGCCCTAAGTCTATTGGCCGCCGTTAATCGTGAGGTCCTCAATTGAAATTATCCAATACTTCCTTACTAATACGTACTTCCATATTCCAGACAAATATTATAAACGCGAAAGTATCTATCTCTGTCTGTCTGTTACCTTTTCACACAGTTGAACGATTTTCAATGAAATTTGGCACTGACATTATGAAAGTGGTTTGTTCAGAATCGTTTACTAAAACGATTTCCGTCATTTTTAATATAGGAAATAATTATCTTTGCAGACGCTCAAGTGGACGGCTTTCAAGCGATACATTGCAAAAGAATAGCGTCTCTCATGCGCCGCATACGGGGCAGCCCCAACAGCTTCCTGCAGCTTATTGTAGGGAGAATGGATATGGATTGCTCCCTCATGGAGCATTGGACAAAACTACATGTAGGAGTAGTGCGGTCCTGGTCCAATGTTTCTATGGTTGTGTGTCTATTTCTTGTATTCGTATTATATTATTTAAAACACACATAATATGTGTGTTTTAAATATTATTTCATCATTATGTTATTATAATCATCCATATATTATATGGATGATTATAATAACTACTAACGATTGTACTTTATCTGAAATAAATAAATTGAATTGAATTATGATTATAACATAATATTCTAATTGGGGTGTTGTTGTATAAGACTTAGGATTACGTACTTTCCCGTGTGATGATTATGTCCGAACTCCACGTGGACGAAGTCGCAATATTCCTTATGTCCTCCATCTTGTTTGACTCTAGCACATCATTCGATCACTGTGCTTATAAAATAATTTGAGCATTCCATCTTAAGGTTCGTGCAGACCAGCGCGACGCGACTAGAACAATACAATTTCTTAGAAAACTTCACGATATAACAATAGCCGGTGTCGCGTCGCGCTGTCGCGTCGTGCTAGTCTGCACGATGCTTTAGGCCAACTCCTGAGAGACTGCATGGGTTCGTCGGCAAGCACTTAGCCCTGACACACACTAGAGGACTGACCTATAAGCAGTGCCGGATTTAGGCACTTCCGATTTAGTCGGGACATTAAGCGAGGCATTTTATGCATTGACTGCGACCCGCGTCTGTGTAGTGGTCAAATCGTGGGCTTACATGATAATGCTGCCAGTCTTCAGGGCACGTTTCTGATGACAGCGCTGTGGAGGAGTACTTCGACGACTAAGTGCCTATTGTTTTTGTTTAATGTTTAGTTAGTTTGTTATTTAATTTAGTACCTAGAGTAAATATTTAAGTATTTGTATGATAATTTACTATTGTATGGCATAACATGAATCTGTCCGTCATACTTATGACGTGGCTAAGCGCTGCAGATTAGCAGACCAGACTATTAGCGACTAATTGACATACCTGGAGTGCCTCCAACCGTAACGTAACGTGGTGAGCATTCCCGTCACGCGTCACTCCAAACTGACCAATTAGCAGCGTGTGGATAAGCGTCCTATGCGGTGACGTCGCACGGTGTATTGTGATTGGTTCGTTAGACTGTGTATGTTATGTATGCTGCGTGTCTTGCCGTACGTGCCAATGGTGTTGATGGTTATGCTGCGGCCGCATCTGCGTCTATCGTGACAAAGCAATGCGTGCCGAAGCTTCGTATGTTTTGCTCACTAAAAAGTCGCGCTAATGTAGTGGTGACATTAGCGGCTTCGTCACGTTTAATATGTAGGTACCGTCACTCGGGCGATAGGTGCTACGCAGCCGGAACTATCGCGACGATAACCGGTAATCACTGTGCGTAGCTTCGTCACGATAGACGTAGATTGGGAATAGAGGCTAACGTAAGAAAAATGTTTCACTTATTTGTTTAATTTCGTTCTCCATCTTGTTTTTCCATATTTTGTAAACCTTATCGGCGATTCGATAATTGGACGAGAACTGAGTGCAATTCTCTCTCTCTCTCTCTCTGTCTCTCACACTACATCTCTCTTATTCTATTTAGTGTACGGTGCTGCAGGCGCAATTATTTATTTTACTTAAATAATAAAATTACTAGATGTATGAAAAAACATAAAATTATGTTTACGTTAGATTAAACTTCCAAATAGCAGGCCGTATATATATTTTTTTCTAACCACAACGGGGATGTTCTTGTCCTGCATCTCACCTGATGGTAAGCGATAATCAGGCTGGAGGTGGAAACGAGCTTCACCCGGAATCCTCAATTACAAAGGAACTGGCTATCTTACCTCTAACTGCCGAAACACAACCAACCAAAACTACTATTTACGATAGGTATACTATCCAAAATATGGCTTAATTTATCCATGCCAATTTAAGCTATAAGACTGCCTATACTGTTTATAACGCTAGGTGCATTCTAAACAGTATTGTGTTTTTATTGTACTCACAAACAAGCACCTATTAATCTATCACTTTGCATCATCGATAAAAATAGCACCATATCTATCAACAGTTTCATTGTATATAATATCAACGGAAAAGTACACAAATAAATACATAATATACGTAAGTACAGTCAACCATCTCTATGAAGTACCATTCGTACTATAATTATGATGAATACGGTAACAGGGGCTGGGGGGCTCCCAAGCAATATAAAACGTTCCATTCATAAAGCCGCGGATTTGAAATGAGGTTTCTGAACGGATCGCGAGTCCATTGAACGAAGTTTTTATTTGAATGAACTATTTTGAATGAGAACGGCTTCAATACATTTGAATTGGGCGTTCACTGCTGAGATCTAAAAGATCTTCATGTCATTGTATGAATAGCATTTGCCAATAGTAATAATTTGGGCTCATCTTGCTTGTGAGTGAAAGTTACAATTGTCAACGAAACGATCCGTTTTAGCAATAAAATAAAAGACATTGGGGTTTCGTGCCAACAACCCTTATTACTTACTAAGCCTACCCCATCTGTCTGTCACTTTGTCCATCACAGGGCTGTATTATTTTAAACGTACGTAATGGGTAGCCAACTGATTTTTTTACAGAATACGTGTTACTTTGGTTTTTATCATGGCAAATAAAAATGGTAAGATGGAACGAATCCATGGTACGCTAGTCGACTCGCACTTGACCAGTTTTTGAGTTTGGAATTGCCTCACTCAAATAGATACGTAGTCAACCGCACGCACATCAGTGGTAACACATACACTACGAAAATCCTCCTTACTGTTGAATAAATAAATTTAACCGGTAAAGCCCTGGGTGACCCTCAAGCACGTCAATTAGCACGTTAATTAGTTGTTTATCAGGCCTTTAAGGTGTATTTATGAACGAACACAATATGTGTATACATTTTAAGGTATACTTGTAAACGCATTTTTAAGTTTCGTTTTCTGGCCGTGGGTGGCTTTTTTGTATTCTCTTTAAATGTCAATGTAAAACATGAAAGATATGTTCTGAAGAAATAAAAGTTACTAAAATATCGCCACATCTCAATACTTACTACTACCACATAAAGGCGCTCTCAATGTAAAATTGTTACTACAGATGTTCGGTTGATAGTACTGACGTGCCAAAAAATATAGTACATATTCAAAAGCAATTAAAAACAGAATCGGTTCAATTACTCATTCACCAATGACATTATCAGTCAACTTACGGAACTGAACGACATGAAACGAATCTGAATTAATCAATCATTCATTTGGCGCGGTAATAAAACCGCTCAATTATCGTCATTGTCGATTTATCAATTCATCAATCATATTGTGTCGCTCTTTTAGTTTTTTTTGCAAGGATTTCATTACTAAATGGATTATTATTCGTAACTGCTTCTTTGTGTTGGTCGACTATGGTAGGGTCGGCTTCCAGTCTAACCGGATGCAGCTAAATATCAGAATTTTACATGGATCAACTGTCTATCTGACCTACACAACCCAGTCTGACAAATTTAATAGTCTTAGACTGGTTCTCAGACATTCGGGCTTCTGACTACCCCTAACGACTTCAGAGATCTACCCCTTCCTCTTCCTCCTTCTTTGCGTTGGCATGATTACTTTAAATGATTTATTTATTTTATTTATGAGCATTATGAGAATAGTATAGTCGACCTCGTAATAGCTTACTACTGTTGACAACAATTCCCAGAAAATTTAAACTTCACCAAAGTTTAAATTGAAACTATCTAAATCGTCACATCTAGACAAATCGACCCTTTTGTTTTGTGACGTGCAAGTGACAACTACACACACACTACATAACTGCCTTAAACTTGTTAGGTACAAGTTTAAGCCAGTTATGTATGACACTCGCTCGACGCAATCGCGTCTAATATGACTTCATCTTCATCATCAGGCAACATCAGTCCACTGCTGGACATAGGTCTCTCCAATTGCACGCCATTCAACTCGATTCTCGGCAACCCTCATCCAGCTGCTACCAGCTACTGAATAAATACTCTCTTAGGCACCTGTCCCACCGCCGACGAGGAAGCGACTAGCTATCAACGATTTTTTCGCTTGGATGCCGTGTGAGTAAAAGAGATACATAATATTAAGAGGGAACGGAGCCAGAAAGGAATTTGGAAAATAGGTATTTGAAGAAACGATTCGTATTCCCCTTTTTTCTCCTCGAAAACTGAGCCGATTCAATTATGTTTTACATAAAATTTTTAAGAAAGAGTATGTCTAGGCTCCTATCATTTTATTTTATATTAAAAACTTTTCGAATTTGTCTAGTAGTTCTCTAACACAGGCGGTAAAAATGGGGCTTTTTTGTAATTTTTGAGAGTCATATTTTCTTTACCGATAAGTTGCTGCAAAAAAGTAAATAACAGGGACGTATCTCTAGCAGACCTTAATTTTATGAAAAATATTGCTCTAGAGGCATTATCCAGGAAGAAAAAAGGGGAATACAATTTGTATGGAGAATCTCAGGCCCTGTTCCCTCTTAATAGTGGATCGTTCACAAGATCGTATCAAAGAGAGCGCTGAGCGTACTCGCGTACTCGCTCAGCAGCGCTCGCTTAGCGGGCAGAACACTCGCTGAGAGCCTCACGCTTGGTACGCATACCAGCGGATAACTGCTCGTCGCCGTCCCGCACTCGCTGCTCGTTGCTCGCCAACTCGTTTTTAGTTGCTAGCTATACTCGCTTCTCGTTAATCGCCGGCAGTGGGACAGGTGCCTTAATCGGCGGCTACGAGAAATTGGCGTCGTTTATATCCGTCAAGTACAGACGCCTACAGCCGTGTCTCGCGGTCGCTGTAAAACCCATGCTTTAGTACAAGTTTATGGTTTTTGTGTCATGAAGTTAATTTATGAAGGGGAATTAATTTTAAAGTCGCTTCCGCTGTCTGTTCACTTAGATCTTTTAAACTAGGTACTCAACGGATTTTAATGCAGTTTTCAGCAATAGATAGAGTGATTCAAGAGGAAGGTTTATATGTATATATATACCCGTTCATACCCATATACATACCCGTGCGAAGCCGGGGCGGGTCGCTAGTATATTTAAAAAAAAAATTACAAAATTAGTTTATTCGACACTTATTATTTATTTATTTATATAAAGGCTTACCAACCACAGCATTTAGCCTCAATATTTGCCATAATTAATTATCTCGTATGCAGCTTAATTATAGGAAAGCACGGCACTTTTAATTAGCGTACTTGTATATTACAGGTATAAAAGAAAAAAAAAGAAAAAAATGTACCTAATATAATTCTAAAATGATATGCAAAATAGAGTTTATAAATATGTACAGTATAATAATAACTGGCAAAGCTAATACAGCTTAACCTTCAGTTTATGCCGAGTGTTTACCATAACATGTTACTTTATGGTTTATGGGGGTATAGTGCAATAAGGGGATCGCTGGTCGATCTTCGACTTAGCCTGAGGGAGGCTATCGTTATCGTGACACCAACTGAAGGACTGGCACTGGCTAAAAATAGCAGAGGATAGAGTAGAGGGGTTTGGAAGGCGAAAGAGGACACCTTTGCCCTGATGTGGGACAAATTATAGATCCCCTTGACAAAGCAATGCGTGCCGAAGCTTCGTATGTTTTGCTCGCTAAAAAGTTATCGTGCTAGTGCGGTGGTCACATTGGCAGCTTCGCCACGTTTATTATGTACCGCCACCCAGGCGACGGGTGCTACGCAACCCGAACTATTGCGACGGTAATCGATAATGGTTGGTCACATCTGTGTGTATCGTATCACTGTGCTTTGTCACGATAGGCACAGATGCGGCCGCAGCATTACAATTTTAACGCTAACCGATGAAAATTTTAAAAGTTGGTGGGTCTCGAATCATATACTGAATTCATGGAAATAGTTTGCAATTCGATGTCCCATCCTCTATTGTCTTTAAAGGAATACACGACGTTGCAGTATGATAACTTCTAAACTATACGTGACGTGAACAGGGAGTGTTTGAACAAAAGGGAGCGTGTCTAAACTTTATCAATATGATCGCTAAAAGCGGAGCTGTGACACACTGTCACGTTCTGATTGGCAGCACAACACGTTTGATACAAGCTCTTGAGAAAACTTCTTGGGAAAATAAGGACAGTTACGTAAAAAGAAATATAAAATAAAAATTACATTGTTTCGTGACCGACAATGAATTAGTCTCCCAATAGCAAAGATGTTCATCTTGCCTGTTTTATTAATTGAACTATCTAATTGGAAAATAGCTCAACTACTAGCTTTTAGTTATTATAGCTGCAATAGATACAGACAAAAATATACGTCAACAAATATATTATTGTACCTACCATATTAGTACCTACTATCATGGCAGCATGGAATTAGTATAAACTATACTTTACTATTAAATGAGCATTCTCTATTTTCACCAGAGCAGAGCTCGGTTGTCCAGGTACTAATAAACTAAGCTAGTACCATGACAAGCTGAAAAGCAGTTGTATAGAGTTTTGCGTCAATTTAGATGATGTTAAACTTTAGTGTTACGTTTGTGTGTGAATTTCGTTGCTTACTGTACCGCTGACCACGTCCGCATAGGCTGACTGCCGAACATACGAGACAGCTCTAACATTCGACCACTTTTATTCCGACAAAATTAAAGTTCTTATCACAAGAACTCATTTTGTAATCGTAATCTAATTAAGTCAATTGTTTGAAGATGACAGAGACTGTTGTTTTAAATATGTTTAAAGCTTAACATATTTAGTGATTTGGGGTGCAAGCGGGCCTTTTTTTTTTTTTTTTTTTTTTGGGTGGGAAATTATCAAATAACTTCTCCCGCTCTGGGTGGAGCGGGAGGGCGTGTCAGACTTTTACTGACTAAAACCCACCCGTGTTCCTTCCGTTGCCTGTGTGCCGAGGTCGCGATATCCCTTTCAGACAAACCCGCAACCCCGGCAGGCATTGGCCCTTCCGGACCCCGTCAGTTGGTGCTGACATCTCTAAGAGGCGCGCGTGGAACACAACGCGCCGTCGACCCGGGCCTGGTCCCTATCGGAAGGCGAGCTACCCATTGCTCACCGTCCGCAAGCCCGCGCGTACGTGCAAGCGGGCCTAAGTTGTCAATTTTGTAATAAGAACTCTACCTTAGTTGGAATAAAGTTTGAAATTCAAAAATGCTTCGAATCGGTGGTTGACCTAGGTTTAAAGTTCGAACTCGTTTTGTAATTAGACGTACGGTGCTCTTAGCATTATTAAGAAACCTTCAGAAACCTCAACCCATTACCTACACTGTCTATAGCAAAATAACCGAAATAATTACAGAAACTCATCTTGATAATATAAATACGACGAGGGATGTAGGCAGCCATTATAGATCCCCTCCCTTCAGATCCTCCCCCGTGGCCGCGATCAATAGCTGCGTGGTATTAAAATAAATACTGCTTGAGATAGGACAGGCTAATCGTACATAGACTGTAGTTTGAAAACATTGTAGAAGCCAATTATTTTTAAAAGAGTAACTTTTGTGTTTCATGCCAGCTCTTCTCCATAAGAATCCTCCGGGTTTGATCCGCGGCCCGGCAAAGTAATACTTGGATTTTCCTTTAAAAGACTCAGTCAAACGCAAACTCAAAACCATTTATTTCAATTAAACCATTTATAGGCACTTTTGAATTGTCAAAGAGTCGGGCAGTCAGAAATATGAAGCTAGTTGCCCATTCCAAAGCGTAGTAGGTTCCTATGGAGAAGAACGGGCAAGAAACTCCACATTCTTTTAAATCTAAAATTTGTTACAAAATATTGTTTACATTATTCATGTTGAAATTATACATGTGAGAACAATGTAGAAAGACGTGCACGTTAAAAGCATCCGTAATAAAAATATAAAATCAAAGAACAATTCAAAAATTAAAATTGGTAAGCCATGGTTAAGTTTAGAGATGACCTGTCCCAATTGACGGCGCCCGTTCACGAACATGACGCAGTAGCTGCCAGAAATCTGGACTATTCCGTAATGGCGAAAGTTTCACCCCTTATTACATGAGACTAACATAATAGTACGAGTACCATCCTATTACTGTCCTATTGGAGGACAAAGGCCTTTTCTCATACAGAGAAGGCACGAGCATTGATCTCCACGCTTACTGAAGATGGGTTGGTGATTTCAGACTTATATTAACTACAAGTCCAGGTTTCCTCACGATGTTTATCCTTCACCGATGTCAGCAATGACAAAGATAAACTCAGAAAGTACAACAGAATTAAAAAAGTTACATTGAACCCACAAACTCTTGCATTAGAGGCGAGGCTTTAACCACTGGTCCATAACATACGCTAAAATGTGGATGTACTAAACATCTCTGCCCGACCCTTCGGGGAATAAGGCGTAACCTAGATATGCTATAGGTACACATTGATACAATAAAATCACTGTATTACCGAACTGTAATAAGTGACATTGTGACATGAAGTTCACAATGGATTCGGGGCACAATGTTACAAAGACCGACAATGAGCTGAAAATATGAAACCTTTCAGTTGAAAGGCCTGTTTGAATATGTTAGATGCTTGCTTTTTCCTGTGAGATTAATAAATATTTTTTTAAATGTATTTAGTATTTACAAGAAATAGAAAAAAATATTTATTTATTTATTTATTTCAGGTAATTTACACCCATTGTCAAACATAAAAAAACGCATACACATCATCATCATCATCATCAGCAGCCTACAGCAGTCCACTGCTGCAAATATGTTTCTCCAATCGCACGTCATTCAGCTCTATTCTCGGCAACTTTCATCCAGCTGCTACGAGCCACTCTGCGTAAACCGTCGCTCCACCTAGCCTGAAGACGTCCTACCTTACGTTTGCCGATTCGCGGGCTCCAGTCAAGAACACGCGAACAGAGAGAAAGTCGCATGAAGGGGGCGTAACGCATGTTCCTTACGTGACGATTTCTACCATTCCACTACCGCAAGCCACCGTTCCAAAATAAAAAACAAATTTAAGTAAAACAGGTTTGGCCTTATAAATTGTATACGCAAATAAATAAATGATTATTTTCAGGTTAAACTATTTTGGTGGTCAAATTATCCAGACTATAGATGGCCGTTGGTCCCGGCTGTCATTCGTGGAGCTTTGATAGTCGTTACGGGTCGTCAGAAGCCAGAAAGCTGAGACTGGTTGTCAGTCTTACCTAGGGGTATCGTGTTACCCAGTAAGTATTTTACATGGAGCGAGTTTATTTAGGCAGTCGCTCCATGTAAAATACTGGTATACAGCTGCATCCGTTAAGACTGGAAACCGACCCCAACATAGTTGGGAAAAGTTGGGCAGGCAGATGATGATGGTCCAGACTATAGATGTCGGAGGCGACATTGGCAGATCGTGTCTTTAGAATTGACCACATGAATTGACCACATGAATTGACCACATGAATTGACCACATGAATTGACCACATGAATTGACCCCATGAATTAACCACATGAATTGACCACATGAATTGACCACATGAATTGACATTGATTAATTCGTTAATATCGTGTTTTTGTAAATTGTATAACTTTAAACTCATCCATTTTAAATCTTACTATTAATTTACTTTTGAATGGGCTTTTGGTTACCGTATTTAATTTTTGTTATGTTACAAATTGTTATCTATGTGTGTATTATGTGTCTGCGGGGTGCGTCCCCACCGTGTTCCATTATCCATCAATTATTATTAAACAGTGTGCTAATGGTAATCCGTGGATTCGCTTGTCTCCGTAACATACCTAACAGAACAGTCGTAACGAGTCTACCCACAGTCGGAAATTATCGATTGCAAAATGGCTTCGTTTGGAGTTTCCAAACAAAGCAATCTTGGGAATCTTTTCGAAACTATTTTTCATTTATAAAAATAGAGCGTTGAGCGACTTTGCCTCTCATACCTATGTGTCAGTTTACCTCGGTGTGACATATATAACGCCCGGGTAGGTGTAAATCGACGTTCCCCCTCCAGCCCCATTGAGTCTAAATGACTGTACCAATACAGGCGTCAGCTGCTTGCTCCCGCGGGTATTGACGTCTTTTTCCTTGTGAGTTGAAGGAGGCATGCAATATTCACAACGAGAATTGTTATTGTTAATTTGAAGCTGTTCGGAGCCGAGTTTAGGGCCAGTCAGAAAGGAAGAGGTTTAATATAACATCACGCTTGTATTCCGCAAAGGGGTAGACTGGTGTTTAGTAGGTACGTTTGTTAACGAATAAATGTTTACCATCAGCTTCTGTATGTAGTATTGTAATACTAGGTAAGCCCCGCGGTTTCACCCGCATAAGTCTCTCAATAAAAGGTATTCTATGTTCTTCTAAAAGTCATGGTCTACCCAAATGATAAATTTCATACAAATCCATCCAGCCGTTTTAGCGTGAAAACGTAACAAACAAACAAACTAAATTTCGCATTAATAATATTAGTTAGGATTAGGATATCATAAGTAACAGTTAGCCTTGGACTTACACAGTCGCTGATCTCAAATTGACCAACATTTTCAAAAATAGCTGATTACACAGAAAATTTTAATTATTAAACGAGTGGCGCTAGAATTCAAGTATGTCAAAATTAGCACATAAAGAAATGTGAAATAACAAAACAAAACGAAACAAACGATATTGCAATTTTGCTCAAAAAAACTAAGACAAGCAACATAAATTGTAATACAAATGAAGCATATGTAGTTTGAACATCAGAAGCAAAGGCAATTCAGATCAATCTTCAGTAACAGAATCCAACCATACAAATTCATAATGTAATAAAAAAGAGATTGATTAGGGCAATTCTGTCTAAGCTGCGCAAATGGCTGCAGACTTCAAGCTAATAAACGCCGGTAATAATGATGAACGGAATTCATATAAAAAGTTTGTAAGTTACTTGCAAAGTACTTATACAAAATGGCGTAGTGTGTAGTTAGTAGCTCCCTGTACAACTACTAGTACTTAACGTATTTTTTTCTTCTGCTTAGGACGCATTATCGTTATGGTTTGAAAGGTACAGGACAATAGTCTTTTATTTATACATATTACGTCATATTATCATCATTTTCCTGCTCTTATCCAAATTTATGTCTTTTTCTTCCATACTTCTCTATTAGTCATTAGCTCGGTAGTCTCACCCATTCTAGCTATATTATCGTTCACACAGTCCTCTTATAACCCTCCACATTCATACTCAAAACTTTCCTCACAACATTTTCCTCATTTCTCCGTATCACATGCCCATATCATGACAACCGATTTCCACACAACTTTTCAGTCAAAGATGTCACTGTCAATGTTATGTTGGGAAGGATTAGTGAATGGATGTTTCTTTCGGATTTCTGTTTTTAACCGACTGAAGCCTCGTGCAGAATTGTGCAACGCGACAGCGCGACGCGACTCTAACAAAACAATTTCTAAGAAATCTTCACGGTATAACAATTACCGGTCTCGCGTCGCGCGACTAGTCACGCTAGTCTGCACGAGGTTTTAAAAGGAGGTTCTCAGTTGGTCGGAATCTTTTTTTTAAATGTTTTTCCCCGATTTCTCAAAGACGGCTGGACCGATTGAGTTTTTTTTTTTTTTTTGTTTGACTTTATTTATTTTGCTGGGGTAGTTTTTGAGTTAGCTACAATAATACGCATTTTTCCCATTTAGTCTATGTCGATGGTGTCTGGATATCTTCCTGTTACTGTAATTTACATAGCAGGTAGTGGTATTTGAATTTATGTGGGCTAGGTACCACAACTAAAAAGTGAAAAATAATATATAAAAAAAAACAAAGTCAAGTCGATGTAGCATAAGCACATATGTCAATAATTCAGATGCGTCATTATGATATTAATATCATTCTTTACATAAGTGCATGATGCAGTGATAAGACTTTCATGAATAGTGGCTGCGGATGGGCACCTAGATACAACCTAAAAACGTACAAACTTACATTTACTACTGTTTGTTCTTGGGATAAATTCATCCCAACTACGGAACCCTTCATTGTGCGTAGTCCGACACGCACTTGACCGGTTTTTCATTCTTTATTAGACCTATATGCGAAAGTAACTCATAACTCTAGTACACACATTAGGATAAATACTTGGGTACCCATCTATCAAATTCAAAATCAGGTGGATTTAACGATTTAAATGTGAGTAATACAAGGCCAAGAGAAACATAAAAAAGATGCTGATGAAAAACACTTCACACTAAAATATTGTTTTAGTTTATGAATAATAAATATTTGCTCAAAATATACTCTCCATCATCGCATGCTGTGGATTGTTATATAAATTATATAATAAGTATTCAAAATAAATTATGAGAAACATGCATCATCAATGTTTACTTTTATGTCGAGTTAAAATGTAGGTAAATACGTATTAAGATAATAGGTATTCTACTCGTACTGTTGTTCGTTCACTGGTTGTTCTACAGTGAAGAATGCAAAAACTACACCTCGCTCTGTGCATACACGCTCACACGCACACATTCTACCTAAACTACACCTCACCGCACTGTAAAGTAAGTGCACACATGTTTACGGAACCGGCGTCACGTCACTGTTGACAGCTCTGTGTCTTGGTTTTTTATTTGCTCTGAGCCTGCCTTATTCTAATTGATTTGTGGTCGACGCACCATGTCTTCCATACTTAGTCTACCTTTACCTATAACGATTCTGATCATTGTGAGCAAACACGCCGTGTGCCATGGGTTTTCCTATCGGCAAAAAAGACGAACTTCCATTTATTTATTTATTTATAGTTAATTAAAACGGTACAACACCAATTACATATAAACATTTCCATATAAACTTTCATCCTCTATTTAACCTCTTAAGCATTTCATGCTTCTAGACGCAGCGGGTTACGTTGGTTGCCTGTCAGTGAGTGACCGAATGAGCATTTCATGCTTCTAGACGCAGCGGATTAGATTGGATGTCTGACAGTGACTGAACGAACGAATGAATTAAAGATTTTTACTCAGTGGAAGATATCTTAAACATAACATTGTGTAAATCAGTGAATAACCTTTCAGGTAATGCTTCACCAACGTTAAGGCGAACTGAATGTGACTGTCCGACCTCACATCGACAGGTATCTCACCGACCATTATTTATATTTAGGTAAACAGTAAAACTATCCGAATCTATTCCCGAACACATAAACTTGCAATGTTTTGTTTAAATAGCGCAGACTTCAAACGATTGTATTGTTTCTTTAGTAGCCGAGCATTTAACTGCAGTATTAACTAAAATGTAAATGTTGGAGACTGTTCTATTGTTTTTTACATAGTCTTTGTTTATTTTTGGAGTATTTTTAATATCGGAAATAATTATTTGACCAGAAAACAGTTTTCACAACAACGTCAAAGCAGACCAAGCGTAGAAAATAAAATAGATTACCTATAGATTTCTAATGTTTAAGATTGTATTCAATCGAATTCACGGCTAAGCTATACTTATAGCGCTCATTTTAAGATGGTGTCTTTAGAGAAAAGTATAAGTAGAATCACTGATTCCATTTTCGTATTTATGATACTCCGTTGCAAAATTCCCCAAAAAAAAAGTCCCCAATTACTAAGCCACTTAGAGTCTAAGGCTCTTGCTAGACTACCTCGTGCTCGTATTACTCTCTTGTATCCAGTCCATAGAACAGTACTTGGCGCAAGCTTTCCTTTTATTTATTAACCCCCGACGCAAAAACACTTTAAAAAAAAATCTAAAGCAACACTGAACGAGCCCCTTAGGCTGGTTATATACCAGGCTTTAAACCAAATCCTTCCGCTATCAGTCCGCGTCAGTAGTGAAGGGCCGCGTGCGGGAAGCCTATCACGAAAGTAGTTTGCTACAATGGCGGCCTGTTGTAATTCCCCGGCCTATCTACGTGATACTGATGAGATAGTGATGTCACTAGCCATTTTGTAAGTCGAGAGTCGATAAAAGAATTGAGAAAAAAACCTACCTAATAGTAAAACGAGAAATTGATGGCCAGTGTTTTTTTTTGACATAACGCAGACGAAGATTTCAGCGTATAGACCTAAAATAGCGTAAAAAAGAAACCTGTCGGATTCATAATCTTCCTTAAATCGGGTTAGAAATTGATAGATTTTTGTCTACCGTGCGAAATTGAAAGTTGTCACGAATCAGTCGCTAGCATGGCCTGGTTTCCGAGTTGAGAATTTAAAGTTGTGAACTTGTTAAAATCTACTTTAGTTTTACTTAAGATGACCCCGGAATTCGCCCCGTTTGCAATAAACATTAGAAATTATGATTTTCGCGGGCTACATTGAAGGACGAAGGAGACTCCATGCTGAAGTAGAGTTTCACAACTGCTCAATTTCAAATTATAAAGTGTTTATAATATGTAGATTAGATACTATAAGATGTTGTTAATTATAGAGCCTCCACTAGTAAAGAATCCCTGTCAGCGGTGCTTCCAACTCGCGACGTTCTTCCTTTCATCAACTCAAGACATTATGTACATAATGTCTTTAATTACGAATAACATTATTCATACTATACAGTAATATGTATTGTTTCCATATGCTCTCAGTGGCTTATTAATATGAACTCCAGTATTTTCATTCATTATATTAAGTAAAAGTTTTGCTCAACTTTGAACAAGGTGTAAAGTTCACTCATCTTCTTTAGAAAAGGGAGGATCCTCCGACCAGACGAGTGTCGTGTCTGGCGGGCAACTGCCCAATGATTGATGTAGGATATAGTCGTATATTCTAATATGTCGTTCGCGCGGTAAACTCTAATTGCGCGATGCAGGATTTGTATGACGTCAGGTTTTTTGATGCGTAGTTCGCATGTGGCGATGTAGATGCCGCCACAATAGTATACCTACCTACCTGTAATGAGCAAAAAACGTGGTCTGAATTCGTGCCGGATTGCTGGGCCCCGCACGATTGGCTCGCCCGTTTTTGCTTGGGACTTAAATATAACTGGTGAAGTGTGGGTGTACTACTAATATTAAAGTATTCATCATCTGATATTCGCTAACACTCATCACTTACATACTTACACTCATCACATTCACATACACACATTCATTTGGTCACCTTTAAGCCCTAAGTTTGATTTATCATCTTACTGAAACCGGTGCATTTGTTTAACTATCTATTAAATCCTTATTATTTGTCGAAAGAGACTGGATCCTGCGACACAGGGTATCCTAGTGCTGGGATCCAGTATCATACCTAAATATTGTAGCACTTGTTTGTTTATGAATCAATAAAACTTTTTTATTTTATTTTATACTAAACAATTCTGACTAACCCTTCGCAGAATACAGGCGTGTTGAATGTACTGTTACTGATTAGAGTACATATATTGTATTTTCCATGATCACGTCGGTGTCCCCTCCCTATGCAATGAGTGGGTTAATTGCAACAGTTCTCCAGCAACTGAGTAGAGTATCTATGTTTATCGAGTATCGATATCTATCTATATCGATATCTATCGAGTGTGGGTCAGCAGATGTCTTTAGTTAGTGTTATTAGTTAAGTTGCTATCAGAAAGCGATACGGGCCGGAGTTATTATTGTCGCTTTGTTTGCAAAGATCTCTCTCTAGATTTGACAGTGAATGAGAGAGTCTGGTATGTACCTACTACTATTAGGTCCCCACCTATGAAATCAGCGTTTTGTATGGAGAATTTGAAAGAAGATGCATTTTTCATACTAACATTTTCTTAATTTATATAACAACCATGAACACAAATGTTTTAAAAACTAAGATAACGTAATATGCCACTTAGACTAAGCGACAAAAATAAGTTTTGGCTAAGTTAAAGCATATAGTGGTCATTTCTGCTAACAAAATGAGGAATTGAGGAGTCATTTTTAAGGTATTTTTTATGTTTAGAAAACTATAAGTAATAATGTTTTTTTTAACTATTGGTAGTTGTCTATAAAAAAAAAAAAAAAAAAAAAATATTGTCAGGCATCAAGGCCCATAGGGTGTTAGTTACATCTTCCTTAAAGACTATATTAGTAACATGCAGGAAAAATAAAAATAAAATAAAACAAAATAAAATAAAAGAAAAATCACAATCACAGGAAGGTTTAACAAGCTTTGTTGCCAACATGTAGCTTAGTAAACCTCCCCATTGTAGGCCCATCCAGCCTCTCTGCAAATACCTTCAGAATGCTGTTGCTGCTTCCCCTCACTCGAGATATTACTGAGGCAACTTTCTTCCGCATTATCGCAAAGTAATCGTCAGTATGCGCATCGGCGAACATACCTGACGCACTACAGTAAAGTGGAAGCCTCAACAGCGCCCTGAAGGCATTGTTGTATTGAATGCGCAGGGCATTGTCTGCTTTTAGGGTATGATTATCCCAAAGGCTGCTGGTGTAAAAAGTTTGGCAGTAGGCCTTAAAAAGAGTTAGTTTTACAGGAACTGAACAGCCATAAAACCTTCTGCATATCATATTTCCCCTCACAGCCAGTGCCCTGCGCTCCCTTTCCATATCCAAGTCGTCTTTTAACTCTTCGGTGACAATATGGCCTAAATATTTAAAATGGGTAACTCTCTGCAAAAGTGAACCATTCAGTTTCACAGGAGGGACAAAAGTAGGACCTTTATTCCTACCACGAAATACCAACAGCTCACTCTTTGTAGGATTATATTTTAGCCCATGCTGTTCGGCATATTGTTCACAAATGGAGAGCAACTTTCTAATTCCACTGATAGTAGGGCTAAGCAGCACCATGTCGTCTGCATAACTTAAGTTATTTAGACATACTCCATCTATATGGCATCCGACATGAGTGCTGCTGAGCTCAACAAGCATCTTATTGACGTAGATATTAAAAAGCCTCGGGGAAGTTAGACCACCCTGCCTAACGCCGCACTCGAGTTTATACGGTTCAGACAATGCATTAGACCATTTGACGAAGTTCCTCTGCTTGTCATACCAAAGAGATAATGTAGACACTAATGCAGTAGGAACACCCGCCTCCAGAAGCTTCTCCCATAAGACACTATAAGAAACCAGGTCGAAGGCCTTAGAAAGGTCCAGGAAACAAGCATACACAGGTGTTTTCCTGTCATTATAATATTTGACAGTATGCTTCAACGCAAGTATAGCACTTTCAGTAGATAGCCCAGCACGGAAACCAAACTGTGTGTCGTGTAACTGGTACCGAGGTGTGAGTCGAGCACACTGTCAAACACTTTCGCTATCACATTTGCCAGTGAAATAGGCCTGTAGTTACCTTTGTCTGCTATGTCTCCTGTCCGATTCTTCACAATAGGTACAACAATTGTATCCAGTAACTCCTGAGGTAGGTAAGAGTGTCCCAAACACAGATTGAATAACATAGTCAACACTCTCGGCAGATGTATACCAGCGTTTTGAAGGTGTTCGATGCTAAGCCCATCATGACCAGGTGATTTACCCCTCTTCATGCCTTTAATCACAGATTTTAGTTCTTTACATGCAAACCAGAGGGGAGATCCTGATCGACATGTCTCAGCATCGAGCACCCTCGGCACAGACTGTAGAGGTGAACTCACTTTAAAATGGTCTTTAAAACAATTGGCTATCTAAGCGGTATCGTTTTTACCATCCACACTAACTGGTAGGCTTGGAGTATTATGTAACCTCTTAGTACCTTTCCAAAATGATGAAAAACGTTTTTCTGAATGGAGTGAAGCCAAAATATCCATTTCTATTTTTTCTTGGTTCTTAATGCACCATTTCAATTTTGATTTAAATATTTTACGACTTAATGTCATATCCTCAAAAATTGGACCACTACTGGGTTGACCATACCACACCCATAATTTAAAATTAATTCTAGCCTGTGTGTGAAGTTCTTTAACGTGTTTGTTCCACCCTTTTATACACTTTTTTCCTATAGTGCCTTTTGGGGTTCTGCTTATATTTGCAGCTTCACTTAATATAGACACAATTTGACTATACATTTTATCCAATAAAAATTTATGGTGGGTATTATCACAATATTTATCAGCACAAAGTTCAAACTCAATAGGAAAATCTAATTTCTTTAATTTTTCGTTACATAAAGACGAGTATTGACGGATTTCCTCTGGTTTTCGTTCCCCCCAATACACACCGTTATATAAAGACTTAATTACATTCGTTTTCACTCTAATAACATTAATATCACACTCTATAATGGTCATTATTCTATGATGGTCATTATTCGATATAATACCAAGCAATTGATGAACATTTTAAATCATAGAAGTGACAAGGTTCTCTATTTTTGAGAAAAAAAACGTTAATTTCATAGGAGGGAACCCAATATATAAACCACTGTATTCTGGGTTTGATTCCCAGGTCGGGCAAAGTGTTATTGGGTATTCCATCTGTGTCTCGGTAGCAGCCCGGAGCCGGATTTGTGGCGGGTTAATGGCAATGGGCTCATCCCTATTACATTTGACTTAGACATAGTAATTGGCCAAATGTGGTAGTATTATAAACTCTGCCGACCCTTTCATGTAATACAAACTTCGTGTTATGTTATAGTACAAAATATTCTACATACGAGTACTATGAAGAGAATTTCTGATCAGACAGGATCAGACTGACATTTATAGTGTTGTGGTGCAAATGAGCCGGTTGCCCACTTGATGGTAAGCCTAACTAATATTATGCGAAAGTGAGTTTGTTTGTTACGCTTTCACGCCAAAACGGCTGAACGGATTTGGATGAAATTTGGCACATGAGTAGACCATGACCTGAAGAAGGACATGAGACCCGTATTTTATGCCGAAATTCCCACGGGATTCAGACTTATGCGGGTAAAAAGCGGGGCGCAGCTAGTATTGAATAATTATCATTTAATAACAGGCATCGCAGTTGCGTTGTTCACCCTGGAGATCAAGTTAAACGACGAAAGTGTAAACAAACCCTGTCCAGGGTAAATTCTTACGCAATCACTCGCTAAAGGGAATTAGTAACACATTCACCTATATTTACTCGTAGAAGGTTTCAATTTTATATCTCACTTTTTCCAACAAATATTGTTTGAAAAACATTATTAAATTGTAATTGAAATTCATCGACGAAAATTAAGGTTATAAAATTAATCTCTATTGTCAAACGAAAAACATAAGGTGATTTAAAATTAGAATTTCCGGTATTAGTATTCAAATAATCAAATCAAAGTACTCAATTTGTAATTGACTCTAGCAAATGGCACGTTTTTTTCTGACCCTTTTATTTAAAATTTTCATCACACACTTGAGGAACAGACATTACACCCGTTTGATTAGTTCAAACCGGAACACAGCAACGCTTTTTAGTAGCAGAAATACCACCATACGTGGTAATACTTCACCTGACAATCCCTATCAGATAGAGCTTAAAGCTTTGTGCAGACTAGCGCGACGCGACAGCTCGACGCGACACCGGTTATTGTTATACCGTCAAGTTTTCTTAGAATTTGTATTGTTCGAGTCGCGTCGCGCCGTCGCGTCGCGCTGGTGTGTACGAGCCTTTAGTAGGATAAATTGTTATTACCTAATCTAACTTTATAAACTAGTTATTTAAATTTTGTCAGTCATAAAACAGGTAATGCTTATCATACAGTGTAGGATGGATGTTATTCGTTAATCAAGGATTTCGATTAGAAGCACACAGGTTCACTATGCCCTGGGTATTATAATAGGTACTTTTTATCTAATCTGCGTTCGCAATTTATTTGCCAAACATGTAAACAAACACGAGTTTTAGAAAAAACAACCGTAAGGCTTACCCATAAGGTCCAGTTTGCGCTACAACTTCATATTTTTTATGACTTTTTCAACAGTACTAGTTAGTCTAAGATCAACTTTATTTACACTAGCTTAAAGTTGATGTTTGTAACATCAATCATAATCATTTGTTAACATAGGTACAATAAAATAGTTGATATAAAAAAAAAGTACAAGCGCGCTATGTTATACCAGAAGGCGTACAAATATTTATGGATGTCATTGATACTAAAAAAATTGATGACATAATTGATTATAATCCAAAAGATAATAATTGATTTTCTCAAAAATAAGAAAAAATATATAAATGTCAAAAAGAAAAAATTAGTTTACTACGTCAATATTCAGATAATGTTTAAACAAACAGAGGGAACAAGGTTATAAATAGACATTAGTTTCGTGGGGCGAGTGAAACTGTGGAAAACGGCTATCATGAATACTATTTATTATACTAATAATTATCAGGAAACGTCAATCACAAGAAATTATTTGAAATGCAAACAATATAGGTATATCGTTGCAGTGATGCGAAAACAACTAACCTATTCATGTGGCCTTCCATTTGTATGTTAGTTCGATATACATAAAGAGGTTCATTGTACATAGACAACAGAGAATATTTTGTGGAACTAAGGCGCATCGTCCACGACGCTACTCAAAAGTGACGTGTTACAAACTCAAATCACCAGTGAGTAGCCAGAATGTCACAGCACTAGTATTTCAATGGCGGTCCGTTTACGACGCGACTTAAGCTACCGACATAATTATTACTGTGTCGTGTTGAGTCGTACTGCGGGAAACATCAATCAAACGAATCTGTCCAGGACTACGTAAAATCACATCGAGTTTTGATTGGCTTACACTGCGTTAGAACGCTGCGCTAGTGTCACGACACTACACAACACTGTAAAATCCGGCGTTACTAACACGATGTTTGTGATTGGTTGCGTCGCGTACGAACCGCAATTAAAATACTAGTACTGTGATATTCTGGGTACCTTCTCATTAGTAATTTGGGTTTTTTACTGGTAAGTTTCGATTTATTAAAATAAATAGGTACCTATTATTCATGTAATAAATAAGCAAAATGCGGACTGTACATAAACCACAAACTTTTAAAACAACCACTTCTTATTTCTGAAAATAAATAACTCTTCATGAAGACGGTAGGCTTAAGACTTGACAAGTAAAGAAAGAGTTCCCATATCTCTTCGTAGGAACCCGAACAATATACAATTTAGATATCGTATTTCATTAGTAAAAAATGATAAGGATCGTGATTAATGTTCATTCAGGACGTCAACGGGCTTAATTTCCATTTTTGAAATGAAGTATGTCAAAACATATATTGAATAGTTCTTATAGTTTATCATACGTCTTCGCTAGCTAGCTCACAAGGGTGGTCTTCGAATTGAGTCAACGTCATGCATCCGACCCTTACTGTTAGCGTGGGAAGGTCAACAGCTGCGGGTATAGACCGCGCCTACTATCATGTTCTGTTTTATGTCGCTAATTTACTGTACACTTTCATTGTTTATTTTTGTATGAAAAAAAAAACACAATATGAAAAATTCGAAACTCCTTCTATTAGAAGGCGAAAAGGACGAACTTCTAAACAAACTTTTATCCCTTAACCTACATTCAAAAACACCTCATTGTTGCTCACTTTCGTCGTATAGGGAAATCTTGTGCAAAATTACATGGTTTTACACCGAGCGGTTTAGGCTGTGCGTTGTGTCAGTGAATGGATGAATTTAATATTACGAAAAACAGAAAACTTCATATAATCCCCACTAATACTCAATTCAAGAATCGTTCCAACAAAGACAATTCCCACCCCGAATTCCCGCCAACTCGGTAACCTAAGTTCTGCGCCCTGAGGCGGGCAGTCATAAATTTCCCAGACTTCAGCGAGGGTAATAAATCTTCCAAATGTCATTTTAAGCGCGAACCCAGTCTGATTTAGTGCTTCGTTCGGAGACCGTCTAGATAGACAGTAATGTGCGAACGAACTACTTTTTTGTACCTACTTATAAAGTTTCTTGGCCGGGAAGTTCACGAAAGAATGAAAACCGTCCTAACTTTAGAACCGAGACTAAGTTTTCAATTTTGTATTAAGAACTATATGTTACTCAGAATAAAGTTCAAAATACAATAGCTTGGACTGAAGTTAGAAGTCATTTCGAAAAAGACGGAATTTTGTGTTCTATGTCGGTCTAGTGTAGTTCTTCAGTAACTACAATTATTGCAGACAAATATTATACATCGGGTTTTAGAAAGAGACACTTAGAGACACACAGATATGACAGAGACAGAGAACGCTCTACAAAGCCAAAGTTTAAAAAAAACTCGATGTGCCATTTACAGCAGGCTTTATTCTTAACCCTTTATATTCTCAAAATACCAGACAGTCTAAACATAGAATTCCAGTCCAGTAAAATAATATAATATTTGCAGATTTTCAGTACGAATGACTGTCAAAGCATTACTTGGAACCACATTGAGCATAAATCTGAAGCTAAAATTCTATGAAAACCGCAAAATGTACAACAGCAGAATATTAGGAGTTTTAATGTATAGTCGACTTCGGAATTGCTTTACACCTTTTGACAAAAATTATTCCCAGTCAATTGAAATTTCACTAAGGCTGAAAATATCTCACTGTTACATAGATAAATAGACATAAGTCATTTGATGTATAATGAAACAGCAACATATGGAAGAAAAATACGTCAAAGTTAAAGTCAAAGTTTTATTTGCAGGGACGTGTGCGGTCAGAGGACCCTCGTCAGCAACGAAGTTCCTTACGCGATACTAGGATGCCCACACGCACTCGTATATAATAGAAAGAGACAGAGTAGAGAGAAAGTCGCATGAAGGAAGCATTACGCCTTTTCCTTACGTGACGAGTTCTATCAGTCAACTCCTACCGGAAGCCGCGTTGAGGAACTTCGTTTCAAAAGATATGTTCAGCCGACCCTAAATAAATTGGTTTACGGGCAAGAGAATGATGATGATGATGATGATGTATGCTGAAAAAGATTTTATGATGTGCAAGTAGGGTTACCATCTGATGGGCATTTGCCACATTTGACAGGCATTTTACGGTTAAGACAGGCGAGCGGCCGGCGCTAAGCTGAGACAGGGTTTTTTATTTTCGAGGTATCGCGCAAGCCCGCTTGCTTCACCCGTTTGTATGTTATGTTGAGCAAATGTTTTCCCTAATAAAGCTCAGTAAAGAAAGGAATCGCCTGACAATAAGCGCTATTAGTAACCCAAGAAAACTAGAAAAACGTTTCGTGTGACGATGTTTATTATTTTAGAAAAAAAAAAACGATTGAAGAACTGCAAGTGCAAGTGTCATTCAACTTTAGGGTGGTAAAGCAATTACGAGGTCGACTATACAACAGAGTGTATTAAAACATTAAAATTACCACATAGGCCAATGTCTATTTCAATCTTTTTGCCATTGTTACCCAAATGCTTCGAATTGTGTTATGCCGCCAGACTTAGGCATGTGTCAAACGTGTCCAAAACCACTCTAATGGAATAATAAGTAGGGAATACCGACCTTCGGCGGCGCCTATATCTGGACCTTTTATTTACATATTGAATATTTAATGTTGGAGTAGTGGAATATATAATTATATTTTGTAATTTTTCAGGGATTTTTTTTCGGAAAATAATTGTTTAGAATGACAACCTTCGTCAATTTATTGTGTTAATGTCATTTCATACAACTGAAAAAGAATGTCTAATTTGATTTGAATTTATTGAGACTTTAAGTTGGTAGTCATTTTGCTTAACAATTGATTTTCCTAACTTTACATAGGTTATCACTTTACAGTCACAATGGCCAGCAGATTTAACGTTGTCAAATTTTCTCACAGTTATTTTAAAGAATAAGGAATACTGGAGTCCGTCCCTACAATGATCATCCATTTTCATTTACAGCCTGATTTCCCCCACTACTGGGCTTAGGTCTCTCTTTGCTAGGGCCAATCTCCACACTCCTGTGCCAGTGTCATCCAGGTTCAACCCTCGATGGGAACAATTTGGTCTGCCCAACTCGCTGTCACTCGATCGACGCTCCTACATCTAGGTCTTGGAAGCCACTCGGTCTCATCCCTGCTTCACCTGACGTCACCACGCCTTGTGGCCATTATCTATAGTCAGTCTATACACATCTAGGTTATGTTGAACGTGGGCATTTTTTCACAAAAATTATGACGAAAAAAAAATTATGTGTCCCACTTATTTCTGAGTAACTGTAATTGGGGACTGTGTAAATCCGAAGCTATTGTTACCTACCTTGTTCTTAAGATATTTATTACCTCTACCTTTGTAAATAAGTAAATAAATTAATGTCTCAAATGAAACTCGAAAAGGTCTACTACCCACTGGCTTTTAATAAACAGCCAAAGGGGTTATTGCCATGATTTTACAGGCAAATGGATTAGTTTTTTGGAAACTTGAAAAAGATTCTTGGCACTCCGATTTAAAAAAAAAACATAAAAGAGTTCGTCGTGCGGGTTGCTTGCCATCGTTATAAATATTTCAATACGGCAAAAATTGAGGATATTCAATAGCCCTTTTACTTTTATAAACTCGTCCCAAAAATGGGACATTCGACAATAGAAGGGTCACAATGGTAGATATTATACTCGGAACGGTACATTAAGTTCTTGGCAACGTCGCGTTGGCAGCCGAAGGGTTATAATGTATCCAATTTGAGACTTATCGCGTGAAAAGTGTTTCTGGTTCACGGAGGGTTGAGGCACTCGATTCTCGTAAGCCCTTAGTAGGTATAATCTCGTTTTTATGATGGATATCTGATAAATTTGCGTATAAAGTGCGCTTGTGTTTTCTATGAAAACGCGGGGTAATTTCGGCCTGATGTGTCACAGATATATACATAATTTGAAAATTGCGTAATTTCGGCAGATATTTTGCTACACTTAGTAGGTATGCAACAACTCAAAAGGCAATTTAAGGGGTTTACACAGTAAGTCTTATCTACAAAAAAAAAAAAAAGTTCAAAATTGATCTAGAAACTGGTATGTAGGTACATGTTTATGTATGTATAGTAGGTTCAGGCGAGCCGAGGGTTGGCCCGGCTGTCAGGCACAAATTGTAAGTAATGATGCCACGCTATAGTGCCAAATCTGTGACTTATTTGGACTTGCTGTGTGATTTACGCACTGATGTGAGTGGTATTACGTATTTATTCATCAGTGATTGACACTTTAATATGTTTTTAACACAAAGAACCCTGAAAGAAATCAGATCAGGTCAGGTTCGTGTCAGGTTTGTTGTTGATTTCTTACAGAGTTCTTTTTAAGAACAGTTACGCAGATTAAGTTACTAAATATACGTCGTCTATTGTATTTTATAATGGATTTCCGCAAAGTGACGCCTGATTCAATAAACTAAAATACTTAATAAAAATCTTAAATTCATTGACTGAGAGACAACGCACAGACTAAACTGCTGGAATAGGTTTTTATTTTTATTAATATAATTTCAGCCGTAACACGTCCACTGCCAGACATAGGCCTCCCCCAAGCACCGCAACTTCGACCGGTTTTGTGCTTGCCGCATCCAGCGGATTCCTGCGGCCTTCACAATGTCATCGGTCCATCTTGTGGGAGGCCTTCCAACGGTTTTATTAATTAATTTATCTTTTATACACTTAGATTATTTTCTATTTTGTGAATGTGAGAACCTTGTAGGCTTAGTGGACTGTAGATTTGTACACCATTCTCTATTTTGTTTAGTACTTGTTGAAAGGCCTACACTTCCCTCCCATACGTCTATTATTACTGTTATTTGAAAATATTGTAAAAGCCAATTATTTTTAAAAGAGTATCCGTGAAGTTTCTTGCCGGCTCTTCTCCATAGGAAACGACCAATTGGAACCGTGCACCTAGCTTCATGACGTTTCATAAGTGTCCTTGTAGGTTTATGTGAAATAAAATATTTAGATATTTTTTGAATCATGTCCTTTTGCACAGAAGTTCAATATACAAGGTGGAAAATCTGCTGTTTCATAGAAAAGTTCAATACCTATGCGGTCAAAATGCACTTTTCTATGAAACAGCAGATTTAAAAAAAAAAACGACGCAGGGTATTCAGACTGAATCCATGGTAACAGTTTTCGTGTCGATGTCCTTGCCACCCTGTACAGGAAAATGAGCACTAAGGAAGGGTTTTTGAAAATTCACGCCCTAAAGAGGCTAAATAGGGGTGTAAATTCGTCTTGAAGCCTCCGCTGTCCGTTCGACCGTCCGTCTGTCAGCGGGCTGTATCTCATGAAACGTAATAGATAGATAGTTGAAATTTTCACAGATTGTGTGTTTTAATTGCCGCTATACAAACAAATAATAAAATTAAATAATTAAAGGGTCCCTATACAGGACAGGTGTTTTTTCGGCGTTTTTTTTTTGGTTTTAATACGGTACGGAAACATTCGATTGCGAGACGGCTCGCAATTGGCCGGTTTTTTTATAATTAATATTACATTTTTAATCCAGGGAGTGATCTAGAGGTGAAAGGTGTTTCTTTCTGACTTTCTTAGATCTTCTAAACTACATAATGGATTATGATGCGATTTTTACCATAATTTTGAATATTACTTCCGGAAAGCATAGGTGTTGATAAATTAATAAATAACTTGGATTTAGTACAGAAATCTAGATATTGACATGTTGTCATTGTATTTGTATGAACCAGGGGCGGGTCGCTAGTCTGTTAAAAAAACAAATAAGCCTTTGCTTGTGAAACTGAAAAAAAATTAAACCTTAAAAAACGAGTAACTGAAAAACTGAAAAAAATTTAAGAGTTGTTTTTAACTTTGTCGATACCTAGTTACATGAATTCAGCTGAGTTTTAATCGCCGGATCAGATAAATACTTGAAAAATGTTTTCATGAATAACTCTGTAACTATGCAATTTTCTTACGCTATTTCAGCGCCGAACTATGCGCCATTAACTAAAGGACTGAAACTATAAAAAATGTTTTGGACAAATTCGAGTTACTTGATTTCAAGTTTGAGCAGCCGCGTTTCTATAGTTAATAAAATACATAAGCTTTCTCAAACTCAAACTCAACGCATTTATTTCAATTAGAACATTTACAGGCACTTTTGAATTGTCAAAGAGTAGGTCAGTTAGTCACAAAATAAAGCTAGTTGCCCATTCCAAAACGTAGATCTCTATGGTGAAGAACGGGCGAGAAGCTCCAAGGACACTCTTTTAAATATAGATATTACAAAATCCTGGGTACATTATTCTTGTTGCTTCTAGATGTGAGAACAATGTAAAAAAATATTCAAAAACAATTCAAAACATAAGATTAAAAATAAGCCCTGGCAGATAAGAGATGACCAGTCTCAACTGACGGCGCTCAACCATTTTGTAGGGAACCGAATGATCCAACACACGCGCGACCATCAGCGAGATATTAAATATAAGTGAGCATAACATAGGTACTTTCAACTGCCATGCTCTTTCAAGTCAACATACATCATATAATATCATAATAAACGGCTCCATGGTACTCACATTTACAATTTTTTTTTTTTAATTCTCCACAATACTTTCACAGATCTGTTCACAAAATGTTATTTTCGCTTATCCTACTTTTCTAATTAGCATGCCTAACACGCAATACTAATATAATAAATTCTACTGAATAATATATTTCTCCGTACGCAGATAAGTGCTAGAGCTGTCCCAGAATATAAAATGTAAAAAGAAGTTAAAGTAGGTACTCGTACAGTCAGCACGTCCGTGCGCACAAAAAAAAATGTTTTTGGGAGTGCCTTTATGTCGTGGCAGCAAGGGCGGTTTTCATAGTGTAAGTGTTACCACTGATTTGTGATTGACGGTACCTACCTACACACAAAATAGTTGAAAGTAATAAATTCTAGTGATAATAGCAACGTGTGTGTGAACTGCCAATTTATTTTTTAATGAATTGGCGCCAAAGCTCGTTACAGATTTTGTAAAACTAATAAAGATTACATTATCATTATTATTGATTGATTTATTTTATTTTATCACAGTACCTGCGGGGCGAGCACGGCCTACTGTGACATGACTCGTGTCACACATTTTATAAACGTTTAATCATATAAAATGTGTGACTGGAGCCATGTCACAGTAGGCCGTGCTCGCTAGTCTGATTTCTAAGACTTTGAGGCTCTGTTCTATGTATAATTTTTTATACTTCAACATAAACACAACATCACACCGTTTTTCCCCGAAAGGGTAGGCAGAGCTGAGCTATTCTTATTTATACTTTATTGACATTAAACATGAAAAGGATACTCATAATTGTAATATCGAAGCCCTAAAGATACTTATACTTTTTGATATAGTCCCTGCGCGACTGCTAGTCACCGCCTCATGTATATGTGAGCGGTGGAGGTAGACAAAGACCAAGCTAGCTCAGTCTACCAATCTTGTCAATGGCGTCCTCTCCCGTCTCACCGCTCACTTACCTCAGGCTGTGACTAGCAGTTGCGCACGGACTATAGAGTATGCAGCTTACGGTAACAATAACAAAAAACTTACCAAAATCATTAATTTGTGAATAAAACTATGAAGCATATAAATGTTACCTTACAAAGAATTTTTCACGTAGGAGTTGTAACGACTGCTGTTCCAAAATATAACTTACCTGAAAAAAGAAAAATGTTTTGTAAGTATAACACTCAATACTCTTATAGTATCTACTTATGTATCTTATAATGTCTTTAAATTTGTGTAAATTAAAAATGATTTGCATTCCCATGTGACGGTAGAACATGGAGGACTTAATAAATGATTTATGATTTACATACTGCTCGCACAATATTATTATGCATTATGTTCGTTCTGGATATAATTAACATTGGCACTTCACAAAATAAGCCGTGTTGGTTTTTGATAAGCAACATGGCTTCATTAATTTAGTTTTTTAGTTAACGACTTATTTCCTCTAGAGGGCGCCATATTCAATTTAATGTACCTTACATATACTATAACAGCGGACAATCAAGACGCTTCCAACGATACCTCATTTATCAAATTATGAAGAGTAGTTTAGAAGTTATGAGGTAACAGATGTACATACACTCGAGAGCAATGAATCCGGGTCACTTAAAGAATGTTAAAAATCTCGGAAACTAAAAATGATAGGTTAATGCAATAAATTGTATTTAATAGACAATGTAATACTCCTTAAATGAAAGTAAAAAAAATATGAGTCACCATACATTTTATTAACACAAAATTACATAAAGAAAAAAACTGCTGATCTCTCCTTAAAACAAAAATAGGAAACATGAAATTTTTGAACTTTATTACGATTTTCTTGAATTTTAATACTTCGTATTGCCTCCTCGTGCTTCCATTACTGCGTTTACGCGGTTTGGCATGCTGTACACCAAGTTCCTTATACGATTTTGGGGAATATTCTCCCATTCCTCTGTGAGAGCAATTTTGAGCTCACGAAGCGTGATTGGGGGAGGGCTTCGTTGTTTTACGCATCTGCCTAGCTCGTCCCAAGCATGCTCGATCGGGTTGATATCCGGGCTGCGCGCTGGCCACTCCATACGAGTAATGTTCATCTCTTGAAGGTAGTCATTCACAATCCTACCTGTATGAGGTCGGGCATTGTCATGCATAAATATAGCATCCTCACCTAAATTGACCATAAATGGACCAACGTGATCATTGAGGATTTCTTCCACATATCTTACGCTAGTTAAAGAGCCGTTTTCTATGATCACCAGCTCTGTGCGACTTTCAGAAGAAATTCCGGCCCACACAAGTACAGACCCACCACCGTAGGCTACTTTTTCTTCGATGCATGCTTGCTTGAATCTTTCCCCTGGTCTTCGATACACTCTGTGTCTTCCATCGTGCTTGTAGAGCATAAATTTTGATTCGTCGGAGAACATAACTTTTGACCAATCTTCAATACTCCAATTTACGTGGCTCTGGGCATATCTTAGTCTTGAAATACGATGCCCACGCTCCAGTTTAGGGCCGTTTGCAGGTCTAAGGGGTTTTAAGTTAGATTCAGCAAGCCGACGTCTTACTGTCCATGCACTTGGGTTACTTCCTCCGAGGCGTCGAAACTGATTTGTGAGTTCAGTTCCTGTGAGAAAGCGATTTCGAAGCATGGTGTTCACCAAGTATCGGTCTTCTCGTGCTGTGGTACACCTGGTTCTGCCCGTTCCTGGTCTGCGTAGGTTAGAACCAGTTTCTTCGTAACGTCGGAGAACTCTTTGTACTGTTGACAGCGACACACCGACAGTCCTGGCTGTATCGCGCTGACTCCGGCCGGTTTCCAGCATTGTAAGTATTCTGGTGCATTCTTCAGGCGTAAGCGACATAATTTCAGCTTGAATAATGAATATAGAGCACTATCAACATGGTTTATGTACCCACATAAATGACAGATTACAAACAAAAGCAAAACCAAATGCTGTAATTTCGTAGTTCCATCTTCGAAAGTGGCCCTTTTTCAAATTTGATTTTTTTATGATATAACTTTACAATAACTAAGAAGTTTCAATACCTTCATTTAAGGAGTATTACATTGTCTATTAAATACAATTTATTGCATTAACCTAGCATTTTTAGTTTCCGAGATTTTTAGGATTCTTTAAGTGACCCGGATTCATTGCTCTCGAGTGTATATACATACTGGTCAAAATCATAACCCTCCTTTTTGCCTCACACTAGTCGGGTATGAACTAAATTAAAACGTTGAATGAGTAGGTACATAACATTAAGTCGTACATCAGTAGTAACAAAAACCAGTATAAGCTGACCTCTTATTCTATTGAAACTCCGTACTCCGCTAGGCCAGCTCAAAGTGTTACCATCGACGAGTGGTGGACTGCACTTCTCTGCATTCAAAACAAAATGTGCCAGCCGACTCGTAATATCGCGGGCTACATATAGGTACGTATTATCACAGCTCTCTACATAAGCTCCTATAAATATGGCTGTAATGTCAGCACAGATGAGTGTTTACGGTGTACAGGGGCATCACACATGTGCATAATTCAGGTAGGTACTAGGCAGGTACCAGATTTACCTACAGGTTACAATTTTACCGGCTTCGGTCCGGGCTACCTGATTCTGAGTTCAGATTTTCAGAAACGCCTGCGAAAAACACATCTTTCTCTACAAAGTTAGTGGGGAATATGAATATGAAATAGTGACCATGAAATTCTGAGGTATTTTTTTTCTTGTTTCTAGAATAAGAGAATTCGTTATAAATAGTTTGCATTTTTCTATTCCTTTTCAAATTGGGTAGGCTAAAGAGTATACTTTGTACAAACACATTTTGCCAGTTACATATTATTATGTTAAAGTTCCATGTAATAGCGAGCGAGCCTATTTCCATTTACCGGGCATAAATCTGGACTCCGAACTGCTACTGAGAATTTTCTAATAAAAAAACCTTAAAATAATTGTGCATATCATTATTTAAAGAAAATACTTTAATGTGTAGGAAATATTCCAACACTGACATCTGCTTACATTCCCACACAGCTATTTACTTTAATAATTACTTTAGAAACAAGTGATTGTAACCAACTCCTAAGTTCACGTATGCACATCTCATTAAAAGTTAGTCCTCTGAAAACTTTCAGCGGTGAGTCGATCTTTTATAAAGAATTTCAGAACTTTTCGAACAGGTATGCATGTACTGAATTTGTCAACTTCAGAACTATTCTTGAAGTTAATAATATACTTAATTAATAAGTAAAACATCGAATATAAGGTATCTCGCGCACTAGACGGCCACGACTCCCGCCAGTCGTGGCCGTCTAGTAGTATTGTATGGTGTGCGGCTAGTTGGCCGTTGCGGTTACCTGTAGGCATAACATGACAAGCGCGAGAACGCTCTTTTTCTGGTTTTGTCGATATTTTTCTACGATTATTCTAATCCCTAACATGACCATAAACGACAAGTAGACTCGAAAAAGGCACTTTGACACTTCTATATCTCGCGACGAGAAACCAATGTTGCAAATGATTAAAAACAAATAATTTTTATGATAGCAACATCGGCTTGAGATTCCGTTTCATTCATTCAATGGTGCCGATTCTCTTGTCACAAATGCCTCTAAACTAGACTAATAATCACCAACATTTTGTTTATTCCTGTCAAACGACGATTTCCCATTCTGAAATAGACTAAAGTGACACAACTTAACTATATTTTAGTTTGACAGCACTAATAAGGCACTGAGTTATTAATTTAATGAAAATGGCAATTTTGCTATTCTGAATTTGACGTTTTTCACCTAAAATTTGGTTGTATACCTAAATCTCCCTATTTTTACCGCGATTGAAAAGGTTTGGATTAAAATGAGTTGACATGAACCAAAATTCACACCAACACTTCGACGGCGCAAAAATAGCACTATATCTTTTTTTTTTCGTTTCTTTTGCTTATATCTCGAATATGGTGTGTCATATCGATAAAATAATTAAAAAAATGAGGTAACTGATAAACATACATACCGGTCAAAATTATAACCTTCCTTTTTGCATCGCCGTAGTCCGGTTAAAATGAAATAATAATAAATAAATAATACCAGCCTGTTACTGTCCCACGGCAGGTCTCTTCTCATACAGAGAAGGCACGAGCATTGATCACCACGCTTGCTCAAGATGGGTTGGCGATTTCAGACTTACATTAACTATAAGTCCAGGTTTCCTCACGGTGTTTTTCTTCAGCGATGTCAGTAATGTCCAAGATAAACTCAGAAAGTACAAATGAATTGAAAAAGTCACATTGGTAGGTACTTGCCCGGATTTGAACCCACAATCTCGTGCGTGAGAGTCGAGGCCTTAACCACTGGGCCATCACGACTTAAAGGCTCCTACAAACAGGCGCGACACGCGACGCGACACAAAGACACCGCACGTCGCGCGCCGAGCGGTGTCTTTGTGTCGCGTCGCGTGTCGCGCCTGTTTGTAAAAGCCTTAAAATGAAATGCTGTTCGTTAATAAGCGGACCACTTCAGTACGGCTGAACCGATTTGGATATTTTTGTTTTAAAATGTTAGTATTAGTCCGAATCTAGTTCTTACCGAAATATATTTTTTAAAGTTGCCGGGAATATTGGAAAATTCAGGAAAACTGAAAATGAATTTCTGTAGGAATTTTGTATGAATTATTGAAATTTCAACGAGACAACGTCTGTCGGGTTAGCTAGTAATTACTATTTTACCCAAAACATCCTACTTGCTAATATCATATTATAGATGTGAAAGTCTGTTTGTTTTGATGTTTGTGAATTTGGATGCTTGTTGATCAATCACGCCTCAACGGCTGAAAAATATGACACACGAGTAGACCCTAACCTGGATTAGGACACAGGATACTTTTTTTATCTTGGTAGTAGATACGTTCCCGTGGGATAATTTTCGACTTGCACGCGGACGAAGCCGCTGGTAAAAGCTAGTAAGTAACTTATAAGTATAGAATAGATATGCTAGGCCTAAGCTCCAATATCATTAAGATCCTCTTAGAAATGTTGAAAATAATACCATTAGACATAACTACCACACTGCCAACATATTAATATTAAAACAAAACCAAGAAAATGCCATAAAAACCTTTGCTTATACCAGACAAAGCATCCTCATTGTCTCCATAAGGAATCTCCCGTATTTGTCCAACGACATAGCATTATGACACGAATGTATGACACCATAAGACACGCCATAACGATGACGCAATAACCGTGACGTAATATCGCGAGATAATCCAGTGTGATGAATACAACACATAACTTCGGTGTCTTTATTAATGTTAAAGATAAACCTATGTATGAACCAACTGAATTATTAGTTAATAGCTACAGAGATAGAAGCTGGGGCTTGTGGCTAAGTAATAACAGCTACACGGGTCGAGCGGTCCGAGGTCAGTCTGTGACCATCCATTTCATACCGGGACCCCTCGCCGTCTCGTAAAGCACGTTAATCCAACAGGTCCCGGTTTTCATTTGTAGATCTTTCACAAACGTTACAGATAGTCAGAACTCGGAAGTCTGTCAACAAGTCTTACCAAGGGTTTTCGTTTTACCAAGTAACTGGTTTGTGGAGATGGGTAGACGCTCGATGTAAAGTACTATGTATTCAGCTGCATCCGGTTAGACTGGAAGCCGATCCCAACATACTTGGGAAAAGGGTAGGCAGTTGATGTAGAGATAGATTCGCTGTGCTTGTGGTTTGGTGGCAATCATGTCATTTGGTTTAAATAGGTTTTTATTTTTTTATCTATTTTTTATTTTTGTATAGATTCTTTTCCTTAAAATTTTTTGAATGTGAGAACGTTGTAGGCTTAACAGACTGTAGATCTGTGGACCATTTTATATTTTGCTAAGTACCTGGTACTTGTTGATAGGCCTACACTGTCCTCTCATACCTTTTAACACTGTAATTTGAAAAACATTGTGAAAACCATTTACTTTTAAAAGAGTATCCGTGGAGTTTCTTGCCGGCTCTTCTCCATAAGAAACGACCAATTAGAACCGTGGACCTAGCTTCTGACGTTTCATAAGTGCCCTTGTAGGTTTATGTGAAATAAAACATTTTTTTTTATTTATTTAATTTTCATTTTTCGTGACAACAAAATTTAATTAATCCACTTTGCCCTACCAAGCCGCCCAAGTGGAATGCCTTTGATAATGTGGGTTTTTTATATTATTCGCTGATAAAGGAGTATTTTAGCATGAGTATTCTATTTTGTTCAAAGTCCGAGAAATTGAATTGAAAAATAACATAATAAAACAAAATTTCAACTCCGTAGGTTATGAGGAAGTGGTTTTAATTCAGCTTGCAAGATTCGATCCATACATACTAAACTAACATTAGGCAACACAAGGTTTTAATTAACTTTTATTTTTATTATTATAGATTTTTATCATTTTTATTTGTTCAAGGTTAATGTTTTAATCTTTTTGTTATATTATTTTGAATGAAATTTTTGTTATTATTATTGTTGCGCATGAATCAAAATGATTGAATAACTTTAATTGTAAATATCCTTTTTGGCTTTGAATTATTATGTAAAACCATAAATGGTGCATGTTGTGTTAGCCTGTAAGTGATTGTTGCACTTATAAATGTATTTAATATTATGGAATTTTGTGTAAATGAATTGTGTAAACAATTGTTGGCTAACCTAAATAAGTAAATAAATAAAGGCAAATGAAATAAAAACTTGTAAAAAGTTATGTAAAAACACGTTAAATAATTTTTCAGGTTCGCCAAACAACATTCGTATTACTTACACACGACAAACAAGCTGAGCCAGTCTCAATATCCATTGTACAATATTAGATATCCTCTTAAAATCAACAATATAAAATCCACTTTACATTCAAATCAACTTGCCAATCTCAAAATCTGTGACCAGAGAACAATAAAACTACTTGAACAGAAGAGCCACTTCAGACAGCGTTGTGACGAGCTCAAACGCTGATACCTACGAGTAGGTATAGATGGTGGGTTCAACAATCACTGAATCAAAGATTAATTAAATGTCTTTGTGCTGCTTGTAAATTAAAACGTTAAAATAAGGTTGCTGCTACTGACAAGTCTGTCAAAATCACAGTACTTAATGTTTATTCTCGTCACTATAAAGTTGCTGTTGGGTTGTTGCTGTCACGGGTAAATGTCGAAACTATCTCTCACTTGGTATTGAAAAAAATAGATAGGCTATGGTATTTAAACAGACCATGTTGTTTTAAGACGTGTAAGTTACGTTCAACGTTAGTCGTCGCGCGAATATGCGATTGTTAGGTTCCTATGTCACTTTTTGTTTGGAAAACCGGAAGGCGTCACGCGTTCCGATTCAGCGAACAATAATTGACATAAACGGGATGATCGAGTATTCGTGCGACGATTGCTTTCTATTAGAACGCGGTCATAGACTGGTTAATCAATTACGAGGTCGACTATATATTTTTATTTACATCATATATTATAAGTATACCTTCTCCCCATTTTCATACATCGTGCCACTGAGATCGTATATAAAGTCATTATTTTGAATGTTTGCGTTTTTTTCTGTATATTAACTAGTAGGTATCAACATTGCTATTATCTCGTCAGGTTTTGCAGTTAACTTTAATCGCCGGGACGAGAGTTATGTTAGTTATACTTGCAGTTATCATAATGGGTGGTACTCGTAATTTTCCAGTTAAAAACATGGTCAGTAGTTATTTTTTGTGTTGGTGTTAGTTTTTATTTTATGGCAGTCAATGTGTTTCTTGATCTTTTGTCAGGACACTGCTGTTGCTCTAGAGGTCGCAAGCGCGACTGCCGAGCGTGCGTTCCCTGGGTTCGATGCCCAGGTCGGTCAAAGGGTTAGTGATATATACTCCACCGACATGTGAACGTCGAGGCAATTCAGCTGTTAGACCAAACAAATATAGTGCGAAGACTACAACGAACAAAACCTTTTGAGTTAGTGTAGTGCGAAAAGTGTAGAAGTTATAGTGATATAGACACACATGACATAATAATATAAACAAAGTGTTTATATTATACTATTACAGCTTTACTAATAAACATTTACGCCCGACGTATACCAGGCTTATAACATTAACGTTACCAATAAACGATATTTGACGTTTCAGTTGTGTAAATCTGGTGTAACAGATGTCTTTAAACAATGAGATTTTGTTTCGGTTGAAATATAGGTTCAGCAAAATATATGCAAGAAAAATTGTTGAATTAGTTATATATCATTCGTTTCAGCCATCTATTATTTTAGAAAAAAAAAATATCTTCATTATTTTATCATTTCAATCGTACTGAATTGGCTTTGAGATATTTTGACGTTCAAGATTGATTAGAACAGCTTTTACGGTTGCGTTCTTAACCTAATGCATACTTCATTAGTGAATTAACAACAAAGATATTTTTTTTATAAGTAAAAGTTCACCAAATCAGTACCTAGTTTTGGAAATAAAATTTACGTAATTATTTAAATTTACATTTTTCAAACTTATGAATGTTATACAAAGTTATGAATGTTTTCCCAAATGAAATAATGTCACTGATTATACGCAGTACCAATTTCAGAACGCACCTCCTAATGTTGCCAGTGGTCTTTGCCATAGGCAGTGGGTAACTACTCATTGTTCAAAGACTGATTATTAGTAAGGGTAGTGTGTAACGCCTATTCACAGCTTATACATTGTATAACAATACAACCGTTAAACAGATGTTTAACTTATTTTTATTAGTTATAAAGAGGTAACATTTGTTTGGTTGTTTGTAAGTTTGTATGTAGGGGGTAATTTCCGAAACTTCCAGTCGGATTTGAAAAAATCTTTTTGCATTGGATACCCCAATTCTTGAGGAAGTCATCCTATAGATGACGCGGACGAAGTCGCGAGCAGAAGCTAGCTTAAAATAAAACACGACCCACTGACCTAATTCATCACGTAAAAAATGTAGTTAGATTAAAATATAGGCTAGATTGTATTTGATAACTAAGAACCTCTTTTTATTAAAGGATAAAAAAGTGTTATTTGGTTTTATCGTCAGAAATTTCTTAGTAGCAGCCCTGACTCTGGATTTGTATCCGGTTGATGGCAAAAAGCTCGCCCCTATTACGTGGGACTTAAACATAATTGACGAAATGTCGGGGGTACACCGACATTTCGTCAATTATGTTTAAGTCCCAAAGTGTGACTAAAGAATCGGGGAAAAAAGGTGTCAATGTTATTTTATGTTACAATGTTACTTTAGTGACAACACGCAATGAGCAATCCTGGTGATCTCTCTACAGAGCAATACTTCTCAGACAAGAGGACTTTATTCTGCTGGCTGATCCATTTCTCTCTTGACAGGCAACTGACAGGTGACGTCAGTCGGTGCGCCAATATCAAACGCGTAGAATTCCGGACTTAGGTACAGCATTCCTTTTGTGGTCGAAACTCTAAGCAGGTGAACAGCGGAATGTAATAATGTTTTTCTTTCGTTTTTCTAGTTTATTAGCAGATTTTTGTAAGTCAGATCAACTGAACTGACCTACGCAATATAGTGCAGTTCTTTTTTTGGTTAGCTAATCGATAACCTAATGTTCAGTGTAAACAAATAGAAAGTATAGCTGTCCTATTTTGGCTAGGCGTGTTCGTAAGAGACAGCAATAACATAATTTAGCTTAGTCGGTACAGCAAAACCATCGCCAACGTTTTCAACGGAAGAATTTTCTAAATCGGATTATTCCAATTATTATATTACACAAACAAACACTCTTGTTTTTTGCTTTAATTTCTTTTACCCAATTACGGGAACAAAGCAGCAAAGTGGTCATTAATAAAGCTATCACTTATTACGTTTGTTTGTACGGATTATCCTTTTTCCGAGTTTTTTCCGCAAAGCCCCTGTGTGTTTAGCCTTTTAGCTATTTAAATGGGATTGTTAAGCGGCTGTATCAAGCGATTTAGCGATTGAAATGAATGATGTGGGTACTGTACTGGGTAATCTGCACAATTATGTTATGATTAATAATGTTGTAGTCAACTGTTTGTATTTTTTTAAATTGTGTCTGTTCCAGTAGGAAATTCTCTTTGTGTTTGGTTATCTTAGGTGTGTGCAGACAGTGTGAGGCAGGCGTCGCGCAAATGATCAATCAATCTGCCTAGCCTTTTCCCAACAATGTTGTATACTGTTACTGTTACTATTTTACATGGAGCGACTGCTTATCTGACCTCCACAACCCAGTAACTGGGATAATACGATACCCCTTGGTAAGACTGCTTGTCAGACTTTCGGGGTTCTGACGACCCGTAACGACTGTCAAAGATTCACGAATGACAGCCGGGACCAACGGCTTAACGTGCTTTCCGAGGCACGGAGGAATCTAGTCATGTTATGATGGTCCCCTATCTACAGACCAACCCTGGCAAGTGTAGTTCAACCTGATGGATCGAACCGTGCGGCTGTTATTACTTGCGGCTGCAAATGATGGAAATGCGCTAAATACCTACATTCACATACGAGTTCAGTATTTTTAGTAATCTGAGAAAAAAAACCGAAGCAAACTCACGAGTTCACACCCAAATAGTGCTTTTTTATATGTCAGATACCCCCTGAGGCATGGCATCACACATGCTGACATACCATTCGAAGCATATGCCTCTCACTATCTAGACTCACCGTTATGGCATTAGGCTCGCCCCTTGGCTGAGCTAATCACCAGACTAGCTAAACGATTAGAGCTATTATTGATTAGTGATCTAAAAAAAAACGTAGTTACGGTTCGTGTTGAGAACTTCATCCTTTTTTGGAGTTCGTTAAAAATATAAACTACTGATGCATTATCCAGACATCCGTACTATCCATACTTAATATAGGGGTATGAGGAACAGGGTGCAAAGTTCACTCATCCTCCTTAGAACAGGGATTATCCTCCGACCAAACGGGTGTTGTGTCTGGTGGGCAACGGCCTATTTTTGATGTCGGGAAGTTAAATATATGCTGATCGCGCGGTAAACTTGCTTGCGCGATGTATGATTTCGCGTGGCGTCAGCGTGATGCATAGTTCGCATGTGGCGATGTAGATGCCGATGCCACATTAATGTTATTAATGCGAAAGTAAATTATATCTGTCTGTCAATTACCTTTCCACGCCTTAACGGCTGAACGGATTTCGATGATGACACGCAGATAGACCCTGACCTAGGTTCACGTGGGATAATATCCGACTAGTTATTCATATTTAAACCTCAAGAATCTTTAAGTACTAATCCGCGGTTAAGTTTTAATATGTGGTTCAACTTACTTCCAGCTCACATCGTTATTGGAAACCAAAGTTTAATGATAACAAGCGTACGTTAAGCCATCGAATCGCAGACTGACCATCAAAATATTTACAGAAGAATTACTCAGAATACCCGGGATTTGCTTTGTTTAAAACTGTTCTACGGAATGAGCTTAGTGTGCCTAGTGTTGAAAATTGACATGAAACACGTTTCCTTGCCTTCAATAAACTGCAACGTAACTCATATTCAATCCTATGTATCCAAGTCATATGTTATTTTCTTATAGAGTGTAAATTAAATTGACTTCAGAATGACTAGTACTACTGAAGAGGTCATTAAAATGTTTGAAATTTTTGCGCAAACTAAACTTATTATTAAAGAAGTTTTTTCCGAAAACTCATTTTGCTTACTATTTTCCAAACTAAATTGCGAACGCAGTATAGGAGAAGTTGAGAAAATGACACACATAATAATATGACGACGCTCTACAAAGCTGAACTTTTTTTAGAAGCGCTTTCTCAACGGCCGCGTACTGTTCTAAATACCCATTTTCAATCTGTGATCCTTCTGCATTTCTAATCTTTGATGGTTCTACTTTAGCCTTGATTTCCCCGGGGTGTGGTCTGATCACAGCGCTTTGAACTACATCCGGAGATTCTGACGCAAGGGAACTATGCTTAATTGGTCTGCCATCGGTCTTGGATTATTTGGGTTTGCATTGGAAATATTTTACTTTATACCTTCTTACGTAGCTTATAATGCTAAAATAAGGATTTTTCGATGACTGCCTCGTTAGTCGATTCTATGCTCAGGTCGGCCAATTGTTTTTAGGTTTTCCATTAACAATTTTTCAGTAGCACCCCAGAGTTTGGCATTTGTTTTCTGTTGATGGCGAAAACCTTGAAGTGGCTTTAGAGGTGAGCGGGGTCTTGTTTTCTTCTTTTTTTATGTATTGGCATCTTTTTTCTATATACATGTATTTAGTTATTATTTAATCGTGATTTTGTATTTTTTGCTATGTCTTTTGTGTGCACCAAATAAATGATATCTCTATCTATCTATAGATCTATCTTTAGACCAAACGAGCGAGTTTCCATCCTATTCCTATTCTATTAAATTCTCTTGGTGCCAAAAAGAGATGGAGGATTCTTTCGTTCCGTTTTGTAACAATATTTTAATTTAAAAGAGTGTCCGTTGAGTTTCTTGTCCGATCTACTTTATAAGAACCAACTTCGCTTTGGAATGGGACACACAGCTTCACCTCTGTGACTGACCGACCCCTTGTACTTCGAAGTATGCTCAACTCGCGGATGCAGAACGGCCATTGCTCAGCGTCATTATGATATTCTGTCCAACCATCTATATAATAAAATAAATAAACTGTGCACCATTGCTCCCATGTGCCTAAATGAATGTAAGACCAGGGTCACAAAGTGGCTATTGACACTGAGTTATGATAAGACTGAAGATTTACTTCATGTATCAATAGCATAATCTAATGTAGTTAATGAAGACATATATTTATTTAATATTTATAGTTTATATTTATACAGACTTACATAAACACATTTTCTCACCATATTTATCTGTCAATACATACCCCCCACATAGGTACCTTAATAGGCCACATCATATTATATGCGTTTACTAGTAAGAAGATAACTTAATAATATTATACTGTGCTCGTCCTACAACTACCGTTAAATGTTCAAATTATAGGCGAGGACGTTGGCACCCTAAACACAAGTTAAATCTTACTTTGGGTGCCAGAGTTCATCGAAAACACTCTTCCCCTTAGTTGTAACGCTGCATAGTGTTTTAGTTAAGTGTTTTTTGTACAATTGAAGGTAATATTTTTTTTTTTTTTTTTGTCAGTTCAGAAGTGCCTGTAATTGATTTAATTTAAATAAATGCTTTGAGTTCTTGAGTTGTTCTATCAAATCATAATTATGACGAAAATTGGAAGAGGATGCTTTTTCTCTAGCTCTGGTTCTATGTTGTATTGGTCCCCATCGTCGCGTTAGAGTGAAAAGCTCGGGAATGCAACTTTGACTCTTTATTTTATTACATTTTTGAAAAAAAAAACCCGCAACACACGCAGTTTTGTGGCGGCATCTATATTGCCACATGCGACCTACGTATCATACTGACGTCCCGCAAAATCCTGCATCGCCTAAGCAGATTTTACCGCGCGATCAGTTTTTCGCATATAAGAGGTTTTCACTCTAAGACGACGATATCGACCTTTACATGGGACTGACATTTCAATGACGTATAGGTGGACAGTTAGAAAGAAATATTACAGCCATTAAAAATGAACATATATTAAATAAATAAAAGTAAGCTGCCAGGCAGGGCTCCAGGGAGACAATCAATACGCGTCCAGAATTTATAACTTTACTCCCTGGACTATAAAAGCTTTCTGTTTTAATCTATGGTCAAATCTCCTATCAATTAATATGAGTGGTTATTTTGAATAGCCAATCACAACAACAGATTTAGGTAACCACAGTCAGAGAAACGAATTGTTGAACAAATTGCCTATCAACTTTAATTGTCGGTTTATTCAAATTGCAATTGCCATTCTTAATCAGTCGTATAAAATGACTACGGCGAATTTACATAGTATGTCAAACTGCTAATCGATACATTTCCCCGATACGTCAAGAGTTCTAACAACTTCATAATGCTATTGTCATGTATATTCAAAATCCTCTACTCAATAATAATTTCTATGAATAACTAACTATTCTCTGCATTTAAGTTTCATGCATGTCGTATTACACCGAAGTTTCGAGAATACTGAGACGTTCCTAGACGGTAATCAACTAGGAAATAATTTGACAAACAAGTTTCAATTATAATGACATAAACGTAATTAAGCACAGAATAGTAGTAGTACAGAAGGTCGGCTCCATACAACGAGAGAAAACCCACGCACACATAGACACGCTTCAAGCGGGTGCAAGAGCACTCGCGACCGGCATTCGTTTGAGATCGCCGTACATACGCATCTATGTGTGCGTACATTTGTTTTAACTCGTTGTATGGAGCCGATCTTCTGTACTATTCAGTGTCATAAGAATCGTATTTATTGGTGAATAATTTTGGATGGATGGTAAGCCGAGACCCCCTCTGATGTGGTTACTGCCGCCTTTAGAACTCTGCTGCAATATCAGAGGCATTACAGATGCGCTGCCATCCCAAAACGAAGCTGAAAAGCCTCATTTGGCTGGTATTACTTCGGCGTTTTCAAACCTGGACATAGCAATGCTGCTTGGCGGCAGAAATAAGTGTAGTGGTAGTACTGCCCAAGAAAAGCTCCTTCACAAAGATCTCATGCGATCGAAGATAATAATGTGTTCATGCTGCTGTAAAAATATAGGTATTAAAACAAGTAAAAAACACTTTGAGAATCATTTTTCAAAAAGCCGCGATTCTCCTACAATATTTCCTTAATAAAATAGTGCTCACAACCGCAATAACGCAAGTCTCAGTTACAAGTATTCTAGTGGATACGACGCACCCCTTATGTAGCATGATAAGTCTAATTCTGTTCTTATATATTCTCATGCTTTATCCAGTTTTTACGCCTCCATTTGGAGTAAAACAGTTGAGGAGTTGCTGTGCAGTCATCCTTACTAGAAGTATCCCAAGCAATTTATTTGCCAGAAACACGACAGAACGAAAGAAAGAAGTAGAACAAAGTTGTAGATGTTAGTTACTCAGTCAGGCATAAACGGCTTAATAACGGATTTGAAGATATTTCTCACACAGATACCTATACTATGTCCTGGATTAAACGGAGAAAAATGAATAAGAATATGTTAATATTTACTTCGAGCAAGCAACCGAAACCATGGGAACAGCTGAGAAACTGACTTCAGGGGCTGTACTTTCTGCTGTTTCTGCTGATCGTTCCAGTGTGAGAGAGAGATGAAGCTATACTGGACGAATAGCACTATCCTTCTTTCACAACGGAAATGTGATGGTTTTAACACGTCATAGTAAGGCCCCTGCGCAGAAGAAAAATGTTAGTCAGTTCACACAAAGTTTTGATGCACCACAGAATAATATGCCGCTTTAAACATGCTGAAGTTTGGCTTAATATTGTCAACCAGTTCAAACAACTAACTTTGCTGACCAGCTTATTTTAAAACCACGCTAGTCGAGTAGCTCGCATCAAAAGAAGAAGAAGAATCAGTTTGACAGCTATAAACTGAAGTTTTATTTATCCCAATGCCAGAAATAGCTTCAAATACCAACAGACTCACGATATGTGGCACAAGTATTTGTTCATGTTGTGTACAAAGTTTACACAGTACACTTTACTATCCCACTTTACAAAGTTTAATACAATTGTTCAAATGTTTGATGTTATCTCTAACGTCGTCGGCAGGCCTCATTAATTATACGCACGGCCAAATTGTGGATCACTGCCAGCGTCTGCTCGCGCTCATGCTTGTTCCATCGCAGACCTCATCCATCGTTTTCCATCAGGCGAGATCGAAGTCAAGAACAGAGCCATTTATAAATTAATATATATATAATCTAACGTTAAAATATATAGACAAACGAACAATCTATAACAAACATACCATGCTACAGTATCGCACAAAAAAGGAAAAGCTTATAGTGCATCAAAACATATCCATCCACGTCGCTCTTTACTGCTGTCTCTTTCTACTTTTATGTGCCAGTAAAAGACAACAATAATTTCATACGGAATTGGTGCGATATACGATCAATTTTGCGTGTTCTGTTTATTTTATAACCACACGACTGAACCGCGGTACAATACTGGTTTATGGGCGACAGTAGCGATTGTTTGAATGTGGGTACAAGAGATTTTATCGCGTTGTTGAATTGCGCCAACATAACATAGATAGGTACAGAAAGTCTGCTCCGTACAACGAGCAAAAACAGACGCACTCACATAATACTGCTAAGCTTATTACAGGTGTATTAAAAACGACGCTTAACGAAGCCTCGATTACCTTTTTTACCAGACCGTACCTTCTAGTTTTGAAGATATTGAAGGTCAAAGTTCTAACTTTTTCTGACGTCTTTTCTAATGAAAACAGGTAACAGGTTGTTATGACTTAACCTGTAGGGTCCACGACCCCTGCATGCATATAAACACAAAGTTTTGAGCACTACCGTAAAAAGCGACAATAAAAATAAAAGTTGTTTCACAGCAATTATTTTGGTGCAATGTTACTTAGTTTCATGTACAGGTGCGGAGTTGACAGCTACCAATGTTTTTACATCCTGTAGACACATTCGTACGACGATCTTGAACGAATGCTAGTCATGAGTGCGCTTGCACTCGCTCACGCCTCTCTATGTGTGCGTGCATTGACGCTCGTTGTATGGAGCTGGCTTTCTGTTCCTATCTATTCTGTGGTAGGGATTTTATCGCGCGGTTAATTCGCTCCAGTGTCTGCTTCGGTACACGAGTAGTTGCAGTTTTATAGGATGTTGCGATGAGAGTTTATATGTTATTGTCCAGTTGTGTATTCGAATGATGTTATTTGACGAATTATTGCTCGGTTGGCTTGTTGGTAGATCAACAGCTAAGATGAGAGTACCTACATATTTTCCTTACAAGAGTGTCCTCTCATGGGGTCTCCACTAGGTACCTATCATGTTCTAACCACAACATGGCGGCAGCCATGGCCGGTTCTTTACTCATGTGACGGTTGGTAATGATGACGTAAAAGTGAGCCAATAAATTGTATGTTTTACTTATACGTAGTACCGTGGCTTTGCCAAATGACCTCCACGAATATTATAAGTTAATGGCATACTTAATTATATCAAAGAAAACAAAAAAAAGAAAGAAAATTTGTTTATTCTGCACAAACAAAACGCACATATAAAGACAAAAGACATAAAATACACACGTACAAAAGTAGCCAAAGGCCTCGTATTCAACCAATAGAAGAAAAAAAAAAGTTGTTCATTGGTTGATTTCAAGGCCACGGATCATAGACAATATACCATCATCATCATTTATCAAGAGACTAGCGTGTTTGTAGCATTCTACTGGTGAAAGTTTTTTTTATATCTGTCCATTAGTTTTTTTAGTTTATTCATTACAAACAAAAATAAATCTTTTCTCTTTATATATTTGTATAAAAGTATAGATAAACATGTCATACTTAGAAGAATAGAAACAGAATAGACGGTTAGTTATAGAATAACTGACAGCGCCCGACTCGATGTAGAATAAGAGAGAGAGAGAGCACATAATAATTCAAAGTATAATATAAAATACGCCCTTTATTAATTCCGGTACTACAAGAGCCACTAATTTCTTGCAATACCTTTTGTCAAGTTCTAATTGGGGGGAATAGTTCATTATATATAGGTACGTATTACATAAATACGTGAGTCCATCAACATCCTGGTTGCGGCTAAGGCTTGTATAATACTTTTTTCAAATAATGCGCGGAAATTCAAACTAAGTTAATTCATTATAAATTCCAGAATCAGTTACGAACAAAGATAATTATATAATTTATCACGGGCCAATGTTATTTCTTTTCTACTTTAAACAGCTCTATTTATTTGCAAGCCAAATCGAAATATAAATAAAATCTTTGTTATGTTACCTCCTTGGTTGTCATGTGTTACAGTAAAAAGTGTGTTCCATTTTTAAATTACATGACAGCATATGTGTTTTCATAGTAACGACAGCTATGGATTTTTATACTAAAATTGCCGGCCGCCTGCTCGCATGTACGAGTATTTGACTAGTACAGCATGTTTGAGAAAAAAACTTTTATTAAAAAACTTTTATTAAAAAACTTTTTTGTAAAATAGATAAAATAACTAGGTACATGTTACTACCACCAACTGTGGTCATCTCTCTAACTATGGTATGTCTTCGCCGCAACAAAAAGTCGCCGCATGCGCATAAAAATAATGTAAGTGTAAAATGAATAGCGCTCACCGCTTGAAAGTGGCATCCTTAGGGAAATACGTGCTGCGACTGCGACAAAACTGTCGCATGAAGTTATCAACTTGCTAAGTATGGGAACTATGCTTAAGTGAAGTTCGGTATACTCGTAGTTACTTTTTAGTTACTGGAGAATTTTGTCCAAGAATTTTGTGGCTTGTTCGTATGTGTGTACCTACTTACGTTCTTGTCAATGTTTATTTTATGTAATTTTTTAGCGTTTAGTTTGTGCCGAATAAACCATTTTTCTTCCTTCTTATATTTCTTTCCTCACCCAACTAGCTAAATATGTGAAAATCAGTAAGTATCGTCAATATAAATATTGTGGATTAAATTGAAGCTGGTTAAAAAACTACTCAACTGAAGGTAACGCGGTGTAACGCGGTGGCGGACTAAATCCATGTGGGTTGACCCACATGGATTTAGTCCGCCACCGCGTGTGTTGACAACTAAGTTAATGAAAGACTCCCGTAGTTTGTTGCGCCACTTCTTCTTCCCAGCTAAAGCACTAGGAAGTGGTGAAGGGTGGGCGTTTTGGGGGACTGTCTTATGTAATTTTGACGTTCGAAAAGTGCTGATTCTCGGCCTGTAAATTGGCCTTGAAACCATGAAGTAATTCGGATAACTCGTACATATCAGAATTGTAAGGCGTTTTGTTCGTTGAAATGTCACAAATGTATACGCAGCTTTACGTCTCCAAGACAACAAGATAAAAAATTCAAATGAATTTTATCTGTCGGTAACGTGTAACGTTAACGGGACATAAAAAGCTTTTTATTTATTTGTAGTAGCGGTCTTGGGTTCGATTCCCGGAGCTATAAAATTGGCAATCAAAGTCGCTTTGAACACCTGTGTCTCCGTTTATGTTAACTCGTTATATCGCTTTATATTATTATGTTAAGGCTTTTCACATAAAGATTATTTCAGGTATTGGTTTATATATTTTCTGGTCATAAAACATGCTATGTTCAAGATTACTTCCAGGCAAGAGCGTCTAAAAGTAATCTTGAACACCGCACTCGTCGACCGCATCACCACTTACTATAAGGTGAGATCGTGGTCAAACGGGAGCCCTATCAATTTTTTTTTTAAAGTAAGGTACACCAAGACCGGCTTGTATCACATCAGAATTTACATTTTTTTAGTAATAGTTTTGATTTAAGAAAATAGATGAAAACTTACTATTCCCTTAACTCCGAAAGTACTGAGCCAAATATTTGGAAAAAATACAGATACAAACAAAAAGAAACATGACAGGAAAATCTCAATTATCTTAAAATAACATGGTAAATCTCTCAATATTGTACGTACAAACTTACAGTTGCAGTTGGAATGTATGAGAACATGTTTTACGAAAGGAAAGAAAGAAAGAAAATACATTTATTTAGCACAGACTAAAACACACACAATATAATTACACAGCAGATATAAAAACCGAGTACAATATTAAGTTTGTTTTTTGGATAAATTCATCCTAACTCCGGAACCCTTCCCTGTGCGTGGTCCGACAAGCTCCTGCCCGGTTTTTTTTATTATTATTCTACCACTGTTAACTTTGTGGCGGTATCTACAAACGCTACATGCGAACTACGCATCACACTGACGTCACTCAAAATCCATCATCGCGCAAGCAGCGTTTACCGCGCAACGAGTATATATACAACGTCCCTAAATAATCGTCGGGCAGTTGCCCACCAGACACGATATCCGTCTTGTCGGAGAATCCTCCCTTTTCTATAGATGAATGAACTTAACACTCTGTTCCTTATACTATTATAACTTAAAAAAATGAACAGAAAAATAACGTATTTAAATTCGTCTAGCGCTAAACGTAGTTACGTATGGTGATTTGTGGTGTAAGTGGGTCTTAGTATGAAATCGTAAACCTTCAATGTTTTACTTTAAAACTTTACCCCTTTGAAACCCCAGATATGTTTCAAATACCAATACTTACACAAGATTATAGCTACAGATTATAGTTCACAAACTGTTTGGTCCTAAGTGTTTATTCTCGTACAATAGGACCAAGTTTATGTTACTGCTAGGTATAATATGGGCGATAACAATAGGAAGCCTGTTAGGAGTAGGGTTACCTTTTCAAAATTTGAAAAGTCCTGACAAGAAGACGGAAATTTCCAAAAAAGTCCGAACATTTCACTGTTATTCTTTCTTTTCAGTAGAGTCCGACCGAATTTCGTTTTCGGTTTTCGGCAAATGTCAATAGTTTTAATTAATTTATTGCGAGACAACCGATAGTTATAACAACTAAAAGAACATTATGTCATTGAGTGAAGTATAAAGTTTTATAATGATTAAAAGATTGGCACTGCATTTCCTTTACTTTTACCAAAGAAAAACGTACCAAAAAACTTTTTTTTTTTGTCTTTTCGGCCGAAACAAAAATCCATTTTCGGTCAGGTTCTACTTTTCAGCATTCATATACCTTTATATATATTGTAATAAAAATTCGCGTTAGTCAACACAAGACAAATGACAAGGCCGGATAAAATTGGGACGGATGGTAACCCTAGTTAGGACTGTTAGGACCAATTGTTTGTTCCCTTATAAGTTACATGGAGTGTCGTGAAATGGTACTTAGGGCTTAATAGAAGGTAGTTACTTTATATTATGATCACATGACTGGTAAAAATTAGTTTGTAAGTAGAACAAAATAGTGACAACATGGATAATGTAATAAAATTAATCAAAAGAGTCATACAATTTTTGTTTAGTAGTAAATAGAATGGCTAGTTAATATAGTGTATTTAAAATATTTAGGGGATGATAGTAGGTACTCTACTACTCTAATCTTGGTTGGGATCATTTCGGACTTAACGTGAACGGGATTCGCTGACGATTTAATACTTTTCTTCGAATGCCCGAAAACCTTGGAAAAAACGTTACAACAATAATCAAAGGAAAGTGCAAATGCAGGTATCACTATGCGTATAAGAATAACAAAAATAATGAGCAACTCTTCACAAAAATACGCTATTAAAACCAATAATCAGCAATTACAATACTTAAATGAGTACATTTATTTAGGGCAATTAATATCACCAACAGGGAACATGCAGAAAGAAATCGAAAGAAGAATAGCTAACACTTGGAAGAGATTCTGGTCGTTAAGCGAAATAATGGAAAACAAAAACATGCCAATGTCGAAGTTTTCAGTGCTTGTATCCTGCCATGACTGACATACGCATGCCAAACTTGGGCCTTAACCGAACAACAGCGAAATAAAATCAATATATGTCGGAATGGAATAGAGAGAAGTGTATTGGGAGTGAGAGAAGAGATACACTCTATCTCTTCTCCTCACTCCCAATACACTTCAGTTAAAAAAGGTAAAAGGAAAGACTAAGTTCAAAGAAGTTCTTACAGTATGTATAAAATTAAAGTGGCGCTGGACGGGGCATAAGTTGAGAGAAAAGAAAGAGAAATGGACCCAAATAATAACTGAATGGTACCCTAGAGAAAGCAGAAGAAGCAGAGGAAGACAGACAAAGTGATGGGAAGATGATTTTAAGAAAGTAGCAGGCCTAGAATGGTTACGTACTGCAGAAGACAGAAACAAGTGGAAAGCCTCAGAGGAGACCTTTGTCGAAAGACAAGCTGTTAAGAGGGGAGACCAACCGAATGCCGAGGATAGGATTTAGTTTAAGTTAATTAGCTCCCTTACTTCTACATTAAACTTTTTTTTTTTATTTGTACCTAGGGGTAGATTTTTCTATGGGATCAAGTCTGAAATATTAAGAACAAAATCGGCGATTACTTAATTATTAATAAAAAAAATAAAAAAAACTTGGAACTGCCGAGTAACTTTTCGATATTGTTAATATTTGTGAGTACTAGAACTCTTAATATATAATATAGTATATAAACAGTTATTAGACGCAATATCTCGCCTGTTTTCGCCTACAGTATGCTCACATTTCGGCAGTTATGTTTCAGTCCCATGGAATAGGGACCCGAGCCTATTGCCATCAACCGGGCACAAATGCAGACTCTGGGCTGCTATTGAGTAATTTCTAATGCAGAAGCTCAATAACAATTTGCTGACCGATCGAAATCGGGACCTGATGCTCAGCAGTAGCACGTGCGTCCACTAGACCAACGAGGCTGTGTCTTAATACATTTCAAACTATTTTTGTTAGACGTTTTATTAACGTACCTATCGACCACAGCCAAGTTAAAGAGCAAAACAGAACGGAAACTGGTTGCGAAAACTGTTTCTTACTAAGTAGGTCAAATCTCCAGATCTCTAGAATAAGATCCTTGGGTTGTATTCCTGCGTCTTTGGATTTCAGTTAGAAATCCTCGGTAAGGTGTAAGACGAGAATTGCGGATTTAACTCCGGGAATTGGAAACTTAAGTCCGGACACGCCTTTATTCGGAATATCGATGCCTTAAATCGGAATTTACGGCTTAGCTCCGAGAATCTTAATTCTGAAGAGCTGATAACTTGGTTTGTGGCGTAGATTCGTTTTCACTACCATTTCGTACTTTAAAAAATGTTATTTTCTGAGTGTTTTTAATCGGAATTTATCTATTCGATAGTGCTATTGGTTTGACACCTTGACACTGCGTTTCAGAACACAGAGTTTCACTTAAAATAAGAAAAAATTGCCGTATTGCGCTTTTGAGAGTTTATCTGAGGACATCTGTAATTAAAAAAAAACCGGCCAAATGCGTGTCGCATGCGCACGCGAGGGTTTCGTACAACCGTAAAATATTTAATTCTACATATTTTTTAAGATCGAGCAAAAAAACACGTTTCTCGTATTTCTGACCCTTATTTTTTTTTTTATTTGTTGATAAAGTGGCCATATTAGTACAGACTGTAAATTTCATTAGTCTACCTTTTACGGTTTCATTAGATACAGCCCTGTGACAGGCGGACGGAAAGCGGTGCCTTAGTAATAGAGTCCCATTACCCAAAGGTGAATTGAGAAGTTTTATTGATAGCTTCCGCTAGCGGCTTCGCCCGCGTGATATCTTTTAAATTATAGCCTATATGTAACTCAGTAATAATATAGCATTCTACTGGTGAAAGATTTTTTAAATCGAAAATACAAATCTCTTTTCTCTAGATTTTATGGCATTACCACTTACAGTAAGTACGACACAACTGAAAAGCTTCAGCATAAATTTGAAAATTTGCATTCATTCATTTCAATTTTACGAATGTATTTGGTTATATGACTTCAACACTTATTGCGTTTGCGTAAAAATCATTTTAACAAAAGCAGTAATAAATATTGGTTATTTTGAAGGCGCACTCAGTTCAGATGGTGATCGGTTTTACGAATTTTGCCGATGCTACAGCTTAGTTGTGTCGTACTGTACTTATCTTGATTTATAATATTTTATATTTGTATAAGTAGTTTTCTTCTGTCTTCTCTTATTTTTTTTCATTGTGTTGTCATAAAGCATAAAAAATATTGCTAAATGCAAACGAAAAATTGTGTCTTTCTATTACGGGAGGACTCGTGCTCCTGCAACACTGTTTTAATTAGCGGGGTTTTCAGAGAATTCCATAATTTGTTGTACATCTTATTTTATTTCTATGAATAATTGTATTATTATTAGTATCAGGTAGGCCATCGTAGTCGCCAATTTAACTTTGTCATCCAATAACATAGAATAAACCACTGCATATTAAGGGGACCACAGGACCTAAACGTCTCTAAACACAAGTTTTATAATGCCTTAACGTATACGATCCACTGCAGTAAACAAAATCAGAAAAATATATGATATTCTTCAGGATATATGCTAGTAAGATACTGTGTTGAAAACATAAAACAGCTAATTTGATACGATAGAAAAAAATCATGAAGATACCTCTAAAAATTTCTTTTAACGATTAAAAATCATATTAATTTACATGCAATCATTCTGATTTTTTGTCAGATTATTCTACAAGCTACATATTAGCATAATAGTGTTTTAATTTTCCAGTCCAATCAATAGATTTTTTGTAAATCGCTAACTGCTTCATATTTTGCAATACATTACCTGCGTCGTGTCATCGCGCTTCTCTTTCATTTCTATGCAGTCCGACAGTGACCGCGCTTTAGCTGTTGTAAGCCTCTTAATAAATCGTCCACTATATATATATAAATCGATCTCTCAAAATGCACTGACCTATAAAATTCAGAAGCAGATGAGTGTTTTATAGCAGCGACAAAGAAGCATTCATATCTGTCCAGAGTACTGGATGTAGCTCCATCGCAGAAACAATAGGGCGGAAATAAAGAAATGAATGTTATTAATATTTATGCGAATTTTCCAGACGACAGATAAAGGCGAAGAAGACCCACTCCGAAAGTTATAGGTATAAAAAATTCTGAAGGTGTCCAGCCATTATTTAATTTTCCAACGCCAGTTGAAACATCACAACTGGAACTGTACCCTAATTGCATAATATATGATCAATCCGACTCTGAATCGTTTTGAAATAGATTGCAAATCCATTGCTTCATAGGCTCGACAAAAAAATCTGCTCAACAACGAAAATAAGGCAATGAATGTTTTCCGTTCCTAAACCTTTTTAATGGTAAGATTCACGGATCGCATATTAACTTTAATTTATTATTACTTAGTAAAGTTACCGTTTCATACCAATGAACCTTAATCTTAAGTAACGCTAAAACGCTTGCTAGCATTCGTTTATATGAATATAAACATTACTTCTTTGCAAATAAAGTTCATATTCAGATTAATGAAACGCTAGATCAAACTACACTTGAAATAAATTCCATTAATATTGTGCTATGACTTATTTCTTGCCTGTACTTTTAGTCTGCATATATGGGTGAGTGTAAGCGATCAAACTTGTGCACCTTCTGTACTCGCCTGTATCATGACTTCAGACCCCAGTACAAAAGGATAGTAGATTGGGCTCCAAAACGAACGATATTGTGAAGCTTCAATAGAGTGCATTGAGTGAACCTGCTTATCATTCACTGCACTGAATGATAAACAGGTTCACTCAATGTACTCGACTTGCAGGTCGACGGGGTAAATGCAAGGCATTTAGACATTATTCGCCAGATTAACTAGCTGTGAATAAAACTCTTTAAGTATAGAAACATTGTTTTTTTTCTTTAAAAAATTTGTTGGCAATTTTCCACGCCTTGTCACTTTTGTTGTCAATATCAATTTATCGTCATAAGATATTGTATAGTTAACCTCGTAGTTGCTTTATCACTCTAAGGATGAATATCTATCTATCTATTTTTCTCTATGGCAATGGTGCCGATGTCAACAATTCTGCCAATGTTAGAAGTATTGAAGAGAAAACGTGCGAAATAATACAAAATAAAAACAGATCCAATACTAGTTGGTTGACGGATGCTCGAATTTAATGTTAAACTTGTTGACGATTAGTAGTACTGTCAATTTGCACACAATAAAAACTTTCAATCTTCAATCTAGGAAAAAAATCCGGATCCGGAAAGGATTTTTTCCAAAAGTGGTTTATAAGCAATTCCGAGTCGACTATACATGGAATGAGTGTAAATTAATTATGCATGCTAAAGATTTAGGTAATAATAGGTATTCTAGATTATATAGGAACTTATATTACTTATTATTTATGCCTCTTATTTTATGAAATTCAATCTTGAATGACATGAATAAAATGTCACGATCCTCTGTGAGGCTTAGCAACATACCAATGGCCTACTTAAAGCGCTACAGGATTCCTTTGGCGCGTAGTCAAAATCGGAACGATCGCCGCCATCTTGTTTTTCAATACACTTTAAGTGACATTTCACAAAACAATTGCACAAATATTTAACAACAGCGCTCGTCAACGTCATTCGAGCGCCAAAAGATCTTAGCAGTGTACATAAATCACAAAAAAAACTAAAGCATATACGGCGCCTGCCATAACCTACGTCAATCTTCGAACAATGCACTAAGATGTCCATTACCAAGTCCATTTTCTTGCGATTGTCACCGCTTCATTACATCGCAGACATTGACGAGATAATAATTACTATTTTTTGGCCTTAATAGTATTGTCGGGCCAGGCCAAGGCTAAGAAAATAAACGGTAATGGCCTGATAATGTTACTAAGAACAAAGCGATGGTTGATGGGGCATCAACAATGAGAACATCGATGGATTTTAATTACTGTTAGGTACCTACTTGTTTTCATAAAAGGTTTTTGTACCGTCAACTGCATGTCGTTACATTTGAACGACAAAAACTCTACCAGCCCTTACTGCTATGAAATAAAAATTCAGCCAAACTGTTACCATGGGCGTGCACTTATTTTTTTTTTTTTTTTTCATTTGTGTACACATAAAATGGGGTACAATACGGGTAGTCAGAAGCCCGAAAGTCTGACAACCAGTCTTACCAAGAGGTATCTTGTTACACAGTAACTGGATTGTGGAGGTCAGATAGGCAGTCACCCCATGTAAAATACTGGTATTCAGCTGCATCTGGTTAGACTGGAAGCCGACTCCAACATAGTTGGGAAAAGGCTAAACAGATGATGATGTACACGTAAAATAACAAGCAACAAAAAACAGAAAAGTAGGACATACGAAAGTAATGCAAATCTCTTCCAGCGTACCTGTGATGGGAGATTTGTAACAGAAAGATATGTAGACAGTGTTTAGTGAAGAAAAATAAACACATAAAACACACAACACTTATAAATAACACAATACAACTCTGCCTACCCCTACAGGGAAATTAGGCCTGATGGACATCTTTATCAACAATTAAGTACTAATAGTAAGTAGATCAAAACATGACTAAGTCCAATACTTCAGACAGTTCAGCCCCCAAATTGTCCTAATGATACATTTGGCCTTTGAACTGTCATGTTCTGTTTGAAGATAAATGCGATGATAATCTATTAATGACGGAGTAATGGAGTGAAGATATAAGATGAGGCCTTGACTTAGGTCGCTAGCTTTTGTTTTGTCTGGTCTGACCAATAGAAATGGGAAAAACAAAGAGTGTTTTTGTTGTCAGATTTATCTGACGTAAAAACGAATGGATCTAATCTAATTATCCATCAATGAAGGATTCAATTATTATCGCCTTATTACGTTTTCCTTATATTTTTATCTCCCCATCGTTTTTTTTCTTCATTTTTGACATCGTCCGTAGAAAATTTTATACAATCTGCCACGTTTCTTTTGTTTCTACGATGGTCATGCTACGCGTCCAGCTGCAACTTCAGGAATTGAAATGAGGCAAACGTCAGAGAAATGTGTAAATTATAGGTGGTTACTGGGTAATTAATGCTTAGCAGATTTATATAAAGACCGATCTAATGTGGTGATGGCTGCTGGATTACGTACCAATTTTTTAGGCGATCAATATCGACTGATCGACGTCAATTAATTGCGATCTATATAGTTGCACCTCTATGCTGAGATTGGTCCATCTTATAAAGAAGTACTTCCATGTACCTATACGCGTTTTGAATGCCAACATAAATATCAGGGACCTGTATCTACGTCAGTCACGTACGGCACCCTCAAAGGGTTAGTCAGAGGTACCTACTCACTTGTAGAATTATAAGTAAGGTCCCTGCAATGACACGGAAATTACAATTTCAAGTACCTATGTAAGTTATCAAAAACCGGCCAAGTGCGTGTCGGACCATGCACAATGAAGGGTTCCGTAGTTGGGATGAATTTGTCCCGAGAATAAACTTAACATTGTAGTTGAAAAAAACATGGTCTCCCATGCGGAATGAATGGGAGAAAATGCTTTTCAAACTGCATATTTAAGTTGGTCAAATTGTATTACTCGCTAACCTGTAAAGCCTACTTAGCTGTCATAGTTTTCCTTTTAACTTCGTTGTATATACTACTGCTCTGAATTTTTCACAAATCCAAGTATAACCATTTAGCTGGCAGGGGGGAGCACACATGACTCTAACAAAAATTTGCACTTTAAAGCTTAATATTTCGCAAATGGATCCCTGAATTGAAAAATGATTTTCACATACCCTCAATATGAATTGAAAAACGGGTTTGACACATCCAAAATATTTTGAATTACCTTTCCAACGACACTTCACACCATGGGATAGACGAGAAAGAAGAAAAACATCCCCACTTTAAGCTTTGTGCAGGCCAGCGCGACGCGACGCCGCGCCGCGACACGAACAATACAATTTCTAAGAAAACTTGACGGTATAACAATAACCGGTGTCGCGTCGCGCTGTCGCGTCGTGCTGGTCTGCACGAAGCTTTACGTGTAGGCGAGGTACACTAAAAAAAATATTTTTCTTGATTTTATATTTTGACTTTATCGGCGTGATTAATATGTATACCCATGCCAAATTACAACTTTCTAGTACTAACCGTCTCTGAGCTAAGCCGCGGACAGACAGACGGACATGGCGGAACTATAAGGTTTCCTTGTTCACTACGGAACCCTAAAAAGACTTGGCGTTAGTAAATTCCGAATGAAAAGTGATGTAAATCCTGCTGCTGGACATGAACACGCTCAAAAAATTTGGGCAACCTTTACAGGTGATTTTTTATTATTTTTGACGCGTTTTATACATAATTTTTTATCTGGTTTATAATCCAGCTTGTATTTCCAAATTCCCAATAGGATATTCATCTGACATTTTACGCGACGAAACATAAAATAATCATAAAATGACATTATCTGCGGTTGTTCTAAACAGTGGCCTCATGTGTCATTTGTATTACACGTAGCTAGGCCATGGCCTGGCGCCGCCATTTTAAATTAAATTATTGTTATAATGATCGTTTAAAGCCACATTTTCATATTCAAATTAGGCGGTTCATATTATGCGAGCGGAAAGCGACATATTATATTGAATGTGAAAACGGCACATATTGTTATGAAAAATATGTATGAAACTGTGAGAAAAAGTAGTATTTCTCTTTGGTTTGGGGTGTGAGTGAATGCTGAGTTTACTATCTGTTAAATTCCGTAGTAGGGCTGATTATTATGTTATCAGTATAACGACTCACTCACAGGCTCGCCACGACAACTATGACCTAGTCCAGCCGACATATTCTGTAAATATCTCACCTAAGTTTTCATGGTGATTCTTATAAAGAATAGCACCTTTACATTTCCGCCATTTGAGGTGACTGACGGTTGATATTAGTGACGGTTGACTAGTGTGTGAGACATTGTTTACTTAACTATTATATAGATTAAGAAAGACAAAAAAATTAGAAAAGCCATAGGTGTTATCCACACCGCCATAGGTGTTGTACCACCTGTATGTGTGTGTATGGATTACAATAAAGATAAATTTAAATTTAAATTGAGGTAAATCGCTCAATCTCGCGCTATAAACTTCACTACGCTACGGGTTAGTACACGTTCTTTGGTCATAGTGCAGTGCAATCATTTTGTTATAAAAGTATCACGAATTTTAATTGAAGATTTATGGAATCAAAATCAATTTTATCAAAACCAATGAAATCAAATTCCCAAAAGTACCTATTCAATTTTATAATTAAGAAAAATATTTTCAATTTGCTATTGTAACTTTTCGAAGGCAGGAAATATAAAACGGTGGAGCTATGGGGCAGTGTGTTATCTATCTATCGGAACTGAAAGTAAACGTAGTAAATCTCGCTCGGATCGTAAACTCTTACAACACAGAATAGATAGGTACAGAAGGTCGGCTCCAAACAGTGAGAATCGCACGCACACATAGACACGCCTAACGTACGCAACTGGCATTCGACCGAGATTGTCGTACGTATGGTCTGTTCTAAAAGTATCTGATGAAAAGGTAAACAAATGAATCGGAAAACGTACCTGTAGATGCTACAAGTGTAGTGCGTTTGTTTTCACAGTTGATTTTCCAATCAAAATTTTAAAATGTTATTAGGTATAACAACAATAAAATTGTAGGAAAAAGTGGTGAGTGCTTCTAAATGCAGATGAGTTTTACTAATTCTTGTTAGTCAGTAGTTGCGTAAGAATTTAATCTGTACAGGGTTTGTTTACACTTTTATCAGACATTTTTGGAACCGAAATTATGCGTCTATGTGTGCGTGCGCCTGGTTAAGTGTATGTCGTTGTATGGAGCCGACCTTCTGAATTATTCTGTGTCATAAGATACTGTTCCTATAAACCAACACTACTAGGTACTATCCATAGAATTTATTGGTGACTTTCTCAAGGTTCCGTCTTTCCTTTTGTTATCCATTTGATGAATAGTGTGATTTGTCGGTGAATACCAAGATAGAGAATGTGTATGTTATGAATAATAAGTTAGTGACAGCCTATGGCTTCACTTGCGTCAATTTTATATTATGTACTTAGTTTAGGATTAACAGTTTGTGGTTTATTTCGGTTTTCGTATAAGTAGCCGGAGTCACGTCATTATACTAAATACTAGTACTATTATCATGTTATTAAAAGGCATAAATCGTACAGATTACGTGTGACTCCGGCTATACGAAAACTGATATTATTTTTAATTTGTCTGTCTGTAATGTTTTTTTGTACCTTTTAAGGAGGCGTTTTTGTCGTAGGTAGGTTTTAGTATATAATTTTTTTTTTTTTTTTTCTTTGTACGTATTGGTGCGGTGCTCGAACATAATTATTATCTTTTTAACGCTTGGGATTTTATTTGTTATTGTAGCGGATGTTGACTGTCAATTCATGGAATCAAAAATCGGTCTAAGGTAAGTATTAAATTTTCGGTAGATAGTGAAGTTAGGTATCCAACGTAAAGGTCTATAGTACCTACAGATAGACACTGGTCTGGCAGGTCTGGTCTAGAAGGTCAGGTGGTCTGCGGTATAGTTCTGTAGTTCTGTGTGAAGGTACCATCGCAGACACTGGCGCCTGACCACTTTTCGACCTTATTGCCCAATAAGGTCGAAAAGTGGTCAGGCGCCAGTGTCTGCGATGGTACCTACCTACTCTTCTCTATACTTTCTATTGTAATACTTACGTAAGATATTCTTTGGCATGGTGTCCAGCCTCGCAATAGGCGCGGTTCTTATTACGAGGAACTAAATACCGTCATCACCAAAGTATATTCAAAGTGGGCATAACCTCTATCTGCGTTTTTAAAATTTTATTTCAATGGAAAATATACAATGGAAAAGTTCTAGAAAACTTCTCCCTAAGCCTTCTCAGAAACAGCTACTGTTCTGTATTTTCTTCGATTACTAGTCAGACAGTTATTTCAAAATTCTACGAAGTTGATAAGTTCGTAGAACTCGCCCGTGTTGCTGTCCTTTGAGATTTAGCTATCAGAAAAAGGTACGGAGAGAGAAATAATGGAACGTCTGCTGTAAAATTGTTATTATTACTCTCAGAAAGTGATTTATTGCCAAAAATATACATAGGAAAACTTTAAAAAAAATTACTAAATTAACTTACAAAATAAAACAATAAACATATAATTTCCTAACCTAACTAAAACTATATTAACGAACTAAAATTTACAATATTTTTAAATGGTTTATTTACCGACCATACCAATAAAATAAAATAACAAGAAAATTTATTGGTTTTATAAAATAGTCCCCCATACATTGGGGTACAGTTCCTTAAACCCTTTTAATGGATGCGTCTTATTTTGCAAAAGAACACAATTTAAAATAATTCGATCAACAGGTTTGGAAGTTGATCTATCATAATTTTGTTTTTACACGCAGGCGTAGTTTTTGCATTAATTCAGCTGCATCTATGCAGTGTCTACGCAACGTCTAAGCGGTGCCTACGAGGCATCTACGCGCCGTCTACACAGCGTTTTTGCGGACCTCAAGCTTACTACGTACCCCCAAACCGACCGCGGCTTATCCCGATACTAAATCTGTACCCAATCTAAATGCGTATCGATCGCTTTGATTGGTGCTTGCATTAGCCAATCCCGAGCCTGTAATAATTCTACTAAACGGCTCGCTGCTTCTCGGATAAAAATAATGAGTTTTTGCCTCTTTGGGGCTTGCGGTGATAAATAAGTTAAAATGATTATAAATGGGTCTTTAAGTGAAATGTAGGACCGACAGTATTCGGAAAATGGCCTGGAGTCGATAAAATGTAATAAACAATGGGATTTATATTTCTAATTAGGTAAGTACATACCTACTGGCCTGTGTCTCAGCATTGGGAAGATTATAGGCTGAATATGAATACCTACTGGGTGGTCGTCGTGATTTTGGAGCTCCGAGTGAAATTCCTTTACGGGGTAGGTACCTACATCATCATCATCTGCCGAGCCTTTTCCCAACTATGTTGGGGTCGGCTACCAGTCTAACTGGATGCAGCTGAATACCAGTTTTACATGGAGCGAATACTTAAGTACTAAAAAAGGAATTTATCTCTGAGCAAGGAATATTATTTTTGTACTTTCAAGACTGAATTGTCTGTTAGTTACTGCCAGATTTATACAGAGGGTAGCTCACTGGCGAAGGTTTTTTAAAACGCATGAAAACTTTCTCTGCACTAATATGTTAATTTCACAGAAACGTTGCATTTTTCCGGCCCATAAACTATCTCTTTGCAAAAAATCACGTCGATTCGACGCTGCACGAGAGGTGGACAAACGAACAAACACAGTTTTGGATTTATAAGAACAAGTATAGGATAGAATATCCACACTACGACTAGCAGAACTCACGTGCGGCGACTCCCAAGAGACTCGTGATTGTCTTCCAACGCCACCGAGTTAATTAAACTCGGGTCAACTTCCAACAGATGAATGTTATTTTGAAAATTATATTAGAACGTGATCCCAGCATAGAATATAATACACTGCTACATGAATCCTAAGATCTTTTGGCGGTCGAATGACGTAAACCGGGGGGCGCTGCTGGTGAACACTTGTGCAAGATTGTTTTGTAAAATGTATTGAAAAACAACATGGTGGCAATAGTTCCGATTTTGGCCGCGAGCCAAGGACAAACATCTTTATCTTTGTACAGCTATTAGAGTGTGAGCGAGAAGAGGGAGAATAGTGTATATTTATTTATAAAGGGTATTAGCGATATTTGCAAACCAGCTATCTAATTACGCAACACATTTTCGTTGACAATTTCGACTAATCTGTTTCAATTTGACAGGTCAACAACATTCATTGTGTTATTTACGTTGTTGAGCAGATTTTTTTTTCGAACGTACGAATCAATGGATTAGCAATCTGTTTCAAAACGATTCAGATTCTGATTGATCGTGTATTACGTAATTAGGGTACAGTATTACGAATTGGTGTCGTGTTACACAATAACTGGGTTGTGGAGGAAGATAGGCAGTCGCTCCATGTAAAATAGTGGTTTTCAGCTGCCTCCCGTTAGACTGGAAACCCACCACAACATAGTTGGGAAACGGCTAGGCAGATGATAGTCGGTAACTCTTGTAAGTTCTAGTTTCTTGCCTATTGACTAGAGTAACATTGAAATGTTAAAACCGGCAAAAAGCGAGTCAGATCCGCGCATTAAGGTTTCTGTACCACCAAAACGACTATAGTTTATTTCTTTGTTATTTTCCATGATAGAAGCATGATTAAAAAGGTTTCTATAAAAAAATTGTCTATTGCGGTTAAAAAGCAGCCCTGTATTTGTCTGTCGTTAGCACTCTTGTAATGGAACCCCAACAATGACTGAGTGATTCTCTCGAAATAATTATTATGTTACCTTTTGCGACGCCAATAGGTGAAGAAATTGCTATTTTAGCTAAGAACTACTAAGTCAGACTTACTATTTATAGTAGTTTCATGGATATTTTCTCGTGAGAACGTACAAGTGCAGAACATAAACGCAACTAATAGGCTAAGGAAGCCTGGGACTTTAAACACCTGACTTAAAACCTTCAATATTGTAAGAAGTGGCTATAAGTAGCGGAGGCCCGGGCAACCTGATAATCAATAGAACATTAACTCATTGCACTTTTAATTTTTCTTATGTTTAATCGCCTTTCAATATGTACTATATTTGAAATAAAGAATATCTAACAATTTATCTTATAATTATGAGCATTACTAAAAAGTAGGTATCTAAGATAAGCCCCCCTTTTTTTTTTTGAGGGTGGGAAATTATCAAATTACTTCTCCCGCTCTGGGCGGAGCGGGAGGGTGTGTCAAACTTTTACTGATTAAAACCCACCCGTGTTCCTTTCGTTGCCTGTGTGCCGGGGTCGCGATATCAAGATAAGCCCCAAGGGCAGAAGTATATTGGTATTAGTATTTGTATTCATCATAAAGCTGCCAATTCCTACAAATAAGTGTTTTTGGATGGCAAAACCAGGCGATGGTCACCCTGCTGGACAGTAAGTGCTCACCTTGCATGGACGTTTACAATACCAAATACATGTATACTAATACTCTTCAATTCGGAATAGTGCAACACTGCTTGTCTACTATATGGGGGCCTACCACCACCTCTAAAGCAGTATTATTTTAATAACACTTTAGTGTGGGAAAGAGTTGAAGCTCAACAGGACGTAGAGTTCCATCTCTTTCCCCCACTAATAATAAATAATAAATAAAGTTTATTCAAAAAATAATGTAGTACAGTAAAAACATTTTTCGTAATTCTATGTAATAGTTCACAAGTGTTACATGCCTGAACTAGGACATCCTGTGTTTCAGGCGAGAAAAGGTAAAACATTATATCTAAATAATCACAGTAATCACATCATATACAAAAGGTAAATTAGTCAACTAATAGGTATGTAAAAGAGGTGTAAACAGTATAAAAATCTTACCTGCTAAAATCTTAGTATATTAATTTAAGCTAACTAATCATAATAAAAAGTGCAATTAATATTTATTTAAGTACAACTAATAACTTCTCTGTATCTTCATAGGACAAATTTTGTAATGTTTCCTTCAGAGTTTTCTTGCAATTTACAAAATTTTGGGAATAAATTTTTGCTTTTGCATTAAGTCTGTTATAGAGTAGTGGTCCCAGAAAAACAAAAAATTTGGCTGTAAAAGCATGTTTTGTGCTTTTTGTGGGACAAACTATATCTTTCCGTCTCTTTTTAATAAGTTCAGTGCTGAAGCGGAGGGCTGCGTGTTGTTTTAGTACAATGCTCATTATGAATAACTGCCTGACTGTTAGTACTTCACAATTTTTATAGAGCTGGTTAGTGGGAAAAAGGAAAGGGCGGCACGTAGACACCTTGAGAATCGCTCTTTGAGCTCTTTCGACTTGTATTAATAAAGTTTTACCTGCTCCACCCCATGAGGTAATGCAGTATGTCAAAATTGACTGACATAGAGCAAAGTAAACTTGCTTAATTATTTTTGGATCCGCAATATGTCGCAGCTGCTTAAATACAAATATGAGCTTACGAACTCTATTATTTAAGACTTCTATATGTTGTTTGAAAGTAAGGGTCTCGTCTAATATAACACCTAGGTATTTTATTTGGTTAGTCTTATTAATATTAGGACACTTTAACGGGCATTCTGCGGGGACTGTGCAACAATGAGCATATAGCGTCGAGGAGTAATCGGAAGTTGGTTTGCGCATGGAAAACTTTATATAGTTTGTTTTATCCGTATTTAGGGTTAATGTGTTATGTTGAAGCCATTTATTTACAATATTGAAGCCGTTTTGCGCAAGCTTGTGAACTTCATGTTCCGATTCAGCCGCAAAAAGAAGAGCAGTGTCATCAGCGTAAGATATTACTGTACCGTGCTGTAGTTTAAGATTACAAAGGTCGTTTATGTATATCAAAAACATAGTGGGTCCTAATACACTTCCTTGGGGAACACCAAAAGACGTGTTTTTTTGGTCTGCGCTGAGGACATTGCCAATCTTAACGCATTGAGTACGGTCTTCTAGGTAACTTTTGAAAAGTTTGAGCTGGATACCTCTTATACCTACTGTCTCAAGCTTGCGCAATAGAGTAGGGATACATACTGTGTCAAAAGCTTTGGCAAGGTCCAGGAAAATACCTACTGTATGGTTACCCTTGTCAAGTTTTTGTGCTAGAAAATCAGTTAGATGATGTACGGCATCGGCAGTTGAAATTTTAGGTCTAAAACCAAACTGTCGATCCGATAAAATTGATTTGTCCTCTAGGTATTTGAACAACCTTTTATTTATAATTTTTTCCAATATTTTGGACATACAAGGCAATAGAGAAATAGGTCTATAATTTGTTACTTGTTCTTTACTGCCTGATTTATGAACAGGGATGATAACTGCTTTTTTGAGACACTCAGGGAAAATGCCCAAGGATAAACACATACGAAAAATGTAAGTCAGTGGAGGTACTAAAATATTTCTGAAATGTTTAATAATTTTATTTGATATTTCATCCCAACCAACTGCGCATTCATCTCTCAATGACATGATTATATTTTCTACTTCTGTCTCATCAGTATCTAGTAAGGCAAAAGATGATAGAGTGGAGTTACCCGTGGTAGAAAAGTTCACTAAATAAGGAGATTGATCCCGGTTATTTTTTTCCGCCAGACACTTACCAACATTAACAAAGAAATTATTTGCTATGTTAGCAGACGTCAGCTGTGACGAGTGCGCTCGTAATAAACTTGAAGATGACTCATTTTGTTTTGAGGAAAAAGTTACATGTTTAATATATTTCCAGATCTTTTTACTATTTGTTCCAGCCTTATCCAGTGCAGTTTTATCGTAGTTGATTTTAACCTTTTTGAGAAGACTATTACAAAAATTACGATATCTTTTGTATGACAGTTGTAGGACTGTATTCTCTGGATGAGATTTACATTTCATGTGCAGTTTATCTCGGTGTTTCATACAGCGAATAAGACCTGGTGTGATCCAGGGTTTTATGTTGCAATTTTTGTTGCTCAACTGCGATACGACCGTATTTTTCTGAATTGCATGACGTACATTTTCTATAACATACATCATACAATACTGTGGGTCAGCAGAATTATAGACTGGATCGAAGTTGATGACGCGTAAATCTTCATCAAGTTTATTTATATTCAATTTCGAAACTACACGAGTGTTATGTTTAGGTAAATTACAATTTAGTGTTAGTAGGACAGCATTATGATCTGTTATTGTAGAGTTAATAACAAGTGCAAGTGAAGGGAAATTGGTTTTAAGTATGATATGGTCCAAGCAAGAGCCACTATGATGTGTAGGAAAACAATGTGCTGGGAGCAAGCCATGATATGCGCATAAGTTGAGGTAGTCCTGAGCAGATGCGTCAGTACTTCCTGGAAGAATATTAATATTAATATCTCCAATTACTACCGTGTTTTTAAAAGGTGATAGGTTTTGCAAGACATCATTCAGAGTGTCAGTAAAATTTTTAGTATTTTTGAAAGAGGGGGGCCGATATAAAGCTACTATCGCAAAATCTGATCCAATTTTCACTACCAAACTGTTACAGTCTTGCATATTTGGTTCCTCAACAGAGACTTTCAGGTGATCTCTTACATAAACTATCACCCCATCATTTTGATTGTAATTCCTATCACTTTTGTACATCTTATACCCTGTGATCAGTGGTATATTATATTTCTTGGTAAGCCAGCATTCCGTTAAAACAATAATGTCACAGTTAATGTTTAGCCGTTGTTGAAAAACGCTGAAGCTGTCAAAATTCTTAAAAATACTGCGAATGTTTTGTGTTAGTATGGTTAATGGTGTTTTGTAGCCGGAAAGATATTGTTTGCAGCTTTCAACTTCACAAAGTCTAGACTCAGATACAGAAAAATTATCTAAATCATTAATTAAATTGTTTATCATAATAACAAAAAAAAGAAAGAAATAAAACTTTACTATATAAACTAAGAAGATCTAAAATAAATAACTTATTGACGGCGCTCTTAGGCACCTTCATAATCTATTGAGTTTATGTACCTTTTTTCGGCCAACATTTTCGCCGGGCAGTCAGCTGCACCTGTGATGTGTTTGTCTGGCTTTTTGAAATGCAAGCAAGTAGCGCATTTTGGTTCATCTGACCTCTTTGGACATTCTTTGATTGAATGGCCTGGCTCACCACAGTGACCACAGGTGTAGGACGTCTGTCGACATGATTTGGCAGCGTGGCCATATTGCTGACACTTATAGCATCGTGTGACCAAAGTAAAATCTCTTACAGGGCATGATGACCAATTTATAAACACTCGTTCTTTTGATATTAGGGCTTTTCGTATGACTGGCGATACTTCTACAACATAGTTGCAATAGTCAGAGTCTCTCTTACCCGACTTATGACTTAACTTGATTGAGGTCAAAAACGTCTCAAGGCTGCAGTCCTGAAGCTTCTCGGCGAGATTTTGGTGGTACAAACATGTGAAAACCTCGTTTTCTGACATGGACGTCGGAACTCCTATTACTACAACCCTAGGCTTCCTTTTGTAAGGCTCGTCGACTGTTAGACCCGATTTTTTTAGCTGCTCCAATTGTCTCACCTTTTCGATGTCGTCTTTCGTCTCAGTGCTGATGATAACACCCCCGTTTTTGGTCTTGCGCAGGCCTCTTACATGCAGCTTCATCTGTCCGGGGCAAATGATTTTTTGGACGAGGGATTTCGTTTCGTCGCTGGATTTTAATTTATCTACTGGATAAATGGCCACAGAACTTACGTTTGTCTGCTGGATGTAATTGTTGGCTCCTTTTTTGACCATGTCAGCAAATGACGCGCCCAGGGCAGTTTTCGTTTTTTCTTCGACACTCAACTTGAGTTCCTTTAGTTGCTGTGAGAGGTCGAGTTGGGTTTCAAGAGCTTTGGCAATATTGTGGGATTCCAATCCTTTCGCTTTCATGTACTTACTGGTACTGTACCGCCATTTGCGATGTGCTATGGCCGATCTTCCGGCATAGGGCATTGATGCGCATTTTGTGGTCCATATTCAGCTTGCCTTCCGCTGCGATAGTGCACACCTCCTGCAAGTTCTGGTCGATGGTCGTCATCCAGCTCTGAATTTCCGGTGTCGTCATAGCTTCAAGAGCTTCATTCGTTTGCTGCGGCGCTTGAGGGGGACGAGCGGGGCCGGTTACACCGCCAGGTGTAGGCGGCGGGGAACGGGCACACCTACTTCTAGGGCTGAAGGGACTATCCTCCATCGTAAAGTAGATTATTTACCTATGTATTAATCACTGATCATTTTTATAGGAAAACACATCAAATCTAATGTATGAGTCACTTTATTAACAGCAAATTTAATAAAAACTAGGTCACGATTTCGCAAGTAATTATTTGTTTATACTAATATTGTTCGATACGTCTGTTCACTACGACCGTTCAAATCATTCTTTCCTATCACTGAAGTAAGATTAAAATAATACTGGTTTAGAGGTGGTGGTAGGCCCCCTGAACAGTAACTGAAGGTTTTTTAGAATTGAAAATCAGAAATGAAACAATACACCGTAGGTAAACTTTACTTAAATATAATTATATTGCAAAACGATCATGAACACAGAAAATCTCCATGAGTTGATAGATGGTGCAATCTATAGCTGTAGATATAGGTTTATTTATAATAATAAACGTTGCTTAAAGTCAAGTATAGGTTAGTGACTGTTTAACGACACATTTTTGACGTTTGAACGTCACTTAACTTTAAGTAACGTTTATAAATAAACTGGTGGTAAGTAGTATTTTCTCGGCCGATTTCTAGTTTCATTACAAAGAGCCACGAACATTCAAATTCATATTTCATAATTAACCGTTAAAGGCCTGATAAACAACTAATTAACGTGCTAATTGACGTGCTTGAGGGTCACCCAGGGCTTTACCGGTTAATCGGTTCTTTTGTTTAAAATAGGTAATTTTATTCAGTCGTAGCATTTGGAAACGCGTCTCAAAGACAAAGCATTTATTTCAATTAGAACATTTACAGGTAATTTGGAAAGTCAAGAGTTGTAAGGAATTTCTCTCTGAAATTTAATCTGCTAAATTATGGAGTTGTGATATTATTGGCGAATTTACGGGAGCTTTGTTTCACCCAATGACGGTAATAGATAAGAAATTAATCGTAGGCTTAGTACTCTATTTTTCAATGTATCTTTACTTTAGAAACTGAATGGAAAACAATTGAAAGTCAAACAATCGAATGTTTTTCAAATTTAGATTGTTATAAACTCAAACCATTTATTTCAAATAAACCAATTACACGCACTTTTGAATTGTCAAGGGGTTGGTCAGTCAGAGAGACGAAGCTAGTTGCCCACTCCAAAGCGTAGTAGGTTCCTATGGAGAAGAACGGGCAAGAAACTCCACTAGCTATCTCCAATAGCTATCTTGGGAAAAAAGTTTCACTCTGGAATCTCACACCATGCAGGTTTAATTTTAATTCAAAGTGGCCAGTCCGTTAAAACGGCAATTTCATATTTAAACCCCTATTATTTCGCAAATATAGTTTTTGCAAACTCAAAATATTTTGAGCGACCTTTCAAACGATATCCCACACCATGGGATAGACGAGAAAAATTAAAAAATCCTCACTTTACGTGTAGGCCCTAACAATTTTTTTATTTTACCAGTTTGTCGCCGTGATTAATATGTATATTCATGCCAAATAACAGCTTTCTAGTACTAAGCTAAGCTGCGGACAGACAGACAGACAGATGGACATGGCAAAACTACAAGGGTTCCTTGTTTACCTCGGAACCCTAAAAAGACACTAATGTGACTTAAAGTGTGCCATTCAACGAGTCCAATCGTTCTTTTTATCACCAACCCACCTTTTATGTGAACAGCCAGACATAAACATAACTAGATAGATACATGCGTGTCTTCACAAAATGTCGCAGCTTTTTAAAGACATTTCTGTATATTTCTAGCATTTTTCACAGTAAATCTATGTGGCTGGCACCGAGGAACACCGTCCACCGCAGATTTATGGTGTTACGTCAGAGGTTCGACATTTATATGAGACATAATAATGAGTAGAAATAGAAGGTCAACACCGGCGAAATCGGGGACCGCTGGTAAAACTAGGATAACATTAAATAAAGGGAGACATCGAGGAAAAACAAACAATGTCCAGAAAGACGTGGTGGAATAGAGTTCCGACTCGTCATCATTAAAAACATTTTTTTTAAATTGTTATCATTACAAAATGAATGACAAGAAGTTCACCAAAATTGCATTTTATTATCAATACATAGCCCGACTGATTTTCAAGATAAGCAGATTAGGGCCCGACTGATTTTCAAGATAAGCAGATTAGGCTACTTATCTTGCAAATCAGTCGCTTTTTGCCTTTCATTTTGAGGACTACCATATTACGCATATTACGTATTTGTCTTTGATTTGAATATCCGAATATCGGTATATATGGTATAATAGGTTCTTCTTTATGAGATAATAAACAACATAAACATAATATTACGCTGTCTTCCCAGAGGGTTAGGCAGATCATGAGTTTTATCATTGTCCACTTTATATATTTTTTAAACTATAGTCAAAATAAATCTTGGATTTACACCTAGGAAATGCAATTTATGAACGGAATTTTGATATTTTATATGCATTTGGTTCAAAGTGGTACTTCTGAAAATTTATACTTCGTTCAAGGGATTGTGGCTTACAGTTTATATGTGTGGGCTGTTTACCTAGGAGGCTTTCGTTTCGAAGGGAGGATTATGATAGGATTGCTGCCCTCTGATTGTTTAGGCCTGCTGTTGGAAAGTGGCATAACTTTGTGTGCATAGGCTGGTGTTGGACATGGATTTCTATTGCTTCATCTGAAATGCCTTGTACAGTAATGTAGAGCTAACCGCACATCAATGGTAATAGTTTGACCTTGAGCTTGTCTAGCGTAGTATGGGATTTCAGTAGAATAATAGGCCAACTTAGACTGGTTTTGTTACCACTGACGTGCGGCTTTCTGTACACTCCCGACGAATAATATACCACCTTCATTTCTTTCTGTGATGTACGAGGTAAGAAGAGAATGTCACTCTTGTTGACAATGGTTTGGGTTGAGGAAGGTGCCCCATAAGCCTATCGAAGAACAAAACAATGACAGGCCTGCTCACTTTTCATTGTGGTTTGGTTGTTCTACTTTCCGTCACTTTTCATCTGACCGACCACAAACTTATCTAAGTTTTTCACTTACCTACTTTACTATGCTTCATATACCTGCCTACTGTGATCACGAAAGAGAGTACCTCAAGTGGGTATTACATGTCGATATGATTCGATATCGACTATTCATTTTATAATGTCTTCTTATTTTTTAATTCATCGTATCTGTATACATACATTATAGCGAATACATACCTCATAACATCACGCCTGTTCCCCGAAGGGATAGGCAGTGGTTACCTATAGACACCCACATTTAAATACTTCCGTTTAAGTCCCATGGAAATAGAACCCAGGATCTCATGCTCCCTGCCACGGTTGCGAGTTTGTCCGAAAGGGATATCGTGGACCCGGCACACAGGCAATAGAAGAAACACGGGTGGGTTATAGTAAAAGTCTGACAAGCCCTCCCGCTCCGCCCAGAGCGGGAGAAGTTATTTGATAATTTCCAAACCAAAAAAAAAAAAAATGACATCATGCTCAGCAGTAGCACTTCCGTCCACTGGACCAATGAGGGCAGTTATATAAAACGAATAAATGATTTATATCGTTTTTTTTAAATTTTTCAATTAGATCTATTTCAAAGCGTACTTTATATAGATTCAAACATCAGTTACCATGGTAACTATTATACTTAGTTGTCGGTTATAGTCGTACACGGATCCTTTTTCACGTCAAGCACGAGGCAAACTATTCACAACCTTCAACTATTCAACAAAGCTGTATTAATTTATATTACATAAATTGTAATGTTAACCAGTTGTACCGCTAACTTGTAAATTAACTTGTAAACTTTTGGGTAGGTTTCTAAACTGATAGGGTTTCTATATTAAATTATTGTACAAACAATGTTTTCATGAGTTCTTGTTTTGTCGTCCGCACTCACGACGTTCAATAAGGTTCAATGAACAATTACAAGTTATAGATACTTTTAGAGAGACCTGTTGCTCAAGTTTTTGTAACTATAACGCATTAAAAGTTAGATATCAGCGTCTTGGTTTTTGTAAGAAACTCACACGAACTCAATTAAAAATATATTAAAATTTAATTTGCAAAAGCGTTCTTAGATAAGCCAGTCTTCTTAACCAAATAAAATAAATGAAGAAAAACACTTCAATTTTAGCTAACGAAGCCAGTTTATCTCAAACAACTTTGTTCAACCAAAATGAGGTGAACGTGTTCCGTATAACCTCATTAAATCAAAGTAAACTTCACTAATAGCTACATTGTATCGAAACCCAAGTTCAGTTAAGTTTTAACAAAAACGAGACCGTTCCCTTCAGAACAAAGTTAAAAACAAGTTTCAGAAACATGTTTTGTTCCACATTTAGTTAGTATCGGATAACAATGCTGCTACCAAAATATGCTAAACATTGGAAGAACATGTAATTCATTGTTGAAGGTTATTCAAATATAATTGTCTATGAATTAAACAAAGGCTTAATGTGAAAAGTATTTATTATTAGTAAATTACAGTACAATAGCAATTATATTATAATATTTTGATTCGTGAAAAAATTACTACAGCTGGATATTTTAATTTAGTCTTAATATTGGAAATAAAATTTAAATATTATTTCAAAACATAATATTCTATGAAAATATTTACTGTGGCTAGTTTAATTACTATCAAACTACGGAGAATAGGGATGATTTTGCAGTTAAACTACTCTTTTACCGCAAATAAATAATTGCATCATTTTAAAAGCCTACAAAAGTTCCCTCTCAAATCCCTTTAAAATTAACGAATGAAAAACCATTCTCCGTAATACATAATCCTCGTCCAATAAAATGAATAAAACGAAAGCTCAAGTAAAAATAACATATTATATAAACCCGGGCGTCTCAGGGCACATAGTCTTTGTAAAGAAAATACACGAATATACGGGCTCGGCTTGCGGGAGGAATCTCATTATTATTGGTCCTATGAAGCGGAAGACTTTTGTACAAAGAGAAGAAAAAAACTTGAGAATTATGACAGTTAAGGTTTTTGCGTACCTATTGTTCAATTTTATTTAACGTTTTTAATAATAATAATTGTGACACAGCTGCCAGCTGTGAAATGTTCAAAGCCCAATCGATAAATAACGTTAATTAAGTATTTACTTATAATAAATTAAGAATAACCAGTTATTATTATTGAATTCGGAGGTTTTTTTCTGCTGGCCTGGTCTCATAAAAACCGGCCAAGGGCGTGTCGGATCACGCACAATGAAGGGTTGATGTAGTTGGGATGAATTTATCCCAAGAAAAAACTAAACTTTGTAGTTGAAAAAATGTTCTCTCTGTTACGTCGATATAAGTACCTACGGTCAACTCTCCAACTGCAATAGTAAGTTCGTAATCGCAAAATAAAATTGTTTATCTGATAAAACTTATTAACGATTTCCGAGGTTTTTCCTTTATTTGTGCTTGACTTCTTGCCAAATTTCATGATTCTAGGTCAACGGGAAGTACCCTATAGGTTTTGATCTATTTGCGAGTATCAAAATATGTCGCATAAATGGGCGTATTTTTGTATTGCGTTATCTTAGAAGCTTGATTTTTTAAGAGTTCCAAGGGACCGTAGACGTAACTAGGTATTTGATGTGAATTTAACTTGACCTCCATGCGTTCCTGAGAAAAAGGGTCTTGACAGACAGACAAACGGACAACGAAGTGATCCTGGTTACGTTTTTTCCTTTTAAGGTACGAAACCCTAAAAGGAAAGGAAAAATAGATTTATTTGTCACAGACGTGCAAAAGATAATTAACTCGTCCCCCAAATTCAATGCAGTGTGCCATTTTCTTCTATTCTCTCCTGTCAGCTGTCATTTTATCATTCACTGTATTTTCCTTCAAATATCTATTCATCTTTTATTCTTTGGTCTCCCTCTCATCCATCAACATTCGTATTGTCACCTCACTCTTTCCTGATGCGTTTCAGCCTTTTATTACGAATAGATTGTATTTTAGTTTCAATCTCGGTCTTCTAAGCACTCACAATAATGTCTTCGAGTATATATAAATGTCCTTTGTGGAAGCAAACCAATCAAACGTGCGTACTGTAGGTACTGGCTGTGTCGGCCACTGACAGCTGTTTGATTCGGTACCTCGCAATCAATTTGAGAGGCTGTGCTGAGAAATTACTGGCACAATAAGACGTTTTGACGTATCTGAAGTGGCGCCAATGTGGGAATAACTATTGAACATTATCAATCTGTTCCGTTTTTCAAATCTCTAAAATATATCATCCTATGAGAGCACCACAACCTACCACAATTTTAAACTTAACAAGTAAGACGCTTCCATACATACCGGTCAAAATCATAACTCTTCTTTTTGTATTGCCGTAGTCAGGTAAAAAAAACAGGCATTTTTTTAAAATTATCTTTAAAAGTATTTACTTTAAAATGATAAAAAAATATGTTTGAGATCCTCGCAACAAGACCTTTCATTTGATACGTCACACGGTTCAGTTTGCAAAACTTTTTATTTTTATTCTCTTATTTAACCCCCAAAACAACTTAGCTGTGACAGACGGACAGACAGACAGACAGACACACGAGTGATCCTATAAGGGTTCTGTTTTTGCCTTTTGAGGTCCGGAACCCTAACTCGATGTGCCTTAATTACGACCTGTAGGTACCTCCCGAGAATAGTCCTACGTGTTATTACAATTTGTCTGCCACCCAGAGACAAAGTTGAAACACTGTATGTAGTATACTTACTCTAAGTAAGCATAATAAGCAAGGAGCATAGAATATTCTATGACCGTGGTGAACTCAGCCGTGGATGACGGTTGCTACAAGGAAAATAAAATAAAAGTTTAAGAGCACATAAAAATGTACCCTCGTAGTTTACTATCATCGAAAGAATCCGCACGACTGTTAAGTAAATACCCTTTCCGATAACGGTTCTGAGCCCCATAGCAACAATTGCAATTCCATACATAACTACTTAGTACTGAAGCTGAACCTAGCTTATAGTATTAAAACAGTCTCTGCACTGCCATAACGTGTTCACAGGGCCTAGCACGAACGCGCGACGTAAACGTAACGTAAATTCGGACGAGGATACTAATGCGCTTATGGAAAAAAAAACTCATATATATGCAAAAGGATGGTTGGACTTTCGATTCAAAAATCGATCGAATTTGCGAAACGTTTACCGCGTAGTCACGAGCTACACGCTCAAGCGATACGTCTTGCCACAGCGATTGCGAAAAAACAAATGAAAGCAGTGGTTTAGTTAGAGCATGCTACAAGTCGTGACGCGACAGACGGAAACAGGCAACGCGCTCTTTACGCTTGACGCAAGTCGCGTGTCGCTTGGCGTGTAGCTCGTGGTCATGGAGTAAACGTAACGTGAATTCGAACGATTTTTCTGTCGAAAATATCGTGGCCGTGATCGGGGCCTCACGTCGCGCGTTCGTGCCAGGGCTTCAGTTTAAACTCAGTCCCGGTACAGTACGTTCATAAATATCGGCAGGTCGCTACCGATCGCCTGCGGGTTTAAAGTAACGAATAGTTGACTTTTACAATCCCTAGCCAATGGGATGAGCGTAAACTGTACCTTTATTTACTTTGTGTGTGTCCTTTTAGAGGTTACTGAGCTCTAGGATAGTAATAGGGTATCCTCACGTCAGAAACGATCATTACTAGGGTTAAAGACGTGGGGTGAAAGAGTGTGTTTTTTATGTTTGTAATTTTTGTTATACGTGATGTTCAATGAAGTGTTAAAATAGTGAACAATACATCTGCTTTAAGAGTTGTGACTTTACAACACGACAGTAAAAGCGTATATTCAAAGCTATTTATGACATCAAGTGCTTACTGCTGCACCCATAGATTTATTTTATTTATTTATTTATATATAGATGTCATTTAATTATAAACAATACTGTCAAAAAACAGTTGACTGACAGCGTTGCATTATGTGACATCTCTGATTCAAGTTCTCATTTGATTTAACGCAGTGATAGTTATGATGTATCCATGATCTGCGATAAGCAAGGCCCATAATTTTTTTTAATGTCTGAACGTACACTACCTCAGGCATTCGTGTTTTCTCGAGCTTTTCCTAGGAACAAGTCGTTTTGTCATTAGCAAGTACATTAATATTACCTTCATCAATAACATTGCATGTTGTAGGTGAAACAGCTGAACATTACCGTAGAAAAACCACTTTTATTTGCTTTCGAATTAGAATACAATTTGTTTTCTGACAAATGCCTCGCTAATTCCATTTTAATCTAGTGATGTACCTATAACTTAAAAATGCCCTTACATCTGTAATGCACGTAGAAACATACAGACTCTGTCTCTGTTTTTGTAATATTAGTGTAGGCAGATCCACATTTTAGTAAAAAAGATGGGTAGCACAGTCAAACTCAGTTCATACACTAATATTTCGCAGAAAGCCAGGCACTTACCACGACCAACCGGGCCACTAAAATGCCGCTTTACAAAATCTTACCAGCCGATTCCCAGCCAAATGTACCTACTATGAAAACCTTCGAATTTTAATACGACCTGATGCGAATATCCTTTGGTAATGCAATAAACTTGCCTTACTAAATTCTAAGGCGGGGACCGACGACCGGGCTTGTCTCCTACGTTGTGAAAAGGGCCTAATTTAATCAGTTAAGCCGTCCATTACGGTATTGGAGGACCTGGGTTGTAGTGTAGGTAGAAACGGGGTTGAATGGGGTTGAAAGTGTCGAGTTTATTTCAAAAGTTTCGGGGTGAAATGGAAGTATTTGGATCGCGATTTATTTTAATACATAGAGGTTCTATTTTAGGGTCGGGACGCTCGCGCGAGTTGTGTTAAAATTATGATATTTTGGCCGCATTTTGTGTTAAGGAAAACCGTTACTAAAATACTTGTTTTGGTAGATAGCGTTGTTATAATTTGTTTGTCAATCGGTTTATTACATTAAAGCCTACACGTATTAAAAAGCATGCTAGTTTGCTTGTTAGTAGCATGCTCATTTACACCATGCTCTATGTGTGTGAGAAATTGATCATATTCTTTTCGTATACTCATGCTAATTGTGTCCTACTAGGTAGCATCTGGTCGCAATTAGCTTGTGTATTTACAGGTTTTATATCAAGCGACACAATCTTTTTAACGAAGAGAATACTACTACTAATACTGTATATTTGGACAGCTAAAGGGTGAAAATAAAACCCAATCTACAAAAGATATTCAATTAAATACGATGAGTGGAAAATACTGTGCATTTAAGGCACTTGTTAAATATGAAAACAACCTGATCGCTATGCAAATAAAGTTTAATTTTCAAGAACAACAGGATACATTGTTTTGTACCTAGGAGTTCTCATGGCATTTACAGAAGATGTCTGCAAAGTGGAGATAATGTTGTTCTAAATTAATTCGTTGCAGTCACTTAAGTATCTGTAATTTATTCCTACTCTTTCACTGAAGACGAATACTGTAAAAGCCTAAAAGGCCTAATATTTTTTAGATCGGGGAAGAATTTATTATTAAACTTAACTTCTATTTTGTCCTGTCTTTATCACTTATGCTGAAGAAAGACATGAGTGTATTATTTTAGAATGTATCTAATAATAATGTATAAGGCCGTTAATATAGCACATCATCTATCTATACTTACTTATAATTAAAGCTAAAGTTGGTTTTTTGTTTTTTTGTTTGAACGCGCTAATCTCTCGAACTAGTCGGATTTGAAATTTTTTTTTTGCATCCGCTAGTTAAATTCTTGAGGAAGGGAACATCACGCTACGACCTTTCGGAGCCGAGCAAAAAGAAAAAAACTCAGTAAGGACGATAAGCGAAAACGAAGTAATAGCGCGGGCGGGTGATGCGATGCGAGGCGGTGGGTCGAGGGCCGAAATTTGACACGGAGGAAGTTGTGGGCAGAAGCTAGTGTTTTAGATAAACTTCGGCATTGTAGAGCGTCATTGCTGTCACTCAAGCATAAATGTCTCTTTCTAAACGTCGAAGTGTCATTAATATTCACTCTATCACTAGTTTCATACTCATAGGTAAAAAATTTCAGATTCCTACCATAATATCTTCTATCGGTTGAATTCACTTGTGATGATACTAAATGTATCAGACGAGGATCGTTCTAAAAAACAGTAGCGTAACGTGAAAACAAATTAATGTCCCGGGTACAGCTGACAGTGGCAGTTTTCGTATAGAGGGGCAAAATCTACTTTGTTCCACTGAACCAACGAACAGAATATTTGTTTATCCAGTAACACACGAAATAAAAAAAAACACACCTAAGTATATTATTCTTTAATTCCCGGTATATGGAAATTGGGGCAAAGTAAACCTTTATGCAAAGTAATATTTTGTTACTTGGGTTGTTTTGCTACGCGGCGGAGGGTTATCAAAATGTGGCTTTTGTAAACGTCGGTCAAGTGTCCGTACGCTGCAATATATTAGAGGAGGGCAGAATGCGCTTTGTTGTCCGTCAGATAGATGGGTGATAGGGGAGTTGAAACTAGGTTACGGGATTTTTGAAAAAGGGGCGTAAATAAATATTTTGCTTTAGTTACAGCACTTTTGTTTAGTCTATACGATAACTGTTTCGTAAGTTAGAACCAAAAATAGGGTATAAATAATATCTTGCCTTTTTCGTTTTCGAAAAAGCATCAAGACATCGTATGCGACAACTTTAATGCTCGCTCGTTTTTAGGGTTCCGTACCTCAAAAGGTAAAAACGTTATGGGATAAAGCTTCGTACAGACAAGCGCGACGCGACAGCGCGGCGCGACACCGGCTATTGTTATACCGTGAAGTTTTCTTAGAAATTGTATTGTTTGAGTCGCCTCGCGCCGTCGCGTCGCGCTGGTCTGCACGAGCCTTCACTCGTGTTTCTGTCTGTCTGTCTGTCATAGCCAATTTGCTACGAATCTAATGGACCGGTTTAGTTGAAATCTAGTACACATATGTATTTATGTGATCCAAACACGGACGTGTAACGTAAATAAATGAATTTTGAATTTTAGGGTTACTTTTGGGGGGCAAGTTTTTTTGTTTGTGCAAACTGAACCGTGTGACATATCGAATGAAAGGACTTGTTGCGAGGACCCAAATACGTTTTTTTTAATAATTTTAAAATAAATACTTTTAAAGATATTTAAGAAAATTGACCATTTTTGGCTCAATAGTTTCGGAGATAAGGGGGTCTTATCTCCGAAACATCACAATAAAGGCGTAATAATGATTTAAAAAGTTGTAAAATTCTTAATTTTTTTGGCAATATCTATCACAAAAATCAATTCAAAAGGGATACATAACCTTTTTTAAGCATATTGCCATTGACACCTAATATTCACACTTAGAAACTTTTCCTCCTCAAAGAAATGGAAGATGAAGAGCACTTACGATACGCATCGTCAGCAACACCCCGGAACCCGGGGCCCGGCGTGTCCTAATATCGGAAAAAGTCCTTGATTTACGTTCGAACTTAGATCCCGATGCTCCAATCAGATGGAACTTCACGAAGATAGGATCCAGGCCATTAAACTCTTAGTTAAACGAGGTCATTGTAAGTGGGGGATTATAAGTAATAGCGAGTGAAATACCGTGTACTTAATTTTTAGTTTCAATTTTTATCGTTGGGAGAGAAATGTGTAGAATTCGTAATAACTTTGAAGGATTTAAACGGTCAATTTCTTCGATGTTCAGTTAGGGAAATTAATTGCTTATCAAATTGACACGCTTGTGCCCTGAAACGTTAAGAGGCATCCACTAGCGCCACTCCTTAAAAAACTATTATTTCGTGACTGAGAAGGAATATGAATAACGGCTAGTAAGTGTGTGTGTGTGTGTGTTATAATTCCTGGCGCCGTTGGTCCCGGCTGTCATTCGTAGATCTTTGTTCGTCGTTACGGGTCGTCAGAAGCCTGAAGGTCTGACAACCGGTCTTGCCGAGGGGTATCGTGGTACCCAAAGTGCTGTGATTTGATACGGGCAATTTAAGGTTGTTAGTCAATTTGGTAAACAATTATTTTCTCAGACCTAATTTGCAACTGCTGGACGAATGTGTTAGAATCGTCAACTTAAATAGTAGTTTCAGATTCAGCCCAGCTCATATAGGGCATTTTCCAAGTGCCAGCTTATTCCACTGCCAAAATGGCAGCAGTAACCCCTTTTTAAAAATAGCTTATATTCAAAAAGTTAATTACAGCTGACATTATGATAAAAAAGCTAATGATGTTAGGAAATAATAGACGTTATTATCAAAAGACTATCAGCAAAGCATTTATCAATTTCTAAAGCAAAGGTTAATGACAAACACTCAAAGAAAAGCCTTTCGACTTAGTCAACTCAAACACAAGAAGATGCGGGTAGCGAAATAAGTCAGTAATAGTTTAATACGAAATTCTGGAATTAGTATCAGAGTTAGACGAACTTTCAGTCTCAGAGGTCGCGTCAGACAATTTAAGTTTCTAACAACTTTTGTCACACAATAAATGGTATATGTGTTAGGACGCGCTGCCATTGCTGCAATGAGAACGTAGATAGCCTACACACGTCGGTAAAGTAACAATACCAGCATAATTTTTATTTTTATTATTAAAGCTCGTACAGACCAGCGCGACGCGACGCCGCGCCGCGACACGAACAATACAATTTTTAAGAAAACTTGACGGTATAACAATAACCGGTGTCGCGTCGCGCTGTCGCGTCGCGCTGGTCTGCACGAGCCTTTATATTCCTGTTGTGCCCCACTGCAGGGCAAATAACTCCCTTACATCTTTCCATTTTTCTGTTTTTTACAATTTGAGCCCAATCCTTTACAGTTTATAGCTGGCCTCTAATTTGAATGGAAATCCGTACTAAGCTGGGCTGGCTCAAGGTCAAAGTGTTATCACTGACGTGCTGCCTACTGTACATCATTAACAAAATTACAATTGAATTTTTGAGAATTACATTTGCGTGTACATGCATTACGTGCATAAGCGGTCATTTCGCTAAACACGATCTTTTGCAGACAACATACGTATTGCTTTGTATTTGAATTTGAACGTTTTCTATCTTTTAGCTACTTCTAACTTATTATGGGTGTTTTTCTTCCAATTACTTCTTAAGGCTTCTTCGAATGGTCGGTTCGATTTTATATAATTATCTTTAGAATGGAAAATCAGGTAACATTAAGTTGATCAAAAGCCTAACCCGAACCTTTACTTTATCTGGCTCGAAGAAAGATTATTTTGGTAATTCTTAATTTAGATCTGAGAATGAAACTGTTATATATGCTCCATTGTTTCTGCATGCAGATGAAAAAAATACGCTTTCATTCGTCCGAAACTTTCAAATATAAAGAGCGATCATCTATCACCTACACTCCTACTTATATTGATTCTGATAAAGTGATCCTTAACTTTTACTTTCAATTCTACAAGTTATTCATAAATTTGAAACACTTTTGTTTGGGCCATTTGTCACTAAAACCAAATATTGATAAAAATAAACCAAACTACATTTTTACCTTTCCGAAATTATCCCCATTTCCTTTTATAGCTATAAGTTTTCTCGGAAACACGTTACCGGAGCGAGACCCCGCACACAATCATCCCTTCGTATTGCCCTATTTAAATATTGAGCACTTACCTCGGCATTGATCGTCGGCGGCATTACAATTTTCTTCTGCGGCGGCGACCTTAGCACCACATTTTCGTCCCTTATTATAATCTGTGGCTCCATTGCCAACAGTTTTTTCTTGCATTCTTGCATTTGGAGACATTCTTTCTCTTTTCTTGATAGCACTGATTCTGAAGATGCGTGTTTAGAGGAGCACATTGATGTGTTTTTGCTTGATAGTTTTAAACTGTCTATTGATGCTGTCATTTTAGCAGTTTCTTTACCGTTTGACGACGCCATCTTGGATTATTTTCGCACTTAACATTTGGTTAAGAATTTAGATGTGATTACTTTATATGTCTTTATTGTTTGTATTTAGGGTTGTTACTGTCACTGTCGGCTTCAGCTGGGTATGTCACTTTTAACTTTTTCGTTTTGGATAAGATTTTAGGATCATGAAGAATAATTATTATTGTATTCATGAAGTTAATATTATTCGCTCAGCTATAAATTGGTCAGCATTTAACAATTTGTTTAATACATTATTTTAACACTTTGTTTAAACACAGTTTAAAATTCTACGTAAGTTTTGAAATTAAGAACGAGTTTTATGTATAAATATTCTTAGAGTGCCGAATTAGGAACAGTACTTTACTAAAACCTTTAAAATTACCAAGTTTACTAAAAATATAAATTCAGACTACCATGGAAATAATAATTTTAAATGGGACTATTAAACTAATTTTGCAGACCAACACTACCGACCCGACCGTTCTGTTCCAACCATCTTTCTTATTTTAAGAATGAATTTAGGACCTATTTTTGTACCTTTTGGTAGAGGGCTCGTGGGAATTAGAGTAATGAGTTGTACTACCGGAATGGGGGTAACATCGCCAGTGGGGTAATAACATTGTCTGTGGGGTAATTACCGTAGTTTGTGATACACGTTAGAGGCTGGCTCGGGGGAACAGCCTCGGTAACTGTTTGTCCTTTGTCGTCGTTGACGAAGTTGAAATTTGGTTAAGACTCGAACATAACATAATTATCGTATCAAAGTACAGGCTCCCATTATGCAGAACCTTTGCTTTCACCAGTGGCTTTTTTATCCTCGACGGAAAAATACCCTTCGTGTTATAAGTTTAACGTGTGTTTCTGTGTTTCTCTGCGGTATCGTACCCCACAAACGGCTGAACTGATTTAGAAGTTCGTTATTTTGTTTGAAACGTGACTTGATGGAGAGTGTTCTTAGCTATGATTCAAGAAAAATTGGTCAGCCATTTGAAGATAATCTTTTCTAGTAAATGAATGGATGTGAGCATCTTACACAGGTCTGATGGTCGAAATTTGGTATTCTGTTACTTAAATGATATTAGAAGAACATAGTAACCTTGAACTGATGGTGCAGCATCACCTGGAATTTGCACAATACCCAACTCCCTCACCAACTTACAGCAGAGGTGTCGTGTTTGGACTCTTTGGAATAGTCTCAATGAATAGGTTAGCTATAGATAGATGGTGATCAGGGTCTGATGATGGAGTAGGAAAGAGGAATGAGGATAAATTAATAACTAGCTTCAATGTGGGAAAAATACGTACAGATTTAAGTGACGCACGTGTCGATCGTAGCGTATCTACTAGTAATATATATGGTATAGAAATCAGGATTTAAAAGTTAAATTAAAGAAACACCAACACAAACAAAAACTTAAAAAAAATAAAGAGGTTGTAGGTAATCAAGTATTGATGATGATCCATACGTCGCTCGTCGCTTCGGGGGACGACTAATGAAAACGCCAAACAGACGAGGTTCAGGTATAATACCCAACAACAATGAATGTTTGCTATTGTAGAAAGGAAAGCTGCTGTTAACTTCCTATTTTCATTAGCCGTCCTCCGACGCGACGACATTTGGATCTTAAATATTACCTACAACTTTTACTACGTTTTTCTTTGTGTCGGGGGTTTCTTAAATATTAAATCACGTTTTAATTAAATAAAAGAATATTTTTAATACACACACTCAATAAATAAAATAAGAGCTTAAACAAGCACCATTATAAACCAATTCTGATTGTTGTTTCTCGTAATTTTTCTTCGAAAATCACTAGCTACGTTCAGTATTAGGAAATCGAAAGCTGAAAATGTTTAAATACGTGAAATTACGCTCTTTTATAGTTTTTAATCAGTAACCTTTAATTTCAATTCAATATTCCTGAATACACAAAAAATACAGTACACTTCCGAGTAATTCTCCCTTTGGAGCTTAAAACGGACTGTGCACGAAAGGGGTTTTAATTCCTAGAATATAGCTGGTAGTAGCTGGAGATTCCTAGGAATTGCTTTAATAGACTTGGACGTATTCGATAGGTTTTCGACCTTTGCCTTATGCCCTGTTTTTGACGTGTTCTTAAACGGAGTTTATAATTACATTCGATAGTGTTTTTAGTTCGATATTTTGACAAATCGTGTTTCTGAACACTTAGACATGGAAGAACTTGGAACTTTGTTATATTAATGGCTATTGATAACTAACAATCTCAGTTTAACACATGTACATACCCTGCGTTCGCAATCTAATTTCCAAATGTGTAAATAGATGTGTTTATGGAAAAAAAATCACACATAAAGTTCAGTTTACACTAAACATTTAAAGAATCTTTTTGAAGAGTAGGTAGATAGTAATTCTGTGTCTAAGTGGAAAAACCTAAGATCAATTTTATTATAATTGGAAACTAGAATTGGAATATGATATATACTGCCTCGCAAGTCACAAGTGCTACTGTTGGGCATAAGGTTCCGTGTTCGATTCCCGGGTCGGGCAAAGTGTAATTGGGTTTTCCATCTGGATTTTCTCAATAGCAGCCCGGAGTCTGGATTTGTGCCCGATCGATGGCAGTAGGCTTGCCCCCAATATCATGGGATAAGTCCCATAGCACATACATAGCGCATAGCTGGCGAAAAGTGTGTGTACTATAGTTACACCCACATTTCGCCTAACCCTTCGTTTTAGGTCCAGTCTGTCTAACTCTTCATACACAATACAGGTGCGATGGTGTTATGTTATACACAAATAGTCGCCCACTACATGCGTATCGCGTCTATGACTGTTCACTCAAATCGCGAGTTGTTTATATTCCGGTTTTAAATTGTTTGATTTATAGTGATGTTGAGCAGATATTAATTATTTGGTTTTGTAGTTATTTTCGTCTAACATTAGAGGTTAAGCAGATTTTTCTCACGATCGCTCATCTACATTAGGAAGTCCATATTTAGCAGCCGAGAGTATTAAAGGTTGATTTGTTATTTAAATTCTCTGGAACGCAAAATTTTCTTCTAAAATGAGTACCTAAAGACACGCTCTCTCCCAATTACGTGCAAATTAGGCTTTGCTTTCACTCGACTTTTACGAATTTATTACTTAGAATAAAAACGTGTATTTCAGTAATATAAGTGTTTTAAGTATTTCTCTGTGTCTGTTTAATTAACCTAGTTAGTTAAGTTACTCTTTTAAAATCTCTAAAAAGCACAAAATAAACCAAATCACGGATCTAAATAATTTAATCGTGTATTCCCGTTCTTCCCACCAGTTGGACGATGGTAGTGGGGTGAACACGTAAAAATTATCCTGTGTCCTAACCCAGGTCTTGGTTTACCCATGTGCCAAATTTCATCTAAATCCGTTCAGCCGTTTTAGCATATAAGCGTACTTTACAAACAAATTAACAAACGAACTCACTTTTGCATTTATAACATTAATATTAGTTAGGATAAATAAGTGTTTTTTGACACCCAGACTCAAATTGTTTATCAACGGGAATTAAAAATAAAATTACTAAACTGTCCGTCCCACTGCTTTTATTAGTGGGACGTTTTTTAATATTATTTATTAAATTCCCGTCCGTCCCACTTGTGGGATACACAAATTCAATCCGCAATTTGCAACAATAAAACAAATGCCGCAGAGTAAAAATTACTGCGATGCCAGGCCAAAGTTAAAATATTTTTGCAGAGTTAAAAAAATGAACCTTTCAGTCACCGGGATTCGGTGCTCAGTCGGATATCGTCGGAAAAAACGTGGAATTTATTTCCCGTTAGTTGTGTGCTTCCATTGTGGCGCGTTACGTCATTCGAAAAGGGAATTTTCTGGTCTTTCCAACCGGTCATACGCTATGCCGCCATACATATTGGCAGGGAACCCTCCAGGAGGGTCACCGGCATTACATTTGCGCTAAAGTTAACCTTCGCGGACGGTCAACGGCATTAGGTTTGAAACCGTGTTATAAAACACTGTAAATTGAAGTAAAATTGTGTTTTCAGCGGGTCTTGTCGCTATACGTAGTATCTCGGGGGGTCTTTTCATGTACTTGTGTATTAGCCGTGAAATGATAATAAATATTTTTTTTTTGAAAAGTAGGTATGATAACTCGCTCTGATCCCGATAAATTTTTAGTGAATATTTGTAATCGTGAAAATGGTTTCCCACACCTGAAATACCGGTTTCCAGACACATTTTTTTTTCTTTAAAATGCTTGTCGTTTACAATTAACGCATATACTAATAAATCTTGTTAAAATATACAACAGATTTTACTTTCACATTTTATAATGCTGTAATCGTTAAGAACAACCTACATTTAAAATGAGCCCTCCCGGAGGGCTCATTTTAATACGTTCAGTACCGGGGTATTGAACGTGTTAAAATTGGATAATATTTTAAAGAATTTGGCTGTTCTTTTTGAGTTTGTGTTGTTAATATCGTTAATCTGATGAAAGAATAGGCTTATTCTGCAGCGTTCTTATTTCGGTGTCGTTTAGAAAATCCAAGAAGGTTTCTTTAAGATGGTTTCTTTCAGCTTAAAGTAACAACAACTTATCAGTCACCATTGTATTGCATCTATTACACAACACTCCTTATAATGAAGTCCTGATTTCCACACACATTTACGAATAAAAAAGATATGTTATGTATCTTTTTACTAGTCAAAATGTACAAGTTCCTTTCAAGATATCAACAAACCGTCTGAATAATCAATACATCATCAAGAATAATCGCCAAGAAAGATTACCATTCACCCAAAGAATGAGTAGACTTATAAAAATATAGTTACATCCCTTTGTGACGCTGACAAGGGGATGAAACTCAAAGGGAGCTGTTGTACCCTACGTCAGAGCCTGTCATATACCTACACAAACTGAGTCAATTGCAAGGAAAGCGGTATTGTGGGCACCTCAAGAGTGGGTTGACTGGTCATGCTCAAAATAGGCTAGGATATTTTAGTCAAGTGAAAGGTTTTGAAGAGAATCAATCGATAATAGCGTCAGAATCGCCCTGTTGTAACATTTATATAATATACTAGCAACCCGCTCCGGCTTCGCATGGTTTTTACGATTTGACAAAACATCGTTAACTTTAATATTATCATATTATACGCATAAGCAATCCGGAATAAATTCTCTAATCGATAGTGAAAACCTCATCAAAATCTGTGGCGTGGTTTAGAAGAACAACGCGGACATACAGGCAAACACGAAAAGCGACTTTTTTATTTTTTATATAAACATTTTCATATTTCTATCCCTATAGGATCATCAGTATTGATTGTCAGAGGTGTACTGGTGTTAATTTATTGCTTTCTGACGAGAAAATTCCACAAACTATAGCTATTTAATTAGAAACGATTTCGAATTTTGGCGTTTATTGAACACAGTTTCAAATTTCCCAGCTTCTGAGAGTCTTGTTAGATGAAATTTCAATAGCAAATATTGATAATGTCTGTTCAAAACTATAAATTGTATAATATACAAGTTTTAATATTGTAGAAGATAATTGTAATATATCCCTTGTCGGTAATTCATAAATAAGTAATAACACGTTGCTGCGCCCCATCACTAAACATATTTAATGGCTTATCTTTTTACAACGTCAATTTCTATTTTGCTTCTTTCTATGTCTTTTTACTATATTTTAGTACTCTCTTGAGTTAACAAAAATAATACAAATTTAAAACGTAAATAAAAATATTAGTAGTACTATATTTTGGGCAGGTCGCCACTGTATGGGAAATATTACTACTGTGGCTAAATGTACACTTAAAATTGTACTTAATATGTTTGTTCTTTTTTAGGGTTCCGTAGTAAACAAGGAACCCTTATAGTTTCACCATGTCCGTCTGTCTGTCCGCGGCTTAGCTCAGAGACGGTTAGTACTAGAAAGCTGTTATTTGGCATGGGTATACCTACATATTAATCACATGAAACAATCAGAGTGGTAAAAAAAAAAAAAATTTTTTTAGGGTACCTGCCCTACATGTAAATTGGGGATGTTTTTTTTTTCTCGTCTATCCCATCGTGTGGGTGTCGTTGGATAGGTCGTTCAAAAATATTGAAGGTGTGTGAAAATCATTTTACAATTCAGGGATCCGTTTGGGAAATATTAAGCTTTAAAGTGCAAATTTTTGTTAGAGTCAAGTATCCACCTGCCAGGTAAATGGTTGCACTTGGATATGTGAAAAAATCACAACAGTAGTATTATAACAAAGTTAAAAGGAATAATATCACAGCTAAGTAGGCTTTACAGGTTAACGAGTAATAATTGACAAACTTAAATTTGCAGTTTGAAAAACATGATCTTCAATACATTCTGCATGGGAGAAAATGTTTTTTAACTACTATGTGTGCAATGTGTGTTTTTCTTCATTTTCTTTAATGTTAAGTTTGTTCTTGAGATAAATTCATCCCAACTACGGAACCCTTCATTGTGCGTGGCCCGACACGCACATGGCCGGTTCTTTTTTTATCCGGCTAGCCGGAAATTCCTGATGGCACGGGCATAAGCTAAGTGTAACATGAGTTGGATTAAGAGTGGGAATAGAAATATTTGAGCCTTAGCGGTTGTGCGTAGATTGTTTGATGGGTGACGGTGAATTGCGATGAGAATATTGGTGGCTGTTCTCCGACTATTATTATTGTTATTATCAGTTTATTGTGGAAAGTGTTCAGATTGTGAAGTGTTGAAATAAATAAAAAGTAAAATAAAAATAAAAACTTTTTAATTCAGTCTTAAAAATCCATAGAATGTTAGTTTAGTAAAGGTTATGAAACTAGATACTTAGTAGATACTTATTTCCTAATTGTGGGTATTAACCCAGTGCTGGACGCAACGCGTGTCCAGCCTATCCGCAATAACAGCCAGGATGCCGTTGGTGCTGGCGCACAACCTGCCGAGCGAGATTATAACGACAGCAATCCGTGATCCGATTAATTAATCATTAATTGTTATTGAGCTCAACCGAGTCGCGGATTTTGTGTTATACATTATTTTGGCTGTCACTAATTACCTGGTGTTTTAATATAATACTGAGTTGATTTTATAGTTTGCAAAAGGACGAGCAAACATTAAAATGAAAAGTAAATATTGGGTTAAGAATGCCGCGTTTAATTAATATGTTTGATTCATTATGAACATGTTGACCAATTTATATTGTATTGTAATGTTAGTAACGGTTAACTGTATTTACATATTAATAACACTGGGAAAAGTGATCCATACCGCTAAACATAAAGGCACGCGTCCACAGCAGCCCACGGCTAAGCTACGTAGGTGTATTTAGTTTTGCTTCGTATGAAAATGTAGGCGGGATCATCTACTGCGACCCACGGCCACGTTACGGATGAATGCGTTCAAAAAACATTTACTTACGAAATTTACTATAAATACTATTGAATATAAAGCGAAATTTTCCAAACAATCGATATAAATTCTAAACCAGGCTTCAAGAACTTTCAAAACGAAAGTTTTTTGGTAGGTACAGTCAGCAAAAAAGTCGATGAACAGGAAGACTTACTTAAATATTGTTATTTGTGTTTTAAATATCATTTCAATTGATACAAAATAATTTGAGACATTGCAATTAAGATTTAAAAAAACCGGCCAAGTGCGAGTCGGACTCGCATTCGAAAGGGTATCGAAACACTGTCAATATTTAGATAAAAACGTCGGTATGGGTACCCCTGTAATGTTTAACTTTATTTTATTTTTATTATTTGTTGTTATAGCGGCAGTAAGAATACACAATCTGTGAAAATTTCAACTGTCTACCTATTATGGTTCATGAGATACAGCCCGCTGACAGACAGACGGACAGACGGACGGCGGAGGCTTAGTAATAGGGTTTCGTCTGGCATACTTCGGGTATGGAAGACTAAAAACAGATTTTGTAATAGACTTTTGATGCTAAACGTACCTAGGTAGGTACTCCGCAGATGTACTAATAATCAATATTTTATCGTGTCGTCTGTTACAATGGATCCGCCCATTTAATTGTTTAACGCCGTCACGTCGGGAAATCAGCAATGTCTTTTAAAAATGAAGGCAATCTATTTTCTAATTGAGTCCCATCGAGACCTATCAATATTCATAACGGTTTCTTTTGGTTTTTACTTTTGTAATACTTTTAAAAGGATGAATTTTTCCCACTCAACATTCGAGTTGATTTTAATGGTTAAACTGTTGCTTTGTATGAGGGGCGCACAGAACTGGGAATTATGGCCGAAAAAGGGGAGGACTGTACCCACGAGTGGGTGATTCGGGGCTGAATGTTGCTCTTGGCTTTTTTCGGACGAGTTATTACTTACAGTTATTTTTCCATACACAACAAATGTTTTGTACGTACAGGTACCTTACTGTTTCGGCGTCAACACATGGATATTGCTAACAGTATCTGCGCCTTGAACGTAGACGTTCGTCTGACATAAACGCTGCAAAAACGCCGCGTTAAAGTGACATTAGTATCGCTATCGACACAATAAATGGCGAAACCGTGACGCGTGACGTCAGCCAACGCCTCATGCGAAAATGGGGTGCCTTCAGTCCTTTACCCTGTCTTTAGTGATCGTACTGTAATAATAAAATTATGCAATTGTAGTGTCATACACCCCCAGTTGGACAATGACGTCATACCAACCCACGTATGCAATAGGAGGCTGCCAAGTATTGTCGCCAAATTACAGTACCTACCTACATTTTGCTCTGGTCTACCTATTTGGATTATCTACGTTTTAAGCGATTGGAAACAGCTGGCACTTCTTAAGAAAGGTTTACCTTATTACAAAGTTGATCTACTGTGGCTTTTAACAAGCTATCATTGTGGTTTTCATCAAATTATCTTCGCCGGTTTAAGCGTCCGCGACTCTAATAAAAAAAAAATCTAAGAAAACTTCACGGTAGAACAATTACCGGTGTCGCATCGCGCTAGTCTGCACGAGCTTTAAAAGCAAAAAGTACCTACAATTTGTCGCTCTCAAATAACATAACACAACATCATGCGTGTATTCCCCATAGGGGTGGGCAGAGGTGTATAAAATAGTAAACCGTAATTTTGCTTCGGGCTGGTATAAAAAAATACTAATGGAAAAACCCAATAGGTAAAACTTTACGTGACCTGAGAATCAAACCCTGGCAGGACCGAAAAAGCAAATATGAAGATAACTACCACAATAATAATACTCTATTCTAGCGGAGCGAAGAATTTAGTCATGATCCTACGATTCAGGAAAGGAAATCTCTTGGAAACAGGCCGATAAGATAGCGGAAATTTTCCAAGCGATATTTCGGAAGGGCCACGTATAAAAGTGGCATCGGTAAACAATAAGACGGGTTGTTAGTCCGGCGCCACCGATAACAATCAGTCAAGCTATGTCTTTCACTAGTGCTATAACTCTAGTGTGGGACAGTAAGCAGCTGTGTTTCTTTTATACGCAAGTAGCTTTTGCCGGTGGTTTTCTTGATATATTGTTCAAATAATACACGTACGATGGTTTTCCTCCTCGTCTAATCCTTTGCACCGTTTTATTTACGGTTTAGAAATATAGATGTTTTAAAGAGTAAGGAAAAGTCAAGATAAAAATATGTAGGTTATAGGTACCGGATAGCTATTATTGTTTACAACCTATTTCCAACCTTTTGGACACATTTTTATTGAAAAAACACAACATTTTTAGATGTATTCTCTATAAAATAATTCACTTCTAGAACTTTTAAGGCACCTTCAAATCTATCTTCTGTCTCTGTAGCTTTACTCTATGCGTCAGTCATTAGAGCAAGAACAACAATCCTAACTAATATTATAAATACGAAAGTGAGTTTGTTTGTTTGATTTGGATGTTTGGCACCTGACCTGGATTAGGGCATTAGGATACTTTTTATCCCGATATTCCTACGGGATTGAACCTTATGCGGGAGAAGCCGCGGGGCGCAGCTAGTTTTAATATTAATATGAATAGATGATTAGAAGCCCATTCAACGAAGGTGATCTAAATTCCTTTAGAATAATAAACATCATTTTAAATGTCACTCTGTCTTCATTAATTTAAAACGATTGACAGACTTACTAAGATGTACTAATTATGTTTGCGTTAATTGAATTTATAGAGTTGGCGTGCAGGCCTTAGAAACATAACTTTCATGTCAACACGTCTGCTTTTCAAAAGATATAAATATAATACTAAAATAAGATAATACAGAATCTCTTTTCTGGAAGGTGATTAAAATACAAATACATTAAGTAGTAGGTATGAAATCCTGAGGAGGAGCTCGTGGCTAAGTTATAATAGCCAAACGGGTCGATCCATCTGGTTAAGTTACGCTCGCCGGGGTTGGTCCGTGGATGGGTGACCATCTTTACATACCGAGACTCCTCCGTGCCTCGGAAAGCACGTTAAGCCGTTGGTCCCGGTTGTCATTCGAGGATCTTTGACAGTCGTTACCGGTCGTCAGTAGCCCGAAAGTCCGACAACCAGTCTTACCAAGGGGTATCGTGTTACCCAGTACCTGGGGTCAGTTAGACATTCGCTCCATGTAAAATACTGGTATTCAGCTGCATCCGGTTAGACTGGAAGCCGACCCCAACATAGTTGGGAAAAGGTTAGGCAGATGTAGTAGGTATGAAATCAAATAAATATAATTATATCAAAAAGTGGCTGAAAGGTTGGTGCTTGATGGTGGAGTTTCAAATGTTTTTTTATTTACAATTTATTTAAAACTGCTGGCGTCTATAGGTTTTCTGAGAAGGTAAAAAGGTAAAAAAAAAAATTATTATAACAACATTTAGGACAACAGAACAATGGGAATAAAATCAGATGGATCATCTACCGCATAAATGAATCGTCTCACTTACTTGTTATCTAGTTTTAGAGGGGTGATTTTAATAATATAAGCAATATAACCATGCTTTTTCTCTATGTTATAACAACATAGAAAAAAAGTAACATTAAATGGTATAAAGATTTCCAAAAAAAAAGGCAAACAATATAATTTTACACTTTATCAAAAAAGAAAATAAACATAAGTCTATTAATCTTACGCTAGATTAAAAATCTGTTCAGTCAAGGCTTTAGACAAATTGCAGTTTGGGACGAAAACAATCTCCTGAAAATATATTATTTTCAGCTTTGACTGAAATAAAGTTTTTCTATACCTTATTTCAGGTTTATCAAAAATTGTTTTAGCAAAATCTCTTGAAGATTTTCAGCTTAGATTTTTTTGGATAAAAATTTCGCGAGATTTCGTTCTAATATTATTTTTAGTAAAAAAATGTTCAGCTAGATAAGTTTAATCTTTATGTCGAGACCTCAGCCAAAGTAGGACGGGAACGAATCGTTTGTAATGCAAATCCTACGAGAACGTATTCACATAAAGCTGTTAACTACGTGTCGTTACAATATTTTAATTCTGGTCCTAAGATACGAAACAGTTTGTCATTTTGGTCCTTAAGGACGAACTAAGTAGTTTTTTGGCGGAAAAATATAATCTCTGTATTTTTTGTCTTTGATAAAGATTTATTAAATCAGAACTTGATATCGGGTATTAAATATAATTAAATTAAATTAAGTTCTTTCTCTTTTTACGACGGCATCAATTTTATTTAATACGTCGATAATGTTATTGCTCGAACATTGATTTAGCCAAATTATTCTTACACTTCAACACCTAAACTACACACACTACACAAACACTACAGTTCATAAAAACCAGCACAGTGTGTTGTTTATGATATTTTTGTTTTACGAGAGCGAGGATATCGCGTCGGGACGCGGCTTGCCTAGCCAGCGGCTGGCGCCTAACTGCCGCCCGCCCAGCTAGGCGGGCCGCCCTACGAAGCAAATAACCAAAGGTCCTTTCTCCCAACGACCTTTTTGTCTGATCCTTGAGTTATTTTCTACTTTGACATCAATAATAGTCGTGATAATAATATCTTATTAATATAGCTGTTAATATTCGGGTGTGTTTATGAAGACGTAGGGTAAGGGTAGGCCTAGGTTAGACATAGTACCGTTATTATTTAAGGGAATGGCTTCATTAAGTTTTTGGGGAAATAATTGAGACGTCATGGTATTTCTCGGGAGAGATATTCGTTGTTTACCGGTTGTAACAAAAAGGTTTTATCGTAATGTTTTGAAGCAGTTCTATTTCATTCTATTGAGTACCTACCTTTTGTTTTTCAGACATATTTTTCTGATGTAACTTGTGTTTTTGTTCGTTGAACCCTTTTTCTCTGCCTTATAATTTTTTGTTTAATAAATTGTGTTCTACTAAATATGTAGGTACACTACATTAAAATATCTTAAGCGTATCGTGTAACTTTATTACTGGCTGAATTGTTTGATAAGACATCGCCTTGTTTTATGTGGAATGTATGTCCAACCTTGAAGCGAATATGTAGTGTAAGTAAAATATATTCATCTTCTTAACGACCGTCACGTATATATTTATAGTTATAAATCTGTAGGGAGAAGTATCATGTACCATAACGTCCTAGCTATTATACACATTATGTTTTTTACTCCTTAGTTTTTTTTGTTTAATATGTAAAGCAATCTGTGCCTGAGAATCTACCCACAATTTTTAGGGTAGAAAGGTCCTTCTATCTATCCGTATCACGAAGTTCGGTTGACTTGTTGACAGGAAAGTAGGACAAACAAATATATTCAATTCATTTGTTTGTTTGCGAAATATTCGTTTTACATACAAGATTGTAGAACCATATATTTAGCCTACAGCTATATAAAGTTTCATTATCTCCTACGACGTGTAAAGACCATGTAACTATTATTTATCAAGATTTTATTTTAATAGAGATTACTAACAACTCGGTGGGTCGCGGTTAATGACCAACGACATCGCGGCAGGCCCAGACAGAGATGGCGGGATACGTTGGACTCCTTTATCAAAGACTGATCCTTGACAAGTCTGGACAGAAAGAGTTGGAAGGAGAGTAAATCCATTGCTGGGGCTGGGATCTACTCTCCTTCCACCTCTACAATAACGACAAAAAAGTAAGAGATTTTGAAAATGAATATCAAAACGTATTCGTCATTTCATCGTGAACGCAAACACCACCACGGTCGAGCGCCTTGGATTATTTTTTAAACTCAGACAAATTATTTTCTTTTTTGTGCCTGGCGTTATTAATTTTAGTTTTTGCCGAGATCGGAGTTTTTTACAATCATCTTTCACAACGCCTACATCAATCACAATGGAATAATACAATCTTATTGACATAGAAATTAGACATACTAGAGAGGTTTAAAACAAATAAACTGACTAATAAAGTTAAAGGTCAAAAGATAAATCAAAAATGTTATTAAAATCTTGTTTACCATTTGTTACATTTTTCAGTTTCTGTCAGTATGTGTAACTATAGTGAGTAATTTTAATATGAATTTCTTATCAGTCATTGAAAAATTATATTAAGCTGCGTAGATCAAATTCTGTCCACTTTATTTTTACACTAGCTGTGCCCCGCGGTTTCACGCGCGTTTGTCTCGTTCCCATGGGAATATCGAGATAAAAGTATCCTATGTCCTAACCCCGCTGATGGTCTGCCCATGTGCCAAATTTCATCCAAATCAGTTCAGCCGTTTTAGCGTGAAAGCGTAACAAACAAACAAACTTACTTTCGCATTTATAATAATATTACAGTTAGGATAAGTTAGGATTTGAAAATATAAAACTTTTAAATGTTATTTCTACTTAAATTCTTGACTTCGTCTATTCTGGACACGTTTTTAATAAGTAGATTGTGTTAGTAACACATTTTTATCCGCGTACTAAGGTTCGCCATTTTCTTCGTGACTCTGTCAGAAAATAGCTGACGGTTTGTTTTTGAAAAAGTTAATATAACTGTAGTATTCAAAGTATATGCAGAACAAGAACAGTTAAAGTATTAATTTATTAACATACCTAAATTGGTAAATACAGACGTGATTTGATGCAGTTTCAACTGAATCATAGATTATCAGCATCATCCAGTTAGATTTTTTCGATTTCCACGAATTAACTAGGTACTTGGTAATACCAAAATTTTACGATCTGACCAGTTGACAGACTTTCCAACTCCTGAATACACGTAACAAATACCATAGATTTGACAACCTTATCTGTGCACACTTGTATAACACCAGTAGTAGGTACAAATAAACGTTAAAAAGTTTTATTTTAAAACCTCGACCTCCGTCTCCAAGGACCAAATACTTTTAGTATGAATGGTCCTAATGCAGTTCACCACATTAGAGTCAGCATTCAGTGCAAGAAGTCAGCACTTTGGACTCAGAACATAACTCAGCGAGTCATTTATCTACGTCTTAAGACAGCTGATGTGAGATGTATGCACGCTGTGATAAATGTGGGAAAGATAGGACCAAAATATGGCGTAGTTTATAAAAAAACATAAGATTCTATATACGCATAAAATCTTTGTTTGTTCATAGTAATAGCTTACAGGCTGGCGGTTCGGCTCATGGGAAGTCATTACCGCTCTATCTACAAAAGGATACTTGTAATTCCTAGGCTTTTTTGATTAATTGCTGTAATTAGATACCTAACCCTTAGATATGTATTTTAAATATCATTAGAAACTTTAAAGCAGGAATACAAAATCAATGAAAAAAGTGGCGTCGTATTTTAAATGATTTTAACAATACATTTACAAACAAAACAACTGAACCGCACTCTGTTTAAAATTCCCAACCAAATTCTGAGTGCACAAAATAGCAAATAAAACACAAACAAACGACAACCAAGCTAAACACCGCGGTGAAATTAATCGAATTTTATACAAACATTCATTACCGATTCCCAATGGAGTACCGTTCGTCTGTCCGACGTATACACATAGAATCGGTGACAAACATACAAACACCAGCGTAGTTAGCGATTTAATCAGATAGCAATGTTTGAACATGCTGTGCGAATCGTTTGTGGGTATGTTTTCTATTTATTGACTAACTTTGGATGTTCAAAAGGGATTGTAGTACCTATATCTGCTGAAAATCAGCGTCAGGTGGTTCACTTTGTGTTGTCATCTGACATTATGCTGAGCTGAGGCCCTTTTGGCATTATAATCATTGTTTTCTGTTTTTTTAGTTATACGGTGTATTTTTCTGCTGTAATGCCAATAAACGCATTTTTTCTTTCTTTGTTTCTTTTCTTTATATTTGTACATGGACGAATAGTAATCATAATAGTGAATTATGAGGGAATATGGCGTTGACAGACAAGCATGTACCGAACGTAAATATAAAAGACGGAAGGAAAATTTATTTACTGTGACTCGCACAGGAAGAACACTAACTAAACTGAACACAATCATAAAAATATAAAAAGACCAGCAAGTCCTGTACGAATCCAAAAGACTTCTATCTCAGCATGATACTGCGACATTTAAATCACACATTGAGATCATTTATATCATAATATCGCACGTTGAGTTGTAGAAATAGTTCGGCTTTGTATAGCGTCGTTTCTATCACTCACACCAGTGTGACAGTCTCCTTACGCCATACCTATACGAAACGATGATAGCGACAAAATGTATTAAAAACTATGTCTCAGCTATCAACGCCCGTCTAAACACAAGGAACACATTGTTCCAGACTTAACTGTGAGATGGGCACAGTTTAGCTAATTTTGGTATTTATATAAAAATCGTAAACATGCAGAAATAAAAGACATGCAAACTTTGTATATTGGTGGTGAGTCAGGGTGTGTGTGAGTGTAGAGTGGTAGTGTGAGTGGGGGTGTGTGTCAGAGAGAGAGTGTGTGTGTGAGTGCTTTGACTAGTTAAGTTTTAAGTTTCCATACTTTATTCAGTTACCTACATCATATGATAGAGATTACAACCAGTCGCTCAACTTTACTCTCAAGACATTACGAGGTAAAGCATCAGTCGTGTCGATCTGCTCAGCCTTTTCCCAACTGTGTTGGGGTCGTCTTTCAGTCTAACCGGACGCAGCTGGATACCAGTATTTTATATTTATATTTTATATGGAGCGACTGCCTATCTGACTTCCACAATCCAGTTACTGGGTAATGCGATATCACTTGGCAAGACTGGTGGGTCAGACTTTTAATTACTTTATCGATTTAGTGGCGAAAGGCAAGAATAGTGATTCTCGCCGAAACATGACTCGGCTTACGTCATTTGACTCTATTTACGTCATATCAAGTATAATATTCATATTAAAATTAGTTACATATCACAGATCAAACGTATCGGGTGTCAAGCCGAACGTATTTAATGATCTGTCATCAAACACCGACAGATGTCACTGGCGGGTAATTAATGACAACTATTGTCAACACGGAGATAATAGTGTGATACGTTACGATTAACTACTGTACGTGGTCGTTTAGATGGCTCATCCAGTTTAAGGAAATCAATTAAATCTACCTTATGTTTCCGTTTTTTACGATAGAATACACTTTTGTCTTTTTTTTCGGATAGACGATATTTTTTGTTTTCTTTTAAGTCATTGTATTTCATCGTTTATTCCCTAATAACTATAACTATAACAGGTAAGGTTGCCAGATGGTCAGAATTTGTCTGGATTCTCCTAATGTTTTACAAAATACAAAATGAGCCCGAAAAACTACTTCGCGTAAACTACAACATATTAATTGCCGCGCACTTTCACGTTTAGGTAGGCTGATTAAAAAAATAAAAGATAAGTATCATGTTGAAATTATAATAATTAGTTCTCCCGACAAAGACCTCATATTCCCAAAAATTTGAAATTTTGTCAGAAATTTTGGTATTACAATATGGCAGCCCTAATAACAGGGCCGTATACATACTAATGTTAAGCGGCCGTTCACACGGCACTGCTGTAGATACTGTACGACATTTTAAAGTAAAAAGACGGTTAAAAACCAATGCAGTGAGAGCCATGTGATCGCAAAATTATACAGTAAATATCGTACTGAGTTAATCAACGCCGTGTGAATGTGGTCAAACCCGTTAAAAATAAATGTATAAACTTCTAAAGGCATATAATTCTTCTGAATCCATTTAGTAATGGAAGTTTCAGCTCTTTCTACAACCAAGGGCGTAATCATTAAAAAAATTGTCCGCACCCTGCCGAGCCCCAACATTTAGGGTATAACTATTATTATTATGTAGGCGTGGGTGGCTGTAATAAGTCGATCGACTTGCCTTTTGGTGACTAACAGTAGGCCGCGCGTAGTTGTAAAAATCCAGTGTAAGCTGGCCTCTTATTGTTTTGAAACTCCGTACTACGCTATGCCAGCTCAAAGTTAAACTGTTACCGCTGAAATATATTAAGATTAAGTTTGCTCTTTTCCGCAAATTGCTAAATACTGCGATACGACTTCTTCTTTGGTTGTGGTCGCAAATGCAACTGCTCATTCTCTGGTTCAATCCCCGGGTCGAAAAAGTGTTTGTGAGCTTTTCTGCCAGAATATTCCAGATTTTGTAAAGCATGTGGAAAGTAGTAGAAGATTCGTATATTACCGAAACAATAATTGTTTAGTAATTAATAGTATAAAATCTGCTTTTGAAATCAATTATAATTTGATTGTACCTACTACTTTACGGGATATTTTTAATTTTATAAAAATCGATCGACCAAACATCGTCGTTGTTGTTTTTTTTTCCCGTGTCCCTACATGTCAAATGTCCCGTTTATCATAGTTACCAAAAACCTGTCAGTTAACATCTGCAACCACTCTGAATGAGCAATTTGAAATTCAAACGAGGCACCAGAATGTAATGAAAATAGTTTTACCAACTAATTAATATTTCAGCGCTGAAAATGTACCGGAAAAAGTTGAATAATATGTTGTTTTATTATATTTCAGGCAGAGTAAAACTATTAGTGACTTGTTTCGAAATAGACAGCTAAATCCGTCTCTTACTTGAACTTTTAAACAGCTGTGAAGAAATCTTTTGTTAGAGACCTATCAACGAGTGCTACTTTAAGACTGATTTACATTAGTTATTTAGCAAGTTAAGTCCCTTCATCTCTATAAGTGATACTTCACTATGAAAAACGGACACTTTTGGACTAACACTTGAATACAACTTGTTCAACTTGAACTAAAATCGCTTCTTAAGGGTCGGCACCATGAGCACGCCACAATTGCGGAGATAAGTCCACTCTTTGAGGAGTGGCTAGAGAGGCGCCACGGCATCCTCACCTTCCGCCTGACGCAGGTCCTCACCGGACATGGTTACTTCGGTTGGTTCCTGTTCCGGATACAGCGGGAGGAAACGCCCGGGTGGAACCATTGTGTGGCCATCCGATGAGGACCAGGCCCAGGTCGACGACGCGTTGTGTTCCACGCGCGCCTCCAATAGATGTCAACACAACTGATAGGGTCCGCTAGGACCGATGCCTGCCAGGGTCGCGGGAAATTCCGAAAGGGTTTCCGTGGCCCCTTGGCAACACACAGGCAACTAAACGAACACGGGTGGGTTTTAGTCAGTAAGAGTCTGACACGCCCTCCCGCTCCGCCCAGAGCGGGAGAAGTTATTTGATAACATCCATCCCAAAAACAAAATGCGTCAACACCAGTGTTTTGGGGTTTTGGATAAGTTTATATAGAAAACTTTAGCCACGCAATACAAAGAATGATGAATAACTTTGTCCGGGTATCCAATAAAAACCACATATCCTTAGATTTTAGTTTATATCATAAGCATTCATTTTCATAATGTTCAGAAGGCTGTGAAATACCGTAAGGAGATATCAGACCTGCAAGTACCATGTAAACGTATTAGTTTATGACGCTAATGTTCACTGCAGTTCTCAATAATATTAGTTATTGACATTATAATTCTAGTAAATAAAAAAATAAAAAAAAGGATCAGTGTCCAGGACCTGATGGTGGAATCGGAAGTTGTCCATAGGAACTCCTCAATCAAATCAAACAAGATAACACCATCGTGTTTGGACTCGTTGGCAGGGCCGGATTTAAAGGCCCTGGGGCAACCAAGAAGTGGAAGCACCGATTTTGTTTTTGGACGAGACGAATTAAAAAAGCATAGTTTTCAATCATTTATACATAATAGGTACTAAAAATATAAAAAGGAAAAAAAGATAAATGTTAGGCGAATGGAACTTTTTTCATCTTCGAAAATGAGCATTCTCCAGTGCAGTTCGACGCCATCAACACCAAGTACATTTTCAAAGTAATTTCAACATTTGGAAATGTAGCTCTGAATTTTCGAGTATTTGTTAATAGAAGATTTCCTTATATTGATCTTTTTCATAATCGTTTTGGTAACTACGATGGTGCTATCTCACCATCGTGTTTGTAATGTATTGACAAGTGCTATTACACTAGGTGGTACACTAGTTGAGCTCCACGATTACTGACAAATGCTTGCCCTGACTGGACAGGTCCACTCAAATCTGTGTGGTTCTTTCCTCAAAAGACAATTTCAGACACAAATCTGCATGGTCCTCATATGGCCTCATATCCGTAGGTGTGTCCGTGGCATCACAGTGGGCCCTATCAGAATACCAGTGTTGCGCTATATCTTTTTTTAAATATTGCCGCATTATGCTGAGATAGGAGCCTTTTTGTTTGTATGTCGTTTTTATTTTGTTACTTTTTAAATGCTCCTTTTTTATTACTTTTTGTATTCTCTGTGCGTGTCCCAAATAAAATATTTTTCTTTCTTTCTTTCTTAATGGCTTGACTAAGATTATAATATCTGGACTTTAAAAGAGACCGCGATCTCTGCGTTTGTTTCGGCCTTGCTTCTCAGAGTAGTCAGATAGGAAACGACCTCATCTAGCTTATTTTTTAATATAACGTGTAAAAGTGATTCTGATATCCTATTTACAGAATAAACAATTTCATTTTATGTAATTAGGTGTTGTTCAGGGTCAGATGATAGAGCTGGAAGTTGGCCATATGAACACCTCGATCAAACGAGATATCGTGTTGATTGTGATCGTGTTTGGACTCGTTGGCTTTGTCTTGACAAAAACTATAGCCAATTATCTCGTACTTTTTAGTTAGATAAAAGCTTGTTTTTAAAAAGATTTTAATTTGATTTAAAAACTACTCGTTGCTTACCTACCTATGTCTTAGTATTTTCTTTGGTACCATTAGTTAAACGAATTTTTGACCCTGGCATCTTAAGCGGACTTTTGATAATGAGTACGATACTCTAGAGTACGACGAGATATTAAATAACGATGCTAAGCTACTTTCACCAGTACGAAGTTTTGCTAAATATACACTAAGGACCGTCTTTGGACGATAACTTTCTTCTGTTATAATAAATATTAAACTGCTCATAATTAAGACCCACCCAAAAATATAAATCATCCTCGTCTAGGTGTGTCATCGTATCAAAATCAAATCTGGTAGCTTGTACCCTCTTTAAAAATATTACATATTTTGTCTGTAAACTGAGCATTGTTAAAATCGTGATACGTTTGAATATTATTCATTCATTCATTCCAGTCATTGCTTCCAAATGCTGCTGACACACTCTGTCTGCTTCGGGCGCAAATAAACTACACTCACAAATCAAGTGTATCGTAAGCGCAGTTATTAAAAAAAAAAACAGCGATCTGCTGCTCCGTTTGGGGGTTGTTTATACTCTGACACTTGTATAGTTCGCTGTTCCTGCGCCTGCACAGCTTCATGTGGCTGTTGTTGTTGTTGGCGATTGTTACTTTTATCATCTTGTAATATGATGGCTGTTATAACCATAATAAATGTTTACTAGTTTAGTTTTTTTTTATACAGTCCATGTCAAAATAGAGGTAACCACCTAAGGGTACTTAACAAAGTGATAATATTTGGCCGAATAAGGCCAAATATTATCACTTCGTTAAGTACCCTTAGGCACCACATGGACCCAGAATAAACCTATCAGATATAGATTTATTTTTCACAAAGAAATCGTCATAAAAAATTATAACTACTCGTATTTTTGGCCTCGACTGTACAAACAAATGTTGAGACAAGATGTTTTGTTATAGTAATTGCCGGTTATAAGTAATAAGTTGACATGGAATAGAACTCTATTGGTCATCAGGCCAGGCTTCATGGAAAAATTACAAAAAACATTCGCGATTTTTTAAATTAAATTCTCCTTAATCAAGTACGTAGTGTTAAATCTTGTACGATATGGCACGGAACCCCTCGTGTGCGAGTCCGACTCGCACTTGGCCGGTTTGCTGTATTTGCAGGTTAAAGTTATCAAAATACAATAACAATCATCTACAACGTTTAACCTCAATTCGATTTTTTCCCTGACTAGTGAAACTCTTGAGGTAGCCAGCCGTATTTTTTTCGTGGCTTTAAGCTTTTTATATAAACTTATCCAAAACCCAAAACACGATTTCCTGGTGTGATGATGATGATTGGTGATTTTAATGATTAACCTTTTTTTAATAGGTACAAATTTGTTTCAGATGCGAATAATATTTTGACCTGATACACAAAAAACACATGAAAATTGCAAAAAAACTAATGAAAATTTGTCTTTTGCTGGCTGGCCAAGCGCTTTCGCCTTAAATAATGCAAATGTAAATTAGCCAATGATCTCATTCTTATTAAAGAAGTTTTACCTTAAGGTCCTGTACATCAACAGCTTTTATTGACGATGGTAACTTACCTGAAAAGAGATAACTTTGTTAGTGTTACTATGAAAACCATTAAATCGAAGATATTATACATAAATTGAACCCTTATTTAAAGGGTACGAGTACTACAGTTACCAGCATAACGTTTAACATAGTTGTTCAGTTAAAATATGATAAAATCAAAATAGATAAAAAATATCAATTCTAGAACGAATCCTAGAAAAAAAACGTAAAACCAGTCTTTAGTTACTAATATGTAACAAATAGTAACAATTTTTTTTAAACTTATACGAGTGCAAATAGTCATACCCAAAACCTGACGAGGCCACACAGATTTATCTCCCGGCCCGAACCCGCGACCCTGAGTCCCGAACCAGGTCATTGCACCTCTGCACCATTTGACTGCATCAGCTAGTAAAGGTGTGCTTACACAAACTTCTTAATTGCTCAAGTCTGGCCAATATTGCTCAAATATAACGTGACGACAACATTAAGCTACTGCGATGCCAGCAAATAAAACAACATGTGAAATATTTATTATTCAAAATATTATAGAGCCTTATGGGGATTACTCCTGATGGCTCCATGTTCTGAATTGCTTTATTTGATTCGGCAATATTAATAAATTTTCTCAATTATTCTCCCCACTCCCCACTGCAACTGTAGTCGGGCAATAATTGCTAAAAACTGCCCGGGTAAGCTTAGCTTAAGCCGCATGCAGGCATTACCGTATGAGATTAAAGCTCGGACGTCCCCCGTGGCAGCCTGCCAGGCTATTCGAGGGTGAGCGGCGATTTCCTTGACGGGTCTCGAGAGCTGGCTGCTGTCGGCAGCTGTTTATTGAAGGGACATGTTTATATGTCTCGTGGTTATTGGGTAGGCATTTTGTAGATTGACCAAATGAAGAACAGGAACGGTTTTATTTATGGAAAATGTGTATGGTGATGGAGAACGGCGCGAAAAGCCCGTTCAAAAAAATTCAAAATCGGCTATACAACTGTCTATGTTCAAATCACCATACTGAATGTCGTTTTCTCGAAATTTGAGGCCAATACTTAGGGAGTTGTATTGATGATTCTAATGATTATAATTATGAAAATAGATATATTATGTTATGGTCGCGGATCATATTTTGATCAATATACAACCTGACAGTGACCTGCAAATTGCAAAAATCTCAGTTAACGTCAAAGTTCTACTTTTAAGTACGTATTGACGTCCCACAGCATTAACTATAAGATGCAAAAATAATGATTATTTTAAACAAAAGGCGCTCTGATTAGAGACAGGAAATACCAAGAGGAGAAGTTAAATTGCCAGTAAGTACCTACGAAGTGTTACAAAAAAAATCACAAGAAAAGAGACACCTCAATTTCGGTATCTCTTCATGAATATTCCAACTCCCAGAACATTAATCAATTGTAATTAAGCGCTCTCATTTTTTGCTGAAACTAAAGAATTTGACAAAGGCCTTTTCCTGGTACAAAAACAGTATAGTCAATTGATTTTCATGACAATTTAAGCCTGTTTTATATTACTTTATATTTTGAACGTGGGTAAGCCATGGTAACGCACATTGACTGACGCGGATTTATCGTGTGCGTCTAACCAGCGGGAGTACATGTAGTTACGTAAAACTGGGAACGTTGAACAGGACAGCATTTTTTTATTTTGTTAAAATTTATTTGCAAAATGTGATAGAAATTATGCATATATAATAGAATTTATAATTTTATAAAAGGATTTAATAAATCAGTCTTATTATAATTATTAATATTTCTAACTAGTAACATTTTTCTAGCACTTTTTCAGTTTTCCACCCGATCTTAAAGTCAAATGCCATGACTTATTATTTTAATTAAAAACATTTATTTTATTAAAGTTTTAGAAGAACAAACGAAAAATTTACGCGACAAGTTACCTCTCTCCACAAAATAAAGGAAAATTTCAATTAAACCTAATCTTCTTCACAAATCTTCGGAAATACAGTGACAGAACATACACGGAAAATACGGAAATGTCAATACAATTACTAGCAACAAAGACGAAACCAGGACAATGCATTCTTTAACCCTGTTCCCAAACTTTGGGAAGTTTTCTCATTTCGAGTCGAGCTATTTCGTCGGTGCAGAAGGCATTTTCCCAACTCTACCAAGATTTTATTTACCGTAGAATTTTAAAGTTTTCATCGAAAGTTCATCTATAAATCATGATTTGGCCGAAGTTTTGTGTTCGAGTAAGATTAATGGAGAAATATTGTTTCCTTAGTTACCTGCGAGTTAAATGGGGTTACAGATCCGTGTGTTGTAGTAAAGCGAATTGTCGAAAGTTATCATAAAGGGTTCGTGTTACATGACCCGCATGTTTTTAACTTTTCTGGGCAGTAAGTCCCGCTACCACCTGGGTATTATAGTAAAAAACTTTACAAGTCTACAATTCTAAAAAAATATTAAATTGTAGAAAAAAATGTTTGACACAGAAATTACAAAAATGTTTTTTCTTTTTTTTAAACTTGTTTTTTTTTATATGTAAGGTTTTTCCGTGGCACCTATTCTTATGCTACTGAAACGTTGTTACTCACAATGGTGTTATTAGAAGGTTGAAAGTCACCCAAAGGGCAACGGAGAGGGCTATGCTTGGAGTTTCCCTACATGATCGAATCAGAAATGAGGAGATCCGTAGGAGAATTGCCAAACTTGGCAGCGGGCAGGGCACATTGCTCACAAAACAGATGGCCAATGGGGCCGAAAGGTTCTGGAGTGGTGACCGCGTACCGGAAGACGTTGGAAGGCCTCCCACAAGATGGACCGATGACCTGGTGAAGGGCGCAGGAATCCACTGGATGCAAGAAGCACAGAACCGTTCGAAGTAGCGGTGCTTGGAAGAGGCCAATTTCCAGCAGTGGACGTCTTTCTGCTGAAATGATGATGATAAAAAAAGGCTTTCCGTTATAATTATGTGGCTTATAGTTTTGTGGTGCAGACATTTTGTGAGACTTACAAATTTGTAACTTGTAATTGTAAAGTTGTGTTTTATAGGACAAAGCGGCTAATATTTTCGCCACGCGGTGTGGCGTCTCAATAAATACTTTTTCTTTCTTTCTTTCTTTCTATTCTCGAAAAGCTTGTGCCAATACGAGAGAATATTTTTTTTTGCATTTTTTTTTGTGCATAGGTATTATGTAAGCTGTCGACTTTCAAACGTAAAAATTCCGAAACGGAATTCCGTATGTATGTAGCTGGGCTAATGCGCGGTACAGCGGTTTCGGTTAAACTATAACAAACCGCTAACTTTTATTCCATATTGGATTTTATGATACCAACCAGTCTTACCAAGAAGTATCGTATTACCCAGTTACTGGGTTTTGCCGGTCCAGTAGGCAGTAGCTCCATGTAAAATACGGTATTCAGCTGCATCCGGTTAGACTGGAAGCCGACCCCAACATAGTTAGGAAAAGGCTAGGCAGATTGATTGATTGGATTTTATGATACCTATAATAGTATCATAAAATCCAATCGTTCTTACATGTTACACAGATTCAACTAAAAACGCGGTCTTAAAATAATCATACGTAAGTACTTTTTTTTCAAAAATTCAAAAAATCTAATGCCATTTATTATTCAACTAGGCTGAGAATCAGCACTTTTCGAACGTGAAAATTACATAAGACAGTCCCCCAAAACGCCCACCCTTTACCACTTCCTAGTGCGTTAGCAGGAAAGAAAAAGTGGCGCAACAAACTCCCCAGCAGCACAACTGTGTGTACAGTTAGAAAAAAAAAAAGGATTCTATGTAATAGTATGCAAAATAAATTAAATTATGCAACACAAAACATAATTTAGATTGTTAGCCATATGCCAGCTAGCACACGCCAATATACCAACCAAAATCATCGAGAACTATACTCAGGCAGAAATAAAAACTAAACGTAAACAGAACTTAATATCAAAATAAAAGCCTCCAGGCATAAAGGGCCTGCTTCAAAAACACCTAAGTATTATTCATTCCTTCCCAATTTCCCAAAACAAAATGTCTGTAATTTTAAACCCATAATTTTTATCGTCGAGGCCCAGAAGTCAGGTGTAACTAATGCGTTCTTCAACATTTGCAAAAATGCTCGAGAATTCGAGGCGAGCCGTGATAGATTGCCTGTAAGGGAATAAGTAGGGAAGGGGGATAATGTGATATGTATTCAGATCAAATGTTATTTGTTTGCGTAGCTTTTTGGATCAAAAGGTAAGTAAAATGGTTTGTGGAGTTCTATTGTCTGTGTTATTCATAAACATTGATGGTAAGTTAAAGTATGTAGCTCTTCGTGAAGGAACTCCAGGAAAGTACTACCACGACACGGATAGTGCCATCCACGAAGACGCGCCCCACTCTCCTTCCTAATCGCTTACAGTACAAGTGTGCAACATGCAACATACCGCTAGTGTTTTAGTTTTGTCGTGTTTACTAATTACCCACTCATAGGTATTAGTGTGCATCGACAATACTAGAACAGTAGCAGAATTTTGCACACTTGTACTGTAAGCGTTTATGGAGAAGAGTGGGGCGCGTCATCGTGGATGGCACTATTTGTATATTTCTACCATCAAGCGGTGTTGCTGTGTTTCAGTTTGAAGGGTGCCTGTGTATAATTATAGGGACTTCTGACATTCCTACTTTGTCTTTGGGATTACAGCACACTTGCAAAGATTCTATTTTTGCAGATGTCTAATGGTAACCCAGACCACATATCAACAGGTTGGCTATCTTCTTCTTTGACATCCAAAAACATTTAAAAAATACCTGCGTGTCGGAACACGGAAGTGTTCAGTAGTTGGGATGAATTTATCGCAAGAACAAACAGCTTTGTAGTTGAAAAACATGTTCTCCCATATGGAATGTATGGGAGAACATGTTTTTGCAACCGCAAATGTAAATTGGTCGATTATTACTCGTTAACTTGTAAAGCCTACTTAGCTGTGATAGTTTTCTTTTTAATTTCGTTATATATACTACAGCTCGGATTTTTTTCACATATCGCACCTTTGGTAGAACAAGGGCATAATTGTCATAAATTGCCAAAATGACTTAAATATGCAGAAATGCTTTAAAAAGGCCCTTTGAACTGAAGGGACAAAGACATTCGTTTGGCAATTTATGACAATTATGCCCTTGTTCTACCAAAGGTGCGATATCCAAAACCAACAATTTGGCTGGCAGGGACACACACACTTGAATCTAACAAAAATGTGCATTTTAAAGCTTAATATTTGGCAAACGGATCCCTCAATCGAAAAATGGTTTCCACAAACTCACAATATTTTTGAACGACCTTTCCAATGACACCCCACACCATGGAATAAATGAGAAAAAAATAACACCCCCACATTACGAGTAGGGACGGGAGGGAGGTGACAAAAAAAAAATGGTTTTATTTTATCATTTTATCGGCGTGATTAATATGTATACCCATACCAAATTACAGCTTTCTAGCCGCGGACAGACAGTCGGACATGGAGAAACTATAAAGGTTCCTTGTTTACTATGGAACCCTAAAAAGAGTGTGTGTGTCCGACACATAACTGGAGTTTACTCCTTAATACGATTGTCTTTGAATATGCAATAGGCAAAGAGGGTAAATAAACGCACCTCTTAAAAAAAAAACACTTCATAAAATGTCCATACCGGCGGGGAAACATAACCATTACATTGAAGCACAGGACCCGTCGATGCACCGGCGCTTGGGAACGCTTATGTCCAGCAGTGGACGACTTTCGGCTGAAATGATGATGGTCTAGTGCTCTAGTGTCTAGTGCCACATTGAACTACTTAGCAGTAGTACCTAAGCCTAGAGACATGCTACCTATTTCAAAGACCATATTAAAATATCTACATCAATAAAGTGGCAAGTACTGCCTGTCATATACATAAGTTACTGATACTGGTGTAATATGCAGCCGTAAAAGGGGGTTTACACAAGTGTCAAGTAGCATCCACGAGTCGCTATATTGCATTACGATAATCGCCGCTAAAACACAAGGCGCCGTCAATGTCAAAATGTTATCACTAAACTGCGATTAACGTAGGTCTGGCATACCCTGGACATGAAATTTTTCTCTCTCGAAGTCAAATTTTTATTTTTTTAAACACAAATGTCTAAATTTTTTGCCATGATCAATGGCATAATTACTAAATACCTACTAAAGCCATTGTTCTACAATATTTAGGAGCTTTTTCCTCGCAGAAGCTTTAACCGAATTCCAAACGGTTTCAAACATGCCTGGAAAAACGAAGATTCAATTTACACAATAGCCAATGAAGTATGCAAATTGAGTTGATACCGACAAGTGACGTCATTAGGATGCTGAAAGCTATATTGCTCTCAATTTCAATAAGTTTGTATTCTGTCTGACCAAAAATATAATAGCATGCTGGAAGTTTGGGACCCAGGACCGGTTGTAGGTGCGTAATTTAAAATAACACATTAAATGCAAATAAACGTATTTTAACGTATTTTCTTTCTTTCTAAATAGTAGCTGTGGCTACCTTACCTTATTTTCTTTTTCTAGCCTATTTTATTGTTCTCTTAATACGACTTCATTCGACCAGCCAAAGCAATCGTCAAATCATACAATGTTTTCAAATCAAAGTACCAAGGGATATATTCAACGCACCTTGTTACAATTGAAACAGCGACCTCTACCGGGACCTCAAGATAGATTTTGTAAACATAGTAATAAAAAATATGTAAGTAATAAGTTCATTACCACAAGACTTCATTATCACGTGAATGTCAGGCGATCGATATTCTTGACAACACTGAATTAATGCGAAGACTAAAAAGGGCCTTTTGATTTACATACATAGTTTAGTGTACTGTGAGTGAACTTACTGCAGTGCAAGTGCTGACAATACAACTAGATATTATAACCTATTTGAGGCCAAACTCATAGTGCGATACTTTTCCGCACCGGCATGCGGTTTCCCGCCAGCAATAATTGAAAATGTTAAATTGTTCGATTTTACATATTTTCCTTTTGTAGATTTACGATTGTACGAATGTAGTATTTGCGGGCATCTTACCGCATGCAGGCATAAGAAAAATCTAGCTATAACTTCACCCTATTGCAATCTAACTGCTGATCTAACTATCCACAAGGGAATAAACACACTACATCAATAAACACATAGTCTGTATATACACACTTAATCCATTTATAAGTTCGCTGTTCGTGTGTACTGCCCCTAAGGGATTTCTGTCCTTACAAGGATTAAATTAGGGATTTAATTAGGCGGAATAATGTGACAAGTCGCTATCGCGGGAACCTTTTTGTTCGGATTAAGATTAACGAAATTAATTACAAAGAAATTGAGGGTATTTTTGTGGGGAAAGGGACGAAGTTCTCAAGTCGACGTGTATAATTTTTTGCCAAGACAACCAAGCCAAACGAAGGGGTGGGCCATTTGTATGCCTTTTCAGTAAAACTGGCAACTGCATATTCTTCACTTCCTTTAACCCAAGCATCCTAATGTCACATTCAACCTTCAACCACCCCGCCAGTGACTGCCTGAAGGCGAAGGTCTTACTCCGGGGACAATTGGGTCAAGGATCCTTTCACTAGCGTATTCCCTCGGGCCATATAAAAGCTTGGGTTTAAACTATAATTGGGGTTCGTTTGTGATATCCTATCGTGAGCGAATACAGGGTAGGTATGAGTGCCCAAAATTAAGACATGACCGAAGAAGTGACTTCAATTATTCATATATATTTAAATATAATACAATGATACGAGGATCTTTCGGCGCTTTAATGACGAATGACTAACTGGGGGGCGGGGGAGGAGTTGTTGGTAAAAATTTGTGAAACTATTTGTGGAAATTTTGTTGCAAAATCAAGATGGCGGCGTTAGTTCCGATTTTGGTCACGCGCCAAAAATCCTTGTTAAACTTTCTAGCTCGAGCCCTTCATAAAAAGCCCAAGAACTACCTTTTCAAAACAAATGAAAGAATCACTGAAGAACTATCAAAGGACTCGGTCAACTACAACAAAGCGCGGTTGAAAAACTCGATAAATTCTTTAGTAGCTCGTTCTCCCAATACGTAAGGATGATACAAAGGTAAGCACCTCTGTGTTCCTGGTACTTGTGTCTCAGATTCTCAATACTTTAACCTGACTTTATGACAACAGAACAACCGGTTGGACCAAGTGCGTGTTGGACCACGCAGAGGGAAAGGTTCCGTAGACGGAACCTTCCCCTCGTGGAATGAATATTTACTCATGCACAATATTAATTTTGTAGTCTGCTAGAATAAGTTAGTATTTCTCAAAAAAACTATGAAAAATTAAGTTATTTCTGCGGTTGTACCTGAAAATATCCTTTATCACAAAAACGGTTTGACTTGAAAGTCACTAAAACCTAAAAATTATATTTCTAATATCGTTTTTAGGTTTTTTCTACTGAGATTCAGGAATACCTCACACGCTTATTGCGTATTAGAATATATATACGTGTATTGTTTTCTTTATAACTCCGTTGCTAATTATTTTACGTAACTTCATTAGGTACATAAAAGAAAGAAAGAAAATTTGTTAATTCTGCACAAACAAAACGCAAATAATACATAATATACACACTTATAAAGCAGCCAAAAGCCTCGTAGCGTTGTGTGTCGGTGCACAGAATACATATTTTTTCCAATCAATGTAGTGCCAATAGTCCCCGAATAAAATGGCTGTGTGACATCCGGATAGACGGACTGACAGTCAGACAGTCAGACGGTTATGAAGAAATTATAAGGATTCCGTTTTTGTCATGTGGCTACGTAATCCTAAAAACGTTAACAAGTTCCAGACTTCTTAAGGAAAAGGAATGGAAACCGTCGTGAAACTAAAAAGTAAAAATACTTGGACAGTTGAAAGGTTTTCCCTTTACTACAGCACTGTTCGAATTTTACTTTGAGCTTGTTATAAAATTGTTTCAGTTTTTGTTTGCGATCTGCGGGTTTGAGATAAAATAAAGAGTAGTAAAAGATAATTAAATTGTAAGCTGGATAAGTAGCATTGTAGTGAGCTGAGTTTATATCTGGGTATCTCCAGATGCGTCTTAGGTACCTGGGTACTTTGTTTTTACTGTCTACTACTGTGGGGATTGGCACATGCAAAGAGAGGCCTATGCCCAGCAGTGGGTAAAATCAGGCTGTGGATGATGATGATTAACTACTACATTTCGGTCTTATCTAAAGCTTTATCGTAAAAATGGGTTGTACGAATCTCGACGAGTTATTGTAAGGTATGTCCGCAGTCGGCGGCAGACCCCGCAGAAGATGGCGGGACGAGCTGGACAAAACAAATGAACAGTGGTCCACATTTGCACTGGAAGTCATGGAGCGGCTTTTGCTCAGCAGTGGGATGATACAGGCCCACAGTAACAGAAACAGTAACGTCCGCAGTCAACATTCCTACTATAATGCTGATTGACTTATGTTTGACTACGGCATGAACCATTCAGGAACCTATTCAAATAAAAATTCTAAGATTTCATTCAAATATAAGTATTGCTTTCACTCTGTTTGGATTTTCAGGATATATTCATACAAACACCGTCAAAGGTCGCCGCCTTCTGGGTTATCGTAAAATAACCCACCGATCCCGCATTTTTAATGTTTAAAATCAGCGCCACCTGTCATAGTACTAGGAATGCAGATCATGAAACCACACTCTTCGCCACCTAGCGGACTTTTCCGAAACCACGGTCTCTGCGCTAGCAATACGAGCCACTGAAATAAACTTTTCCCGGTAGAGGGCCGGCCGCGTAGGAATGGTTTCAGCAAACTTCCACAAGATGGCGTTAAACCATAAAAATAACTTTAGTTTTCACATTCACCGCTAGGTGACAGTCCGGTTCATGTATATAATGCAGTTGTATCGGTAAACAAACATCTTTTAAGAAGTACAAAGTAGCAAAACCGGATACTTTCCGTAATTATTGGCCGATGTAACGATATTTTTTAGCTATTCTAAAACTATTGCGTTCTGACCTAAGAGACTACAATCATACTCCAGACAGCCAATTTGATTGGTACAATTTATGTAGGCCTGGCGATCAAAGTAGAATAAAAAGTAGCCAATATAAAAATGAGATTTTTAACAAAATCCAACATTTCTATTACATTACAATAAAATGGTAAAGTGTGCTACTACTTACTTCAGTTGACCAGATGGCTGCAATAAAAGAACATGGCAGATTTTATGTAAGTAACAAAATAAACTTGATATAACAACACTGTTGAAGTAATTACTTACTAAAGTAACTTCTTCGTACATGCGACCTGACTCTCCTCTAATGTCACCATTTTAGGGTTCCATACCCGAAGGGTGCCAAACGGAACCCTATTACTAAGCCTCCTCTATCCGTCCGTCTGTCCATCAGCGGGCTGTATCTCATGAACCGTAATAGGTAGACAGTTGTCACAGATTGTGTATTTCTATTGCCGCTTTAACAACAAATAATAAAAATTAAATAAAGTCAATCATTAAACGGAGTCCCCATACAAGAAATGCGTTTTTGCTCGATCTTCATACGGTACGGAACCCTTCGTATGCGAGCCGACTCGCACTTGGCCGCTTTTTCAAAATGACACTCAATAGAATTCGAAGAGAAATCTAACAGATTCGGATTGAATGTAACAGTAGTGATGGGTAGGCATAGCTATAGTTGTCTCTTTGAGGAGTTGCTTCCTACATGCTTTATATTTATTTGGTTCACCAACAATTGTTTACACTAACATCTTGATAAAAATAACGTCTTAGAAACTTTGAACAGTATAACAATTACTTAAAGGTACACACCACATGAACTAAAATTATGGTAATTTGTAAGCTTAGGTACATGTACAGTTTACAAGCCAACTTAAAACGAAAGAAAAAATATGTAGCCTAAATAAAGACATAGCTTAGAATGTGATTGCTAAAGTTATGTAAGTAACAAAATAATAAATGATTTACAACACCTCTGATAAACAACTCAAGGTATATTGGTATACCTTACAGTGGCAGCCTTTAATTAAGGCTACACTACAAAATGTAAAAATAATATGTGTATTATTTAACATGTATTTTTGGTGTATGCTTTGTTGGTTGTCCTTAAATAAATAAATAAAGACCTTACCTAGTTTGGGAGACGGAACATACTGGTAATTAGTATAAATCACACATAGATTCCAGACAATCTTTGGATTTGCTGGAATCCAAAATAAAATTTGATATTTAGCAGACAGGTATCACCCATCATGCTGATAGACTTTTTACGACAACTGAAGAGACTTCTCTGAGAAAAGTTCATTGGCTCATACTAAAACATTGCACGTCTGTCCAACCACAGCGTAACAAAAAGTCGTCTAATACGTTGATGCAATTTTATTCTCTAGTCTGAGTGAAGTTTTCTAGACTGTGTGTCGTGGTGGCTCGTGGTGGCTCGTTAGACTGAGGTAGAAGTTGCAATGCAAGTATAAATTAGATTCATGTAGTTCTGTATAGTTTTAGAAGAGACCCCTAAGCTGGTTGAATGGTTTACGGACCAGTAGCAATTCATTTTTGAATTAAGTATAAGTAATTATATTTTTTGAATGAATAGTCGCCAGACGCCTGGCTGAAACTATTTTGTGTATAAAATATGCATAAAAAGGTGGTTTATTAAAGGAAATAATGGGGCATAATCAAAAACAAAATATTCTTTATTTATTTAAGAAAAAAAAAGTTCTTTATTTTTCGTATAGGTGTTGGATGTTGGACGCGTCTCCACGCCAACAGCCGGTCTAACCCAACGCAATAGGCGTTTCACTTTTTTTTTTTTAATCCCAGAAGATTTTTTCTGAAGTCACTGGCAAAAAAAAAATAATGAAACCAGACACCGACTGCCAAAACCATTAATTATTGAGAAATCCTCTTTTCTCAATAATTAATGGTTTTGGCAGTCGGCACAATCGGACAAAACTAAATGTTTTATTTGTTCGATCGTTTTTTAAATTATTTTAGAAAGCGTGTAACCGAACCGTTATTGACACAAAACTCTGCCAACCACAGCCTTTTTCCATTTTAACATTTGTTTATTTAAAATCCTTTGTTAAATTCTGCTGACAAAATCAAACGTTTACTGTAGACCACTGCTCTGCACAAATTGAATTAAATTATTATAGCTGCATGCGAGCTGTAGTCGAGTCGTGTCTGTCCCGCTGATAAGATAGCCGTCACCCTGTATAAAATACTCAGTTAAACTCAGTGTCGCAGTTATTGTGGGGCCATTCATCAAGCGGTTTGAAGTGTAGAAAGAAAATTCATTTAATCGGGATCAAACAACGTTTTACTTCGATTGCACTGGTTTCACTACCAACATTTGTTTTTTTAGATTTTTCTTCATGAGATTACGATGAGTTTTGAGCAGTCGACAGCAACAACAAAATAAGTAGGTAGGTGTGGCCAAACATGATAATTTCTAGGGCATTAAATACTCATGTATTTATTGCATTCCACAATGTCAACTTAGGTGCTAGGATCTACAAAGGCATGATTCAGCAGTAGCAAAAATAAAAAATGAAACTCCTATTGAATTATACAAAAACACCGAAATAGCCAAAAGAGATACAGCCACGTGGACCCCAATCGGCTGACTCAAGCATTTCCACGTAAACACGAAACAAAAGGATCCCAAACCGTGTGTCAATTTGTAAAGACTGGCCATCACGTCGCCACGTGCAGACTCATTATAAAAGGATTATGTTTTCCGAAACTGGGTGGAAACTGTACTGGTTTCGTAAGCTGTGTGTTTGGATACTAAAAGTGTGCCGGGATCTCATGTAGTTGGAATGTTTCAGCTTTGTTTCTCCGTGGTAAGTTTTAGGTTACGGATTTACTGGAGTGATTAAAATTCTTCTTTTTGGGGGTTTTGGGGCTAAGCTGGGTTCCACTCATTTCTACTATCTACTAGTTCCACTTAAGACTCTTTCAGCTGGTAGGTTGGCCATATGACTTAAATGGCCATGTAATAAGATGTAATCATTCGTAAGATTCTGCTTTAGTTAACACATACCAACGTCATGCATTGTTTATCAGAAAACCACCAATTTAATAATGATTCGGAATTAAGGGTTGGGAGTTCTATTATTAACGTGTCAGATTCTGAAACCTTTTAATAAATCTCCCACGATTTCCAAGCGGTGACTATAACATTAACAAATGGAATGGCAACAGCCACATATTCAATAAATCATGGTCTGTGATCATCAATCAGGTCGTCTGTAGAGCGGCGGCAATTTACAGGAGAGGTTATTGCTTATAAATATAGTGGGGATACCTGATGTGCGTAGATGTTGGTTGACTGCTAGCTATGGATAACTCAGGCACTATGATTACCCAGATATGGTAATGGTATCATGATTCTGAATAGCCAATTAAGGCTCTGTTTGTGCGAGGGCTTGTCTCCAAAGGTGTGTGATGATCACACTTACGATCGGTCCCGAAGATTTCCTAACGTAATTATAAGGTTTCCATTTTCACTTTTACCACCATCAGCTGATTATTACACAAAATTTAATTTATTATTGATCAATCACAGAGCATGCTACTGCCCAAAATTATGTTATTCTCTATCGATCTTATGCGAAATCTACGCTGCAGGGTTGTATTGTGTGGCAGTATGTGCTGGGAAAGGAATCTTTATGTCTCGTTACAAAAATTAAAGCCTGGTCAATATAGATTCATATAAAAAAGCCATTTTCCAGAATACTTTACTACTAATTTGTAATCTATTCAAAATCAAAATTAAATGTTTTTTTTATCCTACTATTCCCAAATCCCATTTTTCGGTTCAATAGCTACAAAGTCATCCAATACCCATTTTAAAAACGTTACGGCTATATTAACGATACAGCGACCCAATCTGTTTGCTATGCAAATGACATTCACTATTTAGAGTACAGTCAACGGCTCGGATAAGTTAACACTTTGACATTGACAGCGCCTTTATTTCGCAGCAACTAGCGGTTTTTGCAGTTTTAACTGCAAAAACCGCGATGCATCGCAGGCGTGCATTCCACATGTGACAGAGATTTCGGAGCTATATTAATGTTTTTTTTTGTTGCATATTACGCAATGTGCAAAGATACGGACCTTACACTACTTCTTATTTGTATTAAGTTTACACATAAACTCCAATAGGTACTCAATATATTTATTGCTTCAACATGTTAACCGGAAGAAACTCTTAAAATTTTGGTCAAAACCGCATCAAAATCCGCTGTAGGTATAGTTTACAAGAACCAAGAGAAAGCTCATACACAAACACGAAAAGCAACTTTGTTTTATACTACATATTTATAGAAGTGTTACCTTAGACGGTAGTTGACTGTACGTACGTACTTGTTGTAGTTTGTATGCAGTGTCACGATCTTTTGTCTTACGGGAGCTGGTAATCCGGGGAGGTACTTCTTGAGAAAATAAAAGCTTTAGGGTAAGCCTTTGCAGCTTTATATTATTGCATTTAAATTGATTTATATTGTTGGTAGTTTCAGACGCCGAACTCTAGTTGGCTTGTGATGCAATTGGTGCTTAGTATGCTCACTATCGTTTGAATCGGTTCACCATACAATAATGCTACAGTTATTTAGAATACACGCAGCGGTATGTTTAAAACAAGCAACATGTTTCGGTCCTTTTTTCATGGCAAGTTGATGTAGGTTGTCAATTTGATAAACAACTGATTTCTCTGACGTTATACTTATATTATAATAACGTTTTTATTTATATAAAATGTAGTCTGACCATTCTGACTTGTTATTAAACTCGCTTTTAAACACTTTCCTTGCTTTTCGTGGCCACACCTAACAGGTCCAAAGCCCTGTGTTTAGCCGTACTAAACTCCTTCATACCGAGGGAGCCCTTAGGGCCGACCATTTGACAAATGACCTCGTTGCCTTACTCCTTAAGAACCCTACCAAAATGAACTGGTGGCCTGAGTTCATTCATATAATAGCATTTTGTTTAGCGATAAAATACTTTTTTTTTGGAGAGAAAATAATTTGTGTGGAGAGCGAGGTAAGTAGGTAGTAATTTATTTTATGAGGTAAAGTGGAGCTGTGGACAGAGATCGTATCTTGCCGTAGATACAGACGTCCAGTGACGTCACAAATAAGGTAACCCTCATGCAGTATGTCTTTTCTAAGTTAATTTTGTACTTTTCAGGTGTAAGCTATCTTGCCACAATAAATTATGTTTCTCGAGGAACTGATTTGCTAGTCAGCTCCTATTGCCTCTATTTTTTTTGTTTTAGTTTAACATAATAACAGCTATTCGCCAATATTACGACTAAAAATGTCAAAACCATTCAAACAAAAAAAAGAAAAAGAAATATTAGTTATATTTAAAAATGTAATATATTAGTGTTTTAAATGAAATAAAGGAAAATAATAATAGTCAGTAGTCATAATTCAAATTCCATTATTTCGATAGCCTTTTCTTCATTATTCATCTAATATTAGCCGGCTTCTTTTCGAATTTATGCAGAATATTTTTTGGCTTATAGGTAAATAGATGTTGGTCCGTTTAAAAAATATTTATTTCGTCTGTACCTGCGTCTGTTAACTACAAAAGCCGAATATTGTGCTAATGACATTGAGCATAAAATAGAATCATTCGTCATAAAAATCAAACCAACAAAATCAAGCGTCCATATTTTCGCGCCAACACGGTTTCAATATGGCTGACATATTTTTTTGGCGTCAAACGTCAGCCAATGAGCGATGGACCTCGCACTCTTGTCACCGTTATTTATTATCCATTACACCCGGCTTTTGACCTTCGTTAGACGGAATTTTAATGAAAAATGGATCGGGGAAGTGAAATTTATTGCTCTGGAATTTTTAGAGGTTATCTATGATGTATAAGTATGATCTATGACTACGCTTGTACTTCTAGCTTCGGCATTGGGATATAATTTCATTATTAATCTTCTTTTGATTCCCTATTGCAGATTTTTTTTAAATAAGTGTTATTTATTGCGTATAGTTATTTTATTCTAGGCAGGTACATCATCGCCACATATAATTATAATTGAAAAAAAATCAAAATATTTTATTTCACATAAACCTACAAGGGCACTTATGAGACGTCAGAAGCTAGGTGCATACAAATGATTGTATACAATGATTGCATATAAATGTTGTAAAGCATTTTAAGAGAGTTACTATGGAGTTTCTTTGCCCATTTTTCTCCATACGAAATTACCTTTTGGAAATTAATTTATAAGAAAATTTAATATTCTAGGCCTCAATTCTATTTACCTGTAAATGTTGACGTTCAGAAGTGCCTTTTAAAAGCCTACTTGAAATAATTTGACTTGACTTGGCTTGCTGTTAAATTTAACATTCACTATATCCGAGCTGAAGGCTACCAATATCTGCTGTGGTATAAATAGAATTTCGCTATGCTCTTGTTAAACGACGCAGTTTCCAGGAATTCCATTTCAAATACGCGAATGTATTCGTATGAAAACCGGGAGCGGGCCGACAAACAGTATAATATTCCACTCGGAAAATTTAATAACACCGTTTATTTTAATATCGTATGGGTTTGGGTAAAGAAAAGACTGCACATCAAGCTGTGCGAAAGTATGAGATAACTAAGAAAAGATTCGCAATTAACAAAGTGAGAGTTGCATAAAAATGGCCTCAACGAGGAGTTACTTTTTATTACATCTGACGTACCCTGGGCAGTCAACTCCGTTAGAACCTTGCTGACTGTCTAATATTTAGTCTACGATATTGCGCCTTAAGTCATTGCTTCAGTGTAAAGTAAACTGCTCAAAAATATTGCTTCACTTTAACACAACGTGATAGGTTGCATGTCTATCACCAATGAATACAGACACCTATTTACTTTATGTAGGCATTCATCCATCCTGTTATTCTTACATTTTCATGATATTTCAGTAAAGTGAAGTAGATCAACACTTCCATATTCTTCAGCAAACAGTGCAGCTTTATTCATGTGAAAAGTAAAGTCGACCTCGTAACTCGGGAATTGTTGTCAAAAGTCGTAAACGCTTTAACACTTTGATAAGAATTCCCAGTAAATAGAAACTTCAATAAGGTTTAGATTATCTAACAGTCACACAAACAAATATACCTTGTCGCTTTATGACGTGCAAGTGACATTCAACCTTAGGGTGATAAAGCAATTATTACGAGGTGGATTTTATCTAGAATAAATTTTAAGTATTTTGCACTAAACATGGACCACCAAAACAGTTCAAAACATTTCCTAGGCTACGGCTACTAGTCACGGAAAGCAGAAATTACAAACCGTATTGTGGACGTCTTTCGGCTGAAATGATGATGATGATAAATGCAAGACAGTGTTTGCTAGGTTTTCCCTTTTCACGTAGCAAACGGAACAACGAATCGTCGTGACTTTTTGCATAGTGATAGTTTATGGGCTGGAAGGAGAGTTAGATTTTAAAATAAAGGAAGATAATAATAATAATCTTTATTACACAAGAAAGTGGTTACAAAATAGTGTGAAGTCACTCCTGTGCTAGGTGATATACCTGTGTTACAAGATCCAGTGCCCTCTCCCAGTAGGAGATATTACAGAATCTTATGCAAAAAGATTAACAAAAATAAAAAGAATATGGTAACAACAAAAAAAATAAGTGAATTAAACTAAAAACGGTTAAAAGAAATTTTATATTAAAATCTCGGCAAAAAATTGCACATTTCCTGCGAGACCACGGAAGGTAAACTGGGGTAAAAGCTAGTACAGGTATGAATGAGCCCCATATTATTTTAGCCAAACTTTTCAAACACTATTTAACGTGGAAATGAGAACGAAAACTTACTCATTTCAAATAATTCGCAGGATTAACATTTGGTATAATGTGTGCAGTTAAAAACTTTGTCAGTCAGATTTACATTGAAAAACCGTTTTTGTTCGAGAGATTAACCCTTCGTTTGGCCCTGTTTCAGGAAAACTGACGACGGTCAACGGTCCAAGCGCCCACAACATTTTAAAATGAGTTTTTTTATGAGTCTCTATATTAAAGGACCTAGTATTTTGTTGACCCTTTCAAACCAAGCTTTACGTCGAAAGATGATTAAACTCACGATCACTCGCTTGCCAGTGAGCAATAAACTTCAAGACATGCATAACTAATTTATAGCTCAGAAGTGTAGGAGCAATTTATGACCCCTTTTCCTTTGGTTTAAACAATAAAGCTTATGGTTAACTTGGCATATTAACACTATTGCTCTGGCAATTTCTTTTATTGCCGATTTAAGCTTTTCAGATAAAGATGTTTCTTAATACTAGCTCATTGATAAACTTTTTAGATTTTTTCAAAAGAGTTCATCTGGAATAATCTATATATAAACCCTTTTATCAAACGATCCGTCAGTTTCAAAGGAGTGCCAGGCTGGGCACAGTCTTAACATAGGATCATGTTTCCTTATAATTGCTTCCTTTACCGTAAATAGATGGTTTAATCATTAAATTTGCTTCAACTATTGGTGATAAGTATTTAAATGTACGTATCTCGGACAGATCATATCTCCGATAGACCTTACACTGAAAGAAACAAAATTCAAAAGTCATTTCTTCAAACAATCAGCACTTTTTGAACGTCAAAAAAAAATATAATACAAGCACTATTACAATTATTCAATTATAAGAGTACTGTCTGCTAGCACTGTCTGCAAGAACTAAGACACTTCTAAGTCTTCTCTAACCAATACTACCTAATATTTCTTATTCTCAATCTTAACGAACAAACGGTACACTGTTTATCAAGAAAACCCCTTACTTTAGTTAAATTAACCGCTTATGGCCCTGCGCGCCGATGACGCAATAACGAAGAAACAAAACAATATTACAAATCATTAGTACATTACTGCCGCGGCCTGGAAAAGGGGCATTGATGGGCGAACGAGATAATGTGGGCCGAGGCGAAGCCGAGGCAGACATACGTGAGTCTAGCAATGCTTGTTTGCAGCCAAGGCTTGTATAGTACTTTTCTCACGCGTAGTAAGTGCTTTTATATATTATAATGCGCGGAAATGCAAACTAATAAATTAATTTATAAATTCCACAATCAATGATGAACAACGATAATTTGTCACGCGTCAATATGTTCATTTGTTTCTTTTTTACTTTAAACAGCTCTATTTGTAAACCAAATCGAAATTTAAATAAAGTCTTTGATAAGTTACCTCCTTGGTTGCTATGTGACGAAGTAAAATCGTTCCATTTTTAAATTACACGACAGATAAGAGTTTGCCGGGCGCCTGCTCGGCCAGTAGGCGGTTTGACCAGTAGGTACAGCATTTCCGATTTATCTCTAAAGTTGTCAAAATAATGCTCGAATTTCCAAGCATGTTTGAGAAAAATTAATTTTCGAACGTCTTAAATTAGACAGGAAACAAATGAAAGCGTTTAGTTTCAAGAGCGCTGTTCATTTATTTAAAACAAGCCATTATTTACAAATCTGTCCATGATTGAGAGTTACCGAGGATCGAGCGCGCCTGCAATAGGAGAGGTATATGTCCAGCAATAGACCGCTGTTTATAAGAAGATGCCCATATTATTATTAAAATATTGTGATGAAAGGATTGATATTTGTTGCACTTCACTTCAAAAGTACAAGCGCCAAGTCCCCCAAAATAAATAACCTTTTAAATTAGAAACGAAATAGATAACTATAAGTTTGATCGAGACCGCTGTACCGCGCTTTTGGTTTATGCGCGGCGAGACGGGGGGCAATGCAGGCCGCTCTTTCGTCAACGCTCACGTCGTCCCACCGCTCATTCGTTAACGCTGCCCTCTCCCCCCCCTCGCCGCGCATTCCTAAGGCGTGGAATAGTGGTCTCGTTTATGTCTATCGCCTAAAATTTTGCGCTTGGCTTGTATGTTGGCTTGTGCTAATTGGTTGAACGATTGTAGATAGACCAATAAATAAATAAATTATCTACATGTTGTACAATACTTCTTTGATCAGTGTAGGTTATTTGCCTATAAGAGGTAACGTTTTCCTATTAACAAATCGAAAGGTTTTACTACTATAAAATAAATAAACAGACACATACCGCGATCCCGTCCTAACTGGTTGGAACTCGATTTAACTTTTTCGATTAAGGCCTCTTTCAGACGTACATTAATCTTATTGGTAATGCCGTCAAATATCAGTGGCAGCGTTTGAGTGGAGCCTTATTGAAAAGTTATTCATCATTTTTATGGAGTTGGGAAGTCGTACAATAGGGGCTGATCCCGACGGAAAATAATTTAGGCTGTTACAGCCCTGCTCATCGTCTTAAACTATTTTAATGCTGTCTTATAGCGCTGTGTAGCGTGTGCCTGTACTAGTACGTATGCTAGTACCGTCTGAATTGGTAACTCGATGGCAGGTGTCGATAGTTGCAAGAAGAACAAAAGGGACATTCATAGGCCTGTACAAAGAATCCAATTTATGATGATCACTATTGCTATATATTGTTACAAAATATAGAGGACATAAAAAGCTAAATAAAATATCGTAAATATTCCTCGCCAATACAGCACACAGAATGTTTGTGTTACGGAAAAGGCAGTTTTACGCAAATAAATACATGATATAACTCTTAGCTTTTTTCCTGGATTTACAACCACCTGCTTATTTTTTGCAATACTTTTATTTATTTATTTTAATAGCAAGTTATTTTAACAACTTATGTTTGGACATAATTGCTCTTAGGGCTTTAAAAGAATATAATAAACTTGAAAATAAACCTGAAGTCATGCCTTTTTCCCATGCTGTACGAGTATGCAGAAGAACAAAAACATTGTAAGAAACAAACTGCTAAAGACGGTCATGTTTTTCTTATTCTTATAATTTATTGTGGAAGCGTTACATGAACATTATGACAAGACTTTTGCTTTAAAAGCCGAATAAATAACCGTTCAGTTCACACACGTCCTCTCGCTTAGGTTTGGCGACATTCCAACTATTGTCGACGAGCGGCATCCTTACTTCGATATTCTGTTACTAAGTAACGCCGTATACCGTTTCGAGCAAGTTTTATAAATCTATTCTTGTTTGAAAATCACCTGTTTTTAGCAGACACTTTGACAGGGCATAGATCTTTAGAATTAAATTATAGAAGATAGATATGATGCTAACAAAATCTTTGGCTCTGGCAGACACCACTCCGGCAGATTGCACTGGCAAACAGCACTAGTATACACTATTGGCAAACGAAAAATACACCACAAAAATACACCATAAAAAATAAAAACTGGTACTGGTGGTACTGGTGAATATTGGTAGACGACACTGGGAGCCAGCGCTAACAGACAGTGGGCACTAATGTATTAAAAACAAGATTAACTGTTTTACTCACATTAATATGTTTATCTGGTTTTACCCCTCTATGGGGAAAGCTAGTAGCTTCCCGTGTTCCCCAGGCCAGGGGACAATAATTCTCCCAAGTCCACTCTCTTAGTCATGTCCCCATTTTCTGGATTCCAAATGTTTATTTAATTATTATATTTAAAGTTTTTAAATTTTCTGATTGTCGTTAAATTCTTAGGTTGCGAGCGGAGCACTTACTTTATGATTAACATATCAAATAAATGATAGTGTTCAGTGTAGTTATTTTTTTTAAAACATCACAAATTTAATTAGTTTTTCCAAATAAAAGCTGGCAATATAGATATACAAAGCAAGTAGCAAAAAAAAAAACTAAATATGTCTCACCATGCCAATTACCACATGTTAGCTGGCTAATCTAGGATGCGCTGAGCGTACATCTAAATATTTATCGCCAGTAGTTGAAGCCATTTAAATGATCAAACCATTTATATCTGTAATTTTTATGGAAATAAAAATACTCTTTATTATGTAAAGAGTATTCTATCTATGTATCTGTTTAATTTACGGTAAAGGAGGCAATAATAAGAAAACATGATCCTATATCATAACATAGGATCATGTTTTCTTGTAATTGCAGTCTTAACTGTGCCTATCCTGCCACTCCTCTGAAACCGACGCCGACGGTTCGTTTGATAAAAGGGTTTGTGGCGGCATCTACATCGCCACATGCGAACTACGCATCAAAGACCTGACGTCACACAAAATCCTGACGTCACACAAATCCTGCATCGCGCAATAAGAATTTACCGCGCGAACATAATTATATAAGACTATCTGACATCAATCGGTGAGCAATTGCCCGCCAGAGGATGAGTGAACTTTACATCCTGTTTCTCATGCCTCTAAAGGCTTATATATTCATATTATTACGGTTGAACTCTTTAAAAAATATCTAAAAAGTTTATCAATGAGCTAGTATTAAGAAACTCCTTTAGCTTAAATAAAAAAAACACTGTCATTTCAGTTACATCTGATTACATCGGGACTTTTTAGGCTTCATTGAGTTGTAAAAGTCCAAAGCCGTTAAATCGACTTTTAAAAAGTTTTAGAGGTATTTTGTTTTTGTATTTTAGGCCAACTTTTTGCACTTCTACTTCTAAATGGGGGCTAGTCCTAATAACTTAACATCAGCTGATCGAAATGCCAGTTTCGTCGTTTAGTCGTGCCTGCTACTATATAAAAAACCGGCTGGATGAAGGGTTCCGTAGTTGGGATGAATTGATCCCAATAACAATTAAGAATTTCTCCCATACATTCCAACTGCAAATGTAAGTACAATATTGTGAGATTTAACGTATTATTTTAAGACCGTAGACTTCTTATAGGTTTTCCTGTAATCTATTAGTAAAGAACCGTTCTTTGTATTTTTTCAAAATATTAGTCTCGGTAGTTTCGGAGGTCAGGGAGTGATAAATTTTCATCAATTTTCTTAAATATCTTTAAAAGTATTCTTAATAAAATTACGAAAAAGTAAATTGAGATCCTCGCAATAAGCCCTTTCATTTGATATGTCATACGGTACAGATTGCAAAACTTTATTTTTTATTTTTCTTGTTTGTCCCCAAAAGTCACCCTCATAATCAAAATTTATTTATTTAACGTAACACGTCCGGTTCCGTTTTTTCCTTTTGAGGTACAGAACCCTTAAAACCGGCCAAGTGCGTGTCGAACCACGCACAATGAAGGGTTCCGCAGTTGGGATGAATTTATTCCAAAAACAAACTTAACATTGTAGTTGAAAAACATGTTATACATCAATACACGTCGCGGTCAATTCTCCAATTGCAAATGTAAGTTTGTAATCACGAAAAAAAAAAACTTTTTTGTTTGATATAACTGTAATGAACTTTTTTCGGATTTTTTCCTTTACATGTGCTGTAAGACCTTGCTTCCTGCCAAATTTCATGAATCTAGGTCAACGGGAAGTACCCTGTAGGTTTTGATTTATTTGCCAGTATTAAAATATGTCACATATATGGCTGTGTTTTTTTATTGCGTATTTTAGATATTACTCGTACTTTCAACTTGATACCTCCACGCGTTCCTGTGAAAAGGGGTCTTGACAGACTGACGGACAGACAGACGGACGGACAATGAAGTGATCCTATAAGGGTTCCGTTTTTTACTATTCAGGTACGGAACCCTAAAAACTGATTTTATTTATAACGTGAGAACCTTTGAACTCTTATAAATCAACTCGACCAGCCTCTACCGCCGAACATAAGAGTCTTAACCTTCCCTTAAGTAGTCAGATGAGGGGTGATCCTCACACAAAGAAAATGTAGCTTTATTATGTTAAATCAATGTTGCATACATACTGGCTCTTAACATGATGTAACATACCATCACGCATGCTTTCCCCGAAGAGTTACGCAGAGCTGTATATCAAGTACACCCTCATTTCGCCAGTTATGTTTAGTCTGCCTAGCCTTTTCCCGACTATGTTGGGGTTGGCTTCCAGTCTAACCGGATGCAGCTGAATACCAGTATTTTACATTGAGCGACTGCCTATCTGACCTCCACAACCCAGTAACTGGGTAATACGATACCAAGACTGGTTGTCAGACTTTCGGGCTTCTGACTACCGTAACAACTGTCGTAGATCCACGAATGACAGCCGGGACCAATGGCTTAACGTGCTTTCCGAGGCACGGAGTTACATACGGAGGCTGGTATGTAAAGATGGTCACCCATCCACGGACCAACCCCGACAAGTTTAGCTTAACCTGATGGATCGACCCGTGCGGCTGTTATTACTTACCCACGAGCTCCTATTCGCCAGTTATGTTTAAGTCGCATGAAATAGCACGACAATTCCTGGTGGAATATTCCAATAACACTTTGTCCGACCTTGAGATTGAACTCAATACCTCACGCTCAGCAGTTGCACGTGCGACCACCATACCAACGAGGCAGTTAATTTGCTGTATCTGCCCATTGAAAAGTGACATTAAATGGGACTTTTAGCATGATTTGTGGTGTGAATTAACACCTCTGTTTACCTCTTCCAAGGAATGCAAGCGTGATGTTATCTAACGAATTGTATTTTTTTTTTAAAGTTCCTATAAAATATACATGTTATGTGCATGCGCATGTGTATGTTTATTAATAAAAAAAGAAAAAAAAAAGTATTGTATTATTATTTAGAAAACAAGCCGTCATTGTCACGGGTAAGCGCTTGGTAGCCTTCCGGCTGAGGGTCGTGAGTTCGATTTCTGTAAAAGACTGTTGTGCGGACCCATACAATAACTAGCATTTTGGTCAGAATGATTTTGCTTAAACATAGCGGTGGGTGTACAGTAGGACACTTCTGCCTAACCCTTTTTGGAATACAGGCGTGATGTTATGTGTGCGTGATTTTGCTTGTTTTTTTTATTTTTGTTCTCATTCACAATGTTCTGTTTTGTACTATTTAATGGAAAACTATATTTATGCAGCCAAAATATTAAAAAAAAAAAGTAAAAAAATATATATTTAGGCTGCATAAATATAGTTTATAGATTTTGGTAGTTTTTTTTAAAACTACCAAAATCTATGTCCCATCCCGAAAACCTAATTCCATTCCTCCATTAATTAAAATGATCAGCTATCCTAACTAGCACCCTCTGCCGCACTGCGGTACGCTTGATAATATTTACATTGTTCATTCACGCCGTTGTTCGCATGTCGCTGCAGTTTGCAAGTTACACTACTGAATATGTTACAAGGTACTGTATTGCCCGTGGATTGCCCACGTATTACCCGGGTATTGCCCACGTATTTGCCCACGTTTTGGTAGACCTTTTTCTGTTAGCTGATTGGTGGATCAATGTCAACAGATTCATGGTCGGATGTGTGCTGGTAAACTACTTAAATTACGAGGTATAATTATAAACCATGGTTGGATTTGAAAGGGATTTAAAATAGGCTTAATAAGTTAATTAAATAAGGTTACAAAGTAGTCTCTCTCTCTTGATCTCCTTATGGCGAATTGGACCAAACTTTTGTACCTAGTATTTCCTGGGAATCATTTTTGAAGTTGTTACACATTTCAGAACAAAAACTGTCAGACGTCATTTTATTCCACGGATTAAAAATATCTGACTTTGGTCTAATCAACCCTAAGTGGTTTACCCGTGACAACGTTACAAACAGACCGAAAGAGACAGTTTTACATTAAAGCCTACTACTACTAAAGTATCTACTAAAACTATTATCTTTCAGTAGCTGTAGCTGCCGACTATTTCTGTTTTGTGCTCGTGACTATATATTAATGTAGATCTATTTTGTTTTATTTTTCTAATATCTCTTATCTTTTTGTATGCACGTGTTTCTGTGAGAAATAAACCAATTTTTCTATCTTTCTATTTGATAAAACTGTGAGTTTTAGAAGGACTAGTTGTAAAGCTTGGCTTAGTGCCCGAATCATTGTCGAGTAATTCATGTTCATTCTGTTAGCTTCAGTCTTATCTTTCTTTCCTTGCAGTATAAAGTGAAAGACGAACACATTGTGCTTTTTGGATGTACATTTATTTTTGGCATTTTATTTTTCAGTCAACTAGAAAATGTATGGGTAAAGATTTGTATATTTTCAATGAAGGACGACTTTGTGATATTAAATTGAGCATTATCCTACTATGTACGAGTATATTAATTAATTAATTATATATTATATTATAAACACGAAAGTTTGTGAGCATGGATGGATGGATGAATGGATGTTTGTTACTCTTTCATGCAAAAACTACTGTACGAATTTGGATAAAATTTGGCGCGCAGATAGTTTATAACCTGGATTAACAGATAGAATATATATTTATACTTTTCATCCCGATATTCCAACGGGTTTTAAACTAATGCGGGTCAAACTGCGGGGCGGTGCTAGTAGTGTTCATAAGTAGGGAAAATATATAAAGTAAATAAAGGCCTAGCCTGCAATAATGTCTTACTGCTATACTGTGTACAGCATAGCATAGCCTGCAATAATGTCTTACTGCTATACCAGCAAAAGCCTCTTTTAATATAGAGTAGGAAGTAATATACCATTACGCTCTTTCATTGCGTGATAGCGAATTTAATCTTCTTAATGACGTTTTCTTCACGAAATAAATCTCAATATGTGTAAATTATGAAGTTTTTCCTCTCTCTAATAGTCTGCCTTACATGAGAAGTGGCCTTTGCCCTGCGGTGGGACAATAATAGGCTGGTGTTATTTATTTATTTTATTTATATTTTACAGTCACTAAGGCAACAGAGACTATAACGTTTATATACAAGCCCAGTTGTCTGGAGCTTAATTCGAAGCAATTGTCGCCAGTTTTCAGCAACTCTGTAGGGAACAAACTTTGTTCCGCGCTGTAACAGTTACTGCTATGCGATGTTCTTGTAAATTCCTTCTGTTATAATCCTTTAAGCGCCCTGGAGACTTACTTAAGATTAATACTTTGTTCTGTTTAGAAGTTTAGCTTGAAATAAACTAAAGAAAAACTATTAGAAGTTAATCAGATCTAAACTGTAACGAACAAGAATATTTTTTGTCAAAAATATTCAATGTACAGTTTTGAATTGGTTGCTATTTTATTATTTATGTATATTTAGATATAGAAGATAATTTTCTCAACAAATTTCATCATTGCAATTATAAATAAATACAAAAATAACCATAAACCTTCACTGCGTACTCCCCTACATTAAAAAGCTAAACGCAAATATAAACAAGTTGATTCCCTGGGAAGCGATAAGAACACCGCTTTATAAGGAGGCCTATAAAACGGAACGGCGGCGCGGGACCGGCTCGTAAACGTTCCGGAGCCGGGACCGCGGACTGCACCACAGAGTAGAAAGATACAGAAGTTCGAAAGACCAAAAGAAAAAGAATGGAAGGAAGGTGCAGCGAAGAAGGCATTTTATGTGCGTGAGTTTTCTGTCACTCAATGGTTCGGATTGGAACTTTTGTTTTTCTATCTGTATTTGTAGTATATTATTATTACTTCTACAATTCAAATTCATATAAGAAATACAATAATAGTAGCTGTAATGAAAATGTTGGCAGGCAAAAGATTGGTGATGCGAGCCTTTTGATACCGTAGGTAATTAATTAATTAACTAATTTAATGCTTAAGCATCACCACACTCGGTACATAATTAGAAACTTTAATACCCATCAAAGAATGTCGTGCTGGGACAAAAACGTTGAGCTTCTGTAACGACTCTTAGCTGGGACAGCACTTTCAGCCCGCATTGCAGGATTGTTTTTATACGCGTCACAATTTTCCTGCTGTCGGGACATGTGTTGTGGCCTCCGCGGGACATTTGTGGGACATTCGCGGCCCAAATATTAGTGTTATGTTAACCATGCAACAATTTTATCTTTGGATTATTTGTGAGGTTGGTCACATGTGTTGACAGAGAGTGAAACTGGTGGCCATTTGCTGATATAAACAAATAATAGGTTCGATATATTGGGTAAAGTGGAGCTATTAGGATATAAAAAATATAAAGGGTGTAAGAAACATCGACACGCAAACTTTTACCATGAATTCAGTTCTGATTCTAGAATTCACCAGCGTTAAAAATATTAGAAACATTATATTTTTTAAAGAAAAACTTTTTTTTTTCTCTAAGCTTTAGCTACTCAAACATCTGCTCACTCGACCGATTGTCACTGAAAAAAGTATCTTTTTGCTTCCAAACGACAGTTGTGACGATTGCGTTATTGGCACAGACAAGAGCCAGAGTTGATCGCCCCCAGGGACAAACTACGACGTTTACTTTTATGGCTTTTAGACGACCCAAATGTGGGCTAGATAAAATGCCTAGTTTTGAGTTTTTGGGTTTATTCCCAGAGCGCCTTTTAGGTTTTATTCGATTGGCAATATTATTAAACGATCATACGTAAAGATGTTTAAACGATCAACAGAAATTGAACCATAACATTGTTTTGCCAAACGAAGATTTTAGAGCTAAAAACCGAGACAGAAATGTGGCTTTTATGGCACAAAGAAAAAAACGTTTTTGTACGTCAAGATTGAGAACACTTTTCAACAAAGGTATAAATGTAAGCAATATAATAAATATCTCGTTGTAGGTATTTCAAATTGTATAACATTTCGTCAAAACTAGGAATTAAATCCTTATAGCTAGTGATTACTAAAAATACCACTTTTAATCTTTTTTTCTATAATATCTGTTATAAGTTCATAACAATTTTAAATGAAGGTTATACCGGGCGGCCATTTTAAATACAGATCCTAATTTGTAATATTCCACTGTTTTCATAATAAAATTAGGGACGAACAACATTTTGTATAAAATTTGCGACAGATGTAAGCAGATGTCGAATTAAATTATAACCGGACTTTCATTTCAAAATTGTAGTCTGTTTAAAATACATAGGAATTTATGAAAATTCTCTCTATACTTGCAGGAAACCGGTCAGAAATTACTGACTTTTGTCAAATTAAACGACAAAAGTTTCTTACACGCATAAGTCTCGCATATAAGTTATACTATAAAAATTAAAACAGCCGAGAGAAAAAAAAATCACCAAGTTTGGCAGACAGGTCAATCAGATTACAAAATAAAATTGTAATCACAACTTAAAATTGTAACAACAAATTAAATTAGATTTGTGTCTGTAAACACAAATCTAATTTAATTAATTAGCGATTATACGTTAGCCATAAAAATACTTAATCCTACAAAACGCAACACAAAAACCAACCGCTTAATATCTGCGACAATCAATTTCCACGTCTTAATTACCACATCATCAATGCTTTAGTCCGAAACCAACTAATAAATAATAATGCAACCGAATGTACTATTGTTACTACTTTGTATTCACTACTCGTAAATACTGGATTCTGATTGGTCAGGTACACTCATTGTCTCTGTGCTCTCTACGTGGCACATTAAAGTAAGTAATTCTCTTTTGACCTGAATCGGATTTGATGTTAATTTGATTCAATGAAAGATTTTTGGCTGTGTTTGTAGTCGGACAAGGTTTAAATTAATGAAAGTTGAATTTTAAGATTTATATGTTTTCCCTTGTCACAGAACATCAATATCGCATAATGATTATTTAACAACGCGGCGTAGCTTATTCTATGCTACGACGAAGCTTGTCCTGTGCTACGGCGTAGCTCGTTCTGTGCGACGACGGCGTAGCTCGTTCTGTGCTACGGCGTAGCTCATACTGGCTACGGCTGCGGCGCTCATTTTGTGCTACCGCCTAGGGAGTGCTGTGCCAAGGTGTACCTAATTTTGTGCTACGGCAAAGCTCAAACTGTGCTATGGCATAGACTGCACTATACCACAAAATACCTTGCGCTGTATCAAGGTGTACCTCGATCTGCGCTATTGCATTTCTTGTGATTAGCTAGGGGCCGCACCATGCTAGGGCGTAGATCACGCTGTACTACAGTCGCGCAGTCATACTCTTAACACTGACTTACACGCTCTTAACGTTTTGAGGAACTTTTTCTATGCATTTACAAACTTCAGTCTACTAATGTATAATACAATCCTGTATAATTAGAAAACTAATGAAACAGTGTTAACGATGTAATTAGATGATGTACATAAGCATTTATTACAGTGTGTAATTCGACACATAAATGTATGCGTGTTTGAATTAACGACCACAGAGTAAAATAAACAGTGAAACAAGCTAATCAGCAATCACCGAATTGTGTATTTATCTCAATTCGATTAGTTTAGCACAAACAGCTGCAAATATTTGTCCCGTTTATTTGATTTATTAATTTAATTCATTGCTTATTGCATAAACTGTACAATAGGAAATTGAATTAATTAATTAATACAATAAAACCAATGGTTATAAACTAACACATTTTGTGCTATGGTAAAAATCATTCTATCATCAACTGTACTTTAATGCTTGATTTATTGGGATTTATGACAACGTCTGTAAGGTCAGTTAATTCATAAAACAACAAAACATTTTCTGTAACTTTATGATAATGACATACACAATACTTAAAACAGTCCCTCTAAATGAATAAGACATGGCGACCGTACTTACAAGTGCCGTTTGAGCTTCGTAAATTAATGTCGTCGTGAATAATTATAATACTAGGTAATAACTTAGACCCTGGCTCTAAGCTGGGCCCATCAAAGTGATCGTTAAGATTTCTGAGTTTTTATGCTGTGTGATTCTGACACAGAATGGTAGGGAGGGGGGGTGTTAAATGAAAATGAAAACCTTGGGTCAAATAAATTTATTTTATTTCTTTCCTTCTCTGATTTAATATCTGTGACTAAAATGTACGTAGTAATTGTTTACTCTTTTAATGAGTAATTATAGTGTAGTCAAATACGTGATGTATAAATTGAAAGGGGTGGTTTTTATTTCAGAAAATTAAGCTTCAAATCGGTGTAAATAATATTAGAAAAAAACTTTCTACACGCATTTATTATTTTCATAATCAATATCTGCCGAATACAGCTGAATACCTACCAGTATAAATTAGTAACATAGATGAGCCGTTTTTCAGTACGCGTAGCATGACCACTTATATCTCTAAGTCTACGAAGAATGAATGAAGAATTTTGAAATCAGTCTCTTCCGAAGTCGAAGTCGAAGTGACATTTTTTCCTTTCGTCTCTGCTGTGGTCATGCTGCACGCCTGGCACACATTACTGAAAAACAGTTTCAATTTAAGAACTCTGGTCACATTATTATTTATTTATTTAGAGCGAAGTTCATAAGACAGTCCTATTTACTCCCTGAAATGTGGGATCCCTAGTCTCGCAATTTTCGAGCTTCGTAGATTAGTAGCGTCATGAGTTATGCTACCCGGTATTACAGCGGCGGCTTCACCTGGATCTGTGCTAGTACCTACTGGTAGAACGGTGCTTAATACAGGTACCTACGTATACGCGCTAGGGGAACTAATCTACTATTCTTTTAATTTATTGATCGTTATGTTGAAATGAGGACTTGTGGGTCTTTACTACTTAGGGTTTACACAGATTAGGTTTGCGAGTGACGATACTCAAATACGTTGACCGGGCGTTAATCAGTCATTTATGTTAGGTTTTTTATCGAAAAAAAGAGAATATCCATTCATAAATATAATATATTATAAATGTGAAAATTTGTATGTTTAGATGTTGACACAGATAGTTTATAACCTGGATTAACATAAAGGATACTTTTTATCCCGGTAGTACGTTCCCATGGGATAATTCCCGAACTCCACGCAGGCGAAGCCGCGGACAGAAGCTAGGAAAGTCAGGAAAGTAAGGTAAGTTATAAATCGTTTTTAAGTTATTTAAGGTTTTGTTTATTTTCATTTTCGACAAAATGATCGGGCAATAATCCACTAAAGCATACCTACTTACTGGTAGAAATACATTTTCCTCCAGACAGCTTTAAACCGTTTTCCTCCAGACTTTTAACCATTTCCCTACAATTATTTAAAGTCCATTCTTTCGGAAACGTTCGGAAGCGACAAAACTTCGACTCTTCAATGAAACGAGCGAAAAGGGAACATTAAGAGCGCTTGCAACTGTAAACGGATTTAACTTCAATTCGTATAGATTTTGTAAGAACAATGTCATTGTTGAGGGACAGATGTTGACAACATTTTAAAGTAAAATCACAAGGATTAACCGTTACGCTACTTAAGCCCCTTTTCATCGGTGGATGTCGTATTTCACTTAGGGATAATTTAAAGTAATTTGCGATATGTACCTGTACATAACAAACTCCCTATATTCTATGAAGTGGTTGTTAGGTTTGTATAATACAGTTCCATCTCTTATCCTGCCCACAGTGCCCCAAAAAAATCAGCAGTCAGTGACCTCTGCGCAGCCACCGACGATGCCGTGGAAGTAGCGGAGTTTTAAGCCAACAACATTTAATTCACTGTTCGATTTGATGAATTCACATCGACGAAGAGATGTACAGCCACATTTTGTCAGTCACTTTATCTGTCCTATGGTAAAGGAGGCGAGCCTGATGTCATTAACTGGGCACCTTTCCAGACTAAGGCAAAAAAAAAACCGTCCAGTCTTCCCCAAACACGCTAACCGCAGCTAAATATCAAAATTCCATATCAACCTCTAAACTGATTAGTTTAGAACTTTTAACCTATCCTATTCTAACATTCAAATTATTTGAAGTATTTGTTAACTTAGACTTATAAATTAATATAGAACTGATAATTTACAGTTAAGACCCATGCAGACCAGCGCGACGCGACGGCGCGACGCGACTCGAACAATACAACTTCTAAGAAAACTTCACGGTATAACAATGACCGGTGTCGCGTCGCGCTAGTCTGCACGAAGCTTTATACGTACTAAATTTAATTATCTTTATCTAACTAACTATACAAATAAATACAAAACCGATAAACCAGCTGACACCCCTAGAAGAAAACAAGACTCCACGATACCGCGCCGCAGAATTAGACAATAGCTGAATCTATTACCTTCACAAGACAATATGCGCTGTTTAATACCTATAGCGCAGTTTGCGCAGAATTAGGCTGACACTAACAAATTTTAATGTATCTCGTAAGACCTGCGCTGCAGAGTTTCATCGTATGATGCGTCATCATAATTTTAGAATTACACGAAAATGCTGGTGTGAATTTCTGTGCTTCAAGATGGCTGAATATTACTTACGAAAAATTATATGAATTGATATTGTCTTACGTGCATTTTAAAGTTTATTTTTAACAAACTAGCGACCCGACCCTGCGTCGCACGGTTTTTACGACTTGGCAAAACAACGAGATCTCTTTATTATAAATATAATTTTAATAATTAATGTATTAACACATAAACCTTTCGGTATAAATTCTCTAAGTGTTGATGAAATCCGCATCAAAATCTGTCGCGTAGTTTAGAAGAACAACGCGGTCACACAGACAGACATGAAAAGTGACTTTAATTTATACCTGACCAGTATAAAAAAGGTTATGCACTTTTGAAAAAGTGAATTAGAAAATTGTTAGAAGAAGCATGTTTATTTTTTGAAGATTTTCTGCTTTCTGATATACCATTTGGTTAAAAGTTGTTTTTGTAATCGGCAATACTCCGGCATTGAGGCAGACTCGCACTTAACATGTAAGAGATAGAAATAAACATTTAATTAAAACGCAAAAATGTATATCGTGATTACTCAGAACCCTGAACTATCCAGTAAACGGCTTGAATAATCTACACCTCTAAACAACAACTATGCAAGGAATTTCACCAAGATTTGTTACCTAGTATAAAATTTGCCTTCTTGCCCTAAAAGCGCGCTATTGAATTTTTAACTTTCGGTGCTGAGCCGAGCGTTGAAAATCCAACAACGCGCTTTTATTCATTTAGGTGTCGCCTAGTGTTAGTGAAAATGGTTATTAATAACACTTACCTTTACTTACTTTGGTACACTGCGAGCAATTCTTTAAGGACATTTTCCCCGCGCGTGCCTACTAGCCATCATGTTGTATTAAGCTGGTAACTCACTGGAGTGCACGAGTTCAAACATGTTGTGAAACCCCGGGATTTTTCTCATTAAATCCCGGGAATAGCTAAGACAAGCTGATTGTTACGGTATTAAGTTGGACTTAAAAATGAGCTTTAAAATACCGTCCCGGTGTCAATGCATCAAGCAAAGACAACATTGAAAAACTTTTATCTCTTTGTTTTTTTATTTACTTTATTTGTCGAATACAAGGTCTTTGTCTACTTTGTATAATACAAAGTAAACTTAAAATACATGAGTACATACACTAATATCAGTGTGTTTATTTTATAATACGCGTCTTATTTGTGTAGGATAAACATTTTATTCTTTCTTCCTTTCTTTTCTTTCTTTCTAAATGTTTGCATCAAAATTAGAAACAAAAAAATAATTCTTTCGTTTTGGTGAAGATAACTATTACAACTTAATCTCACGTACGACCATAACTTATTGTACTTAGTTGCTCTCAGGGGAACTTTATAACTCAATAAAACTAACAGCTTTTCTACTTCGCTCCGGTTTTATTATCAAATCACAACAATGTCTACAATGTTGTAGCTGATTGGGTAAATACTTGGGGAGGTAAGTATCCGTTTTTTCTATTACGCTTTATTTTTTCTTGGCATGAAAATTTTAATTTAATTTATTCATTTATTTCAGACATAATTCTAGTCCATAGTTTACACACACATTTAAATTATAAACTATTTTAAAAACCTAAACCTAAAAGTTGTGATTAATTAAATTAAAATATTCAACAACTCATAACAAAATAATAATTAAAATTGCCAAAAAAAATATATAATAAAATGTCAAATTGAAAATGTTATAAAAAAATAAAAAATAAAAAAAAATATAAATTTATATAGTTATAAAATTATTACCTGCCCCACGCTTGATATACGGGTGCATGTAAGGCCTGCCAGTGCCGCATAAAAGGCCCGTCCAACCTGTTGGCAACAACGGTAAGAAGACTGTTGCTGCTGCCCCGCACTCTACTCGCTATCGAGGTCGCCCTCTTGCGCATGCTGGCATAAAAACAGTCAACACGGACGCTTGCGAACATTCCCGATGCGCTGCAGAAGCGAGGCAGCCGCAGCAGTGCCCTCAGCGCGTTATTGTATTGAACGCGGAGAGCGCTGTAGGATTTCTGCAAATATGACACTCACAGACTGCTCGTATAAAAAGATGTGCAGTAGGCTCGAAACAAGGTGATCTTCACATCCTTGGAGCTACGAGCAAACCTGCGGGCAATCATATTCGCCCTCACCGACAACGCCCTCCTTTCTCGCTCAATATCAGCGTCATCCTTCAGGTCGGACGTAACAATATGGCCCAGATATTTAAATTTATGTACCCGCTCCAAAGGCACCCCACATAGCATTACTGGTGGAACCTCTGCCGGACACTTGGAACCTACACAGAAAACCATAAGTTCGCTCTTCTTTACGTTGTATTTTAGGCCATGTGTATGAGCATACGTTTCGCAAATACTTATTAGTTCTCTGAGTCCCCCTATTGATGCGCTCAGCAGCACCATATCATCAGCATAGCTGATGTTGTTAAAGCAAACATCATCAACATGGCATCCGACATGGCGGCTGCTGAGCTCAGCAATAAGTCCATCGATATACAGATTGAAAAGCGTTGGTGAGCTCAACCCTCCCTGCCTCACCCCGCACTCCAACCTGTACGAGTCCGACAGAGCTCCCGACCATCTAACATTATTAACCTGGTTCCCATACCAGTGCTGGAATATTCTGACTACTTCAGGCTCAACGTGCCTATTAAGCAACTTCTTCCACAGCACTTTGTATGAGACCAGGTCAAACGCTCTGGACAGATCGAGGAAGCAGGCGTATACTGGCGTACTCCGATCTGTGTAATATCTGACAGCATGCTTTAAACTCAGTATAGCAGTGTCAGTGGATAGTTTGGGTCTGAACCCAAACTGGTTTTCATGCAAAGATATTGAATTATTTAACTGAGCATTAAGCATGCTGTCAAATACCTTCGCGATGACTGTCGCCAATGAGATCGGTCTGTAATTGTTTTTATCAGAAATGTCTCCTGTTTTATTTTTAACAATTGGTACTACGACCGTTCTCATCAGCTCATCCGGTACGTACGAGTGGCGAAGACAGAACGTGAATAGCATGGCCAAAACACGTGGCAGATGGGGACCAGCGTGCTGTAGGTGCTCGATGCTGAGTCCGTCATGTCCTGGAGACTTACCTCTGGTCATACACCTTATGGTCTTAGCTATGTCCGCAGCTGAGAACTTAACTCTTGGTTCCAGGACAATACACTGTGACTCAGCATCGACCATCTCAGAGGGTGGAATACTGCTTGGCTCAACACAAAATTGAGCTTTAAAAACATTGGCAACATCCCTTTCACAAGACACGCCATCGACACTCACCGGCAAACCAGGCCTAAGGTTGTGCTTTTTTGTAGACTTCCAGAAATCCCTAAAGTCTTTTTGAAAAGCAACGGTTTATTCGCTGTGTGTATGTAGGCAAGGTCGTCAGTGCTGTATGGAGCACTGAAAGTCTTCTTGTGCAACCGATCTAGTTCTACCTATACACTTATACGCAAAAACACACACTCACTATACCGACCTACTCACACCGCCCACTAATACAACACACTCACCTACTTACTACTACTTTTTCATGTATCCTTTAACAAACATTGGCTTATATGTATTTGTCCATATGCTGAACGGAAGCAGCATGCTCGTGTGATACAGTTTTTCAACTAGTACAGGATACTGATGATCTTTTCCACTAAAGTTAAATACTATAATTATTGTATTACACAGTTTTTGCTTATTAATAGCTGGTGAAAAAAATATCTGTAACACGTTTTGGAACAATAAAATAAATCATTTAGGATAGTTTTTGGGTCAATTAAACTCTTTGATAGCTAGAGTATATGTTTCTTATAAATTAAAATTCAAAGCAATTTCCAACTTGATTCAAGCTATTTTTAATTACAAAAAGAAACCAATGTTCTACTATAAATTTTTTACAATACCAATAAATTACAAAAATATCCATCTCATCCTATAATATGACTTATAAGAAGGAATATTTGAAATGAATCGGAATACTCGAGTGTCGTGGAATTTACATTTTTCCAATATTATCGGGAACGCGTCGGAGAGGGGGGGTGTAGTTAAATAAATCGTTATCGCTGTGTGTAATGTGCCTTACAATTGAAAAGTTTATTGATACAATAATTATCAATAAGTACTTGCATATTGTGCAAATTATATGCGTTATGAGATTTCTACTGGGATAAAACTAAAGGGGGTTATGTTAGTATAAATTCATTTGTGGATTGGATATAGTTGGCAAAAACTAAAAATGTCTTGTTCTTGTCCGCTTGGCAAGCAAAAAATACCATCAACACCTTTGGAAATAACCTCAATCCAGCCTTAATCTGAAAAAAATAACGCTGATTCATACCAGGACCCTAACTAGGTCCAGCAATTAGTCCCAAAATAGCAAAGATAAATATCATCAAAAATACTATTATTTCCTCTCAGAATCCAACAAAGAATTTCCCATGCATTTCTCCCGTCACGTCTGCAATAAGGTCGGTAGCGGCATGCCGGCCGGCACGTATAGTTGATTTTAATAGGACTGTCCAATGTTGTAAACAATGTGATGTCGTATGAATATGAACTTGTATATTTTCACCACCGTAGGACAAACGAATTGTGTAAATTATAAACCTAAAATAATTATGTTGAGATACCGAGTAACAATGTCTGACGTACCGCTGCCGCGCTGTCACAGAATAAATAAGCGGCCGCTCGGTAGATACACCTTGCGCGTCCGTGCGTACCGCCGCGCACTCGATACTGTTGCGTACTGAGTTACACTGTGATTTCGAAGCGCGTCGTTTCGGCCGTTTACTATGAAGATAGAATACTGTACTTACTGATACTGTGCCGCTTATAACCCGCGGTGGTTTGTGCTGGTATATTTTAGTTACAGCAATTGTAACCTACCTAACTTATTACGTGAACATAAAACGATAAAATAACTGCTACTGTACCACTAAGTGGGTTTTTCACGCTATAGGCAGAGGTGTTACTATTATACGGGGCGATGCGTTGAACCAACGGACCACCACTTACATTTCGCCAGTTGCGTTGCCAGTTCCATGTTATAAGGGGTGAGCCGCTTATAACATGGAACTGTCAACGCACAACGCAACGAGAGAATAAACCTTATGCAATTAATAGCATTTGAGGAACAAAGTCAGGACCTCATACTCAGCCTGCAATCACGCTCGAGCCTATTCGTCCAACTTGTTAGTGGTAGGCTTAGTAGGCTAGCAACCTGTTGCCACAAGGGGAAATGTTGCCAATTTTAAAAACACAGCTTTGTAGTACCTATCGGTATAGAACGCTACATTACGGAAAACTAGCTAAACCCTCGGTTTCAGTTGTCAAATGTGTTTATTTTTTTTCAGTTGTCTATATAATGTGTTTACTATCATGTGAGGTAGGTATCACATGATAGTAAGCAATGATATGGTCAATGATACTGCACGACCAACGGGACCAACGGGAAACCGACCCCAACTATGTTGGGGTCGGTTTCCATTTTTTTACATGAAGCTGAATATCAGTATTTTACATGGACCTGCCGGGGTTGCGAGTTGTCCGAAAGGGATATCGTGGCCCCGGCATACAGGCAATGGAAGGAACACGGGTGGGTTTTAGTCAGTAAAAGTCTGACACGCCCTCGCGCTCCACCCAGAGCGGGAAAAGTTATTTGATAATTTCCCATCCTCAAAAAAACAAAAGTATTTTACATGGAGCGACTGCCAATCTGACCTCCACAACATAGTTACTGAGTAAAATGTTCACACGGACATTTGAATAAGAACTCATACTAATTTTAAAAACAAACTAAAAGACTGACATTTTTATACTTTGTGTGGTAAGTTTGGCTTTCATCTTCTTTAAGTAACAAATTTATTTTATTTAGGTACTTACCTCCCTTATATTTTTTACCGGATCTTCAATTTATGTTTTCTTAGTCTGTTCTTTACGATTTTGCTATAATATTGTACCGCATAAAAGAATCATAAATTATTGAGTACCGGGAAAAAAAGTGAACAATTTACAAATTTTGCGAAAAATATGGGTTTCCATATAATTTCGTCTGAACAAGCTTTGCCCTCATAAATATTGAGACTTGTATTATTATACAATGCTAGCTTCTGCCCGCGACTTTGTCCACATGTAGCTTAGCTTTGTATCAGTGAAAAAATGTTTGTAATCGGATTAGTTCTTCCAGAGATTACATCTTGCAAACATAAATAATCAATTTTACCTCTTTTTAAAATTAGTTTAGATTACATACTTCTTGCTTTTAGATTAAATAATATTCTTTGTTATCAGTTACATTGTTGAGGAGCTCGTGGCTAAGTAATAAAAGCCTAAAGCTACGCTTGCCGGGGTTCGTCCGTGTATGGGTGACCATCTTTATATTACCGAGACTCACGGCACGGAGTGCCTCGGAAAGCACGTTAAGCCGTTGGTCCCAGCTGTCATTTGTGCATCTTTGACAGTCGTTACGGGTCGTCAGAAGTCCGAAAGTCTGACAACCAGTCTTACCAAGGGGTATCGTACTACCCAGTTACTAGGTTGTGGAGTTCAGATCAGTCAGTCACTCCATGTAAAATACTGGTATTCAGCTGCATCCAGTTAGACTGGAAGCCGACCCCAACATAGTTGGGAAAAGGCAGGCAGATTGATTGATTGATTGATCGTGAATTCGTATTTTTTTGCCTTTGCAAGATCGCCTTTTGCAAGATTGTTAGTTTGATTTCAAAACGTTATTATGCCCTTGATTTCATTGGCATTACTTTCAAACTGGAACACTTCGGTAATTCTTATTGCTGGCCAAAATAATCATAGATTTTTTACAGATTGTAGTTTTATAACTACAAAAAAGGTAGATACTAATATTAGTGAGACAAAATCATGTTCATTAGTTCACATAGCATAAAATTACGAACTCACGAATAAAGGGTGCGTTTGAGACTAAAACCAATACAATCAGTTAACACCAAATACTCAAATAAAACCGTTCCAAATAATAGACAGGTACATTCATGTTAATGGATTCCCCTTCACATAGTGACATTTTTATCTGTGGTCACAGCTGCGCTATCTACTAATATTCAGTGCTGTCGCACAGGGGACTGCTCACTCTACATTTTCTCCCTTCACAATATCTATGTTAATTCACTTCCTGATATGAATTTTTATTTACTCAGTTGCGTTTGTAATTATTTTGTTATATATTATATATACTATATTATATTAAATACCCACTTCCTCATCTAATTTTAAAACATAATTTATTTTTGCCGTGTAAAAGTGTCCCTTTACACTTTACCTATTTACAGAAATAAATCTTTAACATGTATCATTTATCAGTATTTTACACGGAACAACTGCTTTCTGACTATTGAAATAATTAAGCATTACCACAACACAATATGACTAAAAGAATCCTCCCTGGGTTCTCAAAATGGTAAAAACTTCATCTATTGATTGATTTACCTTTAAAAAAATAGGGATTCGAGTACAATTAGTTGGAAAATCTGAAATGGCACCACAACAAGTATAATGATTATTGAAATTTTGATTTGACTTTTTATTTTTGCGTTTCTATATATTATGTTTTTTTAAATTTATTATGAATGTTTAATGTTGCGATTCTAAGTATTTGCATGAGATATTAATAAGATTAATTTGCACACCTCATTAGGTTATAATACAATGTACCTTTTATACCTGTAACACCTTTTTAACATGTATTATGCAAATAAATTATTTGATTTGATTTGATTTGATTTGAAAATATACATAAATAAATATTTAGAGGTATGATGATCACGTCGGGTTACCAGCATAGAGGTATGAAGTACAAGATACAGAGTTCACTCATCCTACATAGAAAAGAGAAGATCCTCCGACCAGACGGGTGTCCTGTCTGGTGGGCTACTGCGCGACGATTGATGTTGCAATGTTTTAAATATGCTGATAGCGCGGTAAACTCTATTTGCGTGATGCAGGATTTTGTGTGACGTAAGGTCTTTGATGTGTGGTTCACATGCGGCGATGTAGATGCCGCCACAAATAAATTGATCTAATTATGCGTTTTTATTCAACCGTTTCCCGCAACTATGAAAAATATTGGTCCAATATCAAACCAACCGTGAAATCCTTCCAATTCAAGACCAAATGGAGCATAGAAGTAACTCTACAACAATGCAACTCAAAGGGTGTACAAAATGTATCACCGGGAATGAACGGCGATAGATCGTAAAAGTTGCTGAAGAATTTCCTTTCAGGCAGTGATATATTGAATGTTCCGGCCCGGATCGGAACCGGATGGGATGCTCTTTCCGAATTGTACGGTTTCGCTTTATATATTTATTTTTAAGTGATGTTTTTGTTTAGGCTGCTGGTATCTTTTTGTGGTCGTTAATGGGATAAATGAAAAGGGCGGATGTTTTGTCATATTGTGAATTTTCAAAGGCCCGAAAGTGGTGCCTTTTCCATGCTTGTACGTTTTTAAATAGCTACTTGGTTGTCATTGCCGAATATATCCAGATATCTAACCCCTTTTATACGTATGTAAACAAACTGTCTTATAATTATGTCGCTAATTTCATATAAGTCACAGACAGAAAAAAAATCATCTACGACACTTTTCTAGTGTAATTTGTCGAAAATGAAATAATCAGTACCTGCTTACATACAAAAGAGTTCAATAATAATCCCTACACAGTAATATTTCGTCTATCAATACCACACTACATTTGTAGGACACTCTTTTATTACTACTGGTTCCCTAAGGCATCCAACCTGTCGGATGTCGTCGTGAGCCCGCACCGGATATTAATGTTACGGTGGATCGGCGGGTAGGTACGTGCTTCTCAAGAGGAAAGCATGTTATGGACGTTGCATTGATTTGTAAGGTTAATATGGCGTTTTGCCGATGGTAAAGTAAAAGTTGCTAGTAGACCGGAAAATTTGAACATCAACCGGACAGATTATCATTATAAAATCGAGTGTTCAAACATACCTAACGGATTAGGCTCAATTTGCACCGTGAATAAGTGTTTGGTATCATCCTATACGTAGTTTAGATTTTGATGATGATGTTGTTGCTGATATTGTATGTAATTGTTTAGTTGTTGTTATTAGCAAAAAACAATAATTTGAATGGCCGATATAAGTAGTTTTTCTGGGTCTAGATTTTTGCAAATGAGAGATTTATGTCTGTAAATGTACCCACCATACATGCGTAAAAGATGTGCGTCTTTGGTGCGCAGGGTGCGAGCCAGTTCCAACAGCATCCTGGGAGTTATTGCTCCCGTATCTCAGCTGATGTGTAAGTATTGTTTGTTGTATGTGTAATGTATTGTATCTATGAGTCATTGTAACTTGTTTAATAAATGAATAATAATAATAATAATAGTTAATTGATTCAGGCGTGAGCTTGCGGATCTCCATAATAAAATACAATAGACGTAGATATATTTAGTAACCTATTCCGTTTAACTATTCCTAAAGATTCATAAAGAACCCTGTAAGAAATCGACACGTGTTTCACCTCTCAACGAGGCATCCTCAGGATGACGATTGACTTGTCGCGAACCAGATACGGTGTTGCCACGCCGAGCGCCGGACGCTGAGTGGCGGCCGGCGGAGGTGAATCACGTGTCGATTTCTTACAGGGTTTTTTATGACTCTTTAGGAATAGTTAAGCGGAATATGTTACTAAATATATCTACGTCTATTGTATTTCATACGCTATATAATAAATTCAGCTGAAAGTTTAGGCACCTATGTGGATGAAATACCTAGTAAACCTTTCAGTTCGCTGCAGTGTTTTTATTAGGATGCATATTAAGCTAGTTTACAAGCTTTTATGATAGCACAATATTACAAAGTGCAAGCTGCATTTATACCATAACAATCCTTTATTCACTTCTCTACGACTCAGAAATGATAAAGCAAGCCAGCCCAGCTGCAAAGTGAGTCAAGTATTAAAATATACAATCTAAGTACCACTTAAAATGATTTGTGAACAAGACGAAGTTGTGTTTAATGAAATTCAGTTTTCCGACTTGGCATAAGTTTCCCAGCTAAACTTCAGCGACTGGTGTAAGAAGAACTTGAGTTTCGTAATAATACCAGGTTTCTGTTGATCTAGTTACACGAATATCTTGGAAGGTAAAGTCTGATTTGTTAAACAAAAATATTGTAGTAAAGCAATTATCGTCCGATTTTGAATTTTAATTGGCCTTGCATGGGACCTAATGTCTGTTGCAAAGTATCTGGTGAAAATGTAAACAAATGGATCAGAAAACGTACCTACCGTTCTCTAATTACACTGATAGAAATAATAATTATCTAACTAGTGTAAGATGTTTTATAATAATATATAGGTAGCCCTTATCTTTGTGGTTTTCCCATTGTTCGGTATTATAATCTTGACCTGTTGAAGATCTACACATCTGCGAGTTTGTCATCTACACATGATTTTTACACTTTAAAACTATTTTCTTTCTGTTCGTACCCACTTTAATTTTATGCGTCATTATTCGGCGCAAATAAAATTATTTTCCTTCTTGTTATTTAACAGCCCACTACGCTATTAATACGTTTATGCAATATTATAGCAGTCGAATTATCAATCCCAGATCAAACGCAACTTGGGACCTCAATCAGCAGAATAAACAAGGAATATCAACGTGTTACATTTGTACCGGTATATATACATACCATCACCACAAAATAAGGGTGCAGAAAGCCGGCTCCAGTAACGAAAATGCAAGCACACATAGACACGCTTCAGTACAGCGAATACAAATGTACTCGCGAAGTCGCAACTGACATTCATTTAAGATCGCCGTACGAAAGTGTATAAGTGTGCGTGCGGCTGTGTCCGCTCGTTGACTAGAGTCGAACTTCTGTACCTATATATTCTGTGCCAGTATCACCGCTCTGGGGACTACGGATATTGATACCGACTACAGATGTCAAGATATTGTGAATAATGGGATATTATTTACGTAAATTATGTCCCGATACGATACCGGTTCTGATTGTGGTTTGAATATTGTTTTATAGCTGTGTGGTTCCGCCTTAAATGTTGAATTGTTCAATATAATTAATTCTAACTACTCTAAGGCCTGAATTTTCAATCGTCAGATAACATTTTATCAAGAATAAATATGACAGTTTGACAGCTGTTGTGTAGAAAATATGTCAAACCACCACATTTATTCCGCAGATAAAAGTTAGCTGACTAATGAAAGATCAGCCCTAAACCAAATTTTACATTAAAAGACTGCCCTTAAAATAATTTGTGATTCTTGCAGAGCTTTTTCGTTAAGACCATTCACGACTCGAGTAAAACTCTAGTTTTCGGTAACATCTTTATCAAATAATAATTTAAATGCATTATGTGTGTAATAAAGAATATACTCAGCGTCCTACGTTAAAGATTTTAAAGCCGAGGTTAAACTTTTTTTTAACCATAACCTGTAGCAAACTCCGTCTTTGAGGATGATGGCAAGCCACTTATCTTAGTTGCCAATACTTGCCAAGCATATTATAGATGCAGCATTTTATAACTTGATTTGTGATCCGACCCTGCTTCGCACGGTTTTAACGACTTGATAAATAATCGAGATCACTTTATTATTTTTCAGGGTGGGATGCAACCTGTGTCGACACCGTGGCACCATCCCATCTTCCTAGCATGGCGGGTTGTGGTAGGGCGGCTGCTGCATGTACAGAAAACCTTAAACGGCGCAAATATATGAACAACCTTATTGGGAGCTGTATGTTTGAGTCGTTTGGGGTTTAAAACACAAAAGCCGCGGTCTGAATGCTCTTCAAGTATTTCGGGATATCGGCAAGTCGTTGGTCGACTCTTCACGTCACCAGAGGGCTCGCCTATTTTTAGACCAAAGAATCAGGCTGGCTTATTCTAAGAAAAAAGTGCCCAAAAGGCTGGCAGCATTGCCACGTTGGATGGCAATGCTGCCAGCCTTTTGGGCACTTTTCTCATGACAGCGATGCAGACGATTTTTTATGCCCATTGAGATTTTCCCTTTTTTTGTTCCTTTATGTATGTACTTGTAAATAATAAACAGGGTGGCAGGCACATCGACGTGAATACTTTTACCATGGATTCAATACATGATGCAGAACGCCCATGCGTTGAATTTACGTCGGTAATTTAAAAAAAAATGCTGTTTCATAGAAAAGTGCAATACCTACGCGGTCAAAATGTATGGAAGAGCAATTTTTTTTAATAACCGACGAAAAATTTCAACGCCTGGGTTCATAATCACGTATTGAATCCATGGTAATCGTTTTAGCGTCGATGTCCCTGCTACCGTGTATATATTTTAGTGTTAGATTTGACAAAATATTATTTGCCCCTACTGCAAAAAAGACCAGTTTAATATGTATGTGTTATACACATGGCAAAACATAATAAAACGGACATCTGAAAAAATATTGATATCCTTACAGACACATTTTCTCAATTTCGTAGAAAATTTAAATTTCTTCTAGCGACCAGAGAAGATCTAAGTGGTCACACAAACAGACACGGCACCTGGACTCTGAGGACGAGAGAGTGAATCTGCACCAGCGCAACTTATCCGCTTAAATATATTCACCCGTGGATGACCCTAGCTAAGTTTCGTGTTATAATGGACTATCAACTGCTGGACATAGGCTTCTCCCAGGCTGTGCCACAACACCCTTTCCTTCGCCTTCCGCATCCAGTCTATCCCAGCTTGCTTTTAAAGTCGTCGGTCCATCGCGCCGGGGGGCGTCCCGCACTACGCTTGCCGATCTCCACTCCAGGACTCGACGGGTGGACTAGTGGGATAAGATTAGTTGGGCACGGTAGGTGGCCACATAATTAGCAGCGTCATTGGCGCTCATTAAATCTCTAAAAGTGCAGGTGTATGTGCACTTAAATAAAATAATAAGTAATGAAAGGGTACTAGACTTATATTATTATTTTACGAAAATGTCAAAGCACCTTTCTAGATAAGAGTCTATCGGATATTTGCACGTGGTCACGTCTTGAATCCTTAAGAGGAAAAAACGGGATATAAAAATATCCTAAGAACAACGTGGGTAAAATATTTTCCAATTTAATGATAGCCTTGGGAGCAATAGAAATATAATAGAATCAGTTCGCCATAATTTGATATGGGTATATAGTCTGAGAACTAGACAAAGGGATTTGGGAAAATTGGCAAAAAAGATTAAGTAGGTGAAAAAATAGTTTGGAGCTTCATAGTGCTGAACGGAGGCCACGTCAAAGAAACGATTGCTCAGTGAACTGGTGACTCACATAGCAATCATATTCCAAAATTATCTGAGTTACAATAGATAGTAAAGCATATTAGTAATGTTCTGAATACTTGTTACTGCATCCACCAAGAAAGATTGTTGTCGTCAAAAACGACATGCCACCTGGTGATGTTGTTTTCCATGATATTGTCAAGTCATAAAGAAATGCCTAAATAACACATTTCATCAGGTTTACTTTTAAGTATGATAGTAAAGTATCATTGGAAAAAAGGTATGTGCATGGATAAGTTTTGTTTTCAATATTTGCAGCAATCATCGCCACTGTTATAGACGTAACCTTAGTCACATTGTAAGGTTTTACTCAATCACTAACCTCTAAGTCTGTAACCCCACTATCTCTCGACTTCGCGGTCATTAGTATTTCTTTCTCCGCTCAATTTCCTGCAAGTTTCTAAAGAAAAACAACCATGATGCTTTCTGTGCAACTTCCTTCTAACTTAACTTTTTTCTGGAAGACTGCAAATGAATTTATCGAAACGCTGAACTATGAGAGGGTTAATGACTAGGAACTACTTCCTATTTGCTTGGTAATTAAGCAACACAGGAAGTGATGATAAGGAATGATTGTGGGTTTAAAGGGTTTCTTACCCACAAGTATTAACTGTACCAGTCACAGGTAAGGTGTGGCTGATGTTTTCCGTTTTGAAAATACAAAAGTGTCATAGTCATGACGTAATGTCTCAAAAGTGTTAAAGTAATTTTTGCAAGAGCCAGACATCTTATTGTTTGGATGATTATTTTTGAAGTCAATTTATAACAGCTATATTTATAACCGGACGGTCTGAATGTCAAAAGTGTAACTTTTTTGTCTCTGTTTTCAACTGAAGTAAAAAAAATCCAACTTAACCCAATACCTGTGGTTTGGTGACATGTTTATTTAAGCACAATAAAACCAGACCATTTTACGACTGTGTTGGATTTGGAACTCAATAAAAAAGAGGTTTTACGTCCTAAGATTTCGCGGTGTAAAAATAAGTACGTAAGTATAGGTACTGGGTATAGTCGAGTTTTTTATTATATGCTTGTTCCGTCCGTGGTCAAAGGTTGATATTAAAGTTGGGCACAACGAATCAATATGAACCTGTCTCTGTACTTGACGGTATAACAATAAAAATGTCCCCTTCAAATAATGTTTATACCATTCCCCCTCTAAAAAGCTTATTTTATTCACTGAAAACAGTGAATAAAAAGCTCTTTTAATCACTGTTTTGGTGTTTGAATTTAGAACACATCTATATATGCGACCTCCATCTCAATGCTATACATATAAATAAATATCGTTTCACAAGTTGATTGTTATTAGTAATAATAAGAAAATTACTTTTGATTTTAGTAATTGTTCCAATTTTAATGTGCATTTTAATTAAAGCCCCTTGCAGAGTAGCGCGACGCGACAGCGCGACGACACCGGTCATTGTTATACCGTGAAGTTTTCTTTGAAATTGTTTTGTTAGAATCGCGTCGCGCTGTCGCGTCGCACCAGTCTGCACGAAGCTTAATTCAACCTTCCTTTTTTCTTCAATAAATGTCTATTTTCGCTTAAATCTTTCTTTTTCTCGTAGTCATGGTATAAAGTATAGTATGCAACTCTTGAATAAAACGGATTTATATCGAGGGCCATGAATTACTCGCGTCGCTCAGGATTCTAAAACTTGAATCACTCGCTACGCTCGTGATTCAATCGTCATGAATCACTCCCCACGGTCGTGATTTAGTCGTTAGAATCCTTCACTTGCTCGTGATTCATCTATGGCCCTCGCTTTAAATCCGTCTCTTATTCACTAATTGCATAATATACTATTATTTTATTTTTATAATAAAAAATAAAAATACTTTTGCAATAAATGTATTTGAACCGAATTTTACTAGATATTTTTCTTTTTTGTTAAATGAGACACACTGTACGCCTGTATTTGTTTTGTGTGTATATTTTTCACGCAAATTGTAAGTCATTAGGTAATGAACAGAATATTGAAATAATGTTATGTGGACTAGTAGTAACTACTAAGAAATCTTCAGCAGTCTTAATAGCAATGTTGTCTTTTGCAGAAGTTTAAAGAATAAAAGATATTGCCTGTTTATTTTCTTAAGAGTTTTGCAATTTCATAATTTTCTGTCTCAAATAAAACAATTAATGCAAAAAAAAATCTGCTTCACAAACCCTTCACGCACACATTAAAAATGATTTAGACATCTAAACCAAAATCTTAGAATTTCAAATAAATTCTAGCTGTTACGGCTAAGATATATAGCCGGTTTATCACACAGTTTCAGCCCAAAAACTATCAAAAACAAATCACGTTCAGAAAATTCATATAACCCCTGTCACCCACTATTTTAGGCCCAAAATCGTAATTGAAGAGGCCCAAAATCCTAATTGAAGACCGCAGAAATCCATTTCGGGATCAAATCCCAAAATCCGAAATCCTATTTTCACTGCGGCTATCATCAAAGTTGTACCAGGTGCCCATAAGTCTCACCAAGTAACTTAGGAGTATTTGGAACATTTTACTTAAGGCTTTCGAACGATATTCCAATCACCCGGTCCACTAGTTTTGGGTCAATTTGCTTTAAAGTTGGGTGTAGTGATCTTGATTAACACATGTTACACTGGAAGTTAGTTAAGAAAGTTAATTTAATGTAAATAGTGTTTTAATATTTACAGTGTAGTTTTTTCCGATAGTAGCGAGAGTTAACCTAGAATTTACTCCGACTTCGTCTGCGTGTATTTTTTACGTCATATTTTTTTAATACAAATATCCAAGATGAAAGGTAGCCTACGTCCTTCTCCAGATTCCAGGCAACTTATCTGTCAAATTTGGTAGCAGGAGGTTTGCGCGAAAGACACTTACGCGAAAGATACTTGCACGAAGGACACTTGCGCGAATCCACTTGCGCGAAAGGTCAGTTGCGCGAAAAAGTTTTGTAAACCTGTATTCTTTCAAAGGGATGGGCTAAACTACTGGTTTTCGAAGTAGCTAATAACAAAATTGGGATTAGAATCACCGAAATTTGCGAATTTTTCGTCATAGTCGTCATATTGAAAAACATGTTCTCCCATGTTTTTCAAACTGCAAATTTGAGTTGGTCGATTATTACTCGTTGACCTGTACAGCCTACTTAGCTGTGACAGTTTTCCTTTTAACTGCAGTGGTGACCCAGTGATAACGGCCCCGACTTACGAGTTGTAGTTCGTGGGATCGAACCCAGGCAGGCGCCTTACTTTGTGTAAATAATTTCATCACCACTACTCTCAACACGATGAAGGAAAACATCGTGAGGAAACCAGCATATTCTAGAACCAAAAATTGTAAGCCATGTGACATTTACTAACTCGCACTGGGCCCGCGTGGTAGATTATAGAGCACTCCCTCTCAACGAGAGGAGGCGTGTGTTCCAGCAGTGGGAACTGGGATTATCAAAGGAGATACATTAGACCATCCCTAATTGTACCTAGCATATAATAGTCTGAATTCAAAGGCCTTCAGTCTTCAATTGATTCTGCTACTAAGAATATTCCGATCTTATTCGACAACAATATATTCTAGTTCCTTTCAGCAAATCCTTTACCGTACACACAACCGAACATGTCTCGGTACATCCTTATTCGGAATTCGCAAGAATTTAAATATGTATCTCAATGCTGTATGCTCCGTACCTACTACATACATGTAGATTATCATAAATGGCAACCGGCCAGCTTTGTTGCGAAAAATAGCGTCCAAACTAGAGATACTTTCTAAAATATTGTCAAACTTACTTCGCGTGCATTTTTATACAATTCATTATTCATATTTTGTTGAGATCAGAGTAAAAGTAAAGTAATGACATCACGGTGGGCCCTATCAGAATACCAGCGCTGCGGTATTTAATTATTTTTTAAATATCGCCGCATTATGCTGAGATAGGAGCCTTTTTGGCCTCGCACAGGTCGTGATTATTCTGTTTTTAAATTCTCCTTTTTTTGGTTTTATTTTATAATTTATTTTTATTATTACTTACTGTTTGTATTTCCTGTGCGTGTCCCAAATAAAATATGTTTCTTTTTCTTTTTTTTTTCTCATTTCCTGTGTTATAAAGCTTACAAAAATGTTATTAGGTAGTAATAAAATAAAATAAATTTGTAAGTTCCATAAACTAACATCAATTTAGGCAGTTCAATATCTCTTTGATATGTTGGACAGTAGTTCCCACTTACTAAATCCAATCTTCAAATAATTTTACACGTTCGAATCCACCTCGCCCTCACGCCATTCCGCCATTTAGGGCGCAGTAACGTGCGGTGCACAGGACACTTGGACATATTGGACATGAATCACCGGAGCGAAGCTTCGTATTCTGTCCAGAGGGCAGTACACCACACTTATTGACACTGTAATTTGGAGGCCTTGGACACGGTGTATTGTTTGCAAGTGTATGGTCTAGAGACGCTGATAGATAGGTCTAATTCAAAATAATGTTTAGCAAAATGAGAGGTAGAAACCAAGTATAGCTGATACGACGTTTTTGAATCTTCTTTTCTATGGAGATACTTGGGAGGAAGTGTATCACTTTGCTCAGATGGGTTTCTCGCTTGTCATGACCTGGCTAAACAACAACTTACTCTCGCTTAATACAGACAAGACCAAATACATAACATTTATACTTACAAACACTCACGTCACTCAAAACCCCTTGTTAAACATCACAGCCCACTCATGTAACAACAGCTCTTCCTACTCATGCTCATGCACAAAACTCGAAAAAGTGGACTCTCTCAAGTACCTCGGTGTGACTATAGACAGAAACCTTAACTTTAATTCTCACATCGATCTCTTGTGCAAGAGAATTAGGAAGCTCATTTTCATTTTTAGCCTCTTAGTACTCAGTACTTAACTATTGCATCTCTGTTTGGGATGGGGCCTCTAAATCATTTATGATCAAAATCGAGCAAGCCCAAAGAGCTGTGCTAAAGGTGGCTCATACTTAACCGTTTTTTCACCCTACCTCTGAACTCTACGATAAGTGCAAGGTTCTTACTGTTCGGCAACTGTTTATCGTTCAAAAAATCTTGCGTAAACATTCAACTTTGAACTACAACCCATCATTAAACGCTCATAAACGCATTAAAACAAATGTATGTTCCAATCAATTATGTAAAAGTGGTCTTTCGCACCGCAATTTTTATTGGCAATTATTTATACAATAAGATAAATTATATTTTAAAAATATACCCTCTGACTAAAGCAAGGTGCAAGTAAGTTTTCTCCACGTATTTACTGAACCTTCATTACGATAGCACTGAAAGTCTCCTTATTGTTTTAAGATAAGTGTTTTTAGCCTGTCCACACACACATGTCACATCACACCTCACCGTACCGCACACCACACCACACTACACCAGACTACACCACACAACATCACATCACACGACACTACACTACACCTAAGCACACCACACTTCACCACATCACCCACTTCACTGATACCCACACTCTTCAAAAATAGATTTAATTTTCGTATTTTTTTTGTTTAATTTTTATCTTATTTTATTTTTGTTTACTGTGTTCTCATACCAAAGGTAAAAATACTTTGTAGATATTATTTTTATGAATCAATACTCAAACACTGTTTTGGGGGGGGGGGCTGGTAATCTGCGTGACAGGTTTTCCTAGTGCAGATACCAGTCTCCCACAAAGGATTTATCAGATTTTGTAATCTTCATATTTTTAAGGCACCTTTGTGGAAGAGAAATAAATGTTTATTATGTTATATTATGTATGAATTTTTATATTTTTCCGCAACCGTCACTGTTTTTTATAAACACAACAAAAACATGTTTTGATAATAGTTCACTATTCTGCTTAGATTCGATGATATGTGCACTGCACTTACTGTTTTATTGTCATTTAAAGTAGAACATTTATAGTTCTAAACGTAATCAAACTGTTGTTGCACTGTATTTTGAAAATAGTAGGTAATCTAAGCACTGTACTTGCACATAACGCTAAGATAACACTAGTACACACGCCTACATATCAAGCTGTACACTTCCAGTATAATCTTATCTCGCATTCTATACGATTTCCGTACAATGAGAGGTCAGCTTATACTGGAAATTATAGCTTGATATGTAGCCGTGTGTACTACGTTATTATGCAATTTTATTTTTTACTGTGTTTGTGGCTTAGCATTGTTTGAAGTATTTTTAGTAAGTAATTAAAATTCGCGGAACTTCCGCGCGGGTGAAGCCACCGGCAACAGCTGGTAACGAATAAATGACTGACTTTCAATGGGTCGAAACCACCATTTCATTTACCTATAGCGACTGTGACCGACAGTCCATTATCTGTTTCGTTGTGTGCATTGACTATTCTGTTCCAGAGCTTTTGCGTCATCGATCGAGTCTGGAGTTTGAACTTGAAATTCTTTTTTTAAATAATGTTTGTGAGTTATGCATCGCTATGGAGTAAAACCTTTGACTATAGTATACTATAGGTTCTAAAAATGTAGATTAATTATTGTTAGGCCCAAATATGTTAATTGTTAGAAGGCAACTCTCTTTACAAGGCTGATGTGTGGCCCATGGGAAAAAGGTTTAGGGGTATTAGGAACAGGGTGTAAAGTTCACTCATCCCCCATAGAAAAGGGAGGATCCTCCGACCAGACGGGTATCATGTCTGGCGGGCAATTGCCCAGAGGTTGAAGTCGTGAGCTTGTATATATGTCCACCGCGCGGTAAACTCTAATTGCGCGATGCAGGATTTGAGTGACGTCAGGATGTTGTGTGACGTCAAGTCTTTGATGCGTAGTTCGCATGTGGCGGTGTAGATGCCGCCACAAAGGCATAAGTCATTTATGTATTTATGTATGTTAATCTCAAATAGAATGACTGAAATAAAAAAAATGTTTTTAGTCAAACTGAAGTCAATATTTTTATTCTTTTTTGTCCACCCAGCAGCATATTCCAGTAACGGACGGGTTAAATGGGTTTATCAGGACGCTATATAGCTTCTGCCAGCGACTTAGTCTGCATGGAAGATACATAAAATAACTTATGGCAGAGTATGGCAATCGGCAATAGTGTGGCTTTCTACCAGTGAAAGATTTTTAGTACTCGGATCGGACCTTCCAGAGCGGAAACTCGGAACCTCTTGCAAAAAAACAATCCACTGCACATTCCATGGTTGCCTGGCAAGCGATAAGGCCACCAATTGTATATTTTGTAGTGTTTGATTTACTTTTTTGTTATGTATTTTTGTGGTTTAATATATAAATCAATTTTACCTTTTTATAATATTAGGTATATTTTGGAAGTTTAGACTATCCACAAGACAAGCTTATTCACTTCAACGTCTTACAAGTCACCCAGACTGAACATTAAACGTGCATTAACAATCGCAAGTCCACCCACAGCCCATTGTCCGTACACAATTTAGAATATCTATTCGGAACTCGCCAACGACTTGACAATTAGGCGTCGTCCGGATGCCTCGACTTTGATCTACAAGACAAGAGCTGTCGACTGAAAGGTCTTAGGTTCTCATTGACAATTTGAAATACCCTCAAGTTGCTGTACTTGAGATATTTTCTGAATTTTGCAGGTCTACAGTTATATTTTACTTTCTTCCTTCATTTTACGTGTGAAGAAGGACCTTGGTTTTGAGGTTGTGTCATTTAATTTTAATCTCAAAAATATCCATGAAAAAAAAACACTCGTGGTAATTTTTTATTCACATCACCATTTTTTTTTTTTTTTACTTACTGTCTGCATTCAAACCTACCACAACACAAGTAATTATAGTGGTAGTTACAAGGAGTTCTACGACTCGGCTTTGCTAAGTAAAAAGTATGACTAACCATGTCTATAAAAATGTAACTTGTTTTAAGGACTAGCTCAAGGACATCAGTTGTCCCAAAAGTCTGGCATTATTTCACAAAAACCTAGTTTTCTTTGACCGATTGGCTTTATGCCTAGGCAAGTGACACGGGGTACAAGGTTATTATATTGTAGATTATGACATTAATAGTTCCAGATCGGAAACCATTTATTGTTGTGTCTGGATTTTTGTAATAAACATGGAAATTTATAGCTAGACACCATCAGTGCCACAGGATCGCCAATCCACGTGATCGATCAATTGCTCAGGTCTTCTCAGAACATATCAAAATCAATATAAATAGTCTGGTATTATTAAAGGAAGTCATTGATGTTATCTATCGAACTGAATAATTTTATCTTGACCCCTCGCCCCTGCTAAACACTTCTATTATAATTTGGTAGAGAACTTTCTTGGAAGAACAATCATTATTACTACGCTTGATCACTGCACGTTGCCAATATTGGAGCATTGAATGCAGCGTCAGCGCCAGCCAGCAGGAACTAAACTCTATCTAAAGAGTGTGAAAGTTTATTACTAATTGGAAGATTTTAGCTTCATTCCATGCTGAGGACGTAGCACGAAAGCACAAAGTAAATAGGGTTAATAGGGGTAATATAGGTTGCCTGGAAGAGATCGCAGAAAGCGATAAGGTCGCCCATTGTATATTTTGTAGTGCATAATTATTATTTCTTGTTATGTATTTTTGTGGTGTACAATAAAGTATATATTAATAAATAAGTAAATAATTTTTAATCGAAAATGCAACTTTCCCGTATCATTTTGGTTTTTATTTTTGCGACAACAGCAATGAAATAAAGTATTAAAACTAATTTAATATTGTAACTGAAACAAGTATTTTCAAGTTTAACATCGTTCGAATTTACATTATGTTACTCCGTATGTCGATGCTACGCCCACTGATTTTAGAAAGAAACAAAGAAAAATTATTGCGACTCGCACAGGAGATCACAAATTAGACTAAACACACTTACAGAAACATAAAAAAAAGAAAAGAAAAATCGTCGCAGCGTTGGTATTAAGGCCCGCAGTGATGTTACGGAAAGTTATAGAAATAAAATAAAAAAAGATGTTGTGTGAAACAACAAATAAAAAAATAAAAAACTTTCTTCCATTGCTTGCCGGTACCCGTACCGGTATGTGGGCGGTGTAGATGTAAATTAAGTGTGGTAGTGATCGTAACGAGAGCTATATTACCCACTTTTTTATCAACTAATTACATACGATGAACTAGTGTGGAGTTTTATTTTCACTGGAAGACGTTATTGTGTCAAAAAGCTTTAACAGCTCCTACACACGTTTCCACTAATTCTAGAGTAGAAATATAACCGTAGAGCTACAGAAATTCATTTTTATCAATCGGGATCCAATTTGTGAAGACAGTCCGCCTTTCCCGTGTAGGAGTTATAGACGTAGTAATAAAGATAGTACTGCGACAAGTGAGAGGGATTATATCTTTCAAGCAACATTTAGTACGAGGTAAGAGCTTAGTACATTTTAGAATCTTGTAGAGGGAATTTAAACTTGAGGGAAAAGTTGCTTCATGCGTTTGGATGAGTTAAAAATAAAAACCGCTTGATTTGTAAAATGTCAAGGTCGTGACCAAACTGTCATCTTTGGTCCGGTCTTTCAAGTAAACTGAAAGGAAATGTCTGAAAGAGGACAGCTCAAGTAACAATAATGATGATTGTAGGTACTTACTTTTCATTAAAAGGTACCTCTTACATCATAGTAAAAGCATAACATTTAACAGAAATTATGTTTCTGTTAAATGTTATGCTTTTACCTACCCGGTCCAATTTCAACCGGTTTGGTACCAACTAAGTAGTACCGTAAGCGAGTTTACAAGTCGGCGACAAGCCGGCTCACGACCGAATCCTGCTTATTAGTTATGAACACTTTGCTCAACAGATTTCTAGCAAGTTTTAATGTAATATGAGCGAGAATACGCTCCGTTTTGCGAAATTCGCTGGCGTAATATCAGCCGGTAACTGTCTTTACCGTTAATGCAGATAATGCTGGTATACATTAGCATAATTATTACTGCCACACCGCAGGGAAACGGATTCTTCTATACATATTATAAACTAGCTGCGTCCCGCGGTTTCACCCGCATAAGTCTCGATCCCGTGGGAATCTCGGGATAAAAAGTATTCTTTGTCCTAACCCAGGTTATGGTCTACCCATGTGCCAAAATTCATTCAAATCCGTTCAGCCGTTTGAGCGTGAAAGCGTAACAAACAAACAAATCAAACTAACTCACTTTCGCATTTAAAATATTAGTTATGAATAAGCTCACTTTTTGTGTCTGTCTGTGTGACCGCGATGTTGTTCTAAACTGCACAATGAATTTTGATGCGGTACAAACTTATATAAATAACAAGCACTTTGTCCGCGACTTCGTCCGCGTGGATTTCGTACTTTCCTCTAAAAATTCCATAACACCCACCCTTTGAAAGATAGTTTTCGAAAATTATTATTTGCAATCTTTAACATTTAATAAGGTAATATTTGGGGGGGTTTTATTGGGGGTATGTATTTGGGCCACTTTTTAAGTTTGTGTGCTTCTTTTTCATCACGTCAAGGCTCGTTTTTAAAGAAGCGTTTGGTACGTTTCCATTGTATGATTTAAACATTATTTATACGCATCTTGTACCGTTTTAATTGTTTGCCTCGTTGGTCTAGTTGTCGCAAATGCTACTGCTGGGCATGAGGTCTTGGGTTCGATTCCTGGGTCAGGCAAAGTGTTATTGGAAATTTCCATCTGGAATTTCTCAGTAGCAGCCCGGAGTCTGTATTTGTGCCCGGTTTATGATGATAGGCTCGCCCCTTATTACATGGGACTCAAACATACCTGGCGAAATGTGGGTGTACTATAGGTACAGCTCTAACTAACCCTTGGGGGAATACAGGCGTGATGTTATGATAATGTTATGTTTTGAGTTAATTGAAGCAACCAGTACGATTCTCCTCTTAAACCTTATTACTCTTTTACACCCCGATAGAAGTAAATTTTTGAAAAACCCTGAATCACGTACTGTTTAGGGTTCCGTCCGTCCGTCTGTCTGTCAGCGGGCTGTATCTCATAAACCGTAATAGGTAGATAATTGAAATTTTCACGGATTGTGTATTTCTATTGCCACTATATTAAAATTAAATACAGTTAAAAATTAAAGGGGGTATACAATAAACTTTTGATTTTGTAAAAAAAAGAATTAGCCTGGCATCAGGTGAGTGGCAATTATTATTATTATTATTTCGTTTATATATTTCCTTTCATACACTTTTAAATATTTTATGATTATGATTTATGATTATGATTACACTTTTAAGTATTTTTCACAAAAAAAAGATATAAAAAATAAAAATAAACATTTAAAAATATAAAAAGTAGAGGTCCGCCGGTGTCGGGAGCAGGATCCAAGCTACCGGTGGTTAGGGCTGCAGAGACAGGAACCTCCTCACTATGCGAGCCGTATCGAGGAGTACTGCCTTCTGAATCAGGCCCTTGATCCAACCGCCTAACGAGAGCCTCGAGAGATGTTGGTCGAGGCTTTCGGCCATCAGGCCATTGGCTGTTACGACAATTTATTATTATTATATTCTTTATTTCAGACAACTATGATCCCGGCGTGTTAGTAAACAATGATATAACTTATTACTAGTGTTAGTAGTTACAATACAAAAGAGACGAAGACAAAATAAATATTATTGTGAAAAGGACATCCCCAAATTAATGTTTAGAGATGGTCCTTCTCACAAAACTTTTAATAATCGGGGAGTCGATACTCTCCGCCATAGTCTTTAGAAAGCTGTTGCCACTCGCCCGCAACCTTGACAACAGCATGCATGCTTGGCAATGCATTGTTTGTTTGTTGACAAGAAAACGCCGAAATCTGGAAAAACAGATTTATTCCAATCTAATACCCAAGGCAAAGCTTTTAAATTACTTTTTCTAATTCCACTTCAAATCAAACATTTTCTGAAATAACTTTTACAAAATGAGTCGCTTTTCCTTTCCATTTGCATTCGAATGACTAAACTATGAACACAACAAATCTGCATACATTATTATGAATGCAGCCAAGTTTATCGCCGCCATATATTTAATTTCCGTTATAGTGACGCCATTTCAACGCACCGGGAAGTGCCCTCGGTATGCGTTTCATTATGCCCAACCAGTTAACAGTTCGACGCATTTTCATTACATAGAGGTAAATGGAGAAGCATCGTTGATTTAATAGTTATGCTGATATTAACGATACATCAGCCTATATCGTAATACATATCGATTCATGATACCCGCTTTCTGAAATGAAAATCAATGACGTGTTCAAATTAAACTGATGTCAACTCATCTGATTGGTGCATAAGTCAATCAAACAATGAATGACAGCAGTTGACATGCGTTTGAGAACTTGTAAGCTTACTTTAGAGCAGATTTTCGTTCAAGGAACCGAGTAGTAATCGCATAATTTCTTATTTATAGGATTTCTTCTAAAGTTGTCAATGCTGTCTGAAATCACTTAATCAGAGACCAGAGACAAAGAGGAAAGATGCCTTTGTCTAGCAGTGGGACGCCACATAATAAATAACGATGGCGAAGCAACATAAGACTGTGCAAGGGATAACTACAAGGGATTCCTAATCCTGACAAAAGGTGCAAACTGTAGCCAGCCTTGTGACGTTGTAGTTGGGAGGAGTTTGTAGTTTACTTTGTCTTAGAGACTATAATCTGAGAAAAAATTACACACATACGTGAGTCCAATGCCTAGCTGCGGCCAAGGCTTGTACAGAACTTTTCTCAAATAATGCGCGGAAATCCAAACTAATTCAATTAATTTTAAATTCCAGAATCAATGACGAACAACGATAATTTTTCACGCGGCTTTATATTCATTTGTTTCTTCTTTACATACAAACATTTCCGGCCGGCGCTCGCATGTATTCGGTCAATACAACAATTTCGATTTATCTCGAAGAAGGTTGTCAAAATAATGCTCGAATTTCCAAGCATGTTTGAGAAAAATAATTTGTACCGTCTTTGTTGCAGAACAAGTTCATAGCATCCAATTTTATTTAAAATAATAGTATTTATTTCATTTATTCATAGATATAAATAAATAAAATCTTTCAATAAATTTTAAAAATCATCACTATGTAAATTTAAACAAACAGATACATAGTTGCAAAGAATATTTTAAATATCTCAATTATGAAATTATTAATTTTGTAAGATCAAACATCCAAAGATCCTTTGAAAAATATAAAAGTAAACGACACAGTAATAAAATTTGGTGTCCTAATAATAAAACAACTCTTTTAAATAACAGTATATTTTGCATGGCTCCCCGTGTTTACAATCACCTACCTAAATATTTAATGGAGGCATTATCGCCTGTTAGGTTAAAAATAAAAAAAACAAAAAAGTTTTTTGATAAATCATATTACAGTGTATCTAAATATTTGAAAATGAAGTAGTTAAAAAAAAATATCCTATAGTTTACTATAGGTTTGCGTACTTTGCATTCCGAAAGGTAAAATATGGTGATACTAATGTGTGTGTGACTGTGATATACAATTATTACATGAATGTAAAACATCTACACACTGTTTACCCATATTTGCAAATAAATGATTTTGAATTTAATCCGACCTGTCACTGTAGGGTCAGTGACAGCTCGGATTAGTGATGATTTCTGCCTGAGTCAACTGCACCCGAATAATAATTAAGTAAGTAAGTAAGTAAGTAATATTTTATTTTGTAAAACATGAGTACAGTATAAAGGTCTTATAATTAATATGAGGTGGCTACATGTTTTGCCATTCATGGCGTACAAACTTAGTTGCACTAGACAACAACAAAAAAAAATATTTACAATGTCAAATTTAAAATAAATTGAAATTACATTGTCATGCAAACATTAATGAAATATAGAATAAAAATAAATAAAAATAAAACAACACTAACAATGTCAAAATATAAAAATTAAGTTATGCCGTTAAATTGCATGCATAATATTATAATTATCTTAGAATAGAAGTTTACATTAGGATATGTCACTGTCATTTATAAAATCGTTAATCGAGTAGTAACATTTTTCAATTAATAATGCTGTTAACTTCTTTTTAAAATTGCGTATTGTGTCCTCTTTTATTATGTCAGGTATTTTGTTATAAATTGTAGGTCCCATACAAATAACATTTTTTCTATATAAAGCAGTATTGCATCTCTCAACTATTAGACGATTTTTGTATTGGCTTCTAATTGGTCTCTTACTACTTTGTGATACTTTAGTAAAAAGATGCATGTTACGTTTAACAAAAATTGCCATTTCTAAAATATAAATTGAAGGAAATGTTAACAGCTTTAGGGACTTAAACACTGGAACACAACTGTCAGTTGTTTTCATATTTAGCATCGACCTCAAACAACGTTTTTGGGCTCTGAATACCTGTTCCCGCAGGCATGAATTCCCCCAGAAAATTATACCGTATCTCAGAATGGAGGCTACGAGACCATGGTATGCAATCAAAGTTGTGGTGATGTTAACTTTCTTAGTCAAATTGAACAGGACGTAAGCAGATATGCTCAATTTTTTACATACCTCTTCTACTTGAGGTTTCCACGTCATTTGACTGTCAATTACTACGCCTAAAAATTTTGCATTTTGTACTTGGTCTATTCTATTTCTATTAAATTCAATTTCTAAATTTGGTATTGATGTCCGCTGATAAAAATGTATTATGTTAGTCTTTCCTAAATTAATTACTAATTTATTATCGTCAAGCCAATTCACAATGTCCCTGAGTGTACTATTTATGTCATGTTCATATTTATTTGCATCAGAACCACTGATTAATGCAGTGCAGTCATCAGCAAACAAAATCATTGGGTCTTTAATGTGCCGCGGTAAGTCGTTTATATAGAGCAGAAACAAAAGAGAACTCAGCACCCCCCCCTGAGGTACGCCGTGTTTGACATGTCTGTATTCAGAAAAGTATTTCTTTTCGCGTCTGCTTTTTATACATATCCTAGATATTTCTGTGCATTGTTCACGTTCACTCAGATATGATTTGACAAGATTAAGGATGTTTCCTCTTATGCCATACATGTCAAGCTTACTTAGCAAGGTGTTATGATGGACACAGTCGAAAGCCTTCGTCATATCAGTGAGAATTGCACATATTGGTACTTTTTTGTCAACATTTTTTAAGATTACGTTAAGCAAATCGTAGATAGCTAAATTAACACCTTTGTTTTCCCTAAACCCTTTTTGTTCATTACATAGAATGTTATACTTACACAAAAAATTATTAATTGATTTATACAAAATTTTTTCGACGACTTTAGAAAAGATTGGAATTAATGCAATGGGTCTGTAGTTGGCTAATTTGTCCCTTTCGTGTTTTTTAAAGAGTGGTTTTACGATAGCTACTTTTAACGCTTTTGGAAACACTCCAGAGCTGATGCATAAGTTTATAATGTGACTGAGGTGTGAGGCAATATTATCCGTTACAAATTTTACTACTTTTGTGGCTATGCCATCATGTCCGAAACTATTTTTATTTTTTAAAGAATTTATTGCTCTCATGACATCTTCTGTTGAGACAGGAGACATAAACATTGAATGTGGATTGCTCAACACATTAGTAGCTACAGGAGTTATCTTAGTGTTTGTCTGTATTTGATCGATAAAATAATTATTAAAGGCGTTTGCAATATCTTTTGGATTACTTACGATTATATCTTGGGTTTTAATTTGAGAAATTTGCTCAGGAGTGCGTGGGTTATTATTTATAATTTTCCATGAGGCTTTAGATTTGTTTGTTGAGGTATTTATAAAATAATTATTTTGCGCCTTTTGGGTTAATTTTATTATTTTTCTGAATTTCTGGGAATAGTTTTTAAATTTATCTTTATTTTCGTTTGATGGTTCACGCCTGCAAGTCCACAATAATTGCCGCTGTCTTTTACTACATACCCGTATTCCATGTGAAACCCATTTTACTGTTTTATTTGTTTTCATAGTTACCATCTTTATTGGAAAGCAGAGATCATATAACATACGAAAGTGTTCTATAAAGTAATCGTATGCTTCGTTTGCATTTTCTGTTTTGTATATTTCTGAAAAGGTAAGGCATTGGAGGTGATTCTTAAATCTATCTAAATTTTTTTTTGAAAGATCACGTTTCCTAGTGAGCCAGTAACTTATTCTACAGGTTTTATTTACTTTTACTTCCAAAAACTGTGCGGTATGATCAGACAGAGCAAAGTCAAGTATTTCAAATCTACATTTCAACTGAGAACTACAAGCGAAGTTATCCAGGCAACTGCTGCTGGATAACCTAGTCGGCTGTCGCACTTTTAGATCGAGATTGTGCCCGGAAAGGAAGTACTCAAAGTCCCTAGTAACGTTGTTTCTTTTTAGTATATCAATGTTGAAATCCCCACATATAACAATTTTCTTATTAGACTTTGTACATACAGTGTTTAGGGTGTTATCTAAGTTTTCATAAAACATATTTAGGTTATTCATTTTCGGAGGCCTATATGTACAGATAACAATTAATCGTTGTTGCACCAGTTCAATTCCGCAACATTCAAATGTGTTTGCTACTGATCGGCGTGATATCTCCGTTAATTCTTTATATTCGAGACCTCTTTTGACAAGAACGCAAGCTCCTCCACGCTTTTTTGCTCGTCTTGCATAGCATGCAGCCAACTTATAATTTGGAATTGCCAGTAGTTTTTCATGGCCCTGCATAACAAAGTGTTCAGTAACGCATACCACATCAATGTCTCTTTGTTTCTTGGATAGTTCTTGCAGATGGACAGTGAGTAGATCAGCTTTATTCAACAGACCAGCTATGTTTTGATGTAGGATATTTATTCTGTTATAGACGAAAAAAATCTGAGTTCGTTGACTCAGTTGTTTCACCATCAGGTAGGTTTTCTGATATAGTTACATTCGCATCGATATCGTCAGAAGAAAGTTCACCTATTAAAATTTTCAAGTTTTGATACATATTTAACATTCCTTTATTGTTTATTTTTCCAGTGCGCTCGGAAAACATGTTATTGTCATAAGATAATTTTAGGTTTGAGTCCATTAGCCAAGCATAATTATGACATAAGTTGTCCATGTATAGCATGTTATTGAATGTTTCGATTCTACAGTTAAACATTACTGAGTACCCGCTGCATTTATATGTTGGTAGGCATAGTATCATATTTGTATGTTTTATATTTTTCAGGCCCTCTCTTATTTTGACAATTAGGTGACAGTAATTATGTGTTTGTATGTTCGAAAAAATCGACATCTTTTTAGTAAGATAAGTGACAGGCATAATTTTAACACTAGAAATAGGAACAAATTAGATCAACCACGTTTTAGATTGTCTAAAGTGCACACTTCTTTTATGGGGTACTGTGTAAAATGTTATAATAAAATACCACTCGATATTCTTCAACTGAATGAGAAGAAATTTAAAACATGCATTAAACGCACACTATGTAGACAAGCATATTATAAGTTGGATGATTATATCGATGATAAAAATGCTTGGCTTAATGCTGGTCCTGCTCCACAGCCACTTGGGCTCACTAGTTAAAAAATTTAATGTTTGGAAGAGTTGCTTCCCCTTTTTATTTTTCTGACATTATGAACTTAATGTTTATTTTTTATTTAAACAAGTTTAATTGTTGAATGTTCCAATGGATAATGATTTTCTTTCTTTTTGGTAGTATCATTCTATTAATCTCTCAAATACATTGCATACTATAGTTTTGTATAATTTAGAAGCATTTTTTCAATTTTTGTGAATGTGAGTACCATGGAGCCGTATTTTATGTTATTAAGATGTTTGTTGACTTGAAAGAGCACGGCAGTTGAGAGTTTGTCATGCCCACTTAAATGTCTCGCTGATGGTGGCGAGTGTGTTGGATCATTCGGTTCCCTACAAAATGGTTGAGCTGGATGGTGCTGATCCACGCGTCATGTTCGTGAACGGGCGCCGTCAGTTGTGACTGGTCATCTCTTATCTGCCAGGGCTTATTTTTAATGTTATATTTTGAATTGTTTTAATTTTTTTATTGTACATTGTTCTCACATATAGAAGCAACAAGAATAATGTACCCAGGATTGTGTAATTTTCTATATTTAAAAGAGTGTCCTTGGAGTTTCTTGCCCGTTCTTCTCCATGAAGATCTACGTTTTGGAACTGGGCAACTAGCTTCAACTTTCTGACTAACTGACCGACTATTTGACAATTCAAAAGTGCCTGTAAATGGTTTAATTGAAATAAATGCTTTGAGTTTGAGTTAGAGTTTGAGTTTTGACGGAAATCTTCTTCTCCTATATGTAAAATACAATAATCTTCTAATGTATAATTTCTGAGTTTGGGCTGTATATCTTCAACTAATTTCTCGACGCCGCAGCTTGGAGTAAGATAATGGCATATTTTAAAGTTAGGGAAAACGTCTTCTGCTGTTGACAGTATTGTATTGGTTGAGTTGCTGCTTATAATACATATTTTTTTCTTTTCATTAGAGAATGCCTTTTCTGTGTTGTCATATATGTTAGTAAAGGGGTTGTTGAGTCAATCTTCGTTATTCTAGGAGAGGGACAAGAACCATCTCGCATGTTTTTGCACGAAGTCTATATGATGATGATAATACCGGATATTTCACTCCCGATAGCGGTGATTTGTACGGTCAGGCAGAAAATCGATACCGCCCCAGGACCCGACGGCTTACCTGGAAAAGCCTGGGTTCTGGCCTTGGAGGCTCTCGGGCCTCGACTAAGGGGGCTCCTAAGCGCATGCTTGGAAAGGGGCCAGTTCCCGCTTCGTTGGAAGACGGGGAAACTGGTCCTCATCAAAAAGCCGGGGCGCCCGGCGGACTCTCCGTCCGCTTACCGGCCCATTGTGCTGCTCGACGAGGTGGGCAAGCTCTTTGAAAGAGTGATTGCAGACCGCCTTGTCGGGCGGCTGGTGCGAGTGGGACCGGACTTGGCGGAGAGCCAGTTTGGTTTCCGCAAGGGGCGCTCTACGGTGGATGCCATCATGCGCGTTCGAGCCCTCACGACGGGGGATGCTATTGCCCGGGGTGGGGTCGTCTTGGCGGTGTCTCTTGACATCGCCAATGCCTTCAATACCCTGCCCTGGAGTTGCATTAGGGAGGCACTCCGGTATCACCGGATGCCGACCTACCTCTGTCGAGTGGTCGAGGCCTATTTGACGGACAGGGCCGTCATCTACCCCGGTCACCACGGAGAGTGGAACCGGCGAGAGATGTCGTGCGGTGTCCCACAGGGATCGGTCCTGGGGCCGCATCTGTGGGACATCGGCTACGACTGGGTGCTGCGCGCCGACCTCCCTAGCGGCGTCAGTGTAGTCTGCTACGCTGACGACACGCTGGTCCTGGCGCAGGGGAGGTCGCATGAGGCGGCGGCCGAACTGGCGACACGCGGGGTTGCGACAATCGTCGATAGGATCCGGCAATTGGGACTCGAGGTGGCCTTGCACAAGTCCGAGGCCATGTGTTTTTATGGTCCTCGGAACGCGCCACTGTCGGGTTCCCGGATAACGGCAGGAGGGGTTCACATCGGTGTCGAGTCGACGATGAAGTACCTGGGACTCGTCCTCGACAGCCGGTGGAACTTCGTGGAGCACTTCCGACGTTTGGCTCCCAAACTGCAGAGGGCAGGGGCTGCTTTGAAGCGGCTCCTGCCCAATCTAGGGGGTCCAAACGCCTCCTGCCGGAGGCTCTACGCGGGGATCGTGCGGTCCATGGCCCTTTACGGGGCACCGGTGTGGGCGCGTTCATTAAGGCTGCGACCAGCCCAGCGGTTGAACGCGTCCCAAAGGGTCATGGCCATTAGGATGGTCCGAGGTTACCGCACGGTCTCCCGTGAGGCGGCGAGCCTCCTTGCCGGACTACCGCCATGGGATCTGGAGGCAAAAGTCCTCGCGCACATGTGGGAGTTGCGTGAGGAGGCGAAACGCCGGGGCGTAACTCCGCTGCCGCGAGAAATCGCGGCACAGCGGACAGAGCTCCGGCGGGATCTCATGGCGGCATGGAGAGTGCGATTGTCGCAACCCAGCGCTGGGCACGCCACAATTGTGGCGATAAGTCCCCTCTTTGAGGAGTGGCTAGAGAGGCGCCACGGCGTCCTCACCTTCCGCCTGACGCAGGTCCTCACCGGACATGGTTGTTTCGGGAGGTTCCTGTTCAGGATAAAGCGGGAGGAAACGCCCGGGTGTCACCACTGTGTGGATCGCCCGGAGGACACGGTGGAGCATACGGTGGAGGTCTGCCCAGCTTGGGCGGAGCACCGCCGTGTCCTCACGGAGGCGATCGGCGGCGGCGATCTCTCGCGTCCGGCCCTGGTTCAGGCCATGGTCCGGAGCGAGAGTGCATGGGAGGCCGTCACCTCCTTCTGCGAAGCAGTAATGCTCGCGAAGGAGGAGGCGGAGCGCGCGAGGGAGAGGCAAAATGCGCCCCCTCGCGCCCCTAGTCGCCGCAGGAGACGCCCCGGGCGTCGGGAGTCGCGAGCCGACTTCCGGCCACCGTAGGCGCGGGCTTGCGGACGGTGAGCAATGGGTAGCTCGCCGTCCGATAGGGACCAGGCCCGGGTCGACGGCGCGTTGTGTTCCACGCGCGCCTCAAAGAGATGTCAGCACCAACTGACGGGGTCCGGAAGGGCCAATGCCTGCCGGGGTCGCGGGTTTGTCTGAAAGGGATATCGCGACCTCGGCACACAGGCAACGGAAGGAACACGGGTGGGTTTTAGTCAGTAAAAGTCTGACACGCCCTCCCGCTCCACCCAGAGCGGGAGAAGTTATTTGATAATTTCCCATCCTCAAAAAAAAAAAAAAAAAAAAGGCAGAAAATCGATATTTTAAAATAAATAATTACGATTTAAATATTTTTTCCGAATATTTTGGTATTTTATTTACATACAAAGCAGGTAAACAATTATGACAATCTACAATTATGACTTCAATTATGATACCTATAAGTAGCGTTCATTCGGTTTTTAAATTGTCTGGATTAAAAATACCAATGTTCCTTTTCTAAGACCATTATAATAGACCTTTGATTAGTTATCACACATCAGTTATCTGATGACAATAGCAAAATTTTCTATCTCACTCTCGCACATCAAATTTACAATACCTACTCTAGTCTAGAACATAAAGACAAGTAGGCGCGATTACTGCGATTCCGATTTCTGCATAAATGAATACCTAAGTATTTAAATAAATAAAACAATATTTTTTGTAGAACAAGTTCCTACCATCCAATTTCATTTTAAATAATAGTATTTATTACATTTATTCATAAAAATGAATAAAGAAATTATATCATTTTTTTTTTTTTGAAATCTTCACAAATTTAAGAGGTCGATACTTTTCAGCCCAACGCACACACCACTTTTTTAGTTAGTTGTGTATGAAAGCAGGAAAGAAGATATAGCTCAAAATAACTCTTTTCTACTTTGAAAATAAATGTCATAGTTTTTGTTTCAATGCAACGTTTTCATCACATAGATAAGTACATCCATCCCCTTCATACCCGAATATCCCGGAATAGCCTCCAACGACACTTATGGAAGGTGGTCGAGATACCCAATTTGCTGACGAGAGCTCTCAATTCTTAGAATTGATACCTAGCTTCGATCAGTCCCACAAGTCCACTCCATTATTTGGGTAGTTTGATGTTGCGTTTACCCACCGTGCATGATGCCCGTCTTTACAATTATTCTTAAATTTCTTTAAATGAATGGTAGAAATAATGTAACTTCTTGTTACTATGGGACGGAGGTTTTAACTGGTTGTAAGACAAAACTTAATATTTACGAGTACAGCAAACTTTCACCTGGCCCGCGAAATGATCATAAATGTCACGATTTCATGAAACACTATTAATTACGAGTAAGTATGTAGATAATTATTTACTCGTGAAACTATCAATGAATAACTAAGTTTGCACAACTAGTTTCGTAATGTAAATCCGGCTTTAGGGAACCTTGAAACTAAATAATTGTATTGATAATTCTAATTATTATAACTCTGTAAACACATACCTATTTGTAGCGATCGCGAATCATATTTTTATACACATACAACGATACTGACCTGCAAATTGCAAAAAACTTAAGAAATATTTAATTTCGCGGGCTATCTTAGTGTAGTTAAACAAAAATACCTGAGTATTCTCGGCCAAAAACTTCCGTTTAATTCCTAATTATAACAGATAATATAACATATCAACACAAATATAACGTTAAATCTATTCAGTTAATGATGTGGTAGTTAGTTCTCAAGGCATGCGGATTTTTCCTAACTTAATCTTTTTTTTCCTCTCAGCGAAACATGCCCCTTCCTTCAGATATACTGCATCGGCACAAAGTAATCTGAAAAATAAAATGGTATTGAGATATAGACAAAGATAGTGTAATTAAAAAGTTCGGCTTTGTTGAGCATTGTCTTTGTCACTCATTACTTTTTGGGTCAGTCTTTTCTTCAGGTGCTCCTTCAACGTAATCTTAATTTTTTTGAAAATTGTTTCAAACATCAATATAGTTCAAATTTTATTTGATGGAAATAAGACTATTTCGTGAAAATACGACCATTTGCGATTTTTAAATGATTATAATGTTATCATTATTGTCTCTTGTCTCTCTGTTTGATCAACATACATCGCAAAACTGTGCTGTAATTAGAGAGAAACCTAAGAAATTTTGAATTTGGCTACCTTGACGTATCCCCCTTGATCTCAATGTTTATTTAAGGTCGCGTCTAGACCACAGTACCTGCACTTGTTAACGTAGCTGCATCCGTTCGTGGCACACACTGGCACGAAGTTCTCGTGGCAAACGCAAGTGTGGCCATCCGTGCAGAATATTGGACTCGACTCCGGAAGCACAGGCAGCAGTATCGGCAGCAGGATTGCTAGAACTTAAGGAAAAATAAAAATGCCTACAATTTAGAAAATGTTCAGCGCAACAAACAAACTTCATTCAAAAATATTGCTACAACATCTTTTGAAAGTATTGCTACTACAAGGACATATTAGCGAGGTAGGAGGATAGAGAGAACTACGAGATTGTGTTCTCGGTGTTCGGTGCACACGCGAATCTTTTGGAATTTAAGCCAAAAACTAGGTACGACATTTTTCAAACCAGTTGGTGATGATAATGCTAATACAGCGAACTTTTGAACATTACTGCTCATTCTTTCAATAAAAACCCACTAGTTCCTTTTTAGGGTTCCGTACCCAAAGGGTGCCAAACGGAACCCTATTACTAAGCCTCCGCTGTCCGTCTGAAACCCCAATATACCAATATTGAACGGTTGCTGTATTTTGGATCTTGCTATGATTATTTTCTTTAAGTATTTTTTGTATGCGTTTCAAACGTTCGAAGCTGCTGGGAACCTCCCTCTAGTACCTACTTTAGTTTCAACTTGAATTGAGCTTTCGAATTACAGAATCGGGAAAATCGAGTCCCTGACCGTTAATGAGTAAAATCACTAGAGTCAAACTGACAAGCAACTAATAACTACAATCCGTTTCACTTTACGACTAGAGTAAGCAAACTTAAAAATGGGATTAAACACACGACACTGCTGCAGCATCAATGGTATATTTTTTACTTAATAAAAACATATTTGGTTACCTCGAACTATAATTAGGTATGGTTATTGTTATTTCTTGCATAAAATCGATGCATTTATGACATTCACGAACATATCTGGAATTGAATCAATTGAGTGCATTATCAAAACATTTTCCTTTTATTATGATTTCATGATCCCGGTTATACTTCATTAAAAAAATCTACCATTTTCAATGATAAATTGGTTACTTTTTTTAAGTATAAAATGATTAATAGGCGTTACAATACAGGGGGGCCCAAAAACCTATCTCCTTTAAGATAAAAATAATAATATTCTTCGTTTAGTATTTTCTTTTATTTGCTAAATATTCTACGGTGGTACGGAACCCTTCATGTGCGAGTCCGATTCGCACTTCGCCGGTTTTCTTTAAGTCACGTGAAGGGACAAAAAAGTTTTATTTTTTGACCACACGGAAGTTACAAACCACGTTGAAAAATGTACCTAAATAAATTATTTAATTGAACAGTTTACTCACCATGGAAGATCGTCATATTCAACGATCTTTTTTGACGCCAGTAGATCAAATAATAATTTAAAATATCAGCCACCAACAGCCGTCACACTGAATTGCAAAGGTTTCTCTTCTCTTCTGTTCTCATACAGATCTCCACGCTTGCGCACTGAATGTAACTCGCAGAATGGTGGAACGGCTGTTTTAAATCTCAAACCACAATTATTTATACTAACCGCAGATATGGAAGTATGAATGAAAATATTTTTCTTGAATGGGTATTCTCATATGACCGTGGAAACGATTATAAATATTATTTTTCTCATCATATATTATTGTTACAAAGTTATTACTTCGCCATTTACAAACTGAAATAGACACATTTTACGTTAAAACTTATTGATAAAATTCAGGAACGCGACATATTTTTTTTTTTAAAACGAACTTTACGTTTCATTAGAAATCTCAAATCGACGAACTCAAGAAGGTAGCTGGGAAAGACTGCATGTGGGAGGTGGAAGATAGCGGGTTGTGGCACAGCCTGGGCGAGGCCTATGTCCAGCAGTGGACTGTGATCGGCTGAGTTGATATCGCTACAAGCCGCATACAAAGTTTACGTATGTTTAAAAAAGTGGTTATTGGTTTTAAGGTTAGAGTTGATTTAAGTAAACAAAGAATAGACAGTACTTAGGTAACACCTACTTATTCTGTGGGTATATGTTGTGTCTTATTCTGCAATAGGGATGTTGACTAAAAATTGTCCGACTTTCTTTGTCGATTTTTTATATATTATAAAAAAATATTGGACACGTATTTTTTATTTGTTTACGTAATCAGAAGATTACGGCAATACATGTGGCATGACGTCGCTCTCCGGTAGATTTTATACTGACTTGTGACGTAGCAAGCCTCCACTCCCCAACTTAAATGCGTTTTATCTAGATATTTTTTTATTAATATGATAAAGCAAAAAATACGTATCTTATATTTTTTTATTATCTGACTGACAGACTAAAAAGTTTTTTTTCCCAGTCAACATCCCTATTACGCAGTAGTTCTCGCCCGCGATAGGCTCGCCCCTTATTACATGGAACTTTAATGTAAATTAAAGTGAAATGTGGTGTAATATACGTACACCTCTGCTTAACCACTTCACATCTGTATTCCACAGGTGTGAAGTTATGTGTGTAAATAAAATAGGTATAAAGACTTACGAGTTACTTCAGCCCAGAGTTCATTGACTTACCTGTAAAAGAAAACAACGACACATTAGTTCATTTATTCATAACAAAGGATAAATTTCTGAAATATCAACAATGCTAGTTATTAATTATTTCCATCAGCTGGTCCCAAAAACTATTATAATCTGACAAATCACTCTGTTCCGGGTTAACCTAAGAACATGGCTCAGACCAAATAAAAAACCGAGACAGAGCGCTGCAAACAATACAGTGAAGCATGCCAAAACAAAAACACCACTCTGTGCATGCACGCTCACACGCACACACTTACAGCTTTTTACAATGAAACTACACCACACAAAGTGCACACATGTTTACGAAACCGGCTTCAATTCACTGTTTACAGTGCTCTGTCTTGGTTTTTTATTTGGTCTGAGGAACCGGGTTCCCCTACTTCATATACTATCCTATCTTCAAATAGATCACATCAAAATATCTTCGATTGCTGCAAGCGTGTGTCTGTGATGTGATGACTTTGTTAAATCCCACTACAAAATGGTAAAATAATAATTTTAAACCTACTTTGATATACAGTACACTGGCAAACCAACCACCAAATAATTCACATCACAATTCAATTAACTTTGCATCGAATCAGTAAACAAATTAATTGTATACAATTGAAATAAAACAGAAATTACAATTATTTTGCAATTTATTGAGTGTACTATCATTAAATTCCCTGCAGTGCTTGGCATATCAAGTAACGTGTTTTAATTCATGTGACATGGTCCGTTCATTGGGTAATATATCCGTTTATATATCTGGGGTTTAATTAAATAGTTTTATTATCATTTATTTAATCACCCGGTAACATTCAAAATTATTATTGTGTAATTTTCATTAATTTCTGCGAGAAACTTTAATACAAAAATTCAAATTCAAAATTGTTTATTTCACAATAGTCTTACATGGACACTTATGAAACGTCAGAAGCTAGGTGCACGGTTCCAATTGGTCGTTTCCTATGGCGAAGAGCCGGCTAGAAACACCACGGTTACTCTGTTAAAAATAAATGGTTTTTACAATGTTTTCAAATTACAGTGTTAATAGGTATGAGAGGACAGTGTATAGATAGACATTCAACGAAGTCACAACGATCTAATTATTATAGTCGATATTTTTATTACTGGAGGTACCCAATCTTCGGGCAGTCCATAACTGACCCAAGTTAAAGGATTCTAATCATACAAAAACAATATCAAAACCTTATTTCCAGATTTTAAAATCTCGTCTCAAAAAACACATATTTCAATTTAACCCTCCCTCCACCCACGTGAACCGTTTCCAAATAAATAACACCACACCCTCCGGCGGGGTTTTTGTCTAAAATATCCCAAATTAAACTCCACAACTAGTGAAAGAACACTTTTATATTGCAACACTTTAATTATAGGGCAAAGTGAGACAGAGCTATACAAATTATAGACCTGTCTCACTCGTTCGGACCAGCTCTGGCCTTTAATCAGAGTTTCCTTGTGATTAAAATGTAATTCCCTTTGAAATAGCGCTCTCAAAATTTGTGCTGTACGGTAGTGACCGTCTTTTGCTACTGTTTGAGTAGGAATACTATGCCGCGAAAATTGGAGGTTTGGGATGCTTGAAACAAAATATTACGGAATATAATTAATGTACACTGAAACGAAGCTTAAACTATCAAAGCTGCTGGCTTAGAGTCAGTAATCAGCATATATTGAGATACTGACTGCGCCCCGCGGTTTCATCCGCATAAGTCTCGATCCCGGAAGAATATCGGGTTAAAAAGTATCCTATGTCCTAACCCAGGTGTACACATGTGCCAAATTCATTCAGCCGTTTTAGCGTGAAAGCGTAACAAACAAACAAACTCACTATCGGATTTATAATATTAGTTAGGATTGGGATATATAGTTAGGATAGGATTTAACAAAACTTTTGAAATCGTGTTTTAGGTAATGAGTCGCGTCATGGCGCAAATTAACGTATTTTATTTAACATCACACATCACGCCTGTAATCCCCTAGGTACACCCACATTAAACCAGTTATGTTCACGTATTTTACCAGTTATGTTCACGTATTTTACCAGTTATGTTCACGTATTTTATATACCAGTTATGTTCATGTATTTTCTTTCTTTCTTCTTAAAGTCACTTGCCTAGTCTTAGATAAAAAACAAACTAATAATTTAAAACAAACATCTCGTATGAAGCCATTCCTAAGCGTATGTTTCCAATCACGACATCAAATAAAAAGTAATTGAAATCTGTTCAAACAGTGAGTCGGATTCAACCGGTTCTAACTGGAATCGATGTAGATATGTGTTACTCAAGCACACTGTATTAAGAGAAATAGATCTTTTGATTAAAATTGGTTTTGTCGCGGTGGAAATTGGAAAAAAAATATTGATTGTGAGTTCTTTCATGGAATTGTATCAGCATTTTACTGCTGCTATTTTGTCAGGCAGTCGCTCCGTGTAAAATACTGGCATTTAGTTGCATGGCGGACAGACTGGAAGCGGACCCTAACATAGTTAGGAAGAGGCTAGGCAGATAATGATAATTTTTGCTACCATCTTAGGTCTATGGTCTAACTCTAAAGCATATAGAACAAAATTGACAAGCTCCCTTTTCCTGTTTGTAAATTTTTGCCGAGTAGGAATTTGAGACAATATAGGTATAGTCTTCCAGACCGTAGTTCGGCCACGACGGCCAACTCAACGGAGACCAGCCGTCGGCGCGGGAGATATAGAGCACAAGTGTGTGCGCAGACACAGGTGCACTCTCTCTTCCCTCACTCTCACTAACAGCCATAACAAACCTGTATTATTTGAAAATTCAAAGTTTAATAAAAACCACACTTCATACTTTGATACCGTTATTTTACAGCAACCCACTGAAACCTGAAGATATTTCCTCAAGTACGCACTTGAAACTTCGCGAGCATAAAACTAGGTTCCCTATTGTTGCAAGAGAACAATGTTTTCTTTTTCCTTTGTTCTACCTCTTTATTATCCTAGCAACACATAAGACTGGGTATCTTTCTCAGGTATAAAAGTAAAATGTTAACTTTATTTTTCTTTTAGAGGAGCTCTTAATCTCAATAACTTTCTGGTCCTTGAAAGCAATCAGGCAGAGGTAAAAAAAAATATATAAAAAAAAACACTTTTTTACGTCACGATTTTTAATTATTTTATTTTTAAAGGCATGGGTTACTATGCTATCACACTTAAGATATAATATTTCGCGAAGAGGAATATCTCATTATTTCAGACCTCACACACTGATTCATTGTTTGTTATAATGTAAGTAATAATCGCCAACCGTTCAATATTTGTAAATATATCAGCACCATGGAAACTTGGAAACACCATGGACTTGGAAAACTCAAGCAGATGACGTATGCAAAAAATTAAGTTCAGCCGCTTACGCATTATATAGTTTATCAAAAAAAGTTAATTTACAGACAGTATTGATAGCATATCACAGTCTAGTTGTTTCTGTATTGAGGTTTGGTATAATATTCTGGGGCAACTGCAGTGAAAGAGAAAATATTTTTAAGGCGCAAAAACGCTGTATTAGATGTATTTTTGACCTTAAAGTAACCGACAGCTGTGTACCTGTATTTAAACAAAATAATCTGCTTACATTTACATGTCTATATATATTAGAAATGGCAATTTTTGTTAAAACAAATACTCACTTATTCCCGACTTTAAAAAATACTAGAAATAGGACTACAAGTTTAAGAACCCAATACGAAGACAAGTTATGCTTAGGTAAATATAAAACTGCTTTATTGAGGAAAAGTGTTATGTGTATGGCTCCTCTTATTTATAACCATATACCTAGAAATATTAAAGAGCAACCCCTAAGAATATTTAAAAAGTACTTGAAAATATTACTAGTAAAAAAATGCTACTACTCTATAACAGATTTCTTAAATGACAAGTCTTTTTAATAACTATTGTACATATATTAAACAAATAAGTACCTCTAAATAAATTAAATAATAAAAATAGTAAATAACATATTGTATAAGTAAATAACTTTTTATAAAGAAACTGTAATAAGTTAATAATTAATTTACATTTAAAAGCTAAAAAAAATTTTTGCATGCCATGAGGCAGAATGTATAAGGATCTCAAAATATTGTAACACCTAAATGTATTCGTTACCTACATTCTATGCAAATAAATAAATCTTATCTTATCTTATCTTATCATGTATATCAGCATTATTAATTTAGCTGTTATTGATTAATTTGGAAATAATGTAAACTTACATAGGTACCTATTGTAGTAGTTTATTCTAAGTAACGTTAACATCATCACATACATTTCTAAAGGATTTTATAAAGAGTAACTATGGAGTTTCTTGCCCATTCTTCTTCATACAACCGCTAGTCGCCAACGCGCTGTAAGCAAGGCGACGGCTAGTCACCAACGTGCCGGCAGCAAGGCGACCGCTCGCTGCCGGCACGCCACCGGTGAGGTGACAGCTTGTTGTTAATTCACATTGCGAGCCATCAGCGCGCGGCCGGCGAGGCGTCACTGCACGGACGGCGGGGAGTCTGTCAGCGCGACGCGTCGCGGCTCGCGTCTAATATTCTGATCATAAAATAGACTTTAATACATTTGAATTAAAATCCTAACTTGAATGACAAGTTATTTTATCGGAGCCGTGCTGCTATAATGATGTCCTTAACATTGCCGGCCGTCTGCTCCCATGTATTTGACCAGTACAGCATTTTAGATTTATCTGGAAGAAGGTTGTCAAAATAATGCTCGAATTTACAAGGCCATTATTTTTCACTTTATATCAATAGATTACCGTCTATCATCCACAATACATAGACTCACTCTAAAACAGCTAGCACAGTGAGCCGTAACTAATGGCACGTCTGATGCCTTTGTTCTGCGATAAGGGAACAAAAATAGTCTTAACATTATCTGCAAATAAAATGTAGGACCTATTAGAAAAAAGGATTTGATAAGAAAAACTAGCAAATTGGATGCGAAACACGGAAAACTTGTCCCCAATTCCTCCTCCAATTTGTTCAGCAATCAACTGAGCAACTATCCTAATGGAAAGAGCCATTGTCCCAACGTTTCGATCTGAAGGAATACCTTAGTTTGTACCTCTCTAGATTGGATGTAGACACTGAGAATCAAGGGTTTGTAGACTACTTACGTGGATACCCGAACTTTTTTTTTAATTAACCTGTACTGTAGAAGTTTTATTGTGTTTGAGTATGAGAAGTACTAAAGTTGTCGCGTTTTACCATGGCAGAGCGGCCCTTTCCCTAATATCTCTTTGTTGAAACTCAAACAATAGACTATGTATGGTTTGAAGTTATTCAAACGAATTGAAGATCACGATAGACATTGGTTCAGGGTGTTAACGGACGACATATGAGTTTTTGAAATAAAAAATTATAATATAATTTTTTATTTCAAAAACTCATATGTCATTGACCCACCTTAATTTCATATTATGAAATTAAGGTGGGTCAATGACCGCTATCGTCATGCTAAAATGCGACAACTATTAGTAGTTATTACTAGTTTGCGGTCGATCGAAGTCAACGAGTCTATATTGGTCTGTTCGAACCAACATCATCGATATCGATAGCTATGACATTTTCTTCATGGTTAGATCAATTGCATACCATTTGTCGATATAAAAAAAACAGTCAACGGCGGTAATCACAGGCCTAACCACAAACACGCGACGTAAACGGAAATAAATCGGAACATTTTTTGAATAAATAATCCAACTATTCTAGAGCATATTGTTTTTTTATTTAAAAAATAAGTGTCTACCAAAGATGTGAAAAATGTCTTAAAACTAAATAAATATTATGTGCGAGTCATTTCATGAACATTGATGTCTTCGATCGTCCGCAGTCTAGTGTTTGCACCATAGAAATATAAATAGTTTGCACCTTTATGAATCCATTGATTATCCTATGACCTAACCCAGGTCATGGTCTACCCATGTACAAAATTTCATCTAAATCGGTGCCGCCATGAAAGCGTAACCAACCAAATAAACAAATGAACTCACTTTCGCCTTTATAATATTAGTTAGGATTTTGTTGTCAATAACTATACTAGAGAAGCCATGTTAAAAAGATTAACCAGTCAGCCAGGATAATCTAGGCTGTCTGAACAGGGTACATATACACTTTTGGATTACTGCCTTGTATGGGCTCGTATAATGCACAGCAGTCACCAATCACGACACAAACAGAATGAAAGAATAATTGTTTATTCCTACAGCAAAAATCAGACGTCCATAAACATAAAATAAACTTCTACAAAGTAGCCTAATTTTCGACAAATAAAAAATAATAAACACAAAAAAAAATTGGCATGATATTTTCTTTCATTCAGAAACCGTTAGTTTATGTATGTATTTTCTGTCAACACCGTCTTTAAAGGAATATTAATTATTCTAAAAACGTTATCGTGTGCTTTCACGTCATAATTTTATCTTACCAGTCTTAATGAACTCACTGAAATTAAGCTCCCACACATGATGTATGACCCTCTTACATTATCTTAATTCATGTCATCCATTGAAGCTTGACAGAAAACGGGCTAAGATCGGCACTTCGTACGCTTTAGGTATTTACCTTTCCGTGGGTAATGAAGTACGAAAATTAACGATAAGTAAGTTATTTTGGTTAAAGAAAATGCAGCGTGAAAAACAAGTGCGAGTCGGACTCTCTCACGAAGGGTGCCGTTCCACTACAATATTTATCAATAAACGCGTTTCTTGTATGGACGCCCCCTTAAATTTTTGACTTTATTTTTATTATTTGTACACCCTGTAAATATTTCAACTACCAAAATACCAAATTTCAAATCGATCAGACCTGTGGAACCATCCATATATCAACTAGTAAAGAGCTGATAATCTTCAAAATCTAAACCGATTTCGATAAAATATATCTAAGAACCATCACTAGAAAACCTGCTTTCTAATTTTAAAAAACGGATCAAGTCGGTTCACCCGTTTAAGAGCTACGGTGCCACAGACAGACACACACTTAGCGGTCAAATTTATAACCCTGTTTTTGCATCGGGGGTTAAAAACAAAAACTTTTGACACTTGAAACCAGACGCTTTTTCATTACATGACGATTTCTACCAGTCAGCTACTACTGCAAGCCGCGTTAAAGAACTTCGTTTAAAAAATCGGCAACTGCCCCCCTCTTTTATTTATTAACTGCTCAACTCGTACTCACACTTTTAAGAATGAACGCACATCATAATATGATGGAGGTTATATTACAACATCCAAGTAGCCTTAGACTGAAACTAATGACCTCAGTAGCTTACGAAGATATCCCTTAACAAAGAGACAGCCTAACTATCCTTATGAAAGACTGCCCGCTGCCGTACTCATCCGTAACGGTAGAGATAAAATATGAACCATAATCTGTTTTATCTGGTACAAGTTTATTAAGAAATTGTGAGATGGATGATATTTCATAGCAAGAACTTTGGAATATTACACTGCTTTGTTATCTGATGATAACAGAGTTTACAGAGTTTCTGGAGTGATAATGATTAGATCTTACTTAGCTTTACTTACAATCACAGTCTCTAGATAGCGTCAGTGAGTTTTTAGCATTTGAGCTCCACGAAACAAACGTATGCACCCAGGAGACTTATGTATATTTGCTGTTTTACGGTTCCTGTGAAAAGGGCAAACAAGAGAACAGTCACGATCATAAATTTACTCATCATCATTTGTACTTACAAGTATTGATTGAAATTTCATCGTGACTGTAAATGGACTTATTTGTTCCAAAAATCACATGCCCGAAACCAAGTGATTGACATACCATTTTATCGATACCTAGATGTGCCCGTGGTACGGCCCGTGGCTTTGTCATTCACTTTTGTAAAATGTTCCATGATGGATAGTATCTTATGTCTTACTAAAGTATAACTATTATACCAAACTACTTTTTGATAATCATTATCAAAATTGATTCAGCAATACCCGTGAAAATTTATCAGACGCACACAAATAAATAAAATAAATTTTCTTTTACAGTAGTGCCAATAAAATTGTTTATTATAAAAAGCATTGCAGAAAAGATTTTATTTATTTCAGACGCCAATAAACGTGAAAAACTTTCCAACTTTGACTTTCCCGAAGGTTGTGGAGCACTGAACTTATGGAATTTCAGAGATGAGATGTCAGACAGCTGACAGATCTCGCTAGAGGGCAATGAGATTTGCATGAATCAGAGTAGATTATTATTTTCTAAGAGATTCTGCTTAAGACTGCAGTAAACTGAAGATGTGGGATCAATAAACTTTGAATGAAGATGTTTTTTTTAAAGATGCGTAAAAGTTTCTCAAGCAAAGGCCCATCGAACACGAAGCTACTCAAAAGTAACGGGTCACAAAATCAAATCACCAATGAATAGCCAGAATTGAAATTAAGTGCTGTGACAAGCACTTAATTTCAATCGTGGTCCGTAAACGCCCGCGACGCTACATACTAACGCATTATCAACTAGTTGGCATAATATAGGTAGGGTCCAAAAATATGAATGTCTTAAATCATTACGAAACACGAGCTCATAAAGCAATGACGATACAGTCTAAAAAGGACAATACAAGCTACAATACTATAGATCAATTTCAGAAAAATGTATACCTACCACTATAATAATTATAATTTGGACATTTTTGATGATGAATTCATAATTATTACTAAGCCCATAATGGCGGATTGATGAGTCGACCAGAAACTGACAGATAACGGTATCGTGTTCCCTTATTGTAACGTTATACAGCTAAATGCAATAATTATATTTTGTAGTTATATATATTTTAAAATTGCGTTTGATTTTTCCGATAATATCCAATAAGTATAATATTACGCCAATGTAATTAAAAATTTAAGGATTTAAATCTAGTGAGCTAGGAGTCATTCATTCTTGGGTAGGAAATCAGTCAAATTGGCTGGACATCATGCTTGAACCACATTTGCTGTGTGTGATGTTGCTCCATCTTGTTGGAAGATGTAATAATCATCTCAAAACATGTGACGTAAACTCGATGCTACAGTTTTCTCCAAAACTTCCGTCTTGTAACATTCAGCGTTGATTTTAACACTCCAGGACAAACAGTTTCTCATCGGAAAAGACGAGACGAGTTGTTTTAAATCTCTATCTATCTCCTCATTTTCTTACAAGCATTTGTTACGCCGTGAACTTGAGTTTACTACGTTTTTTATAAGCCCGACACTCAAGGTCCATTTTCAAAATATTATGCGCCGATCGCCTTGAAATTTTTAAATCAGCCGCAAGTTTTCGCAGAGAACGATGGTGTTTTCATCGAACCCGCTCCCTTACGATCTTCACTACCCGTGTTGACCGTGCTGAACGCGGCAGACCAGATCTTTGTCGATCCTTTAATGAACATGTCCCTTGTACCTTTTTATGGTTTTGTACACAAAATCACGTTTGATCCCGAGAGGTTTCAAAGCCTTAAAAATCGCATCAGGCATCAATCACCGCTGAGTTTTTTTAACAACTTCTCCTAGAAATTGCTTTGACATAAGACTAGCAAAAAACCTACGTCAGTAATTAAAATTTTCTTTTATTTTGCTGTCGTATACAAAGACTGTTAAAAAAAGATCCTCTCCAAAAAGTTCGAAGTTATTGGACACGGGTTATATACTTACTGAATATTATTGAAATAGATAAAGTTTATTAATTGGTAGGTACTCGCGGATAACTGTGATTAAAACTAGCTTTGAAAGTTAATAATTTCCATAGGTAAGTAGACCTAACAGGATGTACCTATTTGTAGATGGATGTATTTGTTATCAATGGTAGTTTTACGTGACTCATAGCAACACGTTACAAAAAGATCAACATATCTCACGTTTTCATTAGGACCGTCTTTTGATATCATGTTTATATTGATAAGGTTCGAAACGTATTTCATTCAGTTTGACACCCGTGTTTATCTAAAATTTAATCGAAGATGTTCGTTTGTTTTTTTTGCCGAGTGCTAAAGTTTACATAGGACCTATCTTTTTTATGTTTTCTCGAAGCTAACAAAAAAACATGACTTCAAATATTCATCTGTAACTCAAAAAGGCGTGATTTGCGTAATCAGTTGATTTAGTTTCAGTATTCCGCGTGCAAAGTCTCCGTAGTCCTACGTCTGGCTGACTCAGTGTTGAAGGATATGTAAATGTGACCCTTCGAGGAATTGACGCGGTTGCGTACGTTTGTAGGGAGATAAATTGTGATCAATTGTTTGGGTAAATACCTACTAGAGTTTGAGATACCTAGTAAATATGGGAGGAAATGAATGTTGACATATGAAAATATTCTTTCCAACACTAGATATGTCTGTGGTATCGTGGTACGACTTCAAATGATACCTAGCCCCTTGAAAAACTTATAAGCCAATTTGAAATAAAAGGTAACCTTTGCTATAGAAAAGTAGATAGGTATATAGAGCAATAAACAGCAAAACTAATCAAAATGTATGAAAGTATTTCTAAAAGCAACTCTTAATATTTCCGCTGGCAACTTTTAGTTTGTAAACTTCATCGTCGAGGTTGTAGTACGGAGCTTTTAGATGTTGTATAATTCTTAGTTTGGGTTAACTTTCTGATATTAAAGTATTATATAGCGGTGTAGATACAATATAAAATGTTAGAATATATAAGAAATTAAAAATAAGTATTCCGTTTGTCTACAGGTTCCGGTTACTTCAGGTTTGTCTGAAAGATAATAAAATTCTTGACAGTGTCAGTGAGTGTGAAATTAATTTTTTGGTGATAAAAAATAGTCCACTCACTTTAGACCACCAAGTATTGTATAGTAAGTACATAGTAGGTAGGTAAAAGACGTCTTCAGACGAACATCAAGAAGTATTTGCATCAGTGTCCCCCTGTCTGATAATAATAAGTTACTGAGATCATTTATCTATCTGCCAAACATGGTTGGTAAAACTTTGTTTTCATAGTAATTTCTCAGTTGACTGTTCATTGTAACAAGAATAATATTCACGTGTCTGAGATGAAAAAATATGTAAATATCTAGCAGTAAAAAAATAATAAATGAATTTGCAGACAAAGGAAAATGTAATTTTATACAAAAAACCTAAATATTCTGCTATAATCCCAAATATTACCTAAAAATGTTCTTCATCAGCAATTTATTCTATAGTCAAACATTTGTGTCCAGACATTTTTATCTGTATCGCCGATATTTAAAGCCAATGGCCTGTGCAGGCCAATAAATATCAAACGGGCCTCAACTTTGCTCTCGCGGTCACCTTCTGGCCTGCCGTAAGGCCTCGTTAAATCCGTCTACTGACAATGTAGTGGATGGATAAATAGTAGAATAGCATTAATGGGTGAGTCAACCGAGGACGTTTCGCGTTGAAGATTTAAAAAATATATTATAGCCTGTCACATCAGACAATATCCTATTATATATAAAATATTATATATTTTACTAAGCGAGCAATATTTGTATATACGAGTATATATTTGTAATCACGTTCTCGAAAACGGCTCTAACGATTTCGATGAAAGTTGCAATATAGAGGTTCACGGGGGCGAAAAATCGATCTAGCTAGGTCTCATATCTGGGGAAATTCGTTTTTTCCGTATTGCACCCGAGCAGAGCTCGGTTACCCAAAGTTTAGAACAAGAATAATGACCCCTTAGAATAATGACATGGCAGCATAGAATTAGTAAGTACATACTATCATGGCAGCATGGAATTAGTAAGTATCTACTATCATAGCAGCATGGAAGCAGTATATACTTAGCACTTTCTATTTTCACCAGAGCAGACCTCGGTTGCCCTGGTACTTTTATACAATCACTTTGATTTCATTTGATCTGTTTGTATAAGTGACGTTCCAAGATAACAAGCAGTGTGTTTCTAAGATCTTGCTCTTAATAGTTTGAATCCACAACGGAAGTCACGTTTTGTTCAAGTAGCATGTGGTTTTGTATTTGTATCATTCAATATAATTATATGGAAATCTATATGAAACGAATCTAGTGCCATTAAAACGCTGACATTAAAACAAAAGCACCTCAAAGTGAGATTAAATCTAAACTTGATCTACTGCTAATGTGGAGCTACTCTGGCACCCCGCCAGTTCACACATTATCATATTTACCCACTTATGGGCAACGTCTTATCTTCGGGCAAATTATGTTAAGTATTGCTACCGTAGACGTAATTATTGCTTCGGAAGGAACCACAGACCGGAAAATCGGGTTATTGTCTACAATAACGTATTCTCTTGAGATTTACTAGCTTACAGTAGATTAAATTTTTCTTTTCTTTTCTTACTTCAAAAAAGGAAGAAGTTATGCCTCAGAACAGTTTCTTTTTGTTGATCACCAACAAAAAAGAACTGTGATGATAATGTATGTCTTTATATGCATTCATTATCCCCTGTTTAATATTTTATTTAGAGCAGCATATGCACTTTTTAAATTAATTTAAAACGTTGTTTTCATTCGATGCGGAAAATTATATTGTAAATGTTAATATTTTGTGTGAAAATTATGATTAAAAAGAACATAAAGATAAATGAATTGAAAAGTAATTTCAAGAATCTGTATAGAAAAATAATATCTTACGTCTTCATCTGCCTTTTACTTTCGCTATAGGTACCTACAATTCGCGTCCCTGCAGTGGGACAGTAATAGGCTGGTATTATAGGTAAAAATTACATGAGCATTAAATTGACCTTGTCCATCAGGTGGTCTATAAGGTTAAGGTACACTTGCCGGGGTTGGTCCGTGAATGGGTGACCATTTTAACATACCGAGACTCCTCCGTGCAAGGAGTGTGTCGGAAAGCACGTTAAGCCGTTGGTCCCGGCTGTCATTCGTGGATTTTTGACATTCGTTACGGGTCGTCAGAAGCCCGAAAGTCTGACAACTAGTCTTACCAAGGGGTATCGTATTACACAGTTACTGGGTTGTGGAGGTCAGATAGGCAGTCGCTCCATGTAAAATACTGGTATTCAGCTGCATCCGGTTAGACTGGAAGGCGACCTCATCATAGTTGGGAAAAGGCTAGGCGGACTGAATCAGGTGGTCCATCGGCCAATTATTTGCTTGATTTGACAATAAAAGATATTATTGAGATGGTATGCTTTGTTTATTGCTAGAGATGTTTCAGTGGTACTTTGTGTTTAAATGTAAAATTATTACAGAGACACTTCTCAAAGTGGTCTGAGACATTAAGCCGTCTGGATACTTCGCGAAATAGTTTAGTAACGGTTAAGTCTTGTGTCATTGTTTTAGTCCGTCCTTGATTTGGGTCTGAAGTTAGCTGAAATGGCTCTCTGACTAAGCTACAACAGCCAAATACGCTGATTAGTCCCACTGTGCTCGAAATTTTTCGGGTATACTATCTAAATGCAGTGTGTGGTAAAATTAAGTTTGTATTTTTGATTGATAACTAAAATTGAATCAGTTTGTCATGACTAATGATTGATAATAATTGATTAGTTTTAATCTTAGTGAATGAATCTTGACTATAAGTTTTCAATGACTAGCAATTGAACCCACCGAATTTTTTTAGTTATAAATGATACGAATTGAGAAGAGAAGAGTATGACAACCAAAAAATGCGTCCACAAGTGACAGCACTACAAAAAAATAAAAAAAATTGGGTCGATAATCGAATGGGAACTGAATATCCTCCGTCTCTGTTGAAAACGGCATGCCACAGAGATACTTCTCGACGGCATGTGAAGCCAAGTCAGAGGCCCATGGGTGGCTTTAAAACTCTGATACCAGTTTAGTCAGTAACCACACGAAAAGAAGACCCCCCCTCTATAATTCTGTTCAATATTTAACAAATCAGTCTGTATCAGCATAAATATCAAGCGATTTGAAACCGTGTTAGTTTAATTTAGGTGAACGGACAGTAGTGTTAGTCAAAATATTGTCATTCCTCAGAGCAAATTGTTGATAATTATTGGAAGGCAGTGCGTATAAAACCTGAAAACAATTGGAGATGTCATCAGTCAGTACAAGGCGTTAGTTGGTTGGAAACCATGAGGTTTTTTCTCGGTAAGTGTTAAATAATAAGTTTTTAAGGGGTATCGTGTGCCAGGAACTGGGTGTGGTCAGATAGGCAGTCGCTCCATGTAAAATACTGGTATTCAGCTGCATCCGGTTAGAATGGAAGTCGACCCCAACATAGTTGAGGAAGGCGACGCAGATAAAGATGATTGGCTCTCTCGTCGGTCTAGTGTTTGCAAGCGCAACTGTTATGCATTGAATCCTGGTTTCGATCCCCAGAACGGGCAAAGTAGGTTTTTCCAATGGCATGTGTTTAACTTAACCTCATGTATTTTTTTCTTTCCTAAAAATATTGTTGAACTAATAATTATCATAAGCGCCTCGTTTTGTGCACCTCAAATCATTCCTATTTTTGTGTGATAAAAATACTAAGTAGCTAAGTGACGTGGTGAACTTCTCCGTGCACATTAGGTAGCAGTGGATACGAATACAGGTATGATTTTATATATGGTCTGTTACAAAAGCATCTAATGAAAATGTAAACAAATAGATCAGAAAACGTAACCGAGAATGCCAATTTGTAGTGCCACTTACAGATTGAGTGCTTATATTTCGAGTGTGTAGAATAACTTATAAAAAAAAAAGAAGTTATTCTAAGACCTTTAATGCAATAAAATAAAAATCGCAAAAATGTAGATCCAGCAATGTTAATTGCTACAGTCGATTTGGTTGTCTTAAACCGGAAATTCTAATTCCCCTTAAAGATGTTATTCATTTGGAAATTACGTAAAATTTTACAACCTCAATTTAAGTCGATTTTTTTATCAATTAAATAATGTTATTCAAACAATTGTTGGAAAAATTGATGAGATGTAAAGTTGAAACCTTCTAAATACAGATTAATGTGTAACCCTTTAGTGAGTGATTGCAAAAGAAGAAGATGAAGACACTTTTGAAACAGACTATAATATGTGTATTGTGTCTATTATGTGTATTGTGATTTCAGTACTTGTGGCATTGGGCTTGGTGATAGCGTACGATTCGCCGGTCACTGCTGTGAGACCGGAATGCGACTGTTCGGAAGAGTATGATCCGGTGTGTGGTCGAAACTCCAGGACCTATCCTAATGAATGCACGTGAGTTTCTAGGTACAGTGTGCCCTGAGGTTCACTTCCACCGTACTAGAGTGAGTGACGAAATCTATCAATACCTACATATAAAAAAAAGTCCTGACTTACTCACTTACCAACTGAGTCATCAATGCCCAGCCGAAATCCTTGTACCTAGAAGGCTGAAATTCACAAAAATTCCCTTTATGATGTTGACAAGATAGGGAATGAAGGGCAAGACTTTTACACACTTAGTCATACCTGCCTCTATTTGTTTGCAGTTTGGGCTGTGCCAAAGAATTGAAAGCCTACGATGGGGAATGCGTCAGAAAAGGTAACTTCCTCAGACGACAAGAATCACGGCCATTATAACAGTCAGTCTTCAGTGTTTAAAATGGGAAGAAGAACTTGCGCAAAAAACTACAAAAAAAAAGGTTTCTGTCTGGCCTCACCTTCTTAAATTGCAACGTTTCAACTTCTCTCTCATCTCGATCCCCCTTATTTATAAACGTTGCTTATAGTTGTCATGCGTCTGCTTAACCATACATTTTTGACGTTTAAACGTCTCTAACTTTAAGCAACGTTTATAAACAAAAGAGTTTATCTGTAAGTGAACTAATAACTTGAGAACAACTTTTCTGATACAAAGATTTAAATCTTTACTAGACTACCTATCTGAACTCCACAACCCTGTTACTGGGTAAAACGATACCCCTTGGTAAGACTGGTTGTCAGACTTTCAGCCTTCCGACGACCCGTAACAACTCACCCGGAAAACACAGGCTGATATAATAATTACAAACATAAAAAATATTCTGGTTATATGGAATGGAATGCTGGAATTTATACCTAAGAGTAAAATTATGCATAACACAAACCTTTGTGCTGCTGAAATACCTCTTTAATTAAACCTAAACCTTTTTATTTAATAAGCGTGGGTGGTACCTATTTCATATGTGACACACGGCGGGTCACGATTTATTATGTAACTTTATCTTTCATCAATGGGTATTATTATTATTGAGGTCACAGTAACTGTTATTGGGGACGTCAGGATTTTGTGTGACGTCACACAAATCCTGCATCGCGCAATTAGAGTTTACGACGCGAACGACATATATAAGATTCTCCGACATCGATCGTTGGGCAGTTGCCCGCCAGACACGACACCAGTCTGGTCGGGGATCCTCCCTTTTCTATAGAGTATGAGTGAACTTTACACCCTGTTCCTCATACCTCTAAAAGGTTAAGCTGCTTGTTTTTTCTCACGGGATATAAAAGATAGCACTTAAGTTAAAAAATAAAACCATGGTTGCTATTTATTTAAAATAATGAGTAGCAAGGAATCTTTGGTATTTCTCCGTGAAGCCAGAATAATCATCATCTTTCTCTTGCCCTCAAGGCGACACTAAGCTACTTTTAATGTCTAATGTCTAAACAAGTACTTAGTGAAAATATATGTTAAATAAGTGCATTTTCTTAATAACTTAATCTGTGAATTTTTAGATTATGTTTACATTACATAGTGTAATTAATTTGTAAAGTTATGTCTAACGCGTATAAAAACTGAGAATGACGCAAAAACTATTAAGCGTATTTTTCTGAAACTTTCACCATTTTAAAGATAATTTAATTATTTTTCTTTAAGTATACGTGTTTTATTAAAATACCTTTTGACCTATGTATAATAAATTAATAATGCGTTTAATTTGGGACAGCGCTCCTAGATGTGCGAGTCCTATTGCTGGCTGGACGTACGACGCGTTGCGTGAGCTCAGCAAAGATCACACAAGCTAACCACTCAAGGCCACTGGCATATATCGGCGTCTTAACACATTTTTTTTGTCGTCGGCGCAACATATCTTTTCCTTCCATACTTCTCTATAAGGCCCTTTCCTTATTGGTCGGTGTGTCAGCGTTGCGGGATCAGCATGTTCCGTATAACCGGTTCCGTACACCGAGCGCCTATATTTCAATGAGCGTTTCCTGATTGGGTCAGTATACGCTGAAGCGGGGCGGGATCGTTTCGGTTTACCGCGTCTCGGTAGAAACAACCAGTGCCCACTCGGTGTTTACAAATACAAGTCACGCGTTTTAATAGTTATTTTTTGTTTTTTCAATTTACGGATGTAGCCAATACCGCCTTTGTTTTTGTCGTAAACGGAGATAAATATAATACACCACAGCGTCTTCATCACTCGAAGATGACATTTTCTCGCGAGAATTTTATCGGTACTGCACAAATTATGCCGAAACATAACGTCAGGTCCGTAAATGAAAGCAGTGCGGTATCGTTTCGGTATACAGAGCATACCACCGCACTGCTGTTTACCGACCAATGAAGAGAGGGCCTAAGTCGTCATCTCAGTATTCACCCCCGTTCTAGCACCTCATGTTTCACACAGTCCATCAATCGTTTCTTTGGAAAAATAAAAATGATAAGGAAAATTAATTAACCCAAAAATGTAATCTGATTCATGGTTTTCACGTTAACTTAACTTGCCCCTTGCTAATTATTCTAAGAGATATTAAGCCCCTGTTTTTAATTAATAAAACGAGGAAATGTTAACATTAAAAAGGATTATTCATTTTATACTTATTAAATAACTAGCTTCTGCCCACGTCTTTGTTCGCGTGGAAGTCATAAGTCACCACAATATACTAAAAAGAACAGACACATTTTTACAATATTTCTCTGTACATTACGTTTGTAGTTTTGGTATCAGCAGCCCTCGGCCCGACCCACCGCGTCGTATCGCGTCGTCCACCCGCACTTTTACTTATTTCGCTTAGCGTACTTTCAGATTTTTTTCTTTTTGCTCGGCTTTTAAGAGTCGTATCTTGATAGCCTATAACCTTCCTTACGAATCGGGCTAACAGATCAAGAAGAAGAAAACAAATAAACTCTTCCGCTTTATTATATTATTAGCTTCTGCACGCGACTTCGTTTGCGTGGAAATCATAAGACACCACAATACACTAAAGTAACAGCCACATATTTATAGAACTTCCCTGTCAAAATAGTCAGAGAGACTGGTGATGCAGGATCAAGCGACGTACTACAGTTGTCCGTGTGAGAAGCAGCTCGGGCTGAGGTCAACACCCGCAGCCTTCAGTAGCAATTTACCATTGCTTCAAAAGTTTTTCGTTTTTAATTAATGAACGCCTGCGTTCCTGCATATAATACCCAATGGCACAACACTGATACAATGACTGATGCATTCTTACATATTATCGGCCAGACTATCCATCGTAAAAAAGTAAGTTGTAATCTCATTTCCTACGAAAAGTATGGGAAAAGTTTTTTGTGATTTCTTATTTTTCTAGTACATAGTCAAACCTCAGCTGGTTTCATAAAGTTTTTTGATGGTTATAAGAAACAGGATCGATTAACATCAAAAATAGTACCTAAGTATTTGTTAAAATTGCCAATTCTTGCAGTCTGTAGTTGTTTTTCAAAACCTGTAAATGCAGATCAAAATATCTCAAACGTTATGAACAATCTTTTATGACCGTTTTCCTGTATCTACAACGCATAAGGTACCTGCCCTCACTGCCCCATCTATAAATTCAACCTGTTTAAGTCATGACTGCTTAGTTGCATAAAGGTATTATCGTGATGATAATCTCTTAAAAGGTTAAATCCGTAATTATCTACAATATTCTAACCGTTTGGCTCGTATTTTTACTACTTGCGGTAAACTATCTATAGTTTAAACAAAAAAACACACAATACAATATAAACATAATACAATATTGCTCATGCTCAGCCCCCATATCAAATAGCGTGATAATTTATAAGCCGACAGACTAACCAGACTTCTTTGGTCTTCATTTTGCATGATCGCTGTATTAATAAATAATTATTATTTATTTATATATACTTTATTGTACACCACAAAAATACATAACAAAAAAAATTGACAATAATTGAATCAATAATAAATCAATAATTGATTGATTGATTGATAATAATTGTCTCAATCTTTAATTGAGGAAATAATATCATTATTACCTACGAAGTATGTACGCATATAATTTATTCTCAGACAACTCCTCGGGGATTCCTTTGCCGTTTTCCTGTCTGACAGGTAAAACCTGCGACCAAAACTCGTCATCACCACATATTTACAACCTACCAACCACGTTTGACTACTATGACGTCGCGCGTATTTCGCCAAGTCAGAGCCAATTATATTTTTCCAGATGAAAGCATTGACCAATGAGATGTGAAAACAGTGTGTTTGCGTTTGACAAGTTGACATGTTTTTTTAGTTCGTAGACCAGCCAACCATTGTCCAACTTTTGTCCAACCTCGAGGTAGGACAAAAGTTGGACAATGGTTGGCTCAACATTTCTTATGTTATGCGTTTCCTCATTTAGAATATGTCCATAATTATAGTAGGTGCTACATATACAAACAATATCTGGTTATACTTTTAAAATAATTAATAGATATAGAAGGCATGTAGTGTAATTACTTAAAGTATGAGTTTAGAAAATGAGTCAATTAGTTTTTTTGCATAGAGCCTACAGAGTTTGTTCGTACAGTAGGTTTGCAGAAACAGCTTCTTTCGCCATGAGTGCCACGTACGCGGCGTGTCACTGGCATTGTTCCTGTGGTCGCATCCAAAAGGACCTAAAATTTCGCGTGATCAAGCTGCAAAGTAGGTATTTCTAGTAAGTACGAAATAAAAGACCACATAAAACTGGCGCCACACCGCACCGCCATCACTGCAAGCTCTCAACACGGTGACGGACAACGGCATGTCCTAGAACCGAAACCGAAATTCGAAGACATGTGACATCTACCAATCCGCATTGGACCCGCGTGGTGGATTAAAGCCCTCTCCCTCCCACAGAGAGGAGGCCTGTGGCCAAGCAGTGGGAACATGATAGACTGATTATGTTTAATGTTATGCTTACGTTACTGGCGACATGTGGGTGTGCACCTCTGGCTGCCCTTCTGAGGAATACAGATGTAAAGTAATGTTTATAAAATCGATTGCGGAAAATTAGTGTTTCTGAACACGTACGAAATACTGTTTAAGAAAATAATAAATATCTGACTTTGCGTGGCGACTGTCATTCTACTAAAAAATTCACGCACGTTCTCTGATATATTAAAATTACTTTGCAAGTAAATTGATAGGTGTCTACATAAATATACATTCCGGCAGTTATGTATGTTTATCTTAGTCCCAATGTAGTAAGGAGTGAGTCTTTTTTTCTATTTTTCGGGCACGAATCCAGATTCCAACACAGTAAGTTTCCTAATTCGATATTTCCCTTTGCCCGATCCGAATCGAACCCAAAACCTCCACCCGCTCAGCAGTTACGCTTCGACCTCTAGACCAATGAGGCATTCGTTTATAAATATTGATCAAAATCATATATAGAGCGTGTTGATTAAGTTATAATTGCTTAGTTCCACATAAGAACACCAGAGATGCAAGGTCAGTCGGTAAGACTAGTATATAAGGCAGTTCCCTGAGTATTCATACTTTAATAAGTAAATATTATAAATATTTATAAAAAAATATTTTAAAAAAAAACAGGCCTAGTGCGTGTTGGACCACGCACATTGAAGTGTTCCGTAGTTGGGATGAATTTATCTCAAGAACAAACTTGACATTGTAGTTGAAAAACATTTTCTCCCATACGGAATGAGAGATCATGTTTATCAAACTGCAAATTTAAGTTGGCCGGTTATTACTCGTTAACCTGTAAAGCCTACTTAGCTGTGATAGTTTTCCTTTTAATTTCGTTATATATACTACTGCTGTAATTTTTTTCACAAATCCAAGTACAACCATTTAGCTGACAGGGGGGGGGGGCTTGTCTCTAACAAAAAATTTCAGTTAAAAGCTTAATATCTCGTAAACCGATCCCTGAATCCAAAAATGGTTTTCACAAACTCACAATATTTTTAAACAACCTTTCTATCAATACCCCACAACATGGGATCGATGAGACAAAATAAAAACATCCCCACTTTACGTGTAGGGGAGGTACCTAAAAAAAAAAAAAAACTTAATTTTCTTTTACCACTTTGTTGGTATGAGTAATATGTATACATATCGCACCATCGGTGGAACAAGGGCACAACTAACAAAACATCTGAAAATGAGTTAAGTGTGTTACTAGGGTCATAATTACAAAATTATTTAAATTTTGGTGCAAAAAGGGCCAAACTGCACATCAAAAATATTATTTCTTTAAATACAAACAAATAATAAGTATTTTACTCCCGTAAAGTAAATACGTAAATTCGCAAAAGTGTAAGGCTTATTTCACCCAAAAAAAATATAGTACTTAAAATCGATATAAGCTGAAAATCTCTATTTTATTCTACAAAAATCATAAAAAATGTCTCTAGTGGAAAATAACAAAACGTGCAGTTGTGCCCTTGTTCCACCGATGATGCGATATGCTAAATTACAGCTTTCTAGTACTAACCATCTCTGAGCTAAGCCGCGGACAGACAGACGGACATGGCGAAACTATAAGGGTTCCTTGTTTACTACGGACCCCTAAAAAGAACAACTGACGATAGCATGAACCTAGCATTTGGTAAGTAAACTATTATTATAAAAAAAAAAAGAATAATAATTTTACAATATCACTAGCTGTTTTCTGGTGACTTCATCTGCTTGCATTATATTTGTTTTTGTCATAAATATTTAGGACGAGCTAACGCGACGGACGTTGTCTTGTCCAAATTTTAATAATTCATAAAAAATTCCCATAGAAATTGCACTTTCACTTTTCCCGGACAATTTTCAAATGTTTCATTCCGTTAGAACCCGATTCGGACATGACAAACATTTTAAAACAAAAAGGTCCAGCCGTCTTTAAGTGATGCAACTGCCAGCGAACAAAAAAAAAACAACTTACTAAGTAACACGCAATCAAATTCAAAGAAGATAAACTTAACTTCGTTTATTTCAAGTTTAAAACGACAGGAGATAGCGTTGATCCTAAACTAGGCACAGCCCTTATCTTGAGCACCATTAAATAAATCATTTCGGTAATTTTGAAATTGGAGAAACTTAAACTAGTAACTTAATTACATAGATAACTTAAAGTGTTTAAAGCTGTAGGTATAGCGTGGTACTCTGGCCAAATTAACTTAAAATTTACTAATTACAGGCACTTTTGAATTGTCAAGTGAAAGATGAAGCTAGTTGCCCATTCCAAAGCGTAGTACGAGTAGGTTCCTATGGAGAAGAACGGGCAAGAAACTACACGGACACTCTTTGAATCAAAATATTGGTTACATCATTCATGTTGAAATTATTTATGTGAGAACAATATAGAAAGACGTGCACGTTGAAAGCGTCCGTAATAAAAAGATAAAAAACAAAATAAATTAAATTAAAATAAGCCGTGGCAGCAAAGAGATGACCAGTTCCTACTGACGGCGCCCGTTCACGATCATGAAGCATGGATCAGCACCATTCAGCTCAACCATTTTGAAGGGAACTTAATGATCCAACACAATCGAAGAGCTAAGCATAGTTGTAAAGTACATTACTGAGGAAGTATGCAGTAACTTTATACCTAATAACTATTGTATTTTGTGTCTGTCGGTTGAGATCCCAAGACGTAAAGTTGGCGCACACTGGCCAATGCTCCCAGGGAAGAGTTGGATAAATATACTAGAACTAAAACTTGATTTTGTTGTATTTTTATACCCCTTGATAAATATTATTGATAGCAGCAGTCTATTATATCATCATAATCTATAAACTGAAAATTCTTCAATGTTCCTGTACTCCTTTTATTAAATATCAGGAAAAGTTATTGTTATAATAGAAAAAGATACAAACAACATTATTGTACTTATTCGTAGATAGGGAAGTATCAAATGCCGGGAAACGTTTTTCCTTATAGAAACACCGGTAACTATAATATTTGTTACAGTAACACCTAGTTTGTGTCTGACTGATGCTGTTGTATACTCCTAGCAGTTTTGCTCAGCGACGACTCGCTAGCGATTTCAAAATCTCACGTTCACATACAGATTTTGACAGTCGATTATGCTAGCGATGTCAAAATCGATGGAGTCTGAAACATTATTTCGTATTACATTGTTGTGATTATTGTGATTGCCTGCACGCGTAGCATGACATGGCGTAGCGTAACCATAAAAACGGGATTTTTTATCGAAAATGACAGATAAACAATTACAATCTGTCCTGTTGTCTATTCTTCCGTCGACAAAACCCGTTTCTTTTGTGGTTATGCTAAGCGTGCTGGAACCAAATAATTTGACCTACCTCATTGGTCTATTGGTCGCAAGCATGGGGTCCAATCCCCAAGTCAAGATAATTAAGCAATATGGGTTTTTTTTTTAAACTCTGAAGCAGCATGGAGTCTGAATTTGTACCCGGTTGATGAAAATAGGCTCGCCCTCTATTACAAAGAACGTAAACGTAACTGGCGAAATGTGGATGTGCTACACAAGTGTGCCTACCCCTGCGGGGGATACCAGGTGTGGAGATACTTTTTGAAACTAAACAGCTTTTCGGAAATCGGGGATAAGTAGCAGATCTCACGTTATCATGGACCACTGCATATCATAACTTATAGGCAGTCCCTCAATGGGAGCATTCACCTGTAATGCAACCTTTACGCGCGACCGTCAAAGATTTCAATCGTAGATTTGCCCTTCCGCGTCAAAAGATGGTCGCGTTTCTGTTTCGTTTTGACACCTCTGTGACAGATAGTGTCGCAGAGAATTGACTTGGTTGTCATGGAAACGTCATTGTTAATGTGTGAGCTCGCGCTCCTCTCATTATGGACGATTTTTCGTGCGACTTAGTACAGTGAGGGCAAATCTACGATTTAAATCTTTCGCGACCGTGCTCGACGGCCTGCGCACTACCTAGCAGTTGACTGCTAGCTAGTGTAGAACGATAATTGAAACCAGCAGGTTAGGTTAACACATATAATTAAATAGGTAAAGTAACACGGCTAGGTCGCGGGTAAAGGTTACTTGCAAAGCCCTAGCCGTTACAGTGGAATCTTGAATTGTTACATTACAGACCAATGCTCCCGGGTAGTATTATATTATCCGTGTCCCGGGTGAGAGAGCGTCTTTACCCTGTAGAAACACGTCTGACTTGTAATATACGGTACGTGTCATTGATTTACATCTGACATGTGCTTGTAAGTCGCCCGCACTGTTAAGTGAATATAGAGCTATTGAATAGGATAGTCGCCCTCGTGACTTCTTTCATAAAACGTCAAGGTATATTTTTCTTAAAGACCACGTGACCGTAAGTTAGTTTCGACCTTTGCGAAGTTTCAGTTTACTGGTAGTTTTCATCAAAAGTAATAAAATGCGTACGAGGTCGACCATAAAATCACCTTATGAAAATATTCCTGACGACCAGAGGATCCAACCTCAGTCTTGGCAGTCGCATTGGCCACCTCAAGACCAACTGACAAAATTCTAAATTATAGAAGATCAAAAAGAAAATAACCAACGAGAGGTGTCGTGGAACACCCGGATTGAACGAAGTTGCTTTTGCACGTAAACAATTGTCGTGACGGTCAAAATGTTACACTTTTTTCGGTCTGGCTTTCATTCGCCAAGTGTGCAGAAGAACTTCGTTCCAATGAGTAGCAATGCCACGTCGCTTGAGCTTCTACTCTATTCCAATCCAGTGCTGGATAAGTATTAGACTCTGGACTGGATTGAAAAATGATTACATTGGTCTAATATCGATCTCGTATCACGAAATATCAGCGGTTTAAAAAAGAACTGTATGAATGTAAATTCTTAAAAAAATCTCAGGCTACGATACTTATAAACTCGCGCTATAATAAAACCAGCCTGTTACTGTCTCACTCCAGGGCGAAGACCTCTTCTCATACAGAGAAGGCACGAGCTTTGTTCACCACGCTTGCTCAAGATGGCAAGGCGATTTCAGACTTATATTAACTATATAAATTCAGGTTTCCTCACGATGTTTTTCCTTCACTGATGTCAGTAATATCCAAGATAAACCAGAAAATACATTATGATTTGAAAAAGTCACATTGGTACTTGCCCGGATTTGAACCCACAACCTCGAGCATGAGAGGCGAGGCCTAACTCGCGCTATACATAACAGAAATGCAGAAATATGTAGGTAGGTATGTTTGATATGGTTACGAACATTACAATACCTAATATTCTGAAGCAGTTCAAACTAATTAGTCGTGCACACATTAGCATACAGATGTTTCATTGCCTCATTAGTAAATAATAATGTACGGAAATAACGTCACCTCATCAAACTGACATCGGTACATAAATGATAAGGATAATGAATGATCCTGTTTGGTAGTTTGATAATGGAGCCGATTCTGTTGCTGAATTACAGAATCGGCTTACTTAATGTTATTTAGGCTATTTTTATCTTTTTAGGGTTCCGTACCTCAACAGGAAAAAACTAAACCCTTATAGGATCACTCGTGTGTCTGGCTGGCTGTCTCTCGGACCGTCTGTCACAGCCAATTTGCTCTGAATCGAATGGACCTATTAAGTTAAAATTTGGTACACATATATGTATAAATGAATTTTGAACATGGGGTCACTTTAGGATAATAAGAAAATTAAAAATTAAGTTTTGTAAACTGTACCGTGTGACATAAGAAATAAAAAGGCTTTAAATTACGAGCTACTAATTTTAAAATGATTACTTTTAAAGATATTTAAGAAAATTTATGAAAATTGACCATTCACCCCCTTATCTCCGAAAGTACTGAGCCAAAATTTAAAAAAAAATCCGGAGAATGGCTACTCCATTCTACGGATTTTTTTTTAAATTTTGGCTTTACCTACCTACAGGAAAACCTCTAAGAAGTCTATGGTCTTAAAATAACATGGTAAATCTCTCAATATTATGCGTACAAACTTACATTTGCAGTTGAGATGTATGGGAGAACATGTTTCTCAACTACAATGTTAAGTTTGTTCTTGGGATAAATTCATTCCCACTACGGAACCCTTTATTTTGCGTAGTCTGACACGCACACGGCCGGTTTTTTTACTCTAAAAACAAAGAGCTGTGTAATTGAAAAAATACAAAACCTTCATGATTCAGAACTCGTTTATTCTAAGACGCATAAAGTAGTCGCAAAATTAGTTAAATTGACCTTAAGTTGCTCAAGCTTTTCATTCTCCTGCTATTCAAATTTATTTTTTTAACCGCCTTCAAAAAAGACGAAGCATATGCCGTAGGCAAGTATTCAAGTCGGTGACTTAGGGTTTTGTATTTTCGATATTTGCCACCGACTTCCGAAATTTAAGTTATTTTTCACTTTGTAGTGTTTTTTTCGGAAGTAGGTTGTTTTTTTTGGAAACATGTTTTTATTTCTCGCTTTTGAGTAGGTTGGTTTGTAATTTTTATCTAAGTTACAATACCCTTATGTCAACTACTCATCACCTTTTACAAAATATTGCTTTTCCCGATGCAGGGACGTTAATCGATGAGGAGTTCTCCTGGAACTGCACTTCTCCATATGTATTGTGACGAGCATAATTTGCTTGGCAACCATTAAAGTAATTGAATCGCAACCCGTGAAATACGCATTATTGATTCCGGTGGCCATTTGTGGATTTCATCAACAGTTCCACGGAGTTATGCCCGAACATATATTAAAAACAAATATATATATATAAAAAAATAAAAACATCTAAATTGATCCTCCTTTTGGAAGTCGATTAAGAATTTAAAAAAAATTATACGATGTAACCTACCTACTTCAAAAAAATTTAGTTATTGACATTGATATTGAAGTCAGTAACAAAAACGAAAAGGGTATTTTTTTTGGGTAGACGATGGTTTTATTTTACCTGTTTATGTACCTACCTAATTTGTTGCCGGTACATACGCATACACAATAGCACTGTGCGTCCTTTCTCGTGTGACGTCACGCCGTCAGATAACGTCGGCTGCATTATGTTCTCCTGCATTCAACAGATGTGGGGAGACATGACCGCAGGGGAGACGTGGCGTAGAGAAATGGTAGTCCAATTAACTTTATAATAATGTATTATCAGACTAGTTTCATATCAAGGACTTCTAAGTTGAAGAAAAACAGAATGAAGAAAATGAAATGTTTTAAATTAAGGTTCATTTATCGTTAAAGTTAGTTTTTGGGGTGGAAGGGGTGAACATACATCTAACTGCCCAAGTCAACCTTCGCTGCTCCTGTACACACTGCTAAAACAACCGACCGAGTGCTTGTCGGACCTCGCACATTGAACAGGAACTTAAATTTATCCCAAGAACAAACTTAACATTGTAATTGAGAAACATGTTCTCCCATACATTATTGTGAGATTTGCCATGTCAAAGTCAAAGTCAAATCATTTATTTCAAATAGGCCCTTGTAAGGCACTTTTGAACGTCATGTCATTTTAAAACCATAAACTTCTAGGTTTTCCTGTAATGTATTATTATAGAACAATTTTCAGTTCTTTTTCTTTTTTTTACTATTATTACTTTAGCATTAACTACATTATTATTTAGCACAAACATAAAACATGTGGATTAAAAGGATTGTACACCGGGATTATTTAAAAGATAAGATTATTTATATCAGGTTTGGGGTTAAAGTGATCTAAATAATCTCTATATTTGTATATTTACATACAAACTATGAATAACTTTACAAAAAAAAAAAAAAACATAATTATGTCCCGAAATCACAAAGTTTCGGGAAAAGTGGAAAATAACAAATGTTATTTTCCACTTTCCGGACAACGGAATGGGCATGGAGTTAAAAAAAATCTGCTGTCCCATACATTTTGACCCTGAAGGTATTGCACTTTTGTATGAAACAGCAATGTTATAGTTACGCCGCGCGTGTAGAGTGATGGTTTTGCGGAGTTCATAGTTCGCACGACGATATTTATTTATTATAGAGTTATCCCTTAGGTGCAATTCATACATGTCATTTTGATATCACTGTCGAATGTAATTCATAGCGTATGTAATCCCGTGTGATTAGTACTTTTATGACAAGTCAATATTAAGATATAATAAAAAAAGATTATCAAATCTAGTGAAATTATACTATCTATTCCAATCTATTTTTATCACAGCAGCTTTGTATAAAACACACTCGTACACAATTTAGTAACTTGTCGTGGTAATATTGTGACGTCGCTAAGACAAGATGAAATTATTTGCGTTGAGTAAGTCTGTAATAAATATTTATTTTGAAGCGTCGATTGCTCGCGTTACATAACTTACGTATCCTACTACTCGCGTTGGTCTATCTGACTTCAAATTGTAAAGATTAGATTTAGAAATAATAAGAGTAATATTACATGCAGCGCCGGAGCCGTGATAAAAGCCATATTGCTTTTGCATCTTTACTATTTATGTATTGTATCAGTTGGATTTGGCAAAATAATAAACAATTGTAATACAAAATCAGATAATATTTAGGATAAATAAATATTAAATAACTTGAATTTAGAACTTATAACTTTTATTGAAAACGGTTTTATGTCTTTTGTATATTATTGGTTTATTAAGGGAATTCAATTTTATGGCATGTGATAATATGTGACATTCAATTCGGGCAAGTTATAATAAATAGTTATCATTCGGACAAATGATGATTAGGAGAAAAGAAATTTAGACTGAACACTTTAGATTATGGATAAAAAAGGGAACACAATAGAGAACCCTTCTACTTCCATACTTAGTCACACGTACTTCTAATCCAGGTCATTTCATTTATTCAATAACAATTTACATTGTGTCTGAATGTTTTACAAAGATACCTAAACAAATAATAATAAGTTAAACACAGAATTAAATCAGTTCCACACAATCTCATAACCTACCTTTTACTCGTACACGCAAAAAACTAAAAAAAAAAATGTATTTTTCTCTTTGACTTCTTTTATATTTTATATACAGGGTGTCAGGGTCATCCACGCGAAAACTGTTACCATGGATTCAGTACATGATTCTAAACTCCCCCTGCGTTGAAAATTTTCACCGTTTATTTTAAAAAAAATCTGCTGTTTCATAGAAAAGTGCAATACCTACGCGGTCAAAATGTATGGAACAGCTGTTTTTTTATATATTAATTTATAAACGGAGTCAAAGAGAGAAAAAAAAAGTTATCCATAAAGTGGTTTCCCTAGGATGTGAGTGCAACCATGGGTGACAGCAACTTAATAACTACATGCAAAGTGTTGCACACCACAAAACTATTGCATCTTTTTGCAAAAATATATGAATGGGCTTCGTGTGTTACCTCAAACATAAAAAAAAAAGCAATTAAACCATTTACAGAGACTTTTTAATTGTCAAGGAGTCGCTCAATAAGTCAGAAAGTTGAAACTAAATGCCCGTTCCAAAACGTAGATCTTAATGGAGAAGAATGGGCAAGACCCAATATTAAAGGCTGATTCGACCGTAAAGATTCTTAATCACAACATGTATCTTTCTCCCCAGTTTTCACCCTATTTCTGGTGCTGCTGGGCGCCATGATGAGTGACGCGGCGTGCATATGCGCCGCAATTTATGACCCCGTGTATGGACCAGATGGAACCAAGTACAGCAATAGTTGCGTGTAAGTCTTTTCATTGTCCTTCTATATTTTTTCTTATATTCATTCACGGTCAGTCAACACACAGCCTAAACCAGTGGCTCTAGAAGTATGCAATTGTGCCCAACAGTTTCATAAGTAACGAAGGTCAGCACTAAGGATCTTCCATACTTGTATAGAACATCCCTTAGTGCTGACCTTCGTCGAACTTGTATGGAAGGCCGTAATTTTTGCCGATTGGAAATCCAGTCGTGCGGATTCGTGGTCTACATTTAACGGTCGACGTTTTCAGAAATAATTCCATACGAAGTCATATTTATATCATTTTCTCTTTATTTTCAGTATGGCCTGTGCACTGAAGGAGCAAGCAAATCAATAAATGTGACGTCAATAACACTAGCGAAGAACACAATACTTTGTAATTTTTTATTATAAAATGTTTTGATTAAAATTATTATCACATTAATTTGCCTTCCTTCTTTATGATTTATAATTAAATTATTACCGCTGATATAAATAAATAATAGAAGCAAAATTGACATAAATTAAAAAAATGCTTAACTTAGTAGGTACACGCTATTATCTACATAAATAATTTTATTCCATAATCACCTTAAGATTTTCAATTATATTAGTACGCGATACTCTTATAATTAAGAATGAGGAAACTTATTTTGCCTAATATGTACCTAATAGAAAAGAAACAAACAACACTAAAGTTTTTCGGAAATACGAGGGTATCAGATACCGGAGGACTTTTTTCCTTATAGTAACACCGGCAATTATAATTTATTTGTCACTTTGTTACATTTATATCTGGTTTCTGAAAGGCTGATTAGCACAAAAATAAACTAACACGCTGTTAAATATCATGTAGCTGTTCAGTCAACACTGAACAGCTACATGATATTTAACAGCGTGTTAGTTTAGTTAGCTGTAATTGGTTGGCCTGAACAGCCAATCAAACTACTTGCAGAGACATGATCTGGCAACAGTTGAAAATGATTTATTATATATTATTTAATACTCCAATGGAAAATGATTTATTATATATTATTTAATACATACTCCAATGGAAAATGATTTTCTTTCTTTTTGGTAGTAACATTCTATTAATATCTCAAATACATTGCAAATTATATTTTTGTATAATTTAAAGCATTTTTAAATTTTTTGTAAATGTGGAGCCGTTTATTATGTTATAAAAATGTATGTTGACTTGAAAGAGCATGGCAGTTGAGAGTATGTCATGCTCACTTAAATGTGTCACGAGTGTGTTGGATCATTCGGTTCCCTACAAAATGGTTGAGCTGGATGGTGCTGATCCACGCGTCATGTTTGTGAATGGGTGCCGTCAGTTGTGACTGGTCATCTCTTATCTACCAGGGCTTATTTTTAATTATAAATTTTGAATTGTTTTGATTATTTTTTGTACATTGTTCTCACTTATAGAAGTAACAAGAATAATGTACCCAGGATTTTGTAATTTTCTATATTTAAATAAGTGTCCTTGGTGTTTCTTGCCCGTTCTTCTCCATAAAGATCTACGTTTTGGAATGGGCAACTAGCTTCAACCTTCTGACTAACTGAGCGACTATTTGACAATTCAAAATTGCCTGTAAATGGTTTAATTAAAATAAATGCTTTGAGTTTGAGTTGAAATGTATCAGAGATCTAATGTGCAGTCTCATTAGCCTGGTGGTTCTATCCCAGTGGAGATATGTTATTGAATAATAAAAGCTCTCAATATCCGGAATCAGTAACAGATCTCACGTTATCAGTGACCACAGACGGCTTATCATATTACATTACCTTGTAGAACACGTCCGACTTGTAATGTGCGGTACGGGTAATTGATTTATGCCCGACATTTGCATGTGCTTGTAATTCAACTGCACTGTTAATAATAATTGTGTTCCATGTTGTAGTGGTGTCGAACATAATGCCATTTACCGGGCACACATCCAGACGGCTGCTACTGGGAAATTCTTGATGCAAAAACCCAATCGCACTTGGCCCGACCTTGGGTTCGGACCCGGAATAGCAGGAACCCTTGTTTAGCAATCGTGTTTACGACCACCGCATCATCTACGCATTCAAATACATATTTGAATGCATAGATGAGTAGTGAGTGTATTTGAGTGGCTAGATAGTCTTAAGAGTTTCGTGATTCCTTTTTACAGCAAATAAAGATATTGAGTATTGAGTATTAATGTTATGTTGTGTTTGTTTCATCACCCAGCCCAGTTGCATAAAGACAAACATTAATGTCCTATTACATAATTACATAATGGATCATTAACGCTAATGATTTCATTAATTTCATCAAACGACCTCTAAAATCGAGTATAATGTTGCTTTCTGTAACAAGTTAAAACAAGTTAATGGAAGATAAATACCTATTTAATGACAGCTTTAAAAGTTAAAGTTTGTTTCTGCAACTTACAACCAGTAGCAGAAACGAACTTAAATTAACCGGACGAAGAAAATTTAATGTTTTTCAAAAATTAAGGTTCATTTATAGGTTTTCAGGTCAGTTTAGTGTTCATTCTTGACAATGATATTGGTGACCACTGTTCCTTTTAGCAGACAGAAAAGTACTCAAGATCTAGGTTTGGCATCAGTGGGCAACTGGTCATTACTGTCACTCAGTGACTTTGTCGTTTCCTAAGCCCAAACTGTAGCACAATCTTTAGGATATGCTTAATTATTTCCAAGCTAACATAATTAAACTAGCATTTGTTTGAATAACATTACATAAATAAGGAATTAATTCACAATTATGACGTTAGCGTTAACTGGATAACACACGTAAAAATATGTGGATTAAGATGATTGTACACCGAGATTATTCTTAAAGATTAGATTATTTATTTATATCAGGTTTGGGGTTAAAGTGATCTAAATAATCTTTATTGTATTTTTACATAAAAAAATCTAACACACTTTACAAAATAAAAATAATCTGTATATACAAAGCGAAAGGTCACTCATAAATAAAATTATAATCGCAGTCGGGGGACCGTTCTGTAGAACTCTTTTTAATCTAAGAGGTTCGCCGACTGCAATGACACTTGTAGTTATCTGTTTAGCCAGCGAGTTAATTCCCCCTTTTTTTGGGCAGTCGTGTAAAAAAAACAAATTTTCAAAAGTATGAACTTGAATAACTTGAATTTATCAACCTGATTTTCTTAAAAATATTTGGAAGCGCAGATGGAAACGATGAACTTGATCAACACTAAAATTGGGTACAATGTAATTTACTTTTACTGTTTCCGTAGGATGTGAGTGCAACAGCTACTCACGAGTAAATGCCATAACCACAAAACTATTGCATCTTTTCACAAAAATATGAATAAACTTGTGTATGCAACGGTACCTTGTCAATAGATTTATGAAAACATCATGTACGTAAGGAAAAATCTTAATCTTTCCAGTAAAAGAGGTGAAGGACACAATTATGATGCTAGAAATAGGGACCACTTAGTTCAATCTGGTTTCAGACTGGCTAAAATAGACACATCTTTCATGGGGTACTGTTTAAAATGTTATAATAAAATCTTCACATATTCCAACTAAATACAGAAACGAAATTAAAATCTTGTATAAAACGCACACTATGCTGCCAAGCATATTATAAGTTGGAGGATTACATCGCTGACAAAAATGTTTGCCTCAACGCTGGTTCAGCTCCACAAGGGCGTATAAATTAGTTGATTAGAATTCGAATAATATAATGTTGGCGCTTCTGAAAATTGAATACACTATCTTTTCATTGTATAAATTCAGTCTCTTAGTATTTTATAATTGCATAGCACATGTCTGAGCACACTACTGAGCTGACTATAAAGCTACTATTTACTGGGTACGTCTTTCATTGGCTTGAATATGCCCTGGCAGCTGAGAGTATGTCATGCTCACTCAAATGTCTCGCTTGTGGAGGCGTGTATGTTGGATGGTTAAGTTCCCTTCAAAATGGTTGAGCTGAATGGTGCTAATCCATGCGTCATGTTCGTGAACGGACGCCGTCAATAGGGACTCTTTCTGCCATGGATCTCTTAGCTGCCATGGCTTATTTTAATTAATTTTAATTTTTGAATTGTTTTTATCTTTTTATTGCGGACGCTTTTTAACGTGCACGTCTTTCTACATTATTTTCACATGTATAATAATATTATGATTTAAAAGAGTGTCCGTGTAGTTTCTTGCCCGTTCTTTTCCATAGGAACCTACTACGCTTTGGAATGGGCAACTAGGCTCATCTTTCCGACTGGCCGACCCCTTTTTTTTTTTTTGAGGGTGAGAAATTATCAAATAACTTCTCCCGCTCTGGGCGGAGCGGGAGGGCGTGTCAGACTTTTACTGACTAAAACCCACCCGTGTCCCTTCCGTTGCCTGTGTGCCGGGGTCGCGATATCCCTTTCAGACAAACCCGCAACCCCGGCAGGCATTGGCCCTTCCGGACCCCGTCAGATGGTGCTGACATCTCTTTGAGGCGCGCGTGGAACACAACGCGCCGTCGACCCGGGCCTGGACCCTATCGGACGGCGAGCTACCCATTGCTCACCGTCCGCAAGCCCGCGCCTACGGTGGCCGGAAGTCGGCTCTCGACTCCCGACGCCCGGGGCGTCTCCTGCGGCGACTAGGGGCGCGAGGGCGCGAATTTTGCCTCTCCCTCGCGCGCTCCGCCTCCTCCTTCGCGAGCATTACTGCTTCGCAGAAGGAGGTGACGGCCTCCCATGCACTCTCGCTCCGGACCATGGCCTGAACCAGGGCCGGACGCGAGAGATCGCCGCCGCCGATCGCCTCCGTGAGGACACGGCGGTGCTCCGCCCAAGCTGGGCAGACCTCCACCGTATGCTCCACCGTGTCCTCCGGGCGATCCACACAGTGGTGACACCCGGGCGTTTCCTCCCGCTTTATCCTGAACAGGAACTTCCCGAACGAACCATGTCCGGTGAGGACCTGCGTCAGGCGGAAGGTGAGGACGCCGTGGCGCCTCTCTAGCCACTCCTCAAAGAGGGGACTTATCGCCACAATTGTGGCGTGCCCAGGGCTGGGTTGCGACAATCGCACTCTCCATGCCGCCATGAGATCCCGCCGGAGCTCTGTCCGCTGTGCCGCGATTTCTCGCGGCAGCGGAGTTACGCCCCGGCGTTTCGCCTCCTCGCGCAACTCCCACATGTGCGCGAGGACTGGCCGACCCCTTGACAATTCAAAAGTGCGTGTAATTGGTTAGCCAATATTCGTAAAGTTACTTAAACACGTATTTTCGTCCCCAGTCTTCACCCTAGTTCTGGTGCTGCTGGGCGCCATGATGAGCGACGCGGTCTGCCCCAGTTTCTGCTCGGCAAAATATATGACCGCGTATATGGACCAGATGGAACCAAGACCGCTACTGAAAAATAGACCGGTTTCGAAATATTGTGGTAACCCTTATTTAACGGTATGACGTCATACCTAATTTTAAAGGTACCTTAATTTTTGGATAATTCTGTCCCTGGTCTGCCCTACTAAACGGTATCTCTTGATGACCATCTTCTATCTCGAATTTAACTGAGATTGGATGTAGGGGTACCTAACTATCTACTGGTTTTAAAGAGTGTGAGTATTGGCCTTTTATCTACATTCATAGCATGGCTAATTAGTGCAGTTTCCTTAATTGGCCAGTTGTCTTGTGTAATCAGATCCGTCTTATATTATGTGCTGTATAAATATTTTTATACATTTTGTAGGTAAATGGCCTCGTAATGGCAGCAGGGTGCCAGTTGGTCGCTACTTGCGATATGATAGTATTTCCAGACACTAGTAAATTTTCAACACCTGGGTAAATAATGTTATGAAGACTTTAACGACGATGTTATAATGAAAAATAATGAAATTTTTATTTTCTTAACTATTTTCAAAATAACTGAACAATTTCAGAGCAAACTTTGGCATATTTTGTTCAACTCCTGGAATAGCTGTTAGAAGATGTGTTCCGAAATCCAGACCTACGTATCATTACGACAGACGGCATTTAGGTGGCTAGATAGATATCTGACATAGCAGCATCTGCTCAGCATTTTCCCAACTATGTTGTAGTCGGCTTCCAGTCTAACCGGATGCAGCTGAATACTAGTATTTTACATGGAGCGACATAGTTGCTTGTAAGTCTTAATTTCATTTTTATTAAAGTAGTAGTGACACGCCCCTGATTCGCACGGTTTTTACGTCTTGACGAAACATCGATATTTCTTAATTATATGTAAGTTTAAAATTATTTTTTTACACACATAAACCTTCTGGAATAAATTGTATGAATGATGTAAAACCACATCAAAATCCGTTGCACAGTTTCAAAAAACAATGCGGTCACACAGATAGACAGCATTTACACGTTATTGAAAATGTTTTCATAAAAATTATTATCACATTTGTTTGCCTTTCTTTTTAAAGGCAAAATTGAAATGAATTAATCAAAGTAATATTTTGCTTCATTTTTTTGATTCCCCAACTATACACGTTAATCCTACTATGATACTAATATTAAAAATATGAAATTTTGCATGTTTGGATGTTTGTTACTCAATCACGCAATAACGGCTGAACGGATTTGCATGAAATTTGGCACACAATTAGTTTATATCCTGGATTAAAATATAGGATGCTTTTTATCCCGGTAGTACGTTCCCATGGGATAATACATTTCCAAACACCACACGGACGAAGCCGCGGGCGAAAGCTAGTACCTACATATTTAATTTAAAATCACTTACTGACGATCAAATTGGTTATATGTTATACCAGACCGTAGGTATGTTTTATTAATAAACAGAAAAATACACAAAATCTAAGCATTGTAAACTTAGGCGTTTCCTAATCCCAAACTGTAGCAACTTCAGGAAAGGCATTTCCGTAAAGATAAAATGATCGAAGCCACATGTTTAAGCTAAACATTTCTTAAATAAATAGTCACACTGGCTTTTGCTCGCGGCTTCGCTCGCGTGGGAGTCGAAAATTAGTTCTACCGGGGTAACCCAGGTCATAACACAGTCATGTGAATTTAAAATTCATCCCCTATTTTACCCAGTTAGGAATGATTCTACAAAAACGCTGAAAATGATATTATTTTTAGATGAGTTTATAAATTTTATCAAAATAAGGGTTTAATAATCTTCATTGCATAATTTGTATTCAAATAACAATTCACAAATAAATTGCAGCGCATCCGATTCCAATTACCTCGAGTGCAAAACAAACATACCTACATACATAAAAATCGGCGCCAAATGTTGGCGCGTCACTTGGCCAACAATATTGGCGCGTCACTTTACCAACATTGGCGCCACCTGAACGTGACTTAACGCGGATGCTTTGTATAAAAGACACTCGAACTCAAGTTATTCATTAGTCGTGATCGAGTGATTTCCCAAGGACAACATGAAACTTACTTTGGGTAAGCCCTGTCAAAATATTATGTTTTAAAATGAAAATAAACAAAATCTTGTCCTTGATATGTAGCAATATTTTTAACATTTTTGTCGTTTGTTACGCAACTTCTTCCCAGCTAAAACACTAGTGAGAGGTAAATGGCTGGCGTTTTAGGGGACTGTCATATGTAATTTTGACGTTAAAAAGTGCTGATTCTCAGGTTAGTTTGAATAAATGACTTTTAATTTTATAATGTTACTTACGTTGTTTTGTATAACACGAGAAATGATCATAATAAATTATAATCTGTACTGTCACGGCAGGTCCATACTTTACAGAACGTTCCTCAAGTCCAGTTTGATCTTCAATCAGTTGATCACTGTTTAAGTATTAGAGAATCAAAACGTGAGCATCGGTCTTATTCCAGAACGGTAATCAATCTATATCAGCTGAGTCGAGACTCAAATCGAGCCTCGAGCTGAGATGTGTATTGTCTATGCATCAGCCTGTTTTCGTTTACGATTTATTTTATTTACCAACTTTGTTCAATCCCCCATTTATTGAAGTAAAGCCTAGTAATTTTGAAAGCAAATTTGTCAAGCTTAAAAGTCTTGTATCTGTGGCCATAAATTGTGTTATTTAAAATGTCAGTATGTCAAATATATGTGAAAATATCAATTTGTTGAAACCGTCGCATATATACCTAAAAGTAAAAAAAAAAAAAAAAAAATTATTACCTTCAATTGTACAAAAAACACTTAACTAAAACACTATGCAGCGTTACAACTAAGGGAAAGAGTGTTTTCGATGAACTCTGGCACCCAAAGTAAGATTTAACTTGTGTTTAGGGTGCCAACGTCCTCGCCTATAATTTGAACATTTAACGGTAGTTGTAGGACGAGCACAGTATAATATTATTAAGTTATCTTCTTACTAGTAAACGCATATAATATGATGTGGCCTATTAAGATACCTATGTGGGGGGTATGTGTATGTATTGACAGATAAATATGGTGAGGAAATGTGTTTATGTAAGTCTGTATAAATATAAACTATAAATATTAAATAAATATATGTCTTCATTAACTACATTAGATTATACAATTGATACATGAAGTAAATCTTCAGTCTTATCATAACTCAGTGTCAATAGCCACTTTGTGACCCTGGTCTTAAATAAATTTAGGCACATGGGAGCAATGGTGCACAGTTTATTTATTTTATTATATAGATGGTTGGACAGAATATCATGTAAACACAAGAACTTGCAATTCTGGGGCTATAGGATACCCAAGGTTGTGTGGTTTTTAAATCGTGGTATATCATAGGTAGAATTATATATTTCACCACATCTTGTGAAAATCTGTACCTCCTTTTGAAGTTTTCACAATTATATGAGTCCTGTGTATCTCTTTAATATCTGAGAGGTACGCCAAAGTCCAACCTTCTATTTGAATTATTGTTAAATAAATTATTATAATGATCTATTTTTAACAGTAGTAATTTAAAAAAAACCACAAGTATTTAAAAACTCGTCAACGCAGATAGACTTGACCAGAACAAAAAAAAAAATATTTGACATGACAATCTATGCTCAAGCGAGGTCTCGACTACATTTGGATGATTAGGTACAGATCCAGTCACTGCTTGGGTTGGATTCGCGGACTGAGCAACGATCTAAAATAAAGCCAAACTTAGCTGAAGGCTTGAGATACGTTTTAAATTTAAAACCAGACTTAAAACTAGTTTTAAACAGAGAATAATACTAGAGTTTTCTTCTGTAATACGGACCTACGATGTCGTGGAAATTGCACCGAATTAACGTCATAACTAGAGACCGTACTGTGGTCAAAAATAAAAAACAATATCTTTAACTTCAAATAATAAATACTACAAAATATTGTTTATTTTGTGATCAATTTCGGGATTGAACACAAAATAAACAATATTTTGCTTGTGCCCGTCAGTGGTACAATATATGGGTCAATACGGAAAAAAACATTTTTATTATAAAAAAAATTAATACCTAGTCAAAGTAAAATAAATTATGTAACTTAGGTACTGCATTTTCAACGAGATATCCGATTTTTGTTTTTGAAAACTTACTGTTCCAACTATCCACCCAGTAGTAAAATCGTGACTTCAGTCCCTTAAAATATTTATATAATTTGTATTTTTATAATGCCTGTTTATTACGTTATGTTGATACATGTTTGTATTTTCAACCACTCAAATATGCACGATCAGTAGATTATAAGTATAACACGCAATTACCTGAACATATATCGCCAAAATATACAATCGCCTCGAATCCGGTCTCTACTCATAACACACATAACTTTGTTTCCAGTATTCACCCTATTCCTGGTGCTGATGGGTTCCATGATGACGAGCGCTGCGAAAGGCTGCATCTGTCCCGCAGTCTTCGACCCAGTGTGTGGCAAGAATGGAGTCACGTACGGCAACTCCTGCCAGTAAGTTTTACCATCATCTGCCTAGCCTTTTCCAACTATATTAGGGTCAGCTTCTAGTCTAACCGGACAGCTGAATACTAGTAGTTTTACATGGAGCGACTGCTTTTCTGACCTTCAGAACCCAGTTACTGAGAAACACGATACCCTTTGGCTAAACTGGCTCTCAGAAAATCGGGCTTTTACCGGGACCAACTGCTAAACGTGCTTTCCGAGGCATGGAGGAGTGTCGGTATGTAAAGGATGGTCACCAATCCACGGACCGACCTCGGCAGGCGTTGCTTAACATAGAAGATCAACCTTGCGGCTTTTGTAATCTTTATTTTTGTAATATATTTGTATGCTTATTTTTTGCCAAGTTTAATTATGTTATTATTATGATAATAAAATAATTAAACTAGTAGAAAAAAAACTATTTATTGGAACTCGCACAGAAATAACACAAACTAAATAGTATGATGCAAAAATAGAATAATATAAACAAAAGTACATTAAAAAAAACCGGCCAAGTGCGTGTTGGACCACGCACAATGAAGGGTTCCGTAGTTGGGATGAATTTGTCCCAAGAACAAACTTAACATTGTACATAGTTGTAAAACATGTTCTCCCATATAGTCCAACTGCAAATGTAATTTTGTACCCACAATAATGAGAGATTTACCACGTTATTTAAAGACATACTTCTTATAGGTTTTCCTGTAATCTATGAGTAAAGAACCATTCTCTGTATTTTTTCAATATATTGGCTCAATAGTTTTGGAGATAAGGGGGGGAAGGTAATTTTTCATAAATTTTCTTAAATATATTTATAAGTACTTATTTATTTTAAAATTACAAAAAAAACAGATCCTAGCAACAAGCCCTTTCATTTGATGTGTCACACGGTACAGTGTGCAAAACTTTATTTTTATAATTTTATTATTGACCCCCATAATCAAAATTCATTTATTTACGTAACACGTCCGTTTTTGGGTCATAGAAATACATAATTTGTGCCAAATTTCAACTTAATCGGTCCATTACATTCGGATCAATTTGGCTGAGACAGACGAACAGCCATGCTATTCTGTAAACATCTCACCGTGAAAACTTGGGTGAAGTGAGCTGTCAATAGTGTCAATCCCTGTGGAATGACAGCTCACTCCACGCTCACTTCACCTAAGTTTTCACGGTGAGATGTTTACAGAATAGCACTGCTGATACACAGAAAGACAGACACACGAGCGATCCTTTAACAGTACCGGTTTTTCCTTTTGACGTACGGAACCCTAAAAAACATTAAGTCCTGTACTAGGCTAAAAGGCTTATCTCAGCATGATGCTGCGACATTTAAAAATAAATGTCGCATTAGCCACGCTTGTACTCGTATTCCCCGAAGATGACATCAGAGTTATAAGTATAAAATATAGTGGGGACACTCACATTTTCCAAGGTATGTGTTAAGTACCGTGTAGCCGGTCTTTCCAGCTTGCTACTGAGAATTACCTAATGGATAAACCCAATAACACTTTGCACGAAACGGGGATCGAACATAGGTCACCACGCTCAGCAGTCGCACCGATCACGAGATCAATAACGCTATCTTGTAACTTTATATTTTTATATTTAGTTTGTGTACCGGCTGGATTTTTGAGACGGGGCAGTAAGGACACGTACCTTAACCATTGTAGCTACAGGAGAGATTTTTCTTAATCGGAGAATCCAGTTCGTTATAATGTGTTTGTATGGAGTGCGAAGCCATCTCTGATATTCAAATGCGGATACTACATTGGTAGTAGTTAGTTTAGTTAATAGTAAATTAGTCGATTTAGCCTGTTTTTTTCGACATCTTCAACAATCATCGTCATATTACAGCCGATTTAAATAAAACCTTAATTAATTATACACCTAAACCTTCGTCATGAATCACTACGTCCACTGGTGAAAACCGTATGAATATCGGTTCGGGAGTTTTTGAGTTTATCGCGTTCAGACATACAGACAGACGCGGCGGGTAGACTTTGTTTTATAATATTATATATTATGTAATGTTAAGTGACAGTAATAGTGAGAATTATTAAATCCTTTACTGGCCCTTCTTAAAAATCCACTCTGTACCTACGCGTAGGTTAATTCCGAAGTAGTGTACCTACTATCTTCAAGGTACGCCTTTCATCTCTACTTAGTAGCTTGTTTCGAAGTTTCCAAGATGTTGTATAATTATGTTATACTCATAGAAGTTTGAGATGGTTGCGGCTTATGTGGGGTATAACACGTAGCTATGCAACGCATACGTTTCCTTAAAGAAATACAAACACATACTAATTACAACGACACATCGTCAAAGTTACGGATAGCAAACAAAGAGATAAATTGTTTAAAGAGATTAAAGGCTACACGACTCATTTAATAGTCATATTCGTACATTTTGTATAAACCATCGCACAATAAAGGCGGGCCGCACCGAACTTTTTTGTATTAAAATGCGGTGCGCTCTTGGCCCGATGCGGCTGTAATCAGCACTTGAATGCCTTTAAACTGCGCCGTTATGCATAAGCTTAATCAGCCCTTAATGTTCTCACTGCTGGGACACAGACCTGCTCTTTGTGAGAGGGAGTAGCCCATAATCCACTACGCAGGCCCAGTGCGGGTTGGTAGATGTCTCATGTCTTGGAATTTTTGGTTCTAGGTTCTAGGACATGCCGGTTTCCTCACGATGGTTTCCCTCAGCGTTTTGAGAGCAGTGGTGATGAAATAAATTTCACAAAGTAGGGCGCCTGCTATGGTTCAAACCCACGACTCGTAAGTCGAGGTCGATATCACTGGGCCACCAGCCACCACAGCTCTTTAAAAATATACCCCGGGTCTATGTTTATGTTGTGAATGATTTAAAGTACCTAAAGTTTGTTTACACTGACTGAGCGGTTTAGTTCCGAACGCCTAACATAGCACCTAAAGTTTGTTTACACTGACTGAGCGGTTTAGTTCCGAACGCCTAACATAGCACCTAAAGCAGTTATTAGTATTATAGTTCAAACAAAATGTCTCTTCTTTCTTTCACTCCATCGTTGTGCTATAAAATCGCCTGTTGTAAACTAGTTTTAAATAATATGTTTGTCCTTTTTGTTTTATGCGGTGTACGATACTGTGTTAAAAAAATAAACTAATAAAATTATTATTAATTGTATCGTTCTCTTTATTTTCAGGATGGGTTGTGCAGGAGCTAAGTTTGCGCACAAAGGGGAATGTGGCGGCGCCAAATCATAGAAATACTTGATAAAAACACAATATCTTGCATTTATCTCAACGTTTCGACTGAATATATATAACCTATAAATATATAAAAAAAAAATGTTTTAAATAAAATTATTGCCTAATTGATTTAATATGTTTTTTTATTTACCTACATAAATGTAATGAATGGCGAAGGCTGTTTTGATGAAATTAGATTAGAAACTTTTGTAAGTTAACTTTTAAAAGTAACGCCGGTAGCACATCTCCGCCGCGAAACCATAGCAGCGAAACCGCAGTAGTTGAAAAATATGTTCTCCGATACGGAATGTATGAGAGAACATATTTTTCAACTACAATGTTAAGTTTGTTCTTGGGATAAATTCAGCCCAACTACGGAACCCTTCATTGTGCGTGGTCCGACACGCACTTAGCCGGTTTTTAATATGTTTATTTATGAGCACAAGCATCTAAATCAGTCTACCCAGCTTTTTCCCAATTAATTTGGCGTCGGCTTCCAGTCTAACCGGATGCAGCTGAATACCAGTAATTAACATGGAGTTAACTGCCAATGTGGTCTGGTAAGTCAGATAGGCAGTTACTTCCAGTCTTACCAAGGGCTATCATGTTACCCAATAACTTTATTGGGTAACACGATATCCCTTGGTAAGACTGATTGTCAGACTTTTGGGCTTTTGACGACCCGTAACGGCTGTTAAAGATTCACGAATGACAGCCGGGACCAACGGCTAAATGTGCTTGCTGAGGCACGGAGGAGTCTCGGTATGTAATGGATGGTCACCCATCCACGAACCAACCGCGCAACCGTAGCTTAACCTTTAATCGACCTACGCGGTTGTTATCATTTACCCACGAGCCCCTTTACAATACATTACAATCATACGTTAAATGAAAATAATCGTTTGCTAAGATTATCACTCTCTGTTGTTACGTATTGCACAGATCGATAGTGTTCTTGATAGAAATCAAATAGGTACTGGAATATGTTTTGTATAAAATCAAAAGAAATTGGATTCGTTTGCAGTTTTCCTTAAGATACAAGAACAGATACGTAGATAATTATAAGGATTCATAACGCTGATTTTGACAAACTAATTTAAAGCCATGACAGACATCGCCAGGTATTCGTCGCGAATTGTTTGCCACGCATGCCTCAGGCTGAAGCATGGGACTTGCATTCATCCGAACGGCACAAGCTACAAGTGAACCTGCAAACAACCACGCATGATGTACGCACGTGATGACGTGATCATTCTGTAAAGAAAGAAAGTTCAGAACTAAAACCCAACTACGACATAAACGCCAACTAAAAAGGTATAAACAAGACATCGATGCCGATTTTTTTGCTTGATCGAGGCTCAGAAGCCCAAATATTAAAGCCCAAACAAAGTTTTGCCAAAGAGTGAAGGAGCGTGAGCGTGCGTGTGCCAAAGAGTAACGCGATGTTTTGTCTCAGTGTTGTGCAATACGTGCTGAGTCTCACAACACACCGCGGCGCACAATAAAAATATTGCACGATAAAATTAGTAAACTCAGCACAGCACAGCAGAGCATAGAGGAGGAGTTAGTAGGAGGAGGTAGGATTTTATGTTGATTCGTCACACTTTGGTACGGATCAAAGGTACAGTAAAGCAATTTGGTAAGCAGGCAGCTAACTTGCAACTACTCTTAAACTATGGTGTTGGTGTGCTGAGTAGTCAATTCTTTTACATCACGCTCCTAAATCAAATCAAATCAAACAGTTTATTTGTGATACACAGGTTACAATATAGGTCTTACAGTATACAGTGAGTTCATGCTGTGATCAGCCTCATGGGCATACAAATTTATAAAAATAAAATATTAAATAAACAGTAAACAATTACTTAAACAGTTCACAATGCACTCAATCAGACATAACTTTTTATTTAAAGCAGTAAAAAGGAAAGAAGTAATAAAAATAATAGTAAAATCATTTTAAGTCTAAAAATTCTCTTACTGAGTAAAATGAGTGTTCGTTAAGAAATTTAAATAATTTATTTTTGAATTTAAGGATGTTATTGCAGTCTCTAATATCCTTGGGAATTTTATCATATATTTTAGGTGCCATGACAAATGTACTTTTCCCATAAAGAGTAGTTTTACATTGCGTACCTAATTTTGTAAATAATCTTGTTTTGTTGCGTGATCTCGTTAATATTTCAAACAAAAATGGATGTTTTTTGATAAAAAGGGCCATTTCAAAGATATACAGTGATGACACTGTGAGTATTTTTAGTTTTGTAAAAGACTGCTTACAGCTCTCAGTTTTTTGTAGACCGCATATTGCACGGATGCATCTTTTTTGACATTTGAAGACCTTATCCCAGTTAGTAGCATTACCCCAAAAGATGATACCATACCTCAAACTTGAAGCAACATATCCGTGATAAGCCACAAGTAACGTCGGGAGACTAACTTTTTTTGCTAACATATATAGAGCATAGGATGATTGTGATAGTTTTTTGCAGACAAACTCTGTATGACTTTGCCATTTTAAAGCCTAAATAGCCTAAGTATGCCATAAGCTTAAAAAGTTATTACGCATACAATTAAATGAATAACTGGCGAAATGTGGTTAAAGTTTCACCTTGATCACGCACGGTTATGATTTGTGCGCACGTTTTAGTGGTGAAGGCGCAATAAGTGGTTCCGCCTCATTTGTAAGTTACTGGAATCACGGAAAATAAGAGCGACACTGGCTGATTACTGTCACTCCAACAGAATGTCGCATCGATGGTTGCGAGGCGGCTGTCTTCTGATGACAGAGATAATGTCAGGAGAGCTGCTGTCGCACCACGTCCACGACGAACTACTAATACGAAGGCCACTGGTAAAGGCTATTCAGCGTAAATAGCTTGTTCTACTATACATACACATGCGGCATACGGTGACGTGAATAACGTGTGTGCGTAAACCTTTAGAGTGAGAGGTATTGAGTTACACCATTGCACTACAAACGTGAACCACAAGCAAAAGGTAATTTAGCTCAGTTGAAGGGATTAACAGAACTGCTAGCAGCGTAACTAATGGTAACATGTAACAAATGCCTGTGAAGTAATTAATTAATAGTGCGGTGTAACAGCAAGTCTTAGACGGCGGTAATTAGTAGCAAGATCTATTAATCAGAAAGCGATATTGGAGGCGCACTGAAATTAATTATTGTTTATGTTTAACTGCCAATTTCCTGACATAACCCGATATGGTATCTAACCCGATACCATATCGGGTTATGTCAGGAAATTGGCAGTTGTGACGACTACCTACTCCTAGAAAATAGGTATTTTCTTTTCTTAACTAGGTACTTTCTCGGGGATTCTTTTTAATTTTACAAAATAAAAATAAAACGTGTAAATTATTCACCTTGATGGTAAACCGGAACTTTTTTTGTAGGCCATATGAAATATTTGTTCCGTTACCGTACGGGAATTGAACCTACCATCTGTAGCACAGAAGCAATCACCGCGCTTACCGTGCGTGCCGTTAATTTTTCGACCGTTCACTGATACGTACACTGAGAGGAAAACGAAGCTTAGCTGTGGCTGTGGGCCGCTGTGGAGCGGCGCCTTTACAATCAAAATGTACTGTCTAAGTCCAGTAGTGGACATGCAGCAAATGTAGCAGCAGATAAATGGGAACGTTCCCATCCTAATCACTTGCCATTACCACTGGCTAGCGTTTGATAAATGTCCGTAAAGTAATTAACAGCGCAGTGATAACAAATTGTGGACATTATCAGATGTCGGTTCTATCAATCAATGTACGATAGTTGGAATATACGGGAGAATAGGTGGAGCGGCACTGAGCGGCGGCAAGTTTGGGTGGATGGCGGCAAATTGCGGCAATTAAGCAGCATATTGGTGAGTTACGGTTTAAACATACAGAGTGAGAGTTGGAGCGGGCCGGAAATGATTATGTTTAAATTGGTGGAGGTTAGGTGTGATTATGAGAAGGAAGTACCTACTTGCAACTTTAATAAACACCTAAACTAACTAACTAAGAGGACTATTTACTAGCTTTATACAAAAGAGTTGTTTACACAGTCACAATTTAACTTTCCCAGCGCAGCGATAAGTTTTAAACTTAATGAGTAACTAATTGTGGCAATGAGCAATACCTAATCTTTTGGTGAGTTGGAGATACGGGACCGCTAATTAATCTGATTAGACTTCAACAGGTCTACTTTTAAACAGTATGACCAAACAGAAAGTGTATCGTGAAGTCTTTGTTCAATGTTATGATGCAATAATCATAAACATCAAACCTGAATACGCTTCCCAAAACAAAGCCAAATTCAATAGCCCTATCTATGACCTAAAGCTAGACTAGACTATTGTCATTGCCTCTAAGCTAAATTAATCGTAATTGCTCAAATAAGGGTAATATCAGATAGTTGGAAATTAGCCAAGAGCTGGTCATTGTATGCCTTAATGTGGAAACATAGAGATCTACGTTATCACCGTGAATACTGTTGAACACGGCCGTTGGCAGATAATGTTATGTCTTGCCTGGTAGATTATAATCACAGGATACACATAACCCTATAGGGTTAATAATGCTGCTCCCTACGTTTAAGATATGACACAGTCTACCTTTACTATCTCCTAACAGTAGGTAAACGCGAAAGTTTTCGCAAAGGAATAGTGCGGGAATTGCGTGGAGAGGAGGCGGTACTTATGACCCAAACTGCAGTGTGGCAGTACAATTTTGAATAATAGGTACGATATTGTTCAATAATGTCTACTTTATATGCAACCGAGTAATTAAATATGGCAAATAGTATGAAAAAAACAAAAACTAAATACCATGCTATAGTTGCATTAAATTAAAATCTTCCGTCTCTAATTTCGTACCACTTGTTTCTACAAAAGGTCTTGAACACTAGAGCTATAATTTTGACTCAAATTACGACATAGCGTTCCAATGAACATTTAAAACTGCCCCAACGCTCCACCTAACCTATTCAGTACTAACAATTCACTGCTCAACACTTTCGCCACATTTCCTTCCCCTTATGTTTCCACCAGGTCGTTAGAGATACAGACAAAGTGCTATCACGTGGATGCAGACCGAGGCGATAAGTCTCGGGGCCTTCGACGCGAACAATTGAACTGCGGGCTGCGTTATACATTCACAATTGAATCGCTGCGTTTAATTGTGCAATCCGTGACTGTATGTATACTAATGTGGGCTGTATAGACTAGTAATTGAACTGTTTTGCATAGGGTCAGAAACGTGTAGGATTAACATAATAATAAGCATAAGTGTAAGATATTTTGTTAGAATATACTTAGTACCATTTTTTGGCTCGTGTGAAACTCACACAGTACACGGTTTAAATATTCAATTGAATTGGCAATTGGCCATGTGTTTAGACAAAAAATATAATTTATTCTATACAGGGTCACTTTCCTCGACCTTGAGATCGAACCCCTGACGGCATAACGCAGTCGCATTTTCGAATGTTAGATAAAATGTTATTGACATAATTCAAAATTCTTTAGTTTATAATCAAACCTCACCGTCTTCATATGAAATAACAAACAACCCACTTTCTACAAAAAATAAATATAAAATACAGGAAACATCTCCAGTGAAGCAACGGGTTGTTTTCAAAAGTTTATCATACAACAACATCATCAGGCGAACGATAAAGATAATATCATAACAGCTGAATATCCAATGAGATATAAAGGTAAGGAACAACTGATGCTTTACCCCCGCGGGTGGTAACGTGTTACTATATTTAAGGGCAATGGAGCGTTATCGTGGTAATGGCGAAACTTGATAGTTTCGTGTTACGTTAGAAAGGTGAGCCTACATTATTTTGAAACGTAACTTTCAGCGTACATTATTCTGGATCTGAATTAATTTATTTCTAGATTTCTTTTACATGTAGAAAAAAATACCCATTTAAGGGGTATATGGCATCTATGTATAGAAAAAAAAAACAGTGAAACTTCTTAGGCGGCGATTCGATAATTGGACGAGAATTGAGAAGGCACATTTCATTACATGAGAGAGGAGAAAGATATAACTCTCTGTCTCTCACACAAATCCTCTCTTATTTTAATTTTTTCAGAAAATTCACTTATATCACGGTGCTGTACGCACAGTTTTAAATAGAATATCTTTGCTGTAGTCTACCACAGTGACATACTATTAGTGTTGGCAATATTTTAACACTCACATGCTACACGCTACAATACAACAAGTGATACAATCACATCTTTATGATGTAATCAATAGTTTGGCTGATCAGCTAAACGACGCGCGACGTTTAGCCGTTTTTTCTAGACGAGGTTTTGAATAGTATCACACGAGTGTTAATACCTAGTTATATGCAGTTTCATTCACTACTTTATCTACTCCCATTACATTGGGATTGAACCTACAAAAATAATAAAAGATCAAAGTTAAAGATCAAGAATAAAAAAATCCCACGAAATTCAGTACAACAAAATTCACATAAGACTGGCGCCTGCACCCAGCACATCACCGCGCATGCGCTAAAGCAGTGCTGCTGTTCCCCGCTAACGTTCCATTACAGAAGTTGATGGAAACTCCTTGGTGATATTAACTTCTTGGATTTGCCCTATATCGTAATAGAAAAAAAAATGTTTTATAGCATTATTTTTTTAGGGAAAAAATGTTATAAGTAATATGATTCTATTTTTAAAATTTCGGTATTGTGTTTATAAAGTATGTCAATATAAACTCGATTTGAACTTTATTATAATTCGAATATTACGATATAATATGAGTGTAGATAAATATCTTTACTTTTTGAAGCTTACAACTGTTAAAATTATAATACATTTTAATTACACTCAATACAGTTATTAACTACCTACTCAATTAATTTTATTTCTATATGCGGACGAAAGAATCGCAAATCCGTCACTTAAATCCTATTGGTGCCCCGATGATCTTACGAAAAACTAGAGGTCTTTAATTTTATTCGTCCGAAAAACAATATGTACAATATTGTACTGTTACGCCTTAGTTCGCGCTAACCTTTATGTATCCTTATCGCTTTTTGTTCACCTGCGATGTTCGATGTTTACCTGTTTTATGAAATTTACTTATATAATTCTTCCGCGATATTTCCTGTCACCTTGAATGTATTTGTGCATGCAAGAAATAAACACGAATGTGTAGGTACCTACTTTAATAATAATAGTTGCAGGTAACATGCAAATAAATAGGTGTATTTTAGCGTCGGTCTGGCTATAATTGCCAAGGTCGTGGGCTTAATTACAATATCAGGTCGATTACTAAGAAGTGATAGGAAGAAGGAAGGATTAATGTGTTTGACTGCTAAACAGATTTCCTCCAATCGTGGAGGACACATGCGCGTCCTAGCTAGTACAAACAATCTGTCATTGAAACAAAATTATGAATCAGTGGTAAAAAACAAGTGACTGTGCCGGCTCTACAACGAGACGCAGAGCAGTACAGACACAGGTTTGCGTCACACGTGCCTGCGCCGTAGCGTACGCAGCTGTCAGTACATTCATGCATTACAAAATCTGCTCTGCCCTGCGCTGCGTGGACCTGCGTCACCTGCGTCGCAGCATACGCTTAGCCTGACTATCTTCAATCACTATGCTCACTCCCTCTCAATTTGAAAAGAATCCTTGCTGCTTAATTTAATGTAAAAATATTGATTATGAAGTGCAGTAATCAATATCGGAACTTTCCAAATGTTCTTTTGTTATACTTTAAACTAAATATTGTATTTATGTATTATTAGCAAATTAATCAGACAGCGAAATATTTGACAGCTGTTGCGACGTTGCCAACTTTCTGATAAGGCAAAGTGATAATTTGTTGTATCGTATACGTCTGCTCATCTCCTTGGAGAATTCAGTTGTGAACTTGTGATAGACATTTAAATCTGGCATCAGTTTTTTACTTGCAAGTCCTATTTCTCGGGTACCTAACATTTACATACCCAAGTACCGTACACATGAGACTTATCTGATTTAGGTAGGTATGTAAATGTGTTAGGGTGTCAAAATGCCGCATGTCTTGAATTCGAGACCTTTATTTGTCACTGCTTTTTTAGGGCCCACCCATTTTTTGTAGGAAAAAACAAAATGCGTGCGGTTTTACGACAAATGATCCGGTTAGGTGGATTTATTTTGTAACGAAAGAATAATATACGTTTAAAACAAAAAACGGGTATTTTTATAAACGAGTCTATTGGTTTTAAACTAATCTATATTAAACAGTATTATTCTATCTATCATTCTATCTATTAGGGCTTATCAAATGATGATCGAAAATAGCCAACTCAGTAGGTATTTTGTTATCTGTAAAAAGCAAGCGAGCTAAGCGTAGAAACGTATATGGTTGTACGAAAAAATAGCGTACTTACATAACATTATTTTTGTGCCTTCCTTCACTATCTAAGCTTAACATAGCCTCATAAATGTCTAAAACCAAACGTATATACGTACAAGTATGCATAAACGGAACCTCTTAAACGCCTACCAATAAACTAACAAGAACATAAAAACCGCAAACTTGCCACGACATTTCCTTCAGTGTACGACTTGAACCTAACACAAATCTAGTGTACAGTATGTTTGCTTACAAGTCCCATTATATAAGTAAAAACGGTATGAAGATCACTGGTTTTTGCATCGACATTCACACTTGAAGATGGAAACGTCTCAGGGCGAATTCTGCCAGTAAAACTGAACTCGATCAGCTCAACTAAACTACGTTGAAGAGCTATCAGTGTCATCATTCCTGTGGAATATTGACACTGACAGCTCTTGAACGCGGTTTAGATGTACTGATCACGTTCAGATTTATTTGCTAAATTCGACATTCATCATTATGCTGTATGAATACTTTATGAATTACATAAAAAATTGCTTTGATATCAAAAATCAAAATCTCAGTCCACCATATTTGTTTACCAAATGAGACGCGTAAAGAGGAACAGACTTTACAAACATATGGCAATGTGTCACCTCAGTTTTTATACACCATCACCAGCAGTAGGCAAACCATTAATATTCTCGTAGGAGGTCGTATATATATGTAACAAATGCAAATACTCTGATTTATTTTGAGGAAGGCACGCGATATTGGTAGAATAGATGGGGGCAGAAGATCCAGCTTGAACACATGAAAAATATAAACAGACGAATTGAGAAACTCTGGAAAAGAAGTCTCTTTTTGAAGTCGGTTATAAAATTCCAAAGTGTAGTTGAAAAGACGATGGAAACAATAATAACTATTAATATGCTCCTGCATTATTTACGTGTGATTATAAGAAACTTTTTATCACAGTACTCATGAGAAGCATTTATATTAATTTCTAACATTTTAATTGACCTACTGTATTTCGTTACTCTGTGGTATTACGACATATCGTATGCGCTAGTGATGGGCATAGTGTGTCCAAAATAGTTGAATTTACAACTTTCTAGGAATTAATCGATAAGTTTTGAATTCATTGTAATTAAGTTTATTGTTATACGGATTTATCAGTTAGCGAAATTATATAACGTTTAGTGTTATCTTGGATAAATGATGAGCAAAGTTAAATGAGGTGAATCAATCATCTAAATACACAGTGTCTATTGTTTTTAAGTAATAAAATAATGCCATTCTTTATACATAGAGCTATCTAGAGTTTATAAACACAAAAATATAACTTTGCAAAGTACGATGGGTAGGTAGATCGATAGAATATTCTTATTAAAAAATGTGTAGAAATCCGCAGACATACGAGAAATGTTACTTTTTATAAAACTCATAATATTGTTATAAAAACTCAGAACACAGCTGAGTTTTTCTTATCTATTAGAAAAGTTAACCCCATTTGCTTAAAATCTGCGCACTTTCAAGCCCTCAAATTGACATTGCTTTCAATTCATATGCAAATAGCGAATAGTCACACTGATCTTAAAATAAAAAAGGAATAAAACTGAACGTTTCACTTATCCAACCAGCACACGTCCTGAAAATCTAAGAAAATAACCGGTTTTCAGCGCTGGAGTACTTGAAATGCACACCAACGTATGGGAGCTACATGACTGAAATTTTGCAGTTTAAATTGCTATAGATAGCTTCCGGGAATAATTCGAGAAATTATTGCTGTACTCTGATCATGTTCTGAATACTGGGATATTACGATGACGCGAGCAATTCACAGTGCGATTTTCTCTGAAGCTATAAAATTCGGTTTTTTACCGGGATGAAAATCAGATGTTTTAAAACTTCGGTTTTATTAGGATTAATTTTGGTCTTCAACAGTGCCACCTTCTTTTAATCACGTTGTAAGAATCTTATTCGAAAGTGATAAATTATATAAAATTGTAGATAGTAATTTTTTCTCATCCTCATATTTTATTAGGAACAATATTTACCCGACTGCGGCGAAGCCAAAAAAGGAGGGTTATGTGTTTGACCTGTATGTATGTATGTGGGTGTGTATAACTGTCTCTATGTTCCCTCGTAACTACAAAATGGCTGAACCGATTTTGATTAATGATATGTCGTTAGATTCGTCTAAATTGCGCGAGTGTGTGTAATTGGTCCTAATACCCGTTTAACACGTGCCTACTAACAAACTTAAACCCCAAATATTTAAAGCATCTGAATCAAACAGCCTTACTCATTCCCTTTATTCAAAACCCACGCACCGAAACTTTTGCCACATAAACAGCCGACATCTAAACAACGTCAAGCATCCACAGTCCCAAACATTTTCATTTTGTCGTCTCTTTGTCAATCCAGCTCATTACGAGCATTCCCTTTGACTGCCAGCCAACTCATGCCAACCAACCCACTCAGATAACATCCCGGAATGCACTACATTAGCATAACACCAGCACTAATTCCAATCTAAATTTAGTGTTGGCTATGTCGGTATTTGCATTAGTAACCGGTAATTAGTTTTAGTAGCACTCCCTTGGTCACATCCCTCGTGTTGTAATTTGGCGCGTTTTGCATACGGCGGAAATATTTGTTTACTGTTTAAGAAATTCTAGGCTGTGGTGTTATTAATTGTTGTGATAGCGTGTATTAGTTTGTAGGTTATAGTAAATGGCTGAATATTAAATTATATCGTTTTTGGTAGGTCTAGATATTGTTGAGTGAAACATAAGTTGTTTAAAGGTGAACAGTCTGCAAGTTTTGCACAAAGATATTGCTTGAACAATTGACGGGCTTCAAACTTTTAAAATCAGGCGCAATTATAATAACAATTGTACCTACCTAACCGCAATAATAGTCAAGACATGTATTTCTCACATTACACGCTAACAATCCACATAGATGACTGGTTGGCTTAATTGCCTCAAAGCCACCCCAATTATACGGTCAGGCATGTGTTGCCCCTAGAGGCAAAGATGTCCTTTATTATGAGAGATAACAAGGCACATCCCTGATGCAACGTGTACTTAGAAATTCTAGCTCTTCAAAGTGGAGATTTGAAAATAGGTTAAAATAACAATGTTCTTCAGAAATGTCAGATGCGCAGCGCTCGCAACCGGCATGCGTGTATGACCAACACCTTAATTGGGTAATACACGATCAATCACATTCACTTTGAAAGAGATTGCTAATCCATTTCTTGAACTGTCAAAATGAAACAGATAGTCTTAAACATTTACAAAAATGTATTACGCAATTAGATAGCAGATGTATGAACGTAAACGAGGCAAAAGAAGTAGGTATGTATGGATCCCAGGTGGCGTTCTATGATTGTGCCTACACCATGGGAAGGTGTGAGATTATGTATGTCACAATAGTGAATGTACAACACAGGGTTTGACCTATAATTACCAGGCAATCATAAGTCGCTAGCTGTCATTCTAAACAAAAGCTTACACATGGCAGCCGACAGTTAAAAATGAGCTCACATTAAGTCCAGCGATGAAAGTATTTGGCACTTTTCTACATTCATTCGACTTATTGCATTTGGAATAGTTTTACAGTAATACTAGTCTCCAGGTCTAACAAACAGTAAACATACAACAAAACATTTCCTCGTAAAATATTTTCATGTTTGTAGGTACAACATTTTAAAGCTTCCTTGGCACATCTTCAAAAGCTGGACACTGCCACTGGTTTGAAAGAAATGAAAACAAAAGACAAAAAATTTGGAACTTTTTGAAAACAATACGGGCTGGCTAAGTTAAAAAATAAGAATGGATCGCTCGTTAGTGACTTGTCACTCGTATCCGTCACTTTGGTCCTGAGGTCCGGAGGTTTTAGGATAATTTGTCGATAAAAAGGAAGTCGTTACAAAGCCTTAAAGGGATGCTATCTATACCTTCGTTTTTATGTAGGTATACTTATCACAAATCTTAACAAAAAGTGGTATTAAAGAGTATTTTAATAGAGTCTGCAAATAGATAAGTAGGTACCGACGATAACGTGTTGTATTTTGAGTAATAACGTTTTTAAACTAAACGAAGAAACCTTTGTATTTTATTTACCCTGTACTTAATATGTCTGTTTCGTTTGTATGTTGTGCTAACAATAAATTGTTCATCATCTGCTTAAGGCGAAAGCGTCAGGGTAGTCCGCGAAATTCAAATTTTCTTACGTTTTTTTGCAATTTGCAGGTCAGATCAAATGTTATAAATAAAAATAAAATAAAATAAAAATGCCCCTTATGCCACAGCTTACAATTTAGAACTTGATTAAATAATAGGTTTAAATATTTCAAATATTTCTTAGAAAATTAGCTTTTCGTCTCAATAAATTACTTCCTGCTTTTCCTTTCTTTTACTAGCATTTGCCATCGCTATTCGAAGCAGTCGCTTCTACGGCGTAGGGTTCCTCTAAATGGCTCCACACGCTTCTATCGCGCGCGTTTTGCATCCAGTCCGGTCCACAACGTTAAGTAAATATGTCTCGCCATCTCTTTATTTGCCTCCCTTGCTTTCTTTTAATAGGTTACCCTCTTTTTTTAAATTTTTCGATTATATGTTATATTGTTATCTAAATAGGATTTGCGGCCGTATCAAATATTTATTTAAAGGATTACTCTACATAGTAAAAAACAGAACAAAACAGAACTCGGTTCAAAACAGCAAAAAAAAAATGAAACGGCATCACCAAATAGAGCATGAATTATTAGTTTTAATTATTATTTATTGTTATTTAATTAATATTCAATATGTATACAAAAATTAACAAAAATAACCCCATACGTGAAAAGATGGAAAGCGACAACTTAAGTAATGATAAGTCGTTCCTTGGAATTCATTCTCAACGATTAATAATTGCGTCTAACGAGAATTGAATTAAGACTGGTCGACAATTTACAAGCTTTCCACTAATTACAGCTGGCACTCTGTCAGATTTGTTCATGTAAAAGGACCAACAGTTCTACGATTGTATGAAAATTCACTTACCCTCATTCATTTTAATTAAGTTTCCATTATTAAAATCGCTTACACAATATCACGTCGGCGAATTTCCGATATTTCGTTTACCCATTCTTGATCATTTGTAATCACCTCACAAATAAGCCAACGACAGACATACCTACATACAATCGGATAGTCAAAATGAAAGATATCGCTTGTGTTTTGCAATTAAGCAAAGTGCATCTCCTTCGGAAAGTATTAAATTCGTTATAAGTTCAGTGCGTTCAATGTTGCCAAACAGTATCGTGTGAGCAGGCGAATGTTTAATAAATTAGTTTCTAGAAACTTCTGGATCTTCACTTGTATGGTAAGTTTCATGTTACGAAAATGTACATGTAAATGTAAATAGGTATGCCGTCTTTATCTATATGAGAAATGGTATTCAAATGATTCTTGTTGTAAATCTTTTTCTCAAAAGACTAATAGAATGTTTATACTGCACACGATTCTTAAAAATGATTTCAGAAATATGTATAATGATATGTTAAAACTAAAATAAATATCTTTAAACCTATAAATGTTTCTGCGCGCCTCGACGATTGGTTCGTCGTGTCCAAAAACTACAGATTTTTTTTTATTCTGTTGTACTCGTAACTTTCTTTGTTTATTTTAGGTTAGCTTTTAAGTTTAGTTAAAGATTTCATCTTGTTTTTTTATTTAAACCATCTCTGAAAGTTCTGAATTGCAATTACCTACATAAATACTTATTAACTTTAAAAATACATAAAATGATGGTAAACTCACCTGTTCATGCTTGTGATCTTTCTTCATGGAGCCGCCATGGCCGCCCCCCGTGCTTTGTACCGTATTCATCTCTAACACAATGACATAACAACACTATTGATAAACCAACTACTTTCAAAATGGACAGGTTTCACTACTTCAGGCACTGTTTAAGTCATTTCGTTCACAGCACACTTATAATTTTATTTTTATTTTTAAAAACCTTTTTGATATTGCTGAAAGTAGCTAGCAATAAAAAAATTGTATTATTTTTCGGAGATTTGTTTTAAAATGATAAGAAGCAGAGAAAAGATAAGAAAAATAATAACGCGTCTGCAATCGGATTAACTTTGATGAGGAAAGAGAATCTGGTAATGAAAGAAATAACGTTAATAAGATGTTGACCTACATGTGTTTTTTTTGCGAAGTTTATAATATTTGGTTTTGACAATTAAAGTGAACAAGTTATGGGATCATAAGAATTTATTATGATTGGCATGGATTCCTGTAAAATGACAAAGCTACATGAAATTCTTCTTAAACAAAATTGAACACCGTTTATATTTATTTCAATACTATTACGATGGAATCTCTGTGTCTATAAAAATAAATGATTTAATTCAACTGTTTTTATAAGTACTTGACAACGGTATCAGCACCCGCACGTCTAATACTTATTAAATACTACCTTACATACAAGCAGGCCTAATTTCTAAGTCCACCGAAACTTCAGCCCAAAACATTGCCTCATCAGTATGCAAACTGGAAAGAAACCTATATACTGTTTCCGACTGACCCAATTCTGTGTCTCAATAGAAATATAAACGACGCAGGGGGCGGGGGAGGGCCTCCCCTCCCGGTTTGAAGCCTCATCCGTAAGATTTGCATAAACCAATTTGCGGCCAGTCACGCGAGCTCCTAATGCCAGCAGACGGGGAAGCACAATATGGCGACAGTTGCGACACTGTTGTGCCACTTGTGTGTGGTTGTTTTAGGTTCTTGTAGGTGGTTCTTTTTGATGAGAAACTGATAGTTTTGAAAACGGATTAGTTTAGATGACGTACTGAATTGACAGACTGTGTATGGTTTCGTCTGAGTTTATGTATATCAAGGTCATTGGCCAAGTTGCTAGAAGAATTGTGGAAGATAGCGATAGCGCGAACTACATGGCAGTGGAAGTACCTGGAAAAGGCATAACAGTACATAGCACTCACATAGCAGTGCTTATAGTCACAGAAAAAAAGGAATAGTTGAAGATGAATTTAAAGTTGTCAATCTTTCGTTTAAAAGTAATCTGGATCAAAAAATCTAATTATTTGTCATAGCATGAACCTGAGCAACACATCGACAACAAAATGATTCCATAAGTTCTCTACATTTCCCAAATATAGTACTGACACAAGCTTTTCTAAACACTGAAAACTGTTTCAAGTGATCAATTTCACGAATTCCTCTAACATTCTAACCAGTCGTCGTCGCATTAAAAGTAAATTCGATTGAAGTTGACAGTCAGTCGGGTTCTTTATAAAATAGTAAGTATAGTGAATGGGCGACTTGCAGCGCAGCGTGCATACAGAAGCACTCGCGCTACGACACGAGGTAAATGCGACAAAATAAAGCAGTTTTATTATACCTGCTACGAGGTTGTTACGGCGTAGCTGGCGTCTACGCGCTGCTTGCTACGCGTTGGGTTATTTTTTGGCACTTTGTGGCAGAGTCAAGTGCGGCTGAAGATTGCTTAGCTTGGTGGAAAAATCAGAAAATAATCTGAATATACTACCAGGATACAAAATCTCTACGATTTTGTCTCAATTTCTGGTTTTAGAAATATTCGTAATGGCTAAAAAAGGTACGTATTCGTTATGTATGCCTACTTTATATAGCACGTAGAAGTCTCAACGTTAGAACGTTAGTGGTCATTAATGCCAAAACATAAGCACGGTTTAACCTAACATAATGATTGATCTACATTTATCTATAACACCCACATTAAATATCAATACGCTGAGAAACTGCGACCTAATCTCAACCCAACAGCTCTGCAGCTAGCCACCGATATCCCCCAGACCGCAAGTCCCTACAAATAAATTAAGCGACATCGTAACCCTATTGACACTTCATCACAATAATCTCTCCCTTAGAGCTTCCTATTAAGAGGCTCTTCCGAGATAAATAAGGCTCAAAGCAAGTGTAATAGAGCTCCTGAATATACCATTATGTTGTGAGATGAACTTAACTGAATATCTTGAGTCAATATCGAAGGCATTCGATCGGCGTTTCTTTTTGTTTATGTTTGTGTTGGGTATCTTTTGAATAATATTGTTTTGTTTTGTTTTGTGTGGTAGACCTGTTGAAGAGGAGTTTTGATTGGGTTTGCCAGTTTGGTTAAATTATTTTGATGAAATATTCTGTTTAATAAATTATTGTTAAGCTACGTTTTGGGTCCAAGAAAATATAAGAAATTAGAAATAATGTAAAGTGGGTAAAAAATTATGGAAGAATGTTTTGGTTCGCTCTAAACACACTGATCATCAAAACTCACAACAACATAGTTTTTGATTGGAATCAGAAATAAGACATTTCTTTAATGATACTATTTATTTATTTATTAAAGAACACCAACAGCATATACATTCAACTATTGTGTCTAATTGTCTAAAGATTAATATTAGTAAAGTGTGCCATTGACATTTGTCTACTTGTCAGAGGCGTGACAAAAAAAATATTGCAACGTAAAACCACTTTTAAGATTTTCACGACTATGAAGGTAACATGACAAGTAGGTTCCAGGATTTCGAAACTATAATGTTATAATGCCTGTGCCTAAGATAGTTTATGAATACTAACATGAAACAAAAGCCAACCGACGAAACCCCAAAAGTTGAGACAGCCCACATTCTTGTACAACTATGAAAGGTATATAACTTAATTTGGAAAATTACCTAAAGGTCGCAGAGATCCAAAACCTTTAGTTTTGGCTAGGTAAAACACGACTTTGCTCTGAAGTTTTAGAAAAAGGTTTGTAGGATAGGTTAGCTTACAGGTTGGTTAGCGTCCAACAAACACTGGACTGAATTTTTATTAGGCCTTCAAACTATGTACTACCCAGTACCTTGTATCTTTTTGGACAATGTGACATTTTTTCCTATAAATAATTATTTCATAATTATTTATAGGAAATAAATTATTGCAGAAACAATATGCATAGACCGAGCTCAAAAATTATTACTGTAAAAGTAACCTCTACCTCGCGTCAACCACCAGTTTGCTGCAGTGAGTTTTAAACCAATTTAAAAAGGTAGACTTTAAACGGAGCCTAGAGGATTTAAAGCTAAGTACTGTGAGGCTGCGAGCGCATCCCAGCAGATTCTGTAAGAGAAACTAATGGGAACGGGACAAGAGTTTAAAAATAGTTGAGAAGTGTGTTTAGTATGAAGAATGAAGTGTAATATGCGAATGACAGTGCATAAGGAAGCATGTTCGCTTTGAAGGAAGTCTTTTATTAAATAGCTAGAACTTGACCTGGTACAGCCATACTGTACTTAGGGATACAATGGAATAATCACTGAATGTCTTGGCGCGCCGACAGGTGATCGGCATTTTGTTGTGATTAACTGACCAAAAAGACACTGCGCTTCTTTTCTCAATCTCTATTACATTCCCATTCATCAGAGATACCTCATCTCATCTCTATAGCAGCTCATAAGCTACATAAGAGAAGAATTTATCATACAGAAGCACAATATTATAGAATACTGTTAAAAATGGCATACTACATATAATACTTTTTATTACTGCTAATCACTTATCCCTCTAACTCCTACTTGAAACTTTAATACCGCGGTAAACAATGGCGGCATTGGAGCCGGTAATATCGCGGCATTATCCAGCTATGATGACGTCATGACACTATAGCGGTATTATCCAGGTATGACACTTTATTGCTGACGGTCGCACGGCATCGCTGTGTCGTATATAGACAGCTTGTAAAGTTGTGTCGGAAGTAGAAGAGTAATTAAGTGTGTTTGGGAGATAGGATTATTTCAACTAACAGAAAAAAAAAACCTGCCAAGTACGTGTCGGACCACGCATAATGAAGGAATTCCGTAGTTGGGATAAATTTATCTCAAGAACAAACTTAGCATCGTAGTTGAAAAACATGTTCTCCCATACATTTCAACTGAAAATGTAAGTTTGTACGCACAAAATTGAGAGACTTATCCTGTTATTTTAAGACCAGAAGACTTATAAGATTTCCTGTAATCTATGAGTAAAATTATATAATAAAATTTTAGGCTCTGTAGTTTTGGAGATAAGTGGGGAATGGTAAATTTTCATATATGTATTTTCTTAAATATCTTTAAAAGTATTTATTTTAAAATTATATAAAAAAAAATGAGACCCTCGCAATACGCCATTTCATTTGATATGTCACACAGCACAGTTTGCAAAAGTTTTTCTTATTTGCCCCCTACTTTACACTTCTGTGTTTGGGTCATAGAAACAACAAATTTCAACTTAATTGGTTCATTAGATTCGGAGCGAATTAGCTGTGACAGACAGACAGACACACGAGTAATCCCATAGGGTGTCCGTTTTTTCCTTTTGAGGTACGGAACCCTAAAAAGAAAGAAAAATTGTTTAATAAGCACAAACTAAACGCACTAATATTTTCTGAATTTTTGCAACACTCGCTTTTGCCCACCGCTTTGCCCGCTTGGACGTCGGAAATTATGCCACGGGAACGTAGGAACTACTCAGATAAAAAAGTATCTTACATACTAACCCAGGTGTACATGGTCACACAACAGCCAAATTTCATCCAAATGCATTCAGCTGATAGGTGTGAAAAGGTAACAGACAGAGAGAGAGTTACTTTCGCATATAAATGAAAGATGATTCGACTGAAGGATGCCGAAGTAAAAACAAAAATTAACAAAAATTAACCGTCTGTTATATATTATATATTTGGTTACTAAACTTTTGTCTTTTCCTATTAGAGGAAGCCGAGTTAACGTCGACGATCTCAATATCACGATTATCTTAATATTGTTACCTACTCGCCTGATGCCGGGGCACACAAGGTAATGGATAGCCTTATCATAGAAACGTAATGTTCCGAATAATGCACGCCAAGTTACGATTTTAAATTACCTTTTAATAAAACGATATCATTGGTAACAAGACATTGAGAGCGCCTTTATATCGTAGCAGAGGGCGGTCTAGGTTGTGCAAGTTAACTGTATTACTATCTATGGTGCAAGTCTTGCACTGATGTGCGGTTGACTGTACGTCAGTTTTTATGCAAGTCTTCAGACTTTGGTTCGATAGCCAGGCCGTGAAAACATTTATTCGTTTTCTGAAGTGAAACTTCTTAGGTGGCGATTCGATAAGTGGCCGAGACTATAATTGAGAGTCAAATTTCAAGACTGCGTTACGTTTAGGCACATTTCGTTACATGAGAGAGAAGAAAGATATAACTCTCTGTATCTCTGTCTTTCACACTCAATCTCTCTTATTCTTTACTAGGTTCTTCCCGCGAACCTTTCTCAAAAATTGGGCTATCCAATGCAAAAAAAAAAAAAATTACCCGACTGGTAGTTCCGGAGATTACCCCCTACATAATACAAACAAACAAATTTTACCTCTTTATAATAATAAAGAAGTGAAAGTTCTTAAAGTACTGATATAATTTTTTTCTTATCACACATCATCGTACAGATATATATAATTAATTTCTTTCTTAACAAAATAATATCTGTACAGATATATTATAATTATTCTAAGAAAATTCACGTCTATCACGTGTACGGCATTTTTTTCTATTAGAAAACCTCGTTACCTTTTATAGATTGTATAAAGAAAATAAAAACAAAAACGCAAAAAAAAAAAAAAACCTGTTCCCCAAAATTCATAGCCTTACATAATATACCACAAAATATTAAATTCAAAGTACGAGTACGAGTGAGTACTAAGATTCATCCCACAACCGAGAGGAATGCCGGTCCGATCTAAAAGGTGACAAAAAGCATCCCATGTATCTTCACCACAGAGCATTCGAAACATAGAGATGGCCCACTTTTTTGCACTCGCTAACGTTTACGCTAAGATTTAAATAATTTCTCCAAACTCAACTCAAACTCAAACCATTTACTTCAATTAACCCATTACTTTTGAATTGTCAAAGGAGTCGGTCATTCAGAAAGATGAAGCTCGTTGCTCCATTAGCTCCATTTGTCTGGCTATTCTTCTTCTTTTTCGTGTGGTTATTGACTAACCTGGTGTCAGAGTTTTTAAGTCTAATGCAAAGGTCCTTTTAGAGATTAACCAACTGGTGTCACCTTAAGCCATCGTGTTGCTTATGAAAGTTTCCAATTGGAAAAAAAACTAATCAAGGCGCCGCGACACAGCAGTTCACGGCTACACTACGTACATAAATAGCTTGTCTACTCTGAAATGACGCGCCCTACTACTCAGCATTACCGTATGCATAAAATACGGTAGTGGGGCGCGTCATTTCAGTGTGGATTCTACTTTACTTCGCTTTGTTTGAATTTGTAGGCGAGATCGTCCACTATGACCCACGGCTGCGCTACGCATGGATGCTGACAAACAAATGAACCGCGCAGCTATTGGGCTGATTTCTCCGTGCACATCCTATATAGCAGGGGACGGTCGATCTTAACATTTTGCTAAGCCACAGACTCAAATCCAGTATTTATACGAACTTGTGACCTCTAAACCAATGCGCCAGTTTGCAAAAAAAACCAAAGTAAAAGCAATCGACCTCTCTATTCTTCATAACGCTGTGTGTTAACCCAAACTCGTCCCTCTAAACCTTATCGTTACCCTTAACCCTTACCCTGTTACCCTGTAAAGACGTGCTTCAGGGAAATAAAAGCTCATGGCATCCTTCAGGGGATTCCTCCTACGAATATAAAGTAGGTTGCGTCCTGTTTCGTCATATTTGCGTCCCAATATTGGATTTTTAAAAGATTCCTTTTATTTACTGGGTAGAGGTGAGGCCTGAGGGAGATAAAGTAATGTACATAGAGTTATTATAAGCGTTTTTTTCACATCTCTGTTAGATGTAATAAAGATATTATAAAACAAAGTCGCTTTTCGTTTCCGTCTGATGTAAACTATGCAACGGATTTCGATGCGGTTTTCACCACAATTTATATAATTTATTCCGGAAGGTTAATTACTATATTGATGAATGTACAATATATTGACATTAAACTTAGTTAAAGCACAGACACGTTTTGACATGGAGCGATGCATACTACTTTCAGTATGATAGACGGAGACAATTAAATACTATTAACAATAATAAGTTTATTCAAACAACATTTTATTAAAATATATTTTTTTCTTTATATTTTAAATGATATTTTATTAAAATGTAATTGTCAACAAAACAGAATCGTGACCATCTTTTGACGCGGTCGGGCGAATCTAACGATTTAAATCTTTGCTTTCATATCATAAATCCATAGCAGTCAGAATAAAAATGAACGTCCTCTGAACCCAATCTCTTGCGACTTACATCTTGAAGACAGCACAATTTTCTCTCCGCCAAAAACTCCCTGAGGACATAATAATGAAATATAGTGTTCAAAGTAAAATACAACTAGCTTTGGTACGTTTTTACTTTGAATGAGTTTTCTCAAAATTAAACATACTTTTTCGTTTTAGTGAAAGAAAAAAGCTAATGTAATCATTTTGTCAGTCCGTCACAGGCGATTTGCTAACACTATATAAATAAAAATTAAACGCTGTTTGTTGGTAAGCGCATCACTTGAGAACGGCTCAAACAATCTCGCTATTTATTGTTTTCGCAATTTTTTTTATGATTTATTGAAATTTTTACAGGACTACATCTGGCCGGGTCACCCAGTATATCTAAGAGAAAAATAAGACTTGACGAATTAAGTATAGACATAATCCTAAGGCTACTTTACTTTCAGTGGTTGACACTAGCCCTACGGTTAGGCACTGTTCACACAGAGATGATCGGTACGTTTAAAAAAATATATATAATTTTAGGATCACGAGGAAGTTACATACTTATCATTCCATTTGTTTATAACCGTATGAACAGTGGGATATTGATGTGTCATCCCAACTTTTTACCGAAAATATCGCACTGTTCGTAGCCGTGTGAACGTGGCTTTAAGGTGTCTGTCAGGCAAGTAAGAAGTCGTGAATATAAATCCGAACTGTCAAACTAGTACTGTGATCCAACTAGTAGTACAAGCAAAATAGTTTAAATGAAGGAGTAAATATAAATACCTACTATGAATTTACAGACAAATATAATATTAGTCAGTGCTAGAGAACAAGTTCAGTACCAAACACAAACTTAACCTAACAAGTCAAATAGTCAAGTTTAATAATCCCGAAAACGACACTATTTTGACGTCTTTTTACGGCTTGCGGTCATGGTAGAATATAACCGACTTAATGAGGTTACCGACCAACTAACCGTGGAAACTAGGATAAAGTACATACATTATTTGGGTAATCTCATAAAAGTATGTCTACTCGTACTTCTCTGGAGCACATAGTTTTACTAAAACGCTTAATTGAGTTTAGGACTCGGAATGTTGACAGAATAAAGGTTTATTAGGAAAGAGGTGACAAAAAGGACGGATCCTTTTACCAGACTAATTTCATTGACGAGAATTTGTTATCTTACATTATAAAATACATACCTAGTAATAAAGTCAAAACTGTGTTTTGAATATTTTTGAAAAAAAGCGGTGGGTACGAGTCTGATGCCGAAAATATAGTTTATAAAAATTTTGTCCGTTTGTCTGGATGTATGTTCCGGATTGTTGCAAAAACGGCTGAACGGATTTGGATGAAATTTGGCACATATACAGTTTATAACCATTAACACAGGTAGTACGTTCCCGTGGGATATTTTCCGACATCCACGCGGACGAAGGTGAAGGTAAAAGTTAGTTCTGAAATAAAAGTAAAGTGTTAATGCGTAAAGTTGTAGTTTGATTTAAACTGGAAACAATGAGCTTAATTTTTCGGTCAAACTGCGTAAAATCTTCAGGGATCCAATTACCTACTCGTTTTCCTTACTGGTCTAATAAACAAAAGCTAATTAAATAACTTTTCATTCATTATCTTCCGACAGTTTCCTCGGGAGCTGTTGCGAGCCATTGTTCTCATTAATTAACGGTTTGGCCAGTATGTAGTTAAATCTCTGTGGTAACGCTCACAAATTAAAAGGCTGCGTTCATCTGATACCGGATAATAACTACTTCGTTGGTCAAGTGGTCGCAAGTGCTACTGCTGAGCATGAGGTCCTGGGTTCGCAGGACCGATCCCAGGTCGGACAAAGTGTTATCGGGTTTTTAGGAGTTTCTCAGTAGCAGCTTACTACAATAGAAACTCCCAGAATCGGAAAATTTATCTGTAGGGGTTAGTATACTATAATTGTTGCGAATCAAAGCAACGAAATACACTGCCGAAACTGCTGGACCAAACAGGTCACTAAATATATCAGAAGTTTTAAAATAGCTCATCGTCGAGTATTGTTACCAACGTGGTAAAATTATATATTTTTTTATTGTTCATGTCTTCTGCTCACACCTTTCTAACTCACAAGCTTAACGATGTCAAAATAAAATTACAATATCCTTCCAGCAATCGAGCAAAAACCAAGCTCGGAATAATAGGGTCTTATATTACAAAAGGACACCACTGTTACGGCATAGTTAGGTCCCCGGGGAGTAGAATAAAATATTACAATGATCTGTAGTACCGCGGTGGATGGAGGGAGGGTATACTCGTAATGAAGCCGTGGTCGGAAATGATGGTGTATTTTGTTAGTAACATCTTACGTTCTTTTGCCAAAATGTATTCCTCGCCCCCTTTAAAAATAATTGCTGCCAAGAACTAAAAAAAAAAAGAACATTGAAAATAAGCCATAAGAACAAACCCTTGTGATTCCAGATTTATATCAGGTTAGATTTACTGCCTTTCCTTTAAAATGTTTTGTGGCAGGAGGATGCTACTAAATCTCTTGACACGGAGTGTAGGGGCCTAGTCTTTGCTTTTAATCACACGATACACGGTAAACGTACCTACTTCCTTATAATATGTGATTCTTTTGTCTTTAACAAACGACTCTTCAACATTATAGTCTTTATGCTAAAGAATTATGTAACTTTTCTTTTCGGTTAGAATGAACGAATTTTTTTGATATCTTATCAAGTTATATAGATAGTGATTCACGTATGTGCCTCCCGTATGTCCCTGTCTAAAATCAATTTGATTCAAAGCTTTAAATTCCCAATAAAACCTTCAGCACAGTGAAAGCTTACTACGACTACGGCTCGTAATGAGAACATACGTCGAGCTGTCATCATTCATAACAGCTGTTATAAAAGTTACTGACTTGATAGTTCAGTGTGCTAGTTCACTCATATTGTGAACGAAGTCGTGGCCCTAGCTCGTACATTAGGACCAGGACCCACGTTAAGGAGGAAATAATGTGGACATGCGTAATCACTTGTTTGAATTTTAATTTTTAGTTACTATTTATCAAACCAACTTTTGGTTTGATAATGATTATCTCAGCTCGCTCGGAATTAGAAAATCTAAGTTAATCTTTGGCTTAGTCTGGAGAAATAAGGCAACAAATTATGGAGTCAGGGTTTAAACTTCTCCGAAAGTAAATTGGTACTTTACAAGTAGGTCAAATTCAAAGATTTTATTTGTAGATAGTATATAGGTGTAAAAACAGTTTTTGTTAATACAATATTTATACCTTGTTTTGCCGTTGAAGGCGTACAAATATCAATTAAGTTATACTTATAAACCGACGCCTTCTGCTCACGCTACCCCCATACAGAATCTACAGAACGCCACCTGCTACGTACGTTATCTTTACAAACTCCTTTTGCCTCGTTTACGTTCATACATCTGGTCATACACGCACACCGGTGGCGAGTACTACGCACTTGACCTTTCCGAAGAACATCACCAATACGGTATCAAGTACAATATCTAAGAACAAAGATATGTGCTTTAAGTTCTTTCCCAAAATCTTTTAACTGAATGCAAAATATTTATTACAAAACTTTTTACCCGCTGAACCAGTATTAAAATGATTTCTTCAACAGTCCTTTTATTTGCAAACTAATCCGATTTATCTATAAAGTGGCATCAAATATCATCTTGAACAGCTATTCGCAATCCCAGTCACCTCTGAAGCGAAGAGATTGCTCTATCTTTAATAAGATTCCAATCGTGATGAACGACACCAAATTATCGCGACCATCGGGCTCTGATCCGCGACCTAAATAATATTGGTCCTATGGTACAGGCAACTGGACGTACATAGTAACAATTTGACATTGGCGACGCCAATGCCAATGGTCGTATCAGTAGTAGACAATGTATAGACATTTTATCAATTTTAAACTTTTAAATTTAAAATGTTATAAATTTTCTTTTGAATACTAGAGTACCTAATATTAAAGCTTTTGGCTCTAGTATTACTCAGTTGAATTTTTGTTATATGCGTTTCATTTGCAGAATAAACTATTTTCCTTTCTATTCTTACTAACTCGTCGTAGTGTAATCCGTGTTGTTCGGTTGACTGTACGAATTGAGAGAAACTTGATTGGATGATTTGTTGTGGGTTATCTTTTCGTACTGGTGGTTTATTTATAGTAACGATGTCTCGTTTTTGTTTATTAGGGTAATTTTTTAAGGTTGGCTTCTGTCTAGGATTTGTTTGATCTGTATTGTAAGTCATTAGGATATTATTGTGGATGATATTCAATTATCAGTATCTATTCTTAGAATTCTAACATTGATAATAATGATTGCAAAGGCTTTTTTTTCAGCTTTTTCCTATAATAATAGCACTTTAATTAAGACTGACTTGTTGATCTGGTAGTCGCAAGTGCTAATGCTGAGCATGAGGTCCTGGGTTCAATTCCCAGGTCGGGAAAAGTGTAATTGGGCCTGTAATTTGTCAGTAGCAGCCTGGAGTCTGGATTTGTGTCCGGTTGATGGCAATAAACTCGCCCCTATTAAATAAAACTTAATCATAACTGACGAAAGGTGGGTGTGTACTATAGGCACATCTCTGCCTAACCCTTCGTGGAATACAGGCGTGATGTATGTGTTATGTCATTAAGATATAAGAGAAATAATAAATAAACAAAGTCACTGGGTTTGTTATTTTTTTTAAGTTCTAAAAAACAAAAACAGATGTTTTCGTTATTCAATGTATTTTCAATTAATTTATCAAAGTAGTCAACTAATATAACAAATGATATGACTATTTTTGGGGCAGCCGTAATTAGTTCTACTTGAGAATGAGAGGTTTAATTAATCACATACGAGTATGTTTCGGGGTCGTTTCGGATTAGTTTACTTGTAAAATAATAACTTTGATTCGCATTTTATTAAAAGGCGCTGATGAACATTTGTTCCTTTGGGAACCTCGCATATCGATTGATTAAGAACGTTAAGTTGTAGGTACTTTTTCACGATCATATCATAAATTGGTGATACTGTAGATTGCGTGACACCAAATATTTCATAAATATCACATGCAAAACAAAGAACTCGACTTTCCGGTGCCATTACTTCAATATCTTTTCATTATATAATCTTAGTTGTATTTATTCAAAATCAAAATCATTTATTTACAAATAAGGTACAGAAAGTTCTTAAGATAATTACATCTATCTTATATTATGCCTTTAATTTCGGAGTGCACATACTAGATTATTATTTTAAGAAATTAATTAATTAACTTATATAATGTATGCGATTAGTAAATAATATCAAATTAAATCCTTATTCATAAATAGCATACAAAAAAATGCAAAATGCAATAGCATAAATACTACAATTTACAACTCATAACTTACTTTACTTGGGATTCAGTTATACAATTTGATGCACATGATATAGCTGTTATTGGATGTGAGTGTGAGATTCGACTTGTGTTAAAATAACTTGTTAGCATTATGAGATCATGGGGCGTAATGGCCTGTTGCCACTGGTATTCAGGACACGATGGGGTCTGTTGCCAGGTGTATTCGGGACAATGGGGCCTGTTGCCAGGGGTATTCAGGACACTGATTTGATAAACATGCATTATAAAATAATGAGGACATTTTATGTGACATTCACAAGTTATGACTCCGTGTAGTGAAACTTCGCACTAACCATACGAAGTTTCACTACCACTGCGGCTCTATTACTCTATTTATGTATTTACTGTTTATTTCACCTTGGTTGGTAAGATAATTCACGATCACCGTGACTTCTATTCAAGTATTTATTGCATATGAGAAGGAAGGTTCACGAGTTATGTCACCATGGATGGCGAGAGCGTTCGCTACCACCGTGACTCTATGATCATATTTACGTATTTATTGCTTGTGAGCTTACTTACGCTAAACATTCAGGTCTTCTATAATATTGATTGAACAAGCAAGCAACATAGTGTCTATTGTGTCATTTATAGTTTGACGACAAACATGACGTCAGAAGGGCTGAATGTTAGCTTTTGGTTATAATGTAATTAAATCTTATTGATAAGGTGCAGATTATTTTGTAAATGTTTTATTTAATTATTTGACACTTTCTGTAACCGACTTCCGGTGCTGTAAATACCGTCTCCGGTTAGTGAGCGGTAGATTGCAAACTTGATTAAAATAATATTTAATATTTCATTCCGGAAGTTGCATGCCACGCCACCTATTTGCAGTTTTTAGATGTAGAAAGGTATACAAGCAAATGATTTTAAAGTCAGTTTTAGTCAGTTCCGTGTAGAATAAAAAGTTATAACGTATGAAAATGTAAATGTGAATACCATGTAGCCGTTTATAATGTTATTATGATGTGTGTTTGACTTGAAAGAGCAGGGCAGTTGAAACATATGCACACTCAAATGGTGCTGAGTTTGATGGTGCTTATCCACGCGTCATGTTCGTGAACGAGTGCCGTCAGTTGAGACTGGTCATCTCTTAACAGCCAGGGCTTATCTTTAATCGGGTATTTTGAATTTTTTGATATTGTTTTTTACATTGTTCTCACTTAAAGAAGCAACAAGAATAATATATCCAGAGTTTTATAATATCTTAATTTAAATGAGTATTCGTGGAGTTTCTTGCCCGTTCTTTTCCATAGAGATTTACGTTTTGGAATAGGCGACTTACTTTCTGACTAACTGACGACTCTTTGAAAATTCAAAGTACCTGTAAATGTTTAGGGTTAAGGTGAACAGGATGTAAAGTTCACTCATCCACCATAGAAAAGAGAGGATCCTCCGACCAGACGGGTGTCATGTCTGGCGGGCAACTGCCCAGAGGTTGACATCGGGAGCTTGTTTAAATGTCCACCGCGCGGTAAACTCTAATTGCGCGATGCAGGATTTGAGTCACGTCAGATTGACGTAGGGAATCAATTTGCTTAACAATTAATTTCCTGACTGTACCAAAAACATACAGGTACATTATTTTAAGATTTATGCAAAAACGTGTTTTCGTGACATAATGATGTTTTCAGAAATGGTTCGTTTGAAATAAAAGCTGTTTGGAAATAATTAAGCGTGGGATGTAAAGTATCTCTTTTGTGAAAAAATACATACAAACATACCGCTTTGTTTACCATAAATATCTATCGATTTCCCCCGAAAATTTTATAAAAATAAACTGATAATAAAATGCTCTCAAGTTCTCTCCCATCTTCTATTTTTATATTACACAAGTTTGTATGAAAATAAATTGTAGTCAATAATTCATTGTAATTAATGCAATATCATTAGTTATTGTGCTAGAATCTGATTCATTTATTTATTGTAAATCTGAGTGGGTGGGTGTTTTATTTTAATTCGTTGTTAACATTATTAAAGTATGTTTTCTTGCGCTACGATCATTTTTAGAAGGTGGTAGTATCTTTAGTAATACCAAAATGTTTTGAAGTTTGACTACTTATATCTTTTAAAATGAGACGCATATTTGTCCATTTCATGGAGTCCCAGAGCTCGGCTGTAAAGACCACTTTAAAAAACCGGCCAAGTGCGTGTCGGACTACGCACAATGATGAGTTACGTAGTTAGGATGAATAAAATTTATCCCAGAAACAAACTAAACATTTTAGTTGAAAAAGATGTTCGACCAGACATTCCAACTGCAAATGTAAGTTTGTACGTGTAATATTGAGAAATTTACCATGTTTTTTTAAAACCATAGACTTCTAACAGGTTTTCCTGTAATCTATGAGTAGAGAACCAGCTTTAAAAGTATTGATTCTAAAATTATAAAAAAAACACTTAAGATCCTCTCAACAAGCCCTTCCATTTGATATGTCACACGGTACAGTATGCAATTATTTTTAATTTTTTTCCCCTAAAAGTGCCCCCATATTGAAAATAAATTTTAAATGTTTTCATTCTTACGTGTTTGGGTCACAGAAATACATATGTGTAACTTTAAACTTAATCTGTTCATTAGATTCAGAGCAAATTGACAGTGACAGACGGACAGACAGACACACGAGTGATCCTATAAGAGTTCCGTTTTTCTTCTTTTGAGGTACGGAATCCTAAAAATGTTTTCAAGGGTAAATTTTGCCGTCATTACGACCCTTCGCAAATGAATCGGTTATTGCTGAATGTAGTTATAGGTTTTTAAGAGAGAATATGACTCATTTCCTAGGTAAAGGAACCTAGGAACAAAAAGAGTTGGGGTGGCTAATGAACCATTTTTTATTGAAAAAGGCACGTAACAGTTATGTGCCAGGAACTGTCCCACTGCGGGCTAGAGAACTATAGTCATACAGAAAAGAGAATCGAGCTTGCTCACTTCATGTTGACGTTTTCAGGCCGCTACCTAAGTCAAGGTTTTCTTGCAATATTTACTTTAACATGTCATGCATGTGTAACTGTTATTTCTTTCTTTACCAAATTCATTTTATTGCAACAAATTAAAATGTATATAAATTCGAGCTCGCGTTAAACGTTCTGTTGGTCATAAAATCTCTGTTTTAGGTGTTTTTGAATAGGTATTTGATGTTTGTTTCACGCTCAAATCATCTAGTTGATTTTTATAGTCTTACTTTGAAGATAAATATTAAGTGAATTGTAAAACTTTGAGAAAATAATAAGACTCAATAAAACTCAAAAGTATAATTTCTTAGGAAAGTGCTTCATGAAAAATATGAAATAGCGAACTAAATAAAATTTCACAAAAGCTCGTTTTATGTTAGTAGCCTCATACAACAGTCCGAGAGGTCTCACAAACTCACGATGATTCTCGAAGATAAGAAAATACCTTATGTTATTGCAATAGCCTTCACTTATACTCTTCACGTAACACAAAGAGGTCGCGACGTTATCACCACACACTATGTTATTAGGCCACTGTTATTTTAAAAACTATTATTATATAACACGAAACACTGTTATTTTACAACGATAGCATTTATCCCGAAAAAACGTAATTATTTAAGATTATAATTTTAAAACATTTTAAATTGGAACTGGATTTATTTTTAATATTCAACAACGACTTATTAAGTTACAAAATTCGAATTATAAATACTAGATCACTTATTTTAAGATAAAACACGAATTACGATAAGACAAAGAGAGCGAGGAAATTGAAACTCTATTTACTGTACGGAAAGGTTTAAAATCGAATGTTAGATACAATCCACCTGTAGATTTAGTTGTAATAATAATAGATGTTTTTTTTTTATTAGGTTTTGTCGTTTACTCCTAGTTTAAGATGATGGTATTGGTAGACGAACATGAGTTTTTAAGGGGTAGGATAGGTTAGTAAGATGGAAGATGTGGCCGGGTGCGTCCGGCGCGAGCCCCGGCGGGTTGTGTACTGAAGGTTTGCCCGGCAACGGCGAACTGCGGAGGATCGTATGCGGATCCGTGGCCGCCGCCGGATCCGGCCCGTTGCGGTACGAGCGTCCTTCTTTGAAGGATGCGTGCAGAATTATTGTGTACTTTCGTCAGTCAGGATCGGGTGGTTTTTTATTGGGGATAAGCAAGTAGGTACCTATGTATCTTTGAGGTAATTACATGTTTATGTTGTTACAGGTTCGGTGTAGCTATTTTTGTTTTGGTCAGAAGTTCCAGCATATTTAGCAAAATAATCTTAGTTTTAGGCTTACTTACCTTCACTAGACTTCATTTTAACCTTTTCTGAAGGAATGCATAGCTACTAGGTAAACAGCACTACACCAAACACAAGTAGGTTAGTATACATTTTCTAATTCTGCATTTGCTTAAGTGAATTAGGATCACTTTTCGGTAAATAGACTTTATAGGTTAAAAAAATCACCGTTGAAAAAATATACAAATATTTAACGGACCATGTTTTTTCATTTCAGGCAGCATCTTTTAAGGTATGTACCTAAGCTTAATTTATTATAAGGACCAATTTCATATGAGTCTTTTAAGTAATCAAATTCTAACTAAGATACGTATCTACGTATTACGTTTGCTGAAACGAATTTATTAGACAAGATATCTATAAAATATTGCGCCCAATTTACTTTAATGGTTCTAAAATGTAGATGTATGATGTTTTAAATATAGCACCCAATTTCAGCTAGCTAAGTTTCATGGAGAATTTCATTTTAAAGAAAATCGAAAAGCTATTTTTCTTTTGTGGTGAGACTAATCGTAATCTTCATAAGATTACCTAAGGCTCTTTAAACAAATGAAGTCCTTTAGGACAGAAAATAGAAAAAAACATTTTGACAGGCACACTTAGTCTTCTGGATAAATTTTTCTCGCTGACACACATTTATTTACTAAAATGGCAGCTCGAGAAACTTATGAAAGTCTGATTGAGGTTTAACTATAATTTTACTAATTATACGAGAAAAGTTCACATCGAAAGGATATAGTAGGTAGTCTACCAAGTGACACAGGCCTTACATTTTCTAACAATCGCTTACAATTCACGATTCACTTAAAATAATAATAGTATGCAATTTGTTGTTATTATAAATATTAACGCTTTTCATTCTGATTGATGGGCTAAATCAGCTTTTCGAATGAAGAAATAACTCCTAGTAATCTTATACACATTAATAATAACGTTTCTTACTTCTTTGATGAGCAGACAGGTGTCTTAATAAGCAGAAAGGGTATTTAATTTTAATCCTTACCTGAAACAAAAGCAAAACACAATATTATTAATTTTGAAATAACTCCTTACTAGAATAACACAAATTCTACATTCAAACGTTTATTCGATTTTCAATTTGTTTATTCCTTATTTAATAATTTGTTTAATCCATTTTCAATTTGTTGTTTATTCCTTTCCATTCGAAAGTTTAAAGAAACAAAATAAAGGTAACCTCTTTTCTGTTATTATTAGGGGTATAGGACGTCTTGACCCCGAACTCCGAACCAACGACTGTATCGATAGAATCCTTTACTGAAATACTCTTAAACCAACGAACCGTCTCTTCAGGTTATTGTGATAGCAAACTGGAGTATTTCTGTATTTTGTAGAATGTTGGGGTAACTGGGTCTTGTGGGAAATCGAATCGCTTTCAATGTCAGCCAAATTAACCGAATTCGACATTATGTCAACAAGCTATGATGTATTCCGAAACTACATAAATATTAGGGAGCGCCTATGATAAAGTTTTTTTTTGGTATCTGCGATAGACTATTCGAGTCTATCTGCAATACGCATTTTTTGTCCCGATGAGCATGGACAAAAGCATGCAGTGGAATAAGCACTACATTCTACTGTATGGGTTTGTATATGGCCCACCGTCCACGACGCTAGACAAAAGTAAAACTCGTTACTTTTGAGTGGAGTATCTTTTGCCAACATTAAATACACCGTAGTCATCGTCGCTTTTCATCGTGATCAACAGCGTAACCGTGAATTATATGAAAACATAACTTTAAATCTCACGTATTTGATTAAATCACTGCTACTTACACTATTTTCTTATAATTTCTCAGTTCTAAAAATAATTGGCTGGAAAACGCAAGTACTTCCTTAAACGTAATCGCCACGTGCCGAGGTTTTGACGGCCGAACATTAATGACGACAGATTATCCGTCAGGCGACCTTTGACCTCACTGTGTCAACACTAAACTTGGCTTCCCACTTTGCAGGTCAAGGGTGCGCAAATTATAACAGATTTTACTTTGCACGTTATAATAGCTTCCGCGTGTACCATATAACACAACATCGCCGTGCTGGCGGCGTCTAGAGACGGCAGCATTAATAAGATTCGAAAGTGCGTTGGGAGCACAACTTTTTTCAAGGACCACCTTGAATGTCGTCAGTTTCTATATGTCATTTGTGTCGTAGTGTTAGTACACGGTGAGTCGGTGGCACGCTTGGTTTGTATGGAATGTGTTAACAGTGCCGCCTCTAACAGCGGCCGTCGAGGCGTCTTCGTGCTACTCGAAGGTACACGAGGGTACACGACAACGTGTACCATCACTTAAATACAAGTGTATAGTAGAGGTCAGATAAGCAATCGCTCCATGTAAAATACTGGTATTCAGGAATCCTGAAAGTCGACCCCAATATAGTTGGGAAAAGGTTAGGTAGATGATAAATGTAATTGGCAGAAGTAACCTCAACATCATGTCGACCATATTTATACCAGTTCACTCACTAACTCAACCAAAAGAGTCCAATTTGTAGACTGTCAAAAAGCTAATACTTTTCGTTTTATTGCTATCCCACCATTAGTGAAACCATAATATAACTCACATAGCCTCGTTTTGTTCGCAAGCAGGTAAATTGAAAAACTTAGTCAGCAAGCAAATCTACTTCTTATAACTGAGGGGTAAAAATAAATGGATCATCATTCATAGGCATTTGTAAGTATACCTACGTATAGATAAATGTAGGTAAAGCTTTCACAAAGCTCTGTTGTATCATTTCGCTGAGCATTTTAGGGAGAGTGGCCAGAGAGCATGCGGGTTAAGTAAATAGCGTTTTTTGAGAGCGTTTATTTGTGAGTACCATTTTCGTTTGAATGGTTGGCGAGTGTTTGATGTCAGCGATACGGTTTAATTCTTGTAGGGGACTAATGTTTCGTATGCTCTACAGGTAGTTTTTCCGGATCTTGCCGCTCCATATTTATGAAGATTTTAATCTGTAAGTACACCCATCATGCAGCGAAAATCATGAGTTTTTTCAACACGATATAAAACTAATGATTTTTTTTTTCGGGATTTCTTGGTTGGCCCCATAGTGAAAGTTTTTCATAATGATGAGTACAATGACCCCTTAAGAGGATGCAAACGAATTAAATTTCACATTGTATATTTACTAGCTGCGGCCCTGCGGCCTGCGACGGTTTCACCCGCATTAGTCTCGATCCCGTGGGAATATTGGGATTAAAAGTATTCTAAGTCCTAATCAAGGTCATGGTCTACCCAAATGCCAAATTTCTTCAAAATCTGTTTAGCCGTTTTAGCGTGAAAGCGTAACAAACAAACTCACTTTCGTATTTATAATGTTAGTTTCCATTATTATTTATACCATTTATTGCTCTTCTTCCTCAATCAAGAAACAAAAACTAAAATACTTGTCCTAGAGCACAACTCCAAACCTGTAACGAACCAACAAATATGTCCAGAAATTCCACCTCTTTTGAACTTTCTTTTGTTTCATATTCTTTTATAAAGAAATCCCTGATTGTCAAAGAAACTATCACTTCTGAACGTGCTCTCTGCAGAAACAAAGATTGAAGCTGCTTTCGAATTCTAGTCATACTTGTGGCCAACTTTAGACAAAGCCAAGTAGAACCACAAGGTTTTTAGTTTTACTTCATCATTTACGTAAGTATATCGAATATTAACTTTTACCTATAACATAAGATTACGCGTGGATTCTTCAAAGGGATAGGATGCATCATCCACATTTTGGTCACAATTATACCTGTAAAAGGGGTTAATTCTACCCTACTGAATAACTTGTCTTAATAAATACCGTTTCGTAAAAAAAAAAACTTCATACTTGCATCGAAATGGTCTGTCTACTGTTGTATATGCTTTTTTTCACGAATCGGATATGAGTTTCATAGAGAAAGTAGTTTAGTAAAGAAAGAAAGAAAATACGTTTATTTGCGGTACACATGACGCAAAGAAAGAACAAAACACAAAAATAAATAATTTGGGGGAAAATATGCGTCACATCCACGCAAAACGGCCATCGCTCAGCATAATGCTGCGACCCTATGCGAGACAGAGCCCCAACACTGGTTTTCAGTGACAGCCGGCGTTGATGTGATGATGTCAACCGGTGCAGCATATAGTAAAATAACAAAATGAGACAAAAATAAAATGAATAAATACAATACTTAGTCCTAAATGTTTATATAAAGTATAATATTTAAAATGGTAACATAGTAGTGGTTAGTATGACGCGAGAGTCAGCATCTTGATGAACCACCACTCTGTTTAAGTCTCTGGTAATTATAAGATCACCGTTTTGCTCGTTGGGTTAGGTTAAGTATACATCGGATTAATATTGACAAATAGATGGACATGAAATACGCAAGCTGGTCGCTATGCTCATGGCCCGACTCCTAAAGGTCATGGCCTCACGATGGTGTCTGCACAAATATCAATGGTGGAAACCCTGGTATTTAGTTCCCAACGGCCACTGATCGACTACTAAGCACAAATAAATATAAGTGCTAGCTTTATAGAAATATAAATCATTTACTTAAAATTTTAATGATATGATGCTGTCATTTTGACAGTGACATTTCTTGATTTTCATAAATTATCTGAATTAGAGAGAGAGAACGTGCATTCCGAAAGTGGGCAACGTCGCAAACAGATGTCAAATATTTCGCTGTTTTGATTAATTTGGCAATATTATACTGTATGGAAATATGAAATATGGCTAACAAACGAAATATGGCTATGGAAGGTAAATATTTGACAGCTATCTGCGACATTGCCAACTTTTAGAATGAACGCTCTTAATTGTTGTATACGAGATAGGGCTTAAATAATTATAACATGTAACCTAGTCAGGTATTATTTTATAGCTTATAAGGCAACATTTTCCTTAAAAAAAAAATAACTTAAACAAGCATTTAAAAACGGGTATTGCTCCTCTGATTTTGTTAAGGTATTTTATACAAAACGTTTGGTATATTTTAGTTGTATCCTAAACAAGAAAGAGACACACAGCTTCCACACGTTGGTGTAATAGGTACAGTACAGCATACCTGTTTTGTTGAATATCAGATATTCTTAATCCTTCCTTTCCAGCTTTGCTGTAATCTAGTGAAAATACAAACATTCGAACTCAACGAAATTCTTCAAACAGAAAGGAAAATCGTGAACATGAAGATGCCATCATTTATTTATTCACGATATTCGCGTCCCGGTGATAATGACTACGTTTAATATTGAAAAGGTATTAAGCAGGTATCGAGGACGAGTGCCGAGTACCGAGAGTCGAGCGAACGGGAGCCGAACCATTCCGCATTATATATAAATCTACATTTTAGGAATGAACACATTTAACGGAGGCTAAAGCTTCTTAGGTTTCATGTGAAAGTGGAACCGTTATTTAAGCGACTATAAAATGTTGGCAGTATGAAAATAGCTTTGCGAGTTTGAACTTACGGTCTCAAACACTGGGGAAAATAATAGATTAATATGACAACAATAATTTTGTGGCAATTACTAATATGTGTGACGGCACCGCTTTCTTCCCAAAATTTTATTAAAAGACTTTTTAGGATTAATTTTGAATTTCCAAAAGTAGAATATAATGATTACTAACTAACTGTTCGATAGAAAAGCATGGTAAGGTATCATTATTACCTCTAAAAGATTTTTCTATCAAGCGTCCTGTCACAAAATGAAAATTTCTATAACAACAAAACTTTTTTACAAAAAAAACAACCGACTTCCAAAAAAACACTACAAATTGACTACATTCTTTCGTTTTGTATTTTCGTTATTTGCCACCGACTTCCGAAATTTAAGTAATTTTTCACTTTGTAGTGTTTTGTTGGAAGTCAGTTTTTTTTTTCGTAAAAGAAATCATTTGTCACTTTTTAATGGGTCTAAGTTAAGTTAATTTATCTAAGTTACAAGCCTAATGTCTCCTTTTAAAAAATATTGATTTTCCCAATGCAGGCACGTTAATCTGTCAGGCAGGAGTTATAAATTGCTTGGCAACCATATTAAAATATTCGAATCGCAACCCGTGAAATACTTATTATTCAGTAGTTCCAGCGGTCATCTGTGGTCTTCATCAGCAGTTCCACTTTACCAAATGTTGCTTTCCGAGAACAACTGCACGAGTTCCTATAAAAAATACCCAAATCGCGATTAGGTGTGCCTATAATATTTGAAGAGTTCCCTCGATTTCTCCAGAATCCCATCATCAGATCCTGACCTGATGACAATGGTACCATCTTGAAAGTATACCCTTTCAAACAAAAAAATAATTTTGTAACGGTATACGACGGAGTTATGCCCGAAAATACAAAAAATAAATGTAAACATCCGGATTGATAACCTCCTTCCTCCTTTTGGAAGTCGGTTAAAAAAGAACGGGCAATAAACTTCATTCTACCAGGTTAATGTGGCAATAATTATGGGTGTTTTCATCACCCTCTAAAATAAATTTTAAATTTAAATCCCGACAAAACTTCATAAACTCGCTTCTGTGCGAATAAATATGTCTAAAAGAGTACAAAGATAGTCCTTTTGTTTATTGCAGGATGGCGACACAAGTATCCAGCAGTAATCCTGGCGCGCAAACATTAAGACAAATTAAAGAGATAATGCTGAAATTAATGTAAACATGTACACGTTAGGAAGTAAACACTACCCTTAATGAGTTTTGTAAGTATCATTATGTCAACTTGTTCCTAACATTAATTTAATCTCCCGCGGTATTGTAAATACCAAAGGAGCTGTTTAGTTAACTGATACATATTTCTACCACTTGACTATTTCAAAAATGTTTTAATGTTTCAACAAGTCTGAAGCTTTGTGCAGACTAGCGCGACGCGACAACGGTTATTGTTATACCGTGAAGTTTTTTTAGAAACTGTATTGTTCGAGTCACGTCGCGCCGTCGCGTCGCGCTGGTCTGAACGAGCCTTTACGGAATGTAGCCAGCAACATGTCACCCGCAAAACAAAACATGTTTCTGCAACCAATAATACTAGATTATTCTATAGAAAGAAGAAAGAAGAAAGAAAGAAGAAAGAAAGAAAATACGTTTATTTGCGGTACACATGACGCAAAGAAAGAACAAAACACAAAAATTAACAATTTGGGGGAAAATATGCGTCACATCCATGCGCTATACAGCGCTCGGATAACCGTATATTTTTCAAAACGTTTTCGTTTTAAAAACCTAAAGAACGATTTGTTTCGGTTACGATCGAACGGAACGTTATTAAAACGTTTCTGAAGAAGAACAAAATTTTAATAGATCTCGGTTAATAAAACGTTTTTAACCATTTTTAATAATTTTTGGGTTGATCGATAGGATACTCGCAACACAACCCTAATCAATACGTAAGCAGCAAAGCGCATTGGAATCAATTATGTAATGAAATGAAGATAAGGTACAATTTAATTAAACAAGTTCACGCTTGTCGGCGCACGCACCGTGCGCGGTTGCGTCCTGCGGAATAAACCAGTTTTTGAAAATGTTCTCATTTTGTTTTCATCCCGAACAAAATGTTGTACAAAGAAGAACGAGTACTCTTAGAAACGTTATTTTAACGTTGCCGAACCTTGGCGCTATATGGATTCAAGCTCGCCAAGGCGAAGACACATATTTATCTCCCGATGAGAATATTCCCCTTTTCACACCTTCTTCGAGGTAATAAAATGCAATGCGATTGTAATCATAATCATTTATTTGTCAGAATATGATAGATAGAATATTCTTTATTATGTACATCATAAAAATTATACATATAAATGTAGACATTTTACATAGGGAGACACAATGGGCGATCTCTAAAAGCGATCTTTTACAGACAACCTTTGGATGGATGAACCTTTGTTTGTTATGGTACATTATATGGTCCTTCTTTTTTTTTTTTGTTGTAAACTTTTTCTTATTTATAATTTGAAACTATCGAGCAGATGGTGTAAACATTGTTTTTATTTAACAACTGTAATAAGGACTGGCTATAAAATGCAACCAGGCTTCAACAGAACAATCCACCCTCATCGAATGCGACGACGTAGCAACCATGACGACAGGACACTTTAAAACGACGCAACAAAAACAACAATTCAACATTTTTTTTAACCAATAAAGCAAATTATTTAAAAAAACAAAAACCCGACAAAGTTTAATAGATAATAATGCTCGATTTTCTCTTTTCAGTAAGGTAAGGTATGTTGAGTTATTGTATTTTAAATAATTTGCTTTATTTCAAGCTTTTCAGTTTGTTTGTGTATTTGGAATTGACTCATTATTAGCTTTTATTTGATACATTTTTTTTTTAACCTTAATAGCAAATACAAAAAAAGGGAGGGGCGGCCCTTTTTTGTATATGCTGTTGCAATATAATTTTAATAATTATTATATAGATATTTATATATATGTATGATATAATATATAGCCTATATCACTTCCAAAATGAAGGTGACGGTAACCGACTTTTAATGATTTTATACTGAAGATCACGTCTAAACGAGTAGTGTTATTGTTTGGAAAAAATATATGTTTATTTAGAGAATTTTCTTAATAACTTAATATATGAATATTTTAGATTATGTTTCTATTACATAGTGAAATTAATTTGTAAAGTTGTAAATTTATGTCTAACGCAGATAAAAAACTGAGAAACACGGAAAATCTAACAAGCGTATTTTTCTGAAACCTTCACCATTTGAAGGATAATTTAATTATTGATCTTTAAGTATAAGAGTTTTATTAAAATACCTTTTGTTTTATGTATAATAAATTAATAATGCGTCAAATTGGGGACAGCGCTCCTTGATGGGCGAGTCCTATTACTGGCTGGACGTCTTAAGACGAATCTAACGATACCTTTATGTTAAAATGTTTCAAGCCGTTTAGGCTACAGAGCGTGCCAAAGGAATAGACATACATACAAGAACATTACCCTCCTTCTGGGGCAGTCGGGCAAAAACACCTCCTTTGACTGCGTTATGTATGAAGTAATGTCTCATGTCATGCGTCAACAAAGAATCATGTGCAGTCAAGTATGTTTTTGAATTAAAAAACCCACAAGTGGAAAAGCGACAAATAGCAGTGAAAATATTGTCAGTTTAAAAGTTCCCTATGAAAACAAAACAAAAGAGTAAACTCCTACTACAATAGACGTCCAAACGTTTCTTCTCAAACTTGTATACTTTAGCCATTAGCCTATTGCGTCCAAGAACTTTCTCACTTCCAAAAGTATCAAATAAAGAGTTACAAACTTACAAACTTCTCCATCTGGTTTTCATCTCCGATGTCGTCATAACTCTACAATGGTGTTACGTCACGACAATGGCGTCATAGTGCTCACGGCGGCGGCGCTTCACTTCGCATGTCCATTAGCCGCCTGCAAATGGGTCGCGAGTTTTTTGGCGATGCGACGTGTCATCAATCCTAGTGGCGTAACGTATGTTTGTTTTGTTTTTTATGTGTGAAAAGAGAAGCAAATTGGATTGAACGAACTATAAATGTATAGGAAAAACTATCAAGGCATATTGGTCAGATAGGATCGCAGTTTATTGATAACTAACGACACAATGTACTAAAATAACAGCCACATTTTTATAAATTCCCTCGGCTCCCAATACAAAGCGTCGCATCGTATCGCCCGCCCCCGCTATTACTTCGTTTTCGCGTAGCGTTCTTTCTGCCTTTTATTTCATTTTGCTCGACCCCAAATCGTCTGTACCTTCCTCAAGAATTAGGCAATCGAATAAAAAAAAAAAAAACATAAACTACTGGTTGTTGCAGACATTAGCGCGTTCATACAAAAAAACTCTTCAGCATTATTATATTAATCAGTATAGATGGCAGGCTGCACTTGGGTCAGCTTTAACAATATGCAGAAGTAAGGAAAGGGTTAGCCTATTATTTGCTGAGAAAAAGTAGAGACGCTGCACAATAGTGCAGCGTCTCTACTTTTTCACTTTTTCACGTTTTACAAACTCATGTTTTGAAACTATAGTCAATAGACTATAGTTTCAAAACATGAGTTTTGAGTCACGTTCGGCCGTCTGTAGACATTGATAGATAGACATCTGGTATTAAAGGAAAGCGTTCCTCAGACAGCGGTTTTACAAGCAGACAATCCAATTTATTTTATTTCCTTTCCTAGCTGATTTTATTTGTAGACTTACTATACTATTCTTTGTTTTCTAGATCAAACTACAAGGGATTCTCTTTTTCTTTTTTGAACCCATTTTCTTGTTCCCTCATTTGCAAAAACAATTCAGACCTCACCTACGCAATTTTCTCCGAAACATCACTTTGTATAACACAACATTATACTGCACAAACATCCTCTGTCCATCCTGTTGGCCAATTTGTTGGAGAACAAGTTACTGCTATGGTCATTACAAAGTTGACAAGTAGAAAGAGCTCCGATAATTCGTGTATAGAGATATAAGAACAGATATGTCTCGACATCAATCGTCGGGCAGTTGCCCACCGGACACAACACCCGTCCGGTCGGAGGATCCTCCCCTTTCTATGGAGGATGGGTGAACTTTACACCCTGTTCCTCATACCTCTATAGGTGTTTTGTTTTTTTATAGCTATACTAACTACGCCAAAACAATGCTCTTTTCAAACAGAACTCCTTTTGTCACTGTAGCATTTATAAACATCAATCATCATTATTCAGGCCTGAGATGTTCCCAGGAAGACCTATCCACCTCTTTCGCCCCTCAAGAACCTCAAGGATTGGTCAAACAGTGAATTTGTATTAATTGTCAAGCAATCAAGTTTTCATTCTCCAAAAACAGGCAGGAACGAAGAGCGCCAAGAATTGAGAACAAAAAGCCGTCGGATACAAAATGGAAGAGAAAAAAATTGCGTCCAACCATTGCAATGCCTTTGTCTCACTCCTCCACGTGTGCCATTGGAACAGCCCAAAGGAACGTACGTATAAAAGGGGAAAGTTTTACTTTTATAGGGAAAATCTTCAAAAGAAAATTCGCGCATGCCTGCCTATTATTACCTTTCATAATTTAATAAATCCCTCAATATTTTGGATATTGGAAATTCATCTATCTTTTACTCGAAATATGAGCTGCTGAGCATAATATACAGCATGTATCAGAAATGTGTGGTCATATTTAAGGGTGTCGTCCAGACCATCAAACTGAGCAACTTTCTCCATGGGACAAACACAGTAATTGTGAAAATATAATCAGCTGACCCAAACATTTGGGTCGAGTAGGTACACAAGGCTACACGTCAAGCTATACATTTTCAGTATAAGCTGACCTTGCTTGTACGGAAATCCTACACAATGCGAGATCAGCGTAAACTAGAAAAGTACAGCTTGATGTGTAGCCGTATGTGTACTGAAGTTTTGTATTTTTTATTGCGCATAATAAAGAGTATTCTAAAGAATTCAATATTTTTTTGCGATAACGATTTTGGTCCCATTGAGAAAGTTGTTCAGTTTGATAGTAAACAACACACCCTGAAATATGAGCACACATTTCTCATACACGCTGTATAACCTTTGAATTATTTTCATTGTGGTTTTTAGGGTTTCGTGGACCCTGTAACTAAGCCTACGTTATCGGGCTGTGTCATGGATCTTTCGACCCGAAGCAGCAAATAAAATAATAATCAAAAATATAAAATTATATAGAATAATATTCTATTGCATCACTGTCATCAAATGTGCCATCGAGTCATAAATTGACTTGAAAACCATACTTTAATTAAACTTCAGTAAAAATTCATAAAATTTATTGGAAATTTGGAAACCATGCCTTTTAGCCCTAGGGGCACTCAATCAATCAATTTGTAAAAAAATCCAGTAAGAGCACAGTGATTGATTGAACGGTGACAATGTTTGGAAGCCCTTTTAATTTAACTCAAAATTGAATTTCCGAATAATTAGTATATTCATTTCATAATTATTATTTGACTAGTATGATTTATTGGTTAGCAGTTTGTGGGTTTTCTATCACAAATATGAATGTTATATTTTTGCCTTATGTATGAATTACGTGTAAGTCAAAAATCAATTAGCCTTTTCCCAACTATGCTGCGGTCGGCTTCCAGTCTAACCGGATGCAGTTGAATACCCTAGCCTATCTGACCTTCATAACCAAGTAACTGGATAATACGATACCCCTTGATAAGACTGATTGTCAGACTTTCGGGCTTCTGATGACCCGTAACGACTGTCAAAGATCCACGAATGACAGCGGGGACCAACGGCTTAACGTGGTTTCCGAGGCTCGGAGGAGTCCCAACTGTAAAGATGGCCACCCATCCACGGACCAACCCCGGCAAGCGTACCTTTTTTTTTTTTTTTTTTTTTCCGGGGTGGAAAATCCTCATGGATGTCCTCCGCCCTGGGGCGGGCGGAGGGGTCTGTCAGACTCTTACTGACTAAAAACCACCCCGGTGTTCCGACTCACACCTACGCCGGGGGTCGCGGGAACGAAAGAATCTTCCGCAACCCCCGGCCGGTGCCGGCCCGCAACCGCGGGCCTCCTCTCGGGTCAGGGGGGGAGTGAGGTGTTTGACTCCCCCCGCGACGTCTCAGAGGGGCGCGCGTGGAACACTACGGCAAGCGTACCTAGCTTAACCTGATGGAATGACCCGTGCGGCTGCTATTAGTTAGCCACGAGCTCCTACAAACGTCCTACGTGTAGGTATAAGTATACCTATACGCTGTATTTGTCTAGCTTTTCTGATTCCCCCTGACTCATTACTGAGTGACGTGATTGATAAAAAATGCGCCAGTAGGTATATTTAAGAATATTTTTCGCTTTTAAATCATTGCGTGTAGACACGACACAAGTAATCTCAGTCGATCGTACATATTCGTTACATATTCAGTTCATTAGTGAAACGTTTGACTAGATGTGCTTTTCAGGCAGAGGAAGCTCTTCCTTACAAAAGCTTTTAGCTAACTACGATAAAACTGCTGCTGCGATTTTTGTCATTCTTTTTTCGGTCGTAAATCAGCTAAATGTAGGTGCCAAATAGGTACCTAAGAAGAATGACTCTATTTTTTTATTTGGGAGCCAACGGCCCTACTACAGTAAGTGGTCACCAAGTCATCATCGCTTATTACTATTACATCTGTAATAGTAGAGGCATCGCAGGTGCATTTCCGTCCCAGAGGCAAAGCTGAAATGTCTCATGTGCCTGTAGGTTACAGGTACACTTTAAAATGGGTTGGAAACTAGGAATGATGTAACTTCCCAAGTTAGGTCTTTCAAAGAGAGGTCTACTTATTACAAAGCTAATACTAAGTTATTTATTTAATAACTACGAATCTATAACTACAATTTTTACGATTTTGCAGAGTAATAGCTCCACTATCGTTAACTCAAAAATACTGCATTATTATTTCATAATTTCAACGTTGCAGCAAAACAAAGGAGAGCGCACATGATCCCGACGGTACAATATAATTGGCTCCTACTCGAATGAAATAAACACGAATAACTCGAGAGCAGCAAATACAGTAAAATAACATTAACATTTTAAACTCAGCTTATTGCCTTACAAGGTAATTTGTTAACCAAAACAGACAGTTCTCATAATGTTACATATTCATTGCTATTGTTAAAAAAAAATATGATAAGTTTGTGTGATAAGCCAACTGGTGGTTCTGTACCTAATTGAAAAGATTTTTCTTTGTTACTTTCAGAAATAGTCTTTTATTAATATGACATTTTTCGATAAACATCGCCAAATATCCCGAATAAAAAGGCCATAATTACCTATAGGTTTTTCCTCAAGAGCAAACATTGTGATCAATTTGCTTGTTCTTTTTCTGTTTGAAAACTGTTATGTATATAATATCTATGACAATGAAAAAGGCTAAAAGTAAGATATCCTAATCCTAACTTAATATTAAAAATGCGAAGGTGAGTTTGTTTGTTATGTTTTTACGCTAAAATGGCAGATGGAATACGGGTGACAGTTTTAGACCATGACTTGGGTTAGAACCTACAATACTTTTATCCCGGTAGTACGTTTTCGTGGGATAATTTCCGAACTCCATACAGGCGAAGCCGCGGGCTAAAGCTAGTTCGTACTAAAGACCAATAGACGAAAAGATAAAATATTTTAATTTACGTATATTTAAAGATATTTATTTCGATATTTCATACGAAACCCTAATACCCAGTTTGAAATTCTCATAAAATATGGAGAGCACGAGACAATGTAAAAGCGACTTACGGGTTAAGTACGCACTTGTAATTCTTACAATTTATGATCGAATAAATTCTGTTTAAAAAACCACCCATTTAAATTGGTATCTCTTCTATTATATTATACTTATTAGTGTGAGCGGAGACAAAGAATTAGTAGAGGAATGTTTTGTTTAACGAACACGTGCCAAATGTTTCAAACCAGTCGATTTTATTGGTTTATTATAATTTTACGTGCTGTAGTTTTATAGAATAGGGATGTTAATACATAGTTCTTAGAATATTCTCTAGAAGAAACTATGATATTATCATGGTATCTTAACAATACAGATTGAAAAATCCATTTGAGTTATGAGGTTAAAATATGTCCTATCTTCACATTTGTATCTCATTTAATTAGTAACATTTACTCAATACTCAATTTTTTTACACCTTTTATTTATACCTTTTATAAAGCAAATTAGGTAGTACAGGGTACCTTGAAACCATAATAAAACAAAGATAAAGCTCTAAAAAGGACAATAAAAAAACAAATAACGATACAAAAGTTAAACGAATTAAACAAATAAATTACACGAGCACGATGTTGTTTTTTTGTAATGTTTCCCCACTCGCCCCAAGCTATGCGACGGAGACAAATTGTGCAAAAGGACTTTTTCAAATATTTTATTTAGTTTTTTTTTTAATTTGTTGTCATTTATAATATGGTTTTAACGTGATTTCAGTATGAGTAAAAAAAACATTATTTTTCGTAAAAACGTTGGCAAATAAAGGTCATCGCGCACATACATAATAACCACTGCACCGATTCGGCATAACCTCATCCCATCTCGAGTTGAGGCGATGCTGATCCTGTGTAGTAATTACCGGGCCTGTCGGTAATTACTTACACGAGGAGGGTTACACGAGACTAGTTTTTTAAGCTAGGATATCCTGGCTTACTATCACAGAACAGATAAAAGAGGTTACTATCCTAGCCTGGCACGAGACGTGACCACGAGCTACACAGTGGCACTAACTCTTTAAGAAGGAGCTCTTAACTTTTTTAATATTTGAAAGGAAACATATTAAAATACATGATGTTGTTATTTCGTTACGTCGTTGTGTTGCCCGCGGCAATGCGACGCGACGTGTACTGATGAAACTCTTGCTACGTTTTATTCCTCCTTACAAATGTATGTTTTTTCTTAAAAATATTATATTAATAAAATATTAGGTATGACATTACAAGACATTCTATAGCAGTCAGGCTAGTGATATCAAAAGATTAAGTACACGTACGTGCTTAGATTAGGGGTTAAGTTTCTGTTTTAGTGTTTCTAGAAAATTAAAGTAAGACTGTATGAGTGCAATTATTATCACTTTAGACAAATGTAACGCAACGATTTTTTCAGGACTTTAAATCATCAGGTTCTCCAAGCTGACATCTTAGAAATGAATCGTGACAAAAATTTGAATTTATTACGAGGGTAGGTACGGAACCAAGTAACGAAATACCTGAATACTAAAGAAAAACATTCACCAGAAAAACGTTACCCTTCATCTGTAGCAGTTGGGAATTACAATTGCCTTGCATCTAATATTAATTTGACCGATATTGCAACAACCTGTTGTTACTTAACAGAGGTAGATAACATTTTCTTCAAACCAGACTTTCGTATTTATAATCTTAAAATGTCATAAAAATTCCTTCCTTACTAGAGCTCCTTTGAGCTCAAAGAAGCTCTTCAGTTAACCCTGCAAAAGCTGGTCGTGACAGCTTTCAGAAAACGGATAGAAACACAACAGATCAAACGGTTCACTGCTTTGAGCATAAAATGCTCTAAGATAAACGACACCCTGTGTTTAGAGGTAAAATGGTCCATAGTCGAGGTACAGATGATTTGAGTACTGTGCCAGTATGTTCAGCTGTTGGTGACGGTTGTCAAACGAATGCCTTTGACAGCATACGTAATAATCATAATCATAAATGTTTATTTATCTCAACATCATATTACAGGCACTAGTTAAAACGATGCAAAATCTTAAATAGAGAAAGGTGTCTGAGGTAGGACACTCCTGAGTTACACATCACCCGGCTCTCTTAGATAGGTCATGTATATTTACAAAACAAGAGTCAAGATTTATGGGTATGATAAAAGTTTGAAAAATCAAAGAAAATCAAGTCCACATAAAATTCAAAGAATATACAAATTATTGGGTAGAGAGAACACTGTTCCACCAGTGCTGTAACCATGAAATTGCCCGTTGTTGAGTTATATATTATGTATACTTTTTGTCAACGTTTTAATTGGGATAAAGACCTTCCTCCTTTGAATCTTGCGTGCGATATCAAATTCCTTCTCATTCCTATTTAAAAGCTATGAAAACTTTAGAATTTCATCAAAGAATGATTGCCTCTCAAAAACTTAAAATCGTAAATCTAACCTGTCTCTTTCACACATTTTCATTGGGTGGTATAAAATTTGAATGTTCTAGATCTTTTAATAATTTATTCTACCCACTCCTTAACTTTTGTTAAAATTAACACGTTAAATATTTTTGTTAAAATTATGAATGTTAATGTATGTAAAAATTATGCTGATGCTGACACATTACCCCAGCTTTATACAGGAACAACAATAATTAAACTGTAACAAATTATTTCAGCCTATAATTTTAGTGTACAGTCAACCGCACATCAGCGGTAACAAATTGAAATTGACAGCACCTTTATGTCGTAGTTCTAAAGGTGATTTTCATAGTGCAAGTGTTACCACGGATGTGCAGCTGGCTGTATCTCCACTGGACAAAAGCCTATTTTCATACTGAGAAATAAGGTTTCTATTTTAGGTTCTATCTATCTAGAATATTTTAAGGTGTTAAGGTAAATTCACTGCAGCAGCAATTGAGATGTCACGTTCATAATTTGAAGGGTGTAATATAATTGTGGTTCTTATTTATAATAAGTAACCCGCCCCGGCTTCGCACGGGCAGCAGAGCTTATTCCAGGCACATTTTTTTCTTTCGTAGTGTTTCTTCGAGCATGTGAGTAAGATTAAAATGTAACTGATATTCATCATACTTGGAGTATTTTACATCGAAATATTTCAGCCAATTTATATAAAACCTTAATGAATTATACACTTAAACCTTCCTCACGAATTACTTCGTCCATTGGTGAAAACCGAATGAAAATCCGTTCGGTAGTTTTTGAGTTCATCGCGTTCAGACAGATAGACGCAGCAGGGGGACTTCGTTTTATACCATGCAGTGATAGCCTTCTCATCTACCAAAAATCTAATTAACCTTTCCTTCCACCTCACTAGTTCAGCAAATTACCGAAAATAATAACGTGTAACAGGAATAAACAACAACAGTCGTTCTGAGTGAGAGAGAAACAAACATGGAGTACGTAGGAGACCAAATTATATACAGTTAGTTAATTAGAATCGCTATGGTGTATTTGTATTATGTAAATAAGTGTTTATGTATGTTGTTGCTATGTTAAATGTTGCCGATGGGAAGTGTTTTCGGCTGCTGAAGCCTGCCGTTTTCTAAGAAAGCGGTGCCGTTAAATAGCGGAAGAAAATGACGGTGGTACAGGAAATTACTGTGGGCACTTATTCTACTTGGACGAAAGTCATTTTGTGGCCTTATAAAATGACGGCAGCGCTTTCATAGGAAACCTAAGCTTGAGACATAAATATGTATGAGACGGTTACTGGAATTTTTATTTTTTTTAAACAATACGCTTGCAGATAAGGGTTATTGTTACAAATCTTCTTGTTGCTACCCCCTGTATATATATCTTAATTCGAGTCTATCGTAAAGGGTGTGATTTTTCCGGGTCGTCCTATTGTCATTTGATTCTTCAGGCATCAGGCAGCCCTGCCACCCACTGCTGAGTATAGGCCGCCTACCTATTGCGCTTAATTTGATTACAGCTAATTTATTTTTCCCATTTATTTAGTAAACGTTCCCATTTATTTAGTAACGTTTTAATTAGAAAAATACTCGAATAAACATAGCATAAAAGTCAACGATATTTTTCTCTATTCTTATAATAAAACACTGTGCTGCTGAAATTACATTTCACATTTCTGTGCCTGCACGTAGGTACGACCTCTTGTAAGAATTTTCATCACAAAAATGAAAACTAAATTAATTTTGTTTCTTTCAATTTTACGCCAGTCTGAAAGATCAACAATCTTTACCTACAAAAGAAACTTAGTGTACGTGAAAAAAATAAATTAAATAGTGCGTATAGTATATATGAGTTTTCGTTGGAAGGATTGGTATAAATGTATGGTAAATGAAACTAAGTCGGTATGTGACGATTGATATAATTTTTATGCGAGAAGAAGTAGGTACCTCGTTTCTTGAGATCAATAATTTAATCTGCTAAAAGGATCCAAACCATTTTAATCTTCTACTAGACAAAACAAATAACATTGTTGCAATATGCAAAAATCTCTTAAACAGAACGGCACCGTCGCATGCGATGGTTAACCTAATTGGCTGTTGTCAGTTTTTAATAAACTAATGCACCGTTGCCATTCCGCACACTAACGACTTACAACAATGTTTCCTTTGTGTGGTCGAAAATAGACTGACAAGAGGTTCTTTTGTTTTATTTTCGTGAATTCGAAATTGGAGTTCCAAACAGACAGACTGACCAGTGGAGATTCATTTCTAAAACACAGCGAATTTTTAGGTACTTGTTTTGTATAGATTTGTGATGTGCTGCTATGTCAAGCGACCTGTTTCATTCCCTACTAACAAAAGAAAACGACTCGTAATTTTAATAGCTGATGGCTGAAAATAGAATCAGCCAATAAGCATCCGCCTTGTATGTTTCACTAAGTAGGCACTTAATCTTATTTACCAATTAAAAACCAATGGTATAACCTATGGTTATGACCAGTAGTTTTTACATAAACCCCTCGTAAATAAACAGCCTTTCCATTGGCACGATTTCCCTAGTAAAGAACCGCAAGAAAGATCCATCGGTGTAGGCATAAAAACGGCAGCTTCCACTTGCGTTCTTATCTAAAGGGGAAGAGAAAGAATGATGAGGTGCAATAAGTGACAAATTGTGGGTCAAGAGGCACAGAGCAGATGGGCAACAGAGGGACCAACATTATGAGGAAAAAAATATAACTATCAAACTTCACCAGACTAAGGTAAAATAGACTGGGCAGAACCGACTATACAACCTTGGTCAGTTTATTTTTTTAAGTAAATAAACGAAAAATATTTTTTTATTATGACGTCAGCAAAATGTTACCAATTAATACATAATAATATATATTTATTGGTTCATAGGCCACACAGCGCACTGAAACGCCACGCCACACGGCTAGATATGGCAGTAAAATTCGAGCGCTGTAAGTGCGTTGAGCGCATAACTTCTAACACGGATCGCCAACCAAAGCCGTCAGGTTCTATACGACATTTGTGTCGTCGTGCTAGTATACGGTGACACGCTTGGTTTGTATGGAAAGTGTTAACAATGCCGTCTCTAGCAGCGGCCGTCGCGGCGTCTCTATACTCTGTGATAAATAAGCGACTTTCTAGAAATCTGACTGTTCTTTAGGAGAATTAAAATTAAATCCGAGGCTATCGGTTTTTGAGGTCATTGATTGGCTTGAAAGCAGGCCTTCTGAAAACCTTTTTATATAGTAGGTACCAGCGTATCGTACCCCATAGAGTAGGGCTATTACGGCGGTCGCAGGCGATTGATTCTCATTCTATTCAAGTACAAAAAAGATAAGCTCACGCATTTTTCCTTACTAGCTATTGATTTTGAGGAAAAATAAACAGAATGAAGGGTGGGGCGAGTGTTCCGTGATGATTTCCATACCTGAATCTACCAAATAGACTTTTTTACAATGTCATTCTCTGAATTATTGTGAAAGATAAAAACATAATATTTATGTGATCTATTTTTGCTACTTTGAATGGGAAAAAGACTTAAAAGCTTCCTTTGAATACAAGTTAAGTGGACAAAGAAGAGGGATTCTTATCTATGTTTATTCGAAATCTTATAAAATCTGCAACATTTTATCTCTTTATATTTTTCATCTTTTGACAGGACACTTTAAGAAATAAGAAAATTTTAACATCATCCAAACCGAAGGAGAAATCTTAATTAACCCGAAGTAAATCTCATTGTCTTATAAAGTTAAATAAAGAAAAATGTTCTTACAGCCTTTTGTTTTTGCATAGCCTTCGTTTTAGCCGGACAAGAGAATTTGTTCTGTTTCAATCATAACATTCTTGCTTCCGTATTTTTAGAACAAAAAGGGTTAAAAACCATCCCAACAAAATAATTTGAATTAATGGGATAAGTGAAACGAACAAAATGGTTCCATTTTAAAAACGATTCATATCTAATCCGTCCTTGCACGACAAATCACAAAATGAAAACATCGTCCTGTCTCTGTCTTCTTCATCCGATAGACAGAAACAGAACTATGTTTAAAATACGTTTAGCACCAAATGTATTTCGTGGTTTGAGGTGCAAGTGGGCCTTGTTTAATTCACTGAAAGAAAGTTATCAGCAAACCTTATTTGTAATTTTTTTGTACACTGATGCGGCAAATATTTTTATTTTATAATACCCAAAACACAACACAACTTGACCTTTGTAACCCAATTATAACGCTTGAAGAATTACAAATTAAAATTCTTGACTTCGACAGGCATTCTTCTAATACCATCGGACAGGGGTGAGCAAACTTTTGGTAATTTCCATCAGTTCGGGTGCTTACGCGCTGTTATAGGATTATGAAACGAGTTTTGAAAGGACTCTCATTTCGTTATATTTTTGTTATTGTTTGGCATAATAGACGTGTTATTATTCAATAAACACAAAAGTAGCTTGATAATATTAAAAATAAAAATAATTTGAACCCCTTCTATCCCTTAACACAGTTTACAGTTATTGTGTACAATGTGTATAAATTATCTTATTACGGTCGGTACCTAGTTACATGAGTACCTAATTTTAATATTATTGGAGGTAAGTACATTTTTAAAGAATCGCTTCTGTTTTTTTTCACGCAAAGTGAAACACAATGTGCAAATGCAAATGTGAACCTATTTCATAAAAGAAAAAACATGACACTTTTCTCAAAAAATATTTTAAAAAGAAATTATTATTGATGCATTGAAAAATGATACAAGAAAAACAAAAGAACAATGCGGCATTATTTTACGCACCGATAAAGATAATGTCACCTTGTTCTTCTTTGCATAACGAATGTGCATGTATATGTTACATGAACCCTTTCATAACACGCACACCAACACAAATACAGACATACAAACACGTCTAAATGTTTCCTTCTCACTTTTATATCTGTTTTACTTCTTCAATAACTAATGTGAAACATAAACACTTACATGTGTTTTCTTGACCCACAATTTATTTATAGTGATTGGGTTAACGTGAAGTTTTACTCAGAGTAAGAAAGAAGAAAAGTCGGAGTCGTCCAGAACCGATACGTAAAGGGTCCCTGGTCCTTCCATAGATATTTCATCCATACCGTATGTATCAGAAAGGCGTGGTTATATTTGAGGGTGACGTACACCTCATCAAACTGAACAACTTTCTCCATGAGACGAAATCGTAATCGCAAAAAATTATCAACTTTAGTACCTACTCGACCCAAATGTATGGGATATATTTTCGGGATGATATTTTCACGATTAGTATGTTGGTCCGATGGAGAAAGTTGTTCAGTTTATGGTCTGTACCAGATCCTTAAATATGACCACACCTTTCTGATACATGCAGTATACATAATATTATAAACTAAAAACCGGCCAAGTGCGTGTCGGATCACGCACAATGAAGGGTTCCGTAGTTGGGATGAATTTATCCCAAAAACAAACTTAACATTATAGTTGAAAAACATGTTCGCAATTCATCATTCGGATTCATACGAAATGTATGGGAAATCATGTTTTTCAAACTGTATAAATCCAAGTACAACCATTTAGCTGGCAGGGGGGGGGACACTTGACTCTAACAAAAAAATTCAGTTAAATTAATATTTCGCAAACGGATCCCTGTATCCAAAAATGGTTTTCACAAACTCTCAATATTTTTATACGACCTTTCTAATGATACCACACAACATAGGGTAGATCAGACAAAAAAAACATCCCCACTTTACGTGGAGGTACCCTCCTAAAAAAACTTGATTATGCTTTACCACTTTGTCGGCATGATTAATATGTATACATATGCTAAATTACAGCTTTCTAGTACTAACCGTCTCTGAACTAAGCCGCGGACAGACATACGGACATGGCGAAACTATAAGGGTTCCTTGTTTACTACGGAACCCTTTTTTTTTTTTTTTGAGGATGGGCAATTATCAAATAACTTCTCACGCTCTGGGCGGAGCGGGAGGGCGTGTCAGACTTTTACTGACTAAAACCCACCCGTGTTCCTTCCGTTGCCTGTGTGCCGGGGTCGCGATATTCCTTTCGGACAAACCCGCAACCCCGGCAGGCATTTCTAAATTGTGGTGCAAACCGCGATATCGATATTTTGTCAAGTCATACAAAGTCGTACAAAGCAGGGGCGGGTCGTTAGTATAGTATAATGTACGGTCTGCAAAGGAGTTAAGTAACCAGTCACGCATATATTGTAGTGTGCGTGACTGGTTACTTAACTCCTTTGCAGACTGTACACTATGTGACGCCTGAAAAGTATCTCACTGTGAAATTAAACGCACTCGTGATTCATTCTGTTTATATTATGAGCTTTTCACAAGCTCAATTTTATTTCTATGAGATGGTTGTTCCGAACTTATCTGTTTAGTAGATATTATTATCACTGACACGTAACGATAATGATCTGAGTAGGCGGAGTAATGTGCTAATACGAATTAAATACGACAAATGGTTTCCAATTGCTGACTGGACTACAGTTTGTGTAGGTGGAGTCGTAGTGTGTGTCGCACCCCGCACAATGAAGGTTTCCGATGTTGGGATGAATTTATCCCAAGAACAAAATTGAAAAACATGTTCTCCCATACATTCCAACTGCAAATGTAACTTTGTACGCACAATATTGAGAGATTTACCAGGTTGTTTGGTTAGGTTTTCCTATTAATCTATGAGTAAAGAATTCATTCTCTGTATTTTTTTCAAAATTTTAGGCTCAGTCGTTTCGGAGATAATGGGGGGAATGGTCAATTTTCATAAATTTATTTTAAAATTATAAAAAAAAATCCTTTCATTTGAAATGTCACACGGCATGTCTTTTTTTGAAATTTTTCGTTTGCCCCCCAAAAGTGACCCACAAATTCAAAATTCATTCATTTACGTTAAACATCCATGTTTGAGTCACAGAAATACTGTATATGTGTACCAAATGTAAACTTAATCGGTCCATTAGATTCGGACAAAATTGGCTATGATAGACGTCCAGACAGTCACACGAGTGATCCTATAAGGGTTCCATTCCTTTTGAGGTACGGAACAAGTAACTACTAAATAAATTGAAAAGAAAATGTTTCACATCCGTGATAAAATTAAATACCAACTAATTTAATTTAATTTTATCAGGGATGTGCAACATTTTATAAATTTATAATATTTTATATAAAACTTTTATAATATTAAATTTTTCCTTACTTCTCAAAATTAGGTATTTCATTAGAAACAAACAACGGATCCTAAAAATAAAGCACGCGTATTAAGAAAACTATATTTAACTCTTCCTAAGTTAGCATTAGCATGCCAAAACTAAAAGCGTCAAGTCTTCGCGCAGTTCCGGTGGGTGGCGGAAATACGTCATTACCGCTGAGCCACAATGGCGGCTGTCTTTCTACCCGCATCGCGGTGTTTGCAGTCATTATGTCGCACCTCCGGGGTGTAGGTCATGTGTAGATAACTAGGTAGGAAGGTGGGAAGATCTTGAGTTTGTCACTAGAGAAGGGAAATACCTAATGGGCAATTTAGTCTTGTGTCGTAGAGACTGGGTGAAACTTGAAATTAATAACTTTACCTGAGTTTCTTAACATAACTGGCAACCTGTAGTTGTACACACCTTTTTTTTTTTTTTTTTGAGGTTGGGAAATTATCAAATAACTTCTCCCGCTCTGGGTGGAGCGGGAGGGCGTGTCAGACTTTTACTGACTAAAACCCACCCGTGTTCCTTCCGTTGCCTGTGTGCCGAGGTCGCGATATCCCTTTCAGACAAACCCGCAACCCCGGCAGGCATTGGCCCTTCCGGACCCCGTCAGTTGGTGCTGACATCTCTTTGAGGCGCGCGTGGAACACAACGCGCCGTCTACCCGGGCCTGGTCCCTATCGGACGGCGAGCTACCCATTGCTCACCGTCCGCAAGCCCGCGCCTACGGTGGCCGGAAGTCGGCTCGCGACTCCCGACGCCCGGGGCGTCTCCTGCGGCGACTAGGGGCGCGAGGGGGCGCATTTTGCCTCTCCCAGTTGTACACCCCTGCCTAACCCTTCGGGGAAAAAGGCGTGATATTATGGTAATGTGTTACACACACACATTAAGTTTGCACCCAAACATTCTCCAATACGAGTAGTATAATGGATTTGCGTTTTCTCTTCTCAATGGTACAGAATCCAAAACACATCTAAGGTTAATATTTCATTTTAAGAACTACTTGAGCAAATGTAAGTAATATTTCAATGTAGATATCTGTCTGTCTGTCGCAGAGAATAAGATTGTTATTTTTAAAAAAAATGACATAAAAATTCGCTTGTATTTTCACCTGGACATGTCATTAATTTCTGTCAACTTAATTTCCCGAAAAATACGGTGGAGCTTTTATATTCGCTGACAAACATATACCGGAAATATTTTTTGCTAAGAATATTTTATGGCTACATTCATAACGTAATATAAGAAATTCAATGAGACGTTATCCGTGAAATTACACAAACTTTAGATATTAGCTTCAAAAATAGTAGATGTGTGATTCAAAATGTAGGTACAGTATCCAGGAATGTATACATCACATTGAGTTTTACGAGAGACAGAGAGACTGTTACATAGACATGAGTGAGAGAGACGACGCTGCGCTCTACAAAGCTAACTTTTGCAAAAACACGATGTGCCATCATTTCTAAGAACAGCCGCGTAGTTACTCCACCTACGCTTTTTGATGTGTAACATGATACCATCTAATGTGGCGATCCGCCACATTAGACCTTGGCAGTGGGCGGGCGACGCCACGCCAACAGCCAATAGCCAACATCCAAACGACATTTAAATAATTATTTTTCTTTTCCTTTAAAAAAATCTGATTATTTTATTTTTGACTATGCCATTTGTTTATTTTTCATATATTTAGACAGGTAAACCTTCCTTTCACGCACATTTTCTACACAAAATAGTTTCGATGTTTCACATCTGCCAGGCGTCCCGCGGCCGCTCATTTTGTTTTTTATGTTTTATTCGAGTAATATAACAGAAAATGTAGCATATTAGATAAAATAAACAGGACGGTAATCCCCCATCATGGCACAATTCTCGTACAAATTGCGTCACACTTTTTGCGTCAGCTTGTAACGATCTCGTCAATCACTTGCTATCTCGCAGACGGCTTTAGGCTGCTACCACACAGGCACACACAGAAGATTCACTCTTAACAACTGTAGTGGCGTCGTAAAACAGCTATATAACAAAATTATAAAGTACGTACGGGTCCATTCACCATAACAATAACAATTAAACATCAACACTCAACATTTCAATGTTTTTTCGTGATGTTTAAATGTTACTGTAAAGTGCGTCTTTGACAGAGCTGGTTACATTATTCTTACAAGTAAGGCTATTATTGCAAGTCTTTAAAACCTTAGAGAGCCTTAAAAATCATTCTCCCATAACAGCATTCCGGTGAAATGAGTCGATCAGATTACAAGCTTTTATTTTTCTCAGCTAATTTTCACGTGATAACCTTGCAATATAGATAATAATAGTTACCATTGCGCAATATTGTTGCCCGCATCGTCAAATGTTCGTGGGAACAATATTGCGCAACTTTTTTTCCCCAATGTATACGAGGCTTTAATCACCTAAATAGACTATGGAATCAAACGCCACGATCTGAACTTCTAACCCTTGTCTGTGTTGTGTCGCTATCAGCTTCATCCCGCGGGATAGACGTGATCGAATGAGTCACATTGCCGGTAATAGGCTGTTGCACGCTTTAAGGGTTAAATACGAACGTGTAGGAGTGACAATGATACCGAGAAATACATCTTGTTCATTCAGCACTTTGCGAAAGAACAAAACAGCCTGCAAAAACATCTGACAGGTCCTATCTACCAGTTTCCTCCTTTTTAATTCCCTCTCACTTTTACATGTCTCTCTAAGTCTTTAATAAATCACAATTATTTGTAAACTCTCTAACAACAACATTACTGATGTTCCCTTTAGAGCCGATTTTCCAATCGTCAGATATTTATCTGGAGCATATTAGTCTCCACGACACAGGGAATCCCTTTTTTGATCAATAAAGTTTTTATTATTATTTTCTTTTTTCGTTTATTTATTTTCTTTCATACATGATTACATTTTTAAATATTTTTCACACTAAAAAGATATAAAAAATAAAATAAAACATTTAAATATATAAAAAGTAGAGGTCCGCCGGCAGGGTCCAAGCTACCGGTGGTTAGGGCTGCAGAGACAGGAACCTCCTCACTATGCGAGCCGTATCGAGGAGTACTGCCTTCTGGATCAGGCCCTTGGTCCAACCGCCTAACGAGAGCCTCGAGAGATGTTGGTCGAGGCTTTCGGCCATCAGGCCATTGGCTGTTACGACAATCGGCACAATGATAGCCGAGCTCACATTCCACATGTCGACAACCTCGTGTTCTAAGTCGAGATATTTTATTTGTTTCTCTTTCTCAGCTTTCACGGGGTTCTCGTCTATATGGAATGGTAACATCGACTATAATTGCGTGGCGCGCTGATTGATCTATCACCACTATATCAGGCTTATTGGCTTATTTTATTATTATTAGTTGTTTCACATATTTTCTATACAATTAAATGCTGTGAAACCGGTAATTTTATACCTCAGATAATAGATAACTGTCGATTTACTTCATTGATTCGAATCGATGCGACCATAAGAGAATTCATCGTATTATTTTTTATCTCTCAGAGAATAAAAAACCCTTCTTTTCTAAACCAAACGGCTTGAAAACTCTCCATAAAGCAACGCAAGCGTGTATAAGGCTATTCTATACACGACACACATCCCGCGGCGCCGCTAGTGTGTCAAACGTTAAGCTCGGTGCTGTGACGCAGTGGGGCGTGCATGCTGATACCAAGTCTATGTTACTGGCTGACTTTAGAGTTACATCTTGCTGTTTTACTTGCTCATCGAATTTTGCTGGAAGTACGAGAGCTGTTATAGTAAATTTAAATTCTCACTTTTTATGTGATATGTTAATGCCAATAGTGAAAATGGTAGTGACCGAACTCACGACCTATGACTAGTTTGCGCCTTAACCATTGGGCTGCTGACAAATTACACCAAGAAAGTACCTAGTTATGTATAGTCAAACCAGCTAATCGGAATGCTAAAGGCAAATATGCATCATTCCACTGCACTGCCAATATGTACTCATATTTTTTGTGTGCTTATTAACTCTTCAAGCTTAAGTGATGCAAAAGAATTGACTACTCAGTTACATCACAACTATGTTTAAAAGTAGATGCAAGTTAGCTGCCAGTACAAGAAATAACTTGTGCGCCTGCACATAGTATAGTATAGCACAGTAGGTAGTTTTCTAGGTGGTTCTTAAGGACCTGAATTACTACTATCAACGGAAGCCAGACGACGTTTCCAAGTTAACATCCACATTCTAATTTCAGCGTCTATATCCTTTTCAACACAATTCATTAAACTTTTAACACTCGCTGACTTGAAGCGCTTTACAGCTGAATGTTACAGTGTTACAACCCATTCCTTTGTTTTACGCCCTTCATAACAGGAGATAACTCTGAGTTTAGCACTTCGCTGAGTTGCGGCACTTGTAACATTAAAATTATACTCGTGCTTAGTCCTCGATAATTATCCTGATTTACTATGTAGTCCCACTATGTTCCATCGTGTACACGCGAATATTCAGAGAATAAAATAAATCCTGCAAAAAAAACTTTTACGCTGGCAACTATATCCAGCTTATGTCATTCACTATTTTCGCGTCGTGGAGCGCACGTCATTTTTAAGAAAATTATTGAATTTTCTTATAAAACTTCTTATTTTTTTTATATTATCAACAACAAAAAGTTAAACAATGCCAGTCAATAAAATGTGGAAGAAAATTGGAAAGAAACAGTGTAGGGGAGCTCGAGGACGACTTCGGCATAAGTTATCGCCGGCGTCCTATTTGGAATCAGTAATAAAGGCCGATCAGCGAAAGACTTAAAATGTTATAAACAAAGAAGCAAACACAGGTATGTATGTGTGATATCATTGAAAAATTTCAGTGGATGACGATTGATAGATTTGGATTGCAAAGTAGCAGAAGCTTATAATTTATCCGCCATATTACCGGTGCTCGGTACATCCGTTCTTGTAACATGAAGTTCGTGTTACGACAAGACGGACGAGACTAATCTCGAACCTCAAGTTGAGGAAAAAAGCACAAAATATAATTTATACCTAGAAGTTCTATGGTATGCACCGCCTATGCACGACATATTGTTTTCTCTCGTGAGAAATTATTACCACAAATAAGGCAGGACCTCGAGACTTGATCTCGAACCTCAAGTTGAGGAAAAAAGCACAACATATAATTTATACCTAGAAGTTCTATGGTATGCACCGCCTATGCACGACATATTGTTTTCTCTCGTAAGAAATTATTACTACAAATAACGCAGGACCTCGAGGCTAGATGTCGAAACCTCAAGTTGAGGTAAAAAGCACAAAATATAATGTATATCTAGAAGTTCTATGATATGCATGTATTATTGTTTTCTCTTGTAAGAAATGATTAAGTAAGTATTACAATATTGATAAAGAATTATCAGTTCTTTACTCTTATTAATGTATCATCAGACTAGGTTAGTCTAATGATGATAGTGTGCTTTGAAGAAACCAAAGAACTAAAGGATGACGGTTTCATGGAGCTGCATTAAGCAATGATAATGGCCTTGGGAATCCCGTCCACCACCAAGAGTATTACAATATTGATAAAGAATTATCAGTTCTTTACACTTATTCATGTATCATAGACTAGGTTAGTCTAATGATGATAGTGTGGTTTGAAGATACCGAAGAACTAAAGGATGATGGTTTTATGGAGTTGCATGAAGCAATGATAATGGCCTTGGGAATCCCGTCCACCACCAAGAAAACCTAAATGTTTTACTTAAAAAGTATTTAAAGGGACCAGTGGAGGACTACCATAGAAATTAGGAATTGCTGTACCGCAATGTTAATAGTATTGGTAATTTGATACAAACAACAGTTGCACTGAAATGGAAAAGTTTCCTGTTTAGTGAAAAAATTTAATGAACACGTCAAGTCTGCAAAGGTAATTAAAAAGGCAGCCCCAACTACACTTTTCAGAAAATGTAATGAAAACTCAAATGCCACCCTTCACATTCGAGTCGATCCAAACAGGGAAGGGGGGGGGCAGGTATCAACCTAGGACCACGGGGAAGAACCAACAGCAGAGGACTTTTCAAGCAAGACGTACCAATACAAACATGTATGCCAAACATAGAGGTAAAGACATTTGTATGTCATTTTAAATATTTTTACCCTCGTTGGCAAAAGATCACATAAGATAAAGTTATCACGGTTGAAGGAAGGGATATAAAATTCTACTTATGAAAATTCCTATACAACATAATACTTACCTATATCACCTAAAATTGTGCTTTTCAGAGTCTGAAAATACTGTTATATGAATAGATCCTTATAGGTTGGATTTGAGTGTTATTAATAAATGTGCAGTGTGCACCTGTCAGTGGACAGTCTTTTTTGATCAAAAATATTTACTATGCACAAACGAAATGGAGATACCAGTATTACATTAAATCGAAATGTCTGATTAAATTATGTCCATACATAACAGTTTCAAATGAAAGTCATATGCACTTTATGTAAACTCATTTTCTAAAAATGATTACATGTGCAAATAATTTTTTTTTTAAATTATATATATTAACACTGAACATTGATGTGATGACAAAAGCTATTTGAGGATTTATTGTAAAAACAATGTTTATGAATTCAATTGTTTGTGCTTTGGTTTGTGTACTGCCCTACACCAGTAATACCTTATCTATGTAGTAGGTGATTAAAATCTGTGATTTATCTTGAGGATGATATTAGAATGCTTAGAATTTTCATTTTATTTGTAAAAGTATCAATCTTTTGGATTCTTGGTTGTTACATAAATAAGGATAAAAATAATCTCAAATCTAATGCAAGTTGATGAGTACTTAGATTTGTGATTGTTATGAAGAATATGACCTTGACAGTGACAGATAAAAAGTGATGTTCATTTCATCTATTCTTTACACTTTATCCTAACAGCTTGTTGTCCATGTATGAGTTATGTTTCACTATAATTTTTGGAAAAACAAAAATGTGCAGAGTTAGTTTGCCACAGTAATGACTTTGATTTAATTATAAACATAAATATGAACTGTAAAGAAGATCTACACTGGTGGCATGAATGTATAAAAACCCTGTAAAAATTATCAATTTGAGATTGAAATTTAGTCAGATGCATCTCACACTTGTTCGGGAATATTTGTTTTGATGGTCAGATAGCAAATGGGGTTTAGACAGAAGAAGACACGGTAAATCATATAAGCTATTTGGAACTGTTAGCTGCTTTTTCTTGGTCTACAATGTTTTACAAAGGACCTAAAATGATGCCAAATTTTATTACATAGAAACAATACTACAACAATAGATTATATAATTAAATTGGTAGAAATCAATTTAATAATCTTAATTGCTAGGCATAGGTATAAATTTTATTGGTATGAAGCCCGAAAAATAGGGATATCTACATTTATGTATGATCTAAGGACAGCATAAAAGCTGATCTTGAGTCTAGAAATAAAAACATTGATTGTGAGTGGGAACTGGCTACTGCAGCATTTCAGGACACAGTGAAATCCTTTTGGAAATCATTCCAATGATCTATTTGTTGCTATTAGAGCTAAGTGTGATAGATATCAGTCCTGGCATAGAGATCCACTTGCAGAAAATATGTATGCATTTACAGTAATTTGGGCAAATTACCCATTATATTATGCTTTTCCACCATTTGCATTCATTTAAAAAACTATTCTGAAACTTAAAGATACCCATTTATTAATTCAAGGGTCATATCACAGATTCAGGTATATGGCCTGAACCATCAAACCAATTGTTGTTGTCACCTTCCAGAATACTGCATCCTCTGCACAGCAGTCTTTTTTCCCTGGGGTTCTGCATATTGTCAAGGAAGTGTTTAAGAAGCAAATGATACCAGATGACACCATTAATGTCATGACATCTTCTTTATCAGATAACATTGTCAAACAGTATTCAGTAGCATTACATAAGTGGTGGATTTGTTGTAATGGTAAAAATATTCACGATTTTTCAATCACTAAAATATTAGAGTTTCTTACACAACAATTCAACATTGGCAGTTCATATACTCCAATCAACACTAATAGATCTGCATTGTCATTGATCAAAGATTGGGATGGATCCTCAAATTAAGAGATTTAGAAGGTATCTTCTAAATACATTCTGAATACTGATGATACGTGGAATCCATCAATGGTACTGAATTGTATAGAAACATGGTACTCATTACAGCAATGACCACTTGACAAAGTAACCAAAAAGTAGGTAATTCTTTCAGCTCTTACTAGTGCTCAAAGAAACCTTATCTGTAATTAGACTTAATAACATCCAGATTATTGCACTGATTTGTTAAAAACATTTAAGAAAGGAAAACAGCAAGAGAGTATTATGTTATCCTATTTTCATATGAAACCTGGCATTTGTCCTGTGATTACATTACAATATTACATTCACACAAATTGTGAAAGCCTTAGTTAATACAGAAAATTTGTAATTCATTTTAAAAAGCCACATAATTACGTTAGTAGCCAAACAATTAGTTGTTACATGAAACATACAATGATGGACAGTGGCTTAGACATCAAGAAATTCACTCCTCATTCAACATGTCAAGTTTCAATGGAGAGTAGAGGTGTGTCAGTAGATATTAAGTATCTTTAAAACGGTTGGTTGGTTGATAGGATCAAAAGTTTTTTTTTTTTGCTAACATTATAATAATAAAGCATTATAATAGACCTTTGATTAGAGAAAATAAGCAAGAATGTTGGTAATGTTGAGACTGATGTGTTTTTTGTTATGAATTAATAAAAAGTCAAAGGAGTATACTGTATACTTAGTTGATAATTAGAATTAAAAGAGAATTAAGTTTAAATGTTGAAAAGTTTTTCAGTTACATTAGAAGGTTGATTTTATGATATTTGAATGTTTTATTATATAATAGTGTAAAACATGTTTGTAATTTCCAACTTCATCTCTCTAAACATCTACATAGTAAATCAGGATAATTATCGAGGACTAAGCACGAGTATAATTACTAAATTAAACGAACTTACCTAAGTGAAGTTCTATTGTAATTATACGAAGTGCTTAGTCCTCGATACTATGTTCCCTCCCAAGCCCTAAACAAGACCATATCTTGTTGTTTGACCCTGGGATTGAAGTTGGAGAATTACTGTCTGTTAATTCTCTCATTGCAGATTACTCTAAATAGAATGACATAAGCTGGATATAGTTGCCAGCGTAAAAGTTTTTTTTGCAGGATTTATTTTATTCTCTGAATATTCGCGTGTACACGATGGAACATAGTGGGACTACATAGTAAATCAGGATAATTATCGAGGACTAAGCACTTCGTATAATTACAATAGAACTTCACTTAGGTAAGTTCGTTTAATTTAGTAATTATTCGCATTACAACAGAGGTGAATTATTCACGATTTTTTTGTGAAAAAGCTTTGCCTTATTCAGCAAAAACGCGAGGCACGAACAATTTTTTAGAAATATTTGCATATTATAAATATTTCATGTTCTTCTTTATTTTTTATATGTCTCTTGTTGCCGATGAATAATAATTATATTTTTTTGTTATTGAGTGAAAAAGAAATGATTAGTCGACGCCACCCATGAACACATGCAATACTCGAGCCTCCCCGGAGACACAGCTGAAATGTCTCAAGTGGCTGTAAGTACACCAGCACCAATAAATACACTTCAACCAGTAGTTTATTAAAAAACTTAAAAGCCTAAGTTCAAAAGAAAAACAAAAGAAAGTGCTTTCCTATGTAAATGTGTAACATATTCAGTAAAGAGTAAGTAGTAATTTATTTCGTAACAGCAGTTATTTTTTACTCACAGTGTGTGCGACTTACGTTATTTATTACAAGGCTCTGCTTATATAATGTATTGCAACTTAGTTCAAGGGCTGAACGCGACACGGAAAAGACACATAAATTAAGTAGATACCTATTTATATCAAACCTTATGTATGGTAGAAAAGGGGAATTAGAAGAAGTTAAAACATTTGTCACGACATATTTTTCTTTATTTCACAACGCACAAAGCTACTGGAAACCTCCCAATGCCTGTCAAAGAGGAAATTGTCAGATGGATATATGTACCTAGTTATTTTTCTTTTGTAATTCTGGACACGCATTTGCACATCCTCTTAATCTTGTACAGCACTGTAATCGACTTAACATCTTCAGTGGAATCGACTCACCTATTTCATGGATCGTACGATTTTCATAGTCTATGTTTTCATTAAAAACTTCAAATATTTTCCCCCTAACTGCATGATACATTAATGAATGTCGAATAGCCCAGACAAGTTATATTTTTATAAATAACCGCCATATTAAACATTATTGTAGGTGAAACTTCTTGAAACATTGCCAACTACGTACTAATAGCAAAAATTAACTGTAAAAATATCTTTTTTAAAAGGGAAATTATTTAAATCTTGGCATTATTAGTAGTAGAAATAATCCGTGTAAATACCTTTTTTCTCTTACAATTTAATAAAGACTTGACATTTACTGAAACTTTGTCAAAGCCTTCATAATGGCGGCTGATGAGACCGAAATTAAACGTTGTTTTAATAAGAAATGGCTTAAGACACGCCTCCGGCGGTAGAGGCTGAGTTGTGTCGTACAAACTGTTTCATTGCCACCCCGTAATGAACACGTCGTGAGGCCATGAAGTTAGGTGACGTGAGGATATTACACGTTGGAACATTATAATCTAACTAATAATAAGTACCTACCATATTCGTTACGGAGTTTAATAAAATTATCGTTTAACACGCTCACGGCTTACGTTTTGTAATATAATTTGTGGTTTCGGCGGAGCAACTAAGTTGCTGCAACCAATAAGTTGCCTATATAACTAAAGAGTACTAAACGATATGATTGCAAAATATAAATTAAATGGGTAGAAAATTAAAAAAAATATTGCAAACACGACTTACCTAACTATTTGCCACGGTACTTATTACTTTTATTAGAAAAGCAAAATTCTCACAAATACACCATCTTTTTTACCTAACCGCGTTTTTTCAGCATAAACGTTGACCTAAAAAACCTTTAACAAACAAAAAAGTTAAACCAGCGCCATCTATCGCCTGCTACACAAACATTTAATTCACCTTCACTACCGAACGTGACGCCACGTAGCCGACGGCAATGTCGTTAATCAATTACTAGCTCGCCCCGCCCGTTTAGGGGCCCCAACTGAATTATACCGTAGAATCAAATTACCGGCGATTTCATTTAGAACGCTCGCCTAGCTTAGCTAACTCTGTCGTGAGATACGGTGATCCAAGGAGACTGGTCTTTTGACTTTAATTGTGGAATTTATGCGATGAAATTCTGTTTTAGGGTAAGGTAAATAAAGGAGTCTTTTGGTAATTCAGTAATTGTGTTTTATGGAAATGGTTTAATTACTTATGTAGGTATGTACTTCTTTATTCAGTGTTTTTTACTGACCTTAGGATCTACTTTGTGATATTCTAGAACTTAATCAGAAACAAAATCAAATGGTTTCAAATTTCAAAACTTGTATAGCAATGCAAATCACAACAGTATGTTTTTAAAATTAGGTGTGCAGTCAGGAAACTTAATTATTGATCAGCTTGACACGCTACGTTGATTTCCAGTCAATGTTTTTCATACAGTAGATGCCGTTCAATCTAGTTGAAACAAGTACCCTACCATTCCTTTAGAAAGCCAACTTAAAATATGAAACTAACAACTGTACCCTAGTTTATTAAAAACCACATTCGTATTACCTACTCCATTGTTTAAGTGCTGAATTAAGTTATGACAGATGAACAGACAAAAAAGTCTATATTATTAGTTTATTTTTCGTACATTAAAGTTCAAAAACGTTACGACTGAGTTTAAATAAATATATATCAATAGATAATAATTATAATAAATAATATATCTTTTGGCCAACATAGTAATCTGTTGAATCATATTTTTATTATTTGAAATTTCCAATAAAGTGCCATCTGTAGACAGTTCCACTAACTAAAAGTTCCCTTGGTGAACGTAGCTAGCTGTTGGTTTCGCCATTTGCTACTAGATGGCGCTGAATTGAAACAACTGAAAATCTTCTTTTGAAACAATACCTTTCACAAAATTATACTAATATTTAAAACCAAATTGGTTTGATACATTTAAATTATTAGGTTGCAAAAAACAAAATAAAATTTATGACTTTTATTAGACAAGAAACTAACCAATAGATGGCGTTAATAAACAAAAGTGACATCCTGAAAGTTTTGAACGTTTTCATATTTTTTAAGATTATTTTTATACAGTAGGTATTTTTACTCTGCGTAACAGAAACAACTTTACTAGTCACAAACAACCAGGGTCAAACGTTCGCAAATGTCATATCTTAAAGTGGCTTCAAGATTTTCTCGAGAATATAGTAGAAAACCACATGATTCCCCGCAACAGTATCACATTCAACTCTCAGAACAGTTCCAACACAAATCCAATAAGACCCTTTCCAATAGAACGCAAAGCCAGAAGACTAGGAGAAAAGGCCAATACAACATTAAGTAAATCGAATACATTCCTAGGATCCAAGTGTATTTGTACTAAATCCCTTTCCCCGTTCAGTGTGATACGGTGTGGGTTGATTTCCCATGGGGGCAGAGAGACGAAATGCTTGCTAGATCCTTCATGATTTATAGTGAAGGATCTGTGTTTCTAGTGGAAGGTTTGGGTTTGGCAGATGATTAGAATGAGTGATTTTGATTTATTGTTAGTATTTGTGACGAGCGTGGGAACTGTGTGCATGGTCGGATTAGATTTCAACGTGACATAAGTAAAGTCAGCGAAATGAATTCTTAAGTATATTGACTACCAACTTAAAGTGTCCGTTTAATCAAATTATAACTGTCATTTTCCGACAGTTGTATGAAATGGGTTTAACGCTACAAATCGAAGTAACGTGTCAGTTTGCTTAAATTAATTTAATTTATTTATCTATCTGATTGTACTTTACAATTTCGTCATGGTAAGCACAGAATCGGTCGAAATTACTTGGGAGAGGCCTATGTTCAGAGCAGTGGACGTCTTATGGCTGAAATGATGATGATGATGAAGCTCTAGGCTAGTAAAAATAAATAAATTAGATTGATATATTTGTAAGTAACCTTCGTGTTTATAACACCAGCTGGAACACCTTACTACGTGCTTGGGTCATAGATACTGATGAGGTGCCGAAATTTGAATTTGGTATGCAGACGCAAAAATCAATAAATTAGGTCCGGATTTTGAATATTTCACGATTTTTAAAACATAGGTTTTGTAGACATTCCTTTAGTTTTCAACATGGAGTGGATATGTAATTGCGTTGCATCGTTGTGGATACGCTGCAAAAATTTTAAACTTCTGTATTTATAACTTGAAAATAACACAAAGGTTCGTTTATCGCGCTATTAAACGATACGTGGAAGATTCAAGAATAGAAGACAGAGAGAGGAGTGGTCGACCTCTTATGGTTCACAATCCAGGGGTGATCAAAGCCATCAAGGCGCGAGTTCAAAGAAATCCCGTGCGAAACCAAAACTGTTGGCTCTTCAGATGGGTTTAAACAGAACCTCGGGGAAAAGGGTGTTGAATGATGACCTCGGGCTACGAGCTTTCGGTAAATCATTACCCAGTTACTGGGTTGTGGACGTCAGTTAGGCAGTCGCTCCATGTAAAATACTGGTATTCAGCTGTATCCAGTTAGACTGGAAGCCGACCCCAATATATTTGGGAAAAGGCTAGGCCGATTGATTTTTAGATTTTTTTAAATGTTAAAGAAATAAAAATTGGTAATAAGAAAAATAGTTTGAAAAATAAAAATTTGTAGTTTGTCATTTGCCTTCGTTTACCATTTAATGTAAGTTTATTACAGTTAATATATCGACTTGAGAGAAATCTGTGTTATAAATTCGAGCAATACGGGTTAATACACAATTACGGGTTAAAACATCGTTCTGTTTATCGTTTGAAGATGACATGCAGAATGATGTTTATAATATAATAATTATTTAGCGCATTTAGCGATTTGTGGTGCAAGCGGGCCTTAGTCACAGTCAAATTTAATTTGACTCGTGTTACAGTTCGCGTCAAATATCTTTGCCACTCTGAAGTAGGCTACAAATCACTGCGCAGTAGTCAATCTTACATAAAAACAGTAGCGCGCATGCGCAACCTAACTTCAGAGCGGCAAAGTTATTTGACGAGAACTGTAAATATGTAGATTATACCAGAAAAACGGTCGGCCACAAAATAACATTTACGCGTAATTTCCCAAATTTCCCGTTCAACCATGACCCCAAATAAAAATAATCATCTTGTCTACCCAACTGAAGTGCTCGATTTCCTGCGGGTCGTAATTCGATTCCCTGTTTAGGTATTTCTTTAGCGCGATCTAGCCTGATTGATGACTCGGGGCCGACGTTACGACAGCCTTATTATCGGCATAGGTTCGCAATTTTAGATAGTAGCCAATGTTATTAGTGCTGAGTATAGTTTTGGTTTAAATGTATGAGGATATTACGAGTTTCGTTTTTATTACGGCAATTAATGGCAGTTCAAACAGACGGAGATTGTCGGGTTGACGGGAAATGAGGATAGTTGATGATAGGATTTAAGGCTCTTGTAATACATTGCTACACAATCTTATTGTGCGTTGCTTCATTACAGCTGTTTCAAATTCGTGAGTGACTACTTGACAACATGCGGCAAACCGCACGACCGCATTCATACTGTGATGTCCCCACTCCCACTGCGCGTTTATTCGTGATAGTAGATGGTGGTTCATAGTCTGTAAAGTGTTATACTTAGACATACAAGCAATGATGAAGTTTTTATGAAGAAGGTTAGATATACAAAAACGTACTACGAATATACATACAATACATTCATTATTATGGCTCCTACACACAATGCCCGCACACTGCCACACTGCCCTGCCGCCGGGCAAGTCGCAGCGCGCCCGGCCCTGCCGCACAAAGCCGCACAAAGGATCGCAAAGTAAATTGACGCGCAATAGCCGGGGGGCACGTGCCGCGCGGCAAAAGCCGGTGGCAATGCCGCCGGCACTATGTGTAGGAGCTTTTATATTAGTCAGCAGCACATTCGTAGTAAAAGCTAGTGTGGAATGGTGTATAGTAGCTCTTAATTATTAAAGAAAGGTTCTTTGTAACAAAATAAATTGTTTCAATAAAAGATATTGGTAAAATATAGTAGGTACATTACAGCCGCGGCTTGCGAAAGGGGCATTGATGAACGAACGTGAAAATGTGGGCCGAGGCGAAGTCAATGCACACAGCTGCTAAGTATATTAATTATAAATTCCAAAATCAATGACGAACAACGATCATTTTTCATGCGCCAGTACGTTCATTTGTTTCTTTTTTATTTTAAACAGCTCTATTTGCAAGGCAAATCGAAATTTAAATACAATCTTTGATATGTTACATATGTACGTTTGCGCATAAAACAAGAATGATTGACATTTATATGATTACTCACAGCAGCCAATATATGAATGTGATAAAAGTTTGAGCGCTCATAAAATTATTGAATATCGATAAACCTCAGCAGGCGATAAGTTCAGAACAACGAGCATACTTCAATGTGATGTGTTTTCCATTATATTTGACATTACTACTATGTACGAATGCTATCGTCAGAGCAGATTATGAGAAAAGTGAACTTACCGAAGAAAATAACCTTACAGTCTACGATATCTCCAACAGATTACGAACTCTAGTCGATATTAATTATGACAAAGACAGACTCAAAACACTCACAGAAAAACTTGAAAAAATCAACCATTACGTAGTCGACCATAATTTGGTAGCAGAAGTCCTAACCAATGTGACAACGGAAACCAGACTGAATGAAACCAATTTTTATGAAGCACTCAATGAAAATGATCATTTTAGATACTTGACAACGAATGAAACGAAGAATTTGTATCTAAAGTTGAAGGAAAAGATGACTCGTGATGATATTATGAAGATTGTAGCTGAGAAAGGTAAAAGGAAGAAGTTGGTGAAGTCAGCTCGAAGGATGATGGAACACGGTGCTGTCAAGCACGAGGATGATGAGAAGATGAATGAGGTAGTTGATAAAATGTTAGCAGAAGCGCCCAACGATCCTCACAAACTGAAAGCTAAAGAAAGTGTGTATTGGGGTACGTTGAAAAATTTATATTTTATTTTTTTTTTAAACCGCCCATTTACTGATACGGAGTGTTCTTCTTCCATTGCATCAGCATGAAGTATATGAGAACAGTTCCTGCTGTTGTAATAAAAGCCAGTCATTAATATGGCAGCGGGTTGACCGTACATTGTCGCTGTACGTTGACGTACACACGTATAAGTACGCCATCGCTATTGATATGAATATTTTAATGCTTTAGGAAACACTAAAGTGTCGAAGGTATTGGCGCTGACTCTTATTTGTTCAATAACTATAATAGGAGTATTGCTACAAAGCTATAATTTCACTACCATGGAAGCGAAAAAAAAACGCTGAATGTCTGAAGCTAACGTGGTTTAAGTGACATATTCTGTGATGTCATCATAAGTAGTATTCATTCATTTCAATATGACAACTTTAAATTTTCACCCTCCTTTCCACGTGTTATCGCCACTAGTTCAGTCAGTGCCACGTTACAGCACAACGGAATCCCAGACATTTAGAGCTATTCTTTTCCAGATCCTCAAGGTGAGCTGGAAGAGATGAAGACCTACTATGATAGCAAGAAGAGTGGGCGCCGCATCTTCAAGGGCGAGCGCACGTCCATTCGGTACTACCCCTTCATGGCGTCCGTCCACCTGATGGGAAGGTTCTGGTGCGGTGCTGTAGTGGTGGCGGGAGATCTGTGCCTTACTTCTGCTTCTTGTTTACAGCTGTAAGTATTCAGCGGAGTAATCTAACACCACACGGATTCCCAAAGGCGAACAACCGTGTCTAGTAAGACCTAGGCTTGACACTGTGTGTATATGTAGTCGAGGCTTGAGGGAGAGGGAGACTAAAGAAAAGATGTATGGATTTTGTGAGGGATGATATGAATGAAAAGATAGTGATCATTAAGGTGACGATTGACAGGGGAGATAATTTAGTTTTTCTGTCGTGAAATTGTGACATTTATGACATTATTTGACGAATATTTCGCCTTGTCAGTTAAAGGGCTCAGCAGGCAGAAGGTGTACAAGGTGTAGGTACTTCGTTTATTTAATTACTTATGCCAATAAACGAATTTTCTTTCTTTCTTTATAAGAAGTTATGGGTTCATAGGTTACTGAACATGAATAGAAATTGCTGTATTATATACCATGGTGTTAACTCTGTTATTTCCCAGGATGCATAACAACCGCTTCTTCCGAGAGAATCCTCGAGTACTGCAAGTGAGGTTAGGCAGCAACCACAGCAGAATTGGAGGCGAGATGATAGACGTACTTGAGGTGAGGGACAAACTTGCAACGGCAGACTTACGCCCTAAATGAATCTATTCTATGGTTGACATTTCCATTCGTTATTTGAGTGATAATTGCGAGTAACCAATCCATGAATTGAGTTCTAAGTTCAAACTTGTCGAAAACCAGCCTATCTGAAATAGCGTATCACATAGCATTTGAAGATTTCCTTTCATTCGAAAGAGGCCGATGACACCTATTACTTTTAATCAGTTGATAATAAAACTTTTAGGGGTCAGAAAAATACTCTCAGAATACATATTTGGGGTAACAAACAACTTATTGACCAAGACGAAGACAAATTTATGATATTTTTCCTATTTACAGACACTTTTGAAATGTCAAGGAGTCGGCCAGCTAGTCAGAAAGTTGAAGCTAGTTGCCCGTTCCAAAACTTACATCTCTATAGAGAAGAACGGGCAAGAAACTCCAAGGACACTCTTTTAATTCAGTTGTTAGAGAATCTTCGCTATTTTAGCCTCTTCGTTTTGCAATTAATACCAAAACCCGCCTTCTCACGGTTTAGAACTTGACAAAGCATGGGGATAATTTTATTATTTATATGTCAAGTAGGTATTAATGTAGGTAAGTATATTTTTTCTAAATAATTGTCAAAACCGTACCCGTAAAAAAACAATGCGGGTACATAGACAAACACGAAAAGTGACATTATTTTATAATATGTTCGTACGGATTCGATTACCAAAAGTGATTATCCCTTGTTCTCAGGTCTACTTCAACCCTGGTTACAACCCTCGGACCCTGAAGAACAACCTGGCGGTGGTCCGCCTCCGTCGGCACCTGTTCCTTAAACGCAAGTCGATGATAAAGTACCTCGCCATCGACCACAACAGGCACGCGGTGCCGTCCACCGCCGAGGTGTTGCTGCTGGGGTGGGGAGTCACCAAGGTATTGTTCTAATTTTAAAGGTTCCATTCCAGCAAAATAGTTTTCAGCACATTGGTGAAAAACATTTTATGCAAAATCCCAGCTGTGCGTGTACTTGTTTGTGCTATATAATGTATTTTGTCTGTATACACCGGAAAAACTGTGCGTCATTTTGTAAATGTGCTGTGCAGCACATTTGAACACGAACATGTGCTCCGCGGGAGCGCTCTGCTTTCAGTTCAGTCGTTAACATAAACCTTTGTCGCACGCGTCTATATGATATCCCACAACCCGATGATTTCAAGTCAGTTATTTAATTTTTTCTCTGCGTTACTAAGCCAAAATAATTTTCCATTTCCTCAATACCTCAGTGGAGTCACAATTGAAAGTTGGGTGGCAGGAAATAGTACTGGATATGTTTCGACCGCTTGTATAAATTCAAATTTTTTATCATTCGTCCGATCCATAATGCAAGGCAATCCGTAATTGACTAATGGACATGAAAATCCGCCAGGCGCCACCGACTGTGCGCGAATAAATAAATGTTTTCCCTCCAGTGGCGGAAACAAAACTGAGTGCGTGACCTCGCGTGCGTGTGCGCTTACGCGAGTCCACTACTTGAACGAGTACGCGTTTGTGCGCTAACTTTCCAACGGAGTGCGCGCACATTTTCTTAATGTTCACTCGCGTGAGTCCACCAAGGGAAACAATTGTGCTGTACAGTTTATGGCACAGTACTGTACTGTGCTGCACATTGGTGGAACGGCACCTTTACGGTAAGCAGCCCGGAGCCTGGAGTCTGGATTTGTGCCCGGTTGATGGCTATAGGTTCCCTTCCTATCACATGGGACTTGAACATAACTGGCGAAATGTGGGTGTACTATAATTATATTAATTATTAATTAATTAACTATAATTATACTATATTAATTAACTAGCTTTCGCCCCGTGGAGGTCGGAAATTTACTATCCCACGGGAATGTACTACCGGGATAAAAAGTATCCTATGTGATAATCCAGGTTATATAAACTATCTGTGTGCCAAACATCCAAATCCGTTCAGCTGTTTTTACGTGATTGAATAAAAAGCATCCAAACATACAAACTTTCATTTACATAATAATATTAGTAGGATATTAGGATTAATTACAATGGGGACCTCATATAACATCTCTTGCGGGTCGGCTAAGCTCTGCCGCTTATACTGTTAGAAAGATAAGACAGTTAACAGATGTACACACCGCACGTTTGGTCTATTTTAGCTACTTCCACAGCATTATGTTGTATGGAATTTTACTGTGGGGTCGGGCTGTAATGTTGGAGCTCCTAAGGGGTGGTTTCAAAGGAAACAACCACATCTGTTAAGTACTATTTATTGACTGAATAAATAATTATAAAATAAACGTTTATGAGGTATATTGTAAACTCAGCATAAATGATAAAGAAGTGTACTTACTCACTAAAATAAAGGAGCGTACATATTATATTGTTACACTTAATATAACGGGAACAGCGCAAAAAAAAATAGTACTATTTCTTTTACATTAAAAAAAAAAATTGTTACTTATTTAAAAATAATATCTTTCAAGTTATTAGTGTATTACAGATATATAGTTATTTATTACAAATATATGTGTACCTATTTATCCGTATCATTATACATTGCAATGTTATGTTCTAAAATTTAATGTTACTTTACATCAAATCTATTGACAAAAAGGCCTAGTCCTATTCATATGTACTAATACCATTAAATTATTTTTACATTAAAACCTAAACCTTCCACAACTGTATAGGCAGCTTTAAATAGCGCATCTAATTTACTACGTGTTATTTTTTTTTATAAATCCAAATCATCTTTCGCATATATTGCTTAATTGACTGATCTGTCATGTATTTCCTTACGGTTGTTTATTTAAGATCAAATTATTCTTTGCATCCGCATGAGCTAACTGTAACCTGTATATTAATTGTAATGGATAATTATCTATATCGATTTTAAATTCTGTGATTACTTGAACTCACGCACTGACTGAATATTTTATAATTTTACAGTGTTTGTAAATATGTGAGCACCATGTATCTATCACATAATTCATTTATCTGTCATTGCTTAATTGTAATTTTTTTTTACCTATTGGTATAGTAATGTAATTCCAGGTCTTCCGCATCGTCTTCACTTAATAATCTTTTAATTAATGTATACAAAATATTGTGAAAGCATTTTAAAAGAGTAACGGTGGAGTTTCTCGCCCATTTTTCTCCATACGAAAACTACCTTTTGGAAGGGGCGACTAGAACCAATTCTATTTTTTTGTAAATTTTGACGTTCAAAAGTGCCTTTTATGTGCTTAATTGAAGTAAATTATTTGATTTTGGCTTTGACTTACACCTCTGCCTACCCCTTCGGGAAATACAAGCGTGATGTTATGTTATGTGTCAGTTCCTTTTTATGTATGCTTTAAAACCAAAAAAAAACATTTTTTTGTATTTGACCTCACCCTCGAAAACCATGAAAATGATACCCATGATGAAAAATTTGAAAATGTTTGCAGCTTCCACTTTGAATTTAGATTTTAACGTCACTATCGGCTTTAACATCCTCGAAAGCCATGGAAACGGCACCCAAGATAAAAAAAAAACGCAACCGACATCTTGGATTTTCAGTTTGAGCAAATGAATGGAGGGGGCATAACTTAACACTTTTTCGTTACGTGACGATTTCTACCAATTTACTCCTACCGCAAGCCGCGTTAGAGATTTGTCCCAAAGATCTTGAAAATCCTACCTTTTTTTTTTTTCTTGAGGATGGGAAATTATCAAATAACTTCTCCCGCTCTGGGTGGAGCGGGAGGGCGTGTCAGACTTTTACTGACTAAAACCCACCCGTGTTCCTTCCGTTGCCTGTGTGCCGAGGTCGCGATATCCCTTTCTGACAAACCCGCAACCCCGGCAGGCATTGGCCCTTCCGGACCCCGTCAGTTGGTGCTGACATCTCTTTGAGGCGCGCGTGGAACACAACGCGCCGTCGACCCGGGCCTGGTCCCTATCGGACGGCGAGCTACCCATTGCTCACCGTCCGCAAGCCCGCGCCTACGGTGGCCGGAAGTCGGCTCGCGACTCCCGACGCCCGGGGCGTCTCCTGCGGCGACTAGGGGCGCGAGGGGGCGCATTTTGCTTCTCCCTCGCGCGCTCCGCCTCCTCCTTCGCGAGCATTACTGCTTCGCAGAAGGAGGTGACGGCCTCCCATGCACTCTCGCTCCGGACCATGGCCTGAACCAGGGCCGGACGCGAGAGATCGCCGCCGCCGATCGCCTCCGTGAGGACACGGCGGTGCTCCGCCCAAGCTGGGCAGACCTCCACCGTATGCTCCACCGTGTCCTCCGGGCGATCCACACAGTGGTGACACCCGGGCGTTTCCTCCCGCTTTATCCTGAACAGGAACCTCCCGAAACAACCATGTCCGGTGAGGACCTGCGTCAGGCGGAAGGTGAGGACGCCGTGGCGCCTCTCTAGCCACTCCTCAAAGAGGGGACTTATCGCCACAATTGTGGCGTGCCCAGCGCTGGGTTGCGACAATCGCACTCTCCATGCCGCCATGAGATCCCGCCGGAGCTCTGTCCGCTGTGCCGCGATTTCTCGCGAAAATCCTACCTACAATACGTTTTTAGCATTTCGTGTTGTTGAGAATTTGAGTTTGTTTTTAACCAGTCCCATTTTTTTTTTAAATAGGTGCTTAACGTTAAATGTTACTTTATTATTATATAATAACAATAGATAAACAAAAATAAATAACTAAGCGATAAGGTGGTGTACAATATTGGACCTTTGAGTGGACACGTCTATACGAATATTGTTACACTTCATCTCCGAGGGATAGCGAAAAAAAAACAAAATAAGCTTTTTTCACTTCATTCCCTCTAAATATAATTCTCATGTATGAATAGTGATTCAGTAATACGATCAACCTCTTTTCACACTAGTGTTTAATAAAAGCAGCCATTGTAACAGAAAAATAAAAAGAAAACACCATCAAACAGGAATGGGTGGCGTTATTTATACAGAAATGATGATGAAATAAGCAGTAAACTTGTCGCTACAGCGGCTAATCATTGAGATTTTTGCGGCAGGCCTTCGAGAGCGTGGGTTAATGGTCACAGGCAGGGGAGGCGACTTGTTGCTGCCTTCAAAATATCTCTAAAGAGTTTTAAAAAAGAAATTGGAAAAGCCTGTTGAATTCTTATTTGACGAAGGTAGTCGTGATAGGGTTTGTGTACTTATTTATTATAATATTATAAATGTTTTTTTTTTAAATTTAGTTTTGTAATTTAATAGTCTGTTAGAAATAGTACCTAATACTTATTCCGAACTAGTTTCCGCTTGCGGCTTCGCCCGCGTGGTATGTCGATAAAAAGCCTATATCATTCGCCAGGGTTCAAAGTATCCCCATACCAAATTTCATCAAATTCGTGTCAGCCATTAACCGTGAAAGCGTAAACAAACAAACTCACATTCGCATTTATAATATTAGTTGGGATACCGGCGTCATGATTGTAATATTTGTAAAAATACACTATTTATAACTTCACATATTATTATGTAGAAGATCGAAGAACTTCATATCTAAGCAGTTTGAAAACAAAATTCCGTGAAGACGATGACCATATCTGTTACCGCCCCGGGTCTATAGCCGCCGAGCGCCGCAAGCAGAAATTGTTTTTTCAGAAAATTTACTAGGCATCAATTTAAATTGATATAACACGGGAGGGTGTCAATCTGGTAAACAATACCCTCTATGTCCAGTATTATTTGATACCTACTTATTGAAGTAAAACATTCGATAATTGGACGAGAATTGAGATTGAATTTCAAGGACGCGTCACGTTAAGGCAAATTACATGGTATTAATCCCTTACGTTGCACCTACCATGTTTCCTCTCTGCATCACCCTAAGGTTGCCTGGTAGAAAATGCCTCAGGCATTAAGTCCGCCTTTGTACGGTATTTTTTTACTTGTGCATAAAGTTTTAATAAATAAATAAGAAAGATCTAACTCTCTTTGTCTCTCACACTAAATCTCTCATATTCTGTAATGGAACGAAGTTCTTGAGGTAGGAGTAAACTGTACCCTTATTGCGTAATACTCGATCAATCAGAATCTGAATCGTTTTGAAACAGATTGCTAATCCATTGCTTCATAAGTTCGAAAAAAAATCTAATCAACAACGTAAATAACGCAGTGAATGTTGTTAAACTGTCAAAATGAAACAGAACAGTCGTAATCGTTTACGAAAATGTGTTGCATAATTAGATAGCTGGTAGAAATCGTCACGAAACCAAAAAGCGTTTGGCCCGTAAAACACAGAGACAGAGACATCTAGTATAAGTTTTTAGCAAGCTAAAAACTTTGACTCTGTATTAAAAAACAAAAACTGTTGACACTTGAAACCATCCTCGATGGCTCTGGATTAATACGCAATATACAGCGAAAGGAATTTCGTTCTAGCCGAGTGTCACACGATACCTCCCGATTTGTTTTTAAGAAGATAAGATAAGATAAGATAAGATAAGATAAGATAATGTTTATTTCTCACCAGAATATAAAGTAAATTTTATAAATGATCATATGACAATACATAATAGTTTTATTTATACTGTGGGACACTGGTGCCTAAGCTAGAAGTAAGGCCTGTATTTCAGGACACCAGGTCTCCAACCCTTTGGAAGCAGTTACATTTAATAAGGATTATGCAAGAAGTATAGTTTCTATCACGTATAAGGTGCTGCACACGCAATTTTTTATTCATTTTGTTTTAGATGTCGCAGAAATTATCGTACGAGCCTATATTCTTGCAGAGGAAGATCTTGCCGGTGTACCCGAACATGTTCTGTAAAGAAGTGTATGGCGAGTAAGTACCAAAACAGTATATAAAGTATATAAAGGCTCTCGATAAAGAAATAATGCAACTTCAAAAAACAACCGACTTCCAAAACAACAACACTACAGTGTGAAAAGTAATATCTGTATTTTAGTTTTTTGCGACCGACTTCTGAAATTAAAGTTATTGTTCAGTTTGTAGTGTTTTTTTTGGAAGTCGGTTTTTTTCAAAAGTCGATTAAAAACCTATGAAAACCTGATACCTTTGTTCAGCAGTGGGTCATTTATAGGTTGAGAAATGAAAGTCCCTACAAGTCTCTACTCAAGATTAAGTCTTCCCCTCTCTTCGATTATTATATTGCCGACTCATTGCCTCTTCTGGAAACTTGGGGTAGCTGGTAGCGGCTGGGTGAGAGTATCCGAGGATCGAGATATATAACGAAAGAAAGATAAATATTTTTGGGACACGCACAAGAAATACAAACAGTAAAAAAAAACCGGCCAAATGCGTGTCGAACCACGCACAATGGAGGGTTCCGTAGTTGGGATGAATTTATCCCAAGAACAAACTTAACATTGTAATTGAAAAACATGTTCTCCCATACGGAATGTATGAGAAATCATGTTTTTCAAACGGTAAATTTAATTGGTTGAGTTAACCTGTACAGCCTACTTAGCTCTGATAGTTTTCCTTTTAATTTCGTTATATAATACTACCGTGAATTTTTTCAGATTTCCATAACCAACCATTTCGCTGGCAGGGGGGGGGGACACTTGACTTTTAAAACAATTCAGTTAAAAGCTTAATATTTTGCAATCGGATCCCTGAATCCATAAATGGTTTTCAAAAACTCACAATATTTTTGAACGACCTTTCTAACGATACCCTACAACATGGGGGAGAAGAGAAAAAAAAATCATTCCCACGTTACCTTAAAAAAAAAAATTTACTAGATTTTTCTGTATTAGAAAACAGTATAACTTACTAACTTTTTAACTTATCATAAAATTTATCGCATTAAACCCCCAGTGCTCTTCCTCCTCTCTCCTACTTATCTATGCTGTGCCCGACAGGGTCCATAATTGTGACTAATATAATTATTTCCCTACCAACTACATCCATTATGGTACGCAATAAAGAATTGAGTAGAGGAATTATTTAACCATTAACATAAACGTGTTTATTGCAGGAAGTTTCTAGCAGAAAGCATGTTCTGTGCCGGCACGCTCACGACCGGGGAGGGGGCGTGTGATGTAAGTACATCAAATACATCATTTACATCATTTATTGTACTTTCTATATCCTTACTTCTTACTTTCTATTTAAAATACATAATAATACGTTTGTTGAAGCGCAGTCGAATGAACAAATTGAATGGTGGTCAATCCTGCCCCATGCTGACTGGCTACAAATAGCTCACTTGCAGGGAACCTGATTGATAACCGAAGTAACTAACTACAAGTCTAACAACTTATAATTCAGTAAGCTTATCTGACCCGGTAACTTGAATTGAAACTAGAGTACACCAATCAACAAAACACACGTAAATACAAACATACTTAATTACATACATAGACTGCTAAAATCATAACCCCTCCTTTTGGTTTTGTCGTAGTCGGGTAAAAAAACCCAATCAATCAATCTCTCTCCCTCTCTATAACTCTTCTCTTCTGTAAAATAAGCAAGATCTGCCACACCGGGTCAGATGGGCTTGTGGGAGTGTAAATCTAAAATCATAACTTTCATTCAAATGAGATAGCTAATCTATTATCGGAAAACTGCTGTCTTAAAAAACAAATGTCTATGTACGGCACTCAAATTAGCCAGTTAAAAGATATTTGTAAATCCACCCCCAAAAGAGCGTCACAAAAGAAAAGGACCAAAACTCCCATCCAAACTAAACTAGACTTCTCAGAGCAACTTATTAGTCCAAAAGCAAATTGCTCACATACAGCGGACGACGTGCAGGGTGTAAATTGTCAGGATGCAGACCAGGAAATTAACAACGCCATGACTGAAAAGATATCGGTGAACTCTCCAATTGAACACCGACATGAAAACTTAAAGCATACAACCCAATTAAATCGCAACACAAAAAGAAATATTTACATACTTGGAGACGAAAAAGTAAGAGGTCTATCAGCACAACTAATACAATCAAAGACAGGTAAATGGAATGACAACTACAACATTGAGGCTAAAGTCCAACCATATGCTTCGTCATGCGAGATCTTACGAAATCATGAAAATCTATCACGTACCCTGTCTGATAATGACATTGTAATTCTCTCGGTTGGTAAACATGATAGAAATCCCTACATGTTGTTTACTAATCTGTGTAGAACTCTGTGTAGTTTAAGTAATTGTACGATACTGATTTTAAATGTTTCAGAAAATAGGTACCTTAATGTTAAAAAACTTAATTATGAACTAAAATTGTTCACAAAAAACTTTAGGAATTGTAAGTTTATTGAAGTAAATCAGTTGGATGTAAGTTATCACATGAGGCTGTCGAAATTAGATTTAGTTACCTACAAACTAAATATAGAGATTGATTTTATTCAATATGAAAAGGATTTTATAAAACTCAATTCAAGCGCACGCAGCTCACTTCTTAATAATACTCAAAAAAACAATACGTTTTTTCGTCCCTAAGTCCTCCATTATTAGTACTTCTGTTCATTATGATAAGTCAAAACTGGATTGCTGAAATAGTAAATTACGAATCTTACATCAAAATATAGCCGGCATCTGCAGCAAACTCGACATGTTAGAAATAACCTTAACTGAATTGGTAGAGAAAAACAAGGAGATTGATATATTATGTTTTAGTGAAACTTTTGTGAAGCAAGGTACGGAATCTAATATTAAACTTAATAACTTTAAATTGGCTGCAGTTTTTTGTCGAGATAAATGTAGAGGGGGTACTTGTATTTTAACTAATAAAGTATTTGACACAAAACCATTAAGTATTCCTTCAGGTATAGCTACAGAATTTTCTTTGAATGCTGCGGCGTAGAGATTATAGGTTTGAGCCTGATTGTTGTAAATATATATAGAATCCCTGATCAGAGAAAAGCCCAAACAGGTGTATTTCTCCATAAACTCGATCATTTATTAAATTATTTAACGGACCAACACAAGAGGAAAAAAATCATAATTTGTGGTGACTGGAATATCGATATTTTAAAACATAACTCCGCAACAAAGGAACTTCTAAGTATACTAAGTAACTACAATTTTGAAGCACACATAAAATCACCAACTCGGGCGAACTCTTGCATCGACCAAATCGCCAGTAATATAAAGAGTGTTCAGCCAGAAATTCATCACCTAGGCCTGTCTGATCACGAAACAGCGCAATCAGTCACTGTTAAAACGAATATACACAAAAGAATAACTTGTTGGTCAGAATTGAAACGTGACTACTGTGTAGAAAACCTTGATAAATTTCGCGAGTGTATGTCTGCTTTTTCATTTTCGGAAACACTTAACTCAGACTCTCTAACTGAAGCCTTTAATATATTTTATGAAACTTTTACATTATTTTACGATCTGTGTTTTCCGGTTATTAAGGTTAAGGTTAATAATAAACCAGTTACACTAAACTGGATCACAAAAGGCATAAAAAAATCTAGCAAAACAAAACGTCAGCTTTATCTAAAATTTAAAACAAGTAAAGTTAGTAAAAAGCAAAACGAGAAATCCTATAAACTTTATAATCATATATTTAGGCGATGTGCACAGCGAGCGCAAAAACTCATGAATACAAGACGTATTCAAAGGCATAAAAATAAATGTAGAGCTACATGGAATGCAATCTCCTCAACAATAACTGGGAATAATTTGTATAAAAATGACATTGACGAAATCAATTTTAATAATGTAACATATAATAATCCATCTGACATTTGCAATATATTTAATAATTACTTTATCAATTTGACATCTAATCTGCCTTTAAATTCTAATAATTCTAATAATTCCGATAATTCGAATAATTCTAACCCTAATCAAAAAAATAAAAATCTGAATACTATATTCTTGAATCCTGTTGATGCAATGGAAGTGTATAAAATAATTATGTCCCTCAACAATAGCAAAACTAGTGGATATGACGGCATCGCCACAAAGGTCTTAAAAGCTTGTGGTAGTTGGATATGTCATCCACTAGCGCATATTATAAACTTATCCTTTTTGGAAGGTGTATTTCCTGACCAGCTTAAGATGTCTGTTGTGAAACCACTATTTAAAAATGGAAAAAAGTCTGATCCGAATAATTATCGGCCTATCACGATAGTACCCGTTATTTCAAAAATCTTTGAGAAGGCAATGCTTATTAGGTTAAATAATTTTCTCTGTAGACATGAAATACTATGCAAAGAGCAGTTCGGCTTCCGTAAAGGTAGTTCAACTGCTCTTGCAATATTTAACTTTATCAAACTTGTAACAGAGAATATTAATAATGGCAATCCTGCGGTGTCCCTCTTTTTAGATATGAGTAAGGCCTTTGATTTGGTTAACCATGATAAGCTACTAAACAAACTAGACTTCTACGGTATTAGAGGAAAAGCTTATGAATGGATATCTAGTTATCTGGGAAACAGGCAGCAGTGTACCGAGATATCCAAAGTTATAAAGAAAACTGACAGAATATATTCCAAAGAGAAATTCAAATCAATAGCGGTAATAAATAAGTGTGGCGTGCCTCAGGGAAGCATTCTCGGTCCTTTACTTTTCCTACTTTATATAAATGATCTTCCAGAGGCCACCTTGCAGAAATGTATACTTTTCGCAGATGATACTACAGTTGTCATAAAATGTCAGGATAAAAGCAACTACAAATCAGCTACGGAAAAGACTCTAAAAGATATAATAAGTTGGATGCAAAATAATAACTTAAATATAAATGTTAGCAAGACAAAATTAATTGAATTCAATTCTTATAATAGCAAACCATTAGCTTTGGATATTCTCTATAATGGTGAAAAGGTACAACAAGAGGATCAATTAAAATTTTTAGGAATTGTTGTTGACAAAAACTTGAATTGGAAAAGTCACGTGGAGCATATAGGTCAGAAACTAGATGGGTTCGTGTTTGCTTTAAAAAAGCTTAGACAAAATGTGTCTGTAGAAGCTGCTCTTGCGGCTTACCATGGTTACGTGTCATCTGTTCTAAGCTATGGACTAATCATGTGGGGTAACTCAACCGATGCCGACAAAGTTTTTAAGCTCCAAAAACGCTGCATCCGGGTATTAAACAGGGCATGGTTCTTAGACAGCTGTAAACCCCTCTTTCAAAAATTGAAAATTCTTCCACTGCCCTGTATGTATATTAGAGATATCTGCTTTTTTACAAAGACACATATGCATTATTTTAAGCAACATACCGAGGTTATACCGAGACAGAAAAGGGCTAAGTTTCGCAACCTCTTATATCATCCAGTTAGCCATAAAGATATTTATAAGAAAAATGTGTTCAATATGTGTATATTAATTTATAATACCCTACCAGATGAATTAAAATTGTTGCAGGGTAATGTTTTTAAAACGAAATTGACAGAGTGGTTACAAAAAAAGTGTTTCTACAGCATAAAGGATTTTTTACAACATAAACTATTTGAATAAAGTAAGAATTATTGAATTTATTTTAAATTAATTGAGGACATTTGTATGATTAATAATGCGTGATGATAATATAATAATAATGTAATAATAGTGTAATAATAATGTAATATGTAATAATAATGTAATAAAAGTGTAATAATAATGTAATAATAATCTAATAATAATGTACTAATAATATAATCTGCATGATAGTAGTGAAATACAATCTAAATAATTTGCACGCTTGCTTGCAGGCAGAGTACAATAACTTTAAGGCTATAAGATCTTCCTTTGTAAACAATGTACTTTCATGCAAATAAACAATTTGAATTTGAATTTGAATTTCATTGTCAGTCGTAGCAAATAATTGTTACACGTCAAACTGACACAATGTGTCAATGTGCTCAACAAATAATTTCACTAACTGTACATTGACTTATAACCATTGTATTTCAAAGCACGATGCGGGTGGTCCAGCGATCCTATCCGGTCGGCTAGTCGGCATCATCTCCTTCGGGCCGTCTATCTGCGGGATCCCGAACGCACCCACTGTGTTTACGAAGGTTGGCTTCTTCGCTGATTGGATAGAAACCGTCAACGAGAGTGTAAGTATTGAACTAGTTCTATAGCGACATATCGGCTAGATAAGTACAAACATGTCAATTAGAAGGTTCATCGCTGTTCCTAATCGAACGACCAACTCGAGGATTAACAATCTCGATCTCGATTATGATGTAGTGTTTTTTTTAAGTCGGTTTTTTCGTTTATCCTTAAGATCGAACTGACTCCCTGAGATGAGATCGAGACTTTTATTCTCGCTATGCTTGCTATGTAAATAACACACAGGAAATTATTATAGCATCATCAACATACACTTAGTGGGAAAAATATGTACCTATTATTGAAGCTAACTCAAAAACTACACATGGTTAGAAAATAAAATGGGAGCACCGCGCAATGAAAAGTAAAAAGAAAATAATAATTTTCGAAATCTGTCCACAATTGACGAAAATATCGATGAACGTACATAAAAAATATATACATTGAGAACCCCTGCTTTTTTTTAAGTCGGTTACAAAGTTTTAATGTAGGTATATATCGTGTTTGGTATAAAGCTTCGTGCAAACTAGCGCGACGCGACAGCGCGACGCGACACCGGTTATTGTTATACCGTGAAGTTTTCTTAGAAATTGTATTGTTCGAGTCGCGTCGCGCCGTCGCGTCGCGCTGGTCTGTACAAGCCTTAAATTGAAACTAAAAATACTTTCTTTAAGGATTGTAAAAATATATTATTTTCTTATGTTGGAATTAGAAACCGGAAGCTCAAGATTTGCAAAAAATACCGTTCTCCCCTTATCGTCTAGTTTTTGAATGAATCAATCCTTTTCCATCCACAGATGGCAGCCGATTACTTAGGTGCAGCGCGTACCACGACGACCATGAAGTCTAAACTTAGCAGGTACCTGGCGACGTACAAGGTGGGGCAAGCAGGCCTTCCACGCACCACACTGATTGACCCACACACGATATACCCGGAAAAAATAGTAGTTGATGAAGAAGTAGTAACTGATGAAGATGAGGAGATAGTTCCAGTTACCACTACAGAACCGCCCGCAACAACGACTGAGGCTGACGCTGAAACTGAGACTGAGGCTGAGCCTGGCTTGCGTGTTGGCCACTCGTCCCCAGTGCCGCCAGCCTCTGTAGCGAGGCTCAAAGGAGGCCGCGACTCAGATGACGACTGGAGCGTGGATTTAAGCAAATAAATGCGTACAGATTTTGATTTGGTTTTTGTAGAGCAGTTGTTAGCCATAATACTAACTTTACGCATATTGTAATCATCTATACAATATACATTATTTAAAACCAGCCAAGTGCGTGTCGGATCACGCACAATGAAGGGTTCCGTAGTTGTGATTAAATTTATCCCATACGGAACGTATGGGAGAACATGTTTTACAAACTGAAAATTTAAGTTGGTCGATTATTACTCGTTAACCTGTAAAGCCTACTTAGCCGTAACAGTTTTCCTTTTAATTTCGTTATATATACTACTGCTGTTAATTTTTCACAAATCCAAGTACCATACCATTTAGCTGGCAGGAGACGACGACCCTTGACTCTAACAAAAATTTGCACTTTAAAGCTTAATATTTCGCAAACAGATTCTTGAATTGCAAAATGGTTTTTACACACCTACAATATATTTAAACGACCTTTCTAACGACATCCCACACTATGGGATAAACAAGAAAAAAAAAACATTCCCGCTTTACGTGTAGGGGAGGTACCCAATTTTTTTTTTTTTCTTGATTTTATGTTTCCACTTTGTCAGCGTGATTAATATGTATACCCATGCCAAATTACAGCTTTCTATTACTAACCGTCTCTGAGCTAAGTCGCGGACAGACAGACAAACAAACAGACAGACGGATATGGCGAAACTATATGGGTTCCTTGTTTACTGCGGAACCCTAAAAGGAAGAACACATAACGTTTTTTTAAGACAGTGAAAGAGCTTCTTCGTTGATCTAGTGATCGCAAGTGTTACTGCTAAGCATGAGGTGCTGGGTTCGATTCCCAAGTCGGGCAGTGTTATTGGGTTTTTTCATCAGGTATAGCTCAGTAACAGCTTGAAATCGGAATATGTGCCCGATGCGTGGCAATAGACGAAATAAGGGTGTATACTAATGCTATATGTGACTATAGGTACACCTATGCCTAATTACTGAACCGTTTAGGGAAAATAGGATAGGGAAAATAAGAGTCTGTGATTAAAAAGCTGTTGATAGCACAGACATGGCGGCGGTACGGAACTCTTAGTGCGCGAATCCTAATCGCACTTGGCCGATTTCACTAAAAAACCTGCCCCACACTTCAAATATCCGCTCACGTATCCTACATTACCATTTTTTTTTTTTACACCACCCATAAACACTATGTGGATGTTTCAGGCAGTTACAATTAAGTGCTGAAACTGCCAGCAGATGGCGCTCAGTGCGTTATCAGTTCTTTTACAGCGTTTTATGGCGCCGAGACACGTGACGTAGGTATGGGAGCCAGCGGCTTTTTGTGTGCTAAGGTGAAAATAGAAAATGGTTTTTGTGAAGCTCTGATAGCTAAAGTGATGTATCACCGGTCGTTGCGACATTGTTTGTGGTACCTAGCCTTATGTCTAACAGGGGATATCATTTGCCTGAATAATAATGATGGGTTATGTAATCAATGAATCCGCCTGCCTTTTCTTAACTATGTTGGGGTCGGCTTCCAGTCCAAAAGGATGTATTTTACATGAAGCGACTGCTTTTCTGACCTCCACAACCCAGTTACTGGGTAACACTATACCTTGTATGACTGGCTTCTGACTTCTCACAACGACTGTCAATGATTTAGGACTGACAGCCGGGACCAAAGGCTTAACGTGCTTTCCGAGGCACGGGTCTCGGTATGTAAAGATGCTCACCCATCCAGGGAGCGACCGTGTTGGACCAAGCAAACTGTATTTATTTACGAGTATATACTTACACCTAATTGTTTCAAGAATTTTCGAATCGAAGACAATCTTAAATTGAAAACGTAGAACAATGTTATTATTTACCTTATATTATGTTAAGCTATATTGGAAGTGTGACCTTTCGCCCACATTTAAGCTAATATTACCTACAAAGAAGTGGGCTTGAGACTAAATTATATTAATAATAAAGTATTTATTTTTAATTTGGTAAAATGTATGTAGTCGTAAACATAAGACGGAACTGTGACGGTTTTATTTTAATGAGAATATCACGCCTGTATTGCATGAAAAGATAAGCAGAGGTGTACAGTACAGCATCACTTCACCAGTAATGTTTAAGACCCATATTATAGGAGCGAGCCTATTGACATCATTTGGACACAATTTGAACTCCAGCCTCCTGCTACCACTTTTCCCGAGCTAGGATCAAACCCCCACGACCAAGAACCTCCTGATCACTACCACCGACCACAAGACCAATATGGCCGTTAAATCAAGATGTTCGTTCGAGTTTTCAAAACTGTAATTTCCTCACTTGAAAACCTTTGCTGCAACAACGAAACCTCAAGAGTATAAACGTTTGTACTATAAGTACCGTTTTCCAGCAAGTGTTGACAAATGCTAGCACTAAATCCTCTCCTAATATACCGCGGCCCCGACATATGGCACCCATTACAGCGCACCACCACTCTGTAGCGATATTTGTTAGATCGCGAGTGGTTCAAATGACGTATTTTTTAAGATGTATGTAACAGTTAGGGATAGTTTCTTTAAGTTGATGACACAATTATGGCAGTGGTTGAGCGTGTAATAACTCAAAATTCTAAAATAATAAATTATTGAGTTAATGGAAACCCAATCTAATGCGAATTTTATACCTTTATGACAATTTTAATTGTATTAACCCTGATGTACACGATGCGATTGACTTGCCTGTGGGATACCATAAGTTGAAGCAACACTAACCGGCTAACACTGTTTAGACCACAGAACAGATACCTCTTTTATCTGTTCTGTGGTTTAGACAGTGCAAGTCTTTTAGTGCTTCAATTGTATTGTATGTCACAGGCAAGAATCTTGCATCATTGTAAAGAGGGTTTATATATATATAATATAATAACTTAATTTCAGACTATCCATTACAGAATCATCCATAGTACTGTTAGTAAGTACTTAGGAACTATGTTAGTAAAACACAAAAATAAAACAAACGACATCAAATCGACACATGGAGTGCGATCCTGTGTCTAACAAAAGGACCGTCTAACCGGTCCGCTATTACTTTCAGAATGCCGTAGGAACTAAAAAAAAAAACCAAACTAATAGGCCAACCGGTTCCGACTCACTGGAACTTCAACTGGCCCTGGCAAACATCACAAGATGTATCGACCTCCGGTCTCCGGAGGGGAGTGATCATCGCCACATAGAAACTACACATCACTCTGAAGTCATGCATCGTCATGCAAAATCCTGGTTGGAGGATCCTCCCTTTTCTATGGAGGATGAGTGAAATTTACACCCTGTCCCTCATACCTGTACATATCACTTCCAAATCGCCCAGCAAACACCAATACACTATAAATCAACTTAAAAACAAAATGTGGTAAAAAATTATGCCTTCACACGAGGCTAAACCTCAAAGTGCAAAAAAACAAGGACACTCAGCGTGGTCGTGTCAAAGAAACCTTTACGTTCCTTTTTGCTTTATTCAGTTGCAGCGTGATCGTCAATCGCGCCGTGTTTCAAACACGTCGTGGTTACCCCTTTGTCAAGACATGTGTCACGGTTGTATGTTTGATACATGCAAAAACCTCAGACATAATAAAAGTCTTATCGGCAATATAACATTTGCTCGTTTTTAGGGTTCCGTAGTAAACAAGGAACCCTTATAGTTTCGCCATGACCGTCTGTCTGTCTGTCCGTCCGTCTGTCTGTCCGCGGCTTAGCTCAGAGACGGTTAGTACGAAACCTGTAATTTGGCAGGGGTATACATATTAATCACGCCGACAAAGTGGTAAAATAAAAATCAAGAAAGATAAAAAAAAAATGGGTTCCTCCCCTACACCTAAAGTGGGGATGCTTTTTTTCTCGTCTATCCCATAGTGTGGGGTATCGTTGGAAAGGTCGTTCAAGAATATTGCGAGTTTGTGACAACCATTTTTCGATTTAGGGATCCCTTCGCGAAATATTAAGCTTAAAAGTGTTAATTTTGTGTTAGAGTCAATTGTCCCCCTCCCTGCCAGCTAAATTGTTGGTTTCAGATATTTGGGGGCACGGTAGTGCACCCGCCAAGACGAGACAAAAACAAAAAGCAGTGGCACTACCTACCTTTTCTCGAAGCATTTCCTCATATTTTCAAACCCTCATACCTCCGACCTGGATAATGTTAGAGAGCTCAAATTCTCAGGATAAGATATAGTTAGCAGACTTATAAAACATACTAAGTTTCCTTTGACTAGTAAGTAAGTAAGTAAGTTTATTTATTAGTATAAACATGGTGTACAAACATTGCATGCAAGATATTAAAGTTCAGCCGCGTATCATGGCGTACAAATTGGTAAGAAGAGATGGCGCACAAACCGCGAATATATTTATCAAATTACATCACATTATAAAATTACTTATTAAATGATAATTACAATTCAATGTCCATACTTATTATTAATTAAATCATTGCAAATTTTAATTCCATCAACAATAAAAACAATACATTATACATTTTATAATATGGAGTGATCTTATTACACTGCAAAACAACATTAAATAAAAGACAACATCATCATTTAAAAAACGAAGAAAATTGTCCTCTTTCATAAACTCTGAAATACTATAATTTGTTCTTTCAATTAATAAAGTTCTTAATTTGCATTTAAGAGATACTACTCAATGATCTTCATGATTTGCGTAATTAATTAAATATGTTCGGAGCCATGTAAAAGATGCTCTTGCGCACAAGAGTTGTTTTAGCGCCATGAACACAGAGTTTCGAATTAACACGTGTATTCATTGGGACAACAAAAAAAAAAAACTTTAACATTCACCGTTCAACCACCGTAAAGGGAGGTGCAATTCTTTATTTCCCACGAATAATAGGTATACCTTCTTCCATTTGTTATGAAAGCTAGTTAGTATGTAGGTACATAAACAAAGAAGAAGAAACTCTTTTTCGTTGGCTATGAAGAAAGTAACTGCTGGCGAGCAAGAAATACCATTTTACCTGACAATGTTAGAAGCATAGGTTATGATTTTAACATGTATGTAATATCAGTACAATATCACCGCTAAAATAAATAGAACTAGAGCACCCTACGGAAGTCACATGTAATTACTATAAATAAATAGCATACGAGTAGGTCCTACAGATTACTTGCGACGCCGGATATACGAAAATTGATGTTATTTTATTGAGATGTCTGTTTACACAGTATGTCATATGTATATCGTGTATATGTATATGTCAGCTCTATCTTTAAATAAAGGTTACTTATTTTACCCGCTCCTAAAAGCATGAACATGCACGCCGCAAACATTAACAAACAAATAAAAGACATATCCAAGTTTATTGCAAGCTGTAACATCTTTTCAGACAGTCGATCATCAGAGCTACTTTCTCCCGTACCTCTTTAAGAACCAACTCGCATGTCCCACGAATATTCAACCTATCTATCATTTTGAGAATTATTTATGCTTCTACCTTTCCCACTACCTGTACAGTAATAAGATCACGCAGGTCAGCAATGGCTGGCGAAATAACATGTTAGTGTAGGCTAAGGACGTGACTGCCAAACGTAATGATGGTGTCTAGGTAAGCAACTGGGTCAGCTGTGTAGTTTTGTTTATATCTATAACGAAACGAAAGAAAAGAGATTTTAGTGACTTTTTGAATTTCTAAATTTCAGTCCCCTTTTAGAAGTAATGATAAATCCTCGGCGGCTACTTAGAATGTTAATGGAAAGTTGAAATAATAGTACGACGAGAGCATGAACTAACAAAAAGGTTCTGGACACTTTTTTACACTTCGAAATAAACCTTTTTATAGTCTTCAACCAACCAAACAAGGAGCGGAATTTCAAAAAAACAACACAATGTGTGTGTGTGTGTGTGTACAATATTAAGTAATGTCTTATTACGGACATTTCGGACCTTTAGATAAACATTATTCATTCCTTAGGTACACATTTTCCTGTGATTATCATTTTATTTTTCTTATCATAATACGGTAAACAAACACGTCGTACTTTTAGATGTAAAAGATATTGATTTCAGATGTACAAGAGGGATTCCGTAGTTGGGACGAATTTATCCCAAAAGCAAACTGAACATTGTAGTTGAAAAACATGTTCTCTCATACATCGATATACGTCACGGTCAATTTTCCAACTGCAAATGTAAGGCTGTGACCGTAAAAAAAAAGAAATTTTATGATAAAACCACAATTTAACGATTTTCGGACAGTTTCCTTTACATGTGCTGTGAGACCTTGCTTCCCGCCAAATTTCATGATTTGCGAGGATCTTACAGCAGTTTGATTTTTTTAGAGCTCCAAGGGACCATAGACCTACGTATTTTCAACCTACCTGGTTTCAACTTGATACCTCCACGCGTTCCTGAGAAAAAGGGTCTTGACAGACTGACAGACAGTCTTAAGTACTTTTATAAAAATGGTTTTACTATTTTGATTACGTTAATTAGATAATCATATTTAGTGAAGATGATGTACCTAGAATAATATTATTATGTAACAATAGGTCGGTCTTAAGTATTTACAAATTTAGGAATTACAGATCAATTACTTATGTTGATACATACGTGGTGCGCACATTTTTACAAATATTTAACTGTAGACGATTACTACTAACCGTTACCGACTGTTTAATTTGATTCCTATTGGCACTTTCTCTACTTGGCGAACAAACACTCTTGTATCTGCGAATATATCGAAATACCACTTCCTAGCTTAGTATTACCTTTATCCTTATTTATTAACATTACTGATATCTTATTGGTTCTCAAACATTTTTATTTAGATATAAGTGACAATAGCAGCCCGTGGCCTGGATTTATGCCGGATTGATGGCAATATGTTCGCCACCTATTACTTAAACATAACTCGAAATGTGGACTATAAGTAGGGACACCTCTGCTATATCCTTCGTGGCTACAGGCGTGATGTGATGTTATGTGTTATGTTAAGTGACAATACACTGTTATCGTATCGCTTTGAATATTTTCCAATATGCAGTTACTTCTACTTATCTTCCGTTATGAAATAGACATTTCGAAAACAGATTGCTTTGGGTTTATATTAAAGCTATGGCTAGCTATGCTTCACAGAAAACCAAAACCACAAAATGGGTGTGAATAAAAAATTGCGCGTGCAGCTTCGTACACACAGATAGAAGTGAAACTTCATAATTACACAACGCGTGGTACCTCACCTGTTCATTTAATGGCGCCCCTTCACAATCGGCGATTACCCGCGAGCACGATTGTGTGGAGGGCTTACTCGTCTGTAGTCGCCGATCATCGTCTATGCTCGCCGTTATGATCGCGGCGATCCGTGAGTTGTCGGTTTTTCGGGCACGCATCACAGGGAATGTCGGCTAGTTGCGTATACACGTGCGCACACGATCACCGATCATTCATTCACCGGAGGACAGAGAACCGTGAAATACGTGCGTGCGCCGTCTGGAGTTAGTTATCGGTAATAAATTAATAATGGCTACTGGGTGGTCAAATAAAGAGACATTTCTTAATGTTCTCTTCCTCCATTTTTTTTACGTCTTTTCGTTCAATCACATTTAGATAATGGTTGTATACCAAAAGTAAATAAATGGTAGCAGCAACCATAGGCTGCACTGCCATCTTGAATGCTTGCCGCTCAACAAGTGACTACGGACGATTAACAACGAACATGTGTATGCTCGCATGATGATCGTGCCGATTAAAGATGATCACACGATTAACGATAATCGCCGATTGTGAAGAGCAGGCATAGCATCTGACGCATACATCTATAACGCGCATGCGCGAAGCTATCTTATACTATCGCTTTGTATTGAGTGTCTACGTCGCTCTCTTTCCTCAACTCCCGTGGCGTCGGAGTTATATCTTTCTTCTCTCTCATGTAACGAAATGCGCCTAAACGTGACGCACCCTTGAAATTTCTCTCGCACAATTCTCGTCCAATTATCGAATCGCCGCCTAAGAAATTTCTAAGGGTTTTGTACTAATAAGCATCTGAAACGAATGAGCTTACAGTCCTTTCAGTTATTTAACCTCTGATAGCAGCAACCCAATAGCAACCTTATTGATACGAAAATAAAGATCACTGAGATTTTGACAGTGATGCAATATCAGTGGTTAAATAACTATAAAAGACTTAAGCTTTTGCAACTCGAGCCCCACAGATTGTAACAAAAAATGCAGAATAAACCATACAGCATAATATATTTTTTACAAAAAAAGTAAGCTACGAAAGCTTCGTAAAGTGTTTAAAAAAATATATAAAATTTTCGTCACGGTATAACTGGAGGTGGAGTTGCATTATAGTTAAGTGCACTGTTTCTGTGTCACGATTGGTTGAATTCTCGGGCGGGCCGTCTGTCATACCGTAGCGTGACTCATGAATATTTGATGCATCGAGGCTTTTGTGAAGCATGCGGGTTGTACTGAAGTTTGAAACAATGAGTTTAGTACAGTAGGGTTATTTCATAGAGTTCCATGCGTGAACATTGTTTAGGAACTGTTTAACAGCACTAGTATTTTACACGACGCAATCAATCACAAACTAGTCGTTAACGCGTTAGTAAGTATCGTGGAGTACGGACGACCATTATAATAATAGTGCTTTACACGGACACGTTACTTATAAATAGATAGTCTGTGCCAAACCATCTAGAATCAACTGCCTTGGTTTACAGCATACCTACTTAAAAGAAAACTGTATGAAAATATTCATATTTTATTTCATTCTTTGCATACTTTTCAAATGCAAAATTCTACCCAGTCTCGCCGCGTCGGTGTCAGCCTTTAACCCTACTTCCCAGTGACAAATATGAGTTCATAAATTCGTGTAGCGATGTGCGGCGCTGCCATTAGTTGCCACTCAACCCTGTAATTGCTACTGCTTCTGTGGGCACGAGGCATGTGCTCACGTGCGCTGGGTTAATTGTAGGCAATTATGTGAGCTAATTTAGTGTTAGCTACTTTTAAGAAGTACCTAAGTACCTTGTCTAATGAGATACGCAATATTTCTGGGATAAGATTGTCATTTAAAAATAATAATTACTATACATATTCGTTTTATTATCGTTCGCAATTTATTCAAATCCCGGTAACATTTAATGAAACGGAAGCTGTGAGTGTATAGGTAATCATTAAAAAAAATTGAGCGCAAATATAGGTAGGTACAGAAACGAAAAATAACGCTAGCGTAATAATTTTGCTTTTAATGAAAATTTATAAAACTAAACCAATTTATAAATAAACAACAACAGTAAGTACCACAAAATTACTCTGACAATATTATATGGACCGAAACCAATTTATTATCTCATGAAAACTCGCACAAAACCACAGAATACTACACCGCGTAACCTAGAACCGAAATGACTCACAAAATGTATTAAAATTATTACAAATTTCGACATCAAATAAATCTATAATTCAGTTTGAAAATTGTTTTCAAACTGAATTATAACAAAACAAATATCCATCATTTTTATCTGACATCTACAGTTTGAAACGGCTTCACATCGGTTGTCAGCGGCGCGCGGCGGTTAGAACCGGATCCAAGTGGATACCACCAGTTATGACTGCGCGGACAATAAAAATGGTGGATTTATGTAACACTCGTAAAACAAGAGTGGTTTTAAAATTTTAAATGAAACGGGAGAGGTTTAGTGTCCAGTACTGATTTATTTATGTTCGTAGCTTGTGCTGTTGTTGTTCCAAATAGGTTTATGGAGTTAGAAGCTATGTAGGGCAAATTAACCTAAAATTATCACATAAAATAAGTAAAGTACTCAAGAGATAATTAAAGTTAGATAGTTAATAAATAAATCTACAAACAATAATAATATTCTCAGAGTCACAGTATTGTAAAGTAGAATTGAAGCTAAACTATGTTCGTGTACGATGGGTCTCAATAAACCCAAATTTAATGATACACAACACACGGAATTGAGTTTAACGAAGTGTAATTGGCGAACATCCAGTATTAGCACGGTTAAACTAGTATCAACCGCTTAGATCCGACGCGAAGGGGTTTGATCCGGTTTCAGGTGGTGTTATCTAAATACAGTTTGTAAGGAGTTATAGGCTTGGGATATTCGACCTAAGATATTGATAGGGTTAGGTTAGGGTTTCATAGGACCCGCATTATTAATACTGTTAAAACTATTTTTATTAACTAAGTGCTCAGCGCCACGACGCCGCCGCCGCGTCGCCACCGCGCCGCCACCGCGCCGCCACCACACCGCTAGTATTGTTTAGACTGTTTTTTTTTAAATTCCATCGCAGGCCGATTGCAAAAATGCACGCGCTTTATAAGTGATATGGCAAAATCAAGCGTACGACGTCGTGCTCCTGAGAACTAAGGCGTATTTCTTTATGTACTGAAAAAAAAAACTCTGTTAAATGGCGTAAATGAGGTGACATAAGCCCTTTGAAAAAAAGGTGACATAAGCCTTTGGTTTTTCGACGACTGTCTAAAGGCGTACTCACGGTTCATTAGTTGGAGCAAATGACTTCCAAAGCTCGTATCTTATCTCTTAATAGCGCTTTTTAGAACGGCCATTTCTGTCTTTTTAACTATCTTTTTTCCGGTACGTTAAAAAAGTGCTCATGTGAGCCAAGCTTAGCACTAAACAGTAGACCTTGATGTCACACGACAGACGTATTTCTTTCTGAGAGTAACAACATAGATAAGTACAGAAGGTCTGCTCCATACACAAAGCGAAAATAGACGCTCGCATATACCTACACCATGTTCCGGAATTAACGCACACCGTCAAACCCCATAATTAGAATATTATGATATAAACATTATTTATTAATAAATAAATTAGTTATACTGATTGTGGGAGAAAATTTTGGTCGCATTACAAATGTACGCACGCACACAGTCGCACACGTATAAGGCTAGACCCGTAGTAGGTACTTCATCCATTTTGGTTGGTTTTGACTGTGCAGCGGAAGTGTGACTGTAATTTACGTAGTTTGAATTATTTTTGGGATAAAAAATTACCTGTAATAAAAATTACAGAAATCGATTCTGAACAAACTACATTCATAATGTGCATTAATTCAGTTACACATTGTGTAAGTATAGAAGCGTATAGATAGTGCGAAGACGCGCCCCACTCCGCTTCGCTCCTTACAGTAATCGCGGAGTGGGGCGCGTCTTCGTGGATGGCACTATCTGTACGAACAACGATCTCAAATAAATGCCAATCGCGAGTGCGCTTGCAGTGCCTGCACTCGCTGTACGTGACCCGTGTCTGTGTGTGCGTGCGTGTTCGCTCGTTGTTTGGACAAGACCTTCTGTACTATTCTGTGGAAACAGCTTACTACGTGAGAGGATGAAACGTTTTACTTTCAAAACAATTGTCATTTATTATGTATCTATCCTCGTTTCGCTTCAGATGAAATGCGTCTTACTCAAAATGTCAAGTAGGTAACGTTTGTTTTAGGCTATACATGAAAGTTGTTTTGGATGGTTGGTTGTTTTGTTAAATTGTTCATTGAAGTGCTTAATAAATGGGATAGCCTTTCTGATGGATGGCTGTTAAAAGAAAAACGTCACGCTCTCCAAGAAATAGTTTTTTAGAGAGATTGATAAAAGCAGAGTTGGGAACAGTATAGTTTTTTTTTTATCCACAGCGTAGAAGCTTTTGGCCTGCATCACACTAGGCGGTCAGTGATGATCAAGCCGAAGCAAGGTGGAAAATTTGCCCCCACTGGGAATCGAACCCGGAATGTCCGGGTCTGAAACAGGTGGCCTAACCACTAGACCACAGAGGCGGTTAAAATACCTAGGATTTCTAAATTATAGGTCTTTACCTATGAAATTGTCGTTTTGTATGAAAAAATTTAAACGATTTTTTTTCATGTATTTTTTATTTGTATTAATCGAAGTAATCACCCATGCAATCAATGCATCTTTGCCAACGCAGTGGCAGTTTATTGATGCCCTTCTTAAAGAAATCAGCTGGACGGGAGGCAACAAATTCTTCAAAGGCATTTTGTACTGCCTCTCGGGTATTGAATTTTTTTCCCGCCAAGAAGTTATACAGACCTTGCGCCTACGGACTAGACTGGATAACTATCCAGTCTAGTCCGTAGGCGCAAGGTCTGGTGAGTAGGGCGGATGACGGAGAGCTTCCAACCCCAGTTCTTGCAACTTGGAGACCGTCTGCTGTGCAGTATGAGGTCGCGCGTTGTCGTGCAGTAGCAGCGGAGATGAGCGATTGACCAATGCTGGTTGGAGATGTGCCAGCTTCTCCATCATTGTGTTCAGTTCTTCACAGTACACATCTGCAGTAATGCTCACCCCGTTTGTTAAGAAGCTGTGATGAATCACACCGGCGCTAGACCACCAAACAGTGACCATCACTTTTCTAGGGGTAAGTTTTCGTTTAGGGCATTGTTTAGGTGCTGAACCAGGATCCAACCAACTTGCTGAGCGCTTGCGGTTATCAAACAGAATCCATTAATGTACACCGCAAGTTGTAGGCAAATCACGGAAATGAATTGACTACCAATTTATATTGTCCGTATATTCAAATCATCACAACTGTAATTCTTCGACAGTTTTATGAAATGGCTGTAACATGGTCAATTGCAGTTGGGTGTCAATTTGCTTAAAAAATTATTTCTCTGACTTATTTTTTTTTTTTTTATATCGAAAATACTCCTATTTTTTTTTCGTTGGTACATTTATTATTTACATAACTTTGTTTTGTAAAATTTGAACCATCAACAAGCTCCAGGTGTTCCGCATACAGTTAACTGCACGTCCTTGGTAAGAATTTGACAGGGACGGTGCCTTTATTTCGTAGAAGGAAAGCCGGTTGTCGTAGTTCAAGTATTACCACTGACGTGCACCTGACCGTACCCACTTACTTGGCCATACAACATTCAGGGCTGCTACATTAATGATGCGCCTGCGAGCCACTCGTGAAGTACTTACCTGAAATGAGAAAAGTTCACGTCATTTATAAGTAATGAGTTGTGTAGGGGTGTGTAGGGGTCTGCTTACCCTTTTGTGGATGAGCTTAGTTAGGCCAGTCAGGAAATGAGAACGCTTTAAGAGGGAAATGCTGAAAAAGAGATAAATGACCAAGTGGAACCTAAGTGAGTAGTTGTATGAAGTGTTTTTCTTGATTTTATGAAGTGCCTCTATCATAGACTAGTATTTATCCTGCTATAACGAGACGTTTACAGACGACAGATTCGAATCTCAAATGCTTATAGCAAAATTTCTATAGATCATACAAATATCGGTTGATTTAGTACTAGCCTATAAGTGAGTATAATACATTACAGTTTACAGAAGTATGATCTTAAGAAACCTGGGATAATTTAAATAAAATTGGAATACCTACATTAAATTAAAATATATTGGTAGACCTGCCTCCTTATTTACCAACGTAGTTACTAAAGGTGGGTATACAGAATACTTGTTTACTCAAAGCATCTGTAAAATAATCGATACATTATTTATTGAAGAGCAGTTTCAATAAAATAATTTATTTGCTAGCTATAAAATAGCACTTAAATGAAATGGGCGCATAGTAAACTGTCAAACGATTGATATTGATGCGAGCTGGGAATCGAACTCGGTGCCCTGGGAGATTGGGGCGAATGACACTATATCGGCTGTGTAAAATAGTTGGTATTAAAAGGACACATGGCTAAATAAAAATAAAAATTGCAGTGCTCAGTTTTCGGATCGTGACATTTTCCACAATAACAAATAACCTTGCCTTTTGGGTTTGCCGCAGGCGGGTTAAAAATAGTGTACACAGTAATTGAATTGCGGAAGGCCACATTCAAATTACAGTCACCAAAAACTCACTGCAAATGGCACCTTTGCTAAGGTTGAATTGAATTCAAAATATTTTATTTCACATAAACCTACAATGGCACTTATGAAACGTCAGATGCTAGGTGCACGGTTCCAATTGGTCGTTTCCTATGGAGAAGAGCCGGCAAGAAACTCCACGGTTACCATTTTAAAAGTAAATGGTTTTTACAATTTTTCCAGATTACAGTGTTAACCACAATTGTGGCGATAAGTCCCCTCTTTGAGGAGTGGCTAGAGAGGCGCCACGGCGTCCTCACCTTCCGCCTGACACAGGTCCTCACCGGACATGGTTGTTTCGGGAGGTTCCGACCTGTTCAGAATAAAGCGGGAGGAAACGCCCGGGTGTCACCACTGTGTGGATCGCCCGGAGGACACGGTGGAGCATACGGTGGAGGTCTGCCCAGCTTGGGCGGAGCACCGCCGTGTCCTCACGGAGGCGATCGGCGGCGGCGATCTCTCGCGTCCGGCCCTGGTTCAGGCCATGGTCCGGAGCGAGAGTGCATGGGAGGCCGTCATCTCCTTCTGCGAAGCAGTAATGCTCGCGAAGGAGGAGGCGGAGCGCGCGAGGGAGAGGCAAAATGCACCCCCTCGCGCCCCTAGTCGCCGCAGGAGACGCCCCGGGCGTCGGGAGTCGCGAGCCGACTTCCGGCCACCGTAGGCGCGGGCTTGCGGACGGTGAGCAATGGGTAGCTCGCCGTCCGATAGGGACCAGGCCCGGGTCGACGGCGCGTTGTGTTCCACGCGCGCCTCAAAGAGATGTCAGCACCAACTGACGGGGTCCGGAAGGGCCAATGCCTGCCGGGGTCGCGGGTTTGTCTGAAAGGGATATCGCGACCTCGGCACACAGGCAACGGAAGGAACACGGGTGGGTTTTAGTCAGTAAAAGTCTGACACGCCCTCCCGCTCCACCCAGAGCGGGAGAAGTTATTTGATAATTTCCCATCCTCAAAAAAAAAAAAAAAAAAAGGCGCGTTCCCGAAACACAGCGGTACGTAGCCGTTTTTAGGGTGTTTTTGGGAGCCAACTTCTCTTTATCTAAAAGAACTAGCAACTAATAAAAATATATACATTAAATTTCTACATAATCTTGACTCCAAAATAGTAGTTTCTTTTTTTTTTTTAAGCGTCATAATATTTAATTGAAGGTCCACAAAAAAGCCACAGAAATGAGAAATAATGATTTATAACATGCATCTCCTCCTAAAATAACAATTATTTTGATCATCTTCCTAAACTTATGGATAGATAATTTAATAAAGAACATTTTGCTAGTTTAATTTTTTTCAAAACACGATAATTTGATTTTATAAAGATTTTATTCTAAAATCTGAGCGTACTCGCTAAGTAACTCTTGCGCAGAGTTAGTGTGCCACGAATGCTCAAGGTTATTTGGTCAGGGTAGCGCCTTAAAGGCTTCGATCAACTATACAGGTATGAGAGGACAGTGTATGCCCATCAACATGTACCAGGTACTTAGCAAAATATAAAATGGTCCACAGATCTACAGTCTGTTATGTCTACAATGTGCTTACATTCACAAAATTTAAAAGAAAATAATCTATATAAAAGATAAATAAAAATAAAAACCTATTTAAACCAAATGACAATGGTTGACACAACAGCTGTAACAAATCAAATTTAATAAAAAATATATATAATATTGTAAGTATACAATGTCAAATAATAAAAATATTATGTCAAGGAAATTTGTAAATTATCATAAAATAAAAAAAGTAAATTAAAATAATTATTGAAACTATCTAACTGGCATTGGTAAAGCAAAAATATACCTTGACGTGTTATGACGTGCTACTGACATTCAACCTTATGGTGGTAAAGCAATTAAGAGGTCGACTATATATACCTATTTAACTATTGATTGGAAAAATACCTACTGAAAGCCGACACCAACTTAACACTAATCTTAATTCAATGTGGCACTGCAGCATTCATTTAAGAAGTTCTTTAAGTATTTAAATAAACATTATTTCCAAAAGGACAGATTATTTTATTACAACAGCTCAGCATATAAGTGTATTATATAATACAAAATTAAACCCAAAATCTAATAATTCAATGCAATTCGAAACCACTTCCAGCTCACATTTACTTAAACTCTCTCATCTTAAAGCGTGACATTACTTGTCTCCCGAATGTCAGAGTGTCACCACAAAATAGATATGTACAGAAGACCAGCATATAATACAACGAGCGAAAAGGTATGCACACAGATATGCTTCACGTACAGCGAGTGCGCTCCGGCGCGGCATTTGTTTGAGATCGGCGTAGATATGCATATGTGTGTGCGTGCGTCTGTCTTCACTAGTTGTATAGAGCTGAGTTTCTGTACCTGTCTATTCTGTGGTGTCAGTCGGCGCTCTCAAGTGTCAGAGTTACTTACACACGTCTGTCTCTTTGTGGGACTGTTTGTACAAGTGCTTCAGTTAGAGGAAATGTGGAGAGAATAATGTACGAGAGGGTTTTGAGGCATGAAGAATAGGGGTGAGTTTAAAAGATTAATTCGGATGTTTGGTAATGAGGCTAAAAACCCTATATCCAATATGCGAAATCTTTTAGTAGTTTGCTCTGACATCAGACATAGATTGGCTAAAAGACCTTCCGCCCTGGAATGAAGAACTTTAGAGGAATAAATTGTTAAAACATCTCGTGTGATTTTTATTTTACCGGCTTCACATTTTGCTACAGCTTGTTAGCAGAAATAGGTATGATTAAAGAGTTTCTCGATTGAGTCTTGAAACAAGGAACTCTAATACCTATTAAATACCTTCTCTTAAGCAGCACTCATTCCACATAGGTCCTCTTTAATGTCTCTTCGTATTTACCTCTCTCATGAATAAGTTACTAACCGTAACACGGTTACACGTACGCGCGACGCTCCGTAAGCGAGTTACCAGCAGAAGGCCGTAAGTAAATTAATGAAGCAACCACGTTATGACGTCACATTCAACTTTGACATTGAATTTAAAAGTTTGAAGTCGATGTATGAATTGAGTTTTGAACGGTTGGTTAATGTCCTCATTACATGGGAAAACCGTGTACGTATAAAGACGTACTCCTATGATCCATACAACTATGCCTTTTCATAAAACAACTTTGTCCCATGAAAGCATTTATTCTGTATCGTGAGTGTGTAGGTGTGTAGGTACAAACACTATGGATGGTTTTGTCTGGCCTGATAGCTAGCAGGTCATATATAGCAGAAAATAGCGCTTAAACAGTAAACTTTGGTTGCAATTCTTAGTACTTTCATAGCTAAGTAGCATCGTTAGCAGAAGCCCCACATGTTGAAAAGAGTACTTACTATTTACAGTGGCGACTGTTTAGCTCTTTAATTATATTTTCTAAGAAGTGCTGGAAATGTCGAGTACTAAGAAGTTGTACATAAAATTTACAAGACTTTAGAAATTAGGAATAAGGCAGAGTGATAAAAAGCCCGTGAGTAATTTGTCAAGTTTTTACGTAATACTACCACTGCCAATGATTGTTCAAGAGGAAGTTGTCATAATCACCACGGTTGACAGACGGATTGGCGATTGCAGTTAGTTGTGGTGTATCCTTCTAAAGCCTGATTTAAATGGTGTGAGTTAATTACTTGTGGCATACCATACCTAAGTTGACGCAATAATAACAACAAAAAATCGGGGTGTCGTGGGACATCCGGTTGGAACGAAGTTCCATTCGCTGTGTTTTATGTATTAAAAACAAAAATAAAAACTTTTGACACTTGAAACTTGAGACCTTGAAACTGACTTTTTCAGGCATTACGTTTTTTCGTTACGTGACCATTTCTAGGAGTCAACTCCTACCGTAAGCCGCGTTATTGAACTTCATTCGAAAAAATTACGTTTCCGGCCGGGAGACCCCCGTCAGGAACGAAGTTCCTTACGCGATACTCACACGCACACGCACAGTCGTATAGTATAGAAAAAGACGGAGAGAGAGAAAGTCGATTTTTACCAGCCACCCAAACAGTGTTTAGACAACGCACATACAGTGTTTGTATGCCACAGGCAAGAAACTTACGTCGTGTATATGGGGCTTACGGCAATCCAGTTACTTTTTCAGTCAGGTTGCTGACTGGGTTATATATTTTCCCATAACAACATAATTTTAGGTAGGTATTAATCTCTTTAATATCACAGCACCGCCCTTACTACAGGCTTAAAGCTTAACGTTCTGAATGATAGACGATTTCGTGAGTCGTTATCGTGACGTAAGTGCCTATCGTAAACTCTACCGTTCTTTGTCTGTTTGGCACATACACACATTTTATGTGGACGTTAAAGAGACAGGGTTTTAGCGTACGTTTTTTAATCTTATTTTTCATGGAGGTTTTACTAGGAATAACTATTAAAATTACCTTAAAACAAGGTTTTTCGTTTCATCTTTTAATAGAACCCTTCGCGTGGACTGGAAAGGGGCTTAATCTCACTGTATATTGTCGCTTAGGGCAAATTTAAGATTTCACACACGAAATGGAACGCGACCTCCACATCTAAACCGCGTTCAAGAGCTGTCATTGTCATCATTGTTGTTTAATATTGATACTAACAGCTCTCGAGCTGCTGATTGCATTTTTTTTCATTGCTGAAAGTCGCCTTTAGTTAACACAGGGCTTTGAAGCTCATTCAGTGCCTTACGTGTTTTATTCTGTGATTCATCATTCGTCGTCGTTTTCATCATCAGAATGTTTTCAGGCTTTATTTACAGCCCTCAAAGAGAAGCCCAATTTTTTTATTTTGGGGAAAAAAAGGTTTGCTAGGTTTTAGAGTAAGCAGGACGTGACTGGAATAAATTGTCCCGTATCTCTTAATGGGCCTTTTACATGTCACTGAAATAAATTCGATCAATTACATAATTCTACAGCATTTAAAATAGCATCAAAGTTGATTGTGTCATGAACTCATGAAGCATCACAAAATAAACAGAATATACTTAAATCTTCTTCTTGTTTATCCTCTACGGGGAATCTTTTGGCTTCCATCTCACCTGATGGTAAGTGATGATCAGGCCGAAGGTGGAAGCGAGCTTCACCCGGAATCCTCAAAACCACAGAAGAACTGGCTATCTTGTCCCTAACTGCCGAAACACAACAATGCTGTTAACATTGTTGATATGGCGACAGATTTAGATAAGATGGTGGTAGCTAGCCAGAAGCAGTGGTAGCCCAGTGGTATCGGCCCCGAGTTGTAGGTCGTGGGTTTGAACCCAGACAGGCGCATTACTTTGTGTTATTTATTTCATCACCGCTGCTCTCAAAACGGTGAACGAAAACATCGTGTGGGAACCGACATGTCCTAGAACATTTATTTATTTATTTATTTATTTATTTATAGTTAATTAAAACGGTACAACACCAATTACATTAATTAACATAGAAATATAAAGAGATTAATATTGACAATTTTTGTATATAATTTAATTAAACTAACATGGAACAGTGGACTCCCTTGCATACGTTCTCTCACAGAACACCAGACATATACGCATAATTTTATTCCATTCATCCGCAAATACATCGCATTCAGGGTTGGCAGTCAGAAGGGCGTTGAGCATCTTCAAAGTACGACACACTGGAGATTCAGCTCTGGCAACAGTTTTTGATGACGGTTGCGCAAATAGATTGCGCCGGCGGCTGGGACGGTGTCCGATGTATTTGTCGGGCACAAAAAGTCGGCAGAAAAGGCCATGGAGGTCTGGGCAGTCTATACGTCCCCGTAAGGTTTTACAGGCTACCATGAGCTGATCAAGGCCTCTTCTCACCTCCAACGAATTAAAACCCAACATCCCTAAAAGAAAGTTGGTAGGGTACATATAGGGAAAGAAATGGTATAACCTCTGGAAGAGGCATCTTAAGAAGGTTTTCTGTACCTTTTCAAGCATCAGTGTTTGGGTCGCGGTATAGGGGTGCCAAACACAGGCACTGGACTCGAGTTTGCTTCGAACCAGAGTGGTGTACAATAACCTAATAACATTAGGATTGCGAAAGTCGCGAGCATTTCGCAAAACAAATCCCAGGCGCCTGAAAGAATCCTTCGCAAGGGTAGAAATGTGATCTCTAAAAGTAAGACAGCGATCGAAAGTCACTCCCAAGTCTTTTATGTTGGTGACACGAGTAATTCTTTCACCGCCCAAACTATAGTCATAATGAATTACCCTCTAATGAAAAGCCCTCTACCGTAAGTCATGACATGGCACTTGCTAGGATTGAAAAATAGCTTATTCACGATACTCCACTCAAAAACGGCGTCAATATCCCTCTGTAGGAGTTTGCAATCTTCGTCTGTTCTGATGTGTGCGACAAGCTTTAGGTCATCGGCATAAAGAAGGCATTTGGCAAACTTAACATTTGCGATGAGATCATTGATCATGATCAGGAACAGAGGCGGCCCCAGTACTGATCCCTGACTTACGCCCGAGCGTGTGTTATAAGGCTTGGACTCGAAGCAGCCATGTCTGACAAACTGCTTGCGATCCCGCAGGTAGTCGGAAAAGAAGTAAAGAAGACCCGACGAGAAACCTATGGCCCCCAGTTTTGTCAAGAGCACATCGTTGTCAACTCTGTCGAATGCTTTCCGAAAATCAAAGTACAGGGCGTCAACCTGCGTACCAATGTCCAAGCCACTAGATATGTAGTCTACATGAATCAATAGATTCGAATTTACAGAGCGACCCGGCCGAAAACCGTGTTGGGCATCAGACAGAGACATGTTCAGGCGTTTGTAAATAAAGGAGTGGAGTATATGCTCGAAAACCTTGGCAATGGTTGGCAGGATAGCGATGGGCCTGTGTTCCTCTACAGATGTTTTGTCACTGGTTTTAGGGATGGGAGTGACTCGCGAAGTTTTCAATTGCTCAGGGTATACGCCGGACTGGAGGGCTAGGTTAAAGACATGACATAGTGGAGCTGCCAAGATATTATGACACCCCTTAAGAATAAAGGCTGGAATGTTGTCAGGGCCAACCGAGCTACAGGGTTTGAGTTTAGCAATCCCCTTAACTACATCCAGTGGGGTTAAAACGGGAAGAGGAATGTTATCTGCCTCACTGGCCACACTTAAGTTTCTTGGGTCCAATTTAGGTGAATTGGGCAGAAACATGCTGGCAAAATATTGAGCAAATGCCTCGGCCGCTTTGACACCTGAAAAAGTATCACCATTGAGTATAACGTTTGGCTCGAAACCGCCCTTTGATCGCAGGCTAGAAACATGCTGCCAGAACTGTCGCGGATTTTTACCAATACTATCTTCTAAGGAATTACAGTACATTCTATAGGCGACCTGTGTTCTTGCTTTTAGATCCGATCGCAGAGCACTAAACTCCGCATATGTAAGATGACATCGCGAAAGCTTCCATTTATAATGCAGTTTAGTTTTACGCTGAGTATCGTTTACTAAATCCCTAGTAAACCAGACTGGATACCGCCTATTTCCAGCGATCATTCTCTTCTTCTTTGGAATAGAAGAATCAAATACGTCATAAATTATTTTGTAAAACTTACCAGCAGCGGAGGGTGTGTCGTTGCAGCAAAAAACGTCTTGCCATGGAGCAGAACGAATTTGATCTCCAAAAAGTGCGTAGTCCCCTTTGACAAAGTTCCAATCCCTACTACGATCAATATTGCTGGCGTCCAATTTTTCCCTGTCCTTATAAGTTGTGGTGGTAATCGCAATATCTAACGGAGGATGATACAAGTCGATTGGAACCAGCTCCGTACCTTTGACATGCTCGCAGTTTACTTTGGTACCCTCCCGAGCCAACACTACGTCTAACTTACTCCCACGCATATTCACCACTTCATTCATCTCAGCCAGGCTACAAAAGCTTAAGAAATAACAGTAATAATTATTGATATTGACAGATGCACTTTTTAAGTTAAGGTCGCCTAAAATTATTATTGTTCCGTTTAAGTTGGTGATGATGCTCTCAACCTTGCAGAACCACGTCATGTAATCGTCATCAGTTGCAGTGGGCTTTACATAGACAACACACACAGATAAGCTAAGGCCGAAACTTGTGATCGTAGCCCATAGGTCTTCACCACGGTCAGTCTCTAAATCTTGCCGCCTCGTCATGGTAATGCCGGGGCGCGAAGCAAGCAATACGCCGCCACCCAGAATCACTCGGTCTCTGCGTAGGATGCTCCAATCTCCGCTTGAAATTTCTGAATCCTCAACTGAATTGTCCAGATTTGTCTCTGTTACGGCAATTAAGTCGTGCTCGGAGAGTAACAAGCTTGATCTCCATATAGGTAACTTTGTTTTGAGCCCCCGCACATTCTGGTACAGTAATCGTATATAATCATTGCGATTAGTAGAGGCGGGTGAGGCAGTAATGTTGGAGGGCTTACTGAGTCTCATTACTTCGGCCACGAAAGTTACGGCGCCACGGTTTGACGCAAATGTCCTCTGCCCAGTTTTGGGATGCCATAACTAGTTCAGCCAGTTTTGAGGGCACACCCAACTTGAAGGAGGCGTATTTGCCACGGGATTTTAGCACTTCTACCGTGCAAACATCAGTTCCACAGATGGTAATTAAGTGGTCACGTACCTGGCTATCAGAAGTACCCTGCTTCACGTAGAAGAGGTGCAGGTATCTCCATCTTTCTGAGGCCTCTAAATTGGTGGTACCAGGTGCCGCTGTCCCACGCAAAACATTGCCGAGCGATCGTCGGGAGCGCCTGTGTCGAACTTCCGTCCAGCCATCCTTCAAATGTTCATGGTCTGTGTCGCCCATTGTAACGTCTGATACCGCAGCAGGCACTGGCAAGAGGACTCGGGATTTGGGAGCTTTGTGGGTAGCTGATGACACCAGTTTACCTTGGCGGTGTATGTCCCGTAGGTTCGTCTCGCATATTTTGCGATCCACAGTTTTCACCTCTTCTAGCGCCATCAATATGGGATCTCCTACCTCTTCCATATCGTGCGGTGGGGCAGTGAGTAGCTGAGAACTTGCCGAGCGTGACTGGAGATGTAGGTCTTGAATTCCCTGGTGGCATTTCTCTGGATCCTTTCCCCTTGTTCTTTTTTGGAGACTAGCCGATCTCATTCTGACTTCGAGTTCGATGGTAGTTTTTTGAATGACCGCACACTGAGTTTTTATGTCAGAGATGTCCTTAACCAGGGCGGATAGCATTGTGTCATGCTCGGCCTTCCAGGTAGACAGCCTTAGGTCTTGTTCGGCCCTCCACTTAATCAAAAGCTGCATGAGTTCACTCTTCCATTCCAGACATGCACAGGATGAGTCCATCACCGCGTTGTTGGGTGAATCATCGATACGTGGCCGCTTGCCCCTGACGGTCACATTTGCACTAGACTCCTTCGCCTCGCTTCTGGAAGCCGATGGAATGTCAGGAACAGATTGTGATTGTCCTGGTATGGGGGTCTTCGGGGATTTAGGAGGAGTGCGATGCATATTAGGCATTTATATTTGATGGAATATCAATAGGGGCCGGCGAGTACTGCAGTCACTTATAGGATGTGTTGACGACGTAGCGTATACAAAAATAATTCAACAGTAAAACAATGCTCGAAAACTTGTTATTTTTATTTCCGTATCTGGAACGTTTATATCGGAATTCTTCGCTGAGTGTTGGTAATACCGACGACGGCACCGCGAGTTCGTAGCGCACGCCGTAACAGCACTTATGCGACACACTTAACTGCGAGTTTCCGTTGCACACGCGTTTGAGTCCGGATGATAAGCACTTTGAACAGTATTTCGTTATTTGTTAGATCAATTTTCTACAGTTTTGAGAAGGCTAAACTTTTCACTATTATGTTAGCACTGAGTTTGTTCGAAGTATACTTGAATTTCCAAGACAGAACTAGTTGAAAAATCGGTAAAATAATTAAATAAACACAGGAGCAAATTTAGTGACTAGCGCGTTCGTAGCGCGTTCCAGCGATCAAATCCACATATAATTCGAAGACGTGTAATATACAACCCGCACTGGGTACGCGTCGTGGATTACGGCCCATTCTCTCTCACAGAGAACGGGGGAACGTTATAAACTGATTATGCTATGCTAGCCAGGTGGACTCAGCACAAGCCTACCACCAAACAAACCGTGCAGAAAAAAATGCCCCCACTGGGAATCGAACCCAGGACCTCTGGGTCCGAGACAGATAGTCTAACCACTAGACCACCAGAGGCTAATTTAGAACTTGGAACGTGGTAATGATCTTCTTTTTTTGACTCCATCCAAAGTTTGTCTGTAAGAGATCGCCTTGTGCAATAAGACCGCCCATTGTACAATAGTTTTAAATAATATGCTTGTCCTTTTTGTTTTATATTTTGTACAATCGCAGTTTGACTTCTGTCAAAATGTACGATTTGATCAGTTATGCAGTGCTCTCACAGCATTGCTTTCATTTCTAAATAAATAACCGCAGGGCCAGAAAGGGCACACGTTCATAGGCCACATCTACATTTTTCATCACATCATCTATTTTGTGTACACTCAGGGGAAATGTGGGCACGTGAATGAAGGATAATACCCATTAGGTAATGTTATTCTATGGCAACACATTCTTGATTGTAAGGTAGGTCGCTACATACCTTTCAAAGCATCAGCGTGATATACTTAATAGGATTTAGAAGCTTAACTTAAATTCAATCTTTAATCGAATACCATTTAGTAGGTAACAAAGACCCTGATTAGGCTATCTAGCTAATGTTGACACCTGTTTACATAATAACAGTTCACACTACCTACTAAATAGTTCTACGATTTAAAAAATAGACACCTTCAAGTTCTGCAGTAACCAACTTAGAAAAAGAAATATCCTTTAAGCCCAAAGCACGATTTCTACTTACAAACTAAATAAAACACAATTCCGACAGAATCGCAAAGTGTATCACTGTGACCATGGCCTGAACCAACAGCGCCTAAGTAAATACTGCGAGGCGGCCGCGCTAAGGAAGCGCACACAGAGACAGACGGCGCGGTTTGCGAACACAAATAAATCGCTCGCTACTTTGTTAGGTGGCTTGTTTGTTGAAACATGTGTCGTTTGTGGCTGTAGTGTGCTTCGTTCTGTGCTGTGGACGCTTAGCGTTAAGTTTGTTTACCTTTATGTTGGTCTTCGGTAGGAAACAGAATTGTTTTGGAATCAAACTAGAGAGAAAATTTAAAAAGTGTTACATTATATCACTCTTGTTTTTACACGAAAACGTGAAGCAGATATGTTCTCAACCAAATGTTATATTTATTTTGATACAATACCGGGAGTAAGCCTCAAGTTGTATGACTGTCAAGCAGAGGTGGCTTATAGTACACCCACAACACCACTGTAATAACCCTTAGGGGATTACCGGCGTGATGTTCAACGAGTTTGTGTGTTATTTGACTCATCATCAGTCTCCTGCCCTTATCTCAATGTCCCTGTGGTCGGCGCAACATGTCCCTTCCCTCCATACTTCTCTATTAGTCGTCATCTTGGTAGTCACCTCCTTTATAGCCATATAATCTTTCACACAGTCCATCCATCGTTTCTTTGCTCTTCCCCTACTTTTATAGCCTTCGACGTTCAGACTCAAAACTTTCCTCACGATATTTTCCTCATTCCTCCGCATCACATACAACACGATTATCGTATGAGTATATGACAATCCCGTTGTATGACTATATTGGATTAAAATTCCCTCCTCATTCAACCCACAGAATGGCAGGCATACCCACTTCAACATAAGTCGTAAGTAGGTATAATAAACACGAAAACGGGAGCGTTGCCAGACGGGAGCGACCCGATCTGTTAGCATTTATCTATCGTAATGTGCCATTAACATGATATATGCGATTTGGAATCTCAAGGTCATCAGTTTTGTTACCTACGATAGGACTAGAAATAGGGTTCTGTGAGAATTCTGTCTCAGTTTACATACATTTGTGTTTATGAGGATCTTTTGTGCTTTTAAAATAAAGATCCCTGAGGGCGTGAGAGATTTAAACATTTTGTCGTTAGTGGGGCTCTACCTAGGGTTTTCTTGAGGAAACCTTGTAGATAGGTAAATTAGTAATTTTGTTAAAACGAACGTAAAATCAAGAGATTTTACTCAAGTTGTCATCCATAAATGGTATAAATAGCAATTTTGGTTTGTAGTTTGTTTACCGAGGGGTAAACAAACTACAAACCAAAATTGCTATTTATAATCAGTGTATAAAATATAATTACTCTACGGAGCCCCATCAGGGTCTCACAAATTCTCTGGTAAACTTAAAAGCGCCCAATCGAAGTAAATTCAATTAAGTTTTTATTCCTCGCGGCTTACGAGAGATCATAATATTATTGCGAAAGTTTCCAATAATATTTTTAGGTGTGGCTCGGATACTAATATAAATACAAAAAACAGATTTTTTGTTACTAAGTTGGTTGGTTATTCATACCAACCCTGGTGAACATCTTCTATCAAAATAATTAAGATTTAATATAATTCTGCTACAACAAGCTTTTAAATTTAACTTAACACCTTTTCTCGTCAAAACTGAATACTTTCAACAGTAATGAGTAAAAAACCTTTAATTTATTCAAACCATTTATTACAAAATACATAAAAATCTCTCCCAACAAACATTATGTTTAAAGGTCATGCTTCAAAATATTTACAACACAACTCTCAAGTTTTGCTCAAAGTAAAGCCTGAGGCAGATACTTCACTGTAAGTGGAATAATAATAATAGGTAAAAACAACAGCTAAACAAAATGTTTTTCTTAGTACTTACTAGGGTTCAAAATTGGTATACAAATGTGAGTTTTTATATATGATAAAGGAGATCTCGAGCTTAATACAGTTAAGGAAATCTAGACTCAATTGTCTTCTACCTTACTTATCCCTAGATTTGAAAGGGTCCATTTTGGTGCTTTCATAGCCCAGAGGCTGTATAGCAATTGTTGTTCAGTTGCGAAAAGGGATGACACATTTCATCCTGTAGGTATATCTTCCTCGCACTTCAGCAATGTTGACTTTGACACTCCCTTATACGAGCCCAGAATACATGAAATTATTGTGTCTTTTTTCTATGAGACAGTTCTAAAATACAATTCAGCAGTTTCACATTTAAAGCACAAGTAGGTACTCGAGTTACACTCACAATTAAGCACAGAATAGATTGATGATTGATTGGATTGATTGATTGATTGTGATTTTTCTTTTACTTTTTTTTTATTTTTTATTTTTCCTGCATGTTACTAATATAGTCTTTAAGGAAGATGTAACTAACACCTTATGGGCCTTGATGCCTTTTTTTTTTTTTTTTTTTTTTGGATGGGAATTTATCAAATAACTTCTCCCGCTCTGGGTGGAGCGGGAGGGCGTGTCAGACTTTTACTGACTAAAACCCACCCGTGTTCCTTCCGTTGCCTGTGTGCCGAGGTCGCGATATCCCTTTCAGACAAACCCGCAACCCCGGCAGGCATTGGCCCTTCCGGACCCCGTCAGTTGGTGCTGACATCTCTTTGAGGCGCGCGTGGAACACAACGCGCCGTCGACCCGGGCCTGGTCCCTATCGGACGGCGAGCTACCCATTGCTCACCGTCCGCAAGCCCGCGCCTACGGTCGGTGGCCGGAAGTCGGCTCGCGACTCCCGACGCCCGGGGCGTCTCCTGCGGCGACTAGGGGCGCGAGGGGGCGCATTTTGCCTCTCCCTCGCGCGCTCCGCCTCCTCCTTCGCGAGCATTACTGCTTCGCAGAAGGAGGTGACGGCCTCCCATGCACTCTCGCTCCGGACCATGGCCTGAACCAGGGCCGGACGCGAGAGATCGCCGCCGCCGATCGCCTCCGTGAGGACACGGCGGTGCTCCGCCCAAGCTGGGCAGACCTCCACCGTATGCTCCACCGTGTCCTCCGGGCGATCCACACAGTGGTGACACCCGGGCGTTTCCTCCCGCTTTATCCTGAACAGGAACCTCCCGAAACAACCATGTCCGGTGAGGACCTGTGTCAGGCGGAAGGTGAGGACGCCGTGGCGCCTCTCTAGCCACTCCTCAAAGAGGGGACTTATCGCCACAATTGTGGCGTGCCCAATGGGCCTTGATGCCTGACAATAAAATATTTTTATTTTTATTTTTTTTATTAATAGCACAGCGGACACAATTGTATACAAGTTGTTATGCAATGAAAGCTCGCGGCTCGAACCAGCGAATTATTACAACTTATCAACTGCTGGTATTATTCTCATAACTTAAATTACTTGATTAATACGATAGTGGCTGGACGTCAAAATCTTTCGTGTAAACTGCGAGTTCCAATTTTATTACATGGACCATAAACATGACCCCGTTAACGAAGTAATGCTGAGAATGTGTTCAGGTGAATAGAGCAATGCTCAAAAATTTTGGGAATCCAATCCCGCACCATTTTTGCGGGACTACACATGCGGGATCCGCATTCGATGAAATATTTTATTCGTACCGGCCAATTTATGTGTTTATGTCAATGTCACAAACTACTAAGTCATTCAATCAAAGTATTTTGTGTATTACTTGCGAAAGTGACGCTTCTCTAAGGAAAAGAGTTTTACTAGTATCAAATTGCTTGTGCTATCAATAATAATGAGTGTCAGTGTGGTTTGAGCTCGAGTGTAGTATGGAAACATTTTTTCAGGTCGGAGTGATGGTCTTTCGGCTATAAATTATGTTATAAATACCTCTGCTCGCTGTACTAACCTTTTGTTTTCTTCGGACATACTATACAAAAATCACGTTATAAAAAAAACGTCATGATGACCCAGTGGTTAAAGCTTCATACAGACAAGCGCGACGCGACAGCGCGGCGCGACACCGGCTATTGCTATACCGTGTAGTTTTCTTAGAAATTGTATTGTTTGAGTCGCGTCGCGCCGTCGCGTCGCGCTGGTCTGCACGAGCCTTAAGGCCTCGCCGCTCATGCACGAGGTTGTGGGCTCAAATCCGAACAAGTACCAATGTGACTTTTTCAATTTATATGTATGTACTTTCTAAGTTTATCTTGCACATTACTGACATCGGTGAAGGAAAACACTGTGAGGAAATCTGGACCTTATAGTTAATATAAGTCTGAAATCGCCAACCCGTCTTGAGCAAGCGTGGTGATCAATGCTCGTGCCTGACATCGGCCGGCAGGCGGCGGGCTCGTGACAGTAACAGGCTGGTATTATTAATAGAAAAAACAACATTATGTTTAACTAATTATGAATAAAAAAGTTTTTTTTTTTATCTAAGTGTCTTTTACTTCATATTTCATAAATTCATGAACATAACTACTTAACATAAAGTATGACGTTTTTGCAGTCCTCGATCCCGCAGGCCTGCGGCATTTGCATTTTGATGCTGGATTGGATCACCTGGTTGAAATAATGATGCACGATCAATTACCAAATGCTTAACCGATGCCCTTTTAACCTTTAAATAATTTTCTCACGTTACTAATCTAATTATTTATTTTCGCAGAGTAGTTTTTGCTGTCACTTTAGTAAAAACCACTGCCGTACTAAATGACAATTGTTTTATTTAGTGAATAAAGTAAGTAACAGTCAGGACGGAGGCTTTCAATACCTTGATACTTTATATATTATTAACGCTCAAACGGATTCGAGGGTTGTAAAACAATTCATAAGCGTTTCGTTACATTGGAATAAAGTTCTTTAGCATGACTTGTGGTAGGAGTTGACGGGTAGAAATCATCACGTAAGGAAAATGCGTTGTGCCCCTCCATGCGCCTCTCTCGCTCTTTCATAAAGTGATCTTCTAAAATATTTATACTGTTCTGTATTAAAAACGCGTCTGTGGGAGGGTAAAACAGTCTATGCGACCTAAAAGAAACTTCGAAAAAAACTGTCTATCACAAGTTTCAAGTCTCAAAAGTTTTTGGAACGAAGTTCCCTAACGCGGCTTGCGGTAAGAATTGACTCGTAGAAATCGTCACGTAAGGAAAAAGCGTTATGCACTCTCCATGCGACTTTCTCTCTCTCTCTGTCTCTTTCTATTATATACGAAGTATGTGTGTGCGTGTGAGTATTGCGTAAGCCACTTCGTTCCTGACGGGGGTCGCCCGACCGCACGCGTTTTTATTTCTGAAAGGTTGTACGTTCAAATAATTTAAAAGTTATTGACTTTATAAGAAATAGTCAGAACAGCTGTTATATAAATAATCAATTTTCCACTTTGTTTTAATTTTTGTCAGTAAATACCTACTGGTACCAAAATAGATGGAGAGAAAGGATTTTTTAAAGAACTGAGTTAATTTCCACTGCTGCATAATGTCCTTAGCCTATAACTTGGACCCCATCTGGTAACAAATTACCAAGTGCGGGCTATTTCTCAGCAGATGGCCATTTCCTGCGCAAATTGAGAGCTAGCCAGCTTGTAATCTTAGCGAGACGTACGTACATTATACTTAGTCCTACATAAGTACGGTGAACCGCACGTATATGGTAACAGTACGACGTTGACAGCGTCTTTATTGCGTACCTACCTAGCGTAAATCAGATATTAGACGCTTCACTTTTTGTTTATGTTTGTCTTTTGTTGCATTCAGCATCTTTTACTTGAAGTGAAACGTCTGAACACAATATGAATTAAATGAGAAAGATGAATTCACAAAGCGAACCTATCCAACGATGTTGAATGTCGGCACTCTGCATCTTTCACTCGCCTACTCCTACTCGAATGACGGAGAAATGAAATGAGCAGATGATTGTTCATTCCTATGTAATTTTGTCGGTGTCGTGTAAATGTGAAAAGAACCAAAAGTCGAGTGAAGTGTACAACACGTGCGGTTGACCGTAGGTACTACCAACACAATGCTAAGGCATACATACGTACAAACTATGCCAGGTTAGTATGTTGGCTAGATTGTGCCTTTATTTATGGTTTGCAAGCACGGAGGAATATAACACAAAATTCTAGTTGTGCCCACGGCTTGGTCAGCATAGAATTGTGACTTCCACGAATGGAACGTATTTTTGGACAAAATGATATTTTCCTGTATACATTCAGAACATTTTTTGTAACAAAATGCAGTATTCTACAAACTACGAGTACCTACAAGCTGTGCGCCCGATGTGATTTCTCATCGGCAAAAATGACGAATTTCCATACAATCCTTCATCTCCAAAGTAGGGGGATGAATTTAAAAAATATTCTATCTAGATAGATTGAATACTCTATACTATGTACCGTGTGTGTGTCTCTGTATTATGTGTTATGTGTATATTATGTGTGTATTATGTCTAGACCCAGCGAATTAGGATGTGCGTTGTGTGTCGGTCTTCTCTTATGAGAAGAAGCCATTGCCCTGCGGTAGGACAATAATAGGCTGGTATTAATATTGTGTGTCGGTTAATTTATGATATTTATTACGTCGATGCGCTCAGTCTTTTTTAACCATGAATAAGGTGATTATTCTATGAAGGTCCTATCGAGAGCAAACTAGTCAGAATAAATCTAAAGTATGCACGCAAGTGAAACCCTATAAATCCATAATCTTCCTCAATCGAGGCATCATTAACGCCAGTTTTACTTCTGTCATCTCACTTCCATAAAAAATGCTATCCAAAGTCAAACACTCGTGACGATGGAAGTGTTGTCGCCTCGTCAAGTGGGAGTAAGTAGAAATACTTGTCGCACGGAGTGACGGAAACAGTGAGAGATGTGCACACTGAAGTGTCGATGTTACGATTTTACGATGAGACGTTTTATTGAATTATGGGTAGAGGGAAAAGATGGATAATTTTGGCACTTATTGGGGCTTCTTAGGGTTCCGTAGTCAACAAGGAACCCTTATAGTTTCGCCATGACTACCTGTCTGTCCGTCTGTTTGTGTGTCCGCGGCTTAGCTCAGAGATTCTTAGTACTAGTAGTATGCTGTAATTTGGCATGTATATACATATTAATCACGCAGACAAAGTGGTAAAATAAAATGATGTTTTTTTTTTTTCTAGGGCACACGTTTAGTGGGGATGTTTTTTTTCTCGTCTATCCCATAATGTGAGGTGTCGTTGGAAAGGTCGCTGAAAAATATTGTGTGTGTGTGGTAACCATTTTTAGATTCCGGGATCCGTGCAAATTTTTGTTAGAATCAAGTGTATGTTTCCCTCCCTGCTAGTAAAATTATTGGTTTTAGATATGTGAAAAAAGGCACAGAAGTAATGTATAAAATGAAATTAAAAGTAAAACTGAAAAACATGTTCTCCCATACATGTTTTTGCAACAGCAACGTTGAGTTTTTTCTTTGGATAAATTCATCCCAACTACGGAAACCATAATGTGCGTGGTCCGACACGCACTTGGCCGGTTTTTTTGTTCTGAAGTATCAATAGTTGGTCCTCTGTCAAGACTACATCCCATTTTCTTATATACTGGTTTCATGTACCAGCAAAACTTTTGACGGTAATATAAAATGAAATTCTAAATATTTAATTTCACATAAACCTACATGGGCACTTATTAATATAAACGAATGATCCTATGCATAAATTTATTGTCACCTAAAGATTCGCTAGCAAATTCCACTTTCAAAAGAATTGCCTTAGCCAATCTAACCCCTACAAGCGAACCAACATCTAACTCCCAAGGGCTCTTCTGATCTCAAACAAAACCGACAAAGTATCGGATTTCCTTTGTACAAATAATGGAGGCTTAACGCATACATTATCGTTTATGTTCCCTGGCGAGTAGCCAGGACGCGGTTGGCTGCCTGTTCGACTATAAAATGGTCGGTAAGCGGCGTGAATGTCCGGATGTAGTCGCGATTGATATTAGCGTTGTAGTAACTGGTTTATGTTGGCACGCGAACACATTTGTGAATGAACACTAGATCAAAAACTTCGCACGAATAGTTGGTTAGCAGAACGGATGCTTGTTGGGGTAGCCGTGATCTGGAGACCGCGAAAGCGGGTAAGCGGGGTTTGAATCCAGCATAAAACACATGTTTACGTGCAGTTCCCTTAAGTAAGCAATTACTTAATGCTCAACGGTGGTGATATAACTAATTGAGCTTGTAATCTTGTCAAGAAGGTATTGCCATCGTCAATTTGGTAACCAGGAGTCATCAATTCAAATAACCCTCGATCTGGTAACAGGGACCGTTACATAATAATAATTTCAGATTGTAGATTTATTAGGGTCACTTCATAAATTGTGTTTGAACTAGCTTTGTGCCTTCCTACGTATAGCTCTCTGTCGACTTAGATATAAGAGTTAGGGCCTCGTTCACCATCTCCAAGTAAAGCGTTGATTAGTTACTTCCTAGTTAACGTTAATTGGCAAGTAAAAGTTACGAGTATCTTTTGCCAATTTCACAAACGAAAATAAAGCTTCGAGTAACAACTTACTGGTTAAGTGAATGACGTAACAAATCATATGTTACATTCGTTCAATATAATACGTCAATTTTACTCGTCAAACATCATTGGCAGTTGTCATTAATGTGATTTGTGGTGTTTTTGTGTCTGGTACGCTTTCCAAAGCGTATGATTTTAATTTATTATTTTAATTACCTTTACTATATTATTACTACTTAGCATGGATAAAGTTAAAAGAGATTGCAGTGCAAACTTTTTTTATATAAGATGGACATTTTGGTATCCCTTGTGCAGAAATACCATACTGATCGCTTGAAAATAAACATAGCGATGCTTCGACGTAGGAGAAGAAAGAAGCCGCTTGGGAAAGCATCCAAATCGGATTCAATGCTCGATCTGGAGGCACATTCAGATCGACCAAATTAAGTCAAATAAATCCATTTTACTAATATTTTAAAATAATCATTGTTTCTAACTGTTCAGTACCTACACAAAATGACAACGGACAACTTTTCACTGTAAAGTAAACACGCTCATTGGCAAATGTCGTGGCAAGTAAGTTACGGGTCCGTTAATCTTATCATTAGTGCTTGAAAACTTACATGAAGTAACGGCTGACTTTAACTGGCGGTTAGCTTACTCGACATTTTACTTGAGGGTGAAAGAGGCCCTTAGAATCCTTTGACTTACTGGAAACATTTAGCTCTTAAATCACAATTGGGTCCGGGTTCGCGTTTTGTAAGCAGCGTCTAAAAATGTTTATCTTGAATAGTACCTATTAACTATAGCAAAGATCTCACAAACAGGAAACTCTAAACCCCGAACGTAACTATTAACAGCCTACGCAATTAATTATCGTAAAACGTTTAAATTATCCATTTCCAAAGTGTTATGTTTTCAAGCGATTTGGTTGGCCGTTGTTATAATTTCTGTCAGCCAATCTCAGATTTACTAAAAACCGACTTGAAAAACCATTAATTTAGAGTTATTTATTATTGTACACACAAAACACTTAACAGAGGAAAATACATAAAGATAGAAGAGTACAAAGGACTCCTCATTCATAAGAAATTACTTCCAATAGACCTGCGACAAGAGAGTTGGATGAGAAGTGATAAAAGAGTATATAAAAAATATACCAAAGTTAAGCTGCATCATTATCCTGAAAACAATCTCTTGCACGAATAAAGTTCCCTGAAAGATTGTTACAAAACTTCACCGCACTTCGAATGAATTGATCGTTTTCAAGTAATTAATGTAATTATTCAGAATATTGATGAACGAATCGTCACTTGACGCGTCAGTTAACTTCTCTTTAACGACTTTCTGAACATTACAGTCAGCAGCATCTCACTTAAGCACTTGAACTACGAAAACCGGTCTTATTGCTAAGAAATAAAGGCGTCGCGCTGTCAATCTCAAATTGTGTCGTGCGGTTCACTGTACTTTCACACATTTATGTTAAAATTGCTGAAGATTTTGCAAGAGGGAATATTTCGCAAGAGGGAAGTAGGGTTTTATGTTTCTTTGAAGTTTTTGCTTTTTCGTCATTAATTTGATATGGTCGATTTATTTAAAGGTGTCGTACATTTTTTCAATTGTAGCAATAGAAAAGCCTTTTCTTGGAAGTTTTGCGCTAATGTAGGTATTAGTTTAGCTCAAATAACAAACATTTGCTTAAAAGTAAATATTTTGAAAACATTGTGGAAACAGACTTGGAAGACTTGTCAAGCGCGAATTTCGCCAGAACTATTCTAGTTAGATGTTGAAATGTACTTGAAATTAACCTCTACCTACCCCATCACGGAATACCGGCGTGATATATCCTAGTTACTAAACCCTTATAATACGCTTCCCTAAATAAATAAGACATAAAAACTATAAAATAACTCCTAGCTCCGTAAATAAAGACGGAACCCACAAACATCTCGTCAGTCAAATCATCTTATTACCGCGGCACAGCTGATGCATCCCTCGTCAGAGCAACACAGACGTAATAACACTAACTTTACTTATTTACCCACAACTGTGGCCTTAGGGTGCGGTTATAGGAGCTGAGCTTAGCGGGGAGCGAGTTTTGGTCAATTCAATTAATTTAATCAGGTACAATTCACGTTGCGTTCGAATATAATCCAGCATGAATCATAAGTATTAAAATTGTAATAAGATAATATTATTTAGATTATAGTAGGTGGCTCGGCAAAGTTCTTGTAGCATGGCTACCTTACTGCGTTCCATAACTTCGAACAACCTAAAACCACCCTGTGGACCCGCCCAACCTCTTTAACTTTAACGAAAGTATTGGGGTTTTATACATTTCATAGTTGCTTCCTGTTTCTTGTGTTCATTTTATTCATAAAAATAGTCTTTTGGTTAATTAGTGAAAGAACTTATCCGCTTTACATAAATTATGTTTTCTTTTTTTTTTAAGCGTGTTGATCAATCTATGATCCTTGGAAGGTAGGTAGGCCTCTGTTGTGGGAGGCAACCTATGTCGACACCCTTGCGCCATCCCAGGCTGCTGAGATCCTCAACCGGCGCAAATACTGTAACCTTATGGGTTACTACAGTTTTGACCCGTTTGGGGTCGAAACGCTTGGGTCATGGAGCCGAGTGCGCGTATTTTATTTCAGGAAATTACACGTGACCAGAAATTACAGAAATTACACGTGGCTGGCTTGTTTTTGGCCAAAGAATTAGCATTGGCATTGAACGACGCAATGCTGCCAGTCTTCTGGGCACGTTTCCAGATGACAGCGATGCGGACGAGTACTTCGACGCCTAGCGGGCCGGCACGAAACCAGCGGCGAGGAGTGATGGCCGAGCACTAAGTGTCATTTTGTCTTTGTCTTTATTGGTATAGTTAGTTAGTCATTCAATTTAGTGTTAGATTGTATGTAAGATTTATATGTAAATATTTCAACTTTATGTAAAATCTAAATTGACTCGTCCCGGAATTCGGATTCTTTGTATATAGATGATCGTGCTATTTGGCTAGGTTTTTAGTAAAATTATCTCTACACATGCAAAGCTGTAGCGACGAAAAAAATGAAGTATTTGGCTTTTACGAGTCAGTCTTCTTTATAAACGCAGCCTAACATTCAGACCTAATCAAGTTCACTTATAATCAGCCTCGCTGTGACGAGACAGAACTATCCCAACACATCTAACCGCCATCCTTCTTCGTTTGTCTTATCGTTTAGAGGCGCGGCTCAGGACTCGGTGCTCAGCTGTTCACGGTAAATAATGAGGTTGCTGATAAGAATAGTTTCCTATCGATTTTATGGCTATTTGTTTTCTAATGTTGTACTTTTACAGTCTAAGGCTTTCGTTCACTATGCGAGCAGAAAGATTTTTAACCTTTTTTCGACGTAACTTACGTGTTTTCGACTGTCTGAATGTAAACCTGGTTGACCCTTTGTGGAAGTATCATGGAACGGGCATGAGCATTTTACTTATTTCAATTTTCAGAGCCATTAGGGAGATTAATGGTCGCCACCAACGGATAAGTTACGGTAAACTCATCGGGGTGATATTTCCTTAAAGACCTTTTTTATTTCTTAATTGATCTGGTGGATAATACCTATATGTACACTGCGAAATAGACACTTAATTTGCCTCACCCCAGACTTTGAGTTTGCCTCAATATTTACCCCCACTAATGATCCTTCAAGGTCATATATATCAAATATAAGCAAATACAATGTTCTTTCTTCTCCATCACTGTCTAACATCAGACTATTGACAGTAACGCGAGAGGCTCAAGTCAACAACAATATCGTATTCGTGTCGATGTGGAGTGGATCTGAGGTCTCGATTTCCATACAATGTGACACAAGATACCACTTTGTGGCAACCCTAGTTCCGCGCCAGGCGAAGGGACGTTGACAAATGTTGACAATCCTTGGCGTTGACGACTCCGCTATTTTTCGGCCAAAGCTATTTATCGAAGGCCCACGAATCGATCGCTGAAATAAATAACCTTTATTGGACGAAAAAATTGAGGCCAATAAAATTTAGGATGTAACTTACCCTCGTATTTGATAGAAAAAATATAGGGCGACTAGGAATAGAAGAAATATAGAGGTGCTAGGAACATCTGTTAGGAATACGGTCCGAGTTTGTGACTGATTGTCGCAAATGGAATTGAAAGAAAATCGTAAATCGTGCAGATAAGATTTTATAGCCGTGTCGCCGACTTTACCCTCGAAGCACTACGCTTCTACGGCGTAGCGACGGCGTAGCATTTTCGTAGCAGTACTAACTTTTGCTCGTTATTTTATTTACGTTGACAATCAGCCAGTGATAAAGTTGGCAAATGGTTGTATTTCAGACTCTAAAGTTGTCTGATTGAGAGGAATAATTTTTTACATTCAAAGAGGTCTCCGAAACACGTAAAAGACAAAAATAAAGTAAAATCAAAATACGGTTTTTATTCCTACACGATTAAATTACTGCCAAACGAGTTGATGGTATAAAATGTATGTCTCGCCTCGTTACCTACCACGATAATAATTGCAAAACTAATTTTCCTTTATTAGACCGATACATGTTTATCTTATTACAATATTTTAACCCAAAATACATGATCATTAGAAATACAAGCTTGTTTTACAATGGTACACAGAGAACATAAACATGATCTGTCCCGGGACATGTTGGATCGGATTATGACGTCAATGTCAGATATCCGAGCTCCGGTCGGACGTCGATCCGATGTTTGTTCAGATCGATGTGGAGTCGACTGAACATTGTGTACGAGCTCTAACAGAATTATTAATGATTTAGAATTAAGACGTTTTACTGAGGAATACAATTTTTATGAAGTAGCACTTACTGCCAGCTGTATTGACGTGGATTATTATGCAGTAAAGCTAAGCAAGATTTTATGACATTTATGATTTAAAACAGATTTCACAAAGATCTGATCGGTATAAAACTCCTGAGCTATGACCAAAATGCAAGTGTACTAAAGGTACACCTCTGCTTACCTCTACGGGGAATGCCGGCGTGATTTTATGTTATGTTGCCGAGTTATAAGTGCACTCACGGATTGACAGATAGAGACACGCTAAGAAGACACAATCAACTGATACAAAACCTCAAATTAAAGTTTGTATTATGTACTCAGCTCGGTTGGTAGCCCCGAGACATATACGCGAATGAAAGGAAAACAATGTAAAACCATAAAATTTACAATACAATATATCGGGTGTAAAAAGACACTTTCCGAAGCGGAAAGCCACATATTCTACCCATTATTTGCATCATTTTTTTCCACTAGACCATACCTGGGAATCCACTGGTTCTGGAGATATTGAAGGTCAAAGTCGCATTTTTTTTTTTTACTTTTTCACGAAAATGAATTCTATGCGATAATACGAAACTTTTTTCCAAACAAACATTACCTGAATTTTAGATTTATCTTAACAGATTACGCATTTGGAGTTACAAAAACGCAATGAACAACAAGTACCTACCTACGTAGCGTAGGGGCGGAGCTTAACTAACACTGAATCCGTTCATTCAAGCGTGGGTTCGCGTTACATTGCGCGCAATAAAAACTTGTTTTTTTTTATTAAAAAAAAATAAAAACCGGTTCCCAGCAATAATTTTTGCGCAAAGCTACTTAGCTATACGTACAGTATGCGTAGTTTACGGCTTTGTGATGTGTCTTTTTACACCCTGTATAGTTACAGTTGTACAATTTACAAAGTGTTTAATAGAATACAATCACTTTATAGTGTCTCGAGCCAACACACATTAGTTACCGATTTCAAAAAAGGTGGAGGTTAGTCAATGATGGACCGGAATTGTTTTTTGTTTGGTTGTAGAAGCCCGCGCGGTGAGCCCATATGGATTTTAGGCGGTGTATAAAGTGCCACAAGCGGCATTGCATCACTATCGGTTATAGTGCCGTCCGCTGGCGACATACTAGTACATCATTTTAAAAAGCCGTACGCGGTACTAGCGGTTATATAGTGCCGTCAGCTTGCGGCATACTAGTACATCATTAAAAAATCCGCACGCGGTATTATACGGCGTAGTCGTCTTGCGGAAAGAAAAAAAATAACCACGAAGAGGATGGCCAGGTTTTTGTTCGAGTTTTGAGTCGGGGTGTTCCAAGTCTCGAGCTCGCTTCGCTCGCTCTTGCATACTAAGTTCTCCTACTAATGTACAAAAGGCAATGTTACTACTACTGAGTAGTAACATTGCCTTTTGTACATACACACTATGTGGTTTTCCTCAGTCTTCAATATATGAAACTAAATCTTTTAATGACGTATATTCAGTCATTGTAGTGACTTTTGGTATATCACATAATAGTAAAACAAATACAAATCAAAAGGCAGCAAACTAACCTCAACACTCAACCAAAATAGCAAGTGACAATGCAATGCTTACGGTACTTTAAACAGTCGCGTTATTTTGCCGTGCATACTCTTTCAGGCAGTCTAGATAGCGCCACTATTATGCCACAAGCTGGCGGCGGCACTGTAACCAATAGTGATATACAATGCCGCTTGCACATATCCATGCACTTCCTAAATTTTATTAACTTTGATTGGGTATTTTTTGAGTTAATTTCTATAATACGTTATTAAATACACGTTGTGTATCTTGATGATGTTATAATACTTCCTGTCACTTTTGTTTACATAGCAAGTAGTGGTATATGAATTCGTGTGGTGTAGGTACCGAACATTAAAAAAAAAATCTTTTTGACTGGACAGGTTCACTCAAATATGTGTAGTTCTTTCCTCAAAAAACCATTTCAGACACCAATCTACCAGATTATAAATCTTGACTTTAAAAGAGACTGTTCTGACCTCTGAGTTTATTTCTTCTCAGGGTAGTCAGATAGAAAACGCCGACTGCATTTAGTTTTTAAAATATTATTGACGTGTACAACTATTTGTTCAAACCTATTTACAGAAAATACAATAAATTCATTTCTTTGCAAAAAAAAACAACATATTTCCATAAAAATACTACAAAGTGAAAAATAACTTTATTTCCGGAAGTTGGTGGCAAAAAACTAAAATACAGATCCAAAGACGCCGACTTCCGAAATTAAAGTAATTTTTCACATTATAGTGTAATTTTTTTTTGGAAGACGGTTGTTTTTTTAAAACTTGTCGACACTACTGTTCAATGACACTTTGCGAAGAATTTCCCTTTTAAACATTTGTTAAATATCAGAGAATGGCCCAACAGAAGGCGATTACCGTCTTATTATCTCTTTGTCTGAGTTGCATTTAAAGGCCTTAAAGGCTTATAGCGACTCGACGGTAAATACTTTTAAAAATAATATTCGGAGGAGGAAGAAATTCCTGCTGAAATATTATATAGGCATAATTGGTTATTTCATTTATCTTCAAAAATGTTTCTATACATGCATTTACTTTACATAATTATTACGATGTCATGATTCCGGTTACATTTAATTTAAAAAGTCAAATGTTTGAAATGTTAAATGGCTTACTTTTTTGAATGTATTACGATTTAAATACGTTACCAAAAAAGCGGTCCCAAAAAATTGTCTTCCATACAGGAAATCATAAGTACAAAATGGCCAATATTATCCCGTAGGGCGTCACTGTTAATAATATCCTACCAGCTGTGAATTTGCCAAGCTTAGTCATTGCCAATCATTGTATTTACTTAAATATTAAAAACATACGACGCATACTTTTAACATTCCTGAAAAACTTCTAGGGATTGCCGCGATACTTTATTTTACTTTTATTACTCAACCGAGTTGAGCATGATTTATGCTCGACCGCGCCGGGCTCGAGCTGGGCACGAATACATTATGCTACTTACATTTTTGCTAGTCTGTGTCGTGAATACCGTATAGCATGAGCTATTAATACTAATACATTTATACGAATATTTGTATTAGTAGCCCAGTCAACAACAACATCAAACATCGCAAACGCGCATGTAACTACGATATTTTTATATGTTGTTAGGTTCCTTGAGAGTCATTTATACCTAAGTTTGCACTCTAGGCCTATTGGTTGCGAAGATACAGCTAGATAAAGATGAGCATTTTTAACCAAAATGTGAAAATAAATCGTTAAATCATGATTTAGTGCTCCTCATAACTGCACCTTGTGGGCATCCATCGAAAATCTAGCTACGTTTTTACTAAAACGGAACTTTCACAGTGGTTGATGGAGCCACCATCGACCACTGTAAACGTTCCGTTTCCTCGATGGCGGCAATGAAATGATTTAGTCAGAGCCATTGTGGCAGGATACTTCAGCTATGTTTTCAAGCAAACAACGGCAACGGGGCATACAACGTTGAGACAAAAGCCTCATCTAAGCTTCGCCTCAACGACCGGTCTTGCACTTCCCGTATACGATAAACTAACGTAATGATTACAGTCGATTGAACACCGCCACAAATAAATACAAAAACAAGTTCGGAAAACTATTCACAGTCTCAACAAAACTTAACTCAGCAAAACAATAAAAAATTTAAAAAAAGTATTCTACAAAGGAGATCGCTCGCCCGGGTCTGCGCGCGCGGTACAAATAAAGCGCAAACTTTGGGTTTGCGAGCGACCGCGCTGTTAATCTTGTCTATGGAGCAGTTTGTGTTTTTATTTTAATTTAACGTTTTATTCGAGTTATTGCTGGTGCCTCTTATTATACAAGTATTACACTTACCCACTGAAGGTCCCTTCTCGAGAAAAAAATCTTTTAATTAGGACTCGTTTTTCCCACAATGTTTTTGTCAACATTCTTTAATTGATTATTAACGTTCCTTACGAGTATTTACATGTCCGACAATGTCTCCTTGGTACAAACTTTGTACTACGTTTAAAACTGCTTGTTGAAGTGAATTCTTACACCGACACCGCCTCACCATTTCTACACGGAATGAAATACAATACCTACACCTTGCTTAAACTTAAGGGGCCGTGCACGAAATCGACTGATTTGAATTTTGTTCATTCTTTATATAACGGAGCTGTTTTGTAAAACAGATAGCGGTTATGTAAAACAGCAGATTCGACAATCCATCTGCGACATATACATTACGCTATTAACCTTACACTGAATAATTTACTTAGCCTATTGACCTAATTGATTAATTGAATGCCCTAATATCAAGGATTATGTAGTAATCGAAAGTGATTGCACTGTGATTGTTATTAGCAGTCGGTGGCCGTTAACTTTCGGGTTGCAAAGGCGAATGCTGTTCTTTGTATAATAATCCAATAGTACCGTATGTTTCAGTCGCGTCTGGTCAGGTTAAACAACTTTTTTTTCTGAAAAGTTAAACCAACATTTTACTGCTTAAAACGCAGTTCTCAGGCGAAATTAAATCATGGCCACAAAATGTCAAGTAAAATGCGACCAGCCATGCTATTCTGTAAACATCTCACCGTGAAAACTTGGGTGAAGTGAGCTGTCAATAGTGTCAATCCTTGTGGAATGACAGATCACTTCACCTAAGTTTTCACGGTGAGATGGTTACAGAATAGCACTGCTGAAAGATCTCTACCAGTGTCAATAAACTAAAAAACTATGTAAACTAACTTTTTTCTCCATATCAACCTGTTACGCGATTATTAAAGCTAGAAGACAGGAGGCCATCCAAAGCATCGTGATTCAATTCACCTTTTATGAATGGAACCTACGCCTAAAGAATAGATAAAAGAACCGACATCTATTAGTACTGCCCTGCTTGGTTTGTAGTCCTTCAACATCGCTTGCAGCGGACACCTCGTCTGAGTTCACGTGTTAATTATACAGGTCAGCTCAGGGTTACCGAAACAAGAGAAGGAAACGGGATGTGAGAGTGTTGTGTTGTATGTCTCAATTATCTGTAGAAATCGTTATATTTTTACCCTTAGGCTTCGAGGTAAAGTTGTTTTTTTTTTAAGACGAAGACTAAACTTGTTCAGCCGTCTTATTGTAGCCATCCACTTTTGCCCGTTCATCTTTAAACACGCTATCATACTAGATAGATGTTCTCCGAAAGGTATTATAATCAATTAAATTTTCTTGGAAATTTTGACGTTCAAAAGTACCTTTTATGTGCCTAATTGAAATAAATGATTAACTTTGACAGTGCAGACAGTACCAGCCCTAGCGATGCATTCTCAAATTAATTATTGAGCTTAAGTGTCGCTCCAGGGACGTCCTCGCGTATCGGCTGGAGGACATTCTGATGGCAGGAGTTAGAAACGCCTCGATGGTTCGATTAGCTATTGGTCAATAAATGGGTTGTGGGGTCGCAGGTTATACTCTAACACGAAGTAAATGACTTATAAATAGTATTTCTGGGAACAGTAGACCTCGCAAGCACAAACTTTTTGGCAACAATTAACCTTTAGCTAGTCGCGCCAAAATAATCACACTGTTTGTCGCGTGGGTCTGTGCGAACCCCGGAGTTTATTTGTGAAAAAGAAACATAAAATAAGTGCAAATATTTATTTTATATAGGAACTTTAAGTACAACATATTAACATAACAAAAATACAAGGCTTCTAGAAAACAAAATAATATAAACTCGTAAAACAGTATTTAAATATTCTTATCGATTAATTGCCACAATACATGAATCGCAAAGTTTAGTGCGGTGTTCATTACACATAAATTTATTGCACATTTGGTTTTCGTTTTTTTATCATTAGACCTCGCACACAAACGTAAGTGTAATTAAAATTGTGTTTTATTTTATTTTAATGTAATTTATTTAACAACATTATACTACACTATCAGTCGCGCGGGGTCCGTTGGACCCCAAGCACCTCCGTGCATCACGTGTCAATGCTGCGGCTAGCGCAACGCTGAGAATAGAGGGGCGCGTGAGTTACGAGGCTACTGGAATGAATAGTCACGTACGTATAATATTGGCTAAAATATGATACAAGTAAAGTCGCGTGGGGGGGACCCCCCGTGACTATTTAAAGGCCACTAAAGTTTTTAATATCCCGTTCTAAATGACTTTAGTAGTGAAAATAACCATGTCAGTTTAAAATCGTATAATTAATATACCTATCCAACTTAAAGAAAAACCCGACTGCGGCTGTAGGGTTACTAATAAAAATCATAAAATTTGCTCAGGTAAGTAGTCTAAGAAAGTTTAAAGCTGGCGGGCGGGAGCTTGGCGGGAGTCGGTTGGCAGGGTAACAGCAGTACCACCTATTTAAAGCTGGCAGGCGGGAGCTTGGCGGGAGTCGGTTGGCAGGGTAACAGCAGTACCACCTATTTAAAGCTGGCGGGCGGGAGCTTGGCGGGAGTCGGTTGGCAGGGTAACAGCAGTACCACCTATTTAAAGCTGGCGGGCGGGAGCTTGGCGGGAGTCGGTTGGCAGGGTAACAGCAGTACCACCTATTTAAAGCTGGCAGGCGGGAGCTTGGCGGGAGTCGGTTGGCAGGGTAACAGCAGTACCACCTATTTAAAGCTGGCGGGCGGGAGCTTGGCGGGAGTCGGTTGGCAGGGTAACAGCAGTACCACCTATTTAAAGCTGGCGGGCGGGAGCTTGGCGGGAGTCGGTTGGCAGGGTAACAGCAGTACCACCTATTTAAAGCTGGCGGGCGGGAGCTTGGCGGGAGTCGGTTGGCAGGGTAACAGCAGTACCACCTATTTAAAGCTGGCGGGCGGGAGCTTGGCGGGAGTCGGTTGGCAGGGTAACAGCAGTACCACCTATTTAAAGCTGGCGGGCGGGAGCTTGGCGGGAGTCGGTTGGCAGGGTAACAGCAGTACCACCTATTTAAAGCTGGCGGGCGGGAGCTTGGCGGGAGTCGGTTGGCAGGGTAACAGCAGTACCACCTATTTAAAGCTGGCAGGCGGGAGCTTGGCGGGAGTCGGTTGGCAGGGTAACAGCAGTACCACCTATTTAAAGCTGGCGGGCGGGAGCTTGGCGGGAGTCGGTTGGCAGGGTAACAGCAGTACCACCTATTTAAAGCTGGCGGGCGGGAGCTTGGCGGGAGTCGGTTGGCAGGGTAACAGCAGTACCACCTATTTAAAGCTGGCAGGCGGGAGCTTGGCGGGAGTCGGTTGGCAGGGTAACAGCAGTACCACCTATTTAAAGCTGGCGGGCGGGAGCTTGGCGGGAGTCGGTTGGCAGGGTAACAGCAGTACCACCTATTTAAAGCTGGCGGGCGGGAGCTTGGCGGGAGTCGGTTGGCAGGGTAACAGCAGTACCACCTATTTAAAGCTGGCGGGCGGGAGCTTGGCGGGAGTCGGTTGGCAGGGTAACAGCATTACCACTTATTTCATGAATTCCAGGGGTTATTTTTTATATGGAATTCTGTTCTGAGATTTCACGGGGAAGAACCTCCAACACTTTTCCTCTTGGAACGGCCGTGACAGTTTGACAGTAGCATTGACAGGCTTAAATAGTAGTAATAAAATATAAGTACTTATAAAATATATTTTTTAAACAAACTTTTATTGAACTGAAAAGTACTAAATAATAAAACTTCGTAAGCATAGAACTTTAATATTTTCTTAAAAGCTTGAGGCTTATCTTTAAGTGAAGGACGACGTTCACGCCCCAAGCTTTTATGAAAATATTAAAATTCTATATTTACGTAAGTTTTATTTAGTACTTTTTAGTTCAATAAAAGCTTGTTTAAAAAAAGTATTTTACTTATATTTTATTCCAGGATTAGACAAATCCAACGAGTCCAACACAACAGGGCTACCAAGTAAAGTTGAGGTGTTCCTCTGGCCACCTTCCGGCACTATCATCAGACCCTAGACAATACCTTGGGCTAACGTACCTACTTGTCAAAACAAATCAAAATGGCCTAAACATAACGGGGCTATCTTGTCTAATTAAGGAGTTCCTATAGTGACCTTCCAGATCCATCATGAGCTACACAGTTTTACATTTAATTTCGATATATATTCTATTGCCGTGATTTTTTTCACATACCCAACAACCATTTATCTTGAACATACTCATCAACAATGTATCTTGCATTTACCTAACCCTTGACTCTAACAAAAATTTGCACTTCAAAGCTTAATATTTCAAGCCAAATTACAGCTTTCTAGAACTAAGATTTTTTGAGCTAAGTCGCGGATAGACATACAGACAGGCACACGGACATGGCGAAACTATATCGGTTCCTTATTGACTACATAACCCTAAAAACAAGAAAAATTATGAGTAAATATTTGTAGGCCAGTTAGAAAAATTTAATAGGTTTATAATAAATAGTGAGTAATTTTCTGCATTTTGAGGAGGTATTCTGCTCATCGTGCCAAAGATCCTCATCAGATCTTCACCAAACAAAGAAGCTATGGATGACTGTGTGAAAGATTTACGGGTACGCCTAGAAGAGGGACGAATGCTGATATGACGGCTGACAGGCTTATATGGAAAAAGAAAACTGCTGTGCGACCACAAACAGATGGGGATAAAGGCAAAAAAAATGATCTTTCGTTGCGTTGTCGCAAGTGCGATAGTAAATCAGGGTCTATCTTAAGGCTGGTTATAGTATTCTTGACAAAGGCACCCGTAAGTCTCGAATTAATTATTGAGCCCCACTTTGAGTTCGTTGGGACGTCGCATTAAAGTTTGACAAAGGGCTCCATATTTATAGCCGTTCGTTCGCAACTGTTATGTATTCAGTTAGTGTTATCTCCTCTGTCTCGGTTGAGACGAACTTTCACTTGACATGGATAGCACGTGAAGGATGAAGATTATGATTGCTTATACGGGGTGGCCCGTTTCTTAGAAAGTCTCTCTTTAAAGGCGTCCCAAAAACCCTTCATGTTTTTTTATAGTTAAGGAGAAAACTTTGCCCAAAGAGAAAAAAAAAAAAAAAAAAAAAACTTAAACTTACAAGGGCACTTATGAAACGTCAGAAGCTAGGTGCATGGTTCCAATTGGTCGTTTCCTATGGAGAAGAGCCGGCAAGAAACTCCACGGTTACTCTTTTAAAAGTAAATAGTTTTAACAATGTTTCCAAATACAGTGTTAAAAGGTATGAGAGGACAGTGTAGGCCCATCAACATGTACCATGTAGACAAACTTTCGTTCCAGACTTTTAATCCCTAAAAATGAAATAAAAGGACTGTGGCAAAGACTTCCCAGTTAAACTTTTATCTGACATTGGCTTGCCTTTTTACCCAGTCCAGTATAATATATAACCCAGTAAGGATTGTGGAGGTAGATAGGCAGCTGTTGCTCCATGTAAAATACTGCTATTCAGCTGCATCCAGTTAGACTGGAAGCCGACCCCAACAAAGTTGGAAAAGGCTAGGAAGATTGATTGGCTTGCCTTTTTTCAATTCCTGGTATTATTAGATCGAATACTTACTTATCGAATAATGAAAGTTTTTCAAAAATCTAAGTTTTGTAATAAATTTTATTGTAAGATTTGATTGGTAGAATAAGAACACAACGGACGCACAAGGGTCACGCAGAACTGACCCATGTCTATGTCTATCTCGTAACTCAATGGGACTAAGGTAAGCTGACTTGATAAGCCAATATCAATATTTAGTAGATTCGGTTCAATAGACATAGGGTCTGTAATAAAACCATTGTTCCAGAGTGATGATTATTAATTTAATTGAAAATAATATTCGACTTATACCAAAACTAACTTAACCGATTCCTTTTTAAAATTATTTTATTTGTATCTTTTAAATTGTTTATCGTTGCAGCAAAAACTATCACTAGTAATTGTCACTTTTATGCTTGTCTCAGAAAAATCAATAAATAAACCAGGTGTGCAATGAGTACTATTTTTTTAATGAAAAATCTCAACAACAACTTTAACTTGTCTTGTCTTGGCTTAGTATACAGCATCACTATCTCAAAAACTACGTTTTCATCGTATATTAAACACAAAGCGAATTGTTTTAACATTAAACAGAAGCCTACCGCATACCTATTGTTTACTGCTTTCTCAGCTACAAAATTAGTACACCGAATCGTTATTAATGTGAGCATATTGCTAGCAACGTCTAATAAACGTTGAGCGCTAAGCCGCGACTAAGCTTAGCTTAAATTGTGGGTAAGTCTAAAATACATACACGTGAGAGGCTAGCGTATTGTTACCGGTGTTCTTGTGTATGCTGATAAAGTTTTAAATTGATATACTGCGACAGTGTTTTATCCTGCATCGCGCAATTAGAGTTTACCGCGCGAACGACATATATAAGACTATCCGACATCAATCGTCGGGCAGTTGCCCGCCAGATACAACACCCATCTGGTCGGAGGATCCTCCCTTTTCTATAGAGGATGAGTGAACTTTACACCCTGTTCCTTATATCTTGATTAGTTTCATGAAACAACAGCCATCTATCGGCAATGCAAACGTTATCCCTACACATACAAAATTTACACACAGTCATTGCTATAAACCCAATTCCATATCGAACCATTAACTTCCAAATCACAGTACATTCTAACATTCATTTAGTATATATTTACGTTACTAAGTGAATAGTGGACGATATTATATGCAATGACCGATGCTGGCGGCAAGCCAATTGTGTTAGCACAGATAGATAGATAGATGCAGAAGGCCAGCTCCATACAACGAATAAGGATATAAAGCGCACGCACACATAGACGCGTACGTACGACGATCTCAAACAAATGGCGGTCGCGAATACGCTTGCACACGCTGTACGTAAAGTTTGTCTATGTGTACATGCGTTATCGCTCATTGTATGGAACCAACCTTCTGTATCTATCCACTAAGTGGTGCTGGTTAGTAAACGATGCCCGGCGGGAGCTGAGAGCAATTGGGCACGGACGATAGATGATTGATAGGAGGGAATATTGATGGATGGACTTGTGGAGATGTCGTAAGAAGTAGCCTTTATAATATACTGTAAATACAGCATACAAACATTGGTGGAATATTGGTGGGACAAATTGGCGGAACATTGGTGGTCAGTTTTGCTAGCATTAGTGGAGAGAACACGGTGACTAACACCCGGTTTCAGAACGACATTTCAATTTTATAATGTTGCCAAAATTTAATAACAGTTTTTATTGTACGAACTGCAAAATGGGTAAGAAAAATGATACTACCAGTTTCAAAAGTACTGTACAATTATCATAGGGATTCTATTTCAGAAACAGATAATCACAACTGTGGACAAGTTAGACAGTAGCCCCAAACCTTAATAAGTATGTAGGGCAGCTAAAATATGTGTAAAATACGCAGGCACATGTGTTACTAAGCAGGTACTTAGTATTCTGTGGAAAACGGAGTAATTCTCCCTAAATACGCTTAAATGTAAGCGGTTCGTGAAATGTACGCACCTTCGTAAACATAATGTAAAAAATATGTATAATGACTGTGTACACTAAGACGGTGTAGAAATGTGTAAATGACTCATTAACTGTGCATATTAGGTGGTGTTATGCTGCTGAGTCTTGTTTGGAATTCTTATGTTAATTACTGATCTGTGTACATTTCATTTTCTTTTGCTGAACGTATTTTTGGAGCATAATAAACATTCACATTTTGATGATTAATCAAAATTTTAGATGGTTTTATATTGTTTGAATGTTGAATGGAAAGAAAACCAAACTCAATAAATAAACTTCAAGTTTTCTCCATTTATAAAACTGTGTCATATAAGCAACAGCAGGTTACCTTCGAAACATGTTTAAAGAAGCTCACTTTGATCTCTTATACTTGATGAATAAGATAAGAAAACTCTTACGAAGTTTTAAACACGTAATCTGCACAGTTACCCAATGAACGAACACAAAGTTGATCTTATTAAAGCAAAAAGCAAGAGTTCACAAACGAATTTTCACAAAGTTTTCCGAGCGGCTTGCAGAAGGGATGGAGGATCAAATCAACATAGTTCTTCAAATACAACACAAACATAACGAGAGAAACTAGACCTCTTTAATTTCACCTTTAAAACAGAATCAAAATTATTCAAAACCCGAATCTTTTGTTGTATCAAAGAATTTCACGTTTACTTTCTGTGAAAACATGATAATATCATCAGACTCAAAGTCTGCAAACGAATTCAAATTGTATTTAGCTCTTTCTATTTTTGGTAAAACAAGTAGGAGTAAATGAGATTTCCATAAACTGTCGAGATCTGAAAGCTTAGTGGTTTTCAATCAACTTGGGCAACAGTCAAAAGGCTGGCGACTAGTAAGTAACGGAGATGTGCCTTTGTTTTAAAGCCTTTAGAAATAACTGTGTTCATTGAGAGTTTTTTCCCGATTTCCACTTGGGGAGTCCATGTGGGAATCGGAAAGTCTTTATATTTTATTTCGGGATAAAATACAGGATTACAATTAAATGTTATACATAGTATCTTACTAATTATACAAAGTACTTATTATACTACTAGCAGCATTATCCACTTATTACTAATTTGTTGATTGTTAATGCTACGTGAGATAAAAATAAAAACAGACTACATGAATGAATGGACAGAAAGATTAATTTTTTTAATTGATTGATTGAGTTAATACTTCCCAATAACGAAATTTATGGGATAGAAAAGAAAAAGGAAAAAATAATAATTAAATAAAATACAGCACTTAATCATTCATAAACCTAAGATAGAATCGACTACAGATTTCCTAAATTGTTGTGCTGTTAGACTAAAAATATCAATGTCTTCAAATCTAGTGTTGTAGAAATCCACAAGTTGGCGCAGAGGAGCGCGTAAGCCAGCGTTGAAATTACAGACGTGCTTGGTATTTATAGATAGTAAGCGGTATGGACGCGCACTACTGTCCTCGGAACGATGTAACATAGTTTATTTATTAAGTCTGAACAATCATATTTGTTATGCACAATACCATGTAGAAACATTGCTCCGAGAAGCAGTCTTCTGGATTCTAGGGTTAACAGTTTGTAATTGTTAAGCAACATAACATGCGAACCGTGGCTGTGATTGCATCTGTAATGCAGAGCTCTTTGGATTTTACGTTGAACAGTCTCAAGCGACTCAATGTATTTTGCGTAATAGGGATTCCATATGATAGTAGCAAACTCTAGACAAGGCCTAACTAGCGATTTATATAAGTATCTATAGGTTGATGGACGCTTGAAATCTGTGCTGCTGCGCATAACAAAACCGTACATTTTAAGGGCTTTATTGATAATGTTGTCTACATGGATATTAAAGTGAAGTTTAGAGTCTAGTACAACACCGAGGTCACGCAGTGAGTATACTCTTTTTAATTGTGTATTTAGCAAGTGATAGCTATAAGTGTGCTGCTTTTTGTTTTTAGTGAATGTAATCGAATTACATTTGGATAAGCTCAATGAGAGTTTATTCAAGGTGCAATAGCTAGACAGTCGATCTAAGTCACTTTGAAGCATCAAACAGTCATCTATACTTTTTATAGTTTTGTAGACTTTCAAGTCATCCGCGTATAGTAAAAAGTTCGGATGCTTAAAACAAGTGTTAATATCATTTATAAACAATGTAAATAATAAAGGGCCCAAAATTGAGCCCTGAGGAACGCCGGATGTGACGGAAATCAGCTCTGATTGAAATCCGTTAATAAGTCGTAATCGAAACCGTCCGCGTGGAAGTCGGAGATCAACATAGAGTTGCAAGCTACATAATAATATCTAGAGAGGTCAATTGGATAGAAGTAAACCATAGCGGTTCTTTAAACCGAAATACATTTTCACCAGATTTTTTTTCTCAATTCATACTGATTGATATCCAAAAGTAATGCTTAAGAAGAAAATAACACAAACGTACCTAACATTTTGTATTGGACAATGTGTACGATATCTATCAATATCTCAAATATTTTCCAAACAATTGCATTTCTCTCACAAGTTGTACTAGAAGTTGTATTCGACTTGAAAACTATAAATATTGGTTCAAAAGCTTCCCGAACACTTTATGAGAGGCACTTGAACATTTACGGAAGGAAACCAAAAAGAAATTTGAAGAATTTCTGTTGAGAATAATATTGCAACAAAATGTTGTATTGGCAAGAGGGATTATTATTTACTCAAAAAATGGCATACTAACGAAAGAAACAATTAAGCTACTACAAAGTGCACAACACAAATGAAAACAGTATTATATTATCAATTTATCCATATCATTCGATATTTGCAAAATAATGAGGAGACTCAATGGATTGCACATAATTTACATTTCTTGTTATTTACAAAGATTCGTAAACGGCGACGCCAAGGTAAACCTTGGCGATAAAACAAAAGAAACGCGTTGGTAAAGTGATCGATTTGCAGCCAGGAATATACAATGGATACTGAATGATGTATAACAATGTTTACTCATAAATAATCGATTCATTTACTATCAGTAATTTTGACACATTCTACTTTTGTATTTAAAGCATGATCAAGTCATCGGTAAAGAGGTAGCGAAATCTCCTGTTAGTTGTTATAATCTCATAAAAATGTAGTAAAATAATATCAAGCAATCAGCTAATGCTATGCAAGTTGAAACGAGATTTGACTAAAGACTAAATTGGCCTATCCTTTATGTGAGAGCGGAATCAAACATCGATAGTACGGCTTACAACATCTCTGTTGATCTTTATCGAACCATTTGTCTTTTGTTGGACCATAAGACAATTATTTTTTTAAGAAAGTTTAAATAGAATAATCATAGTTAAGGCAAAATCAGACCTTAGTCATTTAATTCAGTACCTAGTGTAAATAGTTAGTTAGTAATTGTATATAAGTATTTTAATGTTAATAGAATTGAATTGGCAAATAAATACTTGTCAGGGCATTAAGCAGTCCTAGGCATTAAGAACTATTTAGTTTATTCATAAAATGTGATAAATAGCTATAGCCTTATGCTAAAACGAGGCGAAGATAAACTCTAACACGAAGACTTCATTAAGTACTGAATAAAGACAACCCTTTGAACGTTTCAATGAAGAGTTTTAATTATTTTTAAACTAGGGTTGTGCCGCTGCTAATTTTGAGTCGACATTATTTTTTCTTTTTATGATAGGCAACTTGGGAAAGTCTTTTGTTGAGCTGGATTGCAGATAACCAATTTAATTGATTGAATTAAAGGTGACTGCACCAACTATGTAGTTTGCATGTCATCGTCAATATTTGTAAGTATGTGAGAACCATGTATCTTAACAGAATTAATCTATTGGACATTACTAAATATAAATACTTGGTACCTATTGTAGTATAGTTATTTAATTCTAGGTAGACATTAACCTTTACCATGCCATTGCATTCCCAGTCACATAATGGGTGTAAAAATATTGTATAACAGAAAAAAAACTTTACTTTAAATAATCCTACGACCCCTGTACCGTTGCTTGCACCCATAAACCCAATATTTTGCGTGCGTTAAATTTCGCTCGCACAACACCGAATTTTTACACTAAAATTAAAAGTCGTTTCCCGGCAATTATATTTGTACAAAGTTACTTAGTTTGATGTACAGCATGCGTCTTCGTGATGGATCTTTTTACACTTCGTATAAAAACACAATTAATTAATATTTACAAAATATTGTAAAGTATTTTAAAAGAGTAACTATGGAGTTTCTGGCCTACTCTTCTCAATACGAAACAACCTATTGCAAGGGGTCAATTCAATTTTCTTGTAAATGTTGACGTTCAAAAATAAACGATTTATTAACTTTGACTTTAAATATTTTTCATGCAAAACAGGGCTTTAATTTTATTTTACCCAAGTTACTTCCTGAACCACTTAACTAGATCATTAAGTTCGGTGAATTAAGGCGATTCAATAGGTAAACAAATAAATCAAGGCCTCAATCCTTCCTTCTAATTTGAATAGTCAATAAATCACTGTCTCAAGTCGATCGACTAAGAATTAATATTCTCGACTAATTAGCAGCAGCGCCCATCACTACGAAGAGTTGCGACAATTTTATTGGATTTCCAACGAGGTACGGTTACTTAGAGTTTGTTTTACCACGGACTTACAAGGTACCTACTAGAAGTGACATTGCAAGAATTTTTGAAGACAAGTAAACAAAAAAACACTTATAATTTTTGCATCTTGTGTTCCTTTAATAAATGTAGCTAAATACTGTGTCATAATCATAACTCATGAGGATCGGTTGCGCTATTGGGGCACTAAAACAATGAAAACAAACAGATCAGCAAACAGAAAAAAACAATTCTTCACCGATTTCACAAAAAAAAAAAGTTTTGCATTCATCGTTGTTACGCCATCTAACACTCGACGGAGAAGACGGCTCGTTCGGTTCAATATCTGACACATGTTTACCACGTTCACACAAATAAATACCACTTCTAGGTCATAAAGATATCTGTGCTGTCAGAGTGAAGATCATTCCTTTGTTTGTGTTCACGGCGAGTTTTATGAAAGATAACGTTATTTTTACTGAATCGCTGAGATAGTATCGTGCTTTGTGCTCGTTTGTTTAATTTCCGCGAAGAATGAACAAACTTTGTGGTTAGGGTTTAATTTTTTCTGTTTATTTCATGTAGAGGCATTATTTTTACAGCACTTTAAGATAGGGAGTATAAGAGCAGTAAGCAACGTTGGAGCATTTTAAATTACATTATGGAGAACTCCCATGTAGTGCTCAAACTGTGTATGAGCTTCCTCTGATCACTTACTTACATTACGCGGGTGGAAATTAGGTGCGATATTGATAGATATATATACATGTACTATGTAAACAATACCCTGTCCGATCCGTGAGGGTGTTGTTAGGTATCGTACTAAGAGTCTAATTACGTGATAATATTAAGGAAAATCGAAAAGAAAAATAGTTTTTTTTTTTTTCCAATATGGTATTTTACCGAGTTTGTTTTACCTGGGGCGCGGGCGGCTGTAATTTAGTGGCTGCAAGTCATAACTTATAACCACTGTTGAAAATTTGTCCCATTTTTTATTAATTTGGGATAATTTTGGTTTTTATTTTTATTAATTTATTTATATTTCAAATAGATTTTTTTATATTTTGTCAATGTGAGAATGCTGTAAGCTTAGTGGACTGTAGATTTATTGACCATCTTCTATTTTGTTAAGTACCTGATACTTGTTGAAAGACCTACACTATTATCAGAATAAAGACGTTATGTGTTAAGCATGCAGAATCTCAAACTTCTATCTCAATCCACTAACTATTAAATGCATGCACCAAACATTTAAATGTCCGAGTTCTAAGTGAACCTCCAGTATTCAGCATACAATCACCAGTCACGTGACTTTCACAACTTTTAGAGCTAAACTTCAAAAGTTTGGCTCGCAGTAAGTTCGCCGTGAGAATATCACGAAGTAGGTGCTTTTAGAGGCTGTGTGAAAGTAGGCAGGTGTTTTTCTGTGCTAAGTACATTATGCAGTAAAAGGGACTTGAAACTTACTTTAGAAGTTGTGTCATCTGACTTATGTACCGGAAAATTATGTATTCAAGTCAATGTTGTTACAACGCTGTTCTCGAAAAATCTTTTTAGAAAACCCTTCATATATAGTAGCACTAGTTAACAATAACATTTGTGGACCATGATGAAGTAACTTTACAAGAAAGGTTTGCTCTACTTATTATATATTTTCGGTTCTAAAGTCCCTTTACTACTATTAACCCATAAACAATGTGTAAAAGAACCCTGTCCGACCCGAAAATAAGGATTTCTTGAGACGAACTTCCTTAAAGCGGCTCGCAGTAGGAGTTGACTGGTACAAACCGTCACAAACGGGGGTCCCCCGACCGCACACTTTTTTTTTTCTGGTAATAACTTTTGCATTAGACTTTTAGTACGAGGTACACCCTCACGGATCGGAAAGATACATGTGTAACTACTGAAAATAAATCTGTTACTTTTTTTCTTTAGTGCCTAAACATAAAGAGGAAAAATCGTGTCCTTTTGGGGGACCTCCGTCAGGAACGAAATTCCTTTGCACAACTTAATATAATAACAAAACCTTTTGACACTTGAAACTTGAGACCTTGAAAATTACATTTTTTTCCAAGTTTATTTTAGCTCAATTATGTAGACTGTTTTACCGACTCACAATGCTTTTTTTAATACAGAGCCATCTGAATAAGTTTTAGAAGCGAAAACGTGCATTCAAGTCACATGGAGGGGGCATACAGCCTTTTCGTTACGTGAACATTTCTACCAGTCAGCTCCTACCGCAACCGGGTTAAAGAACTTCGTTCCAACAAAAAGTCCTCACAAGCTTTTAACTTCATTCACCTTTTCGTAAACTTATTTTCACCTTTAATTCTTTATTTACATATAAACGGATCGTCCGAGCGAAACACAACCTCCACGTACACAAAGTAATCCTCGGCATCCAATAAACCTACATATTGGCTCGCATTACGCTCGGCACCTTTTAGTACAACACTAGCGATATCTATCTGTAGGTGTATACGGAGAGAGAACTATCGATAGGAAGGTGTGGACAGTCATGGACTTATGGTATTATTATATTGAGACAAAATTAGTTGGCTGTTTGTGTTATGTTTGGCTTTGCAGTGTTGAGTATTATGATAGAACTTAGTGGAGTCGTTTCTATAACAGTTTTATTGGGAGAAATATTTTCAATCAACTATCCAACCTAAGTATAAAGCACATTATTGGGAGTCAGTCCAATGAAACTGTATAACACAAAAACTGATCAGGTTACTAGTTTCATACTGTCAAACTGACAAAGTCATAATTTTGGACAATTCACTGCAAAGCTGCATTTCCTGTATGTTCGTGTAGATATGCAGTGTGCTAATGTGCTGAGATAACGTCAAGAGAAAGAAGATACAATTGCAGGATGTATGAGGAAGAAATGTAATGTACCTCTAAGAAATACGGTACCTACCATGACTGATAAAATAATTATATCTAGCCCCATCTAGTGTAATTGTAACCCACACCAATATGCGTGTTGCTATGATAAGGCTTTAATGATCGCTTCGAATATTAAGAGCATGCCGTGTATGAATTGAAATAATATTCAAATCTCATAATATCCTACTCCTACCAATAACCGTTTAATCCCTGAATAAGGTAAGAAATCAGCTTTCCTGCTTTTAACACCGAAGTAATTTAAACAGAAGGCCAGGTTCAGCTTTAAACATCTCATTTTGAACGTTTGTTTGTAAGGTTTGCAACACAAGATGGCAATGTGCATGAATGCATGTTTTCAAACAACTTGGTCTATTTTGACATACGGAGCCGAACAAGCGCGGGGCGGTAAAAAAAATCTCTTATAATATTGATTAATTAGCAGCTGTTTTAACTTCGATCAACCAGTCACAACAGCTAATATGACTATTGTTAGCAGATTTCCTGATTATTCGATCAGTGTTTCAGGGACCAGTTGATAACCTTCTAAATCCTAGTATTTAGTGGCATTTAGTGGCTTTGACTAGTTAATCTAAGAGCGGCCCGCGTCACGACTAACTTTGTTCAAAGTCTCCTCAGTAGCGGATAGTTTAATACTGCTAGTTGTATTGTGCCCGCTTAGACTGTCAGGGGCAGAACTGTACCTAGGAATTTGGTTTGCGAAATACCTACATTCATTTGACTAGATTTAGTTCATTTTATAGTAGATATTATGTTCATGTTCTACAACCAGTGGACGGAAATAAGCATCCACTATTGGTTTTTGGAACGAAGTTCCTTAACGCGCTCCGAGTTGACTGGTAGACATCGTCACGTAAGGAAAAAGCACTACGCCCACTCCATACGATTTTCTCCCTCTCTCTCTCTCTCGGTCTTTTTCTTTAATACAATGGTAACAGAATTAATGCACGTTATGAAAATAGTTTGTTCAGAATCGTTTACTGAATCGATTTCTATTTTTTTTTGAGGTAATTTTTTATCCCAAAAATAGTTAAAACTACGTACACTTCCGCTGTACAGTCAAAACAAACCAAAATGGAAGAAGTGTCTACTAGACTAGACCCTACGTGTCCGACTGTGTGGGTGCAAAGATTTAAATAAACAATGTTGCAGTGTATGTATAAAGCTTCGTGCAGACCAGCGCGACGCGACGCCGCGACGCGACTCGAACAATACAATTTCTAAGAAAACTTGACGGTATAACAATAACCGGTGTCGCGTCGCGCGACAAGTCGCGCTGGTCTGCACAAAGCTTTATGATTATAACATAATATTCAAATTGAGGTATTTGGTGGTGTGCGTTAATTCCGGGACATAATTTATACGAATATGTGTGCGAGCGAGTATCGAGATTCGAGCAGGCGAGTATTGTGCGCGGCCGGTTGTATATTTTTTAACACGACTGCCCATGAAAGGAGCGAATAGTTTTATTTTCTTATAGTTAGTTTCAAACGTTGTTAATTTATTTCATTGTGCCCGTTATTTAATACATAATAAGGTTCAGCGTAAGGAACTTCGTTCTAACCGGGTGTCCCACGACACGTTTCGTTTTTATTTATAGGCAACACCAATTCTAGTGCGATACTCGTGGTTAGGTGGACACTTATCTCAGTCCACCAACGGAACAAAAATACACCACTTCAAATTAAAGTGTTAAATAGAATAGAGTGAAAGAAGTGTTTATTTTAATTTATTATACAAATACATAACTAAAAAAGATGAGGCAAAGGAGACGAGGATATACTGTCTCACAATTACTAAAGTTTAAGTATACTAACTTAGTTCTTTTACTATACTAAAAAGTCGTTCATAAAGAACAAAATAAAAGTGACACGACGCATGAGTAAAGTTAAGAAATGTTCATAAAACTCGCGTGTGTGTCACTATTACTTAGCTTTACTTGTAAGTTTCCAACGAGTTTAGTAACGGACAACTTTTCTTTTAGCTTTCTATTAGTAAGACCCCCAGTATTAAGAGAAGCCTGTAACGTTTTTATGTTAGCTTAGTATCGAATGCTAGGTCTGTAACTCCTTAACATAACGTAGAGGAAGAATAAAAACAAAAAAAAAAGAAGGGACGGAGCACCAAAAATTGTCTGGGCAAATAACATAAAAAAATGTTATATTTAAACGCCTGCGTTATATCTTGCATGTATTTCAAAATAGTTAGAGATGTAGGTACCTACCGTTTAAAACATACGACCACCTAGACACAGCTGAAATTTTGTAACCGAAATATAAACCAAAACCACAGTTTGGCGGCCTGCCAATGAACAAAACCTCAAGTTTTAAGTCTGTTCCCGGCCGAATCACTTATTGTAAAAAACTGTCTACCAAGTATCCTATATTTTTTATTTCTAAACAAAGGCTTTAAAAGTCCAACCGTATAGTGCGCAGTGGTGATCGTTATCGGAGCGCGCTCGGATCGCGCAGTTACATCGTTGGCGATTTAGCGCGAAAGCCGTAGATGGCTGTGTGGACATTAGAACAGCTGGAGCTGAAGCGAGACAGCCCTTTTCAATAGATCTCTCTCTGATAGGCTGAAGTTGGATGGATATGAACACGTCTGAGGAAAAACTTTAATGAAGACTATAGACTTCAAGTTCCATTATTATGTAGTCGTTAATGTTACATAAATATGTATAACGTAATAATAAAACGCCTGTATTCCCCGAAGGGATATTCTTAGGTTAGATACAGCCAAATTCAGATTCTGCTAATACTGTTAATTTCCATTAGAAAAATCAATAACACTGTACTCAACTGGGGATCAAACCAAGGACCGCTCAGCAATTGCGTGAAAAGGGTGTTGGCGCGTAATTTACGTCGTTGTAAAATTAATTTCGTTTGACTTATCCTAGGTACAATCACATCCAAAATATGTTCGTCACCTTAAGGGCTATTTTTGTTTCTGCTTTACCAACTCAACATTTTATATTTTGTCGTATTGTCAATGCCGCAGAATGACATTTAGCCATCTTCTTTACACGTCATGTACCGAATTAAAAATGTGACACTGGACAGACTCTGACAATTAAATTATTTTTATTTTTATTTATTATAATGGACAGGCCATTAAAAAAGGTTTTAGGTTAATGTCAACTCGACATTGGTTGAAGGTGTATGTTATTTTGGTTATTTTTATCATGTAATTAAATTTAGTTTTCTATGCAATAGTTTGCTCAGTGCCCTAGCTGGCTTCGAAGGTATTATGTGTCATCCTTTATCAAAGGAAAAATTGAAAAGTGACGTTTATATGTATAAAAGACTAGACTGTACACCTTTAAATTAGCAGAGTACCTCGTCAATGTTTATTTCCTGGCCCCGCCGGTCTAGGTGTGAATCACGCCGCACCATCCAACAACGCTGCCCGTACAGAGCCACCGTGGCGCACTGTCTAATGACCGTGGACACAGCGGCCGCTATCCAACACTTTTCACTCCATTACTTTGTCTGTTGGTGTCTGTACCTTTTATAGACGTTTTTTTATTTATTATTTTTACTTTACTGCCATACAACCTGCAGTAGAGCAAACATGAGACTAACAACCGGTTTCTGCCTGATCCTCCCAAAAATGAACGAATACAATCCTAATCACATAAATACAAAGTCAACATTGAATTCAATAAAACCGTCAACAGGCACTTTTGAAAGACAAAATTTATATTTTTTAAATAATTTAATTAACGAGTGTTATGGTTGGTTGAACGAAATGACAAAAGCCAATATAAAATCATTTGACGTGAGATTTTACATTACTTCAATTTCAAAAGGGTATCTGAAACCGGTAAGTTTTTTCACTAATGTTAGTATACGTACAGTACGCGCGGCCTTACGTACATATCGCACACCGAGTTTTAGAGTTTATAGTTCTGTCACTCATACGTCATGTGTCTGTTTCTACAGCGTGATGTGCCATAATGAATGGCGGGAACTATACACAATTTTCAGCCATCTATTTGATTAATGTCCCGCCTATCGCGATCACTTATTCTCGTGACGTCAGCTGATCCTCAATGAAAGTGAACCACAGTGAGAGGTTCAAAAGTTCGTGCTCAAGTCTCTCTGAGTGACTAGCGACCTACTTCTCGTAATCGACGAGTAGCCGAGACGAGATACTTTTGGTTCTATTTACCGACTTTACGGTTTTTGTGTAATTTATTGTCAACAGAAAATACTCAATTCTCAATGTATTTATTGCATTCCACAGTGCGAACTTAGGTGGTCATCATTATATAAGGGGTGTTCCTTATTTGAAAGGCAAGTACGCACGGATGTGACCTGCATTTCACTAATTATGTTAAGCCCCATGTATTCCCGTATTACATGGGGCTTAACATAACTAGTGAAATGCAGCTCAAATCTACACTAATCCAGACTCCAGGCTATTAATGAACAAACCAACACTTTGTTCAAACAATCTAATCCCATTGTTAACAGTCGCGCTTCTAGCCACTAGATCAGTTGATTCGAAAAAAACTAGAGAACCGAGTACCGAGTCGATGTCGGCGGTCCCTCTCGGAAAAAGACGGTAATTTCTGTTTAAAGAACTCGTAGGAGAAAAGCTTAGACAGAATATTCAAGTAAATTGTTATTTCATTGCAGCGAGCAACAACATCAAATCATGATAAATTACAAAGGCATCTCATTTGTACTGAACTTTAAAGTCTTAGAACAAAATTGTAATATGAACACGACAGATAGTCTTAACACGTTGACCCCACGCTGTACAGAACGCGGGTAGCGGGCGCAGGAACCGTAGTGAGCGGGATTATCCTTGTTTCGTATCGGCAAGAACTATGCTCTTAGGCCCGTATTACAGAACCTCACTCAAGACTCAAGCATTACTACTAGTTTCATCCAATCAAAAGGCGTTAAACGAGTTTTGAGTAATGCTTGAGATTAGAATCAGAAGTCAGACCATGTTAAAATATTACGAGTAGTTAATTAGCAAAACGGCATGAAAGAGTAATGATTACTCATGCGCCCTAATAATATTTAAGTGTCGCCATTTGTGGTAGAAAATTATAAAGCAGCATAGGACTTGACAAATAAACCGTTCGTGCAATAACAAAGCGATACAGTCTTTTAAATCATAATCACCCCCATATTCAATGTGATGTCAAGTCTTTTCTTACCCAAACATTACCACGCCCGCTCCGAGTGTATCGCGATTCGCTTTCCGTGTAGCCGTAGCCTTACGCTAGATGTGGCCCGTCGTGCTATCGAGGCAATTATCTCAATCGACGGTTTTGCACTAAAGTTTAGAAGGGAAACAACTGACTTTCACTGCGACCACTGTTTCTTAGTGCCTCGGGACTCAATTGTAGATGATGAAGAAAAATTGAATCATAGAATCTGCTTTCATTTTCTTTAGTGTGTTGTCTTTGTGATGGAAGAGAGATTAAATAGCCGGTTTGCTCGGCTGGTATCAATTTAAAAGAGGCTGATATTAGTCGCATGTGATGTGTAACATCTGACATCTCAACTTGGTAATGAAAGAGGTCCTAGACAGGAGGGCCTAGTCAAGAATGTTTCTGACGACCAACCTACTCGTAGCACCGCGCGCGCTCTTCGGTCGCGCTTTAAGGCTTGTGCAGACCAGCGCGACTTGTCGCGCGACGCGACACCGATAATTGTTTTTTCTTAGAAATTGTTTTGTTAGATTCGCGTCGCGCTGTCGCGTCGCGCTGTCGCGTCGCGCCGGTCTGCTCAACGCTTTACCGGCTTCCTGTGACACACTTCCGTCCCTTTTTACGAAATCACTCCCACAGATTTACTTAGATTTTTTTAGATTTAGATTTTAATTTTGATAGCAAGAAAGTGAGAGGAAAGATGTTACACATTAAAATATATAAATATTTCTTAGGTCGAAAATGATGAACGAAGATGGTTCCTTAAAAAATTCTTAGCTCTAGGTAAAGACGTTTCAATACTAAGTCGTCTGAATGAAAAAAAACAATTTTTGATTTATCTCTTCGAGTACATTTTTCCTTAACAAAATCACATTTTATCATGTTCATACGCCAATATATTTCAGCAGTGCGGACGCTAATAAAACATATTCGCGTGTAATCGTATCATCACACTTACAATAAGGTTACGCCTGCAGGCGCTCACGATCGCCCGCAGCGCCCCCTCGCGGCTGTAAATAGTATTTGGCGAACTCCTACCAACTGCCGAAAGAACGACGAATGGCAATTGTGTTATTATTTGGATGAAGGTTTTTTTAATAAGGCACATTATTGTACATTACACAGACGTTGGTAATTTTATTCATAAAAAAATCTAGTTCGTTAGTGTCACCATAGAGATCCTCGCTTCCAAACTATGTGACTGGATAATCTTTACATTGTCTTGAAATGTTTTTGTAAAACTCGTGCCGACCCGACTAAAGAGCTTCCACCAAGTTTCTGAAAAATTCTTCGTTACACAAAATTCAAAAGATAAGTGCAAAACAGGTTTTCTTCAGTTAAAAATTATGTAATAGTGAAGCAGTAGTGAGTAGTAGTGACATTGAAAACAATATCCACGAGAACATTACAACAATTTATCTGTAAATGATATCCACAAGTCTTTAGTGAACTAATAGTAGGGGTCAGGTCGCCTGGCTCCCTTCAGAGCAGAGTTCATAAAAGGTTACTGGTTGTCACAGCGGTTACGGCTACCAGGCGATTATCTTTCATATTGGATGAGTAAACGGAAATAAAAGTAACTATTCCGAGTAAGCAGAAGTAATATACACAACTATATTCTGTTCATTCCACAACGATTGGCATGCTTATTTTAAAGTTGATTATTGAATAATATTTCTAAAAAAAAAATAGCAAAAATGTGGAAGCTCTTTGGCATCGTATAAGCAATCTCATGCGGTCGGCGGCATCTTCTTAAATTTTACATACTAATAGACCTATTGCTTATTGCATTATAATAATATGTAGATTCGATGCTAAATAGCTTCTAAATTTTTTGTATATTTTTTTCGTCAAAAGGACTGTACCGGTGTTGGCCGCATAGTCTTTACTGCTTCTTGGCGAGAGGGCGACTACGAATGGTATTCTCTGCAGAATAAGTTTAGGGACAACTAGCCGATGGGCACGGATCTCGGTTTAGGGTGTACTTACGGCGTGAGGGATTAGAGGGTTGTCGGATATAGACATAAGAGACAGAAATAGGTCATCTTGTTTGCATATTTTTTTAATTTAAAGTTTACTTTTTACATAGTCGGGTTTTGTGATTTTTAGCCGATTTCCAAAAAGGAGGAGGTTATATTTTCGTCGCGTAAGTGTTTTTTTATTTTATTTTATGTACCTATGCCCACCAATTTCTCCGTCAATTGTAGACTAATTAAAAAAAAAAAAAATGTAAGGGTTCGCTCTCAAAAAATATTCTAACTCTGTCATGTAGGGTGTCATTATCTGGAAATCATCGAGTAGAGAAGAAATATATTTATTTATTTTTTCAAAAATGATGATATGAGGGGGCCGTAAAGTTGTCAGTTTTAGACCATTTTTGTACGAGCTCTATCTCAACAACTAAACAAGTTAGGAATTTGAAACTTCTGTATAACATATTATGCTCTAAACTATAAATAATCAACAAATTCATAAGGTATTTATTTAAATATGGGTGATTTTTGCAACAGCAAAATAACTTTGTAATTCATAGTATCATTATGAAATACGAAATCTTTTCGATTTTCATTAAGATGAAAATAAATATAATAATATTCTTCATTCAGTATTTTCATTTATTTGCTAAATAATTTACGGTTGCACGGAACCTTTCCTGTGCGGGTCCGACTCGCACTTGACCGGTTATTTTCTTTTTTGCCATATTGCGTCTGGTGGTCGCCACATTGAATTTAGTTTAATGTCATGTCTTTAGTGACACTCACATGATTGTCATAAGGAACAAACTTACATACATATAATTATAGACTGATAAACTCATTACCCTCCTTTGTGTCGCGCAGTCGGGTATAATTATGGGCCATCGATACCTATAGTGTGTTCCAAAAATATATGATGCAAGTGTAAACATCCTGTTCAGGTTAAATTGTTACGCAATCACTCACTAAAGTAATACATTCGTCTGTATTTAGAAGGTTTCATCTTTATATCTCACCACTTTATATACGTCATTATTCTTTGAATAACAATATTAATATAATTGAAAAATCATCGACAAAACTTGAGCTTATAAAATTAACCTTAATTGTCAAATGAAAAAAATCTATAAGGTGATTTAGAAATAGAATTTGAATTATAAAGAATCAAATCAAAGCGCACTCAATGTGTAAGTGGCAGAGGAACAGATTAACATCCACAGGTATTCTGATATACTTGATTAACATTTTCATCTGCTACTTTTGGAACAGACCATACTTATACAATATGTAAAATACCCCGCCCGATCCGTGAGGGTATTGTGAGGTATCGTGCTGAGAGTATGTTTATGTGGGAACCACATTTTTATTTAACTGGGGAATTTAACCGAGTGCGAGCGGCCGTCGTTTAGTGGGTGTCTAAAAATCATAACTGTTGAAAATTGACCCTGCTGAAAATTTGCAAATTAATGTATTTGGGGTAATTTTGGTACCAAAAATGTGAATTTTAAATAGGGCAATATCTTTTTATTTTGAATAATAATTTAAAAAAATACTTTTTGGTAATGTTATTTCAGTACCTATGTGCCCTTTTCGGATCGGTCAGGGTTTTTTTAACATATTGTATAGTTGTTCTGGATATTGTATTTTGAAAAGTGAGATTTGAGCGCGTTAACGAACCAACAACATAGGAAATCCTAGTGAGAAGCAATTTTAGTTTTTTCTAAACCTGTTCACCATGATTGAACAGCATGTCGGTGACAGCAGTTAACAAAACTTTGTAACAACAGCGACGAATCGTTTACGGTGGCTGGCCATCCGGTCAGCCGTGCCGAGCCGGCGTCGAGCCGTCTGCGCCGTAACGTATGCCGTGCCGGGGCGATGGATTTACATTTGTACGGGTGCCTTATGTAAAGAGACGGGACGAGAGTTTGGAGATGAATTCAGTCGCTTAATCATTAATTTAACGTGTGATTTAGTGTAGACTAAGTATCTTACAAGCGACCCGTCCATGCTTCGCACGGTTTTTATGATTTGACATAACATGACGATTTCCATAACTATTAAAGTCCTATATTATATTTTATACACACACACAAGTTTGACTACAAGAAACTGTTGTGACTGTACCTAAATTACCCTAGGCTGATAAAATTTTCGTTTTTCCTAATTATGTTAATATTAGTGTTTAAGTCGGTTCCCCCCTTAGGGGGAAGGGCCGCACTCCACCGCCGTACGGCCCTGTAGAGCTCGTCTCCGGACTGGACACTCTCCCACCGACATAAGAAAGAGAAGCATTCCCATAAACTAAACTATTTTGTCCCGTCTTCGAAAAGCTAGGGGACGGGAAAGGTACAAGATGAAGTTAATATTGGGAATTGACAGTTAGTAAACAAAAGTATTATATAATATGAAGCTAAGAAGACAAGAGGGTATGCAAAAGTATATGTTTTAGTATTATATATGTTGGAACGCCAACGTCTCCTCCTCTCGCAGTTGAGCACCAATATCTGCAATACAGCCTAGATAAGGTGAAGGGGTAAAGGGACCGTTACGCTTGCGCTTTAAATACGTCTACGTAATACTACGTTAATTTGTCTGTTTACAATGTACCCACTTCAGTGAGACCGGGAACCGTTTTACAACGTTTGCCTCATAGTACGTGTCCTGCTAAACCTAACGCATAGAACCTCTGAGGAACTAATACGATTCTAACGGAACACGCTCCCTAAGCATTAAATAAATGTTTTACTCAATCCTAAGACAGAGTACTGCGAAGTCCAACTGTAATTGAGGAAAACAAGTTTAATATTGAATAGTTCTAATCGCGTACTTATATGAAAGACACCCTTACGGCAGCGCAGCCCATTTTTACTAAGTTAACACAAAACTAGCACAAGCGCACCGTAAACTCAGTCTCTAGCAGAATACATTACGATCGTACTTGGTGAACGCCGAAGCGGTAGCTCGTCACTTCATATTTCCTTAATCTGTCCCATTTAGAGGATGCTTTCAATGTAATCGGCAGCCGTGTGGATCGTCCTTATCGACAACGGGGCGTTTCGATCTAGGCATCCAAATTAGGTGTCTCGCTAATATTTGTAATATATGAGAGGCCCGAAAGCCGGTTGTCGGTGGCTTAACGAGACACGATTTCTAGCGTTCCTTAGAACGAACTATCCATTCAGTTGGTGATACTTGGTGAAGCCTAACCCCACTCCCTGGAAATATGCGTCAACAAGCCTCACGCGAAGTATTCTGTGGCAAGACCTTTTCGGAATACAGAAATCATCACTAACGTTTGGTTGTTTTGTAATGCAATTACAGATTGGCTTTATAGCCTAGATCAATTCCAAATGACCTGTGAGTATTTATGGCTCTGCCTTCCAAATGTCGTGTGTCAACTCAAGGTCAACGGTCGTCAAAAGTCAGGAGCGTTACTGCTCTGTGTCAAGTATGGTGGAAGGCCTTCGCCATTTCCCTATAGCCAAATGCCAGTGACAATAATCTGCCAAGGTACGGATTAGGATGTGGACAAGTAATACACGAGCATGTAACATTAGTTATAAACACGATACTAAATAAGTGTTGAGTTACAAGAACTTCGATTATATTACCAGCCTAGGATAATTATTATAATGGAAAACTCACCCAGTCGCACCAACACTCACACACACATACTATGTACGTTAAATACTACATTAGTCTAATCTGGGCTTCAACCCAACTATGTATATTTAACTTAATAAATAATACTCGCTATCTTGCGACAGCCCACTTGGATATCGCCTCTGGCTTTCACCAGTCTCCTTAAATCACTCCCTAGCTTCGGATTCTGATGTCTGTCGCCTTTCGCGACTCAAAACCAACTCCCTCACTTCTCTTACAATATTCCATGCTGAACATCGAATTCTCAGCCCCTTTACAAGTTTTTGCAACAAAGACTTAAAATCTCTTAATTATTTCTAATGGCCCGAATAGGTCGGGTATCGGAACATTTATGATAGCCAGATGTGGCTGTATTACTGTCCATTGCTTTGGGTCCAGGGAATGTCAATCTTTTGCAATGGACAAGTCAAAGTTATAGTTAATATTATATTGTATTATATAAAACATACAATTATGTTTTTAGCACAAAACCTATTCAAGTGTTTTAGCTAGCTGCTAGAATAATAAAACAATGAATCCAATATCATAACTATAGTTATAGGATAATAGATAGATCCATCAATGGGAACATCGGCTTTGCATGCCTATTGAATGGTTCATAAGTTATTCTTTTAAGTTTCAAGCATGATTCTAGATTTCTATTTGTTTGTTGGTTTCTTTACCTTACATACTCGTAATATTCATGTAAGCGCACGCTTGTTCGCCCTAACTTTGAGAGCCGCATGTTAACTATTTGGCGGCTTTCGCAGAATAGACTTATGGCTGTTTTTACAATTTCTCAATTGTGTTAAAAGGGTCCTTAAAGTGCCTGAGCCCGACTAAATGATTACCAGATGCTGACACTAGTATTGTGAGTTGAGATTAGAAATTGGATATTTTTCTAATTTCTTTAGAATTCGTAAAGTTATTGTATCCGACCTTTTTGCGGTACGTGTCAATAGTTTGTTTCCCATAAAATAGAGAATTTATCATTCCGGACCCATGGCACCCCTGGAGGACACCCCTGGGGGTGCCACGGGCACTTGGATTCGGACCCGTGGCACCCCCAGGTCAATTAGTGCAGTGCTTTTGAATGTATATACTTGGTATTGCAACTATGTATGCGTAACCTACTAATATATGATCTCATTTTTATCTCTAATGTGACCAAAATTATTGTAGTTCTGTATTTATTATTTTGATAATGTACCTATAGATCAGAGTTGTCAGATATCCTTGTTGAAGTTGTAAAATTCAAATTTTCAAAAGTGACAGTTAGAAGTATTTCCATTGTTAAAAAAAAAATGTAATCAGCAATCAAGTTGAAGTGTGTCGAAAGTCGACGCATTCTAATAATATATCGGTACTTTATGTAGCAATGAATATAGAAACGGAAACGCAGGATCTTAATTTTATAAAGATATACGGAGGAACAATTCTGCTACATAATAAACACAGACATCATAAAAAGAAAGATTACAAGAACGGTACGTCTGCGGGGCGGTGTTCAACCTATAGAAAATCAAAATGTCCTGGGTCTTTAACCATAGATAAGTTAAGGTTAAATGTATACCCACAGAGGACCCATACTGAAAAACGTAGTTTCCGCGTGTAAAAAAAGGAATTAATAGCCTAGCCTTTTCCCAACTATGTTGCGGTCGGCTTCCAGTCTATCCGGATGCAGCTGAATACCAGTATTTTAAATGGAGTGACTGCCTATCTGACCTCACAACCCAGTAACTGGGTAACACGATATCCCTTGGTAAGACTGGTTGTCTAGACTTTCGGGCTTCTGACGACCCGTAACGACTGTCAAACATCCACGAATGACAGCCGGGACCAACGGCTTAACGTGCTTTCCGAGGCATGGAGGAGTCTGGATGTGTAAAAATGGTCACCCATTCACGGACCAACCCTGTCAAGCGTAGCTTATCCTGATGAATCGACCCATTCGGCTGTTATTATTTTGCCACGAGCTACGGTTTACTAAACGTATTGTAGAATAATCACAATTTGAATGCAGTGCCTAAAAAACAGAAACCACCAGACATTATTAATGACGATTAAATAGTGGACATTCAATTGCAATTTCTGAATAGAGAAATAATATTAGGTCACGCATTGGAGAAAATGCGTTAAATAAATATTAAAATTAGACTAATGAAATTATTTTGTCACTGTTGTCCATCTGTCCCATCACTATTCGATTGGTGGATTCATGGGAACTAGTAAATAAGACCCGTGATACCACTGGTACAGCATTGTATGGATTTGAGGACTTGGGGGTGCCACGGGTCCGAATCAAGTTCCCGTGGCACCCCCAGGGGTATCTTTCAGGGGTATCATGGGTCCGGAATGGAATTTATGTCTTTCTAAGTTGTCCGAACCATTTGTCGGTTTTAAAATCAGTATAATTATTTGTTATTAAATTAGAGTATATGACACACAGTCACACTGTCTAGATTAAAACCTTTTTTAAGTAAATGGAGAAAAACAAATTGACTAACAGACTACCTCATTAGCAAAGCTATGGGATCAAAATTGTCCAGTGATGACTAAGCTCGATTCATATCGCAGTTCTCTAAAGTAAATTGCTTTATTTTGAACGAGGCGCTTAATAATGTCCAATGGTAGATAGATACAGTAGGCCCCACGTCAGTGGTAACAAGACCAGTATGAGCTGGTTAGCTCAAGGTCAAAGTGTTACCACGGACACACGGTCTTCGACACTAATTACTAAATACATAATATTCTGTGCAAAAACTCACCACAGCAGCACTTCGCGAGTAAGGACTTACCTGCAATCAATAAAACAGTGAACAATTAAGCAATACTCCAACGACATTGTTTACGTTCAACAACATTACATGTTTGTACAGCCAGCATGCAAACTGACAACCACTCGATATCAGAAGTCGTCGATACGTCGTCTTTATCAGAAGAGGTCTTATTATCTCATAAGCGTATGTATCGGTGTCGAAAATGAAAGTCAATAATATTCTGAATAATCACAAGTCTCTGATCACATTAACAAGCTGTAGCCTGTATTTTGGAAGGCATTATTCTGCAAAGTTATCAACATCAGATTTGTAGTTTAAGTTTAAATTAAATTAAATTAAAATTTCTTTATTTAAAAAAAGTGACAATATTGTTACAGACATTACATTACAACATAGAGAAGTGTCTTAAACATAGGTCCCCTGGCTCCCAAACTAGGTTAATACCTGTGACTTGGGAGTCAGTTTTCCCCCATTATAAAAGTCCTTACGTATGTCGTTGGTTATAAAAAAAAAAAATGTACTCATAAAGAAAACAAAACGCACTTTTTTTTTTAGACAATGTAGAAAAATAACAATCATGAAATATGATTGTTATTTTTCTACATTGTCCCCCAAAAAGCGGGAAGGTTTAAAACCTCATATTCTGGCTTCATTGGCTAGCTAACATTGTACACATATTTAATGTGAATTGTTTTCATTGCTTTATTTTTACATTTTATTTGCTTGCATTTTTTAAATAAAATACTCAAAATTCCTTAAAAAAACGTTTTGTCATCCCTTTTTCCTTTATTACAATCCCTGCAATATTTCACATAACTATCTCTCTGCAATCTCCCATTACCGCCACTTACAAAACTCTTTACGATTCCTATCTCAAACGGGTTTCTATCTCGAGGCTCGGGTCTTGAAACCGTGCCGGATATGAGGTCGGCTCACGGAAATACGGCGGCAGTCACGGTTAGCCGACGTGGCGGAAGAGGATGGCTTATTTGCTGTTTGTGTGTATGTATTAGATGGGCGTATTGTTTTATACGTGATGTGAGTGAAGAAAGGATATGAATACGTTTCCTTTTTTGTGACATTTCGTGAGGCAGATTTTTGCTTACACATAAATATGAAAATTCTATCCATCCTAAAGTTGTATGTAAGATATTTCTGATGTTTCTGTAAGACCATTCATATTTGTTTAGGTAGCCCCTTTCCTCTTGTGTGCATTTTAAGAGGGCAGTATCTATTTTTACTGTTATTATGTAGAAATTCCAAAAGAATCTCTCAACATTTTCAGATGGTTCTGGAGAAGTTGGGAGGCTACTTATGTGGTGGTGGATCGCCAGTGTGAAGCCCCCTCATGTACTTCACCTACCTACTACGCAATCCGGACGAAATTGCTCGTTTATTCAACACCTTCACAGAAGTGGATTTAAGCCAAAGGTAAGAAGATAAACCGTAGCTCATTATTCCTTTAGTACAGTCAACCGAATGTCAGTGGTAATAAAACCAATATAAAGTGGCCTTCTATTCTATTGTAATTCTAAACTACGCTAGGCCAGCTCAATGTCGCAGTGTTACAAGAGACGTGCGGTCGGCTGTACGCTGACAGTATCGTCTCACTGTGGTAAGCAAGAGAGTTTTATAAGACGCATCTATCAATCAAAATCTGTGAAGCCGAAAGCTATCAAGCTGTATTCTCAAAAGTCAAAAGCATAATCCAAGACAAACCCTTATAAAACCTCACTTGTAGAATACACATGTAATTCTTTTAAATCACTCTCCGACATTTCACCTACCTAAAGACCATTAAATTGAAATGTATTTTATACTGCTTTCCTTCATAAATACAGCGTGGGACGATTTTTATAGTCTGTGTCGGCGCTACTGAAGCACTTCACTTAATTACACCGTTATCTCTTTATGTCCTAAGAGTCTTAAGGCTGTGGACTGAGAGCTGTGGTAGCGGGGAGCGGGGCGATAAGCGGTAGCGATGAGCGGCAGCGAGTGTACCTAGTACTCGCCCTAAGAATGTAAAATACATATTATTATACCTAGTGACTGACCTCATATTGCTGTCGCAATTTTGTATTGTTATTGCTATATCGATACCATGTTACATGCACTTGAATAGGTGTTGGAATGGGTCGCAGGAAACTGCCTTTGCACTTTAAAGTATCCAATTTTACGATGGCTGAGTGTCGAATAAAACTTTTCTGCAACGTTACGTAGGTTCATATTTTATGTTCCAACTTTGGCTATGAAAATAATAATTCTTTTGATTTCGAACTCGAGAGCACTCGGAGTCAAGTCAAGTAACAAATTATTTTAAGGTGTAACTCCCACTCATATGCGGCATGCTACAAGTAAATGTTTCCTTTTCGTATTTCCAGTGTCCGATGCGACACAAAATAAATTATTGTAACTCTAACTACAAACGCCGCAAAAACACAGCGAAACACACGTTCAACCATAAATTTAATCGGTTAAAACCAGATACACCCAGTTAAAACCGTTTTTTTTTCCTAAAATATCGCCGAGAATCTAACTATGTTACGGTAACGGCGAGTGGCAAATGGAAATAATTTGCCGCCACACTCGAACGGTTTTTACAAAATTTCGCTTTACACCCGCCGCCGCGCCGCGGCGCCGTGTCGTACGACGGAGGCGAAGCGGGGTTACTCGCGTTTGTTTAAATAAGTAGAGGTGAACATGTTACTGTTCGTTAGGTGTTTTTGTATTATTGGTTAGCAGTTTAGCTGGAAAAGGCATGCAGTTTGGTATGGTTAAAATGGAAGATTCGTGTGTATACAATATTTCATACAGTGCACTTTTTTTGAAAATATTGCCAATGTTTGAAGTGTATCTCGGGTTCTGTTGCACCTACAGAGCTACGGCTGCACTCAAATGTATCAAATTGTATATAATGTTTTTTTTCCGTAGGATGCACCTTTTAGAAGTTATAAGTCAAAAACTGAAAGAAGTCCGAAAAATTCGAGGCTTTTTGAGTTACGCAGTTAGCCTTGGTTTAACGCTAAATACGCTAACAAACATTAAAAAAAAATCAGTATAGTGCAATTTTTACGACCTTACGCGATTTTTGTGTCTACGGTGACTGACCTAATTATGAAAGTCATCCATTCCAATTAATCCTGACTTTCACATAATTTGTATGAATGAGAGCTCGCGCGGGTTGACACGGAGCGAACTAACTTTAACAATTATTAAACTGATACTACACCGCTAGTTAGAGAGTTTGGTTACTTTGACAGGTTAGAATTTAATACCTACGTTACATGATTATTTGATTGGTATTTAATACATCTGATCTGTGTAATACTTAACAAAAATAGTTGTCAATTTGTTACTTTGATAACCGGAGGTTTCATGGTATGCAGTTACCCATAAACTATGACCATCATCTCGTCTGCCAAACTTGATATTATAGCGGTTTCTATGAACGGTCTCTATATAACGGGCCCGTGAAAAAGCAACGAAGGAAAATATCCACGTTTAGGGTCTCATGCTGACATTAGAGATTTTCTAACGCAATAACTCAATTACACACTGACAAACATAGAAATTAAGAACTCCGACTAATTTTTACAACCTTTGGAACAATGAAAACACACGAGCAATAAAATTGCCCATTAATTTTATTGTTAATTATAAAATTGCTCACCGAGGCACACAGCGGCCTCATGCGTACGAATGGAAATAAATTCCTTTTCTGTGTGATGTGGGGCTTTATTATCACGTATTTATTATAGTATTTAGTTAGGTAGTCATTTTATAAATAGGTCTAATTTAAATTGATTACGTTGGTTTTCTATTTCTATAGTGTTGCTAGTTTCGTGTTGAGATATGTGCTACGCTATGTGATAAAGCTTATGAAATGTAAAGCCAGCTGTTCCGAGCAAGCCCCTCGTGAGGAATTTAATGTATTTTTTGTCATGAAAGAACAAAACAATTTTCTCCTTATATACAAAAAATAAACTTGGACCTTGTAAGTGCTTACTTACAAATCATGCCTTTTACTCTCAATTTAAAAAAGAGAGTGTTGCTTGCCTCAAATAAAAAGTAATTGACAAAATTATACATGATCCGAAGAAAAAATAAAGTGCTCAGAGTGTTTCTTCTAAATTAAGTTTGTAGTCGTCAAGGGCATCAAAAGTGGAGGGTGTCGGGGGAAGTGAATCTCTTACTGTTGGAAAAGATCTTTAGAATTAAGAATTCTGTTGTATTAAAGGCATATATATTTTTGTGACTGTGTAACAGAAACCAGGATAAGTAACATTGTTTCTCCTTCTCTCATCTCATTAAACATCAGAATTATATTTCCAACGAAAGGTATTTTTCCGCCTTCTAAAGTTCTAAGCAGACGGAGTCGCTAACATAGTTAACTATTACCACTTGATCAACGCGCAGGCAGCAAAGCGTTCTGATTGGCTACTTCTTTCACAGCTAATACGAAGGGTTCCAATTTCGAATTTCTTGTACCCGTTCTGGGACCCAATTAGGTCTCAATCGTCCTAAGGGACGAGCGTGCCACAGAGTTTAGGTGACTGTATGGGTACTTACGAATTAGACTGAATCCAGTGTGTTGGGTAAGTTGATTGCCTCCGTTATTAGGGTTGCTTTTATTGAAGTAATTAATTGGGTAACTGTCCTTTTTTTTTCAAATAATCAACAACTTCTATATGGTGTAAATAAAAACAAAACAGCCTGTATAACTGCCTCATAAGATTAGTTACCAAGCAAAAATTTTTAAGCAAAATATCCCAAGTAAGACTCAGGTTTGAGTACCAAGTTGAAATGCGATTAGTCAAAAGATTCTCAATATCAGTCCGGAGTTTAGAATTGCGCCCGACTTATGTCAATAGGCTTAGCCCCTATTCCGTGAGACTTAATACCGTCGCCGGTGAAATGTGGGAGTACTATTACATTACAATACGCGTTGTCTCTTCTGGGAACACAGAGCTTGACAGGTATTGTTTGGAATTCAATTAAACAGATTTCTGATAAAACCTAGTCCTATTTAGGCGACAGTAAATATCATGTGCCTAGTGGAAGGATTATCTGTCGGCGATAGATCTACATTATTTCTTACTTAACATAACATCACGCCTGTTCTCCCGGCAGTATTAGGCAGAGGCGTACGTTGAGGCCACTTTTCTCAATTGTATTTAAGTCCCATGTAATAGGACCCATGGATAGGTGTGTAGGGTCTTATTGCCGTCAACTGGAAGCGGAAATTCCTGAAAGAAAAACCCAAAGTAACACTCTGCTTGACCTGGGAATCAAACCCAGGACCTCGTACTCAGCAGTAGCGTTTGCGAGCACTCAACCAACGGGGCAGTACACACACATTACTATTATTATTAGTTACTAGTGGGTACTTATAAGTAATAATTACTCCTCCTGGACCCAACTAATCTAAAACGTACCATTATCTCGAAGAGAATGAGTAATATTATTAAAATTAAAGAACTGTTGTCACTAGTTAATTACAAGTATATTTATTTAATTTATGTTAGTGAATCCTACTCGGGTTCTATTCACTGGCAGCCTTAACAGAAAAACTCTTACTTCAAAACCAACATTAATCAAATACAGCTTCCCCGTAACAAGTCGACCTATAAGAAACACAGTTGATTTATTCTTATTTCTTTTCAGCCAATCAGCGTGAGATCTAATCCTACGGAGCCATCTAATTGGCTGGCTCGACGAGTGCGGCGCAAGCCGACGTAATAAGATTGTTGCGAGCCGCGACTCCTTGCTGAGATATGGAATTACTTTGTAGTGTATAATAGGTTTCATTTATGTGATGTAATACACGTTTTTGTCAAATAATTTGTAATGCTCGAAAGGTCTGTATCATGAGTATTATTACTAGGAAGAACATAATGTTGCAAAGGTATTTGTTTATACACGCCGCAGCGGCGCGGCGCACTGGGGATCGAAAAAAGGCTCTCCAAGACAATGGAGCTTAAATTTGAAATTGTCGATTTTTTCCTTGGAATGGCTTCTAATAGCCAATATAATGCATAAATATATCATAGGATGCAATATGGTGGATTTATGATTTCTTGAAATAGGTACTTGATTTTTTGCAGATTAGGCGATTTTTGTCAAACAATCATAAATAAATGATTACTTCACGTGTGCAAGGATATAACGGCTATTCTCTCCGTTCCAGAGATCAACACACATTTTTTTTGCAAAAATATTGTTATTTGCCAATTAGCCTAGCAGATTGTATCCTATGATATTTTTATGCATAATATTGGCTATTAGAAGCCATTTCAAGCAAAAAACCGAGTCTTTAAAATGTATGCTCCAATGTCTTCGAGAGCCTTTTTTCGATCCACAGTGCGGCGGCGGCGGTCCATTTGAGGAAATTGCGCCTCAAACAAACTATGCAATACACACTTTAGACACAAAACTGAAATGCTTGGTTTGCGTTTAATTTCACGAAAACCAATCCATCCTCAATCTGAGCAATCAGCCTAGTGGTAGGTTTAGTGCAGTCATGTAAAGTGAAACAAGTTTATCTAGTTCACCACATCTTCATACAGGTATCGTGAAGAATACCTATTCCTTAAAGCTCGCAAACAAAGACCTCTTTCATCTCATAAGCGTCTATTCTTTATGAAAATATTCTGAATATATTGAGCGGCGTGTGAATGCTCGTTTCATCTTGTATATCATTATTTGCTCGTACTCGTCCTGTTACAACATTCATGTGCTCTCGGTCCACATGCTTAGCATTCAAAACATAGCGCTTAGTTAATTAGGAACGTTGTTTGTATAGAATTCTAACATTTTTTATGTTGCTTTTGAAAGTAGGGTAATGTGGAATAAACTCATAACATTATACAAGCCTCATTACCTACCTAAGTACTTCACATTATATTATTGTTATTAAACGGAAGCTTGAAATTGCTCAGAAGTAGATTTCAGATGATGAACAATAGTAATATAAGTAACAAAGATGAAACCAATATTATTAAACTTATGCTTGCTTATAATTTGCGTAGCGTTGAAATTTTGTCAATGCAATTAATTCTCAGAGAATTCTTCGCTTGCTCATTCATATTCTTCCTCGCCTTCTTTTATCCTTGCTTTTTTTAAATACAAAGCAAGTCACACAAAAGACAAAAAAGAAAAACAAACAATTATAGATCACAGCTCTATCAGATGAGATTCAGAAAAAGATTGCTTTCAATTCCATTCAAAGAAACGATGAATGGGACCGAACGACTGAACGAATAATGGAATTCATTCGCGAGCTGATTGACTCGCTCGCGATAACTTTTGGAATAAAACCGACGTTTGGTCGGTCATAAATTTTCTCCGATTAGATTTAACCGACTGTGCGGAAGTTAGTACGTATGTTGAATGACAACTTTGCAAATGCTCGACCCGGTTAAGAGTTTGGCTTTCAATTTAATTGAGTTAACTTGTTCTGGTTATGACTGTGTGTATGGCCTTCTCTCCTCATTGTAATATTTTCTCTCTCTCTTTTGATTTCCTTTGAGTAGTCAATCTTACACAAATTCTTATGGAAGTAATGATCTAGCTTGTAGTCGTTAATTGAATACATGGTGAACTTAGCGAATAGGCAAGAAGCTTACTTTATCCAGTCACAGTGTTTTGCCCAGCCAGTGTCCCAAGTTCCAATTTCAATACAAATCTATCAAAATACAACGTCTATGTGACCAGTATCCCCCATGATCGCTAGAACTAGCTCATTCGGAACATGTCGTCCTCAGTCAGAGGAATAGTATCGTTCGGCAAAGCATTGTATTGCATATAAGCCTCGCTTCCGCACTTCACTCGTATTCATGTCATGCCCACTACGCTTCAAGCGATCAAATACTTCACCATCATCTACAACCAAAACCAGACCCTATTTCGTAGAATAGAAGGTGTATATTGGAATGGTAGTGTATTATTTAGATGGGAAGCATTGATTGTTTGGTGATTAAAAAGTGGAGTCGGTCGTTTTATTCACGAGGCGGAGCGTGGTTGTGTAGAACAGTTTAGAAGCAAGTATTGATTGTGTGGAGTGGAATGGACCGAAAATTGATGATTGGTTTTAAATGTTTTTATTTATTTTCGGTTTTCCAAAAGCTTGTTCAGCATCCAACTTAGCAAGTTTCAGTTCATCAAAGCTCGGTTTTTTGAAGTCGTAGGTAATTTTGCAGTATTTGTTTATTAATTTAGTTATTGCATGGAAGATTTACACAGAAATAAAATCAGTAACTAAAAACATAAGATCTTCCATGATTTACAAGATTTGTAAATGTAACTGGCACAGGATTATTTAAAAATCCTCTGCCAATTACAAAACTTAAATTAAAATTAAAATTAAATTATAGAAGTAGATTAACAAAGAGGAGGTTAATGTGTAGTATAGGTATCCACGCTAAACCAAACCAGAAAAGAGTGCTAGTACTGATGATGATAATTATTGATCTAATGATCAAAGAAGTTATTGGCCATTATTACTGTCCCATTCTCCATATAATCTACCAAAGATAAAGCTCTTCGGTATACTATACACTTCAAGGGAGCGCGAAAAAGACTATTCACGAGTTGTGATACTTTAGTTCGTCCGGCGCACTCTGACAGATAACTCCCACTACCAATCTTGCTGACTGTCGAGACGAGATGAAAGATTTTTAAATATGGAAATACTTGCGTTTGATCGCGGCTTCGTCCGCGCGGAGGTCGGAAATTATCCCACGGAAACGTGCGTGCCTTAACCTGGGTCAAATAGATGTATTATTCTTTCTTTTCATAGGATAACCCAGGTCTAACCCGGATAATGGTCTATCCGTGTGCTTAATTTCATCCATATCCGTTCAGTCGTAGCGCGTAAAAAAGTAACAGACAGACACACAGGCAGATAGTCATTTCCGCATGTTATTAGCACGGATTCAACTATTATCATAGAAAGATGGGTATATACAGTAGCCTATTGTATAGCGATGAGAGGAAACTAGATACAGATAGGTTGAACTTAATAGTTCTGTGATTATTAATAATATTACTGCTATTTTAAAGACTAGAAAAAAAAGGCTAGAAATCTGGAAATCCGGCCCTTTATCATTATTCGCCAGGTTCATTACAAAGTATTAATAAGGGTCAGGAAGGTCTACTGCTAAGACTTTTAGGGTTTATAATCCTTTGTATGGTTATACATATTCGGTGTTTATGTCGTGGCCCGATCTTAGAATTGACCATTTCATGAAATTGGCCTTATCGTTTATAGGTCAACGTTTACTGATATGTCAGTCGACGTTTGGCCATATCATTAATGTAGGGTATCCATGGTGTAAGGTGTAGTAATAAAAATAGCCAAGTAACTGCGATCAACTTGGAAGTAGCGCTCACCTGCCGCTTGTTTCGCTCGCTCGGCTCGCGCGCGGTTAGTCGCAGTTCTAACCTAACCTAACATTTATACATTTGTCGTGGCCAGATCTTAGAATTGATAATTTCATGAAATGAACGTCGAGCGCTGGTCACATCATGATGTGGTCTGGCCAGAACATTGAATGCTCAACGTTTGACGATATGAACAGTTAAACGCACGACTACTTCATGATGTGACCAAACATTAGTGATCATATCGTAAAATAGTTAGATTATCCACCGGTAGAGGCGTGGATGTCACTTTGTTTTTGTTGTGCATCATGGCGGCGGCATGCAACAAATCAAACAAAGTAGGGTGACCACGCAAAAAAGTCGATGGACTTTTATTGGGTTTCCTAATAATTATGATAATTCGGAAAGCGATCAACTTGGTAGTAGCGCTCGCCGGCCGCTGCCGCGGCATGAAAAGCTACAAAGCACTTAAAATTAATTTAAAATAATCAGCCTATAATGATGTACTGCTGCGACACAGGCCTCCTCTTGGTGAGGTCCAGAACGAGAGAGAGAGAGGTGGGCCGTATCCACGTGTTTTAGATTTCGAATTTTTGGTTTTAGGACATTTCCTCACGCTGTTTTCCTTCACCTTTTGGAGAGCAGTGGTGATGAAATAATTTACACAAAGTAAAGCGCCTGCATGGGTTCGAACCTACGACCTAAAACTCGTAAATCACGGCAATTACCACTAGGCCACCACTGCTCTTCATGATTCAGATTCTTCGTGGTTTCGGAGCATGCTGAAATTAAATATTTAGACCGACTACATTACTGCACCAATCAATCAATCAGTTTATATGCATAATATGGGTTTACAAAGATGTTACACAGGTACGGTTTCACCATACTCAGCTTGTTAGCATGCAAATTATAATATAGTGTCATAATATGTAAACAATTAGATCATATCCGTAAAAATATAAATAATACATTGATAGTCAATCCATTACAAATAGTCATCATGAATGAAAATAAAAGGTCAAATTCAATAAGAGCAAAATTATTTCGATTAGTTTAAACGACAAATAAATTTTTACTATTAATTAATTATTAACAATGATTTCGTTACATTTTATTTTCGAGGTACTCCTTAACTGAATAGTAAGCCTTATCTATAAGTAGAGCTTGAAGTTTATTTTTAAATAGATTTACAATTCTTGAACTGCGTATAATTAAGGGTAGTTTAAAATATATTTTAGGGCCCAAGCAAACAAAGCTTTTAGAAAGGAGTGCAGTTTTCCCTGGTGGAACGTATAGTTTATCTGCGTGCCGCGCTCTTGTGCGATACTCAAACAGTTCTAGATTGCAATGGATAAATAGTGCTGTCGCATAGATGTAGATGCTGGGCAGTGTCAATATTTTTAATCGTTTGAAATGAGGCTCACATGAGTCCGTTTGGGTTAAGTTACATATAGCTCTTACGCATCTTTTTTGCGCCCTGAACGCACTTTCCAAATCCGTGGAATTGCCCCAAAAAATGACACCGTATCGAAGAGTAGACGATACATAACCATGGTAAGCAGTTATTGAGGTTGTAATATCAACGATTTTACTGAGATTGCGTAAAGCGAAAGAATAACTGTTTAATTTATTACTTATGTGTTCTATTGGTTTCTTCCATGTAATTTTGTTATGTATGTATAATCCTAAAAACTTAGTTGACTCTACTACTTCTATTATGTGGGTGGTGTGGTAGTTAATGTTTAAATCCTCTATTGCTGGTCTTTTTCTAAAATTAATTGCTTTTGTTTTACTAATATTAATTTTTAAATTATTACTTACGAGTATTAACCAATTAATTGTATTTTTTTGAGTCAAATTTATATTTTTAAGAATGTCATTTTAGTCATGCGAGTCAAAAAGAATGGTACTGTCATCAGCAAACAGAGTCAGATTATCGGTTTCAGTTGGTATGTCATTAATTATACAGGGTTATTGGTAAAACACCAACAACCTCTTAAGGGGTCATTCTACTCATCAATAGGAACAACTTTTAATATGGGACCAAACATGAAAACACGAAAAAAAAAACAGCTGTTCCCTACATTTATGTTCAAACAACTCGTCAAAATGTATGGAACACCAGATTTTTCTTTCCCGATTTAAGACTTGGAACCAAAGTAAAAGTTATTCATAATGATGAGTACAATGACCCCTTAAGAGGTTGTTGGTGTTTTACCAATAACCCTGTATATTAGGAAAAGCAATGGCCTCAGCACACTATCTTGTGGTACGCCATATTTAACTTTCCTCAGGTTAGATTTATATACTGTCATAGTTTTAGTTTTTGGGCAAATGTTGATATTTCAGTTTGTTGTAGTCTATCAGTCAAATAGGATTCTGTTATTCCAATATTTTCATTGTTGCAAGATTTGTTTTATTTTTATTCCTTACTTAATGTGACAACGTGTACCTATTACCTGCCCCAGGTTGTTACAAATGACACACCAAATTAAGAGAACCACATTCCATCCTCGTTCCCCTCAATAAAAACGAATACATTTCAATTTCACCGTGCAGTAATGAAGTTACCGTTTAGCAAGGATATTCATTAACCAGTAATCCACGCCAGTAACGCGTAATACTCACTGGCGCGAGTATATCGACTCGCCGGTCGTCAACCCGTCGGTATGCCCGGTATTGGAAGCTATAGGCATTTAGGGCATGAGTATATTGGTAAGCCAATGGCTTTTTTAGTACTTTACCACTCGAATAACCAAGGTTATTACTCAATTAATTGCTGTATCGTAGTGGCAACAAGAGCTATGAGCAGTTAGCGTTGATGATAGCGAAGTTCACTGGGGCAAGGCTAGTGGCCTCGGTTACTTATGTATATATGTTTATTCGTTATCTTATTGAATTTATAATTAAAAAAATAGATCGTACGATATTAAAAAAAAAATTAAACTACTTACATCTGCGTGTACGGTTTCTGACTACATAATCTAATAGAAGAGTTTAAGCATGGATTTGTTTTACGGTGAATCCACGATATTAATAATTGCATTAATATTGTAGGTTCAGGGCACGCTTATTAATACGTTACCAAATTCGTCGATACCTAATGAAACTTCAAACATTTTGCTGCGCAATATCGAAAAGTTTATTGTAGCCTGAAGATTCAGCAATAATCTCCATGCATCATAACTATATTAAACCAAAACACACACACCCAACAATAAAACACACTGCAAACAAAGTGAAGAAATCGACTACCTCACATAATATTCGTACGGTCAACCACTTTGACTTTGCGTCTTTATTTCGTAGCAGTTTCTCAGCAATTTTGGTAGTTCCAACAAATGTTACTACGTAGTAGTACTACTATTACTTACTATTATATGCGGTTTGATCGCGTATACGGCGTATACGCGATCAAACCGCATATAATAGTATTGGCAGAGCGACGCGGACGCGGGCGCGGGCGCGGGCGCGGCTCGGCGACGTGACGGTAATAATTGATTGATGATACTGTGCTACTCTATCATATTAGATTATGTACTTTGCTGACTAGTTTTGCGAAGGTTTATTGTTACTTGCTAAAGGCTTTTTTTTTGGTTGGAGGTCACATGCGTTAAATATTGTAGAAGAAGAATGCGCGTGGAAGGGAGTGTTTTTTTGCATTTTTGACTTTCTTGACATTCGAAGACAAAGGATGAGCAGCAGTTATCACTATTCAGACTACTTAAAATTTGGTAAAAGTTGACCTTTTACCAAATTTTAAGTAGTCTGAATAGTATAGAATCCGTAAATCGCGGCAGTTCGAGCATGATAATGTAACAAACAGACAGACTCACCCGGTTTCGAAAAAACCAGATCAATATTCTCTAATCACTTCACAGAATATAAACCAGACTTAATCAAATTATGACTTTATGACTCTTTAAGACCAGATAGAGAGTCATAAAGAACAGTTAAGCGGATTAGGTTACTAAATATACGTCGTCTATTGTATTTTACAATGGATTTCCGCAAAGTCACGCCTGAATCAATTAACTATCAGAAAGTCGTCATTTTTAAATTCTGCGTGAATGCGAACGTTCGTACAGACGAACGCTAAGAAACTCTGCACTCACAGATCAAACCTTCTCTAGTTATCGTGTCAATATCCAATATGTACTTACGAGTACATTCCGATGCAATACTTATGTATCGAAACTTCCGCTCAGTATTGCAGATAACACCAGACTGTGGAACTATCCTCAGTGTGCGCAAACTATATTCTATACAGATACGAGTATAACCATATCGCCACTGTAAACTGTAGATATAACGACTGAAGTTATCTGCAGTTAACGCTCCGCCACACATCGTTGGTGTGAACTGACTGACTTCTGATCATAATGGGCTGTTAAGTCTATGTTCATATTATTACTGTTAATGGTTTATGCGATGTGTTGGCTATATTTCTAAAATTGTAGGTAATACTTGCGTAGGCGTAATCTTTTGGAAACTTCGGGCAAGAATTTTCAAGAAAACTCTACATCCATATTTTTTAAACGCAACTTCTGTAAATTTTTCTGCGCGTGCTCATTACTTGAAAACCACTTTTATACGTTTTTATTGTTCATACATACCTATGAATGATGTGTGTTGTATGTTGTTGTGTATTGGTTTGATAAGTTCTACAATAAGTGTTTAATAAATAATAATAAGCCTGACATTGTGGTAGTAGATCGAATAGAGCGGCGCGCAATGATTGCTGAAATAACGGTCCGGCATGACGAATAACCTCGTCAAAGCCGAAAAAGATACACAAATCGAGGATCTTGACTTCGCGATGTTTTTGACATGTGGAATGTGGCTGTGCAATTATTGACTCAGCAATTATTGCGCTGACAGTCGTGACAGCCAATGGCTTTATAGCCAAGAGCGTCGACGAACACCTGAGGAGCCTCTCGTTGGGAAGCTTGAATCAGTAAGCGGTACTTCCGGACACGGCTCGTATTGTAAGGAGGTTCCTCTCTGTGGAGTCCTGACCGCCGATAGCTTGGACCCTGGTCCTGATAATGGTAAACGAAATAAAACGAAATAATAACTAACTATATTTAAAAATGTAATGTGTAGGTATGTATAAAGTGTAATAGGTTAAATAATAATAAATAAATAAAGATATATATTTATACTCTGGTTGCTAGTTATATATCTGAAATACGCAGTCTAAGACGTGAGTATTGACGTTCTACAGATGAAAATACCACCATCTTAATACAAGATCCCCCAAGCCCTTAAGCCGAACGATGTGCTAAACTATGCTATAACACTTATGTACAGACAGGGGCAGTTATCTGCACGGAACGCTCCAATACACTAAGCTACTGAATGCGAGTGCATTCTCATCATTGCGGCCTGGTCGGTCACTGTAGTGGGTTCAAGTTCGATGGAAATTTTAATAATTGATAAAGGTTATGATAATTATGTAATTGTAATGTAGCTACAGTATGTCTACTGCGATCGCCAAGCGCTATAAAGTCAGTAAATAGTGTTATCAAAAGGATATTATTGACTTTTTTATTTGACTTTCTTGTGATTTAGGCTTTATTTGAGTCATATCATAGACATAACATACAAAATTCAAAATTCAAAAGTCATTTATTCAAACTAGGCTGATAATCAGCACTTTTCGAACGTCAAAATTACATAAGACAGTCCCCCAAAACGCCCACCCTTCACCACTTCCTAGTGCGTTAGCTGGGAAGAAGAAGTGGCGCAACAAACTCCCCAGCAGCACAGCTGTCTGTTCAGTTAGATAGAAAAAAAATGTATTCAACATAATTTAACCTAATTTAAATTATTATCCATATGTTAGCTAGCACACGCCAATATACCAAACAAAATCATCGAGAACTATACTCGGGCAGAAATAAAAACTAAACGTAAACAAAACTTAACGTCTTAATAAAAGCCTCCAGGCATAAAGGGCGTGCCCGCTTACATAAAGCTGTAACTGGAAGTTATAAATGATAAACTAGGACCATCGAGGTATAATAAAAAAAATAGTTAATTACAAATAACAATAAATAATATGATCTATTGTCGAGGTCACTAGTTACATATTGCAATACAACTCATTAAAAAAAACATTGTAATGAGTAGATTATGTCAACAATAAATTAAAATAAACAATTATATGAACTCATATAACCTGTCAGTAGGTAAGCTAATTCTGGTGAAAGAACATAAACATTGTCTTGAGTTAATCACAGCGACCAACTATTCTTATCATTTAAGTAGTCGTTGATAGAATAGTATGCCTTTGAACAAAGGTTGGATTTTACTTTCGTTTTAAACGCATTAAAAGGCAAATCTAGCAAAGAAGAGGGTAACTTGTTATAAAAGGTTATACCAAGCCCAACAAATGAGTTATGAACCTTATGAAGCCGGTGAAAAGGAACTCTTAGTTTTTCCTTATTTCTAGTGTTAACGTTGTGAAAATCACTGTTTTTAGTGTATAAATGTATATTTTGCCTAATATATAAGATGTTGGCGAAAATGAATTGAGATGCCACTGTGAGGATACTAATATCTTTGAAAAAATCTCTCAGAGAAACTCTAGGGCCTAGCTGGTAAATAGCTCGAACAGCTCGTTTTTGAAGGACAAATATATTTTGAATATCAGCAGCTTTGCCCCACAGCAGAAGACCGTAGGACATAACGCTATGAAAATAGACTAATCGAGCTGTATCGACGTCAGTGTATTGTCTTACTTTCCTGACGGCGTAGGCGGCAGAACTGAGCCTTCCCGCTAGGCTCGATATATGTGGGCCCCACTGAAGTTTGGCATCTACTGTTATGCCCAGAAAAACTGCCGAATTTACAGATTCAAGCACCTCTTTATCTAAGACGATGTTGGGTCCTAGATTTCTAACATTTGGTAGGGCGAACTTAACACATTTCGTTTTCTTGGCATTGAGAACTAGGTTATTTGTCGTAAACCAATCCGTAACCATTGAGAGTGCACTGTTTACATCGTCAAAATCTTGTCTATTCCGGTCTACTTTAAAAATAAGAGAGGTATCGTCTGCAAAGAGTACAACTTCACAGATACCCTTTAAATAGAATGGTAGGTCATTGATATACACTAAGAACAAGAATGGACCCAGTATTGAGCCTTGAGGTACTTACGTACATACGATATCTAATGATATTATATCTGTCACCTTCAGCTTTTTCTTGGTATTCATGAAAATGTTCTGTTATAATCTCTTTATAATTCTTGGTTTCATCAATCACTTATGCCTTTTAGATCAATTATTTTTGTTGTACTACTAATAATAGAAAAGGCCACTCCTTAGACTTGAATTTCTAAAGTCAGATATATCATTTATTCGAGGATTAAAATTATCTTCTGGCAGTTTTAGTATGTAAAAACTGCCAGTTTAGGCACCAGTCTTTCACAAATTAATTATGAAATTGTGTCTAAGACTATTTATTACTATCTCTGTTATAATTCCTTGCTTCATTTTTCAGATATGATAATAACAATGTAGTTTCCCTACTTGGTTGGTAACTTCGCACGTATTTTAAAGATTTTTGAAACTATTAAATGACGTATTTCCGGTCTGTCCGGCTCTGTGTCACACTTTGACGTTAGCTCATTCCTTTTTCGTGCGCGGTAACTATCGCATGCGCCCTTCGAGCAACATGTCAAAAAGAAGCGCGCAATCAAAAATTGATCACTATACTAGGAAAATTCGTAAGATCGAAGAAAAAGAAAGACATAGACGAATAATAAAACCATTGCAATTATCATCGTCGGAAGATGACGGTAAGTAAAAATGCATTAATTATTTGGTGATCTAAAAAGTGAATAGTGAAATTATCAGTTTTGTAAATGCTCTGGGATTGACTGCGAGTCAATAACTTTGACATTTTTCAAAACTAAATTATAAAAGTTAAACTTTAATATTGCATCGGGGTTGACTGCGAGTCTTCAACGATGACAAACTAGCACAGAAAATACGTACAATCTAAAACAGATGTATCGTTAACGTGCAAATATTTTATTCAATTTTATTTTTACTCTACCCTCAAAATGGTTATCTTCACAACCTTAATTGCAAATCGTAATTTTAGGTAACGAAGACCTTGAGGTGGCCCTAGGCAACAATAATGAAACCTTTACGGAGCCAATATCCGTGCCACCCGATATATTGCAAGATGCGGAACCGGAATCCGGCGATAACCCTGACCAACACGTTGGTCAAGCGGAACCCTGCCCTCAAGAGGAAACCACCGGCAGTGTAGAATCTGAGTTAGACCCTGATCTATTGTCTGCGCTCGGTGAATCCACGTCCGACTCGCCTGACTATGGCGACAGCATTCACGGCAATCTATCGCAATTGTGGCTTCCTTTACTAAGGAAAGGAATGCCTAAAGAAAATAAAGGCAATCTACTAAAAGAGTACCTTGTACCAGATAATTGTAAGCTCCTGCAAGCGCCCAAATTAAATGCAGAAATCTCGGCGGCGGTACCGGACATGGTTCGTAATCGCGACAAGATACTTACAGCGTCTCAACAACAGCTAGGCACGGGTATCACCGCCATCAACAGAGGCATGGATCTGCTTCTAAAGAGCGATAATAAGGTTCAAGCTATGAAACATTTGAGCAATGGTTGCCGCTTACTGTGTGATTCGCACTACATGGCAACGCAGGCTCGAGTGAAATTAATCACTCCTAGCTTAGACAAGGCCTTCTTAAATATCATTAACGAGTCCGAACGAGACGAATCACTGTTTGGCTCATCTCTTTCAGAGAAAATTAAAGCCGCCAAGGCCATTGAAAAACAAGGCCTTTCTATAAAAAAGACTGCGAAGGTTTCGAAACCGCCTCAACAGCCTACTACCCGTCCGTCCTACCAGGGAAACTGGAATCCGCCTCCTCGTTACCCGGCGAACAGGGGGGGGGGCGGGGTGCATACAGAAAGCCGACGACGGCAGGGAATCGCCGTCCGTACATGTCGTCGCAAGCGCAGCCGTCACAACGCCCTGGGGCGCAGGACAAATCTCGGGCTCCTCTTCGTTAATACAGGTACATGCGGGTAGGCTTACCCACTTTTATGACCGATGGTTAAAAATAACCAACAACAATGTTATTCTGGATTGGTTAAAAAATGGTTATCCTATACCTTTTCATAAGCATGTAAGTCAATCAGCAATACCTAAAAATAACCTATCAAATACGGAGAAATCAGATATGCTGGAAGCCATAAACAAACTAAAATCTTTAGGGGCTATCTCAGAGTGCAATGTGACCAGAGATCAATTTATATCTAAAATATTCCTCACTGTGAAGCCTAACGGCGATAAACGCTTTATATTAAATTTAAAACCATTAAATAAACTGATCAAGAATGAACATTTTAAAATGGAGGATTACCGAACAGCATGCAAATTGATACCACGTGATGGATACCTTGCCACCATCGACTTGAAAGATGCGTATTTCCTTTTAGCCATTAGGCCTTCTGACCGTAAATATTTAAAATTTCAATTTCAGCCTAATAATTCGCTAAAAACTGTTACATATGGCTTTAATTGCATGCCGTTTGGTTTATCCGTAGCCCCACGAGTATTTACTAAGGTTATGAAGGAAGTCATGACTTACCTCAGACACCGTGGTTTTCAGTCAGTTTGTTATTTAGACGATATTTTATGTATCGGAAATACTTATGAGAAGTGTCTTAATAATGTTAACAAAACATTGAAACTACTCGAGTTTCTAGGATTTGTTGTCAATTACGATAAAAGTATGTTAAAACCACGACAATCCTGCAAGTATTTAGGATTTTGTTATGATACCAGAACCCTTAACATAGAATTACCAATTGATAAGCGACGTAACATTGCCGAGTTGGTTACTAAGTATACAAGATTACAACCATGTTCCATCCGCGAATTCGCTCGTCTAATCGGTATACTAGTTGCCGCTTGCCCAGCTGTTAAATACGCTTGGATATACACTAAAACCTTAGAGCGACAGAAGTTTCTAGCGTTAATTAAGCATAATTATGATTATGAAGTCAAAATTAAGCTTCCTAGTATTATACTAGAGGATTTGTACTGGTGGTTGTCAAATATTGATACAACACGCAATTTTATGCGGCAGCCAAACTTTGACATCGAAATCTATACCGATGCGTCGAGGTCAGGTTGGGGTTCTGTCTGTAAGAACACTCAAGTACATGGTAAATGGAAGTCATCAGAAAAAGCATGTCATATTAATTACTTAGAGCTGATGGCAGCTTTATTGGGTCTGAAGTCATTCACTAGCGATGTAACCAACTGTGCAATATTACTTCGCATGGACAACACTACTGCGATAAGTTATGTAAATCGTATGGGGGGTATTCAATACCCCCACTTAAATAACTTGACTAGGTCCTTTTGGAAATGGTGTGAGCAGCGTAACCTTTGGGTATATGCATCATACGTGAATACCAAAGAAAACCGGGCAGACGCCGCGTCAAGAATAGTTAATCCAGATACCGAATGGTCACTTTCCGATGAAGCATTCCATGAAATCGTTAAACATTTTGGCCAACCTGAAATAGACTTATTTGCGTCTCGCGATAATGCGAAGTGTACCAGATTCATCTCATGGAAACAAGATCCTGACGCAGTTTCCGTAGATGCATTCACGGCAGACTGGCATACCTATTACTTCTACGCTTTTCCACCATTTTCCCTAATATTAAAATGCCTTAGAAAAATTATCGATGACAATGCATACGGCATATTAATATATCCCAACTGGCCATCACAACCATGGTTCCCACTACTGCAAAACCTTATAGTCTCCGACATTGTTTATTTAAACCCCAATAAAAACCTCTTGCAATCTCATTTCAGGGAGTGCCACCCCTTGCACAAGAACCTTACCCTGGGTGTCGCGAGGCTCTCCTGCAGGCTTTCAGCCGACGGGGTGCCCATGCCGACTCGGCAACACTGATGCTATCATCCCTTTCTAACAGTACAATTCAGCAATACAATACTTCACTTAAGCTTTGGTGGCAATATTGTATCGCTAACCAGATTGATGTATTTGACCCTTCAAAATCGTCCTTACTCTCATTCTTAGCGTCACAATTTAATAGCGGTTGTGCGTATGGCAGTTTAAATTCCCATCGTTCTGCTTTATCAGCCTTTATAGGTAATAATATTGGTTCAGACGAATCTATAAAGCGCCTCCTTAAAGGTGCGTATAAATTAAGACCCATAAGACCCAAGTATTCCACCACCTGGAATCCCCAATTAGTGTTAAACTTTATTTCAACATGGTTCCCTAATAGTAAGCTCACACTCGAAAAAATCACTAAAAAGCTTGTGATTCTATTAGCAATTTGTACAGCTCACAGGGTACAGACGCTTTCCTTGATCAAACTCGAGAACATTCATTTTTCGGACAGCGGCATAAAAATTGTTATTACTGACATCATAAAAACATCCGCACCTGGTAGAGACCAGCCGATCCTGTTCCTGCCATACTTCAGGGAAAATACGTGTATTTGCCCAGCTACAGTTCTCTCAGATTATATTTCTATTACTAAAAACATAAGACCTGAGAGTGCAAACAATCTGTTGTTACCGTACAAACGGCCACACAAACCTGCTACCACACAAAGTATCAGCAGATGGATAAAACAAGTGCTGTCAGAAAGCGGCGTCGATATCAGCGTATTCGGCGCGCACAGTACACGGCACGCGTCCACTTCGGCCGCGAGCTTGGCCGGAGTTAATATAGAAACTATTCGCAAAACTGCAGGGTGGACTAGCTCATCTAACTCATTTGCTCGTTTTTATAATAGGTGCATTATAAACGAAGGTGAATTTGCTAGATCCATTTGCTTATCGTAAGAAGTTCAATATGACTATTTATTTACATTATTGTACTTACAATATCACACTTTAGAGAATATCTCTATAAGTTAAGTTAATTGTGATTAATTCGGAATAGGTAATCATACCATTACGATAATGAAACCATTGAGGCTGATTTGTTTATAAATATAATGTTAACAACCATAATGTTTATTATTTAATTCCAAAACTTTCTAACTCTTAACATCTACATTGTTATTATCATATCTGAAAAATGAAGCAAGGAATTATAATATATGATCAAACGAACTTGCAAGTGAAGTTCGATCATTATTATGATGAGTTGCTTCATTTGAAGATATGAACCCTCCCCCCCGACGCTCGACGATCCCCTAATATAGAGAAAGTTTTGTATCATATAACGTTACTGGACTCTAAAAAATGAGCTAACGTCAAAGTGTGACACAGAGCCGGACAGACCGGAAATACGTCATTTAATAGTTTCAAAAATCTTTAAAATACGTGCGAAGTTACCAACCAAGTAGGGAAACTACATTGTTATTATCATATCTTCAAATGAAGCAACTCATCATAATAATGATCGAACTTCACTTGCAAGTTCGATTGATCATATATAATTTGTGGTAAGAAAATAAATAAATTATTATTATTATATTATTATTACATACTTATACAAGTATGTAATAATTATATAATGTATGTGTGAGTATGAGTGTTTGGATATACTTGTAGATAGATGTTTGGTCGAATTCTCCAAGTTATTACTTGCACTCTCGATACTGGAAACACTATTTATTTTGAAACATTTGTGTCTGTTATTTTAAGCGGCTTTCACAGAATTAAACTCAAATGAAACAAACCTAATTAAAGCATAATTATAGTGTCCATACCTATCCCACAGTAAATAGCTCTCTGTTGTATTTCCATAAAACTCCACATATTAATATCTCCTGTTTACGAATTGCCATAATATTTTCATTAGTAGGTAGGGTAGCCAAACATTTGATCCGTGGATTTAGACAAATGACGTACGTTTGATCAATCCTCTGTGACGTCAGCACTAGCCCTATATGCGCCTAGTCGAGCTGTTGCTAGGGTAAAACCGTAAATGTCTGTATATATATAATACGTAGTAAAGCTGTATTTGAAATACCCATGCTTCTTTTACCGATACATACATAGAATAATTGTGTAAAATATTTTTATGATGACAATTTTATATACTCAAAAAGATTATCTCACCATATTTTAATTAGATTTTATACGCATTTCCTTGTTATAATAAGTACCGCAAAACCTCGTGGATCATGTCTATTTATAGGCAAACGTGCTGCCCATGTCATTTCACGCCACTCACCACATTTAGACAAAGGCTAAACTTAGGCTAAACTAATAATTACACTGAGACACATGCTCGAACACAGTACTGCTCGACGGCAGAAGATATGTTTTAAGTTTTTCTTGAGACGAGTTCTTTCAGAAGGAGTTGTACTACTTCAAATCTTTCCTCAGGCGTTACTGCATGTATGACGACTCTACTTACATACATCTGTTCTTATAACGTTACCGTCACAATCATGACGCATGTCTTTCACCAAAGCTGAACCGAGCTCATGTTGTGTTTGCAAAACAAATACACTCCGTATGCATATGATGTACCAGTGTGTATTGTACAAATATTACATTACGACTTATTGTTTTTATATTCGGGATTGCTGAACATTTGTTGATTCGGAACGGCGTGAATAGTATGTGTTTTGGTCTGGATTCGACCGACTGATTTAAATAGGATTAGTTTGTTATATTGTTTTGTTATATGTGTGGGTTATATTTTATCTATCTATATTTTCCCATATAATATTAAATGTTAGCACGTTAACTAAGTTAAGACATTAGTTTATAAAAGACCTCGATCATATTTGGCTAGTCTAGTGTGCCATCATTTTTAAAATAGTAGCTATAGAATGACATCAAGAATTAATGGGTAGGTCCCAGTCATATTTTTAGTTGGAAGTCGAAAATGGATTACTTGATTAAGGGTAGATTTTTCAAGAGTCAGATAACTTTTGTCTGAAGAATAAATGTGACAGTTTGACATATTTTCTATACCTCAGATAAAAGTTATTCTATGATTGAAAAACCGGCCAAGTGCGTGTCGGACCACGCACAATGGAGGGTTCCGTAGTTGGGATGAATTTATCCCAAGAACAAACTTAACATTGTAATTGAAAAACACGTTCTACCATACGGAATGTATGAGAAATCATGTTTTTCATCCTGCAAATTTAAGTTGGTTGAATATTACTCGTTAACCTGTACAGCCTACTTAGCTCTGATAGTTTTCCTTTTAATTTCGTTATATATACTACTACCGTAATTTTTTTCAGATTTACGAAACCAACCATTTAGCTGGCAGGGAGGGGGACACTTGACTCTAACAAAAAAAATCTGTTACAAGCTTAATATATTGCAATCGGATCCCTGAATCCAAAAATGGTTTGTCAAATTCCCAATATTTTTGAACGAACTTTCTAACGATACCCCACAAAATGGGGTTGATGAGAAAAAAAAATACATTCCGACTTTACGTGTAGGGGAAGTACCCTAATTTTTTTTTATTTTACCACTTTGTCGGCATAATTAATATGTATACCCATGCCAAATTACAGCTTTCTAGTACTAACCGTCTCTGAGCTAAGCCGCGGACAGACAGACGGACATTGCGAAACTATAAGGGTTCCTTGTTTACTACGGAACCCTAAAAATCTACCCATAATCAACTAATCCATTTTATAGATACACAAAATTAAAAACAAATCGACTTATTATGTATTTCAATGCTGAGTAAACACATAGCGCAAATTGAATTGTCCACATATAAGCAGCAACGTACAGACAAAAAGAATTAATCGTAGTTTCTTCGCCAATCTTCGAGTTAAGCGCTGCAAGCGAGCTGGAAAATGTGAAGTAAATGAACCACGATAATCCCAGTCAGCACGAGCTGAGATATTTGATGTTCTGCTCTGTTCTCATGCCAACGTGCAGCTGACGGTGCTTCTACTTTTTATAATGAGGTTTTTGGCTTGAGCAGTCTTTGTTGCGACAAAGGTGGTATGCATAATACCTTGTGGAGATACAAAAAAAAAACTTCTAACTTAAAACTCAAGTGACGTACACAATTTGTCAGTGAACTCATTTGTTTTTAAAGATACCTTTCCAGTTTCGAAGTAAATTTTAGGCACGGTGTTAAGGTGTAGTGTGCAAAGTGTGTCATAAAAACAGACCTTGATATGTATTGGAATAAATATATACAGATTAAGAAAACTCATAAAACCATTCAAAACGGCAAGATAGTCTTTTATTTAATGCAGAGGCTTCTTGTTACCGTAATTTTAGGTAGAAAATTTATGAAAATGTGGAGTAATGTGGCAGAAGCAGGTGCTGACTTAGTCAATTCTTGGTGAATATTTAGTGAAAGAGTGCCGTATATTATATGGATCATTTTTAAAATGATTTTACAGTGATTAAAGTTGTTTGATAATTTGTTATTTTCAGTCGATGCTTGAACTTAGCATTTTAAACACAATTCACCTGACTTGATGACTCTTTTTCTTCATGGTAGTAATTGGTAAAGCTAATTAGTTTGCCAATGATTTTAATCGGTAAATCGGAGCTGGCAGCTCATTGGTACATTACCGATTAAAATATTTGTAGAAGTTGTGATATTCTGCTGAACAGAACCACATCTTTCAGTATATTTATATGATATTGTACTTAACAAAACACCTTTTGACCTATTTACCTATTGAAATCGTATGACATTCATATTAGAGTGTGCTCGACAAATGGATGTGCGATTACTTTTTACATATTTCTTAACACTTTTACCTCTGAAAAGCATACTTTTAATTTTCTTTGATTGTCTTAGCATCCAAAACTTATATTATACTAGTCATTTTCCCTTTTGATTGTCTTAGCATCCAAAACTTATATTATACTAGTCATTTGCCCTTTTGTAAAAATCTTAGAATATTATATATAGGTAAGTATTCTGACATTATCATTATAAATTGTCACCTGTCCGATTAAATTTTTCTACACCATAGACATAACACACTTAGGGTAGGTACACTATAATTTCTTCTAAACCTTTTATAAACCTGGTGAATACACAGTAACCTTCGTAATAAGGGCAGGTCGGTTTTCCACTATAAGCCGTTTTTATTATTTCCGGCCATCATTCAATTAAGAAATAACTTAACATATGTTTGAAATGTCTACCATATTATGCTTCCAGAAAACCGCTATGGCAAAGAACGATAAAAACGGCCTTCAAATGTTTCAGTTTTGTTTTAGCCTTTGGTCAAGGGTTTGCTCGGTTTTATATTGAGTCTAGTTTTTTAACACAGTTTTCTATTCAGATTTTAGACCGTTTAGTTCCGTGTAACTAACGTATGTAATAGTATAAATGTGATACAATTTAATTAAGTGTGTAATCTAAACTTTTGAAATACAGTGGTTTCCTTGAATAAACTTTGATTGTGTCTGTGCAATTGAGTATTATTTCTCCGCTGTCCGATCCTTCCAGCTATCTCTGTGGGAGGCCTCTCGAAAGACCTCTGACTGCGTGACGCTAGGACGACGCTACCCCCCGAGAGAGGCCTTTGACGTGAGGCGGCATGACACTAGACAACGCTACCCTCCGAGAGAGGAATCCAACGTCAGGCGGCGTGACTCCAGATGACGCTACCCTCCGGGAGAGGCGTTTGACGTCAGGCGGCATGACGCCAGACAACGCTACCCTTCGTGGGAGGCCTCTTAAAGCCTTTTCTCCATTTGACAGGGTTAATAAATCAGCGCGGCGTGTGACGTCATAACCCTACTCCTCCACACTACCGGTTTCCCCTACTCTTCGATCCTGCCTGTCTGCCTGATCCTGCCTACTCCGATACTACCTATCCCGAGCGTCCCGCGTCGTGCGAAGCCGACCTGGACCTCATATTATTAGTCTTTAACTTCTCTGTTTTTTTTCATATACTATTTTTTAGTTTATTAGCGTGACTTACAAAGTTTATTTTGATTTTTTTAGTTACCGTTTTTTAGCGAAGTATCAAAAAAACATTTCCGGACACGAATCTCACACATATCCGATCACACCAATTTGCATAAAAACACGCATATTTAAACAGCATACGAATATATAAGCCGTGCATATACTGCCTACTCGTATCGATTATCGATATTCATTGTGCATTTATTACGCTTCGATATCGCAGAGAGTACCGACGTACATGCTGTATGAGAAAGTAGTGGTGCTGCGATCGTCCATTGTCATGATAAACAGTTCCGTCGTTCTGCGCGACAGTCGCAAATGTGCGGAATGTGCAGATACGAACGTTTGCACTAGCTATGTGAGGCGTATTGTTGCCGGTAAAGGCCAGCTGCTGCTGTATTTACGAGTATTTGGAAAAAAGTATGCCGTGTGTTTTGTGCTTATAAGAAGAAAGGCTAATTTCTGTATAGTATGAATGCTTTGAAAGTAATGTGTCATGTGTGTAGTAGCAGCCAACCAAAAAGTTAAGTCAGTATTTACATAGCGCGACAGCATAGGCATGCTATCTTACGCGCTATCTGCTGTGTATAATATAGGCATATTATACACAAATAACGAGGTGATTCTTTTTTATGCCTTTGTGAAACATTAATCGAATTATTATTATTTTTATTTTTTTTAAATCACACGTATTTCGTTAACATTTCGTAAATGTTAAAAAAGGTTTACTGAGTGACAACGCAGGTACCCAACCAATCATTAATACAATCAACGCCAAAAGGAATTCTTTACATTAGGAAGGTATTTTGATTGCCTTCGAATCTACGCTTTCATAACCAACACATACTGTTTAACTTCTTTATATGGTTAGTCTGTAATGTAAAACCAAAAGGTGTAAAGCACTTAAGCCTCTATATAGCCGCAATTTGATTGATAGCACAAACGTACGTGTTTATTTTTGACGTCTAATATGTTATGTTAATGTTTCATGCAAGGTGTTGATTTCTTTGGGCGCAGCACCGCTGTGTCCTCGTGGAGGCTATGGGGGCGGTGATCTCTCGCGTCTGGCCCTGGTCCAAGCCATGGTACGGAGCGAGAGGGCATGAGAAGCCGTCATCTCCTTCTGCGAAGCAGTAATGCTCTCGAAGGAGGTGCGGGCTGCGTAAGGGAGAGAGTGTTCGGTATCAAAGGTTATTCTTTAAGCGGATATTGCACACTAAATCAACATTTTCTCTGCTGTGATATAGCAATGATATAGGCCGTATGTTAATAGAGTTGTATATTTCTTCGACTTAGATCGACTTAGAGAATATTATGGTTGTTCGCTGCACCTTGATCATTTTTGGGCGTTAAAATGGCCCGTTGACACACCAAGGAATTCTCTTGGTATGGAATTCAACTGATGTCCCCCTACACCAGACGAATCAGATCTTCTAAAGTGGGAACTACCTACTCTACCAAGAGTCTCTAGTAGGGCCACCTGGCCGCTCTCTCCTGGTAGAGTGCCTTCACCACCTTTAGAAGAACATCGGAGAATTTTTGAGCATGTGAATTCCCGCCAAACCGAGCTCGCAAGTTGATGATTAAGCGCAGTCTATGAACTCACGACCATAGAAACAGAGTATTCACTTCATCAGCCCTAGTTCCTCGCGTCCCCACAGGCAGTGTTTGCCGGAAATCGCCACTAAACAGAACTGTGACACCACCATCAGCTTCCACTGCTTCCTATATGCCCTAATGGATTCACGCCATACGATGAAAACGCAATCCCTAAGCACGCGCACCTTGTCATTGTTGCGTGACATACCACAAACAGGCGTTTCGTTGCTCCCTAAATCCCTGGGAGTCTTAAACATGGCGTGCTGATAATCATTTTAAAAGTTTAATCGGTAACTATCTGCAATATGAAAATAATGGCAACTCCGTTGGCTTTAACCAATGGGCCGCTCCAGCAATTTATAAAAGTAGAGCAATACTATACGAGTAATATGGTTTGAAAAAATACAGGTTTGATACTCCTTTCCTAAAGTATGTCAAAAATTATTCAAAATTATTTAAAAAGGTTAGTGTTTTTGCTAAATCTAAATTTTTAAGCGATACAATTAAAAATTCCAATAATAAAGTAAAAAACACTTGGAAAATTATTAATAATGAAACGGGTAAGTCTGTTAAACAAGATAAACAACTTGAGATTATGGTCGATAATAAATTAGTTAATAAAGCAGCTGACGTAGCTGAGGCGTTTAATGAGTTTTTGCCAACATACCTGTAACTACGACTCGCTCCTTAAATTCATCCCCGTCTAAAGCTGAAAACCTTTTGCTTAGTAGTAGTGTCTAAAAAAAGTCGCTTATTTAGCTTCGAACATGTAACGCCTCGAGATGTAGTTAAAGTTTTTAACACACTCAAGTCTAAAAACACCGGCGATTACTGGGGCATCTCCATTAAACTTTTAGTAATATAATAGACATCGTAGCCCCCTATCTAGCTGTTACTTTTAATAAATGTGTTGATTTAGGAACTTTTCCTGACCTCATGAAGAGTAGTAAAGTCATACCATTATTTAAATCAGGTAATAAAAATGACGTTGGAAATTTCAGGCCTATTTCTATCTTACCGGCATTTAGCAAAATATTTGAAAAGTTAATACTCAAGCAGTTGTTAAGACATTTTAATTTAAGTAGCCTCTTTCATAATGAACAATATGGCTTTACAAAAGGTCGTTCGACTTCAGATGCGGGTGTTGCTCTGCTGAAACACATATTTCACGCATAGGAGAACTCGCAAAATCCTATTGGAGTTTTCTGTCATCTCTCCAAAGCCTTTGATTGCGTGCACCATGAAACGCTTTTGCGAAAACTGCGTCATTACTGTGTGCAAAACGAAGCTCTGAACGTTGTAAAGTCTTATTTACATAATAGGTTCCGATGTGTAGATGTTAATGATGTAAAATCTTCCGAGGTAATAGTTCAGATAGGTGTACCTCAAGGCTCAATACTGGGTCCATTCTTGCTCTTAGTGTATATCAATGACTTACCATTCTAATTATAGGGTATCTGTGAAGTTGTACTGTTTGCAGATGATACCTCTCTTATTTTTAAAGTAGACAGGAATAGACAAGATTTTGATGATGTAAACAGTGCACTCTTAATGGTTACGGATTGGTTTACGACAAATAACCTAGTTCTCAATGCCAAGAAAACGAAATGTGTAAAGTTCGCCCTACCAAATGTTTGAAATCTAGGACCCAACATCGTCTTAGATAAAGAGGTGCTTGAATCTGTAAACTTGGCAGTTTTTCTGGGTATAACAGTAGATGGCAAACTTCAGTGGGCCCCCATTATATATTGAGCCTAGCGGGAAGGCTCAGTTCGGCCGCCTACGCCGTCAGGAAAGTAAGACAATACACTGACGTCGATACAGCTCGGTTAGTCTATTTTAGTTATTTTCATAGCGTTGTGTCCTACGGTCTTCTGCTGTGGGGCAAAGTTGCTGATATTCAAAATATATTTGTCCTTCAAAAACGAGCAGTTCGAGCAATTTACCAACTAGATGCCAGAGTTTCTCTGAGAGATTTTTTCAAAGATATTAGTATCCTCACAGTGGCATCTCAATTCATCGTCGCCAACGTCTATATTAGGTCAAATATAAACTTATACACAAAAAACAGTGATTTTCACAATGTTAACGCTAAAAATAAGGACAAACTACGAGCTCCCTTTCACCGGCTACTTAAGGTTCACAACTCATTTATTGGGCTTGGTATAACCTTTTATAATAAGCTACCCTCTTCTTCGCTAGATTTACCTTTTAATGCGTTTAAAACGAAAGTAAAATCCAACCTTTGTTCAAAGGCATACTATTCTTTCAACGACTACTTAAATGATATATTTGTTATGTTATTATGTTATAGTTGGTCGCTGTGATTAACTCAAGACAATATTTATGTTCTTTCTCCAGAATTAGCTTACTTACTGACAACTTAATGTCAATTTATATAATTGTTTATTTTATTTTACTTTACTTTATAAGTCAAGTTATTTGAATTTAATTTTAATTTATTTTTGACATAATCTACTCACTACAATGTTTTTTTTATGAGTTGTATTGCAATATGTGGTTAACTAGTGACCTCGACAGTTGATCTTATTATTTTTTGCCTGAGTAACTTAGAGCTTCGGGAGACTGGTCGTCTTGCTCATCATGTTTTTTTTATTTTTTATTAGTAATTAACTGTTTATTTATTTTACCTGGATTATTTATGTTACAGCTATATATAGCTATATGTAAGCGGGCACGTCCCTTATGCCTGGAGGCTTTTATATATTAAGTTCTGTTTACGTTTAGTTTTTATTTCTGCCTGTTCTCGATGATTTTGGTTGGTATATTGGCGTGTGCTAGCTGACATATGGCTTATAATTTAAATTATGTTGTGTGTTGCGTAATGTATTTTATTTTGCATACTATTATATAGAATCATTTTTTTTTCTAACTGAACAGACAGCTGTGCCGCTGCTGGGGAGTTTGTTGCGCCACTTCTTCTTCCCAGCTAATGCACTAGAAAGTGGTGAAGAGTGGGCGTTTTGGAGGCCTGTCTTAAGTAATTTTGACGTTCGAAAAGTGCTGATTCTCAGCCTAGTTTGAATAAATGACTTTTGAATTTTGAATTTTATCCTCATCTTTGGTGCGTCATTTCATATAATGTAATATTGCTCATCACCCATAGCAAATAGCGTGATATTTTATACCCTACAATTTGACCAGACGTACAGGGAATATCTATGCAAATATTTAATAGAATCTGTCCGGTAGAATTTGCGTCATGCTGGAACATACATTCAGACAAACAGACAAAAATTCTAAAAATATTTTGCTCATTAGAAACGTTCCCAGACCTCATAGCAATTACTTGTTTTATATTAAATGTACAGTTTTGACTTCGCTATGATTTTATTTTAAGTATAGGTAATAATGTTTGAAAATACATATTTACAGTAAATATATTAATAAAATTCATAGTATAGGTGAGTACATTGAAAATCAATAAAGCGTTTGTCTTTGAATACGGATTTTACTATTCTAACTACAATGTGTATAAATATCACGGTTAACTTATGACCGCTGCTGAAAATTTGCTAATTTTTAATGGATTTGGGGTATTTTTGGTTTTGTAATTGCATGACTCATAAGACGAAGCATATTTTGCCTCCTTTCTGCAACTGTTTTTATTGTTACACTCCTGCTAGTACACAGAACCTACTTGATTTATATACCATTGTATAGAGATTTAATGGAGATTAATTCTGTACTTTAAAAAAATATTAAACGAAAAATACATCAAAATAGTTTTTTTTTTTTGATCTCTTTCAGCCATAGGAGGAAACCTGATTAGGTGATTTAGAAATAGCAATAACATTTTTATTTTCTATAACAATAATATTTTTTATTTCTTTTAGGTAATGTTATAGCAGTCCCTGTGCGCCCCTTTCGGATAGGGACAGGTTGTTTTTACATACCTATTGTTAGTACAGACAGCTTGTGTAGACAAAACAAAGTGCACATTTTATAACTCAACCTACCCTTTCGTGGAATACGGGCGTTTTGTCCAATTATGATTTTTGGAAAATCCTGTACCGTTTTCAATTCATACCATGTTTCGTACGCATAGTAAAGTTTATTTATTTATTAAAAAACCAACTTACTTTAACAGTTTGCACCACACATACAAGTTATAGGTCAATATCTATTAGTAATTAGTTAATTATACACACAATCATAAAATTAAAATTAGATTAAATTACATAAAAGTAGACAAATTTTGTAAGGTTTGGTTTGGTTTTTAAAGTTGTAAGGTGAACGCCCTCCGGCGGAGACTGAACAAGCGTTTATTTCTTTTTCTTTCAGCTCCGTTATCTAAGCTTCACGTACTTTCTGATGATCAAGGTTAAGTTACTCGTGGACGAGTACAATTAATTTATGGAGATGTTATTGTTATGGAGAGATGCTAAAATTATTCTATAATAAAAATCCTACACTATATTTACAGCAACGCAGTAATTTACCAGTTTTTCAGTCAATTATGCAGCGGGTGATTGAACTCACGACCTTTCGCTGTTGAATCCATCGGGCTTTATTTCATATTTGTATTAGGACCCCACAGTTTCTTTGCATTGTGTTGTGATATTTGAAAACTTTCATTATTTTATTATTGCAGCTAAGTAATAATGATTTTTCATAAGGCTATGTTCAATATTTATGGATATTAGGAAACGTAGGAAAACTGTGCCAAATGTTTTTAAAATGATTTTTTTCTATTTTATCATCATAAATAAACCAAATCCTCTTGATTTTCCCTAACACAAAGATTACCAACACATCCGCTTATCTCCCGAGGATAAAAGTCTTCGGCATAAATCGGCTAAGCCCGTATGCATTCGGAAGTCGATCGCTGTGACGGCTATTACCTCCGATTGATTTATTGAGAGCTTGATGTGGATATACGAACTAGGGATGGAATTGCTGCTAATTTAAGGACAAATAAATTCAATCAATTGGATTCTAGAACAAAACGTGACAAAATCATGAGGTTGTTTCTTTTGTGCAGCAATGCAATAACAGAGGCGAGTTTTATTGTAACTACTTGTTTTTTTAGAAATAGGGTTTTATTCCTCGTATAATACGAGTATTGTTAATTTATTTTTTAACCTGAATTACCCAAAGTGCTGAGTACTTAACTATAATTCAACTTATCAGTTTGTCATCAAAATGATACGACTAGTATCATTTTGATGACCAACTTTACCTCCTACAAAGGAGAGCTTACTACGCTGCTACGGCGTAGCATCTCGTAGCAAGTCACAGCAATAATAAAATTCATCATTCATCAATAATTTCCTTTACGACTTTATGTTTTAGCTAATAATTTTGTTTTACTACAGTATCTGAGCTTTAGCAGTCACAGTGACCTCCTTAAATATTAGTAAATAGATATAACATTTAAATACATACATTTCTGACGTACTGATCAAATGTCCTCACCGCGGTCCTCCCGAGCAGCAGCGCATCCATCTCACTCTCCGGCACAGGTACCACAGCCACTGTGGGCGCGGGACCACCCTTCATCGGCACATTCATTTTGGAACTTATATCCTTCTTACTAAGACACAAAATCCTCCAACATGAAACACTATTTACAGAAACAAAGTTTATTTACAGGAACTTCTATTTTCTGTTTGAACACATGACCTTTCTAGGTAACCAACTTAAGGTCACGATTGCTTCATGCTAAATACAACCTTATGTTTATGACACAGAGTACACATTCCATTGTTATCACAATAAAACGCACCAGTCATTTAGAATAATAAAATTAATTTATTTTCATTTCAGCGTCCGTGTCTTGTTCAATTAAAAAATATTTTATCTTTCACTTCAAAAATAAATTTAAATTGAAGCTTAGTATTGCTTTCTTCAATTAAAATGAGTGTTTAAAAAAATACAATTGCTTTTATTCTCAATTGCATTCTATTTTTCAAAAAATGTAATTATAAAATTGACGTTCTTTTGTTTTTATATGTTAAAATGATATGGATATAAATTATTATTGTCTTTTTTAATATGTATAAAATTATTACTTGTTCAAATTGAATAGTTTTTTCTTATTTCAGTTAAAACACTCACTGTATGTTCGTTCACACAATAATGTTTTGTCACACAATCTCGGAGTTCTATCTCTCTCCCGTTGATCCCGTGCGTTCAGTCTTCACTATTATCTTTCTTGATTTACTATTTATTGGTTCGAGGATTGGAATGAAAATAAAATTCGTTTTTGGACCGCTGTTACTGATGGTATATCTGTAACGTTATATTATATTGTGGTATTGTTGATTTTTGTATGGAAACTTGAAAATATGCACTGTGGTTTATGTGGCCTTGGCTTTGAATACTGTGAAGTTGTTTACGTTTTACCTTTAAAACAATATAGTGAATACTACGTGACGCTGTCGTTTTTAGGTTTTTCTGCCTTATAGTTTCGCCATGCCCGTCTGACTGTCAACTGTCCGCGGCTCAGCTCAGAGACAATGAGTACCAAAAAGCTGTTATTTGGCATGGGTTTACATATTAATTACGCCAACAAAGTGGTAAAATAAAATCAAGTTTATTTTTTTTAAGGTATCTACACACCACGCAAAGTGGTACACGTAAAGTGGGGATGTTTTTTTTTCTCGTTTATCTCATAGTGTGGATAATTGTTGGAAAGGTTGTTTAAAAATATTGTGAGTTTGTGAAAACCATTTTTGGATTCAGTGATCCGTTCGTTAAATATTAAGCTTTAAAGTGCAAATTTTTGTTAGAGTCAAGTGTCCTCCCCCCTGCCAGCTAAATGGTTGGTTTTGGATATGTGAAAAAATTCGCAGCAGTAGTATATATAACGAAATTAAAAGGAAAACTATCACAGCTAAGTGGGCTTTACAATTTAACGTGTAACAATCGACCAACTTAAATTTGCGGTTGCAAAAACATGTTCTCCCATACGGAATGTATGGGAGAACATGCTTTTCAACTACAAAGTTAAGTTTGTTCTTGCGATAAATTCATCCCAACTACGGAAGCCTTCATTGTACGTAGGCGGACACGCACTTGGCCGGTTTTTATGTAATTGGGAAGAAGGCAATTGAATTTAACACCATTATAGTTAAACTCAAACCATTTATTAAATTTTAACTTTTGAATTGTCAAGGGGTCGGTCAGTCAGAAATATGAAGCTAGTTGCCCATCTAAAGCGTAGTAGGTTCCTATGGAGAAGAACGGGCAGGAAACTCCACGGACACTCGTTTAAATCAGAATATTGTTACAAAATATTGGTTACATCATTCATGTTGAAATTATACATTTGAAAACAAATTGGTAAGACGTGCACGTTAAAAGCGTCCGTAATAAAAATAAAAATACAATAAAAATTCGAAAAATTAGAATAAGCCGTGGCTGCTAAGAGCTGACCAGTCCCCACTGACGGCGCCCGTTCACGAACATGATGCATGGATCAGCACCATTTAGCTCAACCATTTTGAAGGGAACTTGATGATCCAACACACACGTCACCACCAGCGAGACATTTGAGTGAGCATGACATACTCTCAGCTGCCAGGGCATATTCAAGTCATATGAAAGACGTACCCAGTAAATAGTAGCTTTAAAGTAGGTACATCCTGCTCACACATGTGCTATGCAATTATATACAATTACATTAGTTATAACAAGATTTTACTCAAACTGTGACAAATAGAATTGTAGGTGTTATATTAATTGGATAAGCCATTAATAACTTTATTGAGTCTTCTATATAATTGGCTTACACAATTGTTAGTTTAATCCCGAACCTAAACAAGACAAGCCAATATTCATGCAAAGTAATATTATATGAATGCAAAAGTAACTGTCTGTCTATCTGTTACCTGTTTACGCCTGAACGGTTGAACGGATTTCGATGTTTGGCTCACGGATAGACCACGACCTGGGTTAGGACTTTTTATACCAGTAGTTCCTTCCCGTGGGATAATTTCCAGGCGTGTGAGGCCGCGAGGAGCAGTTTCTGTATAAGTTTAATGCTCTAGCTATATTGCTGCTTCCAAAGAAACCTATTCTTTTCGTACAACTGATAAAAAGGGACACTTTTGGTCCATTTCATTTGATCGTGAATTTGATAAACAATCCTTTGCTTTGACTGTACATAAAATAGACCGCCTTAGAGAGCCACTTTAATAACACTTTGCAGTCACCACCGCCATTTTGAGTTGCTGTTTTCTTTTTGCTTTCGGGACATTTACAGCTCCCTACTTACATATCTGCAGTACATTTTGATTGCAAGGTAATCTCTAATTAGTAAACACAAGATCACTCGCAGCGTATCTGTACGCCTCATTAAGATGAAAGTCCTAATTACCGCATTACACTCCGGAATCTTTGCAAATGTTCACTATCATTACCATACTAATCTGCTGAAAAACTTCTGAAGTTGAAACGGCTTCTGCTTATAATGGCTTAAGCAGTATGCCCACTACACCGTATTACCATGACCGTGCTAGGAAAACGTGTCATGCAAAAAAATATTCTTTGTGTTGAAAAGTATGAGACTATGCCCACTAGACCGTTCCGGCACCGACCAACACCATCGCGTGCCATGCACGGAGAGTTCACAATAGATGGTGAGAATATTTTGCCGGTACCCATACGCTCCGTGCATGGCACGTGACGTTGCGAAACCGCTGCGCGCAGGTGGCAAAACGCTGAGCATACGGGTTATAGCCGCGTATGATGACCGTTCTAAACGCGATATTAACGGCCAATTTTCTAAAAGCCATCGTAAAGGTGTAGGAAATAATTTTCTTTACAAAAATATTGACTCGCTCTTCCTGACGCGAAAACACAGGTGAACTACTACAACCGAAAGATGATGTTGCTACGTTCTAGTGGCATAGTTGTTCATGTCATATATATTTATTTCCGTGCCTGATACGTTCATAGCAAGTACATGATATGGTACGGTGTAGCGAGCAAAGAGCTTAAAGTACGTCGTTTGCTAACCTTCATGGGCAATGACTAGAGATAACTCATATGCATGTATTTAAATGCCCTGCCCAAACCAGACTTATAACAGCATACTCTGGGATAAAACGAAATGTAAGACTCTAGGTCCTCGAAGCGTTATCTGTTTAACACGGAGCTAAGAAGTGTTGACTTGTCCCAACGACAATAGGCTCACCTTAAACAACTGGTGAAACGTACACACCAGTCATTATAATGATAAACTTCACACTTCTGCCTACTTCTTCTTGAATTACTGTTTGTGATGTTACGTCATGTGACCAGAAGGTTTTAAGAATAAGCTTTAGTATAATTCTCCAAAAGGGAATTATATATGAAAATAGGAATTAATCCATCTACGTCGATTCTCGTTAGGTCGACTTCATTTCGCCAACCATGTTTTTTAATCTTCGAATTAATCTCATGTTCATAATGATAGGTACTTCTCCCTACGATATCCACGACAGCTTCATGTATGATATGTATCTTATTATCAATGTAATGTAATATTGTAGAAGTAGGCGGGTGACATCGGAGCGCGTCTTCAAATCATTGAAGGTCGATATCTGTCTAAAGTTACCTAATTAGTCTCACAGCGACACCGCGGTAAATACATACCTACCTAATATTCGTTACTGTCGCGAATCATATTTTTTTATGAACATACAACGGAGTTGCAATTTGTAAAAAAAATCGTAAGACATTTCTGCAGGCTACCTTTAACATTGATGTAAATCGATGACCTTTTAACACATCAGCATCCTCCCGTTTATTATAAACCAATGAATGCGAATTACTGACATAATTATAATTAATATAATTATTCACTTAATTATAATTATTTATTAGTGATATTTATTAAAGTAAACGCAGTGGAATTACACACTTTTTTATTTTCAGATTTTAATTGCATAGCAAATTCTTTTTACACAACTTGTTTGACATGTCTTTTGTTTTGTTGTACCAAACGTTCATGGTACAATTGAAGTTGGTTAGTAGCTGTTTTTTTTTTTTTTTTTTCTAGTTTTTGTTTAGGGGCTTTTATCAAAGATATGTCAGCCCCATCGTACCCTTTTACATTAATTGGCTTACTTAATTTAAATAAACTAAATTTAATTAAATAGTTAATTAGTTTTAGTAGCTGTTAGTTGGTTAATCTCAACTTTAGGTGTAATTATTTGTATTTTAATTTTTTACAAGCCTCCATACTTGTCCCGAGTACCGACTAACTTTGTCTTCCTTAAATCCTTCAACCTTAAATAAACATGATGTAGTATTTGATTCAAAGGAGCTATTCTCACAAAGATCTTGTGCGGCTCTAGCATTGAGAGCAAATTTCTTTGTATGCAGGGAACATACCAAACATTTTTGAGTGTAATGGTTTCGTTTTGGCCATTAATGTCAGTTTTTACGTGTATTGAGCCCTTTCCGATAGCTTGAATATTTTCACCATTTACTGTCATTACTCTGTGAGATTCGCTAAAGTACTCGAAAGATCCATATTGATCTCTTCTATTGGTTACATTACTTGTTGCTCCATTATCTACGTACTATGAGTCTTTATCAATACTCTCGCCAAGAGATAAAGCTAAACTTGTCAATGTAGCAGCATTTGATGTGAATTCCTTTGGAGGTTTTGGGGGTCTACCATCCATTATCCATTTTTGTATTGCTTTACTCGATGTACGCTTGCTCCGCAATATTATTATATATTTTATAATCTTGTTTTCTGTTATGTACTATCAGTACCTCCGTACTGGATTCACCTTCAGCTTCAGATTTATTTTTTATCTTTCAAAGCTCTCTCGTGAGCGCACAACTAGGTGGTCACGTTCTCGATTGTACGATCTTTCAATGTAATCAGTAGCCAACTTGATTTAAAACTGAAATACTCTCCTGGCAGGGAATCCAATATCTTGCATATCAAAAGAATTCGGTATGTAAAGTAAAAATGTTCTACGCTGATTCCAAAACCATTTCGAGCTTTCGAGGTTTCTAAACCTTATTTATTATGCAATTTATTTTAATATAAAAACATGAAACCACTTGACCTTCAAATGACGTCAAAAAGTAGGCAGATTTGGACTACTTTCGGTGCCTCCCATGATAAAAAATCAAGACATATAATGTTAACTTAAGGGATGACCATTATTATAATGCGAAAAATTCGGTCTTTGAATCGATTCAAATAAAACATTGAAAATCAATTCACACAAAAATTAAAATCCCGAAGCCTGAGTGATCATTAATCGATATAACGATAGCTTAAAGAAAATCCATTCCCTATAAACAATAATCATTAGAAAATCATTCGAACTACTTTGTAACTATGTACTAAAGGTGTTAGAAACTTGCAAATATAACTGTAATTTCTTGATTGGTTTGATAATAGTTTAGAAACAAAACCTTCACAGTCGTGCAACACGTGGTAGATAAGTAGATACCTACTAACTGTTTTCACCCGACAATACTACCTACTAAATTCTCATTTTTAACGATAAGTAAGGTAAAATTAGTAACTATGTATGATTATTCGATTAACTGTAATCGAGTTACTAATTCCATATTTATATACGTAAAATTAGGATTATGTCGCTGATTGTCGCTCATTCCTTCCTCTAAATTCATGGGTCCATCAACCAACTGTCAAGTGTCATCAGAGATGGGTTGTAACAGGTTAAACACGATATCTGTTACACAAAAACAACTGATCCAAATATCTGTTATGAAATATATATTTTTTGAAAAAAAAAAAAAAAAATTGCCTACCAGATTGTATCCTATGATATATTTATGCATACTATTGGCTAGTAGAAGCTATTTCAAGCAGAAAACCGATACTTTATCATTTAAGATCCAATGTCATCGGGAGCCTTTTTTCGATCCACCAAAATAACTTTACATACCGAATTTCTGGTAGTTGGTTGCAAACTGTTGATAAAGCTTGATTTAGATTATGCCAAATATTCTTTACCGCAGATTATATGCGAACCCATGTCATGAGTGGGGTCTTTCTTGTAGTTGTACTGTGATCCTCGTTCGTATAGACGGTTTAATTTGTCTCACATATCACTAGCAGTTCTAAAACTCATTACATTGTTCAGCATTTCGTCGGTCATATTGGTGGTCAGTAGTAATAGTGCAGTACTTTCTATTTTATTCTAGCTGCCACACTCTCCCTTGTACTTTGTAAAAGCTTTGGCTCCTTCACCCGGATGTATACGGCTTTACTGGAGTAGGTACCCTGCAACACTTGCCTCCAACCCTATTTGTTGGATCGTCCTATTTCGTGTTTCATTTTTAAAGACAATATGATTGCCTCTTTCGAACTTTTATTCTTTAGGAAACAAAAGTAAAACTTTTAAGCTCTCATTTTTGCACGTTCTGCTACCATATCCAACTAAACGCAGTGGAATTAAGTTTTACAAAATATATTGCGCGAAAATTGATACCATGGATTTTCAGTACATGATTCTGAATCCATGGTAAAAGTTTTCGTGTCGATTAGATCATAATTCGATCTAGACGGGAAGACTTCATCGAGTAACGCTGGAAGTATAAGTTTGTAAGTGGAAGGTTCCTAACATTGCAGCATTGATACATTATTTAAAATTCATTAAACACGTAATGATTTTGATGAATGACATGACTTACGCCTAAAGTACTGATTAAATACCTATCGGACAAAGTTTGATATTTCAAATACCTACAAATAGACGGATACGGATGAGATCTTAGTTGCACTTGGATGTATAAATTAGATACCACAACATAATATCGCGCTTGTATTCACCGAAGGCATGAGTAGGGGTCATGAATCCGCACACATTTCACCAGTAGTGATTTATATTAATAAGTTAATGTGAAACTATTTTCGTGTACAAGCGGGTGTTACTCAATTCATACAGTTTGCGATAAGGCTCTACGTCGGCGCCATCAAACGCGAATTAGTACAGTTTGCGTTGATTGCGTTTTAATATTTACCTTGCATGATTACCATTCATACCGCTGGTGTTATTATTGTACCGTTATACAAATACACATAAATAAATGCAAATAAAATTTATATATTCTGTATATACATTTTATTTACATTTATTTATGTGTATTTGTATTAAAACTCCCTTGGGCGTAGCTATAGTTACTGTGTCTGCCAAACGAAATTAATTCCTACTTATCTATACTATCTAAAAATGGTTTTATTTTTGTCTCAAAAATATTTGATTACCGGCGAAGGAATCTTCCAACCATTTTCCCTACTATCCTCATTTTTCAGTAACAATTTTATTGCAATAGGTACTGCAAGATCACTAACGTTCTCCTATTTGAGAAGTGACAAGCAAATGTGGCCAAAACATCTGTAAAGCGGATATTCGACGACGCTTCACCTTTTTTCCAGTTTTGTCTTTCATTCGGCATCTTTTACTCGCAGTGAAAATTAATCAAAAGTTAATTCATTAGTGAACCGGTGCAACGCTGTCGATTCCTATGTAATTTTATTGGTGTCATTTGGACGTAGAATAAAACAAAAATAAACATTCACTCGACTGAACCATTCACGCAAATGAAGCGTCTGATATCAGCTTATTGGCCACATTCATTACTCGACTACGGCGAAGCAAAACGGAGGGTTATGATTTTGACCGGTATGTATGAATATAGTATGTTCATCTGTTACCTCATAATTTCTAAACTACCGATCATAATTTGAAATAGAGGTATTGTTGGAACGTCTTGATCGTCCGCTGGTTATAGGCTATGTGACGTCACATTGAATATGGCGCCCTCTAGATGACACAAAGAAAGAAACAATTTCTTTTTAATGCCATTTTGGTTATCAAATGAAAGGGCATAATTAGCTCACTTAAATAATTTAAATAAAAAGTTATAAAAACTAAACCCAATTACGACAAAAATGTCAACTAAAAAGTATAAACAAGACATCACAGATATACTAATTACACATCCGGAGTCACACGTAGTCTATTCGATTTATGCCAGAGCACGTGTGACTCCTTAGTTGGGTTTTAGTTTATATAACAAAATTTTTTTGGCAGTTCATTTTAGTGATCATGGTTAGCAGTGGACATTACAGATCTATCCGTTTCTAATTATAACAAGGAACCACCAAAAGTAAAAGCTGAATTAGTATTTACTGGAGTCAGTCCCCGATATCTGATAAGTGTAATTGGAATTTTCTATTCGAAAAATCTCTCTTTGATGCGCGGATTTGGATTTACGCCCAATGCAAGGACAAAAGTTTGGGTCTTATTGAATGAAACCCAATTAACACTGTCATCGGTAATAAGTTGGCAAATATACATAAATAACGAAACAGCCTGAAAATTACGCATTTTATCCATCGCTAATTTGAGACCGGTGACTTGAACTGACGTTATTTTAAATTCATGAACCTAAAAACTAACCAAATGTTATTTTTAAGACGAGACAAATTATTGGGGATCGTAAAACAATGCCGTTGTGATTGTTATCATAAACGCCGCCAAGTCCTACCCACCTGTTGACATACCCCATGTCGACCTACTTCCCTCACCATAACAAACGAACGCCGCCGGTTTGTTACAGACATGACCTTTTCCTAAAGAGTCTTGTCTCACTCCAAGGTAAAGCCATCAACATTTGAAATGTAACGTTAAAGAAATTACTTAATAAGCAAATTGACTACCTACTTAAATTATCTCTGTATCAAATCACAACTTTCATTCTACAGTTGTATGAAATGGCTATTATTGCGCAAATTGACGTAGGGTGTTAATTAATTTTCCTGACCGTACAAGCATTGATCACCACATCACCTCGCTCACTCAGTAGATTTTGGTGATTTAAAACTATTATTAACCCAGGATATGTCTATTTGTTTTTTTATTAGATGTCTAAGTGAAATGCTTGTCGAGTGTTTTGATTCCCGCTCGAAACAGTTATTAATTTTCCTGGTTTGGGATCGCAATAAACCGCACGTAAGTAGTAACACTGGACTACGAAACGCTGTCCAACAAATTGTTACCGTGGTCCGCCTATTGTAACACCCTATGTAGCACTTTTTAGGGTGCCAAACGGAACCCTATTACTACGCTGTCCGTCTGTTCCTCCGTCCGTCTGTCAGCGGGCTGTATCTCATGAACCGCAATATTGAAATGTTCAGATGTTTTTCTATTGCCGCTATATCAACAAATAATAAGTTAATAATTAAAGGGGTCCCTTTACATGAAACGTGTTTTTTTCGGCGTTTTTTGTACGGTACAGAACCGTGCGCGAGTCCGACTCGCACTCGGCCGGTTTTTATATTAGTATTAGCCTGTGTTGTCCCACAGCTGGGCAGAGGTCTATGTAGCGCTTAGAAGAACTTCTAAGCGCTACATAGACTTATTGATTATTTGTAATATTTAGCGTGTAAAATAAAGAGTACTAGATCTTCCATCTATTTTAATTATAGAGATATACGGTTGGCTTTATCTATGATATGAAAGGGACTTAAAATGTAAAAGTAAGTAATAAAATAAATAAAAAAATTCAATAAAATCTTCCCTACTGCACCCTGCATGTCTTCAAAAGCCAATAAATGATCATCATCTGCACATTGTTCGCGTCCTATTCATTATGGTATAAATCTCCATTGAGCAGCGAGGTGGGTCCTGACCTGGCCGGAGCAGACCGCTATACATCATTGTATGCTCTGGAGGAAAGTGTCAGCGGTGCGTTACTGAAGATGGATGGCGGAATCTCAACGAAGTGTGTTGTATTGTGCCCTATTAGAAGCAGGACAATTACATTATTCATTGGAAACAGTATTTGCCACAATAAAGCAAAAAAAAAACTTTCCAATCAAAGTACTTACTACAAAATGTTCGAACACAGCGGCGAATTTCCCCAATGAAATTGAACGCGATCAGCGCGTCTTAGCTAAATTGCTTTCGAGAGCTGTCAGTGTCAATATTCCACAACATTGATGACACTGACAGCTCTTGAACGCGCATCGCTATCAGTTTCATTGGCGATATTCGCCCTCAAAACCTAAATTAAATTGAAACAACAATTAAAAACTCTATTTCGGCTAAAACTTTAAAACAAGTAAGTCGTCCAAAGATAATTTAAAGTATTTTAGACAAGCCCAAATTGAACACAGAAAGGGCGTTGGTATTTTTGCATCGGCTTGGATAGACTACAAGTTTATAATAATTCAAAGTAAATTTGAAGTCTCCCAAATTATTTGGCTTTGCAATCCCATTGCGAATAAGTGCCGACTCCCACGAGTACAAACATCCTAACGCGTTATGTTGTGTGAGTACCGTACGCGCGTCACCACAGTGTGAACGCGGGCGTGTGTATTCAGGCGTTGCGTTCAACGTTGAGGTTTTAAACGTTTACATACTGAGCGAGGCGTCTACTTGCTAACGTTCACGATCGTGTGAACAGGCTTTAAGCTATTTCTGACACAAAGTATTTTGTTTTCTGTACCTCTTTGCAGGATGAGAAATCAGGGTTAAACTGAATGTATTATGATTAACACCACAGGTGAGGTAGAATCTAGAATGATCATAGCCAAACAACTTGCTAGTTGCTTGGATTCAGCTACCAATAACTAATTGTATCTTGTTTCTTTGCTTTGTGCATTTTTAATTTCCTGCGCAAGTTCAAAGTAAAATACACACTAGACTAGCGCAGGAAATTACTTTTTCTTCAAATCCGTCCATATATCTTTTCTTTTCACTTGTAAAAAGATCTATGTGTCTAACTCCTTGTTTGGTAGTCGCATGTATTGATGACTAGCTTTTGCCCGCAGCTTCGCGCGCGTGGAGGTCCGAAATCACTCCACGAGAACCTACTACCGGGATAAATAATCCTATCTCCTAACCCAGGTCATGGTCTTCCTGTTTGCCGTTCATCGAAATCCGTTGAAGCCCATAGATATAAGTTCAGCCAGAGTTAATTTCGAATTTATAATCTTGTAATTTCGTGTGGTTTGTGGTTAACCTGGTGTTAGAGTTTTAAAGCCGCCCATGGGCCTCTGACTTGGCTTCACATGCCGTCAAGAAATATCTCTCACGCATGCTGGTTTCCTCACGATGTTTTCCTTCACCGTTTTTGAAGCCAGTGATAATTATAGAATACGCACATGAATCTGAAAAGTCAGAGGTGCGTGGCTTGGGTTCGATCTCAAGACCGTCGGACTTGCCAGTCCGACGGTCACACCACTAGGCTATCACTGCTCTGTTATAATATTCTTTTGGATTGCAGGGCTGGAAGCATGAGTCACAAATGATTACAATTCCGGATAATATACTGAAAGTATTCGGTTGTCTGTCACCTTCAAACATGAACTAGTGGCCGTTACTAGTGAATGGAGGATCTTATCAAATAATAACAGACATTAGCAGTCGATATGTTTACTGACACTGTCACATTATGTGCATGTGGTGAAGTGACAGCTTGTTTATAGTAAGGTAAACACGACTGAATGCTTCGATATTATACTTATAGTTAGTAGGTAGTCGGCTTAGCATAATGGGGCACTATGTACATAATATGTATCCTATACTATTAAACGAGCAATATTTGTTTAAATATATATTTGTAATCACGCTCTATGAAAGGGCTCTAACGATTTCGATTAAAGTTGCAATATGTGGGTTTACGGGGGCGAAAAATCGATCTAGCTAGCTAGGATCTGGGATAATTCGTTATCTCCTTATTTTCACCCGAGAGCCGAGCAGCGATCGGTCGCCCAAAGTTTACAACAAGATGGCTACCCTAGAATAATGACATGGCAGCATGGAATTAGTAAGTACCTACTATGAAGCATGGAATTAGCAAGTACCTACTATCGTGGCAGTATTGAATTAGTAAGTACCTACCATCATGGCAGCAAGAAATTGGTATGAACTATCCTGTACTATTAAATGAGCATTCTCTATTTTCAACACAGCAGAGCTCGGTCTCCAGGTACGGTATGTATAGTAAGTGGTCGGTTTCACCATAATATTTAGTAACACTTTACTAAAACTATTTATTACAATTTGCATACAAAGTGCAGAAATCTTATCTCATGAAATAACCAATTGATCATTCACTCGCTCACTCTTCGGCGAACTAAAAAGACATTTGCCATAAAGACATTAAAGCCTGACATACAACTATACGAAATATATGTATAGAACAAACTGCACAAAACGCACCTACTATTTTTATGTAGGTCATCAAAAACTATCCACACGTATACCTACATAATGATTCCCCTTAATGTGATAAGAACGATATATACCCCTCCACCCCTCCCCACACATCCATAGAAGGGACAGTGACATGTTACGAAGGTTCGTTCATTCAGACAGAACGTATCTGTACGTATGTTCTCTTATTTATCACTTTCTTTGTAAACGCACGCCGCTGTGGGCAGGTAAACTGGCTACTCGCGATATTGTAGGAAGGTAAATAAAGAAGGCACACTAATTTAGTCCACAATATGTACCGCAGTTTTATTTTGCGTGTGTCTATGACTTTTGAAATTGGTACCGTAAAATGTTAAGGGGCCGTGCACGAAATCGACTGATTTTGATCAATTTTGTTCATTCGTTGTGAGAAAGGGAAGCAGAATTTAAACAAAATTATTTATGATATGTAAAGTCGAGTTCTTTGTCTAGCATGTAGTTGAAAGGGATTTTTCAAATAAATTAAGGATTCATGGAAAATCACTAATATTCGCAACAAGTTTTCCGAAAAATTACGCGAAGCTGACGTTTGATCGTTTGGTTACAAGAAACTACTTGTTGATTTTACTTGCATGTGGTTGAACCACTTTTTTCACCTTCCATACAAAATATAGCAGAAAAAAAAAATTAAACAACGTAATTTTCTAAAAACTTCAAGACAAATAAGTATTTTTTTCTAATACTTAGATTTTTATTTAAGAAATTTATAAAATCACATACCTATTAATTCTAAGATAACCATTTAATAGAATTTTATTTTATAAATAAACAATTACTTCATTTCGTAAATAAATGGCAAAGTGAACTATATTAACGACAGCGGAAAACCCATCCCGTCAGTAGCGAACGGGCCTTCCCAGCGTGAGGACGTATCTTTATCTTTATCTTTATTGCAATCAATAATGTACACATACAGGTGGTAGGAATAAAAAAATTAACAATTATGGACCCTGTCGGGCACAGCAAAATTTTTAATAAGTAGGAGAGTATCACTTTGCGTCGCAGGCGCGCACGAGTTATATGTAAACATAGTCCAGAAATTGTACGTCGACTACCACAATTTGAGCCGCATTTTATTTTAAGTACTTTGCTTGTTTTTGAAGAACATAAAATTTTGCATGCCTGGCAATAAATAAAATACCAATGTGCGTGTGTTCGTAATTCTTCATAAGCTAAACGACTTGACTGAAAAAAAAAAACATATAAATGTTTTTTTTTTAATTATTTTTATGTCACTTGGATGGTTCGTAGTTATGGTTGGACCCGGGTGGTGTTGTTGTCGCAGGACGTATGCCTACCGGGTCCGCTAGTTATATTTTTACTTTAGGGTTCATAGCTTTTTTAAAACTGAAATCTTCTTTTAGCGCGTTGAGTGATTTTTGATAGGGGAAAAACTTATAGGTTCGCGTCACCGACATGCCCGCGCCGATATGCTGTAGTAGCATTATGTGAAATCATTTTTGGAACGAAGTTCTTAACGCTACTGAAGACTACTTTAAGTAGAAATAAACATCCAAGATGGCCGCTGCGAACATTTTAAAATTTCGTCATGGGTATCGTTTTCGCGGAAATGTCTTTCACGGTAATATCAGATCCATAAATGGATCCAAAGCCAATTCCAATCCAATTCTCTTGTCACAAATGCCTCTAAACTAGACTAAAAATCACCAAAATTTACTTTATTCCTGTCAAACGACGATTCTGAAACAAACTAAAGACTGAATTCTGAAATATAATAAAGTGACAACTATACAATATTTCAGTTTGACAGCACTAAGATGGCACTAAGTTATTAATGAAGTGAAAATGGCAATTTTGCTATTCTGAATTTGACGTTTTTCACCTAAAATTATGATTGGCTAACTAAATCTGACTATTTTTAATCGCGATTAAAAAAGTGTGGAATAATTAGTTGTCATGAAGTAAAATTCACCCCGACTTCAGATGCAAAAACAGTAGTGTACATTTTCTTTCTTTTGCTTATATCTCGAAAATGGTGTGTCCAAACCCAAAAATAATGAACATTTCGACCCCCTTTATCAAACCCATAAACCCCTAAAACTCAACATGTAGGTAATTTTTTTTCATATTTTCCATACAACAAGTGACAAATTCTGTTGTGTAGGGAAAAACAAGTACCATGTAGAGTCGCGATTGTCTAATTTGATTTTAATTATGTTAAATAAAATTTACATTTAGTTTTTTTTTGCAGAATAGCTTTAAGATTCTCATAGCCAAAAGTAAGGAATTTTAGTGATAGTTTAGTTCGGTGTACAAGAGAATCGGCACCACTACTCGAATTTATGTAAAACGCTTACCTACTCGTAAATGTTATTTAATGTCTAAATGTATTAAATGCACCTAACACCAACTTGTAGCATTTTTATGTTGATAAATATAAGTATAAATATTCTAAACGAATATACACATACATTCCAGACTTATTTCTTAACCATACCTACGTAACTTAAGAAAATATCATCTATAGGATCAAAACTGTATAAGCGATCACTACGCTCGATCTTTAGGCGTGTGTGCGTGAACGGTGCACACAAAAATAGCATCGCAATGAATTTGCCTAAACTCTGTCGAGTGAATTTTGAGCACGGACTCTTAACAAAAACAAAATGTCCTTTAGGTAAAACCTGAAAGGCCAGACCCCATTCTAATTATAATAAACTATTCGAATTAAACTAATAATAAACGTCGCGCGAATACGCGATCGTCGCGCACATTTTTGTCACCATTTGTTTGGATGGACTTCTCTGTCGGCTCGACGACGCGTTCGGGTTCGCCGAACAAAATAAATGTGACGATCGCTTATATAACACGGACTATGAGTTCATTTTTAATTTCAGTTGTCACTTGTTTGTTTGAAGTGGACATTCTGTACTTTAGTCGTGGTTATTGTAGACCACTACGTCGACATTGTACAATGTTTGTGACGGACAGCTTTAACTTAGCAATATGGAAATGGTTTGGGATGATAGTTGCTTTTAGTTTTGGGAAATCCGTTATAGTGAGTCGGAATTCTTCTCTTCTTTATTCACTTAGCATTGTTAATCCAGTCAAAGCTGCATTAACATTTTAATGAACTAGAACTATTTAGTCCAGCTCATTAAAATAATCTAATAGGCTTAACTTCTGAATAAATGACCAAACGAGGCACTGACACGGCCATCATGCATTAACGGAAAGTCAGTCTACCCTAGCAGCTACCACATACAGAGAAAACCGATTTGATTGAAAAGCGTCGAGAATTTAGTCCTCACAATCTTTCAGTTTCGATGTAACTTCTAACAATACGGGTAATTCTCCGCGCTCTTTCTAATTCAATTCAGCTTACAGACACAAAGTAACGAAGTCTAAACAGCAGTGAACGTCTCATTCAATCCACAGACTATAAAACATCCCATAAAACTGTCGCTCGCTAATGGAAATAAGCGCTTGTGTAAACGGTAAGTGATAGGTCTTTTACTACCTAATTAGTTTTTATTCAATTGTGGATGGCACTGAGTATACACACGGTATTTGGCCGTAACCCTAACAAAATTGAGTTATAGAAAAAGTTCCGCTAAACAGCTGGGTACTGCAGCAATATGATGGTATAGCAGTGTAGGTAGAGGTGGAGCAATTTTGATGTTTCTCTACTAACTGCACAATTCATCCAAAATTAACGTTTTTTACCTAATGATTTTTTAATGAGTCTACGAACTTATGTACTGCTCGATTCACAACATAAAGTTTAGTTACATAAAGGACAGTTACAAAATACATAGGTACATACGTAAATTAAAAAACTAAAACAACCCGACTGCAAAAACACACAACCGAAAAGAGAAAAAAAAAGCGGCCAAGTGCGAGTCGGACTCGCCCATGAAGGGTTCCGTAGCAGCAAGTAACATAATATAAAAGTTCTTGTAGTTTTGTAGCTTTGATCGATGTTTACGATTGTTTCGTATTAAAAAAAAAACTACTTACTAGATCTCGTTCAAACCAATTTTCGGTGGAAGTTTACATGGTAATGTACATCATATTTTTTTTTAGTTTTATCATTCACTTATTTTAGAAGTTACAGGGGGGGGGACATATTTTACCACTTTGGAAGTGTCTCTCGCGCAAACTATTCAGTTTAGAAAAAAATTATATTAGAAACTTCAATATCATTTTTAAAGACCTATCCATAAATAACCCACACTAACGGGTTTGATGAAAAAAAAATTGAGTTTCTGTTCTAATAGTATGGGGAACCCCCAAAATTTATTGTTTTTTTTTCTATTTTTGTGTGAAAATCTTAAGGGCTTGTGCAGACCAGCGCGACGCGACGGCGCGACGCGACTCGAACAATACAATTTCTAAGAAAACTTCACGGTATAACAATAGCGGGTGTCGCGCCGCGCTGTCGCGTCGCGCTTGTCTGTACGAAGCTTTATGCGGTTCACAGAATACATCTACTTACCAAGTTTCAACGGCATAGTTTCGGAAAAAAGTGGCTGTGATATACGGACGGACAGACAGACAAACATGACGAATCCATAAGGTTTCCGTTGTTGGCCATGTGGCTACGGAACCCTAACAAGCATTATATACAACCTTAGTTTTTGTTTACCCTAAACCTCTTAAGGGGTTATTGTACTCATCATTATGAATAACTTTCACTATGGGACCGACGCTGAAATCGCGAAAAAAAAATCTGCTGTTCCCTACATTTATGTTCGTATATCTCGTCGAAATCTAGGGAACAGCAGATTTTTTTGTGTTCGTTTTTTGTCATTTCTCATTCCAAATTACATTAAACATTTATTTAGTATATATTTTTGTAATCACCTTTTAAAACCCGTTATTTTGATAGGTTTTTTTTAAACATACTTTCACTTTGGCGCCAAAAATCCGCCATTTTTAGGGATCCGTAGTAAACAAGGAACCCTTATAGTTTCGCCATGTCAGTCTGTGTCTCTGTCTGTCTGTCTGTCCGTCTGTCTGTCCGAGGCTTAGCTCAGAGCCGGTTAGTAGTAGAAAGCTGTAATTTGCTATGGGTAATATATACATATTAATAATGCCGAAAAAGTGATAAAATAAAATCAAGTTTTTTTTTTTGGGGGTGCCTCTCGTAAACCGTACGTGTTTTTTTTTTCCTCGTTTATCCCGTTGTGTGGGAAATTCAATTTAGGAATCCGTTTGCGAAATATTAGACTTTAAGTGCTAATTTTTGTTAGTCAAGTGTCCCCCCTGCCAGTTATATGGTTGTACTTAGATTTGTGAAAAAATTCACAGCAGTAGTATATATAACGAAATTAAAAGGAAAACTATCACAGCTAAGTAGGCTTTACAGGTTAACGAGTAATAATCGACCAACTTAAATTTGCAGTTTGAAAAACAGATCTCCGATACATTCCTTATGGGAGAACATGTTTTTCAACTACAATGTTAAGTTTGTTCTTGGGATAAATTCATCCCAACTACGGAACCCTTCATTGTGCGTGGTCCGACACGCACTTTGCCGGTTTTATTTTATTTATTTTTTGTATGCCCAGTGACACTAGCGCATTGAAGACGAATCTAACAACATATCATTGATCAAAAGCGATTCAGCCGTTTAGTAGTTACGAGGACGGACATACACTCACATGCATACATACATACAGGTCAACACATAACCCTCCTTTTTTGGCTTTGTCACAGTCGGGTAGAAACTTCTATTTCATTGCAGAGCAATAATGAATAGACCCAGACGACACAACGCTCTAGTTATTCTAATTTCGAAGCTTTGTACACGATCTAGACTGTTTGTTTCGAATTAATCTGTTGCAAATATAGCGCTTTAAAGCTCCGTGCAGACCAGCGCGACGCCACAGCGCGACGCGACACCGGTTATTGTTATACTTTCTTAGAAATTGTATTGTTCGAGTCGCGTCGCGCTGGTCTGCACAAAGCTTAAATCAAAATGATGCAGCTTAGAACGCCATCTATAATTAATTGATATCTATTTTTGTAATTATTGATCTATTGCAATCATTAATCGTATATTCATTCATTACCTACATTAAAATGTAAATTTACATAAATATTGATATCAATACCTACAAGCAAATTTAAACCAACTCAAATATGAGCTATAAGTTGTAACCTGTTACTAACCAACAGAATCCCTGATGGATTCATTCGATATGACCTTGGAAAGTAGTGAAGGTCGCGGGGTGAACTTGTTTGGACAGGATTATTCGCTTGTTCAGGCCGAGCCGATACATGATTGCTAAACAGTGCTAGCACTGAAATTTCGTAGAAATAAACAAGTGGTTTCTGAATTGAGAATTTTAAGTTGACATTTCTTTGCAAAAATATAAGAAATTTAGAATATCGCGAGTTTCATTGAAGGAATCACCTTATATAACGCTGAAATAGAGTTTGGAAAGTTCTCAACTTCAAATTCTCAATTCAGAAACCGGGTGAGAGGGTACTTTTTTGTGATCTTTCAGTAAATATTCAAGCTAGACTATCATTTTTTTTTACTTTATTAAATTTTTTCAGAATTTAAAATTGTTTGCTATAGATTTGGTTCTTTTTGGTACTGAATGTTAAGCGCTGTATGTTTCCTGACACAAAAAAGGCTAAATCCAATTTTCATTTTATAAATAAACTCCAGTTATTCATTTCATTTCATTTATTGTAAACTATTTTGTTTCCCATAATAATCTGCTGAAAAGTGCTGCTACTAATTCTTGCAGGTAACACTAACAAGACATATTTAGCATCCTACTCTTCAATTTACATAGATCTACCTATGTATAAACTCGTAAAACGTATCGGTCAGTGGTCCCCACCCGACTGCCCCACGATCAGCACACAATACGTCAGCACACAACGGCACAGCACTTTATCGGACGTAAAACTTAGGTTACGGCACATAAATGGTCTGGACTGTTACGGCACATAAATGGTCTGGACTGGGGGCTCATAGGGAGGGCCCTTATGAGGGATGATGGGCTTTCTATTAATATTGGCTTTTATTGAGGTTGATAGTGTACGTAAAATATAATTATAGTAAGTAATAAAAAAGCTAGAGCGTGGTATCGGATAAGAGATTAGGTTTTGCACTGGGTTGCAGGTCTGATCGGATATTATGTACCTACTAAGATTTGATTCAATTCTTAAATTCCAGAGGCTTATACAAGCATTCGGTGCTTTTAGATAGCTGTCACTCTAAGAGGTTTTCCTATTATGTAGTCAATCATCCAAAAAATATAAAGTTAAACCTTACAAGCTAGGTTGTGCATGACGGTTAGAACTGCGCAAGTACATACGTCTGCGTTTATAAAACATCCGATTTTCATAATTCAGGTTATCCTGAATGATTAAAATCGTTCACTTTTCGTAATATCTCCCATAAACATTTATGTTTGCATGTTCAGTTAAATTTGCAGAGATACGTTATTCCCAACGATCTCATTCACCTATCATAGTATCAAACACCTAACATTTAGCTCACAAAATCAACAAGGCCTAAAACCCCGTCCTTAGTCGTGAGATAAATTTAAAATAGTCTCAACGTAGGCATTACATGCGCCGAGCGAATTACACGGTCGGACGGCCGGCTGCCCGGGCCGAACTTACTTCATAAATATGAAAAACGTTAGCAAACTTGTTGGCAGTTTTACTACAGGGTTCTGTGAAGGTATCAATAGTTTTTGTGTAAAAATATATGAATGGGAAGAGCTTCGATGTTTGTTACAAATAATGATGAGAAAACGGTTGATCGAATTTTAATACGCACAGTCGCACATATCGTGATAACAAATCGCACATTAGACGTGAAATTAAGGAAACAAAATAATATTACATGAGTGATATTAAAAAAAGAGTGGACAAAACCAAGTGGTAACAATAGCAGTCGGCTTTTAAATTTCCATGATACCGTACCTACGTAGGTACCTAGAAAGACTGTACCTACAGACCTACCTTCTCCTAACTTTCTCCTTTTATACCTTTGAAAGCAATCACTTTTCATCCCAGGAACTGTTCAGAAACTCATTTTAGAAAGGTATTCCAGGTACCTTTTAATTTTGCAGACTACCCTAGATTCCCTGAGGTATACACAAATAGAGAAAGCCTGACTAGGGGTTCGCGGTTTTTGATCCGCACAAAAACTACAAACCCACAGTTTGAAGTTTAATTCTACCCTACTCTGACCCCAGTTAGTCTACCGTAAAACCGGTCAAATGAACTCTAGGTACGCTAATAACGGTAATTATGTAGGATTCATTGCGGCCCTCATTACACAGGAATCTAGGTATTACAGGGTTTAATGAAGACCTGGACGGTGACTGGAGCTATTTGTATACCTTTGTAGGGAAAGGACTTATTTTGAAATAAATCAAGCTAAACTTATGGCTATCTTTTACTTATAGGAAAATCTGTTGCCTATTTTTTCATATTAAAGTTAATAATTTAGAAAGTTCTTAGACTAGACTAAATCTTAAATCGCTGAGTATTTAGTAGTTATATACTTCTATGTTCTATACTTTAGTTTTATTCATGCTCTAATTCACCGCCTCTGTACAGATTCCGGTTAATTGAGGTATCCATTTGTCATTCAATTATGTGGCAGATGATCCTATCTGAAGAAACAGGAGGTTTCCTTCTGTCTAATCTCCCATTGTATCTCCATGTTTTATAAAGACATGATTACGTACCTTCGATTCAATTTTTCAATGACACATTTTGACATTGATAATTTCAATTCAAAACATAACACGATAAATGACCAATAAGTTCCACTCAAAATCTGTTGAATACATAAATTCCAATTAACAACCTAAAATACTTCGCCCAAAATGTCTGAAACAAGAGCCAATTCAAAGCAAAAGTTATTTAATTTTTAACTCGTCCTTTCATTAGCAGTGAGTCAAATAATTTGTGAACCGATACTTTGTTCAAAAGACGCACCAACAACTGTGAGAACAAGTTAATTCTCAGAATGAAACAGACTTGTTGGAGTTACTTTAGAACCACTTATTTCTAAGAAATTACTGTTTAACCGGTAAAGCCCTGGGTGACCCTCAAGCACGTCAATTAGCACGTTAATTAGTTGTTTATCAGGCCTTTAACGGTTAATCTGATTCAATGACTCTGTTTGAGAGTGCCTTTTAGTGTTTGTATTTCCGATTGCTAAGAGTAACTGATCGTAATTAGTTCCATCTATAAAAGGGTCTCAATAAAGGACCGCGTAGGACCTAAATAATGGATCAGTAAGTTGGAAATTAACAAAAGCCATTGATAAATACAACGATTCATAAATTCGTTAACTAGTATTATTTTAATAAAATTGATACTCTATTCAATTGAAACAATTCAAAGTAACTGTTCGGTATTTCTGTCAGAGTCTGTACCTATTTACAGATCAGCATTTAAATACTTTACCAGCAACTACCTACAATGTTCCCAAATTAGCATACTATATATAAAAAGAGATCGAGGATTTCTGCCATGCGATTCTGTAAACATCTCACCGTGAAAACTTGGGTGAAGTGAGCTGTCAATAGTGTCAATCCCTGTGGAATGGCAGCTCACTCCACGCTCACCTCACCTAAGTTTTCACGGTGAGATGGTTACAGAATAGCACTGCTGAACTTTAGTTTTGTCCTACAGAGATCAAAAAGAAATTGTAACCTTGAGCGGTCTACAAGACTGTATAAACACTGATCCGTTACCATGGCAACGCTCTAGCGTGGGAGATAACAGCTGACTGTCATCCCAACGTTACCGAAGTCAGCAGATCGATGGATGGTGCAAATGATTGATAACGTTATGTGCTCTCCTCATTCACTAGGGAGAGATAAGTGATTGATTCGGTGTACATGATTTGATTTGATGTGGTATGAAGTCACCGCTATTCCCATTTACATACAAGTATGTAATGTATATTCTGCCTGACTAAGCCACCAAGGAGTTTTTACGTAAGCCACTCACTGTAGAGGAGCATTATTGAACGTTTACGTGTCATTGTCCATATGACACCATACTTTAACCACCAGATTGAATAGAATCGGTGATGACAGAACAATCTTGTTAATAGGCTAGAGAAGGACACAACAACAAGACAAAGTCCAAAACGTTTTGTTTTATTGGAATAGTAGTGAGCTCATGTCAATATAGCCATGCAGTGGGCCTAGAACGAACGCGAAGAGTGGATGTAATAGAAATACGAACAATTCAAAATTGAAAACAACTGATTAACTTAGTTTTAAGTCTTTAGTCATATCTATGGGTGATACATATTGTGCTAGTTTAAAAAAAAAAACAACATGCTATACTTTAGCCAAATATAACCAAAAGTCGTTCCCATTTATGTTATGTTAACGTCGCGCGTTCGCGCTGGGCCCACTGATTTAATATCTCAGTGTTTAAGACCTGTAATATTCTCACAAACACTCATATTAAACTTTGTATGTACGTCTGTCTCTCAATCTCAGGGCAACAGCTGCGGCATAGAGGTGCGATATATCCTGAATTAGCACATAGAGTAGTTTTCATCGAGATTCGTGGGAAACTGAAGTTTTAAGGGGCAGAGCCGCGGGTTTACTTGTTTATACTTAATTTTACGTCTGGAGTTTAAAGCTAGTTTAAAAACATTCTTATTATGAAGAAGAGTTCTTGTAATATCCTAACTGCTTTAACTTTGTCTGGTGTTCAACAAGGTGACTAGGTACTTTCTTTAAAGAAAGACAGTAAGTCATAAATTGATATCATTGACGTTATAAGTTTTGAATTGATTCATCTTTGAACGTCTCTACCGAAATTTCATTGTCATTTTTATTTTGTAAATATAATTTTTCAAACACGTAATTTCCTGATGCACGTTTATCACTCCCACCACAAATGGTCACATGAATTAATGTGAACTATTCATATATCTCAAGTCGTGTCGTATATCTGAAATCGTGTCGTGTATCTGAACTCGGTACCTACATCGTAGAATCCATTGTTGAATTCCATCTTGTTTCATAAAGTTTTTGTGCGAATGAAGAGCATGCAAGTAGTATAAACAATTCAATGCACGAAAAAAATACCGCGAATTGAGTAATATAATGTGTGTTTTGTGTTTCGCCTACACCCGTGTATCCGTTCACATTCACAATTCTTTACAAATGTAAACAAACCTCCGATAACCAAAGCCACAGGAACCACGTTGATTGAAATTGTTACGGTTTTGTAAAATCGCACAGTTTTTAAAGTTTATTCGGTTGATTGACCGTTCTCGGGGTTCTAGTAAAAAATATTCAATTTGTTTATTTTAACAACACAACTTTCTACGAATTGTTTTTGCTATCGACGAAATGTAAACTGATTTTGATAAATTTTACTCGAAATGCTGATTGAGTTTTGAACAGTATACAATCACAATCGCTATTTATATAAACGTACGTGAATGAACACACAGACATTGAAGCTGCTCGTAGTTTTTCTTTTCGCGCATTTTCCAGACGCTGTCTTGCGCTCTTAACCAAAATTCCATCGTTTTTGCAAAACACTGTTCATTTTAGCGTAACCAAATTATACTGAAAGCACTTTTCCCACAAAAACTGTCCGATGTTACCAATATTTGTTTTCTCTCACTTTCAGAAAATACTTACAAAAAAAACAAACAATACCACAATAAGACACTTCACTACACTAGCTAATCTACAGGGTGTATAAATATAAATACTAAAGTGGTATGTATAAAAATATCGCTTAAACTTTGGAGCGGAGCGGGCGGTGAGCGGAGCGAGCAGAGCGCTCTCGCCGCACGTCAGTCGACCACTGCCGCGCCCGCCGCCGCCGCCGCCCGGCGGGAACAGATGTAAGCACCGTTATCAGTTAGGTGTCCTTAGCATAAGTAGTTAGCATCGTGTTCTGAGGGGTAGTTGGATGAGGTGAATTGGGAATGTGTGAGTAGCGGAGGTTAATAACAGGGTGGGCACAGAAGCGTTGTCTATTTTGACCTTTAAAACCTATAATATTTGTGAGATTAGATAATGATTATTATAACGGTGATTACTTTTTTGGAAGGTGTAAGTTTCTGATAGTTTACAGTAGTAGTTCAGGGCATTCTGAACTCTATTACTCGACTTTTAAAACATACTATGATCACCAATAAAGTTGCTATTAGATATTAATTAGGACACATTCCAATAACCACTTTTCACTTCCAGATAATAAACCAGTTAAAACTCAAAGCAAAAGGACATCACAACAGCGACCCAGATATAACTCCCACTAATGATATGATCTAATACCTGGAAAGTGGAGCATCCTCGATATTGCCGAGAATCTGCTCTGTATGCAGGGGGGGGGGGGCAAATACCTGAGATATTATTCATCGCTACGACGAACCTTCAAACCGAGGCTGTGCAATACGTCCCAGGACGATACCGTATACTGTACCGGTGGGCCTTGGGGCCTTGTACGAACTAAGAGACTTATTGTGCTTGTCGCATTTTGGACCAAAATGCTAGAGGATAGTTGTATTATTCATTCAATTATATAACATTTATTTCGCGCGTACGTGCTAGGCCCCTACCCGTTGGGGCTAGTGTACCTATGTGCAGTCACGAGCACTAATATGTATACACCTAGCAACCCCGCCTCTGTACATTTGTATGCCTAAAGTGTGAAGTGTTAAACATTCAAAAGCGATTAACTCGTAAAATAACGATACTAACTTTGTAATACGAATCGAGAATACTTACGTTCGTAACAACATAATATTTCATTCAATAATTAACGAGAACATCGCTTTTGATTTTAGCAAAGTTTATACATTGCACACTCCCCACCGAATAATTAAATCTTGTATTTTTTTTATTTTTTTATTTCTATGTATCTTTATAAAGGTAAAATAACTCCAATGGTACCGTAATGAACTTATCGATATTATTACCTTAAAAACTAAACACAGTTTTTACACGAATAATACATACCATAATAAGTTATTTCAGATAATGCAATCGTTAACTTTTTCGGTAAGCGACGATTATCAGTTTATTCGCGTAAGAAATGCATAATATCTTATTCCACATAAAGTATAAAACAATTATATTCGTGTGCTATTTTTATTTACTAGGGTAAATATCTGTCATGTTTTGTAAAAATCCATTACTAAAATGTATTTTTACAAAACATGACAGATATTTATGCAAAATCGTAATGTCGTTCACAGTAGGATCTTAATAATTAATATAAAAAATAAAACAATCGATTTTACAATAATATATTGCGATGATGTCGGTACTCAGATAAACAGTTTTAGCACAGGATTGTGCACTTTCATTTCTAACGTGACGATATTATTGTGAACGTTCACGTCCATAAAATGTATAGGAATGCGTGCACGTTATAACGTTATCGTAGACGGAAATTTAAACGCGTCTTCATAATTATCTTGCCATACATTTATCTTCCCTGTGTTATCATGATACCGTGGACGTCCACGATAATATCGTCATGTTAGAAGCCATAAAAGCGCACAATGGGTTTCTTGCACGACCCCAACTCAAGCTAAATGTCTAAATCGAGTAAACTTCAATCCTTGGCTATTTAAGCTGGACAGGCTTGTAAAACACGTGAAGAATATCGACTAGAACACCACTTCTCCGATTGTTCTTGATGGGCGACACCCAGCCGTTCGTCTACTTATGCAGTAGTAGCTTTTTCTCGCGTTCGCGTGGAAGTCGGAAATTGTAATCATGTAATTTGTATTTTAAATAATGTCAATGTTTAAATAAAACTGGTACCTACCTATATTTTGATGATTTTACTGAATAATTATAATATCAAGTTTTATCACAAGGGTTTAGCAGAGCGAGCAGCTCAATCCCAAGCTTTTTTATAATAATCTGAAATTTTATAGTACCTACCCTTTTTACAAAGTTTGGTTTTAATAAAACAAATGAATCCTATAATGGGTAAGTTTCGAATGTCAATGGGAAGTTCGTTGAAAAAGCGTTCGAACGAGGTGCCTATTCTTTTTTTTTTTTTGGGTTGTGAATTATCAAATAACTTCTCCCACTCTGGGCGGAACGGGACGGCGTGTCAGACTTTTACTGACTAAAACCCACCCGTGTTCCTTGTGTTGTCTGTGTGCCGGGGCCACGATATCCCTTTCGGACAAACTCGCGACCCTGGCAGGCATTAGCCCTAACGGACCCCGTCAGTTGGTGCTGACATCTCTTTGAGGCGCGCGTGGAGCACAACGCGCCGTCGACCCGGGCCTGGTCCCTATCGGACGGCGCGCTACCCATCGCTCACCGTCCGCAAGCCCGCGCCTTAGGTGGCCGGAAATCGGTATGCGACTCCCGACGCCCTACTCTGTGGAGACGAGTGCGATGTACAGCAAGGTTGTGTTTATTCCTGGTATTTAAGCTATGAATATCGGACATATAATAGGTTGTCAGTTCTTCGAATTTTTCTCGAAGGGAATCTCTCGGACCTTGTAAATGGCTCGAACGGCCCTTTTCTGTAGAACAAAAATAGAGTTAATGTCCGAACAGGTTCCCCAGAGAAGAATTCCATATGACATAAGACTATGAAAGTAACTAAAATAAACAATTCTGGCTGTATCGACGTCAGTTATCTGTCAAATTTTTTTAACAGCATAGGCGGCCGAACTTAGCCTTCCTGACCATTTTTCTATGTGTGGGCCCCATTGTAACTTACCGTCAATAGTGATTCCAAGAAAAACTGTCAAATCAACAGGGTCCAGCTCTATTCCATTAACTTGAACATTAGTAGCTAGCTGCCTAACATGCATGCACGATGCATGCGGTTGTGTTTTGTTAGATTGCTTTTGCGGGCAGCTTTAATAACATTTTTTTTTTGTTCGATTTGTGTGAGTGAGGTACTGCATTTATTCCGCTTCTCTAGGATATTTTGGATTTTGCTACTGAACTTGGGACTGCCCTTATACAATGTGAAATTTAATTCGTTTGCATCCTCTTAAGGGGTTATTGTTCTCGTCATTATGAACAACTTTCTCTATGGGGCCAACCGTGAAATCGCGAAAAAAAAATCTGCTGTTCCATACATTTATGTTCTCATAGCTCGTTATAATGTAGGGAACAGCTGATTTTTTTTTAATTAATGATGAGTACAATAACCCCTTAAGAGGATGCAATCGAATTAAATTTCAAATTGTATACCAGATTCACTATAATAGTGGGACTCATTGAGGCTCTTTTTATACATTTTTACCGGACTACAGCGAAGCAAAAAGGCAAGTTATAGTTTTGACAGGTCTGTATGTATAATATATGCCACCAAACGGCCGTCATGGCCACCGCACAATGGTCCACCTGACGGACTAAGTGCGGAAATCAAACCCCCTATCGTAGAGCATAGAAAATAAATTAAAATAAACCGTGACAGCTAAGAGATGACCAGTCCACACTGACGGCGCCCGTTCACGAACATGACACATGGATCAGCAACATTTAGCTCAACTATTTTGAAGGGAACTTAATGATCCAACACACGCCACCACCAGCGAGACATTTGAGTGAGCATGACATACTCTCAGCCGCCAGGGCAAATTCAAGTCAATAAAAGACATACCCAGTAAATGGTAGCTTTAATGTAGGTACATAGTGTTCACACTGTACTATGCAATTATGTAATACTAAGAGGTTGAATTTATACATTGTAAAGATAGTTTTACAATCTTCTGCAGTTTCAACAATATTTACGAATGCTAATCAATTAGTTTATGCGCCCTTGTGGACCTGGACCAGCGTTGAGGCAAGCAATTTTGTCAGCGATGTAATCCCCCAACTTATAATATGCTTGGCAGCATAGTGAATATAAAAATTAAAGTTATAAAAACTTTTAAAAAACCGAGTCACACGTAATCTGTTCGATTTATACACTCGAGAGCAATGAATCCGGGTCACTTAAAGAATCCTAAAAATCTCGGAAACTAAAAATGCTAGGTTAATGCAATAAATTGTATTTAATAGACAATGTAATACTCCTTAAATGAAGGTATTAAAACTTCTTAGTTATTGTAAAGTTATATCATAAAAAAATCAAATTTGAAAAAGGGCCACTTTCGAAGATGGAACTACGAAATTACAGCATTTGGTTTTGCTTTTGTTTGTAATCTGTCATTTATGTGGGTACATAAACCATGTTGATAGTGCTCTATATTCATTATTCAAGCTGAAATTATGTCGCTTACGCCTGAAGAATGCACCAGAATACTTACAATGCTGGAAACCGGCCGGAGTCAGCGCGATACAGCCAGGACTGTCGGTGTGTCGCTGTCAACAGTACAAAGAGTTCTCCGACGTTACGAAGAAACTGGTTCTAACTTACGCAGACCAGGAACGGGCAGAACCAGGTGTACCACAGCACGAGAAGACCGATACTTGGTGAACACCATGCTTCGAAATCGCTTTCTCACAGGAACTTAACTCACAAATCAGTTTCGACGCCTCGGAGGAAGTAACCCAAGTGCATGGACAGTAAGACGTCGGCTTGCTGAATCTTACTTAAAACCCCTTAGACCTGCAAACGGCCCTAAACTGGAGCGTGGGCATCGTATTTCAAGACTAAGATATGCCCAGAGCCACGTAAATTGGAGTATTGAAGATTGGTCAAAAGTTATGTTCTCCGACGAATCAAAATTTATGCTCTACAAGCACGATGGAAGACACAGAGTGTATCGAAGACCAGGGGAAAGATTCAAGCAAGCATGCATCGAAGAAAAAGTAGCCTACGGTGGTGGGTCTGTACTTGTGTGGGCCGGAATTTCTTCTGTAAGTCGCACAGAGCTGGTGATCATAGAAAACGGCTCTTTAACTAGCGTAAGATATGTGGAAGAAATCCTCAATGATCACGTTGGTCCATTTATGGTCAATTTAGGTGAGGATGCTATATTTATGCATGACAATGCCCGACCTCATACAGGTAGGATTGTGAATGACTACCTTCAAGAGATGAACATTACTCGTATGGAGTGGCCAGCGCGCAGCCCGGATATCAACCCGATCGAGCATGCTTGGGACGAGCTAGGCAGATGCGTAAAACATCGAAACCCTCCCCCAATCACGCTTCGTGAGCTCAAAATTGCTCTCACAGAGGAATGGGAGAATATTCCCCAAAATCGTATAAGGAACTTGGTGTACAGCATGCCAAACCGCGTAAACGCAGTAATGGAAGCACGAGGAGGCAATACGAAGTATTAAAATTCAAGAAAATCGTAATAAAGTTCAAAAATTTCATGTTTCCTATTTTTGTTTTAAGGAGAGATCAGCAGTTTTTTTCTTTATGTAATTTTGTGTTAATAAAATGTATGGTGACTCATATTTTTTTTACTTTCATTTAAGGAGTATTACATTGTCTATTAAATACAATTTATTGCATTAACCTATCATTTTTAGTTTCCGAGATTTTTAACATTCTTTAAGTGACCCGGATTCATTGCTCTCGAGTGTATAATAACATGACGTGTGACTCTGTCAGTGATGTCTTGTTTATACCTTTTTAGTTGGGGTTTTTTGATTTTAAAGTTTAAGACTCGATTAAAATAAATAAATGTTGGTATTAACAATAACGAAATGACACCTCCATCGCTAGGTAACTGTTACATCGTCCGGCCCAGAGGGATATTGGTGTAACTCAATCATTATCACGCCTGCTACTCAAATTGGTAATCACAGAGTGATTTTATTACAACCAGTGCCCGACTTTTCGAAAGCAGAGATATAGGCTCAGCTTTTTGAAGCAATTGCAAGGGCTTACTTAGGTAGTCATTATGGTGTCGGGTTAAATCATAAAACCAAACCTAACTAGTTGTTCAAAATTGAATAGAACCATTTTACCAGCCATGTACGAGCCCTTAAGAAACCGTTGATCGCTTTTATCTTTTTCACATTAAACTGTTTCGTGGACGCATCACATTTTTGACATCAGTAGGTATTTGCTTCATATGGGATCTAAGTATGGTCAAAGTTTTCGTAAGTCGACTGTACCTAGACCGTAAATATAGCATGGCGGTCCGCGATCAACTTACAATCCATTCAGAATGCAATCCCGGTGCATAGATCACCTAACGCGGTCTGAGTGCACACTATTAGATCAACATGCTTATAATGCATTGTAGCATTGTGCTACAATACATTATACGCTAATTGTATAGCCGTGTCTGTAGATGTCATCTTATTGTTCGGCAGGATGTCCGGCTGAGACAATGAATGGACGACATGTTTACTGTGTTTCGTGTTTATGATTTGTAGTGATTTGAAACAATTTGAATAATTACAAGGTCTAAAATGACCCATTACTAGTGCAAAAACGCATTCTGGACATCAATGACGGAAAGACTGTGACCCTCCAGATGTAGTGGCTTAACTCTGTTACTATAGGTAACTGAATATTATCGATTTTTTATGCTATCGGTTTTTTCCTCTTGTTTCTATAACAAAATAGTTACAACTATTGGTATACACCTAATGATCAGTTAATTCTTTATCAACTAAGAACAAAAACCATCTTAGTGGTCCTTTAATTAAAGGGAGAAGTTAAAAGCTTCAGATCCATGTTATCTTACTTCAACAGAGTCGTTATTCAAATAAATGAATAGGAAAGATTTTATCTTTTAAATTAATGGTTCATCGCTAAATTCAGACATTTCATTGTAGACTGTGAAACGTTTTAACTGTCTGAAGTTAAAACGTTTCACAGTCTACAATGAAATGTCTGAATCTTCTGAACTTTACTTCTTTATAAGGTAACCGACAGACTGCGTATGCATAGCCAAGTATAAGGTCGCCAGAATTGCGGGAAATGACCACATAAATTATAGAAATGTGCCTACATTCGAACACATAATTTATGAACACATCATTGTAACAGTGAAAATCTACGCTCACCAGCACGTCGAGAGCACGCGTAGTGATCAATGCTCATTTCTAGACTGAACGGAAATAAATATTGTGGCAGTAGGACAATGTCATCATCAACTGCCTAGTCTTTTCCTAATAATCTTGGGGTCGGCTTTCAGTCTCGCCGGATGCAGTTGAAAAAATCAAATAGCTAGTTATTGAGTATGCAACTCAATACAGTAGTACAAAGACAATGGTTTCCCTACGATTCGATCTTCGTATGTTTCGCTCTCAAACAAATTTTCCGATCGCTAACATGTACTGTACACTATCGTCTTTATACACGTGCTCTCTAAGAGCCTCAAGCTCTATAGCCTTTATTAGCGTTTGCAAAGCCCTTGTGATGTCACCGGCAAGCCCGAGGGCCTCGTTCTATGTTATTGGTTTAGGTTCAGAAATAAAGCGCGTTTGGTCAAACACAGGCTTACTGTTTTATGTAAAGCTTTAGTATTATGTGACATCAATGTATTACCTACGCCAATGCAGGTAGCCCTGTCCACGTGTAAGGGTTTTTATTTTTCTGGAACAAAAGTGTTGTATTCCGACTTTTAATAATTATAATTCAAATCGATTTTCTCATTCATAAACACCCAGAGCAGGAACTACCATTTGTAGGCAAACCAACTATTTGTGAAGTTAAACCCGCTACATGTAACGCTGAAGCTTATTGCTTAGACGCGTCGCATGCTCAATTGAGCCTCATAGGTAAGTCTAGTCAGTAATTGTCTTGATTTTTTTCACTATTTCTCTATTTATTATTATTATTATTTATTGTACAGCGCATAAAATAAAAAAGACAAACATATTGTTTGTCTTCGAAGCTTTTCCTGAAACTTTAATTTCAATTTGTTCCTTAGGCATCTTAGTTTTAATGCCAATAATAATTGTACGTTTAATCTCTGTATATTTATAACCATTTCACGTTAACAGGTAGGATCTTTAACAAGAAAAGTTTATTAGGTCGCGCTGACCTCAGGGCTCGGGTGCAAGGACCACGCTTATTGGTCGGTTCATCTTGCTCAAGCTTTAATGAAATACCTGCTACCTTGAGTCACCGCCTGATAACAGAGATAAGGAACATGCTACTTTTACGAAGTGATGCTTATCTACCTTAGTAGATACGTGACGAGTTTTACCAATTTTTTACCAATCAACTATTAACGCAAGCCGCGTTAGGAAACTTCGTTCCACAAATAGACCTTGATGTTTTATGACGAGCAAGTGATATTTAACGCTAGGGTGAAGAAGCAATAACGAGGTCGACTACACAACAGAGCGTCAGTAGAAGCAATGACGTAGCCCGTTCGTCTACTATGCTACTCACAAGTAACGTGTTACTAGCTCAAATCACCAATGAGTATTCAGAAAGCCACATTACTATAAACAATAGTGGCCCGTACACGAAGCAAATAATCACAAACTAGCGATACACGCGGACGATTATTAAAATTGCTGTGGCATTCTGGTTACTCGTTAGTGATTTGAGTTGTAACACGTTACTTTTGAGTAACGTACGTAGTATGATGACAATGGGCTTTGATTACTTTTCGACCAATCCAGTAGCTATGTGGCGGCATCTATATCGCCACATGCGAACTACGCATCAAAGACCTGTCGTCACACATAATCTAAACATCACACAAATCCTGCATCGCGCAATAAGGCTAAGCGTAACATGCTGAGACGCAGGTGACGCAGGTCCACGCAGCGCAGGGCAGAGCATATTTTGTAATGCATGAACGTACTGACAGCTGCGTACGCTACGGCGTAGGCACGTGCGACGCAGACATGTAACTGTCCTACTGCTCGGCGTCTCGTTGTAGAGCCGGCACAGATTTCTGCGCGACGCGTGCAGGTCGTCACTTGTTTTTACCACTGATTCATAATGTTGGTTCAATGACAGATTGTTTATACTAGCTAGGACGCGTCTGTGTAGCTGCGTCGCAGCATGTGCTCGCGGCCTATGTCTGTCTCGCCTGCCCTACCTTGCAAAATCTGTACTGTACTGTGCTGCGTCATCTGCGTCTCAGCATAGAGCCTTAGAGTTTACCGCGCGAACAACATATACAGGGTTATTGGTAAAACACCAACAACCTCTTAAGGGGTCATTCTACTCATCAATAGGAACAACTTTTAATACTGGACCAAACATGAAAACGCGAAAACAGCTGTTCTCTACATTTATGTTCACACAACTCGTCAAAATGTATGGAACACCAGAGTTTTCTTTCCCGATTTAAGGCTTGGAACCAAAGTAAAAGTTGTTCATAATGATGAGTACCCCTTAACAGGTTGCTGGTGTTTTACCAATAACCCTGTATAAGACTATCCGACATCAATCGTCGGGCAGTTGCCCGCCAGACACGACACCCGTCTGGTTGGACGATCCTCCTTTTTCTAAAGAGGATGAGTGAACTTTACACCCTGTTCCTCATGCTTCTATAGGTGGTATCTGGTAACCAGAAGTCCGCTAATGTTAAATAAATGGTAAAAATGTCCAATCTGGCAGCGTTCGGGAGGCGGTAAGTATCGTTTCGGTACCTAATTGAGTTACTAGGGTGGGACGCTAACGCCTCTGGCGAAATACTCATATTTTATTCACTTATCTTTGAGCGTCGGAGTCAAATGACGATGATGGTGGTAACTTTATATTTTTTACTGCATACTGTAACCAATTTTACTTCTTAATATTTTAAATTAGAAGATAACCCAGAAATAGAAAATTACAACGCGATTTTCGTTTGAATCAAGAGATTTGATTCTATGTGGTAAAATATGAGATGAATAAATAGGGTTGTGCTGAATGAATGGAACCTCCAAACCAATAGTCCAGAAGCAGAACATGCTTCAACCTACTCACCAAAGTATTCAAACAATATAATATTTTAGTATCGCTAGCAGATCTATAAATGTGTTAACAGGTAACCCCCCTGTAAGCTTACGCCAGTGTATCACGTCTCGTTGACCTCCGGCCAGTCCTTGTGACCTCATTGAGCTGCAGACCTCAGTGACCTTATTGCGCCGGTCATCGTGCACGAGCGACGATACTCTTTTAATCAATTTGCTGTATCCTTCGATGACAGAAAGTCGAATTCGGTAACGTTAATTACCGGGTTAGGTTTAAAACATTATTCTCTTGCCCGTCTCCCAATTTATTCGAGGTCGCCGCAACATGTCTGGCATACTTCGTTAACAGTCGTCATCTCCGTAGTCACCCCTCTCTAGCCACATAATTAGGTGCAAACAAAGTGGCTTGTTTTGGGTTATTTATGCGATATTATTCCTAGTACTTAATTATAAGATCGTATATTAGGAAATGATGATAAAAAAATCTGCGCAGATATTAATTATTACTTAACAAAGTATACCTAATTAACGCCCGTAATTTGAGCGCTTAGAATTTTATTTAATCATAGGGAAAGTTCTATCAAGTTGAAAATTTATCTTAGGTGCTTCTATTCAATGAAAACGTTTAGTTGAGTTAAATGTTTTATTAGAACATAAACTTAGCTTTTTACTGAAGAGTAAATCTAGCTATACACAAGAGTACCTAGCTCATGACGATGTTGTGAAAAGATGTACTATTCATTAAGATTGTCTGTTATAGGTATGCTGAACGGGTTTCGCTCTATTTGGCAGAATCTTGATGCTCCGTAATTTATTTGGCATAACACACTTGGGATATTCTTCTTTAAACTAACATTTTAAAGGCAAACATTTTTAATATAATTCTTGTTTGACCGAATGTTTATATGTAAGAATTTACAATGGCATGCTTTTAAGAAGGCAGAATTTTATTTGGAATAATTTTATCAGGCATATTGCCATTTCTATAAAATACAATTTTTAACTTAATATGTTGTTTAAAGTCAATATGTTGTGCTACAAAAGTTAGTGACAGAAACGAATCGGTGCAAAACCGACTCCACACGTAGTATTGTCTGCCCTACCCCCAGAGTCTAATTTAAGCCCGCGTAGGCGCGGATGGACGAGGTGGCTCGCGAGCTGAGGAGTAGGAGGTCTTAAAGCTCGCCGCCACGGCTGAAGCTGGCCGGCTCGCCGGCCAGCAAGCCGAAGCTGCGGTGGTGAGCATTAAAACCATCTGCGACGATAATCTTGCGTGGGACCGCCGAAGCCCCGCAGCGCCGAAGCCGTGACAGAAACCATGCCTACTGCATGTTGCATGCTCGCTTGCATGCTGCATGCATGGTGTATGCTTGTTTGCATGTTTGTAACGTGTGAACTTTCTGCGATATGATGGTTCTACTTTTTAATTATTGTGGATATGAAATGTATGCCTAAAGATGATTCTGACTTACAAAATTATGAGTTTTGAATGTATGATATGAGTGAATGCCAAACGATTTTCTGCGAAATTAAGTTTATGCTATCCGCTGTTATGCAAAATAATATTATGACATAAAAAGTTCTGCTATAAAGGGTAGACCCAAAAAAGTTAGATACACGAATTTTAGTTTCACGTAAAGCAATAGAAACCCACAACACATTGACTGGATTTTAATTTTGAAAACTATTTGTCCAACTTAAAGAACTGTAGCGGTAAACAGGATAGTTAGAGGAGTGTTGTAGAACTTGAGAGGGGAGAGGGTGTGTGGACGGCGAAGACACTAACTTGCGAACCAATAAATAGGGAACAATTTAGGTAACATAGGTAGGTATGTTACGTAGATTGTTTAGTGTTATTGCTTTATCCTAGCATAGTTTAGGTACTCTGGAGAGGTTTCCAGAGTACCTAAACTATGCTAGGATATACCAGCTTATTAATGCCCCACTGCAGGTCTGAAGCCTTTTCTCATACAGAAAAGGCGATGCTAGGATCTTCTTCTTCTTTTCGTGTGGTTAGTAACTAACCTGGTGTCAGAGTTTTAAAGCCGCCCATAGGCCTCTGACCTAGCTTCACATGCCGGTCGAGAAATATCTTAGCCATGTCGCCGGTTTCCTCACGATGTTTTCCTTCACTGTTTTTGAAGCAAGTGGTAATTTTATTCGCACATGAATTCGAAAAGTCAGAGTTGCGTGCCTTGGGTTCGAACTCGAGACCTATGACTTGGCAGTCGCAGACAGTCACACCACTAGGCTATCACTGCTAGGATAAATTTCTTTAATTAGTTTAGGCTATATGACACAAACAACCTTGTCGGGGTGTCATCTCCATGTTAAGCAATCACCGCCGCGCTGGCCCTGAAAATCTGTAACGCTGTTCACAAAATGTTCAAACAGCAAATATTAATAATTCTGAAAATTATTCCAATAGCGACGCGATGGATCAGCGTAAGGAGAAAATTTTGTCCAAAGATAAAGGACTTCTAAACCCTTATAGATCTAAATCTTGAAGTGAAGGGCTAACTGAAGAGTTTGGACGACAAGGATTTGTCTTACGCTTCTAAAGCGAGGAAATAAATTGCATTTTCCCATGTGAATGAAAAAAGGAGAAGGTAGGTATTATAATCACTCACTACACTTCACAAAAGATGTTTAATATCTTGGACGTAACTTTTAAAACCTTCAATTTCTCTAAATTCCTCTGAAGGTAATATCATGGTACCAACTTGCAACGCCATCTATGCATAGCTTAACACACTACGAGGCCAGGCATTCGACTGGAAAACTGGGGTTGAAGAAAATTTCCGAACATTAGTGACATACAGCGGCGAGTAGTGAAACTACAGCATTGGAAAAGTTCCTTTTAGAACTGAAAAGATGGTGTTGTTTCTAAATTGGTAGATAAGTTCGCTTTAAAAAAATTGTCAGTCATGAAAATTAAACGAGCAGGCTCTAATATAGACACAAATGATCGTCTCCTGAAATACCACAATGATATACCGACTAGGAAATTAGGTAACAGGCTGCTACTTGTGGATTTGCAAGGTGTGCGACACACTTGTTCGGGTCTGCATCATTCGGCACAGCCGGGCGGTAAAATATATATTCGATTTTGCCGTCTGACTGTGCCGAATCATGAAGACCCGAACAAGCGCGGAGCTCCCCTCACCGACAGAAAAACGTGGTGTAAATAATGTTGGCAATTTCACTTTTTACAGTTCATTATTAAACCGATTATCCCGATTCTATTTAAAATTGTAAGCCAAAACCAAATGTATCTAGGTAATTTTGATTTTATGAAGCAGGAAGAACTTATCAGTTATACCTACTAATGGTTCTGTTCGTATTTCGTGAGCCTTAGGATGGCTCAACTAATTTTATTTTCTTTCTTTCCTTCATAAGAAAGTGTAGCTAACAATATAACGCTTCAGTGCGAAAAAAATGGCGCTTGTGAAAGTTTTTCGCACCAAAAATTATGACTTCGTCACTTCCTTATTCTGCCCACCGGCTTCTATAGCGAATTTATTCATGTTAACTATCAAAATAATTTCGATAAACAGTTTGCCGCTTTCCGTGAGTACAACCAATACCCAGCATTAAAATGAAATTATCAAGACAAAGCTCTTAGAATTAAGAAATTAAAATAATAATTGGTATTCCAGTTTTTGAAATTGGTTAATTAATTAATTTCATTTCTGTAGGCATGATTTGGAGCCGCCTTTAGGGGCTCGTTTTATTCACACTCTATATTCAAGGACAGCGGGTCTTTTACTTAGGAAAGTTAAAATTCATTATAAAACGTCGAGAGGTGTCGTGGGACACCCGCTTGGAACGAAGTTCCTTTAGTGTATATTATGTACTAGCTTCCGCCAGCGGCTTAGCTCGTGTGATATGTTTATAAAGGGTCTTTATAGGAGAACTTTTTATGTCATAATATTATTTTGCATAACAGCGGATAGCATAAACTTAATTTCGCAGAAAATCGTTTGGCATTCACTCATATCATACATTCAAAACTCATAATTTTGTAAGTCAGAATCATCTTTAGGCATACATTTCATATCCACAATAATTAAAAAGAAGAACCATCATATCGCCAGAAAGTTCACACAAACATGCAAACAAGCATACACCATGCATGCAGCAAGTGCATGCAGCATGCAACATGCAGCAGGCATGGCTTCTGTTACGGCTCCGGCGCTGCGGGGTTCCGGCGGTCGCGGTAATAATTATATTAAACAATTTTTATGCCTTTAAAATATTCTTTTAAAGAAGATTATGCCAAATAAATTTCGGAGCATCAAGATTCTACCAGATAGAGGGAATCCGTTTATAAATTATAGCCTACGTTACTCAGTGATAATATAGCATTCTACTGGTGAAATATTATTTTAAATCGGTCTAGTAGTAGTTTTAATCGGTCGGGTAGTATTTTTGAGTTTATTCATTACAAACAAAAATACGATTCTTTTATCTCTATAATATTAGTGTAAATTACTAATCGGGCAAAAAAACACACGGTTGACACATATAAAATGTTGTGACGGTCAAAATGTTAAACTTTTGTCGTTTTATAGCCATTAAATACAACTGTCAAAGAAAGACATTAGTGAATTAATATACGGACAATTTATGTATGTATGTTGGTATTCAATTTGCTTAACAAATCAATTTACCTGGCTTCATTTAACTGCTTCGACCGGGGATCGAACCAACAACCCGTGTCCCCAAACATGGCAACACTCGTTATTATCGCCAAATGGGTAATTTTTACATAATCCCTTACATCATCATTATACGCGGCCCTTGTATTAACTTGAGTCAAGTCGTTCGCTAGCACGGGCCGGGCTCAAGTTTCAAACTGTGCTTCATTTTAATCTGTGCCTTTGTTTCTGACTCGACAAGATATTGCTACTTATAGCCAAGTGACAGTTATGTTAACAGTCTGTTCTGTGCTTAACAACTTTATATCTATCGAATTTCCGATAAACTTTTATGAAAGTTTTTGAAATTATAGTATTGAATGATGCTTCAAAGTTTTCCTCGCTTTCAAATATTAATAATGTTGAATGGTGAGACTTCATTCGGAGAAATAGATACACTCAGCGACAAAACTTGCTGATTATTTCTGAACTAGCTTTTGCCGGCGGCTTCGCCCGCGTGTATGTCGGAAAATATCCCATACGAATGTACTACCTGGATTGAAATTGCCCTATGTGTTGATCCAGGCTATACACTATCTGTTTGCCAAATTCAATCTAAATGCGTTCACCCGTTTTTGCGAAGATGCGGGACATGTCCCTACATCCAGACAAACGGACAAAAAATGTAAAAACTATATTTTCAGCATCAGACTCGTTCCCACACCACGTAGTAATTGCATTTTTTCAAAAATATTAAATGTGCAGGTTTGACTTCGTTACTATTTTATTATATGAATAGATATTGAGTTCATTAGAGAGGGGCTACTCGCTAAATGATTACAGCCGCACGGGTCCATCGAAGGTTAAGCTACGGTCACCACGGTCGGTTCTTGGATGGGTGACCATCCATACCAGCCGTTGGTCCCGGCTGTCATTCGTGGATCTTTGACAGTCGTTACAGGTCGTCAGAAGCCCGAAAGTCTGTCAATTACCAGTCTTACCAAGGGATATCGTATTACCCAATAATTGGGTTGTGGAGGTCAGAAAGGCAGTCGCTCCGTGTAAAATACTGGTATTCAGCTGCATCCGGTTAGACTGGAAGCCGACCTCAACGTAGTGGGGAAAAGGCTAGGATAGAGGCTAGATATTGATATTGAGTTTATTTAATTTAAGACCAGTCGATTTAAATTCTAAACTAGTCTTCAAAGCATTCTCTACTCTTATTCATATTCAATCTCTGAAATCTTCCTGTTTTAAAATACAATAGACAACGTATATTTAGTAACCTCGACACGTGTTTCACCCCTCAACGAGGCATGCTCAGGATGACGATTGACAGGACGTCTTGTCAAGCGTCGAGCGCAGTGTTCACTGCGCTCGACGCTTGGACGTGGCAACACGTCGTGTCCGGGTTCGCAATAAGTCAATCGTCATCCTGAGGATGTCTCGTTAAGAGGTGAAACACGTGTCGATTTGTTACAGGGTTCTTTATGACTCTTTAACGGATTAGGTTACTAAATATACGTCGTCTATTGTATTTTGCAGTGGGTTTCCGCAAAGTCACGCCTGAGTCAATTAACTATCTTAATTTTTTGGTCTAATTAAACCAAACGAGTAATGTCTATCATATTAAATACCTTCTATATCTTCACAAATCTCCTTTTGAAATTAAACAAGTAGCGGGTTCAGCGACCGCTACACGAGGAACAAACACAAATAAGAATGTATAAATATATTTACTTGATATTATAACCGCTATAACTTTTATATGGCGGTACAAGTAGAAGACGAACTTAAGTCTACGGGAATCAACAGGTAAGGAAACGTAACATTTTTGGTTGATATTACGTACAAGTTATAAGAGATCCATATTGAAGTGGTTCATTATCATTACCTTATTTTGCCATCTGACCGCCACTTTTTATTGTGCTTGTCAAACGCAATGAATAAAAAATACAATAGACGACGTATATTTAGTAACCTAATCCGCTTAACTGTTCTTAAAGAGTCATAAAGAACCCTGTAAGAAATAAATGCAATCAATCGATGCAATTAACTAATTAAAATTATATTGAATTTTGATTTAAAAGAGTGTCCGTGGAATTTTTTGCTCGTTCTTCTCAATTGCAACCTACTTCGCTTTGGAATGGGCAACTAGCTTCATCTTTCAGTTTGAGAAATAAAGAAGGCTATTAAAACTATGCATCATACATAATAGAAAATCTATTGTGGTCGGCTATAGTGTTAGTGCAACATCACTCAAAGAAAAAAATCGTTAAATTATGCAAAAGAAACTATTTTACGAACTATATAAAAGTTAGTATCTCTATCTACTTGCTCCGCCCGAAGAGAGCCATGTACTCATAAGTTTAGCCTACTCAGAGCCTGTAACTGTGTGTACATAATGCAATAATCAACGTAAGATATACACAGCATAACATCCTGCAACAAAAAAAAGCCATAGCATAAAGCCTGGTTTCCCCGAGCACCGCGCCTGACGCCGCTGCGCACCGCCTGACGCCGCTGCGCACCGCAATCGTTTATGCCTCGTTCCGCACGCGGATTTCATTACTTTACAACGTAAAATAAAACTTAAGTGCCGTTTTTTTTGTCGTCGAAAATATTTGATGTGGTTTTTATCGGCGAGTAAAGTTGCGTAAAGTAAAGTGAAGTAAAATACCGGGCGTGGAATATTATTACAGTGTTTCAGTAACATGCTACTGACGGTTTCCGGACCTTCTTAATGATTGAGGCAGTTAATCTGCGGGTGCTTTTTATGTGCTTTGGCGTTTCTTTTTGGTTGAATTATTGAGGAATTAAAATGTAACTGAGCTTTGGTTTTTGAACATTTTTGCTGATATTTTTTATCTTTCCGTGAGACCAAGCTCTTATAATAATACTAGCGTCCCGCCCCTGGTGCACGGGTGTAGGACTTGACAAAACATTGAGATTTCTTTATTATATGTAAGTTTAATATTGATGTATTAGACACATAAACCTTCCGCCAAAAATTCTCTAAATGAAACCAAATCAAAATCCGTTGCGGAATTTAAAAGAACAACACGGTCACACAGACAGACACGAAAAGCGTCTTTAATTTATAATATGTATAGATATACGACACACATACACACAATAAATAAAAGAAAACTAAAGATGATGCATTGCAAGATCATCCTCCCGTTATATTAGTCACTCCCCACGACACGCACTGTGAAATGGTTTTCGAGGCGGGTATTCATTTTTCAATTATTTTTAATGGTACGCACGTAATAACCCTCCATCATTTATATTTTTTACAGGGTTTAATTTAAAATCGGATATTACAGCGTTAACTCGATAAAAGTAATTATTTGAACAATCAAACGGTTGAATGAAATAACAGAATAAATGGATTTGCGCTTTAATTTGTGCCTTCAATTATCTTCTGAAAGTAATTTGGTGTTGTTTATTTTGAGGTTGTAATTGAAAGGCTATGTTTTCCTTATGTTTAGCTTTTAAAATCATGATTTAAGTTTTGTTGAGTTGGGATTTAAGGGTGGTTATTTATCAATGAAATCTACTCAACCGGAAATCTTCAATTTTAGGTAAGCGTTTCCTCAAATTCTAGTCAGCCGTTTCGTGTTCGCGACTCGACAATATTGTGAATTGTCGTAATGCTGTCGTGAAGATGTCGATCGAGATATATTGATTATGGTAGGGTCTGCGAGTGACAGTATGCTTCATTTACTTACTTGAACAAATCATTTTGTATTCTCTCAAAGAGACGCTTACAAGCAAACAGAATTGTTTTTTTTTATAATGACAAATAATATTCAAGTGTGCTTGTAACCGCTAACCCGATCAGCGTGATTTCCTTTAATTCATAGATCATCCTGTCTTGCAAGGTTTTAGTAAGTAAGTGTATCTACAAAACACAAACGGAAGGTGGAGTCTCAAATATAAATTTGATATGAGTTACACACATAGTTGACAGTTGTTGTCTAAAGTAAAAGTGTTTTTTGGTCGTGATTTGTCGTATACGAAATAAGTACATCAAAAATATATCTTTGCATAATCAACACAATCCAATTATTTGCATTAACCTAGAATCAGAAACTTCTCGAGCAAACAATTAATTTGGACCAAATAATAATCTTTTACTACCTCCCCTTAAACTCGATTATCTGAGGAATTTGAGAAAGTATTGTAATGGCTTCCGCAGTCGTTGCGAAGTTTGAAGGTGAACAATATTATAAATTGATAATTTTATTGTATTATGGAAGTTTGGATTTTGTGGAGAAAAACTGCTAAAATAAGAACAGTTTTCCTGTTCTTTTGGTTCGTTTGGTTTCCATTAAGAGGAAGGTTCTTTTGTTATAAATATACTCGTTATGCAGCGTTAAACAGTAGAGTATATTGTTTAACGCCTGAGTGTCTACTTCTTTTTACAAAAACAGGACACTCAATAAATTGTTTTGAATTATTATAGTAAATTAGTGAATAATTAGGTGTTTTTATTTTATGTATTTTATTTTCTCTTCTACTCTTACACACGTTGTCTACATCTCTACTTGTCTACTTTCCTATCGCAGGTATGCTGGAAGAGATTTCTTTTGAAATAAGCATCACCTTTGTACGTATTTTACTGTTCCTTTTTTTCTTGTCTGTTTATATGTGTGTACATAAACCGTTAAATAAATAAATAATACTAGTGTTTATAACATTCTCATCTTTTTGATTGACAATTGAGTTAGTAGTGAGTAGTCTTTTTAATCATTTTTGGAAAAATAAATAATTACCAAGTTTTCATTTATGCAACTAAAGATACTGAAGACTAAATTTTATAATGTCGGGTTTCAACACACGTTGAAACAAATTGGCCTAGTTGTGTAACATTTCATGTTTTAGGAGAATGGGCACCTACATATCGCACCCCCGGTGCGAGACTGTCACTTATGCAAAAATGCAATTTTTCAGGAGAAGCATTTAAAATTTTGATATTAAAAAAAAAAAAAAAAATTAAGATTTAGATAAGATGAATAGTTTTACTACAACGTCAACTTTTAACTTACTTTTGAATTAATAATGACCACTCAATATTGTATTGCTTTAGGACAGTTATTACATATTTAACTCATTATTGCAATTTTTGCATAATGACAGTCTCGCACCGGGGGGGGGCGGGTGCGATATGGGTTTCCAATAGAAATAAAATATATACCAACAGAAAGAGCTTTTCAAGGGGAACCTTTCTTACTAACACTTTTGCCAATTGCTAGTCAGTTCGAAGTTAATGACCTAAATAGGTGTGACTACTTGGGTGCCGAAATTAAGGAATGTTATTGGCCCAATAGCCTTATGATATACATCAATGGCTTTTGCTTGCGAGAACCTTTGCTAGTTTAGTTAGTCAGTTCGGAGTTAATGACCTAAATAGGTTAGTACTTCGGCACCGAAGTTAAGGAATTTTCTTGGCCCAACAGCCTTAAGATATACACCAATGGAAAGAACTTTTTGAGGTGAACCTTTGCTACTAACATATCTGTTGCCAATTGTTAGTCAGTTTGTAGTTAATGACCTAAATAGGTAACAACTTGGCAACTAAATTAAGGAATTCTTGGCGTCCAATAGCCATAAGATATACACCATTGAAAAGAGCTTTTCAAGGAAAACCTTTGCTACTAACACGTCTGTTGCCAATTATTAGTCAGTTCGGAGTTAATGACGTTCAGCGTTAAGATAAATACCAATGGAAAGATCTCATCAAGGAGAATATTTCTTAGTATAAAGACTTCTCTTGATTGTTAGTCAGTGAGGAGAAATGTAATTAATTATTATTGAAATTAATTACCTATTGACACTGAAATTCAATAATGCTTAGTTATTTATCGCCTATTAATAATGCTTAATTACTCACATTTAGAGCTCTGTAGCTCCTCACTGACTAACAATCGAGAGAAGTCGTCCTATCACGAAATATTCCCCTTGAAGAGATCTTCCCATTGGCATATATCTTAACGTTATTGGGCTTCGGGGCGGAAACGCCCATTCTCCTTTTAGGACGACTCATTTGTGTCACATTTCATATTAAGTTTAACCAATCTGTAAGTGCTTGTCAGTTCTTAACATGTTCTAAAAACAAGCTTATAGTATGAATGACAGAATGATTGTATTCTTACCTCAGCAGTATATCGGTTTCCCCCCTTCCCCCCCTTGCCGTGCTCGGGGGAGTGGCGCAGCGCCTTCGTGTCGATCTGCACATTCGTCTGCATCCTGCGCCGGCGCACTATTGCCCACGCTTACCTATTACCCAACGTTCACTATTACTCACGCGCACTATTACCCAAGCGCACTATTATCCACGAGCACTAGTACCCAGACGAGTAACTACGCGTAGACACGTAGACACTAATAAAAACGTAAACTTCTGTCATAAGACGTTTTACCTACTTTGACTGTTTAGTTGAAATGTTTATGATTTAGTTCAGTACCAATACTTTCTTTTTCGGCTGTTTAATTCACTGAATAATATGAGGCATTCCTTCTTCAATTTCACCGTCTTTTATTGTCACTAAAATAAGATTAAAGTACACATCAAACTGTGTGTTTATGTTATTTTTACATTTACCGCAGCTTTAAGTCACTTCCACTGCGTAACTTTACGAGATGTGTGCAAAGGTGCATTTCCACCGGCCATGGCGTTTTACAGCATTCTTTAACGACACTTATACGATTTCATTTGCACCTTAACTGCGCACTTTTACACGCCTTATCGTATTTCAACGCGGTTTCATTTTATATGGAAGTGTTTAATATATTAAATGCTGCGTTTATAGACCTGAAACAAATAAAGTTTAATGTTACTCATGATGATACATAAATTGACAGAATTAAGTTATGATAATGAAAGTAAAAATATTTTTTTATAAACGTAATCAGAATTATTATTTAAATAAACATTTATTCTGCCCGTCAGTTAAACAGTAATTTTTATAATAACACGCTTTTATTATCCGACATAATTTAATTCCGCTATAATACTGGCTACGACGTAGCTACTGCTTGATACGTCCTAGCTAATATAGCAAGCTGCTATATTATATTAGCTGTTGATGGTAGATGTTGCAAAACTAATCCAGCGCAGCTTGTACACATTTTTGGCCGTCTTTTTGAGTAAATAGAGTATGATTGGCATATTTAATTTTATATAGTTGAGAAAATAAATAAAATCGGTAGTTCTTCTGTCACAATAATAAACTTATGCTATCCAAACCGGAATAACGCGAAACTACAAGTGAAAGTTTTACTTGTGTTAAAACATACATCAAGATAGACAAATAAACAAGTTAATAAACAGCTAACGCTTTTAATAAACCTCTGTTGATACCTCGCGCAGAGTTTCCCATATCGTAACTAGATGGCGTGCGGATCGAGTCAGATCTCGGTATGGTTTCGATCACCTAAAACAATATAACGTGCGACCTCGTGTGGTATGTCTGAAGTTTTTTATAATAATTAAGGAATGCTTGCATGGTCGTTTCACAAAATTATTGTATGGCTATTATTATGCCATATTGTACTTATTCCATTGCATTATTTGCTGTATGGCAAACAAATGAAAATAAATTGTTTATTTGTTCAAACTATACAATAAATAATGCATTGAGTAATGACCTAGATTGCACCATATTTTATGCTCAACCTCGACATATCTAACAGTATAACTCATACAATTTCGTTGTTGTTTTAAACTTTAAAATAATGCTGCTTCTTGAACAAACTTATCGTGTTGTGTCACAGTTCGCTAGGTATTAACGATGTTGTTTGCTAAGTATTTCTGTTTGCTTTACAAACGCATCTGACTCGCAATTTTCTAGGCAACTACCAAAATTAAATAGTCGCTCCACTGGTTCAAGTTTAGGGTTTAGTATGTAGGTAGCTACAGTAGGCTGCATCAGCTTTTGCGTAACATTTTTTTTTTCAGTCGGTTTCTAATTATTTATTGCTCTAAAGGTGTCTCCACACCAAAGCCGGCTCAATGGCTTAGTACCGGCGGCATAGCCAGCGGCTTCACAACGTTGCAAGTCAGACAACTTGTTTAAAATGAGCCCGGCGGGTAAGCCCGGTTAGGCTTTGGTGTATAGACATCTCAAGCATTAAAACTATCCTTGACATTGATTAGTAATACATTCAAGACTAATAACAGCCGGAAAGAATTGGAATTCTACGAATAAGTCTTGTTTAGTAATGGCCGAAATCTTTAATACTTATTCGAGCGTCGCGTAGTCATGAATGTTTACAGCTTTGTTGTTATAATAAAACTGAGTTATAGTTGTTCAACAAGTACATCAAAAAGCGATCAGTGTTATGTGTAACTTTTAATGAATTACTTGTATTGACAAGAATAAAGGTATTGTCTATAGTGGAATGCTCAATTTCAACGTCTAACTAACAATAATATCGACTGATGACGTAAGCATCTCGTTAGCTATGGACCACTAATCTCTGAGTGACACCGTAGTACAAGTTACAAGGTTTTATTTTTATTTACAAAATAAAAACATGATGAAATTCACGTTTTAGGTGAAAATCATCATCCAGCAGTAATCATCGGGAACATGCTAATAAATAATTTTTCTCGTATTGGTAAGAGCTATACGACGATAGCCCGTCGCTTGGTGAACAGACCAAGATTGATAGCGGTTCCCAGTATGCGTCTGCTGTACAGGTAAACCAGAAAAGGTATTCGCTTCGGTAATCTTAGTGTTTCCGAATTAGCACGAACGTCGCGCCCATGAGTAATCCTCCATAGAGGCAATGCTTCTACCTATAATGTTTTGTACTGCCACGGTTTTTCATAATGCAACTATCATTGCGCGTTTGTGTGAAATTTTCTGTCTGTCGGGTTACCCACTCCGGTCTCAGATCGTCATAATTATGTCATTCAAAAGTTTAAAAAAGTGTTTTGGAATTGTATAGAGTAGTCAATCTATAATATTGTAAAGAAGATATACGATGATTCCCCAAGCGCATACTTTTCTTTGGATCCTGTATTTGTACATATCTTCAACCAAATAAAAATAAAAAATCTTTATAAAATTTAAAGGTTTTCAGTACAATAGACTAATGGACTCTACTTGACCAATATTCGTAGTAGCTAGTAATTGCGTGCGAGTACATGATTATGTATTTCTTAGTGGAAATATGCGAGACGTTGCCAGTAGGTAGGGTGAGCATGAATTAAGAAAACAAGATTCCTCCCCAATTGATTTAGAAACTGTTAGAAGTAGCCGTGTCATCTAATTTGCCATAATAAATGCAGTGGTTGAATGATTACCTTCGGTGCTACAAGACGTGGGTTCAATTCCAAGCCTACAGATAGTTATACCGTATCTGTATTGAATTTTTTGTGTCTATAAACAAAGCATAATGTGTCTAAAATTTTTGGTATTAATGAAATAACAAATTGCGCCATAAAAGTATCGATCAAATGTGTTTATGATAATTGCTCGGTCCGTAGTACATAATGTAATGATTACAGCACACGTAGCATGACGCTTTCTATGTCTACGAAGAATAGACACAGCTCTTTCTATACAAAGTGACATTTTGTTTCTCCATTTTTGACATCGCACCGTAGAAATCCTTCTACAATCTGTCATGTTGTCTTTCGTTTCTAACAATCTTTGTCTAGGTCCTTTTATATGTAGACTATTTCAGAAGAAAGTTTTCTATCCCAAACTGTCAAAATCAAACTGACAACTGACAGTTGTCTCCACGGCCACAAAGTATACACGGTTGTCTACAAAATCATGATTTTACAGGAGAGCATTTAAACACAAAACTGTGATAATTAATAGAAGAACAAAGCTATCTTCTCATATTTTACATCATTTCGTTAAGGGGACTACAGGACCTAAACGTGCCTAAACGCAAGTTTTATAATGCGTAAAAGTATATGATCCACTGCAGTAAACAAAATCAGAAAAATATATGATATTCTTCAGGATATATGCTAGTATGATAGTGTGTTGAAAACATAATACAACTAATTTGATAGAAAAAAATCATGAAGATACCTCTAAAATTTTCTTTTAACGATAAAAAATCATATTAATTTACATGCAATCATTCTGATTTTTTGTCAGATTATTCTACAAGCTACATATTAGCATATCGGTATCTCAATCGGATTAACTTTTGAGAACATTGACTTTTTGTAAATAGTAATTTAAGGAAACCAAAGGATATAAAGAACTTCTGAGTGGTTTTTTTAAATGTTTTAAGTTAGATAGCGGTATGTGGCTTATACCATTAGATGCGAAATTATTATAGCTATTGAATGGTATAAAAAAAACTAAAAGGGCGTATCGCAGAGATACCGCCTTTCGGCTTGGCAGGGCAGAATATTACTGAAATATTTTTTTGTTCTAAAATACTGCTCTTCGACACTGAGAAAAATTGTTGTTGTTGTCTATATATACGTGACTTAATATCAGTAAAAATTAAGAATCAAACAGAAAAATAAATCTTATGACAAAACAAAGAAACCTGAGTCGAATTATGTAAAAGAGTGAATTTCGTAAAATGTGCAGTTGACTCTTTCTACTTTGCTACCGTCGCACTGTCTACACGGAACGTCAGTATTGTCTACTCTTTCGTCAACAAAACGGTGTTCATGCTACGCGTGCAGGAGGTTATAAACTTGAGGGAGGTCAGTAATTGCTATGGTTTCTGTAAATAACCAATTTTAATAACAATTATGATATTGAAGGTTGTTACTTTAATTACATAATTAATTGTGACAAAACACTCCCAGGGGAAAAGTACAACGAGTCATATTGTGCGTCATTTGTTTTCCAAAAACAAAAGGTGTGTTGTTGCATTTTTCTCATTTCGATTGGTTGGTTACTGTTATAATACGGGTCAAAGTTTGATTCATGGAAGAAATTATTTGTATAGCTGCTGGTTACGGTTGGCTGTTTCAAGCAAAATTATGACCACACATAACGAAAATATGAACTTAATCCTGCAAATTCAAAGTATGCAGGTACATTATACCTACTTACAAGTCGTGCCCAGGGGATCTCTCAAACTTTCATCCACTATTTGACCACTTTAGGGTATTCATTTGAAACAATCCTTTCTTTGCCACTCACCTCCGCTACATAAGGAATTCTTACGCAAAATTTCATGCTTCTAAACCCAGTAGCTTAGCCTGTTCGTTAGCTGTCAGTAAATTTAAGATTTTTATTAATTAAGTAAATAGTTTTTTTTTCTTATAGATAATTATCTTGTCGTGTGGTCACAGGAGTGGCGTTGCTGCACAACAGCGGCCAGCGCTGAACTATCTATAACATATACACCGCACGTAGTTGACACCATCTTACCGTGAATTGCAAGGAACACGCGTTTCTGAACAGTCAGCAATGTGCTTATTTCGCTATGTTACCTGCCACGCTACGTGATAATGGTCAGCAATTTACTGTTTTGATTAACTAAGTAATAGTTATTGCAAATGTGGCTGCATTTAAAGTGTCACGCCTCCCCTGGGCTTCATTGGTAGCAGTGATTTCTAGACTACTAACTTTATTTTTCGATGTTGCATATAGTATGATTAGTCGGCATCTAATAAATAAACATTAACCTGTTATTATCATAGACAAATTCAGCGAAGAGGTTAACAAAATCAACATATCCACTCAGTATGTCAACTGATCCCTCTCTAATCTAAGAGTAACATGACAGAGGGCGTGTCGTCCCTCCGTCCTCTCATCTGTTACACTGACCGTGATCCGCCATGATCTGAGGATCGGCCAGATTGTACTGAAAGTATTTTATACAAGAGGTTTGTACGGTCAACTGCACGTCAGTCTTCTTCTTTTCGTGTGGTTAGAGACTAACTTGGTGTCAGAGTTTTAAAGCCGCCCATGGGCCTCTGACTTGGCTTCACATGCCGTCGAGAAATATCTCTCAGGCATTCCGGTTTCCTCGCGACGTTTTCCTACACCTTTTTTGAAGCAAGTGATAATTATACAATACGCACGCACACGCACGTCAGTAGCAATACTTGAACTACGAAAACCGTTCTAACTGCTATGAAGTGAAGACGCAGACCATGTGAAATTATTACCATGAACATGCGATTGATTGTACCTTTTTATAAAGTTATACTATTCGCAAGAGATTTTTTTTATGATGCTAGGTATCATTTTGAGGGAGTTTTTGATGAAATGGTTTTGCATTCACTTTCCTAATAGCGATGGAGAACCTATCCACATTTCTAAATCAAATCGTACTTCAAAATTCGCATAGACATTGTGTGAGACACTCTGTGAGAGAAATTGATGAATATTCATTTGAGTTTGGAAGTTTTGCATACCCACGCGACACTCATGCATACAAACACACAGTCCAAAAACCAGCAATGTATTTTCGGTTCAGCGCTTTCATTTTTCAGGATGGCACAATTTGTTTCTGAATCATATAAAGCCTTTAACGATTTTCTAACCACGAATCAACTAAAGTTTATTGGTTTGCAGTTTGCATAAAAAAAATCTTATTTTATCGGTAAACACTTTATTTCATAAAATTTCATTTAACTCATAATAAAGTTTTATCGGAAACCTTTTATCGCGTCACTTAGTAGTACATTTCATAGTATTTAGCCCAGACATGCTACCGCGGTTCGAGGCCAATCAATCATGCATATAGCGCGCTTAGCTTTAATACGGCGACATACGAACTATTAAATATTACTTATCATGAAAAACGTAGACAATAAAATACATACATGCGCAATTTTTACTGATATGAGCAAAGCCTTTGATTATGTTCATTACGAAACCCTGCTTAATAAGCTAAATGTCTATGGTATTAGAGGTAACATCCTGAACCTCATAAAATCGTATCTAAGTGACCGCAAACAATACACGGAAATAACGAAAATTTGCGTTAAGGCTAAGCGTGAAAAGAAATATTTATCTGAATACAGAATTATCAGATATGGTGTACCTCAGGGCAGTGTGCTTGGTCCACCACTATTTTTGCTCTACATAAATGACTTGCCACGTTACATTCAGCATCCAATGATCTTGTTTGCTGATGATAGCACCGTATTAATAAAATGCACTGACGCAAAAAAATATTAATATGACATAAATAATACACTTAGTAAATTGGCTTGTCATTAACAATTTAATCATAAATTTATCGAAAATGAACATAATGCATTTTTATCAACGTTCACGGGTACAACAAATGACTATAGAATACGACGGACAAAAAATTTACCAAGTAACAGTGACGAAATTTTTAGGTATATTAATAGACAGTCAGTTAACATGGAAACCTCAAGCCGAAGAGGTGTGTAAAAAACTAAGCACTTTTGCATATGTGCTATTCAATTTAAGTAAAAAAGTGAGTACAACTACGACATACCTTACCATGGTTTAGTGGCATCAATTCTGCGATTTGGAATTGTATTCTGGGGTAATTGTAGTTTGAGAGAACAAGTATTTAAGGCCCAAAAACGATGTATAAGGGCAATGTGTGACCTGAAAATGACAGACAGTTGTGTACCTATGTTTAAGTCCCTAAAAGTGTTGACATTTCCCGCATTATATATTTTAGAAATAGCCATTTTTGTGAGAAAACATAAGAATTACTTTCTAACAGTATCAGAAACTAGAATAAGGCCTGTTAGAAGCCAATATAGGAACCTATTGCAAAATGGTAATTACAAAACAGCTTTACTTACGAAAAGTGTTTTCGGCATGGGTACCTACCATTTATAACAAAATACCGAATATTATAAGTAAGTAAGTAAGTAAGTATATTTATTTGTTTAAACATGGTATACATACATTGCATGCAAGATATTACAGTAGAAAAGAAAGTTCAAACATGTTCAGCCGCGTGACGTGGCGTACAAATTGTTGAGTGGCGTACAGTTGCTGGGTTTTAAACCGGGACTACACTTATTAAATTCAAAATGATAAAATTACTATAACAATCGTACTACATTATCAATACAATTCAATTATCAATTCTATTCAATGTCAGTTCAATTATCAATTCAATTCAATGTCAAGTTAATTATTAATTCAATTATGTCAAGTTAATTATTAATTCAATTCAATGTCAATTCAATTTAATTATCAATACATTATACAATAAAATAAATTAAAATACATAATCATCAAGAAAAATTATCCTCTTTCATAAATTCCGAAATACTATAATAAGATCTCTCTATTAATAATTTTCTCAATTTCAATTTAAGGACAGATACATCCAATAATCTCCATGACTTGGGCAATTTATTAAATATGGTCGGAGCCATGTAATAAATGCTCTTATGCAAAAGAGCAGTTTTACCGCCGCGAACACAGAGTAGAGTATTGTCACGTCTATTCCTTGGCACAGCATCAGACAAACGTTGGAATAAGTTAGGATGACTTACAGTGAACATTACCGTTTCCAAAATGTATAATGAGGGTAATGTCAATATTCTATGCTCTTTAAAATAGGGTTTGCAGCTGTCTGTTGTTTGAAGTCGAAACATCGATCTGATGCATCTTTTCTGGGCCCGAAACGCTACTTCATTGTCCGTACTATTTCCCCAGAAAATAACTCCGTATCTAAGAATGGATTCAGCCAATCCATAGTACGCAGTAATTAATGCATCTTTATTGAGAACCGCTGCTAGTTGTTTCAAAGCGTAGGCTGCACTACTTATTTTCTTACTCAGAGCTTCTATTTGGGGCTTCCAACACAACTTATCATCAATTATAAGTCCCAGAAATTTTGTTGTGTCAGTTGCATTTATATTAATATTATTATACTGGACATTATTATTGTTAGCTGTATGTGTACGTTGTCCGAAATGAATTACATTAGTCTTTTTTAAATTAATGATTAAATTATTATTATTAAGCCAATTTATGATAGATATAAGCGAATTATTAATGTCATGTTCATACGTACTTTTGTCATTACAAGCTATAGTCACAGTGCAATCGTCAGCAAAAAGTGTCATTGGGTGGTCAACAGCTTTAGGCAAGTCATTTATATATAAAGTGAACATCGGAGGGCCCACCACACTGCCTTGCGGTACTCCGTATATTACTTCTCGTTCCTCGGATCTTACAGTTATCTCACGTTTGTTGCAAATTTGACTTATTTCGGTAACCTGCTTACGTTTGTGAAGATAAGATTCAATTAGTTTTAAGACGTTACCCCTAATACCATACGCTTCAAGTTTCGCTGCTAGGGAATTGTAATGCACACAATCAAAAGCCTGTGTCATGTCGCAGAAAATGGCGCACACAGGTGTCCTCTTATCTACGTTTAACATGACATTATGTAGAAATTCATAAATAGCCAGATTTATACTTTTGTTTTTGCGAAATCCCTTTTGTTCGTCAGCTAAAATGTGATATTTTTCTAAATAATTGTTGATTTCCCCCGATATATATTTTTCGAAGACTTTGGATAACACTGGTATAATCGCAATCGGTCTGTAGTTTGACATCAATTCGTGATTTTCCTTCTTATAAAGCGGTTTTACTATATAAAAAATCAATCCTAATATTTAAAAAGAAACTGACAGCCCTATTACTTGATAAGTGTTATTATTCAATTAATGTTTTTTTAAATGACGTAGGGTCATTTAAAAAAACATTTCTTTAGATTTCATTATTGACATTGTATTTTTTTTTTATTATTATTCGCATTAAGCTAGTTTTAAATTGATTGATTGGACAAGGATCTCAACATTTTGTAAACACCTTTATTTATGTACCTACTTTCAAAGCAAATAAATGATTATTATTATATGATTATTATTAGCTTTAAACTAGTGCCGCCCGCGCCGCTCACGACCTTTAATACCCAGGTTCAGAGTATATCAGCATTCCCGTATATTTTTCGAATTGTTGATCGTGGATCGACTCATAGTCGATAGAAGTCAGAGAAGAAGGGATATAGCTTCTTAAAAGTACAAGTCGACGCAGTGTGTTGTTTTCTACAAACAAAAAGACATACCTAACTTCCATCATTTGAAAAGACCGCACAATTTCTTAAAACGACACCCACGGCTCTGATTCTGCCGGGAAAGCGTTGGCGGTGTTAATTTTCAGTCCAAGCTTATAATTATTTTGTTCCTCCTTTCACATGTTACGTACCTAAGAATACTTGAAAATGTAATCTGCATACGTAATTTTTGATGGACGGTTATCGCGCGTCGTGTGTGCGGGCACTAACATGCTTCATTCATCATATTCAGTAGCGCGTCAATCAATAGCGGCGTCACATTTAAAAGCCATTACAGCCGGGTTGTTCAGTGTGCTGCAGTTATAACGTACTTAGTACGGTTTGTATGTATGGAAAGCATCGCGATTTTCAAAGCTTCGTAAAGTTGCAATCGTTTATGTAGCAGTACGGTTATTTTCCTCTCATCTCGTGCGCGAGAAATTTACATTAAATAGTTTAGACCGTGATGAAAGCCTCGTTGATCAACCAGGATTGTACAACATTGACTGACCAGGCCGTGAAACCCGAGAACGGCTGCACCAACTCACCAATTTTTTTACTAGATATTCTTTGATGTTCGAGGAAGGTTCTTATGGTGAGAAAATTTGGAAAAATTGCCCGGAAAAACATGCACAACCCATTTTTCTTTTTCCAATACAAACTGTTCCTAGCTGTCGATGCCATAAATCCTAAAAAAAAGTACTAGGCGTGCATGAATTCACGACAGTATTTCAATTTTTGAAAAATCCACTGGAAATGTAGGTAAGAAGAAATACCGTTCTGTTTAAGTCTGTGCACGCTGTGCACAACTTCTGAGCAGTAACCTAAAAAAGAACTTATTTCAATCATTAACTAATAGGAATAACAATAAACAAGCCAAAAAAAAAAAAAGAGAGTCTTAAAATAAGAGTGGCTCACGACATGGCAGACATGTCGTGAGCCACTCTTATTTTAAGATCTTGTATAATTATATGTATTGTTTTGTATCTGTATGCATACACATGTCCGAGCAAATAAAATTTCTTTCTATCTTTCTTTCTTTCTTTCAAAGAAGCAATTCTTTTAGGCATACAAACACCGGGGTGTATTACCAAGTTATTCGCGTCAGATCAAAAGCGAAAGGAATTTGGTATAAAAGTATACAGAGTGACCCTCTTCATATACCCTGGTTTTCCGGGTCGAAACGATGATAAAGATTTTAAAAAAAAAGTCTATATAAATAAAAGGTAGGGTAGGTGATGGCCCAGTGGTTAAGGCCAGCCTTTCTTGCACGAGGTTGTGGGTACACAACCGGAATAGTACCAATGTGACTTTTTCAATTCATATGTGCTTTCTGAGTTTATCTTGGACATTACTGACATCGGTGAAGGAAAACATCGTGAGAAAACCTGGACTTTTATAGTTAATATAAATCTGAAATCACCAACCCGTCTTGAGCAAGCGTGGTGATCAATGCTCGTGCCTTCTCTGTAAGAGAAGAGGCCTTTGCCCTGCAGTGGGACAGTAACAGGCTGGTATTCAAAGTCAAAGTCAAAGTCAAATCATTTATTTCAAATAGGCCCCTGTAAGGCACTTTCGAACGTCAAAGTTTACAAAAAAATTGAATTGATTCTAGTCGCCCCTTCCAAAAGGTAGTTTTCGTATGGAGAAGAATGGGCAAGAAACTCCACCGTTACTCTTTTAAAATGTGTTACAATATTTTGCATATGTACGTACATTAGTTACATAATTATATGTGAAGACGATGCAACCAAAAAAAAAAAAATACGTTACCACAATAGGTAAAAAGAAGAATTAATAAAAATGAAGCAATGAAAGATAAATTAATTACTTATGTGATAGATGCATGGTCCTCAAATATTTACAAACATTGTAAAAGTAGACGATTTTCTTAAAATTTTACAATTAATAAGTCAGTGTGTGAGGAAGTAATCACAGAATGTAAAATCAATGTCATATAATAAAAATAATAATTCATACAACTTAAATTAGCAACCAGTTTGATTTTGTCTAGATTCTAGATTATCTTATGGAGCAGGACCAGCATGTTTCCAAGCATTCTTATCTTGGATATAATCCTCTAATTTGTAATATGCTTGTTTACAATTATTATTAGGGTAGGTAGGTAGGTAGATAGGTAGACAGGGTACGTAGGTAGATAGGTAGGTGGGATAGGTAGGTAGGATAGATAGGTTGGTAAGATTAGGAGGCAGGTAGGTGGGTAGGTAGATAGACAGGTAGGTAGGGCAGGCAGGTAGGTAGGTAGGTAAGGTGGGTAGGTATGTATGTAGGCAAGGTAAGTAGGTAGGGTAGGTAGGTAGGTATAAGGTAGGTAAGTGGGGTAGGTAGGTATGTAGACAGGTAGGGTGGGTAGATAGATAGGTAGGTAGGTAGGTATGTAGATAGGTAGGTAGGTATGTAGATAGGTAGGGTGGGTAGATAGATAGGTAGGTAGGCGCAGTAAATAAGTACTTAGTGCTACCCGTGCAAAACCGGGAGGGGTAAAGCTAGTTAATTATATAATTATATGGAACACGATGCGCATAGAATAAAATTACTACAATATTAAGACAATTGCTATAGTATGAAACTATAACAAGAAAGTTTACTAACAACCTTTCATACCAATTCTATGTGAGTCAAATACAATAGCACTCTATTCAAATATAATAACAATAAATAACACATACTCGTAGTAATAAAAAAATCATCCTTGAACATAACAATCCACTTTCTGTAAATATAAAAAAAAAATAAGCGAACGCAGCTTATGTCGGAAGCCGTAGCTCTAGACCACCGCAACAGTCACAGCTTAACTAATAGTTTTACCGCCACACTCGCTCCGCTCAGCTCCACTCGGGCTCACTCGGAACGACTCGGAAGTCATCAATTGTTTGCCTGTTTTGTGGTGGTCAAGCGAACAATAACCAGGTAAGCCGCAGACTGGACGACAGCTAGAGCTAATACTTTGTGCATGTACTAATAAATGAGTAGTGCGGAGAGGAGCGGACTATAGGACATTGTGACTGGGGGTTTCGTTATTTTTTATTTATTTATGTGTAGAAGCAAGTCTTATAAATCTTCGTCTGTTTTCAACTTCTTTCCTTTTTAAAGTCAGGCACATAATATCAATTGAAGCTACGGCACTGGAAGGACTATTGCATAGAAAACTTTATTTAATTACTTGATGACAAAGATCAAAATAGCATACACCTTTGACCAATGTCGAGTTGATATCTACCTAAAACCTTTTGAACGGCCTGGCCAATTTATGAAATATTATTATTTCCTTGTCTGAGTCTGTCAGTGTGAAATTTTTATTCGGCGAATGGCGAATAAGAAGATGGCTGAATGTCAGTCTGCGGTACAACATCAACATGTAACGCTGAGTCGGTAAAGCAGATTCTATCGTGCAATGAGCAGACAAAAAATAAGGTGACGAGCATATCTTGATAGTGAGTGTAGTTCAACTCTTAGAACTTTTGAATACCAATATCTCTAAGAACGATGTAGGTGCATCTGATTTCTCAAAGGGCGATTGTAAGCTAACAAAATAAACAGAGCCAATCTAATTATTAGACAACAGATTTTTTAAAATGTTGTAATTGACTAAGCTTTCAGACACCAGGGGCTTAGAGTTATTATTTTTTAAACTAAACCTTCGACATCATATCATTTACCAGTAATACTCACCACCCTGCTAATATATAATAAGTAATCCCTTTAATTACCGCTCCCTCTTGGCAGGCGGTCTATCCGCAACCTCTGATTGGTCTAATAAAACTCGTTACCTCAGAAGCGCTCCGGCTCCACACAACCATGAAATAGAGTTTTAAACATACGAATATCTAATAAAACTTCGCAAACTTAAATACTGGTACGGTTTTAGTGATATTTGATATTAATTGCATAGTCATGAGTCGGATCTCGTAGTTGCTACGATGCGTCTACGGCGTAGCGCTACGGCGTAGCAGCAATCCATTTGGAAAAAATAAAGTGACAAATTCCTATTATAACCCGACTGTGGTGAAGCTCAAAAGGAGCGCAATGTTTTACATGAAAAGGGTTTTTTTTTTATTACGACGTATCAAATAATATAATATATATAAATCAAGATTTTTGCCTACTAAAGAACTTTACAAATAGATTTACAGTGGAAATGTAAAACACATTAAACCAAATACACAGGGTGGGAACCCTACTAAGTCGTAAACAAATCCCAGTCGCACACGCTACAACATTAACATTCAGTTCCGCGATCACTAAACAGTATCCACATCGTCCCGGGATTGTCGGGATTCCCGAGATCCAGGGGGTGGATCGTGAACACTGTTTACTGACGTCACTTATTGCGTCACCGGGATCAACATGTACCGTATGTTTATGAAGCGAGGCTGTTAGCCTAAGCTTAGACCAAGGATACAAGGCCGTATGTTCATGAAAACATAAAGTGTATCTTATAGTTTGGTGTTTGCTGTGCGCCTGTCCTTATCAAGGGTGTGCGTTAAAATATACCCTTCATATAATAGTTTCAGTTAAAATTGTTTGATAATTTGAGGGAACGTAGTTTTACTTTACAGAAACCGAAAGGTTTGATTTCTTGTTCGTCGCAGGACTGGAGAACATTTACGTAAACAGAAAGCTAATGTTTCACGGGGGCATTCGGAGATGAAATAAACCTAGCATGGAATACAAAACAAAACAATACTAATAGCAATGTAACACTAACGTCACTAGATACTGTGATCTTTTAAATTAAAAAGACTTTTTTTTATTATTCTTAGTTAGGTACAGACAACTTTGTTTTTATTTATCAATTTCATATTAAGTATGTATTTTAACAAAACTTTAACAAAGTCTACTTGTCACAACAGTCAAAAAAACAGAAATAAATGCTCTGTGCTTCAGCTCAGTGTAACAACTGTTATCTGCCAGTAAGTCGTCCCTGTGGGTGATGGCGAGCAGGCGAGCAGAAGGTTCGGCTATCATCGCGATAAGCCACGGTTCCCTACGTCTCGAGGGTCACTTCTAGTAAGCTGCTGACGTTATGATTTTCGAGATAATAATTATAACATGTTATATATTTGCTTTCGGGAAGAAATTTTTATTTTACGTCTTGCCAGGGATATGCAATAATAATAATAATATTAACAGGGCAGCATGTGGCGAGCTGTTGGGTAGTAGCGACCTCACGGACCCTATCTCCCGGGAGAAATCTTGTTCCTCATCTCTGGCTTGCCTTTATTGGCCGGCTGGAGTGAACACTGACGAGGAACAGAGCTCCCACCTCATTCTCGCCACAGTTGGACGGCTTGAGTGGAGATTCGCAAGAGCAAACGTGCTCGGAGGAAGGAAGTTTTCCAGTAAGATGCTGGTAGGGATCTTGACCGTACTTCCGGGATTGTTCTGATAGCCGTGGAATACCTCTCCACTTCTCAAAAGCACTTCAGGACATGTTGCCCCCTTGTCGCTACGACACTTTGAGCTAGCGACCGTTTCCGGGGGCCCATGATTGAATGTGCAAGTCACCCCCTGCCATTTTATCTGTGTATTGTATATAAAAAATTGGGCAAGCATAGCCTAAAGCCGTAAGTCATAGTCTTTCCATAGTCCAAGAAAACCAGTTCACTTAGTCACCCAAACCCATAATTCAATATCTTTGTTTCCAGATCCTGCAATAGTCCTATACCAACCGGGGGTTGTCCTTGACTGCCCTTGCATAGTGCGAACAGGGATAGTCGTCGGATGGTGCCTCATTTCATTAAAAACGTTCAACGGGCCTCTGCGAGTTAGCTTCGGCCCCTCGTAGGCCTTCCAAAGGTCCGGAACCCCAGGGTCTCGAGATATGTGAAAGACATTTTTTTAAATAATACGGATACAACATGGGTGGAACTATAAACCATGTAAACAACGACTATACCTTTGGGTTTTTCCTAATTTTATTTTTTTCTAAACCGGGTTGGTTTAGAAAAAAATAAAATTAGGAAAAACCCGATCGATGATATATCGATGTTGCTCAGGAATTTGCAACTTTCTTTACCAATATTCCAATTAAAACTACAGAAACTTTAAATTCCTCCCCCTTACTTGCTATTGATTTATTAAGAGCGAATGTTTCAGCCTTTCCCGTGGAATTTAAATTTAAACATATAAACCCTGTGGTCGTTGTAAAGACTTTTAAGCAACTTAAGATCAAAATCACCGAAGATCTGTGGGGTATGTCTACTAAAGTTTGTCAATCAATTATTGAGACAATTGCACCCTATTTAGCTTTAGTATTTAATTTGTGTGTAGATCAAGGGGTATTCCCGGATTTAATGAAGTACAGTAAAGTTATTCCACTATTCAAATCCGGGGACAGCAAAGACCTAAATAATTATAGACCCGTATCGGTTTTGCCGGTTTTCAGCAAGGTGTTTGAAAAAGTAATGTTAAATCAAATGCTCCATCATTTTAATCGTAATAATATCCTACACGATCAACAGTATGGTTTCACCAAAGGACGTTGCACAACCGACGCCGGTGTCACCTTATCACACACACATCTTTAACGCATGGGAAGAGGCACAAGATGCAATAGGCATCTTTTGCGACCTATCCAAGGCATTTGATTGCGTGAATCACGAAACACTGCTCTTGAAACTTGAGCATTACGGACTGGGTAAACTTGCGCTTAGCTTAGTAAAATCATATTTGAATGATAGACTGCAGCAAGTTCAAATAAACGGTGTAAATTCATTGGGTTTACAAGTCAAAATGGGTGTACCACAGGGCTCGATTTTGGGTCCATTTCTCTTTTTAGTATATATAAATGATTTACCGCATTTACTGAAAAACCGACCACAAATGGTGTTATTTGCTGATGACACATCACTGATTTTTAAGGTAAACAGACATGCACAAGAGCTTGACGAAGTAAATAACGCTATGCTTAAGGTCCATAATTGGTTTACTGTAAATAATTTGGTATTAAATGAGAAGAAAACTAAATGCATAAGATTCGCGTTACCAAATGTTAGAAGTAGTGAATGTCATGTTGTACTGAATAGGGAGACACTAGAATTCGTCGAAAAAACGGTTTTCCTGGGGATCACGCTTGACTCAAAACTACAGTGGGGTCCTCACTTAACATCACTTGCAGGGCGGCTAAGTTCAGGCGCTTACGCTGTTTGGAAAATCCGCCAACTAACAGACGTGGATACCGCGAGACTGGTCTATTTTAGTTACTTTCATAGCATCATGTCTTACGGTATTTTGCTGTGGGGACGGGCTGCAGATAGTAATTCTATCTTTATTCTGCAAAAGAGGGCTGTCAGAGCCATATATAACCTCCGCAGACGCGAATCTCTAAGGGAACTGTTTAAGAAAATTAACATCATGACGGTACCTTGTCAGTATATATATGAAAACATTATGTATGTTCGAAAAAATCGACATCTTTTTAGTAAGATAAGTGACAGGCATAATTTTAACACTAGGAATAGGAACAAATTAGATCAACCACGTTTTAGATTGTCTAAAGTGCACACTTCTTTTATGGGGTACTGTGTAAAATGTTATAATAAAATACCACTCGATATTCTTCAACTGAATGAGAAGAAATTTAAAACATGCATTAAACGCACACTATGTAGACAAGCATATTATAAGTTGGATGATTATATCGATGATAAAAATGCTTGGCTTAATGCTGGTCCTGCTCCACAGCCACTTGGGCTCACTAGTTAAAAAATTTAATGTTTGGAAGAGTTGCTTCCCCTTTTTATTTTTCTGACATTACGAACTTAATGTTTATTTTTTATTTAAACAAGTTTAATTGTTGAATGTTCCAATGGATAATGATTTTCTTTCTTTTTGGTAGTATCATTCTATTAATCTCTCAAATACATTGCATACTATAGTTTTGTATAATTTAGAAGCATTTTTTCAATTTTTGTGAATGTGAGTACCATGGAGCCGTATTTTATGTTATTAAGATGTTTGTTGACTTGAAAGAGCACGGCAGTTGAGAGTTTGTCATGCCCACTTAAATGTCTCGCTGATGGTGGCGAGTGTGTTGGATCATTCGGTTCCCTACAAAATGGTTGAGCTGGATGGTGCTGATCCACGCGTCATGTTCGTGAACGGGCGCCGTCAGTTGTGACTGGTCATCTCTTATCTGCCAGGGCTTATTTTTAATGTTATATTTTGAATTGTTTTAATTTTTTTATTGTACATTGTTCTCACAATAGAAGCAACAAGAATAATGTACCCAGGATTGTGTAATTTTCTATATTTAAAAGAGTGTCCTTGGAGTTTCTTGCCCGTTCTTCTCCATGAAGATCTACGTTTTGGAACTGGGCAACTGGCTTCAACTTTCTGACTAACTGACCGACTATTTGACAATTCAAAAGTGCCTGTAAATGGTTTAATTGAAATAAATGCTTTGAGTTTTTTTGAGTTTTATACAAGACGGTATATTACCTTTCCTGTTGGACTAATCCTGGCTTTTGTTGACACATCATATTAGCTGTCTAATTCTACTATCTACTATAACATTTAATTTTCCAGTACGTTCAACTAATTCGGAACAAAACTAATGCATATATTACACAGCGGTTACACAGCTATCGCTCCTAAGAGAGCTATTTATGCGGCAATAAGGAAAACTCTGCGTTTTGTTAATGAGAACGCTATTTGTTGTACTTGTTGATGGGCCTACACTGTCCTCTCATACCTTTTAACACTGTAACTTGGAAACATTGTAAAAACCATTTACTTTTAAAAGAGTAACCGTGGAGTTTCTTGCCGGCTCTTCTCCATAGGAAATGACCAATTGGAACCGTGCACCTAGCGTCTGACGTTTCATAAGTGCCCTTGTAGGTTTATGTGAAATAAAAATATTTTGAATTTGAAAATTTGAATTTGCAGACAAGTGGGACTTGTAGGACCTCGGAGACTATGTATTGAATACAGAACGTACAACTTTGTAGAAGTTGTTTGTTAGGTAAGATAGATTTTTGGGTACTAATAATACAAGAGCATTGATTGGCTATGAATAACGTTCTGAATACGGTCATTTTGTGTCATGAAAAAAGCCTTAAATCAAACCATTATAAAGGCAGCCCACACATCCATTAACCGTAATTAATCACTGGGCAGAAGCCTTTTGAACACTTAAGTATTCTTAACATTTATCTACTTTTTATGAAATATATTAGTATTTTAACAGCAGACGCCAACTATATGATTATGTATCGGCGTAAAGTTACAGATTGGTTTGTAATAGTTTGAGTAAAGCTAAAGGACGTAGCTAGTATAGCTCGGCGCGTGCAATATGGGATCACAGCGGACACCGACTAATTATACAGATAATATTGTGATATATTAATATCCCAACAATACGATATCCGGAAAAGCAATATGCAGTAAATTAACGCAACTGTATTTACATAAATTACAACACTGTGTTGTGAGATCGAATGATAAACCAATCATTATTAAAATTTGTTGTTTTCTGATAATCTCGCACAAGCTAAGCTAGTCTTCACACGCATTAATAATCGCGGAGTAAACTAACAATCAGTATAACGTTCAGATTTTTTAGGATTATGTTTGGCATAAGTTTGACCAAAGAAACGATGGACGAACTATGTGCAAGATGACAGGGTGACTACCGCTATGAAGACTAATAGAGAAGTATGGAAGTAAAGACATGTTGCGCCGACCACAGATACATTGGGATAAGGGCAGATAATGATGATGAACTTCACTGCGCGTTACTCCTTCTACAAACTCTTGGCGTAACTTGACTTGGTTTTGGCTAACTTAATAAATTAACTTCTTTTTAAAAGTTTTTTTAGTTCAATTTTGCATAAGCTGAAACGAGAAAATTTGTGCTAAACTTTTCGTTTAATGGTTATGTATACGTAAGTTACAAAATGTCTTCGACTGCGGTTACTCTTCACCGTTAAGTTACATGCCACAGCATGATACCCGTACATAGAGTGGGGAAATGAAATCATTTCGGTGGAATTCAGCGGTTACTAGCGAGGACCGACAAACAGGAAATTGTGGCGTGAAGACCAACTTGTGGTTTGTGTAATATTTTAGTGTTCTTAAAGATACTTGATCTTGTTTGAATTTTGACACGATAATTGCAGGCTATTTTGCTTTCTACCTCTAACATTATTTTCAAAATAGCAGTTTTGAAACAATTCGAATTGCCTATAAGTAATATGTTTACGTTATGTGCGCGATTCTTTCATGATACAAAATGTTGGTTGGTTATTTTTTTTTAAATCTGCTGTTCCATACATTTTGGCCGCGTCGGTATTGCACTTTTCTATGATATGCCAGTTTTTTTAAATTTATTACCGAGTTAAAACTTCAACGCGGGGGTTCAGAATCATGTACTGAATCCATGGTAAAATTTTTCGCGTCGATGTCCTTGCCACCCCTGTATGATACCAATTTTCGTAGTGTTATATTATAATTATTTGCTTTTACACTATGTTCAGCTTTCCGAAATAAACGTGTAAACAATAATAAAATGTTTAGTGTAACGCGTTATCACCCCATCGGCAGCTAGAATCGTCTCGTATGTCAACACATAGAATACATGTTTGATTTATTTGATAACCTTGACGTAACTGTAATGAAATATGAGAGTCATAAAAATAGATTCGGCCTTAACATCGTAAATATTGGACGAAACTTTATTTATGGAAATAGATTTTTTGTAGAATCCTGCTATAGATCTTGCTGGCTGTTTAATAATATTTTTACCACGGTAGGTTCTCGAGGAAATCTAAGCTTCCTCAAATAAGTGTAACACACGGCCTTTTATACGATGTGATTCTTAAACGTTGTCAGTTTTTACAGATTTTTTAAATCGATAATTTGTCCTTCACATTGCCGCATCAACAAGTCTCAACAGCTCTGACCTCACTTGGCCTTTCACGAAGAACATCGGTCACTCGACACCTTAGAGTACCTACACAGCATGCAAGCAATCTGCGCGAACGGTGACCAATACCGCCACGTTTCAAGATCAAAGCCCTCCAACGTATGAGGGAATTGATCACAAGTTGTCCAGACTTGTAGCAAGTAGTTAGAAAGTCTTTGATGTTAGGGTCTGTGTTGTGTTGTTAGTTTTTAAATGAGAAAGCTTCGTCTAGTAAAAGTAAGATAGTTTAGGAATGTGGTTGGAGTGTTTAGGTTCGGCAATTGCTTTGATGAATGCTATGTAGAGGGTTTACATTACATATTGTAAGACAAAACGTTTAATTTCAAATTTAAAAACGTATTTTAAGTTTATTTTCTGAAACATCGAATACTCTATGGTGTTCATTCAATTTATGAACTATCCCATAGGTATATGAATGAATATCTATTAGAAGAATGGTTTAGTAACCTGGAGTCTGAAACTACGCGTCGTTTGTAACAAAACTAGCGACCCGCCCCTGCTTCGTACGGTTTGTACGACTCGACAGAACATCGAGATTTGTTTATTACTGAAGTGATATTAACTTATTATAGGTACACATGGTTTATGTGTATTCTGTTAATCCGGAATAAATTTTCGAAATGATGGTGAAAACTCCATAAAAATCCGATGCGAAGTTGAAAAAACCAATACGGTCACACCAACATACACGAAAAGCTACTTTTATTTATAATATGTATAGATATATAGGTGGTAAACGTTTCCCATCCGATAAAGGAAGTTTATAATAGCATACCTCAGTATAACTGTCCGGAGTAAACACACACAATCAAATCTGTCAGAACCTATAATGACTAAAAACTGGCGCCCTCCCAAAACATTGGCAATTCTATAGACAGAAAGACAGATTCCTCTCAAAACAAATCGCTGCCAATTGTTTGTGAAATGGGCATGTCTGCCTGTCTGTCGGCACTTTAGGCTCCTTGAGATATTAACGACGGATTCGGGGCGAAGTGAAACATGCATTAAGAAGAAGGAAACTCTTAGTATCAACAGCTTTTTGTTTAGAATCACTTTGTTGATTTGAGAGGGAAAGGGCGTGCGTTTTTTTTTTACTTTGCTGTGGTGTTATGAGTACGTCCTCATTACGAGCCAAGATGCTTAAATAATTATGCACTAACTTTGAGTTACAGTCTGAATGCTAAAATCACCAACTTGTCGAAATAAATGTTCCTTACGCGATAGTATTTGATTTATGTTATGAAACGCTCATAAACTTCAGCCCTAACATTCGAAAGAGCCAGAGAACTATTTTAAAAAACTTTTTATAGTACAGATATAAAAAGAAATTAATTTAAAATTAGCTAGTACCTAGTACCAGCTAAGACATGGGCTACTTCTCCAAGTCATGGTCTACCCATGTGCCAAATTTCATCCAAATCCGTTCAACCGTTTTAGCGTGAAAGCGTAACAAACAAACACACTCACCTTCGCATTAATATAATATTAAGTTAGGAAAGCTAGGATTAACATCCTGTTTCTTTTGTACTTACATACTCATACATACATATTATTACTGCTCATATTATATTCTGCATCCAATTATTTCGTCTTATAAAGTAGCATCCGCAAAAAGCCCTGCGTCAGGGGTTCACAACCTACAGGCCATGTTACTAACAGTAATTTATTATTCCCTATGAAACTATTAGATTCACCCGAACTGCCGCAGGGCACATCCGGCAAACATTATGATAAGGAAATGTATTATGTATACCTTGTTATTGGGACTCATTTACGGAATAAACTTAATGCTATCTATGTCCGGGACTCCGCCTTCCGGGAAAGTTTTTTCAGGGAGGAAAAGTAATCTATTATACTATACCGACGACGTGACTACTTTATCTATTGACAATTATATTACTCATAAAGTACTACTTTCGTTTATTTTATGGCGTTCTATTTAAAAACCGGCCATGTGCGTGTGACCACGCACAATGAAAGGTTCCGTAGTTAGGATGAATTTATCCCAAGTACAAACTTAACATTGTAGTTGAAAAACAAGTTCTCTCATACATTACAACTGCAAATGTAAGTTTATACGCACAATGTTGACAGATTTGCCATGTTATTTTTAAACCATAGACTTCTTATAGGGTTTCCTGTAATCTATATTATAGAACTTCTGTTTTTTTTTTTAATTTTTGACTCAGTAGTTTCGGAGATAAATTAACTACAAAATTATTTATTTTAAAATTATAAGTACGTAGTAAGTTTGAGACCCACAGTACCTAAGCCCTTTCATTTGATATGTGAGACGGTACAGTTTGCAAAACTTTATTTTTATTTTTCATATTTTCCTCCAAAAGTGACCCCATATTCAAAATGTATTTATTTACGTTACACGTCCGAGTTTGGGTCACAGAAATTCATATTTGTACCAAATATGAACTTAATTGGATTCGATTCGGAGCAAATTGGCTGTGACAGACGGACAGACTGACCGACAGACAGACAGACAAACCAGTGATCCTATAAGGGTTTTTTCTTTTGGACGTACAGAACCTGTTATGTGGGTACCTACCCACTTATTCATAATAAATAAATAAGTAGGGTAGACTAGTGACTTAGTTTGCGTTAACGACTTCTGCGTTAGTCCAATATATGCTACATTTTCGATCGGCATATTAACAGTGTTTAATCACAAACACCAATAATGGCAATTATATAAAGAATGACTCGAACAGTGGTTTCTTGCAAACGAAATTGGGGTAGATGTGGACAAAGCCGCTACTAAACGTCGAGCTATTCTGCTTCGCAACTGCTCGGAATCAAGTTACAGATTGATTCGCAATTTGGCTATACCGCGGCAGGTCGGTACCTTATGCTATGATGCTTGCTTTATTGGATGGACATTTCAAGCTAAAGAAGTTCGCGGAAAGATACAAATTCCACAGGGCCACGCAACATGTCGGCCAAGGATTGCCAGAGTGGGCGGCACGAGTACGTGCTTTGGCAACACAGCGGGTTCGTGGCGTCAATTCTTGATGAACAACTTCGCGACCGATTTGTGCTGGGTATGGCACCAGGACCAGAGATAGATAAACTATTTACCAAGGCGATGTCGGAGTTGACGCTCAGCGAGGCTTTGGAAATAGCTGAAGGCGTACGCAGTGCGCGTATGGGGATACAAGAAACAACTCGGTAAGCAGACATAGGTACAGCACTTCAAGTGATGAAGATGGACACGGCAGCACAGCACGCGGCATAAGTGCGCAGCGGCGCGAGCATAGGGCAACAACACCCAAAGCGGCGAGCGCGCGACATAGCGCCGGCGGCGGCGGCGGCTGCTCAGCCTGCGGCTACGCAGGCCATCAGGCATCAACGTGTCGTTTCGTGCGGTATAAGTGCAAGGAGTGCGGCGTTCATGGACATCTTAAGCGAATGCGTAAGCAAACTTTAATTTTAAAAATTAGTCGAGTGCTGTGGGGATGATAAAATCATTTTTAGGTATGGTTAACTATGTATTACCGAAATTGCATTAAAAATGCTTCATCAATTTTAAGTCCAATGCATGATCTGCTAAAAAAAAATGAGCCACGGTCATGGACCAAGAAACATGAAGAATCAGTGTCGTTCATTGAATGCGAATTAGTTTCTAAAACTACTTTAGCGCATTTTAATCCGGAAGCTTTGTAATTGTAACGGTGGATTTATTATTAAGTATTTATTTTAAGAACTGACCATAAACCTTTAGTTTCAATTTTTAATCCGGAAAAGGGTATTCCCGAGATATCAGCAAATCGCTTACAACAATATGCTATTTTCCTGTCCGCATGCAATTATAAAGCCGATCCCAACAAAGTTGGGAAAAGGCTAGGCAGGTTGATTGGTGCAATTATAATACAGAATATGTAAGCAGTGTTCATAATTGTGCAGATTTCCTAAGTCGATCGGTAGCAGAAGATTTAAAAAAGACCAACACACACTCACTACGTGATGAGTCATTAGTCGATAACTCAAGTTATGTGCGTTTTGTTTACGAAGGTGAAAGGTTTTTTACGGATATCAAGATACGGTCATAAGTTGAGATGTAGATTGGATCTCCTAACACCGACCATCACGACGCCATCCAACGCAGCACTCGACACAATGGTTAAAATCAAACAGTGTGCGCAGATTACACAGAACTTATCGTGGTAACCTTCAGTGTGGGTGACCAAGTCTTAGTGAAACTTTATAATCAACAAAAACATTATTGGTCACGTGGCATTATTATTAGAAATGTTGGCAAAACAGTGCATTTAGTACAACTGAGTGAATCGGATCAAACGGTCAAAAGACACTTGTAATGCCATCACATCCGATGAGCTCCGAGCAGCTACCATCCAAAGTATCTGTAGAAGTACTACCAGTTCAGTCTGAAACGCCTGCATCAGTGCTTACTGACGGTGACCATTCCGCTGGAAAGGAACAGATTTTGGTAGTTCCCTCTATAGAACCTAAGCCAGACATTCGGTCGAAATGAAATAGAACTGTGGTAGATTATAATAAGTTCTTCTGACTAAGGGTGGAGGGATGTTATGTGGGTACCTACTTATTTATAATAAATAAATAAGTAAGACTAGTGACTTAGTTGGCGTTAACGACTACTGCGTCAGTCCAATACATGAGCTTGTTCCTATCGGTTGCTTTATTTCATCTCCACCCCCCTTAGGTTATAAGAAAAATAAGGAATAACACTTGTTTGGCTACAGTTCATGACACACGAAATACAAATTGAAAAATGAAAAAATTGCCAATAGTAGGGGACTGCCGAATCCTGTCGGCAGTTCCCTACTCCCTTAATATTGTTTTTTTTTTTTACTTAAAACTGGTATTAGCGGCATCTATCTTCTATAGGACGGTACTACGGCGCAACCATGTCGGTGACGCGACTCCATAAGTTTATCCTACCAAAAATCGCTCAACGCGCCTAAAGAAATAATGCTGTGGGGAAACAGTGCAGATTCACAAACCATTTTAATTTTACAAAAGAAGTTGATTCGAATAATAACTGTGGCGGCATCTACACCGCCACATGCGAACTACGCATCAAAGACTTGACGTCACACAACATCCTGACGTCACTCAAATCCTGCATCGCGCAATTAGAGTTTACCGCGCGGTGGACATATATACAAGCTCACGACTTCAACCTCTGGGCAATTGCCCGCCAGACATGACACCCGTCTGGTCGGAGGATCCTCCCTTTTCTATGGGGGATGAGTGAACTTTACACCCTGTTCCTCATACCCCCTAAATAACCAACATAGAACAAACAGATAGCTGCAAACCACACTTCCGAAAACACAAAATACTCACACTTCCCTGTTTATTTATATATCTTAGAATTATGTAAATTTGTCAGAAAACACCCAGATTTTTACACCACTTGCGAAGAAACACAAACAAGATACACTTTTCGACACAACAAAAACAAAATAAACATACCTCAATCCCGACTCAAAATGCACTCTACCAGCCCTTTAGTTATGTCTATAAAAATGTATGATAAATTGCCAAATGACATTAGAGAAGTAAGCAAAACAAATATATTTATTAATAAACTGAAACAATTTCTGGAATCCAAGTCATACTACTCAGTAAAGGAGTTTTTAGACGACAAATCGATTGCAAAATAAAAATAAAATTATTCTTTCTCCCATACACCAAACATTATGAAATATAATATATTTTATTATGTTTTATTTGATTTCCTATAAGAAGGTAATATAGGAAATCAAATTTAAATATGAATTCATAAATAATAACATAATTTAAAAATAATGAAAATACTTCTAAGAATTTAAATAATTACTATCTACATTATTATTATGCAATACATAAAATGAAAATAACTAATATACTATACCTATATACACAAACCTAATAATATACAATATATACATAAATAATTTATAATAATATTGAATTACTGCTTAGCCCTCTTCCTCTCTCCTTATTTTGCTGTGCCCGACAGGGTCCATACTGATCTCTTACTTATTAAACCATCTATGTAATACATATGGAATGCAATAAAGAATTGAGTAATGAGTATTGAGAAGTTTTCACTTAAAAAAACTGAAATAAAAAATCCCCCTAAAAACTATGTGTCTCACGGTTGCTCTAAAAAGGTCAAACCAGCATTCATAATCACGCGCTCCGCAAAACATTATTGAAAACTTACTTTTTCATAGTACCTACTATAACATCCAGATGAGTGCCTGATAAAGGAAATAAGCTTGCCCCAACAAACAGAATTTTAAATAAGCTGTTTATTATTACACTTTACCATAATCCAAACAAAACAAGCGTTAAATCAGCAGCGAAAAGTTATAACACAAAATGATGTTGTTCAGTTGCTCTTTCCCCTGTCAAGCTGCCGGCGACACGGGCCAGGGTTGTCAACCCCTGTGATTAGTACCCGCGACTGATCGAGTCGTCAGCTGTCACTGTGGTACGCAGAGAGAAAACGACATTGTTTTGTAATCATTGAATTCGGCGTTCATTTTGAAATACGGGTATAATTGTAATCCGTTGGACTCGTGTACGGTTCCGTTGAGATAGGTATATAATTATAATAATTAATAATCACATAAAATACAGGTGATTTCGTAGCAGTAAACTTTTATTCTCCTACAACTTTTTAAAATGATACTACCCAAGAGTACCAGCTCCAAAATTTGTATAGTTCTTTCTAGCTATTAAAAGCTGTACCTACATTATTATAAATTGAATATTTAAAGTATTGTTCAAAGTTAAACTTGAAACTTTCTTGTTAATCATTTAAATTACGCCTTTGATGAAGTTCAGATAAATATTAAAGTTAGTAAAGCGAGTTGAACTCAAAGACTAGCAACCAATAAGTATGGTTCAGTTGTTAATAGGAAAACCACTACAAAGTGAAAAATAACTTTAATTTTGGAAGTCGATGTTTTTGGATCTGTATTTTAGTTTTTTGCCACCAACTTCCGAAATTATCGTTATTTTTCACTTGGTAATGTTTTTTTAGAAGCTGGTTGATTTTTTTTATAAACCTGTAGTTACGGGACCTCCCCACACCAATTCGTATACGATTCTCTAAGTAAACCAACAGTGGCAGGAAGTATTATAACATAGTTAACGAAAAAGGGCAACAGAAAATGTTTTCCAAAATTGAGTTATAGGTATACATATTCGGAATCAAAAAAAAAGCGCGTCTGTCAGTTTTTTAATATATTTTTGTGAGCAAGGTCTCTAAAGAGCTTAGCTTTTTTTTAGTAGGTATAGGATATATCTAAATATATATATATATATATAGGATATATCTAAATATATCCTATACCTACTATTAACCAAGATATATTCATATAAATATATATACATATTTCTAATCTCGTTCTCGAAAACGGCTCTAACGATTTTCATGAAAGTTGCAATATAGGGGTTCACGGGGGCGATAAATCGATCTAGTTAGGTCTCATATCTGGGAATATTCGTTTTCTCCGTATTTTCACCCGAGCAGAGCACGGTTGCCCAAGTTTAGAACAAGATGGTTGCCTAATGGTTGAATAATGACATGATAGCATGGAATAAGTAAGTACCTACTATAATGGCAACATGGAATTAGTAAGTACATACTGTCATAGTAGCATGGAATTAGTAAGTACCTGCTATAATGACAGCACGGAATTAGTATGGACGAGAATCGTCTCGTAAGACGAGATCCATTTAAATTAGTGCTGAATGATTTGCCAAGACTTGCCAAATACAAAAAAAACTGCCTAGCATTGGTGCGGGGAGTGATATGAAGATTCGAATGACGTTATTGCGATGCACGCTATTTCGAACAAAATTAAGAGTGGTACGCCAGTTCGAAAACACATTAAGAGGCTTACAACAGCTAAAGCGCGGTCACTGTCGGACTGCATAGAAATGAAAGAGAAGCGCGATGACACGACGCAGGTAATTTATTGTAAAATATGAAGGAAGCAGTTAGCGATTTACAAAAAATCTATTGATTGGACTGTAAAATTAAAACACTATTATGCTAATATGTAGCTTGAAGAATAATCTGACAAAAAATCAGAATGATTGCATGTAAATTAATATGATTTTTAATCGGTAAAATAAATTTTTAGAGGTGTCTTCATGATTTTTTTCTATCGTATCAAATTAGCTGTTTTATGTTTTCAACACAGTATCTTACAAGCATAAATCCTGAAGAATATCATATATTTTTCTGATTTTGTTTACTGCAGTGGATCATATACTTTTACGCATTATAAAACTTGCGTTTAGTCACGTTTAGGTCCTGTGGTCCCCTTAAGTCGATCCGCTAGATCGAATGACGTTATCGCGAACACGCTGATTCGAAAAACTGTTTGAATGGTACGCTAGTACGAAAGTCTTGGCATTGAAATCCACTGTTGCGAATAGCATATTCCAATCTGAATTTGTCTGGGGATCGAATTCGCGACCCAGTGATGACCAAGTTACAAATACTACAGTACCTATTTAATTTATAAAATGATACCGAGTCGTGAATAGACACACATTACATTCTAGATTATTTAAGGTAAAGTTGCACAAGTGGTTGAATGAGTGTAACTTCTATTATTTAAAAGAAATTATGGATAAAAAATATTGATGTACGTTGTAACATTTTCATATACCCTCAAATTTTGCATGCTATATTTTATCTTAGCTAAACATGTTTGTGCCATTATAATTATACCTTAACACAATTGTATACCATGTTTTATGCAAATAAATGATTTATTAGTTTATATATGGAATTAGTATGAACTATCCTATACTATTAAATGAGCATTCTCTATTTTCACCAGAGCAGAGCTCAGTCACCCGGTACTTATAAACTAAAAGGGCACAATTACACCAGTTTTCACATTAAGATACAGAAAAAAGACTAATTTGACTTTGATTACGTTGAAAGATTACAAATGTTGTTGACATATTAAAATGTTTAATAATTTATTAAATAAAAAGGCCAATCAGGTCCATAATAAAAATAAAAGGCATATGAGCCAAATATGGATGGTTCCGGTGCCCGTTGCCGGCTTCCGTTACGCACCCTTCGGGTACGGAACCCTATAAAGCAACCATCATTAAACAACACAACATCGTGAACAAAAAGTTTTTAGAGGGTCAAAAAACGTCTATTATATTGATCTTCTAAATTTAGAAGATCAATCATTGTTTAGAGGATCAATTAAATATTTTCCCTGTAGGGGTTGGTTACCATGTAATAGTTACAAGTACACACAACAGCTTTACATGGTAGCCAAGAACAAGTGTGTTTTTTTTTGTGTGTAAATTGTGTGTCTTCTTTCTTTCCTTCAGTTTCGTACCAAAATCTCTTTGGACTGCCTAACACCCGAATACTGAAACGCCAGTCAAAACTTAAACGTTACTTATGACTCGTTTAAAGCCTTTTGATTGGTTGAAACTAGTTTTAAGTAACGCTTAAGTTTTGAGTGGCGCGAGTTTCAGTATTCGGGTGTAACTCTCTTTAACGACAGAACATGATCATTTGATAAGAATTCTACAGAGATAAATATGTCTCGAATGTAAACAAAGAAGCGACGTAAACTACCACAGTCCGGCCGTCGAGGGAATGCGTTCTTGACACCTGTCTGTTTCATGCTAAAGATGAAAAAAAAAAAACTGCTGTTCCATACATTTATGTTCGCATGCCTCGTTATAATGTAGGGAACAGCTGATTTTTCTTTTCGCGATTTCATGGTTGGCCCCATAGTGAAAGTTGTTCATAATGATGAGTACAATGACCCCTTAAGAGGATGCAAACGAATTAAATTTCACATTGTATAAGGAACTCTTGTACAAAATTCATTCACTGTAGGGGTGGAAGTTCGTCATTTTTTAAGTTAGAAACGTCGTGGTTGGTAGTTAGACTTGTGCCGCTGCTTCGCACGGCGTTTACGACTTGACAGTTCGTCGAGATTTCTTTATTGTATTTATTTATTTACTAGTAGGCTCTTCAACTATGAGTACACTATACCTACTTAAAATTTGTACATTGCAAACTTAAGGCTAAGAGCGCCTCATTACTTATAGAAAAGCACAGCCTGCACTACTACGTTATGCGCAGAGGATAACACAATCAATAAATTATAACCAATCAATCAACTATCATCATTCATTTTACAGAAAATACAATCCAAATTGTTAGTAATTACCTACGTAAACATAAACTTTCCGGAATAAATTCTGTAAATTACTTATGGTGAAATCCGCACCACGGTCCGTTGCGTAGTTAAGAAGAACAACGCGGTCACGCAGGCTTTTGTGTAATTTATAATATGTATAGATATAGAAGTTAGTTGTAGCACCGTCTTATGGAAACTCATCCTGTAAGGTTTCTGAAACGTTGCCGATGGAAAGTCCCATCGGTCCCACGGCTTGAGGTATAGTAAACTTATATAATCTGCAGTTTATCTATGTGCTTCAACATTTAAGAATTATGGTTCGATAGAGTTAGTTTGATGGTTGCCTACATGGCAGGACATTTCTGCCTGATTCTATTACAATCTCATTACCAATCGTTCTTCATTTACCCCCTTTATCAGAGTCTACTAACAGACAACACTAACTTAATACCATAAACAATAAATCTCGATGTGATCCCACGAGGCGCGGCAAGCAACAGGTCGCACGAACAATCACACATTTATATAACACATATATACGATTCGTCATGGTACAGTAGCAAATGTCTGTTCCAAAAATAAGTGTCTGATGAAAGTGTAAACAAAGCCAGGTATTTTTTTACGTAATCTCTAAACTAAAGGTAATTAGTAACTCATTCATAAATATATTTAGAAGGTTTCAACTTCATATCTCACCAATTCTTCCAACAATTATTTTATATTAAACATTTTGCATTGTAATTGAAAAATCATGGACGAAACATGGGACGTTATAAAATTAACCTCAATGTCAAATGAAAAAAATCTTTAAGGTGATTTAAAATCATAGAATTTCGTGTTTGTCCTGTAATAATCAATAGCCGCTTCTAAAATTTAAAGAACTTACGCGATAAACTAAAGTCGCAGACATTGTGTCTGCTTCAGACCTGAGAAGCAACAAAAATTAAAATTTTGTTATTGTATTGGCAAATGATTCCGGTAAACTAGTAAATGATTATGTGATGTACCGGTCGACGCCTGCATGACACGATACTTGATCTCTTCAGTTCATTTCATAAACTTATACCTACATGTAGTTCGTTTTATTACTGGGTGTTAGATTTTTAAATTTCAGAAACATGTGAATGAGTTCTTCTTGTTTTGAATAGACTACTTAAAACATTAATTCTAATGCTGGGGCTACACTGTCGTGTTATCGCGAACTTCGCGAACTCTCTGTTACTCAGCGAGAGGTCGAGCGGTGTGCGAGAGAGAGGGCGTGAAATTAAGTTCGCGATAACGCGACAATGTGGGATACATTGTCGCGTTTACAGCATAAGTGCACTTGTGATAACATAAACCTTCTAAAATACGTCCAACATTGTAAAACGTAGGTAAGAAATCTGTTCAGCTAAGTATTGTCCACAGGCTAAGAGGGCAGCGGGACATAGCCGCAAATAAAATGAACAATTACTTTCAATTTATTGGGTTCTCACTTGCGGAAGATCCTCTTACCACCCCCCGCCCGACCACCGCCACCCCGGCTTCAACCCCTAACACCCCCGGGAACCAACAGCTGTTGTTATTATATGTATTGTGGAGATAATAAGCTGAATGATAAATAATAGGAATCAATAGAACTGTGCTATGTAATACAACGCTTGATCTGTTTACAATAGATGGCAGATATTGGAATATTCGGCTAATATCGAATGTTAATGAAACCGCGAATAATGTGCGCCATTTTGTGATCGTGTTGCTGTGGAGTGTGGACACTGTTTTGGCAGGATTTCCTAGTAACCTAGTAACTGGGCTGGTATGGCATGTGATTTGGTTTACATTAAGAGGGCGCCTAAAGGTCCACTAGCGCCACTCTTTAAAAAAAAATATTATCTCGTGACTGAGAAGGAATTATGAATAACGGCTAGACAGGACCCTCGGTAAGTGTGTCTAGAATTTTCTAATACCTTTTATAAAGTTTCATATTGAGACACGAAGCAACAAAATACGATCTAAAGAAAAGCGGCCACATTCCTCTAGATCGTATTTTGTTGCTCCGTGTCTCAATATGAAACTTTATAAAAGGTATTAGAAAATTCTAGACACACTTACCGAGGTTATTATTTTTTAAAGAGTGGCGCTAGTGGACCTTTAGGCGCCCTCTTAATGTATAACATCAGGAACTAAACATGAGTGGACATTATTATGAATCTACCTACACGAGCGCTACTACTAAACAGGAGTGTACACGCGGCTACATATCAAGCTATACATTTCCAGTTTATGCTGATCTCGCATTGTATAGGACTTCCGTACAATGGGATGTCAGCATATACAAAAAATGTAAAACTTGATTTGTAGCCGTGTGTAAATTATTACATATCTATCTACACTAATGCTACTGCTAAACATGAGAGTACATTATTATGTATATCCCTACACTAGTGCTACTATCTGTAGCTACCTTGTTCAACAGAATACACACAACGTACAATTACACGACTAAGGGGGGTCCAGTGGTCCACTAGCGCCACTCCTTTAAAAAACAGCTAGTAAGGACCCTCGGTAAGTGTGTCTAGAATTTTCTAACACATTTTATAAAGTTACATATTGAGACACGAAGCAATCAAATACGAACTAGAGGAATGCGACCGCTTTTCTTAAGATCGAATTTTATTGCATCGTGTCTCAATATAAAACTTCATAAAAGGTTTTTTAATTAGAAAATTCTAGACACACTTACTGAGGGTCCTTACTAGCCGTTATTCATACTTCCTTCACAGTCACGAAATAATATTTTTTTAAAGGAATGGTGCTAGTGGACCAGTGGGCGCCCTCTTAAAGTATCACTTTAACCCCAGTTCAATATAAACGTTACCTAAAGCTATTAATATTTAAGAGACGTTTATAAATAAGACTATTCAGCCTTATTTAAAAAAATCTCGCTAATCACTGATTAGCCACTGTTTAGCTTGAACGTCGACTTTACCAGTTTTGCTTGTCTTAATTTAAATAAGCATCGGTTATTAGTCAGGAAATTAAAGTTTTCATTTATAATGTAGGTACGTATAATTATTGGAGTTGATATCGATTTGCTAAAACTGTTTCGATGAGCTAATTGATATCAACTTAGATAATTGTCCGTACTGAAGCAATGCGTGGTGATGCTTTGTCCTGATGCGTAGGTAACGCGTTATGAATCAAATGAAACACGTCGTCAGTACTTGGCGGTCTCGCGATCAAAGCGCGTGCCACTGCATATTCATACTAACCACCACTGAGACAACGAGGACCGAGGACTGTCCGGAGGTGTACATAGCGCTACGAGGAGCGAGGACGCTCGATCCGCTGTTTTAATGAGCCGAGGGACTGCGAGGACCGTGGGCGGACTCAGGGCATGGAAATCAAATATACTTCTGTTGAAATATTTCAAGTCGTTTCACGTAATCTGTACGATTTATGCCTTAATGACGTATGACTCCGGTTATAAGAAAACTGATGTTATTTATTTTGATAAGATGTATGGTTTATACCTTTAGTTGGCGTTTTTTGTCACACTTGGGTTTTAGTTTTAAATTTTCTTTCATATCAAAAGCGACTACTTATGAAGGTTTGAACATGAAAACTACTTTATGTTTAGGTGTTTCGCTCCTTTTTTAATACCATTCTTTAGCGCCCACAACTGTGTAGTTTGCACCCTTATTTTTATCAAAAGTGATTAAATTATAATTATTTATTACACTGGGACAATTAGATAGGTACCTACCTACAGAAAATGATGATTATAGCACACAAATAAATTAATAATAAATGACGCGCGTGCATAATAAGCTTAATGATCTTTAATGATCATTTCCTCCTCGCACAATAAAATATACGTCTAATGATTGAATCCGGCGTTATCTCCAATCCGGCCGAGTCCGGCTGGATTTCCATCGAAATCAACTTTTATTTTTCATATTAAAACTTAAAATTATACTTAGGTTTATAAAATCTAAAGTACATAATTATACAGTATCCAAAATAACTTTTGGTTTTGAAAAACAGGATTGTAGAAAACAAATACATAGTATTAATTGTGTGATCTGCCAATCGACTTCTAATAGAGCTAAAAATATAGCCTGCAGCTGAAAAGGCCCTTTAAGCTTCCACGCTTGCCTTGTAGTCAGCAAATAATCATGCAGCGACAAACAAAACACACATTTGTGACCCGAGCGAGGAGTGGAATAAGGCTGCGTTTCCACCAGAGACCTAGGGATGTGTGTGAAACTAACCAATATCATCGCTTCACTGTCATAGCTTGAGCTAAGCTAGCTTTGTTATTGGTGAGTTACACACATCCTTCGCTACGCATACTGAGCACGTAGTCACGTGGTCCGACTTGGCGGCGCCGCGTGGGGGGCGGGGGCCCCCTGCCTTGCGGCTAAGCGTCGAACGACTCACACGCACCACGCATTTAAAGTACTAACTCGTGCAACAGCGCGATTATTTTGTCAAAAATTGCTATCACCGGACCCGGTCACCGGATCCGTTATACTGGTATCCGCGGACTCAATTTTCCGGATTGCAATCGTTATAAACGTCACGTTGATAATGTAATAATGACGGACAAAAATATGAGCACGACTCTAACTCTTACCTCAAACTCAAAACTCTAACTCAAAACTCAAAACTCAAAACTCAAACTCAAAACACAAACTCAAGACTCAATTTCAAAACTCAAAATCAATACTCAAACTTAAATCTCATACTCAAACTCAAAACTCAAACTCTATTTATTTCAATTAAACCATTTTAAGGCACTTTTGAATTGTCAAATAGTCGGTCAGTTAGTCAGAAAGTTGAAGCTAGTTGCCCAGTTCCAAAACGTAGATCTTCATGGAGAAGAACGGGCAAGAAACTCCAAGGACACTCTTTTAAATATAGAAAATTACACAATCCTGGGTACATTATTCTTGTTGCTTCTATATGTGAGAACAATGTACAAAAAAAAATTAAGACAATTCAAAATATAAGATTAAAAATAAGCCCTGGCAGATAAGAGATGACCAGTCACAACTGACGGCGCCCGTTCACGAACATGACGCGTGGATCAGCACCATCCAGCTCAACCATTTTGTAGGGAACCGAATGATCCAACACACTCGCCACCATCAGCGAGACATTTAAGTGAGTATGACAAACTTTCAACTGCCGTGCTCTTTCAAGTCAACATACATCTTAATAACATAAAATACGGCTCCATGGTACTCACATTGACAAAAATTGAAAATAATAATACGAATAATAATAATAGCATTAAGTATCTGGGATACAATTACACAATATTATTGAATCCAATACTACATTATCACAAAGGATTATTGTGTCATTATTACATTAACGTAATTATTAGTGCCATTCAAAAGCTTTATGCAGACTAGCGCGACGCGACACCGGTTATTGTTATACCGTGAATTTTTCTTAGAAATCGTATTGTTCGAGTCGCGTCGCGCCGTCGCGTCGCGCTTGTCTGCACGAGCCTTCATACAATAATTTACCATTACAATCTGATTAGCTCGTAGTTATCAATACCCCTATGATATTACTATATTATTGTTTTGTTACGGTTGATAGAACTGACACAAGGGCACTGGTCAGTGGTTCATTACGGGATTGTCCCGCTTAGGCCTTGAATAATGATATCGGGAAATATTAATAATTTGTTTGCCATTAAGGCTCGTGCAGACCAGCGCGACGCGACTAGAACAATACAATTTCTAAGAAAACTTCACGGTATAAAGAAAGAAAGAAAGAAAGAAAAAGTATTTATTGAGACTCGCACAGGAAATCACACATTAAACTTAAAACACACTAAACAACAACCGTTCAACAACAACCGTAACAAACACCGACACTGTGTAACAATAACCGTTCTTGCGTCGCGCTGTCAAGTCGCGCTGGTCTGCACGAAGCTTGAATCATACGAAAGAGATAAGATAAGATAATGTTTATTTGCCAAAAATAGTGCTTTACATTTCTTTATGGCCTACATTGATAGCTAGGTTTACATTAAAGAATCAAAAATAAGACGCAAAGGAAGCATTTTGCTTATGAACTCTACACTAGGTAGAACTAGTCTAGCATTCTCGTGGAGTTCAAGATGAAAATAGTACTCACTATCTACCCACACGCAGAATGTACTTTTATACTGGCAGTAAATTAATCGTGGCTGTACCTCTGTCTACCCCTTTATGGGAAATACAGGCGTGATGCTATGTAGATCCACATCATAGTAAACGTACAATACACAACATACGTCTAAATTCTACGCGGTTCGCTCTGAATAGCTGTGAATTCATTGAGCCGTGACAATCATTGGACAGGTGAGATGTATAGCCGACCTTGTTATTCCTTTACCACCCTTACTTCATCTAGTTTTAATACATATTTTATTTTTGACGTGTAAAAGTGTATTTTTCGACATATTTATAGAAATAAATATGATTTATCATAAGGTTGCACGTCATAACACTACGAGGTTAGTTTGTGTATGTGACAGTTAGATATTTTTAACTTTAGTGAAATTTCAATTTATTGGGAAAGTTTGTCTAACGCGGTAACGCAATTAACAGGTCGACATTACGTACCTACCTCTACAGGTACACAGCCCAGTCCTAACGTTCGGCCCGACTGGTGGCGCTCCCATACCGCGCGCATTTCTATTGTTCACACGAATTTTGGAGATAGGAGTAGAGTGTCCGAGTGAACGAATCATTTGGTATCGATTCTGACACAGGGATGATGCTGTTTAATGCGCCGATCTTTTATGCTACTATTCAAAAATAACTTCTACAATTATTTATTTTTTACGAACCTATATTCAATTCAAAAGTCATTTATTCAAACTAGGCTGAGAATCAGCACTTTTCGAACGTCAAAAATTCTAAGGGCCCTACCCGAGTCCACACCGGCTGAGGCAATACCACTCGGGCTGAACGCGGACTGCCGCGGTGCCCCCTACCCGTGCGGGTCCCAAACCCTCCGCGTGGTCTAGCAGCCAAGCTCTTGAGTTGGCAACGTCGCCGACCAGCCGTGCCTCGTCTCCCTACCTACTGTAGGCGAGCGCCAACGTCGCTAAGTTACAGGCAACACTAAAGATTTACGGCATTAATTGCCATCGGGATTTTTATTTTATTTGTAGGATATCGCGTTGTATTTTTTTTAACACGTCTTGTCTCCGTTTAGTTTTTTTTTATTTTGTGTGTCCGTAATTGGAAAATAAAATCAGGTCACTTTGCCTAGAAGGCGCATCGGTTCCTCGCGGCTAATACTCGATAGTAAAATTCGATTTTGAACACGTATTTTCACGTGAGCTTAACCAGCCCTGGCCAGCGCTACGTTCCCTCGCGTCGCGAAACAAAACCAGAGACAACTAACGTTTCCCGTTGAGCCCGTCGGGCTCAAACGTTACTTCGCCAAGGGTACCATAATTTTATTAATAATCCTGCAACTAACCAAATCGTGTCTTAAAGCGGCGACACCGTCAAGTTGTTTATTTTACCCGGTTCATGATATTTTTATTTTAACCCATTTTTTTAATATACTTTGTGTTCTCAACCTGGATACTGATTTCATAATTGGTCCTCGTCCTGCGTCGTACTGGGTTCGGGTTCGAATCTCGGCGACTTTAAACCTGAAGGTGGCAATAGATCCTTTTTTTGCTACAAAATGAATAAATCGCGGTGATTAATCCACGGAAAATCTTAACACCGCGATTCAGAAAAATTACGTATTTGTAGAACGCCATCTATGGGTAAATAGCATAAAACGTATAACGCGCACATTTTGCATTTCAGTGATTTTGTGTTATCTCCGAAAATATATGACCAATTGACATATGTACTATAAATGGCAAATCTTATCTCAATGATGTCCTGATCATGAAGTAATTTATTTTGATAAGGATTAATATTTTTTTGTTTAGATAATCATCCAAACTTAAGTATGTTGAAAAAATACTTTTTTTTAAACAATAAAAGATAAAATATAAAAGATAGAAATATGGTGTCGCGGACTTTTTTGTAGAAATAATTAAGACAAAACAGGTTGCCATACATTATTTTCAATTTTAAGCAACTGTTTAGGCAGCGCATGCAAATAATTCTGTTTTATGAATATGATGATGTATCTATATCTTTCCGACTTGCTAAACAAAAGTTGTGATAGCTCGGTTAATATACATGTTATAAAAATAATTTATAGCCTATAGCACTCAGGAATAATGTACATAGCTTTCTACCAGTGATTTTTTTTTTAGAATTGTATCTTTAGTTCCAGAGATTACCTCCTACATACAAACTTACAAACTTTACCTCTTTATAATATTAGTATAGATTAGTATAGAAGTATAGACTAGTATAGAAGTATAGATAAGAATGACACAGTTACTGGGTTATGGAGGTCAGATAGACAGTTGCTCCATGTAAAATGCTGGTACCTAGGTAAGTATTCAGCTGTATCCAGTTAGACTGGGAGCTGACTACAATATAGCAGGGGAAAGGCTAGGTAGATGATGATGATGTTGTATTAGAATGACTCATCAATTTATTGCCCCAATGTAGCTTTACCGGTAGAACAATTACCGGGGTTGCGTCGCGCGACAAGTCGCACTAGTCTGCACGAGCCTTAAAACAACACTTGAATTTTTATTTAAGTACCTAATTAAGTAGGTAGGATTATATCTCGTCTACTTGTTTTAAAGACATTTTAACCGGTTCTGGCCCTGCGGCGAAAAACATCTTTGCAATTACTCAGATAAAACATTATGGTTTGTATTAATAATAACTAGTAATTATTAGAGCGCAGTTTCACCCGGCTTATAGTTTGCGGCTGACTGTTTGTCTGAGTTAGCGCACAATACTATTTTCAATAGAATGGCCACACTATGCACACAGGCAAATAGTTGGCGGCAAAATATTACTTTATTTACTACACAAAAAGATAAACATTTAATTAAGATAATTCGAAAATGTCCCGCGGCGTCGCACTACGCCGCGCTGCGCCTCGAGATGCCTCGCAATATGCCTTCGCATTCGATTAGTGGCCACACTAAAATTCAGGCACCTTGATATCGTGAACGTCAGAACAGAATCCAAATAATACACAAGCACGTCCATTATCCACAGCAGAATATTAACATAAGAAGCGTAAACGAAAGTCCGATAAACGATAGCGTGGGGTCAAGTTAATATATCCAACAGAAGAGCATAAACACAACACAGTAATACGTGATAAGACCAACGCAAGAATGTACAGAGCACAGGGCACAGAGTGACAGGTGACAGGCAGGCATATTATAAGTTGGGGGATTACATCACTGATAAAAATGCTTGGCTCAATGCTGGTCCTGCTCCACAACCACTACTAATTGATTAGACGGTTTTTGGTGCGACTCGCGGTGACGTTACGATAAACGCTCTGTTTTTAAAAATACTTTAAAAATATTATTAGTGTATAAAAGTTTATAAAAATAAGTGTACCAATAAAACTAAAAGCAATAACTTACTGACAGTATTTTCAACAAGTTTTATACATAAACTGTGAAGTTATGTTCAAATCAATACATCAGAATCTGTCCCAATATCCACCAACAAAACACAATAACAAGTGACAATTTAAAATAAACAACTAGTTTTCATATTATTAGTGCATATAAAACACTTTGTGACCCTAACAATAAGTGCAATCCGAAAAAACAGTAACAACAAAGACAGTGAAAAAGTGATTCATTCGTGTTTGAACTTCAACCGACCAAACATCGGCAAAAAAGATACGCGATTTTGAACCTTACACCCCGTATTTCGGCAAATAAAATCTGCCGCAACCATTAACAAAATTCATCGCAATTGTTAATGCACAGCTGGCCTAGTGGCATAGGCCTTCTCCTTTTGTCACTTTACTTGCGCCATTCAAGTGGTCGCGAGTTCTAACCTCAGTTACAACATCCACTTTTGGGAAGATCAAAAATTCTAATTTGTAATTTAATTTAATTTAAAATTACCTAAACTATGTCTTCGATCAGTACATCAAGCAGCGGTAGTAGCGACCGTAAAATAACACTTGTAACGTGTCACAAATGTAAGAAGAAGGTAGACATCAAAAGTACAGCACTGTGCGCTGCCTGTGACAACAGATATGAACTCGATTGTGATGGGTATCCAGAACACACATATCGTCTCAAGGACGCAGAAGCAAAACAGAAATGGAGATGCAAGATATGTATCAGAACCAAAAAATATGCTAAAACCGACATTTTATCTGGCATTACCTTACGAAAGAAACAAACTGTTTTGAAGACTCCATCACCTAAGGAACAAGTACCACTATTACAGTTAAATAGCACAATGTTATCTGACTCCCACATTAACACTGACAATGAATCATCTGATGAGTCCTTTATAACTCCCAATAGATTATCTAAGAGTGTTGACCGAACTACTGCAAATGATTTAATAACTACCTCAGATATGAGAGATACAATTGCTCAACTCACCCTGAAACTGGAAAGTACGGAAAATGAATTAGAAAATGTATTGTTAGAAAACGCCGATCTACATAAACAGATAAACAAATTATCAACGGAAATCAACACCTTAAAGTCCCTGTGCCAATCCTCTGCCATTTTTCGAAATCCAGGTTCAATTACAAAGAAAAAGAAGCAATCCCGGCTACAGCATAACAATTTGAGTTCCTTACCACCTTCGCCCTCATTGAAAGTAGAGACCAGTGAATATATACTTCGCCTGGAACAGGAATTATTAGTAATTCAAAAGAAATTACAGATTGCAGAACAGAAGATCGCATTACTAACCGAGCGTATTAACTCCTGTGAAACTATGAACCTGCATAATAAAATTGTGAAACTGCGGCGCAAGTGAGTAATTTTGCATACAAAAATTTGGCAGGCGCAACACTTAAAAATAGACTATCCATTATCAGCAGCAAGTGCACGAGAGGGACTTTACCTTTAATCGAAGAAGTATTCTCTCGTCACTTTCAGTATTGTCATTATTTAGTACCTAACGTCACCTCAACAGATTTCTTAGAGACCATTCAACACAAATTAAAAGACTACTCAATGAATGACTACTGCCTACTCTTCATCGGAGAAAATGATCTTCAAAATGGTGATTATGTAAATATACTTCACAACTTAAACTGCTCGCTGAAAAATGTAACCCACACTAATATGGTTATCTGCACTCCGATTTACGTAAAAGGTGCATTAATACATAATTTTAAAGTGGAGTTGTTCAATAACCTCCTTTTGTCAGACATAAAAAATAATGAATACGCATATTTTTTCGATAGCAATGCTACCCTATCGCACGAAATGTTTTCTTACAATACTGGGAAAATAAATAAATACGGATGGAGAAACATATTTAACCAGATTATGAACAGGATAAGGTTTGACTACAGATTATTCGGTCTTCGAGAAGTTTCGCCAATGACAAAAATCGTGACTCATAATAACAATTACCCTGCCAAGACTAGCACTACTGAGATTCCGATTGAGCAGGAGAATATTAAGTCAACGAGTGATCAGTTTTTGCTATTATAAACATTTGAATATAATGCACCAAAACATCGCAGGACTCCTGAATAAATCTGATATGTTGACACTGCATATCCAAGAGTTAAGCACTGAAAAAAACATTGACATCGATGTATTGTGCATTACTGAACACTTTATAACGTCCGGACAAGAATCGTTAATTAAAGTTCCTAATTTCAAGCTTGCAGCGTGTTTTTCAAGATCCCATCAGAAGCGTGGGGGAGCGTGTATCCTTATCAGAAATAGATACGAATATAAGGAACTCCCTAACAAGTCTATCATAGGTGTATTTGAATATTGTGCAATAGAACTATCTCAACAGGGATTAATTGTTGTATGCATATATAGACCTCCGAATATGACATGTATAAATTCTTTTATGGATAATTTAAATATCTTACTAAGGCAATTGTGTACTAAGTCCAGTAAAAAAATTGTTCTGTGCGGGGACTTTAACATTAACACACTAAAGAGAAATAACATAGTATTGGACTTTGAAAATTTATTACTTACCTATAATCTTAAATTAGAATTCAGGGAACCGACTAGACCTAAAAGTGGCACTTGTCTAGATAATTTTGCTCATAATTCGAGACAAAAATGTGTGAGTGAAGTAATAGATTTTGCATTATCAGACCACTCCGCTCAGATTTTAAAAATACAAGTGAACAAAACATGCATACTAAAGTCTTGGCATATTCATAAACGTAACCTAAGTAAAGAAAATTTAGATTTATTTAAAAAACACCTTCAATGTCTGTCTTTTTCAGAAGTATTCGAAACAGAAAACCCTAATGAGGCATACGATAAGTTTATTGATATATTTCGTTTGTTTTATGATTTGTGCTTTCCAAAACAATTAATTAATATAAAATCTGAAAAAAAAGTAAAATGGATTTCGCGGGGAATAAAGATTTCTAGCAGGAAACAAAGAAACTTACTTTGGAAATATAGAAAAGCACCTTCCAGTGAAAATAAAAATATATTTAAAAATTATTCACGGAAACTTAAACGTATAATAAATCTCACTCAAAAAGCTCAGAATAATTACCTTATTAATTGTTCTCAAAATAAATCAAAGGTGTCTTGGCAGATAATTAAAGATCACAATCGATTAAATGAACCTATTTTACAAATAAATAAAGATAATAAGCCAGTGAAAAACCCTAAGCAAATTGCGGAGTCATTTAACAATTTCTTCGTTGATCAGGTGCAGACTAGGAAGCGTTTGGGTAAAACAAGTAGCAATACTAATATTAGGAATTCGCTTTTCATGCCCCCAGTAGTTCCTCAAGATATTATACGCGTAATAAAACATTTAAAAAATAAAAAAAGTTTTGGTTACGACGAAGTTTCTACCGCGGCAGTAAAATATGTTTCTGATATTATAGCTAAACCGTTGAGCCATATAATAAATGAATGCATAAGCTCAGGCATATTTTCAGATCAGTTGAAAACTGTGGTCATAAAACCATTACATAAAAGAAACAATAAGGAAGATATGTCAAACTACAGACCAATTGCTTTGATTTCAGTATTTTCAAAGATTTTCGAGAAAATTCTATATGAATCTATTTACACATTCGTAATCAAGAATAATATTCTATGCGAAGAGCAAAAGGGCTTTCAAAAAAATAAAAATATTAACATGGCGATATTTGATCTTCTAAAAGTAATCATGAATAATGTGGATAAAAAAAACCCTGTATGTTCAATTTTCACTGACATGACAAAGGCGTTCGATTTTGTAGAACATGACACCTTGTTGAATAAACTCGAAGATTATGGCATAAGAGGCAACGTTCTAAACCTGATAAAGTCTTACCTCACTGATCGAAAACAGTACACAGAAATATCAAGAATATGCACTAAAACTAAGCGTGAACTCAAATATTTATCTTCTGGTAGGATAACTAAGTTTGGGGTTCCGCAAGGTAGTGTACTGGGGCCATTGTTATTCCTGCTCTACATTAACGATCTACCGACTCAAATCCATCATCCAATGACATTATTTGCAGATGACAGCACAGCTTTAATTGCATGCACAGATAAAACGACGTACGAAAAAGATATAAAATAACACCCTTAAAACTATAATTGATTGGCTTAACAGGAATAATTTAGTAATAAATCTCAAAAAAACACAAGTCATGCACTTCTATCAACGGCTAGAGCCTGATAATATGATTATTCAATATAATGACCACAACGTTGATACTACTACAGTAACAAAATTCTTAGGAGTTCACATAGATAATAAACTGACATGGAAGCATCATGCTGAATACGTATGCAATAAATTAAGTACAATGGCATATGCACTCTATATCCTATCAAAAAAAGTTAATTTGAATACATTAGTGACAGCATATCACGGTCTAGTGGCTTCCACACTAAGATTCGGTGTCATATTTTGGGGAAACTGCAGTGAAAGGGAAAGGATATTTAGAGCCCAAAAACGCTGTATGCGATCAATGACAGGTCTCAAAACGACAGAAAGCTGTCAACCAGTTTTTAAATCGCTAAAGATTCTGACATTGCCTTCGTTGTATGTTCTGGAAGTTGCCATGTTTGTCAAAACGAACAAGCACCTGTTTACGTCAGTAGCGGATAAACGCCAACGCTCAGGACCACTAAGGTCACAATACAAAAACCAACTTTACACAGGTGGTTACCAAACTTCCTTACTAAAAAACAATATTTTAATCATAGGTCCCATAATATATAATAAACTACCACTACATTTAAAAGATTTACCCACCAACGTTTTTAAAAAAAAGTTGACAAGACTGCTACTAGACAAGTGTTACTACACAATTAAAGACTTCATTAATGACACTTTCGGTTAACGATGCTTATGCTGCTTTATTAAACCCAATTTGTTGACATTTAAAATTGAATTTTCTGTAATTGTTAAATCTAATTTGTTGACATTGTTAGCTTGTTTTATAGAGATCTTTGTGTTTAATTATACTTAAAATTAACTTAATGACATTTGGATTTATTCGTTTTTTTATTTTTTTATTTTATTTTATTTTATTGACACTTTGCTTGATTTCTTAATTTGTTAACATTTGTAATTTAATTTCTTTTTGACATTTTAAAACTTAATTTATTGACATTGTTAGTGTGCGTATTTAATTGAGGATGAGAATTTTTCTAATGAATGTTACTAACCGAATGGAACGCTTTTTATGTTTGTTTAAATTTCTTGTATGTTTAATTAATGTTTTTTATGTTAAATAATTTTTGCATGCCGTAAGGCAAAATGTATCGGGACACTTAACAAAATACCATCATATCTGTATACCTACATTATTGGCAAATAAATGATTCTATTCTATTCTATTCTATTCTATTAACATCTGAAAATACTGTTGGAGCTGCTGAAGATTTTAAGACCATCTTTGCATTGTATAAAATCAATTTCCTTTGTATTATATAATTCCAGAGCACAGGTGTGAGTACTATGTACTAAAGAGCTACCATTTACCGGGTAATACTTTTTTTTATTGACTTGAATGTGCCCTGGCGGCTGTGAGTATGTCATGCTCACTCAGATGTCTCGCTGATGGTGGCGCGTGTGTTAGATCATTTAGCTCCCTTCAAAATGGTTGAGCTGAATGGTGCTGACCCATGCGTCATGTTCGTGAACGGGCGCCGTCAGTTGGGACTGGTCAACTCTTAGCGGCCATGGCTGATTTTTAATTTTTTAATTGTTCTTTGTTTTTATCTTTGTATTACGGACGCTTCTAACGTGCACGTCTTTCTACATTGTTCTCACATGTATAATTTCAACATGAATGATGTAACCAATACTTTGTAACAATTTATTTTATTTAAAAGAGTGTCCGTGGAGTTTCTTGCCCGTTCTTCTCCATAGGTACCTACTACGCTTTGGAATGGGCAACTAGCTTCATATTTTTGACTGACCGATTCCTTGACAATTCAAAAGTGCCTGTAATGGTTTAATTGAAATAAATGATTTGAGTTTGAGTTTGACAGACAGGTTCCCAGTGAGGCGTTTTTAATGGTAACAGATAGAAACAAAACAGATATTTAAAAATAATAAATAACAATTGTTCCCAACAACACAACTTATCTGTTACTTAAAATAACAGACCCTCAAACACTGTTACCGCGGCTACTATTAATTCATTATAACAACCCCCACACAGACTGTTACTTATGTACATACACACTCACACAAAGGAAGGAATATTGCAAGCTTATTAATTTATCTCACTTCTTCGTTAAGGAATGACCCTTGTTAAAAAGAGAAACACCTATTATTTACTTCGAAAAATGTTTACTCTCACTCTTACTAAAGCGGTTAAACTACGCTAAAAAGAGAAGCATTTAGTATTTATTATCCCAGTTCGTGGTCTAACTATGCGTTTGCACTGGCAAAATATCACAACAAAACATGTTGAAATCTCTAGTTCCTGTCAAGCATTGTATGGAAAATTGACAGATTGATCATTGACAGAATATAAGAACTTTAAGAACAAACATTTACGAAAAAGTGACTCCTTAATTAAGTCGTGTTACCAGTTACTGACCAGTAACCATTATAAAAAAAGACTTAAAACGAAAAGAAATATAGAAGATATTCAACTGAGATTTAAAGATAATACGTATTTATCGTCCGTACAAAAATAACAGGCTGTTATTTAATAACAGATATTTGGATCTGTTATTTTTGTGTTACAGTAACAGTGATAACAGATATCGTGTTTAACCTGTTACAACCCATCTCTAAAGAGCAGCGTTAGTGCGCGCGCAGTTTACACGTCAAAGTTACTAGGACGTTTGGATACACACTCTCGAATATATTGTCGATGCATAATGTGTAACGTGATCCGCATCATGGCTTCGACAGCTCGAAAAATGGTGTCTGCGATACTCTTGAAACCGTTGACTTTTATAGGTATTTTATACCTTAGCAATACGATTCTGGCACTCGCGGGTGTTTTTTATTTTAGTCTGATCTTCAGGCGAGCTATAGACACAGTGTTTGTCTTATGCACGTATCCAAACGCAACTGCACTTGACATTGCTATAATTATGTCCAAACTAAAAACCACACTCACAAAATCAATTAACAGACATATTTTTTTGGCATTTTTTGTCGCCTGTTCTAGAGAAATGTAATTGTTGCGATTTATGTTATTATATATTAATAGTGACTGTACATTTATTTATTCTGAATTGATTCTGAGGGCAGGATCCAGCTATGTCATTTGGCAAACTGCATGTGGTAAACTATTCCCCTCTTCTCCAAAACTTATAAGAATGCAACAGTCAGTTGTTTTCAACGCCACGACTAGGACTAGAATAAACGTTGGTCCCTTGCGTTCCTTTTCCTCTGAATAACGAAGCACTAAGTATTATTTTTCTCTTCGCAACACAGCGTACAGTCAATATCACGGACATGGCAAAATTAGAATTTATTCCTTAGCAGTAAGGGCAGTTTTCGTGGTTCGAGTAATAATGTCGTACCTACTAACCTTACCACCCGAGAGAGCTGTCTGCGTCATCCATACATACATACAGTTGTCTATAAATCTGCGTTCAGAGCAAATAGTTGCAATGAGCGGAGATTTGTGCCGTGTGGCGACGCTCCACGACTCGCTCGCCACTAAATGAGCTTCACAGAGGTTCTTTTATTTGACGGATATCGCAGCTTGAAGTACAAGCATTGATGGTGTTGTTACACGTTACTAACTATGGATCTTTACAGTTTTATTCAAATATTAGAATACCATTCGAACTGATAATACAATAGTTTTCTTTAAGGTAATTATTGGCCATCTGAGTTAACACCCATTTGGTCAATCCAACTAAAAGCCTTGATTATTTGTGGGAATCGCTATTATTTATTAGGTTCATTGAGCTGCTCGTTAGTTCTGTAGTGCGTCGGGCATGTTTGCCGAGGCAGGCATAGATAGTTTTGAGGCTATCATGCGCAAAAGAATGGCATCTCTAAAGCATAGGATACGTGGAAGCTCCAATAGGATCCTGAAGGTTATTGTGCAGAGGCCAGACTATCCTTTTCTGATGCACTGGTCCCGTAGACATATGTAGCTGTGGGCCCAGTGCTGAGGAGAGATATTTAAATTGATGTTAGTGTAGAAGATTAGTTATGGTCATGTTTTAGTTTAACTTTAATTTAATTTTGACATAATTTTGATTTTGTTTAATTTTAATTTAATTTTGACATAATTTTGTTTTTTTTAAATTTAATTCTGTTTTGATTTTGATTTAATTTGGCTTTGTTCGTAATTTAATTTTGTTTGAATATTGATCTTAATTTAATTTTTGGTTTTGATTGTAATATTGTTTTTGATGTTAATGCTAATAACATATTTTTCTAAGTTCTAATACATACTAATACAATATGGATGATTTCCGAAATAAATGATTGAATAAATAATGAACTGATTAAGATGATAGATCCAGGAAGTATATGTGCTAGGTGATAATTATATATTAAGTAAGAAAATCAAACATATGTATTAAGTACTAAAGTTAAAAAAAGAATATCATTAAAACAAATAGATTGGTTGGCTTCCGCTGAGTACGTCTATAACATCATACATAAGAACAAAACAGTCATCACGTCTCACATCAATACATAGACGGAATTCGAAGAAACCCCAATTCCCTAATAATATGGAGTACAAAGTATCTCGAAAATTGTCAGACATTGTCTTCATCCATTGCGTAACATCTAGAACAAATAACTAATCAGCGGGCGTACAGAGACAGCGACAGCGCCCCGGCCCTGCGTCGCACAGTTCTACGACTTGACGAAACATCGAGATTTCCTTATTAATATGTATAGATACAGATACGGATTGTCGTCTCGTTGTGTGGGGAGACCTTGTGTGTATAAGCTCATGCTGTCTCATAACAACGTAAATTCAATCAGCCTATAATGTTCTCACTGCTGGGCACAGGCCTCCTCTCGTTGAGAGGGAGCGGGCCGTAATCTACCACGTGGGCCCAGTGCGGGTTAGTAGATGTCACATGTCTTCAAATTGGTTCTAGGACATGCCGGTTTCCTCACGATGTTTTCCTTCACTTTTTTAAGAGCAGTGGTGATGAAATTATTTAACCCTTCAACTCGTATGTTGATGCGATCATCACTGAGCCACCACTGCCCTACATACCTACGGTACTGAACTGAACATTTTTGTTTGAACACTTTTAGATAAAGAAGGTTTTTAAATAGGCTTGCTTTTAAATGGACAACAATTAAATTAACTCAGCCTAATGTACCACGTTTTGTACATGAAGTATAAATAAAAACACAAAACATGTTTGAAGTAATGGGTTATATTCGTTTAGATAATGCCATCCAAACGCGATTACTGTAGGTACTGTAAGCGATTAGGAAGAAGAGTGGGGCGCGTCTTCGTGGTGGCACTATCTGTACCACTGAGTTAATCTCGTACCTGTACCGACGTACATAAACTGGTACCTGTACCGACGCTGTACCACTGAGTTAATCTGGTACCTGTACCGACGTACATAAATTGGTACCTGTACCGACGTGCATAAACTGATACCTGTACCGACGTACATAAACTGGTACCTGTACCGACGTACATAAACTGATACCTATACCGACGTACATAAACTGGTACCTGTACCGACGTACATAAACTGGCACCTGTAACGACGTACATAAACTGGCACCTGTACCGACGTACATAAACCCAAGCGCACGCACTGGCATGAAGTTACTAACACTCTGGCTCTTATCTAATAAACCCTTTAGAATCACATAAATTCTTGGGTGGTCTTGGTCATTGGTACCCGCACACTAGCACAGAAGGTTCTTTTGTGAGAATCCTTTTCGCTCGCCGATCCCATTCATTCACTCTTTTTGTGATTTATAGAGGTGACATACATGGAATAATAAAATTCTACCTAGGAAATAGCAAAGGCCGACCGAAAATATATTTTTTATCAGCCGCTTATGCCGCAGATGCTTATGCTTCCGATGTTATTCTAAAAGTTGGTGAAGGCACTCTACCAGAGGAGATTGGCCAGGTGGCTCTACCAGAGACTCTTTTTAGAGTAGTTCCCACTTTAGACAATCTGTTTTTTCAAATTCGTCTGGTGTACGGGGACATCAGTCGCATTCTGTAGCTAAGAGAATTCTTAGGTGTGTGAACGGGCCATTATAACGCCTTAAAAAAAAGAGGCTGCAGCGATCAACCACAGTATTCTCTTGCAAATTGAAGGGAGTGAAGTGATATATATACACCTCCATCAGTTAACACTGTTGTGGAGCAAGGTGAAGCCACACACTACCCTGTAGAATTTCTGAATTCGCTAACGGCAAGAGGACTTCCGGCGTACATCATTCAGCTGAAGGTCGGTGTCCCGATTATGCTTTTTCGGATCTTTACTCCACCGAAGTGTGTAATGGAACCCGGCTCAAAGTCGTGTCTTTGCAAAGAAACGTCATCGAGGAAATTCTAACAGGTTGGCGAGACAGTGTTTATACCGCGTATACCACTAATTCCCCACAGTTCCCCTTCCAGTTTGTGCAGTTCCCTGTGAGTATTGCTTTGCGATGATCATCAACAAGTCACAGGGGCAGACACTGAAGGCTGCGGGTGTCGACCTCAGGACAAGCTGCTTCCCACACGGACAACTGTACGTCGCTTGCTCCCGCCTCACCAGTCTGACTCTCTGTATATTTTGGCTGTTGAGTACAAAACTACAAACGTACGTAGTATACAGGGAAGTTTTATAAGAATGTGGCTGTTATTGAAGTATAATGTGGTGTATTACTTCGACGTGAACGAAGTCGCGGGCAGAAGCTAGTATCATTGATAAATTTCGTTTTTAGGGGCTGCGTGAGCGTGACTTGCTCTTGCGGCTTCGACGCCCATGGCGTCGTTAACTCTCCCGGTTTTCATCTAATGCACTTATGAGGCGTTTTATATAAGTTTCTTGTTACTAGACATTTCGTTATTTTACTTAAGCGTACGTTAAACACTGCGTTTTTCCGTGCGATGTATTCGCGCGCGCGAATGTAAAAAAACCGGCCAAGTGCGAGTCGGACTCGCGCACCGAAGGTTCCGCGCAAACCTGTAGGTATATAAGTATTTAGTTATTAAAAATATTTTTATTATATTATGTAACTAAAAATTTATGCTTTTCGCAGTTTTTCCTTTATCTGTGCTATAAGGCCTGAAACTGCGTTAAGCGGGCGCCCGCGACGGGCACCCGTCGCGTGTCTACGCGCGTGGACACGCGGATGGGCTCCGTAGGAACGCGACGGTCCCGTTCCGGGTACCCGTCGCAGGTACCCGTCGCGGAGACCGGATTAATTAATTTACGAAGTGTCGCTAGTTCGATTTTAACGGTGTGCATGCACAGTCGTGTCAATAGAGAACCTAATATAGTTCATTCGCTTGGTCCCATATGGCAGGGTGACACTGCACTTCCACAATTACCCTTTCTGTATCGAAAGACATGTTCCTTGGTTTTCTCCGAGCTTGCGTGAGTCCCGTATCACATAGCGTTATTGACTGAACAAGCCCATGCGTGTTACCGCTGGCGGGCACTGCGCGTGCGGCGCGGGCGTCGGTCGCACGGAGGCGGCAAAAGTGGCGCGGGCGCGGGGCCCGCCTCCCCGCGACGGACGGCCGCGCGTGTCCCCGCAACGGAGCACTTTTGTATGGAACCGCGCGGACGACCGCATAACGCAGTTTCAGGCCTAAGACGTTGCTTCGTACCAAATTTCAAGGTTCTGAACTCACGGGAAGTACTACAGGGTACTTCCCGGTCTTGATTCCCTTGCGAGTGTCGAAAATTTGCAGTATAAACGGCTGTATCTTTTGATTGCGTTGATTTTTTCACAGCACCAAGGGATGGTACGGTAACGGACGGGAAGTATTTGATATGAATTTCAGCTTGATACCTTCACGCGTTCCTGAGAAAGATGGTCTTGACAGACAGACAGACAGACGGACAACAAAGTGATCCTATATGGGTTTCGTTTTTTCCTTTTGCGGTACGGAACCCTAAAAGTGCTAACGCACAGAAGATACGGTGGAATAGAGTACTTATTTAAAAAAATACTTATTTTATTTCAAAAAGATCGCGATGTTATAAGCGTGTGTAGGGAATACTACTTTGTTTAGTGAATTATATTTCAGATCGGCGTGAAGTAAAATTCCATTTAGAAATCATGGAACAGAAAATAATATTATATAATATTCTCTTGTTTCAACAAAGGAGGAACTCGACCTCCATCATTTATTAGCAGCAGAAAATAATTCCTTTCGTGGAAAATGTAAGTAAGAAAGAATTTCATGAAATGGTGCTCAACAAAACGTTCTGATGATATCCGAGTGGCTTGCCAACGGACACTCCCGGACTAATATCACGAATAAAAAAAATTAAATTCAGAGTTTGTTTAGACTACCGTTGTACCTAACCATAGAATTAGCAATATTGTAGATGCTGAGTAACAATTTTGATTTGCGTGTATAATAAAATAGGTTTAATGCGGTACACGAAATTTTCGTTTATTATACAATCAACTTAAAATAAATTAAAAACAAAATTATTGCGTCCAGAGCTCGGAAATTTTATTATTATGGTTATTTAAAATAACGTTTTTAAAAAGTTTCTAACGGTTCTCGTTCTTCTTTGTCATAGAGTATATAACACTGGAGAAGCCTTACGCACATTTCCCCTCTGTAAAAGTACAAGAACAACTGTTCTAGTACATTCATAAAAACTACTTTCAAATCGATTCTAATGCACTTCGTAAATCGTTTTAAAAGGCTCGCGGAGCAACGTGGAAATACCTAGCTGTGCTGTTAAATTCTGTAAAGAGCGTTCAAATACGTCACACTTACATAAAGAACTGAATAACCTATATAATAGAATATGTTCAATTTTTTTAATAATATTTAGTCATGTTTTATTGAAATTTAAAAGCCTAACCTCAAAATACATTTAGATTTTTCATTCGATTCAACCATGATTCAATATAAAACGTAGCATGAATCGAGTATTTTCGTCACATTGCTTCTGAGACGTCACCGAGTCTCGCTACATCTCGTTTTTATGTTCCTAAAGATCAAACTTTTCTTTTGCATTACGAAAATATACGTCGAATCAGCAAAATTTACATTTACGCACTTGACATGCGTTATGTCCTTTAGTAAAATAATGTTACCGAGACTACCATAGGTCATGTTTGAAACCAAAATTGACATGTCGATTGTCGATTTCTTGGTAAGAATTACTTACTTAGTAATTATTGTGTTTATTTTTTTTGATAGTTCAATGTTTTATAACTTTTATATGTTCATTGAAGTGGTTGAGTGGTTTTAAACATTTTTTTTTTGTACTACCTACCTATTTTATTATTGAGATTATTACTTATTACAAAGGACATGTCCAGTTTCTGCCCTATGGTCGTGGTCTGAATCGAAAATTTTTCATGATTTAAGTTTACACGGTACGATTAAAAAAAAATGATTTAATTTATTATGGATTTAGCAAATTCAGTATAACTTGCGTAACATAATTCTCAAAAAAACAATACTGAATTGTAGCTTGCGCCTCGCCATTTTTAACGGGAAGTACTAAAAATGTTTTTGACGTTTATTTTTATCTCGTAATTACCTTTAAAGAGTGTGAACAATAACTAGGTATCCACTTATTTTAGATCAAAGGAATGTAAGTAATTACTGTAACGTAATTCATTCATTCATTTCATATATTTCATAACAATTTTTACATTGTGTCAAAATCACTTAAAAATTACACACGTGCATTTAATTATATTTATTAATAGCGATCTTATGAGCTTATCACTGTCATTAACAGTAATAACATAGAGATTTGAGTCTAAATTATGATCATAAAGTCAAGAATAATGCAAAATAATAATGTAAAAGAATAATGTAAAATAATAGGCAATGTAAAAGAATCATGTAAAATAATAGGTAATGTAGAAGAATAATAATGTCAAAACTTAACACGGTCAGGATTATGTCACCATATACTATCATTATTATACAATTTTATTGGCCTAGGTAAACACGTCAGACAGAAACTCATCAATAGCATAATAGCATTTCTCTACCAAAAATGATTTTAATTTTTGCTTAAATTGGTTAATATTGTAAACAGACTTCAAATCTCCTGGAAGTCTATTATACAGCTTGATGGATTGAAAGCTTGCAGCATGAGTAACAACTTTCATATGTGGGACTATGTTATGTTGCAAGTCCTTGCGCCTAGTAGCTTCTCTCTTATTTCTTTGTTCAGTTGTTTCTGATCTGTTAAGTTCCTTTATAAGATCCGTGAGTACAACAAAAATATACAAGGATGGGACCGTTAAAATCTGTAGATCCTTAAAATACTGCTTACACGATACCCATTGCGGAATTCTCACCATGGTTCTTATGGCCCTTTTTTGTACTACGAAAGCAGTATTCACATTGTACGCATAACTTCCGCCCCATAGAAAAATACTATACCTAAGTCTGGATTCGACAAGTGAATAATATACCAGTTTTAATTGTTGAATGTCGATCTCATCTCTGAGACTTCTAAGAGCATAACAGGCTGAACTAATTGAGCTTTCTATGGTTGATAGTTCCTTTTTCCAGGTTAATCCTTCGTCAATATAAATACCTAAAAATTTAACGCTGTCAACTAAAATTATATTATTACCATTCAAATTTATGTCAATTGTATCTTTATTTCTTGCCGTAGTTCTAAATAACATTGCATTCGTTTTGTTGGTGTTCAAATTGAGACTGTTCAAGGTGAACCAAGTATTAAAGTGAGTAAGAGTCATATTTACTTTATTAGTCAAGGCTTCTATATTTTCTGCGGTTATTATAGCATTTGTATCGTCAGCGAAAAGAACAAGTCCTATATCAGTTTGATTTGTCATGTAATTAATTAGGTAATTTATGAACAAGATAAAAAATATTGGCCCTACTATTGAACCCTGTGGGACACTTTTCTTTATTAGTTTTAGACCTGATTTGTATACTTTTTCACATTTATCTTCAGCTATTTTAATTTCTACATATTGCTTTCGATTTTCTAAATAAGATTTAAATAGACTTAAAACCTGTCCTCTAATTCCATAATGCTCCATTTTCGCTAATAGTATTTTGTGATCGACAGTGTCAAAAGCTGAGCTTAGATCAAGAAATAACCCGGCAACTTTAAGTTTCTTATTAAGTTTGTTAATTACTTCTTCCATTAGTGTGTCAATTGCGTTTATAATACGACAATATTACTAACAAATTTTGTGTACACAACAAACGTGCCTTTTTTTAAATACTTAAGCCTTTCCCCACATGCCCGTTTTTATCGCGCGATAATAACGCAAGCGTTATTACGACAATGGTGCCGATTCTCTTGTACACCGAACTAAACTAACTAAACTATCACTAAAATTTCTTACTTTTGGCTATGAGAATCTTAATGCTATTCTGCAAATAAAATTCTCTAAATTAAAAAATAATTTTGACACGACTAAAACGAATTTGACAATCGCGAATCCACGTGGTACCCGATTTTTTTTAGAGCCGGAGGCGCGCAGAGGGTGCAGCCTCGACGTATTTTATATGGAATATTTCACTTTTGTATGGAAAATATGAAAAAAATATTACCAACATGTTGAGTTTTAGGGGTTTAAGCGTTTTATAAAGGGGGTCGAAATTTTCATTATTTTTGCGATAGGACGCACCATTTTCGAGATATAAGCAAAAGAAAAAATAAATACAGTAGGTACTGTTTTTGCACATGAAGTCGAGATGTTGGTGTGAATTTTAGTTCATGATAACTTATTTTACCCCACACCTTCCAATCGCGATTAAAAATTGTTAGGTTTAGTCTGGTTTGGTCTTTTACCCACTTAATCGTCCCTTTGCGTACTGGCAGTTGACTGCCAAGGTCGCGTGAGCGGTTACAATCAAAATTTTAGGTGAAAAACGTCAAATTCAGAATAGCAAAATTGCCATTTTCAGAAACTAAAAACTCAGTACTATCTTACTGCTGTCAAACTAAAATATAGTTAAGTTGTGTCACTTTAGTCTATTTCAGAATGGGAAATCGTCGTTTGACAGGATTAAACAAAATTTTAGTGATTTTTAGTTTAGTTTAGAGGCATTTGTGACAAGAGAATCGGCACTAATGCGTCCCGATTTCCCGACACCTGCATTTTCGTCGTCCGATATTTCTAACGTCTGCATGTCATGTGAGATCGCTTGCGTCCTAATACAAACATTTTCTAAGAACACATACCTGTCGGAATATCGCAGGACGAAGGAATGCAAGCGTTCTACTTCTATTGCGTCGTTATTATCGCAGCAGTGTGTAGCTTCGTGGCCGTCCTAATACAAAATGTACTGAAAACAGATATCGCAATAACGCTTGTGTTATTATCGCGCGATCAAAACGCGCCTCATGGGGGACAGGCTTTACCCAATTCTTAAAAAATAAGGTAAGTATTTATTATTTCTTTTACATACGAGTAACATTGACGTATTATTTTGAATTGACTAGTTATTTTCTGCTTGCATTGCAGTTCCAAGTTGCATAAATGCGTCCCTTGCTTACTGTGTGATTATTTTGTGATATTGATATATTTTTTTAACGACCATTGCTATAGACTGATATCATTTAGATTACCATTGCTGTTTGTATAGGATTTCAATGTAGGATTCTGTTTTACTTTTCAATTTGGATATTATGATGAGGTGCATCAATTGTGGCGTCGCTGTGCATTGAATTCGCAGACATACCGTGTCAATGCTGGCGTGACCCTGCAAGTGAGACTCGCTCGATGGTTAACAAATCAGGTATGCACTACGGCAGTCGCGTACCTCAGACCACATAAAAAACCAAGACAGCGCTGTCAACAGTGAAGTGAAGCCGGTTTCGTAAACATGATTGTGTGCACTTTATGTGGTGTAGTTTGATTGTAGTGTCATTGTAAAAGGTTGTTAATGTGTGCGTGTAAGCGTGTATGCAGCGAGCAGAGGTGTAGTTTTGGCATTCTTCACTGTATGTTCGCAGCGCTTTGTCTTGGTTTTTTATTGGTCTGAGTCGCGTACCTGAACCACGAAGTAAAAGGCAATAATATTGAGCAAAAGTATAATAATTTGAAAAATGCAATGATATTTGTTACTATTACCCGACTACGTTTTTATTATAAGTATGGCTCCAACCTGTTGGGTTGGAGCGAATCGACACCTGATTCATGAAGAAAGAAAGAAAGAAAGAAAGAAAATACGTTTATTTGCGGTACACATGACGCATGGAAAGAACAAAACACGAAAATAAACAATTTGGGGGAAAATATGCGTCACACCCACGCAAAACGGCTGAATGACTCATCAGGGGAGTTACAAGAGAATGTTGTTACATCCGTGGAACATGGATCATCAGCACTGCTTCCACCACTGTCTCTGCAACCAACACTGGTTGTTGCTGTCATGTCATGAACTCATTACGCTAATATGGTATCTTGGCTGGGCAAGGCATCTAGATAACCTGCTAGCACCAGTGTAATTTTTGGGCATTGTTTTGGTGACTCTAGTAGACAGGTAATTTATTTATCATTTTATTTAAGAGCATATGTACCTACAATAATAGAATTTGGCAATAAATACATAGTTTTATTTTAATCCCAATTTAATAACAACACGTAGGTAAATATAAATAATATTATGGGTATCGAGGATAGAAAAATATACGGAATCAAAGATGATAAAAATATAATTTATGCGTATTTATGTGTTCAATAAAGAATAAGAATACGTTGTGAAAAATCTGATCTCAGATCAACAAGATATTAAATCTTTCACTAACCTCACAAAAGCATACCACAAATTAGTACCTGTGGTCGCTCACAGATGGCGTTATAATAAAAAAGTCTAAGAAAAATCCCCGGTGTATCAGTCGCGTCGTGACCGATAGCGCGATCGGACGTGTCACTGACCCGAGATCGAGAGGTTAATAACCTTAGTGTTGTTATAATGTCTTCGGACGTTGTTAAGTGCAATAATTGCAATATTGTGATCAGTGAAGTACTTTGCTTTATTCAAAATAAGCTCGAAGTTATGGACAATGTGAGCCTAGTGCAGTTATGTGTTGGTGGTTTCAAGGACGAAGAAGTAAATCGAGCTAAATCGCTATTATTTCAAGCTATTCCAAGTGCAAAGCGTATGATACAACGAAAGAATAAAGGAAAAACCGCACGAGATGTCGAAGATATCATAGATCTTTTCAAGTGTACGGATCCAGAGATAATACCAATATTCGTTGCCCGTGAGATACAAAAATTACCACCAATTACCTTCGACCACATAGACGTAACACGGTTGTTAAAGGATTTGTTGATACTTCGTAGTGATTTAGAAACTGTCAAGAACAATTATACGACAAAAGAAGACCTTGAGAGTTTTAAGGTAGAATTGTGTACTAATTGTAATTGTACTGGAACACAATCTTCTTTGGATACAAATTACAAGAATACAAAAGACGGTGATTGTTTATTGGAAAGTTACGTATGTGATAGTATTTCGACGGTTTCGAGTAAAGAGTTTGTAAACAATAATATAAATCAGCTGATCGTCGAGCCACCTGTACCGGTAGAAAAAATTGTTGCAAAACCAGTCAAGTTCTCTCAAGGTCAGGTGCATCTACCCGTCTCGCACCAGCAGGGCGATAACGTTGCAAGCCATCGCGCTCGCGCAGGACCCGAGCGAAGCGAGAATAGCAGCGATCTCGTTCTAACGAGGCATGTAAGCGAGGAGGGATGCAGTACAAAACTAGATAACGAACCGGTTTTATTAGCGAGTGCGCCGTCGTCGTCACAAACGTTGGAACATAATAATACTGGAGATAATTCTAAAACGTACACGAATGTAATTGGGTCTATTACTGTAAGCCGTAATGAAGTGAATGAGGCCCGCGTACTTGTACAACACCCAGCGAAACATAATACGAATTCTAATATGCAAAAAGGGAATTTATGCTTGGATACATGTGAGGCGGCTAAGTCTTGGGCGAATACTGTGAAGGATGGAGAGTGGAAAAAGGTAGAACGCCGGAAAACCTATAAATCTGTAAATAGATTTATTGGTAATCAGGGAAAGGGTGCAGTTATTCCCGACAATAAGTTCAAGGCTGCAGACATAAAAATACCTTTTTATATTTATAATGTGGATATGGCAGCTACCACCAAGGACGTAGCAGATTATGTATTAAGTAGGACACAAGTAATGATATCACCTGAGAAAATAAATATGAAGAAACGCAAGGGATATGAGGCATACAAATTTTTAATTCCTAAAATGAAACTACCAGTTTTTATGGATGAAAATATATGGCCGGAAGGTGTGTCTTTCCGGCAATTTATTGAATTTAAAAAATCCTTTAATGGATAAGCCTGTTAAGCTAATAAGTTTTAATTGTAAAAGTGTAACGAGTTCAGTTGATTGTATCAGACGATTGTGCGACACTGCGGACGTTATCGCACTGCAGGAGACGTGGTTGTTGCCGCATGATCTGGCCTTTTTGGGAAACATACACAACGACTTTGCATTCACCGGAACCTCAGCAGTGGATACGGCAGCAGGTGTACTTCATGGTCGACCCTATGGAGGTGTAGCACTTCTGTGGCGGAAGAGTCTGTTCTCGATGGTTAGTGTAATAAAGTGCAGCAGTGTTCGTATCGCGGCAATAAAAGTGAGTTTGTGCGACAAAGATATGCTAGTATTTTCGGTATATATGCCTACCAACTCCAGTGACAATCTCGCCGAGTTTACTGACTGCTTAAGTGAGATCGCAGCTATAATCGACAGCAATAGCATAGAAACTGTATTTATGTTAGGTGACTATAATGCTCACACTGGCGAGCTATTCCATAGTGAACTACTTAAGGTCTGTGAGGAACAACAATGGTTATGTGCTGATATTGAGTGCTTGCCGAGTGACTCATACACTTTTGTGAGTGACGCGCACGGGTGTAGGCGGTGGCTTGACCACTGCATTACGACACAGGCCGCGCAACGGACACTCGTTAATGTTAAGGTACTGTACGATATTTATTGGTCGGATCATATGCCTATAGAGGTAGAATGTAATCTAAAGTTAATTACACCTAATATAGTATTACCTAAACCTAACAGTAATAACATTGTCTGGGGGCAACGTGACTCGACTCAGATAAGTATGTTTGAGGAAATGTGTAATGTGGGTTTACGGGAAATAGATTTTCCGCACGCATTTAGTCACTGTGCAGACATTCATTGTAGGAATGTGAACCATAATATTGTTCTGGATGATTTATACAATAACATAATATGTATTCTCCAACAGTCTGCTGAGTGTAGTGCGGCGGCGAATAAGCCCCGAACGTATAAACCTGTGCCAGGGTGGAATAAACATGTAAAAATAGCTTACGAGGAGGCTCGCTTAGCTTTTCACGGTTGGCAGTCATGTGGTAAACCAGATACAGGTATTGAATTTAATCAAATGCGTGATACGCGGAGAAATTTCAAAAGTAAATTAAAATGGTGTCGTAATAATGAAAAACAAGTTAAACTAAATTTAATAGCTGAAAATCATAAATCTAAGGACTTTGTAAATTTTTGGAAAAACTCGAATAAACTGAATCCTAGGTCGAGCCTCCCGGTAAGTGTTGGTGGTAAACATGATCCCACACATATTGCTAATATGTTTGTAGACCAATTTAAAGTGAATCCCTTGGCAAATCCCTCTGTTGGTTATGTGACGCAGGAGGTGACTGGCGCTGATGTGAGCTTGGCGCGGGGATTGAATTTATCTACTAAAGATGTCAAGAAAGTGATAAAAAATATGGTTAGAGGCAAGTCCCCGGGACATGATCACCTTAGTGTCGAGCACCTTAAGTATGCTGGTGTACACTTGCCAAGAGTATTGTCGATGTTTTTTAGACTGTGTGTGAGTCATTCTTATCTGCCCAGTGCACTTATGCGAACTATAGTTGTACCTGTCATAAAGAATAAAACCGGTGATGCTGCGGATCCCAGTAATTACAGACCAATATCCCTGGCAACGGTCATAGCAAAGGTGCTGGATAGTCTGCTGGATACATACATGGCCCCCAGGATTGACTTGCATGATGCACAGTTTGGCTTCAGGCCTGGGCTGTCGACTGAAAGTGCCATTATGTGTTTAAAGCGGACTGTCCGGTATTATACGGACAGGAAAACTCCTGTTAATGCGTGCTTCTTAGATCTGTCCAGGGCTTTTGACCTTGTGCCTTATGACCAGCTGTGGGATAAGCTTAGTAATGAGAAAAAAGTAGATTTTGAGGTCACGTCATTGCTAAGATTCTGGTATGAGAACCAAATAAATAATGTTAGGTGGGCAGGGACTATGTCCGAAGAATATAAATTGAAATGTGGGGTGAGGCAGGGGGGAATAACCTCCCCTCGCCTTTTCAATTTATATATAAACCAACTGATTGTTGAGCTCAGCAATACTGGTGTCGGCTGTCATATTGACGGAGTTGCTATGAACAACATCAGCTATGCAGACGATATGGTCTTGCTGAGCCCATCAATCAGTGCATTAAGACGTTTGCTGAAGGTCTGTGAGAACTATGCGGTGACTCAGGGGCTTATGTATAATATCACTAAGAGTGAGTTACTTGTTTTCAATGGCGGTGCCAAAAGTTACTTAAATGTTCCATGTATCTCGTTAGCAGGTACACCCTTGAAGCAAGTCTCAAAATTTAAATATCTGGGCCACTGGGTCACTGAGGACCTGTGCGACGATTTGGATATCGAGAGGGAGCGTAGGGCGCTGTCTGTTCGAAGTAATATGCTGGCCCGTAGGTTTGCAGGGTGTTCTTACGATGTAAAAATGACGCTTTTTCGAGCCTACTGTCAAACTTTTTACACCTGCAGCCTTTGGGTCAAGTATACGCAGAAGGCATACAGCGCCCTGCGTGTGCAGTATAACAATGCCTTCAGGATGCTTGTGGGGCTGCCGCGGTATTGTAGCGCTTCGGGTATGTTTGCCGATGCGAGAGTGGATGATTTTTATGCCATCATTCGAAAACGATGCGCTTCTCTCCGGCACAGAACAGATATCAGCACCCACGGCATGTTGAGAGCATTGAGTGACCGGTGGGACTGCCCGATGCTTGGTCGATGGGTGAGACTGCACACACAGATCTGCTCTTGATAACTCCTATTATGTTATTATTATTATGCCTATTTGTGATTTTTATGTGTGTATTGTGTTTTTTGTATGATTTGTTGATTCATTTCTATTATGATATTATTATGTAATTTGTGATGAATTTCGATTATGTTATTTTTGTTATTATGCCTATTATTTGTAATTAATGATTTTGTATTGATGTCAATATTCACCTAATGTTATTCTATGGACTTCTATGTCTGCAAATAAATGATTATTATTATTATTATTATTATAAACCTTATTTTGACTAGTCTTTGCAAGTTCCTGACCCCTGAAACTTATTAATTGAACAACTATAAAATACGACGATTATTATAATATAACAATCATTACGTTAATCGTTCGCGGAAGCCCGTGTTGACGATTTTCATGCCAATAATGGGTAGGTGATGAGGAAAAGAACAGCGTCAATAATGGGTAGGTTGCGTGGAAGCTCCGACAGCATCCAACACATTATTAGACAAAGTAGACAGTCCCTTTATGAGGCACTGGGTATGGAGGCACGTGCCAACGTGTGATGGGCCACGTCAATTTTAATAGTTTTTAGTTTGTAAAAGTTTACTAACATAGTTTTTTAAGTCATTGTTACTAATACTATATGGATTGTGTGTACTTGTATGTGTAGTCCGAATTAAAGAATGAAAGAATATTATATTACATTACTGAACATTGGTTTTGACTACCTAGGCAATCTTCCATTGCCCCACCAGACATGTCCTTTAGTTACTTTTATTTAATTGTAGTTATTTTATCTTCTAAAATGTACCTATTTTATGCAAAAGCTTTTTTGATTTCATGGATTCAAGCAAAATTCCGAATGAATATCGATATCGATAAAATAAAAATTAATGGTACGGACTTCTCTTACCGGGCGAGCGGCTTTTGTTTTTTTTTTGTAGTAGCTACCGCGTCCCCCGCTAAAAGTGACAGACTTTTTCGTTCGGAATATTGTGTATGCCTTATACACAATATTCCGAACGAAAAAGTCTCTAGTAGACAGGTAATTTATTTATCATTTTATTTAAGAGCATATGTACCTGAATATTGTGTATAAGGCTTCTCCAGTGTTGTAGTTCATTGTACAACATTTTGTTCGGAACGGAAACGAAATGAGAACGTTTTCAAAAACCGTTTTATTCCGTAGGACGCAGCCACGCACGGTGCGTGCGCCGACAAGCATGTACTTGTTTAGTTAAATTGTACCTTATCTTCATTTCATTACATTATTGAATCCAATGGGTTTGCCGCTTACGTATTGATTCGGGTTGTGTTGCGAGTTTCCTATCGATCAACCCAAAAATGGTTAAAAACGTTTTTATAACCGAGAACTTTTAAATTTTGTTCTTCTTCAAAAACGTTTTAATAATATTCCGTTCGAACGTAGCCCAAAAAAATCATTCCTTAGGTTTTTAAGACGAAACCGTTTCGAAAAATATACCGTAATCCGAGCCCTGATAACATCGCAAGAGTCGCGGACGATGTTTGTACACTAGGACGTAGGTACGTCTTTTCGCGTCGGTGATCGGAACTTAACTCTTTTTTGTAGGGTATCTCGTAGCTGTCCTCTGAGGTCATGACTACTTAACCAGGCTACCCTGTGGCTGCCTTAAGCTACTAACTTAAAGCCTCCAGCCAGGCTCTTTTTTCCCGCGACAATGGCGTGTCTTTTTAACTTCCGGAATGTAGGTACCGCTAGCGTTTCATTCCTTTTGGTGTTGTAGCCGGACGCTGTGATGTCCAACTTTCCCCACCCAATCAACGGACCAATAGGCGTTTTTCTTAGCTGGCGAGCGATCTCTGCAAGTAAGTTAAAAAATAGGACCGAGTGGGATAGAGAACCATACTCTTCCAGGCGGGGTGGTCAGGCTCCCGTAACAACTTTATTTTTATTTGTTTAGTTTTTAGAGTTTTTTCGCGCTATAAACACTGAAATTTTTAATGGTTGTTTTTCCGCAGCGAAATAATTTTGTCCTGGTAGTACAATGGATATACTTATAAAAAAAATAAAGGATTCATAAATGGCAGATTTAGAATTGTGAAAACAAAACTGGAAAGCGACTTAGAACCAATAGTAGTACTGTGCGAACGACCGACTGCACGCGGCTGGCGCGAGCGACGAGCGGTCGTTGATACTCGCGCTACAGCTGATAACCACCTACTTCTGAGTTAACGAAACACAATACTACCTAAAAGTTATTCCAATGTTCCCTTCATACTTTTACAGGCATAGAACCATCATAAATACTTTTTTACCTACAACTTACTGAACACGAAACTGAAAAACAAGTTTATTATCTTAAATAACATTATTTTCTGAATTAAATAATTAAGTATTTAAGAGCGTTCACGCCATCCGTGCGCTGTTTTCTCAAAATCAGTACTTCTCGACCCAGTTATTATCCATCAAACATTCGTTATTATCCGTCAATTTAGAAGCTTCAAATATTTTAAATCACTGATCAACATAACTAACAATAAGCGTGTATAGGTTTATTATTTCATCCATCTTTCTACTTTTTATGATTTCCGATTTAAATAATAACAATCCAAATAAAAATACGCCCAATGTCAGGTATATTGCCTTAAATATATAAGTAAGTACCTAGTTATATTTTTTTAATTCTTTAGTTAAGGGTACGCTAGTTGGTCATTCTTCCATACAAACGTAGTATTGTGATTATTCGTCTGTTTGACGGTTTACATTCAAAACTAAAAATTATATCAATTTGACTTATCATTATCCCTGTATGTAAGCAGAATTGGAAAAAAATATATTGGTTTAGAAGTTATGAGCGTCGAAACTTCCTTATTTCAACACTAATTTTAACTCATCTTTGAGCGTAAATAAATAACTTATGTAGAGAAAAAATGGCCAAATAGATACCGTACAGGGATAGATAATATATTCAAAAGTTGAAACAATGTTATTTTGAGTAAATACATCCAGTAGTTTTTCCATAATATCTATACGCCCAAAGGTATGTTCATGAAATTTAACGCGATGGATTTCGTTATAAATCATCGTCTATATCACTAAATAAATAAATAAAAAACTAGATAAATAAACACTCAATACTTAAAACTAAATAAATAAATAATTAGAGTAATTAGCACAAGTTCGAGCCGTCGAGTAGTGCACCCTTAAGTCTATAAGATTGTTGTTAGGAGCGGCGCGCGGACCCCGGGCGGCGATACAACGAGCTTTTGAAACAATAACAATAAATAAAAAAGAAATAGCGCTAAAACCAACAGTTAAAAGCTTTCCATTAGAGAGGGGCAATGACCTTGATAATAGGTATCCGACGTATCCGAAACAAAGATATTTGAATTGTAATGTTCCTAGTTTCATGTAAAAACTTAAGCTTATTGAAGGAAATTAATGTTGGCAGTAAGGCGAATAAACATTATAAAGAAAGACAAATCGTAGTGAGCGCTTTCTTTACAAATTGAGATAATTTCGCGGGAATATTAAACAATGTCATTTGTAATAGTATATTATGATACAAGTGTGTAATGATCAATGTACACGCGTTTCATCCGACGTTTTTAAACACACTTGCGAGATAAAAACAGACTTTTTGTAAGAACTTATGCTACAATAACGTAACTATAGAGATGATACATTTAGATTCATAAAGTTCAACTGACCTTTGTTGGCGGGTACTGACTATCCGGAGCTTCTATTAAAAACTTTTCCACGTCGGTTGGTGACAATACTTTAGATTTCGTGTTTTTGATAATAATTAACCACACAACAAAAACTATAGCAAAAACATTTACGGAAAATGGCGCATTAGTTTTGTTTTTTTCTGCTAGCGATGCGCGTGAAGTTCTAAATAAAAGCACGGGTAAAACAGCTGAACAGCCTATTATTAAAAATATAATAAACACAAAATAATGTTTTGAATACGCAAATTAAGGCTAATATGTAGTGAAGAATATATAATTTGATGAAATATTATGTTAATTTATCATATTTTATTTATTTACGCAGTAGACATAAAAAGGCAGTCTCTTTGATGAGATTAAAAAGCGCAAATCTCTGCTCTGGTGAACATAGAGAATGCTCCTTTAATAGTATAGGATAGTTCATACTAATTCCATGTATAGTAGTACCCACTGACCTGCTGGTTTCTTTTTTACCAAAGCTGAACGGCTCTGGTTTGCCTATGGTACTTTTTTTTTACAAAGACTTGCTTCTGAGCGCTTGCCTTTGCTAAAAAGCTTCACCAAATTGACGTTCAAAAGTGCTTTTTATGTGCCTAATTGAAATAAATTGTTTGACATTTTTGACTTTTAATAAGGAAAAACAGACCGCATCTTTAAATGCGGGCTAGCTCCACAGCATCTTGAAAATCCTAGATAAAAAAGGATATCGGTCACCTATGGTCGGCCGTTTGATGTTTGTAGAAATTCAAAATCCAATTCGCTTTTATTGTTAAATAAAATAGTTTAATTGAAAGTAAGAAACACGCATAGGATTATAAAGTGTATCTTATTTAGTGCGTATTTAATCAGTGACACGTAGATATCGAAAGAAAGAAAGTTCAGTTCCCAGGCAAGTTCAATGTTATTGTTTTTAGCAAGTCGCGACCAAATCGAGATTAGTTATATGTGGCGCACATAGCCGCACTAGTGCAGTAATATAAAGTAAAGAGCACGCGTGTTTAATATACTGCATTATGAACCTAAAAGCGGTTCAATAAGAGCCACTTTACGAGCAAGTGTGTTAGAAATTAAGTTTGTGACTGTTTCTTTTACTACTATCATAATTGGAAAGGCTGTAACAACAGTTAATAACATCGTTCTTTTTGGAAGTCGGTTAAAAAGGAAGAGACACTATCATTTGTGTCATGCCTCATTAAATTAAATCAGGAATCAACGATCGAAGTCCTTTACGATGCTTGCGGGAGGCCTATGTCCAGCAGTGGACGTCATACAGCTGAAATGATGATGATGATGAATGAACGACCGAAAGACGTTGCAGTGATCTCTAATCCGACTTTATCCGAAAAATCTTTGGTCGGTTTCACATTCGTATGGTTAGATCTGTCACTCGCACTAAGCACGCCTAGCACTATTATATATGTAACTGCTTTAACTTTTCGTCCTAGACCTGATGTGCTGACCTACCATTTTTAAGAAATTCCATGAAAATATGATTCTCCAGTTTTTGCTCCACTTTAACTCAAAAAGAATTCATTAGACGTATGATTATATGATTGCTATTCAAATTGTAAGAATATGATGCTTATCATATTCTGCCTAGTTTTTTCCCAACTATATGTATAATATGTTGGGATCAGCTTCCAGTCTAACCGGATGCAAATGAGTACCAGTATTTTTCATTGAGCAACTGTCTGACCTCCTCAACCTAGCAGGTATCACGATAACCCGTGGTGTTTCAAACTCAAACCATTTATTTCAATTAAACCATTTACAGGCACCTTTGAACTGACAAAAGAGTCGGAAAAATGAAGCCCAAGCACATAAGCGTTCATGCAAAAGTTATCACATAAACCATAATAAAAAATCATGTTCTTTTTTTGGTAGAATTTTATTTAAAGTTCTTAACGAGCATACCGAAGACAACTGATAACAATTGTATGAAATTACGTCAAGTTCTTTCACAAATGTCATAAAGAGAAAAACTTGAATCATTTAGACTGGAGCCTGCACTGACAAGTCTTGCATCGTTAGATGTTTCACGACAAAGTAGTTAGTAAGAACAGTTTTCGTTTGTCTGCAAAAGTATGTCTGTGAAGTTAAAAACGTAGTTACTGTTGCTTTCAACCGCAATTCGTGTAGGTACTAAACCGCACAGGAGAAAATATCCGCCTCTATTTCACCAAGCTGGCACACAAAATAACTAAGAAGGTAACTATTTATTTATTTTCACAATGTACACACAGTTACAGGCTATGACTAGGCTGAAACTTAAGAGTACATGACCCTGGTAGCGCGCAGCATGTACGTTTAACGTATTACAGTAGTAAGTTTCCGTGGGGTAATTGCTGACCTCCACGCGGGCGGAGCCGCGGGCAAAAGCTAGTACTTCATAAAACTAAGGATGTTAAAACATTTCTAGGTACCAGAGTCAAAGCAGCTATTACTGAGCAGTTCTCTGTACGTAATGACAGAACAAGATAGGGACAGAAGGCTGTGTCCATACAACGATCGAGTACGCACGCACACTTAAGCCGGGTACTCACTAGCAAGCCACAACCGTAATCGTTTCATGTACTGTTACCAAAAACATGGTGTGCGTGGTTCTCGGATGTGCTGCGAGCAGTACGCATGCGGCTAGCAGCTCGCCGATGATAACAAGGTACTCGTTCTGTAAACGTGTGACCGTAAGCGTTACTGTTACCAAAAACATATAGTGTGTACGTGATTCGCGAGCCTGCAACGAGTGCTACACGAGCGGCTCACAGCGAACCGACGACAGTCGGTTTTTGCCGCGAATCAAAAGTAGCTCGCAGTGCGCTCACAGGGATGTGGACTTGTTGTACACACTAGAACCCCGTTACTGTACCTGATTGGTTACAGTTACTCGTACAGCTCGCTAAATGAGTACGCTCGGTGAAAGTGTTCGGGTGACGTCATGAGCCTAAACTGTAACACGCGATCACACTAGAACCTCTTTACTGTATCACGCAAGTTACAGTTACAGCTAGCTAGTGAGTACCCGCCTAGACACGTACAGCGAGTGCTAGCGCACTCTCGACTGGTATTCGTTGTGGTCTCCGTACGTACATACGTGTCTATGTGTGCGTTCGCCAGTTTTCGCTCGTTGTATGGAGCGGATGTTCTGTACCTAAACATTTTGTGACGTCGGTGTACCCCGTAGTTAACGCAGTTTTGCTAATTACAAAAAGAGAAGCCATCTTCTAATTAGTCTCTACTTTACCAGTGCCCTGCACGCTCTGTGTGGAGACTTCTGCAGATAAAAGTAACGTGAAGTAGTACCCTAATACGGAACTTTTCGCAGGCTTAATTAAGAGATTATGCCATGTCTTTAACTAAGTATCAAAGTGCAAAATAAACATGATTTTTGTATTCTACCCTGACTTTGAGTGTCATGTAACTTGAGGCATATTGCTAACGTAGGTACCGAAATCATTGACGAAGGTCGTTGTGCGGGAAAATACTCGTCGATTTCCGTTAGTCGGGATCGAAAAAACATAATTTCACAACTTTTACTCTTAATTAAACGTTTTTCTGCCAAAAACTCTTCTTTAATTTCTTTTAGTAAGTTAAACGACGTCATCTGTACGCCTTACATATGATTTACATTCCAATCCATTACGCGATGAGCGGCCTCGTGACCGACTCATACATAAAACTGGCGGTCAATGTATTACGCACATTTGCCTTTACACGCTACATTTATTTTGAGAGATATTACATTAGCTGATTAATATCTGGACCCTGTAACCTAAATAAACTTTAGTATGGTATCAATGGTCACAATGAGGACTACTTGATATGATTCAATTAGGGGCCGACGGTTAGTTTGGCCCTTAGGGACGCCGGGAAAAGGTTCTACTAATATAGTCTGTTTATACACACAAAGATACAAAATGTTATTTCATGAGTATATTACTAGGTATGTTTTCTATTTATCTATTAAATTCCTACTAACAAATAACAGTTATTTCGCATAGCGCATACATTGCCAGCTTAAATAATCTCAATATTAGGTCGCAAACATAATCTATCTCTGACAATCATTAGAAGTAAAAAGTCACAGCATTATGTTTTAATTCCTTTGGCGCTAAATGTAGTAATGTGTGGTGCAAATGATGATGACGGTGACGGTGATGTTAGTAATTTTGCCGTTGGCTTTACAAATTATTATTTAATTTTATTGGAACAGCAGATCGACCCTGTCCCCGTAACATTAGAACTAGGCGCACAGCATGTCACAGGAGGTACGGCTGTAGCCAGTGGCTGTGAGAAACTAATAGTTTACAGAACAATAACAGTCGTAGTGCGTACTTTATATTACACCAGTGCACTATGCTTGTATGCGCTCCGCATAGTGAGCGGATTTATTCAGTAGATAAAGTTTTAAAACGTGAAACCCACTGTTTCCTTGACTATAAAATATGTATTTTATTATTTGAAAGGAAAGATGCATTAAATTACTGGAAACTGTAAAACTGTATTTTTCTCTTAAATGTGAGCTTAGTTACAAATTAAAGCGCATGTGAGTGAGGGATTTAACTTTCTTGTCAATAACTCGATCGTCAACAAACACATAAAACATTTTCCTTGCAGTCCTTATTGCAACTTTGAGAAAATACCTATTTGGTAATAAGTATGGATCCCGGTACAAACATTCGCAATACCATAAAATATATATCAATACTTTAGGATAAAAGTACGTGTACGGTGCTTACAATGAACTGTAGTTCTACAGAATCGGTTTCCATCCCGTCGCCAGCTAACTTTACAGGAACCCACCTCTGGAAGTAGATGTAAGCTGTAAAACTTAGTTCTGATCCTATAACCGGAGAATTTGTGAGAAAACTTGCTGTTCAGCTGAGTTTAGTCTCAAAACACGTCCATTTGAAACCGTCGAATGCATAAACTTAACTGAAAATAGATTTTCAGTTAAGTTTATGGACACAACGCACTATCAATTTTTGTCTACAAAAAAAAAGTTGGTACGGTCTGCCCCAAATATACCTATCTGATGAAAAAACAAATGGATCAGAAAACGTACCGGTGGATGCCAATTTGTAGCATAATAAGCGTATAATGTTTTCTTGTTGTGTGATATTTCTCGATGGCATGTGAAGCCAAGTCAGAGGCCCATGGGCGGTATAAAACGTCTGACACCAGGTTAGTCACTAACCACACGAAAAAGAAAGAAAAAAAGATGTTCCCACTGCTGGGACACAGGCCCCCTCTCTGCGAGAGGAAGTCGACCATACCCACCACGCGGGCCCAGTGCGGGTTGGTGGATGTCACATGTCTTCGAATTTCTGATTCTAGGAAATGCTTGATTCCTCACGATGTTTTTCTTCACCGTTTTGAGAGCAGTGGTGACGAAATTAAATACTCAAATTAAGGTGCCTGCCTGGTGCGCACCTCACGACGCACAACTCGTAAGCTGGGGCCGATACCACTGGACCGCCATTGCTCTCAATTTGTAGTGCCACTTACATATAAAGTGCTTTGATTTGATTATTGTAATATTAAAACCCGAAATTCTAAGTTTAAATGTTGTTAAATTATCACAAACATAAATAAACAACCTTAACGATGTTATTCATTTGAAGCGCTTTATTGATTTAACATTAACACGCGACTTGCGTAAGAAAGGACAGACAAGGTCAGATCATTCACTTGTTACAGGCCTACAGACTCTTAATTTGTGAGATGTGTAAAACTCATAGATGTGTAAAATTGCATAAATTACAAAGCTAAAACTTTTGAACCGCGCCCGTTCCCACCCAATACTATAATCTCACCTTGTTTGTTTGCTGTTCTCAACTTATGCAATTAATTACGTATTATAAGTCACTACGTCGTAATATGCATTAAGTAAAGCTACAATTTCATTATTAATTATCAAGTAATCAGTTCATAAATCGTTTAACTTTGCGGAATATGCATAGTTGAGCAAACCTAATGTCACGTTGATTGAATATTAAACAGTGTTCATTGGAAGCAACCTTTCGGACTGTTTCACGTAATTTACTGTTTAAAGCGGTTCTGTTAACTGCCGATAACTGCGCAACTTCGAGTTTCAAACTGAAGAACAGATCATAGACTATTTCAACAACAAAAGTTAGTTATTTATAACCATTCAGTATGTTTCTAATAGCTTCTTAACCCGTTTTCATCAAGTTTGAGGATATACCGACGAATTTTCCTAAAGAAACATATCGGTAGTTTCATATTTTTCTGAAACAAAACCTACACAACCTACACTATAGACATAACGGTTACAGCCTCAGTTAGGCTTCGTTGTAGCACATTTAGAATGCCTAGCGGAGCGATATTTGCATATTATATTTCTTACGACGAATCTTCCGTTTCGTTCGCATTCACAGTACCTACTCGTAGTGATAAGATTTCACAAACGATTTCCTACAGACATGGTTACCATACAGAGTGTTTCTGCGGTACTTTGAACGTTTTGTAATGACGCGGCGCGGCGTACAAAGCGCTGCCATAGTAAACATAGACAAAGAAAGTCAAATGCAAATATACTAGCGCTTATTGTGAGTCCCGAAACATCAGTGACTAAGTAATTTGTAAGACCTTAGCGTCTTTATAGTCAGAATACTAAACACCACGCTAGATATCATTCTACTAGTTCGGCCTTCCAAATGAAAATAATATCAGATACAATCTTACTAGTTAATTGATTCTCTTTAACCACTTGATATAATGTCGAGAAAAAGTGTGACATAAATGTCAGACAAATTAAATGCTGTAAGAAATATCCGCGTATTCTTTCTTCATTACACTGTGTTTGATAGCTGTAGTGGACCTTCTACAACTAATCTGTAGTAGTTGCTGCTCTAAGTATAGAGCAAGATTGTGGCAAAGCATTTAGTGTTCCAATGTGAATAAACGGTAATACCTCCCCGTGCTACCTTCGCAGGGTTCAGACTAAGGTGTGGAAGTAAGATAGGCGGAGATAACATACGACGAGTTCATTATGTTAATAAATAATGTTATTTTAGGTAAGTATAGAATAAACCGTCTCCTTCTCTAGACAGCTATTAAAGCAGTAAGCAGACTTAATTAATCAATACTGAAAACTGACTTAAATCAGGCTGTCGAACTAAAAAAATATTGATAGTGCGCACAGCGCAACGAAACAGACAACGACGACAACGATAGACAAGACTGTTTCCACAGCAACAAGACTGCCAGCTAAATGGTTGTACTTGGATTTGTGAAAAAATTCACAGCAGTAGTATATAAAGATAAAGATATTTTATGTTGCAAATACGGGTACAAGTCAAGGTGTTACATATTATAAATACAGAAACAGCCATATTTTGCCAATTACAAGGCATGCAAAAGTAAAGAGTTTAGGTACAATTAAAATACATATTTCCTAATAATATTCTAATTCATAATTCATTAATAAAAATAATCAGTCAATAATAAAATTTATGTCACAATTTCTAATAGTTATTTAAATACAATATATAAAATAGTCAAACAAGTTCTTTCTCCAATAAAAAATCTATAACCCTATAATAAACATTGACTACTAAAAAAAATCTAAGCCTTTTTTTGAATAATGACAATTTATAGTCCTTCCAACAACTTGGTATTTTCTTATATATCACCGGTGCCATGAAGCAGACACTCTTGCGCATCAGAGTTGTTCTAGCACTAGGGATACACAGACAACTATTGTCACGCCTATTCCGTGGAAATACGTCAGCCATTCGTGCGAAGTGATCCGGGTTTAATTTTACGAACACTGCCATTTCTAAAATGTACAAACATGGTAGGGTTAATAATTTATATTGTTTAAAATATGGCACGCAGCTATCAATATTTTGCAAATTAAAAATAGACCGTATGCATCTTTTTTGGGACTTAAATGAAGTTTATTTTTCTGTTGAGTTGCCCCAAAAGATAACTATATAACGATATTAAAAGGAAACCTAGTACAGCTAAGTAGGCTTTACAGGTTAACGAGTAATAATCGACCAACTTAAATTTGCAGTTTGAAAAACATGATCTCCGATACATTCCGTATGGGAGAACATGTTTTTCAACTACAATGTTAAGTTTGTTCTTGGGATAAATTCATCCCAACTACGGAACCCTTCGTTGTGCGTGGTCCGACACACACTTGGCCGGTTTTTTGATCAATTAATCGCGTTCTTAACACGTATTATGTCTATTCGTGTAACCGACGACCAATATTAGACGACCAAATAATATTAGACGACCAAATAATATTAGACGACCAAATAATCATATACTTGCCCACAAGTAGCTGTAGGTACTAAATTAGTCGGAAGCATACATTGAGAACCAAAGAGCACAACCAGTGAGTACAAGATCAAATAGACTAATATCACAGTGAGCTTGTCTGTGCTAATATTCAATCTAGTTATGAAAGTGTAAGACGGTCGTGCGTTATATTACGAGTCACATCAGACGGTACCTATGAGTACCGACAGTACACAGTCCAGAGCAACGTCGTAATTAAACTGCCAGCTCAGTGCTAGCTCAGAACTAAATCGCCAATATTGAACTTACCTAACACAATATACGTTATACTTTTATTTCATACAAAAGTTTCTAAATGAAATCTCAACGTAATATTGTCAGATAATTAAATGTAAAAAAAAAACGAAGTGTGCAAGACAAAAGTTTCTTAGAACAAAGACAAGAAAAACAAACAGTTAAATCAGAAGATGACGTCATCTGAACATTGAGTGGACGACGGCTACGCGGGGTTACGAGAGTCGTAGCCACGTAGCGCCGCTACGACGCCGCTTACGCGCTACGAAACCCGCCATCATAATAATTCATAAGTCTCTTATCAATACGCTATTGATATAAATCGCTCGGCACTATTTGCATGTAAATTAAACCGTACTTCAAATAAATAAGTGCCGTATAAGAAAGCAATAAGGTTCACAGTACAGCGGTCGCAAATCGCCAACACCGTACGTGAAGAAACGCTACAATAAGAAGTAATGGAATTCTAGAGTGAACCCAAAGAGGTGAAGCTAACTGTGGTACATTCTAATTGTGTGACGAAATATGCTGCGTGTGGTGTGAGTGGTGACGTCATCAGTTTATCACGATGTATGTGTAAGTGTGTGACATAACTAGCCGCGAGGCGCTCAGCGAGGGTTCCCCGCGCTCAGAGTGCTCTCAACTGTACGGCACACGTTTGACGGTGCACCCTCTACAAAATATTGAAGAATAACGTTTCGTTCGCAGAGAAAAGTGCAAAAAACAGTATAAAGTTAAAACATCAATGTTTTACTAAACTTATCTTAAGCATATATTTGATCAAAGTCGTTAGTTGTTTATCAGAATGTATCTGTTAAATGGTAACATCAGTTCACAATAAGAGTAAAACTTGTTGTAATGTCCCGCTCTCTGATCGTCTCTCGCGCCCTCTAGTGTTAGATCTTCTCACTTCCATGAATGGAAACAACGCTTAATTCCTAAAAATCTTGTTGAAGAAATCGTGAGCTTTAAATTATGAAAAATTGATGCTAAACACAAATTATTCTAGCGTTAAAATGCACACCGTCTTCTTCCTTTAAAAAATACACCTAATGTCGACAAGCCTGAGGTGTATTTTTACGTTACCTCGGTATTTCACAGCATAGAACCATTGAGGTGGTTCAAGTTCCCTCACAAGACTGATTCGTTCTACATACAAACTTCAAGGACTTCGTTCATCATTAAATTTCTAGTTCGAATTAAGTCGAATTTGCTTCGAATGAGTATCAATTCATATGCTTCCAGTGAGTGGTAATTTGACACTAATTCGATTCCATTCAGAGTCAGAAATCGAAGATGTTTGAGTATGTTTGCAGTACATGTAATAATATCTACTTTTTGAAATTCAAGCGAGAATCGATGTGCTTCACACACGCTCATTTATCTACACAAGTATTATATTGTGAACTTCTAAAACTTAACATTGTATGTGCTATATTGCTGTTTACACTTCAAGATTTTTTTGAGCAAATCGTCAGTATTAGTTGCTGCCTCTAATTTTACGAAAAAACCGAAAGGAGCGAAGAGTTTCTGATTAAATCATCAGCTCTGTAACTTTATGTAAATCTGTCACTCCTCCCCTCCCCTTCCCCCCAGTAGTCCTAGAAGCAGACGTCACGTCGAGAATAAATTGAGTTTCGTCACAAAGAAGTCGCGCCTACAGTCATGAGCGCGGACTCATGAATAACATTACTATCGTGTTTTGTAAGAAAATAGGAAGATGGAAAAGATAAACATTTGTTTGGCAACAAAGCTTTATATGTATAGATATCTACCTACTTTCTAAGTAACAGGCTGATTGGTGTTTGCTGTGGGTACTATTTCTTAAAAAGTTATGACACTATTTCGTCCGAATCAAATGAATGAATGGATTACGCATTAATGGATTACTTAAACATTAATTTACGTTTTCAAACAATAATCGTGGAATACACGCAGAATAAATATATTTACACTGAAACTACTTGTTAACGTATGGGAATAGAACCCGCTACTCGTAAGACAATCAGTCAAAGATACAGGCAGATCATTATGTATTAACATTACATTTAATCAATCAATCTCAAAAATTCAAAAGTCATTTATTCAAACTAGGCTGAGAATCAGCACTTTTCGAACGACAAAATTACATAAGACAGTCCCCCAAAACGCCCACCATTAGCTGGAAAGAAGAAGTGGCGCAACAAACTCCCCAGCAGCACAGCTGTCTGTTCAGTTAATAAGAAAAAAAAAAAGATTCTATATAATAGTATTCAACATAATTAACCTAATTTAAATTATTATCCATATGTTAGCTAGCACACGCCAAAATACCAAACAAAATCATTGAGAACTATACTCGGGCAGAAATAAAAACTAAACGTAAACAAAACTTAACATCTTAATAAAAGCCTCCAGGCATAAAGGGCGTGCCCGCTTACATAAAGCTGTAACTGGAAGTTATAAATGATAAACTAGGACCATCGAGGTAAAATAAATAAACAGTTTTTTACTAATAACAATAAATATTATAATCAATTGTCGAGGTCACTAGTTGACCACATATTGCAATACAACTCATAAAAAAAAACATTGTAATGAGTAGATTTTAGATTTGAATTTAATTTTAATTTATTGTTGACATATCAACAATTTATTTTTTATTTATTTAACGGTTTATGTACCCACATATAAACAGACAAGAAAAAAAGGAACAGAAAAATACGTACAAAGGTGATGCTTATTTCAAAAGAAATCTCTTCCAGCATACCTGCGATAGGAAAGTAGACAAGTAGAGATGTAGACAACGTGTGTAAGAGTAGAAGAGAAAATAAAATACATAAAATAAAAACACCTAATTATTCACTAATTTAACTATAATACTTATTAACTATAAACATACATTATGAGAATAAACTTACATACATACTTCTAAAATAAATATCACTAAAATATATATACTTAATTATAATGTACTTAGTATAAAACAATAAATACAAAAAAAAATGCAACTATGACGAAGTGGAAAGATAGTGTTCTTTCACACTTCTTTTAAAAACTGCAACAGTTTGGCACAATAAATTAAAATAAACAATTATATAAACTCATAGGTATAACCTGTCAGTAGGTAAGCTAAGTCTGGAGAAAGAACATAAACATTGTCTTGAGTTAATCATAGCGACCAACTATTCTTATCATTAAAGTAGTCGTTGATAGAATACATAGTATGCCTTTGAACAAAGGTTGGATTTTACTTTCGTTTTAAACGCATTAAAAGGCAAATCTAGCAAAGAAGAGGGTAGGGTAGCTTGTTATAAAAAGTTATACCAAGCCCAACAAATGAGGTATGTACCTTATGAAGCCGGTGAAAAGGAGCTCGTAGTTTTTCCTTATTTCTAGTGTTAACATTGTGAAAATCACTGTTAGAGTATAAGTGTATATTTTGCCTAATATATAAGATGTTGGCGAAAATGAATTGAGATGCCACTGTGAGGATACCAATATCTTTGAAAAAGTCTCTCAGAGAAACTCTGGGGCCTAGCTGGTAAATAGCTCGAACAGCTCGTTTTTTAAGGACAAATATATTTTGAATATCAGCAGCTTTGCCCCCCAGCAGAAGACCGTAGGACATAACGCTATGAAAATAACTAAAATAGACTAATCGAGCTGTAATCTGTCTAGTCTCTTCCCAACTATGTTGGGGTCGGCTACCAGTCCTAACCAGATGCAGCTGAATACCAGTATTTTCCATGAAGCGACTGCCTACCTGAACTCCACAACCCAGTTACAGGGTAACACGATACCCCGTGGTAAGACTGGTTGTCAGACTTTTAGGCTTCTGACTACCAACTGTCAAAGATCTACAAATGACACCCACGACCAACGGCTTAACGTGCTTTCCGTGGTACGGAGGGTCTCGATATGAATTGGATGGTCACCCACCCACGACCCGACCGCGGTAAGCGACGTTTGACCTTCGATCGTCCTGTGCGGCTGTTATTATTTAGCCACACGCCCCTAAAACATTACATTACATTCACCGGTCAAATATTTAGCATCATTTTGCATCCTTCGTTTAATTACTTGTTTAATCCTATAGATCAAGCAATATGTGCAAATACATTCCACCATATCCGGGATACAGGTTTGACGTCAACCAGGATTACCGGTAAACGTACAGGTATACCGATAATCTCGATAGATTACGCAGGTATGTTAACGCCTCAAGTTCGTAGGCGTCGTTTATTGAGATAAGCTCTCACATAGTTGAGACGTATCGGCTGAATACACAAACATGATCGATTAGCATTAAGTCAGAAGTAGTTGGTGTATACTAAACTAGTATATATTGAAGTGTTTACCCTGCTAATTAGACCCCTTTACACGCAAAACGGTCAAACATGTTATAATCTTAAGAGTCTGTGCACAAAATTCACTCGACAGAGTTTAGGTAAATTCATTGCGATGCTATGTTTGTGTGCACCGTTCACACACACACGCCTAAAGAATCGTAGGAATCGTACGGCTAAGAAATAAATCTGGAATGTTAGGGTATATTCGTTTAGAATATTTATAACAATCAACATAAAAATGATACAATTTGGTGTTAGATGCATTTAAATACATTTAGACATTCAATAACTTTGAGGTAAGCGTTTTACATAAATATGAGTAGTGGTGCGATTCTCTTGTACCCGAACTAAACTATCACTAAAATACCTAACATTTGGCTATGAGAATCTTAAAGCTATTCTGCAAAAAAAAAACGTTATATTTAAAAATTATTTTGGTAAAACTAAAATCGAATTTGATAATCGTGACTCCACGTGGTACTTGTTTTTCCCTACCCCGTGAATTTTAGAGCCGAAGGCGCGTACTTGGGGCAGCCTTGACGTGTTTTATATGTAATTATTAAATTTTTGTATGGAAAACATGAAACATTGTTACCTACATGTTGGGTTTTAAGGGTTTACGGGTTTTATAAAGGGGGTCGAAGTTTTCATTATTTTTGGGATAGGATACACTATTATCGAGATATAAAGAAAAGAAAAAAAGATACAGTACTATTTTTACACGTGAAGTCGGGATGTTGGTGTGAATTTTAGTTCATGACTACTAATTGTATTCCACACATTTTAAATCTCGATTAAAAGTAGTCAGATTTAGTTAGACAATCAAAATTTTTGATGAAAACCGTCAAATTCAGAATTGCAAAATGTCCATTTTCTCTACATTAATAACTCGATGCCAACGTAGTGCGGTCAAACTAAAAAAAAATTAAGTTGTGTCACTTTAGTCTATTTCAGAATGGGAAATCGTTGGTTCACAGGAATAAACAAAATTTTGGTGATTTTTAGTCCAGTTTAGAGGTATTTGTGACAAGATAATTGGCATTGGATCCACATAATTATGGATCTGGGACACTTGCGCGAAAGACATTTCCGCGAAAGACACTTGCGCGAACCCACTTGCGCGAAAAAGTTGCAGAAATAAGATTTCTTCATAACATGGCGTGATGTTATGAAGAAATGTGTTTTTTTTTGCAGCCACCATCTTAGGTTTACATTTTTTCCAAGAATGCTAAAGCCGATAGTGAGGTCTCACTATCGGCTTTAGCATTCTTCGAAACTATGAAAACGACAACCACGACGAAAAACTTGAAAATGTTCGCAGCCGCCATCTTGGATCTTTATTTTGACTTAAAAAGTAGTCTTCAGTAGCGTTAAAGAACTTCGTTCCAAAAATACTTCACTTATTGCTACTACAGCATATCGGCGCGGGCATGTCGGTATCGCGAACCCATAAGTTTTCCCCTACCAAAAATCTCTCAACGCTTATAGAAGTTTTCACTTTTAAAAAAACTATGAAACCTACAGTCAAAATATAACTAGCGGACCCGATAGGCAGACGTTGTCCTGCGACAACAACGTCACCCGGGTCCAACTATAGCTAAGAACCATCCAAGTGATACAAAAATATATTTTTTAAAACTTCTAAATCCGTCAAGCCGTTTAGGATAAGAAGAATTACGAACACACGCAGTCCGGTATTATATTTATTGCCAGGCATGCAAAATGTTAATGTTTTTTAGAATATGTTTATATATAACACGTGTGCGCCTGCGACGCATATTGATATGTCCTCACGCTGGGCTGGGAAGGCCCGGTCGGTAGTAACGGGATGAGTTTTCCGCTGTCGTTAATATAGTTCACTTTGCCATTTATTTACGAAACTAAGTCATTGTTTATTTATAAAATAAAATTTAGATTCTATTAAATGGTTATCTTAAGATTAACATGTAATTTTTTAAATTTCTTAAAATTGTTTCTAAGTATTAGAAAAAAATACTTATTTGTCTTGAAGTTTTTAGAAAATTGCGTTGTGTCAATTTTCTCTATATTCTTTTCTGCTATATTTTGTATGGAAGGTGAAAAAAGTGGTTCAGCCACATGCAAGTAGACCATATAATGATGTTGATTTAATTTTCAAAATAACAAGTAGTTTCTTGTAACCAAACGATCAAACGTCAGTCTCGCGTCATTTTTCGGAAAACTTGTTGCGAATATTAGTGATTTTCTATGAATCCTTAATTTATTTAAAAAATCCCTTTCAGCCACATGCTAGAAAAAAGTAGTTTCTTGTAACCAAACGATCAAATGTCAGTCTCGCGTCATTTTTCGGAAAACTTGCAAATATTAGTGATTTTCCATGAATACTTAATTTATTTGAAAAATCCCTTTCAGCCACGTGCAAGACAAAGAACTCGACTTTTCAAATCACAAAAAACTTGGTTTAAATTCTGTTTACCTTTCTCACAACGAATGAACAAAATTGATCAAAATCAGTCGATTTCGTGCACGGCCTCTTAATTCTTAAAATAATCCAAAGATTATTTTCAAATTCGGTTTTTGGAAAGATGAATGACAGAAGATTCGTTTTTTATCACGTCCCTGTTCGGGCGCCAATTTGTAGCAAAATAATGGTGGATTCGCCACATTTATAGTGATTATGTTGAATGGCGACGAGGGATAGAAGCTCAGACGCCGCAGGATAAAAAATTAAACGTAATATGTACTCATATTACTTTCAGAAGTAGGTACCTACTTTCTGACTTATTTATTGTAAATAAGCGATGGTAAGTCCTGCTTTACATCAGCACATTTATACCTAGAAAGTTAAAGGCTAACAATCTAATCTTTCTTATTACTTGTGGTAATAAATTGGATTATAAACTGTAATAAATTAGCTGTTAGAAAACGATATCACTGTAAAACCCAGAGACACAATAAATCTCTTACGAAATACCAACAAACTTGTGTCCTACCTGATCCCTCGGCGCGACGACGCACAGTGGTCTGAAAATCAAGCTCCATACTCATAGAAACTTAACGTCAGAAATTAATAAATAAAAATATGTTTTGTGTTAAATATATCTCCCTTTGTTTTACTAATATAGTATGAAGGGTATGAGTAGCTCCATGCGTGAGAAAAATTTTTTTTTCTTTTTTTTTGTATGGAATAAAACACTTAAAGTGCTTTTTTTCAAAACTGAATAGAACTGATGGGCTAGTATTCACATGAGCTATTGCACCATACACGGCGATCAAGATGACATACAATTCTTTAGCCTTTCTGTGCCGCTTTGCATGTAGCAAGCTTTGGAAATTTTGAATTTACAGTCGGTGATCTTTCAAATCTTTGATGGTATTTTGTGAAGCTACATATTGCTTTGAATATGAAAATAGTATGTAAACTAATACTCATGCAAGAAGAGACAAACATACACACACACACACCCTCACACACTCACAAACTTTCGCCTTTATAATCTTAGTGTGATTATAAAGGCGAAACTTTGTGTGTGTGTGTGTATGTTTGTCTCTTCTTCACGCTCAAACAGCTGAACGGATTTGGATGAAATTTAGCACACATAATAGTTTATAACCGGGAATAACACATAGGTAATATATTTAACAACACACAGGTATATAATTAAATGAAGTAACCAACCACATAACTGATATTGTCGTTAGTTAATAACCTGCTAATGACTTTTATAATGAAAATATTAGAAAACGATGTAGATTATTTACATTTTACTACAAAATTAATTTCACGAAATAACTCATTTGTTAATCACCGTCATTATTGTTGAATTTTAATTTAATAAGCATTATGGGACAGCGAGTGTTAATGAGGGTAGTTATAATATAAATAGGACATTTAAACTAACTTCACTCAGTAGCTCTTTGCACTTGTGCTTTACTATACTTATTACGTTCGATTTGTTTTCGTGTTATGATGGAAGCTTTTAGTACCAATTTGGATATTTTTATGTTTGTGGCTAACAATAGCTGTTTCTCACAGCCCAGTGTATTATATGAAGTTTTTGTCAATGCCGTTGATTTGTCAGAAATCGAAAATAAAGAATTGAAACAATTCTGTCAGACTCGTGTGTGTTCGTTGAGGAACAAATGGATCTCGTGTAATCGCACGAGACATACTTTCATAAAAAAGTATGAGACATGGCTGCAAGAAGACATAAAATGGCCTGAGTTCATGAAGGACAAGATGACACCTTGTTTAATGTTAGAAGAGCAGCAACCATGTTCCAGTTTTGACTTCGGTGTAAATGAGGGTGCATCAACATCATACAAACCGGAGACGTACAGTGTTGGAACATCAACTGTTGTGAGTCCAAGAAAAGTGTTCTCGGAGCTAAGCCCGCTACAGAAGAGAAGAAGAGTGAAAGAGCTCCTCACGCATAGCACTGAAAGCCTTGCTTATGCAACTGGTTTAAGTGCAGATAACAAAAATGTAGCAGATATAATAAAATTGATCACAGAGCATCCCGAAGAGGCTACAAAGATAAAGGAATTGTTGAAGTCCAAGAAAGCTATGCCCATATATTCCGCTGATAAAGCTTTAGGAATTCTGACTTCATTGAAGCTTTCAAAATGGCAGTATACAATATTAAGAGCTTGTGCAAAAGAAGAAGGAATACTACTATATCCTTCATATACTGCCATCTTAGAGGCGAAAAAGGACTGTTACCCACCAAAAGACACCATAGAAATTACCGAAAGAGGGGTAAAAGTAAAGCTTCAAGCGATTTTGGACAAAACTGTTGCTAGATTTGGGAAATTCCTACGTTTGGAATCTTCGCTAGATGGCAAAGAGCTAACATTGATATGCAAGTGGGGCTTTGACGGTGCTTCAGGGCAAAGTTTGTACAAACAAACTATGGCGGGTGAAGATGATTCAAGCAATTTTATGTGTTCTTTTGTGCCTCTGCGCTTAGTTTGTGGTGAAGAAAAGTTATGGGAGAATCCAAAGCCATCTTCCACAATGTTCTGCAGACCGCTCTATTTTAAATTTGCAAATGAAAACAAATTAAATATTAAGGAAGAACAGGCTTTGATTGAAGCTGAGATTGCAGCACTGGAGCCGTCTATTATGGGAATTCATACTGTTAAGCACTCAATGCTTATGACCATGATAGATGGTAAAATCACTTCGCAACTGTCAAATACTTCAACGCAGACTTGTGACATCTGTAAAGCTACCCCTTCGGAAATGAATAAGTTAGAGAAGATCTCAGAGTAAGTTTTGAATAATTTGTTATATTTCAGATTACCGTAATGCTGTGTATCTTTTTATTAATTAATTCACTTTCTTTCCAGAAAACCTGTTTCAACAGATATATATCAGTATGGTTTGTCTACACTTCATGCTTGGATTAGATGTATGGAGTGCCTACTCCATATTTCGTATAGACTAGACTTCAAAACATGGCAAGCCAGAGATGCAGACAGCAAAGAGTCATTGAAGAGTAGAAAAAAAACTATACAGCAGAAGTTTCGTGATGAAATGGGCCTCCTAGTAGACATCGTTAAACAAGGTGAGTTATGATAACAGTCGTTGTTCTTAAATCTTATTTTTTCAAATAACGTTAGTTCTATTTATTCTTTACAAAGTTGTGGATTAGTTTTGATTCATTTATAATTTTCAGGTTCCGGAACCACAAACGATGGAAACACAGCGAGGAAATTTTTTGGTAATCCTGCCAATACTGCAGCTATTACAGGCTTGGATCCTAGTTTGATCCAAAGATTTGTAACACTTTTGCGTGTGATGGCCTGTGGGGAGCCCATAAATGTTGAGGCGTTTAAAAACTTTGCGCGCCAAACAGCAGAATTATATGTGGAGCTCTATGGCTGGTATTACATGCCTTCGAGTGTCCACAAACTTTTACTGCACGGTGCTGAAGTTATTAAACACTTCAATATTATGCCCATTGGCAAATTATCTGAAGAGGCATCGGAAGCCAGAAACAAAGACTTCAAGAAAATCCGAGAACAGCATTCGCGCAAATTTTGTCGAAAAGCGACAAACGAAGACATTTTCAATGGTCTCCTTGTCTCGTCAGATCCCTACCTGTCCAGCATAAGACCTGTGCTGAGAAAATCAGTAAATACACCTATTACTGATGATATGAAATCTCTTCTTATTGGTGACGATGCAGATCTAGACAAAGAGAATGTTGAATTTATTGATATTAACGCGTCAATGCTGGACTCGGATTTAGAGGACTGACGACAGCAAAGATACTCTCTGCTAATCGTTTTTGTATAAGTAGTTATAGCAAATAATTATAATAAAATAATAATAAGAATATAATTAAATTAATTAATATAATTAAACAGTAATATTTAATATATCATAGTTATAGGAGCTGTAAATAGTTGTTGTAGTCTTAAATTGACAATTTTGACGTTACGTTTATTGTTATTGCCTTTCTTGCACATAATTTTTGTTGTAATGTATTAGTATTAACTATTTCATTAACAGCTCCCCCAAACGTATTATACATTAACTATTTAATACATGTTTTTATCTTTCTTCACTTTTAACCATATATTTAAAAATAAAAATATCCTTAGTACATATTTATTCCTTACTAGCTGCACCCCGCGGTTTCACCCGCATAAGTCTCGATTCCGTGGGAATATCGAGATAAATAGTAACCTATGTGTTATTCCCGGTTATAAACTATTATGTGTGCTAAATTTCATCCAAATCCGTTCAGCTGTTTGAGCGTGAAGAAGAGACAAACATACACACACACACACACACAAAGTTTCGCCTTTATAATCACACTAAGATTATAAAGGCGAAAGTTTGTGAGTGTGTGAGGGTGTGTGTGTGTATGTTTGTCTCTTCTTGCATGAGTATTAGTTTACATACAATTTTCATATTCAAAGCAATATGTAACTTCACAAAATACCATCAAAGATTTGAAAGATCACCAACTGTAAATTCAAAATTTCCAAAGCTTGCTACATGCAAAGCGGCACCGAAAGGCACAAGAATTGTATGTCATCTTGATCGCCGTGTATGGTGCAATAGCTCATGTGAATACCAGCCTATCAGTTCTATTCAGTTTTGAAAAAAAGCACTTTAAGTGTTTCATTCCATACAAAAAAAATTAAAATATTTTTTTTCTCACGCATGGAGCTACTCATACCCTTTATACTATATTAGTAAAACATAGGGAGGTATACTAAACACAAAACATATTTTTATTTATTAATTTCTGACATTAAGTTTCTATGAGTATGGAGCTTGATTTTCAGACCACTGTGCGACGGCGCGATGGCGGCCACTTCGGTAATACATTCAGTCATTATTTATTATCTGTCGCCCATTCATTACAATAATTAGTGAGAGGTGTTTCATTAACAAAGGATTTACTCACCGTTTCTACAGACGCTCCTGTTACAAACGACGGGGTTGCGTTGGATATTTTACATTGCACGCACAGTATGATGCTTCACTTTTGTTACAGATTACAACGCGTCGTTAGTACGAGAACACGCATCACTGGTGTTTGATGGTTTTAGTCTGAAACAAAACAAAATTATTATGTTACTTGATAGCATAATCCAACATTATACACAAAATATTACTCAGATGTTTGTAGTCAAGAATAAAAACGCAGTTTTCTTTCGTATTTGTCACAAGTTCAACACAATATTTAAACTGCTCAGTTGTTCCAAGAGACGTAACGTGTATGCTTGTAAACATTCAGGATATTTCAGTCTCTACTTGAAATATGATTTATCTTTGACCGAAATTCACCAGAATATACAGAACATTTAGTATTGTTATATACATGACCACCACCGTCCTGCACGGTATACCGATGGTCCATTACCGAACCCGACGCGGCCGCACGGCGCCACTGATCGCCTCCGGATCCAACATCACGTGCCTTCCTCTCACTATAAAACAAACATACATATCCACGTTACATACACGTAAAACGTTCTCTGTGACTCATTGAATACAGTGACAGTCTGTCGTCAGTGACGGCTCTTGCCTATGTATCTAGGAAACACCGACATCAACTTCTTTAAAATATTAATATTTCATTTTGGCGTAATTTGGTTTTCAAATCAATCAGAAATTAACCATATTTTATAATTTGGCACATTTGCATTACACAACTGATTAATATTATAATTAGGAGAATGTCAACTCTTTGGGCTCCTTGTACGTTCGGTGTCAGGTTACACTCACCCGAGTTGAGTCAACAAGCTTTCGCTTGATTAGGTACGCTGCTTGTTTAAAAAGTTTGATTCCCTAAACGTATTAGTTAAGAACTCCACTAATTAATATTTGTGACAGATGCAAATGAATACTGGTACTTGAATCAGACATCATCGTTCAGGAGGACGCAAACTTTTTCTCTATGTAATTAATACGTGAACTGGCTGTGTCCGCGGCTTGACTGTGTAACTGTGTACTTTTGTTGATTTTGTTAATTGACACTAATAACTTGTCTCTATTTAGTATGATACAATCCTGTGACTCGTCGCCACTTCAAAGACCCGCACCGTTGGTGACCACAGCTCCGGGTGAAGTGGCACGACGTGACTAATTAGACACGTTCACCGCGAGGAGTTTCGCGATCAAAGAGCTTGATGTAGTACAGCTGTACTACAAGTACAGTCAGCCTCAAAACAATTAAGTAGTGTTAGACTTAATAATTATAAGTGTGATAATTACCGATTACTGTAATAATTTCACAAATAACACTCCACCATTGATATTCGAATCATTCTTAAGCGCGGTAAGTGGCGGGACAGCTCGCTGAGCCAGTGATATACAACTCTGCTTTTAGGGTTAGGGTTCTATATGCGATCTTCAGAATTACGGTTATCACTAAAAATTCAACCTGAATAGAGTAAGTTTACAGTTTCATCAGATACTTTTGGAACAGATCATAGCTATGTAAATCTATGTACGTATAGCGTGGTTATAGCTCCGTGACCGTTAACGCGACCTGTTGCTATCGCGCGGTCCTACTTTTCTAAGGCCTTTTGTACACGGCACGGTTTCGTTACGGTACGTACAAAAACCGTGTCTGTCAACAAGCTTCCATAGTGATCTACAACACAACACAACGATCACCAACAACACTGACGACTTGGCCTATACACGGCGAAATTAACCGTAATTTTTCACGGCAAGAAAAACGTGTGTTTAAAGGGCCTAACACCCGAATACTGAAACGCCACTCAAAACTTAAGCGTTACTTAAAACTAGTTTCAACCAATCAAAAGGCTTTAAACGAGTCATAAGTAACGCTTAAGTTTTGAGTGGCGTTTCAGTATTCGGGTGTTTGCGAGAGGTATGTTATTTTATTTGATATTTGTTTTGTTTACATTGAAGCTAAGTTTACAAAACGATGCGGGTTATGTTAATTTAATACGTGTCTGCTGACTAGGACTTGGATTTCTCTATTATTTTCAATTTAATCTTGTTACATTTTTCCTTTTCCTGTTATAGAGTACAAACAATACATTCTGTATTGTACAATACATTCTGTATTGTTTGTCTTTGATAGCCGTGTCATTTGCCAATTTTGCAGATTGAGGCAATTGATCGTTATGGTGAAACGTAATTTATATTAATTGATATTCTCTCAAAGGATTGCCTCGCTAAAAACCTATTTGATATAATGAAACCATCACCTAATACCGCATGCAATTAATTTGTTCGTATGAATGTGAGCCTCTGAATGTCAGTTTGAGTCCAATTTCGATTTGTTTCCAATAAAGGCGTCACAAAGCCGCGCTTGTGGGACGAATGGGCCAGGGCAGGGGCTAGGGGCCGACGGGGGGGGGGGTGGGGGGTCACGGGACAAATTGATGTGCTCAACTATGAGGAAATGCGATATAAAGTCTCTTCGATTAACTTTACTCGAATGTTAAACGTAGTTTGGTACCAAATTTAATAGTAGGTTGGATTTAACTTGCTGCCTCCCAATCCATCTTTATTATACTCCTAGCTGAGCCCGCGGCTTCGGTTTAAAGTCATTTATTTCTCAAAAAAAAGAACGTTACAGTTCACTTAACATATTGAGAAAAGTAAGTTAACAATAAAAGTAAGTGTGATTCTCTGTGTTCACAATAAGAGAATTAAGAGATAAAGGTGACAATAGGTATTGTTAGTGCTGTTTTCTAACGTGTTCTTCTAGGGCTTTTTAAATGGTGTCACTATTGGTTACATCGTTTTGCTCCCTCGTACAGTATATTTTATTCTTCCATAGTTAGTTCTGAGTTGTCTTAATTCTAGTTTGTCTCGTCGTCGCGTTGTAAGTGTAAGTTTTCTTTTTAAAGTTTAATTGTGAATGTGTACCTTGTGTTATGATTTTATGTATTAGAGTGCATGTTTTAAGTATGTATAATTGGCTAATTTTAAGTATTTTTGTATCATTGTAAATTTTGGTGGTTGGTGTAAAGTAGTTATAAAGTGTTTTTATTGCTTTATTTTGCAGAACTTGTATTTCTTGGACGTTTGATTTTGCTGCAGTTCCCCATATCTCAACGAGATATTCTATATGGGGTCTTACAAGAGAGTTGTATCTCATTGCGCGAACTTTTTTAGGAATGCAAATAGACATCGGCACATCGGTCCTATCAAAGGAGATATTATATTTTAGACTCAATATGATCAATATGGGGTCTAGTTTGTATCTAAAATGAGACCTGAGTATCTTTCGCTGTTTGATTTTCTTATTTTTTCGTTGTTTATTGTTAGTTGGATTTGATTGAGAATTTTCTTGTTTTTTGCAGCAAATACCATTTAAGCGGTTTTCTTTGTAATTATAGTTAATAAAGACAGGAACCATTTATTTAAAATATTCAAATCATTTTCAGCTTCTTTCACAAAATCAGTTAAGTTGTGACCAAAGTAAAATAGACAAGTATCATCTGCATAAAGTGTGGTACTGCTCGATGTTTTAACACTGTTTATGTTGTTAATATAAATCAAAAATAACAACGGTCCTAGAATAGATCCCTGTGGAATTCCTTATGTTAATTTGGCAGGTAAATTTTCGTAATTTTTAAACATTTTTCTATTTGTTTCCGATTTTCTAGGTACGATGTAAGAATTTGATGAGTGGGCCGTGATATCCCTACGTTAGTTAGGTTATTTAAAAGCAAATTATGACTAATCGTGTCAAATGCCTTTTTAGGTCTATAAAAACACTTAGGGCATATTAATACTATAGACTTTGGTCTATAGCATTTTTTATTTTAGTAGTTAGATCCATGGTTGCTGATGAGGTATTTGATTTTGGCCGAAATCCATACTGTTGCTCAAAAAAAAAGTCTGTCTGTCAGGTAGGTGTAAAGACGAAGGTAAATTATTCTTTCAAAGATTTTGGAGAGCACCGGTAGTACGGATATCGGACGATAATTGCCCGGATCAGTCTTGCTTCCAGATTTTGAAACCGGGGTTACCCTAGCAACTTTCAGGCTGTCGGTAAATATCCCTTGTTCGAGGCAATTATTTATACAGTCAGTTAAATTGTCTAGTATTAGGTTTTAATGCTTTTTATTTCCTTAACAGTAATTCCATCAATTCCGCTACTTGTATTAATATCTAAGCTATCGATGATTGTATTTATTTCTTTTTTTGTGCATGGTTCTAATGTTTGCAGTGTATGGGTTTATCATTGTGTTTTATTCAATGTGGTATTAGTTTGTGTAAGTGTTATTTTACTGGCTAAGATAGATGTATAGATAATGCTGGCAGATTTGTTGCCTATCTGTGATTTCGTCAGTTTCAGTTTTTAGCTTTGAAGGAGCATAACTATTTTTGTGTTTGTTATTTGCTAACGTATTAATCAAGTTCCAAATTTTCTTCGGTTGTTTCTGACACTTCTTAAAACTGTCTAGGTAATACTTCCTTTTTGTGTTTCTTATTGCTTTATTGGCTTCATCTCTTATATCTTTGAATTTCAATTTCACTGTTGTCAATGTCTTCCTTGTGAGCGCCTCGTTGCGTTTGTGTAAAACATTTAGCACATGTTTATTGTTCCAATCATCTCGAGGTTTGTTTAGTTTTGTGATAAAAAAAAAATTGTTTATTTTGATTTGTTTTGTGATGAAATCTTCGCTTACTTAAATATGTATTCTGTTAGCATTAGGTATAAGTTAATGGGAAGAAGACTGGGACGTGAAGTCATTGTATATTCATAATATCCTACAACAGCCAATTAAAGAACAACATGAGAAAATACAAAAATACTTTGAGTGTCATCTTTATTATATCATTATCAATACTAAATACTTTATTGCATAACACATGTGCTGTACAAGATCGTTATAATAATCGAATATCACGTTAGGAGTTACCAAAGAAAAATATTTAATAGAAAATTCAGTTCGCAAGATTATTTTGAATAGGCCCTGATCAGTCAGCGAGAATTTCAAGTGATGTAAAAATTACAAAGTGGTGTGTATCAGCAAGTTTATGTAGTTCAAGAAGTTGTGATAAATTCGAGAGGGAGTTGTGTGAGACGAGGACCCTTTGAGTATTACCATTAGTGTTTGAGCTACGGATTAATTTGTGTCTAGTTTAGTGGAAACTAATGTAACATTCATATGATGAATTTAATATGTACTAAACATTCACAAGTGGCGTATGATATCAGAGAAAGAAAACTACATCTCTTTTATTCTCAAACATTAAATACTAATACGTTACATTAAGATATACTCCTTCTCAATTGAATGCATTATTATGTATGTTAGCTTTAGATATTTTTCTTCGAAACAACACTATGTTAATGGGTACTTACTAATGTTCATCAAAGTATTTTCTATAAATGGGGTAGTGCAATTTTTTTTACAAATAATGGTTAGTAATGTCAAAAAAAAAACATCAAAGATACAGTTTCAAAACCATTGCTATTTGGTGACAATGGAATAAAAACTTTGGTATAGCACTAGGTACAGCCAACATTTCTCTCACACACACGAAAAGTAATCAAATCAACTGTCGAGCGAAGTTCTCCTGCTGTGAAATTGAACACGCACCGCACATACATACAATACATAGGTATGTAGTATGTACATATGTACGGCATGTGTATGAAAGGCACAGACCGCCGATATCACTGGATTCACGGCGTCGTGGTCTAGTGAATTGAATGATAGGTCGATACATATGTAAATACAGCTAGCTTATACATGGCTACATAGAACTTAGCTGTTTAGAGAAATAATTATCAATATACAATGTACTGTATTATAATACAATCGCTTTGTTTCTATCCTTTGATGAGTTGAAGTATACAGTACAATTCCTCAACGATTTTTTTTAGATTCCTCCTTCCTAAGCAACATCTTGCATAAACATCTTGGATCGCATCACGAAGTATTCCATTTGCCTGGGACAGTAAACAGTACCGAAGCCTACAAGTAGATGAGTAAGTTAGCTCAGTTGATCCACTGCAACTACACTGGTCTTGATCCCGATTTACATAGATTGAACCACGTTTAACTGGATTGGGTTTGATGTGAATTTGTTTACGGCTTAGAATGTATTGTTTAATAGTTAAAGGCCTTTATAAAAAAAAACTACGACAATTTATAAGATACATAACTAGTCTAGACAATAATAAGTTATGTATGATAACATAACTTATTATGGTCTAGACTCTAAAAAACGACACCAAAATAAACAAAAAAACAAATTATATTTGTACTCTACTCGATGAGCTCTAGACTGTAGAACTAGTCAAGTAGAGTTTTTTTTTTATCTTCAAAAATTGAGAAATGTGTGTTCGTAAAATTTGTCCATTTTTGAACGAGCTCTATCGCAACAACTTAACAAGTTAGGAATTTGAAATTTCTGTATAGCTTAGCTTAGCTGTAACCATAAACAATTTTTTATAAAAAATATTAAAAACGCCGATTTATAAGGTATTCATATATGCAAATATGGGCGATTTTCTTCAACTGCAAAATATTAAATTCAGTTTCATTATGAAAAACAAATTTATCTTTGCGTTTTTTTAAATATTCTTCGTTTAGTATTATCATTTATTTGCTAAATATTGTACGATTGTACGAAACCCTTCGAGTGCGAGTCCGACTCGCACTTGGCCGGTTTATTTTTTATTTTTTATACTATTTGCAAGAACATACCTCCATTGACTGTCTTATTAATAATAATAATAATCATTTATTTGCAGACATTGAAGTCCATAGAATTACATCAGTAGGTAAATATTGACATCAAAACAAAATCATGAATTACAAATAATAGGCATAATAACAAAAATAACATAATCGAAATACATCACAAATTACATAATAATATCATAATAGAAATGAATCACAAATCATACAAAAAACACAATACTCACATAAAAATCACAAATAGGCATAATAATAATAACATAATATTGTTATATTATGTTATTATTATTATGCCTATTTGTGATTTTTACGAAGTCACGGGCAGAAGCTTGTTAGCTTCTGCCCGTGACTTCGTTCTCGTGGAAGTCGTAATACACCACAATACACTACAATAACAGCCACATTTTTATAAAACTTCCCTGTATACTACGTACGTTTGTAGTTCTGTACTCAACAGCCAAAATATACAGAGTCAGACTGGTGAGGCGGGAGCAAGCGACGTACAGTTGTCCGTGTGAGAAGCAGCTTGTCCTGAGGTCGACACCCGCAGCCTTCAGTGTCTGCCCCTGTGACTTGTTGATGATCATCGCAAAGCAATACTCACAGGGAACTGCACAAACTGGAAGGGGTAACTGTGGGGAATTAGTGATATACGCGGTATAAACACTGTCTCGCCAACGTTACAACCTGTTAGAATTTTCGCCTCGATGACGTTTCTTTGCAAAGACACGGCTTTGAGTCGTTCCATTACACAGCTTCGGTGGAGTTAAGATCCGAAAAAGCATAATCGGGACACCGACCTTCAGCTGAATGATGTACGCCGGAAGTCCTCTTGCCGTTAGCGAATTCAGAAATTCTACAGGGTAATGTGTGGCTTCACCTTGCTCCACAACAGTGTTAACCGATGGAGGTGTATATCACTTCGCTCCCTTCAATTTGCAAGAGAATACTGTGGCTGATCGCTGCAGCTTTATTTTTGGGCGTTAAAATGGGTCATTCACGCACCCAAGAATTCTCTTAGTACCTACAGAATGCGACTGATGTCCCCGTACAGCAGACGAATTTGAAAAAATAGATTTTCTAAAGTGGGAACTACTCTGCCAAGAGTCTCTGGTAGAGCCACCTGGCCACTCTCCTGTGGTAGAGTGCCTTTACCAACTTTGAGAATAACATCGGAAAAAATTTAAGCCAGGTCGAGCTCGCATGTTGATGGTCAAGCGCAGTCTATGAACTCGCAACCATAGAGTCGACCTTTTCAACGAAGCATTCGCCTCGTCCGCCCTAGTTTCACGCATCACCACATTAATTTAATTCTTGTTAATAATGTTAAAATACTCGTAATACCAAAAGATTAAATTAAGTATTTCATGCATATATTTGTTTTTGAGATATTGAACTACCTTACTATATGCTTTTTAAAGTAATTTTTTAAATAGCACTATTATTATTGTTTTTTCATTATGTATGACCGTGTCCGTGGAGTCTCTTGCCCGTTCTTCTCCATAGGTACCTACTACGCTTTGGAATGGGCATCTAGCTTCATCTTTCTGACTGACCGACCCCCTTGACAATTCAAAAGTGCCTGTAATTGGTTTATTTGAAATAAATGCTTTGAGTTTGAGTTTGAGTTTGAGTTTGACCTGTAAATAAACATTTTATTCTTCTAGTCTTTAGCTCTAAAATGATCACTACAGAAGCTTGAATGTTTTGTGACTGTAAAGGGCTTGTGACGTGTCGTAGAAATTTCCCATTGCGTACGAAGTTTTCCTTTTCCATTGAATTAATACGTTCTAAGAAATTTTAGATAAATTAGTTTTACAAAATGTAAAAAAAAAGAATCACAAAAAATACCAGTAGTTAGGAATCGATCTTACAACCACTGCTTGGGAATGAAATCGTGCACACCGCTTAGTTATTAACTGTCGATCCATTCTGTAAACATCTCACCGTGAAGAGTGAGGTGAAGTGAGCAAGAAGTGAGCTGTCCATAGTGTCAATCCCTAGCTTTAGGTGCAATGACAGCTGACATCAAGCTCACTTCACCCAAGTTATCACGGTGAGATGTTTACAGAATAACACGGGTTGAAAGTGAGCTGAAATGGCCGTTCTTATATTTCATGATTGACTGCTTAGCTCCATAAAGGTATAGCGTGATGGTAATCATTTAAAATGTTAAATCAGTAACTATCTGCAATATCCTAACATTTTGACGCGTTCTTTTACAATTTTCGGAGAAGAATACGAACATAATCTAATATTACTCATCCCCCATAGCAAATAGCGTGATAATATACACCCTACAGTTTGAACAGACTAATAGGGAATATCTATGCAAAATTTTAACATAATCTGTCCAGTAGAATTTGCGAGATGCTGGAACATACATACAGACTAAGGAGGAGCTCGTGGCTAAGTAATAACAGCGGCATGGGTTGATCCATCAGGTTAAGCTACGCTTGCCGGAGTTGGTCCGTGGATGGGTGACTATCTTTACATACCGAGACTCCTCCGTGCCTCGGAAAGCACGTTAAGCCGTTGGTCCCGGCTGCCATTCGTGGAGCTTTGACAGTCGTTAAGAGTCGTCAGAAGCCCGAAAGTCTGACACCAGTCTTACCAAGGGGTATCGTATTAGCCAGTTACTGGGTTGTGGAGGTCAGATAGGCAGTCGCTCCATGTGAAATACTGGTATTCAGCTGCAGCCGGTTAGACTGGAAGCCGACCCCAACATAGTTGGGAAAAGGCTAGGCAGATTGATTTGGAATATACATACAGACAATTAGACAAAAATTCTAAAAACTATATTTTCGGCATTAGAATCGATTCAGGACCTCGTAACAATTACTTTTTCTCAAAAATATTCAATGTACAGTTTTAACTTCGCTACGATTTTATAATATGTATAGATTTGTGCTTATACTTTTTTTCAAGTTCTAGTTTCTAGATGAACCCAGTTCTCGTGATCTCCACTTCCGATAGTTTCTGTAAGAACACTTGATTGCCAATCACACTTAGGTTGGAGTCTGAGCCGACACTTCGAAGCAATCTTCTAAATACTTTCAGATTTCATATAACGATCACGTTAGCTGTTCATTCTAAACTAGCTTTTGCCCACGGCTTCGCCCGAGTGGATGTCGGAAATATTCCACGGGTACCTACATACTACCGGGATTGAAAGTACCTACCCTATGTATTAATCCAGATTATAAAAATATTCAATGTACAGGTTTGATTTCGTTACTATTTTATTACATGTCAGATGTAACTTACTCTTATTTTTAAAATAGATAGAAAAGATACGGATGTCTTACATGTCAACAATAGTCTAGCAGTTCTTTCGAAATGGTTCGCAGCTAATAATCTTTTACTTAATGCGAACAAAACTAAATGTCTTAAGTTCTCATTACCAAATGTACCTCAAGCAGGTCTAAATTTAAAACTTGACGGCAAGAAACTAGATGCTATTACGGAAACTGTATTTCTAGGAATTACTTTGGATTCGAGATTGCAATGGGGCGCCCACATTAGAGCTCTTTCAGGTAGATTAAGTTCAGCTGCATATGCAGTAAGAAAAATAAGGCAGTTGACTGATGTAGCCACAGCTAGGTTAGTATACTTTGCTTATTTCCACAGTATTATGTCTTATGGCGTTCTGCTGTGGGGATCGGCAGCTGATGTAGATTCAGTTTTCATCTTACAAAAGAGGGCAATTCACGCGATCTATAAAATGGCTCCTCGTGAGTCGCTTAGAGATAAATTCAAAGAAATTGATATACTTACTCAGCCTTCTCTTTATATTTTAGAAAGTATTTTGTATGTTCGCAAAAACTTAGGACTTTTCAAAATAAGAAGCGATTTCCATAATATAAAGACACGTAGTAAACATGAAATTGTGATACCCAAATTTAGATTAACTAAAACGTCATTTCTTATAAACAGTATGCGCTTTTATAACCAGTTGCCAAAGTCAGTTACAGAACTTAGCGATGGAAAGTTCAAAGCCCACATCAAACGTGTCCTTATCAAAAAAGCATATTATAAGATTAAAGACTACGTTGAAGACAAGGAAGTTTGGCAATAATTCCTTCTGCACATGTGGCTTCCCTGGTGCCTCATTAACGGCATAACTATGTAAATGTCTATTAACTGCTCCCAAATTACGATAATTATTTTAATTAACTTTTTTATTTTATTTTAATTCACAAATGACATAATCTTTTTATTATTTGACATTGTATATTTACAATATATTAAATTTGATTTGTTACAGCAGTAGTGGCAACCATTATCATTTGGTTTAAATAGGTTTTTATTTTTATTAGGAATTTCATTTGTCTTTTATATAGCTTATTTTCTTTTAAATTTTGTGAATGAGAGAACGTTGTAGACATAACAGACTGTAGATCGGTGGACCATTTAATATTTTGCTAAGTACCTGGTACTTGCTGATGGGCCTACACTGTCCTCTCATACCTTTTAACACTGTAACTTGGAAACATTGTACAAACCATTTACTTTTAAAAGAGTAACCGTGGAGTTTCTTGCCGGCTCTTCTCCATAGGAAACGACCAATTGGAACCGTGCACCTAGCTTCTGACGTTTCATAAGTGCCCTTGTAGGTTTATGTGAAATAAAAATAATTTGATTTTGATTTTGATAAGAATATTATATTTATTTTAGTTTATATTATATTTTATTATATAAAAGATAGAACAGAACTCAACCAGTATAGTTAGTAGTAATGTACCTACTTCTGTAATTAATGTTTACAGTTAAATGCATCTTGTAATTTACGTCAAAATCGAAGTTTTGGATTTTTTTTTTTAATCATGAAAAAAAGTGATATATCTTTTAACCAAGGAGCACATCATGCGTACTTTTACGGCCCACTAGCCGAGAGGTTCCAATAAATAACGTAAAAACATTTTCTTTCGGTTATAAAACCTAACATATTGACTTGAGCAACGTTTAAGAGATTCTCTGGATATTTTACATGACAGTTTTATGAGTGGCCCCCGAAAGGGAAGCCGAAGCCGAAGGGAAACTCGCATAAAATCTTTTAGCTCGCGTATCCAAGCGAAGTGGCTAATAAATCTAGCATTAGTACTTATGCTGCTACTTGCGCGAGCTCCGGCGACTTATTTCCTCTACTTTTATGTTTATTCTCCAATATATTGCAGATCCTGCTGGTTTACGATCACAACCTTCTATAGCGTTTCTATCAATAATAGGTACATTCGTTTGGTTTTCTTATCTAGTATGATAGCTCCCTAGAGTCGTCGTAAAGAACGTTTGTGCAAACATGATTCCAAACCCTGCGGCTTAGGGTGTGCGTTGTCTGTCAGTGAGTGTATTTTTAGATTTTTATTAAGTAGAACATGTTCCTTCTCAAGAATATGATTACACAATTAAAAAATAAATTTCACGTAAACCTACATGCAGTGGCGGAACCTTTATAGAAGCCAAAAAGCCTGGCTTGCCCTAATAAAGTCATTCACAAGAACAAACCTACCAATAAAAAATAAATTAAAAAAGAGCAGCCTTTGAAGTCGAACTCGATCGTGCATGTATGCAATAATCAAATTTCAAATTCGTCGCTTTTTCTGCCGCGCGCACTGTTAGACATTCATAAATAGTAATCTTCTATATATATATATATATATTATATATATATAAATCCCTATATCCCTTGGTCGCGGCATCACGCGTGAACTGGACCAATTTCGCTAATTCTTTTTTCTGTTTGTAATTGTCAGGAGAATAATCTTACGGGTAGGGTAGATAGGGTAGGTAGGGTAGGTAGGGTAGGTAGGGTAGGTAGGGTAGGTAGGGTAGGTAGGGTAGGTAGGGTAGGTAGGGTAGGTAGGGTAGGTAGGGTAGGTAGGGTAGGTAGGGTAGGTAGGGTAGGTAGGGTAGGTAGGGTAGGTAGGGTAGGTAGGGTAGGTAGGGTAGGTAGGGTAGGTAGGGTAGGTAGGGTAGGTAGGGTAGGTAGGGTAGGTAGGGTAGGTAGGGTAGGTAGGGTAGGTAGGGTAGGTAGGGTAGGTAGGGTAGGTAGGGTAGGTAGGGTAGGTAGGGTAGGTAGGGTAGGTAGGGTAGGTAGGGTAGGTAGGGTAGGTAGGGTAGGTAGGGTAGGTAGGGTAGGTAGGATAGGTAGGGTAGGTAGGGTAGGTAGGGTAGGTAGGGTAGGTAGGGTAGGTAGGGTAGGTAGGGTAGGTAGGGTAGGTAGGGTAGGTAGGGTAGGTAGGGTAGGTAGGGTAGGTAGGGTAGGTAGGGTAGGTAGGGTAGGTAGGGTAGGTAGGGTAGGTAGGGTAGGTAGGGTAGGTAGGGTAGGTAGGGTAGGTAGGGTAGGTAGGGTAGGTAGGGTAGGTAGGGTAGGTAGGGTAGGTAGGGTAGGTAGGGTAGGTAGGGTAGGTAGGGTAGGTAGGGTAGGTAGGGTAGGTAGGGTAGGTAGGGTAGGTAGGGTAGGTAGGGTAGGTAGGGTAGGTAGGGTAGGTAGGGTAGGTAGGGTAGGTAGGGTAGGTAGGGTAGGTAGGGTAGGTAGGGTAGGTAGGGTAGGTAGGGTAGGTAGGGTAGGTAGGGTAGGTAGGGTAGGTAGGGTAGGTAGGGTAGGTAGGGTAGGTAGGGTAGGTAGGGTAGGTAGGGTAGGTAGGGTAGGTAGGGTAGGTAGGGTAGGTAGGGTAGGTAGGGTAGGTAGGGTAGGTAGGGTAGGTAGGGTAGGTAGGGTAGGTAGGGTAGGTAGGGTAGGTAGGGTAGGTAGGGTAGGTAGGGTAGGTAGGGTAGGTAGGGTAGGTAGGGTAGGTAGGGTAGGTAGGGTAGGTAGGGTAGGTAGGGTAGGTAGGGTAGGTAGGGTAGGTAGGGTAGGTAGGGTAGGTAGGGTAGGTAGGGTAGGTAGGGTAGGTAGGGTAGGTAGGGTAGGTAGGGTAGGTAGGGTAGGTAGGGTAGGTAGGGTAGGTAGGGTAGGTAGGGTAGGTAGGGTAGGTAGGGTAGGTAGGGTAGGTAGGGTAGGTAGGGTAGGTAGGGTAGGTAGGGTAGGTAGGGTAGGTAGGGTAGGTAGGGTAGGTAGGGTAGGTAGGGTAGGTAGGGTAGGTAGGGTAGGTAGGGTAGGTAGGGTAGGTAGGGTAGGTAGGGTAGGTAGGGTAGGTAGGGTAGGTAGGGTAGGTAGGGTAGGTAGGGTAGGTAGGGTAGGTAGGGTAGGTAGGGTAGGTAGGGTAGGTAGGATAGGTAGGGTAGGTAGGGTAGGTAGGGTAGGTAGGGTAGGTAGGGTAGGTAGGGTAGGTAGGGTAGGTAGGGTAGGTAGGTAGGGTAGGTAGGGTAGGTAGGGTAGGTAGGGTAGGTAGGGTAGGTAGGGTAGGTAGGGTAGGTAGGGTAGGTAGGGTAGGTAAGGTAGGTAGGGTAGGTAGGGTAGCTAGGGTAGGTAGGGTAGCTAGGGTAGCTAGGGTAGGTAGGTAGGTGCGCCGTAGGTAAGTTCATAGTGCTACCCATGCGAAGCCGGGGCGGGCAGCTAGTTATAAGAATAAAATTTAAATTTGCGCTTTGTTGGCATATCAACGCGCCAATATAATGCATTCAAATGCGCCTTCTCGCTCATACTTGTGTAGCTTCTCATCTGGCTTGCCTTACCTTTCCTTGTCTCGCAGTTCTCGCCTACAAATTACTATAGAAATGTTTACAATTGTTGATATATTGGTAAGTATTTATATACGCAGATTTGTATGAAATGAAAAGCCCGGTTTTTGAGCGCACATGCGCACTGAGTAGGTACTTTTTATTTTGAAAGGCATTAAGTTCGCGCAAATGCACTATCTGCTATGTTGACCCGCGTGAAGTGAGTTGCAAGTCCGCGCAACACGATGACGAATTTTTTATTGTATTGAAATTAATATTTTGAGAATAGTATTTTATTTTCCAAGTGCTGAAGTAATGAATTAGTTTTATTGGTTAAAATGATGTGATAGTTATTGTGGCGATGTCATTCCGCGCTTTTGTAAGTGATTAAAATTAAAATTTTATTAGACAAAATATACGGAATAGGAATTCGTGGAACTAAACATAAGTGGTTTGCGTCCTACTTAAAAGATAGAGAGCAATATGTGCAAATAGAATATTTTAACCATGACCAAAAACAAATAACACAAGTAAGGTCTGATAAGAAGATTATAAATGCATCAATTCCCCAGGGCAGTGTTATTGGATGTCTCTTATTCATAATCTACGTCAATGACCTTCCCAAAATCATGAAAGAACCATGTGTGCTATTCGCAGACGATATATCTCTGCTTACCACATGCCAAACTAATAGTAATATTAACGAACAACTAAGCACGATATTTGAAAAAACAAAAAAATGGATGGATGTGCACAACCTTGAGATTAATTATAAAAAAACCAAACTAATGACTTTCTACCCCCAGCAAAAATCCCCATTACCAGTTAATTTCACAACAAACGGAACAAAAATTGAAGTAGTTAATGACTTTACGCTATTAGGACTCACAATAGACACACACATTTCATGGAAGTCCCATATAAAAACAGTAAGATCAAAGCTCTCAAAATTTACCTACGCACTCCGAGAAGTCAAAAAAACTACCGACTTGCGAACTGCACTTACTACATACTACGCCTACGCTCATGCATGGCTCAGCTATGGCATTATAATGTGGGGAAATAGCACAGACGCGCAAACGCTTTTTATTCTCCAGAAGAAATTAACTCGAATCATAGTCAACATAAAACAAACCGACAGCTGTAAACCCTTTTTCATAAAACATAAAATACTCACCTTACCATCTATCTATATCCTAGAAACATGCAAATTTGTTAGAAAACACATGAACTTTTTCACAACCCGCGGCGATAAGCACAAAGACCGATCTGTCAGATACAAAAATATGTTAATGTTACCCTCTTCGCGCACGAAACTACATTCAAATAGCGCCTAGATAATAGTCCATAAAAATATTTAATAAACTACCAGATGCAATAAAAGATGCAACCAGCGATACGAAATTTATAAATAAGATCAAGCAAATATTAATTAACAAAGCATACTACACAATAAATGAATACATACATGACAAAAAAATTGATTTAACACTAACAGACACCGTATACAGTTAGTCAGGTTAGTTAGTAAGATACAATTTATACATACATAGACAAATATTATAATATTATATAGTTATGTTTAATTAAATTGACCTAATTAAATAATTATTATGCACCACACTTGCACTTATATCTGATCTCAAATAATATTAAGAATATATTTAAAAATTGTTGATTGTTACTTAATGTTTTATTTTAATTTTATTTCTTTTAATTTAATTTAATTTTTTTTATTATTAAGAATATATTTAATTCTTTTAGCTGTGCCCTACAGGGTCCGTCATTGTACCTTAGCTCTAAGCCATTATAACACCTGTATGCTTACATTATGGAATGCAAATAAAGATATGAATATGAATATGAATATTATAGTGTTATTTTTATCATCAAAATAGGAATTCGGAAACTGTTCAAAAAGGTATGTAACTAGAGTTTTTCGACAATAAGTAATTTTTTACGTTACCGTAACCAACCTCAAATTACTGTACCTATTTCTCGGAAATAAAAACAAGTATTTTTGACAGTCGAAGAATAGATTGAAATAGGCATTCGATTGTTTATTGACAACTTTAGGTAGGTAGCTGGTGCCATGAAAACACATAATGAGTGTTGTTTGTATGGCATTTGTAGTTTTGGTAAACTTACAGCAATAGAACAACAAATCGATAATTTGGGAGCCATCTAGTGGCTTTTCATTGAAAAACTTTGCATGTGACAAGTGAATATGAAATAAGGTGAAAAGATTCTGCTAACCGTTGCGTTTACACGTATTCATTAATATAGATGGCGCTTATGACAATTACATACTAATGCTTGAAAATACTAATTTAGAACTCTTCGCATTTTATAAAGGTTTTCTAACCAAAATTATAATAATGTTGTACCATGAACAACATATGAAAATCAGTCAATCGCACACTGTTTTTTTTAAATCGTAAACAGGTGTTTGGCTTGCCCTAATTTTGACCCCAAGGCACGCCACTGCCTACATGGGTTTATGTGTTTTTTTTTTTTTCAACGTTGAAAACTAGATGTACCGTTGCAATTGGTCGTTTCCTATGGAGAAGAGCTGGCAAGAAACTCCACGGTTACTCTTTTAAAAATAATTGGCCTTTACAAATAACAGTTTATTAGGTATAGGAGGACAGTGTAGGTCTTTCAACAAGTACCAGGTACTTAACAAAGTAGAAGATGGTCAATAAATCTACAGTCCACTAAGCCTACAGCGTTCTCACATTCACAAAATAGAAAACAATCTATATAAAATATAAATAAATTAGTTAAAAATAAAAACCTATTTTTAATGAAATGACATGGTTGCTATTGCAACCATGTCATTTTACAACTGCAACAAATCTGAATAATTATTTACACAAAAGCCGCAAATAAAGTGTTGAAATTAAATTGTAGGTATATAATGTCAAATATTAGGATGATTATGTCAAGGAAGAATGTAAAAAATAAATAAAATAATAAACATGGTAATTTGGGAGTACACAGATGTTCTGAGTACATAGATGTTCCACCACGCTAACATAGACAGGATAAATACCGCCACCCGCCACCCTGCCGCCTTGGACTACCAAGGTGGGTCAGTTTTATTACTACAATATTGACCACGGTGCTGCGGTGCGAAGCAGTGTGCTCTGTGACTTATCGCTCGGTAAATTGTGCTGATTGCGTACCCGCACCGCACCGCAAACCGGGAGGGCACACAATGAGAGTAAACTAGTCTAGCTTCATATAGATAAGAAATACAGAGTGTTTAGGAAATAGTTGGTCTCTATAACAACAGAAGACTATTTACAAATACATATCTACTCATTTAAACTCTGGTCACACAAAGTACTTCGTTTGGTACCACGAAATCGTAGTAACAAACTAACTTTATTTTAAGTGTGTCTGGGTCACGACCTCTGTATCGAACCTAGGACGTCACGATCTATGACCAAACCAATGAGGGATTTAGTATTCCACACCAGCACTACCTAAAACGCCTTACTGAACTGGAATACAAGCGTATTTACATTCATTTGTATATATATAGCTAGTAAACTGATACTAGGCTAGGTTCGGGATAAACAGCCTCGCTCGTAACTACACGCGGTACATGCGGAGCTTGGTGACGTCAGCATCACGCCAGAGTCACTACAGTCCGTACATGTGAGTATTAATGAGACAAGCTTTAAATGCCAACACAAATTATTAAACCACATCGATGCGAGTTCCCACCACACTTAGTAAAAGCATCTTTGCTTCAAGTATAAGCATGTGAACGTCAAATACTGTTCACAGATAAGGCTTGTTTCCGGTAGACCCGTACGGGCCGTCCGTACACGGGAGACCCGTACGGGTAGCGCCCTCTGAAACGAGGGAGTAGTACGCTCTACCCGGAGTGGGTCGGGTACAGACCAATCCGCGTCGGGCTCCCGGACAGCTGTGAAACCAGCCTTAGTCTCAGAAGTCTAATGTCAAACCGCGTGGTGAACGGCTTAACAATGTTGTTATTAAGACAGAAGAGGATATAATTGGCATTCCCTTAACCGCCATTAGCGATACACCCGGGAATAGACCGCACAGCAAAGGAACGTGCAGTAGCTTGCTTTATTCATACTCACAACCCGACGCTCGACGCGATAGTCCCAACAATCCCAGGACGACAGTTTATACTGTTTATAGTGATCGCGGAAACTGAATCTTAATGTTTGTGCCATGTAACTTACGAAAGTAAATAGATATTATTCACAATCACAATAATAGATGAACGCACACTTCACGGTTTCGTAGCCTGTAGGGCTACGGCGTAGACCTTCGTAGACCTTCGTAGCAGTCTGCTATGAGAACGTCAAATGTTTAGAAGCCAAGACAAATTGAATCTTTGCCGTAAATATTGACAATTTGAAAGGACATTGACTATATGTAAGAGACTTTAGAACGAATAAAAGAAGGTTGTTTGTATGTATATTTATTTAATAATTTAATTCAAACAACAAGACTCATAGTTTTAGTAATAATATGACTCTTGCAGGAAAGTAATTGCCTGTGTCCGAGTTAGTCTGCAGAGCATCTTTACCTAAAGCAACTCGAATAAAAATAAATACCCGAATGCCCTCCTTTTTTGGCTTCACCGCAATAGGGTAAAAGCGTTGCCTGCGCGGCCGCTGGATGTTGTAATTAATAGCAGTCCATGCTCTGTTAAATTTGTTCTTATTTATGTGCTGCTGAGGTTCCGTAATGACGCGGAAATGAAACACCGCCTTTAAATATATTAAGAGAAATGAAGATGAGATGAAGAGATTGTTTGTTTAGTAAACCTTTTCAGGGACTAAAAAAATAATACACCCTGCTTGTAAGCACTACAGGGCAAATAACCGACCTTAGCGCAAAGCGTGCCTCTTGCGATAATTATCGCAAGATCTATACAACTATGTAATGTAGCTTAGTATGTTACTGATTCTGTAGGTCATTGTTCCAGCATAGACGTACATAATAACAGAGATTGTCACTTAACATAATTATGTGTACCTATATAGCACACCGCCAATTGCCAATATCATAGACCCAGTGAGCTTATTGCAACCGGGCAAAAATCGACTCCAGGCTGCTACTGAGATATTCGAAAACCGAAACCCAATAATACTTTGGTCGACCTATTAATCGAAGCCAGGACCTCATACTCAGCACTTGCTCTTGCGACCAGGAAGGCAACGAAGCTGTCACAATGAAATGTCAAAATGAAAAAATGGAAGACGTCGACGGATCCTAATCCGCATCCTAGTAATTGGGCCCACGGTATGGCTACCCTACTTGCACGGGAAGCTTTTTGTTTACATACATAAGTAACAATTGGCCAAGTGGTAGATGTTATCGGGGATAAAATAATACACGAATGTAAGACGCGGTACAAACGCGGTCACTTCCTGTAGGAAGTGACCGCGTTTGTACCGCGTCTGTAGACTACGAACATACTGTGAGCAAGGGAGGAAATATGAATAATTACAATTAGTTCTTTTGATGTTGTTATAAAGGGAAATACTCCAAAGTGTTATTGTTTCACAAAGAGCATCAGTTTCTATCATTTATGTATTTGCATAAATATAATTAGATTAAAAACGGCAAAGTATGGCGTACACTCTTCAGGCAAAATAAATTGATAAAATGTAATTATTGTCTTATTATTATATTTTTTATTCCAAAGATATTAAATTGCCGCTCTTAGTTTAAATACCTGATTCTATAAGTGAGGTGTTCAATATAACAGATCAGTATTTCGTATAACCCAGCACAAAACTCTTCTTCTATTACTTGACACATAGGTTCGAAACATGGGAAAATAAACACATCAAATTTGTACTAAAGTATCTGAACCCGATAAAAACCATGACACTACATAGCATTTGCAAAATCATAATGCCAGTAAGTCTGTTTTCTACCCAAATATCACGTCATATTATGCAAGCTGCCACCCATGCTCTAACAACATGCAAGGAATAGTATTGAGCATGGCGGAACACGACATTCACGTAAAACAACAAGGTAATTATTTTCAGTTATTTCCTCCCTCCCACATATTATTAGTTTGTTTGCACAACGAAGCAATAAAACAGCTCCGGATTAACTAAGTTGTAACTTGTTAAGTATAACTCGGTCCTCGCTCTATTTAGAACGAGTCCTATTAATATCGCGAAAACTTATATGATTACAATGAGCACACTTGCGGGTCTTCAGTTGTGAAGCGTTGCATGTTCAACGGCACTTCTCTTGTTGTTTATTTTATTTTCTTGATTTATTTAAAGAGCTAATGACGCACCTCAGGTCACACTTCGGAATACTATAATTATTTTAGTTTAACAGAAACATAACATCACTTCAGTTTTCTCTAAAGGAGTAGGCAGTGGCGTATGAATAGCAGGTACCTGGTACAGCTACATGTTACCAGCTATGTGCAGGTTCCATGGGACAGGTGGCGAGTCTATTGCCACTTACCGGACACATTAAAATGATTTAATACATACTTACGACACAACTTAGTACATATGATGCCCAGTTCTTTAACGGTTGATTAACCGTTAAAGAACTGGACATCGAAACAAAAACATTAAGTATAGGTGCAACAGATTTGTTGCACCTATACTTAATGTTTTTATTTCGATGTCCTCTACAAGAGACGAAACGGAGTTTTCGAACGAAGTTCCTTAATGCGACTTGCGGTATGAGTTGGCTGGTAGAAATCGTCACGGAAGGAAAAAGCATTATGCCTCCACGCGGCTTTCTCGCTCTCTCTGTCTCTTTCTATGATATACGAATGTGTGTATGCGTGCGAGTATTGCGTAAGGAACTTCGTTCCTGACGGAGGTCCCCCGACCGCAAACGTTTTTTTTTCCTGTAGAATTTTTCTTGTATATTCCTCCTCTCACTCAGGGCGTCCGGCAAACTTTTATAGTCATCATAAAAAACATTTCATAAGTTCTTTTGTACAGTTCACTTGAATGTAATGAAATTAATGACGTCACAGGGTAGGTACTTGTTGAGTGACTTCAGTTTATTGTCGATCAATATTAAATGTTTAGCACATTTAACCGTCTTTAACTTGGGCGAAATATTTACGAATCACTTGCTTCACAGACTACAGAAGCTGATGAATAGGCAATAAAACTTTAGAGCTTATAATGTCGTTGTTTTTGTTTGACTCCATTTTTTTATCGTGGTTTGACGATTTTTCTTATAGTAGACAATCCCAAGAGGAAGAATCTGCACCCATACGTTTAATGGATGAAAAGTATTTTATATCTTTAGTATGTTAAAAAATATATCGCGAGTGGGTTTGCTAAAAAAACCCTGGCCAGACTATGATTGATCAAAATTTAATAAAGACTTTTTTCCAAAAATTGCTCTCATTCGTTTAACGAATAAATTTATTTCCAATTGAAATTATGAAGCCTATAAAATATAAAAACATTGGATTGTTTATTTTTTCCTGACATAACTATGGCTTGGCACTTGGCAGGTATAAACAGGTGGGAGAGGCAAGGTTCACGCCCTCGCGCCCCTAGTCGCCGCAGGAGACGCCCCGGGCGTCGGGAGTCCCAAGCCGATTTCCGGCCACCGTAGGCGCGGGCTTGCGGACGGTGAGCGATGGGTAGCTCGCCGTCCGATTAGGACCAGGCCCGGGTCGACGGCGCGTTGTGTTCCACGCGTGCCTCAGAGATGTTAGCACCAACTGACGGGGTCCTTTAGGGCCAATGCCTGCCGGGGTTGCGAGTTGTCAGAAAGGGATATCGTGGCCCCGGCACACAGGCAACGGAAGGAACATGGGTGGGTTTTAGTCAGTAAAAGTTTGACACGCCCTCCCGCTCCGCCCAGAGCGGGGGAAGTTATTTGAAAATATTCCAACCTCAAAAAAAAAAAGTTGTAAACAGGTAGGTCGATACTAGTAATATATAATATACCCAGCTGTTTAATAAATAAATCTTAAATCAAATTAAGTGAAATTTAAAAATATTTGTGCAATAAACCCTATACTATAAATGTTCTTCTAAATAAAAATATTATAGCGATAGATACCTACTTATCTTGATTTTTTTTGTGTTCTATCAGGAAAGTAAATAAAAATAATCAAAGCGTAGAACTTTTTTTTTAATAAATCCAAAAATCATACAATAAGGATCTTGCGTTGTGTGCTAAAATTTAATTATAATATAATATAACATAAGATATAATCACGCCTGTGTTCCTCGACGGGTTCGGCAGAGGTGTATCCGTGGGAATATAGGGATTAAAAGTATCATATGTCGTAATCTAGGTCATGGTCTACACGTCCGTATCTCATTACGCTGGCACGCGAACTGAAGTTAGCGGCGATACGCGCTAACTTCGATATTTGGTACGATATTTGGTTGTAGATCGCTGGTGCCTGTGGTAGGTAGTAACACCTGTAATACAGGTCACCAGGTCCCCACCTGTTTAAAATTACACGTTTGATAGCTTATATCTGATATCACAGCAAATATCAAGTTTAAAAACAACTAGTGAGCTTATTATAAAAAGAGACACTAGAGAGTATTTGAGAATTAAAAAAAAATATAAAAAAATATATAATAAATTATTTAGGTAAAACAATTAAGAATTAAAATATGTTGAGAGGTTTTAATGACTGTAAGTTTGTGTGTGTCTGTGTGGATGTCTCTCCAACACACACAATGTGTGTGTATGTTGGAGTGTTAGTGGATGAGTCTAATTAAACTAATACGTTAAAGAGAGCTTCTGTGGCAGTATATGTTTGGCTTTGTAGCCAGGCATGTAACGCGATTTTAAAATTATGTTTGTTCAATGAGTGTAAGGAAAGAATTTGGTTCAGTTTATTGTACAGATAAGGTCCGAGGAAAACAAAAAATCTTCGACTAAAAGAAGTTTTAAGAGGAGTAGCTAAGGCAACTATACGGTTACGGCGATTTGTTTGCTGTGAATTGTTGGAAATGGAGTGTTGCTTAATAGCAGTGGTCAGTACAAACAACTGCCTAACCGCAAGGACTTGACAATATTCATAGAGCTTGACGGTGGGATAAAGTCTTGGTTTGAGACAGCACACCTTGAGAACCGCTCTCTGCGCACGTTCAATTTGAATAAAGTGGGATTTGGCTGCCCCTATACCACCATGATATCCCTACAACAAAAAATATGAGAACAATTTTTGTCAATTCCATGTTGCTTAATGCAACGGACCCTGAATGCTTAAAACTCCAGCCTGAAAACAGCGGTTGGCATTTAGATGATTATTTAAAGCCAACGGGATTGATTGGGGACCAAACACCTTTGACACTACAAGACACTGTCGGATTGACGGACAACGATGAGGAATCTTCCGAATTCGAAAATTAAAGTTTTACTTCCGATGAATCAGATCCGTTAAAATATCATGCTTATTAATTGAATAGTATTTTATGAAACTGTTGCATAATGAGGGGTAATAAAATACGAGAGTGTGTTTTAATACCTAGTTATGTACAGTTTCATACACTGCTTTATGTACTCTCATACATTGGAATTTATCCTACCAAATAAAAGATCAAAGTTAAAGATCAATACTACAAAATTCCCACAAATTCAATACAACAAAACGTATGAATGCACTGCAAACTTAAACGCTCAATACAAAAAAAAAAAAAAACAGTATGTGTCATTCGCTTTCAATGATAGCTACCCGCCCCCGCTCCCCGCCCCTGCTTCGCACGGTCTTTTACTACTACGATTTGTTTATTTGAAGTTAGTTTAATAATAATATTTTGTACACATAAATAAACCTTACGGGACAAATTCTCTAAATGATAGTGAAAGCCGCATCATAATCCGCTGTGCAACGAGATACTTACACAGCACACATACTTGCACAGCCCACGGTGATCGTTCCCCTAGCCTTTCTTCTCCGCGTGGCTTAACTGCGGGGATCACTTAATGTCTCCCCCTCCCCATCCAACCATAGATAGAGGAACGCCGACTCATAGTACAGCTACTCGAGAGTTATGAAGAGTTGCTGCTCTCTTACTGTAGTCGTAGATTATATAACTTTGTTTTAATGTCGTGTTGAAGTAGAGTTTATGTTCTACGAAGTTTAAAGTTTAAGTATGCCATGAGATGTCGCCTTAAAGTAATTTAGTAAGTGTGAGATTAAGTTTTCAAGTTAGGGGAAGAGTGTTTCATTTAGATTTCTAGCTCATGATAATTGTTTTGACACAACAAGGCATGTGGCTTCACAGAAACCGGTGAAATGTGGGAGCCTATGAAAGTTTTATTTTGTAATTATTCAGATCAATGAAATTACAAAACATCACGCCTGTATTCCCTGAAGGAACAGGTAGAGGTGGAAGTACACTCATATTTGTCAGTTACGTTTATATCGACGAACGACCGTGTTAAACAAAACAGAACCAAAATTATTCAGTTGTATGAGACTGAATATACCGCTACTGTGGTGGTTGTTCTAACTAAACGGTCAAGGTCTAATACTTTTTTGAAATGGTACGTTCACACTTGGAACCAGTCTAAAGTACATTGATTATGTTGACGCCGAGTGTTCGCCGCAGGCCACGACCGCACTCTGCCCGCGCGGTGTGAATGTGCGGCGATGAATACTGGATGAGGCATCACACAACATGTGTTGATGATGGAACCAGTTTGAGTGGATAGGAAGGTCTGAGCTTTTGTTCGGTACTGGACAGATTCTTGGATTGGACAGATTAGTTAGTTCGGCAGATTCGCTACTCGACTGATTCGTGGATTCGTCATATTCTAGGGTTCGACGGATTAGCTATACGGCAGAAAATGAACAGTTGTGCACAAAAAGATTAAACAAAAAAACAGCCTTAGCAGGGTACCTACTTATTTAAAAAAAATCTAAATCTATGATTTACAAATAATATACTCGTATGGTAATATAATCGTATGTAAACTCCTTGAATAGGTAAGTACTCAATTATCTAACAGGCCACTTCAAGTTATTGTCATTTAGCCTATGCCTACCTATTCAACTTCAAATAATCCACTGGCATTTGTTTTCCTGTTTGTTGTGAAGTGACATAGAGACATGAATAAAAATATTGCAAGAAATGGATCTTGCCGGCTCGAGCACCGATGTAGTGGATTTAAAATTTATTAAAAGTGAAAGGGGAAAACCCGTTGTTTTACATGCTGGACACAGATACAATTTTGTAAAAAATAACAAATGTGGTACTACAAACTGGAGATGTGTAAATAAGGCAGAATGCAGCAGTTCTATCACTTTGGACAAACTAAACCGAATTGTTAGAGAGTCTAGTCATATGTGCATGCCCGATTTTACCAAAAACGTAGTAGACAGTTTAACAGACGAATGTAAAGACTTAGTATGCAAAAAACTCGAACCAATCCCAAAATTATTTGAAGATTTTATGGACACTGCCGACTGCAAATTAAATGATGAAGATAAACCAACATTTGTACAGAAAAAGGATGTGTTGTATAAAGCTAGATGTAATTACCTGAAAATGAATACGAAAAACTGTAAATATATGAAATCTCTGAAGCTACCGCACAGTCTAGTGGGTGATTTCTTTTTATTTGATGATGGAATCGAAGACAAAATTTTGATTTTTGGGTCAAGATTGGCGAAAGACTATCTGAAAAAAAGTAAGAGTTACTACGGGGATGGCACCTTTAAAACATGCCCCACTCCTTTTTATCAAGTCTACAGTCTTCATATAAATATTTCTCACGATGACAATACCATAAATTTTATTCCTGTGCTTTACATATTTCTACGTAATAAAACGCAGGCAACTTATGAACGATTGTTCACTATTTTAAGGGACCAATTTTCCGTGATAATTGAAAATTATAAGTGCGACTTTGAAATAGCAACCATTCAAGCCGTAAAATCAGTTTATCCTGGTGTAAAAGTAACTGGCTGCTACTTTCATTACTGGAAAGCGATACTTAAAAAGAGCCAAAATATTGGATTAGATAAAACTGAAAATGGAGAGTATATCATGCGCCTTTATATGCAACTGCCGTTGCTTCCGCCGATTTTGGTTCCCGAAGCAATATTAAGTATACAAGAACTGGTTAATGACTCACCGGAATATAATACATTTAATAATTATTTCTCAACTCAGTGGATGGGAATATATACCGAGAATGTGTTTACTTGTTATAATGAAAATTTTCGTACAAATAACCCAATCGAAGGGTGGCATGCGAGACTAAAAAAAAGATTTCCCATTAAGCCACTCTATCTATTTATACAATTGCTAAAAAAAGAATCCCGTTTTCAAGACACAAAGTTAAAAAGAGAACATATTTATTGCAACGGGAAGCAGCGTAATGCAAAACTCATACAAAAAAATTGTCAAATAAACAAAATTGTTACTGCAGCAATGAAGAATGAAGTTAGCGTGATTGATTGTTTAAAACAGTTGTGCAAGGTTAATTTTATATTTAAAAGTTAAATATGATTTTTTTGTTCTTTAATTAAAGTCCTTTTTATTTGTTTTTGTTTTCACCTGTACTTCTGCCGTATAGCTAATCCGTCGAACCCTAGAATATGACGAATCCACGAATCAGTCGAGTAGCGAATCTGCCGAACTAACTAATCTGTCCAATCCAAGAATCTGTCCAGTACCGAACAAAGGGGTCTGAGAAGCTGGTTTATGATGCTGAAACACTTCTTTTGAGTTATTGGTGTTAAGAAGTGTGATACATTCGAAAAATTTAATTTTCTCAAACATGTTTGTAATTCGTGCATTACGAGTATTTTGACAACCTTCTACGAGATAAATTGAAAGTACTGTACTGGTCAAATACATGCGAGTAGGCGGCCGGCAATGTTAGTATGAGAACCCATTATATCTGTCGTGTTTAGTGGCCAAATAAATTACTATGAAAACTCATAACTGTCGTGTAATTTAAAAATGGAACGCATTTTTTGCTTCGACACACAACCAAAGTAACTTATCAAACATTTTCGATTTGAATCAAAAAGTTAAACTTATAACTTTATTTATTTATTTATTCATCTTTAATTCAGGCAAATTACCCATCATTTGTTAGTATTACTTACAACTATGTTAGTATAATAAATTTATACAAACATAGACAACTATAAAAAATAACAATAATACAACTTTAGGAAAATGTATTCTGCGTCCGTCACTCGGCAATACCAAACGACACAATAGTCCCTGAGCTCGGCTGGTTACGAGCCAGCAGTACCTACACACAGACACACATACCCACCCCGACACAATAGTCCCTGAGCTCGGCTGGTTACGAGCCAGCAGTACCTACACACAGACACACATACCCACCCCGTATTGATTCTAATCAGAGTCTTGTATTAATAACTTCCTCCCACACAGTCCATATCGAAGTAAAATAGTCCTACGATGTTTGTACACTTGCCCAATATCATTGAACAAATAAATGAGAGCGATCGACTGATGAAGGCACATTCAAGAGAATTCAACAACTGCCCGTGTCCAATAAGTTCGAATACACTTTTACGGGCACTTATGTATTATAAATAAACCGAACTTTTTGGAGAGAATCTTTTTTTGACAGTTTATTGTCTATGTATACGACAGCAAAAATAAGGAAAATTAAAATTACTGACGTACTATCGGCCCAAGTTAAGCATACTCACTTAAGAAAATATTCCTGCGAGAGCGCAGCTAGTGACAAACCACACCCCTTCCTAGTTTCCCCCAATTAGAGACAATATGCATTTGTGTGAGTAATGAGCGAGTAACATAAAATAACAAACATTAGCTAGAGCGCGGCAGTGCCAATTTGCTCTCGCTAATTGTTGACGCTTCCCTTAAATTCCTATCGCCATTTCATTTTACGACCTGTTTATTTCTATCGGACTGATTGCCTGCCTAACTGTGACCTCTGCTTGTATACCGGACTGTGATCGAAAGCCTCTTCTTGACCCTAGCTTGTATCCTGGACTGTGTGTGTATTGTGTGTGGGCTGTGACTAACGTGGTGCAACCATGACGACCCGAAACCTGATTCAGGAAGAAAGGAATCAAATTATTGTTTTGCATAGACAAGGGTTAAATATATCCCAAATAGCAGTGGAGTTGAACATGCAAGTAAGTTATGTTTTTGTATTCAGATAGAGGGAGAGATATAGAAATAAATAAAGTGATAGTAATATTATTATTTCATAGTTTGCATTTTTCCTTATATTGCAATTTAAAAAATATTGGTATTCAGCTGCATCCGGTTAGACTGGAAGCCGACCCCAACATAGTTGGGAAAAGGCTAGGCAGATTTATATATAAAAATAATAAAATTATTATAACTTTCAGATGGATTCTTTTTAAAAGTCTCATAAGATATTACCTACTTATAGTAATGCATTCAAATAAGATTGTTCTTTTTATTTATTTTTGCTTTCAAAGACGTTGTTGGAGCCTTTTATGACCCGATAATAAATCCTAAACCAAAACAACCTAAACAATGGTGCCTTATCTCACAGCGTCGTTGCCGCATTTTAATTAGAAAAACCAGAGCGCATTCGTCGCATTTCTAGAGGCTTGATCATTATATTTCAAACTACAATTTTTTTTCGCCCAAGCACAAGATAATTGTTTTTTATAATTAGTTTTAACATTTATTTTATCATAATACTGCAGATGGAAAGTAATTGACAATAATGTAAATTTTTGTTAGTAGTGCTCGTAAATACTTACCAAAAAAACTTAAAAAAAATAGCACACATAGTTTTAAATACTAACGATTTAGTGCTTGGCTGGCCGAAAAATAGCAAGTACTTACTATTTTTTCGGCCAAGCACTATATCGTTGGTATTTAACCACGAAAAACCTTTAGAAATGCCACGTTGCCAGCCCGCACGGGATAAACACTTTTAAATAGTAGAGATAAAGCACAAATTTGCTTGGGACAGTTTCATACAATGTTGGAATTTACGCTATGCCATTTTTCTTACTCATAGGTATACGAGGTGTAAATTGCAATATCTGAAAACCTCTTAAGGGGTCATTGTACTAATCATTATGAACAACTTTTACTACGGGACCAAACCTGAAATCGCGAAAAAAAAACAGCTGTTCCCTACATTTATGTTCGCGTAACTCGTCAAAATGTATGGACCAGCTGCTTTTTTATCGCGATTTCAGGTTTGGTTCTCATAGTAAAAGTTGTTTATAATGATGAGTAATGACCCCTTAAGAGATTTTCAGTTATTGCATTTATAACTTGTATTTTAAAATATAGTTATGAATGTTATAACTACTTAAATTAGTTATAGAAAAGTTAAGAGTTTATTTATCATGAAGTCAACCAAAATGCACACCTTAAGTATTTCAATACTTATAATTTTTATTTATAGTGTACTAGTTGTGCCCTTTGAATAAGACTTTTGTAGTGTACTCGTATTATTATACTTAGTTCCTATATTATGTAAAAAATCGATGCTGATTGTTTTTTTTTTTTTTTTTCGTTAGAGAACAACGGTGCGCCGCTGGGTGCGAAGATATGAAGAAGGAGAAATTACAGAACGCGTTCGTGCACCTCGACCCCGGGCTATAAACGAAAACGAGTTAAATAATATGATAGCCACGTATGAAGAGAACCCGTTCACACCCACTCGCAGTTTCGCACAAGAATACGAAGTTTCGATGCAAACTATTAGAAACGAGTTGCATCGAGCTGGAGTCCATCACAGACGTCCCGCAAAAAAAAATATTTTGACGCAGGAGCAGAAAGCTGCTCGCGTGCGATTCGCTCGTGACTACAGGGACTTCGATTTCTCTTACGCCATATTTTCTGATGAAAAGTGCTTTAGGTCTAGCCAACAAGGTCGTCGGAATTTATGGCGTGTAGATAACACAAGATACGAACCTCGAAATGTGAACCCAAATGCAGAATCGGGAAGAATTGTAGTGAACATGTGGGGCTGGATGAGTGCTGCTGGACCAGGCGAGCTCGCTTTTATACCAGGGAGGGCAAACGGCCAAACGTATTTAGAGGTGCTACAAACCATCATGGTACCCACAGTGCGCACGGTGTATCCACAACTGGACGTGCCAGAATTTTATTTTTTCCAGGACAATTGCCCGATACACCGTGCGCGGGTTGTTCAAGAGTGGTTGCGAGGGCAACCACAAATTAAAACAGTGCCATGGCCCTCCCGATCGCCAGACTTAAACCCCATTGAAAATTTGTGGGGTTTAATGGTCCAGAGATGGGATAGTAGAGCAGAAAGAACGAAGGAAGCACTTGTCACACATTGCGAACAAGTTTGGGACACATTCAGAGGTTCGAATTTGTGCGAAGTCCTGGCTAGGTCCATGCGTAGCCGTTGCGATGCTGTGATAGATGCGGGAGGAGCAGCGACGAAATATTAAGTTAATATAATTTTTAACATGCACTATGTTAATTAACGAAAGGCGTTCCCGTTAACCCGCAATAGTCCAAACATGCTACAATTAATATTACCATTTAAAAATTCGCGAAAAAAAATCAGCTGCTCCCTACATTTTGTTAAGCTAGGTATGCGAACATAAATGTAATGAACAGCAGATTTTTTTTCGTGAATTTTCGAATGGTCATATTTTGGTAGCATGTGGACGCTATACTATTGCGGGTTAACGGGAACGCCTTTCGTTAATTAATATACTGTATAATTACATTATACAGGGTTATTTTTCTAACACCTGGTAGGACTATATTAGTACAACCACTTTTGATCTATGACTTTTTAGAATACCAAAAGTAAACTTTCAAGTTTTTGTTGTAATATTTGTAATAACACTTTTTAGATCTGTATTTTGTAGTAAGTACCGCTGCGACCCTGCATTCGCAACGCACTGTTTGTTTATTTAACTACTTACATATTTTGGTACCGCGTAGTTGTTCAAATTTAGAGCGATCAAAATAAATATTTTTAATTGTATTATGAAATTATTTTTTTATGAATTATTAAAAGTCATACAACACAAGTTGTTATTTATGATGTTAGTATTATAGTCCTACGAGCTTATTAGTGTTTTATCATCAAATGACTTCTCCCGCTCTGGGCGGAGCGGAAGGTCGTGTCAAACTTTTACTGACTAAAACCCACCCGTGTTCCTTCAGTTGCCTGTGCCAGGGCCATGGTATCTCTTTCGAACAACCCGCGACTCCGGCGGCTTGCAAATAACCCTGTATAGCTATTTTTATTAGGTTTATTTTTATTATTCCAATTTGTATTATATTACTTCGTTGATTAATGTCACAGGGTAGACTGTAGACCGTAATCATAGTTTAAAATATTGCCAACGAGTTTGAAGTCTTCTTGTAAAATTATTGATGTCAATTTAGTGTCATGTTGCCTTTATTGGTGGATTTGTTGTTTTATTTACAATCAATGTTGTCGTAAGCCCCGATCTCGTTAGTTTGTTATTTTACATATTCAGTAGTGTCATCATATCCGTCCACCTCATAAATAATTGATCTCATTTGCTTGATAAACCTAGTCTGTAGTGTAATGTAATTATTGCAAATTATAAAAATTATTAAGATTCTTAAATTGTACTAATCTTAAAACTTTTCAATTTCATTAGAACTGCACGAGCAATATTCTCCTAATCTTATTTACTGACAGGCTTTTTGCCTGTTGTTGTTGTGTTGTCTGTTTGTCATTGTTGTGTTGATTTCATATTTTGAACTTTACGATATAAGTGTAGATAAATACAGTCTATAAATGATATTATGAGTAAGAATCTTTTCACTTATAATATTTTGCATTTTGATGATAATTTCTGTGTAATTTTTTGTTATAATATGTTAATTTCTGGATGAATCTTTAATGTTTTGAAAAAGTCTATTAAAAATAAATTAAGTTACTTATATTGTTTTTTTTTCTACAACAGCAAATCCTTAAAATTGTTCTCAAGTAGATTTTAACTAACTGTTTATTTTTTCACACTGAGATTACAGCCGATAGTTTCATACAAAAAGCACTTACTATACATCTTTTATTATACAGATAAGATTTAAATATCAACCTAAATAAATCTTTAATCCTGCATAATGTTAAATGAACACAAACTAAAAATATATATTTCACTAGTACCCAACATTTTATTTCAATCCTTTCACTCTCACCGCTGCCAAGGCACAAATTATAGTTTAGTTTAATTACTTGATAAGCTTCTGAATTTTAAAGTGGCGTAGGAACTGAATCATTGTTAGATTTGTCAAAAAAAAACTTGACATGCAATGCCGGTAACGCGCCTGTAGCGTTGATTTCGCTTAAAATCATGAATTGTCAAACTTTGACTAGAGCATGAATTATAAAAGAGTAAAGTGTTGGTTTGATTATAATCCAGTCTTAAAGTGCTCATCCTGCACGGCATGCCTGGGCATTTTAATTGCAACGATACCTTGTTCGTTATACAGGCTGAAATTTAATTCATGGGTATCCTCTTAAGGGGTCATTGTACTCGTCATTATGAACAACTTTGACTATGGGAACAAATATGAAATCGAGAAAAAAAAATTGCTGTTCCCTACATTTTGTCGAGTTATGCAAACATAAATGTAGGGAACAGCTGATTTTTTTTTCGCGATTTCAGGTATGGTCTCATAGTTGAAGTTGTTCATAATGATGAGTACAATGACCCCTTAAAAGGATGCCCATGAATTCAATTTCACCCTGTATTATTTTAATGAATAAAAGGTAACATTACAATTACCTACTGTTAAAAGTATTAAACCAAATACAAGGAACAACTGCAAAACATTTGAGATAATCCTAAGGTAATAAAAAAACGTATGGCCCTTGTATTAAGCCGTCCTCTATTGTTTAACCGAATTTCCAGACATTCCCACTAAATAACAATGGGTCTTAGATAATGAACTTATTTTTATTTCAGTTGCAAGAGTTGCGTTAGCTACAAACAAAAAGCTCTGATAACATTGTATGAACTGCGCAGAGTATTGGTTCAAATATTACTGTAATTTTCAAGTATTCCCAAATTTCCCAAGTATAAACAAACACATAGAAATTTAGATAGTTATTTACTTTTAATAAAGTCGATTAAACACAAAAAATTTCAATATAAACATTTGATACCTTCATGCAGTGCCGGTCAACGCACCTATACCTAACGTATTCAGGGAGCCGTGAGATAAAAGGTAAACAAACCATAAATGTCCGTTCAATCGATTTTGAATGCTATTGTGTTGGTGGCATGACAAATGGCAGCTGCAGTAAACAGTTGGTATTGTAACCACTTTTTTGCCTTTAATGCCATCCATAAGCCTACGGAATAGAAGTCAAAATCGGTGGAACGGACTGTAATAAAACGGTTCGTTTCAATGTCTCATCTTATTGTGAAGGGAATATGGTGCGGTTGCTGCGGCATGCGGCATCACATAGGATATGGTGAAAATTGGAGAGGCAGTGAAAGTGTTCATAAATAACCTATATCTATAGACCCGATAGAGAGAGGAAAATATTAAAGTGGATTAATACATATAAATTGTAGTTTATTAGTTATTACAAATTATTTTTGTAAATACTGCAATATCAATAATACATTTTCTAAACCAAACAAACAGAAGATATGAGTACTAAAATTAATTCTTGTCAATAATAAAATAACAATTCAATTCAATAACAAAGAGCTCACGCCGCCGCCGCGCCGCGCTGGCCGTGCCCATTAAAAACTCGTCTCTTAGCAGAAACAAGTGAGCATAGTACGCTCCTAGTGTGAGTGTCACACATTCTATACATGATTATACTAATACGAACACCACTAAAATACGCTTTGTGCATCCTATTGGTCAAAACTCGTGCATTGTGCGATCGAGTCGTGAGTCGTGCTATGCGATTATCGCCTTTAAGGTGAGCATGCGGAACTTTGGCCGATTGTACATATGTTTTTTTGCTAGATTTTTGTCAAAAATTTAAAAATGAAGCAATTTCGAAAAGTTGTTAAAAAAATTGCGAAATGCCTGGTGCAATTTTTAAAGCTTTGAAACCTCTCGGGATCAAACGTGATTTTGTGTACAAAACCACAAAAAGGTACAAGCAGACATCTTCATTAAAAGATCGACAAAAATCAGGTCGGCCGCGTTCAGCAAGGACAGCGCGGGTAGTGAAGATCGTAAGGGAGCGGATTCGACGAAAATACCATCGTTCTCTGCGAAAACTTGCGGTTGATTTGAAATTTTCAAGGGGATCTGCGCATAATATTATGAAAATGGACTTTGAGTGCCGGGCTTATAAAAAACGTAAAGTTCACGGCGTATCAAATGCTTGTAAGAAAAAGAGGCTAGATAGAGCAAAAATAATACTATCCTGACACGCTGGGGATGAGTTCGTCTTTTCCGATGAGAAACTGTTTATCCTGGAGCATCCGCACAATGTTCAAAACGATCGATTGTAGGCAGAAAGGATAGCAGACATTCCAGAGGACCAGAAATACGTTCCTAGATATCAAGGTGTGTGATGGTTTGGGGGGCGATTTGTAAACGTGGAAAACTGCCTTTCATATTTATGGAAAAGGGTGTTAAAATCAACGCTGAATGTTACAAAACGGAAGTTCTGGAAAAAACTGTAGCACCGAGTTTACTTCATATGTTTGGTGATGATTATTACATCTTCCAACAAGATGGAGTAACATCACACACAGCAAACGTGGTTCAAGCATGGTGTCAAGCCAATTTGACTAATTTCCTACCCAAGAATGAATGGCCTCCCAGCTCACAGCTTTAGATTTTTTGTATGGTCGTACATTCTGTCAAAGCTAAATGACTACAAAATTGCAAATCTGGAGCAGTTCAAGAAAGTCATCCAGCGCGTTTGGGAGGAAATGCCGATGTTAGCTGTGCGTGTCGCCTGTGACGGGTTTGAAAAACGTTTGAAGCTGATGAGTAAGGTCAAAGGTGGAATTATACCAAAACATCTATTATAATTGTTAAAAGAAATGTAATTTTAATAAAAATATGTTTTATAATTAAACTAAGTTACGATAGTTTTTTATTTATTGAGTTTTGAAAGTGTGTTCGAATTTATTGGACTCGGATATGTGAGATCTGTAAATAAAGGTTTGTAGGTATAGGTCAAAGTGTAATAATATAGTCTATGGATGGAAGGAACGCTCGTGTGGGTCAGTGATAGCTCAGCCCGAGTCATCTCAACCCGAATAACAACCGCGCTGTTCTGCAAACATCTCACGTGAAAACTTGGGTGAAGTGAGCTTGATGTGAGCTGTCATTGCAGCTGAAGCTAGGAATTGACACTATTGACAGCTCACTTCATGCTCACTTCACCTCACTCTTCACGGTGAGATGTTTACAGAATGGATCGACATATATTTCACTCCCGATGATGGTACGGTGGGTGTACGTACGTGTAAAAGCCTATAAAAAATATCGATTTTCTGCCTGACGCAACAATAATTTTTAATATTTAATATGCTTCTATTAGATTGACCTGTATCTATCTATGTAACGGAATCTTTCAACGTAATTTTCACCAACTTCAAGACGTTCGATTAACTTGAAAATTTGCACACGTATCAAGAACCGATGTCAATACAATCATTTATAATCTTGGAGCTGATCTGATGATGGAGCCAGGAGGTGGATAGTGGCAGTCTTCAGTGGCTACTAGTAATTAGTGACTACTTAACTAGTAAACCGGTCAAGTCATAACTTCGTTGACTTTAGACTTACTAAATTAAAAATATACTAAACTAAAAAGTAAAAAATAAAAATTCTAGTTTAAAAAAAACTAAAAAACACGCTTTTACACGAACTTAAAATTATAAAATAATTAAATCGACTTGTACTAGTTACGATATAAGTACCAATCCAGCGTGGCGACGCTTTTTAGCTGTGTATACTTTTAATTAATTTAAACAAAGCGCTCCACGCTTTTTGATTTAATCATTGGATATAAAAAAGTGACTGACTACCAGTCTAAGCAATGGGTATCGTGTTAGCCAGTTACTGGATTGTAGAGGTCAGATAGGCAGTCGCTCCATGTAAAATACTGGTATACAGCTGCATCCGATTAGACTGGATGCCGACTCCAACATAACTGGGAAAAGGCTAGGCAGATTGATGATTGATGATGTATGTATGTATGTTCATCTGTTACCTCATAACTTCTAAACCACTGATTATAATTTGAGCGTCCGCTGGTTATAGGCTATGTGACGTCACATTAAATTAAATATGGCGCCCTCTGGAGGACACAAAAACATGAAAGATTTTTTTTATTAGTTTGTTGTGCCATGTTGAGTATCAAATGAAAGAGGCACATTTCAAAAAAATATATTTAATAATATAATAACAACAATTTATCTTTATTACAGACATACGTCCATACATACTTAACAAATAAAACGTAAGTAGGGTTGTTAGTAGAACACATAAAAATACAAATAAAACAGGGTGTTAGTAATTTGTTAGTACAAAATCAAGATCAGTAGGTATATATAATATTATAAACCCAAAATAGTTTGAATAAAAATAAAAGTTACAAAAACTAAAACCCAACTATGACAAAAGAGTCAAATAAAAAGTTATAAACAAGATATTACACACAAACTAAGTAAACATCCAGAAAGACTGGATTTTCTGAATCGATTTTATTATTTAATTTACGGCTGGCATAAGACAAGAGTACCTAGCACATACCGCAGTTTAAAGATAAGACAGTTAGTGGCGCTAACTATCTTGGTAGCTGGATTAATTGCTCCGGGTGTTACCGGACGTACACAGCTTTTAAGCACCACATCCCACAACACCAACGGAGAAAGAGTTAAATGTATTTTTTCCGAGAACTGTTCAGTCAAGTATCGAAGATAGTTTTAATAAAAGAGTCACTTCGCTTACAGAGACATAGCTAGCACCGCGCTTGCGAGGCGGTGTCGTGAACATAACGTGAGTAGTTGTTCGTGCCGCCCAAGCACGCGCCGATAGTTTGCGACGACCGCGGCCGAACGCCAAGCGAAATAAAATTGTCACCACTAGTATTATATATAGTGCTCTGAATTGTCACCAATATACTAGTTAGTCTCAACGGGATGCTGCGGATAGCTGGCTGCTGTTTCATTAGTAGAGTTCAAACGGCTGCGTATTACTCTAGTAAGAACTCTGAGATCGCTTAAAGGTTTTCACGTCAACCTCTTTCAACGTATCTTGAAACTTATCAATTACTGCACAAAAATATCGACATCATTCAGCTGAAAGACGTTCGCTGCTAGAAATAGGCTTCTTCTTACATTTCAGTGGGTTCCCACGGCCTTCACCAGGGCCATATTTAATAAAACTTACAAATTGTAAAATGTAGTTGTAGATGACAGGCAACAATTCTACAAGTTTCTGTTTTATAAAAATTACAAGTTATAATTTGTCATGGTGGATAATTTACAAAATTGTAAAATTGTACCTGCAATTTTACATATATCTGGTTGTATGGCTCAGAGGTAGCCAGTTAGCTACAGTGGAGTTGTTGGATGTGAGTTGACGAAAACCACAGACTTCACGATAATTCAGTTTATTAAAAGTTACAAGTTCCGTTGGATGCTAATCCGCGGTTATAGCGCTACGGCAGCTATTGGTTATAAGTAGGTCGCTGCGTTTGCAATTTGCCTGTACGTGAACCGTACACTGGTTATAAAATATTTTGACTTTACGAGTATATGTCAGTTTACATATTTGTAGGGAAAACTACTTTATTGAATACATAATTGTAATTACAAGTTTACATATTTTGTAAATAGTAGTATAATTCTGACAGACACGATGTGTCAAAACTTTACAATTTTGTGCCTCAATACTAATGACTAAAGAAATTAAAATATTATACGCAAATAATGGTTCTAACAACGAGTAGTGAAAGTAGTGACATTAGTGGTGAAGAATGATACATTTTACTTTTAACTATAAATTTCGTTTTTTGAGTTTGAGTTGAGTTGAGTATTTGTAAATACAATATTGTCTTCGAAATCTACAGGCGTTTTCTACATATTATATGTAAATGTTTCATAAACAGCATATACGATTGTGATAATTGTAAGTTATTTACTTGGTACCTTCTTACACATTCGTAAGGTTTATTAAACAGCACATATAGTGAAACTTAACAAATATGCGACTAGAAAAAAAAAAAAATAGGATTGTAACGTTTATTAAATAGGGCCCAGATCATCGCGCAACGTATTTGATCTTGATCTGGCATTTACGTTAACATACGCCGAGCAATGAAGCGTTGTAATGTGTTAGTTGATGAAGTACTGTCAGTGAAGCAATTAGTAACGTTCCGTCCGTTGCTCACATGCCGTACTTATGACGCTGGGACCCTTTCCGATGACGTAAGGTGCGCGCAGAGGGAGGGCAGGGCGGGGTTCGCAAGCAAATATCTCATGAATTTCGATTGTTGATCGCGCGCGCTCTAAATTACAGAAAAATTTGGAATTCGTCCAAATATTATGTAGGTATAATATGGAATTTTAGAAAATACGCTACTGAGGTAGCTTACTCGAGTTTTAAAATAAAATGAGAGATTGAGTGTTTTGGGCTTTACCTATGGTAACGGCACCGCCCGCTCAACGCTTTACTATGGTAACGGCACCGCCCGCTCAACATTTTACTACATGGTAACGGCACCGGCCACTCAACATTTCACTATGGTAACGGCACCGCCAGCTCAACACTTTACTGTGGTAACGGCACCGCCCGCTTAACATTTTAGGTAACCAATTTTCCTGGAAACCTGTCTGGAAAATACCGAAAATATTTTATGGCATGTATGAATTCTTAAGAGTGCAGAATTTCGTTTTACATATTATTATAAGCCGGTACCTTCTGTACCTCCGGTCACTCTTTGCGGCATTCCTTTGAAAAGAGTGCATCAATTTAAGTACTTGGGCCACTGGGTCTCTGACGACTTGTGTGACAATTTAGGCATTGAGAGGGAGCGCAGACGCTGTCTGTCCGGTGTAATATGTTGGCTCGCAGGTTTGCGCGATGTACTAGACCTGTAAAGGTGACATTATTTAAGGCATATTGTCAGTCGTTTTACACGTGCAATCTGTGGACCAACTTTATGCAGCGGGCGTACAGCGCACTGCGCGTGCAGTACAATAATGCTTTCAGGATAATGTTAGGGCTTCCTCGGTTTTGTAGTGCTTCAACTATGTTTGCTGAGGCGCGGACGGATGATTTTTTCGCGATCATAAGGAAACGGAGCGCTTCACTATTATGTCGCCTACAAGGCAGCTCGAACAGTCTCCTGAGGGTGTTATCCGAGCGGTGGGACCTATCCCTGATGCAATAAAAAACAAAAACAAGTCTTCCTAATTAAATTGTTATAGGGTAAGGGAAAGTTTATAAAAGCGCTCTTCCTCTCTCCTACCTTATTTTCTAATTTTGCTGTGCCCGACAGGGTCCATAATTGTTTCTTTTTAATTATATTTTACCACCTGTATATGTACATTATGTACATTATGGATTGCAATAAATAAATTGAATTGAATTGAATTGATGCAGAGGTGGATGCAGCTTCATGTTCGCGCCTCTCCTCGTATTATTTGACATTGTGTGTGTGTTTGTATTGTATTGTTTGGTTTGTCTAATTTTGTAATTGATTATGTTTAAAGTATATTATTTTTATATATTTTTTATTTATATTTTTTATTTGATTATTAATTTTATAATAGTTATGGACATTGTCTGAAATAAATGAATTGATTGATATAATCTACAATTTTATAAAAAGTTCGATTCATCGCTAAATTGAGAAGTTCGTCCCGTGATCATATAATTACTTACTTATTAACGGACAAATTGATTGACAAAGGTGCACTAAATACCAAAATTTACATAACACTATAAGTTAACAAACCTCTCGTCTCGTTATCCCTTCTCCCCACAAATCCGAAATACCTATCTCCGTATCGCAGGCGGTGTATGCGTGGTGACCCCACACGGATCGGTTCGTTAGCACGCGGGTGACGAGGTGCTATCACAGAGATAGTAATACACATTTGTTGACGATGGTTTAATACAAACAAATCTTACTTCGTGAACAAAACACATGAAATCTTTGAAGCATTCTAATGATTATTGGCATACTTACAGACGCAGCAGACCAACATCAAACTTTAAACTCAGGCATTTTATCGAGAGGTGATCCTTCTGTTCTAATATCTGTAGCGTGTGAGGGTCGCGTCGAGCCGGCTACCTGTTGCCGCCCTCATTAGCGAATTAACTCGACGGTGCGCACAATGTGCCGCGACCGTTCTGTTACTGTTACATTATTTAAGATGTTGTCACTTCCCACCGAGTTGGGTTGAGTCAAAGTCAAATCATTTATTTCAAATAGGCCCTTGTAAGGCACTTTTGAACGTCCAAGTTTACAAAAAATTTAATTAATTCTAGTCGCCCCTTCCAAAAGGTAGTTTTCGTATGGGCAAGAAACTCCACCTTTACTCTTTTAAAAAGTGTTACAATATTTTGTATATGTAGGTACATTAGTTACATAATTACATGGAAAGATGATGCACCTAAAAAAAAATACGTTACGTTACGTACCACAATAGGTAAAAAGAAGAATTAATTACTTATGTGATAGATACATGGTTCTCACATATTTGCAAACATTGTAAAAGTAGACGATTTTCTTAAAATTTTACAATTAATAAGTCAGTGTGTGAGGAAGTAATCACAGAATGTAAAATCAATGTCATGTAATAAAAATAATTATTTAGGTATACAACTTAAATTAGCAGCCATTTTGATTTTGTCTAGATTCTAAATTATCCTATGGAGCAGGACCAGCATGTTTCCAAGCATTCTTATCTCGGATATAATCATGAGAATCATCTAAACTAACGATTTTATACGGTTTTGGCCGTAAAATGATGTGATATGGTTTCGGTCGTGGGCTCTCGTACCACACTAAATTGTTAAGGAATGTTTGTTTTATTAATATCTTTTGAAATACTGAATGTGCAGGATGTTGGATTACGCCAACATTTAGTAGAAATTTCTACTAAATATTGGTGCAATTATTATCCGATTATCCGATTTGATCAACTACTTTACTAGCTACGTATATTTTCTATAGACCGTCAGGATTGAGGAGCCACATAAAATGTGTTGTATAAGCGAAATTATATACCTTGCCATTTTATTTTAATACTACAAATTAAAACACATTTACTACTAAATTATACTAAAAATCTGTTGTAATTGGTTGATCGGTTGGTTGGTTTATACTTTCAGAGAAACAACGCAGTGAAATTTATAGATTTTTATGAAAAATCAAAGCATTGTAGCTATCTCAAATTCAGCCCTACAAAACCCATTTCATATTTTTTACAGACTACACACAAGTACTACTAAATCCTACCAAATTTTCAAAAATATCCGTTAGCTAGTTTTCGAGTTCTAAGGTGGCTCCTCCATCCAGACGTCTGAATTGAGGAGCCACCTAAAACGTCCTGTAACTTTGTAAGGGTTTTACTATAAATTCCGGGATCGGACCTACAAAATCGGTTAATTTACTACTAAATATTGGTAGTACCCGCGTTTAAATATGAGACATGGCTCCTCAATCCATACGGACACTTTCAAATTACAGTGTTATAGGTATGAGAGGAGAGTGTAGGTCTGTCAACAATAAAGATTAATTCGGTTTCTGATCAATAATTATAGCTCAGTGCCGTAGTTGTACCTACATTTAACAAATTGTATAAATGGGTACAGAATGCCAATCAGACATCAACACTGTAGCATTCATTTGAGCCATGTGTTGTACATGTAGGTAATTGATTGTTAAAATGACCGACCTTTGTGTGAACGAGCGCTAACGACCTACGGACATACTTTCTGTTTTATTTTCAATGTATTGGATTTGTACTCGTATGCACGTATTGTGTTTCATTGAATTGCAACGCGATAAACTAGTTGTATTGCCCGTAAATGGCTAGACATTAAAGTGGTTCAGAAAAAATTATGTTCAACAGTCGAAGAGCAATTAATGAGCCTTCGATAGCGAATATACAGGCTGGCAAGCGACTAGCCTTGCCTACCTACCTACTAGCTAATATACAGTCTGGCCCACGCCTAGCCTTGCCTACCTACCTACCTACTAGCTAATATACAGTCTGGCCCACGACTAGCCTTGCTTACCTACTAGCTAATATACAGTCTGGCCCACGCCTAGCCTTGCCTACCTACCTACCTACTAGCTAATATACAGTCTGGCCCACGACTAGCCTTGCTTACCTACTAGCTAATATACAGTCTGGCCCACGCCTAGCCTTGCCTACCTACCTACCTACTAGCTAATATACAGTGTGGCCCACGACTAGCCTTGCCTATCTATTGTAGCATTCCGCTGCCAAATAGGCCTCTTTACACGCGAAAAAGGCCGAATATGTTTTTTTCTTAAAATGTTCTTACGCTTGACACATTTTTGAATTCAGTTTTGCCGAAGCAGGAAAAAATACAGGCGTTTGTTTGAGGGCAGTCGCCAGTCAAGCACTGGTCGTAATGAGAGAATTGAATTTTCCGATAAAAAAAAATTCTTGTGTTATTGAGCGGACACGTAGCTGTCCTATAATACTATTTAATTCGTTCTACAAGTTTTATTTAGGTTCATCCACGGACCGAGACACTAATCCTTGAAAAGGTATAATCCTTACCGACATGTAAGTATTCCAGTTGACTATCACTCAGCCCCCACATAATTTCGCTTTTCTATCAGGTGTAAAATAGTGTTTGTTTTGGATCCGTACAGAAAAGGCCTCGTTGAGGCCCCACGTTTACCCGCCTTCACCCCGGCTGCCTTCACCGCGGTCCGGCGCTGTGCCCCCTGCCCGTCTGCTTTCCAACGTCGCACCCCGATACAGGAAACACTACGGTTCAGCGCATTGATCAGAATCCAATTGACTTTTAATTGTTTTATTAAGGCATGTATTTAATGCGGCAACTAAGTAAAATGAATATAGGTTTTTAAAAAAAATAGAGTGGGTACCATATATAATGGGTTGGCAGCTAATAAGGAGTATCGTAATAAGTAATAGGTAGCATATTAATATATCAGTAATAAGCTCCGTTTTAATTTAAACTAGCATCAAGTTTTTCTTTTGTGAACAGAATTAATATCTAAGCGGAAACTTAACGGCGAAAATAAAATAGAAAATGGGCATTCATAAATAATATATTATTATTGTATTATTAGGGCAGGTTTAGATTTTCTATATAATCTAGTCGTTTCTGGTAGGAAGTCACAGCAGCCTAATTACGTAATGCACGATCAATAATAAATTGAAATGAATTGAAACAGATTGCTAGTCCATTGCTTAATAAGTTCGAAAAAAAAATTGAGCAGATTTTTTTTTCGAACTTATGAAGCAATGGACTAGCAATCTGTTTCAATTCATTTCAATTTATTATTGATCGTGCATTACGTAATTAGGCTGCTGTTTTAACCTAACCTAACCTAACCTAACCATAAAAAAAAAAAAAATAACCTACTCTAACTAGACTGGTAATATGTATATTATCTTTGCCACCCTACTAACATTATTAGTCGCCAAGTCATTATTTATAGCTCCTCGCCTAATATTTTATTTGACTGGTATAGTTTATTTGCTACCTAAACGCAGCTGCTAGTTTTTAGTTTTTATAACACCTTTAATTTTGAACCTTACATAATATAATAGTCGCGAAAATATTTAATCGCTGGCAAGTTATTTTATTTGTTGCAAACATTTAGTCGACTTTTAAGTTATTAGTCACTCGGAAAATAATAAGCTTTTTATTAATAGGCAATATGTCAGTAAATATATTATCTAAACATGTACTCGATCGCACTTATCACTATTTCTTGTCGGCATTATAAGTTTAAATATAAAACCGGTCAAGTGCATGTCGGACCACGCACAATGAAGGGTTCCGTAGTTGGGATGAATTTATCCCCAGAACAAACATAACATTGTAGTTGAAAAACATTTTCTCCCATACGGAATGTATGGGGAGATCATGTTTATCAAACTGCAAATTTAAGTTGGTCGATTATTACTCGTTAACCTATAAAGCCTACTTAGCTGTGATAGTTTTCCTTTTAATTTCGTTATATATACTACTGCCGTAAATTTTTTCACAATCCAAAACCAACCATTAAGCTGGCAGGGGGGAGAAAACTTGACTCTAACAAAAATAAGCACTTTAAAGCTTAATATTTCGCGAACGGATCCCTGAATCCAAAAATGGTTTTCAGAGACATAATATTTTCGACCTTTCCAACGAAACCCCACACCATGGGATATATGAGAAAAAAAACATCCCCACTTTAGTTACGTGGTACCCTAAAAAACTTTTTTTTTTTTTTTTACCACTTTGTCGGCGTGAATATGTGTACCTATGCCAAATTACAGCTTTCTAGTACTAACCGTCTCTGAGCTAATCCGCGGATAGACAGACGGACAGACAGACGGACATGTCGAAACTATAAGGGTTGTTTACTACGGAACCCTAAAAATGAGGCAAAAAATAAAACCCATAGCAACCCGTCTCAAAATCTTGTTTTCAGATGAACATTGGTCAGTTCAAAGGAGAATAAATAATTTTACAGAAGAAAGTGTCAGCGTCTTGTGCTTAAAACCAATTTGAACATGTTTAAAAATTTTACCGATCGGTAACATAGCATTCTGTCTGAAAACTGTTGGATATGATTAATAAGGTTGCTCAGATGTAGAAGAAAATTATATCAGACAAAAGTGTCTCACGTTACTAATAAGACAACCTTTCTATTATCAGAATTTTTTAATAAATCGTATTGCGGCGTTTTTACGTATGATTAATGCTTAACCAAAACCATCGAAATGAAATTAAAAGGTTTTTTTTTTCATAAATTGGACAAAAGGTTTTTTTAATAAACTGGAATAGCGTTTGAAAATAACTGTTTATTGAAATAAAATTCATCATTTTTAGTAATTGTCGGACTCATCATAGGTGTCGTAAGGGATAGGAGCGTAACAAGCACCGCGCGTTTGCCGGGCGACTCCGAAATTGGTTTTTGGAGACATTTGAACCAGGTTGCTATGAGACAGATCGGATACATTTTTTGACATTTTTGAAAATGCGCTCAGTCCATATGTCGTGAAATATTTGAAAACAAACTTTTTCGTAATAAAATTACAAAACCTATGTACATTTTTATTATCAGACAAATTGTGATGAAACCGGCTGCCAATTTTTTTCGATATAGCAGAATTGAGCTCTTTTAAAACTGGGACGTTTCTGACCGGTACTTCCCACCAAGTCGGGTTGAGAATAATCTAAACTAACGATTTTATACGGATTTGGCCGTAAAACGATGTGATCCCACGACCATAACCATATGGTCGTGGGCTCTCGTGCCACACTAAATTGTTAAGGAATTTTTATTTTATTAATATCTTTTGAAATACTGAATGTGCAGTATGTTGGATTATGCCAATATTTAGTAGAAATTTCGAAAAAATCCAGGATTGTGCCTTTAACCTACAAAATCGGTTAATTTACTACTAAATATTGGTAGTATTTCAGAGCCCTGTGGTCCTGGTCTTTTGGAACGCGTACGAGGGGCCGAAGCCACCTCACAGCTTAAACAATTTTAAATGGAATGAGGCACCAACCGACGATTATCCCTGTATGCAATATGCAAGTGCACCCAAGGACAACCCCCGGTTGGTGCAGGACTATTGCAGAACATGAAAACAAAACATATTGGACTATGAGTTCGGGTGGCTATGTGGATTTGCTTCCTTGAACTATGGAATAACTATGTCCCCTGCCTGACCAATGTTATATTCTATACAAGGATAAAATGGCCCAAGGTAAAAAAAAAAAAAAGTCATTTATTCAAACTAGGCTGAGAATCAGCACTTTTCGAACGTCAAAATTACATAAGACAGGCGCCCATAACGCCGACCCTTCACCACTTCCTAGTGCCACTCAATAATGGGCCCACGAAACTGTCTCTAGCACTTAGTGACGCAGCGACAAGGGGGCAACATGTCTATGAGGAGTGGAAAGGTATTCCATGACTATTAGAACAATCCCAGAGCCCGACGTCAACGTAGAGATAAGGCGGTGGGTTTATTACAATTTCCTTTATTTCATTACATACATATATAAATTATATTTTTAAATATTGTTATAAAAGAATATAAAAACATTTAAAAATACAAAAATTGTAGTTCATAGTTCTAAATATTTTATTTCACATAAACCTACATGGGCACTTATCAAACGTCCGAAGCTAGGTGCACGGTTCCAATTGGTCGTGTCCTATGGAGAAGAGCCGGCAAGAAACTCCACGGTTACTCTTTAAAAAATAATTGGCCTTTAGAATATTTTCAAATAACAGTATTAATAGATATGGGAGGACAGTGTTGGTCTTTCAACAAGTACCAGGTACTTAACAAAATAGAAGATGGTCAATAAATCTACAGTCCACTAAGCCTACAGCGTTCTCACGTTCACAAAATAGAAAAGAATCTATATAAAATATGATGTACCCCACCGGCCTACCGGTATCGGGAACAGGGTCCAAGCTACCGGCGGCGGCGGTCAGGGCTCCAGAGAGAGTAACCTCCTGACAATGCGAGCCGTGTCCAGGAGTAACGCTTTCTGAATCAAACCCTCGCTCCAGCTACCCATCGAGAGCCTCCTTAGGTGTTGGTCGAGGCTCTTGGCAATTAAGCCATTGGCTGTTAAGACTATCGGCACAATGTCGACAACCTCGCGAGCCAAGTCAAGATACTTGATTTGTTTATCTTTCTCGGCCTTCACGAGGTTCCCGTCGTGCGGGACCGTTTGCAATAATCATTGTGCGCCGCTTTACCCGTTCCACCACCACTATATCAGGTTTATTGGCAACAATAGTACGTCAGTGATGATGGATCGATCCCAGTACAATGTGATATTTCCATTTTCGAGAACCGGGTTGGGCACATACCTGTAGTATGGCACTTCTGATTCCACCAGACTGTATTTCAGACGAAGTTGCTGATGGATAAACCTGGCTACAAGGTTGTGTCTATGCAAGTACTCTTCGTTAGCTAGACGTGAACAGCCGGAGATAATGTGTCGGATCGATTTTCCCGGACGGTGGCATGCCCGACAGATGTCAACCGTGCCGTCCTTCACAATGAATCTAGGGTAATTGTTCGTCATGATAACGTTATCCATAATTGCACAGACAAAATCTTCGGTTTCACCAAAGAGGTCACCAAAACGCGGCCAGGCTACTGACGCTAGTAAATCTACATCGGGTCCATGTAGGGAGCGGAAAAAGCGTCCGAGAAGCTCCTTACTCTGCCATACCTCCTTACGATCGTTAGTGTCAAGCACTACAGGTTTGCGCCAGTTCTCTTTAGCCATGGAGAGTGGGGTGAGGTCCTTGTCCATCGCAAACCACATCTAGATGCATCCCCACGTCGGCTTCTAGGAAATATTCCCTTTCTTCACAAATATTCACTTTCGCGGGATATACAGTCTCATTACCGATGAGACTGTATATCCCGCGAGCCGACATCTCATACCGTGGGTGGTGCATTCGATATGCAGTCAGCAGCGTACGGACCCTCCTATCCAGGGTGGCGAGTTCGGTCTGAGTCCATTTGAGTATGCCGAAAGAGTACCTACATCAAAACCGGCATGACCCAACCATTGAAGGCGCGCACCTTATTTCCGCCTGATAGAAGACTATTGAATACTTTCTTCAGGCGGCCAAAGAAGCGCTCCTTCAACAATTGCTTCATGTCAGTAACATTGATGCCCAACGCATCCGACATACCCAAATACTTATAGGTTTCGGATTCGGAGAGGACTCTAAGGTTTATGGAATCCGTGAGCTGTGTTCCCACGGATTCCACAATCTCCCCTCGCTTTACATGACCGCACATTTGTCCACACCAAATTCCATCCTGATGGCGCTTCTGAAAGTTTCAGTTACTTTCAGTAGCGCCATGAGTTGCAAATTGAAAAAAAAAACAATAAAAAAAAATCTCTAAATCTCTCTCTCTCTCTCTCTCAATCTCTAATTTGAACTTAGTTTGTTTACAAAGTGAACTTTTATTATGAGTGTTGCAATATATCACAAGGTGTTTTGTTGAAATATTTAACACAGTAGGTACACAATAAAAGATGTATGTACTTTAAATAATCTGAAAAATAATATTTTCATAAATGAATTTGAAGGTACAGTCATAATATTAATATTTTTAAACAGTTCCCTTAGAGATTCCCAGCGATGTAGATTATAAATGGCTCTGACAGCTCTCTTTTGCCAAAAAAAGATGGATTCAATGTCAACAGCCCTACCCGACAGTAAAATGCCTTATGACATCCAATACTGTGGAAGTAGCTAAAATAGACCAAACGCGCGGTTTCTACATCTGTTAACTGTCTTATCTTTCTAACAGTATAAGCGGCCGAGTTTAGTCGCCCCGCAAGAGATGTTATTTGAGGTCGCCATTGTAATTTCTCGTCTCGCGTGATTCCTAGGACATTTTGCCCGACCTGGGAATGGAACCCAGGACCCCACGCTCAGTCGCACCTACGACCACACACACATACATCGTGTGTGACACCGTGATGATCTGATGACATCACCACTCACACCACACGCAGCATATTTCGTCACACTATTAGAATGTACCACAGTTAGCTTCACCTCTTTGGGTTCACTCTAGAATTCCATTACTTCTTATTATAGCGTTTCATCACGTACGGTAGCGGCGATTGGCGACCGCTTTATTGTGAACCTTATTGCTTGAACATACGACACACAGTTACATTGTTCAACAATTTAATTTACATGCAAATAGCGCCGAGCGATTTATATCAATATAGTATTGATAAGGGAGAATATTATGATGTATGGCGGGATTCGTAGAGCGTAGGCGTCGTAGCGGCGCTACGTGTCTACGAGCGCACAGCTCGTAGCACCGCGCCGGCCACACGATGACGTCACGCCGCGCCGTCTGATTTATACATTGGTTTGCTTTTTCTCTCTTTATTTTAAGGAACTTTTATCTTAATACATGTCTGTCCTATCCAGTGTGTTTGTTGTATGAGACTTACGTAACATTTTATTTTTACTGCAAACAACTTTCCACTGAGATAGCAAGTTATGAGTGTAAGTAAGCTTCGCAAACATTAACTTGGTTTCGTTTGAACAGAAGCTTGGAGCGTGTCAGTTTAATTAATGCGTGTACCTTAGCCAAATGTCCCGCTCGAGTAAGTTCGCTCACTTCTCTGACAACGCCCAACGTTGTTAAGTACCTAACTATACATAATTTAAACACATTTTGTGTCTCTAACACACATATAAACTACCGATAATTTACGAATGTTTATTGTTCTAGGTTTATGTACTGCACGCAAAAGCTACATGGTTCAGAACGCGACGTACAACAAGCACCACATAGTCCTTTTTTTTAAAGTAAATGTGAAAAAGCAGGCTATGTATGTATTGTAGATGCCTTATCATAAGATATCTTATATAGACTTAAACCAATCCAACAGGACATGACTAAACGGTCTTGTCCTGTTGGAATGGTTTAGCTTGGACAGAGACGTGCTCTAGAACAAACGTTCTAGAGCACGTCTCTGTAGCCACAACACAAATAAGAGAACCTTGATAACGTTGCTTTTGGTGGAGAAAGTGTTGTTATATAAACATCTGTGCGACTGTGGCGCCTCGCAGCTCCATCGGGAAATAAGTGTCGCTTCGCGATCACACAGACACGCTCCGTCTTACATATGTTGAGAACCCACCGCACACGTGCTAGAGTTGTTTGTTGATCAACTTGGATCTTGGGCTCGGTCCCCAGGCCACACAGTGTTATTGTGTTTTTACCGTGATAACTCTGTAGCAGCCTGAAGTCTGGATTTGTGCCCAATGGTTCATTCCGGACCCATTTGGCAATAGGCTCGCCCCCTTAAACATAACTGGCGACAGTGTTTCATATCGCTACCGCGCTCATAGAGTTGGCCTACATGGTGAAAACTGGTAATCATTTCACTGCATAATATATTCTCATCACCGACATCAATGCTATTGCTTCACTTAGTTATGAATGTACTTAAGTCCGAGGCTATTGTTGCTACAGACTGATACACTTCAGATATTATTATATACAGTAGAAGAAGTAACAAATGCAAAATTCTTGGGTATAACCATAGACAGTAAACTAACCTGGAAACCTCACACAGAGGAAATCTGCAAGCGTCTGAGTAAATCTGCGTATTTGTTATTTCAGTTATCCAAGAAAGTCAATAGTGACACTTTATTAACAGCTTACCATGGATTGGTCGCATCTATTCTGAGATATGGTATTGTTTTTTGGGGACAATCAACAAATAGGGAACTCATATTCAGGATGCAGAAAAGATGTATACGATCGATGTATGGTCTAAGAACGACGGATAGCTGCGTTCCTTACTTTAAAAAATATAAAATACTAACGTTGCCATCTTTGTACATATTGGAAACTGCAATATTTGTAAGAGCGAATCAACATTTATTTGGAAAATTTTCATCAGTTAAGAGAACACCAATCCGTGCCCAATATGAAAACTTATTATGTCAGTATAAATGCAAAACTGCATTATTGAAAAAGAGTTTCTTCGGTAATGCTCCAAATATTTATAATAAAATACCTGACATTATTAAATCTATGCCTATAAATATATTTCTAAACTCCCTTCATGGTTATTAATTGACAAATGCTATTACAGCGTGGATGAATTTTTGAATGACATTGTTATTTAGAAGTCTGATTGTGCGTTTTTATTTTTGTGTGTCTCCTATTGGTGTAATGTAACTGAATCTTTGGCATTATGATGTAATTTGATTTCTGGTCTTGTTTCGATTTTGACATGATTTAATTTTATTTTTAGAATTCTTTGAATTTTTATGACATTGTGATTTTAATTTATTTCTGCTATTTGTTTGGACTATGACATTATTATTTAATTATGTTTCTAGTATTGTTTGGATATTGACATTGTTTTTTTTTTTTTTGTGTTGCTTTAATTTTTTTTTGTATTATTTGAATTTTGCCATTTTAATTTAAATTCTATTTTATTGTATTGTCTGCTTAGTGCGACTAATTTTGTACGCCATACATGGCAAAACATGTAGCTACCTAACTTACATATAAGACCTAAATATTGTACTCATGTTTTACAAAATAAATATATCTTTATCTTTATCTTTATCTAGTCGCCGCAGGAGATGCCCCAGACGTCGGGAATCCGGCCACCGTAGGCGCGGGCTTGCAGACGGTGAGCGATGGGTAGCTCACTGTCCGATAAGGACCAGGCCCGGGTCGACGGCGCGTAGTGTTCCACGCGCGCCTCAAAGAGATGTCAGCACCAACTGACGGGGTCCGTTAGGGCCAATGCCTACCAGGGTTGCCGAGTTTATCCGAAAGGGATATCGTGGCCCAGGCACACAGGCAACGGAAGGAACACGGGTGGGTTTTAGTCAGTAAAAGTCTGACACGCCCTCCCGCTCCGCCCAGAGCGGAAGAAGTTATTTGATAATTTATAAAAAATAAAGAGGCGTCCCGCTTTCCTTCACCGTTTTTGAAGGAAGTGATAATTATAAAATACGCACATGGTTCCCAAAAGTCAGAGGTGCGTGGCTTAGGTCCGAACTCGAGACCTGTGACTTGGCAGTCCGACATAAAGATCCGAAATAAAAATTAAATTAAATAGAACATTAATAGCAGCTCTCGCAGTGTGTTTAAGGTATTTTTTTTAGCTTATTTGTCTCAGATTTTTTTCTGTTTCTTCATATGCAGTTGCCGCGAACTATCCCCACTTATGATGCAACTGTCTTGACCCTCGTTACCTCCAAATTGTTTATTCTTCTAACAATATATTATTATATGACATATTAATAAGCTGTTGCTAAACCTTTATTAATAAATAGTTTAAACGTGTCATGTGCTATAATATAAACTATAATTTCACCGGCAACCACGCCCTTTATATTGGAACAAAGGAATATTGGAACAAAGGAATTTTGGAAAAAAAAACGAAAAAGTACCTATAAAGTAGGTACTTCGAAAGAAAGTTTTAATACCGATCTCTGATATATCTCTTATAACTCAAAATTTATTTTTATATTGTGTTGCCTAGAGAAATAGCATTGATTTATTTACTAAAGAAGAGCCCTAGTCTCGAAGGAACAGTAGTGCTAGTACTAACAAGTTGCTCCTTGAAGCAAACTGGCGGACCGGTGATGGTGCGCCGTGTTTGTTGATTACATTTTGAGAGCTGCGACGTCAGCGGCAAGGCTGCGACCGACCAAAGCTCGACACTCCTCTATGTTGACAAAATCTTGCCCGAAACTAGAATAAAGCGGTCGGATATTGCAGCCATGGGCACAATTTCACGAAGTTAGGGATAAACAAATCATCTGCTTAAAATAGATTTAACATTCGTTATACACAGTGGCTTTTAGGATTCTCTAAATAATCTATTGTTGTGGATGGTCGAAACGACAGCTTAAGGTTTATACGACAAGAGAAGTAAATAGAGAGAACCTCTCTTATGTGATAATCACTAATCAAGCGTGGTGATTAAGTAATAGCCCGCTGCGACCGTTTGTCAATCCCTGTTGAGTAGCATATGTTTACGGAACTGAACTGATAGAGAAATCCTTTCAGAGTCACCTGTTGCAATCAAGCGCTGGTAATGAGTCATATTAGTACAACAGCATTAAATAGTGGAAGTGATATGAGCGATATTACTGAAACGCCTGTAATAACTAGTGCTTGTCAGTTGTTGCAGTAGTGTGGTACACTGATCAGTATAATACGCGCAGCTGCCGCGACAGTCGACTGTTGACAGACGTTAAGTAGCACATTATTGTCGATTTACTGCTTTATGAAGCCTGCTAGTTAAGTAGTATACTCATGAAATTCCAGAAACTGAGAGAACCCCTTTTATTCTTTCCCGGATCTTTTGTAATAAAAAAAAAACTAATTGATTCATGACAATGAATTGTAGCGGTATATCTAACTCCAATGTTCATAGTTTGTAGCGGTATATCTAACACCAATGTTCATAGTTTGTAGCGGTATATCTAACACCAATGTTCATAGTTTGTAGCGGTATATCTAACACCAATGTTCATAGTTTGTAGCGGTATATCTAACACCAATGTTCATAGTTTGTAGCGGTATATCTAACACCAATGTTCATAGTTTGTAGCGGTATATCTAACACCAATGTTCATAGTTTGTAGCGGTATATCTAACACCAATGTTCATAGTTTGTAGCGGTATATCTAACACCAATGTTCATAGTTTGCGGTTTCTGGCACATCACCGCAACAGACCATCACTTAATTATATTTCGTCCACTTCGATTTTCAATTAACACGAAGCTCCCACTTCATAGTCGGTCGATTAATGGTTCCATCAATTAGCATTATTATAAGAAGTGTTAAATTAACATAGTTATTATGAATGATGAACTCACCGGGTGTGCTCGCTCAATACTCCTGTATCCACAACTTTATCACACAACACACACTACATTGAACGTACAGTATGGTCCTAAACATAGATCACACGTGACGAAACATCCTTGGAACGCAAAGTAGAAATGTTAACGATATTTTTAAAAGTTTAATTCACATAATTTTCTGAAATGCACTTTACAAAACAAAATAAGATAAAAAAAATAAAAAAATTGTCTAATCTCTAGGTCTTCTGAAAGAACTCCACCCATACCTTTCAATAAAACTACGTAAGTACCTACTAACCTACCTAATAGAACAGAGGCTATCTGTAACTCCTGAAATATGAACAAAATGCAGAACATATGTACTTGTGTGCAAGTATCATGTGCGGTACAATTGGCTCGTTCACGCGGAGGAACCGTGTTGATTTACGGTCAACAGGTAGCTGTGCCAGTTGGAGGCGCACAGACTTCTTGGGACTTTACTTACACTTATTAATAGTTTTTTTTTATGTACCTTAGGCATTACAGTGTTTCAGACTCGCGTGTATTTAGTTATTTACACATTTCAATCTGCAAACACCTTACTAACTAGACTGTGACTACTTTCTATTAAAACACGTATCAGATACCGCACTCATTTTGACGAAAACTATCTAGATAAAAATCGTACCGAGAAAAAAAAATACGTCCGGAAAATAATGGAGGACAACTCCGAATGACAAGTAGAAGCACTTCCTACACCCGTCAGGAATGTCATCAAATGTGTTCAGCTAAATAATTACGTTATCTGCCAAACAACACTCTTCACAGACTCATCGAATTCATCTCACCGCTGTAAGTTTAAGGGCCAATATTTTCTTGAGCAACTGCCTCATGTTAGAACTTTTATAAACTTAAAAAAAAACAATTCAAATCATAATAGATAAAAACTGTTATAATGAAAATAAACTTTTAAATAACCAAGATAACTTTTAAATCAATTATCACCAAGAAATTAGTTAGTAGATCAGTTACCAAACACTAGTCGATCGACGGCGTCAGGTCGGCGGTCTGCACGCGCCACGCTCGCGAACGGTCGCCACCCGACTGGCGCCGACAACAGGGCCGCCCTCCCTACTCACACTCGTCTGCCACTCACAGGATGTGAGGTCCTGTCCTGTCCTTCTGTTTACCAGGCTGTGTCACCATGTTGACAGTCGAGACTGTACAAGACAGGCAGGTCGGATCACACGCTAACATAGTATGTAGCCCGACAACAATCAGGAAATCCAATAGAGCAAAACGTAATGCGTGCCCTGGTTTATGAATAGTGATATTAGCAGAAAACTGATTGTTACTGCTCTTAGACTTAGATCTGGACACATCCCATGCAAAAAATTTGCCTTCATGATGAAGAAAGTCGCTTCTCCCAATTGTGAGGAGTGTGGAGTTGTAGAGGACCTACAACATTTATTGATGGAATGTGTCCAATATGAGTCCAGTAGAAATAATTTTGTAAGGTCCCTGAATTTGAACAAAACTGATGTAGGCATGTTCCATACAATTCTATCCCAACCAAATGGCGACGATGCGAAGGGTTTGTTCAAATTCATGGCCCACGTGTTGTGAAGTACCTACTATTGTTTAGGATACGATGGGACTGACATACGCTATGCGTAAAAGCCCCTTTAAATAAATAAAGAAAAAAAAAAAAAAAAAAAAAACGTAATGTTTTTATTACAAGCTTGTTCTGCCCCACTGCTGGGCAAAGGCATTATCAACGTTGTCAAGTCTGTAAAAATTGGCATGATAGCAAGACATCATCACCGTATAAGTTCAAGTATCAGAAAACATATCCTCCAAGTCATATTATATTTAATTTGTGAATAGTTTTAGTTAAGCTATTATATAATTAGTTGTTTGTACCCACTTGTAAATATTACAAATAAATAAATCCTCCAAGTAAGAAAATTAGAGGAATATTTTTTATTAAGAACAGAAGTTAATATACGTTTACATTGCATATTCAGCCTCTAACATTCGCGCTGAGACGCAGGCCTTCCTTTTGTGAAAGAGACTGGCTGGATCATAATCCACCATGCGGGCCCAGTATGGGTTGGTATTACCTAATGTAATTTAATTAAAGACACATTCTTGAAGATTACTTATTTTTTCTCACCTCTCATTTGCTCATAAATTACCTCAATTTCCCCGATCCAGTGGAAAATTTCCCCGAAAGAGGAACAGCGTCCCTCCGGGAGCGTTGACGCCACGCGCTCCACTCCGCTCATAACTCGGCTGTATCTGCCATCGCTAACTAAATAATAAAACAAAGTTTTTTCATTTCTGTTCTAACGACTCTTTCAGAATTGTATCATAAATATCTTTGTCCAGTTTGCTGTTACTACGACGATTTGGTTTTGGGGACCGAAGGACCAGAAGTTTTCAGTAATGACTGTCTATATTTGTAAACCATTTGTGCTTGCAAGTACAAATAACTCAATTATTCTAGTACCTTATAGTTGTGCATAAGACGATCGAACTGTATTCACTTAGCTTTGCAAGTCAACCTCCTAATAAAATCATTAGTCATAGAATTCTCTTTAATGATTACATACGGGCCCCCGCGGCCACAGATCGTCCGGCATGGCATCAGTCCGCTCGGGTGCTCCCCGCGGTTTGGAGGCGTTTCGACTATCGGTCATATTATACAGGAAGTCCTTCTCCTTTGTGCGTCCAAGTAATCGAGTCTCTCAGCTTACTGCCTCTGTTCGTGACGGCTCCCATAATATATATTGGGGCCGTTTTCCTAATTATTTCTGCGCCCCGAATACACCTTAAAATACGAGGCCTGAACTCTGCGCACAATGGCTCGCAATCACGAGCGCTTGAGACGACTTCCGCTCACAAGTTGTTTTATAATTAGGTTTGACTGTTACAAAATTCGTAGCTACTTAGTTTGACGAGTTTGCGCTACGAAAGAGCATTGTATTGTATGTTTATTTCGGCGGCAGACGACGGCGGGACGAGCTGGAGAAAACAAACGTCCAATGGTCCACATTAGCCTTGGATCGCAAACACTGGAACTCATGGGGATAGGCCATTACCCAGCAGTGCAATGATACAGGCTAACAGTAACAGTAACTCACTTAAGAACTCATTCAAAGACATCGTCACTGACTAGTAATAAGTTACACAATCCAAGTCCAAGTCATACAAATTAGAACCTTGTGACAGTAGCACCTGCTGTTGTATTAAGACAGATGAAAAAAAACCTCAAACAGCCCTATTACATAAATCAGTGAGGTGAAGCTGTTAATGAAGAGCGGTATTGTTACAAAATAATGAAGGACAGTGCGGGGGGCGGGGGGGGGGGGGGGGGGTACGCTGAACTTGACGCGCATCGAATCTGCCTTGTGTTTATTTTGTATTTTTTAGTTCACCTATTTATGACCAGTTATTGCCTGGTTGATGTGGACAGAGATGAGTATTCGTAATAAATAAACTATAACAGTAACATCTAAGTATTACATGTACATACTTAATTCAGAAGGAAGTTAATAACCTCGAAGTCGTATTCCTACTCGTCCACGAATCTGACAGCCCGGTTATATTTGGATGACATTCAGATCACTGATTCAGCTCTATAAATAAATTGTAACAACTGTGTCCCCCTTCAAGTCCCCGGTGTGTTGCTCGCGCACAACTTTGATTGCACGTCGGTTTCGTCAACTCTCGCAACATTTCAACACCGTCAGTTAGTGTCCGACCGAATGTTCGGTTTCGGTTTCGTTTTCGGTTGAGTTTCGGCATAAACACGAGTTTCGGTTTAGTTTCATTTTCGGCGGCAAACCTGCCGAAACTACGACCGAAACCAAATGTGCATTCGGGAGTTTTCGTGCTGTGATCGGTCATATTCGGAAGTGTCATACAAAGTAATAAATTGAGTTTATAAGAAAGAAGTTTAAGTTTGTTTGTTCTAAAGATAAAAGTGATTTATTTTTGTTTATTTGTTTATTACTTAAATATTAAGTAACTACCTATACCTATTGTGATTGTGATACTAGTAACACCTTAAATGATTTTCTTAAGTACATAATCATATGTTTAATAATATAAGAGTCTATTCACTCAAATATATACCTATTGTGAGTATTTTTGAGGCGCAACGGCGCAACTAATATTTTTTTCCTAAATAAGGGTTGCTTGCTATGTTGTTTATTAATAAATGAAATTGTCGAAGACTGCTTATCTATGTGATTAAAAGAGAAAACAATAGACTGACTGATTATACGTTTTCTTTATTTTTCCCTCAAAATATGATCCTTGTAAGGAAGTTTCGGTTTCGGTTTCGGCCGAAACTGAGACCGTTGCCGAAATTCGTTTCCGGTTTCGGTTTCGGTCGTAAAACTAGTTTCGGTCGGACACTACCGTCAGTATTTGTCGACTCAGTACACATATCTGAAGGCCTATTCCAGTAATTAAAACCATTCCAAATCTAGTCGCAATTTCATCTCAACGACAATCGATGTCAGAAACTTGTCAAAAATATAAGAAAATTAGAGGTATTTTTGACGGATTGAAACTCAGATTAGAATGCAAATGTTCTTAAAAATACGGGAATTGCCCCTCAGGATAGACCTATCAAAGCCTCAGCCTTCAATGTAAAGAAGTAAAAACTTCAATACATACAGACTGTGTCACTATGTGGGACACCTCAAGTTTTAAAATAATATACTGCTTTAACACTGAATTTGTTGGGCTATCCTAAGGAATTATTTCAAAAAGAGTACGGTTTGTCGTGGATTTGATCAAACGCACCGCCCAACGTAACGTCACCATTAAATACGCCGTTTTGACCAACAGCCACCGAGCTCGTTGCGATTGCAACAAATTATTATTTATAAGCTACTATCGTCCGTTCTACTTTATTATTGGGTCTCCGTCTAATTTATGATTGTAATTACTTGAGGGTTGGTTTAGGGCATTCTTTTTAATAACCGAGTTAAGTGTACAGGGTATTCGGCAGACGGATGAACATATGAAAATGGTGGATCTGTGGTGCCGTCTGCTACGTGTTACAGGCCACACGGATTTATTTAAATGCATTTTTCAAAATTTTATTCGTAATTCGTTGTTATTCAAACTTCAAACGTCATTAATTTAATTTAAAAATAACAAAACTGCCAACATTTTATTTTTATTTTCATCTATATTAACTGTAGAATCTTATTAAATTCGTATTTCATGCAGATGATTGCTAGATAATTTAATACGAGCACATAAAAAAAAAAAAAAAATATGTCGTGTGTAACGTTAATTCCACGTTACTAGCTGGATGAGAAATTACTAATGCGGCACGTGATGCACTTACCGATGTGACTCTACATAGCTAATGCTGGTATGTACTCGTCATAAGAGGTAAGTCCCATTTCTTTATGCTTCAAAAATGAACCTACTTTATTTCGACTAGCTCTACTCTTGTCAATTATCTGAAACAGACCCTTCCACATTACGTAAATTAAGAAAGGAAAATATTTTATTTCGGGCATCACAGGTAAAATGGTAAAACACAAACAGTAAAAAGAGTAAGGCCTATGCGAGGCCACAAAGGGAAACTAGCCAAACTAACCTATTAAATGGTGCTTGCAAAACTTAAAATTGATCAAGCTTAAAGCTCATTCTGGGCTTGACCCTATTTACCAAAATAACCTCGATAACCAAACTCATAAGCTAAAGCTCCAAAAACCCCTACCAGGGCATTGGAAGCTGAAAGAAGGTGAAATTGTTAGATGAATACCCGTGCATAGGCCATGAGTGGGGGGCTGAATTAAGATATTGCATTCTTGATGATGGCATTGGAGTATTGGCGTAAAGGTTCAAAATAAATATAACGATACATAAAGAAAAAAAAAATCTTTCTGAGTGATTAATGCTCGGTTACTATAAAAAAAAACGGATCCTCTCGCTCACCAATGGTAGCATTTTTTATGCCACAATGACGGTCCGCAAATTGTAGGAATTGGCCATAAATACACAACATAACTCTAAAGAGCTTATTAAATGAGCTTATCGTAAACTCACGCATTAAGTTCCACACTGCATCTCAAATAAGTTTACGGAAACATCTACAACTGGTACCTATTCTCTGTCATGGAAGCTTTCAAAATGATTCATCCCAACAAATATCTGAATACAAATAGGTACAGAACAAACTTAAAGAAACCCTACAAAGCTGGCTGCCGATTTGGCCCCAATGTCGACTCTATAGACTAATAAAACAAATACCGAGACTGTTTTAAAGCTACCCTAAAGCTTATAACTAAGTATAATAAAAGTGAGAGTGACTTAATTCTTCCTTTCACAGGACAACACATACAGCAGCTCAACTTAGAACTGGCATCAATTGAGACAGACACAATGTGTTACTTGCTGTTTATACTTTTATGCTAATTAACGATAGGTTCCTAAATAATCAACGCTAATGAAGGAAGATAAAAGGACCTATTCAATAAACCAGAATATTTATAATCAGACAACTTATTAACTAATTGAATTATTGCAGACAACTCTAAACATCTACTTTGTTAATAATTATATTTCAGATCGCCGTGAAGTAAAATTGGGAATCAAACGAGCTTACCTGTTAAGCGAAGTCTTGATTCTAATTTTATGAACGGCGATCTGAAATATAATTACCCACCCGCCACTGGCTAACAGCCCAAAAGCTGCAATAATTAGTGTAACTAATTCACTTATCCTTTCAGGAAAACCTAGTGAATGTAAGTATGCGGAACTACTCCGTACAGAAAACAGAGCTTGTTCCTCATCTTAAGGATCTCTAAAAATAAATGACAGTTCGGTGTTACCAACGAACGAGGAAGATAATCCTATTTAAAAAATATTTACAATATTTTATCTAAAAAAAAACGCGATGTTAGATGACGTGTATTAGAATACTACTTTGTTAATAATTATATTTCAGATCGCCGTTCATAAAATTAGAATCAAGACTTCGCTTAACAGGTAAGCTCGTTTGATTCCCAATTATGTGGCATTGCTTTGAAAAAGGGCATCAATATTGTGCATGTTCTTGGCCCGATTTTTTTTACAAATTTGGTCCTTTAGTCGAAACAGGAATTTCCAAACACTAGCAGCTGATAGTGAAGGCTTTCTGTTCATTGAATGAACGTCGAGTCAGAGCCCTGCTGCGCTATGTTCCAACTCCGGACAAAGCCATCATTCGCCAGCAGTCGGACAGGCTCTGTCACTCGCTGTCTCGCGATCATTATTACAGTACTTGTTCCGTTTGCTTTCCTTTGCTTCAATCTGCTCAAAATACTGTCTTTACATTCGTGTCATGAAAAGCATAACGAAAGTATAGGTGTAGATAACAATACACTTGTGACCACTAACACCCTCTTACTTGTCATGTGTTACTGCGTGCGGGAAATAAGCTGCTTAGTTTATTATGACTTGCTTTTCTTCCCAAACTAAGATTGAAATAGGTTTAAAAAGATTATGGTCTAAGGTATATACAGAACAGATGAGCTAAATATTTAATTAAATTCTGAACTTCATAAATCTTGAATGAGATGACACAGACTCGCATCAATGGTCTTCTTGCTCTAAATAACTTTAAGACAACACAGTTTACAGAGACATTCATTGCTTATGCAGCACTGTTACAAAGCAAACAATCTCGATGGAGCGACACCGCGGAGACAACGTCGCGACACACGCAGTTAACCTTCTCTGAATCACCGAGTTCCTCTTCGAGATGACTTGTTTATACCAGCTTTGTGTCCGACTTTCTACGCGGGTCCGCACATGCTTTGATTCTTTGCGAAGAATTTTAAAATGTACAGCAATCATTCTCACATTGTTGTGCCTTCGAAAATACTTGGAACAAGTTTTGGAGTATAAAATAAAACCGACCTCGATTGTCCACTTTGCCTGACTTTATCGCAAGACAGAGACCACCACGGCTAGCCTTTCTAGCGTCTTCACAAGCATGTATTTAGTTTTACACACTACTTGTAGATACCACTTCCACATGAATGCTTTCCAGTGCCGTCTCAGTTCGTCGTCGCCCTCTCGTCGAGCTCTCCGCGAACAGCCCACAAGCTATGTGTGCGCGTGCGGTAGATGCGCGTCGCGTATTTGCCTCGCGAGCCACGCCACGCCGTCTGCGAGACCAGCGCCCGACAGCGCGCACGACGCACAGATGTGCCACGGCTTGTCCGTGATGCGCTCCAGACCCAACGCTGCAACATTATAAACAATATAACGAATTATAAGCAAATCTATAAGTAAAGAGGCAGACAATAGAAACGATGGATAGATTGTGTGAAAGGTGATGTGGCACGAAGGGGGTGAGGTGTGACCACTGGCATGCTGCACCGAGCCCAAATAAATTGGTAGGTAAGGGCAGGAACGAATATGAGGAGGTCGCTATGAGCAAGCTCAATTCCTGCTCTGGGTGAGTGAACATGAGTGTGTCAGTAGGTACTGACCGGCGGCGACCTGCATGGGCGCGAGCGCATGCGGCGCGTCGTGCTTGTTGGCGAACACCAGTAGCGGCACGCGCCGCCCGAACATGTCTGGGTGCGCCAGCAGCAGCTCCAGCTCCTCGCGTGCCACCACTGACAACCAATCAATGCAAAGTGACATCGTTCACAGTAAACTATGGATGGCATTGCAGCATATTATCATAGTCAAATGAACACAAACGAAAAGGCTACGTTTGATCGACACATAAAGTTTCAATTTTTTTCCTAAATGTTTGAATTCAGCTCGTTTAAACCGATACTGTCAGAGAATAACTAAGCGTTTGGTTCCAAACCACTCGGTCGCTGACGGCAGTGACAGTCGTCATCTCTGTTTGTGTAATTACATCGGCCGCCGACAGACGGCATTCCTAATTCACCCACAAACTTACTTCCGCTCCGAGCTCCGAGTTGTGTGAAGTTTGAAATGTAATCTGGTCCTTCGGTCCGCGCGCCCCAATGTAATCAATATTCATTTGCTCTAATTTGAGCATGGTTCATGGTTTGAGCACATTCTTATATAATTTTCGTACAGTTTCAAGAGTATAGAAAACTTATTTATCGAAATGTGGAAGCTTGCTTGCCACTAAAATTAGAAATAAAAATATAAAAGTTATAAAAAACTCAACTAAAAAGGTATAAACAAGACATCACAGACAAACAAATTAAAAATCCGGAGTCACACGTGTCGATCTTAGTTGGGGCAGAAATCGAACTGATTACGTATGACTCCCGATTTTTATTTATCTGTCTGTGATGTCTTGTTTATACCTTTTTAGTTGACTATTTGTCGTAGTTGGATTTTACTCTGTATTACTTTTATTTTTATTCAAATTATTTTGGGGTTATAATATAAATATTTTTGAAATGTGCTAATTAAGCTCTTTCATTTGATAACCAAAATGGCATAATGAAAAAAAAAATTGTATATGACTTATGTCTTCTAGAGGGCGCCATATTCAATTTAACCTGACGTCACACAATCTATAATCATCGTACCACCAATCGCTTCCAACGATACCTCATTTCTCAAATTATGTTGAGTATCTAGTTTAGAAGTTATGAGGGAACAGATGAACATAAATATACATACCGGTCAAAATCATAACGGTCTGGTAATTATGGAATTGCAGTTTTTTAACCGACTTCCAAGTTCCTGTCACTGTTATTTACATAGCAGGTGTATTCGAATTTATTTGGGGTAGGTACCACAACTAAAAAGTGATATATAATTTTTTTTTACAAAAAAAACAACTGACTTCCAAAAAAAACGCTACAAAATTAAAAATTACTTTAATTTCGGAAGTCGGTGACAAAATTCGAAACATCAAAACCAAAGACACCGACTGCCAAAATTAGAAATCGGTGTCTTTTTTTAAATATTTATTTAATTTTATATTTCGACTGACATCTAAAACTTTGTTTGAAGTAATTGAAACATTTATTTGAAGAGCATAGATGAACGGATTTGATTTGCCCAATGAGATGGTTCAACCAAGGGTTCAAGTAACTGGAAGTGCCGCCGAACATGGCACTCTATCATTCAAGCCAACTACCATAAACAAGGTTACCACTTTGTATGATAAATGGAGGTCCAATATTAGGAGTCACAACCAACTGAGGAGAGACTAGAATACTGACCGAGGCGCAGATGATCAGCCGAATCCACGACAAAGATAACGGCGTGCGCGCGACGGTAGTGGCGCTCCCAAAGCGCGCGGTGCCGCGGTGCGCCGGACACGTCCCACGCGCTGAACGCCACGCCGCCACCTATACACACGGTGTGGTGAGCACGCGGACACTGCGACACGGTGTGGTGAGCACGCCGACACTGCGACACTTGTCGGTGTGAGTACTACGCACTAGTAAAGTTCTCCTGCTGCTGACCCACAGTAGGTGCGGCGTGCGGCACGCGCGTCTCGGGCGGGCGCAGTGCGTTGAGCAGCGTGCTCTTGCCGCTGTTGTCGAGCCCCAGCACCAGCACCGTCACCTCGGCGCGCCCGCGGCCCAGCCACACCGACAGCTTGTCCAGTAGACCCATCTCCTCGATTAACAAATAACTGGAACAGTTATATCTACACATCAAAATGAAATAATACACCAATAAGAAACTGATTGTAATGTTTTACATACTTTCATCTTAAAAGATGAGCTCCTCCTTCGTCCTCCACCCTTCAAATGGTTTCCCCGACTCGAAGGGAAAACTCAACCAGCAGTGCTATTATAAAAATCGATACGAAATTGTCTGCCTAATATTCTCCCGCGTGCAATATGTAATACTCGTAGAAACTTACCCGTTTTCTGTTCTCAGGATCTCAACATAGTTGAAGATGTTACCCAATTAATGTCAAGGAATACTTACTAATGACTGCCCGTACTTAGTGAACTGTATCGTAATGAGGTGGTCGGCACTAACGCACACAACTAGTTGGTGCAGTTCAGGGATAAACTCAATTATTTTACAATTGAGACAAGTAGTGCGGTATCGACGACGTTGCCATGGCATCGCCGCACACAACACTGCTGCCGATGGGTACCGCTGTTGGTACATACTTATTGAATATTTTGCATTCCTTAGTTATTAAGATGGATCATGTAGATTATTGATCAAAATATTTCTTTAAAATATGTTGGCTTACTCAATATTTCTTTCAAGACGTTCTCGAATTCGGTAATTCTTTTTTTTTTACCGACTTCCAAAATGGAGGAGGTTATATGTTCGTCGCGTATGTGTTCTTTTTTTTTCCACCGATTTCTCCTTCAATTGTGGACCGATTTAAAAAATAATTCTTTTGTATGAAAGGGTATATACCCTTTCATACAAAAGAATTATTTTTTAAATCGGTCCCAAGTTGTGTCCCATATAATTTTAATAACTTTGCTTGGATAGTTTTTGAGTAAGCTTCAATAATACGTATTTTTCCCACTTAGTATACCTATGTGGATGATATGATGATAACTTCCTGTCACTGTTATTTACATAGCAGGTGGTGGTATTCGAATTTGTGTAGGGTAGGTACCACAACTAAAAACGAAAAAATAAAATAAAAAATTGGTAAAGAATCAATGGTGGCCAGTTTCATTTGTCATAAATACAAATAAAACTTACCTTTAGAAATTGGGGGTTGGAATACACGATAATCAAAACTACGCAATGCAAACATAATAACAATTTAATATCACATAATTTATATGTACAAACAGCAACACACTTAACCGCCCTTTAAAGACGCAACTAAAAAGAAATTATGACTGTTCGAAAGGTCATAAGTTTTACAGAAAACGGTTCAGGTGATAATTCTTAATTCGGTCGTATTGTAAGTCTTCTTTATCACTTAAATTGACATTTACTTGAAAGTTTATTCAAAACTAGCTCCTGCCCGCGACTTCGTTCACGTGGAAGTCGTAATACACCACAATACCTACACTACAATAACAGCCACATTTTTATAAAACTTCCCTGTTTATTACGTACGTTTGTAGTTCTGTACTCAACAGTCAAAATATACAGAGAGTCAGACTGGTGAGGCGGGAGCAAGCGACGTACAGTTGTCCGTGTGAGAAGCAGCTTGTCCTGAGGTCGACACCCGCAGCCTTCAGTGTCTGCCCCTGTGACTTGTTGATGATCATCGCAAAGCAATACCCACAGGGATCTACACAAACTGGAAGGGGAACACATGTCTTGGTTCCTGCGGCAGTTCTGCAGGGTTCTGTTTACAGCTCAAAATAAAAAAATAAAAAAACAAAGTTATTTATTCAAACTAGGCTGAGAATCAGCACTTTTCGTACGTCAAAATTACATAAGACAGTCCCCCAAAAACGCCCACCCTTCACCACTTCCTAGTGCTTAAGCTGGGAAGAAGAATTGGCGCAACAAACTCCACAGCAGCACAGCTGTCTGATCAGTTGAAAAAACTTGATTCTATATAATAATGCTTTAAATGCAAAAATAATTTACATTAGCAAAAATTGCAATCAACTCATAAAATAAAAACATTTTAATGAGTAGATTATGTCAACAATAAATGAAAGCAAAAATTAAAATAAATTGACTTACAGTCAACTAAAATAATCCAAACAATTATATGAGCTCATATAGTATCATGTAAGTAGTCTTTGATTCTAAAAACACTTGTTTGTTGCTTGGGGTACATAGGAGTAGCTTAATTCGTTCCAAGCCTTTTTGTTGTCTAAGTAATCTTTAACTTTATAGAAACCTTTTTGACATAGTTTATGTTTAATAAATGATTTAAATTTATTGAGGCTCAGTTCTTTGACATGGCTTGAGAGTTTGCACTTAAATGAATTACTAATTTTTTGGAGCCTAGTCCTCGGCACAATAAATAAATCTTTGTTTCTAGTATTTAAGCTATGAATGTCGTTGTGTTTAGAATATAGATTTATATTCTATTTTACATGAATCAGGTTCTCATATACATATTGAGATGTGACCGTCATTATGTTTATTTCCTTAAATTTATCCCTCAATGAATCCTACAACTTAGGTTATAAATTGCTCGAATGGCACGTTTCTGCAGCACAAATATAGCTTGAAACTCGGCCGCATTTCCCCACAACAAAATGCCGTACGACATTACACTATAGAAATAACTAAAATATACTAATCGAGCTGTTTCTACATCAGTCAAATGACGGATTTCAGCTACCACTGCTTTCCTATTTGCCATAATCAATCCATCCCATACGATGAAAGCGCAATCTCTAAGCACGCGCCTCTTGTTGGCGTGGCACCTCACAAACAAACGTTTCGTTGCACTCTAAATCGATGGGAATTTTAAACATGATGTGCGCTATTTTTCCGTCAGGAAGCAGTTTGGCAACGATTCTGTAAGACGCTTCCGCGATTGCAATTTTGCATTGCCTCCTGACCTCTACAAGGATGCCATTAGTATTAAATGTTTTTCCTGTTCCACCAGGAGCATCCAAGAAAAACATTTACCCTGACCAAGCCCAACGCTTTGGAGAACGGTGTTAAAAAGGTCCCTTCACTCTGAGGTGAACATAGATACGTGGTTATCGTCGAAGATGGTACTCATTGCGCCTGGATTATAATTAGTTTCGGCGGCGTATTCCCAATTTCCGCGGTCTTAATGTGCCCATGATTGCGGAGTCGGTAACCCATACTCGATCAGTGGATTGCCACCGATGGAAATTACCACGTCTTGTTATGTGAATTAATATGACTACCTTTTGCGCGCGACTTCGTCTGCGTTAAACTTCCCCCACCCCGTCGCATCGCATCGTCCGCGCTATTACTTCGCTTAGCGTTATTTCTAACATTTTTCTTTTTGCTCGGCTCCTTAGTGTTGTAGCGTAATGGTAAATAGCCTATAGCGTTCCGCAAGAATAGGGCTATCTAATGCAAAAATATTTTTTCAGTGTTAAGTTCACTCATCCTCTATTGAAAAGAAAAGAGAGGATCCTCCGACCAGACGGGTGTCGTGTCTGGCGGGAAACTGCCCAGAGGTTGAAGTCGGGAGCTTGTATATAATGTCCTCTTGCGACGACAGTGTGACATCTCGAATTATACGTTTTTTTGTTTTACTGATATTCTGAATAGCGATCTCACGTTCTATTATCTTCAAAAACGGGATATTTTTTACTACAAAAACAACAAAGTAAATGAGAGAAAGAGACAAAATATCACAGTGTAGCGCTGTCTCATTTGTTGATCTAGTTGGCTTCGACACAGTGACAATTCAGTTGTCACTTGAGCTTCGAGGTGTGAAGTGCTCTCGGTTTTCACGAAAAACGTGACATCACGAGGATACCACGATTTAAGTGATAAAGGTCTCTTTTATTAATTTTCTATTATTCGACAATGTGTACGTCATACTTACCACAGTGTTCATGTAAAACATCGAGCAAAGTGAACGAGATAAGTTTTTGATATCACGTTTTTCTTGTAAGAAATTCACAGTATCACCGCGTCATTTTAAATTGTAACGTTGTAGATGATACACGTTTCTCTTAAACTGGAAATATATTGTGGGTCATTTGTTGATGTTCTGTTGTTGCAGAGTACCTACATATTGATAAAATTTTATGGTATGTTCACTTGTCACGTTATATATACTAAACAGCAATATAAAACTCCAGTTATCTTTACAGATGGGGACAAGGTCTAAACTAATATTGCAATTAGCACAAAAAAAAAATGGACGAGGTTTTGCCCAGTAGCAACCTAGTGGCTCGTAACAACCCGAGTTCAAAAACTGTTTACCACGATGAAACAGTTGATGACCAAAAAACGACACAAACTCATCTCCATCGCAGTGTTTCACCGAGTTCATCTTCTTCAAGTACCTCAGTTGCTCGTTATAACCCGGATTTAAAAACTTATAACGTTCGTTTTAATCTTCTTCAAGTAAATCGTGTAGCAGCTCTTCAAGTCCTTCACCTTTCTCCGAGGACAGCGATGACTCCGTAAAAGACCCCGACTATAAAGAGATTCAAGAAAAACGCCGACATGTATTTTCACTCAATGATGTGAGCGATAATGTTCCGACAGCTGCGACTAGTCAGCAAACGACAAACCTAGAAGGTCAGGCATCGACTCAGTAATTTTTACTTCTAATGAAAATCCAATCGATGCACCTGATACTATGAGTTCCTGATTTTATATGACTGATTCATCTCACTAATGTTCCTATGTTTGTTATTGTGTATTGATAATGTTCCTATGAGTACCTAACTGTTACTTCGTTACTTAGATAGGTCTTACGTTATATTTTGGTCTTGTAATAGTTTACGAAATTGTTTTTTGCAGTCTAGTATGTTACGTTTTCACGTGTGCTTTGATACGAATTATTTTTCAGAATATGTAAAAGAAATGTGAGCATAGTACAAGATACCTTCTACAGATCTAAGACAATACTAGTCAATCATGCCTAATAGTTTACATAAGTGCCTAATTAAATAGCTAATAATGCCTTTACTTACAGAAAGCTTTATTTTTCCTGTCACTCTTTTGTTTTAATTTTATAAAGTGTGAAAAAAACAGTATTGTCTTAATAATTATAACTTTTTTATAAGTCAAAGTGTGATTTAACGCAACAAAATGGTATGGTTAAAATAGTTACCACTATGTTGAATGATTCTATTATTCTTACAATAACAAAATATTTTTCAAGAATAATGTTTTTTTTTTATATAACTTAGTTAAATGTCAATTTTTACGTCATCTTCAACGTGACAACTAAAATTACCACCTTGTAAACTTTCTTTTTTTCTGGAACAACGTGATAAGTTTTCCTTTTTTTTTCAAACTCTATAAATGAAGTTAATTTGGTTCCAAATGTTTTTTTTCTTTTTGATATTTATTTTCATTTCAGTATTAGTTATACTCTAATGACCTCATACATAATAAAGCTATCTTGACAACAATTTAAGAGTTATGCTCATTTTAGAGTTTAAAATTCGTTGTCTGTAAAATTATGGTTTTTGAGATGTCACACTGTCGTCGCAAGTGGACATTATGTCCATCACGCGGTAAACTCTAATTGCGCGATGCAGGTTTTGTGTGACGTCAGGTCTTTGATTCGTAGGTCACATGTAGCGATGTAGATGCTGCCACAAAACAAACAAACTCTTCAGCTTTATTCTTACCTAGTATAGATTATAATAGTCTATAGTAGATCTAAATATTGTCGCATAAAGGTAAAACGAAAAGAAACGACTCTTGCCGATTTTGCCCGATTTGTTAATTATCCGACGAAATTAAGTTATGTTACTCAGCCACTGGTTAGGGTTCATAATTGTCAACGTCAATTAATGTTAGTCTCTTTCCTGCGATATGTCAAATAAAATTGTGTATAATTATGGGGCAGTTAAGTGTTTTTCTGTTTGTACCTAATGAACTTATCTATACTTATAATAAATCTGTAGAGAGGTCAATTCTGTACATGATATATATTTTCAAAATAACTATCAGGGGGTAATTAGTGATCGATACTGATGCCAAAAATGCAATCAGTAAATTTTTTGTCTGTCTGTCTGTCTGTCTGTCTGTCTGTCTGTCTGTATGTTCCTTATAGAAACAAAAACTACTCGACGGATTTTAACGAAACTTGGTACAATTATTCTTCATACTCCTGGGGAGGTTATAGTATACTTTTCATCACGCTACAATCAATAGGAGCAGAGCAGTGAAGGGAAATGTTGGGAAAACGGGAGAAGTTGCTCCATTTTTTAAGCTTCCGTCGCGTGTGAAGCCTTAATGGTTAAAGCTACATAGAAATCATTTATGACGGAAATGTTCTACATAAAATTATCTAAAAAATATACCACAACAGCATATGTCTATCTTTTATGAGTGACTCACAATAACACGTGTAACTCCCCATAGCTTAGCAGTTCGGAGCTTTCTGATTGTATTTGTTTACTCTTACGTTTATAATACTCTCACTCATCCCTAATTAAAAGAAGTTAATATTATTACCTATTCAATAAAAAAAGAATCATAGTAATCGGTATAGAAACACCAAACTTATACATGAAATACGCTAATAAGCCATCGCGCCGTCGTGCGTGAATACTGAATCATGCCATAAGGATTATTTTTGTGTAACGATTGCCGCGCTCGACGCGGGTCGTGGCGGTAGGGTATAAAAAAGCGGGAGGTCCGAGCGCGAACTTCATTCAATATTTGGCTGTTGATGCGTTCAGAGCGTTCGACCTTATTGACAGACAATAATTGATATTAACAAACCGTGCTTAACAGCGCGACTTTTAGTCTTTAAATAGTTTATTTGAATTTCTTTTGTTGTTGTTTTATAAAATAGGTATTAGTTGTTTTGGTAGTGTTTAAATATTCATTCAAATTACAAATTATTAATAGCTTGCATTTTATTTGGGCACAGCTAATAATAATAATATTCTGCGGTTCCTTATTGCGATATTTTTCAACAGTATTGTGGATTGACATATTATATTTCCCTACTAAAATACGAAAGTTAATCTGTCTGTTACATCAAAACCACTGAACCGTGAGGAAGGACATATGGTACTTTTTTTACGAAAAACGACGGAAACGCGGACGAAGTCGCGGGCAAAAGCTAGTATTAAATAATATTGTACTAGGAGGCAATTGTAGACAGATTTCTTTTTCGCTTGTATTTGATTGCACTTGTCTTCTCAATATTACCTATTTTGTGAGTTCGTCAGTTTTTATACTTTCTGCAACAAATCACATTTTGGTAAAGATAGTTTGTTTACTGCACTCCACAGTTAACACACTGTCACAACGCGGCGGCTGTGGACAGATGACGTCATAGATCTCATCGGGCGAGCGGCCGCGCGTCTCCGGCAGCGCGCGTGCCGCGAACAGTGCCAGCGCCAGTGTCAGCGCGGCCGCCAGCGCCAGCGCCGCGCTCAGACCAGCATAGCGTGCCACCAGCGGGAACAGCGCCACTTCCAGCGCGTTGCCGCCCCACGCCGCGGCGCTGACTAGCGTCACCGCGCACCCGCGGTACTGCAACACAAAACAGCACAGTTGTTGCTAGCACGCCATCAGCGGACCTGTGGCGATAATACATCTATGCTTGAAGCCATAGATAATAATACATCTATGCTTGAAGCCATAGATAATAATACTTACATCTATGCTTGATGCGAAAATGATTGGAGTTTCAAATGCCAACCACGTAGTTTTCTTTTTACCATAATCAAACTTAATGTTTTTTTTCAACACACTTGCTCGTAATTATTGAACCGCTTTTAGGTTCATGATGCAGTTTATTAAACACGCGTGCTTTTTAGGATTCCGTGGTAAACAAGGAACCCTTATAGTTCCGCCATGTCCGTCTGTCTATTTGTCTGTCTGTCCGCGGCTTAGCTCAGAGACGGTGAGTACTAGAAAGCTGTAATTTGGCATGGGTATACATATCAACCACGCCGACAAAGTGGTAAAATAAACTCAAGAAAAATATATTTTCTTAGGGTACCTCTCCTACACGTAAAGTGAGGATGTTTTTTTTTCTCGTCTATCCCATGGTGTGGAGTGTCGTTGGAAAGATGATTCAAAAATATTGTGGGTGTGTGAAAATCATTTTTCTATTCACATTCCGTTTGCGAAATATTAAGCTTTAAAAGGCAAATTTTTGTTAGAGTCAAGTGTCCCCCCCCCCCTGCCAGCTAAATGGTTGTACTTGGATTTGTGAAAAAATTCACAGCGGTAGTATATATAATGATGTTAAAAGGAAAACTATCGCAGCTACGTAAGCTTTACAGGTTAACGAGTAATAATCGACCATCTTAAATTTGCAGTTTGAAAAACATGATCTCCCATAAATTCCGTATGAAGAGATTGTAATCTTCTTAGATTTAACGAAGACCTTTGATACAGTTTCTGTTCCCAGACTTGTGGCCAAAATGGAACATATGGGAATACGTGATGTGGCCCTAAATATTTACAAAGAATACCTCCGTGGGTGTAGCCAGTGTGTTAAAATTGACTCCGTTTTTTAAGAGGCTTACAACAGCTAAAGCGCGGTCACTGTCGGACTGCATAGAAATGAAAGAGAAGCGCGATGACACGACGCAGGTAATTTATTGCAAAATATGAAGCAGTTAGCGATTTACAAAAAATCTATTGATTGGACTGGAAAATTAAAACACTATTATGCTAATATGTAGCTTGTAGAATAATCTGACAAAAAATCAGAATGATTGCATGTAAATTAATATGATTTTTAATCGTTAAAAGAAATTTTTTGAGGTATCTTCATGATTTTTTTCTATCGTATCAAATTAGTTGTATTATGTTTTCAACTACTAGCATATATCCTGAAGAATATCATATATTTTTCTGATTTTGTTTACTGCAGTGGATCATATTCTTTTAGGCATTATAAAACTTGCGTTTAGGCACGTTTAGGTCCTGTAGTCCCCTTAAGGGAACTAATTTTTTGAGCTGTTATTTAAATATTCGAGATGTTATTTATTATGATCAGTTGAAAAACATATTGAGCAGTTATTTAATTTAATGGCGGTTGATACATTATTGCGACAGTAAAACATCTATTCTATATCTATCTATATACATATAATAAATCTGTAGAAAAGTCATTTTTGTACATTGAAGAAATTTAAACAAAAAATAGCCAGCGTGTGAAAAGATAAGTAACAGAACCCATTTCCATCATTTTTGAAATTTTTGTCTGTTTGTCTGTTTGTCTGTTTGTTTGTGCGCACATCACGTAAAATCTACGAATTCAATGCTGACAATGTTTATATACAAAAATTATACGCAACTTGAGGTTTAACTTAGTTTTTGTTTCATCGAAATCGGTTCACTCTATCAAAAGATATGATTAATTTAGTGAGTTCAAGAAGTAAAATATTACGTTACGCAATTCAGTATAGTACTTGCAACGACATCTTAAGACTAAAAATAGAACTAATGTTGATAGTTGAAATCCAAATCCGATAGATGGCGTTGTGCAAATGACGTCATTTTCTGAATCGCGGTGTTAATATTTTCCGCGCGAGAATGATGTCCACCGTGTTTACTAGGCAAAGTGTTGAAGTACGTAGTAAAGATTGTATTTTATTTACTTCGTAGTTTGAATCCTATAGTGCCAATCGTTATACAGTAAGTTAGTGTTGCCAATTCGTTGAGTCACGACCACGAACAGACGATACGTTGTCACACTAGACTGTTCGATGCACCGTTCTTTTAAGTTTGTAGGCTATTCAGTCATAAGTGTTGTTGGTTTTGTTTATTGCTTTAATTTTCCTTGAAAATAATGCCTCAAAAAAAAAAAACTAACCTTTCGCTGCGTAGCCGGAATACGAAAAGGATGAGACTTTGTAGGTCTCAGGAATCGGAAAAGATCGTGAAGCATGGTTATCTGCTAACCGAGAGCACATCGCTCTTTCACGTGAATCGGAAACGTTCACCGAAAGGGAGTCACGTTTAAGTTCACAAAGAACACGGACCGTGACTTTGCGGTCTCAAGAGAGTATGCAGGAACGCGAAGTCCGGCTGTCTGCTGATCGGGAGCGCCACTCTCTCTCACGTGAGTCAGAGACATTCACAGAAAGGGAGTCGCGCTTAAGTTCGCAAAGAACTCGGACCGCGACTTTCCGTTTACTTTCAAACGTGTGCAATTTCCTGTAAGCCTCTGTTACGCTATGACTATTAATAAAGCCCAAGGCCAGACGTTATCCGTTGCGGGTGTAGACCTTACTTTTGATTGTTTTTCACACGGCCAACTCTATGTTTCTCTATCACGTGTTAGCAACCCAAACAACCTTTTTGTATATGCTCCGGGTAATTCCACTGCCAACATAGTATATAGCATTAACGTAATCAACTATACCGAAGTCAGGACTCTTATCTAAATCATCAAACAGGTGATATACTCTTATCTAAACGACGTTGTTTTGTTCTCGACAACCACGCGAACGAAGTCGCGGGCACAGCTAGTAGACAGTAAGTAATAAAAAATCAATAAGTCGGTTATTTTATCATACAATGTCAATTCTAAAAATAATTGAGCATTCCAATAACTGAATGAGCGGTAAAAATGATGGAATGAGCGGTTCGATAAATAGTTCGGCAGATCATAGCGAGGGGAACACCCAAATACTCCGAAATATTTTATTCCGAATTTCGATGTTCCGATTTTCAAAAGTCCGAATTTCATAATACCTAAGAATTATAATGTCTATTATTAAAAATCACGGAATTTATTTTCCCGAAAGTCATAAATGCAATTTGTTAGTTTTCCGATTTTCATACGTTCGAAGAATCAATTGCTCGAAGGATTCTCGGTCCGAAAAACGACATTCCGATTTTTAATACTTCGAATAAATTAAAAGTCAACGTGTTGTGCTACAAAATTTTGTGACTGAAACGAATCGCTGCAAAACCGACTTCACGCAGTCTTGTCTGCCCTACCCCTAGAGTGTAATTTAAGCCCGCGTAGGCGCGGAGGGGTGGGCCGGCCAGCGAGCCGAGGCTGCGGTGGTGAGCGTTAAAACCATCTGCGACGATAAGCTCGCGTGGGGCCGCCCAAACCCCGCAGCGCAGAAGCCGTGACAGAAACAATGCTTGCTGCATGTTGCATGCCTGCTTGAATGTTGCATGCCTGCTTGCAAGTTGCATGCTTGCTTGCATGCTGCGTGTCTGCTTGAACGCTGCATGCCTACTTACTAGGTTAGGGCGTTCGTTAAGGCGTTTATATTTCGGAATTGTATTAATCGGTATTTTAATAATCGGAATTCGTATTTTTGATGTTTCGAATTATCATTAAGTCGGACTTTTTGTTATTCGATCTATTGAAACTCGATATTTTGAGAATAGTAATTCTAAACGTTAGGAATATTGAAATTTAGGAATAATAAAAATAGGAGTAATGATAAGTCGGAGTTGTTATATTCGGAATTTTGAACCATTCGGAATTATGAAAATCGGTATTTTGAAATTCGTATTTGTGACTAACGGAATAAAGTTTTTCGTATTTATGTAGTGTACCCCATAGCGAGCGGTGACACCCGAACTCAAATTCATTGAAAAGAGAGGTAAATGATCGTTAGTTGGGCGGAGCTTATTAGCGCGGGTGGCGGAAGCGACCAATCACAGGGTTGGTAATCGTTTCGCGTGAGCTCGTGTTTTGAATTCTTGCATTTGTTTTCGTAATAAGCGTGCGAGTGCATTGTTGTTATCAATATTTTGTTGTTATTGTTAATTAATGCCATAATTGTCCTGATTTCTCATTATTATGGAGGAAAATATTGTTTTTTTTTCATTACTATTTAAGTACTGTATTTAGGGTTCCGTATCAAAAAGGTAAAACAAGGGGAACCCTTATGGTGCGGCTTCGTCCGTCTGTCCGTCCGTCCGTCACACCGCTATATCTCGAAAACCACTTTACCACCTCATTGTTTATAGGATTGGTTAGAATGAGATTTCTTACTGACTAATTCCGATTTATTACTGCCCACACGTTGTAATGATCGATATTTCAGTTAGCAAATCCGATACTAGATGGCGTTACTAGGCTCGCCACAATAGTTATAATAACATATTTGAGACAATTGACAAGTGAGGGTGGCGGAAAAAGAAATGATACCGAAGAGAGGGCAATTGGTGAAAAGACGGAAAAAGAACTAACGGTTGCTCCGAACTAGTTGCTTAATTCCTACAAATTTGACCCGTCATTATTTGGAAATTATTTACGTATTTGTTGTTGGTGCAAATTGTGAATTTATGTGCGAACAGTGGAAGTAACGGGGTAAGTGTTTGCGTCTATTTAACGAAGTGTAGGTTGGATAGTTGAAGATGTTTTGCAAGGCTGACGGTTCTTATTTTGTCCTCAGCTTGCGGAAACGCCCTTATCGTCCAGGCATTTAAATTGTGAATAAAGACCCGACTTCAATTTATAAGGACTACTATTGAAGTATTTCGAAATAGGAACGACATATTCGCCAAAGTTTGCAAGGAATCATCAGGTCTCGAGACATAGCGTCGGATTGAGGTTTCGAGTTCTCGGGTTCGATCCCGGCTCTTAGATATACTTTTGTTTCATTTTATTTACTTTTATTTTGTTAATTTATCTGCATATTGTTTTCCTTTTATTTTTTCGCACATTTAAATATTGTTTATTTTGTTTCCGTCATTACGGTTAATGATCTCCGGTACGGCACTTGCCAATTAATTAAGATAGTTAAGGTGTTAGCATAAATTGTTACTTTATTAATTAAATTGTATAAACTACCCTTGTTCATCTTTCGATAGTCAGTATACTGGAACCCCGGTCATCACAACGTAACCGCTCGTTCAATAATTTTTACCGCCCATTTAATTATTTTCCTGCTCAATTATATATTCACTGATCCATTTCATTATTTTTTATTACTCATTTTTGTTTACTTTACTGCTTAGTTTTAACTGCTGAACTAGTTATTAAACGTGCCATTTATAATTTTTAATTTTCCAAAACCGCTATTTACAACTGCCTCTTTAAATCAGTGCCGTTTTTTAATCATATTAAAATAAATACTTTTAAAGATATTTAAGAAAATAGATGAAAATTGAGCATTCCCCCCCTTATCTCCGAAACTACTGATCCTATTTTATATTTTTTAATACAGAGATAAGTTCTATCCTTAATAGATTGCAGGAAAACCTATGATCAACTACGGAACCCTTTATTGAGCGTGGTCCTACACGCACTTGGCCCGTTTTTTTTATATGTACCAATAGAGTTATATGAAAACGATATTTGTATCTATTCTTTACTTTTCAAATATTTACAGGAATGGAAATAAAATACATTAACAAGTGCGTGTAAGTGCGCTAAGGCTTCTGTAATTTATTACTGGTTTTCTAATATTGTGCCGTGTTGTTTTCTGAACTAAATAAAGTTTATATTTATTAATATACAGCCCTTTCATTTGATATGTTACACGGTAGAGTGTGCAAAACTGTTTTTTTTTATTTTCTTTTTGTCTTCCAAAAGTTACCCCCATAAGTATTCATAATTAATTAATTACGTAACACGCCCGTGTCCGGGTCACAAAAATTGATATGAGTAACTTGGACGGTTTTTAGGGTTCCGTACCTCAAAAGGAAAACGGAACCCTTATAGGATCACTCGTGTGTCTGTCTGTCTGGCTATCTGTCTGTCACAGCCAACATGCTCCGAATCTAATGGACCGATTAAGTTGAAATTTGGCACACTTTATATGTATTTCTGTGACCCAAACACGGACGTATAACGTAAATAAATGAATTTTGAATATGGCGGTTACTTTTGGAGGGCAAATAACAAAATAAAAATAAAACGTTTTGCATACTGAACCGTGTGACATATCAAATGAAAAGGGATGTTGCAAGGATCTCAAATATTTTTTTCTAATAATTTTAAACATATTTAAGAAAATTGATGAAAATTGACAGTGATTCCCGCTCCATTATCTCCGAAACTACAGAGGCTAAAATTTTGAAAAAAATGCAGAGAATGGTTCTTTACTCATAGATTACAGGAAAATCTCTAAGAGACTTCTTAGAGATTTTCCTGTAATATGGTCTTAAAATAACATAGTAAATCTCTCAATATTGTGCGTACAAAATTACAGTTGCAGTTGGAATGTATGGGAGAACATGTTTTTCAACTACAATGACAAGTTTGTTCTTGGGATTAATTCATCCCAACTACAGTCCAACTATTTTAAAAGTCTTATCAAATTCAATGTTATAGCAGTATAATATTTAAAAACTTGAGGGGTGCCACACAGTAACGCTATCTGTACCTACATGTAGTAACACGTACCTGATAGTGGAACATGTCGGCGAGCATGGCGTAAGGCGCGGGCTGCAGGCCGGCGGAGTCCGCGAACACGGCGCCCGCCAGCGCCGCGCCCGCGCCCGCGCCCCCCGCGCCCGCCGCCACCGCGCCCGTGCCCCCCAGCAGGCACAGCCCCGTCGCTACCGCGCACCACACCATCAGCGGCTGGGAACCCGTTCATCGCGTTATTGGTGGGAAATCATTTAAGTTTATTGTTGACCCTTACAGAATAACTCTCTAATTTCTTGGAACAAAAATGTAATAAAAACCTTTCTGCCAACTTTCTCAACGAGGTATAAGGCCAGTGCAGAAGCAACGAACTGCGCTGCACCAAGCAGCACAGCATGGCGCGCGGGAGAGCCGAGCACGCCAGCTGCGTCCTCCGCACCGGCCGAACTGGTGTCGTCTCGCGCCAGCACAAACACGCGCTCTGCGAACTGCAGCAGTGCCAGCACGCCGCACGCCTCCTGCCCCACCACCGCCACCAGGCATAACACGAACGCGCGCCGACGACGCACGTCGCTCACTGAGGACATCACAAATGAAAACCTAGATAAAGTATTACCATCACTACTACCCTACGAGGCGTAAATAAAGAGCACCGGACTTCACTATTTAACTCAAAAGACCAGAAACGATAAATCTCGTTTTTAGGTTTCAAACCCAAAGGGTGCCAACGGGACCGTCTGTCACAGGGCTGTACTTTTGAACCGTAAAAGCGGAGACTGACTTCCAACGTTTGTTTGTAATGTATCATTCGAGGCGAGCTTGGTTACAAAACGACGATACACAAGACGTGGTGAACGCTTGCTTCGAGCACATCGCTCAAGCGCGCTCCATTTCTTGTTACAAAATGGCAATACAGTAAACGTGGCGAACGCTCGCTTCGAGCACTTGACTTAAACATGCGCTCGCATCTAGCGGCTCGCTGCTACGAATACTGTAATACGTTTCAAAGGAATTCACGAAAAAGCCGACAGTCGAGTAGAGGATCCCGGTGGCCGGGAATCGCAGGCCGATTCCCGGCCACCGTAAGCGCGGGCTTGCGGACGGTGAGCAATGGGTAGCTCGCCGTCCGAGAAAGACCAGGCCCGGGACAACGGCGTGTTGTGTCCCACGCGCACCCCTGGCAACGTACAGGCCACTGAAGGAACACGGGTGGGTTTTAGTCAGTAAGAGTCTGACACGCGAGAGATGACAGAGCGGGAGAAGTTATTTGATAATATCCCACCCAAAAAAAAAGGAACTACAACTCGTAAGTCGCGCTAGATCACTACTAAACAATACAAAACCTCGTATACTCACACATGTCCTTCGCAAGTGTAAGCGGCGACTGCAGCTGGTCTTCCGGCGGCGGCAGCGCGCGCAGCTCGGCGTGCAGCGCGGGGTCCTCATGGCCCACGCCGCGCAGCCACGCCAGCGCCGCGCGCGCTTCCTGCAATAAACAAAGGAAGAAAATAGGAACATTTATTTAACACAGACTTAAAAGGCACACAAAATAAATTCTACAAATAAAAATTAAATAAAAAGTGTAAAGTACGTTATAATGTGTACCTCACCTCCACCTTACCTCGCCAAATAAGCCCGTTCAGCAACAATGCTAGACAACTAGTGCCTGACGCTGGATTGTAACTGGAACTGGGTTAGGTGTCGGATATAAATCAGTTTTATACTTCAATGTCGTTATGCATTTTTTTTTTATCGATTGCATCGGTCGCGAACGAAGTTTCTTACACGATACTCGCACGCACACACACACACTCGTTTAAAGTAGTAAGAGACAGAGAGAGCGGGAAAGTCGCATGGAGGGGCATAACGCTTTTTCCTTACGTGACGATTTCTATCAGTGAACTCCTACCGCAAGCAATGGAACTTCGCTCTAATAAATTAGTGTAAGAAAATAATAGTAACGAATAATTATGTTCATAATTAGTGGGATATGCCATGTACCACACAGTCACCATGACAATGAGCACTAGCTTAATTACTTTACAAAAACAATCTGAGAGATACGCGATGTTCACAAATGGCGATTTGTTTAACCTAAAGTGATAGGAACTTAGTTTTAGGTGACTGTGTACGTGGAATAGAAGTCTAATATAATATACCGGTGAACTATCTACTGGTGTTAAGGATCTTCTTGACGCTGTCGTCATAAATCACTTAAGTCATCCACTTCATGGTCATCACTATCGTCTTCCACTTCACCTGAACACGTCAAATACAAAGCATGTTTGAGAAAAAAATGCTGCATGAGTCAGCAGTATCACCAGCGCCAGTTACTCACGTCGGGCTTCCCTTGCGCGGCGAGGAAGGGCGGCGACTCCGGCACGAACAGGAACAGCGCGCAGTGCGCCGCCGACAGCGCCAGGCAGCTCCACAGCACCGTCCTGCAACGTCACGACAGTCACTGTGAGCTCCTGACAGATCAACTACAGTGTCACTTCACCTGCCAGAGCTAAGTTCTAAAACTCTGACAGTTAAAAAACCCTCTGATAAGGCAGTTTAAATAACCCCACTCGATAAAAGATCATGGCTATATGTGAACTGTAAGTGTAGCTAGATCTTCATAACATTGCGCTTGTTTTCCCTGGAGGTTGCTGGACTGTTGAGGATACTTACATTTCGCCAATTACGTATAAATATCATGTAGTAGGCTGCAAACCTATCGTGATCCAGAGCCTGAGAGCCTGTAGATCTTAGTTTTTATGACAGTGACTTACATTCCAATAACTGCGTGTCGTTTGGTATAGATACAATGTAGTACGTTACCTGTGCGGCACGTGCGCGTCGGCGGCGAGGTACATGAGCAGCACGCCGAGGTTGTTGGCCAGCACCAGCGCCGACACCGCCGCGCCGCGCACCCCCGCCTCGCACATCTGGACGCAACATTCATTAAGATTAGCCATCTTTTCTGCACGGACTTAGTGACTAACAATCATTAGGATCTGAAGGTTAACAGTGATTTAGACGTAGATATAGAAGGGTCCACCAAACAGCTGTCTCGCGTACGGTACGCCAGCGCGAGCGTCGTTGCCGACGGAACGGAATGTTGACATTTCAATATATTTTCATATTTAAATAAAGATTTTGAACTTGTATTGTGTATTTATTTTAAGACCCTTGTTCTCAAGATCGCGTGGAAGTATTGAGTTGAAATTAATAACAAATACGTAGGTCTACGGTCCCTTGGACCTCTAAACAAATCAATCTTCTAAGGCGAAGCGAGCGGTGCCACGGCAGTAACCGGCGAGCGCTACTTCCAAGTTAGTCGCAGTTACTTGGCAATTTTTACTGCACCTTTAAACCATGGATACCCTACATTAATGATATGGCCAAACGTCGACTGACATAATTATCATTAAATTTTGACGTTTAAACGATATGGTAAATTTTAGCTGGCCATTTCATGAAATGGTCAATTCTAAGATCGCCACGACACATTTATTGCCATATTAAATACTACAATGAATACTGTATTTTATCAACAAATAAGTATTAAAAACGCCGAATCAAAAGGTATTTTATTTAAATACTAGCTTTTGCCCGCGACTTCGTCCGCGTTTCTGTCGTTTTTCGTAAAAAAGTACCATATGTCCTTCCTCACAGTTCAGTGGTTTTGACGTAACAGACAGATTAACTTTCGTATTTTAGTAGGGAAATATAATATGTCAATCCACAATTCTGTTGAAAAATATCGCAATAAGGAACCGCAGAATATTATTATTAATAGCTGTGCCCGCGACTCCGTCAGCGTGTAACTCCTTGTATGTTATTAAGTTAATGTATTGGTAATATTGTTTAGATCACTTTCACATGAGTTTCGATGTGCTCTTTCCTCTGCCGATTCTTGAGAACGCGTAATTCTCATTCTCTTAGCTTTACTCGAAGTTCGAGATAAAGATAATCGTTTTTTAGGTGGCATTGTGTATTTTATTTTTAATCGACGGTAACGGAAAGGCTATCAGTTACCTAACAAAATAATCTACGTTAGAGGTCCTAACTATAGCTACCTTACACTTAAAATCTAAGTGCCTATTTAAACTAAAATATTCTAATAGAATTATACCCAGAAATATGTACAACTTACATCAAAAAAATAAATGAAAATAAAGCTGAAACGCCTGTGCAATACTATCTACCTATACCTACTTCACTTAAAAATAAATACCTATAACTACTATAATTAATAAAAGTATCTACGCTTTTACCTACCTAATACAAAAATAAAATTGAACATAAATTAGCCAAAACTTACCGATCGGTATCTAAAAATCTATGCGTACTACTTCTACTACTACTTCACCTAAAAAGAAATAAAATGCAAACTATTAATAATTTGTAATTTGAACGAATATTTAAACACTACCAAAACAACTAATACCTATTTTATAAAATAACAACAAAAGAAATTCAAATAAACTATTTAAAGACTAAAAGTCGCGCATAGTATAAGCATGGTTTGTTAATATCAATTATTGTCTGTCAATAAGGTCGAACGCTCTGAACGCATCAACAGCCAAAATAATATATTGAATGCAGCTCGCGCTCGACTCGGACCTCCCGCCTTTTTATACCCTACCGCCACGACCCGCGTCGAGCGCGGCAACGGTTACACAAAAATAATCCTTATGGCATGATTCAGTATTCACGCGCGACGGCGCGATGGCTTATTTAGCGTATTTCATGTATAAGTTTGGTGTTTCTATACCGATTACTATGATTCTTTTTTTATTGAATAGGTAATAATATTAACTTTTTTTAATTAGGGATGAGTGAGAGTATTATAAACGTAAGAGTAAACAAATATAATCAGAAAGCTCCGAACTGCTAAGCTATCGGGAGTTACACGTGTTATTGTGAGTCAACCATATAAGATAGACATATGCTGTTGTGGGATATTTTTTAGATAATTTTATGTAGAACATTTCCGTCATAAATGATTTCTATGTAGCTTTAACCATAAAAGCTTCACACGCGACGGAAGCTTAAAAAATGGAGCAACTTCTCCCGTTTTCCCAACATTTCCCTTCACTGCTCTGCTCCTTTTGATTGTAGCGTGATGAAAAGTATACTATAACCTCCCCAGGAGTATGAAGAATAATTGTACCAAGTTTCGTTAAAATCCGTCGAGTAGTTTTTGTTTCTATAAGGAACATACAGACAGACAGACAGACAGACAGACAGACAAAAATTTTACTGATTGCATTTTTGGCATCAGTATCGATCACTAATTACCCCCTGATAGTTATTTTGAAAATATATATCATGTACAGAATTGACCTCTCTACAGATTTATTATAAGTATAGATGGGCGTTTTCTGCGACTGCAAAAAATTACTTTGTAATTTCACAGTATCATTATGAAATACAAATTCAACTTCGCGTTTTTTTTTAATTTTAGTTTAATTTTAGTTTAGTATTTTCATTATATTTCTATTCATAATAAGTAAGAAATAATAACTATTTGTGTACTTTTGACTGTCAAATAGCTTAATTAAATACCTGTATTGACGGATGTAATTAGATTAAGAATAATTTTATTGGTCCATTGTTACAATATAGATTTCAAAAATAATAATATTATAATATGCTTATTGTAACTAGACTAGAATAATTAACATAGTTATTACAAAAGTGGTCCCCAAACCTTGGTTTTATCTTGGGTTACATTATCTTCCATTTTAATTCGAGACATGTTTGCATTAGCTTAAATTTAATTTCAGGATGTTGAAAATGGACAGAATACTTTATTAAATAAAGGTAGCGGTCTATCAAGATAAAATAAAAATAAATTGAACGAAATAAAATAATTCTAAATAATGTTATAGCGTGTATGTGTGTGTGCGTGTCGTGGTGAGTTGTAGGGGTCGGTTTTTGTATGACTGACTTGCTTGTGAATATCCTCAGTGTGTAATTATTTTATATGAGTGGGTGTTAAGACCTTTAGTATCACAGCGCATGCTTATTTTATTGTAGAATAGCTTCTGCCCGCGCCTTCGTTCGCGTGGAAGTCGTAAGTCACCACAATATACTACAATAACAGCCACATTTTTATAAACCATCGCTTTAAACTACGTTTGTACAGGGTGGCGCATAAGTCACGAAGGGGTCGCAACTACACATAACTTTGTTTATTTTTGTTTACTGATGTTAATTGTTATCAGATAATGCAATACAACTCATGGAGATATTTTCGAGTTAGGTTTTAATATTACGTCACGTAAAAGACCACCATTTTTAGCCTCACAAAGACGGGCTCTTTCGAGAGCACCTCTCCTTACTTTCCTCAGAACATGAGGAGTTAGCAACCGTATTTCAACTCGGATGTTTGCCGGCAGCTGCTCGATTGTCGTAGGTTTATTAATGTTCACCTTGCTTTTTAAATAACCCCAAAAAAAATCTGGCACTTTTAAATCCGGGTAATGTGAGGGCCAGTGAAATGTTGAAAATCTCGAGATTAAACGCTCGCCGAAAGTCTGCCTTAAGACCGTCAGTGTGGGTCGAGCCGTTTGCGTTGTGGCTCCATCTTATTAGAACCACATCTCTGGACTGTCGACAAAAGCAGAGCAGAAAAAAATTCAGTCAAATTCCGGTGTTTAAGGACATCTACAGTTACAGCATAGCCGACGTCATCTTCAAAAAAGTAGGGCCCTATAAACTCAAACTCAAACACAAACTCAAAGCATTTATTTCAATTAAACCATTACGGGCACTTTCGAATTGTCAAGGAATCGGTCAGCCAAAAATATGAAGATAGTTGCCCATTCCAAAGCGTAGTAGGTACCTATGGAGAAGAACGGGCAAGAAACTCCACGGACACTCTTTTAAATAAAATAAATTGTTACAAAGTATTGGTTACATCATTCATGTTGAAATTATACATGTGAGAACAATGTAGAAAGATGTGCACGTTAGAAGCGTCCGTAATACAAAATTCAAAATTCAAAATTCTAAAGTCATTTATTCAAACTAGGCTGATAATCAGCACTTTTCGAACGTCAAAATTACATAAGACAGTCCCCCAAAACGCCCACCCTTCACCACTTCCTAGTGCGTTAGCTGGGAAGAAGCAGTGGCGCAACAAACTCCCCAGCAGCACAGCTGTCTGTTCAGTTAGAAAGAAAAAAAATGACTCTATATTCAACATACTTAATTAACCTAATTTAAATTATTATCCATATGTTAGCTAGCACACGCCAATATACCAAACAAAATCATCGAGAACTATACTCGGGCAGAAATAAAAACTAAACGTAAACAAAACTTAACGTCTTAATAAAAGCCTCCAGGCATAAAGGGCGTGCCCGCTTACATAAAGCCGTAACTGGAAGTTATAAATGATAAACTAGGACCATCGAGGTAAAATAAATAAACAGTTAATTACTAATAACAATAAATAATATGATCTATTGTCGAGGTCACTAGTTACATATTGCAATACAACTCATTAAAAAAAAACATTGTAATGAGTAGATTATGTCAACAATAAATTAAAATTAAATTAAAATAAACAATTATATGAACTCATATAACCTGTCAGTAGGTAAGCTAATTCTGGTGAAAGAACATAAAAATTGTCTTGAGTTAATCACAGCGACCAACTATTCTTATCATTTAAGTAGTCGTTGATAGAATAGTATGCCTTTGAACAAAGGTTGGATTTTACTATGTATTTCGTTTTAAACGCATTAAAAGGCAAATCTAGCAAAGAAGAGGGTAACTTGTTATAAAAGGTTATACCAAGCCCAACAAATGAGTTATGAACCTTATGAAGCCGGTGAAAAGGAACTCTTAGTTTTTCCTTATTTCTAGTGTTAACATTGTGAAAATCACTGTTCTTACTGTATAAATGTATATTTTGCCTAATATATAAGATGTTGGCGAAAATGAATTGAGATGCCACTGTGAGGATACCAATATCTTTGAAAAAATCTCTCAGAGAAACTCTGGGGCCTAGCTGGTAAATAGCTCGAACAGCTCGTTTTTGAAGGACAAATATATTTTGAATATCAGCAGCTTTGCCCCACAGCAGAAGACCGTAGGACATAACGCTATGAAAATAACTAAAATAGACTAATCGAGCTGTATCGACGTCAGTGTATTGTCTTACTTTCCTGACGGCGTAGGCGGCAGAACTGAGCCTTCCCGCTAGGCTCGATATATGTGGGCCCCACTGAAGTTTGGCATCTACTGTTATGCCCAGAAAAACTGCCGAATTTACAGATTCAAGCACCTCTTTATCTAAGACGATGTTGGGTCCTAGATTTCTAACATTTGGTAGGGCGAACTTAACACATTTCGTTTTCTTGGCATTGAGAACTAGGTTATTTGTCGTAAACCAATCCGTAACCATTGAGAGTGCACTGTTTACATCGTCAAAATCTTGTCTATTCCGGTCTACTTTAAAAATAAGAGAGGTATCGTCTGCAAACAGTACAACTTCACAGATACCCTTTAAATAGAATGGTAGGTCATTGATATACACTAAGAACAAGAATGGACCCAGTATTGAGCCTTGAGGTACACCTAACTGAACTGGTAGCCCGGAAGATTTCACACCATTAACATCTACACATTGGGACCTATTATGTAAATACGAATTTATAACGTTGAGAGCTTCGTTTTGCACACCGTAATGACGCAGTTTACGCAAAAGCGTGTCATGGTGCACGCAATCAAAGGCTTTGGAGAGATCACAGAAAACCCCAATAGCATTTTGCGAGTTCTCCCATGCGTTAAATATGTGTTTCAGCAGAGCAACTACCGCATCTGTAGTCGAACGACCTTTTGTAAATCCATATTGTTCATTATGAAGGAGGCTATTTAAATTAAAATGTCTTAAAGATAAAACAAAGAACAATTCAAAAAATCAAATCGGCCATGGGCGCTGAGAGTTGACCAGTCCCAATTGACGGCGCCCGTTCACGAACATGACGCATGGATCAGCACCATTCAGCTCAACCATTTTGAAGGGAGTTAAATGATCCAACACACGCGCCACCATCAGCGAGACATCTGAGTGAGCATGACATACTCACAGCCGCCAGGGCACATTCAAGTCAAGTAAAAGACGTATTACCCGGTAAATGGCAGCTTTTTAGTACATCGTACTCACACCTGTGCTCTGCAATTATATAATTTAAAGGAGATTGATTTTATACAATGCAAAGATGGTCTTAAAATCTTCAGCAGCTCCAACAGTATTTTCAAATGTTAATCAATTAGTTGTGGTTGTGGAGCAGGACCAGCATTGAGCCAAGCATTTTTATCAGTGATGTAATCCCCCAACTTATAATATGCCAGCCTGCATAGTGTGCGTTTTATACAAGACTTGAATTTCGTCTCATTCAGTTGAAGTATGTGGGGAGGAATTTTATTGTAACATTTTAAATAGTAAGTACCCCATTTATTATTTTAATTATCTTTTAAATAGATTATTTTCTTTTAAATTTTGTGAATGTGAGAACGTTGTAGACATAACAGACTGTAGATCTGTGGACCATTTTATATTTTGCTAAGTACCTGGTACATGTTGATTGGCCTACACTGTCCTCTCATAACCTTTTAACACTGTAATTTGGGAACATTGTAAAAACCATTTACTTTTAAAAGAGTAACCGTGGAGTTTCTTGCCGGCTTTTCTCCATAGGAAACGACCAATTGGAACCGTGGTCACCTCTGACTAAAAGCATCGTAGAAGCATCGCAGAAGCTTGCCAAGCCATCATTTGAGTCCCATGTGACGTACTGTCGCACAACAGCCACGACACGAAAAGGTCGTGAACGTCGAGGATGCCCCACTTTGAAACATGGCCTCCGAGGCCTGGGGCCTGGAGCAACAGGAGCCAATCAGGCTGGTCTGTTCTTAAAAGCGGTCGGCCAAGCCGTTATAACACTTAACCTCCCCAGGAGGTAAACCGCTGACAGAGTGATGTTCAGCTAACTTCGTCGTTTTGCAAGATACGTTCAGGAGAGCAAGGAAAACGTATCCCTCGCTCATCCTTGAATGTCCTTGAATTAAATTATTAGAATATTTGCACTCTGAAGACTGGCTTTTGTGGCTGCTTATTACTGCGTATATGGCAAACATCTCTCGCAAGTTTGAGTGCCATTTTTTTTCTGGTTTGGTCAAGTTCCTGACAAGAGTAGAATAGAATACTCTTTATAATTTACACCATACGAATTACAGATATAAATGTAGAAATTGTACATACGGTGACACAATGGGCGGTATTATCACTAAAAGCATCTTTTGGATGTATAGAGTAGCCCGTTTATGTAGGCTTACCTTTCCTCCACGGCATGTGTGGACAGGAAGTGGGTTACGTTACCATGTGTAGAGGAACTGAGCTGTGGTCAATCGATAGCCTTTGGCCACCACATTAACTCTTGGCAAACCAATGGAGCAACCTTTTTTAATTTCTCTTGGTCTGCCCTTTTCAAATATTTTGCAGACAGGGCCTTGCCTGTCTAATTCTGATTGAGATTTAGAATTTGCTTAGGAAGTTCACGTGCCACCCAAGCTTTTTTAGGACTTCCAGTCTCCGAGACGTAGAAATACAAAATTTTACAGGCTCGCAAATTCTCTACCACTCAGTTGGTTGCCACTGCAAATGTCCACTGGAACTGAACAAATGCCAAAAAAGGGCATGATTTCAAACAAAAATCTAATTTTGTGATGGCCCAGTGGTTAAGGCCTCGACTCTCATGCATGAGGTTGTGGGTTCAAATCCGGGCAAGTACCAATGTGACTTTTTCAATTCATATATGTACTTCTGAGTTTATCTGGCACATTACTGACATCGGTGAAGGAAAACACTGTGAGGAAACCTGGACTTATAGTCAATATAAGTCTGAAATCGCCAACCCGTCTTGAGCAAGCGTGGTGATCAATTTGTTAGAAGGTGTAATGCCGCCGTCATGTTGCTCTATGGCCAATATTCAAATTCACTGATGACAGGTTCTACAAATTGTCTTTCTATTGAAATGTCTTGCTAGATATTAATAAAACTAATGTTTTGCTTCACAAAATGTTTTAATATATATATTATTATGCCGCAATCTTCTCTATCAGTGGTAGCAGAGCGAAAATAGAAAATTATTTATATTAATAACACAAAGTGAGTAAACAAAATGGGCTCAAATTTTCGGAGCATAGAACCGTTGACGAAATCGAACTACGATACCTGGTGTCTACAGGCACAGGCAATCCTCATAAGAAACGACTTGTGGGACATCGCGAGTGGAGAAAAAACGTTAGCGGCAACTGCGACTATCGAAGAAAAGAGTGCTTACCTAAAGGAAGACTTAAAGGCAAGGTCAGAGCTAATGTTGCTTATTTCTCCTGCCGAACTCAAGCAAATTAAGAGCTGTAGTACGTCAAAAGAAGTATGGGACAAGTTAAAGTCAGTCCACCAAAGTTCAGGGCCAGCGAGGAAGGCTACGCTGCTAAAGCAACTGGTTCTAAAGAAAATGACTCCTCAAGAAGACGTAAGAGACCATCTTAATAATTTTCTGGACGTAGTGGGTAAACTAGAAGATATGGATGTCACAATTCACCCTGAGTTACTAAGCATTATGATGCTCTATAGTCTACCCGCAAACTTTGATAGCTTTAGAACAGCTATTGAGTCCAGAGATGTCCTACCAAGTCCAGAAACCCTAAAGGTAAAAATCATAGAAGAATATGAAGCAAGGAGGCAAGTCGAACCTCAAACTTCAGAGGCATTCTATGTCAAGCCAAAGAAAAAGGGATTGTTGTGCAAGAATTGCAACAAAAAGGGGCACTCGACAGACGATTGTTGGTCAAAGAAAAAGCCGAAGGGCAACGTGAATAAAGGTCAAGAACAAAATTTCAACACGTGTTTGACCACAGAAAATTCCAAAACCAAAGATGGTTCATGGTGTTTAGATAGTGGCTGCACGTCACATATGACAGGAGAAAAAAGGCTATTCACAGACCTATTTCCTGCGAACGACACGCTAAGATTAGCTTCGGAAAAGCACACTACCGAAGTTAAAGGCAAAGGAAAAGTCGTACTTTACACCGAAAACTGCAAAAATAATTTAGTAGACACACTATACGTACCAGACTTGACAAATAACTTAATGTCAGTTAGTAAAATTACGGATCATGGCTATAAAGTACTATTCGAAAGAAATGAAGCTAAAGTCCTGAAAAATAATAGTGTTGTCTTAAAAGCTAAACGAAAAAATGAATTATACTTTCTTGAACTTGATGAACCGGAAGAGACAGCAAATTTCATGCCTAGAGCTGAAAGCGAAATAATGAAATGGCACAAAAAGCTTGGTCACGTGAATGAAAGAGACCTAAAGCTGATGGTAAGAAACGAAATGATGCGAGGACTTAACTTTAAGGAAAACACACTTGAGACGTGTGAAACCTGCATCAAAGGAAAAATGACAACATTACCATTCCAAAGCCATGACGAAATGTTCTCTACCGAACCGCTACAAATAGTCAGCAGCGATGTATGCGGGCCTTTCGAACATGAGTCACTGGGCGGATCAAAGTATTATGTCACATTCATTGACGATTATACGAGATACTGTTGCGTGTACTTCATGAAAGAAAAGAGCGAAGTTATCGAGAAATTCAAGGAGTATAAGAACAACGTTGAACTCTTCCATAAGAAGAAAATACAAAGTCTTCAATCTGACAATGGAGGCGAATACAAATCAAAAGCATTTGATAAATTACTCACGGAAAATGGAATTAGTCGAAGATTATCTGCACCCTACACCCCACAGCAAAATGGTTGTAGTGAGAGAAAAAACCGATCGCTCATGGAAAAGGCTAGATGTCTGATGATTGAGTCCAATATACCTACAAACTTCTGGGCAGAGGCAGTAAATACTGCAAACTATCTGATAAATAGGAGTCCAGCAAGAGCTCTAAAAGGAAGTTCACCCTATGAGAAGTGGGTAGGAAGAACACCGTCAGCAAAACATCTGCATGTGTTCGGTCATAGAGCGTTTGTATTGAATAAAAACCGAAGAGGGAAACTCTCAGCCAAAGCTGTGGAAGGAGTATTTGTAGGATATGCGAAAAACGCTAAAGGCTTCAGAATATACGTACCGGAGAAGAAAAACATAATCATCAGTAGAGATGTAAAAGTAATCGAAAAGATGCACTATGAAAAGAATCCTACTGAGATGTACAAAGATTGTAAACCGGAACAACAGGAACCTGAAACCGAAAAAATAGAAATAGAAATTAATAATAAAAACTTACCTTTTCAGAATACTGATCTACCTTCTGACTCTACTGTCCAATCTGATCAAGAAGCGTTCCAGCCTGATCCAGAGCCAACTGAATCACCCTCTACAAGTGGCAGACCACAAAGAGAAGTGAGACCACCAGTATGGACAAAGGATTATGAGCTAAATCGATGCGTAACTATGCTTACTACTGAAGAAAGCAATGACAGTTCGTTTCTTACGTTTAAAGAAGCTGTGACAGGCACCGACAAAGAAAAATGGGAGAAGGCGATACAATCTGAAATGGACTCACTAAAGCAGAATAACACGTGGGTAATAGTTGACAGGTCAGAAGCTAAAGGACACAAAATTTTGTCTAATAAATGGGTATTTCGAATAAAAGATGACGGAACATATAAGGCCAGATTAGTCGTACGAGGCTGCGAACAGAAAGGAAACCTGGATTTCGAAGAAATATATAGCCCAGTCGTAAGTCAATCTGCTCTAAAGACCTTACTAGCCGTTGCCGCATCTAAAAATTATTACTTCATGACGTTTGATGTCAAGACTGCTTTCTTGTACGGGGAACTGACAGATGAAGTTTATATGAAACTACCTGTTGGCTACAATACTGACTGTAATATAACGGAAAAAGTTTGCCGGCTGAAGAAGTCACTGTACGGTCTAAAACAAGCCCCGTTTACATGGAACAAAACTTTTACCCGAGCGATGTTTGATTTGGGATTCAAGACAATCAATACCGAAAGATGCGTTTTCGTGAACCAAGACAAATCTATAATCATCGGGCTGTTTGTCGATGACGGTTTGGTCATAGGAAAGAATAGAAAACAGATCGATGGTTTATTGAAAAAACTTGAAAACAAATTCGAAATGAAAAAGAATGAAAATCCAAGCACCTACCTTGGTATGGAAATAAAGAACTCCAAAGAAGGAATAAGGCTGACTCAAAAGAGTTATATCAATGAAATGTTGGAAAAGTATGGCATGCAAAATGCGAAGCCATGTGAGACACCTGCTAGTAACGATGCCAAGTCGATACAGGAAACTGCCCAGGAGAAGGAATATCCCTACAGGGAAGCAGTGGGAAGTTTACTGTACCTGTCTACCAGAACTAGACCAGACATCGCTCAAGCAGTAAATCAAGTCAGCCGAAAAGTTGAGAATCCATCTAAAGAAGATGTTATAAAGCTGAAGAGAATATTTAAGTATTTGGTTGGAACCAAAGATAAGGGCATACTCTTCAAGCGAAATTGCCCAATACAGGATATTGATGCTTTCAGCGACTCGGACTATGCTGGTGACCCATTAACGAGACGAAGCACTTCTGGTTCCGTTTTAATGATTGGAAATGGACCAATATCATGGGCATCAAAGAGACAGCCCATTGTCGCATTGTCGTCGACCGAAGCCGAGTATATAGCAGCAGCTGACTGCTGCAAAGAGGCGTTGTATCTGAAGTCACTGTTAAAAGAAATAATCGATTCAGAAGCAAAGTTGAATCTGCATGTAGATAACCAAAGCTCGATTCAATTGGTGAAGTCTGGTTCTTTTAACAAGAGATCGAAACATATTGATGTTCGGTACCACTTTATTCACGAACACTTCGTGAATGGACTCATCAACATCAGCTACTGTCCGACAGAGGTACAGCTAGCTGACATCATGACAAAGCCGTTGTCGAAGGTGAAGTTTGCCAGACACTGTGCAAGGCTGATGTGTGGATAGCGCCGTGCCTCAGCCACATGAGTCCACATCAGGAGAAGGTGTTAGAAGGTGTAATGCCGCCGTCATGTTGCTCTATGGCCAATATTCAAATTCACTGATGACAGGTTCTACAAATTGTCTTTCTATTGAAATGTCTTGCTAGATATTAATAAAACTAATGTTTTGCTTCACAAAATGTTTTAATATATATATTATTATGCCGCAATCTTCTCTATCACAATTCTCGTGCCTTCTCTGTAGGAGAAGAGGCCTTTGCCCTGCAGTGGGACAGTAACAGGCTGGTATTATATTATAAACAAAAAGACCTTACGAGGGAACTATTTCATGAACAGCTACCCTTCATTCATTAATAATACATTGCTTCCATCTTACTTTTCAATTGTCATCATCTTACTTGAGTATAAACAATAGGCTATTTGATTATAATATCATAATATTAGAAATCCACATAGATTAATATTATGCGTTTAATAGAAATTTGCAGAATTTTCTCAAACTAGAATTGTTCTGAATATTAATATTTTTGGTCTTTGACTTAGCAATAGAACTTTGTGGAATTTGCTAAAAATAGAATTGTTCTGAATATTATTAATTTCATTATTTGACTTCCTGTTAGGATCTTATCATTCCCAAGCTTTTACATGGTTCTTTAGACGGCCTGAATCTTGTCAACAATATGAATCTTGGCCTAGTTATTCTTGCTATGATCCTCATTTATCATGTCTTTTAAAATAAAAGAACTAATTCTTATAAAACCAGCTTTAACTAAATATACATCTTGTAAGTTTAAATTGTTTAGTGGCTGTATTTGTTCCATTTTGATAGAGCAAGCTAGGTCCTGATGATCATAACTATAAGATTTTCTTAATTATTACAAAATACAGCAAAGAATAATACAGTATTAATATTATAAATTATAATGTTGTTTAAATAAACGTGTGTAACGTGTGTTGTTTTAATAATTTAACGTTGATATTAGTCTGTAAGCTTTCTGTAAAATAAAGTGAATAAATAAATAAATAAATAAATATTTAGCATTGCCTAATAGTTATAGGACTTAATGTCATATTTAATTAGTAATTTTAATGTTCTGAATGCAAATTAGAGTTCGTAAGAGGTGCTGAACCTCTTTAATGTAACAACTGCATACCACATGAGAGTATTGCACTCTATTTTAATTTAAATACACTTCTGGATGGGAGTGTCCGGACTACTTCCAAAAGGGCAAGTAGGATACTATCTCAGTGGGTAGGTTACTGCTCAATTAACAAGTCCCTGTGGTCCTTGTGTGTGTAAATAATAACATAATTTAATAATAATGAAAATACTTCTAAGAATTTAAATAATAACTACCTACATTATTCTTATGCAATACACAAAATTAAAATAACTAATATGCTATACCTATATACACAAACCTAATAATATACAATATATACATAATTATACACCTACTCATTCAATTGTAAATGCGTAGGCCCGACTTGCAGGAAATCGTTTCGATCTCTTTGCCGTTGTTCGGAAGTCGGAATAGGTGCCTTTTTCCTCCGAGGATAAAGAGCGTTCTTCACCACTATCGCACTTAGGAGAATCCGCAGGCACCGGCGCCAATTTAGATTTAAGGTGATCTTTCGATCTCTATTTCGGCATTTCGCTGGCTCGACTATCAGCGTAACACTATATATCAATTACCGCAGTCACAAGCACTATTATTCACTTTCTATAAAGTTTTTTCTGAAACTTTACAATGTTTTTTAAAGAGTTCCGTACGTTAGCGGCAAAATTTTTAGACGCTATGATTGACACTTGACATGAGTGACAGAACGAGCTCGCAGCCGCGAGTCCTGCTTGAGTGAAAGGTCCACAGGTAACAAAAGAAGCATCGTAAGTACGTTTTATTCTTATTATCGGTAAAATTTAAGACAGCTTTCTTCAAATCAAATGTTATGTTTTGAAGAAACATATTAAGTATTTCACGGGTTGTGATTCGATTACTTTAATATTGTTGCCAAGCAGTTTATGCTCGTCACAATACATATGGAGAAGTGGAGCTGATAGTGAAGTACCAGGAGAACTTCTCAACGATTAACGTCCCTGCATCCGCAAAAGCAATATTTTGTAAACGGTGATGAGCAGTTGACATTAGGCTATTGTAACTTATATGAATTACAAACTGACCCACTAAAAACTGACGCAAATAACGAAAATAAATACAAAATCAAAGATATGGACTTCAGAAATTTAAGTTATTTTTCACTTTGTAGTGTGTTTTTGGTAGTCGGTAGATATTTTTTGTAAAAATTACAAAAAAAATCTACCGACTACCAAAAACACATTTTTTATGTCTCGCTGTTTAGTGGGCCAGTTTGTAATTCATCTAAGTTACAGTTTTTTTGGAAGTCAGTTGTTTTTCGTTTTAATGACAAATTTTCGTCTATTGTAATACCTATATACTTAAGGGAGAAAATACGGTCTAAAGGAGTATAGATACAGTTTGTGAGTGGTAGATTGTAATCGTTACGGCATTTGTGGAATTTGATTGTCAATTGGCGAGGATGACTGGAAACTAACTCTTCGAAAACAAATTTAAAGAATTTTTAGACGCCTCCATCCAACTTAAACGAATAAAAATTAATAATTCAAAAAAACTTAACTATCTAACTAAAGGAATAAGTAAATCATGTAAACATAAACGACTTCTAAAAACACTAGTAAATCAATCTAAAAATAAAGTATTAGAAAAACATTACAAAATTTACTCAAAAATTCTCAAAAAATGTGTGAAGTTTTCCAAAAAACAAAACCATTCACAAGAAATGGAAAGATCCAAAAATAAAACGAAAAAAATGTGGCAGATAGTGAAACGTATAACTCAAAAACCCAAAAACATTTATCTTGAAAATCTAAAAACGAACATAAATAACAACCTAAAAAATTGTCCCCACACTATTGCTAACACATTCAACCAATACTTTGCGTCCGTAGGGTACCCAAACATGCAGAACAACTGCTCACAAGCACCTATCGACCGTATGTATGGTCGATAGGTGCTAAGAACATAGAATTAATGGCAGGCATGATTACTGTATAGAAATTATTCCTGTTACAGAAAAAGAGATATTTGATATTATTCTGGACATCCCTGACAAGCGCAGCTGTGGCATCGATGAGATCCCCCCTACATTAATAAAGTCATGTATCCTGGAACTAACTCCCCCGCTAACATATCTTGTAAATCAATCCCTTGAGGAAAAAACATTCCCGTATCGATTAAAAATAGCAATAATCAAACCTATACCTAAAAAAGGTGGAAAATCCAATGACCCTAGTCAATACAGACCAATAGCACTTTTTCCAGCATTCTCAAAAATATTTGAAAAAGTAATCACCAACTGTATGTGTAAATTCCTGGAAAAATATAACTTACTCGACAATAATCAATTTGGATTCCGAGCAAACCGATCGACAACCCTAGCAGTTTACACATACACACAGGAAATCCTTACATGCATTAAAGACAAACACAACGCAATAGGCCTCTTGCTTGACATGACTAAAGCCTATGATAAGGTATCACACTGGCTTTAACCAATGGGCCACTCCGGGAATTTATAAAAGTAGAGCGAGACTATACGAGTTATATGGTTTGAAAAAATACAGGTTTGATACTCCTTTCCTAGAGTATGTCAAAAGTTATTCAAAATTATTTAAAAAGGTTAGTGTTTTTGCTAAATCTAAATTTTTAAGCGATTCAATTAAAAATTCCAATAATAAAGTTAAAACCACTTGGAAAATTATTAATAATGAAACGGGTAAGTCGGTTAAACAAGATAAACAACTTGAGATTATGGTCGACAATAAATTAGTTGATAAAGCAGCTGACGTAGCTGAGGCGTTTAATGAGTTTTTTGCAAACATACCTGTAACTACGACTCGCTCCTTAAATTCATCCCCGTCTAAAGCTGAAAACCTTTTGCTTAGTAGTGTGTCTAAAAATAGTCGCATATTTAGCTTCGAACATGTAACGCCTCGTGATGTAGTTAATGTTTTTAACACACTCAAGTCTAAAAACACTGGTGATTACTGGGGCATCTCCATTAAACTTTTAAGTAATATAATAGACATCGTAGCCCCCTATCTAGCTGTTACTTTTAATAAATGTGTTGATTTAGGAACTTTTCCTGAACTCATGAAGAATAGTAAAGTCATACCATTATTTAAATCAGGTAATAAAAATGAAGTTGGCAATTTCAGGCCTATTTCTATCTTACCAGCATTTAGCAAAATATTTGAAAAGTTAATACTCAAGCAGCTGCTAAGACATTTTAATTTAAATAGCCTCCTTCATAATGAACAATATGGATTTACAAAAGGTCGTTCGACTACAGATGCGGGTGTTGCTCTGCTGAAACACATATTTAACGCATGGGAGAACTCGCAAAATGCTATTGGGGTTTTCTGTGATCTCTCCAAAGCCTTTGATTGCGTGCACCATGACACGCTTTTGCGTAAACTGCGTCATTACGGTGTGCAAAACGAAGCTCTCAACGTTATAAATTCGTATTTACATAATAGGTCCCAATGTGTAGATGTTAATGGTGTGAAATCTTCCGGGCTACCAGTTCAGTTAGGTGTACCTCAAGGCTCAATACTGGGTCCATTCTTGTTCTTAGTGTATATCAATGACCTACCATTCTATTTAAAGGGTATCTGTGAAGTTGTACTGTTTGCAGACGATACCTCTCTTATTTTTAAAGTAGACCGGAATAGACAAGATTTTGACGATGTAAACAGTGCACTCTCAATGGTTACGGATTGGTTTACGACAAATAACCTAGTTCTCAATGCCAAGAAAACGAAATGTGTTAAGTTCGCCCTACCAAATGTTAGAAATCTAGGACCCAACATCGTGTTAGATAAAGAGGTGCTTGAATCTGTAAATTCGGCAGTTTTTCTGGGCATAACAGTAGATGCCAAACTTCAGTGGGGCCCACATATATCGAGCCTAGCGGGAAGGCTCAGTTCTGCCGCCTACGCCGTCAGGAAAGTAAGACAATACACTGACGTCGATACAGCTCGATTAGTCTATTTTAGTTATTTTCATAGCGTTATGTCCTACGGTCTTCTGCTGTGGGGCAAAGCTGCTGATATTCAAAATATATTTGTCCTTCAAAAACGAGCTGTTCGAGCTATTTACCAGATAGGCCCCAGAGTTTCTCTGAGAGATTTTTTCAAAGATATTGGTATCCTCACAGTGGCATCTCAATTCATTTTCGCCAACATCTTATATATTAGGCAAAATATACATTTATACAGTAAGAACAGTGTTTTTCACAATGTTAACACTAGAAATAAGGAAAAACTAAGAGTTCCTTTTCACCGGCTTCATAAGGTTCATAACTCATTTGTTGGGCTTGGTATAACCTTTTATAACAAGTTACCCTCTTCTTTGCTAGATTTGCCTTTTAATGCGTTTAAAACGAAAGTAAAATCCAACCTTTGTTCAAAGGCATACTATTCTATCAACGACTACTTAAATGATAAGAATAGTTGGTCGCTGTGATTAACTCAAGACAATTTTTATGTTCTTTCACCAGAATTAGCTTACCTACTGACAGGTTATATGAGTTCATATAATTGTTTATTTTAATTTAATTTTAATTTATTGTTGACATAATCTACTCATTACAATGTTTTTTTTTAATGAGTTGTATTGCAATATGTAACTAGTGACCTCGACAATAGATCATATTATTTATTGTTATTAGTAATTAACTGTTTATTTATTTTACCTCGATGGTCCTAGTTTATCATTTATAACTTCCAGTTACAGCTTTATGTAAGCGGGCACGCCCTTTATGCCTGGAGGCTTTTATTAAGACGTTAAGTTTTGTTTACGTTTAGTTTTTATTTCTGCCCGAGTATAGTTCTCGATGATTTTGTTTGGTATATTGGCGTGTGCTAGCTAACATATGGATAATAATTTAAATTAGGTTAATTAAGTATGTTGAATACTATTATATAGAGTCATTTTTTTTCTTTCTAACTGAACAGACAGCTGTGCTGCTGGGGAGTTTGTTGCGCCACTTCTTCTTCCCAGCTAACGCACTAGGAAGTGGTGAAGGGTGGGCGTTTTGGGGGACTGTCTTATGTAATTTTGACGTTCGAAAAGTGCTGATTATCAGCCTAGTTTGAATAAATGACTTTTGAATTTTGAACACTCAATCTTGTAAACCAAATTAAATGTGCTTGGTGTCAGAGGAGACGCACTTGATTGGCTTAGATCGTATCTTGCTGACAGGAAACAAAACGTACAGATCGAACACCTGGATGGCGACACATGTGAGTTACAAAACGTGCGCTCGGATATAATAACCACTAATTGATCTATCCCTCAAGGTAGTGTGATAGGATGCATACTTTTCCTTATATACATCAATGATTTGCCAAAAATATGCGATCACCTATGTGTGTTATTCGCTGATGATATTTCCATACTCTTTAAAAGCCCTACAAACAGCTCAGAACATAATACTCATATAATTCAAACATTTAATAAAATAAAATCCTGGTTACAGAGCCATAATCTAGAAGTAAACAATAAGAAAACCAAAATAATACAATTCAAACCCTACCAAAAGCAAAAAATTAACTAAAAAACCATATAACCAATAATATCAAAATTGAAGAACTCGATGAATTTAATCTATTAGGTATTACACTGGACACTCATTTAAATTGGAAAAAACACGTAGACAAAATTAAAACAAAACTTTCACTCACAAATTTCATATGGTCTCAGTGCGCTCAAATCAAACACAAAAATAAACTGTGCTCTTACTGCATACTATGCGTATGCCTACGCATGGCTACGTTACGGAATCATCCTGTGGGGGCACAGTGTAGATGCTAAATACCTATTTACTTCCCAAGAGAAATGTATACGAAATATTTATCACATAAAACCTAGAGATAGCTGCAAACCCCACTTCATCAAGGAAAAAATCCTTACGTTACCCTCAATTTATATTCTAGAAATAGCCACATTTCTTAAAAAGAATATACAACTCTTTAATTTTGATAAGAACGAGCGCCGCAAAACTAAATTAATTCTACCAGCACCTAGACTAGAGATGTATCAAATACCCCAGAATACAGAAGCATCCAAATATATAATAAGTTACCTGAACATATAAGATCCACAAAAACACTGTGCTTATTTAAATTTAGACTTAAGTCATTACTTTTAGGAAAACGTTATTATAGTATTAACGAGTTTATGGAAGATAAACTCGTTAATACTTAACGAGTTTATGGAAGATAAGAAGTTAAAATAAAGCACAATGTTATTTATCTATGTATAAAATGATTTTATTAATGTTACTATATATTTCAAATGTCGTAATTAATATAAATTAAATTAAATATGTTACAAAGAGATTATACATTAGTAGTAATAATAATGAATGTTGTGATATTGATATTTAGTAGATATGCATTATAATGTTAACTTCCAAATATTTAAACCTAGATTTAAGTTAAATATAATAATACTTGCTGCGCCCTAACGGGGTCATGTACTCATAAGTTTTAGCCTAGCCTGTAACCGAGTTTTATTACTTATTATGCCATTTTAAATAAATAAATAAAATAAAATAAATTAACGATGGTTTTGAAGAAACTGATCAGCTTAGTTTTTTTTAAGTTAAGTGTAAGTAAATTTGTACTAAGAGGCTCAAAGATTGTAAGCTGACCATTTTCGGCAAGATGATACACCTGTTCACAAGTTTTAGCATAGAATATGATTGTCATGTCATCTAAGAAATGTATTATATCTAAGCATAGGACATTATTTCAGCGTTTTGAAGGGGTGCATTAAGGATTTCGTTCATATAAAAGGCAAACATAGTTGGACCGAGAATACTACCTTGAGGAATTCCAAAGTTGATTGATAGTAATCCACTGGAGTATTCACCTACTTTTACGAGTTGCCAGCAATTCGTTAAATAGCTTCGAACCCAGTGTAGCGCTTTTCCTCGAATTCCTATACCCTCAAGTTTGGATGGGAGGTAAATCTATTGATATTGTGTCAAACACCTTGGCTAGGTCAAGGAAAACTGCTATGACATGTTCGCCCTTTTCAATACTTCTCGTATTCAAAAGGGCGAACATGTCATGGCTATGGAGTTGGTAAATAATATACCAGCGTCCTCAGTCGACTTGCCTCTTCTAAAGTGAAACTGTCTTTCAGATATTATATTGTACCGTTCTACATTACTTATAACAATTACTTCACAAATTTTTACATAATTATTGTTATAGCGCCTCTTTTGTTTCCTAGAAACGGACTTCAATATAAGGAATTGAAACAAATTACAAAAATGTCAGAAACCGGTGTTTTTGAATGTTGAGCCGTAGAATTGATTAACTATAAAATTGTAATAGTTTGTATTTATAGAGTTCCAAACGCCAATAATTTCAATGTATTCATGAAAAAACTACATATGTTTTTACGAGAACTCACTAATAAATCTTTTCGAAATATTCTAATAGCAGGAGATTTCAATGTAAATATCTATAAAAAATCTTACCAAACCTTAGATTTTGAATGTCTCTTACTGAGTTATAATTTAAGATTTTCTGTTAATCAGTCCACTAGAATAAAGAGTCATACATGTGTAGATAATATTGTACATAACTTTAAAAGAGCCTGTACAGTTTAGTAGAAGTTCTTGAATTCGCGCTATCCGATCAAACAGCGCAATTAATAAAAATACCCGTCAAAAACTGCTGCACTCTAAGATACTGGCGTATGAATAGGCGTGATTATAAGTCAGAATATATTTCAACATTTCAAAATAGCCTGCGTAGGTTGTCATTCTCTGAGATATACGAGACAGGTGATCCTAACATAGCCTATAATACATCTATAGAAACATTTTCGCTTCTCTACCATCTATGCTTTCATCTGTAACCATACATACGGCAAATAAATCAAAGTGGGTATCAGGTGGTATCAAAATGTGCAGCAAAAAGAAGCGACAACTTCTATGGCCATACAGACGTGACCCAAATGGAACGTATAAATATAGCTTGACTAAATACTCTAAATTATTAAATAAAATTATACAACTAATGCAATATGCACAAAAAAAATCTAGTAATAAATCTGAAACCAGTTGGAAAATTATCAATAACTCAAAGCATAAACATACCACGAAATATTATCACTAAAATAAAAGTAAACAGTGACATTATAACAGATCCCCAGAAAATAGCCAACGAATGTAACAACTACTTTATTGAAAAAGTAGTCCCGCTTGTTGATTCAGGAAATCAAGTCACTTCAAAAATCCCAAATAGAGAAAATTAAAATAAAATATGCCCCTTGTACATCGCAGGACGTGTGTTTAGAATTGGGCACGCCACAATTGTGGCGATAAGTCCCCTCTTTGAGGAGGGGCTAGAGAGGCGCCACAGCGTCCTCACCTTCCGCCGACACAGGTCCTCACCGGACATGGTTGTTTCGGGAGGTTCCTGTTCCGCATAAGGCGGGAGGAAACGGCCGGGTGTCACCACTGTGTGGATCGCCCGGAGGACACGGTGGAGCATACAGTGGAGGTCTGCCCGGCTTGGGCGGGGCACCGCCTTGTCCTCACGGAGGCGATCGGCGGCGGGGATCTCTCGCGTCCGGCCCTGGTCCAGGCCATGGTCCGGAGCGAGAGTGCATGGGAGGCCGTCGCCTCCTTCTGCGAAGCAGTTATGCTCGCGAAGGAGAAGGCGGAGCGCGCGAGGGAGAGGCAAGATTCGCGCCCTCGCACCCCTAGTCGCCGCAGGAGACTCCCCGGGCGTCGGGAGTCGCGAGTCCACTTCCGGCCACCGTAGGCGCGGGCTTGCGGACGGTGAGCAATGGGTAGCTCGCCGTCCGATAGGGACCAGGCCCGGATCGACGGCGCGTTGTGTTCCACGCGCGCCTCAAAGAGATGTCAGCACCAACTGACGGGGTCCGTAAGGGCCAATGCCTGCCAGGGTTGCGAGTTTGTCCGAAAGGGATATCGCGACCCCGGCACACAGGCAACGTAAGGAATACGGGTGAGTTTTAGTCAGTAAAATTCTGACACACCATCCCGCTCCGCCCAGAGCGGGAGAATTTATTTGTAAATTCCCACGCTCAAAAAAAAGGACGTGTTTACGACAAATTATTGAAAAATACGAACAGCGTGGTTCATGACGGAATATCAACAAAAATAGTTAAGTTGGTGGCTCCAGCACATCTAAGCCATCTGATTCATTTAAGTATAAGTACTGGCATATTTCCTGATACTTTAAAAAAATCAATTGTAAAACCTATACATATTTAAAAAAGAAAATAGAGAATCCATGGAATTTTACAGACCTATTTCGATTATTAGTGTTTTCTCCAAACATTTTTAAAAGTATATATCGCCGTCTCCGGAGAATAAAATGATAACTACAAAAATTCAACTATTCAGGAAAAATAAAAAACATGTATGCGTCGATTGCTCCTCAAATACTGGACGTAGACACATGGATGTCAGCTTTTAGAAAAGGTTATTTTTTGTTTTGTTCTAAGTGTTTTAATGAAATACGCCTAAGTATCAAAATAGAGATATTATTTCAAAAATAAGAAGTTAGTCAAAATTAATCATTGTCTAAGTTGTATAATGTCGATTATCATTTTATTCCCGGTACAGCCTGACCAGAATCAAATATTGTACTCTTCACTTATCTACAAAATCGGCAAATTTACTACTAAATATTGGTAGTACCCACATTTAGATCTGAGACATGGCTCCTCAATCCATACGGACACTGAAATTTTCACAGATTGGGTACTTCTATTGCATTAAAAATTAAAGGGAAAAAGGAAAAGTGGTCAGTATTAGACCATTTTTATACGAGCTCTATCGCAATAACTAAACAAGTTTGGAATTTGAAACTCCTGTATAATTAATTATTTATTTACATATTATCATGTACCGATATACTGTATTTAATCAACAAAAGTTAAAAACGCCCATTCATATGGTATTTTATTTAAATATGGGCCATTTTCTGCAGCAGCAAAAAATTCACAGTATCATTATGAAATACAAGTTAAATTAGTTAGAACTAAAAAAGTACGATATGGTACGGAACCCTTTGTGTATGAGTCGGACTCGCACTTGGCCGGTTTTTTTTCTTTACCTCCCTCGCGAGCAGCGGCGCGAGGGACCAGGCGCCGGCGCCACCCAGCCCGGCGCACGCGCGCGCCGCCACCACCCACCAGCCACCGCCGCACAGCTTCAGCGACCAGCACGCCTGCACACAGCCACACAACAATGAAAACACCTTCCCACACACGAACTCACCACTGAATAGAGTATGAATGTACTGCGAAGGTTACCACGAAGGCAGCGGAGGTGGCGACGACGGCGAACTTCCTGCCGGCGGCGAGCGCGCGCGCGTACAGCGGCACGCCCAGCAGCGACGCCACGAACGTGGTTGCGGCGGCGCCGACCACGTGCGCCTCGCCCCCCACGTCCCCGGCGCTCACGGCGTCCCCCTCGCGCCCCTCGCCGCTCGCCAACGACACCCAGCCCATCGCAAGACCAAAAGATATGGTCGGCACGTTTACTGTAAGTAAATGCAGTGGCTAACACTCTCGAACTATAAAACTTTTTTTTTATCTGAAAATGCTTAGTGACTTGCAGCTTACATTGCAGTCAATCAATTTAATTGAATTTAAGGTATACCATTATTCGTTAGTGGTGTACCATAATGAGGAGCATAAGGCTGAGCGCCCAATACAAAGATAAGATAAAGACTCGAAGCACAAGGATTTAAAGAATCCTCTGTTACTTCGAACCCACAGCCCACAGCTGCCCATCGACAAGTCTACACGAAGCAAACAGGAAACTAAAGACTTGGAATGTAATTAACTAACATGTTTCTGATATTGGACCGTCCAATGTACCAACATGCAACAAGTTCAGTGAAGCACTTTGTGTTGTCAAAAGATTTCACATGATCGTCATACAGAGTCCAAAAAAAAACCGACCAAGTGCATGTCGGACCACGCACAATGAAGGGTTCCGTAGTTGGGATGAATGTATCCCAAGACCAAACTTAAAATAAAAATATGTCTATACAGAGTGGATTTTTGAGATGGGGCCTGGAATGGGTATAATGGATGGGATGTGGAAAGTTTTGTGCAATTTCTGACTTTTGTAGTACTCAAACCTCAGTTGATCTATTAGAGTTTTTTGATCCTTAAAAATGTTTGTGAAAATTGCCAATTTTCTTGATGCTTGGCCTTTTTTTTTCAAAATCTGTGGATGCAGATCAAAATGTTTCAAAAAGTTAAGAACAGTCTCCTAAGACGGTTTTCCTGTAGCTACAACGGTTATGGTAGCTGCCCTTACTGCACCATCTCAAAAATGCACCCTGTATATGGTCACGTGAAGAGTCGACCAAACGCTTGGCGATGTCTCGAAAAACTAAGTGGGCACTCGGACCCCATGACCCTAGTGTTTCAACCCCAAACGGCTCGAACATATAAGTCCTAATAAGATTGGAGTATTTTCGCCGTTTGAGCTTTTCCGCACCTGCAGCAGCCGCCCCAGCACAGCCCGCCGTGCTAGGAAAATGGGACGGCGCAAGGGTGTCGACACACGTTGCACACCAACGGCCTACCAACCGTCCATTGCATTATGGTTATTCCGTCTAGTCTCTTACCATCGTCGCGTGCCAAGCCATTGGGTTCTAAAACAGCTGGCACGTCGGCGGTAACAAGAGCACGACGGATGATGTCATTGATGCTGGCGTGCCGTGCCATCCGGCCTCCGCTTTTACTGCAGGATTTTAGGTCATGGTGTCCGAAGCAGTCGACACCTTCATCGCATTGGCAGCGATGCGGAGCCACGCAAGGAGTGCCCAGACGCAGACAAGTAGCGAGCCGGAAGTTGGTGTCACCGTGCATAGTGCCTATGTTGGATGATGGTAGCGCTGAAGCCAGAGGCCCTACTCCCAGCAGGCGGGCACACTCTGCAGTATTGGTGGATGTATTAATAAGATTATTCCATACCGACCTGCATAGCGGCTCATCGCACTGCCTCTGGGAAGATGGGTTCACGGGCCGGTCTGTATCCGGGCAAGCCGCTTTCAAAATTCAAAATTCAATTCAAAATTCAAAAGTCATTTATTCAACTAGGCTGAAAATGAGCACTTTTCGAACGTCAAAATTACATAAGACAGTCCCCCAAAACGCCCATCCTTCACCACTTCCTAGTGCTTTAACTGGGAAGAAGAAGTGGCGCAACAAACTCCCCAGCAGCACTGCTGTCTGGTCAGTTACAAAAAAAAATATACTTGATTCTATACAATAGTATGCAAAATAATTTACATTACTCAACACAAAACAGTTTTTTTTTTATCCATAATGACAGCTTGCACACGCCAATATACCAACAAAACAATCGAAATATATACTCAAGCAAAACTAAAAACTCAAAACATAAACAGAACTTAATACCGGAATAATAGCTTCCAGGCATAAAGGGCGTGCCCGCTTACATATCTAATCTAAACTAATATTATAAAGCTGAAGAGTTTGTTTGTTTGTTTGTTTGAACGCGCTAATCTCAGGAACTACTGGTCCGATTTGAAAAATTATTTTAGTGTTAGATAGCCCATTTATTGAGGAAGGCTATATATTATCACGCTAAGACGAATAGGAGCGGAGCACCAATTAAGAATGTTTCAAAGTCGGGGGATTTTTTTCCTATTGAGAGCTTCCGCTGCGTGCGCTGCGTAAACGGTTAAAGTTTCTCAAAAATTATGTATGATAGAATTGTTCCCCTTTAAAAGTTCTAAAAAAAAGTCCGCGACAGCATATGTCTATCTTTTAAGGTTAGCTCACTATAACGTTTTTTATGCTAACCAAAATTCCTCTTAAATAATGCATTATTTGCGAAGGTGTTTTTTATAAACATTATTAATCCTTATCCAAATAAATACGTTATTCATCACAAGTATTTAATTTAAAACAAAATTGCCCTTTATATCATAATAGATTTACGCCAAGAGTGTTTTTCGCATGGGCAACTATATGTTGCCCTATCGAGATCTGGTTCTGGTAAAAATCAATATCTACTTCTGGCGGAAGAAAACAAAACTAAAAATATAGTGTACGCAGAAGTACTTTAAAATAACATTAGTTTAGTTTTTTTGAGAATAACCTACAATCTACATGATATAAGACCCAGTACTTTAGTTACTTCATCACCTATATAAACGAAGTCGCGGGTTAAAGTTAGCGTTAGCTCAAAGTAACTATTCCACGCGGACGAAGTCGCGGGCGGAAGCTAGTAGCTAATAAAACTGTAACTCGAAGTCACTGATAAACTTGGACCATCGAAGTAAAAATAAATAATCAGCTAGGCAATAATAATATAATTATGATCAATTGTCAAGGTCTCTAGCTAACCATATATTGCAATACAAAACATAAAAAAAAATGACTAGATTATGTCAATAACAAATGAAAATAAAATAAAAATCAATTGACATACATATACAGTCAAATAAAAATAAACAATTGATTGCGCCTTCATCGTATGTGATGGATTGATTATGGCAAATAGGAAAGCAGTGGTAGCTGTACACAGAATCCTGCAGGATTTCCGCAGGAACCAAGACATGATGGGTGGGGTCACAGTTCTGTTTAGTAGCGATTTCCGGCAAACACTACCTATAGCGACGCGAGGTAAGGATAATGCAAATAGTTACCAATTTAACGTTTTTAAGTAAATGATTATCATCACGCTATATTTTTATGGAGCTAAGCAGTCAATCATGAAATATTATAAGAACGACTATTTTAGCTAACTTACAACAACAGCAAAAAGTAAGCGATTGGACTATTGCTTTGCAAACCTGTTTTTGTAAGTCCCATTCCCAACTACTGGTATTTTTTGTGATTCTTTTTTTTACGTTTTGTGATACTTATATGTACCTATATAAAAGTTCGTAGAACGTATTAATTCAATGAAAAAGGAAAACTTCGTAAGCAATGAGAAATTGCTACAGAATGAGAATCAGAATTTATTTATTTGTGAGAATGTAGTTTTACATAGTATCTCCATAGTGTCTACGACACGTCACAAGCCCTTCACGAGTACCAGTCACTAACCATTCAAGCTTCTGTAGTGATCATTTTAGAGCTAAAGACTAGAAGAATACAATGTTTTTTTACAGGTCATACAATAGACCTAATGAAAAAACAATATTATTAGTGCTATTTACTTGTAAAAGCATATTGTAAGGTAGTTCAATATCACAAAAATAAATATTTGCATGAAATACTTAATTTAATATTTTGGTATTATTTTAACATTATTAACAAGAATTAAATTAATGTGGTGATGCGTGGAACTAGGGCTGACGAGGCGAATGCTTCGTTGAAAAGGTCGACTCTATGGTTGCGAGTTCATAGACTGCGCTTGACCATCAACATGCGAGCTCGGCTTGGCTTAACATTTTCCGATGTTATTCTAAAAGTTGGTAAAGGCACTCTACCAGAGGAGAGTGGCCAGGTGGCTCTACCAGAGACTCTTGGTTGAGTAGTTCGCACTTTAGAAAATCTATTTTTTTAAATTAGTCTGGTGTACGGGGACATCAGTCGCATTCTGTAGGTACTAAGAGGATTCTTGGGTGCGTGAACGACCCATTTTTACGCCCAAAAATGAAGCTGCAGCGATCAACCACAGTATTCTCTTGCAAATTGAAGGGAGCGAAGTGATAGACACCTCCATCGGTTAACACTGTTGTGCAGAAAGATGATTACCCCGTAGAATTTCTGAATTCGCTAACGGCAAGTGGACTTCCGGCGTACATCATTCAGCTGAAGGTCGGTGTCCCGATTATGCTTTTTCGGATCTTAACTCCACCGAAGCTGTGTAATGGAACCCGGCTCAAAGTCGTGTCTTTGCAAAGAAACGTCATCGAGGCGAAAATTCTAACAGGTTGTAACGTTGGCGAGACAGTGTTTATACCGCGTATACCACTAATTCCCCACAGTTACCCCTTCCAGTTTGTGCAGTTCCCTGTGAGTATTGCTTTGCGATGATCATCAACAAGTCACAGGGGCAGACACTGAAGGCTGCGGGTGTCGACCTCAGGACAAGCTGCTCTTCACACGGACAACTGTACGTCGCTTGCTCCCACCTCACCAGTCCCTGACTCTGTATATTGTGACTGTTGTGTACAAAACTACAAACGTACGTAGTATACAGGGAAGTTTTATAAAATGTGGCTGTTATTGTAGTATATTGTGGTGTATTATGACTTCGACGTGAACGAAGTCGCGGGCAGAAGCTAATAAAGTTATAAACTAATAATCTCAGTATTTATAATTAATCGACTTTGTGAGGCTGCTCCTTCGAAGTAAGTAATAAATAGCGACAAAAACTACAACTCGTTTATTAATTAATCGTGTCGGCAACAAACATCGGACGTAGGATGCCATTAAAAAAACCTTTCAAACATTAACAAGTGGAAATTCTATTTTGAATTGTCAATCAAAATGTTTAACCGACTTCCAAAAAGGAGGAGGTTATATGTTCGTAGCGTATGTGTTTTTTTTTAATTTATTTTTATGTATTTCTCCGTCAATTGTGGACCGATTTTGAAAATTCTTTTTTTTTGTATGAAAGGGTATGCTTTCAAGTTGATCCCATATACATTTTATTAACTTTGCTTGGATAGATTTTGAGTTAGCTTCATTAATACGTATTTCCCACTTAGTATATGTGGCTGATTTATGATCATAACTTCCTGTCACTATTATTTACATAGCAGGTAGTGGTATGCGACTTGTGTGGGGTAGATACCACAACTACAAACTAAAAAAAAAAGAAAACAACCGTCTTCCAAAAAAAAAACACTACTAAGTGAAAAATAATTTTAATTTCAGAAGTCGGTGGCAAAAAACGAAAATTCAAAACCAAAGGACACTGACTTCCGAAATTAAAGTTATTTTTCACTTTGTAGTGTTTTTTTCGGAAGAAACTTGTTTTTTTTTTGTAAAAAGTTTTACTTAATCTAGTTTTTCTTAAAAAAAAAACCATTGAATCAGTAATACTTAAATTGCGTCTTGTTTGGATCGATCATAGACGTTAACGACCTTCTGTAGCCACCGGGTTTTACCTATGGCTTAGCTTTAGCTTCCATTAACATACTCGTAATATGGGTAGGATCGTACGAAGGTGTCTGGACACGTGTTACCATACACATTATGTTACTAACTACTGACAGTCCATGTGTTATTTATTTCATAATTTTTTCAAAAAAATGCAAACTGCTGCCGCACTGTTGCACGTCTGCTTACCGCAAGTAGGTAATAAAACGTCGGGTCACCTACCACTCCACTTCAAACTAGAAGAAGATACCGTCAATTATACTAAGAACTTCGAAAGTTCGAAACAAGCAAAAAGTATCGACATGTTTACGTTATTCAGCTGCATATTGCACATATAATATACATCTATAGTTGTTGGCTTTTCAGCATCGATTGCAACATAATTAATAATGTAGGTACTATCGAAGAACTTCATATCTAAGTAGTTTGAAAACAAAATCCCGTGAACACGATGACCACATCTGTTACCGCCCCGGGTTTATAGCCGCCGAGCACTGCAAGAAGAGTCTTTACGGTGTATAGATATGAAGTTCTTCGATGGTACATACCTAGTAATGTTATTTTACCTTTTGTTCTGAAAATAGAATACAATACTCAATGTCCAAAATCCAATCGCTCAACAGAGGTCGGGCGCACAACGACGCCGCGTGGCGCCGCTCGTTACCAACCAATGTGCCATCTTCACCTTTTTGTCCCCGCGTCCTCCTGACATTTCTCAAATGTTTTGTCGATGCCCTGATCTACTGACACGAATAAGGTTTCAGATACGTATATCGGAAACCCCCCGCCACGTGTCTCACAACCAGTGCCCTATTGCGTCCTAAATTGCCAAGCATCTCGTGTTTTAATACTCGTAGCATCAAAAACACACGATATGCTGGCCAGTTCTGCTTTATACTCGTATCTAGTTTGATACTGAGCTAATAACGTAGGTATCAACAAATCAGAATGTCGAATTATCAAAGACCCCGCAGAGTAATACCTACCCTAAAGGAAAATATCGCGCAATAAGCCAGGCGGTGCGTGCTGACTATTCCAGTAGCTGACCAACGCTCGTCGTCTGTCCGTGCTAGCGAGAAGTGTATGCGCTGCAGTGCAGTTAGTAGCGATATGTACCACACTTACCTACTTAGTCTAATTGATTGATAGATGACGTCTCACTGTTTCATCAAAGAAAGGTGAGCCGCTTCATTATATGTCAAGACTAGGTTTGCGTGTGTTCGGTGAGGCAAGGAGGCATACATTGCACACAAACATTGACACACTAATGGTAGGACGCAAACACGCAGCCGGTGTGGTGGCGCTCGAACTCGTCGACTATTTACTAAGTTTTGCATATTATTTTTATTGTTTATCTAGTGATGATCACAACAGAGGGGGTTGACCTTCCGGTTGGTGATGAAAGTACAACGCAAAAACTGATGATTTCGAATACGTTCATTATGTTTAGGTTTCTCCCGACGTGCCAACCCAACTAGCAAAAACGGTCTTATAAAAGTCACCAATGCGCTTTTGCCAAGAATAATTGCATTGGTAAACGGGTCTTACCTATATTGGTTTTATATTGTCTAACAAGTCCCGATTTGGGCACAAATTTCAAGACTTTTAGTTCTACTTTGGTTCTGTAAAAGCATTGTATCGTGCTAAATTAGTCTTGAGTTTATCTAGTAAGCGCATTTATTTATGCTTTAAATTACAGACTGCCAATATGAGATAAAATGGGAATCAAAAGTATTTACTTTGCGAATCTGAGCATAATCTGAAAAGATTCCTTTAATAAAATGTTTAATGTCATTTACGTTCCGGACAAGATCAATTACGAATAAGTAATACGTGTGTTGCGTTGTAAGTGAATTAAGTGATAAGTACGTGTGTTGCGTTGTAAGTGAAATACTAATGCGAAGGAAAGTTTTCTGTCATATGGTATGTGAGTTTCCGGTAAATTTTCAATGGACTGCGATATAATCCAGTTTTAAGTACTTTTGGAATAAATTAGATTTAGACACTGATTTGACTGAGACAAGCATTAAGTACTATTCCTATGCTTCTATGGGAGCTATACTGCATTTAGACCTGTGTGATATGCTTGCAATACTTGGACGCCATTACATAAATTGGGGTTCCATTGAAAGTATATGAAAACCTTTAAAATATATGAAAACCTGACATTTTTATGGGTCGAGGGCATTGTAAGACGTTGTTACAAAATAAGGGGGCTGTTGCAAGGATCGGATGATGTATTCTACCAAAATAGCTATCCATACATATTTTCCGTTTCGGATCTACTTATTTCATTTGAACAAGGTGTTGTTGGCGTATATAGATGTCGATATTGTTTTTCTTTAAAATCAGAATTATTACCAGAAGAAATCTATAAGTCTACGGAACCACTAGCTTCATCATCGTTGCGTTCACTCGAAGATTGCTCTTGTGTAAACAATTTCTCCAAATCACGAACTTCTTCGTCTTTTTCTTTGTCTTAAGAAAGAAATAACAAATAATATTTATTTGCATAAAACATGGCATATAAAGTATAGGTTAAGGCTTTAGCATGCAAATATTAAAGGTTACATTTCAAATGTTCCCCGTGTTTTCTTGAAAATGTATAGAACCACTAGCTTTATTGTCGGCATAAAATTTGTCGTTTTTAGTGAATTTATCATGTAAAAGCATAAGATAAGATTAATTTCAAAGTCTAATCTAATTTTATGACGAATTCATATCGAAATCAATGCTAATTCTCCTATTACAGTCACCCGTTCTTAGCTTATAAGATTTCCAACAAAATTTGCACTAATCTTTGCGTTTTCAAAACAATATTCTTGTATGAATCATAAAAACGAACTTTCATAGAGTCACGCTAGTCTTAGGTAATTCATTATTGATGCTTGAGTATTTAGGCAAGAGTATAAGTTATAACGAATGGTACATGTCTTGTAAAAGTCATATCATTTAATCATGTAAACGTTTTTGAGACTCTTTTAGAATGGTATGTTATGACTTACGAAAATAAGTAGGTAGGTACTGCAACAGCTACTTTGGTCGCTGGTAGGCGTCACCGAGTCGTAGCTCGGTAGCTATTTAAGTACTCGTTGAACGCCATTCGTTCGACTGTTCATTTCATCTGTCAATTTACTGGCTCGTTAAGTTTCTTCCCGCATGCACTACTTTTATGAAGCACATTCACGTTTCGTGCGAGACTGACCACCTTTATTTCGTTTTCGGGGGAAATCTTCATAAATAAAGTGCGCAGCTTCCGGGGTAGAGACCGAGTGTGGAATCGATTGTGCCCTCACCAATTCCCCGGTCAGCAGGGAGGGAAGCTCTGGGTCTTCAAGAGACTAGTACCCCCGTGCAACCCCTTTGCCGATATACTAACTAACCTGCGTCCACCGCTGCCTTTGTCTCTGATGAGTTCGAGAACAGTTGGCATTGATAACTTACCTACTCAATAACATTGCTTACACAGAGGCTTCACTTACTCAGTATGACCATAAGGGTCTGGCGCACAAGGGCGCGCACGCGGCTCGCACCCGCGCCCGCTGCCGCCTTCACCGTCATGTTACGCACAATGCACTTGTTCGCACGAGTGTGTCCACTTGCACATGTGTACCGCTATTGTACTTGTGATGAGAAGAAGCTATCAATCATAGAGACCACGAAGGTCAATAACTGGACCAAAGTGAAATTATTACAATCAATTAATGTGGCACGATCGCGATTCGCGCGATACAATGACATGCGTTTGCACAGTCTCGATTTTCTGAACTCTAATAAAATGAGCGCGATCGAGCCGGAGTCACGCCGCGTGTTGGCAAGTTTGTTCGAACTGTGCGCGCTCGGAGCAGGCGCGGTTTAATAAGGCACGCTTGAGATGCGCCCCGAACAGAAAGGTCGCAAGCGCCCCGCCGCAGAACAACTTACTCTTGAAAGTTAATACCTACATGCTTTTGTACCTACAGAAGACTTTACTATCATGTTAACGACCTTGTTGAATCAAATCTTTCAACTACCTACAACAACAACAGTCACACGAAATCCGAAGGGATGGTAAAGAAATTAGGGAATTAACAGTTCCACAACGACAACAGGAACAGGCCCAGGCCCTGCAGCCTCGACATAGACAGCGATCACTATACGACCGAATTCGGTCGCTAATTGAATGGCGTCCCTAGACACGTGCGACGTAGGTACTTGCCAAGCACGTGATTTTGTCATGCTTGTTAAATAATTTTGACCGTTTAGGGACGCTATCACCGAATTCGGTCGTATAGCGATTGCTATACGACCGATTTCGGTAGCAAAGTCCTAATGGCATCACTAGACGCGCGCGACGTGCTTCACAAGCTCGCGAATTTTTCGGGCCTGTCAAACAACTTTGACCGTCGAGGGACGCCATTAGGACTTTACGACCGAAATCGGTCGTATAGCGATCGCTATCTATGCTGAGACTGTCGCCCCTGGACAGATAAGGATAATCGTTATCGATAATTTAATGTTTTTTTCATTCTGAGGACAAATATAATTGAGTAGAATTTGTCCAGTCATTGAGACATAAAAGGGGGCTTTCGCTACAAAAAGTCAACGAGAGTTCTAATTTGGCAGTGTTACAATTTGTTTTCCTAATTAATATTCCGAATGTTCGATCTTGAGCGACCGCCGCTCGCGCCGCTATATTCGAAAAATGGTACCAAAAACCAGTTTTTCGAGAATATCTTCTCTCCAGCGTCATTTAGGTCTTCTTTCTTTTTCGTGTGGTTAGTGAGTAACCTGGTGTCAGAGTTTTTATGCCGCCCATTGGCCTCTGACTTGTCTTCACATCCCGTCGAGAAATATCTGTCAGGTAGTCCTCACGATGTTTTCCTTCACGGTTATTGAAGCTAGTAGATAATCATACAATACAAGCCTTGGGTTCGAACTCGAGACTTGGCAGTTCGACGGTCACACCACTAGGATATAATTATATCACTGTCTTCTAGGTTACAAATAATCATTACAAAAATTATAGAACATAACATTTCCCGCAACGGTTGGGAGAAACATATTTTGATCAGATAAATAGTTCACGAGTTAGAGCGAAGTCAAGTTCAGCTTATTTTTACAATTCCCAAAATCTCTACATTTTTTCTCTGAATTTCAGTAAATGTCGATTACTTATTGCGTACTACTCATTTCTGCATAACAAATTGACGGTATTTACAAAACATCTGCCGTTCATGCTCAGGGGAAATACGTTAGAGTTGATATAGCGATAGATAGATAGATATAGATCTTCTCGTCCTGCTAGCAGCACTAGCGAGATCTCTTCTAAATAGTTACCTCCGCAAGCCAAGTAGAGGAAAACTGTATATAAAAATACTCTCCTCGAAGTCTACAGTATGGAGAAATTGTGGCAAATAACATAGTATTGTTCTTGCATGTGTTCTACGGTTGTGACACTATTTCTGCTGTTTTCAACGCAGGAAAAAATACATTCATAAAAATACTTGCAAACAATGAACATTTAAGCCAAACTATACAAGCATTCAAAGAGCGTAATGCAGATCCTGAGGTCATTGCTGCTGCAGAGAAAAGTTTTTTATCGCTTTTTACGGCGTTTCCAACAAAAAACGTCGTTACTTTGGGCTCCATAAGGTACCAAAATGTCGCAAGATCAATGACAATTCAATATTGCTGTATTACCTCCTACAATAGAAGCTGCTCAACAACATTCCCTTCGGACTTACCACCAAGTTTAGGCTTGGATATAGTATTGATGAGAGTCCAGAATAATGCGGTTGAGAATGGAGCAAGTTTGGGCTTACTCCATTGAAAACGACAAATGATCCAGCACCCGAAGCACTCTGAAATTAATTTCGTGCAAGTGCAAAAAGGGTGTAGTCAAGCCTGTGGGTGTCGGAAAACCGGATTGAAATGTTCTGTTAAAATCTTTGTCACACGAGGTGCAAGAAGACTACGAAGATGAAATATCGGAAGAGCAGAAAAAAAATCATCAATTCAAGTGAACCAGGAACATCTAGGGCATTGAAAGGAAGACAAACCAATAAATAACGAACCATGGATTAGGCCTACTGGGGATGAACGGGAAAAGAAACAAGCTTCTCACTCTGCCTCATGATGTTGCAGAAATGAGTTAAAAATGGTAGTAGGGAGTAAAGTAAGTAATCAGGATAAACTGAAAATTCTGAGAAAAAAAAATGGTAATTGTAATAATTTGCTGAACTTGATTTCGCTGTAACTCGAGAACTATTTTGCTGATTAAAATATGTTTGTCACAAAAATTGCAGGAAATTGCAGGCTTTATAATTGTTGTAATGATTTCATGACTATCATAAGCTGGAGAGAAGATATTCTCGAAAAACTGGTTTTTGGTAGCATTTTTCCAATATGGCGCGAGCGGCGGTCGCTCAAGGTCGCAAATTCGGAATATTAATTAGGATACCAAACTTTATCACTCTGCCAAATTAGAACTCTCCTTGACCTTTTGTGAGTCAGAAGCTACCTGTGACTGGACTCAATAAGTATACTAAGTAACTAAGTAGTTATCATTGAGTGTGACTGTGGTAACCGGTAGCTGACATTTTTTGTGTCATAAAATTCAAAAAAAAATCAAAATTCAAAATATTTTTATTTCACATAAACCTACAAGGGCACTTATGAAACGTCAGAAGCTAGGTGCACGGTTCCAATTGGTCGTTTCCTATGGAGAAGAGCCGGCAAGAAACTCCACGGTTACTCTTTTAAAAGTAAATGGTTTTTACAATGATTCCAAGTTACAGTGTTAAAAGGTATGAGAGGACAGTGTAGGCCCATCAACAAGTACCAGGTACTTAGCAAAAAATTAAATGGTCCACCGATCTACAGTCTGTTAAGTCTACAACGTTCTCTCATTCACAAAATTTTAAAGAAAATAAGCTATATAAAAGACAAATGAAATTCCTAAATAAAATAAAAACCTATTTAAACCAAATGATAATGGTTGCCATTACTGCTGTAATAAATCAAATTTAATATATTGTAAATATACAATGTCAAATAATACAAAGATTATGTCATTTGTAAATTAAAATAAAATAAAAAAGTAAATTAAAATAATTATCGTAATTTGGGAGCAGTTAATAGACATTTACATAGTTATGCCGTTAATGAGGCACCAGGGAAGCCACATGTGCAGAAGGAATTATTGCCAAACTTCCTTGTCTTCAACGTAGTCTTTAATCTTATAATATGCTTTTTTGATAAGGACACGTTTGATGTGGGCTTTGAACTTTCCATCGCTAAGTTCTGTAACTGACTTTGGCAACTTGTTATAAAAGCGAATACTGTTTATAAGAAATGACTTACTAGTTTTGGTTAATCTAAATTTGGGTATCACAATTTCATGTTTACTACGTGTATTTATATTATGGAAATCGCTTCTTATTTTGAAAAGTCCTATGTTTTTGCGAACATACAAAATACTTTCTAAAATATAAAGAGAAGGCTGAGTAAGTATATCAATTTCTTTGAATTTATCTCTAAGCGACTCACGAGGAGCCATTTTATAGATGGCGCGAATTGCCCTATTTTGTAAGATGAAAACTGAATCTACATCAGCTGCCGATCCCCACAGCAGAACGCCATAAGACATGATACTGTGGAAATAAGCAAAGTATACTAACCTAGCTGTGGCTACATCAGTCAACTGCCTTATTTTTCTTACTGCATATGCAGCTGAACTTAATCTACCTGAAAGAGCTCTAATGTGGGCGCCCCATTGCAATCTCGAATCTAAAGTAATTCCTAGAAATACAGTTTCCGTAATAGCATCTAGTTTCTTGCCGTCAAGTTTTAAATTTAGACCTGCTTGAGGTACATTTGGTAATGAGAACTTAAGACATTTAGTTTTGTTCGCATTAAGTAAAAGATTATTAGCTGCGAACCATAAACCGGGCATAGCCATCCAATGGTACCTTTCAATACCGGTATGTACCCGGTCTACCTTTACAACTTCATATACCTACCTGCTGTTAGGTAAGCGCTGCATTCACTAGGGTTCTTAAAATAATTAATATTCTAACAAAAAGTTATAATTTAGTAATCATCACGAACGTCTAGCGCTGAACATAGACCTCGCACACCACGGCACCGGCACAATGCGCGGAAATAAATAAACAAGTGCCGCGTTCCTATGTGGGAACCTTCGCAGCCCACGGTGCTAGCGGTGATGCCTTCAGCAAGCAACGTAGCTCCTGATAGGGACTCAGTGAATTTACTTAAATACCCACATTATTCGATTAATTCAACGAACATAAATGATAAATGAATATTCATGTTCGGAGCGTCAATAGAAAGAAAAAAAGAAAAGAAAGAAAATACATTTATTTGCGGTACACATGACGCAAAGAAAGAACAAAACACAGAAATAAACAATTTGGGGGAAAATATGCGTCACATCCACGCAAAACGGCCATCGCTCAGCATAATGCTGCGACCCTATGCGAGAAAGAGCCCCAACGCTGGTTTTCAGCGACAGCCGGCGTTGACGTGATGACGTCAACCGGTGCAGCATTATAGTGAAATAACAAAATGAGACAAAAATAAAATGAATAAATACAATACTTAGTCCTAAATGTTTATATAAAATATAATATTTAAAATGATACTCAAACAAAATATTTAATTAATTATGTTCATGTTATTGTAAAATTATGATTTCAATCTCTGAATTCACCTTTGCCCGTAGTTAAGTAGGTGTACCTATAACTAACTTATAACATGCAGGATGGAGGGAGAAAAGGAATGGAGCTGAAGGCTCCCTCACCCTCTCTTTATGCAAGTGCTCCTCGGACATGGGTACTTCGGAAGACACACTCACTGGATGATGCGGCGCACATTGAAGTAAAGCCCAACCTGGGTATTGTGGCACGACGTTACAGTGCAGTGTGTGGTAAACAGAAAATGTCAGACCGAAACGACGAACTTTAAAAAAAAAAGATTTTTATTTCAATATTACAAAGTGCATTTACATACCAGAGGATATGCAGAGGTACAAACTAAGTTTTTGTATAAAACTCCTACAAAAATTATGATCGCAATACGCAGCCTTATTGCGACAAGGCAGTATTAGATTTAAGGTAGCCATGTATTATATACCTAGTTACTAAATTTAATTGATCTTCACAAAACTTTTTGACCTTTTAATGATGTAAGTACGTTTTTTATATTAACGAGCCCCTAAAAACTTTTGGTTCTTCTAATAATGCTTCGCTGAGCCTTTTTTTAACATTCCGGCCTTTTCTCAAAGTTGGCCGCAGTGACTAGGGCAGCCCGACCAAATAAGTTAAGTTAGGCTAGAATTGTGTGTGCGCGAGCGCAACAACCAAGTTACTCGCAGTTACTTGATTATGATGTATTCCGGAAGGTTTATGTGCTTATAATAAATTAATATTAAACTTATAGATAATTAAGAAATCTCGATGTTTTGTCAAGTCGTCAATTCCTTACTAAGCAGGGGCGGGCGCTAGTTTATTATGCAAGGAGTCAGGAGCATCGACGGAAAAACTGTGACCATGGATTCAGTACATGATTCTCAATCCTCCTGCGTTGAAATCTTTCGTCGGTTATTAAAAAGTAATCTGTTGTTTCATAGAAAAACAAAACCAACGCGGTCAACATTTTTTAGGAAATCTAAATAGGAATTATTTGGGGTTTAATTTAATACCTGCCCTGGTACCCCTGCTGGATTAAATAATGAACAAACGTAGACGTCGATCGTCGGTGACGTCATAGTTGCTCTGCAGTGTGGGCCAGCACGTTATAGCCTAAGACCATAGCCGGTACGACCCTCCTGAACTATATTATTCATGCTTTGATACCCGCATTTTGTTGTAGATACCGGTTCGTGGTAGGTATATAGGAATCACACTTTCACTATGTACATTATGTACATAGTGAAAGTGTGATTCCTATATATATATGTACTGACTGATAGCAGCAGTGTGGTTCCTATGTACAGTACATAGGAACCACACTGCTGCTATCAGTCAGTACATATATATTTTTTTTTTTTTTGATGGTTGGAAATTATTAAATAACTTCTCCCGCTCTGGGCGGAGCGGGAGGGTGTGTCAGACTTTTACTGACTAAAACCCACCCGTGTTCCTTCCGTTGGCTGTGTGCTGGGGTCGCGATATCCCTTTCGGACAAACTCGCAACCCTGGCAGAAGTGACGGCCTCCCATGCACTCTCGCTCCGGACCATGACCTGAACCAGGGCCGGACGCGAGAGATCACCGCCGCCGATCGTCTCCGTGAGGACACGGCGGTGCCCAAGCCGGGCAGACCTCCACCGCATGCTCCACCGTGTCCTCCGGACGACCACACAGTATCAGTCAGTACCTACCGTTGTTATCGACACACACGAACATCACAGGCCTATATAATAAGGAAACAGGTAAACCTATAATAACCGCATCATCAACAGTAAGTTGCGTGGTGGTAATTTCACGAGATCACCGGGGTTCGTGCCGCGCATGCGCGAACTGTATCCTCAGACTGCCGCGCGCTCTCGGCATACTAACTACCTAACACTGGCACGGCACTCGGCATTCGGCACTCGGCACTCGGGTCAGCGTGTTCAGAAGTCAGCGTGACTAACTAGAAGCGTTAACGACACCACGACACAGGAGCAACCTCTCCAGTATCAACCTCATTCCTTTATATTCCCTACAAATTATTTGCTTAGGAAATATACACTAAAAGAGGTAGACAAGTAGGTACAATGTGACGACTGTTACAAAGTGAGTTCTGAAACGAGACGGCACAGCTGCTCTCTTGACGAAGATCCTAACTTCTCTTCTACCTTGTATATCAAACTTTAGTGCCAATATCGTGATGATTGGCAGCGCCATCTTGCACTGCTAAATGTAGACCTATTATAGAGTCATATTCTGTTCCTCTCAACGATGTGAAATACGCTGAAATTTAGCCACATCTAGTGAAACTTCAATTTGGCTTCTACTGAGTTCAGGGAAAAGACAACTTTAATAAATTAAAGACGTGTCACAAGTTGTAAGAATGTGCTACATTCTGTGGCCGTGAATACGAACACTGCGAAGACACGAGTGTTCCCCGATATGGGGAAGATTGCCGAATCCCTCGGGCCGGGACTATATGTTACAACATAGCAACAGCGTTATTTTTTACTTAGCACGAAGTCGGTTGTTTTTTTTGTAATTTCGGCTAAGTTCGGATAAGGGATAGGATCATATAACGCAAAAATCATGCGAACCAAGGGATATTTTCTAGTGTTAGCAACATAGAAAGCGACGCCATTTTATTTTACCCCACTCTTCAGACTGCGTCTGACGCTTCACCTAGTAATTTATGTCCTGTGCACATATATGCAGTGAAACAAAACAGTTATATTTCGCGCATTTTAATATTGATCCGGACTTCTACTTGGTTTATATTTTACGGAATTTTGGTAAGTGTTTAAAAAATATAAAATAATACCAGCCCGCTTTTGTCTGCTCAGCGCCTAAGGGTTCCGTTGTTCCCTTTGAGGTAACTAGCGAGGTGTATGTGTGCTCTCGAGGTTGTTCGAGAATACGACATTCAAAATCTCCCCCTACCAAAATTTAAGAAAAAGCTTAAAGAGCTACTGCTTAAAAGAATGATTTACTCGGTAAATGAATGGCTACAGGAATAAGGAAAATATTCTATATATAAATATTTTAAGTAATGTGTGTTGTGTATTATTAATTCAACGTAGAAATGACTGAGTTTTATTGGCATTTGACAATGTATTTTACCAGGCACATAATTGTTTTATTGACATTATATAAGACTATGAATTTCGGAGACACGTATTGGCTAAGACCACGGGCTAAGACTAACCATTATTTATATTTCTTTATTCCTTTTTACTTTTAAGAAAACGATTCACATGCCATACCACAGGCTAAATAGAATTATAAGACCAAATAATGTAACATGGAAACCACCGATTGTATTTACTCTATTTATACGTGAATAAATGAATTTGAATTTGAATCTACCTAGCTACCCTACCTACATCTACCTACCTACCCACATACCTACCTATCTACCTACATACCTACCTACCCACCCCAACTACATACCTACCTACTTACATAACTACCTACCTACCTATATACACCTACCTAGCTGACCCGATAGACGTCTTTCTTTGATTTGGTTTTAGAACAGTTTCTATTGGAAAAATAATAGTGGTGTTTTAACGTTTTTCCTGGCAATTATTCCAAATTTTCACTTATAAGAACCTTTCTCGAACATAAAGCAATATTAAAAAAAAAAAGCTAAATTGGTCCAGCCGTTCTCGAGTTTTGCGCTTAGCAACACGTTTATTGATTATTTTTTATTTTTTTATGACACCAGTCAAGACACTTACCACATGAAAAGAAGAAGATTATACTGTTCCTCATCAAAGAGACATATTTCGTAGAGCATCTGTGTTCGGCCGCGTACTATTTAAAAGCGATTGCCGCTCGAATACGCGATCGGTCGCGTGTATATTATGACACTTTTTGTTCGGAAAACCGGAAAGCGCCCTCTGTCGGCGCGACCACGCGTTCAGGTTCACCGAACACAAAAGTTCGACCGATCGTGTATTCGCGCGTCGGTCGCTTTTAAATAAGACGCGGGGTTAAGCAAGCTTCGTCATGTACAAAACCTATACGATCACGTACAGAGTTTATACTGGATTCCGTCCGCCAAGGCGCGGCGCGGCGCGGCGGTGCCTGTTCTATATCTATAACTTTTTAAATTCGTAATATCTATTGAATGGAATAGCCGATTTGAACAATTCAAAAAGTACTATACATGAATTGAAACAGTCTTGAAATCAATATGATTTATTTGGATAAGGATTTAAACAGAAGTATGAATAACATGGTCTAATTTTGTTCGGTATTTCTATCAACTTTTAAAATGTAAAAAGTGGTTATTGTGACATAACGATAATAGTTGGACATATAGTATCGCGAAGATTTTTGTAGTTATTGATATGTTCTTTAATATTGTAGAACATAATTTTGTTCTCTCATCAATACTTTCCGCAGCGCATGCGACGAAAGGAAAAAAAAATACACCTTGGGTTACGTTACTAAAGTTTTAGTAAGGATCCCTAATCTTTTCTAGCAATAAATATAGCCTATGTTACTCAGGGTGAATGTAGCTTTCTAATGGTGAAAGAATTTTTGAAATCGGCTCAGTAGGGTTTGAGTTTATTCATTACAAACATACACACAAATCTTTCCTCTTTATAATATTAGTGTAGATGTAGATATGTAGATTTTTTCTTACATACATAATATTTTCATTAATGAATTGGCAAGGTACTGTCATAATATTAATCCTTTTAAATTTTTCCCTGAGAGATTCGCGACGATTTAGATTATAAATGGCTCTGACAGCTATCTTTTGTAAAATAAATATGGATTCAATGTCAGCAGCCCGACCCCACAGTAAAATGCCATACGACATAATACTGTGGAAGTAGCTAAAATTGTATGCCAGGGTCTACCTATAAACGAGTACCTAATGGCATCAGTAACAGGAAATGTCAATCCTAAAACCAACATTTGTATTTGTAGGTAATAGTTCTAATGTAAAAAAAGAAGAAATTACTAACTGTGTAACTGAGTTGTTAAAGTTAAATTGCAGTAAAATAATATTGTGTGCTTTCGCATATTTTGAAAGATTAACAAATGGACAAAACAATTATAATCATATGCTTAATAATCTTATACAATTTTTAGTTAGTCATTATAGTGACAAGCTTGTTATGGCTTAACACGAACATTTTTGTGGAAACGCTAAAATCGACTAGGGGTACTGCCTGTTAGTTTTAGACACATAATAACAAGGCTATTAGCTTTTATATAAACTCAGACATAGGTAGTATGTCGAAGTCTTGTGTTATTAACACCATAATGATTAGTAATAGTACTAATATAATAAGGTGGTGAGCCTGAATAATTGTAGCTCAAATGCTATAAATATTTATACAAATTGTACGAAGGAGGCTCCATGTACCTCACTCACTATGAGCTCACTGGCTTGTGATGACATTGAAGTCTTGGGGACAACTCCGGATTTAAACTAGTTTGTAAGACAACAGAAGGTACCAGTAAGAATATTCTTATAGCTAACATCAGCAAGGTGTCTTCTGGCTCTAAAATAAGTTATTACCAAAAAGGAGATGAGCAGAATGCCTTGAAATTATTTCATCAAAATTATTAGGAATTGAAATGTTTTTAGAAAAAACTAAGATTGACATTGTTTGTTTTACTGAACATTGGTTAAAGGATTACCAAATGCTAATTAATTATGAGAACTATAGTATGGGCAGTTGTTTCAACTGTAAATCTATGCTGCGTGGAGGTTCTCTAATCTTGATAAAAAATTGTTTAAAATCTAAGCAACGTAATGACATAGTTGGTTTATCACTTGAACATTGCATCGAATTGAGCTGGATAAGCATGTTGTAGTGTGCGTGTACAGACCCCCGAATTATCAGAATTTTTCTTTATTTGAGTCTGGAAAATTATTTAAATAGTAGTAGAATTACTAAGCGTTTTTAAATCTTTCAATTTATCAAGTATTTTTACTGAACCGACTAGAATAACTCCAACTTCTGCTACGTGTATCGATAATGTCTTCTGCGATTGTGATTATTTAGCTAAAGCCATTGTAAATTATTTGCCGTCTGATCATAGTGGACAAACGGTAACTTTTAAGTTTAAAACACCTTTGCAGAAAGTGCAAATACAATTTAGACCAATAACAACTGGCAAATTAAATAGATTCAATAGTAGGTACCCTAAATAATAAATTAAACGTTCTGGGCCACAATATGGACGATGCAAATCAATTGAATGAGGATTTCTTTTCAGTAGTGAACAGTGAACACTGAATTCAATAAAACTTTTGAAAAGAAAACAAAAAATATTTGCCCTAATTTTATATTTAGTGCCTGGGCAACTAGAGGTGGGAACACTTAAATACTCCGAAATATTTTATTCCGAATTTCGATGTTCCGATTTTCAAAAGTCCGAATTTCATAATACCTAAGAATTATAATGTCTATTATTAAAAATCACGAAATTTATTTTACCGAAAGTCGTAAATGCGATTTGTTAGTTCTCCGATTTTCATACGTTCGAAGAATCAATTGCTCGAAGGTTTCTTGGTCCGAAAAACTACATTCCGATTTTCAATACTTCGAATAAACTAAAAGTCAACATGTTGTGCTACAAAAAGTGGCAGAAACGAATCGCTGCAAAACTGACTTCACGCAGTCTTGTCTGCCCTACCCCTAGAGTGTAATTTAAGCCCGCGTAGGCGCGAAGGGGGCCGGCCCGCGAGCTGAGGAGCAGATGGTTTGAAGGCCCGCCGCCGCAGCTGAGGCAGCCGAAGCTGCGGTGGTGAGCGTTAAAACCATCTGCGACGACAAGCTCGCGTGGGGCCGCCCAAACCCCGCAGCGCCAGAGCCGTGACAGAAACAATGCTTGCTGCATGTTGCATGCCTGCTTGCTTGCTGCTTGCCTGCTTGCTTGCTGCTTGCCTGCTTGCATGCTGCATGCCTGCTTGCATGCTGCATGCCTGCTTGCATTTTGCATGCCTACTTGTATGTTGCATGCCTGCTTGCATGTTGTATGCTATTATATTATTTGTCTTGCTATTCAGTTTTACAAGGCGTTTTTATTTCGCAATTGGGGAATCCGGGAGACATGCCCAGGTGGGAGAGATGCTCCACATCACCTAAATTGTTTTAAAAATCGCGCCACCGGGTTCACTTACAGGTGACAGCACGCTCACTCATAGTGTGTCACATGTACTAATGCGCCTACCACACGTGCATGCTTGACCACAGTTTTACTTGCGCATGCCAGCTGGTACACTGAACACTGTGCGTGTAGTTGGTAAAACGGTAGTATGCGCAAACCCCAAAGCTTGGCTTGATGGTTTTTAAACTTGCTTGAAATTCTGGCATGCGCAAGCTATACTTGTACAAACTTGTCTGCGCGTGTGGTTGGTAGTTCAGTGTTCAAGCCGCTCTCAGTTAAGTCGGGTGGAGTAACTTTGCGCGCACGGTCGTAAAAATGGCGGATTTACGTACATACAATCGACAGTTCGCTACTGAATTCATTGAATTATATAAATCTCTGCCCGCTCTGTGGAAGATCAAATCCAAGGATTATTCTGACAGGAATAAAAAGAATGACGCATACTAACAAATGATAACTAAATTGAAAGAGGTATGTATGTAAGAACAGAATATTTTTATAGGTAGATATTAAATTTCATAAAATGCATATACTGTTTACAAACCCTTTTTATTATTTCAAATACCAACACGGGAATACGTAATTTAAATTTATGTTTGGTTTTCGATTAAAGTTGAACAATGTTTAAGTATTCAAATTACATTAAGTTTTAATTGTAATTGGCACCTTATTCAATGGTCATCTACCCATTCATATCCTTTTTAGGTAGAACCTGAGGCTACGAAAGATACAGTCAAGAAAAAAAAAAATCTTTGAGAACTTGCTATCGGAAAGAGATGAAAAAAGTGAATGCTTCCACAAGATCTGGAGCTGCCACAGATGATATTTATGAACCGACGCTGTGGTATTTTCACCTACTCGATTTTTTAACCGACCAAGAGACGCCCAGAGAGACAGTGTCAAATTTTGATGACCTCACACAGGTAATTGGGATGTTGTACATCCCAATTTGTTTTTAAACAAGGTGTTAAGGATTTAAACCAGGATTGTAATATTGTAGGTTACAAAAAAACATTTTGAAAGAGTAGGTAGTTACTTTTATTTTATAACAAGTCTACAATGTGTACCTATGAAAAAAATTAAATCGTATTTATATTACACATTGCATTTTGCCACGATACAGTGCCTTCATTATTAAAATAATTCGAAAATTCTTCTCTTGTCGCTTTGGCATCTTGAGAAATGTTTCTATAATGTCCTCCTTGTAATTCTAACAAATGTGACGAATCTGCTCTTAAACCCGATGTTAAAGTACCTTGAATTGTATCTTCAAAGTCCAATGTATTAATTGGCGTATAAGTGGTACTGTATTTTTTTCTTAAAAAATTATGCAACACACAGCAGGTCATGACTACAATGTCTATGTTTCCTGGAGACAAATTAATACTTGTATGAAAGATTCTGAACCTAAATGCTAATATGCCAAAGGCGTTCTCAACAATTCGCCTTGCCCTAGATAATCTATAATTATAAATTTTTCGCTCATTTGTTAATTCCCTTTGGTTGAATGGTTTTAAAAAGTTGGGAGTTAGAGCAAAGGCTTCGTCACCAATAAAAACGTAATTTAGAATTTTGTTAGAATGATTTAAAAGTTCTGGTTCCGGAATATGCAACGAGTTATTTCTCAATTTATCGTAAAATTTCGTCTGCTCAATAACACCTCCGTCAGAATTCCTTCCATTTATACCAAATTCGCATACGATAAATTCATAATTAGCGTTTACTACTGCCATCAAGACCATACTATGAAACCCCTTATAATTATAAAAATAGGAACCACTTCCTGGCGGTGGTATAATTCGTACATGTTTTCCATCAACTGCTCCCAAGCAATGAGGAAAATTCAATTTTTGCTCGAAGTCATGTGCTATTTGTTTCCATTCTTCTTGTGAGCTTGGTATCTGAAACAAAATTTTTTTTCAGAATGAAACAACTACAGATGCAACCTTGGATTCACCTCTTCCTCGTCCGCAATCTCAGGCTTCTACGAGCACGTCAGACCATCCATCTTCATACCTTGCACCTACTTCTCCTGTTGTCCAATCTTTACCACCTCGAAGAGTACAAAAAAGGACAAGGGATGACAATAAACTCAATAATATAATAAATGAAGTCGGTAATTGTATCACTAATAAATTCACACAATCACAGCCTGACAGACATGATATTTTTGGACAAAATATTGCATTTAAATTGAGAAACATGACAAATGAGCAGCGTATTTATACTGAAAAACTTATTAACGAAGCAATATTTGAAGGAGAACTGGAAAATTTAAATCGTCATTGTTATATTGTCAACCCTGGATCAAGCGCTATAAACCTACAGTCAGCAGCAGCTGACACTTCTGCTAGAAATTATGCAGTAAACTCTGGACCAGACGCTATGAACCTACAAGCAGCACCTGACACTTCTGCTAGAAATTATGCAGTAAACTCTGGACCAGACGCTATGAACCTACCACCAGCACCTGACACTGCTGCTAGAAATTATGCAGTGAACTCTGGACCAGACACTATGAACCTACGGCCATCTACAGCATCTCAGTACTTTTTGAGTTATATGCCATAAATACTTGTGTGGTTATTAACATTTACATTTTTTTTATAAACTTTTTAAAACTCACCTTCATGTATTCATTTCGCAACACCATGATAATAGCTCTGCATGTATCTGGAATTATTTTAGATAATGCTTGTTCCGAAATTGCCGCAGAAAACCTCAAATCTTGATACGATCTCCCAGTTGCCAGAAACCTTAAAGTAGCGGTTAATCTCTCGTGAGGGGATATACTCTCACGCATAACCGTGTTTTGTCGTTGAATGAGAGGCGTAACCAAACGCAACAATTCACTATAGGCATTTTCCTCCATCCGTAAATAATTCCGCCAATCGCTTGGCTCATCTCTTAAATCCTTGAGTAGATGTATATGTGAATGAATTTTTCTATTCAACAGCCATTTTTTTGTCCACTTTGATCGTTTACACTTTGACTTTTGTATTTTCTTTTTTTTCACTAGCAAACACTTGAAAAATAATAGCAGAAGAAATAGCTCTTCATTGGGAAACATTGTTTCCACGCCGACGATGTCGACAAGAATGTGCCTTGCGCGTACTTAACTGTGCCGTGTGGTAGACACGTCCGTGTTCAGTCTTTTCATGCGACAAGCATGCGCAAATAAAACTGTGGTCAAGCATGCACGTGTGGTAGGCGCTAGACATATTAGCAGCCATAACGCTAGTTTGACAGGGAGCGGAATAAACACGTTTTTGGTGGTCACAAGTGAAAAAAACGGATTTTTTGTTTTTTACATTACCCCGCTAAATATTAAAGGTTCGTTATGTTTTTTATATTACTTGAATTACTGAATTAATGTAGTTTTAAGAACGTAGTGTATTTTAGTCCTCCTACTTAACCAATTTCTTCAAACACGTGTTGAAAGTGAACAAGGTTAGGTTAGGGAGATTTGATCCACAGTGCGTGAGGGAGAAATGATCAGTGGTTCAACTGTCCCTCAGGTATATTCGACGGCTAGATAACTGTTTTTAATTGATTTCAGGTTTTAATGTCATGCCGTTCCAATATAACAAAAGAAGGTTCAAAAGTTACCAAGCAGGAATTAGGTACCTACAAAACGCTAGAAGTCAAATCCGGGTCCTCTCTTAGAAAAACAGCGGTGAAATACGGGATCGACAAAGCTGGAAGTATTTGAAGAAAAGGGTGCTCGGATATTCACAGTACTTACCAGAAGAAAAGCTTTTAGTCAAATTTTTAATAAACTGTAGTAAAAATAATTATGGTCTGATTATACAAGCGATGAAATTAGCTTTTGAGTTTGCTTCATCAAACCCTAAATTTAATAATAAATCTCTAATGCCAATTTTCACCGACAACTACATATGTGACATGAATCCCTAAATAGAAGTGCACTGTTGGATTTTCTACTCTCAGCGCTGAGCCTAGCGTTGAAAATCCATCCGTGCACTTTTATTTAGGGATTCATAGTGTCACTTAGTGAAGGTGAAAACGGGCATAAATCTAATTCTAATATGTTTTTCTAAAACGGCTAAGAATGCTTATTTTTATTTGTATATCATTTGTTCAGAAAATTAATTTTACAAGGAATAGTTGTTGATGACGTTAAAAGTAAGTACCTAAGCAACTTATTAAAATATTTGAGTTTTTACAAAATATTTTCATCATTTTCCCTTTACAAATAGTTATGGTTAAGTCTCCCTACTACTATGGTCAACTCTCCCGTGGGTTGGGGAGATTTGAACCATAAATCTTTTTTTTTTATATAGTTCCTGCACAAGTTAGTGAGTTAATAATAACTTTAACATTCAAAAATGGTACCTATTTACCAGTTTTTTGTATACGTTCTTGAGCTGTCTAGTTTAAATTCATAGACAATTTTATGCCTGTTAGTATAAAAGGGGGTTCAACTCTCCCATTCACATCATTCGTATTTTTGATGTTTCGAATTTTAAGTCGGACTTTTTGTTATTCGATCTATTGAAACTCGGTATTTTGAGAATAGTAATTATAAACGTTAGGAATATTGAAATTTAGGAATTATAAAAATAGTATTAAGTAATGATAAGTCGGAGTTTTTATATTCGGAATTTTGAACCATTCGGAATTATGAAAATCGGTATTTTGAAATTCGTATTTGTGACTGACGGAATAGTTTTTCGTATTTATGTAGTGTACCCCTGCAGGATGACTGATACCGTAGATTGCTCTTAGACATTCTTTTTTTTGCACTAGGAAGGCATTATTTATATTCGTCTGACTCCACTGACTCACGGTTCGGCTGGTCCATAAATTCAAGGTCACTCAGCGAGCTATGGAACGGGCTTTGCTTGGAGTCTCCCCGAGGGATCGAATCCGAGACACTGTGATCCAGTAGAGAACCAAAGTTGTCGACATAACTCAAATAATAAGCAAGTTGTAGTGGTAATGGGCCGGCCATATTAGCCGTACATAGTAGAACGGATGGCCATTGGGGACTTACCAGTGGACTGCTATAAGCTGATGATGATGAATATACACCACACGCAATACTCCTTTATCTGGTAGGTTCTTAGTTTTATAAAAAAAAGTTTTCCTTGTCTTGCTAAACCTGGCAAAGCAGAACGCAGCAAAAAGCTAACGAACTGCAACGAACGCTGCTTATTTTTTATTTTTTTTTCCGTTCTTGGCAATTTGAGCCCTACTTTGATTAAAAAATTAATAAATGACAATAACTGTCAGTGTCAATGTAGTTGTTGTTTCAAAGCGTTCCATAGACAAGCAGCAAACGTTAGCTTAGCATTGCATGACACATTTGCAATATTATATATTTCTACAATTATTTGTTGTGAAAATTCGTTATATCAGCAGTATTCTGCAGCTCAGCTCACCTTAATTATGATGGGATATGAAACGACTTCTAATAAGTTGAGATGTTCACGATCAGAATGGTAGAAAATAAAACAATTATAAGACCAAGAATACTGCCCTCTAAATAATGTTCGAAATATCATATTTTTTCAGAGCGTGGAGTGGAACGGTTTCGTTTCGCCAGCACGGAACAATAAAATAATTTCTGTAAATTGCAATCACAGACTACAAATATGTTTAGATTGCAATGATTGTAAATTCGTGATCGGAACTTGAACATACAATTAATTTCTACAAATGTGACCTCGAGATTAAGCGGACTAATTGATGATAAAGATCGACGCGATTCGTTAATTAACAAAGAGTGCCTATATTTGGACACTACTCCACGACGACAGACGCAGTTCAGTCAGTTCATCGGTTCAGTGTCGTACTGTCGTGTCGTCAGTGCAGCGCGAGGTCGCTGATCGTACACAAGATGCTGTCCCGCTACGTGGTGTCGCAGGTGAAGCACAACTCGTACTTCCTGGTAGGTCTGGCGCTGGGCCTGTGGGTGTCGCTGGCGCTGGTGCCTCTGGACGAGGCGCCGGCGGCCGCGTGCGAGGCCGCGCTGGGCGCCGTGCCCGCCGCCGACGAGTACGAGCCGCAGCGCGAGGAGCGGCCGCTGGGCCCGGCCGGGCGCGCCGCCGGCCGCAGCGTGCAGCGCCCGCGCTACTACAGCACCGAGCTCGGCATGAGAGGTACCCCGCACTGTCCACCGCTAGCATCAACTATCGTGAGACAGTCCCAACACAACTGAAGTCAACTGATTGTTTCAGGATCCCTACTCACAGGAGTGCTCAGTTCTGAAGAAGCTCTCAAGAGCCAAATAGCAGCACTGAACCACACAACAGCTCGGTTACAGCCTGCACTGAAGTTCTTCATCACAGCCAGTGCCATGAGCTCTGTGCCAGGACTGGCCAATGTTGTGGGCTTCACCGATACACGAGAGATGCTGAAACCTTTCCATGCACTCAAGTATTTAGCAGATAACTATTTGGAGGAGTATGACTTCTTCTTCCTGGTATCTGACACTGCATTTGTGAACGCTCGTCGCCTGACAGAGCTGGTGTCGCAGCTGAGCGTCAGTGAGGATGTGTACATGGGCACTGTGGCTGAAGATGACAGCCATTACTGCACACTTGGTAAGTTGCTAACATTCACTGACAGATTAGTTCCCTTCATGAAGAACCTATCATCTACTCAGTAGAAACTTGTTAAAAAAATGAAAATGCTAATAAAAATGCTGCAGTTTCATAGGAGGTTTGTCAATGAGCTTTGGTTTCAACAACAACAGCTTATTTCACATTCTCAGTAAATGACAGACTCGTTGATTATTCCAAAATACATAGCAAATGACATGAATAAAGTAAATAATTTTGAGTTGGAGCCATTTCTAGTTAAGAAAGGGTGTGAGTGTGCATGATTGAGAGTGAGAGAGAGAGTTCTTTTGTTAGAATGGTTATAGTTACTGTAATGTCCAATCATCATGAACATACAATGTCTTGTGTTGTGTTTTGTGTTGTTTTTTTATAGAATGTAAAATACTATTAATTTCATTCAAGTACAAAAAAAATCAATAATGTCTTAAGTGAGCTATGATGTCTCAATGTCTATACTGATATTTACCATTTCTGAATATTAATCGGTTGAAGGACACTGAATGAGACACAATAGAAATTTTATTATTATGATATCTATGGGTGATTAGTGCAACTTCAGATTGATAATAACACTCATTTAAAAAAAATGAACTCTTGGGACACACCTGGCTAATGTGAACAAAATCAGTTGAATCTGGATAAAGTGTCTAGCTTATAGAGGCACAGGAGAGGCCTTTCTCACTTATAGAGGTTTATAAAAATAACAGTGTGTATGTAGTGATAAACATGGATGTATTGTATGGGTATTATTCACTAGAATTTGACATAGATTGACATTATATATTTTTTATTAAATTTGATTTGTTACAGCAGTAGTGGCAACCATTATCATTTGGTTTAAATAGGTTTTTATTTTTATTAGGAATTTCATTTGTCTTTTATATAGCTTATTTTCTTTTAAATTTTGTGAATGAGAGAACGTTGTAGACATAACAGACTGTAGATCTGTGGACCATTTAATATTTTGCTAAGTACCTGGTACTTGTTGATGGGCCTACACTGTCCTCTCATACCTTTTAACACTGTAACTTGGAAACATTGTAAAAACCATTTACTTTTAAAAGAGTAACCGTGGAGTTTCTTGCCGGGTCTTCTCCATAGGAAACAACCAATTGGAACTGTGCACCTAGCTTCTGACGTTTCATAAGTGCCCTTGTAGGTTTATGTGAAATAAAAATATTTTGATTTGAATTGACATTTCGCAATTTCCCGCACTCAAACAAAATGTTAAAACGATAAATCAAAGTGTTGTCTTTAAGTGATAAACTTAATATTTTGAAATTCAATATATTAAGTGTATAAACTTATTATCACTTAAAGACAACACTTTGATTTATCGTTTTAACATTTTGAGTACCTGCCGAACCGTTATTAACAATTGATATTTATCGATAAATACGCACATCTGGCCATTAAAATAGAATACGATACAAAAGCAATGTTAGTTAGTCCCTCGAAATTAAGAGAACAATGGTGCCGATTCTCTTGTACACCGAACTAAACTATCACTAAAATTCCTTACTTTTGGGTATGAGATTCTTAGAGCTATTCTGCAAATAAAATTCTCTAAGTTATAAACTAATTTTGACACAACTAAAATCGAATTTGACAATCGCGAATCCACGTGGTACCCGTGGTTTGCCCTAACCAGTGATTTTTTTTAGAGCCGGAGGCGCGCATTTGATGCATCCTCGACGTGTTTTATATGGAATTTTCCAATTTTTGCATGTAGGTAATATTTTTTCATATTTTCCATATGAAAAAATATTACCTACATGTTGAGTTTTAGGGGGTTATGGTTTTATATGTATAGGGGGTCGAATTTATCCCACACCTTTTTAATCGCGATTAAAAATTGTCAAGTTTAGTCTGAGTTTGGTTTTTTACAATCAAAATTTTAGGTGAAAAAAATCAAATTCAGAATAGCAAAATTACCACTTTCACTAAACTAAAAACTCAGTACTATCTTAGTGCTGTCAAACTAAAATATAGTTAAGTTGTGTCACTTTAGTCTATTTCAGAATGGGAAATCGTCGTTTCACAGGAACAAACGAAATTTTTGTGATTTTTAGTCTAGTTTAGAGGCATTTGTGACAAGAGAATCGGCACCAATGACAATGTTAGCTCCACGAAATTTAAGAAGAGTCATAAATAGCAGATGTTAAATAACACTCGACTGTCGCTTATAGAGGTTTCTCTTTCTCACTTATAGAGGGTTTAAATGACGGGAGCTGGCAATTAATGTCATTTATAGAGTTTTCTCGCTTACCCAGTTCTCACTTACCCTGGTTTGACTGTACATATAAGAATAACAACAATAGAGGGTGGATCGTCGAGCTGAGTCGGAAGGGAGTCGTAGAGTTAGGAGTGCGACACCCGGTCAACACCCGGTCTGACCCGCATAAATGACGCCGCATAATTATGTTTCACATCAAAAAGATTGAGTACTGTTAAGCTGGTCGTGTGTGTGCGCAGAGGGCGGCGTGCTGCTGTCGAACTCGGTGCTGCGTGCCGTGCACGCCGAGCTGGACTGGTGCGTGCGCAACTCGTACTCGCCGCACCATCACGAAAACATCGGCCGTTGTGTACTGCACGCCGCGCACCGCGCTTGCGCGCCCGCCGCGCAGGGAGAGCCCTACGCCACTGTGCGCGCGCCCGGCCCCGACGCGCCCCCCCCCGCTCACGCCGGACCTGGCCGACGCTGTCACCGTGTTTCCCGTCACTAAAGCCGACTCCTTCTACACACTGCACGCCTACGTATCGCGGGTGAGTGCCCACACCGATCTGTGTGCATGTTGTGTGACAGCGAGGGTGACGTGAGCTCTGTGCGCAGGTGCACTTGGAGCGCGACCGCGCGGAGGTGACGCGGCTGCGCGCGGCTCTGTGGCGCGGCGCCGCCAAGCACCCGCCGCACTACCGCAACGCCACTTGGCCGTCCGGCCTGCGCGCCGACCCCGGCCTCGCGCCGCCCACGCCCGACTCCCGGTACGTCTCTAGTCACTGCTGAACCGGTCGCACGTCACCGAGAAGCGAGAGTGAGACGAGTCGAGTGTTGCAGGTTCGATCATCTGCGTTGGGTGTCGTTCAACGCGACGCACGCGTTCTTCCCGGACGACCACCACGAGGTGGCGCTGATCGCCGGCGCCGACCGCGAAGCGCTGGACGTGAGTACTGTGACACGGCGGGGGGGGGGCTAGCGCAGGGCGACAGTAACGCGTGTGTGTGCAGCTGGTGCTGGCGGCGGTGCGCGCGTGGGGCGCGCGGCGCTGGGCGGGCGACGCGCGCGTGCTGGAGGGCGCGTGGCGCTGGGAGCCGGCGCGCGCGCTCGCCTACCGCCTGCTGCTGCGCGTGGCGGCGCCGGGCGGCGCGCGCCTGCGCCTGGTGGACGTGGTGCGGCCGCTGGGCGCGGCGCGCCTGGTGCCGGTGCGCTACGTGACCGAGAGCGCCCGCGTCACGCTGCTGCTGCCCGTGCCGGCCGCGCACGCGCGCCTGGCCGACGTGCAGGCCTTCCTCGCGCGCTACGAGACCGTGTGCCTCGACCAGGACAAGAACACCGCGCTCATTGTGGTGAGCGCTACCCTCATATACTATTCGTTCGGTACCAACTTTCCAGGTGTCTGTCGGTCGGAAACTAGTAATAAAATTCAAATTTAATATTAAAAAAATACTGGATGTTGGTTTTGGTTCGTCGTCTTGTCGATTCAATAATGTTGTAGGTAAATATCCATAGTTTGACTGATTTTATAGACATACATCAATTTACGGATATTCAAAGTGGCCTTTCGGCGCGTTTGTATGATGTTCGGTAATATCTATTCAAAATTTGAACAAAATTTATCGGATAGTATTTGCGTTATGCGAGCTATATTTTCGGCATCAGAATCATTCAAATCGTCGTAAGATTATTTCATAGGAGAGATGATGACCCGCAGGTGTTAGTGGGCGGCGCCAACGACACGGCCGCCATGGAGCCCGCGCGCGCCGCGGCCGACGCGCTGCGCCGGCGCCACGCGGGCGCGCAGCTGCACGTGCTGGACGCGCCCGACGCGCCCGCCGCGCCCGGCGCGCCCGCGCCCGGCGCGCTGCCCGAGCACGCCGCGCTGCTGCGCGCCGGCGGCGTGGCGCTGGCGGCCGCGGCCACGCACGTGTCGCGCGACGCGCTGCTGCTGCTGCTGCCGCCGCACGCGGAGTTCAACCAAGACTTTCTCAACAGAGTGCGCATGAACAGCATCGCGGGCGAGCAGTGGTACCTGCCGCTGGCGTTCGCGCGGTTCTCGCTGTACGCGCACCCGCGCTTCCTGGCGCCGGGCGGCGGCAAGCCGCAGGTGAACACGGGCCGCTTCAACCCCGCCGCGCGCCTCGCGCTCGCCTTCTACCGCGCCGACTACGACGCGGCCGCGGCCGCCTGGCGCGGCGCGGCGCACGCGGCGCCGGCCGACGTGCTGGCGCGCTCGGCGCTGCGCGTGCTGCGCGCGCCCGAGCCCGCGCTGGTGCTGGCGCCGCGCGGCCCGCCCTGCGCGCCGCGCGCGCCGGCCGCGCGCGAGCCGTCGCAGTGCGCGCGTGCGCTGCGGCGCGAGCAGTTCGCGTCGCTGGACGCGGGCGCGCGCCACTCGTTGGCGCAGCTGCTGCTGGAGACGCAGGCGGACCTCGACGACTGACACTCCGCGCTCCATATATAATAGATACATATATACTCGCAACAAATATATTTTTCCTGTAGAAACCGAATCGCTTTATTCCGTCTTCCACCTAGCTTTACCTTTGCAACCTGACAGTCGTCAGTGGGCCAGGACCATGATCTCATGTTCCTCGAAGTTCCAAACTCCAATTTATCATACTCATTTCAGCCTCTTTGAATAGTAGTTTGGGGGTATGAGGAACAGGATGTAAAGTTCACTCATCCCCCATTGAAAAGGGAGGATCCTCCGACCAGAGGGTGTCACGTCTGGCGGGCCACCGCCCGGAGGTTGAAGTCGGGAGCTTGTATATATGTCCACCGCGCGGTAAACTAATTGCGCGATGCAGGATTTGAGTGACGTCAGGATGTTGTGTGACGTCAGGTCTTTGATGCGTAGTTCGCATGTGGCAATATAGATGCCGCCACAGTAGATTATTAACTAAAGGGATAAAGCAATGTCTTAAGTCACGGGCGCTATTTTGAATCCTGAAAGCGACGAAGGATTCTAGGGCGCAGCGAAGGAGCTGTGAGCAGTGGCGGCGTTAGGACGGGCTCGCAAAAAAGTTTTACAAGTTGTTAAAAGTTAAGTTCCTATTCGTATTTATTTCCCCACCGGCCACCGGTCCTGGGGGGGCCAAATCTTGAGAAGTACTTTTCAATCAAATCCCAAACAAGGCCAAAATATGTTCAGTAGCAAAGAGGCAGTTTATAGTTGGAAGCTATGCAAAATATTAACGTAGCTTGCTAAAGTTTTCGACTTCATTCTGTCTTCCATCGTACATTTCTTCGCATTCAAAGTTTTCTGCATAGGTCGGCAAAACCTATTTCTGTATAAATGTTCAAAAGAAAACAGTACCGGCGCTAGACATACTTAGTCGTCGGCGACATCAGCTTTGCGAGGCCCTTTTCATTTCCCAGTCGAAAGAAAAACGTTAAATAGAATGTGCTGAATTTAATGAGTTTGATTGCTAATCAAATGATGATACATAAACAAATACAAAATAAAATAGAGGAAATTTCGGCCTTTAGCCCACTGAGTTTTTTAAGATTATGTCATAGCCAACACCAGCCGCTAATAAAATTCTAATGCAGAAAGTAGAATGCAAGAGCGAAGCGAGCTCGGAAATGTTAGCACGCCACCTCAGGTGGTTAAAATTAGGTTGTCTTTTAACCATTCTTACAGAAATAGGAGATATTTGTCAAGATATAGGTACAGAAAGGTTTGAGTATGAGAAGAATATAGGATGCTAGACCAAGCGGAGCAAGCTCGAAAATTTTAGCACCCACTTTCAGATAGGTTTCGAACATACATACAGAAATAGGTTATTTTGTACATCTTTGCAGATCAGCCATAACAAAATCATTGCCTCATCTTTCTCCCAATACCATGCTTCCGCTGAATACCTCTTTTTGGAGGACTACGTCAAAGGCGCCAACGCCCTTCTTGGTGTTGTTATTGACCACCCGCCGTTGAATATTTTTCCAAAATTGAATTGGTGCTGGAATCCGTAGGGTAAGAGTACCTATGCACATTGCGTCATCACGGGCGATTTCAACACTGACCTTGCTCACCACAATCCCCGATCCCGTAAACTCCTTCACATCATTGAGTCCGTTAGTCTCAGTATAATCTCGTATGTCCTAAAACCGCCTAAACTTGTCCCAAAAAATTCTGTACAAGCTGTGTTTTGCGCGCATGGACGTTGAAAAGCTTCGCCAGGATGCGTCACAACCAGTCAGACCTCAGTTGGGAACGAAAAACTGCGCATTTTCGATCGGACGGTCCTTGCCCTCTACGACAAACACGCCCCTGTTAAGATTATTAAACTTCGGCATCCTCCTGCTCCTTGGATGACGACAGGGGTTCGAATGGGGATGACGCGCAGAGATCGCGCCTTTCGAAATCTAAAAAGGATTGCAGTGAAGAAAATCTAAACTTTTCAAAGCTGCTAGAAATCGGTGTAATTGATACGCAACGCTAAACGCCGCCATATTCCCGAGAACATATCTTCTTCTTCACCTGCTGATATCTGGAAGTTCCTTGGTATCGGCAGACCACGTCATGTGGATTTTCCAAATACAATTGACCTTGATGATATCAACCGTCACTTCACAACCACTTGTCATTTGGATTCCCAAATGTTATCCCAGTCGGTCGATTACATTACTGGCCTAGCCAGTCCCATCCTAGAACCATTCACTTCTCTCCGGTCACCTTGGACGAAATTAAAAAGATCATCCTGTCCATAAAATCTAAGGCTGTGGGCTATGACGGCATCAGTCGTAGTAGTAGTTTGGATCCTGGATATCCTTCTCCCTCCAATTATCTACATCACCAACTTTTCGCTTGATTCCGGACAATTCCCGTGCGTACGTATGGCATATGTACGCCCACTCCCTAAAATTTCAAATCCCTCCCTACCTAGTCACTTTCGACCCATTTCCATTCTCCCATTCCTGTGTAAAGTGCTTGAGGCCTACGTACACAAGCAGTTTACGAGGTTTGTTCACCGAAAATCCTTCTTAGATCTTTTCAGTCTGGATTCAAGCCTCCCGGTCTGGGGCGGAACCTACAAAACCTCCTTACTCAAAGTTGAAAGAGCTCAAAGGGCGATCTTGAAACTCATGCCCTTTAAGCGCCGGGACTTTTCAACCATTCAACTTTATTCAGAAGCCAAAGAATTGACTGTGAGACAGCTTTTTGTGCTCCGCGCTATGCTGCGAAAACACTCTGCGCTACATCTAGATCTTGCTAAGCTAAAAAGACGCAAAGGCACTCCCGTTTGCAATATAGTACAATGCCGTTCCAAGTTTGCCAGCCAAAGTCACCACAGTCGAGAGCTAGTTGCCACAGTACGCGGCAACTAGCTCTCGACTGTATAATAGAATACATAAACTTATACCCATATACTCCCTAACTAAAAACGAAGTCAAAATCAAACTTACAGATTGGTTGCAGAAGTTAACGTATGACGAAACCGAGAATCTTATTACAATTGTCTCTTAAATGAACTAACACTGTATTTAAATTAAGGCATTGTTTGTTTAATTTATATTACACCAGTCATACCAGTTGTATGTCATACCTGAAGGAACCTTGGCTCCTAAAACACACGCTTTTGGCCTAGTTTAGGAGGCATCAGTTCGCCCTTTAATGTGACTCTATTGTACAATATATTTCTAATTCTGTGTACTTATGTATGTTTTCCAAATGTACAATTTTTTTTTTTTTGTCAACAAGTTCCGGACCTTATGGTCCCGGTCCTTTGGAAGGCGTACGAGGGGCCGAAGCCAACTCGCAGAGTCCCCTTAGACAATTTTAAATGGAATGAGGCACCAACCGACGATTATCCCTGTATGCACTATGCAAGTGCACCCAAGGACAACCCCCGGTTGGTGCAGGACTATTGCAGAACATGGAAACAAAAAATATTGGGCTATGGGTTTGGGTGGCTAGAGTGGGTTGGTTACCTAAAACTATAGAAGGCCTGTGTCCCCTGCCTGATCAATGTTAAGATATACACGGACAAAATGGCAGGGGGTGACTTGCACACTCAATAATTAATGGGCCCCCGAAAACTGTCGCTAGCACATAGTGACGTAGCAACATGGGGACAACATGTCCTGAGGTGCTTGAGGAGTGGAGAGGTATTCCAAGGCTTTCAGAACAATCTTAGGCTTAAAGAAAAAAATATAATATAAACCTCAATATCATTTTTGAAGACCTATCCATAGATACCCCAAACGTACGGGTTTCATGAAAAAAAAAATTGAGTTTCAGTTCTAAGTATGGGGAAACCCCAATTTTTTTTGTTTTCTTTTTCTATTTTTATGTGAAAATTTTAATGCGATTCACATTTTCAAGCATAGTTCTTATAGTTTCGGAAAAAAGTGGCTGTGACATACGGACGGACAGACAGACAGACATGACGAATCCATAAGGGTTCCGTTTTTTGCCATTTGGCTACGGAACCCTAAAAACGCTCTCTTGAAGTTAAATTATGGGAATACCGATTTGAACTCGCATGTTTAAAATAATTTGCAATTGTGGTTATCTCACTGACTATAAAATATTTGTTTTAATAATTTGAATTATCTCTAGACAATATCGAAGCACCTTTACCTACAAATCAGTCATCATTAAACAACTAGCTTCTGCCCGCGACTTCGTTCACGTGGAAGTCGTAATACACCACAATATACCTACTACAATAGCAGCCACATTTTTATAAAACTTCCCTGTCTATTACGTACGTTTGTAGTTTTGTACTCAACAGCCACAATATACAGAGTCAGGGACTGGTGAGGTGGGAGCAAGTGACGTACAGTTGTCCGTGTGAGAAGCTGCTTGTCCTGAGGTCGACACCCGCAACCTTCAGTGTCTGCCCCTGTGACTTGTTGATGATCATCGCAAAGCAATACTCACAGAGAACTGCACAAACTGGAAGGGGTTACTGTGGGAAATTAGTAGTATACGCGGTATAAACACTGTCTCGCTAACGTTACAACCTGTTAGAATTTTCGCCTCGATGACGTTTCTTTGCAAAGACACGACGTTGAGCCGGGTTCCATTACACAGCTTCGGTGTAATTAAGATCCGAAAAAGCATAATCGGGACACCGACCTTCAGCTGAATCAAGTCTTGATGTGCCCATGATTGCGGAGCCGGTAACCCATACTCGATCAGCGGATGCCACCGATGGAACACCCACGCCACCACGCCTTGTTATGCCACGTCTTGTTATGTGAATTAAAACGGCTGTTAAGAACGCGTTCATCATTTTGTTCAATGTCACCTTCAGTAGTACGTCGCAAAGTTGGAAAAAGTCTCCGGATAGATGATGCCGATATTTCTCTCATAACAGAACTGGGTTTGCGATTCCACAAAACACTAAAATGATGGCTTACAGAACATACTATCCAGAGTTTAGGGTTACAGAAAAAAACAGCTAAAGGTTTAATAACTGGTATAGATGCTAAAATATTTCTAGTTTGAAGAGGTATCATCTAGTCCAACAGATGACACAACATTTCTGGCGACGGTGGTCCGACCAATACTTGACCACACTACTCCAACGTTATAAATGGTCTAAACAAAATCCTGAACCAAACGTTGCGGATATAGTTTTAATTAAAGAGGACAATTTACCTCCTTGTCGGTAGCTTCTTGGCCGGGTGGTTGAAAAACATCCGGGGTTAGACAACCTTACACGAGTGGTCACACTTCGCAGTAATGGTTCCATATTTAAAAGACCAACATCAAAACTGTGTGTCTTGCCTATTGCCTAAGGCACATATTACACTATCAATTATCTCGGATCCTATATAGGATCCTATTTTTGATCCTACATATTTGACGTCTAGGATCATATCTGTGTATTACATTATCAATTTATTATCTAGGATCCTATTTTTTTGACAGATGTGGTTGCAATCGTCGATTAAAACAAAATACTGAAGCCTTTCGGCAAACAATATAACAAATAGAACTTAGAACATTAATGAAGCCACAAAACAATGAATTCCTGGCTGCCCGGCAGCAGTTTGATTTTTTTTTAGTACAGCAGTGTTGCCAACAAATAAGTTTAGAATTCCAAAGCGTATTGTGAACTTAGGCCAAAATTTCGTTGTGCTTACTTTTTATCCGTTAATAAAACCGTCAACTTAGAATGTGGCAGTAGCAAAACTGAAAAGGCAAAATCACATAATTTTATGGACGGATTTTGTATCAGGAAATTATGAAAATAAATGTGAAAATTCAGTATATAATATTCAATATGGCAAGACCTGTTTCTGTGATACTATCTAACAACAAATGTCAAAAAATCTTTGATCAAAGACGATTTGAGTCATATGTTTGTATTACATTATCATTTAAATATGACTCAGAGATCTAGGATCCGAGATAATTGATAATGTAATACCCCCCTAAGGGGGTATTACACTATCAAATATCTCGGATCCTATCTTTTATCCTACATATTTGACGTCTAGAACAATGACTAATAAATCGTATGGACTTGGCATACCTACAAGAAAAACGTGTATACCTACACTTTACTGAGAGGATAAAATGGCGGTTAATAGGGCAGCCCTTATCGATATTTCTATATAATAACATCGATAAAAGATTGTGAGAATGTTTTTATAATGTTACGGTACAATATCTGCAGGTAAAAATACCCCAAGTTTAACATAAGCCTTTCATTTATGTTGTTTGTTGGTTCGTTCTTTTTTCATGGCTAAACCGTAGAACTTTTATTTTGATGTTTCCCATTGAGATAGATAGGTTGAAACCTGGAGGACAGTTATATGCTGCTTTTTATCGACTTAGTATTCTGTAACTGATTTCACTCCATTGTATACTATAAGCAACAAGTTTATCTCGTTGCCGGCCCGTTGAATTGAGAACCTCCTCCTTTTTTGAAGTCGGGTTTTTTAGTCGCGCCTCCAGCCACTCTTTCCGCCGCTCCGATGACGTGCCGGCGGGGACCTCATACCGCTAAAGGGACCCATAAATCGTCTACTGCGCAAGTCAAGCCACGTGGTGCGTCAAGTCTCAACGTTAATGGCACGACTTGTCCACACGGCTACACATCAAGCTATACATTTCCAGTTTAAGCTGATCTCGCGTTGTATAGGATTTCCGTACAATGCGAGGTCACCATAAACTGGAAATGTATGCCATGTATGCTTGATGTGTAGCCGTGTGTACCTACTTACATCGAATAATTTTTTAATCGACTTTCTAGCTTGACTTGCTGTTCCCGCAGTTTCTTTTTACTGTTAGTTTAAAGTGGTTCCGTCAATGGCCCGCAAAGGGTAATTTTGAAATGAAATATTATAATTTATATTTTTATTTTAATAATAATTTTATTTTTGACGCGTTTCTCATTCTGATCAACACTCAACCTAAACAGAGCTGCAATTTGCAAAAAAAACGTATGAAAATTGACGGAACCACCATAATTCATAGTTGTGATGCTTGTTTCTAACACGCAAATAATTGTGGGTTTTAATTAAAAGTCAACAATAATTATAATACAATTATATTACAATCGTCTGTCTTCTTACTTTCTCATTTAGTCGCTTTATCTTCTTGGATTGTTTTTGACATTTGTCCTTTAATTTCTGTGTATACCTGAAATTAAAAAAAATTAAGCTTTAATAGATATTGACAAACGAGACAAGCGAGAGATATCACCCTCCCATTCTCAATACAATCAATGAGATAAAAAAACTGAAGCTAGTCATACCGGTAAATCTGGAGTAGCAGAGGTGCTACCGGCTAAGTCTGGCGCAGCGGAGGTGCTACCAGCTAAATGTGGCGCTACAGAGGTGCTAGTGGCTAAATCTAGCGAAGCAAATGTGCTAGGGGCTAAATCTATACCACAGCTCTTTGAAATCTCTCTAGGTTGATTTTGAATAGTAGGCACACAAACAGGTTCGACCTGAAAACCACTCTTTATTATTAAGAGGGCGCCTAAAGGTCCACTAGCGCCACTCTTTAAAAAAAATATTATCTCGTGACTGAGAAGGAATTATGAATAACGGCTAGACAGGACCCTCGGTAAGTGTGTCTAGAATTTTCTAATACCTTTTATAAAGTTTCATATTGAGACACGAAGCAACAAAATACGATCTAAAGAAAAGCGGCCACATTCCTCTAGATCGTATTTTGTTGCTCCGCGTCTCAATATGAAACTTTATAAAAGGTATTAGAAAATTCTAGACACACTTACCGAGGGTCCTGTCTAGCCGTTATTCATAATTCCTTCTCAGTCACGAGATAATATTTTTTTTAAAGAGTGGCGCTAGTGGACCTTTAGGCGCCCTCTTAACATAAATATTAATAAAAATAGAATAGTAACTCAAAAATTGTACGACTCTTCAAAAAACAGTGGGGTGATCCTAAAGTTTTTAATTACAAAAAAAGTTACCATTTTAGAAGTACCACATCCAGATATTGTTTGAGAGTTTGTCTGATTCTGCAGTCTAATTACGCAACACATTTTATTTCTGATTACAATTCTGAATTTAAACCAACTCCAGTTTTAAACGCATGCCATAATTGGAATTACGATATACATTTTTTAACAACAGACGGAAATTGGTTAGGGATGTTCTAACCAAAAGGCCATAATTTGTTTACTCTGTGATTTTGTTACACCATATAGGAATGATTAATTTCCAAATTATTGTGCAATTTTTTTATTTTTTTTTAGTTACAACTGATGTTCTACTATTGCTTATATATGAAAATGGACAATGATTGCAGAAAAATCTAAAACCAAATTTTAAAACACTATCTACCAAAAACTACCATAATTGAAATACGTAACAAAACGTTTTTCTTTTCACGTTTTTGTTATCTGTGGCCAATGACAAAATCGTAGAAATGCAGTGTTGTCAACTTAGTAGGATTTCCACTAAACCTGGGGGTTTGGACACCCCTACTGGCGGAGAAATTTTGCTTTCAGATGTGGTGGTTTTGTCTAGTGGTTAGTTTATTCAATTTGTAGAAAACAATACAATCAATTACAAAAACTTTGACTCGAGAAAATATTAAAATAACACGATAATGGCATGTTTTATTGTTTGTGTAAAACCTGTGTTAGGTTAGGTTAGACTGACACAGCATGACGAATATATTGAAGACACACAGGGGCTCCGCCCGAGAGATCGAAAAACAAAGTCATTAAAAAAAAACCCACGGGAACATACTTCCGGGATAAAAAAATCTGCCGTTAAGCCGTTTGAAAACAAACATCTTTTCATTAATTATACTGCGGCTGCCATTTGTCATACCGCCAACGAAATAGAAGTCAAAATCGGTTGAACGGACTGTAAAAAACGTTTATATAAATGTCTAATCTTATTTTATTAATCGAGTATAGTTTATTTCTGGTGGTTTGAAGAACTACCACTAGTGGACTAGACATGGGCGTTTCTGGATTCTTACGCAAACAGTTAAATATCCTATTTCAGATTTTGAAATTGTTTTCAACATTCGTTTTTAAAAATCGATTTCAGGAGAGGCTCCGGCTCGCAGTTTCGATCGTCTCTAGTAATATTATTCGGTTGTAAGTGCATCGATCAAAACTATTCAAACATAAACAAATACTTCCTTACGCAAAGCTACTCTTGCCGTGGTTTTGTGAAATCGGTTTGTCTAGTTTGGATAATCAATACTTTAACACTAATCGATTCGACACTAATCGATTTCTGACTGAAATCGGAAATTCGTTTTGATGTATCTGACGCATGCTTTTATATTGGACTCAGGGAAAAAAACTGGCAGCACTGACTTAACGATCTGCCGTTTCATTGAAACGACGATGCGAAGTATTGCCTGTCCAAAGTATACCTTTGCTGCTCTAACTTTATCAGTGTGTAGGGAAAAGAACAGGATGGGCATATAACATTACATGTTAAACATTCAATCATTCTTTGAAATCTGTGGAGAATATGCTATCAATCATGGCGATGTTTTTGTTTATATTTTTCAACATACAAAATTATATTTACTATTCTCTTACAGAAACATGGGCCTATGCTAAGCAGTTTTGGAACATTTTTCTTGTGGCTTGTGGAAGTCGGAAAAATCTCTCGTTCAAGACACTGCGTGCTGTTTTCGTTTTTACTGGCTGCACTAAGACTTTCATAGGCTGTTTTGCTCAATTGCAAAAAGTACCTAAGTGGATATTATCACCAAGTAAGTAAGCCAATATAAATAGGAATAACCTGTGTAAGAGAGTACCTTCGTATCTCATTCGATTATTGTAGTTGTAGGTATTGAGGTTAACTATTTATTGTGATTTAAATAATTATCTTTACTATGTCCGTCAACCTCACATTCTAAGTGATTTTTTAAATTGATATTTATGTACATAAGTAGATGTTGAAATAAACTATTATAACCACTAACCAAATAACAACTAACTACAAAACATATTTATAATTTATTTTCACAGGTGGTGTCTCGAGCTGAAAATACCAGAATACCGCTACCCAACATGAATCTTGTTGATCAAACATGGATTGGCTAACCAATCTTCTGTATTAATCATTGAAGGTAAGCTTTTTGACACATAGTTAAGAATCAAGCATAGCAAGTGAATTAATTATAAAATTATGAATATATTTCCTTGGCCGAACTTACTAGACACATCATACATTTTGTGTGTGCCTAACTACTGTTTACTACAAAAATGTTGTATTATAAAATAACTGGAGACTGAAATATCAGCCCTAAATAAAGAAGAAATTATACAACCAGCAGCAATGACTAGGCTGATGGCTTTTGTCCAGCCATGGGCCTAATGAAGGCCTAGTTGATATGCCTACTTTACTTAGCCACATAATGTTTAAGTACTTTATTTGAGCAGAAAATAATAAGATTTTGTTTTAAAACTAGAGTTCCTGGGGCGTTTCACCTATGAAGTCATGAAGGCAGCATGAATGATGTCACCCATGCTGTGTTGTCCTGTTGCTCTGCTACTTCAGTTATCAAGCTTCTCAAGAACTAAAGTAGAAACTGAAGATTGATAATGAACGATAATTTTTTTTTTTTTTTTTTAACCTTTTCAGTCTTGTACGACAGCGATATAAATGTGTGTTCCTATTTTGTTAATTGATAACAGTGTAAACTTTAATAAAGTGTTTTAATTATGAACTATAGAGGTAGAAATAAAAATAACTTGTTAAGAAATATTTAAGAATTGAATACTATGCTTTTTATTATAAACACAGCCAATTTATTATTATATTGATACTATTTATAGGTATTTGCCTAAATTAACTGTCGTTTTCGTTCATTAGGTAACAGTAAATAGAGAGAAATAAATTATGGTAAACAAAAACAAGTTTTATTATATCTTCAATAGCATTTATTCACATTATTATGAAATATTTGGACATGGTTCAAAAATAAATAGGCACAAATATATTACAAGGATTAGTGGAATTTGGGATCTAATGTCTTTTTCTGTGAAAGTCATGGATTATGTATGTACTGCTTGCTAATTCCTGTGAAAGTCATCATGGATTATGTATGTACTGCTTGCTAATTCTTGCTGTAAGCGCATGAGAGTAATTTTTTTTCTGAATAATGTAGATGTATAATGTGACTGACACCTGAAATATAAAAAATAGAATTTAAGTAAATCCTCAATATATTCCATGATCCATTACATCCATCCACAAAGTCTAATAGGCCTCTCCCATTAACACTTCAATGCACAATCTATCTACTTTATAGAACAGCAATATTCTGCTATAATACAACAATTAGGTGCCTACATTGACTTTATTTAAATGTATGGTAAGTTTACGTTTGATGCTGCATTTCATAGTCACCAACAAACAATATGATTGTGTGTAAAACTGTTGCTGTGCAAAACACACATTCAATGTTCAACACTAAGAAAGAAAATAATATTGATATTAAGTAGGTACCTTAAACAGACAATGATGTGGAAATAGATCTATGTATGGTGATGTGATGAGTATGTTCATTGATGTCCTTACAGAATCCATTGACATAAAATGCTTCAAAGTATATTATAATATTTGTTCTTCCTCTATTATATTTGCTTTTCCAATGAAGTACAAGCTCGACTGGGTTGCTAAGCTTGTGGCTATGATAAGTTTGTTAGGGTACGAGGTACGAATTTGTCTTTCTTAAGGAAAGACTGCCACCAAAATACCTCGTTTCTGAAATATCATATTATACATCTTTAATTAAGGTTGTAAGCACTTGTAACAGAAGAAAACTTTCACAATATCCACCTCGCTGCTTCGATATTTTACAGACCACTAATATTGATTTATCATTGAGGTTTTACACAAAAACACATTCACAATTAATGAAGACGACGTTCACTTACATAATTTTGTAATAATTAAGGAGATTAAACGAGTAAATCCCAAAAATATTGTAAAGAAAATTGATTGCGAGCAGTAAGCCGCCTTCGCTTTAACTTGACAGCACGAAATCGATTTCATATAAATTTTCAAATGTCAAAATGGTAACGTAATTCGAATAATAGCCTTTTTAGACGATTATCGTTCACTCTATAGCGTCTGAAACAGAGCGCAGTTGATATCACAGATTTTAGAGTTACGTAATTCGAAAGTTTTAAAATGAAAGAAATTCTAATGAAATGGAAAGAAATTTTACTGAGTTGGTTTTGGAAAATGTGTTGCGTAATTAGATAGCTGATCATTCTCAAGTTGCCAGACATATTTGTTCGAATCACAGGCTGTTAACAAGCAATAAAATTATTAGTATTTATGATGTTTCTTGATTTTATTAATAGAATTTTTTATTAATCTTAAGTCTTAAGACCACAGAACACATTCTTTACACCACTTTTGTGTTTGAGGACATCACCACCACACACAGCACGATTTCACTACACAATCATGTTGGAAATGTATAACATGCAATGTTACTTACCAATAAGGTTCGTGAAGGTAAAGCATCGTCACGCAATGTTACTTTAATGAGTGTCTGGTTGAAACATGATTCTTCAAAGTGAAGAGAACAAATATCAATAGTTATTGTTGACATCTTTAAATTTTCAACAGCAATTCTTTGCAGCCAAATTTTTTTTTTCTCTTATTAGCAGGCAGCCTTGAAAGTAAAACATAAAACCGATAAAGAACCATAAAATAGCATTATCGATAAATATAAAAATGTCTAAATGCACTACTCTATCCCTTCAATAACAACAAAATGATTTCATAAAGTAAAACTGTTGAAAATAAAGGCAAAAGGGAAAATATGAATGCTTTACTGTTGAAACTCTTCAACGAATGCAGAATCTTTTGTATACCATCTAAATCTAAAGATATTTCAGCTGAAATAATGTACGTACGGGTGCAAAGTTATGTTCGGGTGATTTGAGCTTCTTTTGATGCCATATCCGATTATATTGCAATTGGGCATGTTGCTATTGACGATTTCCATTATAGGACCGAGTTCAAACGCAATATCACAGCAAATTACTCCAAAATTCGCAAATTTTAACCACAGCTCAAGAGCATTTGACAGTTGATGTACCCAACTTTGGTACCAAACAGCGAGAGGATAAAATGGCGACCCGGCCGCAAATAGGTATTTCAATGACTCTACAAATGTAGGGTTACCATTATAGTAACTATCAAAAACACTATTATCCTTTTTCACTTACGCAAAATTATAAAAGTTAAAAAGAGATAGCAGTATTTTTATGATTTTGGTGTCGATATGCGTCGTATTTGTATAACTGTTTTTTCTATAGTCAAACATTTCAAGTCCATATGATTTATAAGTCATTGGTCTAGAATCATATCTGTGTATTACATTATCATATATCTAGGATCCTATTTTTTTGTCATATGTGGTTGCAATCGTCTATTAAAAGAAAATACTGAAGCCTTTCGGCACACAATATAACAAATACAACTTAGGAACACGAATGCAGCAGCTTGCTTTTTTTTAGTACAGCAGTGTTGCCAACAAATAATTTTCTGATTCTGTATTGGGGACTATGTTTTCTTCACACCATCGTGTATTATTCTTACGCCATAAATGAAGTCTCCCTTTTTGGCTGGATTTAAATGTCTTTTCGTCTGAAAATATAGTCGTGTCCCAGTTGAAGTCAAAGGGGGGTATTACATTATCAATTATCTCGGATCCTAGATCTCTGAGTCATATTTAAATGATAATGTAATACAAACATATGACTCAAATCGTCTTTGATCAAAGATTTTTGACATTTGTTGTTAGATAGGATCACAGAAACAGGTCTTGCCATATTGAATATTATATACTGAATTTTCACATTTATTTTCATAATTTCCTGATACAAAATCCGTCCATAAAATTATGTGATTTTGCCTTTTCAGTTTTGCTACTGCCACATTCTAAGTTGACGGTTTTATTAACGGATAAAAAGTAAGCACAACGAAATTTTGGCCTAAGTTCACAATACGCTTTGGAATTATAAAATTATTTGTTGGCAACACCGCTGTACTAAAAAAAAATCAAACTGCTGCTGGGCAGCCAGGAATTCATTGTTTTGTGGCTTCATTAGTGTTCTAAGTTCTATTTGTTATATTGTTTGCCGAAAGGCTTCAGTATTTTGTTTTAATCGACGATTGCAACCACATATGTCAAAAAAATAGGATCCTAGATAATTGATAATGTAATACACAGATATGATCCTAGACGTCAAATATGTAGGATCAAAGATAGGATTCTATATAGGATCCGAGATAATTGATAATGTAATACCCCTCTAAGTATTCGCGGGCAAAACGTAAACGTTCTTGTTTATGTTTTTCCGTCAAATATGGTTTTTGAGCTGGTTTTCGATGATGTAAACCTTCTGCGTGGAGTACACGGCGAACGGTTCGTAAAGACGTGTCGAATAATTCGGCAAAACGTCTTGTCGGTATGAAACCACTTGTTTCATATTCGCTGACCATGTGCTGTCGCTGCGCCTCTTTTATGAGCTGGGGTCTTCCGCTTCGCTTTCGACTGGCAAGGCTACCCTCTTCCTCATGTCTTTTCACCCACCGACTCACAGTATTTCTCTAAAACTAAAAAGGAGTAGTGTTAGGCTATTTAGCAAAATACTAGTAGATTAAAACGTTTAAAAAAAATAACTACTAGGATCAGGAGTTAGGTATAGGACTTTAATTAGATGTTTGATAAAATAATTATTAAATCATAATACTCACTCAGTCCGGTTTCATCAGATATTTGTGATATTTTAAGTCCGCTTTTACGCAGCGCAATAATATTCGCTTTCATTTCAATATTTATATTTGCTTGCATTTCGAAATGAACTTTAACACCGCTAATATATTAAATACACGTCACTAACCCACAATAACAACCAACCAACAACGTTCTATTTAGTCGCGGTGAATGAGTCGTAAGTTAACTGCATCTGTCTACCTTAATATCATTGTTTATTTAGGTTTCTGTGGGTATAATCATAAAGTTTTACGAGACGAACGTGAACAAGACGAACGTTACAAGGAACTAGACGAGTGATTTTTTAAACTTTAAAAAAACTATCACCGCGCGTGAGATTTGAACCCGCGACTCGCTACACATGAACGCGACAACCCAAACTCGATAACCGATTAGCTATCATGCCATACACCAGAATGTTTGAATTTATGAACTACAATAATTTGTAAACTAATGAGAGTGTGTGTGTCTATAGTATAGAAATGACTTATTATAAGAAGGTCGTAAGTTAAAGCGAAGTGTCAATCTATTCGTTTGTGAGGTTGCTACTGCACTTATGACCGCTACTGTACTTAAATTCATAATCTCAGATACCCAATTAATTATTGTGTGTGTATGTGTGTGTGTGTATGTGTGTGTGTGAAGGTGTTTGTGTGTGCGAATGTGTGTGAGTGTGTGTGAAGGTGTTTGTGTGTGCGAATGTGTGTGAGTGTGTGTGTGTGTGTGTGTGTGTGAGCGAGTAAGAGAGAAAGGGAAACCAAAAGCATATAACGCATTGTGAAGTAAGTGGTAAACGCTTGTATAGTAAAAAGTCCATGTTATCATTCATTCCTTGTGTAAGGTAAGTTTTTATATTATCATTATTAAATAACGGGACTCAGAAGTGCCTCAGTTTCTTCGTAAGTAAGAGTCTTTAGCCATGCAGTCAGGGTTTTTCGACATGCTAATGTGTTTCATGGTAAATGGGATTGTTTTTGCTTATGGTGTTATAAAGAAAAGTAGTTTGGGCAACGTATTGCCGCCTTGCGAACGCAGTACGAACTCTGCTGCCAGCCTTGTGGGCACTTTTCCTGTTGACAGCGATGCGGATGAATTTTTTGATGCCCTATGATTGTTCCCCCCCACCCCTTTCTTATATACTTGTACATATTCACAATTTAAATGTAATTGTTTAATTTAATTTGATTAATGAATCATTTTAAGCATTGTTTAGGTTTGTAATTATTTGTTAATGTTTAAGGTTACATCTGTATGGCATATTGTAACAGTTTTGGCATATGTAACAGTTTGATTATTAAAATATAAAGAGCTATGTAAAATTTAGCATTGGAAGGACATAATGTTGCACAAAATGTCCTTGGCGGGCGGAATGTTTAGCCGCACAGACCATAACTGCGATCGTAATGTCAAATGTTCAAGATTTTGTTTAAAGTCCATTTCATGAAAGAAGTCCCGCGGACAATTGTGGAACTAAATTTGACAGATGGGGAGATCGGCCATTTTGTCGTTAGTCGGTGTTATCAAGGTGCGTTTATTGTGGTAGATATTTTGTGATTTTATTATTGGATTAGTGCGTTATAAGGATTATTTACGATGCCAAAAGTTGTAAAAAGTGCAGGACGAGAAATTATATTAAAGGTGAAGGAGTTCTGTGAAGCGGAATATAAGAATCACGGTGTTTACCAATAAACAATGTTCGCAAGAGAGTCGCCGCCATGACAGGTAAATTTTGGGGCTGCCATATACAGATTTTATCCCCGATTGATTTCTTATAGATTGAAATTAAGTTGTTTTAATGCATGATTTTTATTAAGGAAAATTTTATAAAGAATTAACACAACAAAACAAAAAAACGTAAAGTTATATTCACCAATAATGTAATTAAATACGAAAACAATCATTCAAACTTGTTAATTTTATTTCAGGTGTGTCAGAGAAAACTGTAACGAGAGTTACAAAAGAAGGAGCAACAGCGGAAAAAATGTGGAGCCTTGAAGAGACGGGTAGCGGATAAAAACGTGGGTCAAGATCCAAAAGAAATTGTACGCCTAACAGAAGAGGCTTTTGAGACTGTTACAGCGGAAGATTGGGCAGCTCAATGTAAACATGTACAGCATTTGGAGGAAGAGTATTTAAAAAATGATGGTCTTATGGATGAAGAAATGGATCGATTTATTATATCCACGGGTAGTGATAGTGAAACGGAATCTGATTCATTTCTATTCACTCTTCTGACAGCGATCGTAGTATGACTGATCATAATTATTCAATAAACTTTGAATAAAACTTTTAACTTTTAAATGTTATTTTATTTTTCTAATTTAAAGTTGGTCGAACATCTCCATTTTATGTTTTAGAAATTACAGGAAGATTTATTTTTCACTAATCTGACCTTAGCAGTATGGACATCAAATCTACCTATCTACCTATATTAAAAATACATTACATTAAAATCTCAATTTTTTTTCTTATATAAATATTCGTGTCGTATTGGTTAATTTTCTTTCATTTTATGAAACTAAATGAACGATAAATTATTTTCTCTGATTTCCCCATATATAACAATATATCTGGCAACATTATGTCGCGCGAATACAGCGCTGTGTCTGCGGGACTTCTTTCGTGAAATGGACTTTACTAACTCGTCACTAGATGGCGTTGTACGATTTCGATCGATTTCTGAATCGCGGTGTCAAGATTTTCCGCTGATAATATAGGGTCTTAGAATAAAAAAAAATTACCATCTAACTACTTGTATTCTACGGTGTAATCGCTACATCTATGTATACACAATATATGGAGTAAATATTTTTTTCAATATCAACCCCCGGTTTCGAACCCCCTTTCTAGCGAGGGTTATTCAATACCGTTATAGTACACCATCTAATTTAATTGTTTCGCGCAGTTTGCGATGGGGATGAAGAGCGGCGAGATTCACTCATGTCTCAGTATTGTGACAGAACTCGGACGCTGAACATTGAAATGCAGCGAGTGTGGAGATACGATTTATTAACATAAACAGAAGGCGCGCCGGTCCGGACGGCCGTGCGCGCCATTACAGATACACTTCATGTAATTATCATCTTACAAAGAAAACTAATAGCTAACAATACATAAACCACGTCCTACAGAGGATACACATCATTATCTTACAAAATAGGAATGTAAAAATAATACGATAGCGGGAAAGCACGCGAACAAGAAAAACATGATCCCGCCGTATAACTCTGTGATACTATAATAATTTAGACTACACGTGAGTGAGGGCCATATATACAGACCGCGGGCGTCGTCGGCCCGCAGGCTAACTTTATCAATAACATATTAAAATGCGAAGTAAAGGCATCGATGCACGAGCAGTCGCCGAGGCCGCGCCGGGCTGCGCGTCGTCGCGACGCGGCGCGCGGCTCCCGCAAGCGTCTAATTTTGAGGTAGCGGTTCAGTTTCGCGGCAGCACACAATTTGCTAAATGTTGCGAATACCGTCGAACAGTTCGGCTCACACCATCGCCGCGCGTCACTCGCTCTCCGCGGCGTCGTCCTGCGCGGCGTCGTCCAGCGCGGCGTAGTCCTGCGCGGCGTCATCCTGCGCGGCGTCGTCCTGCGCGGGCGCGCCGGGCGCCAGCGGCGTGCGCGGCGCGGCCGGCGCCAGCAGCGTGGTCCACTCGCCGTCGGGCGAGTACAGGCACTCCACGCACGACAGGAACTCCTTGCCGTCGAAGCCGCCGACGGCGTAGAGCGCGTCGTGCAGCACGGCCAGGCCCAGCGCGGCGCGCGGCCGGCGCAGCTCGGGCCCCGCGCGCCAGGCGCCCTCGGCCGCCAGCCACTCGGTGCGGCGCAGCGAGGCCGCGCCGTCCGAGCCGCCGGCGGCCACGAGGCGGCCGCGCCAGGCCGCCGCGCCCACGGAGCGGCGCGCGGTGGGCAGGGCCGGGCCCGGCTCCCACTGCGCCGGCGAGGCCGCGCCCGGCGGGGCCGCGCCCGGCGGGGCCGCGCCCGGCGGGGCCGCGCCCGGCTCCCCCTGCGCCGGCGCGGGCGCCAGGCGCAGGCGCTCGGTGCTAGCGAGGCAGTGCCACGCGTCGCAGCCTCCCAGCGCCCACAGCGACCCCTCCCAGTACACGCTCGCGCACTGTGACCGACCTGAGACCGCATACCACATCTTTAAATAATATACATTCGCCATCTTGATTTTCATTGTGACCAAATTCTCACTTCATTCATAGATAGGGAGAATAGAAGAAGAGAGTCGCAAGTATGACCGCTTTTTCGCATGACGATTTCTGCCAGTTTACTCTTAAAGCTTATATTAGCGCCCCTGGTTTCCCTATGGTATTTCTTTTACAAAAACTTATTTTTGAGCAATTGCCTTTGGTAAAAAACTTCACCAAAGTCAATTTCTATTAAATATAAATTCCATACTGCCATGTCATTACTCCGACTAGTAAATAGTTATACGTGGCGCATATTACCGCACCAATGCGGTAATATAAAGTAAAAAGTACGCGTGTTTAATACACTGCCTAAAGAAACTAAATGCGGTTCAATAAGAGCCACTTTACGAGCAACTGTGTTGAAAAATAAATTTAAAGTTTTTGGAACAAGTTTTTTAACGCGCCTTGCGCTAGAAGTAAACTGGCAAAAATCGTCACGTGTAAAAGCGTTCATACTTGCGACCGTCTTCTTCAAAATTTGGTTAAAATTAAAATCCAAGATATTATTAGCTGCGAAAATGTGGTTTTCGAGGGTGCTAAAGCCGATAGTGAAGTCAAAATGAAAATCCGAGATGGTTTTCATAGTTTTCGATGGCAGTGTACAATGCCGCTTGCGGCACTATATGCCACAGAACAGATAAAAGAAGTTTAGTTTTAGTTTCTGAATGGGATTTTCGTCTAAAATTTGGTTTGAGGTGGCTAACCTCATTTATAAAGAAAACATTGTAGGTTTCCAGCAGATCCTGATAAAAGAGAACTGTGGATTGAAGCAACTGGTAGAATTGAATGGATACCTACTAAATGTAGCACAATTTGTTTGCAACATTTTGCAGAAAATGATTACATAACCAAAAATTCAGGGAAAAAATACTTAAAATCAGGACCTTCTCCGCACAAAAATATCGTTATGCCTTTTTCAGTAAGTAGTGTATAATTTATATTTTTTAAACTTTATTGTAGATTTTGAATTGCGTACCATTTATTATCTTAAAATAAAATGCCCGCACCTAGATCATCTTTTGTGATTATTATTTTAAAAGGTCGTGTTTATTGGGTTTACGCAGCTATAAAGCTGAAAATCCTTTTTACTTGTATCATTTATTTACTTACTAGCTGTAGCCCATTACCCTAACTAATTGCGTAATACACGATCAATCAGAATCTGAATCGTTTTGAAACAGATGGCTAACTCACTGCTTCATAAGTTAAAAAAAAAACGAGCGAGCCTTACAGTAGGCGCAGATGTGTAACATATGACATCTTGCCTGACAGAAGCAACCTCTCGGAAAATGGGTTGGTACCATCTGACGGCCAACTCTAGCACCGCGCACGCTCATTGGTCAATTCAAATAGCGCGCGCTTCGCCGGCTTCCTGTTACACACATCCGTCCGTTTTCACGAAATCACTAAAGAAAGATGTTACCCATCAAAAAAATCTGCTGAGCAACGTAAATAACGCAATGATTGTTGTTGAACTGTCAACATGAAACTGATTAGTCGTAATCATTTACGGAAATGTGTTACGTATATTAGATAGCATGTCTTTATATGCCGTAAAACAGACTATTTTATTGACGTAAAACAGAGCTGCAATTAGCAAAAAACTAAAGAAAATTTGGATTTCGCGGCTATATCGGATGTTCCCCCTTAATTTAAAATTATTATTTATATGTATTTAAGAAGTCCACACTAATTGTCCCCCTTCCCGAAATTATAGCTACAAATTTCAAAACTTAAAAATTACAGTAATTTTATCGATATAAATAATCGAGCTTTTGGTTGCTGCAACATGTATGAGAAATAAATTGCTTTTGCGCCTGTGTGACTGTACGTCAAGCGCAGTGTTTGCGTTAGTGTGACAACCAATAGCAAACTCGCGATCTAAGTGCGTGTGGTTTATTTGTGTGCGTAATGCGCGTCCCATTGGTCTCTTAGTTGCAGGTGAGTTAAAGAGTGGGAGATAAGCGGCGACACTCGTTCTAATACAAATCAGGAACTATTTCCTTTCTAACCTCTTTTATCTGTTCTGTGCTTTATACACTGTTGAATTTTAATATACCCAGTGACACTCGCGCCATAAAGACGAATCTAACGACATATCATTCATCAAAATCGGTTCAGCCGTTTAGTAGTTACGAGGGAACATAGGGACGGACATACATACAGGTTGGGTGAAAAGCTAGACCAATTAAATTTAGTATGTTTTATAAGTCTGCATTATCCAAAACTATGAGGGTTTGGAAATACGCCGAAAGGCTTCGAGAGAAGGTGCTCCTGCTCATTGTTTTTGGCAGATCCCCAGATGACTAATAGGGTGTAGTCTAACCGGCGTTGAGCGGCGGCGCCTCGCTCCAGGCGTCGGCGTCCGGGTCGTAGCGCAACACGCGCTTCAGGTTCACGCCGCCCGACCAGCCGCCCACCACGTACAGCTCGCGGCGCTCCTCCACGCCGGCCGCGCCCGCGTGTGACAGCGCCAGCGGCAGCCGCGCGCGGCCCGCCCAGCCCGCCGCGCCCAGCGCCAGCGCCGCCGCCGAGTCCAGCTCCGCGTGCCCGTCCGAGCCGCCCAGCGCGAACAGCGCGCCGCCCAGCACCGCGGCCGGGAAGCGGGCGCGCGCGCAGCGCATGTCCGGCAGCGCCGTCCACTCGTTCAGCGCCGGGTCGTACGCCTCCGCCGCGCGCAGCACGCGCGCGCGGTCGTAGCCGCCGCACACCAGCAGGCGCCCGCCCAGCACCGCCGTGCCGTGCGCCGCGCGGCCCAGCGACAGGCGCGCGCGCCGCCCGGCCGGCTCGCCCTCGTCGTGCGCGCCGCCCAGCACGCCGCCGCGCGCCACGCCCGCCGCGCCGCCCGCGCCCACGTCGCGCCACGCCACGCGCGCCGCCGCCAGGCGCCCGCGCAGCGCGAGCAGCGCGCGCGTGGTGCGCGCGCCCGGCACGCGCGTGGCCGCCAGCACGGCGCACGCCGAGCGCGCCGTGCGCGCGCCCAGCTGCAGCGCGGGCAGCGCGGGCGGCGCGGCCAGCGCCTGGTCGGCGGCGCGGCGAGTGGCCCGGCCGCGCTCGGCCGCCTCGCGGCGGTACTCCTGCAGCTCGGGTGCATCGCCGCGCGCGGCCGGTAGCTCGCCGCAGTCGCGCAACGCGCCGCGCGTGTCCACGTACAGCAGGTGCGTGCGCGCACACAGCTCGTCCAGCTGCACAGAACTCGAGTGAGTGCACCGCTAACGTGCGGAGTGCGTCAGACAGACAGATACTCACGTCTGCGTCGACAGCCTGCTGATCGCGCAGCCAGATAAGCGCGGCGTCGGCCACTGCGAAGGCTGTCTCCTCGCCGCCCTCGGCGCTGGTCTCGCGCAACATTTCTATGCGAATTAGAGGCAAAGTCGCCAGCGCGCCGCTCTTGCACACCTCGTCGAACTGAAACGGTAGCAAGACGCCCGGTTCATTATCATCAAGAGGAAGGTCTCGGTATCTTTGTGTTTTACGAGTGTGTTTCTAGAGCAGGCAGAAAAACGGACTACGACACATCGTCGACACACGACAATCATCGACGTATCGATAGAAAATGTTTAATAATATGTTATCATTTCTGACAATGATAGACTTAGAATTTTATAGAACCACACTGAAACATTTTGGTAACTCCTGGGCTGGCTTAAACGACAGTCCATTTTTCTGCCTGCCTTAGAAACAGACTACAGCAGGCAGGCGTGCTCACGTTCTGCGCGATGTAGTCGTCGAGCTGCTGCAGCTGGTCGGCGCCGAGGTCGGGCAGCGCGCGCAGCTCCAGCACGTCGTGCGGCGCCAGGCGGCGCAGCAGCGCGGCCGCCAGGTGCGCGCGCACGGGCTCCACGCGCAGGCGCCACGCCGCGCGGTACAGGCGCCGCGCCGCCGCCGGCTCGCGCACGCGCAGGCGCCCGGTGTACGCGTACTCCACGAGCGCGGCCAGCGCGGCCGGGTCCACGTCGTCCACGCGCACGGCGGGCGCGGCGGGCGCGCCGGGCGCGGGCGCGGGCAGCGCGTGCAGCGCGTGCAGCAGGTAGGGCGACGCGGCCGCCAGCACGGCGCGGTGCGCGGGCAGCTCGGCGCCGCCCGCCAGCAGCACGGCGTCGTAGTGCTGGCGCGACTTGCGCAGCGCGTTGAGCGCGTGCAGCACGCGCGCCGGCGCCGCGTCGTCGCGCACCGACAGCTCCTGCTCGAGCGCGCTCGTCTCCTCCTCCGAGCTGTCCTCGCCGCCCGCGCCGCCTGCTTCCCAGGAACACGACGATACAATACTCAGTGCGACAATATAACTATGCTTGAATCATGTTATGTTCACCACTGAAGGATTTTTTAAACTTTTTTTTTGGGTGGGGGTCATTATCCAATTACTTCTTCCGCTCTGGGCGGAGCGGGAGGGCGTGTCAGACTCTTACTGCCTAAAACCCACCCCTGTTCCTTCAGTTGCCTGTGCCTGTGGCGACGGTACCCCTTTCAGACTGAAGGATAACTCAATAAAAACCAACCAAGATAAATCTACCTACAGTATTGTGTAAACATAATGACACAACAGGTAAACTTATTGTACCTAACATTATAATGTTTTTGTAGTTTTTCTGTTTAGTTTGGTGATATTATTGCAGTTTGTGATGCTAATAATTTTTTGACATAATTATTCTAGCTGTACATAAGTATGCAATTATTTATTTATTCAATAAGTACACCAACAGCAATTATACATAGGTATTAAGAACATTGTGCATGAGATATGAAATCACCTGAAGTATAGGTTTATGGACCATTTATTATCATAATTAAAAATAATATCAATTTTGTTATCACAGTATCAGACTAAATAAAGATAATGGTGCCGATTCTCTTGTCACAAATGCCTCTAAACTAAACTAAAAATCACTAAAATTTAGTTTATTCCTGTCAAACGACGATTTCCCATTCTGAAATAGACTAAAGTGACACAACTTAACTATATTTTAGTTTGACAGCACTAACATAGTACTGAGTTTTTAATTTAGTGAAAATGGCAATTTTGCTATTCTGAATTTGACGTTTTTCACCTAAAATTTTGATTGTAAAATACCAAACCAGACTAAACTTGACAATTTTTAATCGCGATTAAAAAGGTGTGGGGTAAAATAAGTTGTCATGAATTAAAATTCACACCAACATCTCGACTTCACGTGCAAAAACGGTACTGTATTTATTTTTTCTTTTGCTTATATCTCGAAAATGGTGCGTCCTATCGCAAAAATAATGAAAATTTCGACCCCCTTTATAAAACCCTTTTTTAAACACTCAACATGTAGGTAATATTTTATCATATTTTCCAAACAAAAAATGAAAAATTCCAAATAAAACACGTCGAGGCTACACCCCACGCGCGCCTCCGGATCTAAAAAAAATCACGGGTTAGGGCAAACCACGGGTACCACGTGGATTCGCGATTAACAAATTCGATTTTAGTCGTGTCAAAATTATTTTTTAATTTAGAGAATTTTATTTGCAGAATAGCTCTAAGATTCTCATAGCCAAAAGTAAGTAATTTTAGTCTTAGTTTAGTTCGGTGTACAAGAGAATCGGCACCATTATCTCTTATATCATTACAATGGAACATTTTCATAACAATGTGCCTGAATAATAATATGCAATGATAAGCTATGAGCAGTGAATATTGTCCTAGATTTAGTGCACTGATTCCTGTAACACAGGTTACAACCTAGTGCAGGAGTCAGGGTTTCCATATATAAATGTAACATACTTTTGTGTCAATAAAAAAAATATATATTATTATTATTAGTGCCATAGAATGTAAATACTTATTGAATTGTCATCTTGAGTATGTGTTACTGACTAGCTCAGTACGACTACGTAGGGACCTGTGTGTGTGTGGGACACACATCTCATGATTAGCAACAACAAGTTCCAATAGAGCAGTGACTCAGCATCAATTGGTTCAATTGGTTCCGCATAGACACCACCTTACACTGGGAGAGGGCCACATCTACCGGATCACAAGGCTCACACTCACATGTATATATACATCACAACTATCTACACTACACCCGCCTGCCACTTACAATACAATACAATTACTATTATTCTGTAATTTGATAACTATCCTGGTGACAATAAGTGATAATAAACTGGACCATCATCTACTATTCAAACAGATCTTGCTATGTGATACATTCCACAACATGCTAGCAGCCTCACTGAAGCACAGCTGTGACCTGGCAGAGGTCAACAACATGAGCGGCTGATCAGTTCACTGCAGCTAACTCATAAACTGTCAGGCTATAGGTTTGTACAATCACTATCGTGTCCCAAGCCATATACTATGTAGAAATGACGATGTTGTACTCGATATTAATTAATACGAAGCGAGCGACGCGGCGCTCAAGGTCAAGTTACATATATCTTAATGATCGACGGCGCGTCCGGCGCGCGGTCGGCCGCCCTGCGCACTGTTGCTACGAATGGTAGGCGTTGTAGCTGTTGTCTGTGTGTGTTGAGTACTGTAAGATGCTCACCGTCGCCGTTTCTGTAGTCGTCGTGCGGCTTCATGTTGCCGCCGCGGGGTCCGCTCCGCTTTGCTCCGGGCGCGCTCTGCACCTGCGATACAAGCCCATCAGCGCCGCGGCCCTTCGCTGCTAACCGGATTACACTGGCGAGCACGTGGCCCCGTGTAGCGGATAGCGAAGGCCGCGGCGCAGTTAGCACAGGTCACATGGCGCGACGTAAACAAACCCACCTGATGCGTCGCGCTGCTCGCTCGCTGCGCGCTTGCTCGGTCGCTCTGTAACGCCGCCGTTAGATCGCTGGCATGCCGTGCCCGGCTCGGGGACGCTATCTGATAGTCGCGTTGCCACGCGAGTAACACTAACGACACACTGTTCCGCCACCGCCCGCACACTGTTTTTATTTTGTAATTGTTTGACAGACAAACGTCACTCTTTGACAGCTGTTGACAGCTGCTCACTCACTCATGTCCATTTTGACGTAACGTTCATGGCGCTACCATAGACTTTTCTTTTTCTATCACAATGGGCGCTACTTAGTTTACCTAGAAAGTTCACTGGATACAATCGTATTCTTTATTATGTCAAAGATTGTTAGAAGTCTAAACCTAATTTACGTTACTATGGTAATAGTCTAATAAAGTTTGCATTAAGGAGGTACAATCTTTAAACACTTCTTCTCGAATACCAATTCCGCGAGACAGGTCGTTAAATCCATCACACTATTTCTTGTGTGGTTTCGCTTGCTGATTTATAAGTTCAGCCTCCTGTTGTTGACAGAGCAACTGAAGTTTGTTTCCGGCTCTTCCAGGCAATAGCAGGACGCCATGGCCGTGGTCGAGTGCCCAGTCTCCGGATCTCCTCCATGAGCGGCATCTGAGTAGCACATTAAGTCACCTGCTTTGGATTTACTCATTGGATAAAGTGTTAGACCTTTATCGAGAGTTCATAATTCGCTTTACAACCACAATATCCCCCTTAGTACTAGGTTTTTCTAAATGCCTTTTAAAAAGCATGCTTTAATAAAGCATATAAAATAGCTTGCTTAGCAGACCTTGAGTTTGGACTTCCAGAAGTCCAAACTCAAGGTCTGCCAACAATGTTAGTCAAAGACCAAGTTTGTGCACCATATGATAAGACGGGAAGAATACACATGTCCATGAGCCTGCGTTTCAGTGCCATTGGCAACTCATCCTTGAATAGTTCCTTCATGGACCAGTAGCTCTTCCAGGTGTTTTCCGTTCGTCTTGTGATTTCTTTATCTTGCCTCGCCTGGAAAGAGACTACTTGGCCCAAGTAAAGGTATTCTTAGACATGTTGTATTCCAGGTGCTTCCAGGTGTTTCGTTGCACATAGCTTTGGTCTTCGATATATTCATCTTCAGTCCAACCTCAAGGCTTACCTTACTTAGTTCTTGGAGCATCTCCATTTGGCTGCCAACTTCCTGAAGTTTTCTTCGAGAGTACTGGTGAACAGTTTAGGAGATAGCGGGTCGCCCTGTTTGACTCCTTTCTCTATTTTAAATTTTGGACCTGTGGTTTCAAATTTTATTGCGGCTGTACTATTTTTGTAAATGTTGCGTAATAGATATATATAGGTGGGATCAATGTTTTGGTTGCTTAAAGCGTCAAAAATGGATGTGTGTGAAATGCTGTGTGTGTTTCTCTATGAGTTGGTTAACTGCATGCAGATGATCTGTCGTAGAAAGGCCAGGCCGGAAGCCTGCTTGCTCAGGAGGTTAATGTTTATCTAGTTCAGCAGATATGCGATTTTCTATTATTTTGATGAATGTTTTGTAAATATGTGATACTAAGATAATGGGCCTGTAATTAATAATATCTGATTTATCACCTTTTTTATGGAGAAGAATAATATTGGAGTGACAGAAATCTCGAGAAAGCTACCTGAATGCAGAATGCTGTTAAAGAGCAGTACCCTAATTACGTAATACACGATCAATCAGAATCTGAATCGTTTTGAAACAGATTGCTGAAATCCATTGCTTCGTACGTTCGAAAAAAAAATCTGCTCAACAACGTAAATAACACAATGAATGTTGTTGACCTGTCAAATTGAAACAGATTAGTCGGAATTGTCAACGAAAATGTGTTGCGTAATTAGATAGCCGGGTTATGTATGGAAGGAGAATAGGTTCGCCTATTTTTAGTGATTCTGTGCTAATACCATCTTCGCCACATGATCTATTGTTTTTAATTTTAGTGAGGGGTACATGAACCTCGTATCCGGTTATGGGTGAAATACTGTCAAAACAGAAATAATCGGGTGTTGAGGGTAGTTGTGTGTCGTCATGCTTTTTATATCAATGTGTCCTTTGATCGGACAACGTCTGTCGGGAAGCTTGTTTATAATAAAACGCATAGATCTTCCCATTTGGTTTTGGTAAGTACCAAGAAAATAACAAAATTGGTTTTCACATGCAGGAATGAATACTGCTCCTTCTAAATAATTCGGTCTTCATTAGCCGACGAAGTTCTTTCTTGTTCTACCACGGGTGAAGTAAAAGGTATTTATTTATAGAATTTAGATAAACGGCTAGCGCAGCGTACTAAACTGCATCTCTGCGTACTCAACTGGAAGGGCTCGTGGCAAATTAATAATAGCCGTACAAGTCGATCGGAGGTTAAGCTACGCTTGCCGTGATCAAATAAAAAATATTTATTTGCTAGCATAATTTCGTTAGTATTTTGGTGTTAGTAACCACAGAACAGATAAAAGAGGTTAGAAAGGAAATAGTTCCTGATTTGTATTAGAACGAGTGTCGCCGCTTATCTCCCACTCTTTAACTCACCTGCAACTAAGAGACCAATGGGACGCGCATTACGCACACAAATAAACCACACGCACTTAGATCGCGAGTTTGCTATTGGTTGTCACACTAACGCAAACACTGCGCTTGACGTACAGTCACACAGGCGCAAAAGCAATTTATTTCTCATACATGTTGCAGCAACCAAAAGCTCGATTATTTATATCGATAAAATTACTGTAATTTTTAAGTTTTGAAATTTGTAGCTATAATTTCGGGAAGGGGGACAATTAGTGTGGACTTCTTAAATACATAAATATAAATAATAATTTTAAATTAAGGGGGAACATCCGATATAGCCGCGAAATCCAAATTTTCTTTAGTTTTTTGCTAATTGCAGCTCTGTTTTACGTCAATAAAATAGTCTGTTTTACGGCATATAAAGACATGCTATCTAATATACGTAACACATTTCCGTAAATGATTACGACTAATCAGTTTCATGTTGACAGTTCAACAACAATCATTGCGTTATTTACGTTGCTCAGCAGATTTTTTTGATGGGTAACATCTTTCTTTAGTGATTTCGTGAAAACGGACGGATGTGTGTAACAGGAAGCCGGCGAAGCGCGCGCTATTTGAATTGACCAATGAGCGTGCGCGGTGCTAGAGTTGGCCGTCAGATGGTACCAACCCATTTTCCGAGAGGTTGCTTCTGTCAGGCAAGATGTCATATGTTACACATCTGCGCCTACTGTAAGGCTCGCTCGTTTTTTTTTAACTTATGAAGCAGTGTGTTAGCCATCTGTTTCAAAACGATTCACATTCTGATTGATCGTGTATTACGCAATTAGGGTAATGGGCTACAGCTAGTAAGTAAATAAATGATACAAGTCAAAAAGATTTTCAGCTTTATAGCTGCGTAAACCCAATAAACACGACCTTTTAAAATAATAATCACAAAAGATGATCTAGGTGCGGGCATTTTATTTTAAGATAATAAATGGTACGCAATTCAAAATCTGCAATAAAGTTTTATGAAATATAAATTATACACTACTTACTGAAAAAGGCATAACGATATTTTTGTGCGGAGAAGCTCCTGATTTTAAGTATTTTTTCCCTAAATTTTTGGTTATGTACCTAATCATTTTCTGCAAAATGTTGCGAACAAATGCTGTTGTCACTACTATGCAGGCGCTGTAGTAAGGAGGCCGCTTTCTTGCGCATGATGGCGTGAAAACCACCTGTGCGAGCTTCCGCGAACATTCCCGAAGCTCTACAACGCCATGGCTGTCCCAACAGCATCCTAAAAGCATTATTAAATTGAACACGCAGGACGTTGTAGGGTCGGCGCGTCGGTTTGACAGAATGCTTTAAAAAGGGTTACTTTGACGTCTGTAGTACAACGAGCGAATCTGCGGGCAAGCATTATTGCTCCTCACAGACAATGACCTGCGGGGATCTCTATATCTACGTCATCTCTTAGATCGCTCATGAAAATGTGGCCAAGGTACTAAAAACTATCCAGAATTCCAGAATCTTTTGTGCTACGCCGTTGTGACTTATGGGCGCAACACTGCGCGGCTGCTGCTTAGGTGCTTTAAATGGGTCTACCCTTTATAGCAGAACTTTTTATGTCATAATATTATTTTGCATAACAGCGCATAGCATAAACTTCATTTCGCAGAAAATCGTTTGGCATACACTAATTTATAATACATTAAAAACGCATAATTTTGTAAGTCAGAATCATCTTTAGGCATAAATTTCATATCCATAATAATTAAAAAGTAGAACCATCATATTGCAGAAAGTTCACTGTCAGAATCGTCTTTTGGCATACATACATTTCATATCGATAATCATTAAAAGGCAGAACTATCATATCTCAGAAAGTTTACAGTTAGAATCATCTTTTGGCATACTTTTCATATCCATAATAATTGAAAGACTCATCTATCACATTACGGAAAATTCATAGTTAGAATAATTTTGTATTTCTTACCATTGATTGAATACTTACACCATGCATGCAAATATGCAAAAAAGCACACACCATGCATGTATGCATCAAGCATGTAGAATGCAAACATGCAAAAAAGCACACACCATGCATGCAGCATGCAAGCAAACATGCAGCATGCAACGTGCAGCAGGCATGGTTTCTGTCACGGCTCCGGCGCTGCGGGGCTCCGGCGGTCCCACGCAAGCTTCTCGTCGCAGATGGTTGTAACGCTCACCACAGCAGCTTCGGCTTGCAGCCTCAGCCGCGGCGGCGGCGAGCGTTAAAACCACCTGCTCCTCAGCTCGCGGGCCGCCTCGGCCCTCCGCGCCTACGCGGGCTTAAATTACACTCTAGGGGTAGGGCAGACAAGACTACGTGCAGTCGGTTTTGCAGCGATTCGGTTCTGTCACTTAACTAACTTTTGTAGTAAAAACATATTGACTTTTTAAGACAATATTTTAATTTTAAGTAATTTAAGGTTAAGAATATGATTAAGTATATTTTATAGAAATGACAATAATTATGAATAATAAAATTATTCCAAATGAAATTCTGCCATCTTCTTAATATGCCAAGTGAAATTATTCCAAATAATCGTCGCTCTAAATAAACGTTATGTGAAACGAAATTATGCGAAATTAAGCTTTGCCAAAAGTAATTATGCCAAATAAAATTCTGCCATCTTAAAAGTATGCCTTTGTAAATTCGGACATATAAACATTCGGCCAAACAATCATTATATTAAATTATTTTTATGCCATATTTATAATCGTTTAAAGAAAATTATGCCAAGTGTGTTATGCCAAATAAATTCTGCCAGATAGACGGAACCCGCTTTAAATACAAGAAGCTCACTCTTCTTCGACTTGTTCATGCTCCTCCGCATAGGCCTCGCAGGTCGGACCTGCTGAGCGTGAGGATCTCAAGCTCCCCCGCTACTACCTGCTGCTCCCGGACCTGCTGAGCGAGAGGATTTCAAGTTCCTCCGCTACTCTCCTGCTTCGTGCTGCTTCGCTTCGTAATCGTGACTCCAGGCCGCTGCTTCTCTACTGCCCACAGTGGGCTGAAAATCGGCTCTCATAAACATATAATACTTTTTCCCAAATGTCCACTTTTATGACTTGAAAATGTTTTGGGAGACTAAATACTTGCCTAAAAATATCAACATTATGGAATAGCATGGCAAATAACGCAAAAAGAATATTTTCATTAAAAATTACTATGGAGTTGGCATGAAAAAGTCGTATATCTCCGCCATCGTTCAAGTGGCCCTAATTCCCTTGCAGGTGATTAAAGCATGAATTATTTAAACAAAATTACATACCTACTTTCCAAACCGGCCAGTGCGGCGAACCTTTTTTTTTAAAATCACTTTCGATTTAATATTTTCAAAAAATATTTTTTATCAAATGTTTAACTTAATTTGAGCTTAATTAAAATCTACACGGACTACTTAAACGATGAACCCGACCACTACTTTGTATAAACATGATCATAAAAAATTTAGTTTCAAAGACGATGTATGTAACGATTTTTTAATTATCGTTATTATTTTGTGAGTCTAAGTAATATTGTTATTCATATCTATTCTATGAGTTAGCTAATGAGGGTAGTGAGTAAATGATCATGATCACACTAATTAACATCGTTACATTAAATAGGAGAACTCAAAATAAAATCAATTCATTTCGCTTTACGCATTTAAAGTACAAACAGTAATAACATCACATCACCGTAAACATGGAAAGCATCGTAACAAATCTGGATATGTTCGTTATTTTAAAAGGTTCAGCCAAAAAAATACGATTATCAGTTTTTATTTGAGACAGTGTTATGTCGATTGAGATGTAGTTTATCTGAGGAAGATCTTGTGACGTTTAAATAATTTTGCCGGAAATTTACGAGAGCATTATAGAAGCGTTGGCATTCTGTAAGCCGAAAAATGGAGGTATTCCGAAAGGAATATGGAAACTGGCTTGAGAAAAATGTCGACTGGCCTTGCTGCATCAAAGAAAATGTTCAGGAAGCTTCAACATCTGTCGCTCATGGGGAAAAAGAGCCATCAACATCATCAGTTGGTACTATGACCAAAAGGAAACTCCCTAGAAAACCTTTTGAAGAGGGAACAAAGCAAAGGAAGAGACGGTTTGGTGATCATTTGAACAGTGATTGCAGTGAACTTGTGCAGCTTGCTTGTACCAAGTCGAAGGAAGCTGGAAGAAATAATATTGCTTCTGTGATTGAGTATAAAATGAAAAATCCAGAAACAGTTAATAGATTCCAAGACTTGATCAAAAAACCGGCTGGCAAGGAAACCTTTACACTAAAGTCGCTTGGATTAATGCTATCTCTTAAATTATCAAAATGGCAATATATAACTTTGCGAGAATCAGCAATTCGAGAAGGTATTAGAGACTAATATCTATCCTACTACAGAGTGCAAAAAGCAAAAAAAGAGTGTTATCCACCTAAACCTGAACGTTTATTTATTTATTTAATACTTCAAGCACAAAAATGTACAGAGGCGGACTTAATGCCATAGGCATTTTCTACCAGTCAACCTTTGGGTGATGGAGAGACAAACAGTGGTAGGTGCAATTACGTAAAATTGAGGAATAAAAAAAAAAGCTTATGTAATATATAAAGATACACATATACCTATTACAAACAATAAACATAATATATATGTCTGATTATATATAAATATAAGCACAAATAAATATACATAAATACACGAATATACCTACTAAAACAAATAAGACAAACAATGGGAAAACATTAACGTTGTGATGATACTGCCAGCTTCTTACGAATGTGCTCGCGAACTTTAACTTTAAAGGATAACCGGTTGGTTGCCATCCTGATTTCCTGGGGGAGCGCATTCCACAGGGAGATGGATTGAATGAAGAAGGAGGAGTGAATGAAGTCTGTGCGGTGAGTGGGACATAGAAGAACGCGATTATTTGAAGACCGTAGATTTTTACTGTGGTTGTCACAAATGTATTGAAAGTGGGGGGCTAGATAACTAGGGGAAGTGGGAGAGACAAGAAATGAAAACAAGGTAGTCAGCGCCCTCTGCTCTCTGCGCTGGCGTATGGGCAACCACTTTAGAAGCGACCGGTGCGCAGAAACATGATCATATTTACGCAGATTGAAAACGAATCGAATGCAATTATTGAGAAAACGGTCAAGTTTGTCGAGGAGATCTGCATTCAGGTCATAGTAGCACACATCACCATAATCGATGATAGGGAAAATTAAGGACTGCACAAGCATTGTCTTCGTAGTTGTTGGTAGTAAATTTTTCAGTCGGTACAAAGCCCGCAGCGTTCCAGTTACCTTCTGGCTGACCCTCACGACTTGAGTACGCCAGTTCAGACTATTATCAATGTGCAAGCCTAGGTCCTTCACATCAGTACTAAATGGGACGACCGTATCATTGAAGACAACTGGTGGTAAGGTTGTACCATCCACCTTACTTATACTCCGAGAACTTCCGATGATGATCGCCTGACACTTATTAGGGTTTACTGCTAAGCCGAATCTATCAGACCAGGTTTTTATGGCTATCAAGTCCCTATTTAATTTATCGATAGCGTCAGAAATTTCCTCGACCCTCCCTTGACAGTACACCTGCAAGTCATCTGCATACAGATGATACGCACACTGAAGCTCGGAGGTTATAAGGTTGATAAATATAGAAAACAGAAGAGGAGAAAGAATACCGCCTTGTGGAACGCCAGTTTCCAAATCACACCAGCATGATGTAGAATCTCCAACATTAACGGACTGCTGACGTTCCTGAAGGTAGGAGGAGAACCATTCCAGTGCCTCGGGAGAGACCATAACATAGGACAGAATGGCTAACAGGATATCGTGACTGACGGTATTAAAGGCATTCGAGAAATCGACCAACACTAATGCAGTAACTTTGGTGTCTTCCAGTCCTGCCCTTATATCGCCAGTCACTTTAAGGAGTGCGGAAACAGTGCTGTGCCCGGGCCTGAACCCAGATTGAAAAGGGCTAATGAGTGAGTTAAGGTGAACAAAATTGGAGAATTGTTTGTGACCGCAGGCCTCGAGAACTTTGGATAGGAAAGGAAGGATAGAAATGGGACGAAAATGGGTAGGAAGAGAGGGATTAGAAACCTTAGGTAATGGACGAACATAGGCTTTGCGCCACAGGGAAGGGAATGGTGTATAGGGAAAAATTTACAATGTGGGTAATCCCGGGTAGGAGATGATCCAGAATAGTGATGATCATACCACGGGTAATATTGTCACATCCCACCGCTTTTGATTTAATGGATGTGATGATTGTTTTGATCTCTCCCGGTTCAACTGGGACAAAACTGAAACAATTAACATGGGGACAGAGTAAGTAGTTTGGTTGGACGATCCATGGTAGAAGCAGTGGAGAGATGACGGTTGAGATCGTCCAAGTCAATTGAATTAGGAAGGTCCAAATGTCGCGGTTTGCCGATACCAAGAGTTCCAAGAAATTTCCAAATATCGGCAGAAGAGGAAGAATTGATAGTACGAGTATCTAGAATGTGGCGGCGTTTAGCATTGCGTATCATCTGATTACATCTATTCCTTGCAGCTTTAAATAGTGTCCAGTTCTCATCAGTGCGAACCCTTTTAAATTTGCGGAACGCGCGGTCCCTATGTCGCGCTGCCATCTGTATTCCTCTTGTCATCCATGGTGCAGGTAGGCGTTTTAATTTAACTTTTTTGACGGGAGCATGGATGTCATAAAGGTTAACCACAACATCATTGAAGATCGCAACCTTGTCGTCTACTGAAATGGCTTCCGTCATAGGATCCCAATTGACTACAGACGCATCTTTCTTAAGTTTCTCAACATCCATCCGCGCAAAACAACGCCTGTACAGAACCTTGGGTTTGGGTTTGTTAGGTTTCAGGATATATGAAAGGAAAATTATGTCGTGATGAGAAAAACCAGGAGCGTCATGTTGACCATGGGAGGAAACAAGGGTAGGATTCGAGGTGAGCATCAGATCGAGCCAGGTGTCATCGCCGACGGTGTTATGATGAGTAGGTTGGAGCGGCAACACGTGCAGACTAGCCGACTCGATAAGATGGAGGAGCTTTCGGGATCGAGGAGAGTTGTGGGCAAGGAGGTTTGTGTTGAAATCACCCATGATGATGTGATGTGCATACTCCGAACCCAAAGATTCAAGTACTGATTCGAATTCAGTGAAGTAATCAACAGTGGGAGGACAGTAGACAACACCAATAATTGTTTTGGCTCCTTTGACACAGACTTCAAGGAAAATAATCTCAACAGAATAGTGAGAAGAGGAAGTAGCAAGTATTTTATAAGGAAAGTCACTGCGAAGGTATATAGCCACACCACCCCCTCCTTTACCAATTCGATCATTTCGTATCAGAACGAAACCAGTAAGAGGGTAAGTGGTGGACAGGAGATGCGGTTTGAGCCAAGTTTCGGAGATCAGGATAGCATGAACATTCCATCACGGTTACAGATAGCTCAGCCAGAATTTCTCTGCAGGCTCTTTTGGACTTAACAGTGAATAGAATATTTTTTATCTTTACCTGAAGATTTAAAGCAAAAAGAACTGATTTTAATTTCTTAATTGGGTTTTGATGGAGCATCTAGCCAGAGTAAATATAAACAAAAATTGGATTCTATTCAAGATGACTCCAGTATTTTTATGACATCATTGGTGCCATTAAAACTGACATGTGAAGAAAATACAGTTTGGCAAAACCCGCAACCTTGCTCTGCATTGTTTTGTCGTCCGGTGCAGTTTACTTTTATTAAAGAAAGTGAAGCAGTCGCGAAGGCAGAAGAACAGATAATGAAGGATGGAATATCTGCTCTCCGGCCAACTGAGTGCAACGGCAATACAATTAGCCACAAGCCCTTGATGACGATAATCGATGCTAAGATATGCACATACCTTTCAGCAGCTAGATCAAACGCGTCTTGCTACATATTATGCCTAGCGAAACCGTCTGAGCTAAACAATTTGAAAGCTGTGTCAAAACTAGTAACATCGGCTGACATGATGGAGTTTGGGATTTCTTTACTTGATGCGCGTATTAATATGATGGAATGCCTTTTACACATATCCTACAGATTGGACATTAAAAAGTGGGCTGTTAAAGGCAACGCTGGCCAAGATGTAAAGGACGCAAGGAAGAAATTAATTCAAAACAGAACTCGATCTGCTTATTGACATGGTGAAGCAGGGTCATGGTCACTACCAACGATGGCAACACGGCCAGAAGATTTTTGAATTTCCAGAAAAAACCGCTCCTATCACAGGATTAGATGAAGAACTAATCGGAAGATTTGCTGTCAGTAGCGGACTAACAGGGGGGCGGAAGGGTCGGCCTCCGGTCTTGGGGGGCCCCCAAATGCCTCCGCGTTCCCCTGATCATGGGGTCTCAACTCGGACAAATTATAAATTAGTCTTGAAGAAAATTCAATAGAAGGCTGCATTAGATGGCGTTTTACTGAATTTGTCCTATCGTCATTGGAATACTTAAAACTTTTCACCATTTGAAGTACATACAATCCTATTGAATGCAATGAGTTGTATTGATTGAATGAATATTTTCATGCCTATTGACAATATTATAGGATTCTTACGAAAAGAATTAGTTGTACCTATTGCCGATTCTAATGATTATAATTTGTCATATTTGTTATGGCCGCGAATCATAGCTCAACATAAATAACCTGTTACTGACCTGTAAATTGCAAAAAACGTAAGAAAATTTGAATACCGCGGGCTACCACTGCGAATCCCCCTTAAGGAACAAAAATCCGCCAAGTGCGAATCGGGCTCCCACACGAAGGGTTCCGTTCCATATCGTTCAAGATTTAACACTTTTACTTTCGTAAAAGAAACAAGAGAAGCGCTATACCATTATGTCAAGTAATTGTCTAATTTAATTCCACCAATCAATAAAAAATATGACATATGACTGTCAAATAACGTAAATAAATATCTGTATTGATTACAGATATTTATTTACGTTATTTGACAGTCATATTTGTTTAGCTCCGATAAATGAAAATACTGAAAGAAGAATATTTTTCATCTTAATTTTTTTTTATTTGCCAACATAATGAATTAATGATTCAAATTCAAATTCAAAATCTTTATTGCGAACTAAGTTTACAGAATTTTGAAGATGTTAACAATAGGTAGGTTCTTAGAACTTAGTTATCCGTTAAGGCATTGCAATTTAAATGGATATAACTAATAAAAATACCTTTAAATACTCAATATTACAGTTACACAGTTTACATTATATTATATTAAATTATCATTATTCATACATTTTATATTATATCATACTATTCTTATAATTTATATCACATTATAATTAAGTATCACAATCATTTTAATATTAGATAATTATTTTTCTTCAAGAAATTCTCTTACAGAGTAGTATGCCTTTTTAATCAGTTAGTATTTTAGCTTCCTTTTAAAAATACCAATTGGATGGAGTAACTTATTATAAATTTTTATTTTTTTGATATTGTGAATTACAAAGTTGCTTTTTGCAGTTGCCGAAAATCACCCTTATTTAAAGACATTAAAGACTAAAAACAGTACATGATATACAGAAGTTTCACACACCCTTCGGGTACGGAACCCTAAAAATCACCAAGACGCTTTTGGCTTTATATTGAGGTATACTAGAAAGGAAAAAAAAAAGTTTCGTAAAGTTTCTCGATTCTTTCGTTATAGATATATTATATAATAAGATAAAATCTCTGAATTTAACAGGAATTGTAAATTTCAAATAAATAATCGTGTTGCTCTGAAAAACAAAGATTTTATTTTAGTACTCACATACATACATTAAAAAATACACTGATAAGCTTAAATCATTTTATCCTACCTGAAAAACAAAGAAACGACATTAAAAGTCTATTATTTAATAACAATTCCTTTTTATAATGTTTCAACAATTAAAATGATTGTCACGGTGAAAACGACAGTCCACATCCATCCTGCTTTACTCGCCGAGTTGACTGTCTCGCTAACAGCGCCATCTATTGAAATACTTATGTACAAACTAATTAAAGAAATTATTATTTCTTTACATCTCCCTCCACGAAGAAGAAGATATTCACAACCATACTTATCTAATCTAAATTTTACAATATTACATTAACTTAACAATTTTTCCCTGTCTATCTCTGTTTTTACGTTGGTATTGGTATTAGTTTTGTAATATGGAAGAGATTTGATTCTAACTTCTTATGACCTGTATTTATCCTGTACCTATATTGAATTTGATATCTTTTCTATTATTTTAAATGGTCCTATCTTTAGCTCATCTAATTTATTTCTATTTAGTTTGTTTCCATTCTCTACATATACTAGATCACCTGTATTGTAACTTATTTGAGTTCTATTTTTATCGAATATCTGTTTATTATAATTATGTGATTTTATTGAAATTTGTAATGCTTTTTTCCTATCTGTAATCCATTCAGCTTCTGTTTTATTTATTTTTAATTCGTTTGGTAAATACGATACATCTGTACCATCTAACAAATACTTTGGTGCAAAGCCAGTTACCGTATGTTCTGTATTGTTATATTTATCTACACAGTTATGAGCAATGGTTGTCCATGCTATTTTGTTTGTCTTTTCGTTTATTTTGCATCTGATTTTGTTTACAAGCGTTTGGCTAAGCCTTTCATTTAAGCCGTTAGAAAACGGGGCATTTACTGCAGTGAAAATTATTGGTATTGATTGTCTATTTAAAAATGTTTTAAATTCTTTCGAGTTGATTCCTGGATATTGATCAGTAAGAATCATTCCGATTGTATCAGTGTCTGATACGTTGTTGATTAACCTAACAAAATCATTTGCATTTTGTGTTTTTGAGGTTAAGATATAGGCATATCTAGTAAAGTGGTCTACTAGAAGGTGTAGATATCTTTTAGTTGATCGGGAGCCTCCAAAACCTCCAATCGTGTCTATTGAGACTATTTCAAAAGGTTTTGTGGCAGGACCCAAGTGTGACATTAGACCATACTTCTCCTGCCCTCTTGTTTTATTTTTTATACAGATCTCACAGCGCTTACAATGTTTTTTTTATATTTTGTGTCAAATTTTTTGCTGTATAAATCGTACCTATTTTGTTTTGCATTTGTTTTACACCTAAATGACACATGTTTTCATGTACATCTCTTATGAGTTTTTTTACTGTAATCTTCCGATAAAATTATTTTGTCATGCTTTCTAACCTTTTTATAGTATACATTGTGTCTCGATATTAACTTTGTTTTATTATTTTGTATTTCTGCATTGTTTTCCTGATCTGTAATTATATCAGTCAGTTTTATCATGTTTACAATTTTTAGTTGTTCATCTGTATCCTCACTCGCATCCAATACCGGGTTCCTACTTAAACAATCTGCTTCTGTATTATCTTTTCCCGGAGCATATTTAATTTTAAAATCATACTGTGATAAATAATATGTTAAGTCTCCTAATTCGTCATCAGTTCTAGATTTTATATTTAAATTTTCCAAGGGTTTATGGTCAGAATACACTGTAAACGTCTTACCTATTAACCAGTACTGCCAGTATCTTATTGCTTCTTTGATCGCCAAACATTCTAAATAGACTGCTTTTTTTTTCTTTTTCACTTGATTTAATTTTTTTGAAAAGTATGCCACAGGCTTATCTTTACCATCTGGTTGCGTTTGTTTTAACACTGCCCCAATACCTTCTAGGGATGCATCAGTGTGAATATTTATTGGTAAATTTTGATCAAATATTTCTAAGATTGGCTGTGTGCACATTAATTTTTTTATGTCTTCAAATGATTTTTGACAATCAGCAGACCATGTAAAGTTCTGATTTTTCCTAAGTAAATTATGCAGAGGTTCTAAAAGAGCCGCACTTTTTGGTATATACTCATGATAGAAATTAATTTTTCCCAAAAATTGCCTAACATTTTTCTGCGTTTTTGGTATTGGGAATTATTTTATTGAAATTAAATTATCTCTTACTGGCCGTACTGTATTATTATGTATTATATGACCAAGATATTTCACTGATTCTGATGCGAATGTACATTTTGTAAACTTTAGTCTGAAACCTTCTTTTTTTATAGCTTCGAGCAACTGTGTTAGATGGTTAATGTGCTCTGTGAAATGCTTAGAAAATATTAATATGTCATCGATGTAATTAACTGCAAAAGCAGTGAGCTCATACTTTCGTAAAATGTTACCTAATATCCTTTGAAAAATGGCTGGCGATGTCTTCAAACCAAAAGGTAAGCATGTCCATTGGTAGTGACCTTCCTGCGTCACAAAGGCAGTTTTTTTTCTATCTTCAATTCTTAGCGGTATCGACCAGAAAGCTGAATTAATGTCCAGTGATGTGAAATATTTGGAGTTTCTTGTCTTAATCACCAGGTCATCGATCAATGGAAATGGTTGAGCTTGAGGTACCACTATTTTGTTGAGATCTCTGAAATCAATACATAGTCTTGATCTCTTGTTGTCTTCTTTTTTTAAAGCCAAAGTTACCGGTGCCGCAAATGGACTGTAAGATTCTTCTATAAGGTTTCTGTCCAGTAACTTTGCTATTTGTTCTTCTATCTCCTTTTTGTCTTCTATTGAACATTTATAAGGCCTTTTGCTACAATACTTATTCATGAGTAGATCAATTCGTGCTTCATATTTTCTGACTGTACCTATGTCATATTTGTCCTTTGCAAAGATTGATTTGTAAGTATCTATTAATTTGTATATTTCTGATTTTTGTTGAGTATTTAAATTACTCATACTTATCTTGAAATTTTCCCCTTTTATGTGTTCATTAAAATTAATGGAACACGGGTTTGCTTCATTTTTGTCTTCCTTAGAAGTATTGGTCTTATCATGATCCTCATCCATTGTTTTTTTTTTTTCATATTTTTTTATTTCTTCTTTTTTTTGCGTTATCTTCAAATTCTCATCTTGAACCAGACCAAATTGTTTTATGATGTCCAGTCAAATTAGAAAATCGTATTTGAATTCTTCTCCATCAATTATGTAAACTTCTGTCTCTTCTTCAATGTCTAATATTTTTATTTTTATTGTTGTCAAACCAACTGTTTCTTTAACACCATTAATTGTGATTAAATTATCACGTTTTGAATCTTTTTGTTCTTTTTTTTTAAGTCTTATTAATTTGGAATTAATTATAGAAACATTTGAGCCTGAATCATATAATCCAAATGTTTCTAATTCTTCATTTAATAGCAGTTTGACTTTAATTAATGGTGTTATTATTCGTTTTTTTTTTCATTTTTATTTAATTCTACATCTATTACTGAATTATTTACAGTTTTATTATTGGTTCTCTTTTGATTATGTTCTTCCAACTGTTTGAACCAGCATTTTTCTTCCGGATGGAATCGAATACCTTTATTTAAAGTCTCACATGTTTTACATGGTTTTATTTTATCAGGCTTGCCTTTATAATCATAGGTAGTCTTGCTTTTATTCTTGCTAAAATTCTTTTTGCTCGCTACATACTCATATTTTCCTATTTCATTGTAGAGGCTTGCAGTTGTTTTTACTGTTTCTTTATCAATTTTTTCCATTATATAATCTGGTAGTCCCATTACAATAAGATTAATCATTGTTTGTGTGTCGATGTGCTTGTTTATTTCCAATAATAGTCTTTCCTTTTTTGTGGCATATTCTAGCAATGACCCAGCTTGATATTTAAATCAAATCAAATCAAATCAAATCATATATTTTTTGCTGAATACACTGTTACAATGGTGTTATAAGAATTACATGTTTCAAGTGATTCTACCATAAGGCATGCAAAAATTTATACAGTCATAGTTATTCATCAATTAATCAAAATAGATAAAATTAGATGAAATAAGCACGAATAGTTATAATAAGTTAAAGTCACAGTGGAGAATAAATTATTTATTAAATAATAAAAATATTTAAATTATTTCAATGTCAATGTCAAAATTAGTTATTAAGCGATACATGCATAATTCATTGAATAATTGATTTTACTTGATGTCACTGCGAGGTCTATAATTTGGGAAAATTATCATTAAGGAAGTCATTCAAGTTATAGTAGCATTTATTAACCAGACTTTTTTTTAGATTTTTCTTAAATAGGGCCGTATTCATTGCCCTTATTTCTTTAGGTAATTTATTGAAGATTACAGGAGCCATATGGAACACACTCTTGTACATTAAAGAGGTGCATGTTCGGGGTACATAGAGGCGTAGTGCGTCCCGTTGTTGCCTATTATTTATTTCTGATGCCAATTTAAATATGTTTTTATTGGTTTTTACAAATAATGAGACCTCATAGATATACATGCTTGGGAGAGTCAGAATCTTATACTCTTGGAAAAACGGTTTACAGGTTTCGACCATTTGAAGCCCAAACATAGCCCTTAAGCACCGTTTTTGTGCTTTAAAAATTGTGTCGATATCTGTCGAATTTCCCCAGAAGATTACACCATATCTCAGTACTGAAGCAACTAAACCATGATAAGCCGCTAACAACGTATTTATATTTGAGACCTTTCTAAGTTCATGTAGGGCATATACTGATTTATTTAATCTTTTGCACAATGTTTCAATCTGGGATTTCCAATTTAACTTATTATCCAGAGTAAGCCCAAGAAATTTTGTTAATAGGACTTCAGCTACAGGTTCACCCTTATAGTTAATATTAGGTGTACCTGCATTTATACGCTGACTGAAATGCATTATTTTTGTTTTCCCAATGTTCGCCTTCAGGTTGTTACTATCTAACCATTGAATGATTGCATTTAGGCTACTGTTTATATCACGCTCGTAAGATGTTCTGTCATTACACTTAATTGCAACGGTGCTGTCGTCAGCAAAGAGTGTCATTGGGTTTGAATTCGCTTTCGGAAGGTCATTAATGTATATAATGAAAAGTAGTGAGCTTAATACGCCTCCCTGTGGGACACCGTACTGAATTTCACGTCCCCCTGATAAAAATGTCTCCTCCATCTTAGTTCTACTATTAATTCTATTAATTTTTGTAAATTGAGTGCGGTTCTTGAGGTACGTTTCCATTAATTTTAAAACGTTGCCCCTTATGCCATATAACTCGAGCTTATAAAGTAAAACGTCATGCACCACGTGATCGAAAGCCTGTGTCATGTCCATGAAGATGCCGCAAATCGGTATTCGCTTGTCGACATTAGACATTATGATTTCTAAGAACTCATATATAGCAAGGTTGATACTTTTATCTTGTCTGAATCCTTTTTGTTCCCTAGCTAAGATGTTATGGGTTTCAAAGTATTTAATCAGCTCACTATAGATGTATTTTTCAAAAAAAATTGAGACGATTGGTAGTAAGGCAATAGGTCTATAATTAATCATGCTTTCTTTACTCTCTTTTTTATGTATCGGTTTTATAATTGCTACTTTTAATTTTTCTGGGTAAATACCAGTTTCAATAGACAGGTTTAAAATGTAACTCAGGGGTCGCGAAATACAGTCCGTTACTAGCTTGATGACTTTAGTGCAGATTCCGTCATATCCTACACTATTGGTGTTTTTTAGCTCTTTTATAATTTGTTTTATATTTTCTGGTAGACATGGCTTCATGAAGATTGAGTTTAGCCTAGATGTGAGGTATTGCTTATGCTGATCGATGTGCATAGTATTAGTGGGTGATATCTTATCTATAAAATAGTCATTAAATTCATTCGATATGTCATACGGATTTGTCACGATATTATTATTCGATTCAATATATGGGATAGATTCTAATGGTCTGTTTTGCTTTGCAGTATTAATAATTTGCCATACAGCTTTTGGTTTATTACTAGCGTTCAAGATATTGTGATTGTTTTGTGCTCGTTGAGTCAAGGATACAATCCTCTTCAGTCTTTTGGTGTATTGCTTCAGTTTTGATTTATTGTCCATGCATAAATGTAAATGCATATTTGATTTGGGACCAACCTTTATTTCCATATGTTTCTCTAAAGTTGTTCTTCCATATTGACCATGCGGATTTCACCGTTAATTTGATTAACATGCTGCTATACCAGTCTATGCATTGTTTTTCGAGAAGATGTTTTAAGACCTCGATTTTCTCCTGTATAATCTCGAATCTTTCACATTCTTCCTCGAATTCAGTAATCCATTGGTCAGCATTGGACGTTTTATTTGAAAATTTTTCCATCAAAAACCTTTCTGCAATTTTTCCTATGTTTTTTTTCTCTGGTGCTGTGCCACAAGTGTAATCTTGTGGGGGCATTGCGTTTTTTGTTTTTTCTTCTAAATACTGACCACCAAACTGTACATTTTCACCTTCGTCTAAATATATTTCCTTCAGTTCTGGGTTTATCGGGATCCAGACTGAACGTGTTTGGTGTCTTTTTTTTAACGAATTTTTGATCTTCGTATATACGTCTGAAGCCAGTATGTTAGTGTGTTTATTCACGGGCTTGAACTCCTCCGGGACCTCAAATACACATCCATCCGGTGTCTCAATTGAGGTTATGCATGTGACATTTGTTTTTCCATGCGCTGAACCCAATACTACAAATTTAAACCGTAGTTTGTCCGTTTTTCTTGATTTTAACCAGTAATGTCGTTTTATAAGATAAAATCTCTGAATTTAACAGGAATTGTAAATTTCAAATAAACAATCGTGTTGATCTGAAAAACAAAGATTTTATTTTAGTACTCACATACATACATTAAAAAATACACTGATAAGCTTAAATCATTTTATCCTACCTGAAAAACAAAGAAACGACATTAAAAGTCTATTATTTAATAACAATTCCTTTTTATAATGTTTCAACAATTAAAATGATTGTCACGGTGAAAACGACAGTCCACATCCATCCTGCTTTACTCGCCGAGTTGACTGTCTCGCTAACAGCGCCATCTATTGAAATACTTATGTACAAACTAATTAAAGAAATTATTATTTCTTTACATATCGGGTGTAAAAAGACACTTTCCGAAGCCGAAAGCCACATATTCTACCCATTATTTGCATCATTTTTTTCCACTAGACCATACCTGGGAATCCACTGGTTCTGGAGATATTGAAGGTCAAAGTCGCATTTTTTTATTTCTTTTTCACGAAAATGAATTCTATGCGATAATACGAAACTTTTTTCCAAACAAACATTACCTGAATTTTAGATTTATCTTAACAGATTACGCATTTGAAGTTACAAAAACGCAATGAACAACAAGTACCTACCTACGTAGCGTAGGGGCGGAGCTTAACTAACACTGAATCCGATCATTCAAGCGTGGGTTTGCGTTACATTGCGCGCAATAAAAACTTGTTTTTTTTTATTAAAAAAAAAAAAATTACGGTTCCCAGCAATAATTTTTGCGCAAAGCTACTTAGCTATACGTACAGTATGCGTAGTTTACGGCTTTGTGATGTGTCTTTTTACACCCTGTATATACAATAGAATCGAGAAACTAAAGAAGAGAAACAAAGTTTAACTAAAGAAGAAGCTTAAGATGACGTTCTGGCTGTAGCAGTTGACAATCTGATACAAATTTATGTTGAATTTGACAACGAGCAAGTTTCCCAAGAAATAAAAAGGTACCGCAGGATTGTAAAACCTACCGATACGAGTATTGACGTTGCTGCCAAATGGAGAGCCCAAGAAATCCTTCAATTTATAATAAAATGAGAGTTTAGTGAATCGTTACCCTGTAAGTATATCGCTTATACAATACTTCTTGACCATTTGCATCTCGGTTGCATCATGCGAGAGGAGTTTTTCGAAACTTTAACTAATTAAAAATTAACTTCGATCTACAATGGGTCAAGAGCGACTGGTTAATCTAGCCGTGCTTTCAATAAAAAGAAAAATTTCAAAAGCAATCGATTTCACAGAAGTTATTGAGGAGTACAGTAAATTGAAGGCACGAAAACACTTATAACACGCTACAAAAATTAAAAAAAACTATCTTTGATTTATTTTATCAATTTTTTTTTTGTCGATGGGTTCCTATTTTATTTTCCTCAACCATATCCATTCTATATTGTAGGTATGTATGTTTATTTAGCCTAAATAATTTAAGTCGAATATAGATTTAATAAAAATAATGATACATATAATAAAAATAATAATTCATACAACTTAAACTAGCAACCAATTTGATTTTGTCTAGATTCTAGATTATCCTATGGAGCAGGACCAGCATGTTTCCAAGCATTCTTATCTTGGATATAATCCTCTAATTTGTAATATGCTAGTTTACAAAGTATACTTTTAATATGAGTTTTAAATTTTCTTTAATTTAATTGTAATATATCACAAGGTATTTTGTTGTAACATTTAACACAGTACCCCATAAAAGATGAAGATACTTTAGATAATCTGAAAAATGGTTGATCTATTTTATCTTTATTTCTAGTAAGATTATGTTTATCACTTATTTTATTAAAAATATGTAGATTTTTTCTTACATACATAATATTTTCATAAATGAATTGGCAAGGTACTGTCATAATATTCATCCTTTTAAATAGTTTCCTGAGAGATTCGCGACGATGTAGATTATAAATGGCTCTGACAGCTCTCTTTTGTAAAATAAATATGGATTCAATGTCAGCAGCCCGACCCCACAGAAAAATGCCATACGACATAATACTGTGGAAGTAGCTAAAATAGACCAAACGCGCGGTTTCTACTTCTGTTAACTGTCTTATCTTTCTAACAGCAAAAGCGGCAGAGCTTAACCGCCCCGCAAGAGATATTATATGAGGTCCCCATTGTAATTTCTCGTCTAGCGTGATTCCTAGGAAAACTGTTTGATTAATATATTCTAGCTTTTGTCCATTCATAAGATGTCACATTCGCTACTTCTAACATTAGGTAATTTAAATCTAATGCATTTGGGTTTTTTTTAAATTTAGTACTAAATTATTTACCATAAACCAATCTGGGATCTGAAGAATAGAGGTATTCACGTCGTCAAGATTTTGTGACCGTTGGTTGATTTTAAAGATCAATGATGTGATCTGCAAATAACACCATCTTCGGATGATTTTGGAGTAATTGAGGTAAATCATTAATGTAAACTAAAAAGAGGAATGGACCCAATATCGAACCTTGAAGAACGCCCATTGCCATTTCAGACCCTAATGAGTTTACGCCGTTTACTTGAACTTTAACCTTTCTATCTTTCAGGTATAGTAAATCAAGAGCTGTATTCCTAATCCCATATTGCTCCAGTTTCAGCAGAAGTGTCTCATGTTCTACGCAATCGAACGCCTTCGAGAGGTCACAAAAGATTCCAATGGCATCTTGTGCTTCTTCCCAGGCATTAAGAATGTTCTTTATTAGGGTGACACCAGCGTCAGTCGTACAACGCCCTTTGGTGAAACCGTACTGTTGTTTATGAAAGATGGAATTTTTATTTAAGTGACGTAACATTTGATTGAGTATCAACTTTTCAAACACCTTACTGAAAACTGGTAGAATTGACACAGGCCTATAACTGTTGGGTTTTTTACTATCACCGGATTTGAACAATGGAACTAGTTTACTGTGTTTCATGAGATCCGGAAAGACTCCTTGGTCTAAATTCAAATTCAAATTCAAATTCATTTATTTGCCAGAATGTAGGTATACAAATGTATGATCTTAAAACTATAATGGCCCCTTTACATTCTACCATTACTTATGGTGTGCAAATCTTTAATTTTAACCTATACAATTACATTCCTTTAGTTATAAGGTCCAATAAAAACAGAAAGTAAAATAAAATTATAGACAGTAACAACAGATAACAAACAATGTCTCATGCACAATAAGTCTATAAGGAACAAATTAATTAATAGATGTCAAATTATACCTATAATCTATATTATTCAGCAGATCTCAGTTTAATAAAAATGTCAGATAATAAATATAAATGTCATTATAAATTGTAATTGATAATGTCATAAATAGTATAATGTCACAGTGGTAATATATTAAAATTTGAACATTAATAAATTATTATACGGTATATTATCATTCCAATTACTCTAGTTACCAATATCATTTATCTTAGTTCCCTTCTCCGCGATCTGACATGTATTCACTAAGATTGTAAAAGCATTTTTCTCTTAACCATTGTGTTAACTTTTTTTTAAACATTGTCAAAGGTAAATCTTTAAAAGCGTCCGGTAATTTGTTATAAACCTTTACAGCATTTATGTACGAGTTCCTCTTAAACAATTCGAGCCTGCATTGCGGTAAACAGAGCTCATGTTTAAATTTCTTTTTATTTCTAGGAGCTACATTTCGTTTAGTTACATCTTTGTATTTAGTGAAATATTCAGGATGTTTTTTTACAAATAGGCATAATTCTCTAATGTACATACACGCTAATGGCAGAATATTGTACTTTTTAAACAAGGGTTTACAACTATCCATATACCAGGCTCCAGAGATTGCACGTACACATTTTTTTTTTTGAACTACACTGGTGTTATATATGAAAGCTATGTAAATAGCAATGGTTTCGATAATACATCTACAGACTTTTACAGACATTCCCCAGAGATCTTCTGCTGATTTAATTTTAAGATAAGATAAGATAATATTTATTCGCTTAAACATGTGTCATACATACAAGAAAAATACATGCATGCAAGATGGTAAGGACATTATTAGGTACAGGCAAGTTTGCCACATGATGTGACGTGCAAATGTCAAGGAATATTATTAATAAAGATAAATATAATATTTTTTTTATTTTTTTTTATTTATATTTTTTAAGATCTTTAAAAGCTTTTATAACAGCCTGGGGGTTTGTTTGCTGAAACCTAAACTCCAAAGGGCATGCCTTCACATTATGTCTAAGTAAGGCAGCAGAAAGCGCGGGTGAGGAATTTAAGGCTTTTTAATTTAAAACAGTAGTTTTAATGGGAATATTAGCAAAAAAGTTTTCAAATTCCTGAGCTATTTCTACATCTGAGTTGATAGGGCCGTCTCAGTGCAGTCTCTAAATTAAATTCAGTATTTCGCTGTTTTTTCCTACCTGTTTCATTATTTATTATTTGCCAGGTAGTTTTTTTTACTGATTTAGTTTTTTTTAAGACTGCGTACAAGACTGCTGAGAGATACGTGAACTATATGTATAACCGGTACTATATGTCTGCAACAGTCCACAAAATTCTTCGTCATCATTGCTTCCAACGCAATTGTCCCAATTGGGAGTCTTTCGGAAGAGGCATCGGAAGCCCGGAACAAGGACTTTAGAAGATTCAGGGAACACCACTCCCGTAAGAAGAGTAGAGTGAGTTCTAAAGAGGATATTTTTAATTTCCTTCTTCTTTCGTCAGATCCACTTGTTTCATCAACAAGACCCATTTTGGACGCAAAAAAGGAAAAAAAAATCTTTGAGGAAACGCTGACACTGTTAAAACTTCAAGAACCTGAATTCGAGTTTATAGACCAGGGAAGAAGCCTTTAAAAATAATAAAAAGTGAAAAAAAATAATAGTAGGATGAAACCCATTAGAAATGGAGGGGAATATTATAAAAATGAAAGGAAAAATAATTTACGGGCGATCTGAGGTCGGGAAGGGGATGGGGGTGAGTTTTTAAGGGTAAAAAACGGTTTTTCTCGATTTCCGGCAAAACTAAAAGTCCTATCGAAAAAAGTCAAATGGCAAAGTTGTATGTAATAAAAAGATCTAAAACTTTTGTATTTACACTTTTTTCACATAACCTCAAAATGTATGTGAAAAATTCAAAAAACCAAGTTTTTGGTTTTTTATTTTTATCTTTTACAATTGTTTTTTTTTTTTAACGAAATTTGGTGAAAACTTACCTTTTTATGTCCCAAATACGCTGTAATTTATTTGATTAAAAATATTTATTTTTTCACCTTATTTTGAATTAATATCGAAAAAACACTCTAATTTTCAATCGAAAATTCACCCGTCAAAATATCCGATTTTTTCAAAAAGTTGGTATGGTTTCTATTCGTTGAAATCTCTACTTTCCGACGGTGAAAAAAAAAAATATGTTACTACAGTAAATCTTCTCAGAAAATGCAAAAATTCAAAAAAAACTTGAATTCTATTTTTTTTTTTTAATTATTATTTATAATTTTGAGCTATTTATTAAAATTTACACTTTAATTACTCGAAAAACGTTAGATTACATGTGACATTGATAACAAAAAAATTGCAAATAAAAATATACTACTATAATTAACAAACAAATAAGTTAATAAAATTAATATTTAATAAGACATCTACAATATTTGGAGAAAGTTGTCGAATCTTCTTTAAATTATATGCGTAGATGCCTATTTATAACTATTTTAAGATAAATTATATATACCTGAGTAGATATACCTGAGTGACCTACGAAAAATTGTAGCCCATCAAAAGGTATTTCGTGGAGAAGTGGGGAAGGGGCTAGGCGGGTCTGGGTCTTACTACATACATACCTACTATCAGGGCCGGATTTAAGGCAGGGCAACAGGGGCCATGGCCCCGGGCCTCCACAAAATAGGGGCCTCCACAGTTTGATTTTTTTTTATAAAAAAAAAGTATTGTTGGTCCAATACGCAAAATTTACCGTTTTGTATAAAAACGATTATCAGAAAGATCAATATAAGGAAATCTTCTATTAGCAAATACTCGAAAATTCAGAGCTACATTTCGAAATTACGTTGAGAATGTACTTACATGGTGTTGATGGCGCCGAACTGCACTGGAGAATGCTCATTTTAGAAGATTAAATTATGAAAAAATAGACTTCGGACTACAATGACACAGAACCGCGAGTTCGGCGCCATCAACACCAAGTAAGTACATTCTCAACGTAATTTCGAAATGTAGCTCTGAATTTTCGAGTATTTGCTAATAGAAGATTTCCTTATATTGATCTTTCTGATAATCGTTTTTATACAAAACGGTAAATTTTGCGTATTGGACCAACAATACTTTTTTTTTATAAAAAAAAATCAAACTGTGGAGGCCCCTATTTTGTGGAGGCCCGGGGCCATGGCCCCAGTTGCCCTGCCTTAAATCCGGCCCTGATAGTAGGTATGTATGTAGTAAGACCCAGACCCGCCTAGCCCCTTCCCCACTTCTCCACGAAATACCTTTTGATGGGCTATAATTTTTCGTAGGTCACTCAGGTATATCTACTTAGGTATATATAATTTATCTTAAAATAGTTATAAATAGGCATCTACGCATATAATTTAAAGAAGATTCGACAACTTTCTCCAAATATTGTAGATGTCTTATTAAATATTAATTTTATTAACTTATTTGTTTGTTAATTATAGTAGTATATTTTTATTTGCAATTTTTTTGTTATCAATGTCACATGTAATCTAACGTTTTTCGAGTAATTAAAGTGTAAATTTTAATAAATAGCTCAAAATTATTTATAATAATTAAAAAAAAAAATCGAATTCAAGTTTTTTTTTTAATTTTTGCATTTTCTGAGAAGATTTACTGTAGTAACATATATATTTTTTTTCACCGTCGGAAAGTAGAGATTTCAACGAATAGAAACCATACCAACTTTTTGAAAAAAGCGGATATTTTGACGGGTGAATTTTCGATTGAAAATTAGGGTGTTTTTTCGATATTAATTCAAAATAAGGTGAAAAAATAAATATTTTTAATCAAATAAATTACAGCGTATTTGGGACATAAAAAGGTAAGTTTTCACCAAATTTCGTTAAAAAAAAAAAACAATTGTAAAAGATAAAAATAAAAAACCAAAAAATTGGTTTTTTGAATTTTTCACATACATTTTGAGGTTATGTGAAAAAAGTGTAAATACAAAAGTTTTAGATCTTTTTATTACATACAACTTTGCCATTTGACTTTTTTCGATAGGACTTTTAGTTTTGCCGGAAATCGAGAAAAACCGTTTTTTACCCTTAAAAACTCACCCCCATCACCTTCCCGACCTCAGATCGCCCGTAAATTATTTTTCCTTTCATTTTTATAATATTCCCCTCCTTTTCTAATGGGTTTCATACTACTATGATTTTTTTTGGTTTTAAAAATTATCGACCCTGGTCTATTTAGGGATGTTTCTCACTAAGAATCCGATTCTGAGTTAGATTCAGATGACAGTGACTCAGAATAGTTTTAGTTACTTTTTTTTTGTTAATATTTATAATAGGTTTATCTTTTGTATTCGTAAAGTAAACATTATTTAACATTGAAGATTGAAGCTTTAGTTTCCTTTTTCAATAGTTCTTCTTTTGTTTTTTTTTGCCTTTATGTTTGTAAATATATTTTTAATTAGCTGCCCGCCCCGGCTTCGCACGGGTAGCACTAAGTACTTATCTACTGCGCACCTACCTACCTACTCTACCTACACCTACCTACCCTACTTACACCTACCTACCTACCCTACCTACACCTACCTACACCTACCTACACCTACCTACACCTACCTACACCTACCTACCTACCTACCCTACCTTTTTTTTTTTTTTTTTGTTCCGGGGTGGAAAATCCTCATGGATTTCCTCCGCCCTGGGGCGGGCGGAGGGGTCTGTCAGACTCTTACTGACTAAAAACCACCCCGGTGTTCCGACTCACACCTACGCCGGGGGTCGCGGGAACGAAAGAATCTTCCGGCCAGTGCACAAGCCGCCTCGTAGGAGATCGTGTGATACCCCCGGATGACTCTGACGGCCATCGCTCTCTGTGGTCTCCGCATAACGGCGATGCTCCCGGCCGTCAGGTCAGCCGCCCAGACCATCGATCGCACGATCCCCACGTATAGCCGCCTACAAGCGGCGCTCGGGCCCTCCAGATTGGGAAGCAGCGTTGAGAGCGCTCCAGCAGCGCCCAGCAACTTGGGCGCCAGCCGTCGGAAGTGGGGCCCGAAGTCCCACCGGCTGTCGAGGACCAATCCTAGGTACGTCATGGTACCCTCGACAGACCCTACCTATACCTACCTACCATACCTACCTACCCTACCTACACACCCTACCAACACACCTTACCAACACCTACCTAGTACTCTACCTATACTTTTACTTACGCTACCTACACCTACCTACCTACCTACCTACACCTACACCTACCTACCTACCTACCTACCTACACTTACCTACCTACACACAACTACCTACACCTACCTACCTACACCTACTTACCTACACCTACCTACCTACACCTACCTACACCTACCTACCTACACCTACCTACCTACCTACACCTACCTACCTACCTACACCTACCTACCTACCTACACCTACCTACCTACCTACACCTACCTACCCACCCACCCTACCTAACCTACCCTACCTTACCTACTCCTACTTACCCTACCTACACCTACCTACACCTACCTACACCTACCTACACCTACCTACACCTACCTACACCTACCTACACCTACCTACACCTACCTACACCTACCTACACCTACCTACACCTACTGTTGGCGACCAGCAACAAACCTTTTTTATAATAATATATTTTTGTTTCCTTTTTTATTTCTTTTTTGCTTTTGTTTTGCCTTTATGTCAGTTGAAATAAATAAATGGCTCCAACTCCATGTAGCGAATCGGCCTGGATAGTGGCCAATTTCGCCTGTAATTCTAGCTCCGCGACGGCTTTTTCACGCTCCGCTTGAGCATGGTCACGCTCCGCTTGAGCATGGTCACGCTCCGCTTGAGCATAGTCACGCTCCGCTTGAGCATTTGCAAGCCGACGAGCGTGTTCGGCCTTGGCGGTAAGAATTTGTGCTTTTAGCGTGCTGCTAGAGCGGCCTGACCGTGCGCTCTGTGGCACGATGCTTGACGAGGTCCTGCTGGCGGGTGGTAAGGTCTCATTGGGGTTAGTGCAGGACGGGGCCGGCGCAGTGGCGCCGTCTGTAGAGGCACCGCCCTCCTGAAGAGCACCTGTTGGAACGATACCTGCTGTACCAGTCTCCGCCGAGATGGTTTTCGTCTGTGCGCTTCAATCACATAGGTGCTAAAGCGCGAAGCGATCAGGGCAGCCTGGAGCTCCAATCTCGGGATTGAAACAGGTTTTAGAGGCGCCAGCCTACCCTTTCCGCCTATCAGGGATAAGCTTACGTTGTCGTCGTCGCCTGTGAAGCGCCAGTAAGCCACACAAGCGTACGCACGTTCACTGGCGTCGGCAAAAATATGAAGTTGGGCATCCTTAATCCGCCCGGTGCCGCGAAAGTAGTACCGGGGAATGGAACCGTTGTTTAAATTTTGAATTTCGAGAAACCAACTTTTCCATTCTTCGATCAAGTTAGCCGGCAGAGTCTGATCCCAGTCAATACAAGGTAGCAGAGAGTGGTTTAGCCAAAAGAAATACGTATAATCACAAATACACAAGAACAATACTTTACAATAAAATCTTATAAAACACCACGAGTTTTTCCTTGACACGAGAGTGACAATCAATAGGTATGCAGTTGCTAAGTAACCAAATTGAAGGTCCAAAGTGTATTATCTATGGGTCCAATTTTAATATCTCCTCTCAACAAATACCTATCCGGTCAGAGATCTTTCTGATCCTCGGTCTTGCTAGTGGCTTGGTCAGGATATCTGCCAACTGATCTTCACTAGATACCTTATCGACTTTTAGCTCACCACCAGTCACCAATTCTCTCACAAAGAAATGTCGAACTCGGATATGCTTAGTCCGTCGATGGAATTCTGGATTTTCAGCCAGCCTGATTGCAGCTTCGTTATCCACTCTTATGCATGGAATCTCTTTAAGAACGACAAGATCACTCATAAGCCGAGATAGCCAAACAGTCTCTCTGGCTGCTTCACTAGCGGCAACAACTTCTGCCTCGGTGGTCGAAATTGAAACGCTTGCCTGTCGTTGGCTTAGCCATGACACCGCTCCTCCTGCATACATACACAGCACTCCAGTAGTGGATCTACCAGTGCTGATATCTCCTGCATGATCAGCATCACTATAGCATTCCAAAATTCCTTGTTTGTAATTTTTCTTGTACATGATACCTAGATCTGGCGTGTACTGCAAAAATCGCATTATGCGCTTCAGTCGGACACAGTCTGCTTCTTCTGGCTTTTCCAGACTTCGTGAGACTACACTTACAGCATATGCAATGTCAGGTCTAGTGCATACCATCAAGTAAGCCAAGGCTCCAACAATTTGCCTGTAGTTATCTTTCATATAACTCATGTCCACCTTCTCGTTCCAAGTACCGTCTTTTGCAATCGGCGTTGAGACCGGTTTGCAGGTGTCCATTCCGAATCTCCGCAAGATCTTAAGCACGTACGACGTTTGGAATATCTTAATTCTATCTCCTCTGCTTTCTATCTCTACTCCAAGAAAATAGGACGCAGTTTTCGTGGTAATTTTGAAACGACGTTTGAGCTCCTCCATCAACTCGTCTATCAGTGCGTCATTGGATCCGACGACCAGACCGTCATCCACGTACAGAGCTACTATAAGCTTTCCACATCCTCTCTTTCGTATCAGAAGACAAGGATCTGCCTCATTTGCCTTAAAACCGATTTCTTTGAAATAATCTAGAATGCACCGGTTCCAGCACCGTGGTGCTTGCTTCAGCCCATACAGGCTCTTCTTTAGAAGACATACTTGACCGGAGCCGTCATTATAACCTTCTGGCTGTTTCATGAAGATCTCTTCATCTAAAGAGCCATACAGGAAGGCAGTCGAAATGTCGAACTGTCTCATCGACATGCCTTCGCTCGCTGCTGTACTAATCACTGAGCGAACAGTTGCCATTCTGGTCACAGGGCTAAAGGTCTGCATGTAGTCTAGACCTTTCTTTTGATGAAAACCTTTTATCACCAATCTAGCCTTGTACCTATCTATAGAGCCATCAGCATTCATTTTGACTTTGAAAATCCACTTACTAGGTAAAGCTTTTCTGCCCTTGGGTAGATTCACAAGCTTCCATGTGTCATTTTCCTTCAAAGAACTGATTTCGCTGTCCATGGCCTTTTCCCATAGCTCTTTATCTGGGCTTCTAATTGCATCTTTGTACGTTTCTGGTTCATTGTATCCCATTACCGCGTTCATAACAAAGTCTTTGAATCTATCTGGAGGACGTAACAAAGAACGATGTCGAAGTATCATCTGTTCCGGGAACACATCTTCGCGTTCATCTCCGATAATTTCATCATTGACTTCATCTTGATATTCATCAACGAAGCGACGCCTGTACATTTAAAGCCTTTGTCTCGTTCCGTGTGGGAGAGATAGCTGAGACAACGAACATTCAGAGTTGGAAATACGTTCCCACGGCTTTAAACGTCGCAGATGACGCTACGCGAGACATTCACAATTTCACAACCTCCTCACGTTGGTTCACGGGTCCCACATTTCTCCTGTCTCCACCCTCTGACTGGCCATGTGAGCCAACGTGTGCCGTCCCTCCGGTAACCGAAGAGCTGAAACGAGATTCGGAATCGGTGGGACTGACAATTGCACCACCGCGACAGCTACCTTTACCGGTAGTTGCGGACCACCAACGTTTTAGCAGTTGGACTCGGTTGCTTCGCGCCACAGCGCGAACCCATCAGTGTTTAGAAAAGTTTCAATCAGTTTTGCGCCCAAATTCCAAATTTTCTCCAAATGCACTTCGAGATGCTCGCAACCTTTTTATCCTTTCTGTTGAAGATCTCAACGTTGCGGAGGTCCATTTGTTTCGTAAAGTTCAACGAGATTCTTTCCCCGAGGATTTGATGCGCGTTCTAACAGCACGGCCCCTTTCGAATGATGGTAGGCTTCGGAACCTTTCGCTTTTGCTCGGTGAAGACGGGCTTCTTCGTCTTTCTGGTCGCACTGCCGTCGCAGAGCATGTGGAATCACGCCCGATTGTTTTAGACGGTCGACATCCTATTGTCAAGCTTCTGATATACTCCTATCACGCCAGGTACGCACACGGATATAACGAACTACTGGTTAATGAACTGCGCCAGAGGTTTTACGTACTAAGCCTCAGACCAACCATCAGAGGAATTTCGCAGAGATGCCAGTTTTGCCGCAATCGGAAGGCTAAGCCAGAAATACCACTGGAAGGAGATTTGCCAGATGCCAGGTTAGCACATCACCAGCGCCCTTTCACCCACGTAGGGTTGGATTATTTTGGCCCCCTGAGCGTCTCTATTGGTAGACGCACCGCCAAAAGATGGATTGCACTTTTTACATGCATGACGGTGCGAGCCGTGCATTTGGAGATCGTGGAGAGTTTGTCGTCCGACTCCGCCCTGATGGCACTCAGACGGTTCATCGCTAGAAGGGGATGCCCGTCAAGGATTTACTCCGATAACGGAACCTCATTCGTCGGCGCGGCAAAGATGCTGCCAGAGCTCTTCAATTTTTGCGCAAATAGAAGAATAGAATGGAGATTCATCCCCCCATCCGCACCTTTTATGGGGGGCTGTTGGGAACGGCTGGTCCGCTCGGTGAAGAGTGCCATCGCCGTGACCTTGAAGGAAAGGACGCCTAAGGAGGAGGTATTAAACACCCTGCTCTTAGAGGCGGAGTCCATAATTAATTCGAGACCCCTGACACACGTTTCAGTGGATGCTGACGCGGAGTACGCCCTGACTCCTTTCACCTTCCTAATTGGAAACTCAAGCGGTGAGCCTGAGACTAATGCTTTTGACGACACAGACTTGATCCGACGTGCTAACTGGAGAAAAGCGCAGAGGCTGGCAGACCACTTCTGGCAACGCTTCGTACGAGAGTACCTGCCCACGCTCACACCTAGGAGGCGGTTGCAGGAGGCTCGTTCGCTGAGCGTGGGTGATCTAGTCTTTATCGCAGATGGCACGCTGCCCAGGAACCAATGGCCTCGAGGGCGAATCGCGGCAGTGCACCCGGGGAAAGATGGGGTAGTGAGAGTGGTGGACGTCGCAACAAAAGGGGGCGTGCTGCGTCGACCCACTCGCAAGGTGGTGTTGCTAGTCGCCGGCCAGTAAATTGGTGTTTTCACACCGTCGGGGGCCATGTTGGCGACCAGCAACAAACCTTTTTTATAATAATATATTTTTGTTTCCTTTTTTATTTCTTTTTTGCTTTTGTTTTGCCTTTATGTCAGTTGAAATAAATAAATGGCTCCAACTCCATGCAAAATATCTTTTGTGCGTTTCCTTTGTATATCAAGCCCATCTTCATCCTCAACACCTACCTACACCTACCTACACCTACCTACACCTACCTACACCTACCTACACCTACCTACACCTACCTACACCTACCTACACCTACCTACACCTACCTACACCTACCTACACCTACCTACACCTACCTACACCTACCTACACCTACCTACACCTACCTACACCTACCTACACCTACCTACACCTACCTACACCTACCTACACCTACCTACACCTACCTACACCTACCTTCACCTACCTACACCTACCTACACCTACCTACACCTACCTACACCTACCTACACCTACCTACACCTACCTACACCTACCTACACCTACCTACACCTACCTACCTTACCTACACCTACCTACCCTACCTATACCCTCCCTCTTCCTTCTGGCGGCGGTTCGGATCGGATGTGTTTTTAGTAGTGTGTTTCTCGAATTTAAATTTCATTTAATTATTTTTTTAAACCGAGCGTTTTCACATCTAAACTCGGGCCCTCCTTGTCTATCTTGCGGGAGCGTCCATTGAGTGCGGCGGCCATATTGGACTGAGTCGGAAGTCTCTCTCTCTCACAGTCTGCATTGTCGACGGGGGCGCCATCGCGGCAACGAAGAGATTTGACTGGATAAATCATCATTTCGAAACTTTGAAAAGTCTCGTAGCCAACTGGCGAGATTTGTACCCGGGCCACGGCGTGCGTCGCATCAAGTACGTAGCCACTATCTGCAGAGTACTTCTGTAGTCATGCATTATTCATCACGCGTTATCTCTTGTCAGTCTACCATAGCAGTATCTGCGTAGCATTAAGGTACTTTTCTAATATTTTTTCTATATTTTTTTAAACTTTTTGTAATCCTAACTTACACAAACACGTTAAGCTCACTATACACACATAGGTGTGTGTATAGTGAGCTTAACGTGTTTGTGTTCAGTCAATACGAACTTAACTTACTTTTCAGTACTACAAACTCACACAAACAAACAAAACATAAGCTATTCATCTACACCATCACACAAAAACAATTTAACAAGCGTGCACCTAATTTTCACATCACACATATGGATTTGGAACTATACACTCAAATATTGGACCCGTTTCATAAATATATCAATTATGCAATACAACTTATAATTAAATATAAATATTCGAAATCATTGTCTCATAAAAAAACCTACACCACTATTAATATTCACACAATTTGCTCGTTACCTTCTCTCATCGTTTACCTTTATTATGAACATATATCAATGTGGTATTATTACGACAGCCTTGTGATGACCTCAATAATATCTGGTATCATTTATGAGTAACAAATTGCAAACAATCAATGACATAGACAACATTGAAATTTCGAGGACAGTTGAATGTGATCCTGCAAATCTTTCTGATCATATTACGTAAAAAAAAATGATTTCACAATCATATCTCAGAACATAAGAAGTATATACTGCAACTTTGATGATTTCGTTGTTATGATGTCTACTTTTAAATTCGAAACAGATGTGATAGTATTAACAGAATGTAGATTACATAAAAACAAACATATACCTCAACTCAGCAATTATCAGTCTTTTGTATCAACACCCCAGATGAATCAAAACGAAGGAGTAGTTGTATTCGTTAAAAAAACTTTAAAATCAAAAATTCATGAAATCCAGCTTGACCAGGCGACCTGTTTACAATTATAAATACTAGGTAACACTCTTTTGTGTATTTACCGGTCTCTAACATTATCTAAAAAAAAAAAAAAAAATATCATCCACACAATTTGGTTTCAGACAGGGAATATCAACTGAGGATGCAGTTACAGCACTCAGCTCGCTGGTAACTGATTATGTCGACTCGGGGAAAAAGTGTTTGGCTGTATTCCTTGATATAAAAAAAGCTTTTGACACCGTTGCTGTTCCAACCCTTTTATCCAAGCTAGAAAGAAATGGAATAAGGGGAACCCCTCTTATGTTTTTCAAAGATTATCTATCAAACAGAAGGCAGAGGGATATGATAGGGACATACATCAGTAATGATGAGGAGGTATCGTTCGGCGTGCCTCAAGGAAGCGTATTAGGACCAACACTTTTCTTAATGTACATTAATGACCTATGTAACTTAAAAGTAAGATAACGCAAAAATCTTCTCATACGGCGATGATACTTCCATTGTCTTCTATGGGAATAACTGGTCCGAAGTAAAGCTCAGAGCTGAAATAGGTATGGCTCAAATTGTTAACTGGCTTAATGAAAATCTCCTCACGCTAAACGCAACCAAAACCAATTATATATGTTTTACAATTAGAAATCGCTCACAACCAGATCAAGATTTAAATATCAAAATACATTCCTGTAAACGAGCAATGAATTATGCCTGTACATGTCCTATAATTAATAAAGTAACACAAACAAAATATTTAGGTGTCATAATTGACCAACACATGAGTTGGTACTCCCACCTCGAGCATGTTGCCGATAGGATACGAAAATTGGGATGGATATTTAAATCATTGAGATACGTGGTCCCTGCAAGTATAGCCACAAAAGTGGGAGCTAAGAGAAATCTGCTAAATGAAATCTACACAGCCCTTGCACAACCTGTGATAGTCTACTGTATACCTGTATGGGGTGGGGCAGCGAAATCAAAATTTATGAATGTTGAACGAGCACAAAGAGGTCTGATAAAAATAATGTATTTTAAGAAACGGAGATTCCCTACTGAAAGTCTGTATGAGATCAGCGGCCTGCTATCTGTTAGGAAATTATATATATGTGCCTCGATCTTAAAAAAGCATAAGACAATTACATATGATAAAAAAATAATATTAAAAAGAAGAAAGGATATTATTGCGCAAGTCCCACAATCTAAAACCAATTTTGCTGCTACACAATATAATAATCAATCTGCACGGTTATATAATAAAATAAACAAAGACATATACATTTACACTGAACATCTTCATAAATGTAAGAAAACACTAATAGAATGGTTAAAATCACGCACCTATTCCTATATTGAAATATTGTTACAATAAGTGGAAATTAGTTATACTGGCATCGCCACACCCACACGCACATCCTCCCTGATACTCACATCAACAACAACCACACACCTCGCACACCTCACGCACCCCGCACAAATCACACACCACACACTTGACACACCTCACACACCCCTCACTCTTCATACACCACACACTCGTCACACCTCACACACCCCTCACACATCACACACTCCGCACACCCAACACACCCACATTAATGAATACATTTTCTTAAATTCACGAGCGTGTGCTTGAATTTATATTAATTACACTTTATTTATGTAATTGGCAATAAAGCACGCATAGCGCGCTCGAGTAAAATATGTAAGTATAGTAAACTAGCTATAACTGAAATGTGTAACTCTAGAAACTAAAAATCTAATAATTTTGTTAATTGTACAAACAGCCAAAGCTTAAGGAAGTGCGGAGTCTCCTGACACAGGCGTCATCATGCTTAAAAGGAGATTCCAATCAAAAACTAATGTATACTAGTTGGTACTCAAATAAAACATTTTGTATTTTGTATTTTTGTATTTTGTACCTACCTACACCTACCTACCTACACCTACCTACCCACCCTACCTACACCTACCTACCTATATACACCTACCTAGCTGATCCGACAGACGTCTTTTCTTTGATTTGGTTTTAGAACAGTTTGTATTGGAAAAATAATAGTGGTGTTTTTACGTTTTTCCGGGCAATTATTCCAAATTTTCACATATAAGAACCTTTCTTGAACATAAAGGTATATTTAAACTAAATTGGCTAAGCAAAAAAATTGCTAGAACGGCTGGACAGCCGTTCTCGAGTTTTGCGCTTAGCAACATGTTTATTGATATTTTTTTATTTATATAGATTATTTATTATATCTCCCTATCCCTCTCGATCCGTGTACGTACATATTACATATATATATATTATATTATACTGTTACTGTTGTTTAGCAGTGATAGCCTAGTGGTGATCCTCAGACTGCCAAATCATAGGTCTCAAGTTCGAACCCAAGGCACGCACCTCTGACTTTTCAGAATCATGTGCGTATTGTATAATTATCACTTGCTTCAAAAACGGTGAAGGAAAACATCGTGAGGAAACCGCATGCCTGAGAGATATTTCTCGACGGCATGTGAAGCCAAGTCAGAGGCCCATTAAAACTCTGACACCAGGTAAGACACTTACCACAATGAAAAGAAGAAGATTATACTGTTCCTCATCAAAGAGACATATTTCTTAGAGCATCTGTGTTAGGCCGCGTACTATTTAAAAGCGATTGTCGCTCGAATACGCGATCGGTCGCGTGTATATGACACTTTTTGTTCGGAAAACCGGAAAGCGCCCTCTGTCGGCGCGACCACGCGTTCAGGTTCACCGAACACAAAAGTTCGACCGATCGTGTATTCGCGCGTCGATCGCTTTTAAATAAGACGCGGGGTTAAGCAAGCTTCGTCGTGTACAAAAGCTATACGATCACATACAGAGTTTATACTGGATTACGTCCGCCACGGCCCGGCGCGGCGGCGCCTTTTCTATAACTATAACTTTTGAAATTCGTAATATCTATTGAATGGAATAGCCGATTTGAACAATTCAAGAAGTAATATACATGAATTGAAACAGTCTTGAAATCAATATGATTTATTTGGATAAGGATTTAAACAGAAGTATGAATAATATGGTCTAATTTTGTACGGTATTTCTATCAACTTTTAAAATGTAAAAAGTGGTTATTGTGACATAACGATAATAGTTGGACATATAGTATCGCGGAGTTTTTTGTAGTTATTGATATGTTCTTTAATATTGTAGACCATTTTTTTGATCTATCATCAATACTTTCCTCAGCGCATGCGACGAAAGATGTTTTATGGCATTTTTTTTACACCTTGGGTTACGTTACTAAAGTTTTAGTAAGGATCCCTAAGCTTTTCTAGCAATAAATATAGCCTATGTTACTCAGAGTGAATGTAGCTTTCTAATTTCTACCCAAATTTAGATTAACTAAAACTAGTAAGTCATTTCTTATAAACAGTATTCGCTTTTATAACAAGTTGCCAAAGTTATTTACAGAACTTAGCGATGGAAAGTTCAAAGCCCACATCAAACGTGTCCTTATCAAAAAAGCATATTATAAGATTAAAGACTACGTTGAAGACAAGGAAGTTTGGCAATAATTCCTTCTGCACATGTGGCTTCCCTGGTGCCTCATTAACGGCATAACTATGTAAATGTCTATTAACTGCTCCCAAATTACGATAATTATTTTAATTAACTTTTTTATTTTATTTTAATTTATAAATGACATAATCTTTTTATTATTTGACATTGTATATTTACAATATTCTATATTTTTTATTAAATTTGATTTGTTACAGCAGTAGTGGCAACCATTATCATTTGGTTTAAATAGGTTTTTATTTTTATTAGGAACTAGCTGCCCGCCCCGGCTTCGCACGGGTAGCACTATGTACTTATCTCACGGCTCACCTACCTACTTACCTACCCTACCTACCCTACCTACCCTACCTACCCTACCTACCCTACCTACCCTACCTACCCTACCTACCCTACCTACCCTACCTACCCTAATTACCCTACCTACCCTACCTACCCTACCTACCCTACCTACCCTACCTACCCTACCTACCCTACCTACCCTACCTACCCTACCTACCCTACCTACCCTACCTACCCTACCTACCCTACCTACCCTACCTACCCTACCTACCCTACCTACCCTACCTACCCTACCTACCCTACCTACCCTACCTACCCTACCTACCCTACCTACCCTACCTACCCTACCTACCCTACCTTCCCTACCTACCCTACCTACCCTACCTACCCTACCTACCCTACCTACCCTACCTACCCTACCTACCCTACCTACCCTACCTACCCTACCTACCCTACCTACCCTACCTACCCTACCTACCCTACCTACCCTACCTACCCTACCTACCCTACCTACCCTACCTACCCTACCTACCCTACCTACCCTACCTACCCTACCTACCCTACCTACCCTACCTACCCTACCTACCCTACCTACCCTACCTACCCTACCTACCCTACCTACCCTACCTACCCTACCTACCCTACCTACCCTACCTACCCTACCTACCCTACCTACCCTACCTACCCTACCTACCCTACCTACCCTACCTACCCTACCTACCCTACCTACCCTACCTACCCTACCTACCCTACCTACCCTACCTACCCTACCTACCCTACCTACCCTACCTACCCTACCTACCCTACCTACCCTACCTACCCTACCTACCCTACCTACCCTACCTACCCTACCTACCCTACCTACCCTACCTACCCTACCTACCCTACCTACCCTACCTACCCTACCTACCCTACCTACCCTACCTACCCTACCTACCCTACCTACCCTACCTACCCTACCTACCCTACCTACCCTACCTACCCTACCTACCCTACCTACCCTACCTACCCTACCTACCCTACCTACCCTACCTACCCTACCTACCCTACCTACCCTACCTACCCTACCTACCCTACCTACCCTACCTACCCTACCTACCCTACCTACCCTACCTACCCTACCTACCCTACCTACCCTACCTACCCTACCTACCCTACCTACCCTACCTACCCTACCTACCCTACCTACCCTGTAGAATTTGATATGAACTTTATACAATAGCAATAGAGCTCAAATTGACTCAACGTTTTAGTTAGAAAACGTTTGTATGAGAAAAAGAAAAGGGCTGTTTTTACGGTTTTTCCGGCAATTATTCAAATTTTCCTCGCCGTAAAAACCATCCTTGAACTTCAACGAACATTTAAAAAAAAGAATTGGCCAAATTGGTCCAGGCGTTGTTGAGTTATGCGCTTACCAACACATTTTGCGATTCATTTTTATATTATAGATTTCATTTGTCTTTTATATAGCTTATTTTCTTTTAAATTTTGTGAATGAGAGAACGTTGTTGTAGACATAACAGACTGCAGATCTGTGGACCATTTAATATTTTGCTAAGTAACTGGTACTTGTTGATGGGCCGACAGACTGTCCTCTCATACCTTTTAAGAGGGCGCCTAAAGGTCCACTAGCGCCACTCTTTAAAAAAAATATTATCTCGTGACTGAGAAGGAATTATGAATAACGGCTAATAAGGACCCTCGGTAAGTGTGTCTAGAATTTTCTAATACCTTTTATAAAGCTTTATATTGAGACACGAAGCAACAAAATACGATCTAAAGAAAAGCGGCCACATTCCTCTAGATCGTATTTTGTTACTCCGTGTCTCAATATGAAACTTTATAAAAGGTATTAGAAAATTCTAGACACACTTACCGAGGGTCCTGTCTAGCCGTTATTCATAATTCCTTCTCAGTCACGAGATAATATTTTTTTTAAAGAGTGGCGCTAGTGGACCTTTAGGCGCCCTCTTAACACTGTAACTTGGAAACATTGTAAAAACCATTTACTTTTAAAAGATTAACCGTGGAGTTTCTTGCCGGCTCTTCTCCATAGGAAACGACCAATTGGAACCGTGCACCTAGCTTCTGACGTTTCATAAGTGCCCTTGTAGGTTTATGTGAAATAAAAATATTTTGAATTTGAATTTGAATGGTGAAAGAATTTTTGAAATCGGCGCAGTAGTTTTAGAGTTTATTCATTAAAAACATACACACAAAAATACAAATCTTTCCTCTTTATAATATTAGTGTAGATTAGAATTGCTGATTTAAATATATATAAATTATTTCATTATAATTACCTCCAGCCTTTCCCACTGTGTACTTAGAAATTAAATTAGTGTGATCAGTAAACAAATTTATTCACTTACCTCATTAGCTAACTCATATGATATATATGAATTACAATATTACTTAATAAAATAATGTAATGATCATGTTTACAAGGTGAAAATAAGCCAACTTAAGATTAAAATGTTAGGAGAACAAAAGGAAAATGATTCTTATTTCGCGTTTCTAAAGAAACTCTAGGCACGAGGACACGCCCTATTCACCATTGTTTTTTTTAATTCACCATAAATATGTGTCGCACTACATTGACGTTCACTCATGTTTTGCCGTGCACTAAAACTAACACTACTGACGTTCACATCACTAACACTTCTGGTGCGTTGAAGCTTCACGTCCGACGAGATGTGGGCTCGCCGCCGCAGCCATCTGTACAGCAGGGCTCCCGCCGCCAGCACCAGTGCGCCGACCAGGATGTAGCTTACTGCATACAGATGGATGTCATGAGTGGATAATGTTTATTCCACTTCCACTTGGCTGTTTTTCATGTCATCGATGCGTTTGTGTAGCTTTTTAAGGCGTACGTCATCTCGCCTGACTCAGGCGTAAAAGACTCAGGCGGCCTGTCTTTTACTTCTTGTAAGTTTTTGAAAGGGATGGTGCTGTTAATGATGAAGTTTAACTGATTCATCTCCTGAGAACACCTAAGGTCAGTCAAGAACCTCCATGGAATGTTAACTAATGTGCTTCTTCTATGAGTAACTCCGCCAATCGACATTTGTTAGGGATTATTTTAATTAAGATGTTTCATTTCGTCGCTCATACGCGTTTTTTAAACGTCCTCTCACGCGGAAAAAAGCCGCTTTTATCGACAAAAGGTTTTAAATTCAATAATTTGGTGTTTGTTGCCACATTACCTTTTTTGTTTAACATTTCAATATAATTATGACGAAAATGCTGTACTTTGCACTTGTTTTGTAATAGCTGATTTGACTTTTCGCAGTTCTAGCTTACTAGAACTAACCTAACCTACCCTTAGTTAGGTACTTCGGTAAATGTTTACGATGCGACTTTGGCGTCAATGCCCTCATTACCCATGTCAAGACTCGAGTCATTTTTGTAAATAAATTATGTTGTAATAATAAATTATCAATTATCTTGAACAATGTTAAATAATTTTAACAAATGTTATCCTTTTCATCTCCTCTGTTAGGTAGATAGCCTGTTTTTGTTCCTTTTCTGCGTCATAGGGCTCTAGCCATGCTGGTCCCTTCACCCATAAAGGGTGGTGTAATATGTACCTAGTTGGGGCGCTGTTAAACCTCGGCTGGCGCAGGCGGCCGGGTTGTCTCCCGATTCCACATATCGCCAGCTGTTGTAACGTTTCGTTTACCTCCGTGGAGCTAAACGTAGGTCACAAATAAAATAAGACATGAAGCATACAAAAAGATAAAGGTAAAAAGGGATTATAAAAAATTAATAGTTTCCGCAGCGGTGTAGTGTAGTTGAGACGCTCGGCGCTGGTAGCAGTAGCGAAGTAGCGATCCGGAGCTAGGGGCGCGGAGCAGGAACAGTAGGCCACACAGTGGGCTGAAAATCGTCGCTCATAGACATATAATACTTATTTCCCAAATGTCCACTTTTATAACTTAAAAATGTTTTGGGAGACTAAATATATGCCTTAAAATTTCTCAACATTATGGAATAGCATTGCAAACAACGCAAACAGAAACTTTTCATTAAAAATTACTATGGAGCTGGCATGAAAAAGTCGTACCTATATCTCCGCCATCGTTCAATTGGCACTAATTCCCTTGCAGGTGATTAAAATTTGAATTATTAAAAACAAAATTGATATACTTTCCGAACTGGCCGGTGCCGCGAAACTTTTTCTCCTCAAAACACCGACACCTTGCTACGTATCACGACATATTTTTGGTCCTTCAAACCGGATAACTCCACGTGTAATTTCGGAAACTCGGAATTTTGGTGTGCTAAGTCTGAGGGTCTAGTGTGAGGTTTTTTTAACCATCTCGATTTTACGCATCGACCGCGTTCGGCGCTCTGATTGGCCCTTCACTGGCCTCCACTGGTGATGGGCCAATCGGAGCGCCGAACGCGGTCGATGCGTAAAATCGAGATGGTTAAGAGGGCGCCTAAAGGTCCACTAGCGCCACTCTTTAAAAAAAATATTATCTCGTGACTGAGAAGGAATTATGAATAACGGCTAGACAGGACCCTCGGTAAGTGTGTCTAGAATTTTCTAATACCTTTTATAAAGTTTCATATTGAGACACGGAGTAACAAAATACGATCTAGAGGAATGTGGCCGCTTTTCTTTAGATCGTATTTTGTTGCTTCGTGTCTCAATATAAAGCTTTATAAAAGGTATTAGAAAATTCTAGACACACTTACCGAGGGTCCTTATTAGCCGTTATTCATAATTCCTTCTCAGTCACGAGATTATATAATTTTTTTAAAACAGTGGCGCTAGTGGACCTTTAGGCGCCCTCTTAAATGAAACTTACACTAGACCCTCTGAACTATCGTAACAAACAACGGTGAGTGTCGGAGCGAACATTGGACAATAACAGTGAAGTAGCAGCAAAGGCTGAGTACGAACAGTGGAGAACAACGGTTCTAGACTCCAATTCCCCCTATGCAATGTCGTAAATAACTGGAGGGATCAAAGTTTAGGCAAATTTAAAGCCAAATTCCTTAAATACCTTCATAAGTAGATGTGAAAGTTTACTTATGTATATTAAGTTGTACTTACTTACATGTTAAATGTCACTACATCGTTTATTTATTCATTATTTACACTTTTAGTTAAGTAATTTAAAAATAGATTAATCATTATTTTTTGTACATCTTCTATATGTAGGTATGCGGAGTTTGCCTGTAAGTGTGGTTTTTGCACAACAGTGCACCTATAAAAAAAAACTATAAAGCACCTATAAAGTGTGTACCTATGCAACAGCATAGGTACACACTTTCGCGGGTCCATATTGGCTCAACTAAAGTTCTTTACCCGAAATTGTTCTTCTTAACGATTTGTAATCCGAATGATCACTCTTCCTAAAATTTTTCATCCTAAAGTTTTCATTCATACTATTTGTAGTGCTACCGGCGATGTTCATAACACTCATGTTTCCGAAAATTGTAATTAATAATATCATTAATGTAAATATGTATATGTAAAGAGTATCACTACACTAGTGTCGTTCCTTTTCTTTATGGATTTATTATCTACAGATCTCTAATAGATGTGAGTGACACTGACTGTCAGTATTGAATTAAGGCTCGTGCAGACCAGCGCGACGCGACGGCGCGACGCGACTCGAACAATACAATTTCTAAGAAAACTTCACGGTATAACAATAGCCGGTGTCGCGCCGCGCTGTCGCGTCGCGCTTGTCTGTACGAAGCTTTAGAAAAACGTGAAACGGTTACCTGTATAAATAAAAGGAAGTATATAAAATAAACTAGAAGTAAAGGCTTTAAATGTTGTTTTTTGTTATTTCAGGTAAGTTACTCTGTTTAGAATGTGTAGATTATGTTAAAACTATGTATTTAATTGAGTTGTGAATAAAAGATTTTGTTATTTCAGAAAACGCAATTTCGTCTTTATTTCACGAAAGCTTATTACTATTATAAAACAACATTTTCTGCAAACATTTCAAGAATTATGGAGAAGTTAAGATTTGATTTTTGTGTGAAAACAGCATCAGATGGAAAAACAAATATTATTTGCATAACCTCAATAGGAACACCTGATGGTCAAACTTTTTGCATACCGGCCGAATATCAACCTGCAAGTTTACATCAATTTATAACAAATACATCTAACTATGCCAAGATAAGAAAAACATTGAATAAAAGACATCAGACAAGGAAAATATGGATTACTTTAACTGATGAGATATCAAAGACATATTTGGATGAAGAACAAAATATACAATTTAATGATTTTTACCTTGAAGAGATTATGGAAAACATAAATGATCAAAAATCTTTAACTAGAAGCTCAAATGAAACATTGGAGAAACTATTAGAGAAATTACTCGAAGAAAAGCAAAAAAAATCTGAAACTCAAAATTTGGGGAAAATTTCAAAAGATTTTGTGATTGAAAAATTCACTGGTAGAAATGCAAATGCTCACCAATGGATTATGGAATTTAACAAAGAATGTGAACGTTTCCATATTGATGAAGACAGGAAAAAAATTGAAATATTAAAACATTTTTTAGAATATTCTAGTGTGAATTGGTACAGTTGTATGTTGATGAAATTTACAGTAGACTCAGAGTGGATTAAATGGGAGAAAAACTTCTGTGAAACATTTGGAAACAAGGGTTGGTCGCCGACCAGATATGCTCTTGGATTTAAATATCAAACGGGTTCATTGCTTGACTATGCATTGAAAAAAGAAAAATTGTTATTAGAGGTTAGAAAGACGATTGATACTGGTACTCTTATAGACCTTATAGCCGCAGGCCTGCCTAATTACTTAACTGATAAAATTGACCGAGAGACATTACAAGAAACTGAAGATCTCTACAATGAGATAGGCAAATTAGAACATCTTGTTGGGAGGAACAAATATGAAAAAAACTACACTTACTCTGACATAAAAACAAAAAAAAATGAAGAAAAGAAACCATGCCAAATTTGTGTCACTGAAAAAAAAGGGAAACATTTTCATCCTGAAGAAACCTGCTGGTTTAATGGGAAAAATCAAAAGTCTGTTGTAAAAAGTGTGAATAACTCTGAATTAGAAATTGAACTAAATAAGGAGAATCCAAAAAACTAGAAGTATCACCATTAATAAAAGTAAAGTTATTATTAAATGACACTTTAAAAGTTACTGCAATTTATGATTCTGGTTCAAATGTATCGTTAATTAATGCAAAATTATTGAAAATACATGAAAAAGAAGAAGACACACTTAATAAACAAACAGCAAACTTGAAAACTATTAATGGTGAAAAGAAAACAAAAGGTATGGTAACATTGAAAATAAAAATATATAACATTGAAAGAAAAATGAATATTTTTGTGATAGATAATGAAAATTTTCACTATGATTTTCTCATTGGGTTGGATTGTATCAAAAATTTTAAATTAATCCAAAATGAAGAATTAAAAATCATACAATGTAATAATCCACAAAAAGAGAATAAAATCCAAAATGAAGAGGATAACAAAAATAAAGACTCAGAAAAGAATATTTTCAATTTAATGAATGTCGAAATTCCTAATGTACTAGGTGACAAAAATGAACAAGATGTTTATCTATACTCTGAGGTACGGAAACAAGAAATGAACCATATAAACAGATGTGAAGTAAATTTCAATGAACATATTAACTTCAGTGAATTTGAAATTTCGGTAAACCACCTAGATTTATGTAAACAAACTGAAATTGATAAATTAATAAAAAAATACAAACCAGTCTTTGCTCAGGATAAATACGACATTGGTACGGTACGAGATTATGAAGCTCACATAGACTTGATAGTAGATAAATATTGCTACAAGCGCCCATACAGATGCACAGCTGATGATAGAAAAGAAATTGAAAATCAAATATCAAAACTATTGAAGAACAACTTAATTGAGGAATCATATAGCCCTTTTGCTGCTCCGGTTACCCTGGCGTATAAGAAAGAAGATGGGAAAAGAACAAGACTATGTATAGATTTCCGGGAATTGAATAAAATTGTTATACCTCAATCACAGCCATTCCCCTTGATTGAAGACTTGATGGTAAAGACTGTAAACTGTGAGTATTATTCCACTTTTGATATAAATTCTGCATTTTGGTCCATTCCGATGAAAATTCAAGATAGATACAAGACGGCATTCGTCACTCAAGAAGGCCATTTCCAATGGACATGCCTCCCATTTGGTTTAAAGACAGCTCCGGCTATTTTCCAAAGAATATTGAGAAACATATTAAGAAAATATGAACTCTCCGATTTTGCAGTGAATTTCATCGACGATATCCTAGTTTTTTCTAAAAGTTTCGAGGAACACATAATACATAATATCAAAACTACTTGAGGCAATACAAACAGAGGGATTCAGACTGAAATTCTCGAAATGCACTTTTGCAAACAATCATGCCAAGTATTTGGGACACATAATAGAAAATAATTCAGTTAGACCTCTCAAAGATTATTTAACAGCTGTCAGGAACTTCCCCATTCCAGAAACAAGGAAAAATATACGTCAGTTCCTTGGGAAAGTAAACTTTTATCATAAATTTGTACCACACAATGCAATTATCCTGGAACCATTACACAATTTATTACGGAAAGATGTAAAATTTATATGGACTAAAGAATGTCGGAAATCATTTGATAAAATAAAGGAATTACTATGCTCGAAACCCATTCTAAAAATATATGACCCAGATCAACCAATACAAATTTACACTGATGCCAGTATTAAAGGAGTGGGAGCTGTGTTAAAACAGGAAGATGAACACGGAGTAAATAAACCTGTAGCTTACTTTTCAAAAAAATTGACAGACTCTCAAAAGAAAAAGAAGGCAATATATTTAGAATGCCTGGCAATTAAGGAAGCTGTAAAATATTGGCAACACTGGCTTATGAATAAAGAATTTATAGTATATTCAGATCATAAACCATTGGAAAATCTGAACATCAAGTCTAGAACTGATGAGGAACTGGGTGATTTGACATATTATTTATCCCAATACAATTTTAAGATAAAATATAACCCGGGACAGTCAAATCAAGAAGCAGATTGCTTAAGCAGAAATCCAGTCTTAGAACCTCATGACAATTCTGAAGATTTTTTAAAAGTTGTAAACTTAATAAACATGCAAGATATAAAAAAGGACCAAGACACAAATCTAAATCTACAAGATGGAAAATCAAAGTATATACTGGAGAATAACATTTATTACAAAAAAAATAAAAAAAATAAAAAAATTATACTATCAGAAGCATTTAGCAAAACACTAATTAGAGATGTTCACAATACTTACTGCCACATTGGGAGAACCCAGATGATCTATAAAATAACCCCTTTCTATACAGCAAAGAATATCATCACAAATATTAAGAAAATTTGTGATGAATGTGACATTTGTATAAAAAACAAATCAAGAAGGAATTCAAAATTTGGTTTGATGTCCCATTTGGGTCCAGCAACACGCCCTTTTGAAATTATATCAATTGATACAATTGGAGGTTTCGGAGGATCACGGTCTACAAAAAAATACTTACATCTCCTGGTGGATCATTTTACACGATATGCTTATATTTTGACATCAAAAAATCAAAACTCCAATGATTTTATTAAATTGATACAAAATGTGACACAAAGCAATCATATTGATATGGTATTAACAGACCAATACCCTGACATAAATTCCAAAGAATTTAAAGACTTCCTGAAAAAGAAAAATATAACAATGGTATTCACTGCTGTGGACGCACCATTTTCAAATGGACTTAATGAAAGGCTAAACCAAACTTTAGTCAATAGGATAAGATGCAAAATAAACGAAGGAGACAAGAAAACGGCATGGACAACTATTGCACAAAAATGTGTAGAAAAATATAACGAAACAGAACATACAGTCACTACGTTTACTCCAAAATATCTTTTGGAAGGAAACAACATAGATATTTTGCCATTGGAATTGAAATCAAGATGCACAATAGAAGATCTCAAAAGAGACAGAGAACTAGCGTTTCAAAATTCAATAAAATCTCACAACTATAATAAAAAAATATATGATCTACATAGAGAAGAATATAAATTCGAAGTGGGCGATAGAGTATACATAGAAAACGGAAACCGGCTAAATAGGAAGAAAATGGATGAATTAAGGATTGGACCATACAAAATCCTAAGAAAGATTTCAAATTCAATCTATGAAGTTGATGCTGGACATAAGAAGGCGGAGTCAAATTTCTACCATATTACAAAGTTATCTCCAGTAATGGTTAGCTCTTAATCGAACAATCTTTTTGATTTGTTCTCTCCGAGGGTGGGAGATGTAAAGAGTATCACTACACTAGTGTCGTTCCTTTTCTTTATGGATTTATTATCTACAGATCTCTAATAGATGTGAGTGACACTGACTGTCAGTATTGAATTAGAAAAACGTGAAACGGTTACCTGTATAAATAAAAGGAAGTATATAAAATAAACTAGAAGTAAAGGCTTTAAATGTTGTTTTTTGTTATTTCAGGTAAGTTACTCTGTTTAGAATGTGTAGATTATGTTAAAACTATGTATTTAATTGAGTTGTGAATAAAAGATTTTGTTATTTCAGAAAACGCAATTTCGTCTTTATTTCACGAAAGCTTATTACTATTATATATATTTAAACTCCTACTGTTTTTTATCATAACGCTTTTATCCCTAAACATAATTACCATAATATTTTCACTCATACTCAGAAAGAAACATTTACCAAGTGTTATAAAAAATATATGTGGGTAGAAGATGATATTTATAGTTTTAATTTGAGGGTTTGATTATTTATTATTTGGGGGTATGCTTTACATAACGTAGGTACTGTTTTGTGTCTATTGCTAAGTTCATGTCGGTGTATTATCATTATTACGTGCATGTTTGTGTTAATGGTTTATTAATATGTATGGAGGAAAATTATTTAAAATCATTCAAAACCAGTCGCGGAGGATTAAAATTAGACGTACATGGATTTATATATGAAAAAAACCGAATAACAGTGGATAAACAATATTGGGCGTGTGAATTAAGAAGCAACAAAAAGTATAAGTGTAAGGCGAGATTAATCACTACTTTCGATAAGGAAGTCAATAAGTATAAATTGCTGGAAGGTCCGCACCAAGAACATAATCATGAACCAGATGCTTTAAAGGAAAAGGTTTGTTTTTAAACTATTTCTTGTGATTACAAAACGGTTCCCTATCCATTTGCATAAAAACTTTAGACATAATATAACATGGCATAATTTTGTTTATCCTAATTATATGTAAGTACGCATAACTTAATCAAATTCTAAAGCATAAATTTGTTTACGCATAATGATCATGACCATGCATGCAGCAGGCATGCAGCATGCAAGCAAGCATGCAGCATGCAACATGCAGCAGGCATGGTTTCTGTCACGGCTCCGGCGCTGTGGGGCTCCGGCGATCCCACGCGAGCTGCTCGTCGCAGATGTGTTTTTAAAACCACCTGCTCCTCAGCTCGCGGGCCGCCTCGCCCCTCCGCGCCTTTGCGATTTTAAATAACACTCTAGGGGTAGGGCAAACAAGACTACGTGGAGTCGATTTTGCAACGATTCGTTTCTTGGGGGCACTATGAAAAAAATACTTAGAAAAACTTCGCGACCAATTTAGATGTAGCGCTCGCCGGCCGCTGCCGCGGCACCGCTCGCTTCGCTCGCTCGTCTCGCGCGTAGTTGGTCACAGTTCTAACCTAACCTAACCTATGGATATCTTTGCAGGTACACACCGCTATAAATAAAATTAAAGAAGACGCTTTAATTAATAAAAACAAGAAACCAATTCATATAATTAGTGAGTGCGAAGCAAGCACTTCCTCAAGTGTACGTGCTAATATGCCAACAAACTTGAACTTGAGACAAGTAATATATCGTCAAAGAAACAAAAAAGAAATAATATTAACTTTGAAATAAATCATAATATTCTACAATTGGACAACGATATGATCTTAATTTATGAAAAATGGCATGAAACAAAGAGAATAGTATTATATACAACCAAACAATTTCTTACTTTTTTATGTGCTTCCACTTATTTAATAATGGACGGAACATTTAAAGTCGCCCCAAAATTATTTCAGCAAGTTTACACAATACACGGCTGTATAAACACGAAAACGTTTCCTTTAGTTATAGCATTGTGTACAAATAAAGACAAAAGCACATACGACAAATTGTTCTCATCTTTGATCGAGTATTGTCAATCATTAAATTTGATTTTATCGCCAAAATACATATTAATGGATTTCGAAAAGGCGTCACAGTTAAGTGCCAAGTATAATTTTGAAAACGCAGTGTTAAAGGGTTGTTATTTTCACTTGGGCCAAATTTTATATAGACAAGTGCAAAGTCGAGGTTTCCAAAAACTATATGGATCAAGCGAATCGTTTTCATCAGAAATCAAATGCATTTTAGCACTTGCATACCTACCAGCAGAAGAAATTCCCACATATTTTGACGAATGGCAGCAAAATATCTCTCCCGAAGCATAAGTGATAGCAGAATGGTTTGGTGAAAATTATATATGGGGTACCAGTTCTTCACCACCTAAATATGAACCATGCTTATGGAGCACGTATGTTTTAAACGAGGAAAACGTACCACGTACTCAAAATAGTGCTGAATCATGGCATAATCGTTTTCAACAGTTCGTAGATCAGCACCACGCAGGATTTTATTTGTTATCTAAGAAAATTATTCTAGAATTACAACATCAGGCTGCAGAAATCCAAAAACATCTTAACGGGGCTCCCCCTGCCGCCAAGAAAAGAAAATACAATGACAAATATAATAGAATTAAATATATATTGAATTTTAAAGCAAAATACACCAATAAAAGTGATTATTTGAAAGCTATAGCCGCTAATATTAAACTAATTTAATTGAAATGAGTTTAAGACAACATATATTTAACTACTTGTACCATGGTACTATTATTGTTAAACGTTATATATGTTATGTGAAAATAAAGTTCGCAAAATTAATGTATATAATACTGATTATTATGAATAAAAAGAAATCTAAACAAAAAAGATATGACTTTGAATAATAGTATAAAAGATGGTTATGTTGAGAAAATATAGGGAAACAAATAAAAGTATAATAGATGTTTATTGCTACTGACATTATGAAGTTGAATGCTTCGGAATTATGAACATTAGAGACAGAGTAGTTAGGAATTGTGATTGTTAGGATGAAAAATGTTAGGAAGAACATTTTCGGATTTCCAATTATCGGAGTTGAAAATTTTGGTGAACTTTGGCGCACCCCACTTTTAGCATAGAACCTGGCTGTGGAAACAATTGTTGGTCAACCAACCAAAATTTCATAAAAATTTTGTTCTGCCGTTTATTACCTGTGATACTAAATACTTTGTTATATATAAACGTTGCATAAAGTAATTAATGATTAGCGGCTGTTTATCCATACACACACAATGTGTGTGTCTGGATTGAAAATTTTGTAGGATTTAGTAGTACTTTTGCGTAATCTCTACAAAAAAAATGGGGTTTGTACCGTCGAATTTGAGATAGCTACAACGTTTTGATTTTTCATAAAAAACCATAAATTTCACCGCGCTGTATCTCGGAAAGTTATCAACCAATTACAACATATTTTTAGTATGATTTATTAGTAAATGTGCTCGAATTTGTACAATAAAAATAAAATGGAAAAACTATATAATTTCGGTAACACAACACATTTTATGTGGCTCCTCAATCCTGACGGTCTATAGAAATGATATGTTCGTAGCTACTAAAGTAGTTGATCAAATCGGATAACAATAACACCAATATTTAGTAGAAATTTCTACTAAATATTGGCGTAATCCAACATCCTGCGCATTCAGTATTTCAAAAGATATTAATAAAATAAACATTCCTTAACAAATTAGTGAATAGGGTGACCATAAATAATTCAAACTATGATCATAAACAGGGTTTTACTTACACATGAATAATTCTTCACCAATCAGTACTTAAATTATGAACACAATATTAACACCAAGAATAAAAAAAAGAAAATAAACTAAAAGAGCAATATCCCATAGAATAAACAAACACCAAGAATAAAAAAAGATCACAAAGAATTTTCAGCATCAGCACTAACTCCGAGCGACGCTCTAAAGAGATTCCAGCCCAAACTATAACATATCCACTGCCAACCGGCACTTTTTACTCAAAACAAGATGGAATAAAATCTACCCCTGGCGGTCTGTAGACTCTTCGCCGCCCGTCACTTGCACACAGCATAAATCTGGATTCGTCAGAAAACATTACTCTTGCCCATTCTTCGTCTCCCCATTGTGCGTGTTCGCGGGCGTAACGTAATCTTGCTACCCGATATTCCCTTAAAATTTTGGACTATTTGCGGGTCTATTCCCCCCCCCAACTTTAAATTTTGCCATATGTAATATGAAAATATTTTGGTAGTTTTTTACTATTGCGAATTTTGGTTTCATAATCGTCATAGCAAAAAAACTGACTATCCATAATGTAGTGACATTTATAATGGCCCATGCCAACTTCACTGGGTGCTGGAATAAATTCTATAGCTCCAATGAGAGTATGTTATACCTTTAACTATGATGTGATGCGGATGATGATGTATATCTTCTAAAATAAATTTGTGACTGCCATTTAAATCAAACGACGCAATATTGGATGGCACATAATTGGAAGTTCTATCATCACCGCAACAAATACAAGTGTATTTTTCTTCCTGAATGCAGATTGCGTCTTCCAAACATCGGATGCCAAAATTTGAAAGAACATTTAAGTTTAATGGCAAAAATGCAATCTGTCTAGAGGTTGTAAGAAATAAACAGAAATCATTCTGACACTCTTTGGTGAAGACTGCACTACACAAATAATTTGAAATTACTTGTACTTCAAAAAGGAACGTTACATTGCAAGCACATTCACAATATTGTGATTGCAATGCTATATTCGTTTTTTTCTCTTTATCAAAATATAATACTGCGATTTAGTTAGGATCTTATTTTTTATTTGTATTCATAAATTAGGTTAAGTTGTTATTTTTATACATTAATATTTTAATAAATTTGCTCTAAATGACGGTGGAAACCACATCAAATTTCATCTGTAGTTTAGAAGATTTAAGCGGTCACACAGACAGACACGAAAAACGACATTGTTTTATAATATGTATAGATAAAATAGATCAAAATTAGTACCTTAAATCTCTTTGTATGTCATGTTAAGGCGAACGCGCTCAGATAGCCCGATTCAAATTACATAACATAACATAATATCACGCCTGTATTTCCCCGAAGGATTAGGCAGAGGTGTACCTATAGTTCAACCACAGTTCGCCAGTTATGTTTAACAAGGCCCATGTAACAGGGGGCGAGCGTATTCCCATCAATCGGGCAGAAATCCAGACTACTTGCTTCCTAAGAAATGCAAGATGGAATTCCCAATTCAAATTATCTTCGTGCAATTATCTGCCCGGTATCCATATATGATCAAAAAGTAAATTAAAAAAACAACAACCCGACTGCGTAAAAAATGAACTTGAATGAAAGGAGGCAAATAGGTTTTTATTAAAAAGATGTTTCCGACTGCATGATATTGTATATAGTATTTGCATATCGTCTGCTTACTGCGAAAACATGATAAATGCAGTTTTTGTCATTTCGAGTAAATGACTTTTGAAACTTTAAGTTTTAATTTAACCTATTTCAAATTCACTAATTAAAAACTGTTAAAGCAAAATGATGCACTAACTACCCTTCTTTTCAGATTTACTCTTATTTATTATATGGTAATAGTAAAAACTGTATAAATTTAAATTTAGATCGAAAGGAGACCATATTTATCATGTTTTACCTGTACTACTAAAAAGTGATATATCTTCTGAATTAAATGATTTCGAAAGCTCATTTCAATTTCGTATAACGGCTTATTGTATTTTAAACCAATTACTTGATTGGGAAGATTGTTTTTTACAAAACTTGCTAAAATATTGATAATTTTGATAAATTTAACCCGTTTTACCTGTAGAATTTTAGTGTACGTATGTCACTTATTAGGTACTTTTGTATGAAGAAAGGAAGGTACTTTTGAAGATTATTTACCGACTTTTTTGCATAGGTAATCTATGGAAACGATAATAAATGAAACGATTGATTAATAATCAATCAGCTTTATTTCAAACCACATAATTATGGCAATCAAACTTCGATTACTAATGAAGAAAAATCAAAGTCTATTTAAGACGAATCCTATTAGGTAAACGGTTTTAATTCAATGATCTTAATCTTCCGACGACTCTTCGTCAACCGAAGGTTCAGGTAAACGATCTTCTTGATTGGTTACAGTTGATAAAGAAGAGTACCAACCATGGTATTCCTCAGGAATGATTTTTTAGTACATAAACCGAGAAGATCTCTCGTTTTAGCTACACTTATGGGTAAAGGGTTCAGGTAAAGGTGTTTTAAGACAATAGAATGAGTCTGAGGCGTAGTGTTATCTATGCGTTTTTTAGCTCTAGTACCGAGACGTTGAGAAGGTTGCGATTTTTTTGAGACGTCGATGTACAAGAACGTTTCAGACATGTCATAATTGAAATAAATTTTTGAACTTCCTTGAGATATCGCTTTCTCTTTATTTTCAGCCACTTCACTTGATTTCCATCATTATCTTTTGAGCAATTGAAAACTATTTCATACGCTAATTTTTTTAAATCATAAAATTCGTTGAATTTAAATTCTTTGGTTTTGTAGCGAGTTTTCATGTAAGAAATACCTCCAACAGTTATTGTTCTTTTCGATCTTGCTCGTTTGAAAATTGTTACATAATCAGGCATGCAGTAAACCTCAGAATTTTTCTTTGCTGTCTCAATACTGCTGTGCATGCTGTCCACCTCCATGTAGCTGTGGCCTGATTCAAGAAACTTTTGTTCAATTTTTCGTAAGTGAGAAATGTTTTGGACAGCAAATAAAAGCAATGCAGCAACAAATTGGTTGCGGTTTTGTCCTCCGCACGTATCAGAATACAGGCAAACTTCGGTTACATGAGATGGAACGCACGTGGATAGGTAGTGATGGAGGATACTTCCTATTTCGGAACTGCCTCTTTTGCCATTAATTTCGGACCAAGCAAAGCAATATGCGTCGTTTGGCAGCGCTGCTTCGTAAATACAGAGATTGTAAACACATAGTTTTCTACAATAATAAAGCTGTCCCACTAGTCCAGAAGGTATCTGTAACTCAGCTTGTAAGTCGAATGTTACACAGCAAAACTCTTTATCTTTCTCTGCTTTTTCTTTGTCCTTAGCTTTTTCCGAGCTACAGGACTCTTTCCTTGCTAAATGATCCTCGTACTCCCCTTTCAACACTACTTTTTGTCATTACTAGCTTTGTTGAAATTTGAGCATGTTAAACATTGAACCTTTTTTGGAACAAAAAAACTAAAATTGTAATGGTTACAAAATATTCTCCTGTAGGTTATTTCAGATACCGGAATCATATTATTTTCATTGCACTTTTCTTTATAAAGTTGATGCATTTTCATTATGGATAACGAAGCATCAAGATATAGACGCTTCGAAGTTTTCCTTATGTAGTAGGACACTAATCTTTTTCCTCTGGATTCCATAGTTATCACAAAACACAACTATTGGACTATTAAAATTAATTATTTTTACGCGGAGCATGTGGAGCACGCGCGCACGCAATGTGACAACTGCGATCGATCGCTCTCGTTCTTACTGGTAAAAAAGCATAAATGACATTTATTTTGTTTTTGTTGTAGGGAAATTAGCAAACCAAGTAGAAGTATCTTACTAGTAAAATGAAATAAATATCTTTAATATAGTTATGGTGTTTAAATTATAAGGTTCATAATAATAAATGCGTTTATGACCTTTTCTCTGAATAATTCTTATCATTATGATAAAATGTTAAAAGCTTTAACCGTATTTATAATTTTTTAACTGTATTAACCGAAACGGTTTTAAGCCATAAGATTATTTATTATGTTATACTGGTATATATTTTTCCAAATGTGCGTATATATCACTTTTACAAACTCATTATCTCGGCAGTCATTGAACCTAGCATTTATTCGGTTTTACCAGTAGATAGCGCCTAAAAAATTACATATAACTGCATTTTTAACTCAATTTCGTAAAAAAGTGTATTTATCATGTTTTCGCAGTAAGCAGACGATATACTACCCAAGTAACACAACTGGGTGGTAAAATTGCTCCATATCATATCTGTTTGTAAACTTGGGTGAAATATATAGGCATGAATAAGTTCTATAAAGGTGGAGAGAACCCTTATGCAAACATTATAGAACCACGGGGAGAAAAATTGCAGCTTAATTTTGGTTCCAAATGAAATCCATAAGAGTTCTCACGATCACCTTAAGTGGCAATTAGAACTATGGGTGTAAGTTGTGCGCAGTGAATGGTTGATTGAATGATATGACGTTTCAATTCATTCATTGAGTGAAAAATGAGACGCAAAGTTCTTTTTAGGGGCGATAAGTCGAGAAGTGTTTTTGAATTTGTACTGTGAACAGCCATTTCATTTGGATTACATCTATTTGGTGAGTATTAAAACTTCACGTGTACTGATATAATGCAGGCATTAATTTACAGCACAAAATCCTTGCGAATGTTTTGTTACTGTGAAAGTATAGTATGGTTTCTTTGTAAATTTCGAAGCGCTTTCGATTTGATCAAGAACAATTAAATAAAGTGTGCTAAATCAATTGGCGAAATAAAAGTATAAAAAAATAAAACTGTTAAAAACCTAACGTAATGGTTTTAGACGTAAGTATAATGTCAAAGTACATCAGTTACAATTAACAAAACTCAGTGATTATGCGTTAGTGTGATAAAACACTTTCAAAACAAAATATTCTCAAGGACAACCATTTTCTAAACATGGTGATGTTTATGGCATCTCATAGTTTTTATTTTCATTTATTTGTTCCCTATTTGGAACTGTAAGGTCTAAAAATCACTTATTTGTATGTTGCTAGTGGCTGACCAGTGGATGCTACTCCCAGTACCCGTGAATTAGGGGTCCTCAAGAAGTCCAAAAATCAAAAATTATGTGACTGCAAGTTTTTGTGATTACCAATGTAGTTGTAAGTCAGATGTTTAAAAATAAAACTCATTTTTATACATTTATTATTGTTTTATTTGTAATCTTAAAATTATTGTTAATAGTAAAATAATCAAACTGTGTGAAGCAAGGGTAACAAATACATTTCAGTTCTATGTTCAATTGCTACTAATTTATATTTTATATCCTCAGGAAAACGAACACATTCGGTACCAGCATTTGTGGTCAATTTATATTTAAAAATTTTGAGATAAGAAGACGACATAGGACGCTCAAAAACATTTTCTTTATTAATAATCGCATTACAATTTAGAATGATTTTGTTTTCCTGAACTTTAATAGATCTTGTCTCCATTATCTCTTGTTTCTTTGTTACAAAAAGTCGGTCCGTTTTTCTTTCCGATATAATAAAATCCTTATAAAACTAACTTATGACTTTATGATACTTTTCATGCGTCCAACGTGCACAAATAAAAAAAGTGGAGTTCCAAGCTCAGTTTTTTTGCAGATTTCGGGAATTGCAAAGAAACAAGAATGCCACCTGTACCTATATTTGTATAGGTACAGGTGGAATTCTTGTTCAGGTCTTCGATATAAATTCTGTTCAAATCTGATTACCGTTTAATAAATAACTACTGGATTTCCTTAAAAACACTACAAATAATGTTCAAAATGTATTTAAAACACACAAAAGAATGTTAATTAATTTTTATATGTACGGAACCCGTGATTCCACAGTAATTTTTTTCTTGACACAATTATATTTATAAGTAACCTAATTAATATTTTTCTTATATCACCTAGCTATTTATTTAGAAGATTACTCATTATAATTTTAAATTGATATAATTACCTTTCAAAATTACGAGTATCTTGGGATTGCTGATTAACAACTTCATGGTTTGAACCTTTTATGTCCACGTCCATTATATTTCTTAAAGTACGTACAACCTGCCGATGATAACTACCACATCGCTTAATTTTTTTCCATTTCACGGAATTCATTTTTGATGAAGTAGTTTAAACCATGAACTTTACAACAACAGAAATAAAAAATGCTATCAACAGAGTGACGCGCAGGACGATCTGACTTAAGTAATCACAATTATGTATTTTGGGAACTGTTACATCGTTAGTGGTTTTAAATAAGTGGAAATAGCTGCTGTTGGTTTTCAAGAACCCACTATCGAAATTTATCTACGCGTTGGAGTGGCATATTAGAGTACAATAGGCCTGAAAGATGCAATCACGTTAGGTTCCAAAAAGGTTGCAAAATGATCCCTTTAGCCACTACAGGTGATATACTACTCTGTTATACTACTGGTTTGGAAATAGAAGTGCCAAATAAGAGTATGTTACAGCTTAAATGGAACAGTTGCTTACAAGTGATTTAAAGGCCTCATATACCACTGTTGCTTCTAAATTGGTAACAATTAAAACCCGTTTTCAACTTTAAGTAACAAAATCGACTCTACGCAACAATAAGATATAAAGTATAAACAGAATATACTCTTATGCAACTAAGAGTGATAGGAGGTACTCATATACAAATATGAGTAGTGTTTGAAGCTATAAGTTTTATCAAATACTGTTATACCACTCATTTACAACTTAAAGCTATAAGATAAGTTGCAAAATTCACTAATGTGCTACTTGTACAGTATAGTATTTGCACATAACACTCCTTTTTTGGCTTCGCCACAGTCGGGTTATACAAAAAATTAAACTCTTTGCAATCATTCCTACGCCTCAGTTTGAATTGTCCGAATACTTCAACAAAATCATGCCATTTGAGGCCAATTCTAACTTAGTGAGTTGAATTGTTGACTCTGGTGATTATACTTCCTGTAAATACATTATTTGATAAGTCGTCAGTCTCTTTGGTACATTATCAGTCGACAGCGATGCGGAATTTTAAGACACTTTATTTTAGTTTGTTATAATTTTAGTTAGGTTAAGGCTAATATAAGTATTGTTATTTTATTTATTAATTAGGTATACAACCTGGTTGTAAAATACTCCACGTCGTTCCATGTAAAATACAGGTATTCAGCTGCATCCGGTTAGACTGGAAGCCAACCCCAACATAGTTGGGAAGAGGCTAGGCAGAATGATTGATTTTGTTTATAACCCGTTTGTATAGTAGGTACTAAAAAAGTTAGAGGCGCCTGTTATGGTTCCTACACACTATGCTGGCGGCATGGCCGCCGGATTTTCCCGCGCGGCACGGACCCCCGGCTTTTGTGCCTTAATTTCCTTTGCGATCCTTTGTGCGGCAGGGCAGTGCCGCCGGCATTACAATGATCTGTAAATTTTCTATTAAAAAAACTATTAAAATGCTTAAGCGTTACCCTTAAGCATTTTAATGGAGTTTGTATCATTTATGTCTAACCGATTTTTTTTCTAATCTAATGCTTGTCTATTACATTATTTACGTTACTATAGCAATAATGTTGTGAAAAATAACAGCGAAACAATAATGAATTTAAAATCATAACGTATGAATAAAAACTTTGACGAAGACAATTTATTTTACTATACACGAAGAGGTCATGTTTCTGCGGAGATTACTATCACCGCGATTCAGCGGAGAGAATGTACAACCCCATCTATCGATACATCAGGAACTAAAATATTGTTTAAATAATCAAACTAAACATAAGTTTGTATAAAATAAGTATCATTAAATTCATCACCGATTACTGAATTTCATTTCATTTTCATTAGGTTCATTACATAAATATCCTAACTATATAATATTATAAATGCGAAAGTGAGTTTGTTTGTTTGTTACGCTATATCGGCCGAACGGATTTGAATGAAATTTGGCACATGGGTAGAGCATAACCTGGGTAACGACATACAATACTTTTCATCCCGGTATTCCCACGGAATCGAGACTTATGAAGGTGGGTCCACGGGGCGTAGCTAGTATTTCAAATAATCTAAAACCACAATTACATAAATTACACGTAGGTAATCGTACTTGTAGAATGATTTATAAGCAAATAAAACTACTTATTTCAAACAATGGTCTTCTTTGAATTATTTATGGTCACCCTATTCACTAATTTGTTAAGGAATGTTTATTTTATTAATATCTTTTGAAATACTGAATGCGCAGGATGTTGGATTACGCCAATATTTAGTAGAAATTTCTACTAAATATTGGTGTTATTGTTATCCGATTTGATCAACTACTTTAGTAGCTACGAACATATCATTTCTATAGACCGTCAGGATTGAGGAGCCACATAAATTGTGTTGTGTTACCGAAATTATATAGCTTTTCCATTTTATTTTTATTGTACAAATTCGAGCACATTTACTCCTAAATCATACTAAAAATATGTTGTAATTGGTTGATAACTTTCCGAGATACAGCGCGGTGAAATTTATGGTTTTTTATGAAAAATCAAAACGTTGTAGCTATCTCAAATTCGACGGTACAAACCCCATTTTTTTTGTAGAGATTACGCAAAAGTACTACTAAATCCTACAAAATTTTCAAAAATATCCGTTGGCTAGTTTTCGAGTTCTAAGGTGGCTCCTCAATCCAGACGTCAGGATTGAGGAGCCACCTTTAACGTCGTATAACTTTTTAAGGGTTTTTCTACAAATTCCAGGATCCGGCCTACAAAATCGGCTAATTTACTACTAAATATTGGTAGTACCCTCGTTCCGATATGAGATTGGCTCCTCAATCCAGACACACACATTTATTTTTGATGTTTGATCTTCTCAGAGTAGTCAGATAGGAAACACCGACCTCATCTAGCTTATTTTTAATATATTTTTATATGACCTGTAAAAGTGATTCCGATATCCTATTTACAGAGTAAACAATTTCATTTAATTTCATTACAATTATTCTTAATCAGTTTTCTTATTAAATTACATTGTCACTGAAAATATACATAGATAGTCAATTTTGATACACATTAGATTAAATCTGAACTACTTAATAAATTATAACAGTAATGGTGTCGATTCTCTTGTACACCGATCTATACTATCACTAAAATTCCTTACTTTTGGCTATGACAATCTTAGAGCTATTCTGCAAATAAAATTCTCTAAATCAAAAAAATATTTTGACACAACTAAAATCGAATTTGACGTTTTTCGTATCCACGTGGTACCCGTGGTTTGCCATAGCCCGTGATATTTTTTAGCGCGCAGGGGGTGCAGCCTCGACGTGTTTTATATGGAATTTTTCACTTTTTGTATGGAAAATATGGAAAAATATTACCTACATGTTGAGTTTTAGGGGTTTGGAATTTGAAGTTTTTATCAAAAAATCGCGATTAAAAAGGTGTGGGATAAAATGTAATGAACTAAAATTCACACCAACATATCGACTTCACGTGCAAAAAAAAGTACTGTATTATTTTTTTCTTTTGCTAATATCTCGAAAATGGTGCGTCCTATCGCAAAAATAATGAAAATTTCGACCTCCTTAAACCCCTAAATCTCAACATGTTGGTAATATTTTTTCATATTTTCCATACAAAAAGTGAAAAATTCCACATAAAACACGTCGAGGCTGCACCTCCCGTGCGCCTCTGGTTCTAATAAAAATCACGGGCTATGGCAAACCACGGGTACCACATGGATGCGCGATTGTCATTTTCGATTTTAACCGCTCACGCGACCTTGGCAGTCAACTGCCAGTACGCAAAAACGCTCTGTCAAAATTACTTTTTGATTTAGAGAATTTTATTTGCAGAATAGCTCTAAGATTCTCATAGCCAAAAGTAAGCAATTTTAGTGATCGTTTAGTTAGTTTAGTTCGGTGTACAAGAGAATCGGCACCAATGTTAACCAAATTAATAATGTCATAGTAATTGTAATTATTATCATATTGAATTAATGTACAAATATTTGCTATAATCAAAATACAATTATCTTTATCTTCGAAGCAGTCTTTTACATTATAATAACACTTTTTATTTATGAATCTGTATAATTTCTTCTTAAATAGATGAGTGGGTAACTTCTTAATGTCATCGGGCAATTTATTATAAATCAGTTATGCCATACAAATAATACTTTTATTGAGTAATGCCGTTTTCCCATACGGTATTTCTACGTCAATATTTATTTTGTCACGTAATTGTCTATAATAGCTTTTAGAAGCAGTCTTATAATAGCTTGGATACGATTTTATAAAAACATTTAATTCGTTTATGTACAAAGAAGGTAATTGTTGAGACCATCTCAACATCGCCGCGCGCTGGCGGCAGTGAACGAGGGGTGCGGGACGTCGGCAAGCAAGCCGGCCGCACGGCGCGGCGGCGCGGCGGTCTGCAAGCGGGCGCGTACGGCAGTCAGCTGTTGCTCGCCTCCACGCACGACTGCGCTTACGCGTCTTTGCAGATTCAAATTCAGATTCAAACCTTTATTTTCTTAATATACATATTATGTTCATGTTATACAGTCCACTAGCGTTTCATTTAACTTCACCACGACCTATCGTCGCGATCAGTAATGTTAGAATTTTCAAATTTGTAAAGTAATGTTGACAGCTTGTACTAGGTACTATCTAGATGGCACATACATAGCTCTGATGCATTTCTTTTGGGCTTTGAATACAAATTCCTTGTCTACTGAGTTGCCCCAGAATATTATACCATAATTATCTTAATACAGATGCAACAAGTCCGTGATATGCCGTTAAGACGGCTTCTTTGTTGACAATTTTGGACAGTTTGTAGAGAGCGAATGAGGATTTATTAATTCTTTTACAGAGATTATCTACATGAGTTTTCCATGACAAATTGCAATCTATATCAATTCCCAGCCATTTGGTATTGGTTACAGAATGTACTCTCTGTCCATCGTTATTAACATTAATATTTTTATGTTGAGTTCTTTGGCGAAAGTGCATTATTTTTGTTTTGTCCGTATTTATTTTAAGATTATTGTTAATTAACCATTGAATTATTGTACTTAATGTTTGATTGATTTCATCTTCATAATCATTTGGTTTGTCACATTTAATTATTACTGTGCTATCATTGGTTGCTTGACATGTCTAGGGAGATCATTGATGTACCTATACTAGGAAGAATAAGGGACCCAAAACAGTACCTTGTGGAACGCCAAATTCTATAGTTCTAGCATGGGATCTATATTTTATCTCATTTGGTGTTCTCTGGCATATTCGTGTAATTTCTGTTACTTGTTTTCTGTTAGAAATATATGAAGAAATGAGGTCGAGCGCTTTACCTCTTATGCCGTACACGTTTAATTTTTGGAGTAATACTTTGTGGTCAACACAGTCAAATGCTTTGCTCATGTCCTAAACTAACTAAACTATCACTAAAATTCCTTACTTTTGGCTATGAGAATCTTAGAGCTATTCTGCAAATAAAATTCTCTAAATCAAAAAGTAATTTAGACATAACTAAAATCGAATTTGACAATCGCGCATCCATGTGGTACCCGTGGTTTGCCATAGCCCGTGATTTTTATTAGAACCAGAAGCGCGCGGGAGGTGCAGCCTCGACGTGTTTTATATGGAATTTTTCACTTTTTGTATGGAAAATATGAAAAAATATTACCAACATGTTGAGATTTAGGGTTTTAAGGGCTTTATAAACGGGGTCGAAATTTTCATTATTTTTTGGATAGGACGCACCATTTTCGTGATATAGGCAAAAGAAAAAATAAATACAGTACTGTTTTTGCACGTGAAGTCGAGATGTTGGTGTGAATTTTAGTTCATGACAACTTATTTTATCCCACTTCTTTTTAATCGCAATTAAAAATTGTCAGGTTTAGTCTGGTTTGGTATTTTACAATCAAAATTTTAGGTGAAAAACGTCAAATTCAGAATAGCAAAATTGCCATTTTCACTAAACTAAAAACTCAGTAGTATCTTCAAACTAAAGTTAAGTTTTGTCACTTTAGTCTATTTCAGAATGGGAAATCGTCGTTTGACAGGAATAAACTAAATTTTAGTGATTTTTAGTCTAGTTTAGTGGCATTTGTGACAAGAGAATCGGCACCAATGCAAGTGTTACTGATAAGTTTAGTGGGATCTTTAATTTCTAGTTTCAAGTATTGGCTTTCCAGAACATTTTCGAAGTCTAGAGTTTGTCGGTTCCTTTTTAATATACCTATTGATATTAAAATCTCCGCACAAAACAATTTTCTTATTAGTGTAAGCGCAAATTTGGCATAATAACTTTTCTAAATTATTATAAAATACACATGAGTACACACACACATGAGTTACACATGAGTTTGGTACTCTATAAATACAAACTATTATCAGACTATGTTCCGTTAGTTCTATAGCACTATATTCTATGATACCTTTAATCGAATATTTATTATTTATTACTATGTATTGATCTCCAATTCTAGTTAATATGCAGGCACCTCCCCTATTAACGTCTCTTGAAAAACTAGCTGCTAAGCGAAAGTTGGGTAGCCTCCTGTCCTGGCGTCATAAAATGTTCAGTAAAACATAATACGTCAATGGGTGTATTCTTTAGTTCTAACTCTTCTAAGTGTAATGCCAAAATGTCAGATTTGTTTATAAGACCTGCAATATTTTGGTGTAGAATGCGAATATTATTATAAAAGAAAAAAATGATCAGGGATAATCGAAAAATAGGCCCGTTCGTCAACACTGTAAGTGTAAAAGAACATTTTTTTTTTCCGCTCTTCGACAGTTTTGACAACGTGTAAAGCTTTGCGCAGACTTGCGCGACGCGACAGTGCGACGCGACACGGTTATTGTTATGGTACCGTAAAGTTTTCTTAGAAATTGTATTGTTAAGAGTCGCGCTGCGCCGTCGGCGTCGCGTCGCGGTGGTCTGCACGAGCCTGATCGATCGAAGAAGATATTAAGATAAAAAGCGCTTGAGTAGCAGACTGAATTTTTTTTGTAGATACAAGAGTGGTGAATGCCTTGATATGGCAAGGAACGTGTCTTCGCGCCGTGAAGTGAACGTGACAGTGTCACGGTGCAACAGCAAGAGTGGTGTACCAGCGCTCGGCTGACTCGGGGGTCGTAGGGCGGCGCGGATCGATAGCGGGCGAGCGGGGCTGGCGGCCCGGGCGCGCGTCGCGGCGGCGCGGCGGCGCGGCCGGCAGTGCGCCGCGCGACCCCGCCCGCACTCCACGCGCTATGAGCGCGCTCCGGCCGCGCGCCCGCCGCGCGCCGCTGCTGTTCGCGCTCGCCGCTGCTCTGTTGCCGCACGCCGACCGAGTCGCGTGAGTACAAGCTAGCCCTAGTGCTGCGCTGCCTCTCTCCGTATCCTCTGACATGTGTCGTTTTCCTCCTATGGCAGCGGCGGCGGCGGCGGCGGGAGCATGTTCGGGGACGTCAATATATCCTCTATTTTGGACTCCTTCAGCATAAGTTATGACAAGAGAGTGAGACCAAACTATGGAGGTTAGTAGCAATAGTTACCTATCTTAAGTTCTGATAAAATGAGCGCGTTGTCCAAATGTCCTCTTTGACTGATCATCCTGATCGTATTCCTGACGCCAACGTTTGACGGTGGCGCGCAGTATAGCAATACAGATCGGAATATCGATCAAGAATGAAACTACCTAATAATTATTATTGTGTAGGTATCTGTGTACTTATTTATATTTTGTGTGTGCATTATTAATTGAACGAAGAATAAATTTTAATGATTAATAAAAATATGGGATGACCAGTGGTTAGTTAACATACCTAATGCACTATTTAATATTACTCCCTGCGCCAATACGGCGAAAATATTTTTAATTATTGCTCTTATTGATCTAAACACTACAAAGACGATTCCATTACTTAATTCTACTTTAACTATCAACGTCTGGATACGCACCTACCTGAACAATGTAGGTCCATGTCCAGTCACCAAGCTAATGTATGGGCGGTCGATACCAGTTTCATCCTACTTGGAGAATCTGATGGACTCTCTCGAGATACCTAGAGCCAATGCGGATATAACCTCATTGCCTAAAGCTTATCAATATTTAATGTGAAGTAGCCGTAGCTTTATGACTATTATAATTTATGCATATCGTGCGGGGCCGAGATAGAGAACCCTATTTGAACGAACATATTGACCACAAGGCGTTTTGGCTCTTAATGTTCATCGGCAACCCAAAATACGTGCAGTGGTTCTGGCCATAATGGCCACAACGCGTTTTGGCTTTCACGGTATTTCAAGATTTGACCATAACGCGTTGTGGTACCATATTGCGAAATTTAGTTAAGTAGTTAAATTAGTTGATGCAAACAAAATGACAGTAACTAAACACTAAGTCAATGAAATGGGGCGGATAAAATTTATATTTTGACTAGGATATGATCCACAAAGTGAGCTCACATAAACTAACTACATTTTAAATAATGATGAAAAATAAAATGCATTTAGGTCAACCTGAGGGCATTACAAAATTGTAGGCACCTATTGATATAAGATCGTATTTAAAGTGTGTCTACGCTGAAAACTAATAGGTACCAAAGTTTATTTTTGCGCATTCTGGTTGCATCAACTAACATTTCGATCAAAGCGCATTCTGATGAGGTGCAGTTACAGCATGTGGTACGACCACTCTGAAGGACATCTTGTTTTGCCTCTGCGCTGTATGGCCATACTTACAGGTGCCACGAGCCACGGCATGCAGTTCGAGAGATTGTGGATGAGCTTCAAGAACCAGAGCGTTCGGGTCATTTCTTTTTGTTCAATGGGTGTTTAAGTGTAAGGCTAAGCTAGGGTTCTAGTGCACTATTTCACTGTACATACAAGCTAATAGTAGGTATGGTGTATGGATACGTACTCCTGGATTAGTTCAGGAGTGCGTTGGCACCACTATAGTTGTTACAAAGTGACACAGTATAGGAAGCCGCTAGCGACCGATCGATTAGCGTAGCTTGCTTACAGAAGATGGATGAGATGCGTTGTCTTGTTATGAATGTGATGTCGTTTCCAGGACCACCAGTGGAAGTGGGGGTTACCATGTACGTGCTGTCCATCAGCTCTCTGTCGGAAGTGCAAATGGTACCTAGCTAGCAGTACTATTCTAAGTAGTAAGAGGTCACGTGGGCATGTGGGCATGGGGCACGTGGCACGTGGCACCGCACCGCATGAGGAGGCGCCCGCGCCGGACGGCTGCCGGACGGCCGCCGGACCGTCGCCGGACGGCCGCGCCGCGCTCTCCGGATCGAACTAGTACTACATGTGGGCTTGCTTGCAGGTCCGCCGGTGGAGGTGGGCGTCACCATGTATGTGCTCTCTATCAGCTCCGTGTCGGAAGTGCTCATGGTACTGGCCCCAGTCCTCGCACCTCTCGCGCCGCACCAGCAGCAGCCCCAGACGCGAGGCTGCGAGCATGTCGCGTTTCATGGATCTGTTCGCTTTCGTATTGTTTCCTAGTGATCTTGTCGATGACTGGTAACGCTCGTGTTGACTGTGGCATTACTGTTGTGAACTGATACAGACGCACCGAGCGCCGCGCTCCGGCTGCCCCTTCCACGCGGCTCCACCACGCCACTCTACTTCCAGCGAGCGTTCAATAAACACGAGATAAAACTGTAACGTGACACGAGTCAATAAACTCATGATTGGCTTTGTATTCGGGCGAATAAACGAATGCTTCCCATAATAAATAATACATAGTATCAAACTGCATCGAGCGTACTACTGCACGAACGTCACACGTTGTTGGTAACAAAACCAGTAGTAAGTAGTAGTGAGCTGGCTTCTCTATTGAAATTCCGTACCAAGCTCCAGCCTTCTAGCTCAAGGTCAAAGTTTACCACCGGCATGCGGTTCAAAACTACGATCGTAAATATTTTAGTCTAGCCTATTCAAGAAAATACCTAGGCAGTTATTGCTAATTCTATTATTTCGTAATGTGATTAAAGATATGATTACCAGTATTAACCCTAGAAAGATAACCATATTTTGACTGTCACAAAAGATAACCATGCGCTTCGGAGGCGCACGATATATTAATATTATTTTTTTATGAAATACCTATTTATTGTATTTATTTACTTGATTGTTTTGAAATGTGGTTAATGAACTAATAATAAAAAACTTTTTTTAGTGAAATATTTTATATATTTTAAGCATTAAACTTAAATCACAAAACCTCTAGAAAAAATCAACAAAATTAGCAGTCTTCTGTTTACAGGAACATAGTATCAAAAAATAATATTTTTTTTTCTTAAAAACGAATTATATTATTTCTTACTAACTAATCAACTAAAAAAATAAACAGTTATAATAAACATTTTATGTAAGTCTATATAAATTCATACTTTCACTAAAAGTCACACAAAAGATAACCATGCGCCTTTGGAGCGCAACACTTAGTCATAACTGCAAAACTATGGTAAGTACCTACTTACCGCGTAAAAACGGCCGTCCCGCGACTCTGTGCACCGACCACTGAGCTAACTTAAAAGGACAGGTACCGCTCATTAGAAAGAAACAGCGATGTCAAACCGACGCGGGCGCCTCTGAAGCGTAGGTTATCTTTCTAGGGTTAATATGGAATGTTCCGCGACCTGTACCCTAATTACGTAATACACGATCAATCAGAATCTGAATCGTTTTGAAACAGACTGCTAATCCATTGCTTCGCACGTTCGAAAAAGAAATCTGCTCAACAACGTAAATAACACAATGAATGTTGTTGACCTGTCAAATTGAAACAGATTAGTCGGAATTGTCAACGTAAATGTGTTGCGTAATTAGATAGCTGTTCGGGATGCAGAATAAAAAACAAACCAACTACTCTAGGTATAGTGCGACTAGTTCCGATGTCATCTTTAGCCACGGTAATAGCACAATTAACATGGTAAACTAAAATTAGATGGACATTTATTTCAATAGATTACTTTACCACCGAAACTCGTAATGAATGTACTTACCTAATATTCATTACGAGTTTCGGGGGTAAAGTAATAAGAATATATTTATTTGCATAAAAACACGGTATAAAAAGATGGTAAAAGTACAATACTATTAGACGAATATAATACCTACTAATAATAAGTACAGTACATTGGCTGGTGGCTACTATAAACAATAGGGTTACCAACTTAAGTTCAATTGTACCCCAAAATTCAATATCCCTAAGACATGCATAATATTGGTATTTTTACCCTAAAAAGGGACAAATCTCTACAGGTGAAAACACTGGGTCCGACACGCACTTGGCCGGTTTTTGAACAGGAAAAGAAAATATTCGTGCCATCCCTGTTTTACAGAACTAAATAAGTAGGCATAGTTCGATACAAAAGGCGGCTCGGAAGTTAGCCACTCGCTGCGCAGTACCGCACCCCTCACCCCTGCAGACACATTCATTCGTTACTGCGCAGCAACTCGCCTCATGCTCCGAGCCGCCATGTTTGAATCGGGCTCTAATGCTGGCTACACACGCAGCGTTCGGTCCGGTGACTCGCTAGCGAGTCGCACTTTAAATCACACGAATTTGAGAATTCCGAAGGCTCATAGTAAGAAAGATCTCGCGCACTAGACGGCCACGACCATGACTATTGGTTGCACCTGCACGAGCTTGTCTTGGCTGTTGGTCGCGAGGCTTACGAGTCGCGGTGGCGCGCGGTCCGCTTCCGACTCACGAAATAGTTTATTTTTGCCTTTCCACGATCAATAGCTGGTGTGCACTACGACGACGTTCACTTTTTACCGTTCACCTTACTCCTACATGTACCGTGAACGCTTGCAAACCCAAATAGTCATACGCAGCTGGAAGTATGATTGAAAATATAGCTGTGTTCATTGTTCCGTATGTTAACATCGAGTTGGTGGTGGTGGTCGCCGAAGTGGCAGCTGTCCGGCCGCGCGCCCCTATTGTACTACTAGGTGTCTACAGTTTGAGCATTAGCACCGATGATTACTTACAAGTATAAACTTGTACTAGTTTTCCCCTCTTTCTGTTCTTACTAATCTAATTGTGGTACATTATTTGTGTAATATAAGTGATATGTGTGAACACTGAAACGCTAACGACAGCGGCGCAGCGCTGCGGCCTGCGCGCACGCAGCGAGCCCGGTGTCGCTGCACGCGCACCACGCGTCCTCGAGACGACGCGCGCACGCTAACACAGCACCCTTTATGTTCACCACTCCACACTACACACAACATTGAATACCTACTGTGCAGTCATTCTGAGCCAACTAGGCACTCATAAGTAGCTTAGCAGGTAGCGGAGCGGCGCGTGTTGGCGCGCAGCGTGTTGGCGCAGCGCGTGCCTAGTTTAATGGCTCTTCCGTGAGTTTCGTGACTTGCCCGCTTGGAACTTAACTAGTTCAGTGCTGTTCCACATTTACATACTCACTAAATTATCATAATCGTTCACATTTTTATGAAAAATGAGCTCAAGTCAGTGAGAATATAGGTATGTGTCCATTTTGCTTCGGCATTAAACTCTGCAATAAAATGAGCACCTAGATGAGAAGATAGATTATTTTGCTAGAACTGATGCGTGACGTCCCTCAAGCACTGACATGTCACCGCGTCTGTCGGACGCCACCGTGTCGCAGCGCAGCTGTAGCTCTTGTTAGGTAATAGTTAGGTACTTGTATGCGATCTGCAGCCCGGAATGCGTCGTGTACCTATGTGTATCTGTCACCGTATTATTATGATCTTCGTTAGTTTAAAATCTGTCGGTATTATTAAGTTAACTGTCGAAAAATTGTGAAGTGCAAAAAACCATTTATAATTTATTTTTCAATAGATAATCTACCGAATCAAATTGTGAACTGGTATCAAACTTGCTTGCGACGTAACGCACCTTGCGCTAATAGTAAATAGCCTCCCTATCTGCGAGCAACATGGAAGTAGCGCTCGCCGGCCGCTTCTTGCACGCGGTTGGTCACAGTTCAAACCTTACGTAACCCATTTCACCCAGCTCACAATTTATAATCTAACGGAAATAATACCAATAGATTATAAACTACCGGTTCTCACAATGTTACTGTGACATATGGAATCCATGTGCTCCACACTCTGACGTCTAACAACACTGCGTGCACTTTTCACTCTTAAAAACTAACTAAAGCTTGTCGCTCTGTTGCGCTGCTGCTATTTTGTGTATTCGATGTTGTACAGTGTTTAACTCTTAGTATAGTATGTTACCAGTAAAATCTGTTGCACCGATTGCGTGTGCTCGCGAGCACGCGTGCTCTCGCCACCACCGCTGTAGCGCGCCGCCCCATACTATAACGTGCGATGTCTCTCCCTCAGGACTTCACGTTGGATTTTTACTTCAGACAGTTTTGGACGGACCCGCGGCTCGCGTACAAGAAGCGCGCCGGCGTGGAGACGCTGTCCGTGGGCTCCGAGTTCATTCGCAACATCTGGGTGCCCGACACGTTCTTCGTGAACGAGAAGCAGTCGTACTTCCACACCGCTACCACCAGCAATGAGTTCATCCGCATTCACCACTCGGGCTCCATCACGCGCAGCATACGGTGAGTGTGTGGTGAGCGTGCGGCGATGATCGCCCCGGCCCCCTCCCCCACACTCCCTGCTCACGTACGTCTGTTGCAGGCTCACCATCACTGCCTCCTGCCCCATGAACCTGCAGTACTTCCCCATGGACCGCCAGTTGTGCCACATCGAGATCGAGAGCTGTAAGTGTCCCCCTTGTTCCGTTCAGCGCCAGTCTTACTTCACCGTGTCTGAACCGTACTACTGCCGTCCTTACGCTGCACGTTGGCAAGTTGTTTGAGTACCGTCCGATGTGCCTTGACGCTCTAAGTACCTACTACCTACGACAATTTTGTGTATTTGTATTTTATTAATACCACTTTGTTTGTAACTCTTCGTGTAGGGTGAGACGACGGCGACCAGATTAATCGGAATAAAGTATTCAAAAACTTTTTTAAGCGAATTATGCAATTTTGACAGAATTAAACACTCGTCAGAAGCTACCGTCTCACAGATGATAGAAAAATAGTAACGTACTTATACGATGTACACCGATGTTCGTGTGTGTGTGTGTTGTGATCACGGAGCAACCCTCGACCGGCCGTGTGCACACGACGCCGCGCACGGCACCCCGGCTTGCGTCGTGTCGCGCGCACCGCACGGCCGCGACGCCCTCCGCCTACAGCACCCGCGCGGGCAGGACCTGACACACGTCGCTCCGGCGCGACGGGGCACGGCGCCACGCACTCGCCCGCACCCCGCACCCCGCACCCCAGCTCGCTTCACGCACGCACCGCATGCCCCCCCTCCTGACTCCCGGCCGTACTGCATGCGCTTCACCTTCACCGCATACACCCATCACCATACACGTAGTCGCGCACGGTAGTTACGAGGATATTTTTCTATCATCGGGCCGGGTCGACTCGAGCGGCGGGGCCGTCGCCGCGTCGCCCGGCTCGCCTCGGCGCCAGTGGGCCGCGCGCTCGGCGCGTCGCTTCGAGGCGCGAGTGATAGCGTTTTGTGTTTGGCATGTCCCCGGAGTCGGATACACGATGACCGACATACTGTACGTTTGGAAAGACGGCGCGTCGAGTGTCGGCATGAGCAGCGAAGTGCAGCTGCCGCAGTTCCGAGTGCTCGGCCACCGGCAGCGCGCCACCGTCATCACGCTCAGCACAGGTAACCGCTCAGTAGTAGCGTCGCCCCGCCCGCCCCGCCGCGCCCGCGCCCCTCCCCCCGCGCCCGCGCCGCGCCGCGCCGCGCGACACGACCGCCGGACCGCGCGCGATCCGTTCGGCACTCGACCGCGTCAAGCGACCCCGCGCCTTACCCCTCTTTGCGCCGCAGTCGGTTACACCATGCGGGACATCCGGTACAAATGGAACGAGGGGCCCAACTCAGTGGGCGTATCTAACGAAGTGTCGCTCCCGCAGTTCAAGGTGTTGGGCCATCGCCAACGCGCCATGGAGATATCTCTCACAACAGGTGCGAACCACTTCCTTAACTTTAATAAAGTAACGCATGATTGCGTGTTCATAAAGTGCTCTTCCAGTAGACTCAGTTTAGTCTGAACGTTTTAAACTCTCATTGTGTCATGTGCTAATGAAGTTCTGTACTCTACCACCGAACACTCAGGTAACTACTCCCGCCTGGCGTGCGAAATTCAGTTCGTGCGCTCGATGGGCTACTACCTCATCCAGATCTACATCCCGTCCGGCCTCATCGTGATTATCTCCTGGGTGTCGTTCTGGCTGAACCGCAACGCCACGCCGGCGCGCGTGCAGCTTGGCGTCACCACCGTGCTCACCATGACCACGCTCATGTCTTCCACTAACGCAGCGCTGCCCAAGATCTCTTACGTCAAGTCCATCGACGTGTATCTCGGCACCTGTTTCGTAATGGTGTTCACCAGTCTGCTGGGTAAGTCTGTGCGTGCTGTGAGCCTGGGACGCGACCGCCGACCGCGTCTCTTACCTGATCGTTTGCTTTCAGAGTACGCGACGGTGGGGTACATGTCTAAGAGAATACAGATGAGGAAACAGCGCTTCGTGGCGATACAAAAGATTATGTCAGAGAAGAAAATGCCGGCGGAGTGCGCGCCGCCCGCGCCTTGGGACGCGCACTCGCTGAGCAAAGGAGGGAGCCTGGGGCGCGGAGCCCCCCCGCCCCCGCGCCACTCGCTGGGCAGCGCGGGCGCGCCGCCGCCCCCGCCGCGCCACCACCACCCCTCCATGGACCGCTGCGGCCGCCACCTGCAGGAGGTGCGCTACAAGGTGCGCGACCCCAAGGCGCACTCCAAGGGCGGCACGCTCGAGAGCTCCATCGAGGACCCGCCGGCGCCGCCGCTGCACGCGCTGCAGCCCACCAAGGTACCGCACTGCCGCACCGTGCGCCGCTTGTCCGCTTGACTAGCTAATAATAATATGCTCCGAAACTTTAAACTGGCGACGATGTGGTTGCAGGACTACAGCAAGTATCTGGGCATAACGCCGTCGGACATCGACAAGTACTCGCGCATCGTGTTCCCGGTGTGCTTCGTGTGCTTCAACCTGATGTACTGGATCGTGTACCTGCACGTGTCCGACGTGGTGGCCGACGACCTGGTGCTGCTGGAGGAGAACAAGTGAACGTCGCCACTCTCCCCGCACGCCCCGCACCGCACCGCTAAACGCTCGTGTACATAACTCATGTAATATAGTATCGATTAGCAAAACGCTAGTGTCACGACCCCTCGTAGACTTAACTGACGGTCTGATGGTACTTTAGATATAGATAGGAACTCGAACGACTTGTACAGAAATTGTAAATAAGACATAATATATTGTGCCGGTGCCGGTGCCCCCCCCCCCACATACGTCATGCACTATGTATAGAACACGCTCAATGTTAAATATACTTAATTAAATTAAAATAACATAGAACGCAGCACGCGTAGCATCAGTTCTATCTCTACTCTACAATGAAATAAACATAGCTACTCTTTTATACAAAGTCACATTTCTTTTGTTTATTTTTGACATCGCGCCGCGGCCGTAGAAATTTTCTACTTAACGGTCTTTTTGTGTTTCGTTTCTACGGTAGCCATGCTACACGTGCTGGACTCTTCGACATTTATCTAGATAATAAGAGCTAGGTGATGCACATACACATTAATGTTGCTATTCACATTTTGAATAACTAAGTTGTATTGAATTTAAAAACGAAAACTTCCGAATAAGATGGACATGATTGCAGAAACTCGACCTCGTACGGTTTTACGCGTCTTGCTAATCAACATCTCGCATGATGTGCGGACTTGTCGTTCCATTCTAGATCATAATGGCGAAAATACACATGCCTGCAAAATGGAGTAGTAGTTTGCATGCCAGTAACACCGTGTATTTGCGCCTTAACTTCGGGAAACAAAACCAAACACGTCAAAAAAACGCCGAAAATGCTTAAATGTTCGAACCAAAGATATTTAATACTAAGTTCAAACGTCTATAAATTGTCATTATAATGATTTTGACAAAGAGGATTCTAATTACCTACCACCATAGTTTAGAGAATTATGTTATGTTTGCTACTACTGAATTCATTCAAAAAACCGATGCTAGTTAATTATGAATGATCCACTAAGATACCTGATAAACTTGAATAGGTAAACTAATAAAACTAAATCCACCGGCGACGCTTAGATCTAGCACTTCAAGTTATTTCGCACGTTACATGCTATGAGTCACTAATTCATCAAAACTCACGACAGTTGTGAGTGTGACGCATGGCGCTGGCGGGTGACACGACTCGGCTCAGTAGAGGCTGTAGCCGCTCGCCCGCTGCGCCCCGGCGCCGGCACCGCTCACCGTTGTAACGTACTCAGAGCATGATAAATCTAATGTTAAGTTGATAACGTCATAGATTTTATGAACTAGAACGAAACTGTTAAGTATTGTAAAGTTACAAATATTACGAATAGGTAAGCACGGTAAGGCACACGAGACTATTTTGCATTCACATGCAATACGTTCGTCTTGTAATAAAGACTAACATTACGATGACGTTGTTTTATTTTTTTCAAACGCTGCAACTTCTATCTCTATCTATCATCTATTTGTCTTCTATAACTGTATCCATACATACCTTAGAGTATATAGGTAACACATAAGATGTTTTTTTTACTTAATGTCAAAATGACAGCTTCCTCATAAATGCAGATTGAAAGTATTATTTTACAACCATAGACTTCTTAAGGGTTTTCCTGTGATTAATAAGTAAAGAACAATTATTTGTATTTTTTTCCAAATTTTAAGCTCAGTAATTTTGGAGATACCTAAATAGTAAATTTTCATCTATATTCTTAAATAACTATAAAAATATTTGTATTTATAGGTACTAATAAAAGAAGAATTGGGACCCTCCCAGTACTTAAGCCCTTTTCATTTGATATGTCACACGACAAAAATATCTCCATTAAACGCAGGATATCACAGCGCCAGAATAAATGCAAAAATTGGTTAATAATTTGTTGTCATATTCAAATCTCCAATTAGTTTTTTGAGATTTTTATGGAATTATTTGTTTATGAACCGACAGTTCTAAGCATTACAAAGAATCCTTTGTCTATACAACATTCCATATCGATTAACGATAACACCGGAGACGAAACAATAAACTCGAGTGTTTTATTTATGTGCGGTCACGCGGCGATTACGAGCACTTAAAAAACGCAACAGGGCGCGGCAGACTAAAGGCTCGTGCAGACCAGCGCGACGCGACAGCGCGACGCGACTCGAACAATACAATTTCTAAGAAAACCACACGGTATGACAATAGCTGGTGTCGCGCCGCGCTGTCGCGTCGCGCGCTTGTCTGTACGAAGCTTTAATCGGTTAAATGAATACATAAAACTGAAATATATGTATAAACATATAAGTAGGTAAGTATATCAATCAAATTCAGATCATACAATCCAATTTGTTAGTAAGTAATTACATACACATCTTAAAACACTAGTTTTAGTACATACTTAATAATATTTGGCAAATTTTGTTCATAATTACTAGTAATGTCAAAACCATCAATAATAATGTCAAAATCATAATTAAAGTTATGATTTTGACATTATTATTGATAGTTTCAAAAGTACGGTTAATAATGTCGAAATCATAACTAAAAACCTTTTTTTACAAAAATAAACAACCGGCTTCTAACACTACAAAGTGAAAATTACCTTTTTTGAAAGTCGGTGGCAAATAACGCAAATTAAATACAAAACCAAAGACACCGATTTCCGAAAAAGTAAAAAGTTTTTATTTCTGACATTAATTACAATAGCCTAAAGTCAACTGCTCATCACCTTTTATAAATTATTGCTTTTCCCGATGCAGGGACCTTAATCATTGAGAAGTTCTCCTAGTACTTCGCCACCAGCTCCACTTCTCCTTAAGCATTGTGACGAGAATAAATTGCTTGGCAACCATATTAAAGTAATCCAATCGCAACCCGTGAAAGACTTATTATTGAGTAGTTCTGGTGGCCATCTGTGGTCTTCATCATCAGTTAAATCAAATCAAATCAAATCAAAAATATTTATTTGCTAGAATATGGTACATAATGGTGTTACAATAATTTTGTTTCTGCATATCCTGCCAAAACGATGGCGTGCAAATTTATACATACTTATAATGTCAATTATTTTAACTCACAAACTACAGATTCTATTGACTTATCTTCTAAATAGTCCTTAATCGTATAATAACTTTTCAGTAGAAGCAGTTTGAAAATATACTTTTTAAACATTGTCAGCGGTAGGTCTTGCACACTATTTGGTAAATGGTTGTATATTATAATGGCCATGCAGTATGTATTTTTCTTAAATAATGTTAGTTTTATTGGTGGTAGCTGAAGTCTATCTTTATGGCGTGATGATCGGCAATTTGGTCTGGTAATGGTAGTTTCAAATAAATTATAGTTCCTCTTAACAAAAATACACATTTCAAAGATATACAAGCATGGCAAAGGTAAAATTTTTAGTTTTTGAAATAGTGGCTTACAGCTGTCTAGAAAATGAGCTCCACAAATTGCTCTGACACATTTTTTCTGAGCTTTGAAAACTCTGTCAAACTCTACTGAATTACCCCATATTATAATACCGTATCTAAGTATGGATGATACGTAACCATGATACGCTAACATTGCACTATCATAGTTAATTGTTTGTCTAATTCTTTTCAAGACATATATAAATCGATCTATTTTAACAATAATTTTATTTATGTGTGGTTTCCAATTACAATTTTTATCGACTGTTACACCCAAAAATACACAATTTTCGACAGTGGTTAAGTGAGAATCTTTATAAAGAATGTTTAGTTTATTTATGTTTGCATTGTATGTCTGAAAAAAAAAAAAACTAAACGTAAACTTCACCAAATGGTGTTTTTCGAGAGCAACTACACGAGTTACTATAAAAAATACCCAAATCGCTATAGGTGTGGCTATAATATTTGAAGAGTTCCCATGATTACTCCAGGATTCCATCATTAGATCCCGACCTGATGACAATGGGACCACCTAGGAGGTTTGTCCCTTTGAAACAAAAAAAATAATTTTGCTAATTCGTCTAATGACGGAGTTATGCCCGAAAATACATAAAATAAAAAACAACTTGTAGAAATCTTTTGAGAGGCGTATTATGCGCGTAGATTTCCTCGTTGAAATTGAATACTATTTGTTGGTTAGTATAAATAACAATTACTTGGTAAAAATAGTTCGTTTTCTCTTCTACAATAATAATAAAGCGATTTTTAGGGTTCCGTAGCCAAATGGCAAAAAAAGGAACCCTTATGGATTCGTCATGTCTGTCTGTCTGTCCGTCCGTATGTCACAGCCACTTTTTTCCGAAAGTATAAGAATTATGCTGTTGAAACTTGGTAAGTAGATGTACCTACTCTGTGAACCGCATTAAGATGTTCACACAAAAATAGGCAAAAAAAAAAAAAAAAAATTGGGGGCTCCCCATACTTAGAACTGAAACTCGACATTTTTTTTTCAACAAACCCATGCGTGTGGGGTATCTACGGATAGGTCTTCAAAAATTATATTAAGGTTTCTAATATATTTTTTTTCTAAACTGAATAGTTAGCGCGAGAGACACTTCCAAAGTGGCTTTTTTTTTTTTTTTTTTGACACTGGCTGTCAAAACGTAATGTTCTGGTCCGTGCGAAATAATTGTTTAAAAATATAAAACTCAAAGTTTAATACAAAAAATACCGAAAAGTGTTCATAGGATAACCAAATTTACCAGTACAAGTGTTATCTCAGAGCTATATACAAGATAAGTGAGAATTTAATAATAAATAGTAAACAGTGTACTAAACTTTCTACAGTAATAACTAAAGTAAAGTAAGTAAGAAAGTTCAACTACAAACGCCTTTACCTCACAGAACTTAGTACCCAGTGTTTAGTGCAAATAAAATAAAATAATAATAAGTGAATGTAACTAGATAAAATAATAAAAATGATCATAAAAACTTAACTTCATTTGCGAGGGTTGCAGTGAAAAATTTTAAACCGTTTATAACGGCCACACATCAGGACTGTTCGAGTAAACGTATCTTGAGATAACCAATTTCAACGCGTTATACATAGACGATTTGGTCTAGCGGTATCGATACCTAGTTGAAAATCGTGGCGAGTGTCACGAGTTCGAGCCCAAGCAACACAAGTTCTTTTTGTAAATCAATTAATTTAAAAAATGTCATCTAGTTTGAACAAGGCAATAAGCAGTGACCGCAAGACGACAGCACAACAAATCACTTGTAATATTTGCAAGAAATGTGTCAACATAAAAAACACTGCTCTGTGTTCAATCTGTAAAAAAAGATACGAATTCGATTGTGTGGGTTATCCAGAATCAACATATCGCCTAAAAGACATCGAAGCAAGAAAGAAATGGAAATGCAAAGTATGTATAAAGAACAAAACGGATTCTAATTTAGATGCTCCTTCTAATATAACACTTAGAAAAAAACAACATTCTTCAACAAAACCGTCTTCGCCCCAACAACAGATACTTCCCATTCATAATTTTGTTCTAAGTGAAGATACTTCTCATATACCGGCCACCCCAGTAGTTATGCCGCATAAAGACTATTACGATAAATTTGAGGCAAACATATCTACCGAAAACTCTTTCGAATCTTTGCCGTTGGATGAAGATATCGATATTTTGTCTCATACATTGAAAAGAGATCCACAATTATGTAGAAGCTGCCCAAATATTAGATCCAACAATTTTGATATAATAGAAGAATTGGAAAAGAAAGTATCTGTATTGGCAAAGAGCTTAGAAATAGCTGAAAATGAGATAGCTAATCTATTATCGGAAAACTGCTGTCTTAAAAAACAAATGTCTATGTACGGCACTCAAATTAGCCAGTTAAAAGATATTTGTAAATCCACCCCCAAAAGAGCGTCACAAAAGAAAAGGACCAAAACTCCCATCCAAACTAAACTAGACTTCTCAGAGCAACTTATTAGTCCAAAAGCAAATTGCTCACATACAGCGGACGACGTGCAGGGTGTAAATTGTCAGGATGCAGACCAGGAAATTAACAACGCCATGACTGAAAAGATATCGGTGAACTCTCCAATTGAACACCGACATGAAAACTTAAAGCATACAACCCAATTAAATCGCAACACAAAAAGAAATATTTACATACTTGGAGACGAAAAAGTAAGAGGTCTATCAGCACAACTAATACAATCAAAGACAGGTAAATGGAATGACCACTACAACATTGAGGCTAAAGTCCAACCATATGCTTCGTCATGCGAGATCTTACGAAATCATGAAAATCTATCATGTACCCTGTCTGATAATGACATTGTAATTCTCTCGGTTGGTAAACATGATAGAAATCCCTACATGTTGTTTACTAATCTGTGTAGAACTCTGTGTAGTTTAAGTAATTGTACGATACTGATTTTAAATGTTTCAGAAAATAGGTACCTTAATGTTAAAAAACTTAATTATGAACTAAAATTGTTCACAAAAAACTTTAGGAATTGTAAGTTTATTGAAGTAAATCAGTTGGATGTAAGTTATCACACGAGGCTGTCGAAATTAGATTTAGTTACCTACAAACTAAATATAGAGATTGATTTTATTCAATATGAAAAGGATTTTATAAAACTCAATTCAAGCGCACGCAGCTCACTTCTTAATAATACTCAAAAAAACAATACGTTTTTTCGTCCCTAAGTCCTCCATTATTAGTACTTCTGTTCATTATGATAAGTCAAAACTGGATTGCCGAAATAGTAAATTACGAATCTTACATCAAAATATAGCCGGCATCTGCAGCAAACTCGACATGTTAGAAATAACCTTAACTGAATTGGTAGAGAAAAACAAGGAGATTGATATAATTATGTTTTAGTGAAACTTTTGTGAAGCAAGGTACGGAATCTAATATTAAACTTAATAACTTTAAATTGGCTGCAGTTTTTTGTCGAGATAAATATAGAGGGGGTACTTGTATTTTAACTAATAAAGTATTTGACACAAAACCATTAAGTATTCCTTCAGGTATAGCTACAGAATTTTACTTTGAATGCTGCGGCGTAGAGATTATAGGTTTGAGCCTGATTGTTGTAAATATATATAGAATCCCTGATCAGAGAAAAGCCCAAACAGGTGTATTTCTCCATAAACTCGATCATTTATTAAATTATTTAACGGACCAACACAAGAGGAAAAAAATCATAATTTGTGGTGACTGGAATATCGATATTTTAAAACATAACTCCGCAACAAAGGAACTTCTAAGTATACTAAGTAACTACAATTTTGAAGCACACATAAAATCACCAACTCGGGCGAACTCTTGCATCGACCAAATCGCCAGTAATATAAAGAGTGTTCAGCCAGAAATTCATCACCTAGGCCTGTCTGATCACGAAACAGCGCAATCAGTCACTGTTAAAACGAATATACACAAAATAATAACTTGTTGGTCAGAATTGAAACGTGACTACTGTGTAGAAAACCTTGATAAATTTCGCGAGTGTATGTCTGCTCTTTCATTTTCGGAAACACTTAACTCAGACTCTCTAACTGAAGCCTTTAATATATTTTATGAAACTTTTACATTATTTTACGATCTGTGTTTTCCGGTTATTAAGGTTAAGGTTAATAATAAACCAGTTACACTAAACTGGATCACAAAAGGCATAAAAAAATCTAGCAAAACAAAACGTCAGCTTTATCTAAAATTTAAAACAAGTAAAGTTAGTAAAAACCAAAACGAGAAATCCTATAAACTTTATAATCATATATTTAGGCGATGTGCACAGCGAGCGCAAAAACTCATGAATACAAGACGTATTCAAAGGCATAAAAATAAATGTAGAGCTACATGGAATGCAATCTCCTCAACAATAACTGGGAATAATTTGTATAAAAATGACATTGACGAAATCAATTTTAATAATGTAACATATAATAATCCATCTGACATTTGCAATATATTTAATAATTACTTTATCAATTTGACATCTAATCTGCCTTTAAATTCTAATAATTCCGATAATTCGAATAATTCTAACCCTAATCAAAAAAATAAAAATCTGAATACTATATTCTTGAATCCTGTTGATGCAATGGAAGTGTATAAAATAATTATGTCCCTCAACAATAGCAAAACTAGTGGATATGACGGCATCGCCACAAAGGTCTTAAAAGCTTGTGGTAGTTGGATATGTCATCCACTAGCGCATATTATAAACTTATCCTTTTTGGAAGGTGTATTTCCTGACCAGCTTAAGATGTCTGTTGTGAAACCACTATTTAAAAAAGGAAAAAAGTCTGATCCGAATAATTATCGGCCTATCACGATAGTACCAGTTATTTCAAAAATCTTTGAGAAGGCAATGCTTATTAGGTTAAATAATTTTCTCTGTAGACATGAAATACTATGCAAAGAGCAGTTCGGCTTCCGTAAAGGTAGTTCAACTTCTCTTGCAATATTTAACTTTATCAAACTTGTAACAGAGAATATTAATAATGGCAATCCTGCGGTGTCCCTATTTTTAGATATGAGTAAGGCCTTTGATTTTGTTAACCATGATAAGCTACTAAACAAACTAGACTTCTACGGTATTAGAGGAAAAGCTTATGAATGGATATCTAGTTATCTGGGAAACAGGCAGCAGTGTACCGAGATATCCAAAGTTATAAAGAAAACTGACAGAATATATTCCAAAGAGAAATTCAAATCAATAGCGGTAATAAATAAGTGTGGCGTGCCTCAGGGAAGCATTCTCGGTCCCTTACTTTTCCTACTTTATATAAATGATCTTCCAGAGGCCACCTTTCAGAAATGTATACTTTTCGCAGATGATACTACAGTTGTCATAAAATGTCAGGATAAAAGCAACTACAAATCAGCTACGGAAAAGACTCTAAAAGATATAATAAGTTGGATGCAAAATAATAACTTAAATATAAATGTTAGCAAGACAAAATTAATTGAATTCAATTCTTATAATAGCAAACCATTAGCTTTGGATATTCTCTATAATGGTGAAAAGGTACAACAAGAGGATCAATTAAAATTTTTAGGAATTTTTGTTGACAAAAACTTGAATTGGAAAAGTCACGTGGAGCATATAGGTCAAAAACTAGATGGGTTCGTGTTTGCTTTAAAAAAGCTTAGACAAAATGTGTCTGTAGAAGCTGCTCTTGCGGCTTACCATGGTTACGTGTCATCTGTTCTAAGCTATGGACTAATCATGTGGGGTAACTCGACCGATGCCGACAAAGTTTTTAAGCTCCAAAAACGCTGCATCCGGGTGTTAAACAGGGCATGGTTCTTAGACAGCTGTAAACCCCTCTTTCAAAAATTGAAAATTCTTCCACTGCCCTGTATGTACATTAGAGATATCTGCTTTTTTACAAAGACACATATGCATTATTTTAAGCAACATACCGAGGTTATACCGAGACAGAAAAGGGCTAAGTTTCGCAACCTCTTATATCATCCAGTTAGCCATAAAGATATTTATAAGAAAAATGTGTTCAATATGTGTATATTAATTTATAATACCCTACCAGATGAATTAAAATTGTTGCAGGGTAGTGTTTTTAAAACGAAATTGACAGAGTGGTTACAAAAAAAGTGTTTCTACAGCATAAAGGATTTTTTACAACATAAACTATTTGAATAAAGTAAGAATTATTGAATTTATTTTAAATTAATTGAGGACATTTGTATGATTAATAATGCGTGATGATAATGTAATAATAATGTAATAATAGTGTAATAATAATGTAATAATAATAGTGTAATAATAATGTAATAATAGTGTAATAATAATGTAATAATAATGTATTAATAATGTAATAATAATGTACTAATAATATAATCTGCATGATAGTAGTGAAATACAATCTAAATAATTTGCACGCTTGCTTGCAGGCAGAGTACAATAACTTTAAGGCTATAAGATCTTCCTTTGTAAACAATGTATTTTCATGCAAATAAACAATTTGAATTTGAATTTGAATAAAATGTGTTCCCCTGTAACTTCTAAAATAAGAGAATGATAAAACTAAAAAAAATATATGATGTAGGTACATTACCATGTAAACTTCCACCGAAAATTGGTTTGAACGAGATCTAGTAAGTAGTTTTTTTTTTAATACGTCATAAATCGTAAACATCGATCAAAGTTACAACGAACTACAAGAACTTTTATATTATGTTACTTGCTGCTACGGAACCCTTCATGGGCGAGTCCGACTCGCACTTGGCCGCTTTTTTCATATTTTTTTTATTTATCTAGCTATATTCGTTCTCCTGATGCATGTTTTGGCAAAAACTCATGTAGAGCTCTAATTTGCGGATTCTGTTGAATATAATTAATCAAAACAATTATTCTCATATTTTTCAAATATCCGATACTTTTGTAATAATAGAATAAGTACATTTTTGTTATGACTTTCATATAAAGAAAAAATTACTGGACCTAATTCAATTTTCTACTGAAAAGGTTTGGAAACAGAATATCTCCGAAGTTCTACATCATTTTGACGTAGTATTTATACTAAAATAATCTCAAATATTTGCTTAAAAACAACCAATTTCGTTTTATTTACTAATTGCTTTTTTTTAATGAATAAAATAAAAGTACTATATATTTCACTGCGCCGCGCGCCGGCGATGTGCGCTCAGTACTGCAAGAACGCTTTAGCGCAGCGCCGAAATGTAAGAGGGCTCTTAATAATGTCATAATCACCATCAATAATGTCAAAATAACCAATTAAGCGATGTTAAGCAATAATTAACTAAACATTACTTCAAGGCATGATTTAAAGATAATACCTGTGTCTGGTCCAGTGCCTGAGTGTTATACCTTCCACCCTATCAGCCACAAGGACCAAGAGGCTGTTTGCGCTGCCCCGCACCCGCCGCATAAAGCTTCGTGCAGACGAGGGCGACGCGACGCCGCGACGCGACTCGAACAATACAATTTCTAAGAAAACTTGACGGTAGAACAATAGCCGGTGTCGCGTCGCGCTGGTCTGCACGAAGCTTAAGTGAGGCGACACGCTTTCTCAAGATTGCGTAAAAGTCATCTATACGCGCGTCTGCGGACATTCCTGTATGCGTTGTTGTACTGGATATGTAAGGCGCTGTAAGCCCTAGCCGTAGTCGCAGTGTCGCGGCAACACTGGCAACCCCAACAGCGCCCTGTATGCGTTGTTGTACTGGATATGTAAGGCGCTGTAAGCCCTAGCCGTAGTCGCAGTGTCGCGGCAACACTGGCAACCCCAACAGCGCCCTGTATGCGTTGTTGTACTGGATATGTAAGGCGCTGTAAGCCCTAGCCGTAGTCGCAGTGTCGCGGCAACACTGGCAACCCCAACAGCGCCCTGTATGCGTTGTTGTACTGGATATGTAAGGCGCTGTAAGCCCTAGCCGTAGTCGCAGTGTCGTGGCAACACTGGCAACCCCAACAGCGCCCTGTATGCGTTGTTGTACTGGATATGTAAGGCGCTGTAAGCCCTAGCCGTAGTCGCAGCGGAAAAATTACGAATTTCTTAATTTCAGTTTAGCAGATATTTAGTGTATGACGTCGTGTAATTGTGTGTGGTAAGTACAAATGTGTGCATCCAACCATTGGGGAGCTATTCAACAATATTACATTATGATATAAGTGTGCTGTGTTAGTCTAAATTATCGCCGCCCCATATTAATAATACCGCCTTGTGGGTAATAATGATCAATGCACACGCGTTTCATACGACGTTTTTCAACAAACTTGCGAAGAAAAAAACAGACTTGTTGTAAGAACGGTAGAATAACGTAACTATAGAGGTGATAAAGAACAATGCTCAAAAATGTATGGACTCAGTCCCCACCCTTGTAGCACTTTAAAATGTTGATCGAAGGGCCATAGTAATCTTATCATATTGTATGACAGCGAAACTGAAAGTTATATCGACATGAAGAAACCGGAATCAGTCACAATTGTGTTGCCATTTATTGTTTATGTTTCTTTTTTATTAAAAATATGGCAAGAAATAATCGAAGATTTGTGTTCCAACTATGTCACAGCCTATACACATTATCACTGCCGGAGCAGTGGCACCCTCATATTAGCAACTGAGTCTTATTCACCACGCGGACGCAACAAAGATTGTTGACTTCACATACCTACTTCTTTTAATAACTTAGAAGATGTCTGCAAGCTTCATTCACGCCACGCAAAGAACCTTTGGTAATCGTAAGATCTTATTATTTTACTGTATGACTGCAAAAAAAAAACTATACCTCACTATGCTTTTCTTTTTGAGAAACATAAAGAAATCTCTAAGTCCTGTCAAAAACTGTATGGAAAATTGACAGTAAAGATTCCAACGTAGTAGATGCCAAACTTCAGTGGGGCCCACATATATCGAGCCTAGCGGGAAGGCTCAGTTCTGCCGCCTACGCCGTCAGGAAAGTAAGACAATACACTGACGTCGATACAGCTCGATTAGTCTATTTTAGTTATTTTCATAGCGTTATGTCCTACGGTCTTCTGCTGTGGGGCAAAGCTGCTGATATTCAAAATATATTAGTCCTTCAAAAACGAGCTGTTCGAGCTATTTACCAGCTAGGCCCCAGAGTTTCTCTGAGAGATTTTTTCAAAGATATTGGTATCCTCACAGTGGCATCTCAATTCATTTTCGCCAACATCTTATATATTAGGCAAAATATACATTTATACACTAAAAACAGTGATTTTCACAATGTTAACACTAGAAATAAGGAAAAACTAAGAGTTCCTTTTCACCGGCTTCATAAAGTTGATAACTCATTTGTTGGGCTTGGTATAACCTTTTATAACAAGTTACCCTCTTCTTTGCTAGATTTGCCTTTTAATGCGTTTAAAACGAAAGTAAAATCCAACCTTTTTTCAAAGGCATACTATTCTATCAACGACTACTTAAATGATAAGAATAGTTGGTCGCTGTGATTAACACAAGACAATTTTTATGTTCTTTCTCCAGAATTAGCTTACCTACTGACAGGTTATATGAGTTCATATAATTGTTTATTTTAATTTATTGTTGACATAATCTACTCATCACAATGTTTTTTTTTAATGAGTTGTATTGCAATATGTAACTAGTGACCTTGACAATAGATCATATTATTTATTGTTATTAGTAATTAACTGTTTATTTATTTTAACTCGATGGTCCTAGTTTATCATTTATAACTTCCAGTTACAGCTTTATTTAGCTTTATTAATAAAAGCCTCCAGGCATAAAGGGCGTGCCCGCTTACGGCACGCCCTTTATGCCTGGAGGCTTTTATTAAGACGTTAAGTTTTGTTTACGTTTTGTTTTTATTTCTGCCCGAGTATAGTTCTCGATGATTTTGTTTGGTATATTGGCGTGTGCTAGCTAACATATGGATAATAATTTAAATTAGGTTAATTATTTTGAATACTATTATATAGAGTCTTTTTTTTTTCTTTCTAACTGAACAGACAGCTGTGCTGCTGGGGAGTTTGTTGCGCCACTTCTTCTTCCCAGCTAACGCACTAGGAAGTGGTGAAGGGTGGGCGTTTTGGGGGACTGTCTTATGTAATTTTGACGTTCGAAAAGTGCTGATTATCAGCCTAGTTTGAATAAATGACTTTTGAATTTTGAATTTTGAATTTTCAACATGTTTTGTTGTGAATGTTTCGCCAGTGCAAACGCACAGATACCTTACGGAGTTTTCGGAGTCTACGGAGTTTTCAAACAACTCTTTGGAATCAAAATGCTACGCCCGCACGGGATACAACTCCCGGGGCAGCTAGAAAAAGTTCAATGAAGAATTGTGTTGAATATCGTTTTCGTGAAGTAACCATTGACGTTTTTTTAGGATTCAAATAAAAATACCTTCTTAATTTCAAATAAAAACCTTTAACTTTTATTGAAACAAATAGATAACTCGGTGTTTGCAGTGTCTATTACAATTTATCATCCCAGGCACTGGCTGGCCCAATGAAATTCTGTAAACGTCTTCCAATCCCTTAGTACCACACGATACTGACGACATGCGCGCAGGTACCAACCGTCCTCATACCCGTCAAACATGAGCAGTAATTAATACTCCTGAATAGCGTTTATGCCCTGTGCGGTATTCAGTAGTAAATACGTGTAATAGGTTGCATTTGACCTATGTCTTGATAAAATTCGACCCCTCAGAAAAGTGCAATCTTCCGTGTCTATACCATATTGATTCATAATTGGGCTTGGAGTTGCACAAACCTCTATGTTATAGACGCCGCCACGCAAGATATGTCCCCAAGCTAAACAAAATAATATCTTCATTTGACAATTCAGGAAACGGCATAATTATGAACTCGTTAATAAGTGTCCTGAACGCAGCCCGCTGCCTGTTAACATTTTCTGCAACAACGTAGTTACCCAAGTGATTGTTGGTATGATTTCTGCGACTAATTCGTTCTACGAAGTCTGTGGCTTGAGAAGCGCTCCAGCAATTCGGAAGTCAGTCAAAATAGCACATTCCTGAACCCTTTAGGTTAGGTTTTTTTAGGTGCCCGGTGGCGGCGGCGAAGTCGCCGACGCTGGGCGTCTTTTGGTGGGGTGGGTGGCAGCGAGGGTGAAGCAGCTGCAACCCAAGGCCTTGTGGTGCTACCGTTGCCTCGACATTGGGCATGTCAGGGCACGGTGCACCGCCGAAATAGACCGCGGCGAGCAACTGCTCGCCGCGGTCTATTTCGGCGGTCTATCCGGCCTGACCGCAGCGATAAGTGCTATCGTCAGGCCGGCCACAAGGCGGCCCAGTGTTTAGCGGCGCCAAACTGCAGCCTCTGTACAGCTGCAGGGAGACCCGCCGGACACAGAGCGGGCGGAAAGCCCTGTGGCGCGCCCGCCACGAAGAAAAGGAAGATGAGAGAGGCTGCCAAGGCTGCCGGGTGCCGGGAGGAGGGGTCGAAGAAGAAGTCAGTTTGATAGTCATCTCCGACTCCTCCCAGGTGGAGGCCAGCAGGCAACGGGTGCGAGGGCACCCTTGCCTGTATCGCACAGGCCTCCACCAGTGTCGGACGGGAATGGCCAGGTGCTTCCGGCCATTCCCGTAGCCACGTAACAACGTAACAACCCACCAGGCGAGCATGCGCCTGGTGGGTTGTGGATGTAAAGGCTGAGCCGGTTTCCCATGGCCCTCCCATCACGGCGATGCGGGAGCACCGCTGAGTTTTAGTGGGTATACTGTCGTTACCGACAGGAGTCCCACATACCCCGACTCGTCCCCCACGAGCGGGGATGCGTAATGCATTTCTCAGCGTTAAAAAAAAAAAAAAGTAAAAAAGAAAAAAGTTTAGGAAAGGTTTTTTTTTTTTTTTTCTCTTCTTTCTCCGACATAATCGGAGCCTATGCCTGTCTGCTTTACTTGTCATACTAGTTCTCGCACTTATGCCTCTCGTAATTTCTTTCCTCATAAGTACTTGGTCTTTCTTTCATTCATCCTCATTCGTATTCTTTATGGGTGGGATTCCCATCTATCATCTGCTTACTGACTATCTATCTATCTTCTTTTCCTTTATTTATTTATTCTTAATCGGGTGTTTTATTAAAACAGGGAGACAGTTTTTATTGCATGACTTTCCGTGTACTTACATATTTCTTAATCTAAGCTTATGCCTATTTTGGAGTTTTATACTTATTTCTTATCTAGTCTTACGTTATCTTACAATTTCTACATTCTAACCTTATTGTGGTCTTACAGAGACTGGAGAGCACTTTTTTATTGTTACTCTTACCTTACTAATACATTTTCAAGCTTATTTCTCTATTCATATATTGTATTTATTTTCTATTTTCACACATTGTACTCCAGCCCACTTCCGAATCACAATTCGACAATTGCTGGCTGAAACCTATCCAAACCGATGGATAGGGCGCGGTGGGCCGATTCCGTGGCCTGCACGAAGCCCTGATCCGACGCCGCTAGACTTTTACGTCTGGGTCATATGAAAGACCTAGTTTATGTGACCCCAGTAAATTCAATTGAAGAACTAAGGGAGGGAATAACAGATGCGGCGGACCAGATGAGGGCAACAATCACATCAAGAATCACAAAAACCGAAGTGAGGAAGCGAATAAGAACATGTATTCGAAACCGAGGGCAGCACATCGAACAAGACGTGTGAAAGTGTAATTAAAGTTTTAAACTGATATTGATTAAAAATAATGCTAATATTCACGAAATTGTTTTATTTGTATTTCCGAATAATCACCTTTTTGTGAGACGCACATAATGTAGTCCATAACTTTGTATTAACTTTCATACCTTTTTGGATAGCTGATAAGACAAGGATATTTTCCTAGTAATTTGTACATAAGGCGTAGTATTTTTTTTTCACTAGACAACATTTTCTATGAAGTAACAGCAAATATCACAAAAAAATAAATGTTTGTTTAGTGATATTTGCCAAGGTAGTCTAGTGTCTTTTGACACATCGCACGGGCGCCTAGCTCACATAAAAATTGTTTTTTTTTTCGAAAACTATGTTAATTTTTATCTCAAAATCTTCTGTGCAAACCATATTTGATCTTAATTTCAATGTATACTTGCCTGCTTAACCTGTGTACTCTGGTGCGCGTTCCGCGAGCTCGAGTCCCGTTTGGTAGTCGTAATTTCCTGGTTTTTGTCAAAAATTACGGTTTTTGATCAAAAGTAAACATTTTTCTTCTGCGTAAATTTCAGTTATTTCACAAATGATTAGCCCGCACGGAGACGCGTCTTTTGACACCTCGCACGGGCGCCTAGCTCACATAGAAATTCGTTTTTTTTTTCGAAAACTACGTTAATTTTTATCTTAAAATTTTCTGTCCAAACCATATTTGCTCTTAATTTCAATGTATACTTGCCTGCCTTACCTGTGTACTCTGGTGCGCGTTCCGCGAGCTCGAGTCCCGTTTGGTAGTTGTAATTTCCCGGTTTTTGTCGAAAATTACGGTTTTTGATCAAAAGTCAACATTTTTCTTTTGCGTAAATTTCAGTTATTTCACAGGTGACTAGCCCGCGTGGAGAAGCGTCTTTTGACACCTCGCACGGGCGCCTAGCTCACATAGAAATTCAGTCAGGTTAGGTTAGGTTAGGTTAGGTTTTTTTTTTTTTTTTTTTTTTTTTGGTTTAGCAGGAGTGGGAAATCCTCATGGACGCCCAGACTGGCTCACTGGTGAGCCAGTCTGGGCAGTGCCGGACTCTTACCGGCTAAAAACCACTCCTGCCTTTGCTCAGTGTCCCTCTGACATGATCAGAGACCTTGTTTTACAATAGTTCTGATTGCTGCTGATTTGATTTTTATTTAATTTTAAGTCAGTCCTATTGTTAGGAAGTGGCAAGTTCGTGTGTGTAGTGGAATATTCTTATCTAATAAAACATATAATGGGTTTCTTAACTTTAAACATCTTACATACGTTATAACTTACATATTTACTTATTTTTCTATTCTATTTTTCTTTTATATCTTTTCTTTTTTTTGTTGTTTTTTAAATTTTTTGAGTCTACCTATGCTTATACCTATTATATTTATTCTATATCTTAATCTACATACTTTATTTATGATATGGCTATCCTAATATATATTCAATATATCACATAGACATATTTTCTTATTCTATACGTTTATTTATAATCCTGTTAATTATTACTACTAATATATTACATTTTTGTCCTTGTTTACTTTTTATTTCTCCTGGCAGACTCAGAGCTGCTATTCTTAACCCAGTTTTCAGTTTTAATTTGTCTTGTTTCTTACAAAGACATATCCGGCTCTTAACCAGTGCTTCCTTTTGTTTCAGGTACTGCTTGGCGTTCTGCGCACTACGGGCTGGCGAAGTGCTTCGGATACGGCTTCTCAAAGTGTCAAACGCGTTTGACCACAACGGTAAGGTAAGTTTGTTTTTGAATTTGGATGAGTTTACTTTGCTATCTGTTTTTAATTGAGCCAATTTCTCACGAAGTTGACTCCAATTACCTGATTTTTTATTACAATTATTGTTAAAAATGTTAGTTGTTTTACTTTTCTGAAGATTAATTTGAAATACTATACCGTTGCGGTTCTTATTTCTGAGAAACGCTGGATGGACCTCAGTCCATCCAGCGTTTCTCAGAAATAAGATCGCGTTGGCTCGCTTGTCGGTGGCGTATTGCTGAGGCAATACGCCACCGACAAGCGAGCCAACGCGTCCCATTTAAGACAAATTGGGCACTCGTTGTCGAAGGCGTTGTGGTCAGTCTTGTCCGCTTTGGCCGATACGCAGTTGTGACACCTTGGCGCCTCCGCCGCCAGCCGCGACGGGCAGTCAGCTCGCAAGTGGGGGTCGCCACAATGAGTGCAGAGGTCGGCGGGCTGCGTGCACAGTTTACGGCTGTGGCCGTAGCGCAGACAGCGAGTGCACTGCACCAGTGGCGACTGGTCCTGCACCCGCACTCGCTGTAGGTCGATGTGCACGCGACCCGCCATTGTCAGCCGTTGCCACACAGTCGGGGCCACCTGCAGGATGACGTGGCACATATGGGGGTTCCTCGTCTTACGACGGTATTTCACCCGCAACCTCGAATCCTCCGCAGGTATATCCCCGACCAGGTGGGTGTTTTGCCTCTGCAGGGCCTGGATAACCTCCACGTCTGAGTGGCAGGAGAGGACATCCTTAATGATGATAAGAGGATCTTTGTTCTTCACCTCTTCTACCACCAGATTACCGGCTTTCCGTATCCGTTCGGTTACCTCAGTCATCTCAGCCCTAGTCTTAAAACCGACCACCACCTTCTGGTCCCTCGCCTTGCGCAGCCGTTCGACCCTAGTACCTTCGTTCCTGGCGTTGACCGCCGTCCTGAGCTTCTCAATAACCTCTTCACCGGTGTCCTGATCATCGACAGATGATACGACCACCGAGTGAAGAGGCTCTTGGATGTTCTGCTTTTTGCCGGCGGTCATCTCCGCGAAAGTCGGACCTTGGCCTGCAACGAAGCGAGGGGCCTGCTGGAGATGCTCCGACAGAGCCTGGGTATGGTTTTGGCACTCCTGCAATGCCTGTTTGTGCTGTTTGAGACCTGCCACAAGGCACTTCATCAGCTCCGTCGGCTCATCCATGGTCGGTCTCAATGGCGCGGCTATCGGTGTGGGCGCTGGTTCGACTACAGGTGCCGTAGTAACAGGAGGCTTGCCTTGCTCCGACTCCTTCACGAGCTCATATAGCCTATTAATGGCGTCCAGCACCCCCGCCTTAATCTCCGTTTTGAGGTTGCGAGAGTTGCCCAAATGAAGCTTAGCTTTATTTAGGCAAGCTCTCGCCTCCGCTGTCAGACTGGGGTACCTGGACTCAGTCGTCCTTTGTGGTCTGGCGGTGTCCGTCTTTCCTCGGAGCGGCTCCCGAGTGCTGGCGGCAGGTGGTGTTGCATCACGCTTTGGGTTGACCGGGGACTTGGCCTGGAGCTCAGCTTTCCCGGCCTCCCATTCCCCGATGCTACGCCTGACACTCGGAATTGAGCACCCAGCCTTCTCCGTTGAACGCGGCGAGCACCTGGAACCCGACGAAACCAACCTCCCCGTGACCGAACTCTCCTCCGAGCTTTTTGTCTTGGGTACTGGTGACCTAATACCAAACATTGTTACGAGTTTATGGACTGCAGAACAACAGAATTGACAGAGGACACGAGTAGCTGAACTGAATCCCTGTAAAGGGGGGATCAGTCAGTTATAAGTATAAAAACGAGCCCTACAACAAGGACTCAGTCAGGAGAAATAAAATTTTGTCAATAGGAAATGCCTTCGGGTGGCGCTAAGAGGTTTTTTATTTTTTTAAACCGTCAATTCCCCTACCTATTATTACCAAAAGGTAATTCTGAAGCTTAATCAGCTGAAAACAAAAACAAACTTTTTTATGAAAAAATGAAAAGTTTACCTGGCCAGTGAGAACAGGGTGGGTGGAAGGGCAAAATTTTGATTTTCTATCTTAGCTAGGCGCACGTGCGAGGTGTCAAAAGACGCGTCTCGGCGCGGGCTAGCGTTCTGTGAGGTTATTGGAATTTACGCTAAAGAAAATTTTTGACTTATCGTCAAAAAACGTGTTTTTCGACCAAAAAGTATGGAAAAACCGGGAATTACGACTACCAAACGGGACTCGGGCTCGCGGAACGCGGACCAGAGTACAGGTAAGGCAGGTAAGTATCTATTTAAACTAAAATCAAATGATGTTTTTGAGAGAAAATTTTGAGATAAAAATTAGTTTAAGTTTTATAAAAGAAAATATTGAAAAAATTTCTAAGTCCTAGAACGAAAAAATATTTTCGCGTTTTTGTCAAATTTTATTAGTCAGGACGTAGGACGGAACCTATTTAAGATCAAATCAGCTGAAAACAGCTTCAAAATGCGTCACCTGGATGCAAAGTTATAACGGTTTGATGTAATTAAATAAATAAATAATTGAATTGAAAATAATTGAATTGAATTACTGTCTCGCTAAGGTGGATTTCGACTATTTATGAATTTAATTAATTTTAAAAATTTTGATTTTCTATGTTAGCTAGGCGCACGTGCGAGGTGTCAAAAGACGCGTCTCGGCGCGGGCTAGCGTTCTGTGAGGTTATTGGAATTAACGCTGAAAAAAATTTTTGACTTATCGTCAAAAAACGTGTTTTTCGACCAAAAAGTATGGAAAAACCGGGAATTACGACTACCAAACGGGACTCGGGCTCGCGGAACGCGGACCAGAGTACAGGTAAGGCAGGTAAGTATCTATTTAAACTAAAATCAAATGATGTTTTTGAGAGAAAATTTTGAGATAAAAATTAGTTTAAGTTTTATAAAAGAAAATATTGAAAAAATTTCTAAGTCCTAGAACGAAAAAATATTTTCGCGTTTTTGTCAAATTTTATTAGTCAGGACGTAGGACGGAACCTATTTAAGATCAAATCAGCTGAAAACAGCTTCAAAATGCGTCACCTGGATGCAAAGTTATAACCGCTCAGGTTAGGTTCGCTCAGGTTAGGTTCGCTCAGGTTAGGTTCGCTCAGGTTAGGTTCGCTCAGGTTAGGTTCGCTCACGTGGACCGATGCAGCGACACGTGGAGCTGCATCGGTCTCAGCTTCGCGAGGTCCTGGTGGTGGAATGGCGGGACAGGCTTTCGCGCCCTACCGCCGGCCTCGACGTCGTCGAGGCGGTCCGGCCGGTGCTCGACCGCTGGCACGGGAGGAGGCACGGCTCCCTGTCGTTTCGGGTGACGCAGGTGCTCTCGGGGCATGGTTGCTTCGGGAAGTACCTGTGTCGCATAAACAGGGAGCCGGACGCCCGGTGTCACCACTGCGTCGACTGCCGGGAGGACACGGCGCGGCACACGCTGGCAGAGTGTGCCGCTTGGGAGGAGCCGCGCCGTGCCCTCATCTCAGAAGTAGGCAGTGACTTGTCGCTGCCGGCCGTAGTGAACGCTATGGTCGGCGGTGCCGAGTCCTGGGACGCGGTGGTCGCCTTCTGCGAGACGGTCGTCTCGCAGAAGGAGGCTGCGGAAAGGGAGAGGGAGATCTCGTCCACTCACCCGGCCCGCAGCAGGCGCACCGGGCGTCGGCGGAGGGCGGATAACGCCCTCTTCCGGCCCCCCTAAATGGGTCCAGGGGCGACAGACTCGGGGACGTCCGTCGCCCCCCACACATCAGGACCCGAGGTGGCGGCGCGTAGTGTTCCACGCGCGCCCCTCTGAGACGTCGCGGGGGGAGTCAAACACCTCACTCCCCCCCCTGACCCGAGAGGAGGTATTATTTAATTTACTTTTTTAATATTATTTCGCCAAATATATAAAGATTTCACTATTTAGAATTTTAGTCAGTTTTCTCAAAATATCTAAGTGGCTTACAACAGTAACAGCACAGTCTTTAATTCTTACATAAATTGCTTATTCTAGTTCACTACACATATAGTACCAGGTGAGTACTAAGTTATTTACCGTAATTCTAGAAGTCTTATTTTAAACATCTTATTTGAAATATCATATTTTAACACCTTATTTTAAACACCTTATTTTAAACATCTTATTTTAGACATCTTATTATACCATCTTATTTTAAACATCTAATTTTAAGCATCTTATTTTAATATCTTACCTTAAACATCTTATTATAGACATCTTATTTTAATATCTTATTTTTAACATCTCGATTTCAATAACTTTTTAAACATCTTATTGTCGACTTTTTACCTTTTATTACATATATGCTAGTCAATATATTATATACTAATATATATATATAGCATAGATTTATTATTCTATTTATTTCTATTTATAACGCGTTTTGCGATGTCTATCATGTATTCCAAAAATATATTTCTATGCTTCCTATTGGACATGAACTCTGGGAAATTTTTAGCTATCATTTTGCTTTCTAGCTTATGCTCAACCTCGAGTCTCTTTAGGGCGTAAACCGGGCAGTCGGTCATAATATGTTCCACCGTTTCGGGTGTCCCGGGTTGGCAGATGCACGATGAGTTCTCTTTGCACCTGAAACGATTCAAGTACTCCGAGAACCCACCGTGCCCCGTCAGTACTTGGGTGGTTATGTTAGTAGGGATTATTTGTCGGACAATTTTGTAGGAGTTTGCGATGTCGGGGAGGAAAAGTTTGGTGACTCCTGCTCTGGCGCTATTTTTGTAACGTCGGTTCCATTCATCAATCGACCCCTTGCGGATCTGTCGTTTGATGAATGAAACCGGACACAGGTCATAATCCGGCTTGGTCTTCATTTTTAAGGCTGCGTCCTTCGCCAGCTCATCCGCTCACTCGTTTCCCGCGAGGCCCGCATGTGCCTTGATCCAGAACAAGGACACAGTTTTATTCTGGTCTTTAATGGTTCGCAGGTTCTTGCGGGTGTCTACCGCCAGAGGGTGCGTTGTGCTGGGGTTGACTATGGTCTCCAGGGCTGACCTGGAGTCACTGTATATTCCGTAGCTCTCCTCACTGCGTTTTCTGATTTCCTCTGTGGCTCTGCATACTGCGAAGAGTTCCGCCTGGTATACCGTGCAGTATGGAGCAAGCTTGAGTTTGAGGGTCTTCACTTCTGCTGCACTATCCCACAGCGTAAGCGCTGCTCCAACTTTACCCTCGATCCGGCTACCGTCCGTGAATATGCGGATAGCCTGGTTGTTGTGTGTGTCAAGTTGCTCCTGGTCTACCAGGCTCATGAACTCTATCGCAGTATGCCGCCCCGGGTGAGGTATGCCGGAGAACTCGGCTCTTCGCTCGACCTCTCTGTCTGCCAGCTCCGGCCGGGATGCCCCTCTCCTTGCTTCATACAGGGCGGCTGCCTCTTGTATGCGGAGGTCAAGTGGCAATATTCCAGCCAAAACCAGTGCTGAGTGAAGAGAGACCGTGCGGTACGCCCCGCACAGTTTCTGAGCAAAACCCCTCTGGACGGCATTTAGGTGTCGCTGAATGCCTAGCTTCTTTGATGCTGAGGACCAGGCGCCAGCCGCGTACGTGATGATGGGCTCTACCGTAGCGGTGTATATAATACGGACTATTTCCGGGTGGAGACCCCAGCTGACCTTAGCAGCTCTTGACAGCTGGTTGTAGACACCAAGTGCCTTCTTGCAGACGTAAGCCGTATGGCTATTGAAGGTCAACTTGGCGTCCACAATGAGTCCCAAGATCTTCATCTCCGAGGACATTCCAATGTCGATCCCTCCCATGGTCAGGTGTGGCGTGTCATATTTGAGCTTTCTGGTGACTACCATCGCGCAAGTTTTGTGCGGCGCGAATCTGAGCTTATTTATGACACCCCACCTCCGAACATGTTCGAGAGCGGCATTGGCCTGTACCTCGATTTCCAGGGCAGTCTCCCCCGAAAACACGAGCACCACATCATCCGCAAAGGCCTGGCAATAGTCGCCTCGCTGTGTTAGACTCTCCAGCAATGGGTTAAGCAGGAGATTCCACAAGATGGGACCGCCTATTGATCCTTGGATACATCCCTTGTTGGTGCCTTTCACGAACTCATGGCCAGCATACCTTACTCGGACCTTGCGGTCGCTTAGGTAGCTGGCTATCAACCTCCTGAGGTTCGCTGGGCACTCCTCCTCCGCCAGTCTGACCTTGATGGCTGGCCACCACGCACTGTCGAAGGCTCCCTCTATATCCAAAGAGACCATCGTGATGAGCTTTCTCTCTTGGAGTTTGCCCCTCACGTGGGCAATTAGGTCATAGAGGGAGTCTTCCGTGCTCCGCTGTGGCATGAAACCATACTGGCGGGGACTCATCCGAGGTACCAAGTGCCATGCAAGCCTTCTTACCATCATCTTCTCCAGAATCTTACCCATCACCGGTAGCAGTCCAATCGGCCTATAAGATTTTGGACTGGTGTAATTATCCTTCCCCGGTTTCCTCAGCACCACAACGGTGGCCTCTTTCCACGCTGTGGGGAAGTGCGTCAATTGCCAGCACTTGTTCAGTATCGCCAGGTGCAGTTCCGGGTCCCGTGTTATTACCCGCTGGCAGATGTCGGCTGTGAAGCCGTCCACTCCGGGTGCTTTCTTCGGATTGAAGCTCCCCGTCGCGAACCTGAGCTCCTCCGTCGTAAACTCCGGGTCATGGGTCTCATGATGGCTCCGGTCGTTTACTCGGTCAGCAAGAGCTCTGATTCGACGATGGTCTGGGCTATCCTCCTCCTCTACATCCTCCGGGTAGAAAGTATCTGCCAGTACTTTTGCGGAACCTTCTTGTCCTGCTTCTATTCCGTTAGACACCAACGGCAGATCTTCTTGCCTTTTTTCCGTACTTTTTATAACCCTGTAAATCCCCTCCCAAACCCCTTCCCTGTTTTGTTTTTGACAGAACCCCTTCCAGCTCTCTGTCGAGCGTTTTCTGACTTCGGACTCATATTTGTCCTTAATCTCCAGGTACGACGCAACCACACCCTCTCTACGCGACGGCGCAGCGCAACGGATTCTTCTCTTCCTGGTAGCGACGTCATGCTTCATCGCTTCGAGTTCTTCGGACCACCACGGAATGGTAAGTTTTTGGCTTTCTTTTTTCTTTGGCATCGCCTCGTTACACGCTTCAGCCATAACAGCAGTGTACTTTTCGACCATGCCATCTAGTTGTTTCTTATCATTAATGTATTCTACTTGTAATTTATTTATTCTATTTTCTATTTTTAATTGATCCATTTTTTCATTAAAAATTTCCCAATTAGCTTTTTTTGTGTTGTATTTTCTAGTACTTCTTTTAATGTTTATACCTTTCCCTTTTAGTAATTTAATTTTTATTATCATTCCGTTGTGGTCCGAGCTCGTTAGGTCTTCAGCTACCGTCCAGTCCTCTACCAGGTCGAGTAAGTCCCCTGTACACAGAGTCACGTCAACGTGGCTTGTGATTCGTCGCCCCCCTCTGATGGTATCGAAGGTGGGTCTGTTCCCGCGATTCAGTACCTGCAGATCAAGCTCTCCGATCATTCCTGCCAGTTCATCCCCTCTGTCATCAATGGCACTACTTCCCCACCACGCGCTTTTGGCATTAGCGTCCCCTCCAATGATTGCCTTCCTGGGCTTTAGCTCCTTCATCACGGTTGTTATGTGGTCCAGGTATGGCCCGATGGGTTGGTCAGGCTCAAAGTAGTACGAGACGGCGAGCATCTCCCACGCGATCGTTCGCAGCTTCACCACCACGATGTTGTTGGTGGTGAATTTGGGGCACTGTATAACGTCGATGTCCTGGTTGAACACGACTATTGCCGCCTTTACAGTGCCCCCGCTACAATCCGAGTTTTGGTAGACTCTAGCCCCCCGTACGACTTCATTGCCTTTATTCCTCCCACATACGGCTCCTGGACCAATGCGATGGCTATTTTCCGTTTTTGAGCCTCAAGCATGAGTTCGTTAGTCGCCAGTTGCTTTCTTTGGAGGTTAGCTTGCGCTGTGATGTAAATCTGTGTAGCTACTGTCTGTGTAAGCCCCGTGACCACCTTAGCAATACGCCACCGACAGGCGTGCCAATGCGTCCCACTTTACGCGTATCGGGCACCCACTGTCGAAGGCGTTGTGGTCGGTCTTATCCATTTTTGCCAAAAGGCAATTGTGGCATTTCGGTGCCTCCGCCACCAGCCGTGACGGGCAGTCTGCCCGCATGTGGGGGTCGCCACAGTGGATGCAGAGGTCCGCGGGCTGCGTGCACAGTCTTCGACTGTGGCCGAAGCGCAGGCAGCGAGTGCACTGCATCAGCGGGGATTGATCCTGCACTCGCACTCGCTGCAGGTCGATGTGCACGCGACCCGCCATAGTCAGCCTCTGCCATAAGGTAGGGGACACCTGCAGGACGACATGACACATGTGGGGGTTCCTCGTCCTTCGACGGTACTTCACCCCCAACCTCATTTCATCCGCAGGAATGTCCCCTATCAGATGGGTATTTTGCCGCTGCAAGGCTTGTGTTACCTCCACATCGGAGTGGCAGGAGAGGACATCTTTGATAATAACAAGCGGATCTTTGTTTCTGACCTCTTCTACCACCAGACCGCCCGTTTTCCGTATACGGTCGGCTACCTTATTCAGCTCCTCCTTGGTCCTGAAGCCGACCACCACTTTCTGGTCCCTTGCCTTGCGCAGCCGCTCGACTCTAGTGCCCTCGTTCCGCGCATCGACCGCCGTCCTGAGCTTCTCAATGACCTCTTCACCGGTGTCCTGATCATTTACAGATGATACGACTACCGAGTGAAGAGGCCCTTGGAAACGCTGTGTCGTGCCGGCGGCCATTTCCGCGAAGGTCGGGCCCTGACCAGCAACATAGCGAGGGGCCTCTTGCAGACGCTCCGACAGAGCCCGCGTATGCAGTTTGCATTCCTCCAACGCCTTGTTATGCTGTTGAAGGTCCGCCATAAGCTGCTTCATGAGCTCCGTCGGCTCATCCTTGGCCGGCCTCAGGTCCTCTCGGAGCTTTTCGGGTTCAGTTCTTCCCTCAACTCCTTTTCCCCTCTCGACCTCTGCCTCCTTCACCAGCTGGTACAATCTTTCGACAGCTTTGGTCAATTCATCTTTAATCTCTTTCTTCAGGTTGCGGGAACTTAAGAGCTGGATCTTGGCCTTTGAGAGACACGCCTTAGCCTCCGTGGTCCTGTTAACGTACCTCACGGGTTGCGCTTCACGCGGCGAGCTCTCCTCCGTTCCCTTCTGCTGCTTCGGTCCATCTAACTTGGTCGAGAGGGTTCCCTTCGATTTAGGTTTGGGGGGAGTAGTCAATGGAGCCTTTTTTGGCGGAGTTGTGAGACGCGGTACAGACTTTGATCTGTCAGCCTCCCACTCCCCCACACTACGCCTAACCGACGGACCAGCCTGTGGCAGTTGGGGCCTGTCCGTGTCTGTACTCCCCTCCGTCGCTTTTGTTTTATTTACAGGTGACCTTATTCCGAACATTATGGAATCAACGAATTAGGAGAGCGGTGCAACCCTGTTACCGGAGGACACTTATACTGACTCCCTGTAAAGGGGGGATCAGCAAAAATATAAAAGATTAACAAATAAATATAAATGTGTAAACGAGCCCTTTAAATAGGACTAGTTCAAGTCAATTTTTTAAAGAAAATATTGAAAAATTTCTATGTCCTATAACGAAAATATTTTCGCGTTTTTGTCAATTTTACTAGTCAGGACGTAGGACGGAACCTACTTAAAATCAAATTGGCTGAAAACAGCTTCAAAATGCGTCACCTGGATGCAAAGTTATAACGTTAACGCAGATTTTAGGATAAATTTTCTAAAACATAAGCTATCCCAAAAGTGGGGCCTATTTTCGTGATGTTAGTCGAGCCAAAAGAAAGGTCTTTTCCTCCCGACCTCAGAGACCCCAAACTTGGTGGGTCCACGACCTCTGGTTCCAAAGTTAGACCCAGGGGGGGTGAGGTAGCACTTAAATGGCGGGGGGGGGGAGGGGGGGGAAGTCCCGGGGTGTGAAAATAGGGTCGCGGACGGGAAACGAGGGGTATTATTCGTATGGGGGGAGGGGGGGGGGGGGAGGGAAATATGAGTGGGCTATATTTAATTATGTACTGGTTAATGGTAGATTACGAAATTTAGGAGAAAAGGAAAAGAAAAGAATTGGGGTCAAAGGGGGGTCTAGGGGGTCTGACTGTATTCTAGGGGATATATAAGTGGGCTATATAAATGGGCTATATTTAAACACGTACTAGTGAATAATATTAAGATATCAAGATTTAAAAAAATTTGGGGTCAAAAGGGGGTCTTGGGGGTCTATCGGAATATGGGTTCTAGCTGAGAGGGGGGTACTAGGGGGGGGAGGGAAATTTCGTCAAAATTTTGATATTCCCAGCCGTTCAGAAGATATTTGGATTTTAACTGGAAAAATAAAATTGTACTTTTTTGGATATTAGTGGTTAGAAATATAATTGAATTGGTCTGGTAGGTTGGGGGGGGGGGATTTGGAAAAAGTTTTTGGTGGGGAATTTAACTTGTTATATTATGTGCATCTAGTCAGGGTATGGCAAATGGGGAACTTGTGTGGGGGGGTAAACTTAAAATAATTTAATAATTTAAAAATAAGAGGGGGGTGTATTTAAGGGGGATGGCCAGTGGAGCGTTGCTGCATATACTGTACTAGTACAGTTTATACAGTCTGGTGTCAGAATTTGGCTAACTCGCTCCGTTCTCGACTTATGAGCGTTTTTAGTTTTTTAAAAGTCCCTGGTTCGAGTCTCGTTTGGTGAGCATCAATTTTTTAACACAAAACAAAGTTTTGTTTTTATAAAATATTAATCTAAATCTAGAACAGTTTGACACAAGGTATATACAATTTTAAGTTGGTTTTTATAATTAATTAAAAGTCGAAAGCAGGGTAAAATGTGGGGAGAATTCCAAAAGTGGGGAGAATCACGTAAATCTACCCCGAATTTTTTACAGGAGCGTCGCAGAGGGATGAAAACCGATTGTGCGGGTTACCCTTCCAGAGGAAACAATGTTTCGCGAAGTTATCCTCCCTCCACGGCTTCCCGTTTGGGAGATATAGCCACTTCCGTACAACTTGTAAACAATAATGATCAAGGGTAAAATCGCGATCGGGGAGAGGCTATATCTCAAAAAATACTGATTTAAAATTCTTAAAAAGTTATCTGTATGATGCCAGTAGCTGATGGCTACTGACCAATATATTAAAACACTGAAATACTGTAACCAAAATAAATTTCCTGTTTTTTCTTTCCGGCCGAAAACCAATTTATTTTGCAGCCGGAAAATATTTTGATGTCCACAATTTTTAATATAACTCCTATGATTATTGTCCAAAATTCGTGATTTTTTCAGATCCGCGTCTGGTAACGTTCCAGCTGTCCTGCACGGGAGTTTGAGCCCAGGTCGTCACTGGTTTTTCCGAGATATTGTGGTCGGAAAAAATGTTAGCCAGTTTCACGGCCGAACGGAAATTTTTTGACGTTTGTAATATAAATAATAGGAGTCTACTTAGCCTGATTTCAATTTTAAAAAGTCCTCCAGGGTCCTTGTGTCCTTCCCCTTCTTGGGGAGTTGTCAGGGATGATTTTCAGCCCCAAAAAACGGGACCTCGCAGGCACGTGGAAAACAGTATTCCCGCTTTATTCCCGCGCGCAAGCATGGGAAAAATCGGGACTGCTTCCAGGGTTGGAGATCTCGATGAGGCGGTCAGGATAGCAGTTCCAGAATTATATGTCGTCGATCTGGTTTTCGAGTTATTCGACTTTTTATGTCGAAAAATTTCGTAATTGCACTATTTTTGCACTGTTTTGCTCACAGTTTTCACAGTTTTTAATATTTTTAAACCACGTTTTCACAACCGTACTCGGCTCGTTATTCCGCGTCTTTTAACGTATCACACGAGTATTTAGGAGAACTTTTTCTCTTTTTTACGATTTTACTGAACGGAGCGCGGTCAAAACTGGACTGTTCGCGGCGGGGGACACCGGGGGACTGGTTAGGTTAGGTTAGGTTAGGTTAGGTTGGGGGATCCCCCACAGCGCATACTTCCACGCAGTATCCCCTGGGCAACGCCGTGTCTGACCACCGTAACGGAGTGGCAGACCGGTGGCTAAAGTGCGCTGTGACTTTTTATCTTACGAACACTGTTGCGGACGTTTCGTAAAAATGTCAGGAAAGCCGGCACGCGATGCGTCCGGCCGTTTTATCCCGAGTCGCTCTCCCCAGGGCGACTCAAACGGCCCTTCTCAGGGCCAACCCAACGGCCCTTCTCAGGGCCACCCCAACGGCCCTTCTCAGGGCCACCCCAACGGCCCTTCTCAGGGCCACCCCAACGGCCCTTCTCAGGGCCACCCCAACGGCCCTTCTCAGGGCCACCCCAACGGCCCTTCTCAGGGCCACGCCGGCGGCGTTTTGACGCCGAGAGGAGCAGACCGCCCACGATCCGCGGCCAGCTTGTTCCGCAGGCCGGGCGAGTCTTCGGACTCGGACACAGAGTCCAACATGGACACGTCGGCTGCGGAAAGCGGCGACCGCTTCAAGCGGAAGCGGTCCGAGGGCTCCTCGGAGTCGACCGCAAGCCGCAGTAAGAAGAAGTCGAAGCCCAAGAAGGCTTCGACTTCTTCTTCTCCGGCCCTCACCCACGACGTGGGCCTTGTCGACGCCGAGCGCCAGCTTAACCTGGCCAAAAGGGCGCAGCTTCAGCAGGACCTGGAGGAGAGGGTTGCCGCCAAGGAGCAGCAAGCGCAGGCTGCCAGGTCGAGGGCTGGGTATGGGGCATCCCACGTGCTCTATGCTGACCACTCCCTGGCAGAGCTGGCGCGCATGGCAGAGGAGGATAAGGAGGAGGTCCTGGAGGTCGCCTCCAAATCCTCCAACCTTAAGGGGACCTTTCAGAAGGCCCTCAAATGCCGTGCCGCCAGCATGCACGGCATCGTCACGGAGCTGGTGAAGCGCACGGCCACCGAGGAGACGCGGCAGCTGCAGGCGAAAGTGGATCGCCTGCAGGCGGAGGTAAGCCAGCTTCACCAGAAGCTGGCTGAAGCCACGGCCCTGCCTGCCCCAGCTCTGGTGACAGGAGGCTCCTCCTCCACCCCTGCCGGCCTCGAGGCAGCCTTGAGGCAGGTTGTGCAGGAGGAGAGGGCCTTCATAAGGGCCTGCTTCGCAGGCATCGAGGACCGGCTCCTGCCGGAAAAGCGGCTCCGCCCACCGCTAGCGGCGGACAAGAGTCGCCAACCGAGGGAGCCGGAACCTGCGCCTCAAGCAGGCCCGGCATCGGAGGTGCAGCCCTCAAAGGGCAAGGGCAAGGGCAAGAGGACCAAGGCGGCTCCTCAAACCCCCACCACGAGCGCGGGGGGAGCGTCAGGGTCCTCTGCCGCTCCAGCAGCCCCGGCCCCAGCCCAGATCTCGCTGGAGGAAGACGCCCTTCTTCCCTCCACCACCCCGTCCAACCAGTCGTGGACGGAAGTGGTCAAGAGAGGGAAGAAGGGCAAGAAGCCGGGCCCCAAGCCCGCTGCGACTGCTCCTGCAGCCAAACGGGCTCCAGCCGGCGGGAGGAAGCTGGTTCCTCCCAAAACCGCGGCCGTCGTGGTGACCATCACCCCGGAGGCCGCGGAGCGGGGCGAAACGTACGAGTCCGTACTGAGACGGGCTCGTACAAATGCTGATCCCTCCCAGCTGGGGATCAGCAAAATAACGTGCCGCCGAACTCTCACGGGAGCTCGAATTTTCGAGTTCTCGGGGGAGCAGCGCGGCACGAACGCGGACCTCTTCGCAGCGAAGCTGCAAGAGGTCATCGCGTCGGATGTGGCCAAGGTCGCAAGGCCCGTTAAGACCACAGCCTTGGAGGTGGCCGATTTGGACGACTCGGTCGCCAAAGAGGATGTGGTCGCGGCCGTCGCAGCGGCTGGAGGCTGCGACGCTGGCGCGGTGAAGGCTGGAGTCATCAGGCTCGGCCGCCGCGGCATGGGCATCATCCGCGTGGAGTGCCCGGTCGCCGCGGCCGGGGCCGTCCTTGCTGCGACCAAGGGACGGTTGCTGATAGGCTTCAGCTCGGCTGTGGTCCGGCCACTTGAGGCACAGCCTGCGCGGTGCTTCAAGTGCTGCGCGTTCGGCCACACCCGAGCCACGTGTCCCTCCAAGTCCGATTGGAGGGAAACCTGCTTCCAATGCGGGAAGGAGGGACACGGGTGGGCCGCGTGCACCGCCACCGCGCCACACTGCGCGGCGTGTGCCGCCAGTGGCCGCCCCGCGGGCCACCGGATGACGGGCAGGAGCTGTAAGCCCCCCGTCAAGAAGGGCGTGGTGCCGGCACAGGTTCGCCCTGTTGCCACCACCGCCGCCGCCGTCGTCGCCGCTGTAGCTCCAGCGGCGGCGGCGGCGGCTGAGGAGGGTGCGATGTCGGAATAATAATTTCCGACCTCCGCATCCTCCAGACGAACGCCAACCACTGCAGAGCGGCCCAGGACCTGGTGGTGCAGGTCATGGCCGAGTGGTTGGTGAACGTAGCGGTGGTCGCCGAGCCCTACTTCGTCCCCGGCAGCTGGCTGGGTGACGAGGACGGCTTGGTGGCACTAGCGGCGCGGTCTTCCACAGACTCCCCTCCCCTCTCGCTATTAGAGAGGGGACCGGGATACGTGGCCGCCGCGTGGGGAGAACTCGCCCTTGTGGGCGTGTATTTCTCCCCAAACCGCCCTCTCCAGGACTTCGAGAACTATCTCGGAGTCCTGGCCGCCGTGGTCGGCAGGGCGGCGCCGCGTCAGGTCTCCGTGCTGGGAGACCTGAACGCCAAGTCAGTGACCTGGGGCAACCCGGCCACCGACGCCCGCGGGCGGGCAGTCGAGCTGTGGGCTGCCTCCTCTGGACTCTGCCTCTTGAACAGAGGCAGCGTCCAGACATGCGTGCGGCGGCAGGGTGGCTCAGTGGTGGACGTCACTTTCGCCACCCCTGCGTTAGCCGCGCGCGTGCTGAACTGGCGGGTGAGCCTGGTGGAGACCATGTCGGACCACCGCTACGTGCGGTTCGACATCTCCACCAGTCGCCCCGGAGAGACGCGGTCTCTCCCGGGGCGATCACCGTTCCCACGGTGGGCTCTCGCCCGCCTGGACAGGGAGGCGGCGCGGGAGGCGGCGTTCGTCCAGGACTGGCTTTCGCCGCCTTCCGCCAGCCGGCTGTCGGATGTGGACACCGTGGCGGGGCAACTGAGGGAGTCTCTGACCGAGGTATGCAACTCGAGCATGCCTCGGTCTGGCCGACCACCACCCAAACGGGCCGTGTACTGGTGGTCGGCGGAGCTGGCGGGGCTTCGAGCAGCCTGTGTGGAGGCAAGGAGGGCATACACGCGGAGTCGGCGGCGGCGTCGACGGGACCAGGCCGTCGGGGACCACCTCTACGAGGTGTACCTGGCGGCAAAACTGGTCCTCGATCGGGCCATCACCGCCGCCAGAGACTCCGCGAGAGCCGAAATGCTGGAGGGTCTCGACGCGGACCCCTACGGGAGACCGTATAAGGCGGCGCGGAACAAGCTGCGCCCCTTTGGTCCCACGGTGGCCGAGACCCTGGAGCCCTCCTTTCTGGATGGGGTGGTTCAGTCCCTGTTCCCGTGCAGGGACGACTTCACCCCACCAGCGATGGCCCCACCAGCCCCGCCAGCTGATGATGAAGAAGAGACCCCTCCCGTCACGGAGTCGGAACTTGGCGCGGCTATTCTCCATATCCGCGCCAAGAAGACGGCTCCGGGCCCCGACGGTGTCCCGGCGAGAGTGGTGGCGATCGCCGCCACTCAAATGGAGGAGCGGTTTCGGGACCTTTTCAGCGCATGCCTTGCGTCTGGAAGGTTCCCGAAACCGTGGAAGGAGGGACAACTGTGCCTCCTTCGCAAGGAGGGCCGCCCGGCAGACTCCCCCTCGGCATACCGGCCCATCGTTCTGCTCGATGAGGTCGGTAAGATGTTCGAGGGGATAATCGCTGCCCGCCTGAAGAGCCATCTGCGGTGCATCGGGCCGGACTTGTCGGACGCTCAGTACGGCTTTCGGGCTGAGCGTTCGACGGTGGACGCGCTGGCCTGCCTCAAGGGGCAGGTGAAGGATGCGATGGAGGCGGGGGACGGGTTGTTGGCCGTGTCGTTCGACATTGCCAACGCCTTCAACTCTGTTCCCCACTCCACCATCCTAGAGGCACTCCGATTCCACGGAGTGCCTCGCTACATGCGCGTGCTGCTGGCCAGCTACCTGGAGGATCGGGTGATCCTCCTGGTCAACAGGGCTGGCCAGGTCCGGCGGTACGCCGTTGAAGCCGGCGTTCCACAGGGGTCAGTCTTAGGACCTCTCCTCTGGAACGTCGGCTACGATTGGCTCTTGCGGGGAACTCTCCTCCGAGGCACGAGTGTCGTCTGCTACGCGGATGACACTCTCCTCACCGCCCGGGGGGAGAGTTTCAGGGCGGCGGCCAACTTGGCCTCGGCGGGCGGATCCTTGGTCGCAGGGAGGATCCGCCGCCTAGGGTTGACGGTGGCGCTGCAGAAGACCGAGGCCGTCTTCTTCCACGGTCCCCGGCAGCGCCCCCCGCCACCTGGCGCCCACATCTTTGTGGAGGGCGTCAGGATTGAGGTGAAGGCCCAGATGAAATATCTGGGCCTTGTACTCGACAGCAGGTGGCGCTTCGGCCCGCATTTCAGCGGGCTATCGTCGCGCCTGCTGAAGACCGCGGGCGCTCTCTCGTGGCTCCTTCCCAACTTGGGGGGGCCCAGTGCGCGATGCCGGCAGCTCTACGCCGGCATCCTGAGGAGCATGGCCCTCTACGGGGCCCCCATCTGGGAGGAGTCCCTCCACAGACGGGAGAACGCCGCGGCCTTGCGGGCACCTCAAAGGGCGATAGCCCAGCGGGTGGCGCGGGCTCACCGCACGGTGAGCTTCGCCGGGGCATGCGCTCTGGCCAGCACCCCTCCTTGGGAACTCGAGGCGTGGGTGCTCGCCAGAGTGTACGAGTGGAAGGCGGGGCGGAGGGCGGCGGGTCAGCCCTTCGCCCCGGAAGAGCGGGAGGCCGTCCGGCGGGAGGCGAGGGACGCCATCGTCGTCCACTGGACGACGGACCTCGCCGCCGCAGTCTTCGGCCGCCGAACCCTCGACGCGATCGGGCCGGTCCTGCGGGACTGGCTCGAGCGGCCGCACGGGTTCCTCTCGTTCCGTCTGGTGCAGGTGCTGTCCGGACACGGTTGTTTCGGATCGTACCTGCATCGGATCGGACGGGAGGAGACGCCGTCGTGCCACCACTGTGGCGCGGCGGAGGACACGGCGCAGCACACTCTCGAGGTGTGCCCGTCGTGGTCCGAGCCGCGCCGCAGTCTCGTCGCGGCGATCGGGGTGGACCTCTCGCTCCCCGGCGTGGTTAACACCATGCTGAGGGACGAGGGGTCCTGGGCGGCAGTCGCCTCCTTCTGCGAGCACGTCATGTCCCAGAAGGAGGCGGCGGAGCGCGTGCGGGAGGACGATCCCGACGCGGCACCGCTCCGAAGGCGGAGGAGGGGTCGAAGGAGACGTCAGTTCGACAGTCATCTCCGACTCCTCCTCCCAGGTGGAGGCCAGCAGGCAACGGGTGCGGGGGCACCCTCGCCTGCATCGCACAGGCCTCCACCAGTGCCGGACGGGAATGGCCAGGTGCTCCCGGCCATTCCCGTAGCCCCCCACCATCCAGGTGGGGGGCATGTGGGGTCCGCCAGCTAGGCGGGCATGCGCCGGGAGGGCTGTGGATGTAAAGGCTGAGCCGGTTTCCCATGGCCCTCCCATCACGGCGATGCGGGAGCACCGCTGAGTTTTAGTGGGTATACTGCACTTAGACAGGAGTCCCACATACCCCGACTCGTCCCCCACGAGCCGGGGATGCGTAACGCATTTCTCAGCGAAAAAAAAAAAAAAAAAAAAAAAAAAGGTTAGGTTAGGTTAGAGGGGCCGGACCTGGACGACAGTCAGTTTGGGTTTCGGCATGGGCGCTCCACGATACACGCTGTGTCGCGGGTTAGAGTCCTGGCGGAGGAAGCGGTGTCTCGGGGCGGGGTGATGTTGGCGGTGTCCTTGGACATATCCAACGCCTTCAACACCCTGCCCTGGAGTTGTATTCGGGAGGCACTGCGCTATCATGGTGTGCCTCCCTACCTCCGCCGCATCGTTGGGGCTTATCTGTCTGGGAGGTGTGTCACCTACGTGGGACGTGATGGCGGAAACCAGCGCCGCATGTCGTGCGGTGTTCCACAGGGCTCGGTCTTAGGGCCGCTCCTGTGGAACATCGGGTACGACTGGGTGCTGAGGGGCGAGCTCAGGCCGGGGGTAGACCTGACGTGTTATGCGGACGACACGCTGGTCACTGCCCGGGGGAGCTCGCACAGGGAAGCAGCGTTGCTGGCGACGGCTGCGGTCTCACAGGTGGTGAGCCGCATACGTCGCCTAGGCCTGGAGGTGGCCCTCAGCAAGTCGGAGGCCATGGTGTTCCATGGCCCCCGGCGGGCGCCGTCACCCGGCTCACACATCGTGGTCGGGGGGGCTCGGATCGCTGTCGAGGGTACCATGAAGTACCTAGGATTGGTCCTCGACAGCCGGTGGGACTTCGGGCCCCACTTCCGACGGCTGGCGCCCAAGTTGCTGGGCGCTGCTGGAGCGCTCTCAACGCTGCTTCCCAATCTGGGGGGCCCGAGCGCCGCTTGTAGGCGGCTCTACGTGGGGATCGTGCGATCGATGGCCCTTTACGGGGCCCCGATCTGGGCGGCTGACCTGACGGCCGGGAGCATCGCCGTCATGCGGAGACCGCAGAGGGCGATGGCCGTCAGAGTCATCCGGGGATATCGCACGATCTCCTACGAGGCGGCTTGTGCACTGGCCGGATCCCCGCCCTGGGACCTGGAGGCGAAAGTACTCGCGTCATCGTATCGGTGGCGCGAGGAAGCGCGGGCGCGAGGCGAGCGACCGATGCAGCGACACGTGGAGCTGCATCGGTCTCAGCTTCGCGAGGTCCTAGTGGCGGAATGGCGGGACAGGCTTTCGCGCCCTACCGCCGGCCTCGACGTCGTCGAGGCGGTCCGGCCGGTGCTCGACCGCTGGCTCGGGAGGAGGCACGGCTCCCTGTCGTTTCGGGTGACGCAGGTGCTCTCGGGGCATGGTTGCTTCGGGAAGTACCTGTGTCGCATAAACAGGGAGCCGGACGCCCGGTGTCACCACTGCGTCGACTGCCGGGAGGACACGGCGCGGCACACGCTGGCAGAGTGTGCCGCTTGGGAGGAGCCGCGCCGTGCCCTCATCTCAGAAGTAGGCAGTGACTTGTCGCTGCCGGCCGTAGTGAACGCTATGGTCGGCAGCGCCGAGTCCTGGGACGCGGTGGTCGCCTTCTGCGAGACGGTCGTCTCGCAGAAGGAGGCTGCGGAAAGGGAGAGGGAGATCTCGTCCACTCACCCGGCCCGCAGCAGGCGCACCGGGCGTCGGCGGAGGGCGGATAACGCCCTCTTCCGGCCCCCCTAAATGGGTCCAGGGGCGACGGACTCGGGGACGTCCGTCGCCCCCCACACATCAGGACCCGAGGTGGCGGCGCGTAGTGTTCCACGCGCGCCCCTCTGAGACGTCGCGGGGGGAGTCAAACACCTCACTCCCCCCCCTGACCCGAGAGGAGGCCCGCGGAGGCGGGCCGGCACCGGCCGGGGGTTGCGGAAGATTCTTTCGTTCCCGCGACCCCCGGCGTAGGTGTGAGTCGGAACACCGGGGTGGTTTTTAGTCAGTAAGAGTCTGACAGACCCCTCCGCCCGCCCCAGGGCGGAGGACATCCATGAGGATTTTCCACCCCGGAAAAAAAAAAAAAAAAAAAAAAAAAAAAAAAAAAAAAAAAAAAAAAAAAAAAAAAAAAAAAAAAAAAAAGGTTAGGTTAGGTTAGGTTGGGGGAGGGGTGCATGTTGAGAAGCCTCCTCGTGGCGCACCCTGGGCAACGTCAGCTCCAAGTGCCCACCAGGTTTTGGTGGACACTTGGCGCTGGCGGCGAATTCTCAACAAACGGGGAAGGGTCACGGTTCCAATCACCGATCATCCGCGATGGTCGGTGAAGGGAACCGGGCTAGAGTTGGTCGTACGCCTACTCCCCCCTCTGCTTACAGAGGGGAGTTGAGTTGGCGTACACTGGGGAGTCCTAATCCCAAGGTCTAGCGTGCCGAGGGGATGAATGGCCGGAGGGTTTCCGGCAGCTAGTTAGTTAGCTAGTTGGGGGATCCCCCACAGCACATACTTCCACGCAGTATCCCCCGGGCAACGCCGTGTCTGACCACCGTAACGGAGTGGCAGACCGGCGGCTAAAGTGTGCTGTGATTTTAATTGCGAATTTTATTTGAGGACATTTCGTACCATGACTGGAAAGCCGGCACGCGATGCATCGATGCGAGGAAGCTGGTTCCTCCCAAAACCGCGGCCGTCGTGGTGACCATCACCCCGGAGGCCGCGGAGCGGACCTGGAGGAGAGGGTCGCTGCCAAGGAGCAGCAAGCTGCCAGGTCGAGGGCCGGGTATGGGGCATCTCACGTGCTCTATGCCGACCACTCCCTGGCAGAGCTGGCGCGCATGGCAGAGGAGGATAAGGAGGAGGTCCTGGAGGTCGCCTCCAAATCCTCCAACCTTAAGGGGACCTTTCAGAAGGCCCTCAAATGCCGTGCCGCCAGCATGCACGGCATCGTCACGGAGCTGGTGAAGCGCACGGCCACCGAGGAGACGCGGCAGCTGCAGGCGAAAGTGGATCGCCTGCAGGCGGAGGTAAGCCAGCTTCACCAGAAGCTGGCTGAAGCCACGGCCCTGCCTGCCCCAGCTCTGGTGACAGGAGGCTCCTCCTCCACCCCTGCCGGCCTCGAGGCAGCCTTGAGGCAGGTTGTGCAGGAGGAGAGGGCCTTCATAAGGGCCTGCTTCGCAGGCATCGAGGACCGGCTCCTGCCGGAAAAGCGGCTCCGCCCACCGCTAGCGGCGGACAAGAGTCGCCAACCGAGGGAGCCGGAACCTGCGCCTCAAGCAGGCCCGTTGTTGGAAGTGCAGCCCTCCAGCTCCAAGGGCAAGGGCAAGGGCAAGAGGACGGGCAAGGCGGCTCCTCAAACCCCCACCACAAGCGCGGTGGGAGTGCCTGCCGCTCCAGCAGCCCCAGCCAGACAGTCACAGGTCTCGCAGGAGGAAGACGCCCTTCTTCCCTCCACCACCCCGTCCAACCAGTCGTGGACGGAAGTGGTCAAGAGAGGGAAGAAGGGCAAGAAGCCGGACCCCAAGCCCGCTGCGGCTGCTCCTGCAGCCAAACGGGCTCCAGCCGGCGGGAGGAAGCTGGTTCCTCCCAAAACCGCGGCCGTCGTGGTGACCATCACCCCGGAGGCCGCGGAGCGAGGCGAAACGTACGAGTCCGTACTGAGACGGGCTCGTACGAATGCTGATCCCTCCCAGCTGGGGATCAGCAAAATAACGTGCCGCCGAACTCTCACGGGAGCTCGAATTTTCGAGTTCTCGGGAGAGCAGCGCGGCACGAACGCGGACCTCTTTGCAGCGAAGCTGCAAGAGGTCATCGCGTCGGATGTGGCCAAGGTCGCAAGGCCCGTTAAGACCACAGCCTTGGAGGTGGCCGATTTGGACGACTCGGTCGCCAAAGAGGATGTGGTCGCGGCCGTCGCAGCGGCTGGAGGCTGCGACGCTGGCGCGGTGAGAGGGGGAGCCATCAGGCTCGGCCGCCGCGGCATGGGCATCATCCGCGTCGAGTGCCCGGTCGCCGCGGCTGGGGCCGTCCTTGCTGCGACCAAAGGACGGCTGCTGATCGGCTTCAGCTCGGCTGTGGTCCGGCCACTTGAGGCACAGCCTGCGCGGTGCTTCAAGTGCTGCGCGTTCGGCCACACCCGGGCCACGTGTCCCTCCAAGTCCGATTGCCACACTGCGCGGCGTGTGCCGCCAGTGGCCGCCCCGCGGGCCACCGGATGACGGGCAGGAGCTGTAAGCCCCCCGTCAAGAAGGGCGTGGTGCCGGCACAGGTTCGCCCTGTTGCCACCACCGCCGCCGCCGTCGTCGCCGCTGTAGCTCCAGCGGCGGCGGCGGCGGCTGAGGAGGGTGCGATGTCGGAATAATAATTTCCGACCTCCGCATCCTCCAGACGAACGCCAACCACTGCAGAGCGGCCCAGGACCTGGTGGTGCAGGTCATGGCCGAGTGGTTGGTGAACGTAGCGGTGGTCGCCGAGCCCTACTTCGTCCCCGGCAGCTGGCTGGGTGACGAGGACGGCTTGGTGGCACTAGCGGCGCGGTCTTCCACAGACTCCCCTCGGACCGGGATACGTAGCCGCCGCGTGGGGAGAACTCGCCCTTGTGGGCGTGTATTTCTCCCCGAACCGCCCTCTCCAGGACTTCGAGAACTATCTCGGAGTCCTGGCCGCCGTGGTCGGCAGGGCGGCGCCGCGTCAGGTCTCCGTGCTGGGAGACCTGAACGCCAAGTCGGTGACCTGGGGCAACCCGGCCACCGACGCCCGCGGGCGGGCAGTCGAGCTGTGGGCTGCCTCCTCTGGACTCTGCCTCTTGAACAGAGGCAGCGTCCAGACATGCGTGCGGCGGCAGGGTGGCTCAGTGGTGGACGTCACTTTCGCCACCCCTGCGTTAGCCGCGCGCGTGCTGAACTGGCGGGTGAGCCTGGTGGAGACCATGTCGGACCACCGCTACGTGCGGTTCGACATCTCCACCAGTCGCCCCGGAGAGACGCGGTCTCTCCCGGGGCGATCACCGTTCCCACGGTGGGCTCTCGCCCGCCGTCCGCGTAGCAGACGACACTCTCCTCACCGCCCGGGGGGAGAGTTTCAGGGAGGCGGCCTCCTTGGCCTCGGCGGGCGGATCCTTGGTCGCAGGGAGGATCCGCCGCCTAGGGTTGACGGTGGCGCTGCAGAAGACCGAGGCCGTCTTCTTCCACGGTCCCCGGCAGCGCCCCCCGCCACCTGGCGCCCACATCTTCGTGGAGGGCGTCAGGATTGAGGTGAAGGCCCAGATGAAATATCTGGGCCTTGTACTCGACAGCAGGTGGCGCTTCGGCCCGCATTTCAGCGGGCTGTCGACGCGCCTGCTGAAGACCGCGGGCGCTCTCTCGTGGCTCCTTCCCAACTTGGGGGGGCCCAGCGCGCGATGCCGGCAACTGTACGCCGGCATCCTGAGGAGCATGGCCCTCTACGGGGCCCCCATCTGGGAGGAGTCCCTCCACAGACGAGAGAACGCCGCGGCCTTGCGGGCACCTCAAAGGGCGATAGCCCAGCGGGTGGCGCGGGCTCACCGCACGGTGAGCTTCGCCGGGGCGTGCGCTCTGGCCGGCACCCCTCCTTGGGAACTCGAGGCGTGGGTGCTCGCCAGAGTGTACGAGTGGAAGGCGGGGCGGAGGGCGGCGGGTCAGCCCTTCGCCCCGGAACAGCGGGAGGCCGTCCGGCGAGAGGCGAGGGACGCCATCGTCGTCCACTGGACGACGGACCTCGCCTCCGCGGTCTTCGGCCGCCGAACCCTCGACGCGATCGGGCCGGTCCTGCGGGACTGGCGAAAAGGCGGACATCCTGGCCGCCAAGCTGCGGGAGGTCCTCAATCCGGAGGACGTTCGGGTGTCCAGGCCCATGAAGACCGCGGAACTGCGCGTCGATGGCCTGGACGACTCGACGACCGCGGCTGAGGTCGTGGCGGCCGTCGCCCGTACCGGTGGGTGTCCGCCCGCAGACGTACGCACGGGCGAGGTTCGCGTCGATGCCTCCGGGCTCGGCGCGATCTGGGTGCGGTGTCCGGTGGCGGCGGCTAAGAAAGTCGCCGACGCCGGGCGTCTCTTGGTGGGATGGGTGGCAGCGAGGGTGAAGCAGCTGCAGCCCAGGGCCTTGCGGTGCTACCGTTGCCTCGACATTGGGCATGTCAGGGCACGGTGCACCGCCGAAACAGACCGCAGCGAGCAGTGCTATCGCTGCGGTCAGGCCGGCCACAAGGCGGCCCAGTGTCTCGCGGCGCCAAACTGCAGCCTCTGTACAGCTGCAGGGAGGCCCGCGGGGCACAGAGCGGGCGGAAAGGCCTGTGGCGCGCCCACCAAGCGGACGCAGAAGAAGAAGAGAGGGGCTGCCATGGCTGCCGGGGGCTCTTTACCCCCCCCGCAGCCTGGCTGCCCTTCGGCCGACTCCCGGCCTAGGAATGGTGCGTTGGAGGGAATGGATTGCGCTTAATGGCGCTGTACCATTTCCTCCAGGGCAATATCAACCACTCTGCTAGAGCTCAGGATCTTTTGCTCCAGAGCATGGCAGAGTGGTCGATTCACGTGGCCGTGGTCGCCGAACCGTATTTCGTCCCCCCCAGGGATAACTGGGTGGGAGACTTGGACGGTTTGGTGGCCATCATTGGCGGGGCTCTTGTCAACCCGTCCCGAGGTCGCGGCTGGGTAGCCGCCCTCGCGGACGGCATTGGCACTGTTGGGGCGTATTTTTCGCCCAACAAGAGTCTCGCCGACTTCGAGAGGTTCCTTGTCGAGTTGGGTGCCGTCGTGGGCCGACTCCACCCTCGCCCTGTGCTGTTGCTGGGGGATCTCAACGCCAAGTCTGCGGCGTGGGGATCCCCTGTGACCGATGCCAGGGGCGAGGTGCTGGAGGAGTGGGCGGTCACGACTGGCCTGACCGTCCTGAATCGGGGCTCGGTACACACGTGCGTGCGGCAGCGGGGCGGGTCTATAGTGGACGTGTCGTTCGCTAGCCCCGCTGTCGCGAGCCGTGTCCGCGACTGGCGTGTCGCCGTGGAGGTGGAGACGTTGTCGGATCACCGATACATCCGATTCGACGTCTCCGCCCAGACCACCGGCGGCCGCGGTCCACCGACCCCGCGAACGGACGGTCCGCGTTGGGCGCGTAAGCGCATAGACAGGGAACTTCTCGAGGAGGCCGCTATTGTCCAGGCCTGGAGCCGGGAGTCGGCGACGAACGGACCCGTCGACGTCGAGCAGGAGGCGCTGTGGTTCCGCGGGGCTATGATGCATATCAGCGACGCGTCCATGCCCCGGGTCCACGCACAGTCCGCAAGGCGCCAGGTGTACTGGTGGACCGCCGAGATCGCGCAGCTGCGCGTCGCGTGCGTGGCGGTCAGACGCCGGTACACCCGATACCGAAGGAGACGTCGTCGGGTCCCTGACGAAGAGGCCGCGCTGTATGAGGTGTACCGCGCGGCCAAGCAGACTCTGTGGCTGGCCATCGGCGAGTCGAGGACGCGAGCCAGGGAAGAGATGTTGGAGACTCTAGACGGGGATCCGTGGGGGCGCCCTTATCGCGCGGTTCGAGGGAAACTTCGAGCCGCGGCGCCTCCGCTTACGGAGAGTCTCCAACCCGAGCTGCTGGAGGAGGTGGTTGCAGCCCTCTTCCCGGCCAGAGCGGAGCACACTCCGCCGCCGATGGCTTTGCCCACGGCCGCAGAGTCTGCAGATGAGGAGGAGAACGCCATCAGCGTCCCAGAGGTGACACAGGCAGAGATGAGGGCAGCCGTGATGCGGCTCCGGGCCAAGAACGTGGCTCCGGGGCCCGACGGGATCCACGGCTGCGTGCTAGCCCTCGCTCTGAAGGAGCTCGAGCCCCAACTCAGAGGACTCTACACAGCGTGTCTTGAGCAGGGCCAGTTTCCCACTTTGTGGAAATCTGGTCGTCTGGTCCTGCTCAGGAAGGCGGGGCGCCCGGCGGACTCGTCGTCCGCGTACCGGCCCATAGTGCTGCTAGACGAGGTGGGCAAGCTGTTCGAGCGAGTAATCGCAGCCCGCCTCGTCGGCCACTTGTGCAGAGAGGGGCCGGACCTGGACGACAGTCAGTTTGGGTTTCGGCATGGGCGCTCCACGATACACGCTGTGTCGCGGGTTAGAGTCCTGGCGGAGGAAGCGGTGTCTCGGGGCGGGGTGATGTTGGCGGTGTCCTTGGACATATCCAACGCCTTCAACACCCTGCCCTGGAGTTGTATTCGGGAGGCACTGCGCTATCATGGTGTGCCTCCCTACCTCCGCCGCATCGTTGGGGCTTATCTGTCTGGGAGGTGTGTCACCTACGTGGGACGTGATGGCGGAAACCAGCGCCGCATGTCGTGCGGTGTTCCGCAGGGCTCGGTCTTAGGGCCGCTCCTGTGGAACATCGGGTACGACTGGGTGCTGAGGGGCGAGCTCAGGCCGGGGGTAGAACTGACGTGTTATGCGGACGACACGCTGGTCACCGCCCGGGGGAGCTCGCACAGGGAAGCAGCGTTGCTGGCGACGGCTGCGGTTTCACAGGTGGTGAGCCGCATACGTCGCCTAGGCCTGGAGGTGGCCCTCAGCAAGTCGGAGGCCATGGTGTTCCATGGCCCCCGGCGGGCGCCGTCACCCGGCTCACACATCGTGGTCGGGGGGGCTCGGATCGCTGTCGAGGGTACCATGAAGTACCTGGGATTGGTCCTCGACAGCCGGTGGGACTTCGGGCCCCACTTCCGACGGCTGGCGCCCAAGTTGCTGGGCGCTACTGGAGCGCTCTCAACGCTGCTTCCCAATCTTGGGGGCCCGAGCGCCGCTTGTAGGCGGCTCTACGTGGGGATCGTGCGATCGATGGCCCTTTACGGGGCCCCGATCTGGGCGGCTGACCTGACGGCCGGGAGCATCGCCGTCATGCGAAGACCGCAGAGGGCGATGGCTGAAGCCACGGCCCTGCCTGCCCCGGCTCCAGTGACAGGAGGCCCCTCCTCCTCCTCCTCCTCCCCCTCCCCCTCCACCCCTGCCAGCCTCGAGGCAGCCTTGAGGCAGGTAGTGATGGAGGAGAGGGCGTTTATTAGGGCCTGCTTCGCAGGCATCGAGGACCGGCTCCTGCCGGAAAAGCGGCTCCGCCCACCGCTAGCGGCGGACAAGAGTCGCCAACCGAGGGAGCCGGAACCTGCGCCTCAAGCAGGCCCTGTACTGGAAGGGCAGCCCTCAAAGGGAAAGGGCAAGGGCAAGGGCAAGAGGACCACGGCGGCTCCTCAGACCCCCACCACGAGCGCGGTGGGAGTGCCAGGGTCCTCTGCCGCTCCAGCAGCCCCGGCCCCAGCCCAGATCAGTCAGGAGGAAGACGCCCTTCTTCCCTCCACCACCCCGTCCAACCAGTCGTGGACGGAAGTCGTCAAGAGGGGGAAGAAGGCAAAGAAGCCGGACCCCAAGCCCGCTGCGGCTGCTCCTGCAGCCAAACGGGCTCCAGCTGGTGGGAGGAAGCTGGTTCCTCCCAAAACCGCGGCCGTCGTGGTGACCATCACCCCGGAGGCCGCGGAGCGGGGCGAAACGTACGAGTCCGTACTGAGACGGGCTCGTACGAATGCTGATCCCTCCCAGCTGGGGATCAGCAAAATAACGTGCCGCCGAACTCTCACGGGAGCTCGAATTTTCGAGTTCTCGGGGGAGCAGCGCGGCACGAACGCGGACCTCTTCGCAGCGAAGCTGCGGGAGGTCGTCGCGGATGTGGCCAAGGTCGCCAGGCCAGAAAAGACCACAGCCCTCGAGGTGGCCGATCTTGATGACTCGGTCGCCAAAGAGGATGTGGTCGCAGCCGTCGCAGCAGCTGGAGGCTGCGACGCCGGCGCGGTGAAGGCTGGAGTCGTCAGGCTCGGCCGCCGCGGCATGGGCATCATCCGCGTGGAGTGCCCGGTCGCCGCGGCCGGGGCCGTCCTTGCGGCGACCAGAGGACGGCTGCTGATCGGCTTCAGCTCGGCGGTGGTCCGGCCACTTGAGGCACAGCCTGCGCGGTGCTTCAAGTGCTGCGCGTTCGGCCACACCAGAGCCACGTGTCCCTCCAAGTCCGATTGGAGGGAAACCTGCTTCCAATGCGGGAAGGAGGGACACGGGTGGGCCGCGTGCACCGCCACCGCGCCACACTGCGCGGCGTGTGCCGCCAGTGGCCGCCCCGCGGGCCACCGGATGACGGGCAGGAGCTGTAAGCCCCCCGTCAAGAAGGGCGTGGTGCCGGCACAGGTTCGCCCTGTTGCCACCACCGCCGCCGCCGTCTTCGCCGCTGTAGCTCCAGCGGCGGCGGCGGCGGCTGAGGAGGGTGCGATGTCGGAATAATAATTTCCGACCTCCGCATCCTCCAGACGAACGCCAACCACTGCAGAGCGGCCCAGGACCTGGTGGTGCAGGTCATGGCCGAGTGGTTGGTGAACGTAGCGGTGGTCGCCGAGCCCTACTTCGTCCCCGGCAGCTGGCTGGGTGACGAAGACGGCTTGGTGGCACTAGCGGCGCGGTCTTCCACAGACTCCCCTCCCCTCTCGCTATTAGAGAGGGGACCGGGATACGTGGCCGCCGCGTGGGGAGAACTCGCCCTCGTGGGCGTGTATTTCTCCCCAAACCGCCCTCTCCAGGACTTCGAGAACTATCTCGGAGTCCTGGCCACCGTGGTCGGCAGGGCGGCGCCGCGTCAGGTCTCCGTGCTGGGAGACCTGAACGCCAAGTCGGTGACCTGGGGCAACCGGGCCACCGACGCCCGCGGGCGGGCAGTCGAGCTGTGGGCTGCCTCCTCTGGACTCTGCCTCTTGAACAGAGGCAGCGTCCAGACATGCGTGCGGCGGCAGGGTGGCTCAGTGGTGGACGTCACTTTCGCCACCCCTGCGTTAGCCACGCGCGTGCTGAACTGGCGGGTGGACCTGGTGGAGACCATGTCGGACCACCGCTACGTGCGGTTCGACATCTCCACCAGTCGCCCCGGAGAGACGCGGACTCTCCCGGGGCGATCACCGTTCCCACGGTGGGCCCTCGCCCGCCTGGACAGGGAGGCAGCGCGGGAGGCGGCGTTCGTCCAGGACTGGCTTTCGCCGCCTTCCGCCAGCCGGCTGCCGGATGTGGACACCGTGGCGGGGCAACTGAGGGAGTCTCTGACCGAGGTATGCAAGTCGAGCATGCCTCGGTCTGGCCGACCACCACCCAAACGGGCCGTGTACTGGTGGTCGGCGGAGCTGGCGGGGCTTCGAGCAGCCTGTGTGGAGGCAAGGAGGGCTTACACGCGGAGTCGGCGGCGGCGTCGACGGGACCAGGCCGTCGGGGACCACCTCTACGAGGTGTACCTGGCGGCAAAACTGGTCCTCGATCGGGCCATCACCGCCGCCAGAGACTCTGCGAGAGCAGAAATGCTGGAGGGTCTCGACGCGGACCCCTACGGGAGACCGTATAAGGCGGCGCGGAACAAACTGCGCCCCTTTGGTCCCCCCGTGGCCGAGACTCTGGAGCCCTCCTTTCTGGATGGGGTGGTTCAGTCCCTGTTCCCGTGCAGGGACGACTTCACCCCACCAGCGATGGCCCCACCAGCCCCGCCAGCTGATGATGATGAAGAGGAGACCCCTCCCGTCACGGAGTCGGAACTCGGCGCGGCTATTCTCCATATCCGCGCCAAGAAGACGGCTCCGGGCCCCGACGGTGTCCCGGCGAGAGTGGTGGCGATCGCCGCCACCCAAATGGAGGAGCGGTTTCGGGACCTCTTCAGCGCATGCCTTGCGTCTGGAAGGTTCCCGAAACCGTGGAAGGAGGGACAGTTGTGCCTCCTTCGCAAGGAGGGCCGCCCGGCAGACTCCCCCTCGGCATACCGGCCCATCGTTCTGCTCGATGAGGTCGGTAAGATGTTCGAGGGGATAATCGCTGCCCGCCTGAAGAGCCATCTGCGGTGCATCGGGCCGGACTTGTCGGACGCTCAGTACGGTTTTCGGGCTGAGCGTTCGACGGTGGACGCGCTGGCCTGCCTCAAGGGGCAGGTGAAGGATGCGATGGAGGCGGGGGACGGGTTGTTGGCCGTGTCGTTCGACATTGCCAACGCCTTCAACTCCGTTCCCCACTCCACCATCCTAGAGGCACTCCGATTTCACGGAGTGCCTCGCTACATGCGCGTGCTGCTGGCCAGCTACCTGGAGGATCGGGCGATCCTCCTGGTCAACAGGGCTGGCCGAGTCCGGCGGTACGCCGTAGAAGCCGGCGTTCCACAGGGGTCAGTCTTAGGACCTCTCCTCTGGAACGTCGGCTACGATTGGCTCTTGCGGGGAACTCTCCTCCGAGGCACGAGTGTCGTCTGCTACGCGGATGACACTCTCCTCACCGCCCGGGGGGAGAGTTTCAGGGAGGCGGCCAACTTGGCGCACGTGACAATCGTCGATAGGATCCGGCAATTGGGACTCGAGGTGGCCTTGCACAAGTCCGAGGCCATGTGTTTTTATGGTCCTCGGAACGCGCCACTGTCGGGTTCCCGGATAACGGCAGGAGGGGTTCACATCGGTGTCGAGTCGACGATGAAGTACCTGGGACTCGTCCTCGACAGCCGGTGGAACTTCGTGGAGCACTTCCGACGTTTGGCTCCCAAACTGCAGAGGGCAGGGGCTGCTTTGAAGCGGCTTCTGCCCAATCTAGGGGGTCCAAACGCCTCCTGCCGGAGGCTCTACGCGGGGATCGTGCGGTCCATGGCCCTTTACGGGGCACCGGTGTGGGCGCGTTCATTAAGGCTGCGACCAGCCCAGCGGTTGAACGCGTCCCAAAGGGTCATGGCCATCAGGCTGGTACGAGGATACCGCACGGTCTCCCGTGAGGCGGCGAGCCTCCTTGCCGGACTACCGCCATGGGATCTGGAGGCAAAAGTCCTCGCGCACATGTGGGAGTTGCGCGAGGAGGCGAAACGCCGGGGCGTAACTCCGCTGCCGCGAGAAATCGCGGCACAGCGGACAGAGCTCCGGCGGGATCTCATGGCGGCATGGAGAGTGCGATTGTCGCAACCCAGCGCTGGGCACGCCACAATTGTGGCGATAAGTCCCCTCTTTGAGGAGTGGCTAGAGAGGCGCCACGGCGTCCTCACCTTCCGCCTGACACAGGTCCTCACCGGACATGGTTGTTTCGGGAGGTTCCTGTTCAGAATAAAGCGGGAGGAAACGCCCGGGTGTCACCACTGTGTGGATCGCCCGGAGGACACGGTAGTGCATACGGTGGAGGTCTGCCCAGCTTGGGCGGAGCACCGCCGTGTCCTCACGGAGGCGATCGGCGGCGGCGATCTCTCGCGTCCGGCCCTGGTTCAGGCCATGGTCCGGAGCGAGAGTGCATGGGAGGCCGTCACCTCCTTCTGCGAAGCAGTAATGCTCGCAAAGGAGGAGGCGGAGCGCGCGAGGGAGAGGCAAAATGCGCCCCCTCGCGCCCCTAGTCGCCGCAGGAGACGCCCCGGGCGTCGGGAGTCGCGAGCCGACTTCCGGCCACCGTAGGCGCGGGCTTGCGGACGGTGAGCAATGGGTAGCTCGCCGTCCGATAGGGACCAGGCCCGGGTCGACGGCGCGTTGTGTTCCACGCGCGCCTCAAAGAGATGTCAGCACCAAGTGACGGGGTCCGGAAGGGCCAATGCCTGCCGGGGTCGCGGGTTTGTCTGAAAGGGATATCGCGACCTCGGCACACAGGCAACGGAAGGAACACGGGTGGGTTTTAGTCAGTAAAAGTCTGACACGCCCTCCCGCTCCACCCAGAGCGGGAGAAGTTATTTGATAATTTCCCATCCTCAAAAAAAAAAAAAAAAAAAAAGCTAGGCGCACGTGCGAGGTGTCAAAAGACGCGTCTCGGCGCGGGCTAGCGTTCTGTGAGGTTATTGGAATTTTCCTAGAAGAAAATTTTTGACTTTTCGTCAAAAAACGTGTTTTTCGACCGAAAAGTATGAAAAAACCGGGAATTACGACTACCAAACGGGACTCGAGCTCGCGGAACGCGCACCAGAGTACAGGTAAGGCAGGTAAGTATCTATTTCAACTAAAATCAAATGTGTTTTTGAAGGAAAATTTTGAGATAAAAATTAGTTTAAGTTTTTAATAAAAGAAAATATTGAAAATTTTCTAAGTCCTATAACGAAAAAATATTTTCGCGTTTTTGTCAATTTTAATTAGTCAGGACGTGGGACGGAACCTTTTTAAGATCAAATTCGCTGAAAACAGCTTCAAAATGCGTCACCTGGATGCAAAGTTATAACGGTTTGATGTATTTACTGGATAGCTAAGGTGGATTTCGTCTGTTTATGAATTTAATTGATTTTAAAAATTTTGATTTTCTATGTTAGCTAGGCGCACGTGCGAGGTGTCAAAAGACGCGTCTCGGCGCGGGCTAGCGTTCTGTGAGGTTATTGGAATTTTCCTAGAAGAAAATTTTTGACTTTTCGTCAAAAAACGTGTTTTTCGACCGAAAAGTATGAAAAAACCGGGAATTACGACTACCAAACGGGACTCGAGCTCGCGGAACGCGCACCAGAGTACAGGTAAGGCAGGTAAGTATCTATTTCAACTAAAATCAAATGTGTTTTTGAAGGAAAATTTTGAGATAAAAATTAGTTTAAGTTTTTAATAAAAGAAAATATTGAAAATTTTCTAAGTCCTATAACGAAAAATATTTTCGCGTTTTTGTCAATTTTAATTAGTCAGGACGTGGGACGGAACCTTTTTAAGATCAAATTCGCTGAAAACAGCTTCAAAATGCGTCACCTGGATGCAAAGTTATAACGGTTTGATGTATTTACTGGATAGCTAAGGTGGATTTCGTCTGTTTATGAATTTAATTGATTTTAAAAATTTTGATTTTCTATGTTAGCTAGGCGCACGTGCGAGGTGTCAAAAGACGCGTCTCGGCGCGGGCTAGCGTTCTGTGAGGTTATTGGAATTTTCCTAGAAGAAAATTTTTGACTTTTCGTCAAAAAACGTGTTTTTCGACCGAAAAGTATGAAAAAACCGGGAATTACGACTACCAAACGGGACTCGAGCTCGCGGAACGCGCACCAGAGTACAGGTAAGGCAGGTAAGTATCTATTTCAACTAAAATCAAATGTGTTTTTGAAGGAAAATTTTGAGATAAAAATTAGTTTAAGTTTTTAATAAAAGAAAATATTGAAAATTTTCTAAGTCCTATAACGAAAAATATTTTCGCGTTTTTGTCAATTTTAATTAGTCAGGACGTGGGACGGAACCTTTTTAAGATCAAATTCGCTGAAAACAGCTTCAAAATGCGTCACCTGGATGCAAAGTTATAACGGTTTGATGTATTTACTGGATAGCTAAGGTGGATTTCGTCTGTTTATGAATTTAATTGATTTTAAAAATTTTGATTTTCTATGTTAGCTAGGCGCACGTGCGAGGTGTCAAAAGACGCGTCTCGGCGCGGGCTAGCGTTCTGTGAGGTTATTGGAATTTTCCTAGAAGAAAATTTTTGACTTTTCGTCAAAAAACGTGTTTTTCGACCGAAAAGTATGAAAAAAACCGGGAATTACGACTACCAAACGGGACTCGAGCTCGCGGAACGCGCACCAGAGTACAGGTAAGGCAGATAAGTATCTTTTCAACTAAAATCAAATGTGTTTTTGAAGGAAAATTTTGAGATAAAAATTAGTTTAAGTTTTTAATAAAAGAAAATATTGAAAATTTTCTAAGTCCTATAACGAAAAATATTTTCGCGTTTTTGTCAATTTTAATTAGTCAGGACGTGGGACGGAACCTTTTTAAGATCAAATTCGCTGAAAACAGCTTCAAAATGCGTCACCTGGATGCAAAGTTATAACGGTTTGATGTATTTACTGGATAGCTAAGGTGGATTTCGTCTGTTTATGAATTTAATTGATTTTAAAAATTTTGATTTTCTATGTTAGCTAGGCGCACGTGCGAGGTGTCAAAAGACGCGTCTCGGCGCGGGCTAGCGTTCTGTGAGGTTATTGGAATTTTCCTAGAAGAAAATTTTTGACTTTTCGTCAAAAAACGTGTTTTTCGACCGAAAAGTATGAAAAAACCGGGAATTACGACTACCAAACGGGACTCGAGCTCGCGGAACGCGCACCAGAGTACAGGTAAGGCAGGTAAGTATCTATTTCAACTAAAATCAAATGTGTTTTTGAAGGAAAATTTTGAGATAAAAATTAGTTTAAGTTTTTAATAAAAGAAAATATTGAAAATTTTCTAAGTCCTATAACGAAAAAATATTTTCGCGTTTTTGTCAATTTTAATTAGTCAGGACGTGGGACGGAACCTTTTTAAGATCAAATTCGCTGAAAACAGCTTCAAAATGCGTCACCTGGATGCAAAGTTATAACGGTTTGATGTATTTACTGGATAGCTAAGGTGGATTTCGTCTGTTTATGAATTTAATTGATTTTAAAAATTTTGATTTTCTATGTTAGCTAGGCGCACGTGCGAGGTGTCAAAAGACGCGTCTCGGCGCGGGCTAGCGTTCTGTGAGGTTATTGGAATTTTCCTAGAAGAAAATTTTTGACTTTTCGTCAAAAAACGTGTTTTTCGACCGAAAAGTATGAAAAAACCGGGAATTACGACTACCAAACGGGACTCGAGCTCGCGGAACGCGCACCAGAGTACAGGTAAGGCAGGTAAGTATCTATTTCAACTAAAATCAAATGTGTTTTTGAAGGAAAATTTTGAGATAAAAATTAGTTTAAGTTTTTAATAAAAGAAAATATTGAAAATTTTCTAAGTCCTATAACGAAAAAATATTTTCGCGTTTTTGTCAATTTTAATTAGTCAGGACGTGGGACGGAACCTTTTTAAGATCAAATTCGCTGAAAACAGCTTCAAAATGCGTCACCTGGATGCAAAGTTATAACGGTTTGATGTATTTACTGGATAGCTAAGGTGGATTTCGTCTGTTTATGAATTTAATTGATTTTAAAAATTTTGATTTTCTATGTTAGCTAGGCGCACGTGCGAGGTGTCAAAAGACGCGTCTCGGCGCGGGCTAGCGTTCTGTGAGGTTATTGGAATTTTCCTAGAAGAAAATTTTTGACTTTTCGTCAAAAAACGTGTTTTTCGACCGAAAAGTATGAAAAAACCGGGAATTACGACTACCAAACGGGACTCGAGCTCGCGGAACGCGCACCAGAGTACAGGTAAGGCAGGTAAGTATCTATTTCAACTAAAATCAAATGTGTTTTTGAAGGAAAATTTTGAGATAAAAATTAGTTTAAGTTTTTAATAAAAGAAAATATTGAAAATTTTCTAAGTCCTATAACGAAAAATATTTTCGCGTTTTTGTCAATTTTAATTAGTCAGGACGTGGGACGGAACCTTTTTAAGATCAAATTCGCTGAAAACAGCTTCAAAATGCGTCACCTGGATGCAAAGTTATAACGGTTTGATGTATTTACTGGATAGCTAAGGTGGATTTCGTCTGTTTATGAATTTAATTGATTTTAAAAATTTTGATTTTCTATGTTAGCTAGGCGCACGTGCGAGGTGTCAAAAGACGCGTCTCGGCGCGGGCTAGCGTTCTGTGAGGTTATTGGAATTTTCCTAGAAGAAAATTTTTGACTTTTCGTCAAAAAACGTGTTTTTCGACCGAAAAGTATGAAAAAACCGGGAATTACGACTACCAAACGGGACTCGAGCTCGCGGAACGCGCACCAGAGTACAGGTAAGGCAGGTAAGTATCTATTTCAACTAAAATCAAATGTGTTTTTGAAGGAAAATTTTGAGATAAAAATTAGTTTAAGTTTTTAATAAAAGAAAATATTGAAAATTTTCTAAGTCCTATAACGAAAAATATTTTCGCGTTTTTGTCAATTTTAATTAGTCAGGACGTGGGACGGAACCTTTTTAAGATCAAATTCGCTGAAAACAGCTTCAAAATGCGTCACCTGGATGCAAAGTTATAACGGTTTGATGTATTTACTGGATAGCTAAGGTGGATTTCGTCTGTTTATGAATTTAATTGATTTTAAAAATTTTGATTTTCTATGTTAGCTAGGCGCACGTGCGAGGTGTCAAAAGACGCGTCTCGGCGCGGGCTAGCGTTCTGTGAGGTTATTGGAATTTTCCTAGAAGAAAATTTTTGACTTTTCGTCAAAAAACGTGTTTTTCGACCGAAAAGTATGAAAAAACCGGGAATTACGACTACCAAACGGGACTCGAGCTCGCGGAACGCGCACCAGAGTACAGGTAAGGCAGGTAAGTATCTATTTCAACTAAAATCAAATGTGTTTTTGAAGGAAAATTTTGAGATAAAAATTAGTTTAAGTTTTTAATAAAAGAAAATATTGAAAATTTTCTAAGTCCTATAACGAAAAAATATTTTCGCGTTTTTGTCAATTTTAATTAGTCAGGACGTGGGACGGAACCTTTTTAAGATCAAATTCGCTGAAAACAGCTTCAAAATGCGTCACCTGGATGCAAAGTTATAACGGTTTGATGTATTTACTGGATAGCTAAGGTGGATTTCGTCTGTTTATGAATTTAATTGATTTTAAAAATTTTGATTTTCTATGTTAGCTAGGCGCACGTGCGAGGTGTCAAAAGACGCGTCTCGGCGCGGGCTAGCGTTCTGTGAGGTTATTGGAATTTTCCTAGAAGAAAATTTTTGACTTTTCGTCAAAAAACGTGTTTTTCGACCGAAAAGTATGAAAAAACCGGGAATTACGACTACCAAACGGGACTCGAGCTCGCGGAACGCGCACCAGAGTACAGGTAAGGCAGGTAAGTATCTATTTCAACTAAAATCAAATGTGTTTTTGAAGGAAAATTTTGAGATAAAAATTAGTTTAAGTTTTTAATAAAAGAAAATATTGAAAATTTTCTAAGTCCTATAACGAAAAATATTTTCGCGTTTTTGTCAATTTTAATTAGTCAGGACGTGGGACGGAACCTTTTTAAGATCAAATTCGCTGAAAACAGCTTCAAAATGCGTCACCTGGATGCAAAGTTATAACGGTTTGATGTATTTACTGGATAGCTAAGGTGGATTTCGTCTGTTTATGAATTTAATTGATTTTAAAAATTTTGATTTTCTATGTTAGCTAGGCGCACGTGCGAGGTGTCAAAAGACGCGTCTCGGCGCGGGCTAGCGTTCTGTGAGGTTATTGGAATTTTCCTAGAAGAAAATTTTTGACTTTTCGTCAAAAAACGTGTTTTTCGACCGAAAAGTATGAAAAAACCGGGAATTACGACTACCAAACGGGACTCGAGCTCGCGGAACGCGCACCAGAGTACAGGTAAGGCAGGTAAGTATCTATTTCAACTAAAATCAAATGTGTTTTTGAAGGAAAATTTTGAGATAAAAATTAGTTTAAGTTTTTAATAAAAGAAAATATTGAAAATTTTCTAAGTCCTATAACGAAAAATATTTTCGCGTTTTTGTCAATTTTAATTAGTCAGGACGTGGGACGGAACCTTTTTAAGATCAAATTCGCTGAAAACAGCTTCAAAATGCGTCACCTGGATGCAAAGTTATAACGGTTTGATGTATTTACTGGATAGCTAAGGTGGATTTCGTCTGTTTATGAATTTAATTGATTTTAAAAATTTTGATTTTCTATGTTAGCTAGGCGCACGTGCGAGGTGTCAAAAGACGCGTCTCGGCGCGGGCTAGCGTTCTGTGAGGTTATTGGAATTTTCCTAGAAGAAAATTTTTGACTTTTCGTCAAAAAACGTGTTTTTCGACCGAAAAGTATGAAAAAACCGGGAATTACGACTACCAAACGGGACTCGAGCTCGCGGAACGCGCACCAGAGTACAGGTAAGGCAGGTAAGTATCTATTTCAACTAAAATCAAATGTGTTTTTGAAGGAAAATTTTGAGATAAAAATTAGTTTAAGTTTTTAATAAAAGAAAATATTGAAAATTTTCTAAGTCCTATAACGAAAAATATTTTCGCGTTTTTGTCAATTTTAATTAGTCAGGACGTGGGACGGAACCTTTTTAAGATCAAATTCGCTGAAAACAGCTTCAAAATGCGTCACCTGGATGCAAAGTTATAACGGTTTGATGTATTTACTGGATAGCTAAGGTGGATTTCGTCTGTTTATGAATTTAATTGATTTTAAAAATTTTGATTTTCTATGTTAGCTAGGCGCACGTGCGAGGTGTCAAAAGACGCGTCTCGGCGCGGGCTAGCGTTCTGTGAGGTTATTGGAATTTTCCTAGAAGAAAATTTTTGACTTTTCGTCAAAAAACGTGTTTTTCGACCGAAAAGTATGAAAAAACCGGGAATTACGACTACCAAACGGGACTCGAGCTCGCGGAACGCGCACCAGAGTACAGGTAAGGCAGGTAAGTATCTATTTCAACTAAAATCAAATGTGTTTTTGAAGGAAAATTTTGAGATAAAAATTAGTTTAAGTTTTTAATAAAAGAAAATATTGAAAATTTTCTAAGTCCTATAACGAAAAAATATTTTCGCGTTTTTGTCAATTTTAATTAGTCAGGACGTGGGACGGAACCTTTTTAAGATCAAATTCGCTGAAAACAGCTTCAAAATGCGTCACCTGGATGCAAAGTTATAACGGTTTGATGTATTTACTGGATAGCTAAGGTGGATTTCGTCTGTTTATGAATTTAATTGATTTTAAAAATTTTGATTTTCTATGTTAGCTAGGCGCACGTGCGAGGTGTCAAAAGACGCGTCTCGGCGCGGGCTAGCGTTCTGTGAGGTTATTGGAATTTTCCTAGAAGAAAATTTTTGACTTTTCGTCAAAAAACGTGTTTTTCGACCGAAAAGTATGAAAAAACCGGGAATTACGACTACCAAACGGGACTCGAGCTCGCGGAACGCGCACCAGAGTACAGGTAAGGCAGGTAAGTATCTATTTCAACTAAAATCAAATGTGTTTTTGAAGGAAAATTTTGAGATAAAAATTAGTTTAAGTTTTTAATAAAAGAAAATATTGAAAATTTTCTAAGTCCTATAACGAAAAATATTTTCGCGTTTTTGTCAATTTTAATTAGTCAGGACGTGGGACGGAACCTTTTTAAGATCAAATTCGCTGAAAACAGCTTCAAAATGCGTCACCTGGATGCAAAGTTATAACGGTTTGATGTATTTACTGGATAGCTTTTTTTTTTTTTTTTTTTTTTTTGGATGGGAAATTATCAAATAACTTCTCCCGCTCTGGGTGGAGCGGGAGGGCGTGTCAGACTTTTACTGACTAAAACCCACCCGTGTTCCTTCCGTTGCCTGTGTGCCGAGGTCGCGATATCCCTTTCAGACAAACCCGCGACCCCGGCAGGCATTGGCCCTTCCGGACCCCGTCAGTTGGTGCTGACATCTCTTTGAGGCGCGCGTGGAACACAACGCGCCGTCGACCCGGGCCTGGTCCCTATCGGACGGCGAGCTACCCATTGCTCACCGTCCGCAAGCCCGCGCCTACGGTGGCCGGAAGTCGGCTCGCGACTCCCGACGCCCGGGGCGTCTCCTGCGGCGACTAGGGGCGCGAGGGGGCGCATTTTGCCTCTCCCTCGCGCGCTCCGCCTCCTCCTTCGCGAGCATTACTGCTTCGCAGAAGGAGGTGACGGCCTCCCATGCACTCTCGCTCCGGACCATGGCCTGAACCAGGGCCGGACGCGAGAGATCGCCGCCGCCGATCGCCTCCGTGAGGACACGGCGGTGCTCCGCCCAAGCTGGGCAGACCTCCACCGTATGCTCCACCGTGTCCTCCGGGCGATCCACACAGTGGTGACACCCGGGCGTTTCCTCCCGCTTTATTCTGAACAGGAACCTCCCGAAACAACCATGTCCGGTGAGGACCTGTGTCAGGCGGAAGGTGAGGACGCCGTGGCGCCTCTCTAGCCACTCCTCAAAGAGGGGACTTATCGCCACAATTGTGGCGTGCCCAGCGCTGGGTTGCGACAATCGCACTCTCCATGCCGCCATGAGATCCCGCCGGAGCTCTGTCCGCTGTGCCGCGATTTCTCGCGGCAGCGGAGTTACGCCCCGGCGTTTCGCCTCCTCGCGCAACTCCCACATGTGCGCGAGGACTTTTGCCTCCAGATCCCATGGCGGTAGTCCGGCAAGGAGGCTCGCCGCCTCACGGGAGACCGTGCGGTATCCTCGTACCAGCCTGATCGCCATGACCCTTTGGGACGCGTTCAACCGCTGGGCTGGTCGCAGCCTCAATGAACGCGCCCACACCGGTGCCCCGTAAAGGGCCATGGACCGCACGATCCCCGCATAGAGCCTCCGGCAGGAGGCGTTTGGACCCCCTAGATTGGGCAGAAGCCGCTTCAAAGCAGCCCCTGCCCTCTGTAGTTTGGGAGCCAAACGTCGGAAGTGCTCCACGAAGTTCCACCGGCTGTCGAGGACGAGTCCCAGGTACTTCATCGTCGACTCGACACCGATGTGAACCCCTCCTGCCGTTATCCGGGAACCCGACAGTGGCGCGTTCCGAGGACCATAAAAACACATGGCCTCGGACTTGTGCAAGGCCACCTCGAGTCCCAATTGCCGGATCCTATCGACGATTGTCGCAACCCCGCGTGTCGCCAGTTCGGCCGCCGCCTCGTGCGACCTCCCCTGCGCCAGGACCAGCGTGTCGTCAGCGTAGCACACTACGCTGACGCCACTAGGGAGGTCGGCGCGCAGCACCCAGTCGTAGCCGATGTCCCACAGATGCGGCCCCAGGACCGATCCCTGCGGGACACCGCACGACATCTCTCGCCGGTTCCACTCTCCGTGGTGACCGGGGTAGATGACGGCCCTGTCCGTCAAATAGGCCTCGACCACTCGACAGAGGTAGGTCGGCATCCGGTGATACCGGAGTGCCTCCCTAATGCAACTCCAGGGCAGGGTATTGAAGGCATTGGCGATGTCAAGAGACACCGCCAAGACGACCCCACCCCGGGCAATAGCATCCCCCGTCGTGAGGGCTCGAACGCGCATGATGGCATCCACCGTAGAGCGCCCCTTGCGGAAACCAAACTGGCTCTCCGCCAAGTCCGGTCCCACTCGCACCAGCCGCTCGACAAGGCGGTCTGCAATCACTCTTTCAAAGAGCTTGCCCACCTCGTCGAGCAGCACAATGGGCCGGTAAGCGGACGGAGAGTCCGCCGGGCGCCCCGGCTTTTTGATGAGGACCAGTTTCCCCGTCTTCCAACGAAGCGGGAACTGGCCCCTTTCCAAGCATGCGCTTAGGAGCCCCCTTAGTCGAGGCCCGAGAGCCTCCAAGGCCAGAACCCAGGCTTTTCCAGGTAAGCCGTCGGGTCCTGGGGCGGTATTCTTGGCATTCAGCCTACGTACCGCCACTCTCAAATCTACCTCGGTCACCTCCGGAGTATCGTCGTCGTCGTCACTATAGTGGTCCGCATTGGGCACCGCAGCAGGCGGAGCCATGGGCGGGGGAGTATATTCCCCCCGCGAAGGGAAAAGAGCGCTCACCACGTCCTCCACGAGCTGGGGCCGGAGACTCTGCGTCAGCGGGGGAGCCCATGGGCGGAGTTTGTCTCTCGCCCATTTGTATGGGCGTCCCCACGGATCTCTGTTCAGAGTCTCCAGCGACTCCTCGCGGGCCAGTCCTCTGGCCCGCTCGATCTCCGCTCGGAGGGCGGTCTTCGCCGCTCTGTACCCGTCGTACAGCTCCGCCTCAATGGCTTCCGTATCCGGAGGGCGGATACGGAGCCTGCGGTGCCTGGAGTACCGGTGGCGCGCAGCAACGCATGCCGCGCGTAAAGCGGTCAGCTCACGCGACCACCAGCACACCTGGCGCCGAGCACGTCCGGGCTGGACCCGGGGCATTGCCACGTCACATATCTCGGACATGGCCTCCCGGAACCACTCCGCCTCGACATTGATGTCGGCAGGCCTGTCCGGTGATGACACCCAGGCCTGCACGATCGAGGCTTCCAGGAGGAGCTCCCGGTCCAGCTGCTTCAGCGCCCACCGCGGACCACTCGGGGTCTGTCGGACCGACGCGCCCGAGGTCTGGGCGGAGACGTCAAACCGGATGTACCGGTGATCGGAATAGGTCTCCACCCCCTCCATGACGCGCCAGTCAATGACACGCGGCGACAGAGCGGGGCTGGCGAACGAGATGTCCACCACTGATTCACCCCGCATCCGCACACACGTGGGGACAGAACCCCGGTTCAGGACGACCAGGCCTGTCTCCAGGGCCCAGTCCTCCACCATCCTGCCCCGTGTGTCCGTATACCGGGAACCCCAAGCCACGTTCTTGGCATTGAAGTCCCCGAGGACGACCACGGGGAGGGGATGGTACCCGACGACGACGACTCTCAACTCCCCAAGGGAGTTGTGGAACTCGGCGAGAGTTCGGTTCGGGGAGAAGTACGCTCCCACCACGACAATCTCCCCGAACCGTGCTGCCACGCAACCCTGTCCCCTCTTGACGGCCTCGAGGGACGGGGTACCGGCGGCGGCCGACGATATAATGGTCACTGAGCCGCTCAGGTCCTCCACCCAGTCATCCCTGGGCGGGACAAAGTACGGCTCAGCGACCACGGCGATGTTAATCGACCACTGCGCCATGCTCTGGAGCAACAGATCCTGAGCTGCGGCGCAGTGGTTGATGTTCGCCTGGAGGAGGCGTAATGGGGCCACTATTGGCAGTCCATTCTCGCCTCCCCCCGAGCCCCGCGTGAGGGCCCCGCCACAGCGGCAACGGCGGCGGCGGCGACGACTGTGGAGGCGGCAGCGGCGGCGACAGTAGTAGCGGCGGCGGTTGCGGCGGTGACGGCGGTGGCGGAGGGCTTGCCCCTGGCTTTGGCTTTGGCGGGTTGGGCGCAGGCCTTGCTCCCAATCCGGTGCTCGGCCGGCCTGCCAGCCGCCGCACATACGGCGCAGTGCGGCGTGGCTTCACACGAGCCGGCCTTGTGACCGGGCTGACCACAGCGATAGCAGTGATCGCTGCGGTCCACCTCCGAGGTGCATTTCGCTCCAACGTGGTTACCCACAAGGCAGCGGAAGCACCTCAGAGGTTTGGGTTCCAGCAGTTTGACCTGCGCGGATACCCAGCCCACCAATAACCTTTGGCCCTCCCCGGCGATTTTTTTGGCCGCCGACACGGGGCAGCTCACCGTTACGGCTCGCATCCCCTTGAAGTCAGGACGGATGGTGCCAGCCCTAACCTGCTCGGCAGAGCACCCCCCAGTCCTGACGACAGCGGCCACCACCTGTGCCTCCACCACGGAGTCGTCCAGGCCCGAGATGCGCATGTCTACGCACTTGGTGGGCCTGGACACTCGGGCCTCGTCCGCATTTAGGGACGCCCTAAGCTTCTCAGCCAGGGCGTCAGCGGCCGGGCCACTGGCCGCTCCGGGGACCTCCAGCATCCGGGCCCCTGTCGCTGTGACCCTGACCCGGATGCCCTGAGCGGCGCCGATCTCGTTGAGGTCCACCGCCGCCCCGACCTTGGAGAGCAAGTCGCGGTAGGACACGCCCTTCTTCTCCGCTTCCGGCTGTAGTGTAATTACTACAGCTGCGGACTTCGGGGCGCGGAGCCTAGCCGCGACACTCTGCTCCTTGCGCCGCTGCCGCCTCGCCTTCTTCTTGGCCGCCCTTTGCGCCTTGCCCGCCTTCTTCCTCTCCCCATTTGCCACTCGGCATCAGCCTGAGGAGATTTAGTAGCCGGCAGGGGCGTCCGTTTTGCCACCGGAGTCGGAGCTCCCACTGCCAGGGCCGGAGCCGGAGCCGGGGCCCCCACCGCCTTGGCCGGGGCCCTCGCTGCCCGTGTAGCAGCCCCACCCCTGGTCTGCCCTGACGGGCCTGGTTTGGCCGCGGCAGCTGCGGCGGCGGCATACGATGCCGCCTTCCGCTGGCCCGAGGCCGGCTGGCTCGCCGCTAAAGGAGGGCGAAGGACCATGCCCTCCAGTACGGAGAACCGGCTGTTGAAGGCAGCCAGCTCCTTCCGCACCAGGGTCAGAACCCGGTCCTCCGCCTGCAAGGGCGGGCCTTGCCCTTGCACCGCTCCACGTTGTAACACAACGCGGGCGCCGGCTCCACGGAACCCTGCCAGGTCTGCTCGGAGCTCCTCATTCTCCTTTCGGAGAAGCTCCATGGCGGCTGTCAAGCGGGCGACCTCCGCCCGCATCTCGGACATACCATCCGACGGAGGCTCGAGAAAGGCCTCCGCTGCCGCCATAATGGAGGCCGTGGCCGCGGATATGGCCTTGTCCTTGGAGGACTGGAGCCTCTTCAAGGCCACACTCCTGATCGCGGCCGCTACGACCTCCGCATACCCGGCCGCTCGCTCCGAATTGGAGGCCCCGGCGGCGGCTGGCCCTCCACCAACAGGGCGGCGCCCCTCCATCGGCCGCTCCCGGTCCTGGACGGGGGTCTTCCTTTTAGGGGCGGTGACGGCGACCCCCTCCGACTCCTCGGTCGAGGCCTCTGACGAGACCTCAGCGTCGCTCTCCCCGACGATTCCTGAGGGGGTATCAGGCCGCTTGATGCGACCCCGATTGCCCCGCCCTGGTTTGGAGGTCACCGCCACCGCGCGACCTCGGCCTCTCCTCACCGTCGATACTTTGGCGAGCGGCAGGCTTTCCTCGCTCGAGGATAGCCCTGCCGATCCTGCGCGGCCCGTCTTTTCGTCGCGCGAGCGTTTCCTCCAGAACTTGGAACGCAAGCGTCCCGTGTCCTGGTCGGACTTCGCTTTGTCCCCTGAGGGACTGGAGTCTCCTCGACTCTTGTTGCCGTCGCCGGCAAGTGGTTCCTCCGCCAATATTATTGGCACGTCATCGTGTTTTGGGTTTTGTTTTATGTTTGTTTCCATATTTGATCCCACGAGTAAAAATATTTCCAACCAACCAACCAAAAAAAATAGTGGTTCGCACTAATGACTAATTAAGCTACCCATTAGTCAAGCTATCAACCTCCCTCACGGTGCGCCGCCGCTTGGAGGTTTGGGGTGATTTTTTATAGAGGTTTTCTACCTCGCGGCCCGGGCGGTTAAGCCAAGACCCTCGACCCCCGTCAAATGCCAGAGACATGACCTTGACACTCTTCGGGGCTACGAGACCAACGGTGGCAGGAGAAAAGACTTCCTCCTGCCTGCCCGACGGCAGGGTTAGTGCACGTCGAGCCCGCTCCCACTCGAACGCTGCTCAACGTGTGCTCTCAGCGAGTACACGTTAGAGCGCTCGGTCCTCCGACAGGATATTGGCATACGGGCAACGAGACCCCTTAGGCACGCAGTACCTAATGGGGAGTCATTGCCCGCACCCCAGGGTGCACCGTCCTGGAGACTGGCCTTCCCCCCGGACGCATCCATAAGGGAACTCCAGCCCCCAGGCACACGGGGAGGTTTCCTGTCCAAGCACCCCCATTTACTGGATAGCTAAGGTGGATTTCGTCTGTTTATGAATTTAATTGATTTTAAAAATTTTGATTTTCTATGTTAGCTAGGCGCACGTGCGAGGTGTCAAAAGACGCGTCTTGGCGCGGGCTAGCGTTCTGTGAGGTTATTGGAATTTTCCTAGAAGAAAATTTTTGACTTTTCGTCAAAAAACGTGTTTTTCGACCGAAAAGTATGAAAAAACCGGGAATTACGACTACCAAACGGGACTCGAGCTCGCGGAACGCGCACCAGAGTACAGGTAAGGCAGGTAAGTATCTATTTCAACTAAAATCAAATGTGTTTTTGAAGGAAAATTTTGAGATAAAAATTAGTTTAAGTTTTTAATAAAAGAAAATATTGAAAATTTTCTAAGTCCTATAACGAAAAATATTTTCGCGTTTTTGTCAATTTTAATTAGTCAGGACGTGGGACGGAACCTTTTTAAGATCAAATTCGCTGAAAACAGCTTCAAAATGCGTCACCTGGATGCAAAGTTATAACGGTTTGATGTATTTACTGGATAGCTAAGGTGGATTTCGTCTGTTTATGAATTTAATTGATTTTAAAAATTTTGATTTTCTATGTTAGCTAGGCGCACGTGCGAGGTGTCAAAAGACGCGTCTCGGCGCGGGCTAGCGTTCTGTGAGGTTATTGGAATTTTCCTAGAAGAAAATTTTTGACTTTTCGTCAAAAAACGTGTTTTTCGACCGAAAAGTATGAAAAAACCGGGAATTACGACTACCAAACGGGACTCGAGCTCGCGGAACGCGCACCAGAGTACAGGTAAGGCAGGTAAGTATCTATTTCAACTAAAATCAAATGTGTTTTTGAAGGAAAATTTTGAGATAAAAATTAGTTTAAGTTTTTAATAAAAGAAAATATTGAAAATTTTCTAAGTCCTATAACGAAAAAATATTTTCGCGTTTTTGTCAATTTTAATTAGTCAGGACGTGGGACGGAACCTTTTTAAGATCAAATTCGCTGAAAACAGCTTCAAAATGCGTCACCTGGATGCAAAGTTATAACGGTTTGATGTATTTACTGGATAGCTAAGGTGGATTTCGTCTGTTTATGAATTTAATTGATTTTAAAAATTTTGATTTTCTATGTTAGCTAGGCGCACGTGCGAGGTGTCAAAAGACGCGTCTCGGCGCGGGCTAGCGTTCTGTGAGGTTATTGGAATTTTCCTAGAAGAAAATTTTTGACTTTTCGTCAAAAAACGTGTTTTTCGACCGAAAAGTATGAAAAAACCGGGAATTACGACTACCAAACGGGACTCGAGCTCGCGGAACGCGCACCAGAGTACAGGTAAGGCAGGTAAGTATCTATTTCAACTAAAATCAAATGTGTTTTTGAAGGAAAATTTTGAGATAAAAATTAGTTTAAGTTTTTAATAAAAGAAAATATTGAAAATTTTCTAAGTCCTATAACGAAAAATATTTTCGCGTTTTTGTCAATTTTAATTAGTCAGGACGTGGGACGGAACCTTTTTAAGATCAAATTCGCTGAAAACAGCTTCAAAATGCGTCACCTGGATGCAAAGTTATAACGGTTTGATGTATTTACTGGATAGCTAAGGTGGATTTCGTCTGTTTATGAATTTAATTGATTTTAAAAATTTTGATTTTCTATGTTAGCTAGGCGCACGTGCGAGGTGTCAAAAGACGCGTCTCGGCGCGGGCTAGCGTTCTGTGAGGTTATTGGAATTTTCCTAGAAGAAAATTTTTGACTTTTCGTCAAAAAACGTGTTTTTCGACCGAAAAGTATGAAAAAACCGGGAATTACGACTACCAAACGGGACTCGAGCTCGCGGAACGCGCACCAGAGTACAGGTAAGGCAGGTAAGTATCTATTTCAACTAAAATCAAATGTGTTTTTGAAGGAAAATTTTGAGATAAAAATTAGTTTAAGTTTTTAATAAAAGAAAATATTGAAAATTTTCTAAGTCCTATAACGAAAAATATTTTCGCGTTTTTGTCAATTTTAATTAGTCAGGACGTGGGACGGAACCTTTTTAAGATCAAATTCGCTGAAAACAGCTTCAAAATGCGTCACCTGGATGCAAAGTTATAACGGTTTGATGTATTTACTGGATAGCTAAGGTGGATTTCGTCTGTTTATGAATTTAATTGATTTTAAAAATTTTGATTTTCTATGTTAGCTAGGCGCACGTGCGAGGTGTCAAAAGACGCGTCTCGGCGCGGGCTAGCGTTCTGTGAGGTTATTGGAATTTTCCTAGAAGAAAATTTTTGACTTTTCGTCAAAAAACGTGTTTTTCGACCGAAAAGTATGAAAAAACCGGGAATTACGACTACCAAACGGGACTCGAGCTCGCGGAACGCGCACCAGAGTACAGGTAAGGCAGGTAAGTATCTATTTCAACTAAAATCAAATGTGTTTTTGAAGGAAAATTTTGAGATAAAAATTAGTTTAAGTTTTTAATAAAAGAAAATATTGAAAATTTTCTAAGTCCTATAACGAAAAAATATTTTCGCGTTTTTGTCAATTTTAATTAGTCAGGACGTGGGACGGAACCTTTTTAAGATCAAATTCGCTGAAAACAGCTTCAAAATGCGTCACCTGGATGCAAAGTTATAACGGTTTGATGTATTTACTGGATAGCTAAGGTGGATTTCGTCTGTTTATGAATTTAATTGATTTTAAAAATTTTGATTTTCTATGTTAGCTAGGCGCACGTGCGAGGTGTCAAAAGACGCGTCTCGGCGCGGGCTAGCGTTCTGTGAGGTTATTGGAATTTTCCTAGAAGAAAATTTTTGACTTTTCGTCAAAAAACGTGTTTTTCGACCGAAAAGTATGAAAAAACCGGGAATTACGACTACCAAACGGGACTCGAGCTCGCGGAACGCGCACCAGAGTACAGGTAAGGCAGGTAAGTATCTATTTCAACTAAAATCAAATGTGTTTTTGAAGGAAAATTTTGAGATAAAAATTAGTTTAAGTTTTTAATAAAAGAAAATATTGAAAATTTTCTAAGTCCTATAACGAAAAATATTTTCGCGTTTTTGTCAATTTTAATTAGTCAGGACGTGGGACGGAACCTTTTTAAGATCAAATTCGCTGAAAACAGCTTCAAAATGCGTCACCTGGATGCAAAGTTATAACGGTTTGATGTATTTACTGGATAGCTAAGGTGGATTTCGTCTGTTTATGAATTTAATTGATTTTAAAAATTTTGATTTTCTATGTTAGCTAGGCGCACGTGCGAGGTGTCAAAAGACGCGTCTCGGCGCGGGCTAGCGTTCTGTGAGGTTATTGGAATTTTCCTAGAAGAAAATTTTTGACTTTTCGTCAAAAAACGTGTTTTTCGACCGAAAAGTATGAAAAAACCGGGAATTACGACTACCAAACGGGACTCGAGCTCGCGGAACGCGCACCAGAGTACAGGTAAGGCAGGTAAGTATCTATTTCAACTAAAATCAAATGTGTTTTTGAAGGAAAATTTTGAGATAAAAATTAGTTTAAGTTTTTAATAAAAGAAAATATTGAAAATTTTCTAAGTCCTATAACGAAAAATATTTTCGCGTTTTTGTCAATTTTAATTAGTCAGGACGTGGGACGGAACCTTTTTAAGATCAAATTCGCTGAAAACAGCTTCAAAATGCGTCACCTGGATGCAAAGTTATAACGGTTTGATGTATTTACTGGATAGCTAAGGTGGATTTCGTCTGTTTATGAATTTAATTGATTTTAAAAATTTTGATTTTCTATGTTAGCTAGGCGCACGTGCGAGGTGTCAAAAGACGCGTCTCGGCGCGGGCTAGCGTTCTGTGAGGTTATTAGAATTTTCGTAGAAGAAAATTTTTGAGTTTTCGTCAAAAAACGTGTTTTTCGACCGAAAAGTATGAAAAAACCGGGAATTACGACTACCAAACGGGACTCGAGCTCGCGGAACGCGCACCAGAGTACAGGTAAGGCAGGTAAGTATCTATTTCAACTAAAATCAAATGTGTTTTTGAAGGAAAATTTTGAGATAAAAATTAGTTTAAGTTTTTAATAAAAGAAAATATTGAAAATTTTCTAAGTCCTATAACGAAAAATATTTTCGCGTTTTTGTCAATTTTAATTAGTCAGGACGTGGGACGGAACCTTTTTAAGATCAAATTCGCTGAAAACAGCTTCAAAATGCGTCACCTGGATGCAAAGTTATAACGGTTTGATGTATTTACTGGATAGCTAAGGTGGATTTCGTCTGTTTATGAATTTAATTGATTTTAAAAATTTTGATTTTCTATGTTAGCTAGGCGCACGTGCGAGGTGTCAAAAGACGCGTCTCGGCGCGGGCTAGCGTTCTGTGAGGTTATTGGAATTTTCCTAGAAGAAAATTTTTGACTTTTCGTCAAAAAACGTGTTTTTCGACCGAAAAGTATGAAAAAACCGGGAATTACGACTACCAAACGGGACTCGAGCTCGCGGAACGCGCACCAGAGTACAGGTAAGGCAGGTAAGTATCTATTTCAACTAAAATCAAATGTGTTTTTGAAGGAAAATTTTGAGATAAAAATTAGTTTAAGTTTTTAATAAAAGAAAATATTGAAAATTTTCTAAGTCCTATAACGAAAAATATTTTCGCGTTTTTGTCAATTTTAATTAGTCAGGACGTGGGACGGAACCTTTTTAAGATCAAATTCGCTGAAAACAGCTTCAAAATGCGTCACCTGGATGCAAAGTTATAACGGTTTGATGTATTTACTGGATAGCTAAGGTGGATTTCGTCTGTTTATGAATTTAATTGATTTTAAAAATTTTGATTTTCTATGTTAGCTAGGCGCACGTGCGAGGTGTCAAAAGACGCGTCTCGGCGCGGGCTAGCGTTCTGTGAGGTTATTGGAATTTTCCTAGAAGAAAATTTTTGACTTTTCGTCAAAAAACGTGTTTTTCGACCGAAAAGTATGAAAAAACCGGGAATTACGACTACCAAACGGGACTCGAGCTCGCGGAACGCGCACCAGAGTACAGGTAAGGCAGGTAAGTATCTATTTCAACTAAAATCAAATGTGTTTTTGAAGGAAAATTTTGAGATAAAAATTAGTTTAAGTTTTTAATAAAAGAAAATATTGAAAATTTTCTAAGTCCTATAACGAAAAAATATTTTCGCGTTTTTGTCAATTTTAAATAGTCAGGACGTGGGACGGAACCTTTTTAAGATCAAATTCGCTGAAAACAGCTTCAAAATGCGTCACCTGGATGCAAAGTTATAACGGTTTGATGTATTTACTGGATAGCTAAGGTGGATTTCGTCTGTTTATGAATTTAATTGATTTTAAAAATTTTGATTTTCTATGTTAGCTAGGCGCACGTGCGAGGTGTCAAAAGACGCGTCTCGGCGCGGGCTAGCGTTCTGTGAGGTTATTGGAATTTTCCTAGAAGAAAATTTTTGACTTTTCGTCAAAAAACGTGTTTTTCGACCGAAAAGTATGAAAAAACCGGGAATTACGACTACCAAACGGGACTCGAGCTCGCGGAACGCGCACCAGAGTACAGGTAAGGCAGGTAAGTATCTATTTCAACTAAAATCAAATGTGTTTTTGAAGGAAAATTTTGAGATAAAAATTAGTTTAAGTTTTTAATAAAAGAAAATATTGAAAATTTTCTAAGTCCTATAACGAAAAATATTTTCGCGTTTTTGTCAATTTTAATTAGTCAGGACGTGGGACGGAACCTTTTTAAGATCAAATTCGCTGAAAACAGCTTCAAAATGCGTCACCTGGATGCAAAGTTATAACGGTTTGATGTATTTACTGGATAGCTAAGGTGGATTTCGTCTGTTTATGAATTTAATTGATTTTAAAAATTTTGATTTTCTATGTTAGCTAGGCGCACGTGCGAGGTGTCAAAAGACGCGTCTCGGCGCGGGCTAGCGTTCTGTGAGGTTATTGGAATTTTCCTAGAAGAAAATTTTTGACTTTTCGTCAAAAAACGTGTTTTTCGACCGAAAAGTATGAAAAAACCGGGAATTACGACTACCAAACGGGACTCGAGCTCGCGGAACGCGCACCAGAGTACAGGTAAGGCAGGTAAGTATCTATTTCAACTAAAATCAAATGTGTTTTTGAAGGAAAATTTTGAGATAAAAATTAGTTTAAGTTTTTAATAAAAGAAAATATTGAAAATTTTCTAAGTCCTATAACGAAAAATATTTTCGCGTTTTTGTCAATTTTAATTAGTCAGGACGTGGGACGGAACCTTTTTAAGATCAAATTCGCTGAAAACAGCTTCAAAATGCGTCACCTGGATGCAAAGTTATAACGGTTTGATGTATTTACTGGATAGCTAAGGTGGATTTCGTCTGTTTATGAATTTAATTGATTTTAAAAATTTTGATTTTCTATGTTAGCTAGGCGCACGTGCGAGGTGTCAAAAGACGCGTCTCGGCGCGGGCTAGCGTTCTGTGAGGTTATTAGAATTTTCGTAGAAGAAAATTTTTGAGTTTTCGTCAAAAAACGTGTTTTTCGACCGAAAAGTATGAAAAAACCGGGAATTACGACTACCAAACGGGACTCGAGCTCGCGGAACGCGCACCAGAGTACAGGTAAGGCAGGTAAGTATCTATTTCAACTAAAATCAAATGTGTTTTTGAAGGAAAATTTTGAGATAAAAATTAGTTTAAGTTTTTAATAAAAGAAAATATTGAAAATTTTCTAAGTCCTATAACGAAAAAATATTTTCGCGTTTTTGTCAATTTTAATTAGTCAGGACGTGGGACGGAACCTTTTTAAGATCAAATTCGCTGAAAACAGCTTCAAAATGCGTCACCTGGATGCAAAGTTATAACGGTTTGATGTATTTACTGGATAGCTAAGGTGGATTTCGTCTGTTTATGAATTTAATTGATTTTAAAAATTTTGATTTTCTATGTTAGCTAGGCGCACGTGCGAGGTGTCAAAAGACGCGTCTCGGCGCGGGCTAGCGTTCTGTGAGGTTATTGGAATTTTCCTAGAAGAAAATTTTTGACTTTTCGTCAAAAAACGTGTTTTTCGACCGAAAAGTATGAAAAAACCGGGAATTACGACTACCAAACGGGACTCGAGCTCGCGGAACGCGCACCAGAGTACAGGTAAGGCAGGTAAGTATCTATTTCAACTAAAATCAAATGTGTTTTTGAAGGAAAATTTTGAGATAAAAATTAGTTTAAGTTTTTAATAAAAGAAAATATTGAAAATTTTCTAAGTCCTATAACGAAAAAATATTTTCGCGTTTTCTAAGAAAGTTTTTTATTTTATTAACATTCAACATTAAGTGTAAAGGCTCATGCCCTTACATTTTGGTCCTTCGAGCCATTAAGAGTAAAATCAGTGCCGTGGTACGTTTTCACTCGCGGGAACATTTGAACATTAAACTTGAACATTCAACAAAACATTAAAAACGGTGTGAATAGTGATATTGAGTGAGAATTACACAGAGCGGAGGAGTATAAGCAGCAGGCGTAAGCAGCGAATCCGGTGAGCACGTTCCATAATACCTACCTACTCTACTAAACATTTTGGATTTATTGTGTACACCACCGGCAAGCAACAATGGCTTCTTACAATGCTTTACTGAACTCTCAATCTACCAATCTTGACGCTATCAGCCGAATAAATGAAAACTTTAAGAAAGATAGTTCTACACGTAAAACCACTCTTGAGTATCATAATGACAGGCTTAAAAAGCTGGAGGAGTATTGGACTGAGTTTAAAAATAACGACATCCAATTAGCCTTGCTTGAAGGCGAGAAGTCTGGACCTTACTACGAGAATCGCATTTACGAGCGTTTGGAACAAAAATATGAAGAAACGAAGAGTATGATAAATAAGTCGAAACAAAGATTATTGGCGAAAATCGAAGACGAACAATTTACTTCGTTTAGTCAGTTGCAAAAACAAGAAGATCGGTCGTGTGATCAAGAAAAAGTTCCAGAACAACAGGAGAGCGATGAGATTGCGGATGATGTGAAGAACACGTCAAATAAAGAGTTAGTCGTGGATCAACGGACTAAAGATATGATGAATGAGCAGCGGTCAAACGTTAAGGCTTTTGAGAGAACAGTACGGAACATCGATATTGAACAAATAAAAGAAAAGTGGCAGCTTGAAGATAAATTGAGAACAATTACGCAACGTTGGGAAAAAGTCGATAGCATTTATTGGAAGCTAGACAACATGTTGGTCAACACGCAAGCATTTGAGAGTGATTATAACAGATTAGAAAGGCTGTATGAATTCAGCAAGGAACAAATTAATAAGAGGATTTGGGATAGTAAACACCAGGAAAAATCCACCCCCAAAATTGAACTTCCGATTTTCAGTGGTAGCTATGCCCAGTGGACAACGTTCAAGGACTTGTTCGTGGAAATCGTGCATCGCAATACTTTTATCTCAAATGCTCAAAAAATGCAACATTTGAAAGCGAAATTGAAAGGAGAGCCCGAGCGATTAATACAGCACATGAACATTAGTGCTGATAACTACGAAGCCAGTTGGCAGATCCTTCAACAGAGGTACGATAATAAGAGACTATTATTTACCTACCAAGCAAACATTTTACTGGGTTTACCCAGCATACAAACCCCAACGGCATCTCTACTGAAGAGAATGCATGATACGACCATTGAGTGTCTACAGGCTATTAAGAATCTGCAATACGATACTTGTAGTTGGGACCCCTTAGTGGTTCACATTTTAATGCAAAAACTGGACGCAGAAACACGCCAGTCCTTCAAAGAATCCATGGAAAATCCAAGAGAAATGCCACCATTAAACGAGTTTCTGAAGTTTATCGAAACCAAGTTCATGTCAATGGAGTCGGGCACAAACCCGAACCGCCCACGAAACTTTAACAGTCAACAGCAAAACATTCAGCCGAAAACAGTTCATAATGCAACATACAGCAAGCCTAAAGTGCAGCAACAGAACATTCAAGGTGGAAATAAGAACATGCCGAGAACATTCCATAATAAGCAAACATCTCATAATTTCATTGTAACTTGTCCGAAATGTAATAAGCATCACGGGCTCTATAATTGCAGAGAATTTTTAAGTATGCCACCAGAAGAAAGGTTAAAGACCGCTAACAACCTACATGTATGTCTAAATTGCCTATTTAGTCATAACGGCGAAAAATGTTCGTCGGAAAAAAAGTGCAAGCACTGCGATGAGCCGCATAACAGCATTTTGCACGAAGCGATTGGAGTTGCAAAATCAAGAACCGACAGGGCTAATGTAGGTCAACAATTGAACACGCACTTAGCGCATGACAACTCAAATGAGGTACTGCTGGCCACGGCCCAGGTCAAAACAATAGCCAATGATGGAACTACGATCATTTTACGCGCTTTATTAGACCAGGGCTCTCAGGTCAGTTTAATTACAGAAAATGCTGCAAAAAGATTGCAGTTAAAACGAACCAAGATGACCGCGATGGTGTCAGGTGTTGGTGCTTCAGCCACCACCAAGTGTAAAGGAGTGCTCCATCTAAAGTGTCAAGCGATATACACTGACTTCAACATTAACATTAATGCACTCATTATGAACGCAATAACAAACAAACTGCCAAGCAAAACAGTAAACAAAAGTAGTTTTAAACATATTCAGCATTTACAACTCGCTGATCCTGATTTTAACATATCTCAGGATATAGATTTACTATTGGGAGCCGATGTATATTCCGTAATTTTGTTAGAGGGATTAATAAAAACAAATACGTCATCCATAATAGCACAACAAACACATTTAGGCTGGGTAGTATGTGGTAATTACAAAACATTTAATTGCCATGTAATTGTCAACAATATTCAGGATCTTACACAATTCTGGGAACAGGAGTCCTTGCAAGAAAACAAAGAAGATTTAGACCCTGACAACAAGTGTGAACAGTTGTACAAAGAGACAACAACACGACTTCCTGATGGGCGATATCAAGTTCGACTCCCCCTCAAGGACAATTTTAATGAACACTTAGGAACATCGAAACCACAGGCCATCGCTCAATTTCAACAACTAGAGCGAAAAATGGCCAAAAATCACGCGTTTGCACAAGATTATAAAGCTTTTATGGAAGAGTACGAAGAAATGGGTCACATGGAGCAAGTCGAAGGCAACATTAGGAACCAAAACATTGAATATTTTCTCCCGCACCACGGAGTAGTGCGGCCAGGTGCGATCACAACGAAACTTAGAGTTGTGTTCAACGCGTCGGCAAAAACCAGTTCAAAACACAGTCTTAATGACTTAATGGAGGCGGGCCCAAATCTACAAAAGGATATCCTTAGCATCTTGCTGAAATGGAGACAGTACAAATACGTCTTAACATCAGACATTGAGAAAATGTACCGATTTATAATGGTACATCCAGAACATCAACATTTACAGAAAATAGTGTGGAGGAATTGTCCACAGCAACTGCTAAGAGAATACCAACTATGTACTGTCACCTACGGTACTAAGGCCGCTCCATTCTTAGCACTCCGAACACTTCAACAGCTAGCGATGGACGTAGGAGACCAGTACCCGGAAGCTAAAAATATCTTACTCAACCAATTTTTTGTAGATGATGCGTTATTCGGAAAGGATACCATAGACGAGGCCCGAGATACAAGAGACCAACTTATACAGTTGTTGAAAGAAGGAGGGTTCAATCTCAGAAAGTGGTCGAGTAACGAACATCAACTGTTAGAAGATCTGCCAGAACACATGGTTAGCCCAGTCAGTTTAAGCTTTACAGAGGCTTCAGCTTCCAAGGCATTAGGTTTGGCCTGGGATCCGAAACAAGATGAATTCATATTTTCACCCACATTTAAAAATAAAAACAACATTGGTATGAGCAAAAATTCATCAAAACGGCAAATCTTAAGCGACATTTCAACAATTTTTGATCCTTTGGGATTGCTATCCCCAATAACAATAAAGGCAAAAATTTTGTTCCAACAAATCTGGAAGCATAAAATCGAATGGGATGATACTGTTCCAGATGGAATTGAAAAGGAATGGCGAACACTAAAAAGTGAGTTAACAAATATGCAACCTTTCAAAATTAACCGATGGCTTGGGTTAGAAGCAAACAAGGATTGGGAATTACACGCATTCTGTGACGCATCGGAAAAAGCATTCTCGTGCGTAGTGTACAGTAAAGTTACAGAGGGAAAACATCAACAAATTGCATTGGTGGCGGCAAAAACAAAGGTCGCCCCAATCCAAAAACAACAAACACTTCCCAGACTTGAGTTATGCGGTGCTCACCTGTTAGCTCAACTGGTAAATAAAATAAAACATTGCCTCGATAAACCTAACATTAATGTAACAGCATGGACGGACTCAATGATCGTATTGGGCTGGCTAAAGGGCGATGTCTCTCGATGGAAGGCCTATGTCGGACACAGAGTTCAGGAGATAACATCAGTAGTGCCCGCCGAGAGTTGGAAGCACGTAAGATCGGAGCAAAACCCGGCCGACTGCGCGTCACGTGGACTACTACCTTCTCAGTTACACAACTTTCCTCTGTGGTTTAATGGACCCAAATGGCTTAAAAGTGGAGACATTCCTGAAACATATAAGACGTTCAAGACACCAGAAATAGAAGTAAAAAAGGTGCATGCAGTTACGTCAGGAACTACAGAAAACAAAAACATTGTAACAGAACTCCTCATCAAGAACAGCTGTATTATGACTATAATACGCATCGTAGCTTGGGTGTCGCGTTTCATTACAAAAACGTCACAAAACATTCGTCAAAGGGAAGACGACGCAACTATGAATCATACGAACATGAATGAACCGCCCGCGTCAAAACAATGTAATTTAACACTCGCTGAAATTCGATGCGCTACTAACATAATTATAAAACATACACAAAACGAACATTACGGACAAGAAATCCAAGATTTAAAAACAAAAGGAAGGGTCAGTAACAATAAGGGACTTCAGAAACTTTACCCTTACCTAGATGAACATAACATATTACGCGTCGGAGGGAGATTACAGAATTCAAACTTACCCGAAGACACAAAACACCCTGTTATCATACCAAAAAACAGCAAGCTGGCATATCTACTTATTGCTCGTACGCATGTTACAACACTACACGGCGGAGCGAGACTAACTATGGCTACGTTGAGACAAAAATATTGGATAACAGGAGGAAATAGCACTGTTAAAAAATACTTGCAAGACTGTGTAAAATGTTGTCGCTTCAAACCTTCGAAACAATACCAATTAATGGCTGATCTACCCAGTGAGAGGATAACGCAATCACCACCGTTCTATCACACAGGGGTGGACTTCACAGGGTTCGTTAGTGTTAAACTAAACAAGGGTCGAGGCGTAAGGACGAGTAAAGGTTATGTCGTTGTATTCATATGCATGGCAACAAAGGCGGTGCATTTAGAACTGGCATCAGATTTATCCTCACAAACATTCATACTAGCTCTCGAGCGCATGATTGGGCGACGAGGCTGTCCGAAACATATTTACTCCGACAACGGAACAAACTTTGTTGGAGCCGAAAGGGAGTTAGCCAAACAACTGCATACTTCACAAACATTTAACAACGACACTTTATCGAGAAAGAACACCGAAATGGGGATAGAGTGGCATTTTAACGCCCCAAGCTGGCCGTCTGCGGGAGGACTTTGGGAGGCTGCAGTTAAGTCAATGAAATATCACCTTAAGCGTGTCCTAGGAGAGCAAAAGTTGACGTACGAAGAGTTTTTAACACTACTCACTCAAATCGAAGCGTGTATGAACTCTAGACCCCTTTGCCCTTTAACGGAGGACGTGGACGATATTGACTATCTTACTCCTGCACATTTTTTAATTGGGCGACCCGTAACATTCTTACCAACGGAAAATATCAAAGATCAAAACATCAACATTCGACATAGGTGGCAGTTATTAAACAAAATGAAACAAGGATTTTGGACCAAATGGTCGTCAGAATACCTGCAACAACTTCAAGTTCGTAGTAAATGGCTGAACAAAACAAACAACTTATCAATAGGGGATATTGTCCTAATCAAAGAAGACAACCTTCCTCCTGCAAACTGGGCACTTGGCAGAATACAGAAAGTTCACCCGGGGAGGGACAATCTAGTCAGAGTTGTGACGATGAAAACAAAAACAGGGTCACTAACAAGACCAATAACAAAATTAGTAAAACTCCCAATTCCAGAATCTCATATAGGAGTATCTGACAGCACCACCTCTAATGACAAAATCTGCACTGAAAAGCAAAAATCTCCAACAAATAACACTAACAGGAAACAACGATTTAAATCAAGGAATATTAGTTCCAGCCTTCTATGTATACTCATAACATTACTAACATTATTTGAGCCCACAAAGCAAAGCAGCGACGACATAAATATCACACCGTTTGAACCAAATAGAGCAGTATACTTTGACAAAATCGGCAGTTTGCAAAGCGTACATGATGACTGGAAGATTGTTACCTACTATAATATGACATCTTACTGGCAAGGCATGGAAAACATACATAGAGTTGTAAAACATTTGGGAGAAAGGTGTGAAAAATTTGCATACCAAACGATGTGCAAAACCATTATGACTGAATTCGAGCAGGAACTCAACGAACTTGACCATAACAATTACATGTTGGAAACACATCATGGGCAGACAAAGGGGCGCGTTACCCGAGGTCTTGTCAATGGAATAGGCTACCTTGCAAACAGCTTATTCGGAGTGCTAGATGAAAGGTTCGCAATACAATATAAAAAGGACATAGAAACATTGCAAAATAACAGAGACCATTTATTGAACCTAATCAAGGGTCAAACATCAATAATTGAGGCACATAATAACATTTTAAAGAGAAATGAAGAGGCAATGAACACTCAGTTCAATCTCTTAAACCTACATCTTAACGCTACCGAGAACTATTTACAGCAATTGGGTAATGCTGTCGAGCAAGAGGAAGCGTTGAACTACTTTAACATCATGGCTCTAACTAGTTCAATAATTCTGTCTAAACTGCGACACATCCAACACATGCTTTTAGACACAGCTATCAACATTCACCATGGTCATGTAGACACCAGACTTTTACCGCAGAACCAGCTCTTTCAGGAGCTCAACATTATTTCTGGACAATTGCCACAACAATTATCGATACCCGTAGATAATATGCAAAACCAATTAGCTGACATATACAAACTACTAGAGGTAAAATCCAGATTACATGATAAATACTATATCATCGAAATTACATTACCATTAACAGGTGACACCCCATTCACTATATATAAAACAGTACCTATTCCGATGATAAAAGATAACAAATATTCACTTACAATGAAAACAAACTCGGAATATGTTGCAGTCAATATAAGAAAAGAGACATACATGCAGCTCACAGACAGTGACCTCGAACATTGTATTAAAATTGAACCAAGTACATATGTATGCTCACTAAACAAACCGACACGTAACATGAGGAATCATCAAATTCCATGCGAAATCGGCGCAATAACCAACATTACATTATCAAAATGTATCTACACATCCGAATCCTGCAACAATAAGTGGACACCATTACAAAAACCTAACACATGGCTCTATGTCTGCTGCACGGATTGCCAACTGCAAATCATCTGTGAAGGTCGCATGACTACTAAGGCAATACATTTAACGGGAATTCTAGAAGCCAAAGAAGGATGTATAATTAGAAACAACGAAGAAACATATTACACACAAGTTTACTACACAAACAAAATGTATGTCAACCCGGAAATACCACTGATAGATCTGGAAGACATCAACAATTTAACATCTGTCCAGCCACTTGATTTCACGACTGGACAACAGAACGCGCAATTTATAAGAAACGATTATGAAAAACTTCATAATTCGTTAAAAGAATTGAAAGATCAAACGCAACAGGCTGAAATGACGCAACACGATGTACACCAATATATCGTTTCATACTCCACGATGGGACTTCTGATCTTGTCGATAGTCGTCGCGGGAGGAGCCTACGTGTACTGCAAACGCTGCGGCAGACTCGCCGTCAGTGCCGCCGGCGCGCCCACCAGGTTACCGCCACGGAAGCCACCGAGAGCAGCAGCATCCACTGAAAACTTAGAACCTAACTACGCAACACCTTCTTTTAACATTTGACTTACCTATAATTATTTTTTATTGACATTGTTTTCATTTGATGATTTATTATTAGGAATTTATTATTTACATTAGGAAAATATTCTTTAACCGGTAAAGCCCTGGGTGACCCTCAAGCACGTCAATTAGCACGTTAATTAGTTGTTTATCAGGCCTTTAACGGTTAATAAGTTATCTTAATTATTATCTTTTGCCCCGCCAAGATGTACGGTCAGCAACCGCACATTGTACTTTGGCCTAGTAAAAATACTGCAAATTTTGTTAATTTATAAAACGTAGTATCGGCACGTACGCAAGTAAGTCAGTCTTCGGTTTAATATCGAGCTCGCGCAACATCCAACATTTTGTAACATTTTCAAATCTAAGATCAAATTCGCTGAAAACAGCTTCAAAATGCGTCACCTGGATGCAAAGTTATAACGGTTTGTTTTGGTTTGGTTTTTTTTTTTTTTTTTTTTTTTTTTTTTTTTTTTTGGCAGGAGAGCGGGAAATCCTCATGGACGCCCAGACTGGCTCACTGGTGAGCCAGTCTGGGCAGTGCCGGACTCTTACCGGCTAAAACCCAAACTCCTGCCTTACAATTGTTCCACAGACGTGGTGGTCCGTGCCTTTGTTTACAGATTTCTATTTGTTTACATTAGTTTTCCTTGCACAATTGACTTGCTTCTTACAAGACAACAGTACTTCATGCTAAATACTTAACTAACTTAAGTCTACGTGAGTCCATCAAATTTTTTTTTTTTTTTTTTTTTTTTTATTTTTTTTTTTTTTTTTTTTTTTTTATTTTTTTTTTTTTTTTTTTTTTTTTTTTTTTTAATAAACATACTCATGCGCATGCACTTACATTTATATATATATATATATTTTTTTTTTTTTTTTTTTTTTTTTTTTTTTTTTTTTTTTTTTTTTTTTTAAATTAAATACACAGGCTTACAAAAACATTTTTAAAGGAATGGAAAAAATTAAAACAAAATTTACTAAACACATTTTTGGAAAAATACAAAAATTTTGAAGGAATGGAAAGATCAATTTTAAAAAACAAAATTTACTAAATTAATACTTACTTTAACACATTTTTGGAACAATACAAAAAATTTTAAGGAATGGAAAAGTAACAATTTTAAATATCAGTTTTTTTTTTTTTTTTTTTTTTTTTTTTTTTTAAAACAAAAATTTACTAAAATAATACTTATTTTAACACATTTAATTTGAGACAAGACAGGGTTTTAGGAGTTTAGGGGTTTTTGGTGGGTTAATTTCTTTAGTTTGGACTTGGAGTTTGGATGGGGACTGGTTTAGTGGGGTCTGATGACCAGGGATTTCGCTAGCCCTAGCAGGGCTTCCACGACAGCTGTGTCTCGATGCTGCATGGCCGTCTTTAGGTTGTAGTCGACGACCATTTTAGTCGGCGCATCCATCGCCCTCTTTGCAAAGCGGCCAGTGGCGTCGTCGGCGTCGTCGGTGTAATAGACGCAACTGACAGTATGTCTGGACACCGCCACTACCGCGTGGGAGATGCTGTCGTGAACTTGGATCCTCCTGGACCTCGTGTTGATGATGATTACGCTGTCGTAGGTCAAACCCTGGGCTTCGTGTATGGTCAACAGGCGCGACCCTTCGCCGGACCCATATCCCTGGCTCCCAAGAGAAGCTTTCTCCTCCTGCGTATGAACCAGGAACAGGGTGTTAGGGGCGGTACTCGGTATTTGCGCTCCTGTATAACCTTTCACCTCCAGGGAGTGGACCTGCGACAGCGACGACTTGGATGAGTATATACCGGAGTATATCTCACTCAGTGCTAACGCCACGTCCATTGGGTTGCGGTGTGTGCAGAGCAGCTCCTGGGTGATACCAGCCACCAGGTTTGGACGGGTATACCTTAACTCGAAAAGGTTCTCTCTGTCCAAAAATGGAAGCTGGTTCACGTCTCCGATGAGGACAACCTCGCTTGCTCCGGACAACTTAACTGCCATGACTATGGCCCCAAAATGGTTCATAAGAGCCTCGTCTACCGTGAGGCGGTAGCACCGTTCCTTCGGCTTGAACCCATTGGCTAGAATTGAGGCCATAGTGCGCACCTTCGTCTTTGCTCGGTCTCCTAAGCGGTGCGCTAGCTTCTCACGGAGATCTTTGGCAGCTTCAGTTGTCGTGGTGGCTACAACGTCCTTCTCCTCGTCGAAGTTCTTTACCACCCAGGTTGTTTTGCCACAACCCGGAACTCCGTTCACCCACCTGATACTGGGCACCGCCCAAATTTCCTGCGATGCTGGACTGTCTGAAGTCCCCAAAATGGATTGCGCCATTTCAAGGATTTTGTCGTCCAGCATGATTTTGGTACATTTGGCGGTAACCAGTATCGGGTCGTCGTCGGTCGTGTTGAACTTTTGTTTGCCTGAGCGCTCCGTTGCCTCCTCGTCCAGGGCCACGAACCCTCTCTTCGCGCTGTAGGCTGCCATGTACGACCCCGTCATATCCCCTGTGATGACTTGGGATTTGACGTTGTCGTACACCGCTGCCCCGGATTCCTCGAGCAGTACCCTTAGCAGACCTTCTGTGTTCCTCTGGAAGGTCAGCAGGATCTTACTGCATGTCATGAGATTGACCTGTCTGGTCGCTCTCACGATCGCTACGTACTCGAGGAAAGCGCTCTTCACGTGGTCCGTGGTATCCAAGTTCACCATGAGGGTCGGCGGGCTGACTTGCCCTTTGTCGGCTCTTGTAGGCGTAGGCTTCTGCTGGATCGGTTCTTTGGGCTTTTTACTGAAGAACCTTGCCACGGCTGACTCCTGCTTGTGAGATGGTGATGATGGTGATGCGCTGCTGGTGCTTGGGAGCAGTGCGTTGAGGAAAGTGCCTACTGCTTTCAGGCGACTCCTCAGTCGGGCCCGGTCCTCCGGGTTATCGACTTTTTCCTGCTCCTTTGCCTCTTTCTCGGCGGCTGCCTTCTGCTGGGCCCTTTCTGATCCGCTCTGACTGGTCGGGCTTGTTGCGGGGCACGTCGCACCGGCTGTTGGCTGTCGGGGGGTTTTGAGGAAACTTAAAGTTTCCCCTCTGTCCTCGTAGACAACCACCTCATGATGTTCCGAGGCTTTCAAACAGCCGAAGCGATCTGCGACGTCTCCTCTTTCCCCTCCGACCGTCATCGCGTCTACGCTGATGGTGCGGGCTGTGGCTCCCGTGTAGTCTCCTGCCTCCCTGATCCTCTGAAGCAGTGAGCATGCCTGAACAAATGGAGTCTCTTCTCCCCACTCGAATAATGCGATTGTTTTACCTTTGAATCGCATTAGACGGCATCGGTGAGAGGCCACTTCCATCTGAGGCAGCGCAGCATACTTGCTGCCTTTCATGCTCGTTTTACTCGTGCTTCCGTTTATCAAGGCGGCGAGGCCTGGGGAGATAGGTATTCGGGCCGCAGCTCGGCTTGAACCTATGCAGAAACTTATGCCTAGCCTTTCGCCGTCCCTGTTCATGAAGAGGGCGACGCCTCGCAATCGGACGCCTGGGACTCCGTCTCCTCCGCATGCCAGGAATTGCATGGTGGTCATGGTGCTGGGCGCTGCTGCTGATACTGTTGTTGTTGTTATTGTTATTGTGGGTGTCGTGAGTGTTAATTGTGTTAAAGTTAGTGGTGTGGTTGTTGTCGTTTGTGTGACGGTTTGTGTGGATGGTGGTCGGTTCCGGTTTCTACTACGCAAGGTATCGTCTGTTTTGTTCGCCCCTGCTGCGACTATGGCGACTTTGCTCGCGAATGCCAAGAATGGTTTCCTAGTAGCCGGTCTCTCCATGATGGTGTGGAGTGTGGACTGGCTTAGCTGGACTTCAAAGAGTGCTTCCAGCTCCATTCTTTCTTGGCTGAATCTTGGGCATTCAAAGAGCAGGTGCCAGACTGTTTCTTCGCAGATGGGGTCACAGACGCACGAGGGACTATCTTTTAGATGGAATCGGTGGAGATACGCTGAGAATCCTCCGTGTCCTGTTAGGATTTGTACATGGACCGGTGTGAGAGCTGCCTCTCTGAGTGTTCTTTTCGCCGCTAGGACGTCTGGTAAGAACACTTTTGTGACCGCTCCTGTACTGGAGGAGTCGTACCGCGCTTGCCACTTCTTAATAGTCTCCTCCCTTATCTTCCTCCTCACGAACGATAAGGGGACCTTGCTGTAGTCGGGTGTGTCCTTTGTTAGTGCTGCCTCCTTGGCCAGCTCGTCCGCTCTCTCATTCCCGGCGGTTCCCACGTGGGCCCTTAGCCAGAAGAGCCTCACCTCTCTGCCTTCTTCTCTTAGCTCTCGGACGCTTCTCTTGATCTGGAGTGCCAGGTGGTGAGTGACGGACGGACTCCTCAGCAGGTCAAGCGACGATCTTGAGTCGCTTAAGATGCTTACGGAGGCCGCCCTAGATTCTCTTGCCATCCTGACAGCTCTGAGGAGAGCGTACATTTCCGATTGGAAGACAGTGTTGTGAGGCTCCAGGCCGAAGGTGCTGGACTGTGACTCCTTCCCGTTTTCCCACCAAGTTAGGGCAGCTCCTACTTTCCCCTCTATCTTGCTGCCGTCGGTGTAGATTTGGGGACCGATTACTTGATGGGTTTCCAGGGATTCGGGAGTCAAGTCCTCCAGGCGTGCATACTCGGTTATTATGAGTTGGGCTGGGTGGGGATACTCGGAGTGGTGCACGTTGCACTCCAGCTCGCGCCCCGTCGGTATGAACTGCTGGGAATGGCCCTTCTTGATCTTAAAGAGGGTTGCGGCCTCGATTACCCGGAGATCTAGGGGGAGTTGGCCTGACAGAATAAGTGCCGATGTCAGAGACACCGTGCGGTATGCTTTGCAGATCTTCTGCGCGAAGCCCCTTTGCAGTGAGTCAAACTGATTCCTTGTCATCAGTTTCTCAGCTGCGGGGGCCCACGCACTCGCAGCATACAGCACGATGGGCTCTATCACCGACACGTATATTGTCCTGATTATCTCTCTGTTCAGACCCCAAGTCACCTTTGCCGCGCATGCCAACTGCTTGTAGATGTCTGCAGCCTTTTTACAGGTCGCAGACACGTGCGCGTTGAAGGTGAGTTTGGAGTCTATCGTGAGTCCTAACAGCTTGACCTGTTCGACCAGGGTCAGCCTCGTGCCGGACATGTACAAGACCGGAACGTCGTACTTCAGCTTTCTCGTTAACACCATCGCATTTGTTTTATGCGCGGCGAAACGTAGCTTGTTCTGTACGCCCCATTCCGATACTATGTCCAGCGTGTCATTGGCTGATTGCTGCAGGGGACCGGTTGTATGATCCGAGAAAACCAGGACAACGTCGTCTGCGAAGGCTTGGCAATACACTCCCATACTCGCCATCTTGTGAAGGAGCGAATCTAGGATAAGGTTCCAAAACGTCGGTCCGGCAATTGAGCCCTGGACGCATCCTTTCGTGGTACCCTTTTCGCTAGTCGCTCTGGCGTAGTTGACCCTGATGTTCCGGTCTTCCAGGTATGAGGTGACGAGAGCGTAGATATTTTTAGGACAGTGCTTGGCCACCATCTGTCTCTTGAGTGCTGGCCACCACGCGTTGTCGAAGGCGCCCTCTATGTCCAGTGATATCAAAAGCACGATCTTTTTGGCTTTGATTTCGGATCTTACATGACCCATTAGAGCATAGAGGGCGTCTTCGGTTCCGCGCTGCGGCATGAAACCGTACTGGTTTGTGTTGAGGGTTGGGAGGAAGTGCCACTGGAGTCTACCTACTAGGAGTTTCTCCACGATCTTTCCCAAGACCGAGAGCAGACCTATTGGCCGGTACGACTTTGGGCTGGTGTAGTCGTCCTTTGCTGGCTTGCGGAGAATGCACACGTGGGCGACCTTCCACTGCTTCGGGAAGTGTGGCAGCGACAGGCATCTGTTTGCTATCGCTAAGAACACTTCCCTATCACAGTTTATTGCCGCTGTGCAGATGTCTGCTGTTAATCCGTCGGGACCGGGTGCTTTTTTCGGATTTTGGTTCTGGAGAACCATTTCCAGCTCCGCGGTCGTAAAAGGCGGATCGTCTGCAGACAGACCTTGGGGATTCTTCTCCTCCGCCAGCTTGCGCAGGTCTGAGTGGCATGGCTGCTCGGCTTCCGTTGAGTCGTCGGGGTAAAAGGTTTGTGCCAGAAGATCCGCGGATTGCTCTGGACTGAGCGTCTCTCCAGCGGTATTTCGCAGGAGCGCGTCGTCCTGTCTTCTGGCTGTCTTCCTTAGTACCCTGTAGATGCCGTCCCACATGCTCTCTCGGTCCTGCTTAGAGCAGAACTCCTTCCAGTTGGCCGTGGCGGCTTCCGTTGCTTTAGTGGTGTACGCGAGTTTCGCCGTCACGTATTCTTGGATGGTGAAGTGTCTCCGGCTTGCGGCTGCATTTCGGATCCTCCTCTTCTTGGTCAAGGCGTCTTTTTTAAGACGCTCTAGAGAAGGACTCCACCATGGAGGCTTTGCGTTGTGTTTAGGCGACCCCAGTTTTGGGATCGCACTCTCGCATGAGCGGTGGATGTTTCGTATGTACTTGGCTATAATGGTCTCCAGATCCTCTGGGTTCGATGCGTGCGAGACTTTGACCGATGTTATGTCTGAGTCCGCCAGGCTGTTTTTGAAGTGGGTGCTGAAGTCGGACCACTTTGCCTTCTTGGTGTTATAGATGCGCGTCGAGATTGGCCTTAAGGGTTCCAAGGCCTTTTCTAAGCGCATAGAGAAGGTGATTGCATTGTGGTCTGAAGTTGTGAGACTTCTTTCTACACGCCACTCCTCGACCTTGCCTAGCAGTGACAGGCTGCATGCCGTCACATCGACGATGCTGGTGCACCACCTGTCTCCTCTGTAGGTCTCGAACGTCGGTGTTTGGCCTGTGTTTAGGATGTGGAGATCCCGCTCATCGAGAAAAGAACTGTACGCTGCCCCGCGATGGTTTTCGGAAACACTTCCCCACCACTGGCTCCAGGCGTTGACGTCTCCTCCCACAATTACGTTGGTTGTGTGTAGTTTTTGTGTGATGTGTTTTATCTCCGAAAGGTAGGGTTCGATGTCCTGGTCACCCTCGAAATAGACCGATAGCACTCCAAAACTGAGCTGACCCACCTTGAGTAAAGCAGTAGCGATGTTTTCAGACACTAGCTGGGGGTCGTGGATGACCTCCAGGTTGTTTCCGAAAACAACGATCGCTGCTTTAACTGGTTTTTGGCGGTTTAGGCTGCACTGGATGACTTGCGTGCCGGGAGTCTGTTTCATCACACCTGTTCTTCCTACATAGGGCTCTTGAACAAGTGCTACTGAAATACCCCTTGCCTGGGCCGACATATGCAGCTCTTCTGTGGCCAGCTTGGAGCGCTGAAGATTTACTTGGATGAATTTTAGTCTTGCTGTCGGTCTTGATGCGATTTCGGGGGTGACTGGTTGGTTCGTGTGCTGATTGTGTAGGCTGCCCTTAGCAGTAGGAAATGCGCGACCGCGCTATGCCATCCCATTTTTGGCGTTCCTGGCAGTCTGCGCTGAACGCTGTGTGTGCCAGGTCGCTACCGGACCCATGGGCCACCTTGCAGTTTGCGCAGGTGGGCTGTTTGCCGTCAGCTCGAGTGAGGCAGTCCCTTACGTTGTGCGCTCCGCTGCAGTAGCTGCAGAGTTCTTTTCCAGCCTTGCATATGGACTTGTTGTGGCCATATGCAAGGCACTTTGTGCACTGCACTAGGGGGGACTGGTCCTCGATCGAGCACCGCTTGATGCCCAGATGGACCTTTTGGACGGCAGTGTAGCTCCTCCAGAGCTCCGGGGAGAGCTCCAGGACCGGGTGGCATTCTAAGGTGTTCCTCGCGCGTTTCCTATAACGCACCTTTAGAGTCTGTCCATCCACAGCGACGTTCTGCAGGAGATGTTTGTTCTGCGCTCTAAGGAGATCTACAATCTCCCCGTCGCTGTAGCTGGACAGAACTCCCTTGATGCAGATGAGGGGGTTTTGGGGCTTTGGCTCCTGGACCTTGAGCTCTGCGTTGGACTGGACTTGCTCCTTTATCTTTTTCAAGTCCGACTTGCTGGCGCACTTCATAACAACCTTCTGGTTGCGCGCCTTACGCACCGTGTCTACGCGGGCTCCACTCGTTTTGAGGTCCAGGGCAGTCCTGATCCTCTCGATCACGTTATCTCCAGTGTGCTGGGGATTCGTGGACGAGACGATCAGGGTGTGGTTGGTTAGTGTTTGTGGTTTAGGGGGCTTTGGTGTACTTGCAGCCTGGGCAAAGGTTTTCGGGCCCTGTTGCGGCTGCGGCTGTCTGTCAGCCTTGCCCAGGTCTGCTACCCCCTTCTGGATGGTCTGGAGGGTCTTTTTAACCTCCCCGACTGCGAGCTCCGCCTCCAGATTCAGCGCCGGGGGCGCCTGGATTTGCGGTTCCTTATCTCGCAGTACGCGGAGGTCCGCCGAGACAATCTCCAGCCTTTCGGAGATGGGCTTGAGGTGTTGTGCCATGTTTATCGGGGGCTGTGGTTTGGGGGGAGATGCCGCAGGCCGGTTGGCGATGGCCTGTATTTGCAGTTCGAGCTTCTGCATCTCTTGCTCAAACTGCTCGGTTTTTAACAGACCTGACTCTCGGCTAATGGGGTCCGTTTCCTGGATTTTAGGCTGGGCCAGGTCCTCCTTGAGCCGTTCCAGAACCTGCCGAAGCACGTCCAGCTGGTTGGATATGCTGGAGACGTTCGATTCGAGGCGTGAAAGGCTCACCGTTGGATCCGACTTTGGATCCCCCGGGGCTCGAGCATTTCCCTGCCTCGTGGTCTCGTGCTCCTTCAGGTTCCTGAGGCTCGCGGCTACGACCTCCTCTTTGACCTCCTTGATGCCTTTGAAGGCATCCAGGGTCTCTTGGCCGAGCCATTCCCGGATCCCCTTCGCCTCTTTCTTCGTTTCAGACAGGTCTGTCTTCATTAGAGACATCTCCACTTTGAAGCCCATCAATTCCCGAGTGTGAGCTCTCTCGACCCGCAAAAGCTCTTGTGCGTGTCGAGAGCGCTCCTTCTCGAGATTGAACTTGTGACGGGATCTGGAGTCCGCCAATGATAGGGCCGTCTCGTACAGGCCCTGCAGGCACTCGTGTGCTGTCGCCTTACATTCCCTCTTCATATTCCCTGCCGCTTCCAGGGCGTCCTTTCCCTTTTGCAGGAGATCATTTGCCTCCCTGGTGGCTAGGTCCATCTCCACCCCTGTGCCTCTCGACGTTCGGTATAATAGGCTCTTTCGACCTGCGGGGCGGTCCGCCTGGTTGGCCGAAGACGCTACCGAACTGTCGTCCTCTGACACTGTGTAGTAGGGGGGGGAGATGCCACACTGTTCCCAGTTGATGATTATGTCTGGGGTAGGCATTGATGGTAGTGGTGACGGTCTACCAGACACGTCCGGTTCCGACGCCGCCTTTGGCACTTGCGGTGTCTGTGATGGACGCGCCGACTCCTGAGCTACAGCCTTAGCTGTGTTTTTGAGGACTTTCTCCCTTAGTGATTTTGGGGCTTTCGCGGCCTCCGTGGTCATTTTGCGGGAGGCGGTGGAGGTGATGGAATTGGTGGATTTTGACGACATGTTGTTTGTTGATTAATATGGCAATTATAGTAGGAAAATAAGAAATATAATATGTGATATAAAGTATACTAAGGGCTTAAATCTAAACTATACTAGCCTGTGTATTCTATGACTAGTGATGGACTCACGGATGTTTCGCTGGTGGTCTGCGTCTGCTGTCCGATGAGGAGCCCGACAACTGCTAGAGCTCGATGGAATGAGCTCTATGTGGGCGCTGGTGGTGGTCCTCAGTGGAATTCTGTTGCGCCACGTGTCACTGCGTGTGTGGGGTGTTAAAATTGAGGTTTCTGTTGGGGCCAGATTTGAGAGCTTTTTGCGCCCTTTCGTTTGACCCCAATCTCGGCTTCCTAGCTTCAACAGGAACGAAGTTCGCCCGCGGGGGGGGTGAGGTATCCCAGAGAGGGGGGAGGGGAGGGGGAGGGGGAGGTCTCGTGGGGAGACTTTGGAGGGGGGGTGAAGGAGGGGGGTTGGGGGGGGGGGTTTCGTGTGGGTGACTTTTGGTGGGGGGGGGGGGGGGGTAAAAGTTGGAGGGGGTACCCTTACTCGGGACTTGAGTGGTGGGGGTTAAGGGAATAGGGTGGGGGAAAAGTGAAAGAAAAAAGGGTGGGGGGGGGGGGGGGGGGGCTGGGGGGGGGTAACCTGGGGGGGGGGAAGAGGGGACCCTTTATGGCTCTGGCGAGGTCCTGACGGTCCAAGCCGGATGAGTCCAAACTCGGGGGGGGTGGGACTAAGGGTTGAGGAGTTCCTTCGGGGCTAACCTGATGATGGGTCTTGGAGTCGTCACACTGGTCGCTGGTCTGAAGGCAGATTCTTCGGGCCGGCTTCGAAGTCTCCAGTAGCGGCTGGGATGGCTGTCGGTACGTCACGCCTCGTGTATTCAAAACACGTGGGGGAAAAGTGAGGTTGTTTTCTAACCAAAACCCACGTGTTTTCACGATTTTTCACGATTTTCGTACCTTAATAATTCCCGACCTGCCGATCCGATTATCCTGATCCTGGTGTTGCTGGATAGATCTCTGCCGCGACTCTCGGGGTGAATGTTGGTAGATTGACTCCACAAACCTTGGCCGAGTTATTCACTGTTGAAGTTCCCGGGGTCCTGCTCCGTAGCCTGAGGTGGTAGACACTTGCCCACACGAATCCTGGTGCACTGACACTACACAATTCCACTAAATACTTTTTTGCGCTCGTAACTCAACGCGTCTAATTTTGGCGAATTTTTTGCGCGGAGCTGATGTTGTTCGTGCGATGTTTAGTCGGTTACTGGGTTAGATTAGGTTAGGTTAGGTTAGGTTTACCGCCGGCCTCGACGTCGTCGAGGCGGTCCGGCCGGTGCTCGACCGCTGGCTCGGGAGGAGGCACGGCTCCCTGTCGTTTCGGGTGACGCAGGTGCTCTCGGGGCATGGTTGCTTCGGGAAGTACCTGTGTCGCATAAACAGGGAGCCGGACGCCCGGTGTCACCACTGCGTCGACTGCCGGGAGGACACGGCGCGGCACACGCTGGCAGAGTGTGCCGCTTGGGAGGAGCCGCGCCGTGCCCTCATCTCAGAAGTAGGCAGTGACTTGTCGCTGCCGGCCGTAGTGAACGCTATGGTCGGCGGCGCCGAGTCCTGGGACGCGGTGGTCGCCTTCTGCGAGACGGTCGTCTCGCAGAAGGAGGCTGCGGAAAGGGAGAGGGAGATCTCGTCCACTCACCCGGCCCGCAGCAGGCGCACCGGGCGTCGGCGGAGGGCGGATAACGCCCTCTTCCGGCCCCCCTAAATGGGTCCAGGGGCGACGGACTCGGGGACGTCCGTCGCCCCCCACACATCAGGACCCGAGGTGGCGGCGCGTAGTGTTCCACGCGCGCCCCTCTGAGACGTCGCGGGGGGAGTCAAACACCTCACTCCCCCCCCTGACCCGAGAGGAGGCCCGCGGAGGCGGGCCGGCACCGGCCGGGGGTTGCGGAAGATTCTTTCGTTCCCGCGACCCCCGGCGTAGGTGTGAGTCGGAACACCGGGGTGGTTTTTAGTCAGTAAGAGTCTGACAGACCCCTCCGCCCGCCCCAGGGCGGAGGACATCCATGAGGATTTTCCACCCCGGAAAAAAAAAAAAAAAAAAAAAAAAAAAAAGGTTAGGTTAGGTTAGGTTAGGTTAGGTTAGGTTAGGTTAGGTTAGGTTAGGTTAGGTTAGGTTAGGTTAGGTTAGGTTAGGTTAGGTTAGGTTAGGTTAGGTTAGGTTAGGTTAGGTTAGGTTAGGTTAGGTTAGGTTAGGTTAGGTTAGGTTAGGTTAGGTTAGGTTAGGTTAGGTTAGGTTAGGTTAGGTTAGGTTAGGTTAGGTTAGGTTAGGTTAGGTTAGGTTAGGTTAGGTTAGGTTAGGTTAGGTTAGGTTAGGTTAGGTTAGGTTAGGTTAGGTTAGGTTAGGTTAGGTTAGGTTAGGTTAGGTTAGGTTAGGTTAGGTTAGGTTAGGTTAGGTTTTTTTTTTTTTTTTTTTTTTTTGTTTTAGCAGGAGAGGGAAATCCTCATGGACGCCCAGACTGCCTCACTGGTGAGCCAGTCTGGGCAGTGCCGGACTCTTACCGGCTAAAACCCACTCCTGCCTTTGCTCAGTGTCCCTCTGACATTATCAGAGACCTGTTTTTCGCAGTATTTCCAATTGTATTCGCCATTTTTTGTTGTTTTTTATTTTTTTACTTCAGTCCCGTTTTTGGGAAGTGGAGAGTTTCTTGGAAGTTTTCAGAACCCTCTTGCTACTTCAAGTATTTTTCAATATATCTTATCATCTAAAAGCCAAAATCTAAACACATTTATACAAGGTTATGAGAAGATTATTATTATTAAGGTTTTTCTTTATTATTTTTGTATTTTTCTTTTTTATGTTTTGGTTTGTTTGCCTTTTTCTAAGTCTACCTATGCTACCTATATTATTTTTATCTATATCTTAATCTTTACTACGAGTATATTTCTAATATGCCTATTCTAATATATCTACAATATATCATATAGACATTTTTTCTTATTCTACATATTTGTTTATTTCTACTACTACTATGTTTACTAACAATTTAATATAATATGGTTTGCCTATTTTTATTCTTGTTAGTCTTGGCCGACTTATAATTTTAAATACGATTATAGCGCAAGTATCTACGCAAGTAACAACGAGCATGTTGGACCACAACGGTAAGGTAAGTTTGACTTTAATTCTAATTAAGTTTAGTTTGTAATCTGCTTTTAATTGGGCCAATTTCTCACGAAATTGACACCAATTAGCTTGTTTTTTAGGTTAGGTTAGGTTAGGTTAGGTTAGGTTAGGTTAGGTTAGGTTAGGTTAGGTTAGGTTAGGTTAGGTTAGGTTAGGTTAGGTTAGGTTAGGTTAGGTTAGGTTAGGTTAGGTTAGGTTAGGTTAGGTTTTTTTTTTTTTTTTTTTTTTTTTTTTTTTGTTTTGGCAGGAGAGGGAAATCCTCATGGACGCCCAGACTGGCTCACTGGTGAGCCAGTCTGGGCAGTGCCGGACTCTTACCGGCTAAAACCCACTCCTGCCTTGCATGTGTCCTCTGACATTATCAGAGCCCTTAGCACTGCGAATTTTCAAAATTGCTAGTACAAGAATTTTTCAAGCTACTTTAAAACAATCTAAATAAGCTACTTTAAAAACGAAATAAAAATAAGCTACTTTAAAAAGAAAATACAAATAAAATACATATATCAATTCAATCTACCCAAATTTTTCCTATCTCAACTATGTTCTACTGCCAATAACTATGCTATTTAATAATATACTATTTCTATGTGGATCTTTAATTTACCATCGGACCGTACCAAAATTTAGTCTATCTCAGTTTTATGACACATCTATATATTATATACTTTTTTTTTTTTTTTTTTTTTTTTTTTTTTTTTTTTTTTTTTTTTTTTTTTCTTGTTTTATGATACATAAACTATATACTTATTATATATTTTGTATCAATTTTCTTAAACTGTCTTATTCCTTTCAATTACTAATGATGCCACTTCACTGCAATAATCTAAAAACATTCTACGCTTCTTTCCTTTCATCAAACCGGGTAAATTTTGGGCGATCAATTCTACGTCGAGTTTGTGCTCAATCTCGAACCTCATTTTTTCGGTGATCGGGCACTCGAGCAGTATGTGCAGCACGGTCTCTTCCACGCCAGGCTCGCAGGCGCACGATGGATTCTCTTTACACTTGAAGCGTTTCAGGTATGAAGAGAACCCACCGTGTCCCGTTAGGATTTGCGTGGTAATGCTCGTGGGGGCCATCTTCCTTACCACATCGTACGCTACCACCGCGTCAGGGAAGAAAAGTTTGGTGCCCGAAGCCGTGTCACCCGACCTATATCTTTCGTTCCATTCGTCAAGCGTTTCCGACCGGATTCTTCGCTTGACGAATGATACGGGACAGAGATCGTAGTCCGGCTTCTTCTTCGACCCCAGGGCAGCTTCCTTCGCGAGCTGGTCGGCTCTTTCGTTTCCCTCCAACCCTGCGTGGGCCTTGATCCAGAACAAGGAGACACTCTTGTTCTGGAGCTTACAGCATCGTATGGTGTCTCTGGTTTCCACAGCCAAGGGGTGGGGGGAACTAACGTTAATCACCGACTGAAGGGCCGCCATAGAGTCGCTGAAGATGCCGAACGTGGTTTCCCTGTGCTTGAGCACTTCCCTTACCGCTCTTTGTAGTGCTAAGAGTTCAGCCTGGTAGACGGTGCAGTAGGACGGCAAAGCAAGCTTGAGGGCCTTTGTTTCGGTGGTTCTATTCCACAACGATAGCGCCGCTCCGACTTTGCCCTCAATCTTGCTGCCGTCGGTGAAGATGCGCACATCGAAGTCGCTGTGGTTGCTATAGTGTTCCTCGTCTACCAGGCTTCCAAACTCCAGATTTATTTGATCCGCAGGATGCGGGGCTTCTATCGCTGGGGCCATTTGCTCAATCTCCCTGTCCCCGACTATGTGCTGGGGCACTCCCCTCTTGGCTCCGTAGAGCGCAGCCGCTTCCCGGATACGGAGGTCGAGTGGGAGTATCCCAGCCAGAACCAGTGCCGAGTTCAAGGAGACCGTGCGGTAGGCTCTGCACAGCTTCTGGGCAAACCCTCTCTGGACGACGTTAAGCTGCTTTTTGACCCCCAACTTGTTGGCCGCTGGTGCCCATGCACATGCGGCGTACAGCACAGTCGGCTCCACTGCTGCGGTGTATATAGCCCTTATCACCTCTGGGTGCAAACCCCAACTGACCCGGGCTGCCCTGGCCAGCTGCTTGTACATTGCTATCGCCTTCTTACAGGCGATAGCTATGTGTTTGTTGAAGGTGAGTTTGGCATCTATAACGAGCCCTAATATTTTAACATCTTGGGACATTCCAATGTCGATCCCCCCCATGCTCAGGCGCGGCGTGTCATACTTGAGCCTCCGCGTTAGTACCATCGCACAGGTTTTGTGCGGCGCGAATTTCAGCCGAGGTTAGGTTAGGTTAGGTTAGGTTAGGTTAGGTTAGGTTAGGTTAGGTTAGGTTAGGTTAGGTTAGGTTAGGTTAGGTTAGGTTAGGTTAGGTTAGGTTAGGTTAGGTTAGGTTAGGTTAGGTTAGGTTAGGTTAGGTTAGGTTAGGTTAGGTTAGGTTAGGTTAGGTTAGGTTAGGTTAGGTTAGGTTAGGTTAGGTTAGGTTAGGTTAGGTTAGGTTAGGTTAGGTTAGGTTAGGTTAGGTTAGGTTAGGTTAGGTTAGGTTAGGTTAGGTTAGGTTAGGTTAGGTTAGGTTAGGTTAGGTTAGGTTAGGTTAGGTTAGGTTAGGTTAGGTTAGGTTAGGTTAGGTTAGGTTAGGTTAGGTTAGGTTAGGTTAGGTTAGGTTAGGTTAGGTTAGGTTAGGTTAGGTTAGGTTAGGTTAGGTTAGGTTAGGTTAGGTTAGGTTAGGTTAGGTTAGGTTAGGTTAGGTTAGGTTAGGTTAGGTTAGGTTAGGTTAGGTTAGGTTAGGTTAGGTTAGGTTAGGTTAGGTTAGGTTAGGTTAGGTTAGGTTAGGTTAGGTTAGGTTAGGTTAGGTTAGGTTAGGTTAGGTTAGGTTAGGTTAGGT